>CM075669.1:236358516-238937683 GCA_037962975.1 Clitoria ternatea | reverse complement strand
TCAACAACTTTGACCCCCACCCCAGACAGATCACTGGCACGCCTGGTAGGACTTGTAAACTATGTCCCATATCATCAAAAGTTATGGAAGCAACTAGGCGAAATAGAGCCCTCGAGGGACATGTCGAGAATGTTGCCCAAAGGGTTGAACCTTGGATTTTAGAGTTTGAGGGCGGATTCATGGAGACTCCTAAGACGGATCAACCTCAGGGAAGGATACAGGCAGTACAACAACCAGATCCTTAGGATGAGCTTATCAGATAACTCCGGATGGAGATACAAGAGTTGAAGTAGAATAGGGGGTTGAGGAATAATGTAGCAGGAGAGCAGAGGCAACAGGAGCCTTCCCATACCCATGAATATTCACAAGCATAGACGTTTGATGAACAAGAATTGACGTACCAGACCACGGAGATGAACAACCAAAGGAGAGGTCCACTGCAAGGACGAACCAGAGAATACCGGTTCAGTGTGCCATTTACTATAAGGTTGATGTATGTACCCATTTCAAGGCACTTGCAGACCCCACAACCATTGTCAATAGGAAAGTACAATGAAGAGTCTGACCCAGGATGACACTTGGATGCTTATGCAAATGAATCACTATTTTTGGGGGTAAAAGAAGACGTAATGTGTAGGATATTCCCCAGGACTCTATCTGCTAAAGCTTTAGGATGGTTCAAAAGCTTACCATCGGGGTTGATAGATTGCTGGGATGATTTGGCCTATACTTTCTTACAACATTATGTTATGTCAATGGTTGTTCCTAGGACATCCCATACACTGGCCAAAATCAACCAACGATCAGATTAAAGTCTTAGGGATTTCTTGAAAAGGTTTTACAAAGAAGCTGCGTTAGTATCGGGATTGACTGAGAAAATTTAGCTACACATAGCAGTCGAGGCTTTACAGCCACAGTCACCCTTTACCTTGTCTCTAGCGAAAGGGGCACCCTATACCTTTAAAGAGTTTAGAAGAAAAATAGCCAAGTATGTAGGAAGGGAGATGTATTTGGCTATAGCAAAAGGAAAAACCCCGATTACAGAGGACTGGTCGTAAGCCCATGAGCAAAGAGGGTTAAAGTTTAGTGGAAATAAGGAGCGAGAGGCCCTTCCAAGGCCGAAAGAGCACCGGAGTATCAATTCGACCCAGTTCACACCCTTAGCAGTACAACCCAGCTAAATTCTAAGGGAAGTATGGATAAGAAGTTTCACGGTGAATGGGATCAGAAAGCCCATGCCTATGAAAAGACCAGATAATACGAGCAAGTACTGTGGACTTCATGAGCAGACCACCCATAACGCTGATAAGTGCAGGCAGTTGAAGGAGGCCATCGAAACTCTAATTCGAGAAGGGAAGCTAAAGTAATACCTATTCCAGTAGGGGGTGTACAGAGAGCAAGCCAAGGAACCCCCAGGAGAAGAGACGTCGATCCAGTTGAAGAAGATGGAAATAAGGATTCAAAAAAGCAAGCTTTGGATAAAGGTAAGGCTATCATAGACAACATTGAAGAGGATGATGAGTCTTGGATGAAACCCCCAAGTTTGGGAAGAAAGGATGTGATTGATATGATTGTAGGAGGATTTGCAGGAGGGGGAGTATCCAATTCGGCCTAAAAACTCACTTAAGGATGATCATGTCAGTACAAGCCAAGGTAGATAATAAACCATACCAGGGTGGAGTGCAAACCCTGACGATCACCTTCTCAGATGAGGACTACAGGCCAACAGTGCCGGAAGGAGATGATGCAGTGGTTATTGAGGCAATGATAGCCAATAAGACAATCAAGAGAATCTTGGTAGATCAAGGAAGTTCTTGTGATGTAATTTTTTATGATTGCTTTAAGAAGATGGGGTTGACGGACAATGACTTACAGCCTTACACCCAGGATTTAACGGCTTTCAATGGAGCAAAGCAACCCATCAAAGGTTACTTGGATACGAGGTTGACATTCAAAGAAGAACCGGGGTCGAAAACTATCCAAACTCGGGTGTTGGTAATAGATGTAAAGTCATCTTTCAATGGAATCTTGGGTAGACCGTCCCTGAATGCTCTGGAAGCTATGGTTTCAACACCATACTTGTTGACCAAGTTTATAGACAACGATAATCAGGTGTCATCAGTGGGGGGGTCAACAAATGAGAAGGTACTGTTACAACCTGAGTGTGTTGATGACTAAGACAGAAGAGACAATTAAAAGGAAGCGACTAAATGATGGCAGTTCAGTGCCTGAGTTAGTAAATTTAATAGACCTAGATCCAAGAGAGGAAATGATAATGGACCCATTGAACCCCCAAAGGTTGACCCCGGAAGGAGGAATCAAGAAGATAATGTAAGATGATGACCCCAGCAAGACAACCGGAGTAAATGATTATTTAGCAAAGGATATGGAAGAACAGTTGGTTAAACTCTTGAGGGAATTCAAGCATCTATTTGCGTGGTATAGACCCAAACTTCTGTTGCCACAAATTAGCAGTACATCCGGAGTCGAGGGCGGTAGCACAAAAGAAAATAAGGCCCGAACCTAAGAAATAACAAGCCACTTGTGAACAAATAGAGGAGTTGTTGAAGGCAGGTTTTATTAGGGAAGTCCAGTATTCGACCCGGGTCTCCAATGTTGTGATGGTAAAAAAAGCCAATGGGAAATGGCAGATGTGTACTGATTTCACTAACTTAAACAAGTGTTGTCCGAAGGATCCTTACCCACTCCCAAGCATAGATCAAATGGTAGATGATTCTTTAGGGTATCAGTTTTTATCATTTATGGATGTGTATTTTGGTTATAATTAAATTCTGATGTGGAAGGATGATGAAGAAAAGACTGCATTTGTAAATGATAAAGGAGTTTTCTGTTACACGGTAATGTTGTTCGGACTCAAGAACGCCGGAGTGACATATCAAAGAATGATGAATAAAGTCATTGACGGTATGAGGTCTCAAACAGTCGAGGTGTATGTGGACAACATCATAGTAAAGACGCCGGTGGGAAGAGATCATGTTAAAGATTTAAGGATGATATTTCAAAGAATACAGATGTACAACATATGTTTAAATCCTCTAAAATATACCTTTGCAGTCCCAGCAAGCCGGTTCTTAGGATTCATGTTGACCCAAAGGGGAATAGAAGCCAATCTTGATAAATACAAAGTTATAAAGGAGCTCCGGAGTCCAACAAATATAAGAGAAGTACAGTCGCTAAATGGAAAAATGGCTGCTCTATCTCGATTCATGCCCAAGATGGCACATTGGGCATTGCCGCTGTATAAAATCCTAAAAAAGAATAAGAAGTTTGAGTGGGGAACGGAGTAAGAGGAGGCTTTTTGAAGTCTCAAGGAGGTATTGGTAAATCCTCCTGTCTTGATAAAACCAGACCCAGGAGAATAGTTGTTTGTGTACTTAGCAGTATCTGATGAAGCGTTGGGAGCCGTCTTGATAAAAGAAACCATGGAAGGATAGAGGCCGGTATATTTTATAGGAAAAATGCTGCAAGGATCAGAGGGAGGATATCAGAAACTTGAGAAGGCTGTCTTGGCATTGGTGTGGACGGCCAGGAGGTTGAGGCAATACTTCCATGCCCATCTTATTATGGTACGGACTGATCTGCCACTATAAGTTGTACTGCCTAAACCGGACTTAACAGGAAGAATGACAAAGTGGGACATAGAACTTTCAGAGTTTGATATTTCCTTCGAACCAAGAACAATTATAAAAGCTCAAGTCCTGGCTGATTTTGTAACTGAATTAACAGGGAAACCCCTTTCACAAGTACAGGAGCATTGGACTATCTTCATTGATGGATCCTCAAATTCAAATGGATGTAAAACAGGCGTAGTGATAGAGAGTGAAAATAAGGTCAGCATAGAAATTTCCTTCAGATTTGATTTTAAGACGTTGAACAATCAGGTGAAATATAAAGCTTGTCTAGCGAGACTACGAGTTGCATTAGACATTGGAGCCAAAAGCGTCATACTTTGTAGTGATTCTTAGCTAGTAATCTCACAGAGTAATGGGAGTTATCAAGCGAAAGAGCCACTCTTGCAGCAATATTTGACAAAAGTAAAAGAGTTGGAAGAAAGGTTTACCCAGATTAAGTACAAGCATGTACCAAAGGAAGATAATGTTAGAGCCGACATTCTGTCTTGCCTAGCTAGCATAAAGAAGGCAGTATCGACAACTACGGTCGTCCAAAGCACCTTGGGAGAACCTAGCATAACGGCACCAGTGAAAGTTTATGTTATTTGGTCAAAGGCATTCCCGGATGACTCATGGGTCATCCCTATTATCAGGTATCTGATAAACGAAAAACTTCCCACAGACCCCTTAGAGAAGAAGAAGCTAAAAAAATAGTTGTCAAACTATGTTTTAGTGGATGAGAATTTGTTTCAAAGAGGGATATCGACCACATACTTAAAATATTTAAACGAAACAGAAATAGGAGAAGTAACGGACAAGGTGCATGAGGGAATGTGAGGTCATCAGTACAGTGTTTGGCTAGAAAGATAGCCCAGGCTAGATATTGGTGGCCCATGATGATGAAAGACGCAGTAGAATACGTCCAGAAATATGATGCCTGTCAAAAGAACAGCAACGAGCACGATGTCCCCGCAGAGGAACTATTTACCTCGACAGTCCCATGGCCATTCCATCAGTAAGGAATGGATATCCTGGGACCTTTTCTAATAGCACGAGGCGGGGTCAAATATTTGATCGTGCGAGTATATTGCTTCACTAAGTGGATAGAGACAGAGGCCGTGGTACACATTATAGCAGCCCGAACTCAAAGATTTATGTATGAAAATATAATCACCAGGTTTGGTATCCCAGGGACATAGACAACGGAATCTAATTTATGGACTCGAGTTCATGAGCTTACTAGAAGGACTCCAAATCCGACAAGTTTTCTTGTTAGTGAAGCATCCATAAATGAATGGCAAGCCAAAGTCACAAACAGGGAGATACTTAAAGGATTGAAGAAACGATTGGTGATGCGAAAGGAGAGTGGGCGAATCAACTATGTCATGTCCTTTGGGTGTACCAGACTATGCCTCATTCCTTAAAAAGAGAAGCCCCATTCTGGTTGGTTTACGGAGTCGATGTAGTAATTCAAATAGAAATCAACTACATCTCCCCAAGAGTCCAACGGTTCAATGAAGAGGAAAACAAACGACGGTTGAAGGATGAACTCGAGTCCCTGTATAAAGTAAGAGAATATGCTTTTGTCTGGGATCAGGCCATCAAAGCTAAGGTAGCACTTTGGTATAATAAAAAGGTACAAAAGAGGAGATTCAACACCGGAGATCTGGTGTTAAGAAGGGCCTCAGTTGGAAATAGATTTACGCATCAGGGAAAACTCGCACCGATATAGGAAGGCCCATACTGGGTGAATGATGTCACCATAGGAGGAGCTTATTTGCTAGAAACTCTAAAGGGTGAAGTTTTTAAAACCAAGTGGAATGTAAAGAATCTTCGTATGTATTTCAGTTAACGGGGACCACAAGTCATGCACTCTTTTTCCCTTCCTAAGGTTTTTCCCACAGGGTTTACTTAGGAGGTTTTTAATGAGGCATGCAGCCGGGGTGTAACATCCTGGATATTTATAGAAAATTTTGTGAAACAGAAAAATATTAAAAATTGTTTTTAGGAATTTAATTGATATTTTTATGGATTATTGGTTAATTATGAAATGGTGATTAGAAAAAGAGAGGTTTAATTAAAATCATTAAAGAGATTATAATGGAATGGAGGAATGACCGGTTGTGCAGGTGACCGGTTGCCTTGGGTATTAAAGAAAGGTTTCTTTCTCTTTCTTCTATTATTCCTCTTCTCATGAGAACCTTCTCCTCCTTCGTCTGTCCCTTTCTCTTTCCTTCTCCTTCCTTCATTATTGAGAGCTGAAAGCTTTGAAGGGAGGTTCCTTTTCGCATCAGATTTTGAGATAATTACGTAGTTGTAGTTGTGGTTTCAAGGCGTGGAACAGAGGTGAAGGGGGGAGCTGAGCCTTTCTTCCCTCCGTGCATGTTCTTCCCTTCATCAGCCACTGTTGTGGTGACTTGGAGGATCAAAGTCCTCCACTGCTGGTGAAAATCAGACTGCAGGAGAGTGAGCAGAGCACTGAGTGCCTTGGAGGCTGGGATCCTCCACTGTTCTGCCTACACAGCGTTGGATGCCTGGAAGTCCTCCATTGTTGGTGAGGATTGGACTATCAGAGTAAGGGAACAGCTTTGGAATCCTCCACTAGATTGAGTGAGAGGACAGCATGTGCCTTGAAGGCTTGGAACTCCCCACTGTCCTTGCATGCAGAAGTGCTAAGTGTCTTAGTGGCAGAGCTGCTCGGGAGGAAACAGCTTTTGGTTCCTCCAAAGTTGAGCGCCATGGTGGATGACTGGATCGAGTCGTTCTGTTGAGAACGAGCGACCGAAGGAGGATCGGTCAGTGCTGTACGTTCAAGGAGTTTCTGGAATCTTCACCCCAGGTAAGGGGGTGTTTGGGTTATAATTAATTAGAATAGGACACTGCCCGAGTCATGATAATGATTGTGAACCGAGAGAGAGTGACGCTGAATGAAAACTGTGAATATGTATATGAACGTGCGTATGAATGTACACACCGATCGGTTTAGGATCGTGTATGCGTGTGTGTGAATGTGAATGAAGAAATGGTTGTTGTTGTTGCTGAGTGAAAGTTGTGAATATATGGCTATGTGTGCATGCGAACACCGATCAGTTTCTGATTGTGTGTATGTGACTTCATGTTGTGATAATTGAGATAATGCCAATTGAATTGTATATGAATGAGAATGAATGCATGTAAATGTATAGACACCGACCGATTCCTGATCGTGTGTGTTTGGCTTGAGCCGACTGAAAGTAAAATATTTAATACTGTGACAATTGATGTTCTGTGCCTATATGGAGTCGGGTTTGACAAGAAGGTCACCCGAGTGATACTGTTAATGAGTCGGGTTTGACAAGCAGGTCATCCGAGTGTTGATGAATTGTTGATAATGGCCACTCGTAACATGTGAAATGTGAATGTGTGTGATTATGTGGTGTGGGATGGCCGACGGTATATTTAGCCCCTCATTTCCGGCTCCTGTGGTTTTTGTGCCCAGTTGAGCTACCCAGTGGTCAAGTAGGAGCCAGTGGTCGAGGTGGAGAGTCAAGCAGGACTCGGTGAACCAAGCAGGGTTCACGGGGTGTCAAGTAGCACCCCCAACTGAAGGCCGATCCTTTAGTATCCGGATACTAGGAGTCGATTTCATGTGAGTCAGTTGTGATAATTAATGATGTTGCCGAATGAGAATTTGATATATGTGATGAATATGAAATTTTGTAATTACTGAGTAAGATGTTGTATTATCCGAGTGAAAATTGATGAGTATGATGTTGTGTTTGACGAGTATTAATTTGTTATAAATGTCGAATGAGATTTTGATATATTTGTTGAGGATGATTTCATGTATTGAGGAGTACAATTAGTTTTAATTGCTGAATGAAAGTTGAAATAGTTGCTAAGTTGATATATTTTCCGAGTGGAAAATGGTTATATCACCGAGTGAAACTTACGTGCTGAGTATGAAAGGCTGTTTAGTGTTAATTATGGTTGCCGAGTGTAATTTCACAGGTTTGCTGAGTGATTGTGATACTTACTGAACGGTGGTGTTATACTTGACGAATGTTACTTAATTCATGAATGAGAGTTGCCGTAAATCTGAGCTACTTGTGAGTGATTTGCTAAAAGGGCCGAGCATTAATTGCTAAGATTACCGAGTGAGTGTATTACCGAGTGAGAGTTAATTACTGAGTGAAATCTGTAATATTTATCGAGTGATTATTATAATTGTCGACTGATTGTTAGATTTGTCGAGTGGTGGTTACTTGTTAAGGTTGTCGAAGGAGAACTGTTATGCTGCTGAGAGTGTATTACAATAATGCCGAGTGTTAATGGATATAGGAGTAAAGTGCCGAGTAGGAGATAAATGGCCGAGTGTAATGTAGAATCTGAAACTAAAGAATCGGATAGAGTTATACTCGTATTTTAATTCCATTCTAGATTAATTATAATGCTAAACACTCACTCTTGCTGTTGTTTTCAATTTTTATAACCAGTGACAGGGAAGAGGTCGGGGCCATGCAGCTGCGCCAAGTGGAGGATTGATGCCAAGGAACCGAGTGCTTTAAAATGAATTCCGAGTATAATACATATATATATATATATATTGATTTTCTGAGTGTTTAATGCTATCTGTATGATGAATCGGTATACTGTGGAGTGAGTATAAATTCTTGATGACTATATGAATGGGGTTTATTTTGAATGAATTCGTATTGCTGTAGTATAGTCAAATTACCGAGTGGACCATTCTTGTCCGAGTAAGGGTCCCTTGATTTGGTACCTGAGCATCCTTCATATCTTTCTGGGAGAAAAATAACTGTGGGACTCATTTCCGAGTGGACGATTAGGATGTTGCGAGTGAGATTTCCTGGGAGAATGTTCCGAGCGATGAAGAGTAGTATACTTCTGAGTGAAATTAGAGTGGAGCACTTCCCGAGTGAGGAAAGAGTAGAAAGCTCCTCAGTGAGGAAAGAATAGAAGGTTTTCGAGCGGATAATAACCGAGAGATCCACTTCCGAGTGAAGTAAAATCAGAATGTCTCCGAGTGAGAAGTAGATTTTCCGAGTGAAGGGAAGTTAAGCTTTTCTGAGTGATGAAAAGACCAGTGGTTCCGAGTAGACTTATTTTCCGAGTGATGTCAGAACGAGGAAGCCTTGTTGAGTGAAGATTAAGTTGTTTCCGAGCGAGAGATACCCGAGTGCACCTATTTCCGGGTGAGATCCGACTTATTGGCTTTACTCGGATGCCTTGTGCGCTCAAGTTAAGAGTAGCACTCGCTCAAGCGAGTCGGCACTCGCTTAAGCGAATCAGGGGCTCGCTCAGGTGATTGACCCCTGACTCCGTTCCCTTCTTTCGTTGTTCCTAAATAACTAATTTAATAATGGATGTAATTCGGATCCGTTTCAGTTGGAATTCGCTAATTTAAGTGTGATTTTACTACTTTGAATATATTTAAGAGAAGTAAATATTTTTATATTAAGACCGAGTGGATTTTTATATTAAAAGGCGAAAAAGTATTTGGAAAAATGGGAAAATTGACAAGGGATGTCATATTTGGTATCAGATCGGTTCTTTCTAGAGCCGAGTGGAAGGGCAAACCGAGTGATTGTGTTTTACATCTTATTGCATTGTGTTTCTGGTTGTTTGTGCAGCTTGGCATCATTCCCTTGGCACTCCAGTGGCGTTGTGAATTATGAGGTAAATATCCGACTCCCTAGTAGAGTATTGGCTAATGGTGAGGTGTTTATTCATTATATAATTATTCTATGATCGGGAGATTAGTTCTGATAGAGGAGATGGTTTCCTCTCGGAATTTTCTAAATTGATGAGTAGGACCGAGTCAGGTCCCACTCCTGGTAAATTCCTGAAAAGGAATTCCCCTGCTTATAAAGGAGGGCACGATTACGGTGGGACGAGTTTTACATCCTTTGGCACGAGAACCCTATGTGATATATAGTATAAGTGATTTGTTGCAGTTCCCTAGGTTGGGAATTTGAGTATGTGATAAGTGAATGATTGATTAGGTGTTAGACCACTAGGTGTGGTGACCCAGTTGATTGGGCATGATCGTGTATGATTGGATGTTGTGGGAGTGCCCCACGATGGGCACCAGGTAACCCCTGGAATTTTTGAGTCAGAGGATCTGTTGAACCTTGTGAATAATTGAGCTCAGTGAAGTAATTATGTAATGAGTCATGAGGCTTGAATCGTCTTAAGGTGAAATGCAAATAATAAATGTGATACCAGATAGATAGTGAATGATAGTGTGGGATTTCGAGTACGCTTTGGTATTGAGTATGGTGACGATAGAAACCATGTGATGCTGATTGTACGTCCACTGGTGGATTGTGCTTACGATTGATGAAAAGGTTCACCGATGCAGAAACCTGCCGTGAGATTGAAATCATATTGTGATCCGGAGTTGTATACCTAAGTGGGATTAGTGAATTATCTAGGCTTAAGATGAGTTATGGCCGGTGATGTATGATGAAATGAAGGATTAATAGACTGTTGATCCATGGCTTTGTGATAAGTAAGATCTAAGGAAGAGACATTTAATCGGTGAGGGCTGGAAGCCGACTATTATTATACCGTCTTATGGTGATGGTAACTGTTATTCGATGATTATCATCAGGTGAGTTGCACTAGATTATGAGTAATGACGAGGTATATACCCTATGAGGGTCAAAAACCTATTGCTAATATACTATTTTACAGTAGTGGTAACTGATGATTAATGGTTGTTGTTATGTGATGTACCCTAGATGATGCATAATAAAGATATTGTTGTAAATATGTTGATTATAGACTTGAAAGGATTGCCACTAATCCTCATGTGGATTAGTGTTAGTTGAGTGAGTGCGGTTGATGTAAGCGAAAAGAGTGTAGGGTATGCTGTTTCGGTGTGACTCTACATACCATAGGTATTGTGGCGGCGTACACTTTTGCAGCGACTCTATGTAATTGTTGTAACCCTATAGGAATGAGACGTCATCCTATAAGTCGGATGCAGCAATTCATAAGTCGGGCAGGTGAGATTGTAGCTACTTATGGTGATGGTTTGAGTCTATCGGGCTGTTCTAAATGAAGATGAGAGTTGTATTGAGTGGATAGTAAGTGGTAGTGTAACAAAATAATGATAGAAGGTTTGTTTTAACCTTGATGTCCTTACCTCCGAGAGAATCAGAGTTATTTTGATATGAATTGGTTGTTAAGTGGTGTTAGACTGTCGGAACAAAAGAGTGATCTTACCGACAAGAGTACCTTGATGTTACTGGCCAAGAAGAATGGCGGTGGAGAGTGATTATGCACTGATAGCCATCGATCAGAGAAGCTAACTATAGGGAATAATACCCACTATCGATGGCTGATGATCTGGTAAATTAATTGTGGTGTGATTCAGTCCTTCTAAGATCAATCTGCAGTCAGAATACTATTAAATCGGATTAAGGATTCAGATAACCCTGGAACGGCGTTCAGGACTTGTTGTAGCCACTTGGATAGGTGGTAAGGCCGCTGGTATAATAAGTGTTCAGGCAGTATTCATGAATCAGATGAACTGTATCTTCCAAACCTTGCCTGGATCGGTTCAAGGAGTTGTTCATTGATGGTATTCCGAATCTTGCTGAAAGCATGAAGGACATCTCCACATAGTGCTGTGGTACTGGATGGGAAGCAATTGATTGCCAAGATAACGGTGTAGGACTTTTGGTTGGATGGAACCCAACTTCAAGGACATGTTATTCCAAAGATGGCGTTGTTGTCGGTCCATCTAAGGTGGAAGAAGTGATGGTATAAGTGTGACCCAAGTCTGTCACAGAAATGAGAAGCTTTATGGGTCAGCCGGTTATTGTCGAAGAATTAATGAAGGATCGGGACTCTAAGCTGAAATAAACGATGAAGTGAGAATTCGCTCAGATAAAAATGATATGTTTTCGAGTATGCGCAAGTGGAGATGATTCCGAGTGAAGGAAAAGGAGTATAATTCCAAGTAAAACCTTTCTGGGAGAAAGAACTACTGAGTAAAGTGAAGTTATGATGTTCCGAGTGAAATGTCACTAAGAGAGTCGTTACTAAATTAAGAGAACTGTGTCCGAGTGTGACACTTAGGAGTAAGGCAAAATTCGAGTGTTGTGTCTCGGGGTGTGACACTCCCGAGTGGAATGGTACCGAGTGGGATGGTTCCAAGTGGTAGGGAATCAAGTGTGTAACTTCTTAAGTCTGTATGATGTGCCAACGATTAACTTTTTCTGGGGGAAGGTATTTCTGGGTGGAAAGTGGAACTCTGGAAGAGTAAGTTGCCAAGTGAATGGCTCCCGAGGGGAGTAGATATCCGAGAGGAGAGTTTATTTGAGTTCGTACTCAGGTTAATGTGTGGAACTGCTGAATTCGAACACAGGTACGTTTTCAAAGTGGACTTGAATTCTGAGTGAATTTATTTTTAGTGGAATTCCAGGGGTAAATTACCTCCAAACTCCGAATAATATTTTTGGATGAGAAGCTCCGAATGACATTCACAAGGAATAAACATGGGATTAACTGAAGGTATGGATAGGAATCTGAGATTTCAGGACCGAATGGTGGAGCCTGCAAAGGATGAATTTAGGCAAGCCGTGTTAACTGAAGCACAGAAGTTCTTTTGGATATTTATGGAAGTTTCACCGACTAAAGGTGTAAGTCGGATACCGACTAGATCTTCCCCAGTCGTTAACTAACATTCACGTGTTTAATGTCACAACGCCGAGTGTATATTCTGAGTGATTCAATGATTGTGCCGAGTGGCTTTATCAAATTAAAGGAGGACCTGACGATGGAAATACACCGATCGGTATTGGGGTAACTTGTACGTGGGAATCGGAGTTGGATATAAGACGGGGGTATTCCAAGTCTTTTCAATCGGTACATTGATTTCGGGGACGAAATCCCTTTTTAGGGGGGGTGGATGTAACATCCCGGATATTTATAGAAAATTTTGTGAAATGAAAAATATTAAAAATGATTTTTAGGAATTTAATTGATATTTTTATGGATTATTGGTTAATTATGAAATGGTGATTAGAAGAAGAGAGGTTTAATTAAAATCATTAAAGAGATTATAATGGAATGGAGGAATGACCGGTTGTGCAGGTGACCGGTTGCCTTGGGTATTAAAGAAAGGTTTCTTTCTCTTTCTTCCATTATTTCTCTTCTCATGAGAACCTTCTCCTCCTTTGTCTGTCCTTTTCTCTCTCCTTCTCCTTCCTCCATTATTGAGAGCTGAAAGCTTTGAAGGGAGGTTCCTTTTCGCATCAGATTTTGAGATAATTACGTAGTTGTAGTTGTGGTTTCAAGGCGTGGAACAGAGGTGAAGGGGGGAGCTGAGCCTTTCTTCCCTCCGTGCATGTTCTTCCCTTCATCAGCCACTGTTGTGGTGACTTGGAGGATCAAAGTCCTCCACTGCTGGTGAAAATCAGACTGCAGGAGAGTGAGCAGAGCACTGAGTGCCTTGGAGGCTGGGATCCTCCACTGTTCTGCCTACACAGCGTTGGATGCCTGGAAGTCCTCCATTGTTGGTGAGGATTGGACTATCAGAGTAAGGGAACAGCTTTGGAATCCTCCACTAGACTGAGTGAGAGGACAGCGTGTGCCTTGGAGGCTTGGAACTCCCCACTGTCCTTGCATGCAGAAGTGCTAAGTGTCTTAGTGGCAGAGCTGCTCGGGAGGAAACAACTTTTGGTTCCTCCAAAGTTCAGCGCCATGGTGGATGACTGGATCGAGTCGTTCTGTTGAGAACGAGCGACCGAAGGACGATCGGTCAGTGCTGTACGTTCAAGGAGTTTCTGGAATCTTCACCCCAGGTAAGGGGGTGTTTGGGTTATAATTAATTAGAATAGGACACTGCCCGAGTCATGATAATGATTGTGAACCGAGAGAGAGTGACGCTGAATGAAAACTGTGAATATGTATATGAACGTGTGTATGAATGTACACACCGATCGGTTTAGGATCGTGTATGCGTGTGTGTGAATATGAATGAAGAAATGGTTGTTGTTGTTGCTGAGTGAAAGTTGTGAATATATGGCTATGTGTGCATGCGAACACCGATCAGTTTCTGATTGTGTGTATGTGACTTCATGTTGTGATAATTGAGATCATGCCGATTGAATTGTATATGAATGAGAATGAATGCATGTAAATGTATAGACACCGACCGATTCCTGATCGTGTATGTATGGCTTGAGCCGACTGAAAGTAAAATATTTAATACTGTGACAATTGATGTTCTGTGCCTATATGGAGTCGGGTTTGACAAGAAGGTCACCCGAGTGATACTGTTAATGAGTCGGGTTTGACAAGCAGGTCACCCGAGTGTTGATGAATTGTTGATAATGGCCACTCGTAACATGTGAAATGTGAATATGTGTGATTATGTGGTGTGGGACGGCCGACGGTATATTTAGCCCCTTATTTCCGGCTCCCGTGGTTTTTGTGCCCAGTTGAGCTACCCAGTGGTCAAGTAGGAGCCAGTGGTCGAGGTGGAGAGTCAAGCAGGACTCGGTGAACCAAGCAGGGTTCACGGGGTGTCAAGTAGCACCCCCAGCTGAAGGCCGATCCTTTAGTATCCGGATACTAGGAGTCGATTTCATGTGAGTCAGTTGTGATAATTAATGATGTTGCCGAATGAGAATTTGATATATGTGATGAATATGACATTTTGTAATTACTGAGTAAGATGTTGTATTATCCGAGTGAAAATTGATGAGTATGATGTTGTGTTTGACGAGTATTAATTTGTTATAAATGTCGAATGGGATTTTGATATATTTGTTAAGGATGATTTCATGTATTGAGGAGTACAATTAGTTTTAATTTCTGAATGAAAGTTGAAATAGTTGCTAAGTTGATATATTTTCCGAGTGGAAAATGGTTATATCACCGAGTGAAACTTACGTGCTGAGTATGAAAGGCTGTTTAGTGTTAATTATGGTTGCCGAGTGTAATTTCACAGGTTTGCTGAGTGATTGTGATACTTACTGAACGGTGGTGTTATACTTGACGAATGTTACTTAATTCCCGAACGAGAGTTGCCATAAATCTGAGCTACTTGTGAGTGATTTGCTAAAAGGGCCGAGCATTAATTGCTAAGATTGCCGAGTGAGTGTATTACCGAGTGAGAGTTAATTACTGAGTGAAATCTGTAATATTTACTGAGTGATTATTATAATTGCCGACTGATTGTTAGATTTGCCGAGTGGTGGTTACTTGTTAAGGTTGTCGAAGGAGAACTGTTATGCTGTTGAGAGTGTATTACAAGAATGCCGAGTGTTAATGGATATAGGAGTAAAGTGCAGAGTAGGAGATAAATGGCCGAGTACAATCTGAAACTAAAGAATCGGATAGAGTTATACTCGTATTTTAATTCCATTCTAGATTAATTATAATGCTAAACACTCACCCTTGCTGTTGTTTTCAATTTTTAGTAACCAGTGACAGGGAAGAGGTCGGGGCCATGGAGCTGCGCCAAGTGGAGGATTGATGCCAAGGAACCGAGTGCTTTGAAATGAATTCCGAGTATAATACATATATATATATATATATTGATTTTTCGAGTGTTTGATGCTATCTGTATGATGAATCGGTATACTGTGGAGTGAGTATAAATTCTTGACGACTATATGAATGGGGTTTATTTTGAATGAATTCGTATTGCTGTAGTATATTCAATTACCGAGTAGACCATTCTTGTCCGAGTAAGGGTCCCTTGATTTGGTACTTGAGCATCCTTCATATCTTTCTGGGAGAAAAATAACTGTGGGACTCATTTCCGAGTGGACGATTAGGATGTTCCAAGTGAGATTTCTCAGGAGAATGTTCCGAGCGGTGAAGAGTAGTATACTTCCGAGTGAAATTAGAGTGGAGCACTTCCCGAGTGAGGAAAGAGTAGAAAGCTCCTGAGTGAGGAAAGAATAGAAGGTTTCCGAGCGGATAATAACCGAGAGATCCACTTCTGAGTGAAGTAAAAGCAGAATGTCTCCGAGTGAGAAGTAGATTTTCTAAGTGAAGGGAAGTTAAGCTTTTCTGAGTGATGAAAAGACCAGTGGTTCCGAGTAGACTTATTTTCCGAGTGATGTCAGAACGAGGAAGCCTTGTTGAGTGAAGATTAAGCTATTTCCGAGCGAGAGATACCCGAGTGCACTTATTTCCAGGTGAGATCCAACTTATTGGCTTTACTCGGATGCCTTGTGCGCTCAAGTGAAGAGTAGCACTCGCTCAAGCGAGTCGGCACTCGCTTAAGCGAATCAGGGGCTCGCTCAGACGATTGACCCCTGACTCCGTTCCCTTCTTTCGTTGTTCCTAAATGTCTAATTTAATAATGGATGTAATTCGGATCCGTTTCATTCGGAATTTGCTAATTTAAGTGTGATTTTACTACTTTGAATATATTTAAGAGAAGTAAATATTTTTATATTAAGACCGAGTGGATTTTTATATTAAAAGGCAAAAAATTATTTGGAAAAATAGGAAAATTGACAAGGGATGTCACACAGGGTGCTTGTTTATTAATAAAAATTCTTGAAGTATTCAACTACTTGTTATTTGGTATTGATGAAGGTTCATTTATATTAAAACCCTGGAGTGGTCAAAAGATCCCAGAGTGGTTAAGTCACATCTAAAACCCCAGAGTGGTCAAGAGACCCCAGAGTGGTTAAGTTATATTCAAACCCCGGAGTGGTCAAAAGACCCCAGAGTGATAAGTTACATTCAAATCCCGGAGTGGTTGAAAAACCCCAGTATGGTTCAGTTGTATACAAAAGTAACTAAGTTAATAATATGTGATGAAGTCTATATTATAACGTCGGTCGATACGAACAAATAAAAAGCATGTAAGAAAATAGAATCAATAAAAGATGTTTTCATTCAAGTATTCAGTGATTACAAAAAAGAGGGTACATCGGCCAAAGAAGAAATTATGTCTTATCAAAAATAGGGCGGAGCTCATCCCGCCTACAAAGCAAAAAGCAGAAATAAAACTAAGGATTTGAGGGGCCACCTTCCTCCTCCTCCCTCTCTGAACCGGCGTCAGCTTCCTCACTGTCCGGATCCCCATCTAGACGGTCATCATCTTTCCCCACTTCTAGGGGTGCAAACTTGAAAGGCTCATCAAAAGGAATATAAGATTGACCTCTCATTTCGGTCACCAACTCGCCATTCTGGAATTGGTTGAAAAAACCAATCCTGTTCAGGTTAAAGGGGGTATCCCGATTCTAGTAAACGACCTGACGGACCGCATGACTAAACGAGTCCATGGCGGCACGAGCAAATTGCATCATGTCTTCTTTATATTTAGCTTGTTCGTTCTCAACCACCATGGAGAGCTCCTCGTTTTTCTTTAGAAGGTCGGTCACGAGGCCCTCTAGTTCACCCACCTTCCTAAGAAGTCCATCCTTGTCCTTCTTCAAGCGCTCCTCAGACTGCTAGAGAGTCTGGTTTGCCTCGTTGAGGGACTTGATCCTTTGGTGACCACGCCTGCAGTCTTCAGAGAGACGAGAGTTTCTCTCTTTCAGGTGATTCATCTCCAACTGCAGGCCCTCAGTGGTGGCAGAGTAGATGGAGGAAAGGGTCTTGATGTGGTACCACATTGCCGTCTCCAAGGTAAATATGATGTCATCTTGTTTAAGTCCCTCCTTGAGCCGGTATGGAAGCTCAAATTCGGCGTTGGGAGGAGAAGTCCAGGTGAGGAGCACTTCCAAGGTATCCATACCAGATGGCAGAGGAGGAGGAGGGACATCATCTTCAATGGGTGCATCGGTGGCCACCCTTTGCCTTTATCCAAATTTTGAGGGGTAGGGTCAACCCTCTGCCTTTTTGAGGCACCACCGGTTTGCTTCTTCCCCTTCTTTCTATTGTCAGGGGCGTCCTCGATGGCAATGACCCCACCCGGGGTCTGGAGACCAGAGGCCTTTTGCTGCTTTGGGGCGATGTTGTTCTCAACAATGACATCAGCCATGGAACCCTCCATCAGCTTGCGAAGGTTCTCCAAAACACCGGCACTCATGTTCCCTAAAAAGAAGGCAAGTCATTAGTAAAACTGGAGTATAAAAGTTAACTAAATCAAAGTCAAGAAAGGGTAAATATCCAAATGAGCTAAGTACTCATTTCGTGCCTTCGTAGTGCCAAGAAGAGAGCGGCATTTGATGGGGGCACCCCGGGAGAGATTGTGGAGGGCGTCAACCACGACTTTAGCGGATTCAGAGAAAGAAAATTCCTCAACGGCATAAGCTGTGCTCTCCAACAAAAAGTGCTTGTGAGTCTAGCCAGTGTGAATCCTAAACCGGCCTTCCTCATCCTTTCAGAAAGAAGGGTCCGTCCCTTTGACAAAGTTTCAACAAGGAGTTCTTGAAAGAACCCCCAGCAATCTTGCAAGACTCTGTAAAGGCTTCAAAATTGAAGATGTTGCTCTGACATTTTAAGTTCACGAAGCCCATCCCAGTACCACCACGACACATTATGCGAGCGAACCAGAAGAATATGGCGACGGTAGGAGTGAAAGTTAGGTGCTTACCAAGGAATTCAAGTGAAAGAACCAGGGCCCAGTCGTTGGGATGGAGTTGACTAGGGGCGATATCCAAAAAGCGCAACACCCTCATCTCAAATTTATTAAGGGGGAACCAAACTCCCACTTTAGTTATTGTATAGTCGTGGAAAAAAATGAAGCGGTCCCTGGGGATGTGGTAGATTCGCTCTATAAGTGTGGGGATGAAAAAGGCAAAAGAGTTGGCATATTTCTTTAAGCTCCAATGGTAGTCGATCTCAAGCTCTACTCCATCTGTAGGCTTAACAAGGCGACTGTAGACAACAACCACGTCTCGAGAGACCTAGAAGTACAGATCTTCAGCTTTTCGTGCTAACCAATTCACCTTGTCAGCTATCACGAAGGTATCGTTAGGGTCGTTCCTCAAAACTGATGAACCGACGATGTCCATGGTCATGATGTGTGCTAAAAAAGGGACAGTGGAGTAAAAGTTAGTGTCGTCAGCATAGTAGTGCACTATGCTGGAATCTTTTTCTCGGTCCAAAGACATGAGAGGTAAAGGAGATTGTGGTGCTCAAACCTTGGAAGTGGAAGACTCTAGCTCTTGGGAATTATTACCTTGGGTAACCGAAGTCATCCACCTGTAAATGTCCATTTATGTGAGCCGAGGTCCTTGACAAGGGACCCCGGATGGCCAAGAAACAGAGGGGTTCGAAATAATTTCACAAGAACTGTCCTGTTCTTGGCCGTGGTTAGATGAGAAAGCAGACATGGTAAAAGAAAAGGGTTTTTAGAGGCTACTTGTGGGTATGATGCGGGCTGTTCTTCGAGTATGAGCTAGGATGAAACGAAGAAGAAAGGCAGACTACGGTTGAATAGAGATTTAGCAGGGAAACAGATAAGTGGCGAAGCAGCTGAAACTCACCAGCTTATATAGAAAGTGAAATGGTGTGGCCCGAAGTTGAAACGTCGCAGGCCCATAGACGAAATGGAATGTGAAGCGTCGCAGCCCAGAAAGGCTGTGTCGTTTGAGTTCCGAATGAAGAGACCGTTCTGACAGGAAGACGTATGTAGAAAACGCACCAACAAAGAGCTGCCAGGTCAGCGATCCACGTGCCATGTCACTTTTTCAGCAAACAGACGTAATAAGTGTGGTAGTTAGGGAGATGGCAGCAAAACCAAGTTACTCCGGATAAAGGAAAATCAAAAAATCCCATAATGAGCAAAATCATTACCCCGGTAGGGTTTAAAACTTAGCTCATTATTGTAACCAAGTCACAACAACAAGCTATGGGGCAAATGATTCGGGTTGGATACTGGTCCCTTAAACTAGCAACCTCGGATAATATAAAAATAATATAAAAATGCAAATATTAAATATTTACAGGATACAGACAAAATCAGACTAGCTCTCAGGCATACCAGAATTAAAGGTCTTTATAGTACGGAATATATGACTACGACCCCGGTCGAAAGAGGCAAGTGGGCAATTTGCACCTACAAAAGTTGCAGACTCTGCCCCCTAACATAGGTCAAATCACCCACTTGTGTTTAAGGGTAATGCTATATAAAGAGCTCATTCATTAACATACAACACACTTTTAAGCAAATCATAGACCGATCTTACCCTTTTATTCTTACCCTGTAATACAAATTTCTCTGTTATAACTGTACTAACTTAAGCATTGGAGTCCATTTTGTAGGTACACCTCCGGTGTGGTTTCAAGGACAACCGTTGGAATTGACTTTTCATTAACGTGAAAGGCTTGGAGTTCCCACTGAACCGAAGTTCATAATACTGTACTTCCACTGAGACGGTGTAAAAGGTGAGAGAGGGAAAGATTCGACACCGGTGCGAAAGTCAACAACTTTGACCGCACACCCTAGACAGATCAACTTGTAAGGAGTTAATGTTGCTGTTGAGTATGTTACAATGGCTACTATATATGTTTCTTTATGTTTGGTTCTTTTTTGTTTTTTAGATAAGTATGTTTTTTATAATTGACAAAATAGAAATAAAAAGTTAAAGTTATATTCACCGAGATAAAAGCTTCAAACAAAAAAAAGAAAAAAAAAGGTCTCAATATTACAAAGGCCCAAATTGAAGGAGGAAGTGTTATAAGAAAATAGAATAACAAAAAGATTATTGGGTTGTGTGTTTATGTTTTTTTTTCTCCATTAGCGTTGTGGCCTACCTTATTGTACCCTTTGGCCTTTTTTGGGCCATTTCAATTAAATTTGTTGGTAAAAGAAAATAACAAAAAATTGTTAGGTTGAAAATTTAAATGGTTTTTTTACCACAAAATCTGTGGCTTAAAAACAGCCTAAATCCAAAATCCACCCAACAACATTCGAGGCCTGACAATCTATCACCCAAAAAATCTGAAAATGTACTTGGACGAAAATAGTCATAATTTAATAGTCTCGAATTTTATGAGGTTTTTATTTTTTGGACCCAAGCCCGATTGGCCCGACCAATGCCCGGCCCTACTTGTGTTCCTAAACTTGTTCCTATCCTAAAGAAAATTGGGTCAAAGGTTACAATTTCCTTAAGCTCAAATCTTTCTCTCAAGATCAAAAGGTTGCGGACTGTTATAGGCAAGTTCTGATTTAATCACCATGAAGTATCATTGATGGTAAAACTTTATGTCACAAAATAAATTTAATCAAACTTAATTCCTTGGAATTCGAATAAAATTAGTTTTAATTTAAAAAAATCATAAAACAAAATTCTTATTTACATAGTTTATCTGTGGTCAATTATTTATGAAGGTTGTAAAAGAAAGAAGTAATAAAAAATTGAGTAAATACCCTCCGTTAGTTTTAATGATATGATAAGCCTAAAACATGTGTGACAGTTAAATAAAGCCCAAATGTGGCGTGTTGGAAAAGCCGTATTGGATCATTGAATAAAAACTTGAGGAGACGACAGCGTTGACGGAAAGGTGGTGATGGCAGCGTCGTTCAGGTGGATATTACAGTTACACAAAGACGTTCCAAAAGCTGCTCACTTCTACTCCGAAGGCTTGGGCTTCACCACCAACGTCTGCACCCTTCGTTGGGCCGAACTTCAATCTGGTCCTCTCAAACTTGCCCTCATGCATTCTCCAAAGTATCTTTCTCTCTCTTTGCGCTCCATCTGTTTGATAATTTGCACCATCCAACATTATCATTTAACAATCACAACCACCTATATTTATTATAGTTTGCTTAAACAAATCTTACCACGTCATCATCCAGGGGCAAAATGTTGATCAGTATACAGTATTTGCTCTACACCAAAAAGAAAAAGTATTGTCTCAAAACTATATGGTTTATGTTGTGTCTGCTAAAACAAAATTATAGTTTATAAGTATGAATTATAATTTGTAACTCATGGCTTATAGTTTGAAGTGGATAACATTTTAAATAGTTTATAGTTTTTTAAACAGTTTATTAAAATAGGATTCTTTCACCAAATCAAATTGTATTAAATAACTTTAAAGACACATAATATAATAATTATATAGCAAGCAAAAGTTGTATTTTTAAAAAAATATCAAGTTAAAAATAATAATTAAACAATTAATGAGAAACTTATAATTCTTAGGTAGCTTTTCATAGGTTGAGAGCTTATAGTTTTTCACTTATTTTGTATCTATGAAACAACTCTAGTAATAGCTCTCAAATAAATTATAAACTACATTTACTAAACCAACTATTTTGATAGCACTATTGATAATTGAGGGCTAACTTCATGATAAAGATTTCCCACATTTTTAGAGTGAGAACAAATTAATGGTTGAGATCAAGTAAATCATTAGTGTCATCTCTGACTTTATAAAAATGTTATTCACTTTAGTTCCCAATTCTACCAAAACTTTAATTTAATCTCTAACTTTATAGAATACAATAACATTTGTTTTACTTTAGTCTTTATTTTTACTACAATTTTTTACTAGTATTAAGGAATAAAGTGAAACAACATATTTAGTATTGGATGAAATTAAAGAACCAAAATGAAACTTTTATAAAACTAGGGAATTAGGTAGATCATAATTACAAATAAAAGAAAAAGGGATTTTGTATGTTTTGAAGATATTGGTTTTCAATTATTGTATGGTGTAGTAAAACAGCTGATTTAGTTTCACAGTGACACAGTTATGCAGAAGGGATACTCCACGCTTCTATCATTTAGTGTAATTGACATCAACAGCACAGTCACTAAATTAGTGGCACTTGGAGCTGAGCTAGATGGTCCTATAAAATATGAGATCCATGGGAAGGTAATGATTAATGATTCATTTAATTGAACATTTAAATGTCCTTTTTTTTGGCTTTTTTCAAAGCTTTGGTACTAAGGAGATAAGGTCTCTTATGATCAGGTTGCAGCTATGCGGTGTCTTGATGGGCATATCTTGGGCCTCTATGAACCAGCATAAAATAGGATCTGCAGTATCAGTTTCTTTTGAAACTTTAATCTTATTTAGGCTTCTTCAGAATCATGGCAACTTTTGAGTTTGTTTGGGGAGATAGAGAAAACATGTGAAACATCTCCTTCTTTTGGGTTTCCTGCAATAATTGATAGTGTTTGTTCGTCCAGATCGATGACTGCTGTACAGAGGGTGTGAAGTAATGGACCTAAGAATATAGGGGAAGAAAAATTGAGAATCAAGAGAATATGGACAAGAAGGGATACAGAATCAGATGTGAAATGTCATCAATTTACCTGTCATGTAGATAGGATATTTTTTGTTATCCATATCTCCTAGAAGTGACAGGAAATCTCCTTTTGACATTTTTGTCATGATAGCTGCCCTTTTCTGTCTGCTGATTGAATTCTCATCTTGTACCTTGAATTAAATCCAATGATGTGTTAGTCATTGATTTACATATTCAATTGATAGGTTTTTTTAATGATATATCTTTACATACAGTTAGTCAACAATTCAAATCTTTAGCTGATGAATTGAACTGAGACATTTCCATGCAGCAAAACATGAGTGTGTGATTTGATATGCAGGGATGTGGTGGTCTTAATCAAACAACTGCGAGACAGGATTTTTTTGTATCACTTGCCTGATTAATGTGTAGATGGAGATACATGTTTGCATGGAAGTAAGGTGTTTTGCCCACCTCATAAACTGAAATTCGTTTCCTAGATGCAGTTTCAACATTAAAAATCTTGCGTGTGCTGGTATCAATGAGGTTATAAGAATGCCCCACTGAAACCTCTGATGATCGGATCCTCTGATAATATAAGAGCAAAATATCAAACCACTAGAATAGTTCATAAAGATGGGAAGGAAAAGGCTGCAATATCTAACATTCATAGCATCATCCATGCTTGTTGCTTCAAGAAAATCTCGAGAAATGAAGTTGCGCCCAATGCCACCAGCCACAATCTCTTCTTCAGCCGGGGGTACAGAATTCAGAGTGAATGCCTGAGGATCATAAAGCAAATATTTTATCCTTACATAACATTTCTGCGTACGAGCAGAAGAACCTGGCTTGGTCATGATGTGTAGAATTACACCACAAGGCTGTAACATAATGCCCCTCGACAGAATGGTCGAGAATTTGCATTCTAACCTACTTTAGTAAATACATAAATTAGAACACAAAGAAAATTATATTTTGATTAATACATAAACGAAAATTATATTTTGATAAGTTCATAATTTACTTTATTATGTGAATGTTATAGAACACAACTTAGGTACAATATGTCAGATACTTGTATTATTGTTTTCAGATACTTAGTTCATAATTTACTTTATTTATGTGAATATTATAGAATTTAACCTTGGTAAGAATATCAACTTGTAATGTTTATTGTTAATATACAAGTAGATTCTCGGTCAATGAAGAATTATTACCAGTCCATGGCTATTGAACCCAAATGCACAGCTTGGAAGCTCTCCAGCATATGTATAACCTACGAAAAACATTCCATCCGGCAAAATTCCTTTGATTAAGTAGCTGCATATGTAATTCCACACACAAATTTCTCATAAAGCCGTTTCATTCGAATTATGAAGCTAAGACATGATATGAAACCACTAACTAGTAAGCTTACGTGTGACCAACAAGAGCAACATTTGCATCCTCATTGTGAGCTGCAACCGCCATAGATTCACCGACAACAAGAACATCAGAGCAGTCATCTGAGGTATCCTCGTTGGTACTCTTGCCTCCTTTTGGAATGAATGCAAGAATCTCCTTCCTGAAGTTAATAAGTAAAATCTGTTCACACACAACGAAACAAATATTAATTAATGTTACACTTATGTGTGGCAATGCCAGCATTTACTACTAGTAGTAATTAGTAAAAAGAAATTGGTCACATTATCCAAAGTTGTCTTGTAAATATATGCAAGAATATTTTAAGTGTTGAGATACTCAGAATCCTATACTTCCCAATTATTATCTCCTCCTAAGATATTCGGGTTTGAGTTAATTCCAATCTGAATATAGTCTATTAGAAACAAAAATATATACATGATTTAGAAAACAAATATTACATCAAGAAGAGGCACACCGCTTCCTGCTGCAGTCCCCAAAAGTTCATCCCAATACCTTGGGAATTTGCTTCGATTGTTATGAAAAAGTGGTTTGAGAAGTGATTGTGATTGAGGGGTATGAGCAAAGGGTCGGAGCTGATCTTGAAGAATGAGGTCTCTGGCCACTCTGCTCCTTATCAGTTGGGAGAATCTTTGGCCTATTAAGAGACCCATTCCATAACCATCTTTGCATGGTCCAACTTCAAACATTTCAAGCCTTTCCCTTCCCATTTTAGCTCCCTCTCCTGCGCCTGTCACTGCTGATTTCTATAATGACCAAATGGAGCATGAATTTATTACCTTATCCTCTTAGTTACCTCCAGTTTAAGTGTTGTTTTAGGGTCCGTTTGGTTAAAAGTTGGAGTAAGCTTTGTGAAACGGGGTTTGGAAAAGTGAGGTTTTAAAAACGTGGTTGGGAAAATTAGGGTTTTGAAGATAGTGATTTGTGTTTGGATAGTTTATTGTAAAAGTGAGTTGGAAAGTAGTAATTGTGTTTTGTTGGAAAATATTTTGGTAACCTTAGTTTAAAAAAATAGAATTTGAGAGTAAAATTACCAAAAAGAGTATTAATTAAAAAAAAATAGTAAAGTAGTATATTTTTTGTAAATAATATTAACAATTACACATTAAAATATTCTATTTATAATTTAATTAACAAAATATATTTATTAATAAAAATTAATAATAAATATATATTATTATAAATATATGTATTGCAATTAAAATTTAATATTATTAATATATATTAAATATATCAATAAATTCACATTTTTTGGTAATTTTACAACATACCATTATCATACAAAATTATAAAAAAAACCCAACACCTTAAAAAAATATAAAAAGTTATTTAAATAAAAAAAGTTAACATGGTTAACATTTTTCAGCCCACACCCATGCACCCTAAATCCAATGTAATCTAAACCCTTAATTCCATCAGCCTTTAAGGTACACCCCAATACATGAAGCACACCCATGATACACCATCCAAACCAATCATCCACCATTAAAACACTCAATTTTTACAATACATCTCACCCCCCATACACACCCATGCACCACCACCATAAACCAATCACCATCTCAAATCTTCCAACATTTATGGTACACCAAGCCAAGCATCTCCACCAGTGCTCCATCTTCTCCAACCGCAACATACCCACGCCACCACTTCCGTGACCATCGTTCCATCTCCCATCTTCTCCAACAGCACCACACCCACGCCATCCACATACTCGGAGTCGTTCCACCACGCCATCCACCCCTCGAACCCCTCCACCTCTTGATCCCGATCAACCACCACCAACACATACAAAAGGAAAAACACAACCCAACTAGCAACCCATACAAAACGAGACCGAGAGGGGGACAAGGCAGAAGGGCAAAACCGTCCACAGCACACAGAAATGCAAACGGAGATTCGGAATGGGAGGTATGATGGAGGCACAAGGTAACGTGGTTCTCAGCTTTCAAATGGAGAAGATGGCAACGGAGACGGAGGAAGCGTGTGTTGCCAAACGGTTCACAGCAAAAGGGGTTTAAAAAACCATGGTTTTACGAACGGAACGGAACGGAGACGTAACTTTTTTCTAAACAGGCACTTAATTTTTATAGATAAGCTACAGTTAAATCTTTTTGTTTCTTTCAATAAGTGTTATTAATAGAAATTTAACTTGAAACTTTTAATACAATCTCAATTTATTTTGTCAACAAGACACAACTAAATAATTGATATTATTTGAATTCATTAATCTTCCGGTCTTAAATATAATATAAATAACGTTTAAATATATGGTTTATCGATTATATTATATTTTGGTTAACTTCATGTTAACGCAGTTACGGTAATTAAAATGATATTCTTCTTCGTCCATCTACGTCAGAGCAAAGTGTCGCATAACTATTACCGGTTACGGTTCATTGCACAGTACTAATATTATATTTTATTTAAAGTTTTCAGTTTCTTTTTCAACATTTTATATTTTAATTTTTCAAACTTTTAACGTAAATTCTCTTGACTTAAGAGCCATTATACGTTAACAAAATACCATTTATTACACGTTTTTCTAAATTCTAATTAGCATGTTTTGTCAAGCCTTAAAACTCAAATACTTGCATAGCTACTTACCACATTCATTAATAAATCTTTTACATCAATAAAATTTGAATTATTAACATTATAATCATAAATTGAAACCAAAACTAATTGAATTAATTTTTGTTGGCACTGTATCTTTTTTTTTAACTTTTTTAAAAAGAGAACATTCACTTTCAACAAAACCCAATATTTAAATAAAAATACGTAACATTACAACACAATGAAGTATTCGTATAACAAATAGAAATAAATTTAAAACGATCATTAAATAATTTAAGATTATTTAAGAAATATAGCTTATTTAAATTTATAAAGTTGAATAAAACTTAAAGCAATCATATAAAAATATTATTATCAAAACGTCGTGAATAAAAAGATCAACCAAATAAAAAGTATTATGATTAAAATAATAAAGAATCATACATGATAACAAATTTATTATTTTATAAGATGGACACTTAGAAAATAATGTTCGGTTTATTAAATTACAATATGTGTGAGATAATATTTGGTTGGTTAAATTACAATCTCTCTTTCTCTACCAGTGTGCGCGTGGAAGAGGAAGGAAGATAGACAACCATTATAAGTATCGAGTTCTTACTCTCTATGTCTTACATCGGTCCAATAGGGGTTTGGTATTGTATCCTCAAGCCTAATGGAGATCTCAAGGTCTTTATGTGATTCCGTCTAACAACGATTGATATTCTGTATTTTAGGGCAAAATAGGGTGTCACGTATAAAGACACTATGTGTGACGACCCGCGTCAATTTACCTTTTATTTACACATGTTTAATCATTTTCGTAATAATTTTTCGCGTTTAATAAAAATTAATTAGGTACTAATATAAAATAATATTTATTTTTCTTAAACATACTCAGAATAATAACTGATCGGAAATAAATCAATTAATGAAATGGAGTTAATTAGAATCAGCGGAAGAGAAATGATGAAGACAGGGGTCACTCGCTTGAGCGAGACCCTGATTCGCTTAGGCGAAACCCGAGAAGGTCGCTTAGGTGAGATCCGACTCGCTTGAGCGAATGTCACACCTTAAACCGGAGCGAACAAGACTTACAAGGAAAATCAACTAGTCGGATTTCACTCAGAATAGGTCCACTCGGTCATCTCTCACTCGGGAACAGCTTGACCTCACTTCACTCAGAAAAGGTTCACTCGGATATACCTCACTCGGAAACACTCTGATCTTTCTTCACTCGGAAGCATTCTAACCTTCACTCGGAAGTACTTCTCTCGGCCATAGCTCACTCGGAAATATCCTAACCTTTCACTCGGTGGAGCTCTCTCGGGCATTCCTCACTCGGAAACATTCTACCCTTTCCTTCACTCGGAAAAGATTTTCCCGGGCATACATCACTCGGAAACATTCTAACTTTTTCACTCGGAACGTCCTAATCTTTCTTCACTCGGAAGTGGCGAGGAATACTCACGAGTAAAATAGGCACCAAATCGACCGGCCCTCGCTCGGACAAGACTGAATCCGCTCAGGCGAGATTCGCCCGGTAATCGACTTTACTAAAGCAAACACATTCATTCATGAAAATCATTACCGATCACATAGCATCATAAATTCATATGCACATTAGGCAAGATAGTATGGCATTACACACTCGGAAAATTCATTATACATTACACATAATTTATTTCACAATCATTCGGTTCCTTGGCATCAATCCTCTGCTTGGCGCACCTCCAGGGCTCCGACCTCTTCCCTATCACTGGTTACTAAATTGAAAACCACAGCAAGGGTGAGTGTTTGGCATCATAATTAATCTAGAACAGAAATTAACAAATTACATGTATATACTTCGTCCGATTACTTTATCCACAATTGCAAATCACACTCGGCGACTATAGTAAATCACACTCATCAGATACAGTAAATTATACTCGGCAAATATAGCCAATCATATTCGGCAGGTATAGCATTTCACACTCGGTAGATACAGCAAATTATACTCGGCAAATATAGCCAATCACATTCAGCAGTTGTAACATTTCACACTCGTCAGATACAGCAAATTATACTCAGCAAATATAGCCAATCACATTCGGCAGGTATAGCATTTCACACTCGGCAGATACAGTAAATTATACTCGGCAAATATAGCCAATCACATTCGGCAGTTATAACATTTCACACTCGTCAGATACAGCAAATTATACTCGGCAAATATAGCCAATCACATTCGGCAGTTATAACATTTCACACTCGTCAGATACAGCAAATTATACTTGGCAAATATAGCCAATCATATTCAGCAGGTATAGCATTTCACACTCGGCAGATACCGCAAATTATACTCACCAAATTTATCAAATTGCACTCAGCAAATATAACAAATCATACTCGCACAATACTAAATTCATCAATTGTCACCACTGACTCTCAGACAAAATTGACGCCTAGTATCCGGATACTAAAGGACTGGCCTTCAGCTGGGAGTCTGACTTGACATCCCGTGAACCCGACTTGGTTCACCGAGCTCGACTTGGCTCCCCCTCAACCACTGGGTCATAGACCTTTGGGTAGCTCAACTGGGTCCGACTTGACCACGGAAGCCAAAAACGAGGGTAATACATACCGTTGGTCATTCCATACCACATAATCACATATCATATCTCAATCATTATATATCATCAACAAACAATAGATGCAACAACCAGAAACTGGCATGTGCTCACAATATAGGGCGACCGACTTGTCAAGCACATCCATCACATTGTCACTGGGCGACCTTCTTGTCAAGCTCGTCATCACATTACCACCATACACTTCGATTATCACAATAAGTATTTCAAACTCAATCAAGCCACACACGATACTCAATCGATCGGTGTCCATATTCACACATATATACATATACATACATTCACATACAACTTATCATCCAGCAATATCTTTTACCATGTTCATAACTGGTTCAACGACACGGAACCAACATATTTACCTATTCTAATTAATTATAACCTAAACACCCCCTTACCTCGGTTCTAAGCTTCGATAATCTGCTCCTGATGCTGATTACATCCTTTAAGCGTTAGGTTCACGGTTTCTCCTCCAAATCCAGCACTAGCTTTGTCAATCGGTCCACCGGTGTTCGTTCTGCTACCTACGGGGTCGGAATGCAAAACCCGTTAACTTCGTACCACCCTCAGCTCTAAAGACCATTTTCAAGCTCACACTTACCAGAGGAGTGGAGAACAGAACCTTACTCTACCATGCATGGTCATTCGGTCCAAAGGGGAAAACGAAAGAGGCGAGGTAACTCAAATTTAAACAGTTCAATAGACTCACCTTGAGACCACAGTCACGGAAATGGGGCTCTCACGAAGTTTTGACACGGACAGAGTCCTCCTCTGGAGCATGCAACTCAGCAGCGATGGAGGAAGGAGAAGAAGAGAAAGAAATCGAAGCAGGAGAAAGAAGAAGTGGCTCGCGTGAATAATGAATGAATGAGGAAAGAGAAAGAAACCTTTATTTTAAGCTCAGGGGCAAACCGGTCACTTCCCCATTTCTTTTATAATTTCATTAAAAGTTTTTAATTAAACTTTTCTCTTCTTCTAATTTCACCTCATTTAACCCTTTTATAATTAATCAACCAAATAAATTTATTTACTTTTACAACATTTAATCATTTATAATTGCCTTTATTTTAATAATAATTCATAAAAATACCCAATAAATCTCTAAAATATTTATTAATATTTTCCACTAATCATAAGTTTACTAAATTATCAGGGATGTTACACTATGATACTTAAGTTAGACGAAACCAGAACTCAAGTATTATGGTTGGTGAACGTTACCTTAAATGTAATAAATGAATGGTATTTATAAGAGTGTGTGAGGATCTTGCCTAACATACCCTGTGTCAATACCTTTTTATAAAGTGTAGAAAAAACTTACACAAGTGCAGACATTCATTACACAGGTGGTTAACTAGTATACTGTAGCATGTTTCCTAGCCTTTACTTAATATCGGATCATATTAATTCTGGCTAAGTGGGCTCAACAATGGAACTAGTGTGTATGGGTGATGTTGACATTAGATTATTCTGTTGATTCTTCACTAAGCTATATCAGATACATTTCTATACGTGCCAGTATGACCTTAGGTTATCTAGGCTGGTATCAGGCCTAAATCATTTACCTCTCAACCTGTCAGAGTGACCTAAAGGTTAGTGGTGTAGTATTGTTGTAATGGTTGAATAATCACTTTTAAAAAGTCACTGACAACTACAAAAACATAGCGACCGGAAGCGGTCATCGCCAATTAGTGACAGAATCAGCAAAGACTACGGAAAAGCAACTACCAACATACTTGGGAAGAGAATCAGCTACCAAATCCGCGAGGCGAGAAACCCTGTCGCTAACTATTATCAGAATGTCGTCACTGATACTGTCGCTAAAGCATAATTGACAATTTGGGAATCACATTACATTAGGGGAAAACTATCATGCAGGATGGGAACTAGTTATGGTTTTGTGAATTCTATATTAGATTTATAACTAGTAAAACTGAACACTTTGAGTGGGTTTGGAATAAAATATTTTATGAAATTTTGTTCTAGTTTAAGCTTACTTGTTAGAGTTGACTTTTTCTTTTCTTGTTTGTTAAATTATATACTTGTTGTAAGTAAGTGTAATTAAGTATATTTTTAGAATAAGATGTTCAGTTTGTCTTTGTTGTGTCACGAAGAACAATTGAATTTTGTTTGTGAATTGATTCAACCAGTTAGATCCTAATTCTAAATACATAACAGATGATTTTAAGATCAATGAAAATATGAATTCCAAATTTTAGTGATTCCGATCAAAACTACTAATGGAGTTAGAATGCGGTTTACTAATTAGGGAGACTGGTGGTGATTTATTGAACTGCTTCATTGTTATTATTATTTTTTTTGTTTATGAATTCCAAACTCTGGCTTTTAGTTATGTACACTATCAATTTTATCTCATGCGGGATGAGAACTAGTTATGGTTTTATGAATTCTATATTAGATTTAATAACGAGTGAAACTGAACACTTTGAGTGGGTTTGGAATAAAATATTTCATGAAATTTTATTAGTTTAAGCTTATTTGTTAGAGTTGACTCCCCTGGAAGCCTTTATTTGCATTTTAGAAGTTGGTATCATTTTATCTTCTTCCATGTTAACTTGGCCATCTTGCTTTGATTTTCTTAGAGTTGACCTATATATTTCACTATAGGTGTATTGTTCATAAATTAGAGGAAAATGACACCAAATCACTCTCTACTCTATCCGGTTGATTGCCATGTGTTCCTGATTTGTTGTCTACCTTATTTTCCTGATTTTGAAGGCTTTTGATCTGTTTTTGGATTCTGTTTTGGTTTCTCACTTCCTTTTGTTTTATTCTATTAATTGGTCCTAGATTTATGGTATAATTATGACAAAATTTTTCCTTTGCCATGTCATGTTTTTGTTTGTGTTTTAATTTGTTAATTGGGTTCAAAACTAATTTGTTCAAAACTAAAACTGAGTATTTTCTCTCTTCTTTGTAAACTAGAATAGTGCTTTGTTTGTTTTTGTATGATTCACTTGTGTACTTATCTTTTTATTTTCTTCAAAATAGTTTTATACAATAAATTAATTGTCCAAGTTTATTATTCTAATAGGTTTAGTTGATTTATGAAACCTGTGTTTTGAACAATTCCCATGTATTTTTTAGTGTAATTGTGGAAGCTCTCAAGCTGGGCAATTCATTGAAGGTTTACTCATCTTTAGATTCTATTTTGCTACAGTGATAAAATAGTTGGCTTCACACTACTTTCCATTATCTAGTTTTGTTTGTATGTGCTTATATTCTGATGGGGGTACAGGGGTTGTAGACTATATAAATTATTTTTCCTTTCCTAGTAGCCTTTTTTTAGCCATGATAGAGGATTAGTAATCTTCCTAATAGGGGTCGACCATTAATGATGTATTGTAATGATGTATACTTTAAAAAAAATTAAGTATATACAATAAAAAAAAATTAAATATATACAATAGAAATAATTAAGTATATACAATAGAAAAAAATTAAATATATACAATAGAAATAATTAAGTATATACAATAGAAAAATTAAGTGTATATACAATACTCATCCCACTAAGCCTACTTTCTTTGACAAAACTAAAACTACTATTCCTCATCCCACCTTGATAATTATAATGCTCGCATGCAAATGGTAGGCCTAGAATAATTAAGACTACTATGTACATTGAATTGCTCAAACATATCTCTTATTATTGAACATGCATTTTTATTGGATCATGCATTTTTCATTGGTTGTAGATGAATGTTGCAAGCATGAGTTTTATTGAATCATGCATTTTTCATTGCTTGTGGATGACATGTTACAAGAATGAGTTTTATTGAATCATGCATTTTCCATCCAGGTTGTCATTTCAAAAATAAATATAAAAAAGGTAATAGGTTTTAAATCTTTTAAAAAAGGCTCTTAAAAATATGTCTTGTTAAAGGGAATAATAAATAATAGAAAAATAAAAAAAAGAATAAAGGAAAAAGAAAAAGAAAAGGAAAAAACAAATAGGAAAAAATAGACTAGATAATTAGTCCCACATCGAATGCTCTAAGATTAGAAGTTACTAAATTCTAAAATTTAATTTGTTAGTGTTATTTAGTCCCACATTGAATACTCTTATGGGAGCTTGCTTGTCAAGTTACCATATAAGCAACACCTTGTTACACATTAGAAAAGACACAAAAAAAAGATATACTTCCTGGTGCAACCATGGACATAACTTATTTCTAAGCTGTGGTTGTGGCTTTGACTAATCTTTCACACTAGAAAAGAAGAGACGTCATCAAATAGGCCAGCTTTAAAATTTTCCTTTCTCGCTAATGAAGTCATTTTGGGGCTAAGGTTATATATATATATATATATATATATATATATTCTATTATTTATGTTAGATATATTTATCTTTTTATTGTTTTCCTTTTGTGCTTTAATTGGTTAGTTATTTATTCTGTCATTCATTTCATATATATTTTTTGTTTATTTATGATTAAAATATGTACATACCATCTTTAAATTTATTTAAGGCATAAAAAGAATGTATATACAGCTTGTAAGTTTGTTCTTTTAACATATATTATCCAATAATTTTATTGATGTTGTGGGATACATTATGTAACATCCCGGATATTTTAGTAAAATTTTGATTAGCGAAAAATATTAATAATTGTTTTAGGGATTTATTTGATATTTTTATGAATTATTAGGCAATTATAAATAATTAACTATTGTGGAAATAAATAAAATTATTTGATTGATTAATTACAAAAGGGTTAAATGAGGTGTAATTAGAAGAAGGTAAAAGTTTAATTAAAACTTTTAATGAAAATATAAAAGAAATGGGGAAAAGACAGTTTTGCCCCTGAGCTTTAAATAATAAAATCCTTCTCCTTCCTCATTCACTTTCACGCGAGCCCACGTCTTCTTCTTCTTCTGTTTCTTCTTCTTCGTTTTCTCCTCCCTCGCTGCCGAGTTGCATGCTCTGAGGGAAGGCTTCTTCCGTGTCAAAACTTCGAACGAACCCTATTTCCGTGACCGTGGTTTCGAGGTGAGTCCAATGAACCGTTTAAATTGGGTTATCTCATCTCTTTCGTTTTCTCCTTTGGACCGAATGGTCATGCATGGGGGGTAAGGTTTTGTTTTCCACTCCTCTAGTGTGTGTGAGCTCGAAAATGGTCTTTAGAGCAGAGGGTGGTATGACGTTAATGAGTTTTGCATTCCGACCCCCGTAGGTAGCAAAACAAACATCGGAGGACTGAGTGACGAAGCTGGTGTTGGATTCGGAGGTGAAACCGTGAACCCAGCGCTTAAAGGACGTAATCGGCATCAAGAGCAGATCGTCGAAGCTTGGAATCGAGGTAAGGGGGTGTTCGGGTTGTAATTAATTAGAATGGGTGCGTATTTTGGGTTCGGGTCACCAAACTAAGTATTAAAACAGTAAGAAAGATTGTGGATAATAATTGCATGTGAATGGTGTATGGTTTATGATGTGTGAGATTAAAGTGTTTTGCATTGTGATGATTTGGTGTGCATAGTGGCGTTGTGATGATGGGCTTGACAAGTAGGACGCCCAGTGGCAATGTGATGGATGGGCTTGACAAGTCGGTCGCCCTGTATTGTGAGCACATGTCAGTTTCTGGTAGTTACATCTGTTGTTTGTTGATGATATGTAATGATTAATGAGATATGATATGTGATTATATGGTATGGGATGGCCAACGGTATGTATACCCCTCGTTTTCTGGCTCCCGTGGTCTTTGTGCCCAATTGAGCTACCCAGTGGTCAAGTCAGACCCAGTGGTTGAGGTGGGGAGCCAAGTCGGGCTTGGTGAACCAAGTCGGGTTCACGGGATGTCAAGTCGGACTCCCAGCTGAAGGCCAGTCCTTTAGTATCCGGATACTAGGCCTCAATTTTGTCTGAGAGTCAGTGGTGACAATTGATGAATTATTAGTATTATGATGATGTGTATGTACTTGGTTATATTTGCCGAGTGTGAATTATTAAACTTGCCGAGTATGAATTGTTATATTTACTGAGTGTGAATTGTTATACTTGCCAAGTGTGAATTGTTATATTTGCCGAGTGTGAATTGTTATACTTGCCGAGTGTGAATTGTTATATTTGCCGAGTATGAATTGTTATATTTGCCGAGTGTGAATTGTTATACTTGCCGAGTGTGATTGACTATAATTGCTGAATGTGATTGGCTATATTTGCCGAGTGTGATTTGCTATATTTGCTGAGTGTGATTTGCAATTGTGGATAAAGCAATCAGACGGAGTTTATATACAAGTATTTTGTTAATTTCCGTTCTAGATTAATTATGATGCCAAACACTCACCCTTGCTGTGGTTTTCAATTTAGTAACCAGTGACAGGGAAGGGGTCAGAGCCCTGGAGGTGCGCCAAGCGGAGGATTGATGCCAAGGAACCGAGTGATTATGAAATGAATCCCGTGTGTAATATATAATGAGTTTTCCGTATATGTGATGCTATAACATGTTGTGTGTTGAACTAAATTCGAATCGGTATGTTGATTAATGTGGATATAAATTTATGATGCTAATGTGGTCGGTGTTGAATTTTTATGAGTATGGTATGTATATATATTGGTACGGAGACTATAATAGATGTAGGTGATGAATTGCTATGGGCAGGTTTGCTGTAGCATAGTTGATTACCGGGTGAATCTCTCCCGAGCGGATCCAGTCTTGTCCGAGAGAGGGCCGGGGGAATTTGATCCTGTGCCTATTTCACTCAGGCGAGTATCCTTCGCCCCCTTCCGAGTGGTTAGAATATTTTCCGAGTGAGGAATGCCCGAGAGATCCACTTCCAAGTGAAGTAAGATTAGAATGTTTCCGAGTGAGGTATGGCCGAGAGATCCACTTCCGAGTGTAGACAGATTAGAATGTTTCCGAGTGAAATATGACTGAGATAAATCTTTCTGAGTGAAGGTTAGGACGTTTCCGAGTGAGGCATGCTGAGAGAATTACTTCCGAGTGAAGGTTAAGTTGTTCCCGAGTAAGATACAACCGAGAGGACCCATTTCCGAGTAAAAACCGAATTGTGAAGTTTCCTTGCATGTCCCGTTGTTCACTCAGGTTTAAAGTGTAGAATTCGCCCAAGCGAGTCGGAACTCGCCTAAGCGACCTTCACGGGTTTCGTTTAAGCAAATCGGGGTCTCGCTCAGGCGAATGACCCTTGTCTTCATTTTCTTCTTCCGCTGATTGTAATTAATTTCATTTTATTAATTGATTTATTCACTATTATCTATTATTTTGAGTATGCTTAAGAAAAATAAATATTATTTTATATTAGGACCTAATTAATTTTCATTAAACGTGAAAAATTTATGGTGAAAAATGATTAAATGGATATAAATAAAGGTAATATTGACGCGGGCCATCACACATTACATCAATAAAGTTACTCTAAAAATTATATGAATAACTTTATTGGTATCGTGGGATACATTACACTAATAAAATTGCTCTAAAAATTTAATGAATGACTTTATTTGTGTTGTAGGATGCATTACATCAATAAAGTTGCTCTAAAAATTATACGAATAACTTTATTGGTGTCGTAATGATACGTTACATCAATAAAGTTGCTCTAAAAATTATAAATAATTTTATCGATGTCATGGGATACATTACACCAATAAAATTGCTGTAAAAATCATATCTGTGTCGTGAGATACGTGGTACCGATTAAATAAAATCATAAGAGTACTTTCTAACAAGAACTACGTAACCTTAATTTTCCATTGCATCTAAGAATACGTAGGAGCAAGATCAATTCTTGCCGGGCCTTTTTTTCCTTAAATAATTTTATTTGTTATTGGGTCACTTTTAAATTATTCAAAAACAATTACGCAGTTTAATTAAGATATTGTTTCTTCGGAACAGGCAAATATAGGTGTTAATATCTTCCTTATTTGTAACCAACTCCTGAACCTAGAGCTCTAAAGGGTTTTTTCTAACATTTTACCCTTTTAAAATAAAAACAAAGTCTTGATGGTGACTTCATAGATTTTTATAATTTATTTTTGAAAAACCAAGCTTGTTGGAATTGTTATCCGGTTGTCCACATCGCGACAGATGGCAACTTCGCTAGGGAAGCTTTGAGAGTTAGGTCATTCAAATTAAATTGTGTAATTCATGTGTTAGTTTAATTGTGACCCTTTGTGGTTGTTTGTTTTATTTGTGTTGTTTTTTTTTGTTTCTATCTTTCATTGGTTTATGAATATTTGTTGTGTATGAACGCTTGTTCATTTATATACTTGTTTGGGTGATATATTCTTTACACCCTAGGGTAGACGACCATAATTGGACTACGTTGGTTTGTTGTCTGTTTTGCAGGTTTGGAAAGGATAGGATAGCAGGTTTGTGTGTCCTCTAGCACACACTTCACTAATTTTATTTTCAAGAGTGACTCTACACCCAAGAGCGTAAGTGGACCTTTGGATAAAGGGGCGATTAGCGGTGTCGATTGGGATGTATTTCCTGTTGGCTTCTGTGAAAGTCCCAACTAGAGTATGGCTTTCTTAGGCATCCCACAATTGGCATGTATTTGTTTTCGTGGTAAATGTCAAAGAAAGTCATGAGCTCTAGTGACCTTATAGGAATAATAACGACTTTCTATGAGATGCAAAGTACACCCTAGAAACCTAGGGTAGAACCCAATAGGCAATCCAATTAGGACACTAAGCGGACACACCCCTCTTTCTTTTCCTGCCTTTCCTTAATCAATCAATATCATGGATCATTGATCTTTTAGACAAACATGCAAATTCCTTTTACTCAAAAATAATAAGTTTGTTTGAAGGATTAATGACACATCTATATGAGTTGTCAATCTCTTAGTCCATGATTTTTTTTTTTTGAAAAAATAAAAAAATATGTGATGGTCCATGAATTTGAAAAAAAAATATGTGGATCAAGAGATTAATAATTCACCAATTATTGTTTTTTCCATTTCTTCTTTTTCCTTTCTTCTACCATTAATGTGTTTGTTGTTGCTACATTCCAGAATCTTAATCTTGTTATAAAAGAAAGTGAAAAACGATAATGGAAATTAACATGGAGACAATTCAGCTCAAAAATAAGATCCAGATAAAGTAAAGGAAAATAATTTTTTTTAGTTTAAGTCAGCTCGGAAAGAAATTGAGTTCTCGTCAACGAGTAGCTTTTGAGACAACAAGTATAAGACTTTATTGAAGATTCTCAGGAAGTTGTGTAAAGCCAAGACATTTGTGTCTCTTCTCCTTACTCCTCAAAGCATCAGCAAGATCCTTAGTTACTGCCAGGAACTTATGGACGAGAGCAAAGGATAGTTGAATTTTATTTTATCTTTTGAAAAGAGTTGTTAGTGGTGTCAACTGGAATGTATTTTCTGTTGACCTCTAATAATTTCATCTTATGCAATTATGAAATTTGGTAATAAAGAGTCTAGTTTTTGGTCGCAAGTTAATTTCTATTCTCGTTGCTTAACATCATGTGACAACGATTATGATTCCAAACAGGCAATAACTTTTTCCCCTATATCTATTTTTTTTAAAAAAAAGGACATGTTTTACTAACAAGTTTTTGACTATTTAAAGGAAATACAAATATTCAAATTTATTCCCCATCATCGTTACAATATTCGTTCGAAAGTTAAAGCAATGGTTAATCAAGAAAGAGAACAAAGATTTGAGATAAGAGATTGAACAATTGAAGGAACAGTTAACCGCATCCATAAAGATAAAAATTGTGCATTTCATAAAAAAATCACATTGATTTTTTTTGCATCCATATTTTCTCATTCCAAAAATGATAAACAAAAGGTGTCTCATTTGTATTTCCATCCAATAAATAAAATTAGACTTTTTTATCTATTTTCATCATATACTTTTAGGCATTTCTTTATGCATCCCCTTTGCATTTTTTTCTTCTTCTTTTTTTTCCTCCAAATAAAATATGGTCTGTCTGTTTTTTCATCCAAATTTTATAAAATAATAATTCTCATGAATTAAATGGTGGTATCTACCACACTTGCTTTTCACCTGGCTAAATCATCTTTTCTTTATTGATAAATGTTTAAGATTAGGATATCTAGTAATTTTTCAAAAGAAATATTAATGAAATGATCAATGCAATTATAATCATGTCTTTTATCTCCACTCATTTATTGGAAAAATTTAAAAAATAAAAAAAGAATAGAGTTATGTGGTTTCCCTGTCTTATCTTTATCAACCTACTTGATTTTCTTTCCTCATGTATCAAAAATAAGATCACAGTGGGTGCTACATAAATTTTGCTTCTAAATGGTCTTAGTAAGGTGATGTTTAGAGAATGATAACAGGCCTTTTAAAAAAAATAAAACTAATAATAAGTGAAAGCACTTCCTCAAGCAAATCCTGTCAATGATATAAGGCATTGTTTGACTACCCAAAAGGTAATGCTGCTACCTAATTTTATCCAGGACAGTTAAATTTTTCAAATAATTAAGATAAATATTTTAAATTTTAATTAAGATAATATTTAAAATTCAAATTTGGTTATTAGATATTTTAAAATCTAGATAAGATTGTAAAATTTGTTACCAGATATTTTAAAATAAAGATAAGATTTAAAATTTAAAATCCAGATAAGATTTCAAAGTTAGTTATCAAATTTTTTAGTTATAAAATATTCATCAGATTTTTTTAGTTAACAGATAAATAATAAAATATTCATTTTGTTATCAGATTTTAAGTTAAATAATAAAATATTCATTCAGAATTTAAAATAAATATTGGGCCTTTGGGTCTTTCTTGGCCTATAAATACTACACAAATTTTCACTTCACAAATGGAGGGATTCAAAAAAAATTACAAAGTTAAGGTAGAAAATATCAATATCATAGGTTTTGCTAATAAGAGAAAAGCATCTCTTTTTGTCAGGTATCTTGCATCCTCATTTCTTTCTTCATTTCTGCTTGTAGAATTATGAATTGTGTGTTTTATGTTTGCGTGTCATGTTTTTTTCTTTCTGTAATTTCACTATAGTTGAAAAAAATCCACGTATGCATGACCACATGTTAGCACAAAGAGAAGATTAATTGTGACATAATTTGTAAGATTGAATCTTGAATATAAAATTGAAAACAAATCACTTCCTTGAATAAGAATTTCAATTTTCTACATGTACTCTTGCGCGCACAATTGAAAAAGGAAAGCCTTTTTTAGTGTTTTGTCTTTTTCCCTTTTTTATTTTGTTTTGTTTTGGTTAAAAAAAAGGTGACATACATACATAACATTTATATTTATACACAATGTTTTTGTTTTCCTAATAAGGATAAAGATATAACATTTATATATATATATATATATATATGCATATTTATAATATGGGTGTAGTAGGATACATTACGCTGATGGTATAAAGTTTTTATAAAATTATATGAAAAATTTTATTGGTGTAATGGAATACATTACATCAATAAAATTGATCTAGAAATTAATGAATAACCTTATTGGTGTTGTGGGATAGATTAAACCAATAAAGTTTCTCTAAAAATCATAAACAATTTTACTCGTGTAATGGGATACATTACATCAATAAAGTTACTCTAAAAATACAATAAACAATTTTATTAAAGTTGTGGGATACACTACACCAATAAAATTTCTCTAAAAATCATATCGGCGTCGTGGGATACATGGTACTATTAAAAACAATCATAAAAGTACTTCCTAACAAAGAACTACGTAATCTTGATTCCCCATTGCACCTAGGAATACGTAGGGGTAAGATTAATTCTTGTCGGGCCTATTTTCTTTAAAAATTTATTTTTGTTTTATCTAAATATTTGTTTTTTATTTTTGTATCATTGGGTCACTTTTAAATTATTAAAAAATAATTACGTAATTTAATTAAGGTATTATTCCTTTAGATTGGGCGAATAAGGATGCTAATACATTCTCTATTCGTAACCAACTCCCGATCCTAGAGCTTTTGAAGGGTTTTTCTAATATTTTACCCTTTTAAAATAAAACAAAATCTTGGTGGCGACTCCATACCTTTTTATAATTTATTTTCGAAAAATTAGCTGGTGGGAATCATTATCCGGTCGTCCACGTTGCGACAGATGGTGACTCCACTGGGGAAGTTTTGAGAGTTAGGTCATTCAAATTAAATTACATAATTCATGTGTTAGTTTATTTGTGACCCTTTGTGTATGTTTATTTTATTTGTGTGGATTTTTTGTCCTTGTCTTTTATTAGTTTGTGAATATTTGTCGTGAGCTATAGTGGCCTTTTAGGAATAATAGCGCCTTCCTGTGAGATGCAAAGTATAGATACCCTAGAACCCTAGGATAGAACCCAATAGGCAAATCCAATTAGGACACTAAGGGGGCACACCTTTCTTTCTTTTCCAACCTTTCCTTCATTATGTAATATTATGGATTGTTGAACCTTTGGACAAACATGCAAATTCCTTTTTCTCAAAAATAATAAGTTTGTGCAAAGGATTAATGACACATCCATATGAGTTGTCAATCTCTCGGTCCATGATTTTGAAGAAATAAAATATATGGCGGTCCATGAATTTGAAAAAGGAATAGGTGGACTAGGGGATTAATAACTCACCTTTTTTTTCTTTTTCTTCTTCTTTTTTTTGTGGAAATATACACTAAAAGCCTATATAGGTTCGCATCATTTTGAATAAGTCATTTTTTGTTAAATAGTTTAACAACCTTTATTTATCCTTGGAGTAATAGGTCATATGAGAGTTATTCCTAAAATGTCCCTAGTCAAGTATTTACGTGGGGACATGTAAATACATTAAACTAGTGTGTGAGTGTACTGATGATCTGATCTCACAGATCATGGATATAAATGATATCAAGTCTTTACACGTGTACACATTAAGAGTAATGATGTACTGGACATACCCACCGTGAGAACGTTGCATGGATCGTTACATGAATGTCATAAACGATTCTCAATGTGATAATGGTATATGTAGTCCTTTGACCTAAAGTCACTACGATTCCTACATAAGGAGTTTATTGTTTTAATACAATCAAATGTCTTCTGTAATAAGAGGACTATAAAGGTTGTGGTTAGGCAATGTACAAATTATGTAGAGGGATGTGAGTGATGTAGATGGGATTTGTCTCTCCTATGTGACAGGAGTGATATCTATAGGCCACTTGATGGAGTGAGACTAAGGAAATGCATGGCCATGTTAGAAAGAATAAATATTGGATATTTATTCGGATAAAGTCTACTCCGGTATCAAGTAAAATAAATTGGACCGTACAAGGATGACACGACCATGCCTTGGGCCCAATTAGGATATCGTGACAAAAGGAACAAACATATAAAATAATTATCACTTATAGGTTATGTTGTTAATAAATAATATTCGGACATAATGATGCATTGCTAGATGCCGCTCTTATTTTATATTAATAATAAAATAGTTTATTATTAATATAACCGAGTATTTTACCTATAGGGTCACACACATAGAGTAAGCCCATCAGAAAATAGCTTTTATTTTAGTTGGACTAAAATAAGACTATTGGGCCTAACTCATTTAGAATGAGTAAGGAATCCACTCTTTAGAGAGCAAATTAGGTCAAACCTAAGCCTATAAATAGAGCATAAGATGCTCATAGGCGGCTACCCAAAAGAGACACAAAAATACGCAAAAGTTGCAAAAGCTACACGCCGTCAAACTAGCATTTGGAAGGTGTAGCATTTCTGGTGGGAGTACTCGTGTGGACTCCTAAAGGACGAGGCTACGATTGCTTCGATATTCTTCAAGAGGTAATCCTAATATGCAATTTTTTTTGTGTTTGTCTTATGCTTTGAAACACGGCGCTTTGCAAATCCTATGGGAATCCTTGTATTTCCGTTGTTCATACACTAGGGATTCCTAACAGTGGTATCAGAGCCTGGTTGCAAAACCGTGTTTTGGGTAAATATTTGTTTAAAGAACATGTAAAAATAAAAAAAATTTCTTTTATGAAAAGAATTGTAAAGGTTGAATCCTTTTGCAAAGGTTGCATCTTTTATCAGATATGTTGCAAAGGTTGCATTTTTAATGAGATATTATGTAAAGGTTGTATTTTTATGAGATATGTTGTAAAGGTTGCACCTTTTGAAAGTTAATATCAATATATTTTTGCTTTATGTATATTGATTTCTTTTCTCAACATTTTAATTAAAGAACATGTGTTTTAGGATGTGCTTTATTATATGAACATGTTGTATGTTGCAATGGTGATTGTTTTATATGTGTTCTAATTATAAGGCATGTTTTATGTTTATTTAATTAAATTGAAATCAAGGGTTGTGTGCAATGACGTCTATATGATTTCTCTTTTCTAATATGAATTGTTCATGTGAGATTGTGTTTAGAAAGTTTAAGAGTTAAACCTTAGCCGTAATGAAAACTAAGATTCAAAAGTTGAAACCTAGCCGTAATGGTATTTTATTTATTTGTAAATGTTACAAATAAAATATTTGATTTTAATATTATATTTTAAATTTGATTTGTAAAATTTACAAATCAAATTTTTAATTATTTTTTAAAATTAAAGTTTGTAAGAGTTACAAATTTAAATAATTTATTCTTATTAATTTTAATAGGATTTGTATTGTTTATGACCCTTTTAAAATTAATGTGACTTGTAAGAGTTACAAATTTAAATAATTTATTCTTATTAATTTTAATAGGATTTGCATCATATGTGATCTTTTTAAAATTAATGTAATTTGTAAGAGTTACAAATTTAAATAATTTATTCTTATTAATTTTAATATGATTTGCATCATATGTGATCTTTTTAAAATTAATGTGATTTGTAGGAGTTACAAATTGATTCATATTTATTAAATTTAATATGATTTGTAATTGTTACAAATAGAAGATAAGATCTTTATTAAATTTAATAATTTTAAAATCAAATATTTGATCCTTAATAAATTTGATAGGATTTGTAAAAGTTACAAATTAAAGATAAGATCTTATCAAATTTAATAGGATTCGAAATAAAATATCTTGAACTCTAGAGATAAGGTCTAAAATTTAAACCTTGATCGTTCCTAAAAATTAGGATGATTGTTGAGACTCTAAAGATAAGGTTTAAAAGTTAAACTTTGACTATTCCTATTTTAGGATAATTGTAAGGGTCAAAAGATAAAGTTTAAAAGTTAAATCTTGGTCGTTTCAAAATTAAAGATTTCAAATTGTTTGAAATCATAACCGAATATTTTGAGCTGTTAATGGTCAGTGGGACGTTCTGGCTAGGAAAGACTTGGTACTTAAGCGGTCACTCCGGACCCACCTCTCTTTCCTGGGAACTAACCTGATTACAGTACTAAATTTTTGGGTTGGAACACCCCTTGACCCTGTCTGTTGAACGGTCAACAGAGCCGCCAAACTTCTTTGTGTAGTTTTCCTTTTATGACCCCGTGTGTTTAATTATGTGTTTTAAAATTTATTTTATTTTAAATACAATTGATTACTCTATTAATTGATTAATTAACACGTCCAGCGGTGAATGGTTATGGTCTTAGATTTTTTTACTTAATTTTAAATATAGCCTGCGTGCTATGCCTTTCTCTATTCTTAAATTTCTTCTCTCAACCCTTCACTCGTATGAAAAACAAGTTTTCTTTATTACATTGTAATCTTGGAAAAGCCAACAAGGTGGAGACCTAGAAGAAACCTAGAGTGGTGATGGATATGACCTTAAAAGGAACAAAGGAGTGGTGACTCTAGGAGTATGGTGGTTTCAAGAAGTAGGACTTCATGAAGTCAAGACACCATAGTTCCTTTAGGTTTATTTTATTTTATTTTATTTTCTAGGAAGACCATAACTATCTCATAATTTTTGATTGCATGTTTTGGGGTTTTATTTTACGTTAAAGCGTTTAATGAAAGTCGGTAATGAACAATAAGAAAATTGAAATCCCTCAAGCCCGACAATCATACCTTCCAATAAGTAATAACGTCTAACTTGATATAAATAAAGTGCAGGTCACGTCATAGTTGGGTGCCTTTATTTATGTTTAGTAGGACATGATTGGATAATTGGATTATCCAAGTATTATTAAGTTTTATTCAAATAGACTTTTTTCAATTAGATTGGAAAACCCTAAAGGTATGAACAGTCTAAAACGCGTTCTAATAAACAACAGTCATCAATGCTAGTTTCAATAAAGTGTAGGTTCTGCCAAAGTAGGGTGCTTTTATTGATATTAGTAAAGGATGATGGATAATTGGATTATCCAACCATTTGTTATTGGATTTATCTAGGTAACTTTAATCAGATTGAAGAACCTAGAAGCGTTAATATTAAGTTTAAACGTCTTCTAATAAGTAACACTCGTCGAGACTAATGTCAATAAATAGTGGGCCTGCCAAAGCAGGGTGCTATCATTTATATTAGTAAGGCGTGATGGGATAATTGTAATATCCAAATTGTTTTTATTAGGCCTAAACTTAACTAAGTTTTTCAATTGGATTGAAAATAACTTAGAGGCGTAAGGATTGAGCTTAAATTCATAAGATGAATAAGGGTAAAAAGTTACCTACTCAATCATCTAAGAGTTGTATGAGATGTAATTGGATATGTGTTTCCTACCTAAATAACCAAGGGTTGGGCGATCAGCCAAAGCTGACTCAACATTAGGCCAAATATGGATCTTAGCCCACTAGAAAAATCTTCCAATGAGATTTTTTTATGATTCAGTGAGGGTATTTGTTTTGAATCAAAATAGTGGGAGACAATATATTTGTTTAATGACCAAAATTTAAATATGTTTTAAATAGAAGTGATAGATTTGCATGTAATTTGTTTTAGAATAACCATGATATACCAAATATTGTTTTGTTGCAATCTGTCCTTTGGAAGGACACTTTATCTAAAAAAAAGCCTAGATAGGTATTGAGACTTGAGAATTATCTTCATTAAAGATGAAACGGCAGTGTGTCATGTTTGGCTTATATATCATCTATGGTTAGGTCTTGAATACCCTATGGAGTCTGCATAAACTCTAAGCTATAAAAGGCAATATGAATATATGGGAGATATACGATATGATCGTATATAGATTTTATTAAGGCCAAGTTAGTCTAGAAGTCTAAAAGGTGGTCAAGAAAGGAAATTGTTTCCAGTTTTAGCCAAAATAAGACATTGAAATAATTTGTCTAAAGAACTTGAAGGAGTTCAAAAGAAAGGTAAGTAAGACTTCCACTACAGGTCATGTTATAGAAGTCAAGTTATTTTACTTCACTAACATTAGTATCAGATACTAGTAGTAGATCTCAAATTTTGAAAGATCAAGGAAGTAGATCACTTGTTAAGGGTGGAGAAATCTGTATAAAATTGAGCAAAAGTTGCTATAATAAAGATAAGATCTTTACCTATTGGGCTAGTTAGTGAACTAGACATTGTGCATATTGTTTCTTGTTAGACAAGAAATGTTTTTCTTATTATAAAATAACTTTATTTCTTCAAATAGATGTTGATGTACAATTGAGTAATGGATTCCACATCCTAAATCTCAAAACACCCATTTATAACAACTGCCAAAGTAGGTTAAAAGAAGTGATTTTGAACTTTACTTACATGGTATTGTCTCCTAAGGCAAATGGATAAGAAACACATTTTCTAAATACCATTAATGTGGTTATATGGACTTTTTTTGATTTTGGAACCAATAGAGACATGTAAATCTTATTTATTAGAGAGATAATTGAGACCTCATTCATTGAAAAGATGAGTAATCTATTATCTAATACATAATGATGTATGTGGGCCTATTGAAATAATAACTAGATATGTTTTTCAATACTTCAACATACTAATTGAAAAGTCAATGAGTATGGATTTATGTAACATAAGTTAGAAAGTCTTTGAAAAGTTCAAAGAATTCATAATGAAGTGAAAAACCAAATTGGCAAGACAATTAAAGCTCTTGATTAGATCAAGATAGCAAATAATTTGAGTTATAAGTTTGATAACTATCTAATAGAGCAAGAGATTACCTCTTAACTTATTCCTTATGGAATGCCTTAATAGCATCTCTACAGGGAAAAGTCAAACCTTGTTGGACATAGTTTGATTATTGATTATTATCAAACATCTCTAACTCCTTCAATGTTTCTTTATTAACAAAATTTCCATACTTAACCATATTCCATCTTAGACTTTCTTAAAGAAACCATATATGATATGGACTAGGAAGAAACCTAGTATGTCTTTACTAATAATTTGGAACTATGATGCTTCTATAGAGCATCCAACTCTGACAAGGTCGGATCCAAATTAGATAAATGTCTTCTGTGAGATACCCAAAGAAAGCTAAGGGTTATCAATTCTACAATCCATCTGAGAATAAAAGGCTTGTTGCTTAGAATGTTATATTCTTGAATAAGAGTACATCCCTTAAAGAATCAGTGGGAGGATGGTAGAACTTAAAGAAATTCAAGTATCACAAAGCATTTAAAAGTCAAGGATGGACTTGGAGCAGAAATCACAAAGTGTTGTGAAATCCTTAGCTCCGGTAGCACAAGACTTGTGTAAGATCAAATAGGATATGTCACCAAACCTGAAAGATATGGATATCTTATAAATCAGGAAGGAGGCATATTGCTAAATGACCAAGCTTCTTATGAAGAGGGCGATGCAAGTTTAGATTCTAAGACATGGCATAAGACCATGGGATTTGAAATGGGTTCCATGTATATTAACAAGGTATGAACCTTGGTTGACGCACCTAAAGGGTAAAACCTATAGGATGCAAGTGGGTTTTCAAAAGGAAAACTAAACATGGATGGTAATAAAAGTACCTTTAAAAGCAAGATTGACAAAATTCAATTAGCTTAAAAACCATTTAGATCCTGCTTATTGTAGCAGTATACCACCATTATGAGATATGGTAGATAGATGTCAAGATAGAAATCATCTTAAGGATGTGTATGTGACACAACCTAAAGGCCTTTTATGCCTAAAACATCTAGGAAGGTATGTGAACTACAAATGTTCTATTTATGGACTAAAGCAAGCTTTTAGAAGCTAGAATCTTCATTAAAGAATGAAGATAAATCTTGTGACTATAAAAAGGTTAGTAACTGCACAATTATAGTTCTAGTATTACATGCAGAAGACATGCTTCTTCTAGAACTAATAATATTCTCATTCTATAGTCAAGAGTATCCTTAAACACTTAAGAAGGACTAAGGATTTAATCTTGATAAATGGAAGATGAGCTCGTGGTAAAGGTTACATCAATGTCAATTTTTGATTAATTTAAAAGACTTAAGATTGCAATCAAAATATATGTGTTGTCAAGATGGTTACGATGTATCTTGAAAGGTTCAAAGCAAGAAACAATCGCTAGTTCTACTAACAAATCTAAGTATTTTGCTATGTTAAATTACAAAAGAAGTCAATTTACATTTAATCATTCTAAATGTTTTGTATCCTATGAGTTTCCACTGTGATGACAATGGAACCATAGAACAATATAAGGAAGTGGATTAATCCAAGCATATACTTAAATAGTTCCATCTTTGGAAGATGTGAAAATATGCAATGTGCATACCAACAAAATTGTTGGGAACCCACTAGTAAAACCGCTTACGTAGTAAAAGCATAAGGGCACTGTAGACGTCATTGGGCATTAACCTTATCGGCTCTAAGTGCAAGTGGGAGATTGTTGGAAATATGTACTAAAAGCCTATATAGGTTCACATCATTTTGAATAAGTCATTTTTTGTTAAATAGTTTAACCTTTATTTATCCTTGGAGTAATAGGTCATATGAGAGTTATTCCTAAAATGTCCCTAGTCAAGTATTTACGTGGGGACATGTAAATACATTAAGACTAGTGTGTGAGTGTACTGATGATCTGATCTCACAGATCATGGATATAAATGATATCAAGTCTTCACACGTGTACACATTAAGAGTAATGATGTACTGGACAGACCCACCATGAGAATGTTGCATGGATTGTTACATGAATGTTATAAACGATTCTCAATGTGATAATGGTATATGTAGTCCTTTGACCTAAAGTCACTACGATTCCTACATAAGGAGTTTATTGTTTTAATACAATCAAATGTCTTCTGTAATAAGAGGACTATAAAGGTTGTGGTTAGGCAATGTACAAATTATGTAGAGGGATGTGAGTGATGTAGATGGGATTTGTCTCTCCTGTGTGACAGGAGTGATATCTATAGGCCACTTGATGAGTGAGACTAAGGAAATGCATGGCCATGCTAGAAAGAATAAATATTGGATATTTATTTGGATAAAGTCTACTCCGGTATCAAGTAAAATAAATTGGACCGTACAAGGATGACACGACCATGCCTTGGGCCCAATTAGGATATCGTGACAAAAGGAACAAACATATAAAATAATTATCACTTATAGGTTATGTTGTTAATAAATAATATTCGGACATAATGATGTATTGCTAGATGCCGCTCTTATTTTATATTATTAATAAAATAGTTTATTATTAATATAACCGAGTATTTTACCTATAGGGTCACACACATAGAGTAAGCCCATCAGAAAATAGCTTTTTATTTTAGTTGGACTAAAATAAGACTATTAGGCCTAACTCATTTAGAACAAGTAAGGAGCCCACTCTTTAAAGAGCAAATTAGGTCAAACCTAAGCCTATAAATAGAGCATAAGATGCTCATAGGCGGCTACCCAAAAGAGACACAAAAATACGCAAAAGTTACAAAAGCTACACGCCGTCAAACTAGCATTTGGAAGGTGTAGCATTTCTAGTGGGAGTACTCGTGTGGACTCCTAAAGGACGAGGCTACGATTGCTTCGATATTCTTCAAGAGGTAATCCTAATACGCAATTTTTTTATGTTTGTCTTATGCTTTGAAACACGGCGCTTTGCAAATCCTATGGGAATCCTTGTATTTCCGCTGCTCATACACTAGGGATTCCTAACACTTTTTCCTTTCTTTTACCATTAATGTGCTTGTTGTTGTTGTGTTCTAGAATCTTAATCTTGTCACAAAAGAAAGAGAAAAACGAGAATGAAAATTAACATGGAGACAATTCAACTCAAGAATAAGATCTGGATAAAAGAAAGGAAAGTAGACTTTGCCATTCTAAGTCAGCTCGGAAGGAAGTTGAGTTTTCACCAAAGATTAGCTTTCGAGAACAAGTTTGGGAATGTGTTAAAGATGTTAGAAGTGGATGTTCAGAAAGGGGCCATCACCGCCTTTGCTCGGTATTTTGACCCTCTAGTGCGATGTTTCACCTTCTTTGATTTTTAATTAGCTCTAATAATTAAAGAGTTCGAGCAGATATTGGGCCTCCCATTAGGGAATAACAAGCCTTATCAGTTCCATGAACATGTGACCCACATCAACGAATTAGCAGAATTCTTGAAAATGAATCCTGATGAGTTGGAAAAATCAAAGATTGAAAATCAGACAACTTAGGGCTTAACTCAAAACTTTCTAGAAGAGTACATGCAAAGGTTAGCAGCAACAACCAAGTGGGATACTTTTATGGAAGTTCTCGCTCTTACAATTTATGGCGTGGTTTTGTTTCCTAGCGTGGATAGCCTTGCGGACATGCTTACTATAAATGTATTCATGGACTTTCAAAAGTACTCAGCATATCTAGTCATAGCCCTTTTAGCTGATGTTTACTCCACTATGCTCTTCTGCCACAAAAAAATAGGACAAAAGATCTTATGTTGTTTACCCATCTTTTATATTTGGATCACCTCCCATGTGTTTAAGAAGGCTAGCAGCATCACTTTTCCAATTGACGACTACATGGCATTCCGACCAAACATTAGAAAGCTGAAAGATTGGAAAATACTTTATAGTAGCTTACATGACAGAAAGATAATATGGCAACCATTCTGGAAACAAAGGTCTAAGCTTATTTACCGCTGCAAGGATTACCCTAATGTACCACTTATCGGGTCTCGTGTTTTCATCAACTACAACCCTATTCTAGATCCCAAGTTAATTTCTGTTCTCGCTTCTCAATGTCATGTGACAACGATTACGATCCCAAATAGACAATTTTTTATTTTTATTTTTATTTTTTCTTAAAAAGAAATCCAAATATTCAAACTGATTCCCCCATCATCACTACAACACTCGTTCGAAAACTAAGGTAATGGCTATCAGGAGAGAGAGAATGAAAACTCGAGGAAAGAGATCGAGCAGCTAAAGGAACAGATAACCCCCTCTGAAGAAGCAAAAAAGGCTATGGCAAGGGGAATCCCTCAAAATATGGCAGGAGAAAATTCTATAACCCCTATATTTCCCCCAGGTTTCACTCCACAACATAATCAACCTGGATATGCATGACCACCATATGGGCTCCCATCGGGTTATTCTCCACCATTTGTTTATTATCAAGACTCAGGGGGCGCACATATTTCTCAAGCTACTGAAGCACAAACCTCCCAGCCCGGACAATCTAATATTTCGAGTCATCCTTATATCTCAACCTCGTCTACAGTTGCCCTTTATATATCTCAAGCTAACCCATCTATAGCTATTACTTGTCCACCTTTTACGCCTCATACAAGAGGGTCGGGGCAACCTTACTACATTCTGATAATGTACCCCGGAGGGGAAGACGTACAATCAAAAGAGATATGGCAGACTCTAGAGGATAGAGTGCGATTTATCGAAGAAGGAAATTTTGGGATAGGTGATGCTTCAGACTTATGCTTGGTCCCGAATGTCGTTATCCCACCAAAGTTTAAAATTCCTGAATTTAAGAGATATAAAGGGACATCCTGCCCAAAGCAGCATCTCACCATATACTGCAGGAAGATGGCCTCTCATATTTATGATGAAAAATTATTGATTCATTACTTTCAAGACAGTTTGTCTAGGGCAACTGCAAGCTGGTACACCAATCTGGAGTGTGGACATGTCAAAACATGGAAAGATCTTACGGAAGCCTTCATTAGGTAATATAAATATAATGTTGATTTGGCTTCTGACCGGATGTAGCTACAAAATATAGGGATGAAGGGAGGAGAAACGTTCAAGGAGTATGCCCAAAGATGGAGGGAGGTTGCTTCGTAGGTGATACCACCTTTATCTAAGAGAAAGAAAGAGAGATGGTGTATACTTTCATTGACACCCTACAAGCCCCATTTTATGACAAAATGATTGGGGTAGTATCTACTAATTTTACCAACATGGTCGTCATCGGTGAAAGGGTAGAAATAGGTGTAAGAAGCGGGAAAATACTAAACAATGATGCTTCAACACCCAGTGGTAAGAGGCCCTCATTCAAAAATTCAAAAAAAGAGGGAGAGACACATTTTGTTATGTCAGACCTTAAAGAAAATCTTTTCCCAAGACCAAAGGTCATGTCTTATCCGCCAAATTCCTATTATCAATCCCGCCAATATTTGGTCAATGCCTCCTATACAGTTCACCCTCGACCTTGCAGACCACAGTTCACCCAGCCATTCCAACACGCTCCTCGACCCATCCAACCTCCACCCACAGTTCCAAACATGAACCAAGATAGGTCAGAAAGGAGGAGACTCCAATTTGACTCAATTCCTATGCCCTATGCTGAAATCTTACAACATCTGATTTGGGGAACCTTATTGGTTCTTGTTCCACCTCAAACATTACAGCCTCCTTACCCAACTTGGTATGACGCTAATGCAAAATGTGATTATCATTATGGGGGAGTAGGCCACTAAACAGAAAGTTATAATATGTTGAAGCATAAAGTACAAGATTTAATAAATGCGGGTTGGCTGAGCTTCAAGGAACATGGTCTAAATGTCATAACCAATTCTTTGCCAAAGCATGGAAGGCAATCAACCAACATAGTAATGGAGGAGGATGCTATGGTTAACCTTCGGGTGGAAGAGATTCTGACCCCCTTACAAAAGGTCCATGCTCAACTTGAGAAGATTGGCCTAATAGAACAGAAGTATGATGAGCCATCATTCAAGCTGACTCTCCAAGAATTAATAGAGCACACTTAGTACATGTCTGGAAAAAAAGGGAAAACTTGTCTGTGCTAATGGCAAATGATGATCTATTGGTCTCAATCCTGAAACCCCTGGTCATTTATTATACCAAGGAACCAACAAGTACTCCAAGGGTCACTATCCAAGTTCCTTCTTTTTTTCTTACAAGGATAATAAGACAGTACCTTGGAAGTACACAACAGAGGTCATACAAGACAACACAAAAGAAGGTGCTTCAGGGACATTTGTGACCAATGTTTCTGGGATCGGTGGAATGACACAGAGTGGGAGAATCTATACCCCTAAAGAGCTTCAAATAGAGAAAATGTGATACATGCAGTATTGAAAAGAATGTACAATAAAAGAGCATGAAGAATGTAAGAAAGGGGGTGTCTGATGAAAAATTAGTGTTTCTGAAAATCATTAGGCAAAGTAAATATATGGTGGTTGACCAATTAAATAAGACTCCTGCTAAAATATCATTATTGTCTTTGTTAATGAACTCAGAACCGCATAGAAAAGGGTTAATGAAAGTTTTAAATGAGGTACATGTTTCCCATGACATCACAATAGATAATCTAGATGGGATTGTAGGTAGTATTGTTGCCAATAATTACTTAACTTTTACTGATGATGAAATTCCATTTCAAGGGACTAGTCACAACAAAGCTCTACATATATCAATGAAATGTCAAGACCATATTGTGGCAAGAGTTCTAGTAGACAATGGCTCCTCTTTAAATGTGATGCCTATGGTTACATTGACAAAGCTTCCATTTGATTCATCATACATGAAAGCAAGCAACACAATAGTAAGAGCCTTTGACGGGACAAGAAGAGAAGTCATTGGTGAAATTGAGCTATCAGTGCAAATTGGCCCTTATACCTTCAACATCCCCTTTCAAGTGATGGATATTGCACTTGCATATAGTTGTTTGCTAGGATGCCCTTGGATACACTCTGTTGGGGCAGTTCCTTCCATGCTGCATCAAAAAATTAAATTCATTGTAGATGACAAACTAGTAATTATAAGAAGGAAGAAGATTTATTGGTGACCTAACCAATAACCACTCCCTACATTGAAGCAGATGAAGCATCGTTAGAAACATCACTATAATATTTAGAAATTGCTAATACGAGTTATATTAAAGAAGGGTGAGCACTCTCTGCCCCACGCTTGTCTAGACCATCTGTCATGGCTGTTAGAGTGATGCTAAAAAGAGGGTACTACCTAGGTATGGAGAATAAAATAGAATGGGAAAACATCTTTGATTTCCTCAACCCCTATGATAATAAAGATGGGTATGGCTGGGATACAGACCTACCAAAGCTGACAAAAAAGAGTAGTTGAGGAAAAGAAAGAGAGGAGATAAGCAAGGATGGAGAACCGAGAGCCAAAGACTGAGAAGATTCCTCTTTGCCATATCAGTCAAAGTTTTAGAAGTGTTGGTTTCATTCATGTGGATCAGGTAGCTGCTATGGAAGAAGAGTTGCTAGAGGACGACCAGATTCTAATGTACCCAGTACCACAAAGCTTCAAGCTAAACAATTGGGAGTTTACTGAGTTACCTATAGTTTTTTAAAAGTAATTATTATAGCACGATTCCTATAAGCTTTGCCTGAGGCTTTAGGGTGTTTATTTGAATAAAGGGCAAAACATTTTAGTTGTTGATTAATGCATTTTTGTTTCTTTTTTATTCTATTTTTCATTTCTTCTTTCATCTCATTTTTCTTTCCATTATTCATTTTGATTTTTTGCTCTTTGTCTTTCGTTGCTCATAAATGAATAATTTTTTTTCTCTTTCTCTTTACATAATTATCTCATTGTTATTTTTAAAATAAATCTAGGTCTGAGAGTAATGTTTCTGAAAATAGCTACCAATTATCTACAAACTATGACTTTGATAACCCCGTTAACGAAACCGAGGAAGAAGACGAAACTGAATGGGAACTTCCTATTGAACTAAGGAGATTGGTGGACCATGAAGATAAGGAAATAGTTCCTCATCAAGAAGTAATTGAGATAATCAACTTGGGAACTGAACAGGATAAAAAGGAAGTAAAGATTGGCACCATGATAAAAGAAGAAAATCATACAAACCTAGTCCAACTCTTGGCTGAGTTTGTCGATATTTTTGCATGGTCCTACCATGATATGCCTGGGCTTGATGAAAGCATTGTAGAACATAGGCTACCCTTGAAGCCTGAATGCCCCCCAGTAAAGCAAAAGTTGAGAAGAATGAAACCAGACATATCCTTGAAATTAAGGAAGAGGTGCAAAAGCAGTTGGATATTGGGTTCTTAACAGTTGCCACTTACCCTAAATGGGTGGCGAACATTGTACCAGTGCCTAAGAAAGATGGGAAGGCTCGTATGTATGTTAACTATCGAGATTTGAACTGTGCTAGTCCTAAGGATGATTTCCCTCTTCCTCACATTGATGTTCTGGTAGATAACACCACCAATCATGCCTTCTTTTCCATTAAGGATGGCTTTTCAGGTTACAATCAAATCAAGTTATCCAAGAAAGACATGGAGAAGACCAATTTCATCACTCCGTGGGGGACTTTCTATTACAAGGTGATGCCTTTTGGGCTTAAAAATGTTGGGGTAACTTATCAAAGAGCCATGGTGACACTCTTCTATGATATGATGCACAAAGTGATTGAGTTTTATGTTGATGACATGATTGCCAAGTCCAAAGCAGAAGAACATGTGGACAATTTACGAAAGTTGTTTGAACGACTAAGATAATACCAGCTAAGACTCAACCCTACAAATTGTACCTTTGGGGTAAAATCTGGTAAATTATTGGGATTTGTTGTTAGTCAAAAGGGAATAAAAGTGGATCCAAATAAGGCTAGAGCTATCATTGAAATGCCTCCCCCAATACTGAGAAAGAAATACGAGGATTCTTAGGATGATTAAATTACATTGCTCAGTTTATCTCATAGTTGACTGCTAAATGCAAACCAATCTTCAAACTATTAAGGAAAAATCAACCCACATAGTGGAACGATGAGTGCCAGGAGGCTTTCAATAAGATAAAAACTTATTTGTAAAATCCATCAGTGCTAGTGCCACACAGGCTTGGAAAACCTCTTATAATGTACCTTACAGTACTAAACCAGTCAATGGGATGCATTCTAGGGCAACATGATGAGACATGGAGAAAGGAACAGGCCATTTATTATCTAAGCAAAAGTTTACAGGTTGTGAATCCAGATACTCCTTGGTAGAACGAACATGTTAGGCTTTAGCATAGGCAACTAAATGTTTACGACAGTACATGCCGAACAACATTACTTGGTTAATTTCTAAAATTGACCCTATCAAGTATATTTTTGAGAAGCCAGCCTTGATGGGACGAATCGCTCGATGGCAAATGTTATTATCAGAATATGATCTCATTTATGTTACTTAGAAGGCAATTAAGGGAAGTGCTTTAGCTAATCATCTGGCCCACCACCCTCTGGATGATTACCAATCCATGCATCATGAGTTTCCTGATAAAGATATCATGGTAATGTAACCTAAGAATGGTAAAAAATGGAAGTTATGGTTTGACGGTGCATCGAATGCCTTAGGATATAGTTCAGAATATTGTTGATCACCCCAGAAGAATAGTTCATTCCTATCACGGCTCGCTTATGCTTTAGTTGTACAAATAATGTGGCCGAATATGAAGCATACGTATTAGGTGTTCTAGCAGCCATTGACGCAAATGCAAAGATTTTAGAAGTGTAAAGAGATTCTGCTTTGGTCATCCACTAGTCGAAAGGAGAATAGGAGACCAAGGATGATAATAAATTGATCCCTTATCAAAGCTATATTCTGAAAATAGCTAAACACTTTAAAGAAGTTACCTTTCATTATGTCCTTAGAGCGGATAATCAGTTGGCGGATGCTCTGGCCACCTTATCCTCAATGTTTGACGTCAATCAGGGTAATGATATGCCTCTGATTAAAATTCAGGCACGTGACCAACCTTCATATTGCCAGCTAGTAGAAGAAGGGTTGGACAAATAACCTTGGTACCAGGACATCAAGTGTTACCTGTTGAATAATGAGTCTTCTCGAGATGCCTCTGAAAATGATAAGAGCACCTTAAGAAGGCTTGCATCGAATTTCCTTATGAGCGGGAACGTGCTTTATAAAAGGGACCATGATATGGTACTACTTCGATGTGTTGATGATATAGAAGCGAGTCAAATAATGAAAAAGGTTCACAAAGGTTCCTTCGGGACACACATGAATGGTCATACCATGGCTCAAAAAATTCTAGGGGCTGGTTATTTCTGGTTAACCATAGAGTCAGATTATTTTCAATAGGTCAGAAAATGCCATAAATGCCAAACTTACACTGATAATATTAATGCCCTACCAATACCTTTGAATGTCATAACAACTCCATGGTCATTTTCGATGTGGGGAATAGATGTTATTGGGCCTATTGAACCCAAAGCCTCTAATGAACATCGGTTCATTTTAGTCATGATAGACTATTTTACAAAATGGGTTGAAGCTACATCATACGCCAATGGTACCAGAAATGTGGTAATCAAGTTCATTAAAAAGGACTTGATTTGCCGTTATGGGTTGCCAAGTAAAATCATAACAGATAACGTGTTAAATTTGAATAATAAGATGATGAGTGAGCTATGTGAAACTTTCAAGATCCAACATCATAAATCATCTCCATATCGGCCAAAAATGAACGGGGCAGTAGAAGCAGAAATAAAAAAAATCATTCAGAAAATGGTGGTAACATTCAGGGATTGGCATGAAATGCTCCCGTTTGCCTTACATGGGTATCACACTACCGTTCATACTTTAACTGGGGCAACCCCTTTTTCCTTCGTGTATGGTATGGAGACAGTATTACCATTTGAGGTAGAAATTCCTTCCTTGCGATCCCTAAAGGAAGTCGAAATAGATGAAGCTGAATGGATGCAAACAAGGTTTGAACAACTCAATTTGATCGAAGAAAAAAGACTGATGGTCATGTGTCATGGTCAGCTATATCAAAAAAGAATGGAAAGGGCTCATGAAAAGAAGGTTCATCCTAGGGAATTTCATGAAGGAGATTTAGTGTCGAAATAGATATTGCCTGTTCAAAAGATCACCGAGGAAAATGGATGCCGAATTACCAAGGTCCTTATGTTGTCAAGAAAGCCTTCTCAGGAGGAGCTTTTATTCTCACCAACATGGACGGTGAAAAGCTCCCCTACCCAGTGAATTCAGACATTGTCAAGAAATATTATGCTTAAAAATGCCCGCTAGGTCGAAAATCCATAAAGGCGATCTAGGCAAAAGTTAGGGTTTTAAAAATTAAAGCGCCCGCTAGGTTGAAAGCTCAAAAGGGTGACCTAGGTGAAAAATAAGGCTCTGAAGGTTGGCAGTAAAGAGAATATGAACATTCGGAGGCAGTCATTGTTCTGATGTTTGGTTAGTGGGTGCATCAAAGTTAGGGAGGTCAAAAATATCCACACCCGCGGGTACCCGTGGATAAAAACCCATCACGGGTATAAAAACCCGCGGGTATGGGTACCCGTGGAGGAAGAAGGGCGGGTTTTGTACTACCCGTTAAGAAACGGGCACGGGTACGGATATAATGATATCCGTACCCGCGGGTACCCATATATAAAAATTTATATTAATACCCTTTATTATTATTAATATATAATTATATTTAGTGGGCCTTTTTGGTATTTCCTAACGCTAGATATTTAATTTGTAATTTATTTTAATGTTTTTATATTTTTATTTTTGAATTTTTTATTTTAATTAGGTACCCGTTTTACAGGTTTTTTTCGGGTAGTTACTACGCCCCGTTGACATCCCTAATCAAAGTCATAGTTTGTGGAGGAACGATAGTTAATCTTAAAGGACGTGACTATTCAGAATTTGTTTCACTGGATTCTTTATTTATTTAGTTTCCTTTATACCATGAACAATTCCTACTTTTGAATTATCCACTTCGCTTTCTGTTTATTTATGAACATGCATAGGTTAACAACTGAAATGTTAAAATAAAAATAAAAAGGTGCTACGATTACATTAACAATGGTTTACGGGTAACAAAATAATCTCATATGTAACAGCAAGAAGTTACCAATTATTTTGCTGCAAACAAAGTAATGTCGAGTATTGTTGTATCTGTTTTAAAGAGGAACGTCAAATCAAGGCTAGCCAAATTGGAGAATACTAAGGTTGTGCTAATGATGGGGAATCAGATTGGCTATAGATTTCTAACAAAGAGTCATTTCATGTTGTGTTAAATTTTTCCTTGTTGTGCAAATGTGTTAAGTTTCCGCACCGTGTTAAATTTCTGCAAATGCGTTAAATTTCAGACCGTGTTAAATTTCTACAAATGTGTTAAGTCTCCACAACGTGTTAAATTTCTACAAATGTGTTAAATTTATGCACCGTGTTAAATTTCTGCAAATGTGTTTAATTTCTGCACCATGTTAAATTTCCACAAATGTGTTAAATTTTTACAAGTGTGTTAAATTTTTGCACCGTGTTAAATTTCTGCAATGTGTTAAATTTTTGTACCATGTTAAATTTTGGCACCGTGTTAAATTTCTGCAAATGTGTTAAATTTCTGCAATGTGTTAAGTTTCTACACCGTGTTAAATTTCTACAAATGTGTTACATTTCTGCATCGTGTTAAATTTCTACACCGTGTTAAATTTCTATAATTTGTTAAATTTCTGCAAATGTGTTAAATTTCTGCAAATGTGCTAAATTTATACAAATGTGTTAAATTTTTACATCATGTTAAATTTCTGCAAATGTGTTAAATTTCTACAAATGTGTTTCCTGCAAATATGTTAAATTCCCGCAAATGTGTTAAATTTTTGTAAATATGTTAAATTTCTACAAATGTGTTAAACTTCTGCCCATGTTAAATTTCTGCTTATTTTTACACCATGTTACATTTCTGCTTGTAATGCTACATGTGTTAAGTCTTTGCCTATCTTAAATGCTTACTGTATATGTCATGTGTGGTATGTTTCCTGTCGTATGTGATGTGTTTCCTGCCGTATGTGTCGTATATGCTTCCTGTCATATGTGCCGTATGTGTTGTGTTTCCTGTCGTATGGGTCGTATGTATTATATTTCATGTCATATGTGTAGTATGTGTTGTGTTTCCTGTTGTATGTGTCATATGTGCTTCTTGCCATATGTGTCGTATGTGCTGTGTTTCCTGTCGTATGTAACGTATGTGTTGCACACCGTATATGCCCCTTAATATTCTAACAAAATTTCTACCTCCCATCATGGGTGTTCAATTTCTCACTAGCTATATTCTCCACCCTTTGTGTGTGTAAAATTCCTGGTCGTATATGTCATGTGTTAATCTTGTTGTGTCTGGTGCTCATGGTTACTTTGAGATCCGGACAAAATCAGTTCGCTCGGTCTTTATTTATACCTTATTACAATGTAGTAAGAAATAAATAAAGAGTGGCAAGTTGTTGCTACCCAATTCTGTCCAGTTAAATTTTTCAAATAATTAAGATAAAAAATTTAAATTTTAAATTTTAATTAAGATAAGATTTAAAATTCAAAATTGGTTATCAGATATTTTAAAATTCAGATAAGATTGTAAAATTGGTTACAAGATATTTTAAAATAAAGATAAGATTTAAAATTTAAAATCCAGATAAGATTCCAAAGTTGGTTATCAAATTTTTTAGTTATAAAATATTCATCAGATTTTTTTTAGTTAATAAATAATAAAATATTCATTTTGTTATCAAATTTTTAGTCAAATAATAAAATATTCATTCAGATTTTAAAATAAATATTGGGGCTTTGGGTCTTTCTTGGCCTATAAATACTACACAAATTTTCACTTCACACACGGAGGGATTTAGAAAAATTTACAAAGTTACGGTAGAAAATATCATAGGTCTTGCTAATAAGAGAAAAGCGTCTCTTTTTGCCAGGTATCTTGCATTTTCATTTCTTTCTTCACTTCAGCTTATAGAATTATGAATTGTGTATTTTATGTTTACGTGTCATGTTTTTTTTCTGTAATTTGACTATAGTTGAAAAAAACCCGCGTATGCATGACCATAGCACAGAGAGAAGATTAATTGTGGCATAATTTGTAAGATTGAATCTTGAATATAAAATTCAAAAAAAATCATTTCCTTCAATAAGAATTTCAATTTTCCACATATACTGCTACACACACGATTGAAAAAGGAAAGCCTTTTTTAGTGTTTTGTCTTTTCCCCTTTTTTGTTTTGTTTTGTTTTGGTTAAAAAAAAGTGACGTACATACATAACATTTATATTTATATATAATGCTTTTGTTTTTCTAATAAGGATAAAGATATAACATTTATATATATGCATATTTATCATATGGGTGTAGTGGGATACATTACGCTAATGGTATAAAATTGCTATAAAATTATATGAAAACTTTTATTGGTGTAATGGAATACATTACATCAATTAAATCACTCTAAAAATTAATGAATAACCTTATTGGTGTCGTATGATACATTACACCAATAAAGTTGCTCTAAAAATTAATGAATAACCTTATTGGTGTTGTGGGATAAATTACACTAATAAAGTTGCTCTAAAAATCATAAACAATTTTATTGGTATAATGGAATACATTACATCAATAAATTTACTCTAAAAATCTAATAAATAATTTTATTGATGTCGTGGGATACACTACACCAATAAAGTTACTCTAAAAATCATATCAGCGTTGTGAGATACATGATACTGGTAAAAAAATCATAAAAGTATTTCCTAACAAAGAACTATGTAACCCTGATTTCACATTGCACCTGGGAATATCGTAGGAGCAACATTAATTCTTGTCGGGCCATTTTCTTTAAAAATTAATTTTCTTTTTATGTAAATATTTGTTTTTTTATTTTTGTATCATCGGGTCACTTTTAAATTATTAAAAAATAATTACACAATTTAATTAAGGTACTGTTCCTTTGGAACAGGCGAATAAGGGTGTTAATACATTCCCTATTCATAACCAACTCCCTAACCTAGAGCTCTAAAGGGTTTTTCTAATATTTTACCCTTTTAAAATAAAACAAAATCTTAGTGGTGACTCTGTACCTTTTTATAATTTATTTTTCAAAAAATTAGTTGGTGGGAATCGTTATCTGGTCGTCCACGTCACGACAGATAAGAAGTTATCTCTTATTACCCCGTTGAGCCTAGGAGTAGCGGTGTTTCAACCTTAATAAAATTTAACCTTGGGAAAGGTAGGATTTCAACAAGTTTTGTTTTGCAGTCAAATATCATAAAGGATTTTTTCTGGAAGTTTTTCGCTTAAGCGAGTGGAATTCGCTCAAGCGTGGAAAATTGATTGGAACAGAGTTGGGAACAAGGGATATCTCACTCAAGTGAGAATGTGAAGTGTTGGTTCTATGAGAATTTCTCTTAAGCAAGAGAAATCTCGCTTAAGAGAAAAATGTTCAATTAGATTCTGTTGAAATCTCGATCAAGCAAGCCCTTACTTGCTTAAGCGAGAAGTTGAGGGGGAACAGTTATGGATTTTTGAATTCCCTCGCTCAAGCAAGTATCAATTCGCTCGAGTGAGGAAGACTTATTTGCTCTCGGGAAGAAATTCACTTGAGCATGGCTTCACTTGCTCAAGTGAAACATCATTTGGTGCTTTCTGGAATATTTTCGCTTAAGCGAGATGAACCTTGCTTGAGCGAAAATCAATTAAATTGGTTCTGTTAAAATCTCGCTTGAGTGAGCTTACGTAAAGTCAACTTTAAAATTCACTTATGCAGAGTGGGGGGTTATATTTTTATAATCTCTAAACGTCTCTCTTCCTCCCTAAACCTTCATCACCTTCTTTGAAGCTTGTTACCTTGTTGCATTCATATTCTTCAATTAGACATTTTTCCCTTTCATTTTCAAGTACCAAGTATGTGCTCTTCTTCTTTACTTATTATACATGTTATAGCAATGGTACTTTGTGTTTAGGAATGTAATGGGTTCATCTCCACATGTTTCTCATTGTCTATCTTGCTGAAAATGTCTCATTTCCCTTCTCTATAATTTAATTTGAAAAATCTTTAAGAATATTGTGAGAGTTTTTTTATGTTGTTGATGTTAGAAATAAGAAAATGCATATTAAATGTATGATAAAATGCCCCAAAGAATGCCAATGGCTTAATACTTTCATTTTTCCCATTCTTGTCGTCTTATTTGAAACTCTTTACTCATTGTAGTTGTTGGTTTTGTTGTTTAAAGGAAAAATAAGTCTTTTAGGAGGTGGTATCATTCAACATAAGTGCATGGTGTATCATTTTGAATCTATCAAGTCTCATGGCTTCACTGATTTAAGCAAAGTGTACTAGTTGCTCAAAAAGGTTTTGTGTATATGATAGGAAGTACCTTTGTATGATGTTTTATTTTTCCAATTGGTTTGATTATTTCCTTTTGCATTTCAGGATGGCTAGAACAAAATCTGCAGCAGCTCTTACTTCGTACACTTCCTGCAGAGACAAAGGAAAAGAGCCAGAACCTCAAATGGTCCACCACCTTCAGGCCAACATTCCCGAGATAAAGATAGGGCCAAACGATTTGAAGAGATTTAGAGCTGGAACTTTATTCGAGAACGGAGAGTGGAACTGAAAAGCAGTGATTACGATGAATTTTTTAATGTTTTGTAGGATAGGAATTAGCTTAAGATGGCGAATCCCCAAACCAAATATGATCCTGACATTGTGAGTGAATTTTATGCAAATGCCTGGCCTAAGGATGGATTTGGTGATTTTAGGACCTATGTCAGAGGCACTTGGCTATCAAACTCTAGGGATGCCATTAATGAATATCTAAGGAACCCATTGGAGTTAAAGGAAGGTGACTGTTGTGACTATTTTTCATGCCACAAGAGTAATGTTATTTTTGCCACTGATGACTTGGAGAGAGCATTATGTCTGCCAAGACACTATTTTTAGATGGGCCAGGGGAATAATAACCCTCTCCACATTTTGCGTAAGGATATGACAACCCTTACACAGGTTTTGACTTCCTTCTTGTTGGCCAATGTGACTCCTTCAGGCCATGTTTCTGATCTAAACTACCAGAAGTGCAACCTCCTTTACTATATTCTGCGGTCTAGGACAACTATGGATATTGCTCAGATTATTTCAGATGAGATCCACAAGTTTGTAAGGCTGGAATCGAAGACCACTGCTTCAGGACAGAGGGTGAAGGGATGTCTTGGATTTCCTGCATTTATCACTACTTATTGTGCTGCAAAATGGAGTGGATGTCCAACCTTCTAAATCCATCAGACCCCCATTGATAGAAGGTTCATTGAGCAAAATTCTACTAGCCATCCGACTCACCCCACTCAAGTTCAGCCACTACAACCAGCAGCATCTCAGCCACCAGCACCAAACACCACAGATCCCGCACCATCTTAGACTCAGTCCACTTCCACCATGGAAGCCCGCATTATGGATGCTCTCTCCCACTTGCATCTCCAATAGAGTGCTACTCATAGAGACCTGCTTCATTTGCATCAAGGCCTCTACAACAACGTGCCATATGGTCATATGAACCCTTGGATGTACCCAGCTGCCTTTGCTGCTTATTTGAAAATGCTTCTAAAAATAACAACGTGCCTTAGCAGCTCCTATTTCCTGAACTAAAAATAACAATCAAAATTTGAAAATGCTTCTAAAACTGGGTCACATAGTCTGTTAGCCATGTTGGTTTCTTCGTAATGTATATAGGCCTATGGCCACTAACATATACATATTATTTTTCATTTGCCCTATAGTTTTTTTTTTTTAGTGTAAATGAAACTCATGTATCCACCATTGATAAATTAATCATTTGGTTGGTTTGTAGATACCTTGATTAGTAGGATAATTGTATTATGATTTTATAGTTGTTGCATACATCCAAAATGAGAATTAAGCATTTAATATTTTAAATATTTTTATTTTTAAAATATTATTTCTTAAATTAACTTCAATTTCAAATCTCTATCAAATTCAATATCCTTCTTTTATAAATCGAATTTTAATTGAAAATTTAATCCTTTTATACTAATATTGATGACGTCTTGATTTTAATAATTTTATTTCCTATATTTTAACAACCTCATTTTAAAAAAATTTCCTATCAAATGTAATAAATAATTTTTAATTATAAAATATTTAAATAAAAATAATTTAAAGATATTAATAAATAAAATTTCATGTTAATTTTTGTCTTTTTTTTCCTGGTATGCCTGAGTATTTCTCATTTTAATATCAATAATTTCTCCTGTTGAAAGTATCTAATTTTCGTTTAAAACATTTCAAAAAAAAGCAAGCCTCATAGTCAAGAAACACAATTAAGCAGCGGTAGAAATATGTTGAGTTAGGAACTCGTGGTCTGACTTGTCTAGCAACCTAGGTAAAAAAAATTAAATTTAAATTTTTTAAGAAGTCTGTTTATTTAAATAGATCCAATCATAAACTTTTAAAAAATCTATATCGCTTATTAGGTCAACCAATTTAGTGGGCCTATTATATTAAACATATATATTTAAAATTTATAATATAATAATATATAATTATAATATTTTAAAAAATTATAAAAAAACTTCAATTTATAATATAGGTTAAATAAAATAGGAAAATCCTAAAATTATGTTTGATGTATTATGTGTTATGATAGGTTGTATATTTATTAGCTTTATATTGATGCATCTGGATAATTTGTGACTTAGAACCTTTTAAATTGTTAAAGATCTATTGATGAAAATTATGGTAATGTTTTTTCATTTTACACGCAGACCTAAAATAAACTTATTAGCCTATTTGCATTAAAATATCGCTAGTCTATTCGGGTTTAAAAGCTCGTAAACTTATTTATAAATTTTTTTAATAAATACACTTTTATATATAAATTAGTAAATACAGCATAAAAAAATTATGAGATTAGACTTATTATTAATTCAAGAGAAATCAACCATAAAAAAAATTTATAATAAATAATTAGATGTGAACTACTTAAGGTTTTAGATTTTTGAAGTCTCGGTAGACTGATCTTTACTCCCTCACGTAAACTTATCTCCACTCCTGCACGTAATCCAAGTACGAAATGTCATACGAAACCAATTTAATTAGGGGGGAGCTCTACTTGAACATTGGAATTATGAGTCACAATGATGTGAGGATGAGATATACTTCTGAGTGTACCACAACTAGTTGATTTTTCTAATGCTATTGCATTCTAGTGAATGTGAAGTACGTCGAGCAAGATCAATTACACCAATGTACTGTAGACTGAGTTATGCGTTTTGCCCAATTGAGAGGCACAAATTGAATATTGTGGATGAATATTAGTAAAGCAAACGTCACTTGATGTAACATCATTTTATTATTATCATATTGATATAGGGTTATAGAGATATTAAAGGTAAGAAAATAATTAATTGAACTAAAATCTTATATAAAGGGATATATTTTTAAAGAAAAAGACTCTAGAAATGGAGGCAGTGTAATTTTTGGCACACATCTAAATTCAGTTGCCCTGTATATTAATGTTGAGAGTTCAGGGAACGAAGACGATGTTGTTTAATTGGTGCAAGGAATACACATAGAAGATAATTTTTGTTTGATGGTAAAGGAAGGGTTGAGCTATGATAGAAGATAGCAGATCACTGGCCAAGCTAGAGATGGTTATAATTAGTGAATATGATCCACGATAAATATTTTAGATTAAAAAAAAAGATAGAAGATAACTCGGAAGACTCGAACAAGAAGAAAAACAAAAACAAAAGAACCTTCGCTAAATTCATACATGTATGCGTAACTAACCTTTCAAAATCCATATTGAACTGAGTGCTATTTGTTTTTTGGGTCCTCAAGTGAGTGCTAATACAATTATTGGTTTGCCTTAATGGAAGCATCTAGATTGATATGTGCAAGCTGAGCCAATGTCATTATTTAAAACTAAACCGAAAGTCCACAGTTAGATGCCAAATTATTTACTTCCATCTGGTTCCCACTATACAAAAGAAAAGAAAAGAACGATAATGTTATTATTGTCACATCATTTAGATTAGATAAGCTCCTAGCATTTAGCAATACATTACATCCATCCACATTTTCTGGTCGCCAATGGAGCAAATGCATTGAGTAGTTACTAGTTTAGCTAGGAGAGGGACAAAGAGATTCGCAAGCAACCCATGAACTAACTAGATTTATTTATTGCCAAAAATCTCATATGGTTTTATACTAATTATCGCAAACTATCCAATTCATTAAGTCTTAACATTTCCAAATGGGTTGGAAACATCTTGGTCCCAGAGAATAAAGGAACATTAAACTTTAAACCAAATCAAACAGATTTGCATTTTAACACAATGCAATCCATTGTCAAATCTCAAGTACAATATATAATGTGTTTTGCTTAATCATTTATTTATTTATTTATTTATTCGCTCATCCTTTAAGTGATCAGCACGTGGACAATTAAGATATTTTATTTGTTAATTGCATTTCATGACAAACAACTTTGGCTATTGTGTTGGCTAAAGATGGGGCAATGATCAACATAAACAAATCACGTAAAAGAGCTCTTTAGATTCGGTATAAGTTGAAAATAAAGGGCAATTTTTTAGAGACTTGTTCTAGTTATCTAATTACGGGTGAAAAATGTGACAAAATTTTTTTATAGAAATAAAATTTTAATTTTGATAATTTTACAATAATGAAAAATATATTTAACCCTAAATTTATTTATATTCTGCAATTTGATAGAATTAAATCTCGTAATTGTGATTCCAATATTCTAATTTCAATCTCAAATTCTATATTCAATATTAAAACAGAAAGTTTCAATTTTAACTATAGAGCAACACTTAAAAGGTTATGATTACTATTATCTCTGGTTTTATATAAGCTAATTTTAATGAATTTTTAGTTTTATAGTATAAGTAAAATTATATTTTTAATGTTATTAAATGTTTAATTATTAAATATGTTATTTTTTATATATTTTTAAGACAACTTATTCTTTATGCAATAAATTATATAAAGGGTATTTTAAAAAATAAAAAAAATATATTTAATAACATTATTGCAAATAACTATTTCCAACCTTTATTTTTAATATGCGTTTAAAATCAAATGTAGAATATTTTTTTTATATTTTAGAGATTGAAAGTAAAAAATTTCTTGCATATATTAAAATTGTGTTAATTTTTTTAAAAAAATAAACACTATTGAATTAATACTGGATTTACATTAAAACTTTCTATGAAATTGCTGAGTTAATTTTCTATGAGATCGTATACATCAAAATTGAATATCAATTTGGGTCTTGAGTTTATATATGTGAAGGGCATTTCAGATTGAGACAACAAGGGGCCCAGCCAACACAGTCAATGTTTTAAAAATCCTGATTAGATCAATCAAGTCCATCAATTTATTGTTTAATAGTAGAATAAATAATATTAATAAAATAATATTTTTAATAAAAATTATACTACACATGAAATAACATTAATAAAAATATAATACCATAATTTAATACTTGGTTACATTAAATTTATTGAATTTTCTAATAATTTTTTAAAAGGTTTAAACATAATTAACTCTTAAAAGGTTTAAAATTTGAGTCACCCCCTAAAAAAATTTTGTTAGAATAAAACTATGTTATTAACTTTCCATTTATTAAATGTTGAGATGATTAACGATTAGTCACTTTATCATTGACATATGTAGTTTTTGTTTGCTTATATATAAAACCAACCCCTTACTAAATTTTTATATTGTCTAGTATTGATACATGTATTTACTTAATTATTTCTTTAAAAATTGTCACTTAAGACATGATGAACAGGGCTTATATGATATTAAAAATAAAGAAATTAAAGAAACACAATGAATACTGATTAAATATCTCACCAATAAAAAATTAATGATATGACTTAATCCCAATAAAAAATATCTTAATGGTTAAATCTAAAAAGAAAATTTCTTAGGGAATTATCTTATTTTAACTTTTTTTTAGACTAATTTTATATATAAGATAAAAAATTCATAAACGGCTTTTCTATAGAAAATGTGTTATTTTTCTATCTTAATTAAGTAAATTTTAATAGTATATTGAATTCCAAGGTATAATTAGAAGAAAACAAAGCATCTAATTTCATATTAAAAAAAGTTAACTTAACAGTGCCTTTAAAATATTGTTTATTGAAGCAAAAGCAATTTTTTTTTACTGTATGAGATTGTTTAGAAATATAGATGAGTAAATTTTAATAATATTTTTAAATAAAAATTATATAATTTTGTTTCTTTAAAAAGTGTCTTTAAGACACTGGTTAATATTTTTTTTAACAAAAATTTATCATATCAAAATTTCTAGTTATGCTTCAATCAGCTTTCGTTTTGTTTAGACTCTTCTAATGTAACGTAGGATAGGAGTAGGTCGTGATTGTTTGCGCTAGCTAGCGATTTATTTCATTTACATTAAAAAAAATATCATATCAGTAACATTTTAAAAGCATAAACATCCAAAAAAACAACCAAAAGAATAAACATCCAAAAACAAATTTAAACCTACAGAATATAAACAATGAGCGTAATACATTCATTCGTCTTTGACTTTAAAGCTATCTTTAGTCCGTAACTTAAAAAATCAATTATTATAATGCCTAAAAATGATTGAAATGGTTGATTTTTCATGAAGTATAAAACTGAAACAGTTTACCGAAAAAAGTGTATAAAACTAAAATGATTAATATTAAAACCAAAGACTAAACAACTAAAAAATGTTTACAGTGTTGCAGTTGTCAACATTTTCCTAAAGTTAAAACTAATTTGTAGGTTTAGTCGCTTTTTATTTGAGATTTGGATCTTAACACAGATGAAGAAAGGCATAAAAAGTTATAAATTTTTTATTATATTCTGTATTCTTTATACGATAAAGAAAAATTGTTTAATGATACTATTTATAAAACTCATCTACCTAAAAATATTTAAAGTATTTTTTAATAGTTATCCCTAGAAAATATTACCATTTACGTTATATTAGAATTTAAATTTAAATAAAATTAAAATTAAAATATTACATTGTTTGTTATTTAAATATATTTTTTTTAATATGTAAATGTTGACCAGAATTATCTTATGTCCCTTAATTGTGTCTCTTTTTCCTCTTTTTTTAAGAAATAGATAAAAACAACTTTGACTAGTTAACTACGAAACCTACCATAGCAGTGAGCTTATAATCCCCCTTTCAGCAATGTTCAGCACTGCAGAAATTTTCATTAGTAGAAAACTGTAGCATAATTGACGTCTAAGCTCCGCTTTTCTCAATTTTTTCATTAATTAAGATGTTCCTTAAAATTCTTAAAGAGAGCAACATTTACAACTTTACTACATCTTCCTAATAATACACTCTTGCATATTTGTAAATATTCCAATTTCACCGGATATTCCTGAAAGGAACCTTTGATTGTACATTATTCTTAAAAGTAAAATACATCGTTTCAAACTGTACATTAATTCTTTCCCCATTTACATTGTGAACACGATTCAAAGCTATACATATCATCAAGGAACAAAAAATCATCCATATGAGAACCTATTTAGGTGTGCAAAACGAACCAAAGATATCAGTTTGTGTTGTGTATTTAAAACAGTACACCTGCTTTAAGCCCTTTAATCACACAAGAGCTTGACAACAAAATCTTGAGTGTCTTGGCCATTTCATATTGAAATCAAATTCCACCCAGATAAAATTTATTTGGAATCACATAACTCACATAATTTCCTCTTTTCCATCCTATAATTTGTAGATTCATAATAAACAAACAAGAGAAAAAATTGTCTATTTTTGTAGCCAACATATTATACATACACAGTTGAACACTGCTATTTAATAAAAAAAATAGAAAAGGGAAAGAGGATATGTTGGTAATTGCATTCTGTTGTGGGAGACATGACGTCTAGGAACTTGTTGCAGAGAAAGGGTGAGACCCGAGATGAGGTAAACTTTGTACTATTACTTTGGTAGAGTATGGGCTCGCCCTCATGCGTTGCCCAGTAATCACTACTTGGAACTTGAAAGATCACTAACTACAAACAAGTACTACCACTTGAAACCCTTATGTTTTACAATGCATTTCTGAGTAAAAAAAAGTCCAACAAGCTGCGAACCTTAATCTATCTCTAATTGGAAAGTGGAAACCTGTAAGTATGCAGCTGCTAGCATCCCTTTCCAGCAACCCCACAATCATAAAGCACTTTTTAACGCAAATATTGTCAAAGATCTTCGATGTCATGCCAGTAATGTGGAAAGCAACGAAGTTACACCTTAAAGAAGAAAAAATATTCAGATGCAGTTCTAATATAATTAAGTACAACATTTAGGAGAAACAGTAACCCTTAACTATAATCAAGCCGCGAACAGTATAATTTCTGAAAAAGATACCGTGGTTAATATGAAAAGCCAAGCACAATTTTGGGTCAGCTAGCATGCCTTTAATTTCCACATATCAACTTCAAAAGTTTAGTTATGGACCTATGGTTCACCTTGCCAGCTTGGAAGCATATGTATGTAAAATTCCAAATGAGCAAAATAGTAAGGAAGAAGAAAGGAAAAAGGAAAGAAGAAGGGAGCTCCCTTCAGTCCAAATACAGGAAGCTTAAGATTCAATTTGTCTCCCCCTTCATTCACTCATTTGCTGAGTACACTTGGTTCTCACTCAGCATTTGGATGAATGAGTCGGCAGCTAATTAAATCTTATCACGACCTATGAGTGGACTGAAGAAAGCTCTCTTAGTCTCTCAATGATTCGAGCTCGAACGAAAGAATAGTCACAACTCTTGTATGTGTCTATCAACTTCGCTTGAAAACAAGACCGCTGCACAGATCTGTGTGATTTTCAACAAAGAGAGAGATCAAAGGGAAGGGTAGATACTGTCACTATAATTAGAAATAGCGAAATAAAATTAAAGTCGGTAAATAAAATGAGACTTCATGTTCATGAAGAATAAGGGCAAGAGTATGCCATGGCAACCTTGAGTCTCTCTTACAAGAGCAAGCAACTTGCAGCTGCCTTTAGGAGAGATAAAGGAGTTTTTATAAGCTTAAAGAGAAGGACCAGGGTCCTGTATTAATTTAGCTCTTGACGGTTGAGATTTATAGAAGTTAGATTATGAATCGGCCAGCGAAACTAGGTGTAAACTCTAGAGTAATGGGTGAAAAAGTGGGAGAGAATTGATGAATATATATATTCTTAAAAATTGAATATGAGAAATTGTTTTAAAAAATATATATCAAAATATGTATAATCATGGAATAAGAGGAAGAGTGGAAGAGAATTAATACAGAAAGAAAATGTATAGATAAATGTATAATAATATGGTAGAGATATATATCAAAATCTCTTAATATCATGCTCATTAAACTAATCCCTTTATCATGCATCCTTTTATATCTGTGAGCAACAAATTAATTCTATTTATTAGTAATTTTATAATTAACAAAAGTACATTTTTAAAATATGTGAATTACTAGTTTTATTATCTGTTTATTTTTATCCTTAGAGTCAAAGGATGTTTGACTATCCTGTTATTTTAAACATTTAATATTAAGGGCAATTTTTTTTTATAAAACAAAGAATAATTTCGTAATATAAATATTACTTTTAATAATTACTGTTCATGGAGGAGAGAAAAGTTCTTAACTTATAACTCACCATCAAAGTTGATACTACCTCCGTCTTTAAATATAGGACCCTTTTGAAGAAAAAAAATTGTCCTCAAATATAAGACATTATTTTGAATTTCTATATCATTAATTATTTTAAGACTAAAATACCCCTTCTAATGAATAACTCTTTCTTGGGGTTTAAAAAGATAATAAATAAGTATCAGAAAGGTTAATTTATCTCTCCAATCAATTGCTCCATCCTTAAACTAATTTCCCTAATTAATTGATGGTGGCTTTTCATATGGAACTAGAGATAAGTGTTAAAATAGAAGCTTTTGCAATTCTGAACTCTTACAATGTCAATGGCAAGTGACACATTAGACATAGAGAACATGGAAGTAGCTTGGGATTCCTAATGTATTGCAGGGGAGGTAATTGAGGACTCCTTTGATGGTGTAGTTAAAGATTCCATTACAGCAGACGTGGTAGTAGACTCCTTCGAAGGTGTTGCAGGGAACCTGGTTGAAGATTCTTTATTAGTGTTTCAAATGCCCTCGTGGATGACTCTATAGTACCTGATTTGCTTGAAGTTCTTGTGGCAGAGGAAGAAGAAGTTCAGTAAAGTTTGAAGGTTGTCTCAATGGTGCTACTATTGAATGTGTTCTCAATGAAAAGAAATGTCCGGTCATTGATTTAAACAAGTTTCCGGAAGATGTGGATGAAAATGACAGTTTTAAAGTCAAAGAAAAGATAAAAGTTGTTGTGAGAATGTTAAGGGCATATCTCGATAAATTTTATTGATGGTTTTTATCGCGGGATTGGATCTTTAGTTTTATGTGTCACTTTACGTTAATTTTACATTTGTTGCTGGGTGAAATTTGTCAATTTTATATGAAAATTTATAGTAGTATTTGTTAGTTTGTGTTAAATCTTACTTTGTTGTAATCAATTTGTCTATCACTAGACTCTCTATTGTAGTGATCTTATTTTGTCAATTTGTTTTTTATGTTAATCTTATTTTGTGGTTTGTGGTTTGTGTCTTTATCTTTGTTATTGGCGTATAAAAAGATATTCCTGGCGTATGTTATAATATCCATCATTTTCCAGTGTCCTCCGGCATATCCTCAAATCGGAATTCATCAGCTCAAGAAATGAAATTATAGAATGCTAGTGTGTTGTAAAAATTGGTCTCATGATTCTTGAATATATTATGGATATCATTTCAATTGGTAAATTTGTCTTTGATCATATTTATGTGGAATGTTGTTTAAGGACAGGCCGTCAATGGTAAATGCAACACCATTTTGTCTGAATTTTGAAATGCAAACTTTTGGTTCCTGATTACCTAGGTACTTCCTTTGCAATTTTTCTAGAGAAATTTTCAATCCATGCAGCATCAAATCTTGGCCGAGCAAATAGCAACTAAAAACATAACCTTCCCAATAAAATTTTTGCTTTGATAACTACGTAACGACTCATCTTCCTCTAGTAACAAGTAATATTTCATAGATTTTTTGGTCATGTAAAACCATTTCTCATCAATATGAACAATGTTATGCATAGTTTGGAAAATTGGATCATGAGGTAGAGTACCATCTTCCAACATTGACAAACGAAAATTTAGTCCTATTATCTTGTTATCTTCCTTCAAAAATGGCCTAATCGCATTTGTGTATCATCGTATAAGTCTATCCTTTTGAAGTATGGCTAGTGATGATTTGTTTATATTCAAAGCAAATGATAAATCTCGGATGGTAGTCCTTCTTGACAAAGGAACTTTACAGAAATGATCATGATCAAATTGAATTCTCTTATATCTAGAATTTTTTGTTCTTCCATAAGATACATCCCTTATAACCTTTGTTTTCCTCCAAATACATTTGATGACACTAAGAGAGACTGAGTACAATGAAGCAAGCTCTTTTTTAAACCCTCTTTTTAATTTGCCATCATGCCTATGCTGTAATAGGGTATTAGAAATGGCTTTTCAGTCTTCATTGCTCTGAAACTTACGTCTACTACTCGCGCCTTCATATTCAAATGCATATTGTAATATCCCGCATGTTTTTATATTTAAAAAGAATAAATAAATGTGTAAATGAATTTAAATTATGACAATTTGAGAATATGTGGTATTTGTGTGATTTCAGAGTGAAATAAAAAGGGAAATTATAATTTTTGCCTGACACGTAGCGCCAGGGTGAAAATTTTGACCTGACGTGTAGCGTTAGAGTCGCGATCAGAATTAAAAGGCTGTAGAGGAAGCAACGCAAAATAGAAGAAAAATAGAGTTTCTTAGGTCTTTTCTATTTTCTCTCGTCCCCTAAAGCTTAAGGTCTTGATTCAAGTCAATTTATGGGTCAATTTCGAAATTAATCACAGATTAGAAGTGGAAATCATGAGGTAAACGCTTGAAATCCCTCGATTGTAGTTTTCATAGAAATTTTCTTTCTATTACCAGTTTTTCTGTGGGATGCAAGTAAGCTTTGAAATTTAAGATTCTGAACCGGTTAAAGGGTCCTTTAAGGCTCTTAAGTGAAAGATTAAGTGATAGAATTGAATTCCGCTTTGTGTAGGTTATGAACGGAATGTCGAAGGCTTAGCAGAGTTAGGGGTTTCTTAAAGTAATTAACAATTTTGGTTGCGGTAAGCTTATAAAGCTTTAAGATTGGATTTTCAAGAGCTTTCTTAAGCTAAGTTAAGATTTCGATGGTTAATTCTGAAACCATTTTCGTAATCTTTACGTTTTTAGTGCTTTGGCGCATCGATGTTTGTAAGTTAGTTAAAGAGAATTGGAAATAAAGTAAGAGGTGTTTTAGTACGTAATTAATTAATGTTTTGAGGTTTTCATATTATGAGCTAAAGATTTTATATGTATGTGAATGTTTATTTGAAAATATATAGTTTGAAATATGTTAAGGATTGTATAATAAGTTTGACAAATATGATTGATGTAATAATGATGATTATAATGAGAAAGTGATGAATTGTAATTAAGAGAGATATGTGATTATGATGATAATTGGTGAAATAAAAATGTTGTCATTGATTATGTGATGAGAATGATGAATATGATGAGTATATTCTGCCTATAATGGTTTATGAAAAATGATAATGGAATATTGAGATATATGTGATGTTGATGATATGAAACTTATGTTTGGTGTTGGCTTTGATTATGATTTTCAAGAGAGATGGCTTTTATGCTAGAGATTATGTGTTATGGATAAGTTTGATGATTATATGTTGTATATGCATGTTATGTGGTGTGGACAACTATTCGGTATGTATTACCCCTCGTTTTTGGCTCCCGTGGTCCATGTAGAGATCCAGTTGAGCTACCTACTGGTCCAGGTAGAGACCCAATGGTTGAGGTGGGGAGACGGTGTGTGGCTCGGTGAACCAGGTAGAGTTCACAGGATATCGGTATGTGACTCCCAGCTAGTGGATGCTCCTTTAGTATCCGAATACTAGGTGTCATTTATATGATGTGACCTGAGAGTTAGTTATGATTGAATTATGAGTTGAGATTCAATTTATGATGATGATTGGTTTATCGTATCGTGACTGAATTATGATGATGATGATTGATTTATGATATCAGAATTGATTTATATTGGTGATGGTAGATTTATGAAATTGAAATTGATTTATGATGATAATATTAAGTGATATACTAGAAATAATTTGAAATAATTATGAATGATGATGGTTTTGATGAGTTATGAGCATATGGGAAAGTTGGTAGAAAAAGGATTAAAGGATTATAAGCGAGGGAAGTGTGTGAGCTCCTTCAGGTGATATTGTTTCCATCTCATTTACTTGCATTATATTATAATGCTAGATTCTCACCCTTATCTTTATTTTTACAGAAAATGAAAAAAAGGACAATTACGGATGCTGTTGAGACTAGTACAAGTGAGCATCAGAGCAATGTCAGGATATTTATGATAATGCGATGTAATTATTTGACGTTATACGACGTCCTTCATCATTTTATAATTATTTTTGCCAGTTTATAATTTTTACAATAAATTTTTCATAATTAAATAATTTAATTAAGACATAATTTAGGAAAATATTCATTTTCACCAAAAAGTCCCAAAACAGTAATTATATAACCATCTAAGAATGCAAAATACCATTTAAAATGAAAAATCCAAAATTTGGAAACAGAGGGACTGACGCATGATACCCAGAATGCAGCCCTGACGCTGCGCGCCAAGCTGATGCTACGCGTCAGCATACCAGAAACAACACCTAATACTGTTATACAAGTTAGGCCAACCGGCCAACTTCTAACCTACCCAAATGATCCATTTTAGGTCTGATTGCCACGAAACTTCATGGATCACATGTTTTCTCCATTCTAGAACTGTTGGCATTGTCCGCTCACCAAAATTTCAACATATGTGCAAGTTATGTGCAAAACGCAGTTTAAACCCTTTTTGTGCAAATTTTTAGTCATCTTTTCCCTCTCTCCTCTCCCAACCGACAAAACACTCCTCCTCTCCCCTCCATCTCCATTTTTCCTCTTCTTCTTCATTTCCCTCTTGCCAAAACTGAACCCCACTCTCTCCACTCCATTTCTTACCAAAATTAATGCTTGAGCTTGGAGTTGTGAAGCATTGTTGGGGCATGGGAGCTTGCATTGGTCATCTCCCTCTTCTTCACTCTTATTTTTGTTTTTGAAGAAGCATGGATATGAGGTAAGGATTTCTTGCCTTCTTATTATTTCATTTATGCTTTTGGGTTGTTGGGTTTGAAATGATAATGTTAGAAACTTGGATTATTGAGGAAAATGGGAACCCTAGGCTTGAATGTTGAGGAATGACTCTTGATTATAGTTTATGTTAAATATAGATAAAGATTAATGTGTTTATATTGACTCTTGGAAAAATGGTGGATGTTGAATGATGTTGGAAAATTTTAGAGAAACCCTAAGTGTGGTGATTAGGGGTTTTGGCTCAAATGATGATTTTGGGGGTTTGGATGCCTTAGGGTAATTATATGAGGAGAATGAAATTTTAGAGGCATTGGAGTTGATTATTGATGTTGATGAATTTTGAGCTAAGTTGATGTTATTTGAATGATGATTTATGCATGTGAAACCCAAATCCTAGGGTAGATGACCATTGGGACCATTGATTGCTGTTTACAAATGATTGGCACTTTGATGATGATATTATGTTTGTGATGATGTATAAGAATTGATGGAATTGATGACGTCAAATTGGGTGGAATCCTATAGTTGATAATTTTGAGGCTTTAGGCCTAGATGAAGAGATTGATGATTTAGTTGTCATGAGAATGATTTTAATATGTAAGAAAGATGAATGGAGTGATTGGTCATGATTGTTAGAGTTATTGAGTTTTGATGAGGTTCCAATCTCAAAGTTTGAGAGATATATGTATATGTGGATATAGGAGAATTAGAGGAGTTGATATTTGAGGTTGTTGAATTTTAATAGGGATTTGGTGAAGACTTAGGCCATGATGTTGCCATGTAAAATTGTTGATTAATGATGGCTCATGATTGAATAAATGCATATATGTTTGATGTGTAGATTGTGTTCCGGACGATGATGCGGAATAATCGGAGCGTTTGCTTGGCGGTTCTTCTCTCGAGGTAGGAGAGGAGTTTACATTTCAAATTTGCATGAGTGAATAATTGTTAATTATGTATATGTATGAACTCATGCAATGCCATGCCATGAATGTGTTAAATGTTGAATTGATAATATGATGAATGATGGCTTGGCTTTTGTTGAATATTAAGAAATTGTATATATGTATATAGATGTGAAATGAAGATGAGTGCTTGATTGTCCCTTGGTTGGACATGAATTAATTGTTGATGAAAATATATGAATAGACAAATTATTTGAGTTGTAAAGTATTATTTGTGATGTTTGTGCAAAAAGATGAGTAGGGTGGTGATGGGAAGTGTCTTAAAGCCTCCCTTATGTGATTGATGAATTGAACCTAAATTGAGAGGCATAACTTGTTGGATTCAACCCCACATGTATGATTACAATGGATGAAATGGTTAACTTAGGCAAATTTTTCATTATGATGATGATGGCATGTGTAAGGAGTGAATAACCAGAGTTTTTAAATGTATGATGGCAATCTTGCTCAAGCGAGATGGATTCTCGCTCAAGCGAGAGTCTCATACATCAGAGGGGTGGCCTCTGGCCCAATCTCGCTCAGGCAAGAAGAGGTCTCGCTCAAGCGAGACGTGTGTGGAATAGGTGGATGAGCTATTGGATGAATCTCGCTCAAGCGAGTGTGGCCGTTCTTGAGCGAGCGAGATGGAAAAATGGTTATGGATAGATCTCACTTAAGAGAGAGGCGAGGCAATTTGAATCTCGCTCAAGCGAGCGAGCCTAAAATGAGGTACTAGACAATTTTCGCCCATGCGAACGTGAGTCGCTTGAGCAGGCACGGGGGGTCTGATACTAAAACTCTACTCGCTCAAGCGAGTGACCAGTAGAAGGGAGTCTCGCTCGAGCGAGCGAGCGTGGAAACGCCACTGGGAAGTTTTCGCTCACGCGAAAGGGCTTGCCCAAGCGAGCTATGTTGATCTCGCTCAAGCGAAGGTGAATCTCGCTTGAGCGAGTTGCCCAGAATGGAATTTTATTTCATTTTCTTTGTTTTGGGCTTATGTTGGACCCCTTCCTTTGTGTTATGAGATGATTGAAGAAATGTATGAGGGATATATAATGATGATATAACATGGTGGTGATTGGAATCGATTGATAATTTGGGGTGAATTGTTTATGATATATTTACCACCTAGAATGGAATAATGAAAGAATGATAATAAGAGTTTGATGATGGGGTTATGAGATACACCTAGAGTGATTATGAACCCAATGAGAAAATGATTAAATGATGAGGTGTTTGCTATAAACTGATGAATCAGTTATGACAATGGTAATATGTAATGATGAATGATGTTGTGGATTATTTCCTTGAGTAAAGGATGAATGTTATTATTGATAATTTGTAAAGTGCCATTGTATTTTATACAAGTATGATCTTGTATGTTTGGTTTAAAATTGTATTGATGAGTTGTTGCATGGCCACACTAGTTATGAAACAATGGTAATGATAAATGAAATGAAAATCCACCAAATGATTGTGCGGTGGTATTGATGAAAGATAAATGGATGTTAATGACGATTTGTGATGTTTGTGATGCCATTATGGTTGATTGTAAGTGTTGACTTGCATGTATAATAAATAATATATTGAGATGAAAATGCCACATATAAAACTTGAAAACAATGGCTAAAACCAACAATGATAAAACCGACAGAAGAGCTACTATGATAAGCGGACGAAACCGCTTGAATTTCAGGTCGGTGATAGGGTGTTCCTGAAGGTTTCTCCTAATAAGGGTGTCGGACGAGCTTTAAAGAGTGGAAAATTGAACCCCCGATATATTGGACCCTATGAAGTGCTGGAACGGGTCGGTCCTGTAGCCTATCGGATTGCATTGCCGACTCATCTATCAAATCTACACAATGTATTCCATGTGTCTTAGCTGAGGAAATACTTACCCGACTCCACTCATGAAATGCCTGATGATGAGGTTGAGATCAGAGAGAATTTGACTACGGTGGCTGTGCCGATTGGGATTGTGGACCGGTCGGTGAAACACTTGAGAAGCAAGGACGTACAATTAGTTGAGGTAGCATGGCAACAGAACTGATGTACTTCTTACACATGGGAGCGTGAGGATGCTATGAGGCAGCAATATCCCGAGCTGTTTTACTGAAGTAAGCTTATATTGAATTTCGAGGATGAAATTCTTTGATGGAGGGGAGAATTGTAACATCCTGATTGCGCATTACTGGGCAGATTAAGATTAATGGCTGATTAACTAAAAGTGTCTTGGAAAATTATACATATGCCCTCTTGACTATATAAGTGGTTTCGTTCTCTCTCTCTCTTCCATTCACGCTGAGCTGGGAAAAGAAAGTGAGAGTTAAGCCATTTCTCTGTTCGTGCATGCTGAGGTACCATCTCTGTTTCTCTCTAAAGTTCAACTAAGATTCTTCTTCTTCTTCTCCGTCTTCTCCTTCTTCTTCATCAGCGATGTTGTGGTGTCATGGGGCCTCGAAGTCCTCCACTGTTAGCAAGGATCGGACTGTTCGAGAGTGTGAGAACAACTTTCAGTTTCTCCAAAGCTGAGTGCAGAGTTTAACGACTGGACTCGAAGGTCGTTCAGTTGAGAAAGAGTGACTGAAGGAGCGATCGGGAGCAACCGATCAACATTGAAAGTTCGAGGAACTTCAAAGTAGGTTGGGGGTGCTTTACATTTCAAATGAATGGTTTATGGACGGATTCCGGGTAAAATAGTTATATTGTTGTTTTATAATTTGAAATGTGATGATTGGTGTATCCTGGTTGTTATGATAACTTGTGAAATACCCGGATATGTGATATCTATGAGTTATGGAGTGTTATGTGATTTCCGTCCATGATTGTATATTGAACTGCATGTGATGCATGTTGATTGTAATAAGTATGCCGAGTGTTTATAGCGTGAGACGCTTACTATATGATTGTATATGGAATTACATGTGAAGCATGTTGATTGAAATGAGAATGCCGAGTACATATAGCGTGGGACGCTTGATGATTAAAACCATATGCATGTGATTCACCAATGAAAATGCTGAGAGCATATAGCGCGAGACGCTTATTATCGAAATGGTAATCAAATGAATATGTATGAGATATGATAATGAGAATGCCGAGTGTATATAGCGTGAGACGCTTGATGATTAGAACCATATGCGTGTGATTCACCATTGAAAATACTGAGAGCATATAGCGTGAGACGCTTATTATCGAAATGGTAATCAAATGAATATGTATGAGATATGATAATGAGAATGCCGAGTGCATATAGCGTGAGACGCTTGATGATTAGAACCATATGCATGTGATTCACCATTGAAAATGCTGAGAGCATATAACGTGAGATGCTTATTATCGAAATGGTAATCAAATGAATATGTATGAGATATGATGATGAGAATGCCGAGTGCATATAGCATGAGACGCTTGATGATTAAAACCATATGCATGTGATTCACCATTGAAAATGCTGAGAGCATATAGCGTGAGATACTTAATATCGAAATGGTAATCAAATGAATATGTATGAGATACAATGAAAGACCTTGGGTGGGACTCAAGGCAAGCCTACCGAGTGGGACTCGGGGCTGCCCGTAACACTTCCGTTGTCGCTGAGAGTGACTGTGTTACATGAGAGGGCAAATGGTTTGGTACCAGTAAAACGGCCGGATCAGCTGGGAGCTGAACAAAAGGCTGAGAGCCTATGTTGCAACATAAAAACTTAATAATGAACAAATAATTCCGATTGATTGAATGTACGTACTCTGATATATGTTGCTGAGAGCAATGTGATTTGTATTGTTGTGTGTATATGTTATTGAGAATAACATGAATAATATAGCCTTGAATGAGTTGAGTAAATTCTGATTGAGTGCTGTTATATGAGTAATTAGATTGAATGACAGTGTATGTTGTTGTGTGTTTGAGACATCGGGTTGCATAGTTGAGAACTGGATGAATGATCCGAGTCAATAACTGTCATTTAATATGTAAAATGTTCACCCCTACTTGTGGCTATATTTTCAGTGAATTTAGGTCGAGATGGCGAATGATGAGAGATCATCAAGCCCGAGTGAGGAGCACTTGTACAGTTGTAGTGCATATATTGTATATAGTTGTGATATAGTCTTAACCGACTCCTTTGTATAACATTTTGTTTAAAGTATATATATATATATATATAAGTTGAACTACCCAGGATTGTGGATATATATATATATATATATATATAATGTTATAATGTTGCTTGAAATATCCTGGAAGCGTTATTGTCTGAGAAATGTCAAAGGTAAAGATGTTTCTGAGTGAAAAGAGGTTAGATCAACCTGTTTCCGAGTGAAACATAACTGAAAGAGCCTCTTCCGAGTGAAGAGAGGTTAGATCAACCTGTTTCCGAGTGAAACATAACTGAGAGAGCCTCTTCCGAGTGAAGAGCGGTTAGGTCACTATGTTTTCGAGTGAAACTTAACCGAGGGAACCTCTTCCGAGTGAAGAAAGATTAAAATATTACCGAGTGAGACTTGGCCGAGTCGACCACTTCCGTGGGAAGAAAGGTCAATATGTTTCTGAGTGAAGAACGGTTAAAATATCTCCGAATGAGATATGATCAAGGGAACCACTTCCGAGGGAAGGAATGTCAAGAAGATTCCGAGTGAAATATAACTGGGAGAATCCCTTCTGAGTGAAGGAAGGTTGAGACAATTCCGAGTGAAACTTGACCGAAAGAACTACTTTCGAGGGAAGGAAGGTCAGGATGTTTCCGTGCGACATAGCCGAGAGAACTTCTTCCGAGTGAGAGAAGATTAAAATAATTTCGAGTGAAACTTGACCGAAAGGACCACTTCCAAGGAATGGAAGGTGGTATTTCCGTGTAAGACGGGACCGGGGGAATTACTTTCGAGTGAGGGAAGGACAAAGTCTTTTCCGAGTGAAGTATGACCAAGAGAGTCATTTCCGAATGAATGTTAAAATGCTTCCTAGTGAATCATGTCCGAGACGAAACCTTTCAGGCGAAGAATAAGGATCGAACTATGAGTGAGAAATATCCGAGTGGGGTATGACCTGAAGGGTCCATTCCCGAGTGAATGAAGGTTCCGGTTCTGAGTGATGGAACATACCGAGTGTTGGGATTCGCTCTAGCGAGTAGGAGCTCGCTCAAGCGACTTTTACTGTTTCGCTCACCAGAGTCAGGATCTCGCCCAGCGAGTGGCACTCTGACTCCTTTATCTGTTTCCCGACTCCTATTTCGAACGTGAAAAATTTCCCCGTGTTTTCGGTCTCGCCTTTATTAAGTCGGGATGTTTCAAATGAACCTAGGCTTTAGGAGCTCTTCTGTCTGCTCACAAGTCATCTTTTGTTTTTTTGGGCCCAAACATCTTTTCTTTTGAGCAACCGACCTCATCTCTTGGTAGACCGCCAACTTATAGCAACAGAAGTTGGGATCAGTTCCTGGTATATCGGCTGCTGTCCATGCAAAAAGTTGCTTATACTTTTAAAAAAAGTCAATCAACCTTTTCTCTATATCAGTTTTGAGCTTATCATTGATGTTTGTCATCTTTTCACGACATCTCCAAGCATGTAGGTTTTTGAGCCTCCGTCCAAGGTAAGTTTAGATGGAATCAAAAAGTTAATTTTAAGTCTTCCCTAGGATCCTTATCAACTATGATTATTGACCTAGTCAATGCTCCTCTATCATTTAGCTTTCTTTTCTTCAGAGTGACCTCCCCCTTCATCATTTGTTGGTGACCTTGGATCGATGAAACTTTATTGTTTTTGTTAATGAATTTTATGAGTAGGTGCATGATGGACCTAATAGCTTTAACAACATTTAATGTTGGCCTTCCTAGGATTCTATTGAATGAGGACTTAACATTGTTCTAACCATTCTTGTGCTAAGATCACCTTCAAAAGTGATTCTTGTGTCAAGGCACCCCTTAATAGGTTGTTTGACTCCATTAAATGCCATTAAGTATTGTGTGTAAGGTTTCAAGTTCATATTAGTTAAGTTCATTCTTTTAAGACATTTGTAAAAAATTACATCACAAGATCTTCCTTAGTCGACTAACAATCTCCTTAGAGCTAGGTAAATCAGTCTAGGCTTGCTGACCGGTCCGTTTAGTTACTTTTTATATGGTTTACGGGTCAGAAAAATTGAACCATTTAAAAAATGGGCTAACTAGCTGGGACCGCGTAACCCGCGATTTAAAACAGGTCTGGGCTACAGGTTTACGGGCCAACCCATGGATCAAGTAAAAATAAAAATATATATTAAAAATAATTTAAAAATAAAAACCCTAAAAACTAAAACTAACCCTAAAGGCTAAAGTTTTTTTCTTTACATCTTTCTCTTCACGGACTTACACCCACGCTACACGCAGCTAGTTGCATCGCCCACGATCCGATCCTCTGCTTGCATTATAGCTTATCGATCCTTTCTCTCGCAGCTCACATCGCAAATCACAAGTTCAAAACCGTAAATCGTAAGTTCCCCGGTCCTCTTCGTCTCATCTTTTGGTCCAGTGTCGCACGAACCAATCCTCTGCTTGTAGCTCACCGATCCTCTCGCACGAACTGATCCTCTTCTTGTCGATCTATTACAGTCTCTCAAGCTACCCACCATATTGTTGTCTCCTACTACCTCACCTGCCGCACAACCCCACCCTCCCCATGATGTCTCCCACGGCCTCTCAAATCCGCTGCACCACACCCTTGTTTCAATGGCGATCTTGTAACATCCCTGTTTTTAGAAACAATTTCACTCTTGTAATTTTTGAATTATGGAAGGTTTGAAAGAAGAATAAGTCAATATATATACCCTGTTGATGGTCTGTGGTATCTCATAAGTATCATTTTACGCATAACAATGTAAATTATAAGGATCATTAGCGAAATTAGGCAAAAACCGAGTGAAAAAGGCTCTGTTCCGAGTGACAGAGAAGAATTCCGAGTGAAAGATTAGAAATTCCGAGTGAAGGATGGAATTCCGAGTCAAAACACCCTGGAATGACTTGTTTCCGAGTCAAACCTTGCCAAGTACTTCTGTTCCGAAGAAAACTGCTCTGATTGAAGTATTCCGAGTGAAAGAAAGCTTAAACACTCAAGTTTATGTTGATTTGATGCTTCTTACCGAGTGGGACGCATTATGGAAGTATTCCGAACGGTTCTTATGTAATTACTTAAAGATCCGAGTGGAAATGGAAGAAGGAACCATTCCGAGAGAAATATAGAGAGGCTGAACCATTACCGAGTGAGAAAGCAAGTGTTGAGTCAGTTTTGGAAGAATTCCGAGCCATGAAGGGCGGATTCATTCAAGCGAATCGGATTTCGCTCAAGAGATCCGATGTCATTAACCATCCGATGTCTTCTATGTCACATCGGATGGCTGAAGTAAGAAAAGATTTGCTTACTTACACCACACCGAATGAGCATATGTACACACCGGATGGCTACTAGATCCGTCCTTACATTAGGAGTTCACACCGGCTAGAGGAAGTTGTTCTTGAACCGATGTGCACACCAAACAATTCTGAGACGGCATTCACCAAAACCGATCTCTTTGTAGCCTCACAACACCGCCCACTTTCCACAGACAGGGTCCTTAACTCCTTCACACATAACGCCCTAACACTCCATACCGCCTCACATTCAATAACGCTCTAACACTCTATACCGCCTCACATTCAATAACGCTCTAACACTCTATACCGCCTCACATTCAATAACGCTCTAACACTCTATACCGCCTCACAACTTCACTCCGCCCTCACTTCACTCCGCCTTCGCATTCAACACCGTCTTCTTCACTCCATGCCGCCCTCATAATTCAATACCGCCCTCACATGTGATACCGGCCTCTTTGCCAACACTGAATTCCACTTTAGATAGTGGTCAACCCACTTAATCATATAAAGCCAAGAATGATTGGCACAACGAACCAATCAGAGGAGAAAGTTGCCTCCATTATGATAACTTTATATATTTTATCCCAATCTAATGCAAAGCTGACTATAAAAGGAGTCAAAAGGCTCCATTATCCCACCTAATTCTCCAATCGATGTCTCCCACTGGTCTCCCCACTCATTTCCTCTCTATTTAAACGAGCTGAAGGTCCTCAGACCTCACACCACATACACGAACCAAACACTTCATCACTCTTCTTCCCAGCAAGCTCTTTTCCTCTCCTTTCCCCTCTGTTTCACTCGGATTCCAGGCAGGACAGTAAAGGGAGTCTCTTTCTTCTCCTCCAGGAGCTTCATTCGAGGTAAGGGGGTATATTCTTGGGTGCCTTGTGGGAAAACCGAGTGAGGATAGGTCCAGTATGTATGAAATGCTTGAAATTATTGTATGTATATGCATGTATATATATATATATATCTGTTACCGAGTGAATTGTGATATGACATGTATTGATTGCACTGAAATTACTAAGAAAGCATGGGTACCGTGTGGATTCCAGTGAAATAAATATGATAACATGTTATTCTACTCGGTTTTTTATGATAATCCGACTGGTTTTGCTTATTTATACTCGGATTTGCATATATATATATATATACTCGGATTTGCTTACTTATACTCAGATATTAGCCTTTCATTTGATTTCACCCGGACAACATAGTATTTCACTCGGTAAATACTATATTTCTCTCGGACAGCAACTCCCAAGTTATATCTCACTCAGATTTTGACTTAATACCACTCAGAAAATATATTTGCCTTTACTCAGAACCCCTTATTAGTAAATGCACTCAGAAACATCATTATTTAACTCGGACAGTAGCTTCCAACTTCATTTCACTCGGCAAAACCATTATTACACTCATGAAATTGTTATTTTCACTAAAGGAAGTCCTTTCAACTTGATGCAACTCGGTTTATAAAGACAACTCACCAGAAGACCCTTCCAAACCTGATTTCACTCGGAATCAAGATTATCTTACTCGGTTTTCACTTTATCCGCATGATTCTTATTTAGACAGAGCCCTTTTAATTAATATAACTCGGTAAACTCATAATTCCACTCGGAAAATACCTTATTTCACTCAGAAATCATTTTATTCTCACTCAGGAGAACCCATTCAGTGATTTTATCTGGTTAATGATTCATTTCACTCAGCAAAGATGTTATTTTACTCGAAGAATTCCTTTTAATACATATTTCACTCGGCATTCAACTCATTCCACTCGGAAAACTCAATTTTTCACTCAATATTAAACCTTTCTTTTGGAAATCAATATTTCTACTCGGATTTAACTCATTTCTACTCGGATTTAAGCTGTTCCAGACGGAAAACAGTTTTTCCAGTGTCATTTCACTCGGATTTTGAACCAGATCGCTTGGAGAACCCCTCTCTGTATGATTCCACTCGGAATCATACATATTTCACTCGGATTTACCTATGTTTCACTCGGAAAACTCTACTTTAGTGTTTTTTCACTTGAAATCTCAATTGGAAACCTATTTTTAATACTTATTTAAGTTATTGGTAAGCTATAAATGATATTCTTATTCCTTTATTATCATTATTTCTTGTCAAACTTAATATTGTTATCCTTATTATTATTTTTATCATCATTATACTTTGTTAAACATCTAAATTATGTATAAATACATAAAGTATACATTATTTTACTCTTTATGAAAGAATATGTATATAATAGATATATTTCTAAAATAATAAACGAATATCTTACGAAGTTTAAATGATTGAGGATATTCAAAGAACTTGAGAATGACATGATGAAACTGGAAACACATAAGATACCCAGTAATCAATTGATAAGATAAATGCATTCCGCATCATGAAAATATTTTTGAAGAAGAAAAACCTCTAGAGCATACACTTGGTACAGTGGAGGACACTCACGTTCGATCTCCATGAAGAATCTTGGGAGTACAACTGGAACGGCAACCCAATGGCATCAGAGTCGCGCCTGATAGCCGGGTGAGACGATGCAATTCTAGTGTACTTTGACTAAATGACGGAGTGTAACTATGATCGTAGGGATCCAAGTTCCAAAAATATTTAAATTAATAATGAGAACCAATGAGTTCATTTTGTACCACATGGAACTTGGGCGGACCCTGATCGCTCTAGATGATTGGAATGGTGATATTCCAAAGAATGAGAAGAAGATGAAACGATTTATCGGGCCCACATGCATCATGAGACTTAATCAAAGATAAATCATAATAAATCCGCACTCATGCATTCATTTGTTATAATTGTGAATATATTATATGTATGATTTATTTCATGATTGTTATAATTGTGAACATGACGATTATGTGATGATAACATGCTTGATTGTTACAAACATGCTAAATGTATGATCTATGTGACATTGTATGTTAACTGGATTACGTTCGCACCGGAGGAACCAATCAAGGTCTTGGGTTATACTCACCCTTACTGTTGAACATTTTTCAGAGGAATTAGAAACTCAAGAACCCGAGTGTGAAGATCAGCAGTACGCTGAACCCAGTGAGAATAATCACTAGGAATAGAACGTTTATAATCAGACATCGGATGACTGTGTAATATTTAAGGGTGCCTGCGTGCCCCATTCTATTAAGAGTACATTTATTTACAGTTTGTGAATGACTATGTGATATATACAATATTACTTCCGCTGATCTGCCACGTATTTATTTTTTTTAAAAAAAAAATATTCACTTTTTCTAAAAACTGTTAACACTCTCAGTTAAATGGGATGAACCTACAGAAGGATTTGTCTTATCTAACCGAGGGTGTTACAGATCTCATCGCCACCACCAGGTTATTTTTCAAAATTTAGTATCTGTTGCTCTAATTTGAATGGGATTTTATTTTTCCTTTTTAGCTTGGAATTGGAATTGTATCTGTAGCAAAAGTTTAATGTTGTACTTGTTAGTTAATTGGAAGATTTGAATGGGATTTTGTTTTTCCTTTTTGGTTTGGAATTGGAATTGTATCTGTAGGAGAAGTTTAATGTTGTGCTTGTTAGTTAATTGGAAGATTTGAATGGGATTTTGTTTTTCCAAATTTATTAACTATTTGCTTATGTTTAATTTTGATTTGGGCAGCAGGTCATTATTTTGTTGGTGGTAATTTTTCGTGTTGTTTCCAAAATTAGTCTTCAACTCTATTTTTAGAAAGCAATCTAGGAAGAAAAATTAGTCTTAAACGAGATATTTTAGAAATTCTTAAAAATTAACAAGTGATATGATTTCCAAAGTGAAAGTAAGCATTTGAAAATAAATTTAGAGTAATAAGTTGTAAAATCGCTAGAATTTAAAGAAATAGAGTAAATGTTATTCCATAACACATGAATTTAATTTTCAGTTTCAGTTTGATTTGATGAGTATGGAAAAAGAGTATGATTTAAGTTTAAATGAAAGTGTTACTGTTAGACCAGAAAATGATGTTGATGTCCAACTTCAAGAGGCTCTTGGTAGTTATCTTGCTAAAACTACTGATATGGATGATAAAGAAACAAAAACAAAAGGTAAAAGACCTAGAAATTTGTCATCAATTGTCTAGAATTATTTTGATAAAGATGTATTGGATGATAAGGAAAAAACGCAATGTAAAGGTTGTGGTTTTGCATTTGCTGCTGGTGGTAATAGATATGGAATATCAACCTTGAGTCGCCATGTAGCAAAGTGTACTAAATTATCTAAATTTAAAGAGTCTCGTAGCCCAAGTAGAATTTGTTTAACATCTGATGTGTGGACTTCTTGTACTACTAAGGGTTATATTTCTTTGACTCCTCATTTGGTGGATGAAAATTGGAAACTTAATAGTAAAATTTTAAACTTTTCTCCTTTCCCTCCTCCACATTCAAGGGTTGAGTTAGCTTGGAAAGTTTTTGAATTTTTACAAGATTCAAGACTTAATGAAAGGGTTTTTTCTTTAACATTGGACAATGCAAGTGCTGATGAGAACATGCAAGAAATGTTGAAAGAAAGACTTCTTTTACAAAAAGATGGTTTGTTGTGAGGTGGTGATTTTTTTCACATTCGTTGTTGTGCTCATATCTTGAATCCCATAGTGCAAGAAAGGTTAAAATCAACTAGTACAACTATGAACCAAATTAGGGAGAGTAAAAAATATATGAAAGGTTTTGAGGGAAGAATGAAGGCTTTTAAAAGTTGTATTCACCAAATTGGTGGAGTTGACACTAGTGTTGGCTTGCATTTGGGTGTGTCGTCTAGATGGAACTATACTTTTATGATGCTTGAGAGTGCTTTGCCATATCAATATGTTTTTACTCCATTTTTCTTGTATGATGGGAACTACAAATATTGTCCAACAAATAAGGATTGGTAAAGGGGTAAAAAATGTATGAATTTTTACGACCCTTTTATGAGATCATTTGCTTGATAAATGGATCATGTTACCCAACGTCCAATTTATATTTCATGCAAGTGTGGAAGATTGAGTGTCTTTTATTTGAAAATGCAAACAATGGTGATGATGTAATTAGGGAGATGGCAACTAGAATGAAAGTTAAATTTGTCAAGTATTGGAGTGATTATAGTGTTGTCCTTGCTTTTGCCAATGTACTTAATCCCTGTATGAAGTTTGCTTTCTTAGAGTTTTGCTATAAAAAGCTTGACCTTGATCCCATAACTTGTCAAGCAAAGATAAATGTTGTAAGGCACAAGCTGTATGCTTTGTTTAGTGAGTATTCCAAAAAGTCAAATAAAGGGTCATTATCGACTACCTTTCCATCTCAAGCTTTTGTTGAAGGGAATTTTGGTGAAGGAGTTTCTCATTCTCCAATTCATGGTGGTGGTGTGTTATGGATGTAAGTTTATATTTTTTAATTTCTATAATTTTATTTTTTCATTTTCATAATTTATTTGATATTGATTTTCAATATTGTAATTAATAATTATGGTTTTGTTTTTTTAATAAGAATTCATTGAATATGAAATTCAAAAGGTTGAAGTAGTTGGTAAGTCACAATTGAGACCCAAGATGGTGATCCAAAACTTCCATCAAAATATCATCCAAATCTTGATGTTTTGCAATATTGGAAGAATAATAAGATTTGATTCCTAGAACTTTCATTGATGACGTGCGATATCCTTAATATTCCTATTACAACCATGGCTTCAGAATCGACATTTATTATTGGCTCACATGTTTTAAACAAATATAGAAGTTCTTTGCTTCCTAAAAATGTTCAAGCACTAATATGTGCAAGAAATTGGTTGATAGATTTTGATACACGAGGTAAATAACTAAACATGAATTTCAAAATTTATTAATTGTTGTTAAGATATTTAAGATATCAACTTTTTAATTAAATTCATTGTTTTGAGTTGTAGGAAATAATGATGAATCTAACATTTTGGTTACGAGAAAGGATGATGACAAATCCAAAGTTTCTTCAAATGATGCCACTGTTGGTGAAGAATAAGCATATTTGTTCAAGCACAATGACTCTTTGACTCATGGATTTATTGCACCCCTTATTGTTTTTATGTAGTTTGTAATTGTATTTGGAGTTTTTAAGACATTGGTGATGTTATTAATTATTATTATGCATTTGGAACCTATTTGTTGTGTTTAAGGTTTATATTTAGATGATAAAACTTTCAAATTTAAAATTTCATAAGTTTATTTCATGAATCATGGTTGGATATTTGAGATTTTGGATAATTAAATATGTTAAATTATATATGTTTTTGGTTTCATAAAAAATGATTTAGGTCCAACAATTTCAAAGGAGAAAAAAGTGAAATTTTTTCCATAAACGGGTTGGCCTACGGGTTCACAGTCTTGACGTAGGCTCAAAAAAATAACCTATTTAGGAAGTGGGTTTCATGGGCCACCCCGTTGCGGGATGAGCGTATATGGGCTACCCCGTTGCGGGGGGCTGACCTGTATACCCAACTCTAAATCTCCTCGCGTTCTTGTTAGCTTTAATGACCTTGATCACCATTGCATCATCACCCTTAGAAATGGTAGAGTTGTAGTCGTCATCAGAAAAAGTGATGAAGGGGCTACGTGCCATCTCGGAAGGGCCTATTATAAGATTTAGCTTGAACTGATATGACCAATGTCATATCCTAATTTAAAAATATTAAGACATTAAAGTTTCTTGAATGAGATAAAATTAATTTAAATAAACTAAATTCAATTAATTAAATTCAATTAATTATCATGCATTTGGAACCTATGTTTAAGGTTTATATTTGGATGATAAAGCTTTCAAATTTAAAATTTCATGAGTTTATTTCATGAATCATGGTTGGATATTTGAGATTTTAGATAATTAAATACGTTGAATTATATATGTTTTTGGTTTCATATAAAAATGATTTGGATCCAACAATTTCAAAGGAGAAAAAAAAGCAATTTTTTTCCATAAGCGAGTTGGCCCGCGGGTTCACAGTCTTGACGCAGGCTCAAAAAATTAACCCATTTAGGAAGTGGGTTTCGCAGGCCACCCCATTGCGGGATGAGCCTATGCGGGCCATCCCTTTGTGAGGGGTTGACCCGTATACCCAACTCTAAATCTCCTCGTGTTTTTGTTAGCTTTAGGGTCCGTTTGGTTTCCAGTTGGGGAAACGGAGTTGGGGAAATGGAAAAATTTAAGGGTTGATATTGAGCCTTCACGCCGTTTGAGATAGTCAAAACTTCGTTTGACCGTAGGATTTATTTTTGGGGTTGGTCAAACCGAGGTTTGACCAACCAAAGTAGCAATCCAAACAAGCTCTTAATGACCTTGATCACCATTGTAGTCGTCATCAGAAAAAGTGATGAAAGGGGATACGTGCCATCTCGGAAGAGCCTATTATAAGATATAGCTTGAACTGATATGACCAATGTCACATCCTAATTTAAAAATATTGGGACAAATTAAAGTTTCTTGAATGAGATAAAATTAATTTGAATAAACTAAATTCAATTAATTAAATTTATTTTATTTTCTTAATTTTCTTTTTTCTTTCTCTCTTTTACAATTTTTTCTTTCTCTCTTCACTTTCCTCCACCGTTCTTTCCTTCTTTCTCTCACCCGTGTGCCTTTTTCCTCTTTCACCTTCAGCTTTTTTCTTCTTCTTTAGCACCCATAAGTCGTGCCTCTCTTCTTACCATGCTACTATTTTCATTTTGCTTCTCTAAGGGTAAGATGTGCATGTTTTTAGCTCTCATTTGCTTCTCCTCCATCCCCTAATTTCTCTTTTTATGCCATTAATTTTGGGCTCCATTTTTTCTTCTCCTCTCTAGGCTTTGACAACCTTGGGTGATGACAATGAGAGGAGCTTGAGGTCCTAGAAACCTATAATTCACATTTCAAAACTTGAAAGGTAAAATCTAAAGCCATTTTCGCTTCCTTTGTCCTTTGGCCATGGGAAAACCAAGACCTACTAATTCTAATTGCTAAATTTTACATGGGATTATGTTGGGCAGGAGCTAAAAGTTTGTTTTAGAGGCCATCGATGCCAGAAGTGTTTCGGTGTATTGTCGGTGATCTGATCGGTGTAAGGTGGGTAAAGATATTCTCTCGCAACCAGTGTCAAACCTTACTATCACTCTAGTATTATGCCGAATCAGTAGGGGTCTGATATTATAAAACAGTTTCAGTGGGAACCCTGTGCCCTTCAAATCTCAATCCCTGGATAGCTCAAGGCAGAGTGGATTGGACGGATTGGGGTTATACCTGTAAAAGATACTTCGATGCGTTAGTCAGTATTTTGTATAATAGAGTAATAAAAAGTGATCATACTAGAATTAATGAGAATAACTAATCTGTCTTGCTAACGAATACTACTTATTTATAGCTCTCATCATAGTACAACTTGTGATTTGACCCCTGTTAGGATCGCAGGCTTTGCTCAAAAGCAAGTTGGCCACTTGCCTTTCACTTTGTTAGGACTAAGGTTTGATCTCAAAACTCTTGTTTCCTTAGAATCGTTCCCTTTTAATCTCTCCAGTGTCACCTACTCTTGAGGGCCCATTGGACACCAGATCATTTGCCCCCTAACTTATTGTCATGACGGTGTCTCGGTAATGAGATATTTTGGCTTAATCCTTTGTTTTTTAGTGTGGTATTCTTGAATTGTGGTGTGAGTTTATGGTCGACGTCCTTCATTCATAATTAAGGTTAGTCAATTGTTGATTAAGGTTAATTAATCATGAATTAAGACTTTAATCATGATTATCGTTTGGTTTTCCTCAGAAGCTACACATGGCTTACTATTGTTGGTGCGTTTTCTGGCGTGCTATCTTGTCATAACAGTCTCACCATTTTGAAGTTAACACGATGCTCACCTCATAGGCTGCGCCGCTTCGCCTTTTACTGCGTCCATAAGCCGTGGCGGTTGGCCTTTGGCCCATAGCGCCTTGAGATCTATAAAAGGAGGGATGGTGACAGTTACTTCCTCACATTTTCCATTATCCCTCAATACTTTGCTGCTCCACTGTTTCGCTTACTCTCTGCTTTGCCCTGGCCCGTACCAAAAAAACCATAAGATATGTCTACCCAGGTAGCCTCTTTTTCCATCTCGGCCTTTTTCTTGCTTTTTCATTCACTTAATGTTGAACCTAAATTTCAAGGGCGGTCGGGCAAGGGATAATTCTATGAAGGTTCTCTCTAACCCGTTGTCATGGCCATCTGAGGGACCTTGGCCTAGATTGCGGGTATCTTAAGCAGATATACATAGGTGGGTTAAGACAGGGTTCTGAGGTGGTCCTTTCTGAGATTCTAGGTGAACTGATTACGAAAACTTTACCTATTCTAGAGAATCATCCTCTCCCTCTTTCAACCTAATTACGCTTTGGTCACCTTTCCCAACCTCATCTCCAGCTCGTGATGCTGACTCTAGCGTAGTGCATTACTACATTGAGGATACTGACTTTTATGCTACTACTCTAATTTTACAATACACAGTGTCAATGGTTGCTGGAACTTTCACTGTGAGGACTAACCCCGAAGAGACCAACATACTAGTTGACAAGATGGCCCGTAAAGCTCAGGACCCTTATTTCTCGGTCCACAAAGAAATTCTTGAAATCCCCAACTGTCACCCCGAAGAAGAAGATGGTGTGGAGCTGGACGCTGGCCGTTTTTGGCGCTCTAACAAGTATAAAGACTCTTTCACAATAATAGCGCCACTATATAGCGACCAAGTTTGCCACATTCCTCAGGAGCGCTACTTTTTGCTTTATGAGATTCTTCTGACAAAGGTGGGAGTCTGTCTCCCCTTTAATAAGTTCAAGATGAGGGTACTCAAATTTTTAGATATCACCCCTAATCAACTCCACCCTAATGAATGAGGTCTCATTCTTTCTTCGAAGGTGCTAGCTAAACACTTAAGCTTCACTCTAAACATTGCAATTTTCTTCCACTACGCTCGTGTAATGTAGCGCGGGAACTTCGACGGCATCATGGGATTCGTCAACCTACGATGTCAAAGTGACATCGTCAATTTTAAGGCTTATGTGGAGTCCATGAAGACTACAGATGCCTCCTTCAAACACTCATTTTTCAAAATTGTTGCCAAAGGGAACGATATTCCCTTCTGGAAGGATGAGAAAGGCTGATTTTTTATCCATATTGGCTGGACACATCAACACTTCCTGATGGCGAGCACGACCTATGTCGTTCAGGAATGCCAACTATGTGAAGGCTCTAGAGCAGTTGTGGATGCTCTTCACGAGATCTCTTACGGTGCCCCTTTGAAATGCCACCCTCTCCTAGGCATAGAGGAGACAATAAAGGAGTAGCTCGTCTACTTGGGTACCTTTTTTTCCAAGTTCCCTTCCATACCGATATTATCAGTATATGTTCTAACCTTTCCTTTTATTCTTTTTTCCAGGAAGCATGGGCAGGAGCGCACTAGATCAGCTCCAGAATGTAATGGCTAGAGTCAACACAAATGCTTCCTCGGAGAACAAGATTACCTCCTAACTTCGCAAGGCCAAGCACGTATCTCTTCCCTAAGGGGAAACCTCGGTGCCTTTTGACCCTAACAAAAAGAAGTCTGTTGAGGGCCAGAGGAAGAGGAAAAGGACCTCTGAGGAATAAAAGAAGGACCCCGCCAAGGGAAGGTTCCTATCGTCGACACCTCCAAGCCACAAGAGACCCCAATCCATGACACTGGGGATGAGGGCTTCGAAGACTTAGTCGAAGGGTCTATCCTTTAGACATGAGATTTGTTCTGCCATTCTGACTCTGAGAAGGGTTAAACTTGAATGACTGACCCACGCCCTAGACTCGACGATGTGGTCCTCATTGAAGAGTCTTTCCATCCTTCACTCAGTCGCCACCCAGGGGTTGCTCTGAGAGATTGAGTGTCTTCGAGAAAAGAACACTCATCTTCTAGATGACTAAGGTCGGTTCATAATCTGGCCTTATTGAAATCGAAAAAAGAGTTAAAGAGCAAGGCTGAAAGGCTTTATCAGGAGGTGACCGAAATGAAAAAGTAGGTTACCGACCTTCAAGGTGACAAGTAAAGCCTTCCTACTGAGGTCAAGGAAGAGAAAGTTAAGTATCAATGTGATATGCAGTTATTCAGCCATGTCACGATAGAGGTCTTTAGCCATGCGGTTCGGCAGGTTGTCTTCTGTAATCGTGGTGCCATCCTCAACTTGAATGGGATTGGTTTTTGCAACAAGTTTCGAGCTGGTGAATTGGTTACTGTGATTGATGGTGAGGCCTATGAGCCTTCTGATGTTCCTTTTGACTTCGTCGCTCTCCCTGAAGATGAAGATGATACTCCTTAAGATTCTGACAACAGGGCGGATAATGAAGGTGGCAACATTGTTAATTCTTAGACTTTTTCTTTGTTCTATAGACGGGATGAGCTTCATCTGTTAATTATGTTGGCCATCAGTGCCCCTTTCTCTTTTTGTATCTTGGGGTTTGGCCTAAACATTTTTTGAAATGAATTAATGAATTTCCTTTTGATATTGGTTTCTTTCTGACAATATTGTGTTATTTAATATCTTAGTGTTCTTAAAACAAGTATTGGAACTACTACATTGCATTAATTTCTACCGTTTCGAAATACCATCTTAAAATGAATGATAATAACTTAGAATGATTGTGTAACATCCCTGATGCTTAATAAATTGGAAATAAAATAAAAAAATTAGGATGAAGTTTAATATGATAATGAATAAGGATTTTGTAAAGAAAATAAGACTTAAAATGAATTTTTAAGGGATGTGGCATGAGGGGCCTTGATGCGTAGCATGGCACCGACGCGTAGCGTCAGGTGCACATTAGTGACCTGACGCGTAGCGTCTGCTTCGTGATCAGCTTTTATAGTGGCATGCAAAAACAGAACCTGCAAGCATTTCATTTTTCTTTTCCTCTCCTCCCTTGCGGTTCTGGCCCAGGACTTGGTGGAACCACAATTTTGGGTGATGTTAGGTATTAGGAGTTGGGGTAAGCTATGAGAGACCTTTGATTTCAAGTTTTATTCTTTCATCTTCCTTCCCTTCTTCTAAATTGAATTGTGCATGTCGATGGGGGACCTTAACTCTGTATTTTAAGCCATGAGAGATTTGAGTATGGTTCCTAGGATGATAAGTGCAAAGGAAAACCAATGGGTTTCACGTTTTGGCAATTGTAGATTTTGAAGTAATGATCGAGAGGTTATTCGGTACCAGGGAACTTGGAAAACGAAGATCGGAATTGGAAATGGTAAGCTTCAGTAACCTAAGATTGAGATTCGAGATTATTTCAAGATTTTGGGTTATGGTTTTAGTAGTTGTAATGTTTATTGAAGCTTCTTTAAATTTAATCTTAGAGTTTGGAAGGACTTCGGAAGGACCCAACAATTTATAGGATACCTTGGAAAGCTCGGAATCGAGGTAAGGGGGTGTGCTGGGTTAAGGTTAATGTAAAAATATAATGATGCCAGTGGCGTAGAGGAAAAAAGGTGTATGATACCCACTTTAATTAGTTTAAATTAAATTGAATAAATTATGATGAATTATGAAGTATATGAAATGGAAGTAAATGAGAATATTTTAGTAAGGAAGGTGAAATAACCGATAAGATTGGTAAATGACTAAGTGGTGAAATAGTATCATATCTTTTAGGGAAACGAGTGCATATATATATATATATAATTATATGATAGAGTGGGTTATGTAATAGAATGTGAATGTAAGTCACTTAAAAGCATCCATAATATTATATATATAAATACGAGATGGGAGAGTGTGAAATCAATAATGAGAAATAAATAAATAAGCATGCATATAGTAGAATATGTTGGTATGTAATGTTTAGAGGAGTATAAAATATGAATAGCGTATATGGGGTTAGGAATTGTGTCAACTAGAAGTAAATTAAAGAAAAAGGGATAATGATAAATGAGAAGTAAATGAATTAATAAAAGTAAGGATATAATTATTCATGTTGATGATTGTGGGATTGAGAGGTCATATTGTAAATTATAGGAATTAGATTAAAAACAACCTATCCACGTATGATGTATATGGTGCATTTTGCATGTGTTTGGAATGTATCTCTAAATAATGAGTGATGAGAAACTATTCATGAGGAAAGGGATAAACCATAATCAATGGTTCATCCATGATATCAAGCAATTAGTAGACATAAAATTATAACGAATTAATGGTGGTAAAACATGAATAAAAGGATATAGGATTGAAGGGTAGTTTTAAAAATACTAATTGTCCTTGGAATTTAGTAATTGAGATGCGATGATATGTATACATATATGTATGTAAGGTCTATAACTGTATTGATTCAATTTATTGTATATAAGAATATAAATTAAATGAGTTGGTGCGATTAGAAGCGTGCATATAGTATTAAAAAGGAACAATACAGCTGATGTTGGTGGTTATGGTGAATTGATAATTGCCTTGATACACTATATTGAAGATGTGATAGGTTTATGTATGATGAGATGATTCGTATTATGAAGTATGATAAGTATTAACTATATGTAGTATGGTGTGTATTATTTTAGTGATGCATAACTTGATAAGAATAATGAAATGTGATTATGAAAAGAGTATAACATGGCTTGTGTTGATAAGGCTTGGCAAGTAGGCCGCCCGAGTGATGATCACATGTCAGTTTCTGACATTTGTGTATGCGATTGATGATGTTTTAATTATGTTGAGTTACATATTATAAATGAGATACCCTGGGTACTGTTGAGGGCGGGGAGTGATCGCCGGTGCGTTGCATAGTCAAGGAGCGGATCCTGATAGGCTTCTAGTAAAGGGATTGTTTGACTATGTTTATGATGATTATGTGATTATGTGGTGGAGGATGACCGATGGTATATGTTACCCTCGTTTCCAGCTCCCATGGTTTTTATGCCCAGTTGAGCTACACAGCGGTCAAGTAGGACCCAGTGGTTGAGGGGGAGTCAAGTAGGACTCGGTGAATCAAGTCAGGTTCACAGGGTGTCAAGTCGAACCCTTAGTTGAAGGTCGATCCTTTTAGTATCTGGATACTAGGAGTCAGTTGTGTTTTTAAACTTATTGACTGATATGTATGTCGTTGATGATGTTTGGTATGTAATGTATATTGATGAATTGACATGAAAGTGATAGAAATGGAATAATGCATAAGAAAATAAGAGGATAGGTACGTATGTTTGGATTTAAATTGATTATGATATGGTAAGGATGATGTTAGCCTAGATAATTAACATAATTGTGCAAGTATATCAATGGGAATGATAAAACAAGACAGGATATGGAAGGTAGTAACTAATCTTGCATAATTGTACCTAAGAGCATAGCTATGTTATACCTTTTTTCTAATTTTAACATTGATTTCTGTATTGATTCTTAATTCCAGTCACTCACCCCTTGTACTGTGGTTTAGTGACTGTTGGCACGTATAGATGCGTACCGCGGAGGCGAGAACTAGATGAGGCCAGGGCAATATGGAAACAAGAAAAGATATATCTATAATTGTGTATTATTGTTAAATTATTGAGATGTTGAATTATGTTAATTTGTTAGCATGAACGCATATGGATGTAGTAATGTAGCATTTTATTATGTCGTGTGTTGGGTGGCGCAGAGCCACTGTATGATTGCATGATATGGGCAGGTCCTGAAATATCTGTGTGTTTAAATGATATGTTGAGTGTGATTGCATATTGAATTATGGATGTATGTAGTGATTTATAGGTTATAGTTGATGAAATTAGCGATGTTATAATTTGTAAGACAACTAGATTTATTTAGTGGATGAAGATGTATGATAATGGTTGATGATAATGGAATATGTTATGTACGATGATGATATATGATAACACTATTTATGGTTAGTAGGTGAACTTAATGTATGCTGGCACAGAGCCATTGCGTGAATGATTGATATAGGCAGGCTTTGTTGAAATGCATGATTGACATGATGTGTGTGTGCTATAATTGTAGGATGCATTGATGAATCTAAATGGCATTAGAAAGTATGCATACATATAATGGATTTTGTGGAACTAAGGAACTGATTAGGTTAATTTGAGATCTGGCGGGTTTGGGGATCCCCAGAAAGTGCCTATAGGTCCTCTAGGGTATTTAGGAATTGTGTGTATTGGCCTTAGGCTAATTGGAACCCATTTAGGGTGTTTGGTGCAAGGGTTTTGTACAAAATGAGGTTAAACTGTATTTTGTTCATAACTTGCACTTATGTTGGAATTTTGGCAAACGGACGGGGCCAACAGTTCCAGAATAGGGAAAACATGTGGCCCATGAAGTTTCGTGGCCATCAGGCATAAAACGAGCCAATTGGGTAGGTTAGAAGTTGGCCGATTGGGCTAAATTATGTACCAGCATCTGGTGCTATTACTGTCATGCTGACGCGTAGTGTCAGAGCTGCGCAGGGGAGCTCACGTGTAGCGTCAGACCCCCTATTTCTAAAATTTTAGATTTTTAATTTAAATGATGTCTTACACTTTCAAATGGTTTTGTAATTACAGTTTTGGAACTTTTTGGTAAAAATAAATATTTTCTTAAATTATGATATGATTAAATTACTTAATCATGAAAAAAAGAATTTATCGTGAATTTTAATAAAGCGAATAACAATAAATGTAAATTGACTCAGGATGCCACAGATTAACTACCCTGGTATAGCTTAAAAAATAAATTATTCTAAGTTATCTATTCCAAGATTCATCCAACATTTTGGAACTTCTTAATTATTCCGTTGTTGAACCTATTTTGCTTATGGTTTTGACAAACAACTCCAGGTTCCGTAATCACTTTTAAAACAACGTAACTTTAACAACTAAGATCAGGTAACTGTTCCGTAGTTTCTTTTAGTTATTCACTTCCTAACCACTCCAGGGTTTATGTTGTGACTTCAACCACTTTGGGATTTCTATCGTATCGGGGTTAGTATAATTTTTTCAACCACTTTGGGGTTTCTCAACCGCTTCGGGGTTAAACTCGTCTGATTTCCACCGCTTTGGGGTTTTTGAACCGTTCTAGGGTTAGATTTATTTTTATCCACCCTTGGGTCCTTGAAGAACTCCGAGTTTAGTTTGGTCTTATTTAAATTACGCAGGAAAATGTCCTTTAAAACTGGTTTATTTCATTATAAATGATCTTGGCCGCATGCCTTTGTTAAAAACCTCCAAGGTAAAACCTTGTGGAAAAAACCTTGGTAGGAAAAAAGAGTGTATGACTTGTGTTTCCGGTTAACAATAATACATTCATAAATTCTTAACATTCCATTTATTATTATACATTTCACCCTGTAAGGTTTCCAGCAAGTAGGCCCCTCTAGTCGTTACGTCATGGACCCGATATGGTCCTTCCCAGTTCGGTCCTAGCTTTCCCTGGTGAGTAAAACAATTTCCAAAAGAAGCCTTTCTTAAGATTAAATCTCAAATATTGAATCTTCACTTCTACCCTTTGATATTATATCATAGAGTGGCTTTGGCCTTAATGGCTTGATCCCAAACAAAAGCGGCTTCCCGAACTTTATAAAGTGTATCCAATTCATTCCTTATTCTTGTGTCATTATCCATTTCATCAAATTGTTGGACCCTTAGAGAAATTTGATTGATTTCCACTGGTATTACTGCTTCTACCCACAAGCCGGAAAGGGGTTTCGTCGGTTGATGAGTGCAGAGTCATTCGATATGCCCATAATACATGACATAACTGATTTATCCATTCGCCCTTGGCATCTCCCCAACATTTTTTAATCCTTTTAGAATTTCTCTATTTGCCACTTCAGCCTCCATTAGTTTTGGGGTGTTTTACTGACTAGAAGACCTACTGGATCTGAAGTCCCTCGAGTAGGCTTACGAACTTAGTATCTGTGAGTCGTGTGCCGTTATCGGTAACTACCCGCCATAGTATGCCAAAATGTGTTATGATATTTTCATATAGAAAACAACGGGTGTGTGCCGAGGTTATATGCAGCACGACTTCTGCCTCGATCCATTTTGTAAAATAGTCCACACCCACTATCAGATATTTGACTCCTCCTGGTGCTTTAGGGAACGATTCCAATATATCAATTCCTCATTTATTAAAGTGCCATGGTACCGCCGATGTGAATAGTTCTTCATCCAGGACGTGGTGCATACCGTTGTTCTTTTGGCATGAATTGCACTTCTTAACATATTCAACAACGTCCTTGGTCATGGTAGGCCACTAGTACCCTACTCCAAAATTTTTTCTTGCTAGACTTTTTCCTCTACAATGGTAACCGCAAGTGCCTTTGTGAACTTCGGTCATCACTCATCGATTTTTGCTTCATTAAGGCACTTCAAATATAGGGCCAATATTCCTCTTTGGAACACATTTCCATCCACTAACATATAATTGGGGAGCTTCTTCTTGAGTTTTTTCTTCTCAAGTGGGTTGGTTGAGAGCTGTCTGTAACATCCCGGATATTTTAGAAAAAATTATGTGTAGCGAAAATTATTAATAAATATTTTAGAGATTTATTGGGTATTTTTAGGAATTTATTTGATATTTTTATATTGTTGGACAATTATAAATGATTAAATATTGTGAATGTAAATAAATTTATTTGATTAGTTAATTATAAATGAGGTGTGATTAGAAGAAGAGAAAGGTTTGATTAAAATGTTTAAAACGAAATGGTAAAGGAAAATGGGGGTTAACCGGCTGGGGAAGTTACCGGTTGCCCCTGGGCCTTAAATAAAGGTGGTCCCCTTTTTTTTCTCTTTCCTCATTCTTCACGAACCATTTCTTCTTTCTTCTTCTTCATCTGCTTCGGTTTCTGTTCATCTTCTTCTTCTTCCTCCATTGCTGTGAGTTGTATGCTCCAGAGGAGGACTCTGTTCGTATCGAAACCGAGTGATAAGCCCATTTCCGTGACCGTGGTCTCAAGGTGAGTCCATTGATCCGTTTGTATTTGTGTTCCCTTGGCCTTTTTGTTTTCTCTGTTAACCGAGTGGCCATGCATGGCTGTGTGTGCGTCTGTTCTCCACTCTTCTGGTGAGTGTGAGCTCGAAAGTGGTCCTTAGAGCTGAGGATGGCGTAAAGCTAACGAGTTTTTGCATCCTGACTTCGTAGGCAGCAGATCGAACAAGGAAAGGCTGATTGACAGAGCTGGTGCAGGAATCGGAAGTGAGACGGTGAACCCATTGCTCAGAGGGCGTAACCGGCACCAGGAGCAGATTATAGAAGCTTGGAACCAAGGTAAGGGGGTGTTCGGGTTATAATTAATTAGAATAGGACATGTTGTGAGTCCGAGTCATTAAATTGATTGTGAAAATGGTAAGAAGATATTACTGAACGAAAATGGTATGTGTATGTGTATGCATGTGAGTATGGAAATCAATCGGTTGAGGATCTTGTGTGGCTTAATTGAGTTTGAAATTGAAGTATATAGTGGCTTGTGTTGATGGGTTGGCAAGTAGGCCGCCTGACTGGTGATCATATGTCAGTTCTAACATTTGTGCATGAGATTGATAACGTTTTAATTATATTGAGTTATATATATTGTGCATGAGATACTCTGTATACTGTTGAGGGCGGGGAGTGGTCGCTGGTGCGTTGCACGAGCAAGGAGCGACTCCTGACAGACTTCCAGTAAAAGGATGGTATGATTATGTTATGTGATTGACTGTGTGATGGATGAGCTTGACAAGTCGGTCGCCCTGTATTGTGAGCACATGCCAGTTTCTGCTAGTTGCATATGTTGTTTGTTAATGATATGTAATGATTGAGATATGATATGTGATTATGTGGTGTGGGACGGCCAACGGTTTGTATAGCCCCTCATTTCCGGCTCCCGTGGTTTTTATGCCCAGTTGAGCTACCTAGTGGTCAAGTAGGACCCAGTGGTCGAGGTGGAGAGTCAAGCAGGACTCGGTGAACCAAGCAGGGTTCACGGGGTGTCAAGTAGGACCCCCAGCTGAAGGTCGATCCTTTAGTATCCGGATACTAGGCGTCAATTTTATGTGAGAGTCAGTTGTGACAATTGATGAATTATTGGTTGTGATGTGTATAATTGCCGAGTGTAAATTATTATAATTGCCTAGTGTGAACTGTTATAATTACCGAGTGTGATGGCTATATTCGCTGAGTGATTTGCTAAAATTACCGAATGAGAATTATTATATTTATCGAGTATGATTGATTATATTGCCGAGTGCAATTTGTTAAATTTACCATGTATAAATTGATATATTTGCCGAGGGAAATTGATATATTTGTTGAGTGAGTTGATATATTTGTCGAGTGCAAATTGATATATTTGCTGAGTATGAGTTGATATATTTGCCGAGTGAAATTGATATATTTGCTGAGTGAGTTGATATATTTGTCGAGTGCAAATTGATATATTTGCTGAGTATGAGTTGATATGTTTGCCGAGCGCAATTGATATATTTGCTGAGTATGAGTTGATATGTTTGCCGAGTGAAATTGATATATTTACTGAGTGAGTTGATATATTTGTCGAGTGCAAATTGATATATTTGCTGAGTACGAGTTGATATATTTGCCGAGTGAAATTGATATATTTGCTTAGTGAGTTGATATATTTGTCGAGTGCGAATTAATATATTTGCTGAGTATGATTTAATATATTCGCCGAGTTCAATTGGAAATATTTGCTGAGTATGATTTAATATATTTGCCGAGTTTAAATGGGATATATTTGTTGAGTATGATTTAATATAGTTGCCGAGTGCAATTGGTTATATTTGCTGAGTGAGAATTACTGTATTTTCCCGAGTAAGAATTTGCTATATTTGCCGAGTGTTAATTACTATAATTGCCAAGTGAGAGCTGCCATATTGCTGAGTGAAATTTAATATATTTACTGAGTGAGATTTTCTATATTTGCCGAGTGTTAATTACTATAGTTGTCGAGTGAGAATAGCCATATTGCTGAGTGAAATTTAATATATTTACTGAGTGAGATTTGCTATATTTGCCGAGTGTTAATTACTATAATTGCCGAGTGAGAACTGCCATATTGCTGAGTAAAATTTAATATATTTATTGAGTGAAATTTGCTATATTTACCGAGTGTTAATTACTATAATTGCCGAGTGAGAACCGTCATATTGCTGAGTGAAATTTGATATATTTGTTGAATATGATTTGCTATATTTGCCAAGTTCAATTTGTTATATTTGCTGAGTATGGCTTGATAATTTACCGAGTGCAATTTGTTATTTTTACTGAATGAATCATTATACTTGCCAAGTGTGAGTTATTTGCCGAGTGAGACTTTCAATTTGATAATAAAGTAATCGAACGGAGTTGATATACATGTAAAATTGTTAATTTCCGTTCTAGATTAATTATGATGCCAAACACTCACCCTTGCTGTGGCTTTCAATTTAGTAACTAGTGACAGGGAAGAGGTCGGAGCCCTGGAGGCGCGCTAAGTGGAGGACCGATGCCAAGGCCCGAGTGATTTTGAATAAATTGTGTAATATGCATGTATAAAGAATTTTCTGAGTATGTGATGCTACATGTTGCTTGTGAATTGAACTAAATTTTGAATAAGTATGCTGATTGACATAAATATCAATTCTTGATGTTGTGGTCGGTGTTTATTTTGATCGAATTTGAGTAGCTGTAGCAAAGTCTATTACCAAGCAGATTTATGCTTGTCTGAGTGAGGACTGAGAGAATTACTTCTGAGTGAAGAAAAAGTAGAAGGTTCCGGGTGAAGGTGAGAATGTTTCCGAGTGACTTATGCCTGGGAGAGCCTCTTCTGAGTAAAGTAAAGTTAGGGTATTTTCCGAGTGGGGATACCCGGAGGAACCCTTACCGAGTGAAGGAAGTTAGATTATCCCCGAGTGAGCTGTGGCTGAGCGAACTATTCCTGAGTGAAGGTTAGGCATAAGTCAAGTGTGGTATGCCCGAGTGAATGGAAGTTAAGAATTTTCCGAGTAAACCTTTTCCGAGTGATGCGAGGTTAAGCCATTACCGAGTGAGGGATAATCGAATGGTCCTTTTTCTGAGTGAAACCCCGACTCGTGAGTCTTCCTGATAAGTCTGGTTCGCCCAGGTAGCATTCGCTTATGCGAGTCGGACTCGCTTAAGCGACTCCCTTGGATTTCGCCTAGCCGATCAGGGTCTCGCTCAGGCGAATGACCTTCCTGCCTTCATTTCTCATCCGCTGTTTCTAATCAACTCTATCTTATTAATGTATTTATTTATGATCAGATATTATTTTGTGTACGCTCTTATTATTCTGAATGTACTTAAGAGAATACTATTTTATATTAGGACCGAGCTAAATCATTTCCGATTGGTTATTATTTTCGGTATGTTTAAGAAAAGTAAACATTATTTTATATTAAGGCCTAGATTTTTATTAAACGCAAAAAATTAGTTCGAGAAATGATTAAATGATTGTATTAAATGGTAAATCGACTTGGGATGTCACACTGTCTATTCACTATATATCAGATAATTGGAATGGCCAATGAGTCATCTAGATAGGCCCAGGATTAGATGACGCATACCCTAACTGGTGCTGTTATACTGGGGGCCGCAAGGGTGCTTTGTATAATCGTGGTTGTGGATCTGGCCTTTTCAGTGCTTGCTAATCTGGACAATACATCGACTTGTCTTCTCGCAGGACATGCTTGTATTTGATCTCCTTGAACCTTTCTTTCAGCTCCTTTACTTTAGCCAGACATTATTATAACATCGACTCATTAGCTTGGTATCTTCTATTTATCTATGATATAACTAGCTGTGAATAACTACAAAGGATAGTGGTCAATGCTCCAACATCTAGAGCTGCTCTTAATCCTGCCAAACATGCTTCATATTCTGCCTGATTATTTGATGTTTTGAAATCAAATATGAGGGATATTTCAACGTGTACCCCGTCTTTGCTTTCAACAAATATCCCAATGCTATATCCTTTAGCATTTGACAATCTATTGACATAAATAACCTAATGCTCTCTTGGTGGCAGGGGTGCTTCTCTTGTTAAGTTTATAACAAAGTCTGCCAACACCTAGGTTTTGATGGTCGTTCTTGGCTCGTACAAGATGTCGAACTTTGATAACTCTATAGCCCATTTAATCATTCTCCCAGCCAAATCCAGCTTATGAAAATTTGTTCGTAATGGAAGATCTGTGCGGACCACGATTAAGTTGGCATGAAAATAGTGCCTTAACCTTCGTGAGGTCTATACTAGAGCCAAAATGGCTTTCTCCAGTTTTTAATACCGGTTTTCTGCCCCTGGCAGTACTTTTCCAATGAAGTACACTGGTCGCTGTCCTTTCATGGTGTCTTTTACTAGCACCGCCCCCAATACATCATCTGAGACTGAGAAGTACAAGAAAAGCTGCTCCCCTAGGTCAGGCTTTGTTAACATTGGTGGGTTAGCCAATACCTCCTTAAGGCTCTAGAAAGCCTTTTCTTGTTCTTCACCCTCCTCAAACTTCTTATTTTCTTTTATACTTTATACAATGGGAGTAACCGGTGTACCATTTTGGGCATAAACCAGGATAAAGTAGCTACCTTCCTATTTAGTGACTAGACTTCTCTAACATTGGTAAGACTCTAGAGCTCTTGAATTACCCTGCACTTATCCAGATTAACCTCTATTCCCCTCTGAGTCAACATGAACCCTAGAACTGACTGCAAAAGTATATTTTAAAGGGTTCAACATTATGTTATACATCTGAATCCTTTGAAAATTTTTCTTGAGATCCGCTATGTGATCTCCACTGACTAGGGTTTTTGCAATAATGTCATCTATGTATACTTCAACTGTCTTGGAATGCATTCCATCAAAGACTTTATTCATTATACTCTGATATGTTGCTTCGATATTCTTTAGTTCGAAGGGCATTACGGTGTAGCAAAATACCCATTTATCATTAATAAAAGCTATTTTTTCCTCATCTTCACTCCACATTGGGATATGGTTGTATCCAGAGTAGGCATCCATGAAAGATAAAAACTGATATCTAAAAGAATCATCCACCATATAGTTTATACTTGGCAATGAATATGGATCTTTTAGGTAGTATTTATTTAAATTTATAAAGTCCGCACACATTCTCTATTTCCCGTTCGCCTTTTTGACCTTTACCACGTTTGAAACCCAAGATGAATATTGGACCTCTTGAATGAAACTAGCCTTTAGCAACTCCTCGGTCTATTCACAAGCAGCTTGCTGCTTTTTTAGGTCCTAACCTTCTCTTCTTTTACGGTACCATTTTCGACTATAGGTAGACTACTAGCTTATGACAGCAAAAGTTTGAATCTATTCCGGGCATGTCAACCGCAATCCAAGCAAAGAGGTGCTTGAATTCTTTCAATAATTTCACCGACTGTATTTCCCTGTTGGGCTCTAATTAGTCATTAATTTTTGTTGTTTTGGTCGGGTCTTCCTCCAAGGGTATCGTCTTTGTTCCTCCCTCCGATATTGGTCTTATCGGGTTCAACGGGTCTGTCACCGGGTTCAATCAAGTTTACCGAACCCAGTACTATTTCACCATTATTCAGCCGTCTCTTCTTGATTGTTTCTTTAAGCTTCGTCATCTGTACACTTAGGTTGTAACAATAATGGGCCATTTACTGATCTCCTCTCACTGAAGAGACTTTGTTATCCTTATCAATGAATTTAATCAATAGGTGTGGGGTGGATACCACCGTTTTCAATTGGAAGGTATAGCAGTGAAAGAAATCCACGACGACACCTTAATGCTTATGTGAATGAGTCCTTGTTTCTAGGAGCAGAAGAGCACGTGGTGTGTAGAATATTCCCCCAGACTCTGTCAGTAGAGGCCTTGGGATGGTTTAAGGGGCTCCCACTAGGGTCAATCAATTCGTGGAAAGATATGGCTCAGGGGTTCATAGAGCACTCCATCATATCACGAGGACGTCTCATACCCTAGCTCAAATTAAGTAAGGGGACAAAAGGTTGAGGGATTTCTTAAAGAGATTTTGTAAGGAAGTGACTCAAGTTCCAGGGTTGACAAAGCTAATCCAATTGTATATAGCTATTGAAGCTTTATAGTCGTAGTCATCTTTTGCTTTATCTTTAGCCAAAGGAACCCCCCAAACCTTTGAGGAATTTAGGAGGAAGGCAGTAAAGTACGTCGGGAAAGAAATACACCTTGCTGCTACCAAAGATAAAACTACACCCATAGAAGAGAAAACACCGATCCAAGATCATAAGGGCTCAAAGCATGACTCAAGGGGCCATAATAGAGATCTAGCACCACGACAAAAAAAGTGTAAAAGTGTTAATTTCATGCATTACATGCCTTTGGCAGTCTAGCCCGTGCAAATCCTTCAGGAGATCGGGATACCAGGACTTATGGGTATGGGGTTAAAAAGCCAGCACCCATGAAACGCTTGGGAAATACAAGTATTGTGAGTTTCACTAACAGACCGACCATAACATTGACAAGTGTAGACAACTGAAGAATGTAATCAAGGTGTTAATCTGTGAGGGGAAGTTAAAGCAATATCTTTATAAGCAAAGGATGTTTGACAAACCACAAAAAGTTAAACCCTGGCGAAGAGAGCATACTCCAAAAACAGACAAAGGGTGAACTTTCATAAAGCCAGCCTTGGAGAAAGGAAAGGTCATGGTCGATAGTGTATCTGCTGAAGATGATGAGTTGGAAATGCCTCCACCTAAAGGAAGAAAGGATGGCATTGATATGATAGCAAGGGGATTCGCTGGGGGCGGAGTATCTAACTCGGCTTGAAAGAATCACTTACGGATGATTATGTCCGTACAAACCAAAGCTGACAACAAGCCGTACTGAGGTGGGATCTAGACCCCACCTATAGTCTTTTCAGATGACGACTTCGGTCCAACCATCCCCAGAGGAGACGATGTAGTTGTAATCGAAGCAGTTATCTCTAACAAAATGATACAAAGGGTATTAGTAGATCAAGGGAGTTCATGTGACATGATCTTTTATCAATGTTTCAAGAAGATAGATTTGTCTGACACAAATCTACAGTCTTATACCTAGGATCTAACCACCTTCAATGGGGCAAAATAGCCAATCAAGGGTTATTTGGATACAAGGTTGACGTTTGAAGGAGAGATGGGGTCCAGAACAATTTTGGTGATAGATATGAAATCACCATTCAATAGAATTCTAGGAAGACCGTCTCTAAATGCTCTAGAAGCGATGGTATCTACCCTGCACCCATTGATTAAATTTATTAATAAAGATAACAAAGTCTCTTCAATGAGAGGAGACTAGCAAACCCTAGAAACAAGGACTCATTCGCACAAGCATTAAGGTGTCGTCCTAGATTTCTTTCATTGGTATACTTTCCAATTGAAAGCAGCTCTGGCGTCTGCAAGTGCCTTGGTATCGTGACATTCATCAGTCTCCTGTTAAATGGAATATTGAACCGATATTCTCCACTATCTCCTCCCTGCTGCAACCCCTTCCTTTATCCTCTAAGGTTTCTCATCCTTAACGTCGACTCTTGTCCTTTATAAGTCGAGATGTGTGGATACTCTGGAGTTGGTGAAGGCTCCAATTATTGTCTGCGATTAACAGGCACAGTCTCCTTAGCCATTCTAAGTTCCTACAATTCCATCTAAAGTTTCCTAATTAACTTGTCTCTGCGATCAGGGGGTGCTACTGTTGTCATCCTTCCTTAGTTCCACTCTTTAAGCCAAGTTTTGTACGTGGCCTTTCGAAGTGGTATTCCTTCTTGGTTGCTCCATTACTTAATCCTCTCTTCGGGATGTGGGACTTAATTTATGGGTCCCATCGGGCATGCCAATGATCTGGCCGGTGTGCGGGGGGTAAAGATGTCCTCTCGTCCCCGGTGTCAAACCTCATTATCGCTCTAGTATTACGCTAGCTCAGTTAGAGTCCAATATTATAAAACATAGTGTTAGGTCCAGTGGGAACCTTGTGCCCTTCAACTCTCAATGCCTGGATAGCTCAAGGCGGGGAAAATTGGACAAAATAGGGTTGTACCTACAAAAAACACTCTGATGTTTAAGTTAGTATTGTATATAATAGAGTAATAAAGAGTAATCAGACTTGAATTAATAAGAATAACTAATCTTTCTTGCTAATCAATGCTCCTTATTTATAGCTCCCATTATGGTACAACTTGTTATTTGACCCCTGTCAGGACCGTAGGCTTTGCTCAGAAGCAAGTTGGCCACTTGCCTTTGACTCTGGCATGGTGTCAGTTTTTCTGACTGGGGTCTAATCTCAAGGGATACTAGTTGTTATAGAGACTTGACTCTTGTTTCCTTAGACTCATTCCCTTTTGATTTGTTTGGTGTCACCCGTTTATAGGTCCGGTATGGACATCAGATCAGTCGGCAAGTGGGTCGTATTCCGGTAAGTTGTAATCTTTTGAAAATAGGTCGATTGGATGATTTTAGCCATGAAACATATATTAAATTGCTTGAGAGTTGTTAAAATAATTTTTATAAATTTTTAGGAGTTATTGGATTAAGAAATCAGTGTTCGAAGATGGAATCGGTAGATCGAAAAGTAAATTTGGAAAGTCAGATCGTCGAAAGGCACGTGTTTATGTACGAAGTATAGCTGACAATTTGGGCGGACGGCCCTAAACGGGTAGGGCTTTATCGGGCTGCGGCCCGCTTAGGGTCGGGCCAAAAAAGGCTTGCAAAAATTCGGGCCTTTAAAACTAAAGGCCCAGCCCGGCCCTCAACGGGCCGCGGGCTACTTCGGGTGGCCCGTTTTAAAAAAAATAAAAAAAATAAATTTATAAAAAAAGCAAAAATCTATATAAAAAAATTAAAACTACGTAACATTCTTTTGCAGAACAACTACGAACATTTGTAATATTTTTTAAAAACGTTTCATAAATATTTATCATTAAGGTTCATAACAAAAGCCTACAAAAGTCTATATTCCACATATATGGTGAGATGGGAAGTAGAAAAAAAGAAAGAAAAATCCTAACTAAAAGAGAAACTCCCTATAATTTTTATTTTTTAAAAATACTCAGTCACGGGCAGTCCTCACGGGTCGACCCGTACTCGGCCCATTTTTTAGGCTTTTTTAGGGTTGGGCTTTTTTTCTTGCTTATTAATTTTAAATTTTATTTTTAGGCCCTTATACTACATTTTTTTCAGGCAGGTTCGGGCCGGCCCATGCGTGCTAGCCCATTTTGCCAGCTTTAGTACGAAGGGGTTTACCATTTTAGTAGCGAATAGGAAATTTAATTTCGGGGTTGTGTTTTATAATTAAAAGTCTCACATATATTGTAAATACCAGGAATTGTTTTCTTTGTAAAATATAATTGTGATTGTCCTTGATGTTGTGAAATGATGACTATAAAATGAAGCCTAGTGCTTGATGAGTGATCATGTTTTATGAAATATGTTTGTGGATTGCCATTGATATTGTTGACTAGCTTATAATATTGATGATTACCTATAACAATGTTAATGATGTTTATATTGAAATGTGATTTGTGTATAAAGTAATTTGGTAGCTCTATAATTTGATTTGGTACATGTGTACAAAGTGATGATTGAATATTTGGAAATATATTAAGGTTAGTGGAGCTAGGATATGATGTCAAAATTGTTATATATTCACTATGATTCACATCCATATGTTTTTGCATTATCATGACATCATATGCATTAATAAAACGCTACGATTCGCTCAGCACTACGATTTACTGTTTGAGACTGCTAATTATAGCACTATGATTTGTTGTGCAGTTCTTGAGGTACCACCGATTATAGCATTGCAATTGGCTTTGTGGTACCTGGATATCCATCATTTTATAGCACTACGACTTGCTATGTGGATTATCCTTTCGCACCATGATTTGCCTTTTTGTGAAGTCAGATCCACATTGCATGCTTTTACGCATTTGAAACATATATTCTTTTTTAAAGTCCATGGTATTCAGATATTTCATTGAGAGAATTGGATTATTGATATATGTTTAGGTGATGGAAGATTGGAGGTGTTGTGGTGATATTTGAAATTGAAATGAAATTGGCATATGAATTGATGATTGATAAGCCGTTGTGTTTAATTGGTATATGTAATATTTACTATTTACTACTTAGAGTGATACTTACCCCTCAATATACCATTTTAGTGAGTTTTCAAGGTGATGATGATGCCACTTGGTGAATCCGGAGATTGGAGCAATGCAATGTGTAGCGCCCTTAATCCAATAAATAATATTAATAACTAGATAAAGAGATTTAGGATAAATTCTTTGTGTTTAATAATTTTGTTGGACAAAGAACACCACAATAAAAATTTTAACTGTCAACCCTAGATCTATTTAAAGGCCTATCTCATATATGACGATATGAGAAGGTACATAAACTCAGAACAAGACTTCCATATTATACTCATAATTCCAACATGATGGCCTACTAGTATGGCACTAAATCAATCACTAACGCTCCTAATTTTACCAATACCTTCTATATATTTTTTAAGCCTAGAAATATGGTATTATGGTTTCATACCTTATAATGTCTCATTACCCATATACTTGTCAAGGTCATTCTAATACATAAATTTTAACCATTTTCTCACACATTCATATCATTATTTTCTATTGTCAGTTCTCAATATCATGGTATCATCACAAATATCTAGTTAAGATCAACAATTCTTCTTACAACACATTTAATCACAGTATTTACCATCCATGAGAAAATTTCAGCATTCATAACCAAAATATCAAAAATCATTGGCTAAGTTCCAACTTCATACCATGCATCATCATATACTAGCTTCTGATATAAAAAGATCAAAAGTCCATCACATAATGATCCTAACATATCAATCAATGTTACAAAAATGCCAAATCACTATCATCAATCTAAGGCATTAATCAATAGTATATCTACACAAAATAAATGTCATATACACATAATCAAAAGTGTGGCGACCAAGGCATTCAAGCAACTCCTTCATACTATACCTCTTCAATCCAAAAAGTCTCACTCCAAGAACCGTATCCTACATCACAAAAGCTGAAAATATACAATAAAGGAGAATGAGTATACTTTCTCAATAATAAATCAATAAGAAAAAATATGATAATATATAAATATGTATGTGCAACCAACACATTGTCCTCTCAAGGAGTTTCAATCCATAATAAAGACATAATCTAAATTAAATTTCACCAAGCACATACATAAATAATTTCAATAGTCATATCACAATATGGAATCACTCTACTATTCATATCTTTATCACATTTCATATCACATTCCATATATATCATCAATGAAATAACAGTAACAACAACAACACAATTAGTTAGTGTCCACTAATCCTAATTTCATATCTCAATTCTTAAAAGGTTTTTATCCTTCTGGGTATCTCAAGGTCATATGTCATGTTCCTATGGCTAATGCATATGCTATGCCACCAAAATAATGCATATGCAATGGATCCGATTATGGCAAACATTTAATCACAGGTGTACATAATTATTAGGTGCTCATAAGCACAACATGCTTAACTGGTATTAAACTGCCAACGCCCATTTCATAACACTTCACACTTTCACAAAAGTGAGTGCGGTAATAAACAATAAATGACACGCATGTCTTAAATGTGTTACGGGTCTATCATTGATTTCATCTTTCAAGGTAATTACAACCACCTATAATCGCTCAAATATTTATTCCCTCGCCATGGTTGCCTTCCCACTGGGTCTTGTTTCACAATATCTCGCAAGATATATAAACTATATTATGATATGTCATGCATGCCATGAAATGCAACAATGCATGTGAATACCATTTTTTTGAAATAATGAAAATTAAATAATAATTTTTCTTACCCCACCATTCCAGAAAACCAGTCCAGAATCCGGAACTGGTCTCCTCCTACTCTCATCTTCCTCTTCACCACTTACCCAACAGCATGAAGGATTAAAAAAAGGAAGGGACACCAACAGCAAAAAAAATTGGAAACGTAATATCCCTCTCTGGAAAAATTCAAAAAAAAACTTTCTTCCTTTCATCTTCCTCATCATCAACAGCCACATTACACACCCTAAAATCACAACCAAAAACCTAAAGCAACTAAAACAATAAAAAAACAAAAAATCCCTCTCATCTTCCTTATCTCAACAGCAATGCCACAACAAACCAAAAACCAACAACCCACCAAAACCAAAAATCCCTCTCATCTCCTCCACTAACAACATTCAACAATCATAAACCCAAAAATAAATAACCCAAACAGCAACCATTATCACCAATAAATAGAAACAACAAAAAAGGGAGAAGAACGGCCCCACTACCGGAAAACACCTCCACCGCGTCGCACCGCTGCCTGGCCACCCCAGTCACTCTGACCGGCCGCCGAGCCTCCATCTTTGGTTCATCTCTTTTTCCAACTTTCCCTCTTTACCACTCTCTCCTCTCTGTTAATATGTTTATGCCTTAAAGAGGAGGCAAAGTTTAGACTAGGTTTTTGTTGCCTCTTTGTTGTTTTGGGCCAATGATGCCTGAATAGGTTAAGGCCCATCTTTAAAAAAAAGGGATTCTACAGTTTCAATATTCATATATTTGGTTTACAATTTTATTTGTAAAAGATGTATTTGTCTCGGTGGTGATGTATGAAATGCAAAAGAGGAGTGGTTTTAAGGTAACATGTTCAAAATTGGGTTACTGCATTTATGCTTTGTTTTTTTTTTCTATTATTTCATTTCCTTTAACACATAAGCAATGAACATCACTAATCAATCATAAACATATTATTGCTTTGGTGGTGATAGTTTCTTTATTTCATTAAGAGTACTTGGGTTCAAATCCCACTTTCTTCTTTTCTATGGGATCCATTTATTTTATATTATTTTATATTTTTGCTAGTGTTTATTTTATATTTTGTTAGTGTTTATTATTATTATTATTATTATTATTATTATTATTATTATTATTATTATATTTTTAGCCAATGAAATTTTATTTTATTTTTTCCCCTTTTTAAACCTCTTCCATTAAATACTTGATGGGAATATAAGTAAATAGCAAACTGATTATTTTCTTTTGGTCTTCCTCCCTTTATTAATTTGATAGTTTGTTAATTTTACTCCTTTTTTAATTTTTGAACTTAACCATAAAATTTGAGACTCTTTTTAAGATTATTTTTTAAATAAAATTATGCGACAGTTTTATAATAGTGTCGCGCAAAATGCTTTGCCTACACCAATATTATGAGATTATGAAAGGTAATACACGTATGAAGTACTTCGTCTTGTATTTTCCTTATGTATAAAATTTCTTTTGTAAAGATCCTAAAAATGTAGTAAGGCCCCTTTTCAAAACATGTAAAATTCTAGAAATATATTTTCTTTAAAAATCAAAGATTAAAGTCTCAAAAATAATATTATTTTTAACTTCCAAATTAATTTTTCAAAGAACTACGTGACCCTGATTTCTCGAAAGCTCGAGAATACGTAGGAGCGGGAAGTAGTTCCTGTCGGGCCCATCTTTCCTTGTTTAATTTTTAGAGTTTCCATTTTTGTCTTATTACTAAAAGGAGGAGCGAGGTTAATTTGGACGAGACGTCCTGTTAATCTCATTTTTTTCATAATATCTCTTTTTAAAAAAGGAGGAGCAAGGTTAATTTAGACGAGACGTCTTGTTAATCTCACATTTTTATAGTATTTCTTTAAAAGAAGGAGCGAGGTTAATTTGGATGAGACGTCTTGTTAATCTCATTTTTTAATAATCTCTTTTTAAAAAACAAGGAGCGAGGTTAATTTGGACGAGACATCCTGTTAATCTCATTTTTTTTATAATATCTCTTTAAAAAAGGAGAAACGAGGTTAATTTGGACAAGACGTCCTGTTAATCTCATGTTTAAAAATTTCGTGTCTATGTTTTGTCTATTTTTGTATGCTTTGTCATTTCGTACATTCCTTTTCTGAAGAAGTTAAAATAATTTTTGGGCTAATTATAATGTGCGCTATCATCTTGAGGTAACCGTTTTATAATGGACAGTTGTGAGGTGCTAATACCTTCCTCACCTGTAGTTAGACTCCTGAACTTGGAATTTCATTTTTATGACCAATGCTTTAACAAAGGTTTTTCCGGTATTTTACCCTTAAAAATATTGGTGGCGACTCCCTGTTTTTCAAAAGGATTTCGAATTGTTCTACTATGAATGTTTTAAGGGTCGGCCTTCCCGTCGCGATCCCGGTCACAACAGATGGCGACTCCATTGGGGACTTAGAGAGTCAAGCCAGTCAATTTGATAGCCCATGTTTTAAATAACATATTAATTATTTAACTTCTTTCTTTATTTTATTGTGCCAATGTTTGTATGTGGTTTCTGTTTTGTTTGTATTCTATCATTTACGTTCTCTTAATGTCTGTGTGATTGTTGAACCCTAGGGTAGACGACTTTATTTTGTTGCTCTGTCTTTGTTCTATGTGCAAGATGAGTAAGGTACAGGTATTGAATGCCTCTTTCACACATAAACACTCACAATTTACACACACTTTTGAGTAGGACCCTATACCCAGGCCTAAATGAAACTTAAGATTAGGGTAGGTTGATAGCGGAGCCATTTGAGATGTACTTCCTGTCTGGTTACCATGAGAATCTCAGCTAGAGTTTGACTTATTCATGGTGCCCACACCTAGTAGACTTCCTACTGTTGTGGTCAACATCATGAGTAGGATCTTGGCTCTAGTGACCTTTAGAAGTTTTAGAACAAGCCACCTAATGCGAGATATCACTGTTAGACAAACCTTAGAGCCATTAGGAGACCTTCAGAAAAACCCGACTTAAGGCACGAAGAGGCAAACTTTACTTCTACCTTTTCTCATTCTCACTTTCCCTTCTGATCCAAATTAGAGAACCACTTGCCCGTTTAGTGGATTATTTTTTCCAAAAATGACATACTTTTAACTAGTGATCCTTTAATGGGTAACTAATCCTTTCTTTTTATGCATATTTACTTAAGTCTTTGGGCCTTGAGTTATATTTTCCTAAAATGAAAATATTTTCCAAGGATGGGAATATCGAGTTGCGAATCACATCAATTCCCAATGACTAATTTTCTCTTTTCTTTATGTTCTTACAGGAAGCTATTAGGAGCTTAGCCAGTACCTCTGAGTGAAAATATGGAAATTAAGATGAGATCAGATAGTTGTGGTACAAATATACCCGAGTTAAGAAAATTACTGCATGTTAAGGCTAGGAAAGTCAATACAACCTGTTTGCAAGCATTAGGTAAGAAATTGGATATGAATCAGAAAATGACCTTCTCAAGGAAATATGGGAGGATTTTAAAGCTGCTAGAAGTGGAGGTACAAGTCGAGGCAATCACTACCTTGATTCAGTTCTATGACCCACCTCTTCGTTGTTTTGCTTTCTAAGACTTTCAGTTGGCTCTGTCTGTTGAAGAGTTCGAACAGATTCTGGGGATGCCACTAGAAGGACAAATTCCTTACCGCCACCTTGGACATCATGTGAATATTGTTACCATCGCGAATGTCCTAAGGATCCACCCACAAGTGTTAAGGAGTACGCAACTAAATAGAAATCAGACCTTGGGGTTCGATGGAGAGTACTTTGAGAAACATATGCACTTGCTGGCTGAGAAGGGAGATTGGGAAGCCTTCATGGATACCTTGGCTCTCACCATTTATGGTGTCATCTTGTTCCCTAATATTGACAATTACATGGACTATGATGCTATTGGCGTTTTCCTTGCCCGCAAGTTCAAATCTGAAAATCCTGTCACTGCTATCTTGGCAAATATATACTGCACCATGGACTTCTGCTATACACAAGGTGGAAAGAGAATCATTTTCTGTTTACCTGCTCTGTATGTGTGTCTTACTTCGCATATCTTCCACCAAGTCGGCAAAGTTAAATGTCCTATTTTTGATCTGAAGTTATGCCAGTTAGTAACAAAGAATGGGCGTGAATGGGCCAATCATCTGATAGGGCTCACGGCTGATAAAGTAAGGTGGTATCCGCAGTGGTTGAAGGTTGAAACCGTTATTCACCATTGTGGAAGCCACCCGAACGTTCCTCTGATGGGTACTCAGGCATGCATTAATTACAACCCTGTCATAGGCAAACGTCAGCTAGCCTACCGATTGCTTGGGCCACCAGACGAAGAATCCCTTACTCCTTTTACCATTTATTACTCAGAAGGAGATTGTACCTCTGTCATTCGGGATATAGCAAATGCATGGAAGAAAGTCCACAGACAAGGGAAAGAACTAGGAGCTCAAAGCCACACCATGAATGAGGAATACTACCAATGGATCCTGAATAGGGTTTCCATTGTCAAGCTACCTTTCAGAAGTCCCTCCTATCTCCCAACAAGCACAACTGTTCCTCCACTTACCTTTGAAGAAGAGGTAATGAGAGCCAAAATAGAGGAGATAATTGCTAAAAACAAGAAGCTAGAGAAAGACTTGCTAAAGTCTCAATAAGAATGCGCCCTTCAGAAAAGGGAGAACTTAGAAAGCAAGCAAACCATCAAGGAGATTGGAAAAAAGCAGAAAATCGAAAGCGATTACTTGAGGAAGCAAAGTCAATGCCTTCGAACAGCTAATACTCAACTGAGAATGAAGAGCAAGCAAAGGGATACCATGTTGGCTGATAAGCAACTCTTGAGGGGCATGTTGGCAAAAGCTAAAGAGCATGAGCAAAATGCCCTGGCATAAAGAGAGCTCCTACAATCGCAAGTTAGTTAATTAGAGCATCAGCTTAATGAAGTGGTAGAAGTTTGCCAGCATGAGATAAATGGCGAGCGGCGATACGCGATGGATATCGAGAAAGACTATCGTGAGGCTATCCGTATCTTGGAAGCTGAAATGACACAGCAAGACGAAGTCATTCATTTATGGATGAACCACTTTGCCCACTTGGTATATTTGGCTAATGGGACTCTGGAAGACCTCCCGCTCCTACTTAAGCAAGCTGGGGGAATGGCTAATCCCCTTACCACCCCAAAAGAAATTGTAACCTTCCTTTGTTACTGTAGAGAAAGGATTTGTAAAATGAGGACCATGATTGCTCGAGCTAGGAATGGTTGATTTACTTTTTCTGCCTAAAAAATAAACTGGCAGCGGTAGTGTATTTTTGTGGAATTCAGAAAGAAGGATTCTTTTGTCTCCACAACTATCTCATGTTAATTTCTATTTATCACATACTTAGTACTTTTGAACGTGACGTTCTAAGAAACGGTCAGAGGATACTGGCCGAGTTCCGTGATCGCTTCACGCACGATGCTATTTGTTTTTCTTTTACTGCTTTTACTTAATGCTTTCTTTTAACAATTTCCTATTTTGACTTCCATTAGACATTACGAGTAAGCATCCTTACCAGACCCGACTCCAAAAGAGACTTATGGCCGAAGCAGAAATCAGGGATGAAGATTTTAGAAACGAGTTCAACTAGCTAAAGGAACAGGTAGCCGAGTTGACTAAGCTTCTGGAAAAGAGAATCACATAAGGGGGCTCCTCTGCAGGTATTGAGGATGCCCAATAACAGCCTACCACCCTGCTACATCCCCCAAGTTTTGGTCTGACAAGGACTCAATTTCCCAATCCAATGGCTCCTCCTCTCACTATCAATGTTGGAAGGCCTAACCCTGCTGCTGATCCCCAACCACACTACGACATGTCCTATGCACAATAACATATATTTGTTGGCCCAGACGGTAACTCAGTATCTTTTCCGCCTTATGGCTTACCACCGGGATACTTTCCCCTACTGCTTACTAACCCACAAGACACCCACGACCACCAAGTAGCAAATCCCCACACCTCGCACCCCGCTCAGCCCACTATACCACCACTTCATGAGCCACAAATTGCCCAAGCACAAGCCGCTCAAGCTCAAGCCACCCCAGCCTAAGCCACCTAGATGGCCCAACCAGTCTATACTGCACAACCTACGAGCCAACCCCAGGGTCCTCCACTAAACACTAGCCTGACGAGCCAACCTCATACATCTACACCTTTCCACCAGCTTTACGGTTATCTATACCGGTACACGAACCCCTATACTGCTAATCCGCAAGGCATGACCCAAATGGTAAACCCAGCCACTGACCCTAGAACAGTCGATGTCTCCCAAAAAGGAAAGATAGAGATCTTGGAGGAGCGACTAAGGGTTGTGGAAGGTGTGGAAGATTTTGGATTGATTGATGCCTCCGAACTCTGCCTAGTCCCAGACGTCATTATTCCTCCTAAGTTCAAAATGCCAGATTTTGACAAATATCGGGGTATGACTTGCCCAAGAAATCATCTCACAATGTAGTGTCGGAAGATAGCATCTCATTCTTCTGATGACAAGCTGTTAATCCACTGTTTCTAGGATAGTCTAGCTGGGGCTGTCCTCACCTGGTATGCCCACTTGGAACGAACCCATATTCATTGCTGGAAGAACTTAGCGGACGCTTTCATGAAATAATACAAATATAATCTAGACATGGCACCCAAAAGAGTGCAGTTACTGAACATGACAAAAAAAGGATAATGAGACATTTAAGGAGTATGCTCAACAGTGGCATGAAACTGCTACATAGGTTGACCCCCCGCTGTCAGAGAAAGAGGTAGTAGCGATGTTCATCGATACGCTTCAGTCGCCCTTCTATGACAGAATGATTGGCTGTGTTTCCTTAAATTTCTCTAACATTGTAACTATCGGGGAGAGAATAGAAAGTAGGGTGCGAACAGGGAAGATTATCCAGGGCCCATCTGGGGCATCTAATATGAAAGGACCGGCGCCAGGCGATGGTAGGAGGAGAGACAGGGAGACCAACTTCATCTCTTTGATCAGAGAAGGGTCCAACCAAGACCATTCACCCCCACCGTTTTTCAAGCCCTTAATTCTTATGCACCGAATCCATATGTGGCCGCTGTCATCCATAACCCAACCTCTTATCCTCCTCATTTCCATCAACCCATTGTTAGAGCACCTATACTGTAACCTATGCCATATTGTCTTCCACAACAAACAGTTTAGCCCCCCAACCCTAATCAGAATGCAAGGAAACCTAACAATGACCGCACACCTATGCAATTTGATCTCATCCCAATGGCATACACTAAACTTTTGCCTCTCCTCATTCGCAACGGTTTAGTGGCGCCCTACCCTTTAAAGCCAATAGAACCCCCTTACCGCAAGGGGTATGATCTCAACGCTCGGTGTGATTATCACGCCGGAGCACTGGGGCACTCCACTGAAAACTGTATGGCATTGAAGTATAAAGTAAGGGATCTGATTAAGGCCAACTGGCTTAACTTTAAGGAAGACAGCCCAAATGTGGTGATGAATCCCCTACCTAACCATGGAAATTCAAGGGTTAACGCCGTGGAAAATGATGAGGAGTGCGTTAAGAATGTTGCTGACATAAGAATGTTGTTAAGGGTAGTTCATTCCCTTTTGCTTGAAAGGGGATTAATTAAAGGGACCTGGAGTGTGGAACATGATTACAAGCAGACTGTCGAACGCCAAGACTTCTGTGAGGTCCCTCAGAGCCTCATGAACAGCCATATTGTACAGGTCTGTAAACGCCATGAAGGTGAGGTTAACATGGTCGAGGAATAGACAGGGGCACGAGTCCCTAAGCCCTTGACAATTTTCTATAGCAGGAACCCTCCAGCAGCTCCTGTTTCTGTACAACCAATCATCACTATTCAAGCACCTACCCTATTTGCATTCAAAAATTCTCAGGCTGTCCCTTGGAAGTACAATATAGATGTGATCATTGCAAGCTCAGCAATGAGCGACCCGTCTCCTTCATCCGTCATGAATATTGTTGGGGTAGGAGGTGTAACCCGGAGGGGAAGAGTATACGCCCCTCCAGAGTCAAAGAAGGATCAGATTGCCGGGAAAGCCAAGGTGGGCGGATGAAGAAGCCCATGAATTCTTAAAGTTTATTCGCCAGAGCGAATATCAAGTGCTTAACCAACTAACCCATACTCCTACAAAAATCTCTCTGTTATCATTGCTGATGAGCCCCGAGCCACATCGAAAGACGTTGATAAAGGTCCTAAACGAAGCCCATGTCAGTTATGACATTCCCGTTGAGAAGTTTCAGGGAATAGTGGGGCATATTATTACAGACAACTATTTGACCTTCACTGAGGATGAAATACCGATGGAGCAAATGAGGCACAACAAAGCTCTCCATATCTCCGTGAAGTGTCGAGATTACATCTTAGCAAAAGTACTTATTGACAATGGGTCATCCCTCAACATCATGCCAAAATCTACATTGGCCAAGTTATTATTCGATGGGACTTATATGAAGCTGAGTGCCACAGTAGTACGAGCTTTCGATGGAACTTGGAGGGAGGTCATGGGCGAGATTGAGCTGCCCATACAGGTTGGACCGTGCATGTTCCAGGTCCTTTTTTAAGTCATGGACATCTTGCCTGCCTACAGCTGTTTATTAAGCAGGCCGTGGATCCATTCTGCTGGAGTGGTACCCTCTACCCTGCACCAAAAATAAAAGTTCATAATTGACAACAAGCTGATAATCGTTTCTGGTAAGGAAGACCTTCTGGTCAGCAAACCCCTGATAACCCTTTACATTAAGGCAGAAAAAGAGGCCCTTGAAACCTCTTTCCAAGTATTAAAGATAGCAAACACCACCTATGTGGGGGAAGGATCCACATTGGTGAAGGCTTACATACCAAGTACATCTTTAGTGATGGCAAAGATAATGCTGTGTGAGGGGTATAAACCTGTAAGAGGGCTAGGACGTGCTTTGAATGGAGAAGTGGAACTTATACACTTGTTTGAGAACAGAAATGGTTTTGGATTGGGATACCGGCCCACAGCCGCCGACAGAAAAAGGATGGAGGAAGAGAAAAGGGAAAGAAGGGTTGCCCATCTTGTCGGCAGAGAACCTCATACTGCAAGAGTCCCCATCTGTGATCTCTACCAGAGCTTTCGAAGTGTAGGGTTGATGCCTCCGGACCAAGTAACCGCCATTGAAGAAAGTCTCTATGATAGCGCTGATTTTATTATTGCTTGCCTGTCGGGCCAAGAACTTTGTAACTGGGAGGCCGTCGAGCTCCCCACGATTTTGAATGTTTCACCAAAGTAATTTGATAATGATTTTATGATTTGCTAGTCCCTTTGCTATGCCTAATGCTTTGGAACTTTTCTATTTAATAAGGGAGAAAAACTTGTTTTATTATTTTCATCCATAAATACGTATCGAATTTTACAGTATCTCTTCTTGCTTTCCTTATCTCTACTTTGAACCTATTTCCCTTTACTCATTTCCTTTAATACACTAAATGCATATCTAAAAATGATTCTCCTGAGAATAGTGAGGTCTTAATCCCATTTCATGACTTTGATCACTCGGTTGATTACACTGACAAAGAGGGTGAGGAAGATTGTAAGCCACCACCTGAGCTAGCAAGATGGTTGGAGCAAGAGGATAAGGAGATTCAACCCTATCTGGACATAGTTGAGATTATTAATTTGGGGGATAAGGAGAATAAGAAGGAAGTCAAGATCGGTACTTCCCTGAGTAAGGAACAAAGAGAAGAGTTAATTAAGCTGTTAATAGAGTTTCATGATGTCTTTGCCTGGTCCTATCAAGATATGCCTAGACTCAATGCTAGCATTGTCGAGCATAAACTACCCTTAAAACTTGAGTTCCCTCCAATAAAGCAGAAGTTGCGCCAAATAAAACTAGAAATGCTCCTAAAGATCAAAGAGGAGGTTAAGAAGCAGTTTGATGCTGGGTTCATAGCTGTGGCAAAATACCCTCAAAGGGTAGCCAACATTGTCCCTGTTTTAAAGAAGGATAAAAAGGTACGGATGTGTGTGGACTACCAAGATTTGAATAGGGCTAGTCCCAATGATGATTTTCCCCAACCACAAATTGATGTTTTGGTTAATAATACAGCTCAGTATTCCATTTTCTAATTCATGGATGGTTTCTCGGGGTATAATCAGATCAAAATGGCACCTGAAGATATGGATAAAACCACATTTATTACCCTATGGGGCACCTTTTGCTACAAGGTGATGTCCTTTGGGTTGAAGAATGCTGGGGCAACTTACCAAAGGGCGATGGTAACTCTCTTCCACGACATGATGCATAAAGAGATAGAAGTCTATATGGATGACATCATTGCCAAATCTAGGACAAATGAAAGGCACATCATTGATTTGCGGAAGCTTTTTGAAAGACTAAGGAAGTTTAAGCTCAGGTTAAATCCAGCCAAGTGTACTTTTGGCGTAAGAACAGGTAAATTATTAGGTTTCATAGTGAGCAAGAGAGGAATAGAAGTTGATCCTGACAAGGTCAAGGCGATCCTTGAAATGCCTTCTCCCTGTGTAGAAAAGCAAGTCCGGGGATTCTTGGGAAGGCTGCACTATATCGCCTGATTCATCTCACAGCTGACAGCAACTTGTGAGCCAATCTTCAAATTACTCCGTAAGAACCAGTCAGGGCAATGGGATGAAAACTGTCAAACAACCTTTGAAAGGATAAAAGAATACCTACAGGAACTACCATTTTGGGTACCTCCAACCCCGGGAAGGCCACTTATCCTGTATCTGACCGTGTTAAATGAATTTGTGAGTTGTGTGTTGGGACAGCACGATGAAACCGGAAGGAAAGAGCATGCTATTTACTACCTGAGCAAGAAGTTCACTGATTATGAAATGAGGTACTCCATCCTGGAACGAACTTGTTGTGCGCTAGCATGGGCTACTAGGCACCTAAGGCAATATATGTTGTTTCATACTACTTGGCTGGGCTCCAAAATGGACCTAATCAAGTACATCTTTGAGAAACATGTCCTGACCGGGAGGATCGCTCGATGGCAAGTTCTCTTGACTGAGTACGACATAACTTATGTCACTCAGAAAGCCATAAGAGGAAGTGCCCTGGCAGATTACTTGGCACACCAACCCATCAATGATTATCAACCTATGCAGTTTAATTTTCTGGATGAAGATATCCTGGTACTATTCAATAAGGAAGGTGGTTAGAAAGATAAATGGACTTTGAGATTTGACAAAGCTTCTAATGCACTGGGGCATGGAATTGGGGCCATCCTGATTTCACCCAATAAGGAGTTTATCCCTATCTGTGCCAAACTGTGTTTTGATTATACCAACAATATTGCTGAATATAAGGCATGCTCGTTAGGGATCCAAGGGGCATTAGACGTGAAAGTAAAGTCATTGGAAGTTTATAGGGACTCCGCTTCGATTATCCACTAACTAAAAGGTGAGTGGGAGACTAGGGACAGCAAGTTGATTCCCTATCATGCTCATATCAAGGAAATAATCGAAGAGTTTGACGAAATCTCTTTTCATCACGTTCTTTGGGATGACAATCAGATGGCTGATGTCTTGGCTACCCTTGCCTCAATGTTCGAAGTAAGTAGTGACTACGATATGCCTCTCATCAAAGTAAAGAAGCATTGTGAGCCTGCATACTGTCAAATGATGGAAAAGGAGTCAGATGGGAAACCATGGTACCACGATATTAAAAGATATGTACAAAGTCAAGAATACCCCGAGGGTGCTATAGAGAATGATAAGAAGACCCTAAGATGACTCGCCATGTGTTTCTTCTTAAATGGGGATGTACTTTACAAAAGAAACTATGACTCTGTCCTTCTTCCTTATGTTGATGTTGTTGAGGCAAACGAAATCATGAGGGATGTTTATAAAGGATCTTTTGGGACTTAAGCTAATGGACATGCCATGTCAAGAAAGATCTTGAGGGCCGGTTATTACTAGATGACCATGGAAGCGGATTGCTTCGCCTATGTTTGAAAATGTCACAACTGTCAGATCTACGCTGACCATATTCATGCACCCCCATCATCCCTGAATATCTTATCAGCACCGTGGCCCTTATCAATATGGGGCATGGATGTTATTGGGCCCATCGAGCCAAAAGCCTCAAACGATCATCGTTTCATCTTGGTCGCCATCGATTATTTCACCAAATGGGTAGAATTAGCTTTATATGCCAATGTAACAAGGAATGTTGTAGTCAAATTTGTCAAGCGAGAATTGATATACCGATACGGCTTACCAAGTCAGATCATTGTTGATAATGGTACGAATTTGAACAATAAAATGATAAAGGAACTTTGTGAAAGCTTCAAAATTCACCATCACAATTCCTCTCCTTATCGGCCTAAGATGAATGGGGCAGTTTAGGCAACCAACAAGAACATCAAGAAGATAGTACAAAAGATGGTAGTCACCTACAGAGATTGGAGTGAGATACTCCCTTTTGCTTTACATGGGTATCGCACCTCAGTCCGAACCTCGACAGGGGAAACCCCGTTCTCTCTCGTATATGGCATGGAAGCCGTCTTGCCTTTTGAAGTAGAAATTCCATCCCTCCGGGTGTTCATGGAAGTAAAATTGAAAGAAGCTGAATGGGTTCAGCCTCGACATGACCAACTAAACCTGATTGATGGAAAAAGACTAACTGCCCTCAGTCATGGTCAGTTGTATCAAAGACGTATGAAACGAGCATTCGAGAAAAAAGTGCGACCTCAATAGTTCCAAGAAGAAGACCTGGTCCTCAAGAAAATTCTACCGATTTGAAAGGACAATAGGGGGCAAGTGGACTCCTAATTATGAAGGACCATATGTCGTGAAGAGAGCCTTTTCTGGAGGAGCCTTAATACTCACTAATATGGATAGCAAGGAGTTGTCGATGCCCATAAATGCAAATGCAGTGAAGAAATACTTTGCGTAAGAAAGGAATGTCAGAAACAAAAAAAACAAAAGAGAAAAACAAAGAAAAAAGAAAAACAAAGAAAAAACAAAAGAGAAAGAAAAGTAAAAATGATGCTCGCTAGGCTGAAAACTCAGAAGGGCAGCCTAGGCAAAAGTTAGAGCGACCCGGTGAGTCGAAAACCCGAAAGGGTAGCTCAGGTAAAAATTAGGGTCTAAATTTTGGTAGTATGGCTAAAATCTCCCATGTATGAAATGCAAGTCCAAGCTAGGGTGCGTAAATCATCGTTAAATTACCTTCTCAGAGGCAGAGTCGAAGGGTGAACCTGAAGTTGTGATGTGGGATTGATATGAGCATTGTTCTCAGGGATTCATTGGAGGATCTGTGAACCTTCCCTATTTCACCTGCCTTTGACCTTTTCTACTTGACTCCATTTATTTCATTTGCTTTCCCTGTTTTCCTTTCTCTGTACCTGCTTGATATACATGAATAAATTTCACCCTTTTTGGTACATATTTATAGTACGAGTTTTGAAACATATTTTTCTTAATAAATAAAATGAAAACTTATAAACATTTGAAGTCTTGAGGGACAAGACGCCCCTATTACTCCATCTTGTCTTGGGCAATTATCAGAGACTCGACCAGACAGCACTCCAAAGTTAGGTTTACCTTGTTTGTTCTGCTTTGGTCATGAGTCATCTCAGGGATCACGGTCTCAAAGGGATCTACCAGAAATTCAATTTATTCTCTATATTACTTACCTTTTTTTCATGAAGGTTGCTAAAAACAGACAATCATGTTAAGTCTTTCCACCTCAATCCAGTTCTTTTCCCCAGTGGAACCGCAATCGCCAAAGCTGACACTTCTCAAATTCTCTTCCCTAGTGGAACTGCAATCGCCAAAGCTGTCACTTCTCAAAGTTTCTTCCTCAAATCGTCAAAGTTGGTACCTTCAAAAATGCCAAAGCTGGAACCTCTAAAAACCTTTCCTCAATCGCCAAAGATGACACCTTCAAAGTCTACTCCTCAACTGCCAAAGTTGGCATCTTTCAAGTTTCTCCTCCCTAGTGAATCGATCGCCCAAGTTGGCACCTTCGGGATTCTCCTCCTCAACTGCCTAAGTCGGCATCTTTCAAGTTTCCCCTCCCTAATGGAATCAATCGACAAAGTTGGCACTTCTCAAAGTTTCCTCCTTAATCACCAAAGCAGGCTTTTCTCAAGTATCTTTTCATAAATTGCCAAAGCTGGCGTCTTTTAAGTTTCTTTTCATGAATTTCCAAAGTCGGAGTCTTTCAAGTTTCTTTCCCTAAAACTAGCATACAAAGCTTCCGCTTCAATTGCCAAAATTGGCATGCTGTTCATTTTTCCCAATTACCAATGATGGCATCGTGTTTGTTTTCCAATTGCCGAACGAGGCACCTTTTACCTTTCAGTCGCCAAATGAGGCACCTCTACTTTCTAGTTGCCAAACAAGGCACCATTCTTCTCAGGAAGCCTCAGGTACCCATGCCTAGGTTATCTCCTTTCTCAAATTGAGTCAGGGGCATCCCTCAAATCTTTTATTTTCTGTCAAAAAGCCTTAGGCGTCCTTCCCTAGGCTGTTTTAATCAAACCAACCAGAGGCATCCCCCAAGTCACTTATTTCCTGTCAAAAGGCCTCAGGAACCCACTCCTAGGTTATTCCATTTCTCAATTTGAGCTAGGGGCATCCCTCTAGTCATTTGTTTTCTATCAAAAAGCTTCAAGTACCCATTCCTAGGTTGTATCCTTCAATCTAAACACGTTGGGACTGTAACATCCCAAAATTTATGATTCTTAGAAAAATAAATTAATGGAAGATTTTCAAATGAAATTCTGAGTGAATACTGTCTGAGATAAGACATTTCGAGTGAAAATGGATATGATTCTGAGTGAAGTAAGACCGAGAAAACTACTTCCAAGTGAAGTTAAGATGTTTCCGAGTGAAACATCATTAAGAGAATCATTTCTGAGTAAAGAAAAACTATGTCTGAATGAGACACTTTTGAGTGAGGCAAATCCAAGTAAAACATCTCTGAGTAAAACGTTTCTGAATGGATCGTCTCTGATAGAAGTACTTCCAAATAAGGAGAAGCTTTGATTTTGAATAAGTACTTCTCAGGCCAAGATATTTTTGAATAGTGACCGAGTGGAGTATCTCCGAGTTGTGTGACTTTCTGAGTGAAGTGTCTCTGAGTACGATACTTCCGAGAGGGATGACACTGAGTGAGACGTTCCAAGTGGGAAAGCGTCAAGTGAGAAATTTCTAATTTCCGTATGGTGTGGCACCGATTGGGATATACCAAGTAAGTCTTTTCCAGGGAGAGTACTTCTGGACAGAGAAAGACTTCAACTTTGAATGAGTATATTCCGAGTGAATAGTTCCGAAGGAAGTAAATATCCGAGTGGTGAATTCATTTAATTTGTGCTTGGGTCCATATTCAGAGTTGCTGAGAGTTTGTGCTCGGGTTCGTCTTCGAGATTGTTTTCGACCCCGAGTGATCCTTTTGAGTGGAAAGATTTCTGAGAGAGGATTGTCTTCAAACTCCGAGTGATCTTTTCAGATGGAAGACTTCCGAGTGACGCAAGTGAAGGCTTGACTCAGACAGAAATATATCTGAGTGAGATGTCTAAATGAGATATTTCCGTGTGGGACATTTCCGAGGAAGGAAAGCTGAGTGTTTCATGGGATGAAACCTTTCTGAGAGAATTACCTCCGAATGAAGGAATTCTGAACGGACAGAGGTTGTGATGAATCTTCTCAGAAAGATGTCCCAGAATACCGAAACCGAGTCGGAATTAATAATTATTTCAATTATTGAGGCTTTCCACGTCACTCTATTCTTTTATATTCTAGCAGATTCTATTTTCTGATATTTTCTAAGTATGGGACCCTCTCTGATGTTCTGTCCCCTTTTTATTAAATATCTTATTCCTTCCTTATCATTTAAAGATACGTGTAGCAGACATCTTCCTATCGTTCATGTCTCTTCTGCATGAACGATATATAAATACTTCTACTGTTGGATTAGTTTAAAACTTTTGAAAGTGAAAAACATCATCTATAATCTTTTCTTTCCAATCTTTACTGGAAACCATCAAATGAAGAAGAAATCAATCTTCATTCATTTTCTTTCACGTGAAAGCTTGGATCTCATAAGTAAGAAAGCTTTGAACTGGTTCAGATCTGCAAATTCCAGTCTAAATTCGTGAGCAGTGATTTGGATATAGCTTAAAAAGTTGCTGGAACTCTTATTTCCAGGTAGGGGGAGCGTTAGATTTTAAATGTATAGTTTATGAACGGAATCGGGATAATATTGTTATCTTCAATGAGAAATCCTGAATATATGTGATATGTGTGATATGTTATGAGATATGATGTTTTCCGTTCATATATGAGTGGTATTGATATTGAATTTATATGATATATCAACTGTATATGTGATGTATGAATTTATGATTATTCCTATGCATGAGATGCAGTAGGAAATATGATGTTGATATGTGATTGATGATGATGATATGAATGTTATTCATGAAGTTTTCATGATATATAAATGCATGTGATGCATATTGATAAAGCATGGGATGCTTATGTGATGAACAGATATGAAATATGATTGTGGTTTCGAGGATTCCACAAAAAGACCTTGGGTAGGACTCAAGGTAAACCTCTTGAGCGGGGCTCGGGGTTTAGCCCGTGGCACTACCGTTGTCGCTGGGAGTGATTGTGTCACATGAGGGTGCAAACGGTTTGGTACCAGTAAAACGGCCGGATCAGCTAAGAGCTGAGTTATGGCTGGGAGCCAGTGTTGCAACACAAATTAAAAGACTTAATAATGGATCCATTTGATTGAGCATGTGTATGCACTGATATATATATATATATATATATATATATATATGTTATTGAGAATAACATGATGATATGATCATTGATGATATGAGATTGTGTGATCTGGTTATGTTTTATATATAGTTATGAATTGGACCTTTAATCCGATTCAATAACTATCATTTGATATGTTTATGCTCACCGCCTACTCGTTGTTATTTTTTTACAGTGGATATAGGACAAAGCAATGATATGTGAAGTCACTCAGCCGCTCGGAGCATTATGTATTATATGTATTGTACATAGTGCACATAGTTATTTGTAGTAGCCTTGGCCGACTCTTGTGCATACCGAGTATTTATAATTATTTGTATACTTAAATGAGCTGGTTAGTTGATGTAAAAAGAATAGTGTTATTATTTAATCCAAATTCTATTTTGGAAATTTAAATTATTTATGAAAAATTTATTTGATTATTGAAATTTAATTTTAAAAATAAGAAGGTTATTTTTTTGGTATCAGAGCAGACTTGAAAAGTCCAAGGCCAAGGTTAAGCTACTAAATGCTATGAATTGAGTGAAATCATATCACTGTTGTTACGTATTATAGTTGAGGAAATTAACTATAAATAAATTATTTTTATATCCATGAGAGGTACTAAAGTATGATGATTATTTCAGGATAAGAAAATGGACCCTCATCGTATGGATGCAATGGCTGCTACCTTCCAGCGTGTTGCTGATATTTTAGAAAGGCAGAACCAACCTCAACCGACTGACAATCATAGTATTGATTGTTTCCTAAAGCGAAAACCGACTGAATTCCATGGAGGATTTCAGCCCGACCAAGCCTATGCATGGATCCAGAACTTAGAACGGATCTTTGGCGTCTGCAGTGTACAGAGGCACAAAAGGTCGAGTATGCTGTGTTCATGCTTCGGAAGGAAGCTGAAAACTGGTGGAGAATGACCAAAGCCCGACTGATAGCTATGGGAACCGAGCTGAATTGGGAGAATTTCAAGGAATGTTTCCTTGAAAAATACTTCCCAAACACCGTCAAAAGTCAAAAGGAATTGGAATTCATGGAGCTCAGACAAGGCAATCTGAGTGTGGAAGAATATACAGCGAAATTCTAGGAACTTTGTCTGTTTTATCCTCCTTTTCAGCTGTCGGGCACTGAAGGCTCGAAGTGTATCAAATTTGAGAGTGGCTTGAAACCAAAAATCAAGAAGGCTTTCTGACACCAGGAAATTAGAAGCTTTTTGATTCTTGTCAATAAATGCCGAATATATGAGGAAGATGATAAAGCTTCTAATGGATCGAGCAGTAGGTCGGATAGTTCTTTGAAGTTACCACCGATCAATTTCAAGAAGCAAGGGAAGTCTGTTAGAGGAGAATCATCCTCTAAATCCCGAGGCTGAGTGAATTCTGGTGGCCGATCGGTGAGTCGTCCGAGGGACATTAAATGCTTCAGATACGGTGGCAATCATTATGCTTGGAATTGTGATAAAGAGGAAGAAGTTATTTGCTATCACTGTAATGAGAAAGGACACATTCGTCCTAACTATCCTCTTCTACAACCGACTAAATCGAATGCTAGTGTAAACCGTGGAGGCTTCCGAGGACGAGGCCGTGGAAACGGTAACAGAGGAGGTAGAGGCAATGGTGGATGCGGTAACAATTCCGTGATACCGAGGAATGATCGGGCTGGGACTTCTAGTTCACCAGCTGCAGGCTGAGTGTATGCTATCACTACTGAGGAGGCTGCTCAAGCCAACGACCTGGTTCAGAGTAAGTGTTTACTCAGAAATACTATTCTTGATGTGGTGTTTGACTCGGGTGTAACTCATTCATTTATTTCCAATGATTGTGTGATGCGTATGAGATTACCTGTTGTTGCTATGAATCGGGCATTGAATGTATCTAACCGAACTGGTGCTAAACTATGGACTTCTATGATGTGTGAAAATGTATCCTTCACTTTGGGTGATAGTAGTTTTACGACTGATTTGATATGTCTGCCTTTGAGAGGTCTTGACATTGTCCTCGGTATGGATTGGCTATCGGCCAATAGAGTCCTAGTTGACTGTTGGAACTGGCGGGTGATTTTTCCTAATCAGAAAGCCAACGACTATGAAATTCAAGGTATATCTCAGCTATTTATGCTATTTTGTATGGTTGATGGAAAGAGTGAGTCTAGAATCCAAGATATTCCTGTAGTATGTGATTTTCCTGAGTTATTCCCGAGGGATATACCTGGTGTTCCTCCTGATAGAGAAATTGAGTTCTCTATTGATCTGATTCCTGGAGCCAAGCCAGTCTCCAGAGCTCCTTATAGAATGTCCCCGATTGAATTAGCCAAGCTAAAGAAACAAGTTAACGAGTTGCTTGAGAAACAATTTATCCAACCGAGTATATCACCGTGGGGTGCTCCGGTGTTACTCGTCAAGAAAAAGGATGGTAGCATGCGGTTATGTGTTGATTACCGCCAATTGAACAAGATGACCATCAAGAATAAATACCCATTGCCTAGAATTGATGACTTAATTGATCAGTTACGTGGTGCATCGGTCTTTTCTAAGATTGATTTCTGATCGGGATACAATCAGATCCGAGTGAAAGCTGCTGATATTCCTAAGACGGTATTCAGGACCCGGTATGGTCATTATTAATATATGGTAATGTCGTTCGGAGTGACTAATGCTCTGGCTGTGTTCATGAATTATATGAACAATATTTTTCATCCTTACTTGGATCGGTTTGTGGTGGTATTTATCGATGATATATTGATTTATTCAAAGTCTCATGAGGAGCACGAAGAGCATCTTCGATCGGTACTTATAGTGCTGAGAGAGAAGCAGTTATTTGCCAAATTATCTAAATGCAAATTCTGGATGGACAAGATTCAATCTCTGGGTCATGTCATCTCCAGTGAAGGTGTCTCGGTTGATCCTTCAAAGATTGAAGCAGTTATGACTTGGGAAAGACCTAAGTCGATCACCGAGGTCAGGAGTTTTATGGGTTTAGCCGGTTACTATCGGAGATTCATTGAAGGATTCTCCAAAATCGCATTGTCATTGACCAAGCTAACCCGGAAGAATGTTCCTTTTGTGTGGTCTTCTGAGTGTGAAAGAAGTTTCCAAGAGTTGAAGGCTAGACTGACTTCTACTCCTGTATTGGCATTGCCGAAGCTACAGGAAAGTTTTGTGGTTTATTGTGATGCATCCGGGCTCGGCCTAGGATGTGTATTGATGCAGAATAACCGAGTGATTGCTTATGCTTCGTGTCAATTATGACCACACGAACAAAATTATCCTACGTATGATCTGGAGTTGGCAGCTGTGGTCTTTGCACTGAAAATTTGGAGGCATTATCTTTATGGCTCTAAATTCAAAGTGTATAGTGACCATAAAAGTTTGAAATATTTGTTTGACCAGAAAGAGTTAAATATGAGGCAAAGGAGGTGGATTGAATTTCTGAAAGATTATGATTTTGACTTAAAATACCAGACGGGAAAGGCAAATGTTGTAGCCGATGCCTTGAGTCGGAAGTCCATTTATATGGCAGTAATGATGGTTAAAGAGATGGAGTTACTTGAACAATTCCGAGATATGAACCTGCAAGTGGATGTTTCTTCGTCTCGGAAAGTAACTCTCGGTACATTGAAAATAGCCAATGAATTTTTGAAGCTTGTTTATGTACAGCAGATGTCGGATTCTTATTTAGCCGAGATAAAAGAAACTCAGGCTAAAGGCAATGACCTATTTTTAACTGAGGGTTCTGATGGCATTTACCGAGTGAAAGGTCGAATTTATGCACCTGACTCTGGTGATTTACGACGATCGGTGCTCAATGAAGCACATAGGAGTATGCTGAGTATTCATCCGGGTACTACTAAGATGTATCATGACCTGAAATTGCATTTTTGGTGGCCCGGAATGAAGAGGGATGTAGTTGACTTCGTGGCTCACTGTATAATTTGTCAGAAAGCGAAGGTTGAACATCAAAAATCGTCCGGTGGTTTACAACCTTTAGAGATTCCCGTGTGGAAATGGGATGCTATTGCTATAGATTTCGTAATGGGATTACCCAGGACTCGGAGTGGACACGATGCTATCTGGGTTATTGTGGACCGATTGACGAAGTCTGCACACTTCTTGCCGATCAATATGAGTTACCCCTTGCAGAGACTAGCACAGTTGTATATTAGTGAGATAGTCCGACTGCATGGTGTTCCATCTTCAATTATGTCGGATAGAGATCCGAGATTTACTTCCCGATTTTAGGGGAGTTTGCATCAGGAGTTAGGTTCGAAGCTCCGATTGAGTTCGACCTATCATCCTCAGACAGATAGGTAGTCTAAGCGTACTATCCAGAGTTTAGAGGACTTGTTGAGGTCCTGTGTGCTAGAGCATGGTGGTGGCTGGGAGCAATACCTTCCACTGATCGAATTTACTTATAATAATAGCTATCACAGTAGTATCGGTATGGCTCCATATAAGGCTTTATATGGCAGGAAATGCTGAACCCCTTTTTGCTAGTCGGAATCGGGAGAGAGCTTAATGTTAGGACCTGAGATTGTGCAGTAGAACTCCAAGCAAATTCAAATGATCAAAGATAAAATGAAAGCATCCCAGGATCGTCAGAAGAGTTATTATGATAAGCGGACGAAGCCGATTGAGTTTCAGGTCGGCGATAAAGTCTTTCTGAAAGTTTCTCCTAGCAAAGGCATTGGAAGAGCATTGAAAAGCAAGAAATTGAGCCCGAGGTATATGGTCCTATAAAATATTGAAAAGAGTCGGACCTGTAGCTTATCAGATAGCGTTGCCTTCTCATTTGTCAAATCTGCATAGTGTATTTCACGTTTCTCAATTGAGAAAGTATTTGACAGATCCTACCCATGAGATGCCGGATGATGATGTTGAAATTCGAGAAAACCTGACCACTATAGCCGAGCCCACTGGTATAGTGGACCGATCGGTAAAACGCTTGAGAAGTAAGAATGTTCAGTTGGTCAAGGTTGCATGGCAGCAGGATCAGTGTATCATGCATACTTGGGAACGTGAAGACGCTATGAGGCAACAATATCCTGAGTTATTTCATTAATGTATATCTTTATATTTAAATTTTGAGGACGAAATTTTTGTAGGAGGGGAGAAATGTAACATCCCAAAATTTATGATTCTTAAAAAAATAATTTATTAAGGATTAATGGAAGATTTCTGAATGAAATTCTGAGTGAATACTGTCTGAGATAAGACATTCTGAGTGAAAATGGATATGATTCCGAGTGAAGTAAGACCGAGAAAACTACTTCCAAGTGAAGTTAAGATGTTTCCGAGTGAAACATCATTAAGAGAATCATTTCTGAGTTAAGAAAAACTATGTCCGAATGAGACACTTTTGAGTGAGACAAATTTGAGTGAAACGTCTTCGAGTGAAACGTTTCCGAATAGATCGTCTCCGATAGAAGTACTTCCGAATGAGGAGAAGCTTTAATTTCGAATAAGTACTTCTCAGGCCAAGATATTGTTGAATAGTGACCGAGTGGCGTATCTCCGAGTTGTGTGACTTTCTGAGTGAAGTGTCTCTGAGTACGATACTTCCGAGAAGGATGACACCGAGTGAGACGTTCCAAGTGGGAAAGCGTCAAGTAAGAAATTTCTAATTTCCGTATGGTGTGGCACCGATTGGGATATACCGAGTAAGTCTTTTCCAGGGAGAGTACTTCTGGACAGAGAAAGACTTCAACTTCGAATGAGTATATTCTGAGTGAATAGTTTTGAGGGAAGTAAATATCCGAGTGGTGAATTCATTTAATTCGTGCTCGGGTCCATATTCAGAGTTGCTGAGAGTTTGTGCTCGGGTTCGTCTTCGAGATTGTTTTCGACCCCGAGTGATCCTTTTGAGTGGAAAGATTTCTGAGAGAGGATTGTCTTCAAACTCCGAGTGATCTTTTCAGATGGAAGACTTTTGAGTGACACAAGTGAAGGCTTGACTCGGACAGAAATATATCTGAGTGAGATGTCTGAATGAGATATTTCCGTGTGGGACATTTCCAAGGAAGGAAAGCTGAGTGTTTCATGGGATGAAACCTTTCTGAGATAATTATCTCCGAATGAAGGAATTCTGAACGGACAGAGGCTGTGATGAATCTTCTCGGAAATATGTCCCAGAATACCGAAACCGAGTCAGAATTAATAATTATTTCAATTATTGAGGCTTTCTACGTCACTTTGTTCTTTCACATTCTAGCAGATTCTATTTTCTGATATTTTCTAAGTATGGGACCCTCTCTGATGTTCTGTCCCCTTTTATTAAATATCTTATTCCTTCCTTATCATTTAAAGATACGTGTAGCAGACATCTTCCTGTCGTTCACGTCTCTTCTGCATGAACGATATATAAATACTTCTACTGTTGGATTAGTTTAAAACTTTTGAAAGTGAAAAATATCATCTATAATCTTTTCTTTCCAATCTTTACTGGAAACTATCAAACGAAGAAGAAATCAATCTTCATTCCTTTTCTTTCACGTGAAATCTTGGATCTCATAAGTAAGAAAGCTTTGAACTGGTTCAGATCTGCAAATTCCAGTCAAAATTCGTGAGCAGTGATTTGGATATAGCTTAAAAAGTTGTTGGAACTCTTATTTCCAGGTAGGGGGAGGGTTACATTTTAAATGTATAGTTTTAAAACGGAATCGGGATAATATTGTTATCTTCAATGAGAAATCCCGAATATATGTGATATGTGTGATATGTTATGAGATATAATGTTTTTCGTTCATATATGAGTGGTATTGATATTGAATTTATATGAGATATCAACTGTATATGTGATGTATGAATTTATGATTATTCTTATGCATGAGATGCAGTAGGAAATATGATGTTGATATGTGATTGATGATGATGATATGAATGTTATTCATGAAGTTTTCATGATATATAAATGCATGTGATGCATATTGATAAAGCATGGGATGCTTATGTGATGAACAAATATGAAATATGATTGTGGTTTCGAGGATTCCACAAAAAGACCTTGGGTGGGACTCAAGGTAAACCTCTTGAGCGGGGCTCGGGGTTTAGCCCGTTGCACTACCGTTGTCTCTGGGAGTGATTGTGTCACGTGAGGGTGCAAACGGTTTGGTACCAGTAAAACGGCCGGATCAGCTAAGAGCTGAGTTATGGCTGGGAGCCAGTGTTGCAACACAAATTAAAAGACTTAATAATGGATTCATTTGATTGAGCATGTGTATGCACTGATATATATATATGTTATTAAGAATAACATGATGATATGATCATTGATGATATGAGATTGTGTGATCCGGTTATATTTTATATATAGTTATGAATTGGACCTTTAATCCGATTCAATAACTATCATTTGATATGTTTATGCTCACCCCCTACTCGTTGTTATTTTTTTACAGTGGATATAGGACAAAGCAATGATATGTGAAGTCACTCAGCCGCTCGAAGCATTATGTATTATATGTATTGTACATAGTGCACATAGTTATTTGTAGTAGCCTTGGTCGGCTCTTGTGCATACCGAGTATTTATAATTATTTGTATACTTAAATGAGCCGGTCGGTTGATGTAAAAAGAATAATGTTATTATTTAATCCAAATTTTGTTTTGGAAATTTAAATTATTTATAAAAAATTTATTTGATTATTGAAATTTAATTTTAAAAATAAGAACGTTATAGGGACAATCCCCTGTGTCATTCATTTTTCTTCAAAGCTTTAAGTATCCCTCTCTAGGCTACCCCATTTTTAATATCAAGGAAATATCCTCTGATTTGTTCATTTTTCGGGACAAAGCTCTAACTTCAGTCATCAAACTTGAAACCTTGTTCATCTTCCCCAATTATAAACGTTGGCACCCTTTGAGTCTTTCTTCTTGCCAAAGCTGACATTGTTGAAAGTTTCCCGTTTGCCAACGTTGGCTTCTCTCCAAGCTATCATCACTGAAGCTGGCACTTTTAGACCTCTTTTGTTGCCAAAGCCGACATTGCTTAATTCTGTTATTTGCCACGGTTGATGCCACACCAAGTTTTCATTGTCGAAGTTAGCATTATCATCACCGAAGATGGTACTTTTAAGTCTTTCTTATTACCAAAGTTGGCATTATTTGAGTCTTCTATTTGTCAAAGTCATCACCTCATTGAGGAAGTTAGTGTCAAGAAGGTGTTCACGTCTTTACTTTCTTTTCACGATATGAATGAATCATTCATATTTTCGTGAAAAGAAAGTAAAGAGGGGCAACTGTGAACACCATTTTTTTGAAATAATAAAAATTAAATAATAATTTTTCTTACCCCACCATTCTGGAAAACCAGTCCAGAATCCGGATCTGGTCTCCTCCTACTCTCATCTTCCTCTTCACCACTTACCCAACAGCATGAAGGATTAAAAAAAGGAGGGGACACCAACAGCAAAAAAAACAAAAATGTAATATCCCTCTTTAGAAAAATTCAAAAAAAACTTTCTTCCTCTTATCTTCCTCATTATCAACAGCCACATTACACACCCCAAAATCACAACCAAAAACCCAAAGCAACTAAAATAATAAAAAAACCAAAAAGTCCCTCTCATCTGCCTTATCTCAACAACAATCCCATAACAAACCAAAAACCAACAACCCACCAAAACCAAAAATCCCTCTCATCTCCTCCACCAACAACATTCAACAATCATAAACCCAAAAATAAACAACCCAAACAGCAACCATTATCACCAATAAACAGAAACAACAAAAAAAAAGGAGAAGAACAGCCCCACCATCGGAAACCACCTCCACCGCATCGCACCGTTGGCCGGCCGCCCCAGTCGCTCTGACCGGCCGCCGCCCTTCCATCTTTGGTTCATCTCTTCTTCCAACTTTCCCTCTTTACCACTCTCCGCTCTCTGTTAATATGTTTATGCGTTAAAGAGGAGGCAAAGTTTAGACTAGGTTTCTGTTGCCTCTTTGTTGTTTTGGGCCAATGTTGCCTGAATAGGTTAAGGCCCATCTTTAAAAAAAAAGGGATTCTACAGTTTCAATATTCATATATTTGGTTTATAATTTTATTTGTAAAAGATGTATTTGTCTCGGTGGTGATGTATGAAATGCAAAAGAGGAGTGGTTTTAAGGTAACAGGTTCGAAACTGGGTTACTGCATTTATGCTTTGTTTTTTTCTATTATTTCGTTTCCTTTAACACATGAGAAATGAACATCACTAATCAATCATAAACACATTGTTGCTTTGGTGGTGATAGTTTCTTTATTTCATAAAGAGGACTTGGGTTCAAATCCCACTTTCTTCTTTTTTATGGGATCTATTTATTTTATTTTATATTATATTTTTGCTAGTGTTTATTTTATATTTTGTTAGTGTTTATTATTATTATCATTATTGTTATTATTATTATTATTATTATATTTTTGGCCAATGAAATTTTATTTTATTTTTTCCCTTTCTTAAACATCTTCCATTAAATACTTGATGGGAATATGAGTAAATAGCAAACCAATTGTTTTCTTTTGGTCTTCCTCCCTTTATTAATTTGATAGTTTGTTAATTTTACTCCTCTTTTTAATTTTTGAACTTAACCATAAAATTTGAGACTCTTTTTAAGATTATTTTTTAAATAAAATTATATGACAGTTTTATAATAGTGTCGTGTAAAATGCTTTGCCTACACCAGTATTATGAGATTATGAAAGGTAATACATGTACGAAGTACTTCGTCTTGTATTTTCCTTATGTATAAAATTTCTTTTGTAAAGATCCTAAAAATGTAGCAAGGCCCTTTTTCAAAACACGTAAAATTCTAGAAATATATTTTCTTTAAAAATCAAAGATTAAAGTCTCAAAAATAATATTATTTTTAACATCCCAAATTAATTTTTCAAAGAACTACGTGACCCTGATTTCTCGAAAGCTCGAGAATACGTAGGAGCAGAAAGTAGTTCCTGTCGGGTCCATCTTTCTTTGTTTAATTTTTAGAGTTTTCATTTTTGTCTTGTTACTAAAAGAAGGAGCTAAAACAACCCGACTTAATTAAAGACAAAAACTGAGACAGGAGAAATTTTTCCAAAATTCTGAACAGTTTCACACGTTCATAAGCAGCTTAGATTAGGAGCTCAGAATGCAGCCGGGGTAAAATAACAACAATCCGAAGGCGAGGGAACAGAAAACCGACCAGAGAAGGGGAAGATCGGGTCTGAATGCCACACGTTGGCAAGACCCAGTTTCGATTAAACAAAACCAGCGGAAGACAAAACTGGAGCGAGCCACGCTCGCTAGAGCGATTCCCATTCGCTGAAGCGAACAACTACCCTCGGTATCCCTTTACTCGGAATCGGGGATTCCGTTCACTCGGAAGTTTATACACAGTTCCTTATTTTTATTCAGGAAGGTCACACGCATGTTCCACTCGGAAAATGATAGTTATTCCACTCGGAATCTATAAACTTCCCTCACCCGGAATATTTCCCCAGTCATACATCACTCGGAGGTACTTCAACCTCAATTCACTCGGAAACGTATTGTACATTCTTCACTCGGCACATTTTAAACTTCCTCACTCAGAGATCACTTAAACCTCCATCCCTCGGAAGGGGCCTCCACAATCAAGTTCCATTCGGAATTACTCTGACCTCACATCACTCTGAGGAATTCACTAAGTTAAGTTTCACTCGGACTTATTTAAATCTTATCTACTCCGAATATATAACCTTATTCACTCGGAATATATGTAACCTTGTTCACTTGGAAGAGGACTCCTAGCATACACCTCAATCAGAACCATCACAACCCTTCTTCCTTCGGGAGTGGTTCATTTCGGATTTCCCACTCGGGAGGGCTTACTCAGCTATTTTTCACCTGGTAACATATGGACTAGCCTTCCCTCGGAAGTAGTTCACCCGATTACATTGCACTCGGACTAACATTTCACTCGGAACTGGCTTAAGCCTTCATCACTCAGAAAAAGGCCAATACGCTAGCCTCACTCGGAACGGCTCTCTACTATGCCCCACACGGAAACACTTTAGTTCTCTTTACTCGGAATCATGCAACCTTATTTACTCGAAGGTAGGTAACCTTGGACATCCCTCTACAGGAACATTCACTAAACAATTCAACACATATAGTCAGATATATATATATATATATATATATATATATATATGATTATACTCTCACAGCTATATCCCACTCGGAACCATTCGGTCTTTGACCTTTCTCCTATAACAGCCATTCTTAGATAACTCAACATCTTTATAACATTATATATATATAAACATATACTCAGAATACTGGTAATTCGGATTTCTTATATATAAATATGTGTTCAACATACAACGTTCTTAAGAGCTGGCCAAGGCTACATCTGACTATATATAATATATACTATATGTGCACTTCAACAGTCTAAGTGCTCATCACTCGGACTTGAGGCCTTCTCGTCATTCCCAGTTCGACCTGCATATACTGAAAAATATAGCCACAGTAGGGGTGAGCTTTTACATATTAAATGACAGTTATTGACTCGGATTAATCCTTGAATTCTACATCATGCAATTACACATCTCATTCAACAATAATACACACTGCTATGCTTTATGAACATTCACATATCATCATTTGATCGAAAGTTATTCAATTCACTCAGGCTATATAGTTCAGATTACTCGCTACAACATATACCACAACATAACATCATATTGCACTCGGCAACAGCATCAGTATACATACATTCATCCAGTTGGAATTCACTCAAGTCATTCAAGACTATATTACTCATATTATTCTTAATAACAATACACCAATGCACATGCATGCGGATCCGACTTAACAATAATTTCAGTTACAGATTCCTTCCCAGCCCCAGTCCATTAGCCCTTCCCGCGTGATACCGGTCACCTCGTGACGTCTCGAGACTTAACTCTAGCTCCATCGGCTATCACGGGCTCTCATAGGATCTAGCCAAGAATCTATAACTGGAAATCATCTCACAGGGTTCCTGACCTTCCACGGGTCACCCTTTTTCTATATATGCAACCTTATGCATTTCACAATGAACATCCATGCTTATCAAGTGCATCTCATGCAGCCATTAAAAGATCACCACCGATTCAACACAGTATTTGCATTCACTCGGCAATCTACACTTCCATCACATGCATTTTATCATTGTAAATCGTAAACAAGAATAGGCATAACAATGAAATAGTACATGCACTCAACATTCTCAATAAAATCAACATGCACTTCAACATAAGATTCCAAACGAGAACCAGCATATCAAACCCACATCTCATGCACTCGACATTCATAATGACATTCATATTTGTATGCATTCACACAATTTATAATCATCTCACACCCAGCTATCACTCAATCGAAATACCACAATCAACAATTACAAGCACAACACAACACAGTGAAGTAATATCACCCGTAACCCGTCCATAAACCATGCATTTGAGATGTAAGTCAGCTCCCCCTACCTGGAATGAAGATTCCAGAAGCTCCTCGAGCTTACAGTACCGATCGGTTGCTCTCCGATCGCTCCATTGGTCACTCATTCTCAACAAAATGACCCTGCTTCAGTCATCCACCATGACACTTAACTTTGGAGGAACTCCGAGCCACTCACACTCTCAGACAGCTCTGCCCTTCATGACATCCACGCTCTGCATGCAAGAACAGTGGGGAGTTCCAAGCCTCCAAGGCACCACGCTGTCCTCTCACTCGGTCCAGTGGAGGATTCTAAACGCTGTTCCCACACTCGAACAGTCCAATCTTCACCAACAATGGATGACTTCCCTGCTTCCAGGCACCCATCGCTGTTTTCTCCCTCACGGGCAACTCCGCCTCAACGACAGTGGACCATTTCCACAACTCTGAGGCACCCCAACGCTGCAAACTTCCTAATCGAGACTTTGATCGTCATCGAATGGAAGAAGAAGAAAAAGAAGAAGGAGGCGAAGGAACAGCAGATGAAGAAAGCTGGTTGCATGCACGAAGGGAAGAAATGCTCACTCTCTCTCCTTCTATCCGACTCTCAGTAGCAGGGGAGGACTTTAAGCCTCCAAAGCACCACAACAGTGGCTGATGAAGAGAAGAAGACGAAGGCAAAGAAGAAAGGAAGCTGGTTGCATGCCCACGGAGAATTGCCCAGCTCTCAAGGTCTTTCCTCCAACAGCGTGAGTAATGGAGTGAGAGAAGGGACCGAAGCCCTTTATACCACCAAGAGGGCACATGCGTAGTTTCTTCTGGCCTTATTATTACTCAGCCTCCTCTAATCAATCAACAATTAATCTAAATCAACCATTAATCAGCAACTAACCTTACTCGGTAATTAATTCAAAAATCAGGATGTTACAGGAGCGAGGTTAATTTAGACGAGACGTCCTGTTAATCTCATGTTTTTTTTTATAATATCTCTTTTTAAAATAGGAAGAGCGAGGTTAATTTGGACGAGACGTCCTGTTAATCTCATTTTTTTTAATAATATCTCTTTTTAAAAAAGAAGGAGCGAGGTTAATTTGGACGAGACGTCCTGTTAATCTCATGTTTTTTTATAATATCTCTTTAAAAAAGAAGAAGCGAGGTTAATTTGGACGAGATGTCCTATTAATCTCATGTTTAAAAATTTCGTGTCTATTTTTTGTCCATTTTTGTATGCTTTGTCATTTCGTACGTTCCCTTTCTGAAGAAGTTAAAATAATTTTTGGGCTAATTATAATGCGTGCTATCATCTTGAGGTAACCGTTTTATAACGGACAGTTGTGAGGTGCTAATACCTTCCTCACCTGTAATTAGACTCCCGAACTTGGAATTTCATTTTTATGACCAATGCTTTAACAAAGGTTTTTCCGGTATTTTACCTTTAAAAATATTGGTGGCGACTCCCTATTTTTCGAAAGGATTTCGAACCGTTTTACTATGAATGTTTTAAGGGTCGGCCTTCCCATCGCGATCCCGGTCGCGACAATGCACATGTAAGTCTCAGCCACATTCAAGTCTCATACCTTCTGTAACACCCTGAAGCCAACTTGCAAATCCCAAGATAATTACCGTCACTATGTAAAATTGTTTGGGTAACTTATTTTTCGCCTGGTAATTATCAAGTGATTTACAACCCGATTCCAGAGGTTACTAATATAATATCAGAGTGCGTAACTTTTTACATAATTAACTTATTATTATACATAATATCAGAGTTTTATACATATTATATTTAACAACAGGACCTGGATCTTATAAAATATAAAGATATAAAACACCAAAACATAGCATACACATAATACAAGTGTTGCGGGACCCCCATTCAGGACATACTACTCATCCCTTAAGACGGTCGTGATACCAATGAGGGAGGTGACTATGGGAAAGGTTTTGAATAGGAGAGGATTAAGGGCTTTCATTTTCTTTTGAATCCGGTGAATCATGATTCTAGTTGTTTTTGTGAATCTGATATCATATAATTCGAGTAATGCATCCCTTATGCTTCCTCATGTTTGCTTATAAATAAAAAAATTCATTGCAATCTGTTAGCTTGTTAGCTTTAAATAGTTTTTTTAGCTTTCAACTAACTTTTTCTTTTCTTTAATTTAATCAAACACACACTTCTAACCCATTAAAATTAAAAATAGCTAAAATTCATACACCAAGAGTTCGGTTTCAACAATTTATGAAGAGCTTATGAAAATAGTTCATGACTTTCATAATTTTGTTTGGCTTTTTAATAAGCTTTTTTTGTAGCTTATTAGCATAAATTATTTTAAATTTATTCCATTCAGTTTTATGATGAAATTCACGGTATAAATTATAGTATAAAAATAATTTATTGTATAAGTTTTTAATTAAGGTATGTTTGGTAAATCATGAGTATGATTTAAGCTAACTTGTAGTTTATTTTATAAGTTTAAAGGTTTATTAAATAAAATAACTTTTTTTGATAAATAACTTATTTTTGTAGCTTTTAGCATTTTTTAATATGTCACTTAGAGTAGATATTAAACTTATATAAGCTTCAAGCTTATTTTATTTTTAAATTTTTTCTTCTTACAAATATTTTTAAAAAACATTTTCATGTTTTCTAAAAAAATATATATTTTTATATCATTTTACATTTAACAACTAGTTTTAACCAATATATTTATCAACCTTTTACTTTCAGGAACAAATTTTTAATTAACTCATTCATTAATTTTATTATACACAAATTCTAAATTGCGTATTGAAACTTAAATAGATCATAATAATACCATTCGTTTATTTTTTTATTAATATCTTCCTTTTTTACTTTTTATCTATTTTTAGAAAATACCGATTTCAATAAATGAATATCTACTTACATTTTTTTGAAGAAAAATAGGTGTTTGGCGGACTCTTGTTTCGGCCTTTGCCTTTGGCAGTGGCATTTCATTTCACTGTCCAATCAAACTTTTTCCGTACTTCATCTCTGACCTGTCCATCCATCCAAACCTACCTATTCTCCCACTCAGATCGGTTGCAACTCTCCTCATTATTATTTATATTTTGTAGGGATGTGTTTGGCTGCTAACTATTTTTTTAGAGGTGTTTGGAATATATCTGTGCTTGGTTAAGTTTGATTAACTTTTTTAAAAAAATTATGATTAAATAGAATTTTAATTTTCTCAAATAATATAAAAGATTATATTAATTTTTATAACTCTATTCTTTTAATTACATACCAAACAAATTCAAGTTCTATTGTTTTTATAGATTATTAAGTTACAGATAAACATTAATAATAATGATAATTATCATAATTGTTCCTATTCATTCACTATGTAAGTTTGAAATAACTTAATGATAATTATCATAATTGTTCCTACTCATTCACTGTGTAAGTTTGAAATAACTTATAAAGAATCTATAAAAATAATTTCTCCTTTTCATAAGTTTTACTTATTTTAATAATTTAATTATTATAATTTATTAAAATAAGTTATTTTTAACTTATTTTAATAATTTGTATGATCAATTTTATAAGATCACCTCTATTTTAAGAAAAACTCATTATATAAACTCCTAATTAAGTTGTATATTTAAATCCACTTTAAAAACACTGCCATGAAAAACTAAAGTCAGACAATAAAATAAACTTAATGACTAAATTCTAACTTTATTTATTGTTGTATTTGTTAAAAAAACAAGTACATATGCTAAACTAATAATCTGGTTGGTCAAATTAAAATATATTTAGTAAAATTAATTATTAAATATATAATGACATAAAAAATATATTTTCTTTTAAAATACATAAGAATGATATTTTTTAAAATATGAGTGAGAGTAAATGTATAAAACAACAAAATAAGCTTAGAATTCATAAGATTAAACGTATGGTTTAAAAAAAACTACAAAATCTGATGTAAGAGCTGTTAATTAAATTTATCGAACAAAATATGATGCAAGGCCAAATGCATAGTATAAGCTGTATCTGTGTAGTTTTTAAAATAATAAAAATACCACATACAACAATTAGTAAATACATCCGTGAAGAATGGGATTAGAATTAACTCTATAATACTATAATACTTTCAAGATAAGAAATTCAATACTACTTACAATTATGTAATTTTTATTTTATTCCAAAAAGTAATTATATATTTGTAAAAAAGTTAACTAGAAATTCACTAGGAAACATTTTAAAAGTATTCACGAAAAAAGAAGAAGAAACATTTTAAAAGTATAATTTATTTTCCTAAATACATTAATATTTTCCTGTCATCTTTGATTTCATAAATGGTGTAAAGAAAATATTGAAATAACATTAAGTTAAAATTTAACTTATGTGTTGTATGGAATTTTATTTTTAAACTAGTTTATAAGTCTATGTATTGCATCCAATTTTTTAATTTAAAGAAAGTTTTATAGTTTAAAAAAATATATGTTAATATGATTAAAGTTTATTCAAATTTCTTTCAGTTTTGGGTTTATACCATTAGTCACGTGTTAATTAAAAGTGTAGCAAAATTTGATCCATAATTCATGAGAGATAGAAGAAGAAAAGATATAATGCAACCATACAGTGTTATATTTATATCCATTGATAAACTTTATTTGTAAAATAAACATTTCCATATTTTTTTTATTAATTTTAATTTTTTTATTAAACAAAAAAAGATAAAAATATTTATTTTATAAATAGATTTTATTAACAGATATACATTTTATAAATATAATATAATAATATATAGTTACATTGTAATTTTAAATACATAATAGTTCTATCTTAATCGCATATGAAACCAGTCTATCAAACATATTAAAAAAACACTATTCTTATAAGGAAAACTTTGTGTATATATTTTTTTTCCATTTGTAGGATACTCATTATTATTCTCGATGTCGGATTAATGGTTTTTAAAGGGAAATTAATTAAGTAATATGGTGTCACTTGACTAAAATTACTAGCATAAGTCATCACTAAACAAGTTTTTATTAGTCACAAGATTTTGACAAGCATCTATGCTCTCAAGGAACTTATGATGCGGTTATTGTCTATTTTCTGTTAGCAATGAAGATTAGTAGGCACCTAACTCCGCACTCTTCCTTTTCTTTAAAAACTGGTCCGTGGTCATCGATTATCATTTGATTCATTCATAAAACTTAAAGAATTAGTGTGTGTATGTGTATATAAAGAGAGAAAACCCTGATTGGTAGAGAGAGGGGGCTTGCATGCAACACTTGGAATTGGAGCAAACATACTAGCGAAGGTTTTTTCATTTTGATACATAATGTAAATTAGGTTAGGTTAAAAACCTAGATGGTAGCTTTCATCAAATAGGTTTGACTCTATAATTTTTTTATTAGCTAGAATTTTCATGGTTTTACTAGTATGCAAAACAAAAAAAAATATGCATGGGCTAAAATGTAAACAAAAATTATATTAAGAATCGTGTGCATAAGGAACAGTGACAACTAACAAATGTAAACAAAAATTAGATTAAAAATAATCCCCATTGATGGCTTCTGCATCACCAGTGGTTTTCGAGGTAAGCAACATTGATGCATTTTCAAAATGTACTGCTTTTTAAGTCTTGTTCTATTAGGAATTTTACTAAATATCTTATTTGTTTAGTTTTAGTTTTAGTTTATTTTTGTATTTTAGCTTTGTAGGTAAACAGACAAAAAAAAAAACCCCAATTTTGGATCCACACAGAAACATAAGCATGAAGCAAAGGAGACCAGGGTCAAAGTAGAGCGAGTTGTGCCAAGTAGCCTGACGTAGCCACAGAAGGTCTCCTTGGCCACTATATGTACTATGGGAAATTGTGAAGAGATAGTCACGACTTATATCTTTTCCTTTATGACCTTCACCTAGTTCTCTTTCACTTTTAGGAATTTAGAGTAATCTTAATTTAGCATGGCGTCATGTTTTTAAATTTTTTATTAATTTTATTTCAATTATAGCCCTATGTTTCGTTTATATATATATAATTGTCTTTGTGAAAACCTTGACACTGTGAGTAATCATAAGAATTGGGAAGTGAACTATGATCAGTCATTGTTAGGACAGAAATAAGGGAAGGATCGGGAGATAAACCAAATATAACTAAATAATCTTAAGTGACTATTATTGAACAGGACGAGAAGGCTAAAAAAATGACAATTTACCTCAATGAGAAAGCTGCTTGATAGGGCTAAGCTTCTTGCATTGGGCCTCGCTTTTGAAGACCTTGAAGTCATTGGAACATCTTGGTAATTCTTGTAGGTTTCTCTCTTTCCTAATTAGATTTGTCTTATGACTTTTCAATCTACTTATTCTGCCAAATCCTTCTTTCCCCACGCTCTTCCGCATGTGTGGTATCATATGCAATTATTATAAACAACCTTGTCAAATGTTGGTTTATACTTGTGCAAACCAATTTTTAGTCCATTGTCAGCTATATGGTGCTCTATCCAGACGACAAACTAAACAGGGTTTGAAAGTTTTAATACATGATAAAGACAGACAATGTTTGAATATCACAAATAATGTTGTATTCAAAGAAGTTTTCCAAAAATTATGGTTAGTTGTTATATTTGCTTATTTCATTTATTACTATATTTAAGGTTAAATATGTTATTAATCCTTATATTTTTATGAATTTTTGGTTTTGGTCAATGAGTTTTTTTTATTGATTTTGATCCTTATATTATTGAATATGTCGCAACTAGTTCTTAAAAGCATTGACAAAAAGAGAATATGAAGTCTATTTTAAAAAGTTAAATAAGTTAGAAAAACAAACCAAGAGACATATGAGATAATATTTTTGCTTATTTAGTTAACAACTAAGTTAAAAGTGTAATATTTGAAGGACCAATTTCAATATATTCAATGACATAAAGACTGAAACCAATAAAAAGAAAATTGAAAGACTAAAATCAAATATTAATGAAAACATATTTAACCATTCTATCTATTATTTATTACAAAGTATTTTATTTAATTTTCATAAGGAAGCACATTTTTTGTTATTATCTTTCATATTAAAGATGTGTAAATAATGTATTGGCTATTAATTTTTGGATCATGGCAATTATTATTTATTGACATTCACTGCAATTTACTTGTAGATTTTGTCATGTTTTGGAATCTATAAAATATTATCATGACTTCTATTATTACATCATAGTTATAAATTGTTTAATTAAAATTTAAATAAATATTATTTTACACAATATAACAGTAATTAAAAAATAATAATACATCATGCACAACACGGGCAATAAAAGCTTTATGTTGGGAGACTCGTGCATCCGCATGGGTTATATACTAGTTAATATTGGAGGATGATAATTGTTTGAATAATAATGTGAAATGTGACAATACAAGGAGTACTAATGGTGTGAGCATAGAGCATGACTTTGGTGGGTTTATTGGGCATTAAAAAGACCTAAGAGGTTTTGAGACTAAAAGACGCTTTAAGAAAGCATCTTGCTTATGCGGATTCAAAGGTCTTGGAGTCCAATGGTCACTTATACATATTTTTTAGTTTTCATTTAGGTTCTTAGGTTCTATATGGGCTTGGTTTTAGGTTTGGCCTTATATTTGGGCTATTTTTGCATTTGGACTTATATTTGTCACATTTAGAGCAGTCTGAAATTTAACTGGGCCTTGGGCCTATTTTAGTTAGCATGACCGAAATTATTAATAGGAAAGTTTGCTTCTTTATAAAATAGGTGTAATTATTGTCGTCCTCCCCCCTTGGAAAATTAAAGCTCAATTCTGACTTTGCCTGGTCCGATCCCTCTAAGTTAGCATCCTCTGGAATTATTGTCAGAGACCACCGAGGGGACTCTGTTTATGGCCAGTCTTCTCAACTTTGGGCTCCTACGGTTCTGCAGGCGGAAGCTCTGGCATTAAGAGAGGCCATCTCCCTCGCGCGGAACCTCGATTGGAAGGATATTATCCTGGAATCAGACAACCTTAACTTAGTTAGAGCATGCAGGGGAGAAGTTAAATTTGGGGAAATTGACGCTATTATTAAAGATATTACCTTCTTCAAGCAATCGTTTTCCTCATGCGGTTTCACCTGGGTAAGAAGGGAAGCAAACATGGCAGCTCATACGGTGGCCCATCTCTCCCTTAAAAATTCTCTTGGTCGCTGCTGGTGGCTTTCCCCGCCCTGGATCTTGAAGCAAATTATGGTGGAAGACAAACGTTTCATCCCACCGAGTATGGTCTATTCCTCGTCGCTCGTAGGTGATACTTGATTGTTCGTTGTTTGGTCCTCCTCCTCCATCCTCAACTCGCCCAGGTTTCCCTCTCTCTTGTTTGGGTACCCTTGCCGAGTTGGGCTTCTGAGAGGTTGGCCTTTTCATGTGTAGAAGCAAGTAGGCCTATGTGTCTTTTATTTTTTTCTTGTGCCTTGTGTATTGCTTCTTTGTACCTTGGGCCTTTGGGTCCCTCTTTTCTCAATGAATCTGATATAGTTTTCCAAAAAAATAAAATAAAATAAAATAAAATAGGTGTAATTCTTACTCTTTTTTCACATTTAAATCACATTTGAATGCAAGTTCATTTTTGCAGCGAGAAACTCTCATTTCTCTTAAAAACCTTGTGAGAATTTTAACATGATTTTATCAATGGAACATCTCCATTATGATCACATACTCAAGTTTGTCCTAAAATCTCTCTACGTGACCCCTCTCCCTCTCCTTTTTCATTCTTTCTTCTTCTAGTCTTTTTCTTGGGAATTCCACCTTAAACCATCACAACATAATTTTGTCACGCAACTGTTCCATAAAGGAGAAGATGAATTTAACGTTGATTAAAAGTTTGTAGATCAATAAATTGCCTCTAAAAAAATCCAGCTTAAATGTCCAAGAGGAATCATCCATGTCTATCCAAACCAACTAAGCCCAGCAAAATCATGTTCTATGCTCACGTGAGCTAATCGTTGGAAGTTTCCATCACGAGGCCATATAAAGATGAATTTTGATGTTGTTATACGGTCAGAGGTAGGAATTGGTTTTGGTGTGATGTTCCGTGATAAGGATGGAGAAGTGCTTGGGGCTGCGTGCTTATTTCAACCTGTATTGCATCTGGAGACTCATTGGCTTTTAAATGGGCATGCAAGGTAGCATCTGAATTTTGCTTCAAAGTCTTACAGGTAGAAGTCACAGATAGAGATAGATTGCATTGCCGTGGCTAATTGGTGGAAGAAGGGTGTTCGAAATTGTTCTTATTTTGACAATTTTATGTTTAATTGCCCTTAGTTTTTATGCTTTCTCAGTCATTCTTGTACTATCATGATATACGATAAATTTTCGGTTGCGCTTTCAATGAATATGGGTGACTGTACTATCATGATGGCAGAGGTATGAGGTATCTTTCAAGGATTACCTCGTTTAGTGGATAGAGGGGATTGATCGGTGATTATGAAAGTAGATTCTATGTTTGCTTGCAAAATGGTTCATGTGGTTTGCCCAAGTTATCACTCGTGCTTCTTTGGCACAACAGATTCAGATGTTATCTTTTCGGGTGGATCGGGTTATTTGGTTTCACATTCTGCGTGAAGGCAATTTTGTTGTAAATGCTTTCGCCAAACATGGTCATTCTGCGTGAGTAGCTTCCGGATCTGCAACATGGGCCAAGAAACTTCGTAAGAATGTAGTAATAGGCATGGGTAACCACTTCATCCCACTTAACAACCCCCGCACCAAGAAAAAGGAAATCAAAAATTACCTAGAGCTAAGATCAGTATACCGAGTGCTGTCTGATTGTCCCCGTTAAGATACATAACACTCCTGAAAATACCAGATTTTGTATCCCACACAATATTGAAAATCAGTAAAACATAGTAAACAGAATGTTGACCAACTTTACTCCCGAGAGGAGAAAGAAAGTGTGAGGAATGATTGGTGAAATGGAGACCAGTCTAGCAAAAGCAAAGGCTCAAAAAGAGAGAGGGAGAAAAAAATAGACTCATTGGTTTTCAAACTAAATCAAAGGCACACAGAGAGGGAGAATAGTTGCTAGTTAAGAGTTACAGGTTATCTGAGACAGAACAATAGGTATATATAAGTGAATCAAAATGCTAAGTTGTCTAAGAGAGAGCAATAGCTGCTACTCCAGAGTTTTGTTGGAAGAACTGTCTTTCTTCCTTGCTCAAAAGCAAGCCTTAATCCTACACTTACTCCCTGACTCCATCCCCTTTTTCACATACATTCGTTCTCCAGTTAATTGTCCTAGTTGTCCATCACAGTGTGAGTGTTTTCACCCAAACTGTTTTATTTCAATGTCAAAGTTCCAACATCTTGAAAATAATAATTTTCTAGCTTTAAACATTTTAAGATTCAACAATACAAACAATTCAGCCACAAATATCTAACAAAAAGGATGTAAGCTGACAGGTATGACAATTGCTCTGGGCCAAAAATTTACCTCGGGCAGCTTTTTGTGGAACACTACATCAAGTCTTGCATTGGGAGTATTTTCACACACAATCTTTCCATCCCGAGAAGCCAAGACCACCTGAACAGAGCTGCATATTGACAAATATAATCAGTTGTGCTACGACTGATACGTAAATATCAAAGCAGCTAATATAATTTTAGGAAGCATCCTCAATCAATAAAAACACTAATTAATGTAAGATTTGAAAGTATTGTTTCTTTTTCACCTGAAGATGATGTTGATTTACACTTAATCAAGAGAAAAAAGGTAAAGCATGAATGCCTTGATTGGCAGTGCCAGACAATTGGCTTAAGATTTAATTATAACATGAAAGTTACCAGTAGAATCATGGGAATTGTGATGACTGGGTCCAGGTGGAAGATAGACTTGGTTGTCAATAATTATCTCGAAGGATCAGCATTTGCCTTATCACCATACTCCTGTGCAGCTGAATACAGGACATACTCTACCAAGTGCAGGTCTTGTTTCCAACATCTCAATAAGACAGAAGGTTCTTTCAGTCTTAGCAAACTCTAATCAAAGTCCACATACTTACACACAGAATATAGTACATAAAACAATATCAAATATACAACTACAAAGGATTGAAAGAGATGCATAGACATGGGGAAGAGGGAAGGGCAAGAGGATGCAGCGGCCAGGCAGGGATTAAAAATAGTTAAGATTTGAAATTCAATGACATTGATGTATTGATGTGGCTAGATAATTACAATTTGCAATGAAAATATAATATATATAATGCCATCATCACAAACAATACAAGATTTGGACGAAACCAGTAAATACCAGCAACATTGGGTGCCTATGTGCAAGACTTCCAAAAAAATGTTAACAACATTCTGATAAAGATACTCAGCAGAACAGCAAAACCAAACTATAATAAGGTGTACACTATTCAAAACTTAACTGACCAGAACAATGAGATCTTTCAGAAGGTTTCTGTACACATAATGATGATGATGAAGATGGTGATAATGATGATGCACATTCAAAAGCTCGTTAGACACAGCTTCTTTCATTGAATTAATCACATCATCTAGAGCTTGAAGAACTTTAATCCGAGAAGCATTCAGCTGCATCAAGTACTCACTGCAACAAACAATTATTCACACCACAAAACCTAAACCATCTAAACTTGCACAGTGTTCTATATCACGGAACAAATCAAACCTCAAAAGCTAAACTCTGAATCTCTTTCATCATTAGAAAATTAAGACGAAAGAAAAGAAATAGAGAATAAATTAAACTCTAGCTTCATTTTGCAAAAGTTCACTACGGAGCAAACATTAGTAATTGATAGGTAAAGGTGCTTAGACTGATAGATTTTTGTTTTTCGGTTAATCACAAGTATCCTCCTTTAGACTCAGTCCTATTTAAAGCTTGGTCACAAAACTAAGGTTCTTTACCCCTCCCAATGAATGTGTTTATTAGGGATCGAAACTGAGGCTCTTTCCACAATTTGAGCCTGCGTTTCCAACTGAACTACAACTGATCGGTACACTGATAGATGCTTTGATACCCTATATGATTTGTGATTCATGCATGTTGAAACTGCAGATGAGTATAGCTAGCATCAACTTAATGTATGCTTGAGAACTCCTCTTGTTTGATGATTATAATTTATAAATGCTAATACATGATGAATGCATACTTGTAAGAATAATTTGATGACAAATAGTTACTGCATGTGTCTAAGAATTAGAAGGCTAAAGGTTATAGGATTATCTAAGGTTTGAGACCTGAGAATGTTATTGGTGAGCTTGAGATTGAGTTTTGTAAGACTAGTGAACAAATTGAATTGGGATGCCACTGCCAGGTTGCCAGCAGTAAGATTAAAAGTGGTTACAGCGTATCGTGTCTGAGAGATTCTACTGCGTCTACCAAAGTCTATGAATTCTACCTAAATAAGATTCTACTTATGAGTCAATGCAAAATTGGGGTGCAGACTAGTAAAATTCTGCAGTTGAATCAAGATTTTAAACTACAAGTTACAACTGATGCCTAAACATCAAAATAGCTAATAGCTAATACAAAAAATAGGAAACAGGAGGAAGCACTTCCAAGTTCCAAGCCTCACCTCCCTTTCCCTCTAAAATTTAACTTGCAGACATACACTTGGTCAATACAAAAAAGGTGAATCATGGGTAAGAAAGCGAGGCCCTGATTAGCAGTGTCAAACAGCTATTTAAGATTTAGTTATAACATGAACAATGCCAGTAGGGACTAGGGATCACAGGCACTGTGATACATTGTTGTAAATTTTGACTGGTGTTTGTGCTCGTATTCTTGCTTAATTTTCTTCCCGGCTTCGACCACTTGCAGCTTCTTGATATCGAATTCCTGCAGAGAAATAATAAGAAAAAGAAAGGTATGGTTCCATGTCAGTATCAAATGGATGCTGATGAAAACAAAAGAGAATGATTGGAGAATATGGTGGGGTTACTACTTCACGGGAGACAGATTTCATTGGCTTTTTCTTCAGCTTCTTAATGGATAAACCTTGCCACAGGTTGGGTTTGCATTGAGGCATCTATGTCAGTCATTTTTTAAGTCAATCCACTGGAAACTTAGTGGATTGCTGATTCAAGATGATATTGATCCATACCAACACTACCTCACCCCCACACAAGCTCAGCTCCTTGTTGTGTAATTCATTGTTTTCCCCCACATAATCTTGTGAACCATGTCCCATGTCACTTTACTAATATCTTTTCTAAAAGCATGTGAAAACAAACAATTACTCATATGTATTTTGACTATAAATGAAGGAATGGTTTTGTAGGGATTTCAACAATGAGCCTTAGTATGACTATCTCAACTCTTGTAAGGAATATGTTCCGCCAGGGGTTAACACATGATTGCAGCAAAAAACATCTTTCTCAATGGCATGAGGCAATTTGCCATCGTTAATTAGTATCATACAATTGTAGAGTGCACCATTAATTTTAATAACCTGAGGTGGAAAAGATAGCATAAGCTCCAATAAAATTGAAAAGAAACAGTATCGATAAAGCATTTCCGAGTTTTGCCTGTAGAAGGTTGCTAAGGAAAAAACAGTTAAATGAAATAAGCATTTACCAAAAGGTAAAGACACAAAAAGCCCATCAAGGTTAGCAACAAAAAACACAGATACTTACACAAGTTCATAAACATGTGAATACAAATACACGATAAAGTTGGAATGTAGAAGAAGAGGAAATCCTTCAGGACATACCAAGATCACTTGTAACACAAGGCTCAGGAAACCAAATTTGAAGCTTGAAGTTCCTACTTACTACCATCATTGACCTGATCACAGAACCCTCAATTTAATTCTCATTAAATTTTGTCAAGAAATTCATGTACTGGCAAATGCCACTTGGACATGTAATTATAACTCTAATTTAGGAAACACACACACACACACATACATAATATCCAAGACAAAAAGTAAAAAACATGAACAACTTGAAGCCTGCTCATGTATAAGGCAATAAGAAAAATCTGGCAGAAGTGAAATGGCATGCCTTTCTTTTTATTAAGAGCAAGAACAGATATTAGCAAGGGAAACAATAGTTGCTCTTTCTAACCAACCAAGGATCCTCAAAGAGAAACATACAAAATCATAACTCAAATGCTGCACCACCAACTAACAAAGAAACAACCGAACTACAAATGAAAATCAATTGAGAGCACCAACTCCGGTGCCACTCTTGCGAGCAAGCTTAGTCCACTCCGTATGAAATGCCCCAGGGCGATCAATCCTCTCATAGGTATGAGCCCCAAACAAGTCCCTCTGAGCCTGAACAAGGTTAGCAGGGAGCCTAGCCCTCCTATAAGTATCAAAGTAAGCAAGACTAGCACACATCCCTGGAGTGCTAATCCCAGCCGAAATGGCCAACCCCACAACCCTCCTCCATGCGGCTTGCCTCTGCACCATTTCCCTGGCGAATTCGGGGTCCACAATCAAGCTAGCCAAATTAGGGTTCCTCTTATAGGCCTTCTTGATCCTATCCAAGAACACAGCTCTTATAATACACCCTCCTTTCCAAATCCTAGCTAACTCCCCCAAATTCAAGTTCCACCCTTTCTCATTACTCTTTGCCCTCAACAAATTCATCCCCTGAGCATAGCTGCAAATCTTGGAAGCATACAAAGCCTGCCTCACATCATCAATCAACCTCTTCTTATCAACCCCACTTCTCACTAACCCCCCCTCATCACTCAACCCTGCTTCCTTCAAGACACTTGCAGCACTCTCCCTCTCCTCTTTTAACCCACTTAAGTACCGACAATCCAACGAAGCCGCAATCGTTGGCGCCGCCACAGACAGCTCCGCCGCCTGCTGCACCGTCCATTTCCCGGTCCCCTTCATCCCTGTTTTGTCCAAAATCTTATCCACCAAATACCCCTCATCTTCCTCATCCTTCACCTTGAAAATATCCGCGGTGATCTCAATCAAGAAACTCTCCAATTCCCCTCTGTTCCATTCAGCAAAAATATCAGCGAGTTCGGAATTCGTTAACCCTCCCAAGTGCTTCAGAACATCGTAGGCTTCGGAGATGAGTTGCATGTCACCGTATTCGATTCCATTGTGAACCATCTTCACGAAGTTTCCAGAACCTCCCTCGCCGATGTAGGTGACGCAGGGGCCATCGTTGGGCACTTGAGCGGCGACTTTGGATAAGATATCTTGGATGTTGGAGTAAGCTTGGTAGGACCCACCAGGCATTAAAGAGGGGCCATTGCGGGCGCCATCTTCTCCGCCGGAGACGCCCATGCCGAGGTAGAGGAGGCCTTTCTCGGAGACATGTTGAATGCGGCGTTCAGTGTTTTCGTACCACTCGTTGCCGCCGTCAATGATGGTGTCGCCAGGCTCGAGGTGGTCAGAGAGGGCGGCGATGGTTTGGTCGACGGGGACGCCGGCCTTGACGAGGATGATGACTGATCTGGGGCGTTGGAGGGAGAGGACGAAGTCGCGAGGGTTGTATTTGCCGATGAGAGGGAGTGAACCTTCTTTGTGGGCCCGATCTACGGTCTCGTCGACCTTGGAGGTGGTGCGGTTATAGACGGAGATTGGGAAGCCCTTTTCGGCGATGTTGAGGGCCAGGTTTTGGCCCATCACAGCTAGGCCCGCTAGGCCTATGCGCGAGAGAGTTGCAGATTCCATTGTTGCCGAGATGGGAGATTATGGAGGAGTATCGAGAGAGAATGGATTTAGCCTGTGTAATGTTTGATTGTCTGTTGTTATACTAACTTATAAATGTGTTTTTGGTAATTAGCATTAGTTTAATTTTTGTTTGGGTTGGTGGGTGGCGGACTCGTCGAGGGAGCCAAGGGACAACGACCAACGAGAAGGTGTCCGTTGCCTCCAAGAAAAGAATCTCTCTATCCAAACGACTGCGTTTTCATTCTCACCAAATCAGTCAACCCCACCTTCACCTTCTCATTCGTTTATTTAATATTTCTCATCTTCTTTTGTTTTATTTTAATATATCATCACCAAGTACATAAGTCAATTAATAAGAAAAATATCTTACTTATTGTAAAAAATAATTATTTTAATTTAATTAAAAATTTACTTAAAAAGATAGTTGTGTCAAAATCCTACTAAAAGCACTTGAGAGTAAAAAGTGTTACATATTTTTTCAGTTCTCGTATGACTTTATTATTTACTATCCTAGGATTATAACTCGATTGTCCCGTTTCAATTTACATCAAATTTATGGTATCTTTGGTTAGTTTGAAAGTGGGACAAAAAATTTTCATGGGAAAAAATCTCTACACTAAGACACTTTTCTCTCAACACCGCCATAAAGTGAGTGAGAGGTAGGATGTAGGTCTCTCCTCTTTTCTTATTGTTCTTATGAATATCATTTAATTGAGAGTTTGTGTTTAGTTTGTTTCTCTTTTTTTTCTCTTTTTCTCTTTTCCATCATTTTTTCTTTCTCTTACTTTTTCATCACTTGTCTTTCAACTGGCCACTTTCACCATCATTATTGGAATTTTCACCACTTTCACACTTCATCTACCCACCTTTACACCTTTGACCACCACCCCTTTACAGTCATTACCACTATAAGTTAGGATTTTTCTTTTTCGATGTTTGTTTCTACTTTTCTAACCATTTTACCACCAATAATTTTGTTTTGTCCGACCACGCTTGTTCAACTGGATTCATTCACAATTTAAGATCTCATAACTTGTTTGTTGGCCACTTTTGTGATCAAGTTAGTCTACAACGGGTAGAGTCAGAATGGTAATATTTGAGAAAATGAAGCAACATATAGAAAGAGGCTTAATCAAATCCTTGTTTCATGGCAGCGTCTTGGATATTATAGTTTTTACATAAGTTGTATTTTGTTGTTTGTTGTAGGTTTATAACCTTTGAGTGAACATGTATATATTGTATGTATCAATCACATTATAAAATCACTCTTTTTTCTACTATGTAAAGGTTGTTAGGTTGTCTTTATGACTTTGCGACCAAATCTTTGTTGACCAAAAAAAAATTGGTGTGATTGTTTTCTTTTGTTCGGCTACTTTTTTGTTTTTTTATTAGAAAACTTTATTTTTAAATAAACTAAACATCAAAGAAAAATAATCTCATAATTTTCTCATACTTTTTTAACCAACTAAACAACCTTTATTTTCTCATATTTTTCATATTTTCTTATATTTTTTTCTCCTAGTTTTCTCGATAACTAAAAGACCCTAAGTTATTTTCAAGGAAAAAAGCATTTCATTTGGAATATTTGTACAGAAAAAATATATAGTAATTAGTTTTTTTAATTTTTTTATAGAGCATATAGTAAATAATTAAAAATTAAAGTGACTTTCTCTACAAAGTTATTGTAATACTTGTTCATATGCTTACAAATAATTTCTAAATTTTTAAAAAATTATACTATATAAGTCTTTTTTTCCCAAAACATTAGAATTTTCCTTTATATTTTTCAAGCAGGGAAAAGAAAACTAGGGAAAAAATAATTTTTTGAATTTTTTTTAAGTTATGTTTTTTAACTTACATGTGTTTCGTAGGTCTTATAAATAATTTTAAGTTTTGTAAACCAAAACAACATTTAAGTTTAGCTTTGTGATGCAATTTGTTTATATTAACCCTTGAAAATTCTATTTTTTGAATCATCTTTATAATTACATATTAATAAAGGGTCATATTGTTAAACATTACATGTGATATCACGATGTTAAATTTTCGAACTCAATAATTCAAAAGGGCGTGAGTTATTGAAAACTTTTTATAATATGTGTTTGGTATTTATGTAATATTCTGAATTAAATTATTAGGTAAATTTTATTACTCAAATAATAAATTGAGAGTGTTAAATTATTCCTAAGCGGTTAAGTTAATTTTTAGAATTTACCGGGGTAAGTTTCGGGTAACCGTTGGTTATCCGGTTGATTTTAAAAATTAACTGAACATAGAAAATTACAAGGTTGCCCTTAATGCCATAAGTTCAATTTCATTTTCTCTCTCAATTTCACCGTGCTCTCTTTCTCGCATGCAACCTTGAAAGAAAAAAAATTCCATTGTTTCCTTTCTTCTTCACGTGGCTCCACTCCATCTACCACTCTCTTCATTTGATTTCTTCAAATTAAAGCAAGAATCACAGTTCCACTTCCTTTCCCTTGCTCACGACAGTCATGGATTCCTAGGAGAAGCTCTGATTTCTTGGTTTAAGGTAAAAACTCTTTGGTTTATTTCAGCCATGGTTGTTCCTCTTGAACCCCACTTCTTAGTTGCTTCAATTTCCATGTTTCTAAAGTTGTTTGGAGTCGTTTCCATATGTAGGCAGCATTTGATCATTGTAGGATTATTGATTCTTTTGTTTTGGTAAGTTTCAATAATGCCCATGGTTTCCATTGCTCTATTCCCGTGAGTTTGGGTCTTGATGATAACTGTTTTCATGAATTTAGGTGATTTGGAAGTGATTACAATGTGTGGGCAGCCTTGGTACCTTGGGGGGTTTTTGATTCTCTTCATTCTCGTAAGTTTCAGAACCCCCGGTGCTTCAGTTTAACTTCATTCCGTGTATTTGAGCTTAAACCTTTGATTTCCATAATTTAAAGACTATTTCAGAGCTTGGGTGGATATTGGACAACATTGGGCTTTGTTAAAAATCAAGTTTTTATGAGATTGGCATTGATTGGTAAGTCAGGAATTTACCGAATACTATATAAATTGGTGATTTTAATCCCGAATGCATTTTTTATAGTAATTAAGTTATTAAAAATAAATATTGATGGTTTTAGGAATTATTGATGTTGTGAGTTAGTGATCAGAGTGTGTTGGAAAGCTTCTCGAGTTTTTGGAATCATCAGTTCCAGGTAAGGGGAGCATTTATATTTTAAATGTATGGATTATGGACAAATAAGAGTATATTTGTATAGTTATAATTGATTGATTATGATATTTATGAGGAATTATTGATGTTAATGATAATATGATTTTGTGTAGTTAATACTTGATTGGCATTATACCCCTTGTTGTGATGTTATGAGAATTTATGAGTTCTTGATATGTATGGTCTCATTCATAATTGTTGTGTTATTAGATTGCATGAGGTTGCAATAAAAATGATTAAATGTTATTGATTATATGGCATGTGGTTGCTTTGATGGTTATGTTGCAATGATGATAAATGGATAGAAGATACTTAATTAAGCTTGCGGTAACTTAGCAAATGATATGATTGATTGTGAAATTGCTAATTGTTGTATGTTGTGCGATGTTGTGAAATGGAAATGAAAATCCCTTGGCGATGGTAACCAAGTGGTGGCCCTTGGTGATGGTAATCAGGTGGTTTGAGGATAATTGAAGTTATGTTGCATAACATTTCATATTTTAGACGCACACAGGACTGCAGGGGGCCTATGATGTCAGCCCAGATGGGAGGGCAACCTTTGGATAGGCACAAACCGTTTGTGGTTCCCTCCGAGATCCACAGCCTCCTTGGAGTAGGTTTAAGGTCGACCCATAACACCTTGTTGAGTTGTCATTGTCACTGAGAGTGACTAGTGTTATATTATGCCCAAGAGATTCAGTACCGGTAAAACAGAATTAATGATATATGTTGTGAAAATTTATACACCGCGGTGTAATCCCATCATTAGAGTCGGATCCACATGCATATGCATTTACATATTGAGTTTTAGTGGTTTGAAGCTTTGGATGACTCATGAGGTGTAATTAATATGTTTATGGAATGTGAATTATGTTATATGATAGTGAACTATATTAATGTGATGTGTCGAATTAGATAGGTGATTATGATTACCAGGTTGAAATCTGATTCAATAGCTATTATTTAACATATAATACACTATTGTGGTTATCTTTTTAGTGGATTTGGATCGAGATGGTGAATGTTGAGTAGTCACCAAGCTTGTGAATGAGTTATTGTACATAAATGTATATATGTGATGTATAGCTTTTGGTAGTATAACCTTGGCCAGCTCATATTGTATATGGTTTTGTTTTGATAATGATATATATTGTATAGTGGACTTTAGGTAGCTAATGACTTCACTGGAAGTCTAGATTATGATTTTTTGATATCTAGATATATGTATATGATGATGATATTGGTTCATTTTGATATGTTGATGTGGTTGACCATGGATGATCCCATATGGGTTACATTTGTTGCATTATGTCCAGGAACTACGGATTGATATGTTTGATGCATTGATAGATCATTATGGGCAGGAATTGTACATTGCATTGCATTGGAATGATGTATGCATTGAAAATGGTTTGATGTTGTGAAGTTGGAATATAGATGATTTTTAGTGGCAATTATGCATAATCATGAACTGGATAGGCCAAAATGTGTTTCGTGAGGTTTAGGTACCTCCGGATAGTTTCAATAGGATACATTTATGATTTAGAACTTGTGTGAATTGGAACGGATCAGTTCTATAGAGTTTTGAGGCCTAGGTTGCATGTTTTAGCTTTGAAATGGTCAAATTGCATTTTTGTGTATAACTCCTTCAGTTTTGAGAATTTTTTAGTAAGGTTGATTGCCACACGTCATAAATGTGGTATTTTAGGTGGTGTCAAATTTTGGTGGTGTTTGATGATCATTTGTGGGAGTTTGGGTGCGTGGAAGTTTGATTGTTAGGCATTTTCTACACAAATGTTGCATTCTGTTATGCTAGTAATCGATTACCAATTATGTTGTAATCAATTACCAAAGAGCAATTGTGCAGGAACCTGCATTTAGCTTTCCGGTAATCGATTACCTCTATTTTGGTAATCGATTACCAAAAGCAAAAAATTTTACACATGCTATTTATTTAAAGTTGGTAATCAATTACAATGATGTTGTAATCGATTACTTGGTACCCAGAACCCATATTTTTCATGTTTAAGCATATGGAAACCCATCTAACTTCCGCCTAACCTTTCTAAACGAATCAAATTAATATTTTGAGGTTCCAAACGACCAATCGAGGGTCGTAATACATCAAAAAAGATTTTCTTTGGGTTTTTCTCTAAATTGGATATTAGAATGTCACATTTATTTTGGTATTAGAACAGACTTTTAAAGTCCAAGGCTAAAGATTACTTACTATATGTTATAAATTGTGTGATATTGTGTGATAAACTTCTAAAGTGTTGGAATAATAATGTGATCAATTGTGAATAATTGTGCATCCTTATCCTTGAAATAGTATTAAAGTTTGGTGTTAATTTCAGGATATGATATGGCGGAACGCTAGGGTATGGATGCCATGGCATCCGCTTTCCAACGTTTTGCAAATATTCTTGAGAGACAAGCTTAGCCTTAGGCCTAGGATCACTAGGGCTTGGATTGCTTCTTAAAAAGAAAGCCTAATGAATTTCATAACGGCTTTAATCTTGAACCAGCCTACACTTGAATTCAAGATTTGGAAAGGATCTTTGGTAGCCTCTAGTGCACTGAGGCTCATAAAAGTTTAATATGTTGTTTATATGCTTTGTGGTGAGGTAGAGAATTGGTGGAAAATTACTAAGGTTAGGATGATTGCAACTGGTACCCAATTAATTTGGGAAAACTTTAATGCTTATTTCTTGGAGAAATACTTTCCTGATACTATGAAAAGTAGGAAAGAGCCGGAGTTCATGGAACTCAAGCAGGGTTCTATGACTGTGGAGAAATATACAGCTAAATTTAAGGAACTTGTTTTATTCTATCCTTCATTCCAGCAGCCTGGGATTGAAGGTTCCAAATGCATAAAGTTTGAAAGTGGTTTAAGGCTAGAGATTAAAAAGGCATTTAGGCACTAGGAGATCTGGAGTTTTCCTGTTTTAGTTAACAAATGTCAGATTTGTGAAGAAGATGTCAAGGCTCATATGGGCCAAAGTAGTAAAACAAATGTTTCTTTGAAGCCACAACAGCCTAGCTTCAAAAAGTAAGGCTATTCTAGTAAAGGTGGGTCGTCTTATAAATCTAGGGAGCGAGGTGGATATGGTAGTCATTCTGGTAGCCATCCTATAAATAGCAAGTGCTTTAAATGTGTTGGAGATCACTTTGCTCGTGGTTGTGACCATGATGAGATTGTTTGCTTTTAGTGCAATGAAAATGGGCATATCCGCCCTAACTGTCATCAGAACCAACAACAAGTTAATGCTAATGTGAACCGTGGAGGCTTCATAGGTCGAGGTCGTGGAAACGGTAACCGTAGAGGCCGCGGTAATGGTGGTTGTGGTAACATGATGGTTGAAAGAAATGACTATGGTGAGAATGCTAACCCATAGGCTATAGGCAGAGTATTTGCTATTAATGCTGAGAAAACTGCACAAGCTAATGATTTGGTGCAAAGTAAGTGCTCACTTGATGGTTATACTCTTGATGTCATATTTGATTCTGGTGCTACACATTCCTTTATATTTGATGATTGTGTGAGGCATCTAAGATTGCATGTTTCTGATATGGATCGCACCCTTGTTGTATCTAACCCGACTGGTATTAGTCTACAGACAACAACAATGTGTAGAGATGTATGCTTCACCTTGGGTGATAAGCGGTTTATTACCGACTTGATCTATTTACCCTTGAAGGGTCTTGATATTGTTCTTGGCATGGATTGGCTATTAGCCAACAAGGTGATGATTGATTGTCAAAACCGAAGAGTGATCTTTCCAACACGGAGTACCAAAGACTTCACAGTCCAAGGTATATCCCAATTACTTGTATTGTTATCTTTGATTGATGGAAAGAATGGATCCCAAGTGCATGATATTCTTATTATGTATGACTTTCCTGATGTGTTTCCAGACGATGTGTCAGGTGTTCCTCTTAAAAGAGATATTGAGTTCTCTATTGATCTCGTTCCTAGAGCTGAACCAGTCTCCAGTGCTCCTTATAGAATGTCTCACATTGAACTAGCAGAATTAAAAAAGCAAGTGGAGAAGCTGTTGGAGAAGTAATTTATCCGACTCAGTATATCACCGTGGGGTTCTCCAGTGTTACTAGTTAAAAAGAAAGATGTGCGGTTGTGTGCCGATATTGCTTCCCTAGTAACTCACTTGGAAAATATTTTTATACTCGGGGAAGTAACGATTAACGAAGCTTTTGACAAATCGAGAGCCATGTGGGTTACGGGCCTTCCGATCATCCTGAAAAGATCTTACGTTTTTGTTTTGTTTAACCTTTTTCTTTTGTTTGACGATTCAGAAAACCTGTAACTTAAGACCTAAAAGCTTAAGTAAAAACGTATAAAATGGAAGGACTGCTTTCCTGTTAGAGGATCATTAGTTTAAAAAATGTATCATTTTGGAAAGAACAATTCATCAAACGGGCAAGTGGTCCACTAATTTGGACTAGAAGGAAAAGTGAGGGTGAGAAAAGGTAGAGGAAAAGTCTGCCCCTTTGTGCCTTAAATTGGATTTTATCTTAAGGCCTCCTACCTATATCTAGGATTTTCTTAACAATGATACCTCGCATTAGGTGGCTTGCATTAACTGTCTAAAGGTCACTAGAGCCAAGATCCTACTTATGATGTTGACCACAATAGTAGAAAGTCTACTAGGTGTGGGACACCATGAATAAGTCAAACTCTACGATAGCCAGACAGGACGTACGTCCCAAATGACACCGCTAACAACCTCCCCTAATCTTAAGCTTCATTTGGGCCTGGGTATAGGGCCCCACTCAAAAATGTGTGCAAACCATAGGTGTAGTGTGTGAAAGGGGCATCCAATACTTGTACAAACACAAAACATTGAAAAGTCGTCTACCTTAGGGTTCAACAATAACAACACATAACATTAACGGAAAATAAATGGCATAAGTTCAAACAAAAGACGTTAAATAATTGAAGACTAAACAAAACACGCGCAATCATATTAAAAAGGATTGACTGTCAAAATCCTCAACGGAGTCGCAGCTGTCGCGACCAAGATCGCGGCGGGAGGCTGACCGTAAAAAAGAGAATGAAAGAAAAAGGTTTAGAAATCCTTTTGAAAAACAGGGAGTCACCATCAATATTTTTTATGGTAAAATATTGGGAAACCTTTGTTGAAGCACCGGTCATGAAAAATGAAATTCCAAGTTCGGGAGTCGAATTACAGGTGAGGAAGGTATTAGCGCTTCACAAATGTCTGTTATAAAACAATTACCTCAAATTGATCACACACATTTTTAAATAGCCAAAAAATTAATTTAACCTCTCGAGAAAGGGAACAAACAACACAGACAAAGAAATTTTTGAAATAAGGTTAACATGATGTCTCATCCGAATTAATCTTAAATTAAATAGCTTAACTAATAATTAAAATAAAATAAAAGGTTAACAGGACGTCTCGACTAAATTAATCTTAATTTATACATAATAAAAATTAAGAAAGTTAAAATAAAATAAAATGAAGTAGAATAAAATAATATAAAATAAAATAAAGTAAAGGTAAATAAAATAAGGTAAATTAAAATAAAAGATTAATAGGATGTCCCGTCTAAATTAATTATTTTTATAAGAAATTATTATTTAACAAATAAAAAAAGAGATGGAAAATGTGAAAAGATTAACAAGACGTCCCATCTAAATTAACCTTCTCGTAATAAAATTGTGTTTTTAAAATTAAGTAGTAACAAATATAAAATTAATTAAAATAAAACAAAGAACACAAAAATTAATAAAAGGAAAACAGGCCCGACAGGAATTATTCCCGCTCCTACGTATTCCCGAGTATGTCAGGAAATCAGGGTTACATAGTTCGAAATTTGAAAATTTATTTTTTAGGTTTTGAACTATTTCCTAAAGAAAAGGAAAATAAACAAACATACAAATAAATAAATAAATAAATAAGAGAAAATAAGTACATAAGTAAAAGACAAAATAAAAAAGACAAAAGAAAAGAAAGAAAAAGCAAAAAAGAAAATAAGGAATCAAGGTTGAACTTGCTCCTTTTTGGACTTGAAACATTGTTCCTTGCCATCAAGACAACAATGTTTTATGTAAGGAAACTAAACTAAATAAATACAATGCATTATACAAGTTCAACTTTAATGTTAAAAAAATTACAAATGTGGAACCCAGGTTTCAAACTCGTCCCCCTTTGACACATGAAGCGTGAGTGTGCCACTAAAGTTGTTATGGTTCATTATCATTTTTTGGACATAAAAATACATGAACCATAACTGTTTCAGCTCTGTTCTTTTTTTAAAAAATATTTAATAATATTATTTTTTTATATTTTTTAAACGTGGGCCTCTGGTTCTAGAGGCCTATAGCTGAAAGAAAAAGGGGGAAACCACCCTAATTGCCTACACTTTCAAGAAATAGCAACATAATGGGTAAGAAAGGGGATAAAGGGAAAAACAAGAGAGGGAGAAGAAGAAGGCAGCGAGGCAGGTGACGGTGGGCGGCAGTGGCGGTGATGGTCTGACGACGGTGGTCCGATGGTGGTGGCTGCGGTAAACCTTTTTTTCTCTCTTTTTGCTTTTTTGGTTCCTTTTCCTCTTTTGGCTTTTCTTTGGTTACTATTTTGGTTTCTTTCTTTTCTTGTTAGTTGTTTTTTTGTTGTTGATGAGGATAGTGAAGGAGATAAGGTTGGTGGAGAGTTTTTGATGGAGATGGAGATGTTATAGTGTAAGTTGCTGTTGGTAGTGTGGGTTGAAGAAGATGGGAAGAAGAATCATAATTATGTGTGAGGGGTTGGAGATAGAAAAAGGTTCAAGCTTTTTGATTGTGGTCTGTTGTTTTATAACCAGTGAATGAGTTCCTTTTTGCATTCTGAAGCATTTCCTTTTTTATGTCCCAAATTCAAAACCTTTCTCTTATTCTCATTTGTTACAGAGGCCATATTCAATCTTTGATGCCTGAACAATTTTGACCTTATGGGGTGTTGTTCTTACTTTCCCTTGTGGTGATTCTGTTCCTCTATTTAAGAACCCTCTCTTCCCCAGGATCTAAACATTACTTCAAAGGGGAAAGAGAGAACAAAACAAAATAATAATAATAACAACAACAATAAACAAAAACCAAAAAATGGTGTTCACAACCGCTAGTTGAACAAGCTCACAATAAAGAACAAATACTTGTTGCCAAGGATTGATGATATGATTGATTAGTTGAGGGGTACTTCAGTCTTTTCAAAGATTGATCTATGATCTAGATACCACCAAATCTGGGTTAAGGCTTCTGTTATTCCCAAAACGACATTCAGGGCCCGTTATAGCCACTTTGAATATGTGATAATGTTGTTTGGTGTAACCAACGCTCCTGCGGTGTTCATGAACTATATGAATAGTATTTTCCATTCCTATTTAGATAGATTTATGGTGATGTTTATTGATGACATCTTGATTTATTCTAAATCTCATGAGGAGCACGAAGAACACCTCCGTTTGGTACTTTAGGTATTAAATGAGAAACAATTGTTTGTCAAGTTGTCTAAGTGTGATTTCTGGTTGGATCAGATCCAATTTCTAGGGCATGTTATCCAAGCATGGTGTTGCTATTGATCCATCTAAAGTGGAAGTTATTATGGCTTGGGAGAGGCTCAAATCTGTTACTGAGATTTGGAGTTTCACGGGTCTGACTGGTTATTACAGGAGGTTCATTGAGGGTTTCTCCAAAACTGCCTTGTCGATGACTAAATTAACCTGATAAGGCATTCTTTTTGTTTAGACCCCTAAATATGAGAGAAGTTTCCAGGAACTAAAGGCTATATTGACTTCCAATTTTATGTTAGCATTGCCTAATTTATAGAAGAGCTTTGTGGTATATTGTGATGCATCCAAAGTTGGGCCTTGGGTGAAGACCAAGATGTGTTTTGATAATAACAAAGATGTGTTGAACAAATCAAGCAAGGAACTTTAGGAAAATAATGTAAGAATTAATAAATAAGAGAACTTATGGCCTAAAGTACTAAGCTTTTGAAAATATGCATTCTAATGGGAAGTAATCGATTACATTATACACGTAATCGATTACCATTAAGAAAATGTTTTTGAAATTTAAAAATGTGACTTTTAAGCATTGGTTAAAAGCGAGTAATCAATTACCTAATTCAAGTAATCGATTACCAAGTTTAACGGTTGAAAAGTAATTTAAAATTTAAATTAAGTAATCAATTACCATAATAATGCAATCGATTACCAAGTGCCTAGTGTAACACCCTCGGTTAAATAAGATAGACCTTTCTATAGGATCATCTTATTTAACTAAGAGGTTAAAAGTTTTTAGAAAAAGTGAATATTTTTTTTAAATAAAATAATGGCAGATCAGTGGAAGCGAATAGTAGATAATTCACATAGTCATTCACAAACCATAAGCAATTGTACTCTTAACAGAATGGGGCACATAGGCACCCTTAAATAGATACAATCATCCATTGTCTTATTATTTATTAATAAATATTCCACTACATATATCCTTCTTTTATTGAACGTTCCCAGTTGGTCCAATGTATTGCTGTTCTTCGTACTCTGGTTATTGGTTTCCTAGCTCCTCTGTTATTATTCATCAGAAAGGGTGAGTATATACCCAAGACCCTGAAGGTTCCCGGTGCGGACATATCCAGACAACAGATAATATAACATAAATCATACAATTAACATATTTACAACTATAACAATCAATAATGCTGTCATGGAATGCATGAGTTAGGTTTATTATAATTTATCTTTAGTTAAGTCTCATGATGCATGTGGGCCCAATAAACCAATCCACCATCACCATTATCTCATTCTTTGGCAGTCATCCTACTCAAGTTGCCCCTTGGGACAATGTTTCCATACTAGAGCGATCGGAGCTCACCAAGTTCCCCAATCATTATTTAATCATCATAAGGTACGAATGAACTCACAGGTTCTAATCATTATATTATCTTGGGACTTGGCTCTATACGATCATAGTTACATTCCGTCATTTAGTCAAAGTACACCAGAATTGCATCGTCTGACCCGGCTTCAGGTGCGACTCTGATGCCATTGGGTTTCCGTCCCGGTTGTACTCCCAAGATTCTCCTCAGAGATCGGACGTGAATGTCCTCCAGCGTACCAGGTGTATTGAGACACCCCAAATCGTAGGGGTAAATTTTTCGCGATTTAACGAGGAAATAATTTAGGAAAAGAAAGCATCGCCGAGTAAGTTTTCAACAAGTAACCCTGGATCTTTTAAAGAAACCCATCCCATATATGAAGATATGAGAGGGTGTATAACTTCAAAACAAGAGTTCTATTTAGATAATCAATCACATAATCTTCAACAAGAATAGTTGAAATATACGTTAATTCAAGAAGCATAAATGATTATGAAATACAGTTCAAGGATACTTCAATTGATTTCTAAAATTAGGACAAATATATGAATATTTAGTCTTAGACTTTAGTGGGACATGTCACAAATATCACCTATTAGTCCCAAATTGAAAGTCATAAAAAGTTGGGTTTTAAACCCTCCTAAACTTGAATTTTTCAACGTAGTGGGTTCGGTATTTTATGCCTTATGAGAGTTTGAAAACTCCAATTGAGGTAATACCAATTTTCACACCTCCGTGACTTAATTGTATACAACTTTCATGAAGAAGTCGGAGGCGAAAAATGTCATTAAAATGCCCAAACGGACCAAACACAGCAAGAAAAAATAGAGCAGTTGGAATTTTTCTAACAGTGGGGAAACCCACTGGCCGTGGGAAATTCCCACTGGCCGTGGATCCCACTATCTGGACCACCCAAAATGGTCAATTTTCCTCCGTTTTGAGGTAGAATGATCCACTGGCAGTGGGAAAAACCCACTGGCCGTGGATCTCCCTGCTGCAACCACTTTTCTGCAGCTTTTTGACCCTTATAATTTTGCCAACTTTGAGACCCCTTTTCACTAGGCTATTCAACTCCAATTTGCATGAAATTTTATACACAACTTACCTACCCTAATATAAATTATGTGACAAAGTTTCAAGCCTAAATTCCATCTCAATCAAAATCTAAGCTATAGGGTAGTTTTATACATATTTTGGGCATTTTACATGACATACCAAATTACAAATGGTCTTGTTTTGGTCTAAACTTTCTATGGACTTATATTCACATATATAAATGTGACTTGCTCCTACAAGACTCATCCTATGATTCATTTCCCATATCGAAGTAGGTTCCAATAGCGTTTCAAGCCCTTTTGGGCTAACCAAGCATGTCATTACATTAATATCAACAACATCAAACATCATAGTTTGTTCTTTACACCATTTAGGTCATGAATGAAAATTGGCCTTACATACACATGCCCAATTTTTCCCATGACTTCTAAAATCATCAACATTACAAATTTTGAGCATATAAACCTCATATACCCTACCAAAACAGATTTTTCATGCCGGCCAAGGCTTACACATTCCTATCCATATTTTACCTCCTTCATACTCGGCCTCCAAAATTGTAGGATTCAAGTCATACCTACATCAACTTTAAAAATGGCAACGGGGAGGTGAGTAACATAATCCAAATGAATTAAAGTCATACATTATGATGAAACATATGTATACTTGCTCACATATCATTCATTTCATCACATCATACATTATACATAACACATCTCATAATCACAAGTATACATTCACAATATCAATCATTTGGATTGCCATACACACACATAGGGTTAGTATTTCACTCTTTCCCTTATCAGTTCTCATTCATCCGTTGCCACCACAGGCTTTCAACTAGGCATATCTCCAGCTATATGCAAATGCTCTTAAAGCTAATACATATGTACAAGAATTTCTCATCAACAATTAATGCGGATCCGACTGTGGGAAAATATATCATTAAATCAATTATGGGACAAGCATAGGTGTGCTACTATGCCCCTACTGCAGTAGAAAAAAATTGTGTACACATATATCTCAATTCATGCATGCTTACATCTTTATAATTTTACTGGTACCAAACCGCTCTCGCCCATCTGTAGCACTAGTCACCCTGTGACTTGCGGATTAACATCGTGGCCTCAACTACCACAAGTGCTATGGGCCCCTCCCGAACACACATCGAGAGAGCCGTGTCCCGTTGGACACCGAGGTAAACTCACTCACCATAGAGCCGCCCGTCCACTGGGCCCGCCACATAGGATGCCTCATCACCAACTATGGACAGCTTCGTGACTCATAAACCGAGTCACAGGGGAAAATAACAATACGCTCGTGCACTGAGCCGCCCTCCCACTGGGCCCGCCTAGTGGAACCCCCTAATATTCCACCTAGACAGCTATGATATGCCATGGATGCAATGCAAATGCAAATCAAGTGCATCCTCACACTATGCATCCTAGATGCCACTCCATATTCAATCATTCATCACCACTACTCGGTGGATTTCAATATTCTCATCATTCTCATCCAATCCTAATTCTCTTTTGAACTCATTCACATCAATAGTTAGTGGCATACACATTCAATAAATCATACACACAATTTGGGATATTCACATCACAATATTATCCCAACATGATGCCACATAACAATCATTATTCTAAATGCATTCAAATCATAACATTATCACATCATCCATTCAACAATCATCAACATAATCATATATACATATTTTCACATCACCAATGGATGAAATCATGCATTTAGAAAAGTTACCCCCTCCTACCTCAAGTGAAGTAGAGATCAACGCGGTTCGATGGTCCCGCTTCGTCAATGGGGTCACTTCCTACATCACAATACATTATACAATCAATTTTCTACTTACTCATTAAGATTCAAATACTTATATATCAATAAATACTTGCAGTTTTTATTATTATAACTCTCAAAACTCTTTTATTTCATTTTATCCACCATAACCACCATGGGTTAGGTGCTACCCTTTATTATTATGCATTCAACAACCAAACCCTTTCATGGGTTTCTCCATTATTAACTTCCACCAACAAAATATCATCACCAATGACCCTTAAACATCATATCTCACATTTATCATCAACAATTAATGCTCATCAACCTCCATTATGCATTTCCCCCAAATTCATGAAGTTAGGGTTTCATAAAATTTCCAACAACCTTCATAAATATTCTTCTCCTTCCAACAATAAATACATCCACTTCATTACTTCACAAAGAAACCTTACTTTCATAAAATCCACATTAAACCCTTGCATTAATTACTCTCCTCAAGAACATCCATTCACATGCATAGCTCCTAAAACACATAATACCACATACTCTTAACCAAAACCTTAGCAAAAATATGAGTATACTTACCTCAAAACCCAAAAACGAAAATGGGTTCACTAGAGGGAGAGAAAGCTGCGAAAATGAGGAAGAGGAGGAGGAAAAACAGCAGCTCCACAACCTCCTTCAAGCTCCACCAACGAAAATGAGAAGGAATGGAAGATGAAGTCAAATTGCTAGGGTTTGGAAGAAGAAGAGGAAGGAAAATGGAGAAGATGATGAAGAGAAGAAGAAGAAATGAAAATGCCTAATACCATCAGCAAACACACGTGAATAAGAAAGGGAAAAATGGAATTTTCAATTTATTTTTAATCCAACTCATTAAAACTTTATCGTTTTATAACCAACAGGTTCTCCGTTCGGGCTCAAAACATCATCTGAAAATTATTCCGAATACATATTCGGATTCGCAATATTATTCTCTTCAGCCTTGACCAATATCATCTCATTCTGAGATACTTGGTCTGACACCCATATCTCAACCGGGCTTAATTTCAGCTTAACCGGTCTCCAAAATTACCAACAATTCCCAAAATCTTAATTTAATTATTCTCAATAGTTTGGGATGTTAAATACTCCATATACCAATTTCTAATATTTATTCCGGTAATTAATTCTCTATTTTAAAATTTGGGATGTTACAATCCACCCACCAAATAGAAAATTTTGTCCCTGAAATTTCACATACCGGATTCAAATGCGTCAGGATACCGTCCTCTGATATCGTCTTCACGTTCCCATGTGATCGTTTCTGCATTTCCATGTTTCCAAGCGACCTCCACCAAAGGTACCAACTTGTCCTGCAATTTCTTCACGGAATGTCCGACAATGCGAACAGAAACAGGAGAAATAGATAAATCATCTCGCACCTCAATCTCGTCCATAGGAATCACATGTAGAGGATCATAAAAATATTTCCTCAACTGCAACACGTGAAACACGTTGTGAAGATTAGCAAGATGTGGAGGGAGTGTTATCCGATAAGTAACCTCACCAATCCGTTCCAACACCTCATAAGGTCCGATAAATCTGGGGCTCAACTTCCCACTCTTCAACGCCCTACCAATGCCTTTATCACGCGAGACCTTCAGGAATACATGATCACCCACTTGAAACTCAAGGGGTTTATGTCTCTTGTCATAATAGCTCTTCTGCCTATCTTGAGCAATCTTCATATTTTCTTGTATCTTCTTAATTTGCTCGGTAGTTTCTTGAATAATCTCCGGCCCTAAGGCCAAATTTTCACCAACTTCAAGCCAACACAGGGGAGTTCTACACTTCCTTCCATACAACGCCTCATAAGGTGTCATACCAATACTGGAATGGAAACTATTATTGTATGTAAATTCTATCAATGGGAGGAATCTCTCCCAACATCCACTATGTTCAAGAACACAAGCTCTCAACAAATCCTCTAAGCTTTGTATAGTTCTCTCCGATTGTCCATCGGTTTGAGGGTGGTAAGCGGAACTAAGTTTCAACTTAGAACCCAACTCATCATGCAAACGTCCCCAAAACCGAGAAGTAAAACGAGGATCACGGTCGGATATGATGCTAGACGGAACACCATGCAGTCTAACAATCTCTTTGATGTATATTTGTGCCATTTTCTCCAAAGGACTTTTCATATTAATGGGTAAAAAGTGAGCACATTTTGTCAATCGGTCAACAATCACCCATATAGCATCGTTTCCAGCATGAGTTCTGGGTAATCCAGAAACAAAATCCATAGCTATATTATCCCATTTCCAAACAGGGATCTCCAACGGTCTCAAATAACCAGATGGTCTCTGATGCTCGACCTTCACCTTTTGACAAACAAGGCAAGACGCTACAAAGTTCGCCACATCATGCTTCATACCGGGCCACCAAAAATTCTTTTTCAAATCTTGATACATCTTAGTGGAACCAGGATAAATACTCAATATGCTTTTGTGGGCTTCCTCAAGTATACGTTTTCTTACATCACCACTTGAGGGAACATAAATTCGGCCCTTAACACGCCAAATACCATCTTGACCTTCTACTAAGAACAAATTCTTCCCTTTTTCTTAGGTTTTCTTCATCTCAATCAAATACTCATCTTTGGGTTGTTGCGCCTTCACATATTCAAGAAATTCATTTGCAACTTTCAACATTTCCAATGCCATTTTCTTTGGAGTATAAGTCTCCACGCCCACATTCAAATTTGTAAATTGTTCTATCAACTCCATTTCCTTTGCCATCATCATGGAGACATGCAATGACTTCCGGCTTAAAGCATCGGCAACTACATTCGCCTTGCTGGGGTGATACTTCAATTCAAACTCATAGTCTTTTAGGAACTCCATCCACCGTCTTTGGCGCATATTCAACTCCTTCTGGTCAAACAAGTATTTAAGGCTTTTGTGATCACTAAAGACCACAAACTTGGAGCCATACAAGTAGTGTCGCCACAACTTCAATGCAAACACCACTGCCGCCAATTCAAGATCATGTGTGGGATAATTAACCTCATGCGGTCGTAACTGCCCCGACGCATAGGCTATCACACGCTCCTTTTGCATCAACACACATCCAAGACCAAGCTTAGATGCATCACAATATACCACAAATTCATCCGTCAAATCGGGCAATGCTAACACCGGTGCGGTAGTAAGCCTTAACTTCAACTCTTGGAAACTTTCCTCACATTCACGGGTCCACACGAAAGATTGGTTCTTCCGAGTCAACTTTGTTAGCGGTAACGCCAAACGGGAAAACCCTTCAATGAATCTCCGGTAGTAACCGGCAAGACCAAGAAAACTTCTTATCTCTGTCACCGACGTTGGTCTTTCCCAAGCCATCACAGCTTCAACTTTAGATTTATCCACAACAACTCCATCATTTGAAATAACATGTCCAAGAAATTGGACCTCAGACAACCAAAATTCACACTTAGAGAGCTTCACATACAACTCCTTTTCGTGAAGGATCGTCAACACAAGACGAAGATGTCTTTCATGCTCTTCATGACTCTTGGAGTACACCAAAATGTCATCAATAAACACTACGACAAATTAGTCCAGATATTTATGGAAGATGCGATTCATGTAGCTCATGAAAATCACAGGGGCATTCGTCACCCCAAATGGCATCACCACGTACTCATAATGTCCATACCGCGTTTGGAAAGCAGTTTTGGGAATATCTTCGGCCTTTACCCGAATTTGGTGATATCCGGAACGTAAATCAATCTTCGAAAACATAACAGCGCCCTTCAATTGATCCAAAAGATCGTCAATACGCGGAAGAGGGTATTTATTGTTAATGGTTAGTTTGTTGAGTTGGCGATAGTCAACGCACAATCTCATACTACCATCCTTCTTCTTCACCAACAACACAGGAGCACCCCAAGGAGACACACTTGGGCGAATGAACTCCCGTTCAAGTAATTCTTCTACTTGCTTTTTTCAACTCAATTAACTCCATAGGAGACATCCTATAAGGAGCTCGAGAAACAGGTTCCGCAACCGGAATAAGATCGATAGAAAATTCCACTTCTCGTGGAGGAGGTAATCCGGGAATCTCTTCCGGAAACACATCGGGAAATTCCGAAACAATAGGAATTCCACCAGATTGGGTTACACTATTCCCATCAACCAAGCAAAACATCATCAGAAGTTGAGAGATACCTCAAACATCAAAGCCTCCAGTGTTAGAGGTTGGAAAAATCACCGTCTTGCTATGACAATCCACCAAAACCTTGTTGGCGGATAACCAATCCATGCCCAGAATAACATCCAGATCTTTCATAGGTAAACACACGAAGGATACAACAAATTTTCTACCCTCCAAGTCTACCTCGACATTTTCACATCGAGTCACCGATCTTAAGCAAGCACCAGTCGGTGTAGTCACCATTATTGAACCTTTCATCATACTCACAGGCACCCGCAAACGCCTTACACAATCTTCAGAAATAAAAGAGTGCGTAGCACCCGAATCAAATATCACATTAACAACATTACCATTTATTTGTCACTCCCTTTGGACAAGATCCTCAGCTTGTGCTGCTTCTTCACCGGTCACGGCAAAGACTCTTCCAGCCATTTGTTGATTAGCACCACGATTTAGGCCATTCCGACCACCGTGAGCATTACCTCGGCCGTTTCCATTACCACGACCGTTACCACCATTTCGGTTACCATTTCTTCTGCCATTACCGTTTCCACAACCACGGCCTCTAAAAGCACCATAGCCTTCACGGTTTGCATTATCACGTGGCACAGCATCTGTAGCATTCAAAGGATAATCAGGGCGGATATGCCCCGGTTGGTTGCACCTGTAGCACACCACTGTTTCTTCATGATTGCAATCTCTAGCCAAATGATTTCCACCACATCTAAAACAACGAAGTCCGTGGCCATTGCCTCGGCCACCATCGGCACCATACCTTCCGCCTCCTCGTCCACCTCTGAAAGAAGAGGACCCATATACAAATCGTCTGTTGTTCTTAAAGTTGCCTTTCTTCTTGAAGCTAGAAGATTGGCCCTTCAACTTGTAATCATGCCCTGAGTAACTCCTTGGAGCAATATCATTCTCTTCAAAGATTCTACATTTATCCATAAGAGTAGGAAAATTCCTAATCTCTTGGTGACAAACCGCCTTTTTAATCTCTTGGCGTAGTCCATTTTCAAACTTAACACATTTCGAAACTTCAGTGCCCTCTTGTTGAAAGGGAGGATAAAACACACATAGCTCCTCGAATTTCAGAGCATACTCCTCAACTGACATGCCACCTTGCTTGAGTTCCATGAATTCAAGCTCTTTCTTGTTTTTGTAACTCGCAGGAAAGTACTTCTTAAGAAACTCCGCCTTAAAATTCTCCCAATTTAAAGGAGTGTGGGCAGCAATCATACACCCACGGGTAAGGATCCACCAAGATTCGGCCTTATTCCAAACCATGAACACCGCATATTCCACCTTCTGCGTTTCGGTACATTCCATGCTAGCAAATATCCGTTCCAAGTCACGGATCCAGACATGAGCATCTTCTGGCTTATAGCCTCCATGAAATTCAGAAGGCTTCCGCTTAAGAAATTGGTCAAGACCTTGATTTGGCTGACCAATAGGTTATTGTTACTGTGCAAGTATGTCGGCAAAGCGATTGAAGGCCTCAATCATAGCGACTGTATCAGGATTACGCCTATACGCCATCACTCAATCTATATACAACAACATAAGCACAATTAGAAACTTAAAGTTTCTTCACCCAAGGTGCATACATATCATTCATCATTAACTTCCTTAACACAAGTATCATCATAATGCATTTCATAATTAGAAGGTAAATATGAGAAAGGAATTGCCTGGCCGGGCTTAACAACGATCACGTAGTAATCTCATTTCAATGACAACCGTTATAATTCACCCACATAATTTACAAATCAATCAGCCACAAGCAATAAACACATGGACAACATCATTTATAATTGTATCAAGAGCAATGAATGCTCTGATACCAGATTGAGACACCCCAAATCGTAGGGGTAAATTTTTCGCGATTTAACGAGGAAATAATTTAGGAAAAGAAAGCATCGCCGAGTAAGTTTTCAACAAGTAACCCTGGATCTTTTAAAGAAACCCATCCCATATATGAAGATATGAGAGGGTGTATAACTTCAAAACAAGAGTTCTATTTAGATAATCAATCACATAATCTTCAACAAGAATAGTTGAAATATACGTTATTTCAAGAAGCACAAATGATTATGAAATGCAGTTCAAGGATACTTCAATTGATTTCTAAAATTAGGACAAATATATGAATATTTAGTCTTAGAATTTAGTGGGACATGTCACAAATATCACCTATTAGTCCCAAATTGAAAGTCATAAAAAGTTGGGTTTTAAACCCTCCTAAACTTGAATTTTTCAACGCAGTGGGTTCGGTATTTTATGCCTCATGAGAGTTTGAAAACTCCAATTGAGGTAATACCAATTTTCACACCTCCGTGACTTAATTTTCTACAACTTTCATGCAGAAGTCAGAGGCCAAAAATGTCATTAAGATGCCCAAACGGGCCAAAAAAGCAAGAAAAAATAGAGCAGTTGGAATTTTTCTAACAGTGGGGAAACCCACTGGCCGTGGGAAATTCCCACTGGCCGTGGATCCCACTGTCTGGACCACCCAAAATGGTCAATTTTCCTCCGTTTTGAGGCAGAACGATCCACTGGCAGTGGGAAAAACCCACTGGCCGTGGATCTCCCTGCTGTAACCACTTTTCTGCAGCTTTTTGACCCTTATAATTTTGCCAACTTTGGGACCCCTTTTCACTAGGCTATTCAACTCCAATTTGCATGAAATTTTATACACAACTTAACTACCCTAATATAAATTATGTGACAAAGTTTCAAGCCTAAATTCCATCTCAATCAAAATCTAAGCTATAGGGTAGTTTTATGCATATTTTGGGCATTTTACATGACATACCAAATTACAAATGGTCTTGTTTTGGTCTAAACTTTCTATGGACTTATATTCACATATATAAATGTGACTTGCTCCTACAAGACTCATCCTATGATTCATTTCCCATATCGAAGTAGGTTCCAATAGCGTTTCAAGCCCTTTTGGGCTAACCAAGCATGTCATTACATTAAATTCAACAACATCAAACATCATAGTTTGTTCTTTACACCATTTAGGTCATGAATGAAAATTGGCCTTACATACACATGCCCAATTTTCCCATGACTTCTAAAATCATCAACATTACAAAATTTGAGCATATAAACCTCATATACCCTACCAAAACAGATTTTTCATGCCGGCCAAGGCTTACACATTCCTATCCATATTTTACCTCCTTCATACTCGGCCTCCAAAATTGTAGGATTCAAGTCATACCTACATCAACTTTAAAAATGGCAACGGGGAGGTGAGTAACATAATCCAAATGAATTAAAGTCATACATTATGATGAAACATATGTATACTTGCTCACATATCATTCATTTCATCACATCATACATTATACACAACACATCTCATAATCACAAGTATACATTCACAATATCAATCATTTGGATTGCCATACACACACATAGGGTTAGTATTTCACTCTTTTCCTTATCAGTTCTCATTCATCCGTTGCCACCACAGGCTTTCAACTAGGCATATCTCCAGCTATATGCAAATGCTCTTAAAGCTAATGCATATGCACAAGAATTTCTCATCAACAATTAATGCGGATCTGACTGTGGGAAAATATATCATTAAATCAATTATGGGACAAGCATAGGTGTGCTACTATGCCCCTACTGTAGTAGAAAAAATTGTGTACACATATATCTCAATTCATGCATGCTTACATCTTTATAATTTTACTGGTACTAAACCGCTCTCGCCCATCTATAGCACTAGTCACCCTATGACTTACGGATTAACATCGTGGCCTCAACTACCACAAGTGCTACGGGCCCCTCCCAAACACACATCGAGAGAGCCGTGTCCCATTGGACACCGAGGTAAACTCACTCACCATAGAGCCGCCCGTCCACTGGGCCCGCCACATAGGGTGCCTCATCACCAACTATGGACAGTTTCGTGACTCATAAACCGAGTCATAGGGGAAATAACAATACGCTCGTGCACTGAGCCGCCCTCCCACTGGGCCCGCCTAGTGGAACCCCCTAATATTCCACCTAGACAACTATAATATGCCATGGATGCAATGCAAATGCAAATCAAGTGCATCCTCACACTATGCATCCTAGATGCCACTCCACATTCAATCATTCATCACCACCACTTGGTGGATTTCAATATTTTCATCATTCTCATCCAATCCCAATTCTCTTTTGAACTCATTCACATCAATAGTTAGTGGCATACACATTCAATAAATCATACACACAATTTGGGATATTCACATCACAATATTATCCCAACATGATGCCACATAACAATCATTATTCTAAATGCATTCAAATCATAACATTATCACATCATCCATTCAACAATCATCAACATAATCATATATACATATTTTCACATCACCAATGGATGAAATCATGCATTTAGAAAAGTTACCCCCTCCTACCTCAAGTGAAGTAGTGATCAACGTGGTTCGATGGTCCCGCTTCGTCAATGGGGTCACTTCCTACATCACAATACATTATACAATCAATTTTCTACTTACTCATTAAGATTCAAATACTTATATATCAATAAATACTTGCTGTTTTTATTATTATAACTCTCAAAACTCTTTTATTTCATTTTATCCACCATAACCACCATGGGTTAGGTGCTACCCTTTATTATTATGCATTCAACAACCAAACCCTTTCATGGGTTTCTCCATTATTAACTTCCACCAACAAAATATCATCACCAATGACCCTTAAACATCATATCTCACATTTATCATCAACAATTAATGCTCATCAACCTCCATTATGCATTTCCCCCAAATTCATGAAGTTAGGGTTTCATAAAATTTCCAACAACCTTCATAAATATTCTTCTCCTTCCAACAATAAATACATCCACTTCATTACTTCACAAAGAAACCTTACTTTCATAAAATCCACATTAAACCCTTGCATTAATTACTCTCCTCAAGAACATCCATTCACATGCATAGCTCCTAAAACACATAATACCACATACTCTTAACCAAAACCTTAGCAAAAATATGAGTATACTTACCTCAAAACCCAAAAACGAAAATGGGTTCACTAGAGGGAGAGAAAGCTGCGAAAATGAGGAAGAGGAGGAGGAAAAACAGCAGCTCCACAACCTCCTTCAAGCTCCACCAACGAAAATGAGAAGGAATGGAAGATGAAGTCAAATTGCTAGGGTTTGGAAGAAGAAGAGGAAGGAAAATGGAGAAGATGATGAAGAGAAGAAGAAGAAATGAAAATGCCTAATACCATCAGCAAACACACGTGAATAAGAAAGGGAAAAATGGAATTTTCAATTTATTTTTAATCCAACTCATTAAAACTTTATCGTTTTATAACCAACAGGTTCTCCGTTCGGGCTCAAAACATCATCTGAAAATTATTCCGAATACATATTCGGATTCGCAATATTATTCTCTTCAGCCCTGACCAATATCATCTCATTCTGAGATACTTGGTCTGACACCCATATCTCAACCGGGCTTAATTTTAGCTTAACCGGTCTCTAAAATTACCAACAATTCCCAAAATCTTAATTTAATTATTCTCAATAGTTTGGGACGTTAAATACTCCATATACCAATTTCTAATATTTATTCCGGTAATTAATTCTCTATTTTAAAATTTGGGATGTTACATGTATGCTCTAGTTTTACTCCTTCAAAAATATTTTCATGATGCAAAATGCATTATTCAAGTTCTTTCATTACTTTGATCCCTGGGTATCTATGTGTTTTCAGTCTTGTAATATTTCTTCTTAGGTCCCACTTATTTTCCAGACGTTGTAGGTTATTTTTATTATTTTATTTGTTTTTATTCTAGAAAATATATCGGTTATATCTTGGCTAAAATAATGCTTCGTTTAAAGAGTAAGTAGTATGTTCCTTATTTCATTATTCATAATTAAGACAATAATAATATTAGTAACAATAATAATAATAATAATAATAATAATAATAATAATGATAATAATAATAATAATCATATTCATAATTATAATTGTAATCATAATCATAATAATAGCATCAGTGATATAAATGGTGACCCTTCATCCTTATTTCCTCATTTATCTCATCTTTCAAGACTTCCTCACTGGAATCCACATAGACACCCATGGTTCTTAATATTTTCATAGTTCAATACCAATCATATCCATTTAATCATCATGGTTAATAATAATCAACACAGCCAATTAATCATATACATATCAATAAAAATATATATAAAACAAATATATAAACATTAAAGCATCTTAATTTAACAGTAATTCCCAAACCTGCCCTTGGAAAGGTAAGGACTAGAAGTACCTTAGCCTTTCCAAACACTCAGTTCCCCCCAGAATACCAGAGAATATACCCCCTGACCTTGATGGAAGATCTTAGATTGATTGAAGGCGTTCTCTTATTGTCCTTACTTTAGATCAAGGTGACTTGACGGAGAAAAGGAAATGAGAGAGAGATTTTACTAATTTTAGTTGTTCTGAGAATTCAGACTTGGAAACAAGATGTGGTATCGATTTAATAATGCAAAAGACAAGTAGGGGACAAGTTTTTTCATAATGGGATGTTAGGTGCATTAATTGTGGTAATAATAGAGGTTTTAGATAAGAAAATAAGCTGTATTTTGACCATTTCCGCCGCCTACATACAAGAGCTTGTATGATTGAAGTAGATATATTATAATATGTAAAAGATTATATGATTGGAGTAAAGTATGCAAGTTTCGTTGCCTATGGCTCGTCCGTGATAACATACTCGGATTTGCGTGAACTAGCAGACCGGTCACTAAGTGGGGATGCTCCTTCCAGCGATCCTTTTCAAAACTGGTTAGGAATGATGTCACTATCCCCGCCCTGATCCAGTCGGGTTCTATTGATCATGTCCCCTATCAATTCTGACACTGTTTGGTATATCTCTTTTTCAAGAAGTTTTCATCAGTCTCTTTCATTCAGAATTGCTCCACTCGGAAGGGAATTCGCTCGGAAATGTTTCTGCTTGAAACACTCGGACATAGCCTTTCCTTCCTCAGAATGACTCACTCGGAGATGTCTCACCCGGACTCATTCAGAGAATATCTCACTCGAATATATATATATCTATCTGAAAAATGTTCTTTCAAAGTCAGAGCCACTTTTTGTTCCAAATTGATTCACTCGGGAGTTATCCACTCGGATATATCTCTGTTTGAATTTCTTCACTCGAAAATACTTCTCTCGGAAGTGCATCACTCAGAAATCATATAACCGAAAGGTCATTTGGAGTTGTGTCACTCAGAAATCTTACAACTAAGAGATTATTCAGAGTTGTATTACTCGAAAATCTTACAACTGAGAGATCATTCGGAGTTGAAGTTCAGTCCTCTCTCGGAAATCATTCAACTTGGGAATATCACTCGGAGTCGAAGGAAATTTTAAGGACGGACCCGAGCACAAACTCTCAGCAATTTTTAGACACCCGAGTACAAATAGAATGAAGGGGTTCATCACTCGGATATTTACTTCCCCCAGAAACTTTTCACTCAAAAATGTATTCATTCGAAGTCAACGTCTTTCTCTGTTCCAGAAGTACTTCCCCTGAAAATGACTCACTCGATAGTCTCAATCGGTGCCATATCACGCGGAAATTGGAAATCTCACTTGGTGTTATCCCACTTGGAAATGTCTCACTCGGTGAAATCCCACACGGCAGTGTCGCACTCGGAGACACCGCATTTGGGAAAGTTATACTCAACTCAGAGATAACCCACTCGGGAATTCACTTCTCGAAAATTCTCGGCCCGAGAAGTACTTATTCAAAATCAGTTTTTCTTTGTTCGGAAGTACTTCTCTCAGAAACGTTTCACTCGGATACATTTCATTCAGGAACGAGTCACTCGAAGACGTTTGACTCGGAAACGTTTCACTCGGAGACGTTTCATTCGGAGACGTTTCATTCAGAAATGAGTCACTCAAAGACGTTTTACTCGGAAACGTTTCATTCGAAAACGAGTCACTCGTAGACGTTTCACTCGGAAACGAGTCACTCAGAGACACTCCACCCGGAAGTATGGAACTTGGAAGCGTCTTTGTCCGAAAGGTGCTCATTCGAAGCCAGAGCCCCTTTCACTCAGAAGTGGTTCTCTCGGACACGCTTCACTCAGAAATGTCTCCGAGGCCAGGACTCCACTCGGAAGTGGTTCTCTCGGTCATACCTCACTCGGAAACATAACCTTCACTTGGACTTTCTCTCGGTCATACCTCACTCAGAAACATAACCTTCACTCAGAATTTCTCTCGATCATACCTCACTCGGAAACAGATTCCTTTCTTCACTCGGACAGTCTTATCTAAGACATGATTCACTCAAAAAATGGATAATATCATTAATGGTCTAGATAAATTCCATGATTATACACGAGAATGAAATTTTTGGGATATTACAGACTACCTGCAGGGTATTTTATTTACTTATTATCACTTATAGAACTTCCATACTTCAAAATTTACAAGATTAAGAATGCTACTAAAAACAGGGATGTTACACCTAGAACGTATAAACCTTGCATCTCTTAGGGTTTCGAACTCCAAATCACATAACCCTTTAAGGATCAATTGGAAAGGTCTCTTTTCACAATGTATGACCCTTCAATGATACCTTTTCTCCTACTATAAATAAAGATGAAAATCATTTATGAAAATCACTCAATTCTTCCCATTCTTTCTTAAATCAAGTTCTTTAGGCCATATTCTCCTATTATTCATTTTAGTGCTTCAATTTGTTTCATATACTCTAGAAGAGAATGTTAACTTTATAAAGATCTCTTTTGAGTTCTTAAAAGTGTGCAACTTGGAAATTATTTTCCAGGGGAAAAAAGTGTTCAAGAGAAGGATCTCTTGAGTTATAAAAGGCTTCAACACAGGGGGAGGATTCCCGAGGTGTGGAAGCATGCTATCTCTTGTAAAGAGGTGTTTGAAAGTACAATGGAAATCTCAAGGGTTGCTTGAGGACTGGAAGTAGGCAGTGTAACATCCAATTTTCTACTCAAATAGAATATAGCTATTAATATCTCTTTAATGAGAAAACACATACTATTAGTTAGTTGATTATTAACTAATTAATATTTTTATAAAATTTTGGTACTTATATTTAATTATTTTGTTAAAATAATAATAATAATAATAATAAAATAATAAAAATATATATGTATTTTGAATGAGGACTTTAAAATGACTTAATTAGTATTCACTGATTAAGAAAATTATATTAAGAATTTTGAATATCTTTATTATTCACAACTTTTATTTTATGTTTTTATATTTATGTTTTTACATATTTATGATTTAACTCTTATTAGAATTTTAAAATAAAATTTTGAAGGAATTAGACTATGGTTCTTTAGAACTTTTTAATCTACGTATTATTTATGATTTTCTAAAATTTTTTGAAAATTTGAAAATATTTTAATAAAAAATATATTTTTAATCATTTTATATTTATATAAAGTACTTAAAATTAAAAATATTTATAAGAAAGTGAATTTAAATTATAAGAAAATTTTCTAAAATCCATTTCAAGTAGACTTATTTAAAAATGATCGGTTTGAGTAGAATTTTGATTTTTACCAATCGTAAAAAAACAGAAACGTACCAATAAATTTTTATTAACAAAAAATTTTAGATTTTTAAAATTTAAACTTTATATTACTTATTATAAAATTAGTGAGGTTTGATATAATATCGTTAAATTTCAAAAAGGACTGATTTTGAATATTTAGAATATACCGAGTGAATGGTTACTATTTGACTTAATAATTCAGCTAGTATTTACTATACAAAATACTGTGCATGTATGAAAATTTCAAACTTGCACAGTAACCAGAAACGAAAATTTTAGAAATTACACAGTACTTTTATATTAAAATATTCAAATACACAGTAGAAATCCTGCCTATAAATACCGAGGTTCTGAACGAAGAAATTCACAATTTCAGATTAAATTTTCTTAATATAGTAGTGCTAGAGAAATAGTGGTGGGAGTAAGAGAGAGAAATATTTTTTTTTGGAAGGAAGTTCTGCCAAGATTATAAGGTAAGAATAACTCTTTTTTATATTTTTTTAGGTTTATTTTCATATCGTTTTAGAAATCTATTATTATACTGGATATAATATTATTTTAAGTTACTATTCTGAATAGTAAATTACTATGTCAATAGTAAATCACTATTACAAATAGTAAATTACTATTCAAATAGTAAATTATTATTTACTATTACTATTTACTTTTACTATATACTGTTACTATTCATAATTAACTATTTACTATTACTATTCATGTTTACTATTTACTGTTACTATTTATGATTTACTATTTAGTGTTACTATTCACGGTAGCTATTTAAAATTTACTATTTATCATTACTATGAATAATTACTACTTACCCTTCCTGTTTCAAATAGTATTCTAAATTTTCATCTTATAACTATATTAAAATGAAATTGGTATGTTTTAGAACTCGGAGACGAGGTGCGCATGGGCTTTCAATAACGAATCAAAATACAAGAGGTAAGGGGGAGTGAGATAGGAATATAATATAAAAAGACATAAGAATAATGGGAGGAGTCTCCTACTCCTTTTAAATTTAATAATATTATTATTTTAAAATAATAAATTTTCAACTTAAAATTAATAATAAATTTAGTATCTTGTGACACTTATTCTGAAATACTTATGCATGGATCTGGACTATTATAACCTATATGGACTGGACTAAACCTATATAAGGATCTAGACTATTATAACCTATATAGACTGGACTAAACCTATGTAAGGTTTTGGACTTTTATAACTTATACAGACTAAACTAAACCTATACAAGGACTTGGAGTATTATGACCTATATGGGCTTACATAGACCTGTGCGAGGAATGGACTATAAGGACTTGAAATTAAGTTTATTAAATTAAATAACTATTAAATTTTAAATTATGATATTTATGAATGGTATTTCTTTGATTTGATTATGATTGATAATATTTGTAATTAATGATATTTGATTGTGATTGATGATATTACAATACTTGATTGTGATTGATGAGTGATTGATGATCTTGTGATGTGAAGTTTGGGCATATAGCAAGCATGACGGGAAGCTAAAACTTAGTAAGAATATACTTATCCTTTACTCTTTAAAGTATTACTTTAAAAAAATTATTTATATTAATTTCTCAATGTTTATTCAGATTATTGTTGAGAAATTTTTCTAAATTTTCAATAAAAGTATATAATTTCTATAACTTACTTTTATCTTTCAAAATAAATTATTTAATTAATTTTAGAATGATTTTTAGTTATAAAAGAAATTGTTTTATGAAAATAATATATTCATATATGTATATATATGAAAATATTTGATTCTCAAATGGAAATGAGATACTTTAATAATATTTCATTTTAAACTTTTGAAAATAAGAGTTTTAATTTCAAAAGTGTTTTATTATATATTTTTCAAGTATTATAATTAAAGATGAAAGAAAATCGATAATTCAAACTTATGTCTAAAGTAAATTAATTTCCTATAAATGCTCTAAAGAAGGTTTAGAATATATATTAAGACTTTGAAACTCAAATCATAATAATATTGATTTATGAATGATAAAGAAAACTGTACTGAAATTCTTCTATGTGTGGCAGAACTTATTTAAGAGTTTGGAGATGTGCAGTTTATCGGGGTGGCTATGTTGTGATTTGTAGGCCCTAAAGATATAATTTATACTTGAGTTTCTAAAAGTCTTAACCAACTCAATACGCGAGTTGTTCATGCATCATAAATCATTAAAGAGAAATGAGATGTGATATTTCCTGGGACGGATTATAGAAACTGAGGATACATTAGAGGAGGCTTAATTGCAAGCCTTGGGATAAGAAGGTATGACAGGGTGCTTCAGGGGACCTAGGTTCACTCCCTATTGTCGGGTACTTTCACAATAAAAACCTTCTCAATCTGACTAGTCTCTAAGTGTTTCCATGTCAGTTGAGCTGTTCATATGCCATGAAGGCATTTATGTTATTATTATCCAGAATTATGGAATAGTGTAAACTCCTGGTTGACCCAGTGCAAATTAAAACTTTAAGGCCCCACATGCATAAATTGAAGGAAATAGTAGCATGAAAAGCATTACATGACATTCATGTGATTATGATAATCTATGTGTGTGGTTGTGAGTGAAAGTATAATTATTATGTTTGTGAAAACCCTACATTCATAATTAATTATGTATATGATTGTGATTGATATTATTATATTAGATTGTAAAAACCCTTATGCTTATGTCTTATATGTAAAGTATTATATTCTGTTTCTCACTCCTTCTTGTTAATTTTTCTATGTCCAAAATATATGTCATGTTGATATATAGCTAGTAGTCTAAGATGAAAGAACATAATTGCAAGAGGGTAAATTGATATCATCCTCAATCTGATAGGAGAAGAGATGTGACAAGAGTAGGATTCAAAACCACATGGTTCAGAGACTAGGAAATGATTGGTTACAGTCATAGTAGAGGTATTAAATATTTAGTTTTAGTTTACCTTATTACAATATTAAGTTGGATGATTGTAATTCAAGGTAAAGGTTAAACTTTGATAAACCTTATCATTTGGATATGATACTGTAATCCTTGATCACTTATGATTTTCTAAAAGTTCTTTTTGTCATTATGAACAATATTGAAGGACAACATTTTTTTATTTTCAATATTCAAAGGAAATCATATGTATATACGTCCTTGTATATGCGAGATAAAGAGTGATAAATATGTATATCTTTCTAAATTTTTTAAAAGCAAGAAGAATATATATATATATATATATATATATATATATATATCGTATATATAAAGGGGTGTTACAGGCAAGGTTGGTCGAACCAATATAAAATCCCTGTTGCAATTTCCGTACCTTAAACTCTCTACATTTTTGGCTTTAATATTCAATTTACTTAATTATTCCATACTAATTTCATAAGGTTCGATTTATTACTATAAGCCTTTAGAAGAAATTTTTATTCCAGGAAAGTCCTTTGACAACTCAATTCACCCTCCTCTTGAGTTTCCTATAGGCCACGTGGGTAACAAGTGGTATCAAAGCTGAGTTCTTATGCAAGGTTTAAAAACCTCAAGAAGATCCTATGGCCTTTTTGAATTCCATCTTCCCTGAAGGAAACTCCATTGACAGGCCACTGGTATTCAATGAGGTAGGATACCAGTACTGGAAGACTCGCATGAAGATATTCATAGAAGCTATCAATCTGGATATATGGGATGCTATCGAAAATGGGCCCTTAATTCCCACCAAGATGCTGGATAATAGAATGATAGAAAAACCAAGAACAGAATGGAGTGATGAAAAAAAGAGAAAGGTACAATATAACCTAAAAGCCAAAGATATCATTACTTCTGCTATAGATGAATATTTCAGGATCTCTAACTGCCAAACCGCAAAGGAAATGTGGGACACGCTAGAGGTCACTCATAAAGGAACTAATGAAGTCAAAAGATCAAGAATCAATACTCTTACACAAAAGTACGGGCTTTTCAGAATGAATGCAAACGAGAATATTCAGGATATGCAAAAATGATTTACACACATTGTGAATCATCTTGCATCTCTTGGAAAAGTAATCTCAAATGAAGATGTTGAGAAAAGGTCTGGATAAAGAAGTTTTTTTTTAAGTCCCTTTGGACCAGACTTTAAATTCCTGAATTTGTTTATACCGATCATCAAGTATTTTCGCTAAAAGGATAAAGTCTATACTTTTTATAATGTATTTCTGTGTATTTAAGCAATTCCCGGATACAGATATTCACTACAAGAAAAGATGAAATTACCTGCAGTTAGATAGCGACAATTATGAAAGAACTGCCGCCTCTAATAATTTATCGGCGGTTCAGGCGGCGTTTTTTTAAACTGATGGCGGTTTTAGGGAGTTAGGGGAGGTTTGCACAACACTTTTAATGAAACGCCCCCGGTTACAGATTTTTACATAGAAAAAAATGAAAAATTAAGACTTAACAAAAAATTAGGACTAAACAAAAAAAATTGGGCGCTTACTCTCTCTCTATGACTCTTTATTATCTCTACGGTTCTTCCTTCTCTCTATACGAATCTCTATTTTCTCTCACGATTCCTCAACCTCTCTCTCGCTACAGATTTTCAAATTGAACGCTGGCTTTGTGGCTTATTCCTGGAAGAAGATCACGGCAAAGGTTAACTATAATTTTGTGGGGTCAAGTTCGGTTGAGCAAAGGTTTCCCCCAATTCCTCTTTCTTCTTTTACCCAAGTTATTCTACTTACAATTTTTTAATCCTCATTTTAATTCTCATTATGCTTGCTAGTAACCACAAATTAAGGATATTAAGAATGGTCCTAGGTTTTGACGTTAGCTAGTTCTGCTCGCGGTAGGTCACGACTAGCAAATTCTAAGATTGATATATGAACTGTTTATTGTAATAGGCTATTAATTTTTTAGAATTAATGGTTTTAATCTACTAATATTAATTTGTAGCATTACAATCTCTCATTTTAAAAGAGGGCAAAGGATAGATAGTGCTATATATATATGTGTGTGTGGAGTTACGTTGTTCTTTGACAGGAGCGTAACATATGACAGGTATTAGTTTATTTTACCACTACATCATTCTTTTTAAAGTGTTCATTTCTTCATCGTTGAATTGTAAAAAAATTGTGTATTTGAAAAGTTATAATCGTTGGCATCTCTCTAATTTTCTGTTTGATTTCAAACACCTATTAATAAATAATTAAAAGGAGTTTGAATTCTATTATGTATAAAAAATTTATTAAAAGAGGTAAATATAATAATTCTATATATCAAAATAATTATTGTCGCGACCGGGATCGCGGTGGCGCGGCCGACCCTCAAAACGTTTCGAAAAGATATAAAAAACAGGGAGTCGCCACCAATATTTTTTAGGATAAAATACTGGAAAAACCTTTCATTAAAGCACTGGTTATAAAAATAAAATTCCATGTTCGGGAGTCTAATTACAGGTGAGGAAGGTATTAGCACCTCACAACTGTCCGTTATAAAAAATGGTTACCTCAATATGATAGCGCGGATTATAATTAATCCATTAATTATTTTAACTTCTTCATGAAAAGAAAATATACGAGATGACAAAATATACAAAAATAAACAAAAAAATAAACACAGAATATTTACATGAGATCAACAGGACGTCTCGTCCAAATTAATCTCGCTCCACCTTTTTTTAAAAAAATATTAAAAAAAGATATAAGATTAACAGGACGTCTCGTCCAAATTAACCTCGCTCCTTCTTTTAAAGAAATATTACAAAAATATGAGATTAACAAGACGTCTCATCTAAATTAACCTCGCTCCTTCTTTTTTTAGCAAGACAAAAATGGAAACTCTAAAAATTAAATAAAGGAAGATGGGCCCGACAGGAACTATTTCCTGCTCCTATGTATTCTCGAGCTTTCGAGAAATCAGGGTCACGTAGTTCTTTAGATTTTTTTTTCGGAAAAGATTAGGGAAATGTTGGTAGGTATCATCTTAGTGATGAATCCATACAAGACGAAGTTCTTTGCACGTGTACGGATCTTATAGAGGTTGTGTAGACGGAAGTATTTTCCGTATGACACTGACTAAAAATGATTTGTTTCTTTTTTTATTTTATTTAGATTTGAAAGAAAACCCATGAAACATCCATTTCCTTTTATTATTTTTATTACGAAGCAAAAGAGGGAAGGTAGCAGAAGCTACAAGAGAGAAAGGGGAACAGTAAGTTCGAAGAGGAGAGGGGAAAATGAGCGAAAACTGAGTGGGAGAAGAGAAAACCGAGTGAAAAATGGAAAAACCGAGTGAAAAATGGAAAAACCGAGTGAAAATGGGAAAATCGAGTGAAAATGGGAAAATCGAGTGAAAATAGTAGAATACCGGGTGAAAGTTTGAGAAACTGAGTGATGGAGCAGGAGAGCTGGTCTCAGGATGCTGAACAGTGAGGTGTGAAGGGTGCTGGTGAGGAGAGAGGATTTGGGACGGTATTGGTTGAGAGGAAGGAGTTTTTTGTATTGGTGGAGGAGAGATGACAGTGAGACGATGGAGAGAGGAAAGAAGAGAAGGTATGGTGAGGGTGCTGGGCCGTGTGGGTGTTTGAAGGGAGTTGGCAGGTGGGAGGACAGTTGCTGGTGAAGAGAGGGAAGGGAGCTGGTGTGAGGGAGAGAGAGAGTGAGGATGAATTTAGGCAGAGTTTTCTCTTAATCAATGCCTTCCCCTTTCAAAGCTTCAACGTTTGTCTATTTATAGGCTTTTCCAAGTGGAAGGCCAGCTCAGGCTTCCACTCAGGCCTGGTAGTGGGGGACAACGGCTGGTGGGAATTTTTAATTCCTCCACTTCCGCCCCCTATATGCCACCCCCAGGATTCCTGGATCCACTTGGGTGGTGGAATCCAAGTCAGCACGGGCGAACAGGGAGAGCCTGGTGGAAATCCGAGAGAGGATGACTCGGATTAGCCTCTCAGTCAGCATTCATCCTCAGTTCGAGTGAATTCCGAGTGAAAAATAGTCCTTTCCGAGTGAGAATTCTTCTGGGAAGAGCTCTCCTATGAAAGGCCGAGTGGAAGTTTTGCTCGGTATTGGGTCGCTGTGAGGAGAATCTGAGTGAAAAAGTGTGCAATTGGATTGAGGGGACAAACAAGGCAATTCTGATTGGAACAATCAATCAGACCGAGTGAAAATTGACACAAAACTAATTGAAGAGGACTCGGTGCTGATTGAAAAATGTCACTCGGAATTGGTGAAAAGTGTCTCAGAATTGGTGAAAATGGGGGCTCGGAATTTGTTTGAGGAGGGATGACACAGAATTGGTTTGAAGAGGGCTGACTGACTGAAGTGTCACTCGGTTTCGACTGAAAATTGGCTCGGGAATGGGTTAAAAGTGGCTTGGAAATTGGGTGACAAGATGGCTTGGGAATGGTTAATGGAATGGCTCAGGAATGATTTAAGTATGGCTTGGAATTGGCTGAAAGTGGTGAGTCAGATTTGGGTGAAAATGGTGACTCGGATTTAGTGAAAATGGGCTTGGTGATGCTGGCTAAAAGGGGTCGGTGATGGTTTGAAGAAGGATGACTCAGAATTGGTTTGAAGGGTGATGACTCGGCATTGGGCAAATGATTCAATCGGCCCTTATTTGAATGATGAGTGAAGATTGGCTCAAAAATCCGACTGGCGTCTCACTCAAAATTTTCCTTCAGTCGTCCATTTGAAAATCTGACCATTTTACTTATTTTCCAATGGGAAATAACTTTCATTCGGTAATTGGCTTGTTCGGTGCACTCACTCGTCAATCAGGAATGGCTTTCACTCGGCAATCAGCTATTTGATGCATTTTCTTAGAAGTTCTTCACAAGTCCGAGTCTTGGTTTGCTCAGAAACACACGACTATTCCCCAACTTACTCGAAGTCGACCTCATGCTTCAATCAGAATTAAAAACTCAGTTTCATCAATCGGTATCTCCTGAACCACTCGAAGAGACCTTGCACTGATTTTCCTTTCTTCATTCCAATCGGACACATTCATTCAAAAATCCTTCCATTCGGTTGTTGTCATTCGGAAAATGATTGAAGATTGACCATTCGGCACAGGTTCACCCCTTCCTAAAATGTTTCAGTCAGAACTTAGCATTTTCACTCGGAAAGGGCTTGCTTCCCACTCAGGACTTGGAAACTTGGTATTTTAACTCAGAAAAGCTTTCATCCAATCAAAATCTATCCTTCCAGTTACATTCTGAGTCGGTCTTTCCTTCACTCAGACTTGTTTTCACTCAGATCATTAGCAACCAGAAAGCTCTTACTCGGATTTAGCATTTCTTCATTTGGATTAATTGCAGTCAAAGAGCAATCCTTCTCAGCATTCATCCTTCAACAGAGTATCACTCGGAATGGCTTTGACAGGGAGCCTTCCACTTGGATTCACCTTCAACAGGGAAGCATTTCACTCGGAATTGACTCATTCTGAGTAATTCTACTCGGATTTGATCCTTTTTGAGTCATTCCACTCTGATCCACTCCAACAGGAGTATATTCCACTTGGATTTGACCCATTCTAAGTCATTTCACACGGATTTGATCATTCCTTAAGTCATTTCATTCGGATTTGCTCATTCCTTAAGTCATTTCATTCGGATTTGCTCCAATCTAAGTCATTTCACTCGGATTTACCTCCAACAGGTCTATATTCCACTCGGAAATGCTTCAATCAGAGTCATTTCATTCGGATTTGCTCCAATCTTAGTCATTTCACTCAGATTTCTCTTCAACAGGGACATACTCCACTCGGCAATGCTCCAATCTGAGTCATTTCACTCGGATTTGCCTCCAACAGGTCTATATTCCACTCGAAAATGCTTCCATCAGAGTCATCTTGCTCGGATCTGATCATTTTTGAGTTATTCTATTCAGATTTGACCATTCTGAATCAGAATTCAGTATAAAAGATGATTCGTTCCACTTGGACCGGACCAAAAGAGGTGTTCACAGATGCCCCTCTTTACTTCTTTTTTCACAAAAGAAACACGAAGCTTCTGTGTTTCTAAAGTGAAACGGAAGTAAAGATATGAACACCGATGTAGGGGCCAAGTGGGACCTCTTGATCGGTATGGCGTCTGATGGTGCTGGCAATCACTAGTCAGTGTGACCTTTTTCTCTTTAAAGACGAGCATTTCCCACTTCTGTCTCTCTATTTTCTTTTTCTTCTTTTTTTTTCTCTCTCTCTTTCTCTTTTTTTTGTTTGTTTTTTTTTGTTTTTTTTTGTCTTTTTTTTTTGTCGCTGGAAAAAGTGGAGCGAGGCTATGCCACGTCTGGCGATGAAGGATGCCACCTTTGGGCGACGGAAAAGTAAAGGGTGCCTGAATAGGCGGACTGGAAAGGTAAAGGATGCCTGAATAGGCGAATGGAAAGGAAAAGATGCCTGAATAGGCGACTGGAAAGTAAAGTGGTGCCTGAATAGGTGAACTGGAAAGTAACTGGTGCCTGAATAGGCGAACTGGAAAGGTAGAGGATGCCTGAATAGGCGAATGGAAAGGAAAAGATGCCTGAATAGGCGACTGGAAAGTAACTGGTGCCTGAATAGGTGAACTGGAAAGGTAAAGGATGCCTGAATAGGCGAACGGGAAGGAAAGGATGCCTAAATAGGCGACTGGAAAGTAACTGGTGCCTGAATAGGCGAACTGGAAAGGTAGAGGATGCCTGAACAAGCGAATGGAAAGTAAAGGGTGCCTGAATAGGCGAACAGAAATTAAAGGGTGCCTGAATAGGCGAACAAAAAATAAAGGGTGCCTGAATAGGCGAACAGAAAGTAAAGGGTGCCTGAATAGGCGAACAGAAAGTAAAGGGTGCCTGAATAGGCGAACGGAAAGGTAAAGCATGCCTGAATAGGCGAATGGAAAGTAAAGGATGCCTGAACAGGCGAACGAAAAGTAAAGGGTGCCTGAACAGGAAAACGGAAAGTAAAGGGTGCCTGAATAGGCGAACAAAAAGTAAAGGGTGCCTGAATAGGCGAACCGAAAGTAAAGGGTGCCTGAATAGGCGAACAGAAATTAAAGGGTGCCTGAATAGGCGAACAGAAATGCAGAGGGTGCCTGAATAGGCGAACGAAAATTAAAGGGTGCCTGAATAGGCAAACGGAAATGCAGAGATTGGAGGAGCTAACAGGACGTCTCATCCAAATTAACTCACTGGACTTAAAGGCTCTCGACGATGGTCTCAGTTTGACATGACTGAAGAAATCTTGGGGAATTGCCTCCTTGACTGAAAGAGAATGAACCTGGGGTGATGCCCTGGTTTGACATGACTGAAGGTTCTTGGGGAATTGCCCCTTGACTGGAATAGAAGAAATCTGGGGAGATGCCCCAGTTTGACATGGTTTGAAGGAACCTTGGGGAATTGCCCCCCTTGACTGAATAGATCTAGGGTGATGCCCCAGTTTGAATCGTTTGGGAAATGTAGTTCCACTAGGGAAGAATTTGGTGATTCGGGGTACTGCCCCTGATTGAGAATGGAAAATTTAGGGTCCATCGGGGCAAAGATCTTGAGAAGTGCCAGCTTTGGTGATCGATTCCACTGGGGAAGAGAATTTGAGAGATGCTGATTTTGGAGTTGAGCGGGAGACTTTGAAGATTGCCAACTTTGGCAACTAAGGAGAAAGAAACTTCGAACGGTGCCTGCTTGGGCTATGGAGGAAGAAACCTTGAAAGGTGCCAGCTTTGGCGATCACGGTTCCATTGGGGAATGTTCTTCTAAGCCTGATTAGAAAAGTGTTCTTATCAGGAGGAGAAGATGATCTGAATTGTAGGCTTACTAGGGAGAGTTTGGTGACTCTGCTGGGGGAGAGAATTTTTGCTGGAAACTATCTTTGGGAAAGGAAATGCTTGACTGTCAGAATGTATCAGGTAGATTCCTTGGAAGGGAGTTTGAAGAAGTGTCAGCTTTGGCAATTGAGGAAAAGACTTCAAGAAGTGCCAACTTTGGCGATTTAGGTAAGGAGATATGAGAAGTGCCAGCTTGGGCGATTTGAGGAAGGAGTTCTGAGAAGTGCCAGCTTTGGCGATTTGAGGAAGGAGTTCTGAGAAGTGCCAACTTTGGCGATTTGAGAAAACTTTGAGAGGTGCCATCTTTGGCAGATTAAGGAAGAGATTTTGAGCGGTACCAACTTTGGCGATTTGGGGGAAGACTTTGCGAATTGCCAACTTTGGCGATGGAGGAAAGAATTTTGAGGAGTGCCAACTTTGGCGGTTCGAGGAAGGAACTTGAGGTGTCAACACTTGACATGACTGTCTGTTGTAATAACCTGCAGAAAAAGGTTAGTAGTACAAAGTAAAATTCACAAACTGGGTAGGTCCTGTGAAACCGCGACCCTTAGGATAACTCATGGACAGAGGAGAATGAAAGATGGCGATCATAGCTTTGAAGCACGTGCCTTGGTTGAGTCCTCGTGATGATTGTCTAAGACAAGGTCGAGTAGTGGGAGCGTCTTGTTCCTTACGACTTTAAATGTTCACCATTCTTTCATTTTATTTTTATAAAAATACAATGTTTTATCAAATCAATGCAATTCATAACACGTATCGAAAAAGGATTCATGTATGTCAAACAGAATACAGAGAATGGACAAAGGGGAAAATAGATGGGATGAAATGAAGTTACATAGGATGGGTCAAGGCCAGGAGAAACAGGGAAGGTTCAAGGATCCTCCAGTGAATTCCTGAGACTAGTGAGAACCTTAATCCCACGTCACGACCTCAAGTACATCGTTCAACTCTGCCTTCGAGAGGGTAGTTTGACCATGGTCCACATGCCTCAGTTTGCACGTTTTGCATTGGGAACTTTAGTTACTCTGCCAAGATGTTGACCCTAATTTTTACCTGAGCCGCCTTTTCAGGTTTTCAACTCACCGGGTTGCTCTAACTTTTGCCTAGGCCGCCCTTTCAGGTTTTCAGCCTAGCAAGCTTTTCTCTTTCTTTATAATGTGTTCTTGTTTATTTTGGGCTGCATGCCTTATAGTAAAAAGTTGAAACTAATCACACTCCAGTTGAGTCTGCCTATCCTTTTCCAAATTTAGTTTGATCCTTTGGGAAACTGATGTTACTTCAAATAGGAGACTCTACTCCTATGCCATGTATCCAAGGAAATATTGGTGAGTCTTTTGGCATCGATGAGAGGGAATTACTTTGAATCATCATTTTGGCCTTTATTTTTTTCTCTCTTTTTTTTTGCTTTTTCTGTTTTCTGGATTTTTTCTTTTCCATTTTTGAAAATTTTTTTTATCCCCTTGATGATGCAATGACTCAATCTGATAGACTATTTCCTTGGTTACATGAGCATGAGGAATAGCGTACCTTTTAAGGTTGAGGTGTTGATGATGACAAGAATGCAAGTTCTTGGTCTAGTAACATTCATTCCCCCAACACAGAAAATGACAGCTTGCTTGATGATCTGGACGTAACCAGCTTTCCCCGCTTGGCACATGTGCATTCAAGCTTGACTCTATTTTGCATTTTTCATTCCCTTCTTTTTTCTTTTTCTTTTTTTTTGCAAAGTCTCTCTTGACTGTATCTATATTTGTAGGCATTAGTAATTTTCCCTATTTATGCTGGTAACAGTTGTGGTTTTCTTAGTTGACTGGCCTACCACTTGTCCAATTCGGGATTTGGCAATGTTATTATTCACATAGATTCCTTCCACATCTTGAAACAAAATACTAATGCCTTCTGATAGATTACCATCGTGATTCCTTCAGTTGTTCTTAACTTAGGGTATTCTTTAACCTCTTGTTCTAACAATCTTGTTGACTTGTGCGGTGGCTCACAGGTTTCTCTTACCTTCTTCGTTGGCATAGTCGACTGGGTAATCGAAATCATGAAGCGTGATTGTGATTTCACTAGTCTCAAGAGGATCATTTTTGGATCTGCAATTTTAGTGTGTTATGGCAAAATAAAGAAGAGATAGGAAAAGCAAGTTAAGGAGAATGAATCAAAAGCAAGGATAAAGGGATGAGAATTTTTTGAATTTCGATACGCATTTATTGATTGACTGGTAAAACAAGTTTTTTTCGCCCTTATTACATTAAAAATCCCAAAGCCTTAGGCATAGCAGAGGGATAAACAAGACTTTGAGGCAATGTCAAATTATTTTGGTGAATCATTTAAAATCGAAGGGAGTTTGACAGCCTCCCTATTACTGAGCTCTTGGTCCAGCGGGCAAGCGATCACCAAATCAGTATTACCATCAAAACCATCTTCATTATCGGCCACCACAGCATTAACTTCTGAACCTCCATGATTGGGCAGGGGATTTGTGGTCACGTTAGGGCTTCCTTCCCGAAAATTAATCCAGTCGGCTTTGATCAAATCTCTCACTTTATATTTCAAAGCCATGCAATTTTCTGTAGAATGCCCTGGTGCCCGAGCATGGTAATCACAATGAGCGTTTGGGTCATACCCCCTTGGGTAAGGAGGTTGCAACGGTCTCATGGGGCATGGAGCTACCAGACCCTTCTGAACGAGGATTGGCAAAAGTTCGGTATATGTTATGGGAATTGGATCGAACTGCATAGGGGTGCGCTCATTGTTGGGGTTTCTCGTATTCTGATTATGATCAGGTGGTCGAATCACTTGTTGCGGGTGATGGTATGCCATGGGTTGTGGCATTGGTGCTCTTACCATGGGCGGACGGAAGTGAGGAGTGTGAGTTGTCGGGCCCTGAGTGGCGGTGGCCACATAAGGATTGGGAGCTTGAATCATGGTAGGCGCGAATGGTCTTGGCGGGGCCGTCTTTTGATTAGAAGAGATGGAATTAGTTTCTCCATCCCTTCTCCCAGGTGTCGGCTTTCTCGTCATGCTTGCCCCAGATGGGCCCTGAGTGATTTTTCCTGTTCGTATTCCGCTTTCCACCCTTTCCCCAATAGTCACAATATCGGAGAAATTGGATGAAACACTACCAATCATCTTGCCATAGAAAGGTGATGGGAGTGTGTCAATAAACATTGCGATTATCTCTTTTTCCGATAATGGGGGGTCCACTTGTACCGCTGTTTCTCTCCAGCGTTGGGCATACTCCTTAAACGTTTCACTGTCCCTTTTCAACATATTCTGTAACTGAACCCTGTTGGGTGCCATATCCATGTTATACTTGTATTGTCTAAGGAAGGCATCTGCCAGGTCCTTCCAACAACGAATATGGTTCCGCTCAAGGTGAGCATACCAGGTAAGAGCGGCCCCCGCCAGACTATCTTAGAAGCAGTGGATCAATAACTGATCGTTAGAAGAGTAAGATGTCATCTTTCGACAGTACATCGTGAGATGGTTCTTTGGACAAGTCATTCCCCGATACTTGTCAAAGTCTGGCATCTTGAATTTGGGCGGGAGGACAACATCTGTGACTATGCATAGTTCAGAAGCATCTATCAGTCCAAACCTCCAGCGCCTTCCATCATTCTCAAACGCTCCTCTAGGATTTCTATTTTTTCCTTTTGGGGAGCTGCGACCGTGCTATGACCGCTTACCGGGTTCATCATGCGGGTTGTATCTTGGAGATTGGTCATATAAGGAGTTGCTTATCCGTATGGATAGCCGAGTGGCTGGTTGAACGGAGGCAACACATGGGACTGGTTCATTAGGCCTGTATTTGGTGAGGGTCCTTGAGGTTGGGCCATAGTTTGTACAGCATAAGTTGGCTGGGTCATCTGGGCTCGTGTGTTTTGGGCTTGTGCGTTGTAAGTTGGCTGGGCCATCGGGGCTTGTGTATTTTGGATTTGGTAGGTTTGTGGGTCATGGGCCTGCGTGTTTTGGGTTTGGTAAGCTTGTGGGTCATGGGCTTGCGTGTTTTGGGTTTGGTGAAGTGGTGGCATATTTGGCTGAGTGGGGTATGAAGCGTGAGGATTCATCGGTTGCTGGTCATGGGCGTCTTGTTGGTTAGCGAGCGGGGGATAGTACCCTGGTGGTAGGCCATAAAGTGGAAAAGGTACTGGGTTACCGTCAGGACCGACAAATGTATGCTGTTGTGCATAAGACTGGCCGTAGGGTGGCTGGGTCTCAATGGCAGGGTTAGGTCTTCCAACATGAATAGTGAGAGGGGGTGTCGTTGTGTTAGGTAGTTGGGTTCTTACTGGGTCAGAACCAATGGGGGGTGGTGCGGTGACAGGCTGCTGTTGGTTATCCTCAACACCCGCAGAGGAGGCTCCTTCTGTGAGTTTCTTTTCTAAGAGTTTAGTTAACTCCACCACTCGCTCTTTCAGCTGATCGAACTCAGCCCTAAAGTCTCCATCAACAGCTTCTGCCTCAGCCATGAGTTTCCTTTGAAGTCGGGTCTGGTAAGGATGCCTACCCGTGACGTCGGTGTTTTAGTGTCTTTGAAAGAAAAACAAGAAATGTCAGGTGGAAATAAAAAGAAGGAGAATGTCATGGGAAGCAATCACAGGCTTTGGCGAGTATCCTTTGACCATTCCTTAGAACTTGTCGTTCAAAAGTACTAGGTATGGTAAGCACGAAAATTAATACGGGATAGTTGTGAAGACAGAAAAATCCTTCATCTTGAAATACAATAAGAGCCTCAAGTTTAGCTATTTCTAGCTCAAGGAACCATGACTCTTCTCTTAAAGGTTTGATCCCATGTTAATTTCCATATCTTGCTCAAAGGTATTCGTTAAGCTTTGAATAGCTTCCGGTGAGAATAGAAAGAAAGGAGAGAAGGAGCTATCAGGAAATGACGTGTTTTGCAAATCGATACTCCCCTAGTAACTTTCTCGAAAACATTTTTGCATTTAGGGGGGTTACGATTTGACAAAACTTGTGTCAAGTCAAGGATCATGTGAGCTATGGATTTTCCGATCATTGTCAATACAAAAAGAATTGATTTTTTTGTTTTATTTATATATATATATGTATATATATACATGTATATATATATATTTTATTTTTATTTTTATTTATTTATTTATTTTTTTTTGATGATTCGAAACATCCGTAACTCAGGATCCAAAGACTTGTGTATAAAAAGAAAACTACTTACCCGTTAAAGGATCACTAGTTAAAAGTATGTCATTTTGGGAAAAAGTAATCCATTAAACGGGCAAGTGGTCCCTTAATTTTGGATCAGAAAAGAAAGTGAGAACGAGAAAAGGTAGAAGTAAAGTTTGCCCCTTTGTGCCTTAAGGTGGGTTTTTCTGAAGGTCTCCTAATGGTTCTAAGGTTTGTCTATCAGTGATACCTCGCATTAGGTGGCTTATTCTAAAATTTCTAAAGGTTACTAGAGCCAAGATCCTACTCATGATGTTAACCACAAATAGTAGGAAGTCTACTAGGTGTGGGCACCATGAATAAGTCGAACTCTAGTTGAGGTTCTTACGATTGCCGGATGGGAAGTACATCCCAAACGACACCGCTACCAACCTCCCCTAACTTAGGGTTTATTTGGGGCCCGGGTATAGGGCGCCACTCATCAGTGTGTGCAAAAATATGAGTGTAGTGTGTGGAAGGGCATTCAATACCTTTTACCTTACCTCAATCTGCACAAAGAACAAACACAAAACAAATATACAAAGTCATCTACCCTAGAGTTCAATGATTGCAGAAAAGTAACATGGTCCTCTAGCCTAAGGTTCAACAAACATGCAAACATTTACAGGACATAAATGATAGAATATAAATAAAACAGAAACCATATACAAATATTGACAAAAAAATAAAAATAAAGGAAGAAGTTAAATAATTAATATGCTAATTAAAACGTGCGCTATCAAATTGACTGGCTTGACTCTCTACTTCCCCAGTGGAGTCGCCATCTGTCGCGACCGGGATCGCGGCGGCGCGGCCGACCCTCAAAACGTTTCGAAAAGATATAAAAAATAGGGAGTCGCCACCAATATTTTTTAGGATAAAATACTGGAAAAACCTTTCATTAAAGCACTGGTTATAAAAATAAAATTCCATGTTCGGGAGTCTAATTACAGGTGAGGAAGGTATTAGCACCTCACAACTGTCTGTTATAAAAAATGGTTACCTCAATATGATAGCGCGCATTATAATTAATCCATTAATTATTTTAACTTCTTCATGAAAAGAAAATATACGAGATGACAAAATATACAAAAATAAATAAAAAAATAAACACAGAATATTTACATGAGATCAACAGGACGTCTCGTCCAAATTAATCTCGCTCCACCTTTTTTTAAAAAAATATTAAAAAAAGATATAAGATTAACAGGACGTCTCGTCCAAATTAACCTCGCTCCTTCTTTTAAAGAAATGCTACAAAAATATGAGATTAACAAGACGTCTCGTCTAAATTAACCTCGCTCCTTCTTTTTTTAGCAAGACAAAAATAGAAACTCTAAAAATTAAATAAAGGAAGATGGGCCCGACAGGAACTATTTCCTGCTCCTACGTATTCTCGAGCTTTCGAGAAATCAGGGTCACGTAGTTCTTTAGATTTTTTTTTAGGAAAAGATTAGGGAAATGTTGGTAGGTATCATCTTAGTGATGAACCCATACAAGACGAAGTTCTTTGCACGTGTACGGATCTTATAGAGGTTGTGTAGCGGAAGTATTTTCTGTACGACACTGACTAAAAATGATTTGTTTCTTTTTTGATTTTATTTAGATTTGAAAGAAAACCCATGAAACATCCATTTCCTTTTATTATTTTTATTACGAAGCAAAAGAGGGAAGGTAGCAGAAGCTACAAGAGAGAAAGGGGAACAGTAAGTTCGAAGAGGAGAGGGAAAAATGAACGAAAATTGAGTGGGAGAAGAGAAAACCGAGTGAAAAATGGAAAAACCGAGTGAAAATGGGAAAACCGAGTGAAAATAGTAGAGTACCGGGTGAAAGTTTGAGAAACCGAGTGATGGAGCAGGAGAGCTGGTCTCAGGATGCTGAACAGTGAGGTGTGAAGGGTGCTGGTGAGGAGAGAGGATTTGGGACGGTATTGGTTGAGAGAAGGAGTTTTTTGTATTGGTGGAGGAGAGATGACAGTGAGACGATGGAGAGAGGAAAGAAGAGAAGGTATGGTGAGGGTGCTGGGCCGTGTGGGTGTTTGAAGGGAGTTGGCAGGTGGGAGGACAGTTGCTGGTGAAGAGAGGGAAGGCAGCTGGTGTGAGAGAGACAGAGAGTGAGGATGAATTTAGGCAGAGTTTTCTCTTAATCAATGCTTTCCCCTTTCAAAGCTTCAACATTTGTCTATTTATAGGCTTTTCCAAGTGGAAGGCCAGCTCAGGCTTCCACTCCGAGTGGAAGGCCAGCTCAGGCTTCCACTCCGAGTGGAAGGCCAGCTCAGGCTTCCACTCAGGCCTGGTAGTGGGGGACAACAGCTGGTGGGAATTTTTAATTCCTCCACTTTCGCCCCCTGTATGCCACCCCCAGGATTCCTGGATCCACTTGGGTGGTGGAATCCAAGTCAGCACGGGCGAACAGGGGGAGCCTGGTGGAAATCCGAGAGAGGATGACTCGGATTAGCCTCTCAGTCAGCATTCATCCTCAGTTTGAGTGAATTCCGAGTGAAAAATAGTCCTTTCCGAGTGAGAATTCTTTTGGGAAGAGCTCTCCTATGGAAGGCTGAGTGGAAGTTTTGCTCGGTATTGGGTCGCTGTGAGGAGAATCTGAGTGGAAAAGTGTGCAATTGGATTGAGGGGACAAACAAGGCAATTCTGATTGGAGCAATCAATCAGACCGAGTGAAAATTGACACAAAACCGATTGAAGAGGACTCGGTGCTGATTGAAAAATATCACTCGAAATTGGTGAAAAGTGTCTCAGAATTGGTGAAAATGGGGGCTCGGAATTTGTTTGAGGAGGGATGACACGGAATTGGTTTGAAGAGGGCTGACTGACTGAAGTGTCACTCAGTTCTGACTGAAAATTGGCTCGGGAATGGGTTAAAAGTGGCTTGGAAATTGGGTGACAAGATGGCTTGGGAATGGTTAATGGAATGGCTCGGGAATGATTTAAGTATGGCTCGGAATTGGCTGAAAGTGGTGAGTCAGATTTGGGTGAAAATGATTACTCGGATTTAGTGAAAATGGGCTTGGTGATGCTGGCTAAAAGGGGTCGATGATGGTTTGAAGAAGGATGACTTAGAATTGGTTTGAAGGATGATGACTCGGCATTGGACAAATGATTCAATCGGCCCTTATTTAAATGATGAGTGAAGATTGGCTCAAAAATCCGACTGGCGTCTCACTCAGAATTTTCCTTCAGTTGTCCATTTGAAAATCTGACCATTTTACTTATTTTCCAATGGGAAATAGCTTTCATTCAGTAATTGGCTTGTTCGGTGCACTCACTCGTCAATCAGGAATGGCTTTCACTTGGCAATCAGTTATTTGATGCACTTTCTTAGAAGTTCTTCACAAGTCCGAGTCTTGGTTTGCTCGAAAACACACGACTATTCCCCAACTTACTCGGAGTCGACCTCATGCTTCAATCAAAATTAAAAACTCAGTTTCATCAATCGGTATCTCCTGAACCACTCGAAGAGACCTTGCACTGATTTGCCTTTCTTCATTCCAATCGGACACATTCATTCAGAAATCCTTCCATTCAATTGTTGTCATTCGGAAAACGATTGAAGATTAACCATTCGGCACAGGTTCACCCTTTCCTAAAATGTTTCAGTCAGAACTTAGCATTTTCACTCGGAAAGGGCTTGCTTCCCACTCAGGACTTGGAAACTTGGTATTTTAACTCGGAAAAGCTTTCATCCAATCAAAATCTGTCCTTCCAGTTATATTCTGAGTCGGTCTTTCCTTCACTCAGACTTGTTTTCACTCAGATCATTAGCAACCAGAAAGCTCTCACTCGGATTTAGCATTTCTTCATTTGGATTAATTGCAGTCAAAGAGCAATCCTTCTCAGCATTCATCCTTCAACAGAGTATCACTCGGAATGGCTTTGACAGGGAGCCTTCCACTTGGATTCACCTTCAACAGGGAAGCATTTCACTCGGAACTGACTCATTCTGAGTAATTCTACTCGTATTTGATCCTTTTTGAGTCATTCCACTCTGATCCACTCCAACAGGAGTATATTCCACTCGGATTTGACCCATTCTGAGTCATTTCACACGGATTTGATCATTCCTTAAGTCATTTCATTCGGATTTGCTCATTCCTTAAGTCATTTCATTCGGATTTGCTCCAATCTAAGTCATTTCACTCGGATTTACCTCCAACAGGTCTATATTCCACTCGAAAATGCTTCAATCAGAGTCATTTCATTCGGATTTGCTCCAATCTTAGTCATTTCACTCGGATTTCTCTTCAACAGGGACATACTCCACTCGACAATGCTCCAATCTGAGTCATTTCACTCGGATTTGCCTCCAACAGGTCTATATTCTACTCGGAAATGCTTCCATCAGAGTCATCTTGCTCGGATCTGATCATTTTTGAGTTATTCTATTCAGATTTGACCATTCTGAATCAGAATTCAGTATAAAAGATGATTCATTCCACTTGGACCGGACCAAAAGAGGTGTTCACAATTATAATCCTTAACTTTCAAGTGGAGAAGAATCTAAAGGTCTCCCAAAAAATATTGGTCAGATAATATTGTTAGGAGAATACTAATGCCCAACGAAATCAGAGATAATCATTTTAAAAAACATTACCTTGATGCAGTATTCAACACGAAACTTGATTTATGAAGTAATCAACGTGGATTAATGAATAGTTTGGGTATGATTAGAAGGTAGCAAATGGGTTAGGTGGCACATGCACAATCATTGGCAGTAAATGTACCCTTTTCTCTGAATTTCCTTCGTTCTATCTTTTTGTTACTGTCTCATTATCTGGATTAGTTCTTATAGCATTTAAATTCTTATATTTAGATATAAGAATTAATTAAGTGATTAGTTCTTATAAATTTTTTTAGATTTGAGATTGGTCCCTATAAATTTTTGTTAAGAATTCAAATGTTAGAAATTAGTCACAATTGTTAATGAGAGACTGTTACATGTTTACTTAAACCCAAGCCCCATTCTTTTCTCTTTTCTCTTTCTCCCACCTCATCCCTTACTATAACTCATCAGCCATATATTGATTACCAAGCTATACATTGATTTGCAGATTTTAGATCTCGAAGCAGTGGAGCTAAAAGGGAATACAAAAACAATTAAACATAAATATTTTCTTGGTTATTTCAGGTAATTGCACACCATATGTTTGATAAATGTTATATGTTGAATATATAAATAATTATGCACTATTCTCTGTTAGCATTTAGAAACAAATATTTCACCATTTATTTGAAACTTGGTTGGCAGTGTTGCATTTGGGAGGTTTAGAAAGAAAAAAAAACTGATATACCACTAGTGCAAAACAGGAATTTAATCACGGTTAAAATCGGCCTTTAATCACAGTTCATGAACCGTGATTGTTCCAGCCATGGTAATGGATCAGGGCTTTTAATCACGGTTCACAACCGTGGTTATAGATTACATTTAATCACGGTTGCCAACCACAACCGTGATTAAAAGCCAACCTTCTATAATCTTCCACGCCACAATCCATACCCAACTCACCATCACCACCACCGTTCCTTTCGATCAGAGAACATGATTAAAAGTTCTGTGCAAATCTCCACAGTTGCCACCAACATCCTCCTCAAAATAACCCCAACGTTGACCTTCAAAACAGAAAACCTCCATTATAGGAACAAACAAAAGCAAAACGTAGAGAACAAAAACAAACAGAATAACTAAGAAACATGTAAAGCCTTCATTATAATCGAAAGAAATAGAAAAGAAGAGATGTATAAAAGAGAAGCCTTACATGGTTGAACGAGAAAATAATAGAAGGGTCGCGTGGTGGTCGTCAATGGCGCGCAACGAGAATAGCAAAAGAAAACCTACAAAATATATACGTAGAACCACGTTAGATCTAGAACATAAAAAATTCAAACGTCAATGGTAATGAGAAAACAAAAAGGAGAAATCTTTAGAGAGAAAGATGAGAGAAAGCTAACAGAGAAAGATGGGAGAAAGCTAACAGAGAAAGAGAAGGAGCGCGCGACGTTCAAAATTTATATTTTGAAAACACTTATGACCACGGTTCCCAAACACCCGTAATTGTAGGGTATCTATAATCACGGTTTTCCTCTCAACCGTGAATGTAGGTACATTTTTTTAAAAATAAAAAATTAAAATAAAAAAATCTAGTTGTAGATATAATCACGGTTTCCCATAAAGCCGTGATTATAGATGCCCTATAATCACGGTTTCCTCTCAACCGTGATTGTAGGTGCATTTTTAAAAAATATAAAAATTAAAATAAAAAAAATCTGGTTGTAGATATAATCACGGTTTCCCATAAAGCCATGATTATAGGTACACTTTTTAAAAATATAAAAATAAAAATAAAAAAACCTTGTTCCTACGACCACGGTTACTTCATAACCGTGATTAAAAAACTTCCTTATATTTACAAAACTGTCACCGCGTATTTTTCAAACACGGTTTTCCCCTGGACCGTGATCATATCCCGTTGTCGTAGCCATTTTTTGCACTAGTGTACCTTCAAACACTTGACTAGTGTTTACCCTTAAAGAAATTTTTGACTTGAATTTCCCGGTAGATGTTGGATGAGATGATTGCAGAATTAGAATTAAAAAAAAGTGTACCCCTTCTTATACTTCAGGCTTCAAATATTTAGCCTCGAGTTAAACAAGGTTTAGTAGGATTATTATAGTAAAATTCTATCTGTTAATTTTTTCTTCGGTTGGATTATTAGGACTCAAATTCAAAACAACTTATTAACTGATATGACTCGTGTTATAAAAATAGATGAATATATAAGAAAAAAAAATAGTCCTAGTTGATCAGCTCTGTATCTTCATTTTTTATAAACTTTAACCAATAATATCATATGATTATTTCATAGTTTTATGGAATTAATTGGTCAATTTGAAGTTATTTTATTACATAGACTAAATAATATATATGTATGTTATTAGAGCTTAGCAAAAGTGGTCAACACATGTTTCACTTTCTCTAATTTAATAAAAAATTGGGCAGTGTAGTTGATTAACTTTAAATCGTTATTGTTGTGCCCCTGGCATGTTTGAAAATGCTGCAGAAATACACCTGCAGAAACTTCTTCACTATAAAAAATATGCTATTAAAAGTAAGAACAAATAGGAAAAACATGAAATGAATCTTCTAACGTTGTCTTGCTATTGAATGCTCATGTCAATTTGTGTTTTTTATTGCATCTCTTTTAATTGTAATTTTGTTCTTGATTTTATATTTTTTGCTATTTACTCCTTCAGATATCACACTTAGGAATTAAACTACTCTTTTTTTAATCAATCAACAGAGAAAATATATATTAACTAAGAAAAGAAAACATAAAATTCATAGATGCCAAGAGAGTCAATTACAAGTTTCAAAAGAAGCCAAGCATCACATCAGAAAAAACACAAAGTTATTGGTAGCTACTCATCAAACCAATTAACCCGAGGAATGATATAATGTTTTGTTACTATGTTTACGATTAATACAATATATGGTTTAGGGTTTGTTATTGTTACTATGTTTACGATTAATACAATATATGTTCACTTTCTTACCTCCATTTTCTTGCTCACCTCCTTCAAACATCAAGTGCATCAATTAGACATGAAATATAATTGAATTGATTTGTTATTATTATTTTCCCATTACCTAAGATATCTTGTGCTAATTAAATGGCTTTTTATTTAGAGTTTTGTAAAAGAAAAACAAAACTATTTTCAAAGTCCACCAATGTAGACTTATCATGGGTATAATAACTATAATGTGAAACTCAAAAAGTTTCCCATGTAGTAGATGCAAAACTTGTTGAGCCTGTGAGACGTGGCAAGGAGTCAACTTTTCGTTTTATGTTTTTTCTTTTAATCTGTTCATGAAATACTCTATTCATAAAAATGACAGAACAGACTTTTTTTTTTTTTGGTAAAAGAACAGACTTAAGTATACATAAGTTGCAGCCTCCATATTCAATCCTCTTAGTATATCCCAATCACTTAATAGAGCAATGGGCAGATTGCTATTAGAAACTATTAAACCTTGAAAGTAATATTAAAAAACCTTGAACATTCTTTACTTTACCTCCAAGTGAACAAGCTAACTATTTGCACCCAATCCAAATCCACGGTCCAAATGGTAACCAGGTACAATATATGGTTTATAAGTTTATTATTTGGTCTTTTGCTTTGATTTGGTTTTGTCTTGATCCTAAATTTGAAAATGCTGCAGGTGCCAGGTACTGGGTAGTGTAGTTGATTAACTTTTTATCTTTCAAAATTTTTTATACCCGTTTTCATCACTATTTGTTAGATGCTTTTTACCTCTCAAAAGTGTATGACATTCTTAAAAAAAACATACTCCAGTAACAACTTTCTACATTTGCTATAGATTAGTTTTCTACATTTTTAATACATAACAATAAGTTATATTTTATTTATTTTAATTTCAGGATGAAGGATCACCTGTACAAGCCAGACCCTCTTCCTCAGCTAGTCATCAACCTTAGTTACTTTATGTTTTACTTGACTATATATATGAGTTTGTAGATTGTTGTTTAACTTTTATTACATTACATGTAAATGGGTTAAAACCTATATTGACTTTATTATTAATATAATTGCTATTGACTATATATTGATCTTGTAATTATATTTTTAGAAATTTAGTTTATCCTGTTTATATATTAATCAGATTAATTTGTGTATTAAAATTTATTTTTAAAATATAAATATCTAAGACATTAATATATAAAATATAATATATAATTGTCGCATTAAGAACTTTAACGGATATAAAAATAATGTTATAATTAAGGCAAAATCTGACTTTTAAAAATTAATAGATATAAAAAATAATTTGCTATAATTAAGGAAAATCTGTTTTTTTAAAATTGAAACATTCAGCGGCGGTTTAAGTGGCAGTTAAATGGCTTTTATTTTTTGCGGCGATTGTAACCGTAGATAACATCTTTACGGTGATTGTACCCACGCTTAAACTATTCATGGCGGTTATTCCCGCGGTTTAAAAAAAATAGCCGCTAAATGCGTAGCGGCAGAGCATTTAGCGGCGGTTTCAGAATCGCTGTAGATGTCATTTAGTAGGGTTTAAACCACCGTTAAATTCTAAAAAAACCGCCGCTAAATTCCCTTCTTGTTGTAGTGATTAAGCTATAAAAACAAAGGGGGGTATTAGTGCTCTAAAAGTCTGGTCGGACAACAAAAGCCTGATAGAAGCATTCTGATCAAAGAGCTATTTTCAACGTTCATAAACTCTATTTTGGTGATACATTGGGAGTAATGCACTTGTCATATTTGTATGCTTATCATCAAAGAACATAAAGAACAAGATCAAAATAAGCAGCGACTATCAGCGTACCTACCTCTGCACATACTGATCACTATCAGAGATTTTGTCAGATCATCTCAGAAAGTAACCTATCGTTCAATCAAGAATTAGTTTACGAATGGTTTGTGCATGGAAATGCATGAGAAACTATTTTCGTAAAAATGATGAAGAAATGAACCAGACCTATCTCGAGCCTAATTCATCTTCAAGGTCTGACAACAAGAAGCTTAAGGAAAAATTCCTTCAAAGGATTTTCAATGATTATATCTTCTTTCAAGAAGCAGTAACGATCATATCCTCCAGCCTCTATTTATACCAGAGGAGTTTAAACTTCAAATAGAAGAGTCACAAATCTTTCAATAGTTTACAAGAATTCTTATTGTCAATACTCTTGTTTGTAACACAAAAACCCTGTGTCAACTCTGTTGTTCAAATAGATTCTGGTATTGTGTCATAACTTAGTACAAAAATCTATCTTGTATATCTGTAAAAACACTAATTTCTTGTGCTATCTTTCATCTTTCTTACACTTTGTAAAAGTCTGGTGGATTATCAGAACGTGTTTGTTGGGAAACACTATGGCCTGAAGAGGCTTTCGAAAGAATACTTGGGTTGAACCAAGAGTGGCTTATTGAAAGAATACTTAGGTTGAGCCAGGAGTGGCTTGTTGAAAGAATACTTGGGTTAAGCTAGAAGTGGTTGGAGTCTAGAATACTTGTGGCACTAGTCTGGTGTTGTTATTAAAAGAAGTTTTTACAATAGTGAAAATCCTTCAAGTTAGAAGGGACTGGACGTAACTTTTTGGTTGGAAGTGAACTAGTATAAACTCTATGTTTATTTCTCCTTTTTGCTACTTGCTTGATTACTCATTTTATTTGGTTCAACTTTCCGTGAAAAAAAGTCTAAGACTTATTCAACCCCCCTTCTAAGTCAAACTCTGAACCATCAGAAGATTTAATCAACAAGGCGCTGAGATGCTTAAACACACAGTGGCAACCCAAAGTAACAGTTATAGTTGATTCAAAGGACCTTTCAAGTCTAACACTAGCCTCCCTCTATGGAAAGTTGCAAGAACATTAGATGAAGCTATCCATATTAAATTAACACAAGGAGAATGACAAAAAGAAAAAGGGAATAGGTCTTAAGGTAGCATCCTCACTCAACGAAGAAAATGATGATGAAGAAAGTGACGAAGAAAGCCTAAATGATGATGAACTGGGCCTGTTCGACAAGAAATTCAATAGGTTTCTTAAAAAGAGAGGAAGAAAATCAAACTTCACTCTAAAAAGAAACTTCAAAAGAAACGACAAAAGCTTTAATATCCCTAGATGTTTTGAACGCAATCAACTTGGACATATGAAGATTGACTGCCCGATATATAAAATGAAGACAGAGAAGTTTGAAAGGAAAGACCCCAAGGACAAGAATCCAAAGAAGGTATACATTACTTGGAAGGACAATGACATTGATTCTTCTAGTGATTCAGAAAGAGAAGAAGTAAATATCTGTCATATGGCCAAAGAAGACAAAAACAACAACGAGGTAAATAACTCAAACTATGAACCCACATTTAATTAACCACAAGATGCATTCAATGAATTGCATAAGGAGTACATTAAACTAGCAAAAATAGCTAAATCCTCTAAGAAAATCATTACGGATTTAGAAAAAGACAACCTTAGTCTAAGACAAGAATTAGAAGTAGTGAAAATAGAAAAACTAAGTCTTGAAAATAGCCTAAAGTCTAAGTGTCCCTCATGTCAAAATTTTGAACAAGAATTAAATGTCCTAAGAAATGATTTATCTAAATTCACTCTTGGCAAAAACAATTTAGATATTTTATTAGGTAAACAAAGGTGTGTATTTGATAAAGCTAGACTAGGTTACAACTCTCAAAACAACAGAAATTATACAAGAATTTCTTTACATACTCAACAAAAACTAGTTCACATTTCCTAACCTGCTTTCATTGTGGAAGTAAAGGTCACAGTGCATTGACATGCTACATAAGGAAAAATGGCTACAATGGCATAAAGATGATATGGGTTCCTAAGGGTACCAAACCCGCATCTAACTCTCAAGGACCCAAACAAATTTTGGTATCTAAAAATAGATCTTAACGGTGGTGCAGGATCTGCTCAAACAAGGATGGTATATTGATAGTGATTGCTCCAAGCATATTGTAACACCCCCTTATATACACGAGATATATATAAAAAAACTTTTAGAAAGATATACATATTTATCACTCTTTATCTCACGTATACAATGACGTATATACATATGATTTCCTTTGAATATTGAAAGTAAAAAAAACATTGTCTTTCAATATTTGTCCATAGTGATAAAACAATTTATAGAAATCATAAGTGATAAATCATTACAGTATTATATCCGAATGAGAAAGTTTATCAAAGTTTAATTTTTACCTTGTTACAATTATCTAACTTGATATTGTAATAAGGCAAGGTAAAACTAAATTATACCTCTACTACAAATGTGACCAATCATTTCCTAATCCTTGAACCATCAAGTTTTGGAATCCTACTTTTGTCATATCTCTTCACTTATCTGATTGAGGATAAGACTACTTTTCCCTCTTGTAATTACATATCCTTCCATCTTGAACTGCTAGTTATATATCACATAACATATATTTTGGACATAAAATTCAAACAAGAAGAAGTGAGAAACAGAATATAATACTTTACAGATAAGACATAAGCATAAGGGTTTTCACAATCTAATAAAATAATATCATTCATAATCTCATACACAATTAATTATAATTGTAGGGTTTTTATACGCATAACAATCATACTTTCATTCACAACCATTCACACAGAATATCACAATCACATGTATGACATGTAATGCTTTTAATACTATCTCATTCAGTTTATGCATGTGGGCCCTTAAAGTTTTAGTTTGCACTGGGCCAACCAGGAGTTTACACTGTTCCATAATTCCGGATAATAATATAAATGCCTTCATAGCATATGAACAGCTCAACTAGCGTGGAAACACTTAGAGACTAGTCAGACTGAGAAAATTTTTATTGTGAAAGTACCCGACATTAGGGAGCGACCCCAGGTCACCTGAAGCACCCTTTCACACCCTCTCATCCCAAGGCTCGCAATTAAGCCTCCTCTAATGTATCCTCAATTTCTATAATCCATCCCCAGGTAATATCACATCCCATTTCTCTTTAATGATTCATGATGCATGAACTACTCGCATATTTAGTTGGTTAAGACTTTTAGAAACTCAATTATTAAATACCATAAAGGTTTACAAAATTATCTCAATAAACTATACATTCCCATAAGTTCTTCTTTGAACTTCTGTTATACAGAAATAAATTTAGTACAGTCTTCGAATTCAGATCTCACCAAAATTGAGTTTTCAAGCCTTAAATATCTCAAAACTCTCTCTTAAAAACTTTACATATTTACATAATCTTTCCCAATTTGAATTTTAACTAGATTGAGTTTAGAAATCTCGACTATAACAAAATATCCTTTAGTTATTTCATTGGGGAAAACCAATTTAAATTTCTAATTTCTAAAAGAAAACAATTTTTAAAATTAACTAAGAATACTTAAAACTATAAAAATTTTCTTTAATTCAAGTATTAATTATCTTAACTTCTGATTTTCATAAAATAGCTTCTTTCTAATACTAGATTTTATTCTTGAGATTAAAAATAAAGTTAATAAAAATTATTTCTAAGAAGAAATAAAAGACTAAAAAAATGATAAAATACTTTCTCTTAAAATAAAAATTTAAAGAGTAAGGTAAGAAAATTCTTAGTGAGTTTTAACTTTTCGTCATGCTTGCTATATGCTCAAACTTCATATCACAAGGTCATCAATCATTCATCAACCACAATCAAGTATTGTAATGTCGTCAATCACAAATATTATCAATCATAATTACATATCATCAATCACAGTCTAATATTATAAATCATAATATCATTAATCAAAATCAAATATAAATAATTATAATCAAATCAAATCAACTAAATATCACTCATAAATATAATTCAAAATTTAATGGTTATTTAAATTAGTAAAGTTGATTTTGAGTCCATATAGTCTATTTCTCGCACAGGTCTATATAAGTCCATATATATAATCCAGTCTTCGCATAGGTATAGTTCAGTTCATACATGTCATAATAGTCCAAGTCCTTGCATAGGTTTAGTCCAGTTCGTATAGGTTATCCAGGTCTTTGCATAGGTATTTTAGATCAAGTTGCATAAGATACACAATTTAAAATTTATATAAATTTTAAGTTAAATAGTTATTATTTTAAAATAATAATATTATTATTAAATTTAAAAGGAGTAGAGGACTCCTCCCATTATTCTTATATCTTTTCATATTATATTCCTATCACACTCCCCCTTACCTCTTGTATATTGATTCGTTATTGAAAATCCGTACGCGTCTCGTCTCCGAGTTCTAAAACATACTAATTTTATTTTAATATAGTTACAAGATGAAAATTAAGATTACTACATAAAGCAGAAATGGTAAATTTTTGAATAGTGAATAATGAATAGTAAATCATGAATAGTAATAGTAAATAGTAAAACATGAATAGTAACAGTAAATAGTAAATCGTAAATAGTAACGGTAAATAGTAAATCATGAATAGTAACAGTAAATAGTAAAACGTGAATAGTAAAGGTAAATAGTAATAGTAAATAGTAATTTACTATTTGAATAGTAATTTACTGTTGAAATAATGTATGCAGAATAGTAACTTAAAATAATATTATTTCCAGTATAATAATAGATTTCTAAAAATGATATGAAAATAACCCTAAAAAATATAAAAGAGAAGTATTCTTACCTTAGGATTTTAGCAGAATCTTCTTCCAAAAAAAATTATTTCTCTCTCTTACTTCTACCACTATCTCACTAGCACTACTATATTAAGAAAACTTAATCTAAAATTGTGAATTCTAAAGAAGAATTCATTCGGTATTTATAGGAAGGAAAATTACTATGCATTTCATTATTTTAATATAAAAGTACTATGTATTTTTTGAAAATTCAATCCTGGTTACTGTGCACATTTTGAAAATTTCGTACATGCACAGTGTTTTGTATAGTAAATGTCGGCTGAATTATTAAGCCAAATAGTAACATTTCATTCGGTATATTTTAAATATTCAAAATCAGTCCTTTTTGAAATTTAGCGATATTATATTAGTTCTCACTAATTTTATGATAAGTAATATAAAGTTTAAATTTTTAAAAATCTAAAATTTTCTGTTAATAAAAATTTATTTATATGTTTTCAATTTTTTACGATTTGTAAAAATCAAGATTTTATTCAAACCGATAATTTTTAGATAAGTCTACTTGAAATGGATTTTAGAGAATTTTCGTATAATTTAAATTCACTTTCTTGTAAGTATTTTTAATTTTAAGTAACTTTATATGAATTTAAAATTATTTAAAATATATTATTTTATTAAAATATTTCAAAATTTTCAAAAAATTCTAGAAAATCATAAATATTATGTAGATCAAAAAGTTATAAAGAACCATAGTCTAATTCCTTCAAAATTTTATTTTAAAATTCTAATAAGAGTTAAATCACAAATATGTAAAAACATAAATATAAAAACATAAAATAAAAGTTGTGAATAATAAATATATTTAAAATTCTTAATATAATTTCATTAATCAATGCATACTAATTAATTCATTTTAAACTTCTCATCCATAAATATTATTATTATTATTATTTTATTTTTAAAAAATAATTAAATATAAATACCAAAATTTCATAAAAAAATGATAATAATAAACTAACTTATAGTAAGAATTTCTTATGAAAGATATATTAATATCTATTTTCTATTTATGTTGAAAATGAGATGTTACACATATGACTGGAGACGCTTAAAATTTCTCACATATCACCTCCAAGAAAAGTGGACATGTAACGTATGGAGATAACACAAAGGAAAAAATACTTGGAATCGACAAAATTGGTAATGAAAGTTGATAACGTCTTACTTGTTAATGGCCTTAAACATAGCCTATTAAGTGCTAGTCAACTGTGTGATAAAGGATATATAGTTACATTTGATTCATATCATTGCATGATGGAAAATAAAAATAACAATCAGACAAAGTTAATAGGACATAGGGTGAATAATCTCTACATGATTGCATTTGGAAACTCATCTAATCCTCAATGTCTTCTTAGTAGAGAAGATGGTTCATGGCTTTGGCATAGAAGAATAGCTCATATACATATGGATCATCTAAAGAAATTAGTATCTAAAGATCTAGTAATAGGTTTACCTAATATTAAATTTGAAAAAGATAAGTTGTGTGATGCATGTCAAAAGGGCAAACAAGTCAAAGTATCTTTTAAAGCTAAAAAAGTCATATCATCCTCCAGACCTTTATAACTATTGCATATGGATCTCTTTGGTCCATCTAGAACCAAAGGTTTTGGGGGAAATTACTATGCTCTAGTAATTGTTGATGATTATTCTAGATATACCTGGATATTATTCATTACTCATAAAAATAATGCATTTCATGCTTTTAAGAGACTTGCCAAAATGATTCAAAATGAGAAAAGTGAAAGCATCGTCTCTATCATAAGTGATCATGGTAGTGAGTTTGAGAAAGAATCATTTAACAAATATTATGAGAAACACAGAATAAGTCATAATTTTTCTGCTCCTAGAACCCCACAACAAAATGGGGTTGTAGAAAGAAAAAATAAGTCTCTCACAGAGCTAGCTAGAATGATGTTAAATGATTTAAATATCCCTAAGTATTTCTAGGCTGATGCTGTGAATACTACATGCTATATAATGAATAAAGCATTGATTAGACCTATTTTAAAGAAGACATCCTATGAGCTATATAAAGAAAGAAAACCAAACATCGCTCATCTGCATATCTTTGGATGCAAATGTTTTATTCTAAATAATGGTAAGGAAAGTCTAAGGAAATTTGATGCCATATCAGATGAAGGGATTTTTCTAGGATATTCCTTAAATAGTAAAGCATTTAGAGTATACAACAAGAGAACCATGAATATAGAGGAACCTATACATGTTGTTTTTGATGAAACTAACTCTCTAAAGTCTAGAAAAGAAACCGTTGATGATCTTATAGAGCTAATAAAGAAAACCAACATCCAAAGTGAAGATCAAGCCAAAGAAGATGAACCCAAGGAAGATACATATCCCAATGAACTTCTAAAGGAACAGAGATTTTCAAAGAATCACCCCATCAACAACATCATTGGAGATATCTCTAAAGGGGTAACTACACGAAACTCTCTCTCAGAAATGCATAAAGTAATATGGTCTTTGTTTCATTAATAGAACCTAAAAATATAGATGAAGCTATCATTGATGAACATTGGATAATTGCCATGCAAGAAGAACTAAATCAATTTGAGAGAAATGAAGTTTAAGAATTAGTAGCTAAACCTAGGAATCATCCAATTATAGGAACTAAATGGGTATTTAGAAACAAATTGGATGAAAATGAAATAGTGGTATATAACAAAGCAAGACTAGTGGCTAAAGGGTATAACCAAGAAGAGGGGATTGATTATGAGGAAACATATGCCCCAGTAGCCCGATTAGAAGCTATTAGAATACTACTTGCCTTTGCTTCCATAATGAAGTTTAAGCTTTATCAGATGGATGTCAAAAGTGCCTTCCTAAATGGATACATTCAAGAGGAAATATATGTAGATCAACCCCCTGGATTTGAGGATCCAAAGTTGCCCAATCATGTGTTCAAACTGAAAAAGGCCCTATATAGTCTAAAACAAGCATTTAGGGCATGGTATGAACGGTTAAGTACATACCTTTTGGATAACAAATTCACAAGAGGAAAGGTTGACACTATACTATTCATTAAAAAGAACAACCATGACATCCTTCTAGTTCAGATATATGTAGATGCTATTATTTTTGGTGCCATTAACGAATCCTTATGTAGTGAGTTCTCAACCATCATGAAAAGAGAATTTGAAATGTCTAGGATGGGAGAATTAAATTTCTTCCTTGGCTTACAAATAAAGCAAACAAATGAAGGGATCTTCATCAATCAAGCTAAGTATTGCAAAGAACTTTTGATAAAATTTGGAATGAGCAATGCAAATTCTATAGCAACACTGATGAGCATAATCTGCTACTTGGATAAAGATGAAAGTGGAAAATCTATGGATGTCAAGCAATATAGAGGTATGATCAGATCCTTCCTTTATCTCTCTACAAGTAGATCTGATATCATGTTCTTTGTATGCTTATATGCTAGATATCAGGTAAATCCTAAAGAATCACACCTAAAGGGTGTAAAAAGAATAATGAGATATCTTTTAGGAACTATCGGGTTAGGACTATGGTATCCTTGGGGATCATCATACAGCCTAATAGACTACTCTAATTCAGACTTTACTGGGTGTAAAACCGATAGGAAAAGTACTAGTGGTACATGTCATCTTATAGGTTCTGCCTTAGTGTCCTGGAACAACAAAAACTCAAATAACGTTACCCTATCCACAACCGAAGCAGAATATTTTGCTGTAGGCAGTTATTATGCGTAAATCTTGTAGATGAAGCAGCAACTCCTTGACTATGGCATAACCCTAGAAAACATTCTCATCAAATGTGACAATACTAGTGCCATTAATCTTTCCAAAAACCCAGTTCAACACTCCAGAACTAAGCATATCAAAATAAGACACCATTTCCTTAGAGATCATGTATAAAAAGGAGACTGCATTTTAGAATTCATAAAAACCTCAAAATATTTAGCTGACATCTTCACGAAACCATTGCCAAAACACCAATTTTTCCATATTAGAACAGAATTAGGAATTATTAATCCCAACTAAGAACAATGCAGCATACAAGAAGTTTTTCTATTCGGGATGTAATCGATTACACAGGATAGTAATCGATTACCAAGACAAGGTAATACGCATGTACTTCTTTAAAAGATTCCAGAATTCAAAATTATAACTATGTAATCGATTACAGAATATTCGTAATCGATTACTAAGCATATCAATGGACTCTGCCAGAGTAACACAAAGGTACGTATGTTCCTTTCCATCCCATAAATGTTTCTCATTGTTTATTTTATTATTTCCTCTTATAGTTTTTAAAATTTTGAATAAAGTCAGTTGTCTCTTTTGTTTCCCCATAAACTCATCCTTTCACACTTCCCATTATACCTGTCAGCCTTTAAGTCTCGAAAAACTGCTCTTGTAATCGATTACATAATATTCCTAATTGATTACCCCGATGTCCTGAAAGGTCTGACTGTTTTAGCAAAAGTTTGATATCTTGGGGAAGCAAGAAACAAAACTCAGTTGCTCTTTCAACAGTAGAGGTTGAGTACATGTCTACAGCAAACTATTATTCTCAACTTCTTTGGATGAAGTATCAGCTTGAAGATTACTCAATCAAGGAAGAAAAGCTTCCTATGTTCTTTGACAACACAAGTATAATAAATCTCTCCAAGAATTCTATTCAGCACTCCAAAGCCAAACACATAGTGTAACGCCCTCTGTTACACTTTAATAAATTGTATGAAAATTCGTAAATTTTTTTTACTAAAGATATGATTATTAAAAAGAAACTATCGAAATAAATTACATACATCATTTCTGAAATACCTCGTAAATATTATTAAAACTTTATAAAGTAATTTTTACATTCATCCGAAGAAAATAAATATTAAACATTATAAGAAAGAGAGGAAACTCCATGGCCTAGAAGCAGTTACTTAATAACTTTTATTTATTCATTGGACCACGGTATTCATACCGAGCTCTCTTTCTACAACATGCTATATTCACTGCCGAGATTCCTCGATCCTTCCCTCTGAACCATTAATTTAAAACATATGAAACAAAAACACGGAGAAAGGAGTGAGAAACAGAATATAATATTCCCGAATAAGACATAAGCAACAAAGGGTTTTCACAAACCAATACATAATAATATCAATCACAATCACATACACAATCAATTATGAATGCATGAATGTTATGCAATATCTTCATCATAACTTACCTATATATGTGGGCCCTTAAATTTTAATTTGCACTGGGCCAACCAGGAGTTTACACTGTTCCATAAGTCCGGATAATAATAATATGAAAAGCTCAACTAGCATGGAAATACTTAAAGACTAGTCAGATTGAGAAAGTTTTTATTATGAAAGTACCCGACACTAGGGAGCTACCCCAGGTCCCCTGAAGCACCCTTTCACACCCTCTCATCCCAAGGCTCGTAATTAAGCCTCCTCTAATGTATCCTCGGTTTCTATAATCCGTCCCCAGACAATATCATTTTGTTTCACTTTAATGATTTATGATGCATGAACTACTCGCGTATTTAATTGGTTAAGGCTTTTAGAAACTCAATTATTAAATACCTTAAAGGTTTACAACATCCTTTCAATAAACTGTACATTTTCTCAATTCTCTGAATTTCTGTCCCACAGAAATAAATTTGGTACAGTTTTTAATTCTCACTGAAATTGAGTTTCTAAGCCTTAAATATCTCAAAACTTTTTCATATAAAACTTTTACATAATCTTTCTCAAATTGAATCTTAACAAGATCAAATTCTTAATGATTTCCAAATATCTTTAGTTATTAAGTTGGAAAAATAAAATAATTTTCTTTTGAAAATTTTATTTTATTAAAATAGAATAATCTTTAAATCATTAACCAAATATACTTAAAATTACAAAAATTTTCTTTAATTCAAGATTTAATTATCTTAATTTGTTATAAATTAATTTTCATAAAATGTCTTCTTTCTAAAATAAATACTAATTTTTCATTATAAATATTGAAAATAAAGTTAATAAAAATAATTTCTAAGAAGAGAAGATTTAAAGTAATAAAAATTTAAAGAGTAAGGTAAGAAAATTCTTACTGAGTTTTAGCTTTCCGTCATGCTCGCTATATGCTCAAACTCCACATCATAAAATCATCAATCAAAATCAAGCACTATCAATTATAACTAAATATCATCAATCACATCAAATATTATTAATCATAATTAAATATAAATCAAAATCAAGTCAATAAAGCATCATTTATAAATATGATAATTCAAAGTCTAATTGTTATTAATATAGTCAATTTGAGTCCTTTTAGTCAATTCCTCATATAGGTCTATGTAAGTCCATATAATCCAGTCCTTGCATAGGTATAGTTCAGTCCATATGGGTCATAGTGGTCCAAGTCCTTGCATAGGTATAGTCCAGTTCATATAGGTTATAAAAGTACAAGTCCTTGCATAGGTATGTTAGAGTTAGTTATATCAGATATTTAATTTAAAATTTATTAAAAATTTTAAGTTAAAATGTTAATATTTTAAAATAATAATATTATCAAATTTAAAAGGAGTAGGGGACTCCTCCCATTATTCTTATGTCTTTTCATATTATACTCTTATCTCACTCCCCCTTACCTCTTGTATACTGATTCGTAATTGAAAATCCGTGCGCGCCTCGTCTCTGAGTTCTAAAACATAACAATTTCATTTTATATAGTTACAAGATGAAAATTAAGAGTACTACTTAAAGCAGAAATGGTAAATTTTGAATAGTGAATAGTAAATCATCACTAGTGGAAAAAAAGCTTTTTACACCGGTCCCTTTGGACTTTTTACACCGGTTTTAGGACCAGTGTGGATAGAGCCGGTGAGAAAAATTTGGACTTTTTACACCAGTTTTGGGACCGGTGAGAAAAACAGATTTTACACCGGTTCTGTTTAAAACACCCGGTATAAAAAATAATACTTACACCGGTCCTTTTCTTTACAACTGGTGTGAGTATTACGTTTCTCACCGGTCCTATTTAAAACGCTTGGTACAAAAATAATAGTTACACCGACCCTTTTCTTTACATCGGTGTGTATATTACATTTCTCACCGGTCCTGTTTGTTACGCCCGGTACAAAAAATAAAATTTTAACACCAGTTGGTTACTACCCAACCGGTGTAAAAAGTTCTCTTTTTTTCATTTTTAATTTAGTATATTTCAGTTCTGAGCAATGCCAATTCAGTACACTTTCCTCTCTTATTCATAAAATTGAGTATATAAATAGCTTAACATTTTGGTTGTAAGAAATAACAAACTTTGAATGGATCAACGCTACATAAAGTTTCCAACCTGATTGACTAGTATGTATTAACAGAAAACTCGGCAGCAAAAATTTTATTACTCATAGTAGTATTTTCTAATTTAAACTCATACTAAAATAAGAAACAAACTATAATGTGCATCCATCTACTGTTGCTTAACTTCAACTTTCTTCTTCTGCCACAAGCGATCTAGGGCACTATCAGCATCACCCTGGAAATTCAAAAAGAGAATATCAAATCATGAGTTCAAGAAACACATGTAATTCTTCAAAGTATGAATATACCAACAAACATAGTTTTCATCAAAGGTTAAGGATTGGTTTGGTTGAGAGAAAAAATATATTGCTCTTATTTTATTTTCATAGATAATTACAGAAAAGGCATTCACTTTTTAACTAGTTGGTTTTTCTCAATTATTAATTTCCAACAGTTTTCACAAGCATAGCAAGTCCAACAAAACTTAATAAACACAAAATACATATTAATAAAGACAACTGCAAATCCAACAAAGCAAAAGATTGTAAGTGTGAGATATTTAAAAAACCATCAACCTATCCCTACCATCAATAAACAATTAAAAATAAATTAAAAATAAATGGATAAAGTGTAAAGCTGATTTTTAAAGTGACGAGTGTATGTTAAAGGTAAGGAAATAGTCATTGATTAAAAATTATAAAATATAAAAAATTAACATAAAAAAACAAAACACGCTGATTTTTAATATAATTCTAACATGATTTTTAATAAAAATAAAAAAATAAAGTGTAAAGTTGAAAGAATAAATTAGATAGTCAACCATTTTAATCATAATAACTACTATATGATATGATAAGTATATGTTCAGTTAATATTAATTATAGTGATGAATTAATTTAATTTGGAAATACTTGCCCAATGTTAATCTGAACGGATGCATGGTCCTTCGCAGTTATCAATCTGTTTGTAGCAGAGCTATACAATATTTGCAAATCAGTTCACATCCCAAAACAAAATAAGATAAAGTAAATAAACAAAGCAAATAAACAATAAAATAACCCAAATAAATTAAAACTAAATACAAGGAGAGATATATAGGAGGATTATAGTATATACCACTTCCTGGGAATGTAAAGCTCAGTGATCTGTCCCTCTTCGTTCTGCATCTTTGGTTGAACGTTGTAAAGCCCTTTCACTATGATTATATGAACCTGAATCAGATTACGATACGACTTTATAGACACTACACAAAACCTTAAGAGGAATAAAAGGGGAATAACCCATATAACATTGGATATCCTTTTTAATAGAAGCATTATACCCATATAACATTAGAGTAGTCACAATTTTATTAATTTACTAGTCATAATTTTCTAGCAGTACTAATGTACTGCATCTATCTATAATTAGAGTAGTAATAGTAGTACTGTAACTATATAGCTATGAAGTTTACATATACATCTGTTCAAAACTGACTTCATATTATAGTTTTATATGAAGTATGAAACATTTAAATGCCCTCACAATAACAAATTTTTTCAAACAATTAACAAACTTAATATAGTACAAAGAATGCAACAAGCAACCATTAGAAAAAACAATGAACTCACCAAGCGACTCAAGTAAAAATGTAACTATTTTCGCCTTATTCCAGTCAATCACTGGCCGGACCTCTAAAACCTGAAAACTCAGTAAAACATAAAATACTTAAAACACCATAATTGTTAAATCTCTTAGAAAATGGGTGGTAATTTTGGTTCTAGAAATAATACTTTACGCCTATGAGTTACTCGCAAACATGGGTAGTCCTTCAAAACATCATATAGTCTTTGTCCCACAATATCCCAACTCTATACATTAAATGAAACAAATGAAAAGGAAATAAATACTTACAACTATGACCAAATATGAAATAAGTTGGTGAAATAAAGGGATCAACTGTTGAGCCAATAACAAATTAGCATAGAAAAAGAAGTTAATACCACTTCAGCTACATTACGGTAATGTACAGACACACAAAACTTATTGTTCTTAACAGATGCTCCTTCAATGTCTTTTGTACATTCCTTGAGCAACCCAAGTACCTGTGCAAACATTAGTTGATCAGGATACAACTTTCCAACACAGGAAAAAAATGAAAAGTGATTCACTGTGTACAGTATAGTATTTTTGCAATTACACATGCCTCATCAATAATGGGAAGAAATTCAGCAGCAGGTTAAAATAAATTAACTTCATTTTCAAAAGTGTATAAAATAGAGGCACATCAGAAAGCTACTTCTAGAAAGTTACTCTCGCTCCCATCCAAATCACCGCCGAGCAGATTCTCTGTGAGGCCTGGGAGCGTTAGGAGGCTGAGACTTGAAAAGTATCATCATAGGGAGATATATCACAAAGGCAACCTATGCCAGGAAAAGGAACAAAATCAAATACAGGTTCAAGCAAAGAAAGATGTATCATCATAACCCCGCAACTAAGGGGAAGCCAGCCAAGAACAAAAAAAAATGATAAAAAAGAAGTGCAGTAACTATCATGAGAACAAGTAGGAAGTTCATAATAGAAATTGAGTAGCAATAAGAGCAAAAACCTCAGGGTCAAGGTGGACCAGTTCATTGAGGGGGGGAACAAGAATAGCATAGTTTGATGCTGGTGTTACAGCACGGCAAAGAAATTCAACATACTGAAGAAGAGTTCCACTTTGCTCACATTGATCCACTTTCAGTTCATTTTTAAGCTTAATCAATCACGCAACAAATCAAAGAATGCTCATTATATAAATGTCCCATAATATTTTCCAAAACCAAATATAATCTAGTATTAATTAACCAGTCCAATCAGTACAGACCAAAACAACTGAGCCAATGCAAATTAAAACAGTAAATTGCCCCGTCGAACAAAACTGTCTGTTACAGTTGGATAAGAATTTCAATCTCTAGCTTTCCATAATCTTCTAACATGGTTATTTACCTTGTTATTTCGAGTTACGCCAAAAGATATTGCTTGATATCTGACAGTCTCACTCCCAGCCATTGCATCCAGCTGTTCCTCAGTCCAATTCTCTGTGTACTGGACATTTGCCATTTGTTGAATAAGTTCCTGAAAAAACCAGCAAAAATATTTATTTGTCACCAGCATTAGGGTTTTCCATATCTCACATGACGATGTAACATTATTCTATATCAGGAAGAAGTTATTAAAAAAACCTGTAGTAGAACAAGCTCAATTCCCTGCCCCTTTTTTAACTGGTTCACAAGATATTGGAAAAGGCCCCGTAATTCCATTGATGGGTACTTCTTACACCTATAATGAATAAAAGACTTAAGCTTATGAAACATTTAAAGAAAATTGTGCTTCTTAAAAAAATCACATAGATCCCACTCAGTTCTGAACAAAAATAGGTAACAATAAAAGCATGTTAACCCGATCATTGACCCCACTGAGCTCGGCGAGTAGCGCCTCCGTAAGTGGAAGGAGTTTGAGGACCTCATCCGCCGCGTCTGATGGAAAATCAGAATTTGGATCAACTACGCACAGTGGGAGGAGTCACAAAAGGACTTCAAACGCGCTCGATCTGTTTGGGAACGTGTACAGGTGGACTACAAGAACCACACGCGCTCGATCTATTTGGGAACGTGTACGTCAAGGTGGAGATGAAGAACAAGTTTATCAACCACGCCAGGAACGTTTGGGACTGCGCTGTCACCCTTTTGCCTAGGGTTGGGGCTTCGAGGGAGAAGAGCGAGGCGAGGGCTTCGAGGGAGAAGAGAAAGACAAGGGCTTTGAGGGAGAAGAGAAAGACGGGGGCAGAGAGAGCTTTAACGATGTAGTTGCACGTAGAGAGAGTTTCCAGGCTAGGGCTTTCGATCGAACCGTGGACTACGTTGAGTGTGGGGAGAGAGAGCTTAGTCAAAAGTGAAAGGCTTTCTCACCGGTCCTAAATGGAAGACCGGTACAATTATTGTTATTTCTCACCGGTCCAAATATTAGCCCGGTACAAATTTTATTATTTCTCACCGGTCTAAATGTTAGACCGGTATAAACTATATTTTTCTTATCGGTCCTGCTTACCAACCGGTATAAAGTTGTATATTATTTACAAAATTGCCACCGCCTTATTTTTTACACCGGTCACATTACAACCGGTATAAAAGCCCCGGTGTAAAAGGCCTATTTTCCACTAGTGTATGAATAGTAACAATAAATAGTAAAACGTGAATAGTAACGATAAATAGTAAATCATGAATAGTAATAGTAAATAGTAAAACATGAATAGTAACAGTAAATAGTAAATCATGAATAGTAACGATAAATAGTAAATCATGAATAGTAAAAGTAAATAGTAAAACATGAATAGTAAAGGTAAATAGTAACAGTAAATAGTAATTTACTATTGAAATAATATTTTACTATGCAGAATAGTAACTTAAAATAATATTATTTTCAGTATAATAATAGATTTCTAAAAACGATATGAAAATAACCCTAAAAAAATATAAAAGAGAAGTATTCTTAGCTTAGGATTTTAGCAGAACCTTCTTCCAAAAAAAAATTATTTCTCTCTCTTACTTCCACCACTATCTCACTAGCACTACTATATTAAGAAAACTTAATCTAAAATTGTGAATTCTAAAGAAGAATTCCTTAAGTATTTATACGAAAAAAATTACTATGCATTTCATTATTTTAATATAAAAGTACTGTGCATTTTTTGAATTTTTATTCCTGGTTACTGTGCATCTTTTAAAAATTTCATACATGCACAATGTTTTGCATAGTAACTGTCGGTAGAATTATTAAGCCAAATAGTTACCTTTCACTCGGTATATTTTAAATATTCAAAATCAGTCCTTTTTGAAATTTAGTAATATTATATCAGTCCTCACTGATTTCATAATAAGTAATATCAAGTTTAAATTTTAAAAATCTAAAATTTTCTGTTAATAAAAATTTATTGATACGTTCCTAATTTTTTAATGATTGGAAAAAATCAAAATTTTTTTCAAACCGATAATTTTTAGATAAGTCTACTTGAAATGGATTTTAGAAAATTTTCTCATAATTTAAATTCACTTTCTTATAAATATTTTTAATTTTAAGTCACTTATATGAATTTAAAATTATTTAAAAAATATTATTTTATTAAAAAATTCAAAAATTTCAAAAAAATTCCAAAAAATCATAAATAATACGTAGATTAAAAAGTTCTAAAGAACCATAATCTAATTCCTTCAAAATTTTAATATAAAAATAAAAATAGGGGTGTTACACATAGGGGTGAAGTATCACCTCATCAGAGAGTATGTACAAAAGGGAATTCTAGACATAAAATTTATGGATAAAAACCATGAATAGGAAGACAACTTTATAAAGCCTTAGGCTGAGCCTGCTCATATGTGTTCTAACCTGTTTAAATTAAGTGTTTCAGGAAACAAATTCTAAGTACATAGGTAACAAAAGAAAGGAGGAGTCCATCAGGACTAAAGTCTAGTTCAAGAAAATTTTAATTTTAGACTTTGCCTAAAAAGAGTCTGATTCAAGAACTTTTAGACCTTCAAACCACCAATCAGACCTCAGACTTTTAAAGTAACAAGATCATGCAACAAGAACTTTACCTCAAGCACTCATCATGCAACATTCTAAACCATTTTTTATGATGTTTCGAGTCAAGCTCCTATCAAGGATAACTATGCTTATCATCAAAGAAGATAAGAGACAAAACAGTGAAGCAACTAAAGCTCACTAGCGAAGAAACCAACGTAGCTACCATGCGCATTTCAGAAAAATTAATTACAGTCAGCTCTTATGTCAAGAAGTTACAGAAGGTCAACAACAATATGCTCTACACGTTAATTAGAAGAAGAAAGCCAACAAATAATCTTTATGCTCTGAAGATCTTAAGGAACTCCTTTTTCATGCAAGCTTCAATAGAAAGGGAACATAATTGGTATTTTATTTCATGGTTTAAAGAGCACATCTTTGAAAAGTTGATTATCAATCCTTCTTCAATTTCAAAGAAGTTGTGATTCCTAGCTAGTGGTCCAAGTATACATGCCCTTTCTTATACTACCTATCTAATTAATGGGTATACATTCTATACAAAGAAACATGACACTTAGAGTACAATGCAAAATAGTAGTGTCACTCTTATAGCACAATCTATGCACGTGTCAAGTGCTAAAGACAAGAACCCTATATTTGCAAAGATGTCATACTTTGGGGTCATTGAACGAATATGAGAGTTAGATTATATGGAGTTTTAGGTACCTATGTTTGGTTGTAAGTAGGTTGATAACAAAAATGGAGTTCGACTAAATAAGCCTGGGTTTTATAAAGTGGATCTTAATAAAGAGGGCTACAAAGATGAACCCTTTATTCTTGCATCCTAAGCTCAACAAGTGTTCTATGTTACTCATCCTAGTGATGAAAAATGGTCTATTGTGAATCTGTCCAACAAAATCCATGATAATCTAGACCACTCATGTGAAGAGAATATTATTGAAGATGACCCTTTCTTAGAAGTATCACAAATCATTGAGAGTGATCCATCTTTAGATGAGGGACAATACATAAGGAATGACTATGATGATGTAATATAGGTTGATCTATTTTTGTTTTAAATTAAAAAGTGTCAAACACCACTTAGTCGAACAAGGAAAAGAAAAAGATAGACTTAAGGGAATATTTATTTATGCATGTATAAATTTTAAATTATTTTGGTAACTTTGTTGTGTTTAAGCACTTAATATCAATATCTTGTATGTTTGTACTAACTTACACACATGTTTCAAATTTCTACTTCCACAGGTAAATAGATGGTCCTCATGAAGGTGATGCTCCTGAAAATAATAAACACAGACCAACTTTTATGAAGAAGCTGATCCATGCAAGAAATAAGGGAATTAAACTTGAGGTAATTTAAACAATATTACGGTTTTTCTTAATATTATCATTCCCTTTATATATACATTTATTAGATGTTATTATTTTAACATGTTAATGTAAGGTTGGATGGAATGCAAGAGGTCAACCAATTGAACCGAATGCATCATTGATGATGAGTTATCTTAGGACCATAACTCGTCAATTGGTGCCAATTACCTATGATAGTTGGAAAGATGCTAATTTGATTCCTATAAAACAAAATATTTGGCATAACATTGAGGTATATAACATACTGATTTAATTCATATTTTCTTTATAAATGTCAAAAGTCTAACTTTTATATCGATTATATGTAGATGACTTTTCTTGTTGATAATAGCCATCGAAGATATATACTTGGGAAAGCTGGTAAATTACATAGATGGTTTAGAAGTTTCTTAACAAAACATCATCTATATGATGCCAACAACAATGTGAAAAATCATCCATTAGAAAAATATTAGGTTTTATTAGTGCTGATGATTGGAAATCATTTACAGCTAAATGTTTAGACTCTTCCTTTCAAGAAAAGAGTAAAGAAAATCAATCAAGAGCCTCAAAAAGTAAATATCGATATAGGAAGTCACGTATGGGTTATGCTATGCTTGAACAAAAGATGGTGAGTTAAATTTGTATATTATGTAAAATAAAATGTAGATTGATTTGTATTATCTCCATAAAACTAACATATTTAAGTTTAAATTAGATTAAAGAGACTGAATTAGATGTGACATCCATATCCCGCCATGAACTGTGGAAGGCTGCTCATGCTAATAAGGCAGGAATGATTGACAATGAAAATGTGCAACAAGTTTAGACTCAGTGTGTAAGTTATAATTACAAATTATATATTGGATCATAAATTTGTATTTTCCATAATATAATGTTGATGAATAACTTGTTTTGTCTTTTTTATTTTTGATAAGAAAAATTATCACAAATCACACCACATGAAATTATTGATCCCCAATAAGGCATACTTGCTAGAGCACTGGATATCCTAGAATACCTTGGTTGTGTATAGGGTATGGGGTGACTCATAAAAACTGTTTTCCAAAGCATAAGTGCACTAAACTGAATGATGCATTGGATAAGGTGGACAAGTTAACGCCCACCATGGATTTACTTGTCAGGAGGATTAATGACTTGGAACAAAAGTTGCAAGAAAAGGATAATATGGAGAAACCACCAAATAATGACAAAGCTAGCATGAAAGATAGTTGCACACCTATGAAATGCAACATTCTTGTGGTATTTGCTTGTTTGAACCTTAGATAATAGTGACAATTGATTTAAATTTTGGAAGGTTAGCATAGTTTTCTAATTTTATTTATCAACTCCATGTCACTTATATAGGGCATATCTCCATGTCAACTCTATTTATCAAGTCCAACATATCGTGTGGTTACAAAAGGAAAAGTGCATAATTTACCAGACACTAGACTACATGGCCAGTCACTTCCTCCAAAGTATGTGAAAGTTGTAATTGAGATTGTTATTGAACCACATGCACTTTTACCTGTTGAAGACGATTATGAACGAATCATAGAGGTTGGAGGAGCTGTAGGTGCTTTTGTGGCTTGCCAATCAACCTCATTAGTTTGGAGACTAGTTTAGAGACTGTTGTATGTGGGTATATTAAATTTGATTAGTATATTTGATATGTTATAATATTCTTTACATGATTTTTGCTTGCTTGACTTTCTTAGGCATTTGCATAATCCAAAGGAGAGAAGAACAAAATATCACCTCATTCAAAGGAGTCAGTGATAATAGGAAAAAATAAAACAGGAAACAATGTGATTCAAGAGCCTTCTTTGATGGCTATTTCAACTCATACCCCATTCATGACTTATCTTGATATTCATGTGAAAACTAAGATGGATAATGAATTTCAATTACGCATAGAAATAGAGGAAGCTATATTTAGTAGGGTATTTATTGACTATATTGGGAAACAACAAATCATTGAACTTCTTCATCATGAATGGATAGGTGCCTCTCTTATTTGCATATATATTAGGTATTGTTTGTTTCATAAATGCTAGTTAATTATGTTTACTACTCTTTCTTTTTGGATGATTCTCTTTAATGATAATTGATTTTGCACATATTGTTTTCAGGTATTTATATTTTGAGATGCTACTTCCAACTCAAAAGACAAGAAGGTTCTCTTTTTTATCTCCGCATCTTACATCTTCATTAGTTAATGGATGTGCCCAATATGTTGCTGATGTGCTTGGAAAGTTCAAAGAGAAGGATAAGTTATTCTTAGCACCCTATAATATGGGGTAAATGACTTTTGATTGAATTAATTTCTCTTATTGTTTAGGATTAATATTTATGAATGGATAATTAATTAAATATTATTTGTACAGGGAACATTGGGTGTTAATTGTTATCACTGCCACAATGGATATAATATATTATCTAGATTCCCTACATGGTGATCCAAGAAATACACCAAGCATGAAGACAATGTTTAGACAGTAATATATGTTGTTAATTTATTCTCAGTCATCTCTTTTATTGTTAAAAACATTTACTTATACAAGTTTTTTTTCATTGTAAGAGCTTTGCAAATTTCTCGAGCAAATACCGGTGTTAAGTTGCCAGAATTCAAGTCAACTACAGTTAATTAGATATCTGTAGAGGTATTTCTAATTAAATAATTTTATATATATTATTTAGGAAACAACTAGCATCCTCTTATTAATTTTTATTATTTTAACAGTGTCTCATCAATGGTATTGACTGTGGCTGCTATGTAATGAGATTTATGAAAGAGATCATTTTAGCTAACCAGCCTATGATTCCCATAACAGTATGAATAGTGTGTAAATTATATTTATTATTATTTCTTGATTTGAAAAACTCAATTTAATTTCACATTAATTTATTCTTCATTTGATGTCATTGCAATTCTTCCCTGAGTATAGTTGTGCTACCTACACTCATTCTTAATTAATGGAGGTCAAAGAAGAGTTATCTAGATACATTGTTAAAAACTTTATTTGAATATGTATTTTGACCTTTTCAAGTGACTTAACTAAGTTTTACATGACTTCTATATCTATTCATCTTTAATGTAGTTGGTTGTTGGTTATATATTTTTGTGGTGTTTAAATTAAAGTTTGAATACAACCTCTTTCAAATATATGGAAGGAAATGTTTTCTAAATATATTTTTCTTACATGCGACGCAATTGTAAAATATGTACTAATTGAAACAGGACCTATAAAATATTAAAATACCATGTTAAAGCGCTTAATTGGAGCTGGTGTTGTTAAATGAAAATACTCTTCTAAAGCGCTTATTTAAAATAGGCGTTGTACACTATAGTATCTTTTAAAGTGCTTAATAGTGAGAAGCACTTTAAAACATCAACTTTCTAAAACACGTAACTAAAATATGCGCCGTAAAAAATAACCTTTCTAAAACACATAATTTAAATAAGCGCTTTAAAAAATAAGCCATACTAAAGCGCTTTTAAAGTTTTGTAGTAGATGTGGTATTTTACTACAATGGGCGTATATAAAGCGCCTAAAAACACCCTAAAAGCCTTTTTTCGTGGTAGTGACTTTTTATTACTTCAATAAGTCGTGCACTTGTGAACAGTGTATCAAGTTTTTGGCGCTGTTGCTGGGGATTATATTTCCCCCAATATTGGCAAAGTAGTGATTTGATTAGATTAGACATTTTAATTTTTTTGCATTTATTTTATTTGTTATTTTTGATTTTTTTACAGAATTACACTTGGGTTCTTTGTGAATTTTTACAGGTTCCTTTATGCGAAGAAGTGCTAACTTTGAAACAATCTTTGACCCTGAAATTGAACAGACTCTTCGAAAAATCAAAGCTCTTCGGAGACAAAGAGAACAAAGCAAGCAACAAGCTTGAAGCTCGATAACCCAAGCACAAATAGATAATCCTGAAAACAGAGCACTCTGAGATTTTGTAGCACCTAATACAATGGGAAAAAGGCCTAGCATTACACGGCCTACCATTGAGGCAAACAACTTTGAATTGAAGCCATTTTTGCTCTCAATGGTCCAACAGAATCAGTTTGAAGGATTGCCATCCGAGGATCCCAATTTGCATCTATAAATTTTCTTTGAGTATTGTGTGTTAGGGAATCCCTAGTGTATGAGCAGCAGAAATACAAGGATTCCCAGAGGATTTGCAAAGTGCCGTGTTTCAAAGCATAAGACAAACACACAAAAAAATTGCGTTTTAGGATTACCTCTTGAAGAATATCGAAGCAATCGTAGCATCGTCCTTTAGGAGTCCACACGAGTACTCCCACCAGAAATGCTACACCTTCCAAATGCTAGTTTGACGGCGTGTAGCTTTTACAACTTTTGTGTATTTTTGTGTCTCTTTTTGGGTAGCCGCCTATGAGCATCTTATGCTCTATTTATAGGCTTAAGTTTGACCTAATTTTCTCTCTAAAGAGTGGGCTCCTTACTCATTCTAAATGAGTTAGGCCCAATAGTCTTATTTTAGTCCAACTAAAATAAAAGCTATTTTCTGATGGGCTTACTCTATGTGTGTGACCCTATAGGTAAAATACTCGGTTATATTAATAATAAACTATTTTATTATTAATATAAAATAAGAGCGGCATCTAGCAATGCATCATTATGTCCGAATATTATTTATTAACAACATAACCTATAAGTGATAATTATTTTATATGTTTGTTCCTTTTGTCACGATATCCTAATTGGGCCCAAGGCATGGTCGTGTCATCCTTGTACGGTCTAATTTATTTTACTTGATACCGGAGTAGACTTTATCCGAATGAATATCCAATATTTATTCTTTCTAGCATGGCCATGCATTTCCTTAGTCTCACTCCATCAAGTGGCCTATAGATATCGCTCCTGTCACATAGGAGAGATAAATCTCATCTACATCACTCACATCCTTCTACATAATTTGTATATTGCCTAACCACAACCTTTATAGTCCTCTTATTATAGAAGATGTTTGATTGTATTAAAACAATAAACTCCTTGTGTAGGAATCATAGTGACTTCAGGTCAAAGGACTACATTATCACATTGAGAATCATTTATGACATTCATGTAACGATCCATGCAACGTTCTCATGGTGGGTCTGTCCAGTATATCATTACTCTTAATGTGTACCCGTGTGAAGACTTGATATCATTTATATCCATGATCTGTGAGATCAGATCATCAGCACACTCACACACTAGTCTTAATGTATTTACATGTCCCCACGTAAATACTTGACTAGGGACATTTTAGGAATAACTCTCATATGACCTATTACTCCAAGGATAAAAAAAGGTTGTTAAACTATTTAACAAAAAATGACTTATTCAAAATGATACGAACCTATATAGGCTTTCCAACAATCTCCCACTTGCACTTAGAGCCGATAAGGTTAATGCCCAATGACGTCTACAATGCCCTAATGCTTTTACTACGTAAGCGGTTTTACTAGTGGGTTCCCAACAATTTTGTTGGTATGCACATTGCATATTTTCACATCTTCCAAAGATGGAACTATTTAAGTATATGCTTGGATTAATCCACTTCCTTATATTGTTCTATGGTTCCATTGTCATCACAGTGGAAACTCATAGGATACAAAACATTTGGAATGATTAAATGTAAATTGACTTCTTTTGTAATTTAACATAGCAAAATACTTAGATTTGTTAGTAGAACCAATGATTGTTTCTTGTTTTGAACCTTTTAAGCATACATCATAACCATCTTGACAACAAATATATTTTAATTGCAATCTTAAGTCTTTCAAATTAATTAAAAATTGACATCGATGTAACCTTTACAACGAGCTCATCTTCCATTTATCAAGATTAAATCCTTAGTCCTTCTTAAGTGTTTAAGGATACTCTTGACTATAGAATGAGAATATTATTAGTTCTAGAAGAAGCATGTCTTCTGCATGTAATATTAGAACTATAATTGTGTAGTTACTAACCCTTTTATAGTCACAAGATTTATCTTCATTCTTTAATGAAGATTCTAGCTTCTAAAAGCTTGCTTTAGTCCATAAATAGAACATTTGCAGTTCACATACCTTCCTAGATGTTTTAGGCATAAAAGGCCTTTAGGTTGTGTCACATACACATCCTCAAGATGATTTCCATCTTGACATCTATCTACCATATCTCATAATGGTGGTATACTGCTACAATAAGCAGGATCTAAATGGTTTTTAAGCTAATTGAATTTTGTCAATCTTGCTTTTAAAGGTACTTTTATTACCATCCATGTTTAGTTTTCCTTTTGAAAACCCACTTGCATCCTATAGGTTTTACCCTTTAGGTGCGTCAACCAAGGTTCATACCTTGTTAATATACATAGAACCCATTTCAAATCCCATGGTCTTATGCCATGTCTTAGAATCTAAACTTGTATTGGCCTCTTCATAAGAAGCTTGGTCATTTAGCAATATGCCTCCTTCCTGATTTATAAGATATCCATATCTTTCAGGTTTGGTGACATATCCTATTTGATCTTACGCAAGTCTTGTGCTACCGGAGCTAAGGATTTCACAACACTTTGTGATTTCTGCTCCAAGTCCATCCTTGACTTTTAAATGCTTTGTGATACTTGAATTTCTTCACGTTCTACCATCCTCCCACTGATTCTTTAAGGGATGTACTCTTATTCAAGAATACAACATTCTAAGCAACAAGCCTTTTATTCTCAGATGGATTATAGAATTGATAACCCTTAGCTTTCTTTGGGTATCTCACAGAAGACATTTATCTAATTTGGATTCAACCTTGTCAGAGTTGGATGCTCTATAGAAGCATCATAGTTCCAAATTATTAGTAAAGACATACTAGGTTTCTTCCTAGTCCATATCATATATGGTTTCTTTAAGAAAGTCTAAGATGGAACATGGTTAAGTGTGGAAATTTTATTAATAAAGGAATGTTGAAGAAGTTAGAGGTGTTTGATAATAATCAATAATCAAACTATGTCCAACAAGGTTTGACCTTTCCCCGTAGAGATGCTATTAAGGCATTCCATGAGGAATGATTTAAGAGGTAATCTCTCACTCTATTAGATAGTTATCAAACTTATAACTCAAATTATTTGCTATCTTGATCTAATCAAGAGCTTTAATTGTCTTACCAATTTGGTTTTTCACTTCATTATGAATTCTTTGAACTTTTTAAAGACTTTCTAACTTATGTTACATAAATCCATACTCATTGACTTTTCAATTAGTATGTTGAAGTATTGAAAAATATATCTAGTTATTGTTCCAATAGGCCCACATACATCGTTATGTATTAGATAATAGATTACTCATCTTTTCAATGAATGAGGTCTCAATTATCTCTCCAATAAATAAGATTTACATGTCTCCATTGATTCCAAAATCAAAAAGAGTCCATATAACCACATTAATGGTATTTAGAAAATGTGTTTCTTATCCATTTGCCTTAGAAGACAATACCATGTAAGTAAGGTTCAAAATCACTTATTTTAACCTACTTTGGCAGTTGTTATAAATGTGTGTTTTGAGATTTAGGATGTGGAATCCATTACTCAATTGTGCATCAACATCCATTTGAAGAAATAAAGTTATTTTATAATAAGAAAAACATTTCTTGTATAACAAGAAACAATATGCACAATGTCCAGTTCACTAACTAGCCCAATAGGTAAAGATCTTATCTTTATTGTAGTAACTTTTGCTCAATTTTACAGAGATTTCTCCACCCTTAACAAGTGATCTACTTCCTTGATCTTTCAAAATTTGAGATCTACTACTAGTATCTGATACTAATGTTAGTGAAGTAAAATAACTTGACTTCTATAACATGACCTGTAGTGGAAGTCTTACTTCCCTTTCTTTTAAACTCCTTCAAGTTCTGTAGACAAATTATTTCAATGTCTTATTTTGGCTAAAACTAGAAACAATTTCCTTTCTTGATCACCTTTTAGACTTCCAGACTAACTTGGCCTTAATAAAGTCTGTATACGATCATATCGTATATCTCCCATATATTCATATTGCCTTTTACAGCTCAGAGTTTATGCAGACTCCATAGGGTATTCAAGACCCAACCATAGATGATATATAAGTCAGACATGACACACTGCCGCTTCATCTTTAATGAAGATAATTCTCAAGTCTCAATACCTATCTAGGCATTTTTTTAGATAAAGTGTCCTTCCAAAGGACAGATTGCAACAAAATAATATTTGGTATATCATGGTTATTCTAAAACAAATTACATGCAAATCTATCACTTCTATTTAAAACATATTTAAATTTTGGTCATTAAATAAATATGTTATCTCCCACTATTTTGATTCAAAACAAATACCCTCACTGAATCATAAAAAATCCCATTTGAAGATTTTTCTAGTGGGCCAAGATCCATATTTGGCCTAGTGTTGAGTCAGCTTTGGCTGATCGCCCAACCCTTGATTATTTAGGTAGGAAACACATTTCCAATTGCATCTCATGCAACTCTTGGATGATTGAGTGGGTAACTCTTTACCCTTATTCATCTTATGAATTTAAGCTCAATCCTTACGCCTCTAAGTTATTTTCAATCCAATTGAAAAACTTAGTTAAGTTTAGGTCTAATAAAAACAATTTGGATATTACAATTATCCCATCGCGCCTTACTAATATAAATGATAGCACCCTGCTTTGGCAGGCCCACTATTTATTGACATTAGTCTCCATGAGTGTTACTTATTAGAAGGCGTTTAAACTTAATATTAACGCTTCTAGGTTCTTCAATCTGATTAAAGTTATCTAGATAAGTCCAATAACAAATGGTTGGATAATCCAATTATCCATCATCCTTTACTAATATCAATAAAAGCACCCTGCTTTGGCAGAACCTGCACTTTATTGAAACTAGCATTGATGACTGTTGTTTATTAGAACGCGTTTTAGACTGTTCATACCTTTAGGCTTTTCCAATCCAATTGAAAAAAGTCTATTTGAATAAAACTTAATAATACTTGGATAATCCAATTATTCAATCATGTCCTACTAAACATAAATAAAGGCACCCAACTATGACGTGACCTGCACTTTATTTATATCAAGTTAGACGTTATTACTTATTGGAAGGTATGATTGTCGGGCTTGAGGGATTTCAATTTTCTTATTGTTCATTACCGACTTTCATTAAATGCTTTAACGCAAAATAAAATCCCAAAACATGCAATCAAAATTGTGAGATGGTTATGATCTTCCTAGAAAATAAAATAAAATAAAATAAACCTAAAGGAACTATAGTGTCTTGACTTCATGAAGTCCTACTTCTTGAAACCACCATCCTTCTAGAGTCACCACTCCTTTGTTCCTTTCAAGATCATATCCATCACCACTCTAGGTTTCTTCTAGGTCTCCACCTTGTTGGCTTTTCCAAGATTACAATGTAATAAAGAAAACTCGTTTTACATACGAGTGAAGGGTTGAGAGAAGAAATTTAAGAATAGAGAAAGGCACAGCACGCAGGCTATATTTAAAATTAAATAAAAAAATCTAAGACCATAGCCATTCACCGCTGGACGTGTTAATTAATCAATTAATAGAGTAATCAATTGTATTTAAAATAAAATAAATTTTAAAACACATAATTAAACACGCGGGGTCATAAAAGGAAAACTACACAAAGAAGTTTGGCGGCTCTGTTGACCGTTCAACAGACAGGGTCAAGGGGTGTTCCAACCCAAAAATTTAGTACTGTAATCAGGTTAGTTCCCAGGAAAGAGAGGTGGGTCCGGAGTGACCGCTTAAGTACTAAGTCTTTCCTAGCCAGAACGTCCCACTGACCATTAATAGCTTAAAATATTCAGTTATGATTTCAAACAATTTGAAATCTTTAATTTTGAAAAGGCCAAGATTTAACTTTTAAACCTTATCTTTTGACCCTTACAATTATCCTAAAATAGGAATAGTCAAGGTTTAACTTTTAAACCTTATCTCTAGAGTCTCAACAATCATCCTAATTTTTAGGAACGATCAAGGTTTAAATTTTAGACCTTATCTCTAGAGTTCAAGATATTTTATTTCGAATCCTATTAAATTTGATAAAGATCTTATCTTTAATTTGTAACTTTTACAAATCCTATCAAATTTATTAAGGATTAAATATTTGATTTTAAAATTATTAAGTTTAATAAAGATCTTATCTTCTATTTGTAACAATTACAAATCATATTAAATTTAATAAATATGAATCAATTTATAACTCCTACAAATCACATTAATTTTAAAAGGATCACACACAATACAAATCCTATTAAAATTAATAAGAATAAATTATTTAAATTTATAACTCTTACAAACTTTAATTTTAACAAATAATTAAAAATTTAATTTGTAACTTTTACAAATCGAATTTAAAATATAATATTAAAATCAAATATTTTATTTGTAACATTTACAAATAAATAAAATACCATTACGACTAGGTTTCAACTTTTGAATCTTAGTTTTTATTACGGCTAGGGTTTAACTCTTAAACTTTCTAAACACAATCTCACATGAACAATCCATATTAGAAAAGAGAAAGCATATAGACGTCAGTGCATACAACCCTTGATTTCAATTTAATTAAATAAACATAAAACATGTCTTATATTAGAACACATACAAAACAATCACCATTGCAACATACAACATGTTCATATAATAAAGCACATCTCAAAAACATGTTCTTTAATTAAAATGTTGAGAAAAAACAATCAATATACATAAAACAAAAATAAATTGATATTAGCTTTCAAAAGGTGCAACCTTTGCAACATATCTCAAAAAAATGCAACCTTTACATAATATCTCATTAAAAATGCAACCTTTGCAAGATATCCAAAAAAAAATACAACCTTTGCAAAAGGATGCAACCTTTACAATTCTTTTCGTAAAAGAAATTTTATTTTATTTTTACATGTTCTTTAAACAAACATTTGCCCAAAACACGGTTTTGTAACCATGCTTTGATACCACTGTTAGAGAATCCCTGGTGTATGAGCAGCGAAAATACAAGGATTCCCATAGGATTTGCAAAGTTTAACACCCTTATTTTTATTTTTATATTAAAATTTTGAAGGAATTAGATTATGGTTCTTTAGAACTTTTTAATCTACGTATTATTTATGAGTTTTTGGAACTTTTTGAATTTTTTGAATTTTTTAATAAAATAATATTTTTAAATAATTTTAAATTCATATAAGTGACTTAAAATTAAAAATATTTATAAGAAAGTGAATTTAAATTATAAAAAAATTTTCTAAAATCCATTTCAAGTAGACTTATCTAAAAATTATTGGTTTGAGAAAAATTTTAATTTTTTCCAATCGTTAAAAAATTGGGAACGTATCAATAAATTTTTATTAACAGAAAATTTTAGATTTCTAAAATTTAAACTTTATATTACTTATTATAAAATTAGTGAGGACTGATATAATATCGCTAAATTTCAAAAAGGATTAATTTTGAATATTTAAAATATACCGAGTGAAAGGTTACTATTTGGCTTAATAACTCTGCCGACAGTCACTATGTAAAACACTGTGCATGTACAAAATTTTCAAAAGATGCACAGTAACCAGGAATAAAAATTCAAAAAATGCACAGTACTTTTATATTAAAATAATGGAATGCATAGTAATTTTTTCCCCATAAATACCGAAGGAATTCTTCTTTAGAATTCATAATTTCAGATTAAGTTTTCTTAATATAGTAGTGCTAGTGAGACAGTGGTGGAAGTAAGAGAGAGAAATAAATTTTTTTGGAAGAAGGTTCTGCTAAAATCCTAAGGTAAGAATACTTCTCTTTTATATTTTTTAGGATTATTTTCATATCGTTTTTAGAAATCTATTATTATATTAGAAATAATATTATTTTAAGTTACTATTCTGCATAGTAAAACACTATTTCAATAGTAAATTACTATTCAAATAGTAAAGTACTATTTACTGTTACTAGTTACCTTTACTATTCACGTTTTACTATTTACCGTTACTATTCATGATTTACTATTTACCGTACAATTTACTATTTACCATTACTATTCACGTTTTACTATTTACTATTACTATTCACGATTTACTATTCACTATTCACTATTCAAAATTTACCATTTCTGCTTTAAGTAATAATCTTAATTTTCATCTTGTAACTATATTAAAATGAAATTGATATGTTTTAGAACTGGGAGACGAGGCGCGTACAAATTTTCAATAACGAATCAGTATACAAGAGGTAAGGAGGAGTGAGATAACAGTATAATATGAAAAGACATAAGAATAATGGGAGGAGTCCCCTACTCCTTTTAAATTTGATAATATTATTATTTTAAAATATTAACATTTTAACTTAAAATTTTTAATAAATTTTAAATTAAATATCTGATATAACTAACTCTAACATACCTATGCAAGGACTTGTACTTTTATAACCTATATGAACTGGACTATACCTATGCAAGGACTTAGACCACTATGACCCATATGGACTAAACTATACCTATGCAAGGACTGGATTATATGGACTTACATAGACCTATACGAGGAATTGACCAAAAGGACTCAAATTGACTATATTAATAACAATTAGACTTTGAATTATAATATTTATAATGATGCTTTATTAACTTGATTTTGATTTATATTTAATTATGATTAATAATATTTGATGTGATTGATGATATTTAGTTATAATTGATAGTGCTGGATTTTGATTGATGATTTTGTGATGTGGAGTTTGAGCATATAGCGAGCATGACGGAAAGCTAAAACTCAGTAAGAATTTTCTTACCTTACTTTTTAAATTCTTATTACTTTAAATCTTCTCTTCTTAGAAATTATTTTTATTAACTTTATTTTCAATATTTAGAATAAAAAAATTAGTATTTATTTTTGAAAGAAGACATTTTATGAAAATTAATTTATAACAAATTGAGATAATTAAATCTTGAATTAAAGAAAAATTTTGTAATTTTAAGTATATTTGGTTAATGATTTAAAGATTATTCTATTTTAATAAAATAAAATTTTCAAAAGAAAATTATTTTATTTTCCCAACTTAATAACTAAAGATATTTGGAAATAATTAAGAATTTGATCTTGTTAAAATTCAATTTGAGAAAGATTATGTAAAAGTTTTATATGAAAAAGTTTTGAGATATTTAAGGCTTAGAAACTCAATTTCAGTGAGAATAAAAAACTGTACCAAATTTATTTCTGTGGGACAGAAATTTAGAGAATTGAGAAAATGTACAGTTTATTGAAAGGATGTTGTAAACCTTTAAGGTATTTAATAATTGAGTTTCTAAAAGCCTTAACCAATTAAATACGCGAGTAGTTCATGCATCATAAATCATTAAAGTGAAACAAAATGATATTGTCTGGGGACGGATTATAGAAACCGAGGATACATTAGAGGAGGCTTAATTACGAGCCTTGGGATGAGAGGGCGTGAAAGGGTGCTTCAGGGGACCTGGGGTAGCTCCCTAGTGCGGGTACTTTCACAATAAAAACTTTCTCAATCTGACTAGTCTCTAAGTGTTTCCATGCCAGTTGAGCTATTCATATTATTATTATCCAGACTTATGGAACAGTGTAAACTCCTGGTTGGCCTAGTGCAAATTAAAATTTAAGGGCCCACATATATAGGTAAGTTATGATGAAGATATTGCATAACATTCATGCATTCATAATTGATCGTGTATGTGATTGTGATTAATATTATTATGTATTGGTTTGTAAAAACCCTTTGTTTCTTATGTCTTATTCGGGAACATTATATTCTATTTCTTACTCCTTTCTCTGTGTTTTTGTTTTATATATTTTAAATTGATGGTTCAGAGGGAAGGATCGAGGAATCTCGGCAGTGAATATAGCACGTTCTAAAAAGGGAGCTCGGTATGAATACTGTGGTCCAATGAATAAATAAAAGTTATTAAGTAACTGCTTCTGGGCCATGGAGTTTCCTCTCTTTCTTATAATGTTTAATATTTATTTTCTTCGGATGAATGTAAAAATTACTTTATAAAGTTTTAATAATATTTACGAGGTATTTCAGAAATGATATATGTAATTTATTCCGATGGTTCTTTTTAATAATCATATCTTTAGTAAAAAAAATTACGAATTTTCATAGAATTTATTAAAGTGTAACAGAGGGCGTTACAAAGTGGTATCAGAGCAGTTAATCCAATAGGCCTGGGGAAAAGGTTTATGTTACTTTGTCTGTAAACTCTGTATAGGTGATAGAGAATAGAATATCTGACCTGGTAGTAACTGTGATTGATGTGACAAATCTCAGTTACTGTGAAACAGGAAACTAATGGCCGGAAACGATCTTGCTGGAGTTGTAGAACGCTTAATCAATGCAATGGGAGCACGTGAAGGTCAAGGTAACGATGCCTTGAGAAGGTTGGACCTTTTTGAAAAGTGAAATCCACCTCGTTTCAAGGGAGGATATAACCTTGATGGAGCACAAATCTGGATTCGAGAGATAGAGAAGATCTTTCGAGCATTGCAATGTAATAAAGCTGATAAGGTAGTCTTCGCTACTTATGCCTTATCTGAGGATGCCGAACATTGGTGGGATAACATGCGTAGACAATTCGAAGTCAACGACATGGAGATCACTTGGGATTATTTCAAGGATATATTTCTGGAGAAATACTTTCCAGCTGATGTTAAACAAAAAAGACAATTTGAATTCCTGTCACTGACCCAAGGAAATATGACTGTTGGAGAGTACGCATCCAGGTTTGAAGAGTTATCTTGTTTTCATTCTCATTATAATGATGCTACTAACGACGGTGATCGGTGCGCAAAGTTTGTAAATGGATTGTGGCTAGAAATTAAGGAAGCTATAAGAATATAGGAAATCCGTGAATTTTCTGTATTGGTAAATCGCTGCAGGATCTTTGAAGAGGATCATAAGGATAGAATGACCAAAAGTCGTGAGCCCATTCACAAGGCGGGAGAAATGAGAAGTGGAGGACCTCACCATCACCAAAGAAGAGACTTCAGGAGAAATAAGCCTTACCAAGTGCCATTTCGCCGGTTTGGAGCAGCATCTGTTCCTAACAGACCCCAAGCTTCAACTAGAAGCTATTACCTGACATCTGCACCAAATTTTAAATGTTTTATCTGTGTAGGACCCCATTTGAAAAGGAATTGTCCTAAAAAACTTATGTTTGCTTTAAGTGTAACAAACCAGTTCATCACATCAAGGATTATCCAGAGATGAAGAGGGAAAACCCTGAAGGTGCAAGTACAAGCATAAATACTCAGGGAGGCGTACACAGTGTTGTCGGAAGGTCGAAGGCAAAAGGAAAGGTTTTTGCAATCACTGGAGAAGAAGCATCTCATTCTGATTCCATGGTGGAAGTGTATCATTAATAAGATTCCTTTAACTGTTATGTATGACTCAGGTGCATCACATTCCTTTATTGCCAATGATTGTGTAGAAAAACTAAAATTACCTGTGATAGAACTGCCATTTGACTTATCTATACATACTCCTGGAAACAATCTCATTGTCACTTTTAAAGCCTGTTGGAAATGCCCTATTGTCATAGATGGTAGGGACTTTAAGGCTAATCTTTTCTATTTACTCCTTTCTGGCTTAGAAGTTATTATTGGGCTAGATTGGTTGTCTGACAATCATGTTCTAATAGATTGTCATAATAAAACCATAATGTTTAAAGAACCAGTGAATTTGAATCTTGAGGATTCGAGATTTCTAACCGCCAACCAAGTGAGTGCCTCTTTAAAAGGAGGAACTCAAGGATTCATGCTATTGCTTTCAACGAAAGGAGAGCAAGAATCAAAAATTAAAAATCTGCCGGTTGTGTGTGAATTTCCTGACATTTTTCCTGAAGATATCCCTGGTTTACCCCTAGAAAGAGATATGGAATTCGCCATTGATCTAGTACCTGGAGTTGGACCCATTTCAATTGCACCATATCGAATGTCACCTCTAGAATTAACAGAGTTGAAGAAATAACTTGAAGAGATGATAGAGAAGCAGTTTATACGACCCAGTGTATCCCCCTGGGGTGCACCAGTGTTGTTGGTTAAGAAAAAGGATGGTAGCATGAGGTTGTGTGTAGATTATCAGCAACTGAATAAGGTGACGATCAAGAACAGATATCCTCTGCCAAGGATTGACGACTTGATGGATCAGCTGCGTGGTGCCACGGTGTTCTCCAAAATTGATTTGAGGTCTGGATACCATCAAATAAGGGTGAAGAAAGAAGATGTACCAAAAACTGCTTTTAGAACACGCTATGGCCATTACGAATATCTAGTAATGCCTTTTGGTGTAACTAATGCACCAACCATATTCATGGATTACATGAATAGGATTTTTCATTCATATCTAGATAAATTTATAGTGGTGTTCATTGATGATATATTAGTGTACTCTAAAAGCAGAGAAGAACATGTTGAACACTTGAAGATTATGTTGGAAATCCTGAAAAAGAAACAACTGTATGCAAAGCTATTGAAGTGTGAATTCTGGTTGGAAGAAGTGAACTTTTTAGGACATGTAATTAGTCAAGGAGGAATAGCTGTAGACCCTTCCAAGGTAAAGGCAGTTTTAAAATGGGAGAGACCGACCATAATCACTGAGATCAGAAGTTTCTTGGGCTTGGCTGGATACTATAGGAGATTCATTGAAGGATTTTCAAAGTTAGGATACCCACTGACCAAGTTAACACGGAAAGGACAACCTTTTGTGTGGACGATACAATGCGAGAATAGTTTCCAAGAGCTGAAAGATCGACTTACTTCTGCGCCGGTGTTAGTACTCCCTGATCCACATCGAAGTTTTGAAGTTTACTGTGATGCGTCTAAGTAAGGACTAGGAAGTGTACTCATGCAAGACAAGAAGGTTATAGCCTATGCGTCGCGCCAATTAAGGCAACATGAGATTAACTACCCTACCCATGACTTAGAGTTAGCCACTGTAGTTTTTGCTTTAAAGATTTGGAGGCATTATCTATACGGTGCAACATTCAATGTGTTTAGAGATCATAAGAGTCTCAAGTATTTATTCGACCAAAAGGAGTTAAACATGAGGCAACGGAGATGGATGGAGTTCTTAAAGGATTACGACCTAGAGTTACAGTACCATCCTGGAAAAGCAAATGTAGTAGCTGATGCTTTAAGTTGAAAGTCTCTACATGCATCCACAATGATGATTAAAGAGCTGGAATTGATAGAGAACTTCAGAGATCTTAACCTAGCAGTAAAGGTTAATGCTAACAGCTACAGATTAGGAGTGTTGCAAGTGACAAGTGTTGCAAGTCTTAGAGGCTCAACGAGAGGATGAATTCCTGTAAGAGAAGAAAGAACTCTTGAAACAAGGAAAAAAAGTGGAGTTCAATGTAAGAAATGACCAATTGCTGAGGTATAAGGATCGAGTGTGTATCGCTGATCAAGAGGAGTTGAGAAAAGTAATTCTGGAAGAAGGCCACAAAAGTTATATGAGCATTCATCCCAGAGCTACTAAAATGTATCAAGATTTGAAGAAGTTATTTTGGTGGCCTGGAATGAAGAAAGGGCTGGCAGAATACGTGGCTGCATGTCTAATTTGCCAGAAGGTTAAAGTGGAACATCAAAACCCCCCTGGAATGCTACAATCAATGGAAATACCAGAATGGAAATGGATAACATTACCATAGATTTTGTGACTTCTTTACCCAAAACTCCATTAGGACATGATTCAATATGGGTAATAGTTGATAGACTAACAAAGTCTGCCCACTTTATTCCTATTAATATCCGTTACCCTATGGAGAAGCTGGCGAAATTATACATCGAGGAGATTGTGAGATTGCATGGAATTCCTTCAAGTATCATTTCTGATCGAGATCCTCGTTTTACATCACAATTCTGGAAGAGCTTACACAAGGCTTTGGGAACAAGACTACGTCTGAGTTCAGCATATCATCCTCAGACGGATGGACAATCAGAAAGAACAATCCAATCTCTAGAGAACTTGTTACGAACTTGTGTGTTGGAGCATAAAGGAAGTTGGAATCAATTCTTACCATATGTGGAGTTTAGCTACAACAACAGTTTCCATGCTAGCATTGGCATGGCACCTTTTGAAGCATTATATGGAAGAAAATGTAGGACCCCGCTATATTGGTTTGAGACTGGTGAAAACTTGATGCTAGGACCAAAGTTGGTACAACAAACCACGGATAAAAATCAAAATAGTTTAGGAAAAGATGAAGGCAACACAAAGCAAGCAGAAAAGTTACTATGACAAAAGAAGAAAACCGCTTGAATTTCAAGAAGTCGATCATGTATTCTTGAAAGTCACACCTACGATTGGGGTCGGTCAGGCAATGAAATCTCGAAAACTAACTCCTAGATTTATTGGTCCATATCAAATAATTCATAAAGTTAGTCCTCTTGCCTACTAAATAGCATTACCACCTTTTGTTTCTAATATCCATAACGTTTTTCATGTGTCAAACTTACGAAAGTATATATCTGATCCTACATATGTTATTGAACCTGATGTCATACAAGTTAAAGATAATCTTACATATGATGCACCACCTGTCAGAATAGGTGACAGAAGAATAAAAAGGTTAAGGACAAGACAGTTCCGCTTGTAAAGGTCAACTGGAGTGAAACGAGAGGAGAAGATGCTACATGGGAACTAGAAACTGAGATGAAAGAATCTCATCCTCATTTGTTTTACTGAATAATGTAAATTTCGAGGACGAAATTTTTCTAAGGGGAATAGAGTTGTAACAGCCCTATTTTTATTTTTATATTAAAATTTTGAAGAAATTAGATTATGGTTCTTTAGAACTTTTTAATCTACGTATTATTTATGATTTTTTGGAATTTTTTGAAATTTTTGAATTTTTTAATAAAATAATATTTTTAAATAATTTTAAATTCATATAAGTGACTTAAAATTAAAAATATTTATAAGAAAGTGAATTTAAATTATAAAAAAATTTTCTAAAATCCATTTCAAGTAGACTTATCTAAAAATTATTGGTTTGAGAAAAATTTTGATTTTTTCCAATCGTTAAAAAATTAGGAACGTATCAATAAATTTTTATTAACAGAAAATTTTAGATTTTTAAAATTTAAACTTTATATTACTTATTACAAAATTAGTGAGGATTGATATAATATCACTAAATTTCAAAAAGGACTGATTTTGAATATTAAAAATATACCGAGTGAAAGGTTACTATTTGGCTTAATAATTCTGCCGACAGTTACTATGCAAAACACTTGTGTATGTACAAAATTTTCAAAAGATGCACAGTAACCAGGAATAAAAATTCAAAAAATGCACAGTACTTTTATATTAAAATATTGAAATGCATAGTAATTTTTTTCCTATAAATACCGAAGGAATTCTTCTTTAGAATTCACAATTTCAGATTAAGTTTTCTTAATATAGTAGTGCTAGTGAGATAGCGGTGGAATTAAGATAGAGAAATAAATTTTTTTGGAAGATGGTTCTGCTAAAATCCTAAGGTAAGAATACTTCTCTTTTATATTTTTTAGGGTTATTTTCATATCATTTTTAGAAATCTATTATTATATTAGAAATAATATTATTTTAAGTTATTATTCTGCATAGTAAAACACTATTTTAATAGTAAATTACTATTCAAATAGTAAATTACTATTTACTGTTACTAGTTACCTTTACTATTCACGTTTTACTATTTACCATTACTATTCATGATTTACTATTTACCGTTACTATTCACAATTTACTATTTATCATTACTATTCACGTTTTACTATTTACTGTTACTATTCATGATTTACTATTCACTATTCACTATTCAAAATTTACTATTTCTGCTTTAAGTAATAATCTTAATTTTCATCTTGTAACTATATTAAAATGAAATTGGTATGTTTTAGAACTCGGAGACAAGGCGCGTACGGATTTTCGATAACGAATCAGTATACAAGAGGAAAGGGGGAGTGAGATAACAGTATAATATGAAAAGACATAAGAATAATGGGAGGAGTCCCCTACTCCTTTTAAATTTGATAATATTATTATTTTAAAATATTAACATTTTAACTTAAAATTTTTAATAAATTTTAAATTAAATATCTGATATAACTAACTCTAATATACCTATGCAAGGACTTGTACTTTTATAACCTATATGAACTGGACTATACCTATGCAAGGACTTAGACCGCTATGACCCATATGGACTGAACTATACCTATGCAAGGACTGGATTATATGGACTTACATAGACCTATACGAGGAATTGACCAAAAGGACTCAAATTGACTATATTAATAACAATTAGACTTTGAATTATAATATTTATAAATGATGCTTTATTAACTTGATTTTGACTTATATTTAATTATGATTAATAATATTTGATGTGATTGATGATATTTAGTTATAATTGATAGTGCTTGATTTTGATTGATGATTTTGTGATGTGAAGTTTGAGCATATAGCGAGCATGACGAAAAGCTAAAACTCAGTAAGAATTTTCTTACCTTACTCTTTAAATTTTTATTACTTTAAATCTTCTCTTCTTAGAAATTATTTTTATTAACTTTATTTTCAATAGTTAGAAAAAAAAATTAGTATTTATTTTTGAAAGAAGACATTTTATGAAAATTAATTTATAACAAATTAAGATAATTAAATCTTGAATTAAAGAAAAATTTTGTAATTTTAAGTATATTTGGTTAATGATTTAAAGATTATTCTATTTTAATAAAATAAAATTTTCAAAAGAAAATTATTTTATTTTCCCAACTTAATAACTAAAGATATTTAGAAATAATTAAGAATTTGATCTTGTTAAGATTTAATTTGAGAAAGATTATGTAAAAGTTTTATATGAAAAAGTTTTGAGATATTTAAGGCTTAGAAACTCAATTTCAGTAAGAATTAAAAACTATACCAAATTTATTTCTGTGGGACAGAAATTCAGAGAATTGAGAAAATGTACAGTTTATTGAAAGGATGTTGTAAACCTTTAAGGTATTTAATAATTGAGTTTCTAAAAGCCTTAACCAATTAAATACGCAAGTAGTTCATGCATCATAAATCATTAAAGTGAAACAAAATGATATTGTCTGGGGACGGATTATAGAAACCGAGGATACATTAGAGGAGGCTTAATTACGAGCCTTGGGATGAGAGGGCGTGAAAGGGTGCTTCAGGGGACCTGGGGTAGCTCCCTAGTGCGGGTACTTTCACAATAAAAACTTTCTCAATCTGACTAGTCTCTAAGTGTTTCCATGCTAGTTGAGCTGTTCATATTATTATTATTCGGACTTATGGAACAGTGTAAACTCCTGGTTGGCCTAGTGCAAATTAAAATTTAAGGGCCCATATATATAGGTAAGTTATGATAAAGATATTGCATAACATTCATGCATTCATAATTGATTGTGTATGTGATTGTGATTTATATTATTATGTATCGGTTTATGAAAACCTTTTGTTGCTTATGTCTTATTCGGGAATATTATATTCTGTTTCTCACTCCTTTCTCTGTGTTTTTGTTTCATATGTTTTAAATTGATGGTTCAGAGGGAAGGATCGAGGAATCTCGGTAGTGAATATAACACGTTCTAGAAATGGAGCTCGGTATGAATACCGTGGTCCAATGAATAAATAAAAGTTATTAAGTAACTGCTTCTGGGCCATGGAGTTTCCTCTCTTTTTTATAATGTTTAATATTTATTTTCTTCGGATGAATGTAAAAATTACTTTATAAAGTTTTAATAATATTTATGAGGTATTTCAGAAATGATGTATGTAATTTATCTGATAGTTTCTTTTTAATAATCATATCTTTAGTAAAAAAAATTTACGAATTTTCATAGAATTTATTAAAGTGTAACAGAGGGCGTTACACAAAGCGCCGTGTTTCAAAGCATAAGACAAACACAAAAAAAAATTACGTTTTAGGAGTCCACACGAGTACTCCCACCAGAAATGCTACACCTTCCAAATGCTAGTTTGACGGCGTGTAGCTTTTGCAACTTTTGTGTATTTTTTGTCTCTTTTTGGGTAGCCGCCTATGAGCATCTTATGCTCTATTTATAGGCTTAAGTTTGACCTAATTTGCTCTCTAAAGAGTGGGCTCCTTACTCATTCTAAATGAGTTAGGTCCAATAGTCTTATTTTAGTCCAACTAAAATAAAAAGCTATTTTCTGATGGGCTTACTCTATGTGTGTGACCCTATAGATAAAATACTCGGTTATATTAATAATAAACTATTTTATTATTAATATAAAATAAGAGCGGCATCTAGCAATGCATCATTATGTCCGAATATTATTTATTAACAACATAACCTATAGGTGATAATTATTTTATATGTTTGTTCCTTTTGTCACGATATCCTAATTGGGCCCAAGGCATGGTCGTGTCATCCTTGTACGGTCCAATTTATTTTACTTGATACCGGAGTAGACTTTATCCGAATGAATATCCAATATTTATTCTTTCTAGCATGGCCATGCATTTCCTTAGTCTCACTCCATCAAGTGGCCTATAGATATCACTCCTGTCATATAGGAGAGACAAATCCCATCTACATCACTCACATCCTTCTACATAATTTGTATATTGCCTAACCACAACCTTTATAGTCCTCTTATTACAGAAGACGTTTGATTGTATTAAAACAATAAACTCCTTATGTAGGAATCGTAGTGACTTCAGGTCAAAGGACTACATATACCATTATCACATTGAGAATCGTTTATGACATTCATGTAACGATCCATGCAACGTTCTCATGGTGGGTCTGTCCAGTACATCATTACTCTTAATGTGTACCCGTGTGAAGACTTGATATCATTTATATCCATGATCTGTGAGATCAGATCATCAATACACTCACACACTAGTCTTAATGTATTTACATGTCCCCACGTAAATACTTGACTAGGGACATTTTAGGAATAACTCTCATATGACCTATTACTCCAAGGATAAATAAAGGTTGTTAAACTATTTAACAAAAAATGACTTATTCAAAATGATGCAAACCTATATAGGCTTTTAGTGTATATTTCCAACATTGTGACACACTCAAGGTTAACGGAGTCTCAAGTGATGCAAATTCCGCCTCAGACTCTTTCCATTTTCATTGAGGGACAAAGCTAGAGCATGGCTCTACTCGTTACCAGAAGGTTCAATTATGACCTGGGAGCAACTTTCCCGTGTTTTCCTTAATAAGTATTACCCATATAGTAAACTAGACCAGTTCAAAAAGAAAATCATCACTTTCACCCAGAAAGATGAGGAGACCTTGTACGATGCTTGGGAAAGGTATAAGGAGATGCTTAGAGAGTGCCCACACCATGGGGTTGAGCGATGGTTAATGGTCCACATCTTTTACAATGGTTTAACCCCAAATCAAAGGGTTACTTTGGATGTCGTAGCTAGTGGAGCCTTCATGAGTAAAAACATGGAGGAAGGTCACAACCTTATAGAAGAAGTGGCACAAAACATGTACCAAAAGTCTTCTAAAAGGAGTTTACAAACAAAACTCTAGATAAGTACTCTCTTGATGCTATTTCTTTGCTTACTGCTAAGGTTGAGGCTTTATCTGTTAAATTTGATAAGATAGGAGCAGGTACTGCTAATGTGGTCTGTGAATTATGTGGTGTTGCAGGTCATACCATTACAGGTTGTCAACTTGGAGTATCCCAAAGTACCAAATCGAAGGTGCATCAAGTGGATTTGATTGGGAACTATAGTGCTAAATATGGGAACAATTTCAGAACACCACAGAGACCACCTAGTTTCCAAAATAGACCCCTTTTATTCCGAAGCAACCACAAGGACCCTATATTCCATAAAAATCCAAATTGGAGTCTTTAATGGAAACATTTATCACTACGCAACTGAAGTAGAATGATGAATTTTCTGAGGTAATAAAAAATTTATCCCAAAAGATAGATTCATTGGCCACTCATAATAAGATGTTAGAGACTCAGATAGCCTAACAAGTCTGAAATTCTTCAAGAATTCCAAGGACATTTCCTGGAAAACCAGAAGCAGGTCTATCCAACAACACTATGGCTGTAATGCTTAGGAGTGGTACATAGTATAAGGGTCCAAGGCCACCAAAGGAAAAACAAGTTGAGGAGGACCTTAAGGAGGGTGAGACCATATCACCTCCACCTGCTATGGAAGAAAAGAAGCAAGAAAATAATGAGGAGGTTAACCCATACCAATCTCCCATACCATATCCTCAACGCTTAGCCAAGGCTAAGTTGGACAAGCAGTTTGGAAAGTTTCTAGAGGTTTTTAAAAGCTCTACATTAACATTCCTTTCATTGATGCTTTACAGCAAATGCCTACCTACGCAAAGTTTCTGAAGGATATCTTCTCCAACAAAAGGTTGGAAGAGGATGGTACTGTGGCACTTACTGAAAAGTGCAGTGCATTGATCCAGAAGAAGTTGCCACCCAAGCTTCAGGATCCAGGTAGTTTTTCTATCCCATGCATGATTGGTGATATGTCAATAGATAGAGCTTTGTGTGATTTAGGAGCTAGTGTTAGCTTGATGCCTTTGTCTATTTCTGAAAAGCTGGGATTGGGTGAATTGAAGCCTACTAGGATGTCCCTATAATTGGCTAATAGGTCTGTTAGGTATCCTTTAGGTATTTTAGATGATGTTCCTATTAAGGTAGGTAAATTTTTTATCCCTACTGACTTTGTTGTGCTAGAGATGGAGAAGGATTCTATGATCCTCATTATATTAGGCAGACCATTTTTAGCCACTGTAGGTGTAGTAATTGATGTTAAGAATGATAAGTTGTCTTTGACTGTAGAAGACCAAAAGGTTAAATCCAATTTGAAAGATGCTTTGAAAAAACTTTTTTATGATGATGTTTGTTGTAATATAGAATTTGTTGACAACGTGGTAAAGGAAGAAACTCTTCCTAATGACCCACTTGATTCTATTTTTCTGACTGAGCCTGCAGGAACATCAAAATACAGTGAAGGTAATGCATCATTGAAACATGATACTGAGGTCATGTGTGAAAAAATGGTGAGCCCTAATGTGGAATTTAAGCCTTTACCATCTACACTGAGGTATGAATTTCTTGGCCCTAACTCTAAATATCCTGTAATTGTGAGTGTTAATTTGAATCCAGAGGAAACTAAAAAACTCCTAAAACAACTTAGGTTGTATAGGAATGTAGAGTTAAAGATAAGCATAGTTGATATTAAACGATGTGGGTAATCGAGAGATTGGCATATGGTTTGAAATGCATGAAATTGAACATAGGGTTTTAGGTTGTTAAAGTAGGCAAAACCATTTGTGGGTTAATTAGGATTTTACAAAGCGTAAAGGACTCAATTTACAAATCGAATGCAGTTCTTTGGCAATTGGGTACATTAGTAAGGTTTCAAGAGAAAGTTACTAATTGAATTAGGAAAACCTACCTTAGAAACATAATTTCATAAATAGGGAATGAATTGCACTAAATTTGGTATTTGTATATGAACCTCTTAATTCCCAAGAGTTTTACTTCGATTATCTCTTAAAAGAGTATTTTGATTTTCTCCTTGAAAGGCTTTGAGTTTTCTCCTTGAAAGGCTTTAAGTTTTCTGTTAGTATTTTTAGCTTTGAATTAATTTTACCATACTAGTAATTGGGCACAATCTTTGTGGGAATGATAACTTTTTATTACTTTGATAAACCGTGCCCTTGCAAAACAGCCTATCAGGTACCAAGAAAAGAAGACGACCTGGTTTGGAGGATACCTAGGTATTGCACGTGTCGCGACCGGGGTCCCGGCGCGCGACGTGGACTGGTTAAAGACAAATAAAAGAAAATTGAAACTGTATTAAAATGAGGCTCTTGAGAAGCCTAAAGAAAATAAAGGGTTCAAGGAGTCGCCACTAATATTTATTAAGGAAAATATTAGGAAAACTTTTAAACAGCACTGGTTTTTTTTTTAAAAAAAATGAGATTCTGTTTAGTCCGGGAATCGAATTACAGGAGGGGAAGGTATTAGCACCCCACACTGTCCGTAAAAAGAACGGTTACCCAAATTGATCATGCATAATTTCAAAAATGATTATCAAATATTTCATCATTCATAAAACAATCATAAATAATATACACAATAAAAAATATATATAAATATGAATAAAACAAAGATAATAATAAAATACATCTCCTAAGTTTGTTGTTTTTCGTTCTAAAAAAAATAAATAAGCAAATGATTAAAAGACCATAAAAATAAAAAGATTAAAAAAACAATAAGACGTCTTGTCTTACTTATTTTCTAATAAAAAATTGATTTTATTGAGAAATATAATGTTTAAAACAAACAAATAAATAAATAAATAAAGATAAAAGGAAAAAAAATAGAATTAAACACATCAACATGAATATAAAGAAATATAATACACTTCATCAATCAAAATTGACAAGGAATATTATTTAATTATCTTTTAGAAAAAATAAGATTAATAAGATGTCTCATCTAAATTAATCTCATCTTAAATTTTTAAAAAAAATGAATGAATAAATAACACACTACTTATTAGTCTTGATTTTTTAGTTTTTTTTATTTTTTATGAAAGTGATTTTTTCTTAATTATCAAAAAGTTACTAAGAGAAAATAATAGGAAATCATGACCATAATAAAAATAGATAATTATGTATATATATACATATTTATAAACTATTAAAATGGTCAAACGTAAATAAATAAATAGAAAGTGTAGAAAAATAAATAAATAAATAAAAAGGGAAAAAGATAAATAACCAAAAATAGAAGTACAGAGAATAAATAATAATAATAAAATAAAGATACAGAAAAATAAATAAAAGTTCAAAAAAACATAATAAAAATAAATAGACATAACAATAAATATATAAAAATAAAAGAGCAGAAAAATAAATACATAAAATAAAGGGGCAGAAAAATAAATAGTAAAAAATAAAGGAGCAGAAATATAAATAACAAAAATAAAAGATAGGAAAGTAAATACATGAAAATAAGGGGGCAGAAATGTAAATAACAAAAATAAAGGGGCAGAAAAGTAAATACATGAAAATAAAGGGGCAGAAAAGTAAATAGCAAAAATAAAGGGGCAGGAAAGTAAATACATGAAAATAAAAGGGCAGAAAAGTAAATGACAAAAATAAAAGGGCAGAAAAGTAAATACATGAAAATAAAGGGGCAGAAAAGTAAATGACAAAAATAAAGGGGCAGGAAAGTAAATAAATAAAATAAAAGGGCATAAAAATAAATAAAAAAATGTAAAAAATAAAAAATAAAAGAAAATAAAAAAATAAACTAATAACTACAGAATATAAAGTGCAGAAAATAAATTAACAATAATAAAAGTGCAGAAAAGTAAATAAAGAGAAATAAATGTGTAAAAAAAATAAATAAAGAAAAATAAAGGTACAAATAAATAAAGATGGAGATGCATAAAAATAAATAAACATATAAATAACTGTAGAAAATTAAAGTGTAGGAAAATAAAGTGCTTGAATATAAATAAAGAAAAATAAAAGTGCAGAAAAATAAATAACAATTAAATAAAGACGAATAAATAAATGTAAATAAACAACCTTGTATTAATAAAAAAAATACCTTGGTACAAGATCAATTACAGAGAAACTAGAACAGAAGTCGGGAAATCAATTTTGTGTAGATTTCCTTTGTTTTTGGCTTTGTTTGGACTCAATTTGAAGGTATTTGGACACCGGTTACAACACTTGGACGGTATTTTGGCTCACAAAAACTCACATACTAGGACAAACAAGAGTGATGCACTCATTTTCCTAACTAGGATTACACAACATAATTTTTGAAAACCAAAACTTCTAAAAATTCTCACAAAAATTTAACACTCTTTCCCCTCTTTTTCTCCTTCTTCCTCCCAAAATGCCTCAATATTACCTTCTATTTATAGAAGAAATTTGGCATTGGATCCTCCATAAATGACATCACTTTTCTACTTTTTCAATTTGTCCAAATTTGATGTCAATTTCCCCAATTTTCTCCAATTATCCAATCAAACCGGGGCCCACTACTAATAAACCACCGATCTTTCCTTTTTTTTTTGAATTTCGTTTTTTTTCAGATTTTTTTTTTGGAACTTTTTTTTTTGCCCATATTTATTTTGGGCCTCTTTTTTTTTAGATTTTTTTTAATTTTTTTTGTTTGGGCCCATTTTTGGCCCCTTTTTTATCTGATTTTTTTTTAGTTTCGTTTTTTTATTTTTATTTTTTTTGGTTTTTTTGGCCCATTTATTATTATTATTTTCTTTTTTTTTCCTTTTTTTTAATTATTTTTTTGATTTTTTTTTGGGCCTTTTATTTAAAAATACAAATGGAAGCATAAATTATTTATTACATATATGGAAATATATAAAATATCCAATAAATATAAATTACTACCCACACTATAAGGAGTAAAAAGGTAGTCACAAAACATCGTCTTCCCTCCCTTATTCTTTCTTCTTGGCTTCGGCATCCATCAGCCATTGCTTGAGAGAAATGAAGAGAATTGATGAAATAAAAGGTGCGGTAGGAAATGAAGAGGGATTGGGTATTTATAGAAATGGGGAAGGGTTACTATTCCAACGGTTACTATGTAATTTTTAATAATATTTTTTTTAAATATGATCCGGGGTGGCAATCTGGACTGGACGAGGTTCTAAACACTGTACCGCGTCATCAATGAGAACTGGTAAGTCATAACCGGGGTCTGAAATCATTGGTCAACTATGGACATTTCTCTTCACCTCGGTTAAATATTAAGCATTGGGGAATCTCCTGCAGGTTTACCTCCGGTGTGTCTTGAAGTTCAAGTACGGATTAACACATCAGTTTTAACTTGAAGAACCTCGGATTCCCATCGAACTGAGGTGTAAAATACCGTACTCCACTGAGGCTGAACGAGCTTAGAACTAATGAGGTAACACCGGTCATGAGACCGTGCTAGGACCCCGGTTAATGCAGTCAACATTGACTCCGGATTCTAGGACAAATAAACTCTCTTTTTTTTTCTTTTTTTTTACTCTCTTATTTTCTACATGTCTTAATATATATTTTGCCGGACAAAAATAGGTGTTCACAGATGCCCCTATTTACTTCTTTTCATGAAAGAATATGAGACATATTCATATTATTAATGTGAAAAGAAAGTAAAGACGTGAACACCACTAAGAATACTCGACAACTTTTGGCAAGAAGTAAATAGCCGAATGGTGTTGTCCCAATGCTAGACAGTTTAAGGAGAGGCACCTGGAACATGACAGGAAGATAAATGACATAACCTAGGGGTTAATACCTGAAGCTTTGGAAAAATATGAAGTTGCCTTGACATTTCGAAGAGCCTAAGAATGGGTATTTGAGGCTTCGACACAAAATAGATGACAGGGGGATGCCCTTGAATGATTTTGATTGAGATAGCCTAGGGAAGGATACCTGAGGCTTTGTCATGAAAATAAATGACTAGGGGGATGCCCTGATTTGATTTTGATTGAAATAGCCTAGGGAAGGATACCTGAAGCTTTGACATGAAACTAAATGACTGGGGGGAATGCCCCTGATTTGATTTTGATTGAGATAGCCTAGGGATGGATACCCGAGGCTTTGACATGAAAATAAATGACTGGGGGATGCCCCTGATTTGATTTTGATTGAGATAGCCTAGGGATGGATACCCGAGGCTTTGACATGAAAATAAATGACTGGGGAAATGCCCCTGATTTGATTTGAGTAGCCTAGGAATGGATATCTGAGGCTTGGACATGAAGTAAGACTTAAGGGAAATACCTCTACCATAATGACTTATGGTGGAGAATTATATGAGATTTATGCTCAATAAGAATGTGTCTGAGATTGACTTTTCTGACTTAGTGTGGGTTCCGAGTGAATACAAGGATTGCATTTTCACATCTTAGTAAACCATCCTGACTGGAGTTAGGTGATAGGCTGAAACTGTTGATCTCGACTCTTCATGGGGAATATTTGTCCTTGTTGTAACCTCAACCCTGCATAGAAGAAATAATCAAGTGGAAAACCAAAGGTTAAAGATCTTGTTTCCTCCAAGTGACTACCACAATCCTTATGGGACTTGTTATTACTCATGGCAGAGCGGAATATCCTGATTACCAAGGTCTGTGTAATTGGGAAGTATCAAGCTTGTTTGAGATTAAAAATATGCCTTTCATGATTTTTAGTATGTATGCAAATGAAACCTGACAAGATAAGGATTGGAACTGAAATTGAGAATTCCATATATTTACTTGGGAAAATTACAAGTTTACATCATAATTTTTAATCCAAACTTTTAGAGGACATAAAGACTACCCTATCCCTTTAGAGTATGCTCAAGCATAATACTTCTTGACTGCATCTGAATTGATCGGGAAAGATAACTCCTCACCATCCATGTTCGTCAAAATCAAAGCTCCTCCAGAAAAGGCTCTCTTTACGATGAATGGTCCTTCATAATTTGGCCTCCATTTTCCTCGGTGATCATTTTGATTCGGCAAGATTTTCTTCAGTACCAAATCACCTTCATGAAATTGACGAGGTTGCACTTTCTTTTCATATGCCTTCTTCATACGCTTTTGGTATAACTGCCCATGACAGAGAGCGGTTAACCTTTTCCCGTCAATTAAATTTAATTGATCATACCGGGACCGAACCCACTCAGCTTCTTCTAATTTGGCATCCATGATTACTTTTAAAGACAGAATTTCCACTTCTATTGGTAAAACAGCTTCCATACCATACACCAATGAGAAGGGTGTTGCCCCTGTCGAAGTTCGTACAGAGGTACGATACCCATGTAAAGCAAAAGGAAGCAACTCACTCCAGTCTTTGTAGGTTTCAACCATCTTTTGTATGATTTTCTTTATATTTTTGTTAGAAGCTTCCACTGCTCCATTCATTTTAGGTCTGTATGGAGACGAATTGAGGTGTTTGATTTTGAATTCCTCACAGAGTTCATTCATCATTTTATTATTCAGGTTTGTGCCATTATCAGTGATGATCTGATTTGGTAAACCATATCTACAAATCAATTCTCTCTTGATGAATTTGACCACAACATTTTTAGTCATATTGGTGTAGGAAGCTGCTTCAACCCACTTAGTGAAGTAATCAATGGCCACCAAAATAAAGCGATGCCCATTCGATGCTTTTGGTTCAATGGGACCAATAACATCTATGCCCCATATAGCAAAAGGCCAAGGCACAGTTAGAACGTGCAAAGAAGATGGTGGTGCATGAATGTTGTCTGCGTAGGTTTGACACTTGTGACATTTCTTGGCATAGTTATGACAATCATTTTCCATTGTCATCCAATAATATCCAGATCTGAGAATTTTTCTTGCCATCGAGTGCCCATTTGCATGTGTTCCGAAAGGCCCTTCATGAACATCCTTCATGATTTTGTTAGCTTCCGTCACGTCTACGCAACGAAGGAGAACAGAATCATAATTTCTCTTATAAAGTGTATTCCCAGTCATAAAGAAATTCATGGCTAGGCGCCTGAGGGTTCTTTTATCATTTTCTGAGATACCAGGGGGATATTCTTGATTTTGAATATAATTTTTGATGTCATGAAACCATGGTTTCCCATCGGGCTCTTCTTCTATCTCATGATAATATGCAGGTTCGAGACGCCTTTCAATCTCGATGAAGGGTATGTCACACTCCCTACTTACGTTGAACATGGAGGCCAACGTGGCCAAAGCATCGGCTAATTGGTTATCATCCCGAGAAATATGATGGAAAGAGACTTCATCAAACCCTTTGATTAGTTCCATGATGTGAGCTTGATAAGGAATCAATTTGCCATCTCTAGTACCCCATTCTTCTTTCAGTTGATGAATCACCAAGGCAGAATCTCCGTATATTTGTAGAGATTTCACCTTTGCTTCAAGTGCTGCCTGAATCCCTAAAGCACAAGCTTCATATTCTGCAATATTATTGGTACAATCAAAACAAAGTCTAGCAGTGAATGGGAAAAGCTTGTTATCTGGTGAGATTAGGATGGCTCCAATCCCATGCCCCAGTGTATTTGACGCCCCATCGAACATCAAAATCCAAGTTCTATTAGGACAATCTTTCTCTTCTGACAACATCATAATATTTTCGTCAGGAAATTCGAATGACATTGGTTGGTATTCTTTTAGGGGATGGTGGGCCAAATGATCAGCCAAAGCACTCCCTCTTACAACTTTTTGGGTGACATGAATGATATCATACTCAATCAAAAGAACCTGCCAACGAGCTATTCTTCCCGTCAGAGCCGGTTTTTCAAAGATGTACTTAATTGGGTCCATCTTAGATATCAACCAAGTAGTATAAGATAACATGTATTGCCTTAGGCGACGAGCAGCCCATGCTAATGCACAACAAGTTCGTTCCACAGTGGAATATCGTGCTTCGCACTCAGTGAACTTCTTGCTTAAATAGTAAATAGCATGCTCTTTTCTCCCAGACTCATCATGCTGCCCCAGTACAGAGCCCATAGACTCATCTATCACTGTCAAATACAATAGGAGTGGTCTTCCCGGGGTTGGGGGAACCAAGATCAGTGGGGATTGCAAGTATTGCTTTATTTGGTCAAAGGCCTCCTGACAATCATCATTCCATTGTGATGGTTGATTTTTACAAAGCAACTTAAAGATTGGATTACATACAGCTGTTAGTTGAGAAATAAAACGAGCTATGTAATTCAACCTTCCAAGGAATCCTCGTACTTCTTTTTCAGTGCTAGGAGCAGGCATTTCAATGATTGCCTTTACTTTATCAGGATCCACTTCGATACCTTTCTCACTAACAATGAAACCAAGCAACCTTCTAGAACTAGCCCCAAAAGTGCATTTAGCTGGATTTAATCTGAGTTTGAATTTTCTTAGGCGTTCAAAGAGCTTTCGTAAGTCAATCAAGTGACCTTCAACGGATTTGGATTTGGTAATAATATCATCCACATAAACCTCTATCTCTTTATGCATCATGTCATGAAATAAAGTTACCATCGCTCTTTGGTAAGTGGCACCGGCATTTTTCAATCCAAAAGACATCACCTTGTAGCAGAAGGTTCCCCACAAAGTAATGAAAGTGGTTTTTTCATGTCTTCGGGTGCCATCTTGATTTGGTTGTACCCAGAAAATCCATCCATGAATGAAAAAATAGAATGTTGGGTCGTGTTATCAACAAGAACATCAATATGTGGCAATGGAAAGTCATCTTTTGGGCTAGCTTTATCCAAATCCCGGTAATCAACACACATTCGTACCTTCCCATCCTTCTTCGGGATCGGAACAATGTTGGCCACCCATTCAGGGTATTTGGAGACAGCCAAGAACCCAGCATCCAACTGTTTGGTTATCTCTTCTTTAATCTTTAAGAGCATTTCTGGCTTCATCCTTCTCAACTTCTGCTTTATGGGGATGCAACCGGGTTTCAATGGCACCTTGTGTTCAACGATGCAGTTATCCAATCCCGGCATATCCTGATACGACCAAGCAAACACATCGCTGAACTCGACCAACAATTCTATTAATTCCCTCTTATGTTCTCTACTCAAAGAGGTGCTGATCTTGACTTCTTGTTTGTTTTCTTCACTCCCCAAATTTATGACTTCAACAATTTCTAGATAGGGAGAAATTTCTTTATCTTCCTGATCTAGCAGCCTTAGTAATTCAGGGGAAGGTTCATTGGACTCTTCGTCCTCTTCGCTTGTTGGATTAAAATCATGATGGGAGAAAGCAATCTTATTATTTTGGAATTCAATTTTAGATCTGTAATTTATTTAATATAAAAAAGGCAAAATAAGGAAAATGATAATTGAACTTAACTTTTATTTATTTGAAATGATAAAGGAAACATGTTTTGCCCTTATTAAAACTCATCCTAAGGCTTTAGGCATAGCCAAAGGATTTAAACAAAAACCTACAAAGTGAACAATTACTTTAAAATGATCTCTGGGAGCTCAACGGCTTCCCAATTACACAGTTCAGTATCTGAAGGACAAGGGTAAATCAAGTCTTCTCCTCTCTTGGACTCATCATCGACGACCGCCACTTGGCCTGGAGATGTCAAGCCTGCACTCCTAAAGCTTTGGTAAAGGTCACAGATAGGGATCTTCGCAGTTAGGGGTTCTTGGTTTTCTAACTGTGCAAGTCGTTTTTCTCTTTTATCTGCGAAAACCTTCGCTCTTTCCATTGGAGATGGATGATATCCTATCCCAAAGCCGTTCTTATTCTCCTTAACCAATAATGGTCTTACTTCTCCATCAAGTATCTTCCCAAGCCCTTTCCCTGGCTGGAATCCAGATTTCATCATTACTTTAGCCACCATCATAGAAGCTTTGGAAGGACGAGCTAGTTGTAACCCTTCGCTCACAGAAGTGGTGTGAGCAATTTCCAATGATTGGAAAGAAGTCTCAAGACTTTCTTCAGCCGCTTCTATATATGGAGTTGATATGGGCTTGCTGATAAGGAAATCTCCCTCACCAGAAACAATGACTAGCTTGTTGTTTACCACAAATTTGAGCTTTTGATGAAGGGTAGATGGCACCACACCGGCAGAATGTATCCAAGGCCTCCCCAATAGATAGCTATAAGCAGGATTAATATCCATCACTTGAAATAATATGTTGAAGGTGCATGGGCCCACTTGGATGGGGATCTCAATATCTCCAATGACCTCTCTCCGAGTACCGTCAAAAGCTCTTACCACCATTGTGCTTGGCTTCATATGTGACCCATCAAAAGGTAGTTGATTTAAAGTGGACTTTGGCATGATATTCAGAAAGGATCCATTGTCAACTAGGACCTTGGCTAAGATATGATCCTGACACTTGACAGAGATATGTAATGCCTTATTATGACCTCTCCCTTCAGCAGGTATCTCTTCATCGGTGAAAGTTAAGTAGTCATTTGAGGCAATATGCCCCACTATCCCTTCGAACTTTTCTGGCGAAATATCTTTCGCAACATGTGCTTTATTCAAGACTTTCAATAACCTTCCACGATGTGGTTCTGAGTCCAATAAGAGAGATAACAAGGATATTTTTGCAGGAGTGCGATTTAACTGGTCGAGGACCTGGTATTCGCTTTGCTTAATGAATTTCAAAAATTCACAAGCATCTTCATCTGTTATTCCTTGGGGAAGGTCTTGTTCTTTACCACGACTTTCTTTTTCACTTACAGGTGCATCCTCCTTTCTCAAGTTTTCAGGAGCATAAACTCGTCCGCTCCTAGTCATTCCACTTGTCTCGGAAATATTGGTCACCGAGGATGTTGATCCCTTTAGGAGTTGAAGGATTACATCCACTTCATACTTCCAAGGTACTGCATGGGTATCTTTGTATGAAAATGGAGATGGGGTCCTAATTGTCAAGGACGGATGGTTTATGACTGGTTCGGTCAAAGGTTTCTTGGTGTAATAGACCACCAAAGGAACGGGGGTGACTGGGCTTACTGAGCTTATACCATGCTGCCCATGGATCATGTTGACATCATTGCAAGGGTGACGATAAACTTGTACCAGATGTGTGTCGAGTAATTTTTGAAGTATTTTAGGCATCTGATTATGAATGTCCTCATTAGAACTTTGAGTTTCAGATATTAATCCTTTCCTCAAAAGTTCATTATAGATCCATGGGAGAGGAGTTTTGATATCTGAAACATTCCTAACATGATCACTTCCCAAGTCATGTGTTATTGCATTTACCCCAGCATTTCTATGATTAGGCAAAGGATTTCTAATCACATTTGGGGAGCCTTCTTCAAAATCCAACCACTTGGCATTTATCAAATCACGTACCTTAAACTTTAAGGCAATGCAATTTTCTGTAGAATGCCCCGGTGCCCCAGCATGATAATCACACTTCACATTAGGATCGTACCCCTTAGGATAGGGTGGCCCTACGGGTTTTAAAGGACATCGTACAATAAGAGAACTTTTGAGAAGTTGAGGCAAAAGTTCAGTATATGTCATGGGAATTGGATCGAATTGGACAGAAGGACGGTCATTGTTTGGCTTTTTTATGGAAGATTTGGGTTGGGAATTTACATCCATTGTTGGGGAGGAGGTGGTGGTGTATTCTTGAAATTATGGATGGGTGGGGGTCTATATGATTGAGGATGGGGAAATGGATTTCCAGAAGCAGCAGCTACATAAGGGTAAGGTCCGTACGGTGGATAATGAGGTGGGAAAGGGAAAGGGGAAGATTGTAACATTTTTTGATTATGTTGACCTTGATTTCCCATTACAGCATTTGCTTCCTCACCCTTTCTTCTTCCTGCCCCTGTCATAGGTCTTCCTATTGACGGGGAACTTTGGACAACTTTTCCTATTCTCAAACCACTTTCAATTCTTTCCCCTATTACCACCATATCAGAAAAGCTTGATGATACACTCCCAAGCATCCTTTCATAGAACGGTGGCTGAAGAGTGTCAATGAACATTGCCACTATCTCTTTCTCTATCAGGGGTGGTTCAACTTGTGCAGCCATTTCCCTCCATCGTTGAGCATATTCTTTGAAGGACTCAGTATCCCTTTTGGTCATATTTTGAAGTTGTAGCCGGTCTGGTGCCATGTCCATGTTGTATTTATACTGCTTTAGAAAGGCATCGGCTAGATCCTTCCAACAACGAATACGAGTTTGTTCAAGGTGAGTGTACCAGCTCAATGCTGCCCCAGCAAGGCTATCTTGAAAAAAATGGATCAGTAGTTTTTCATCATAAGCATATCCAGCCATCTTTCGGCAGTACATGGTTAAATGGTTACAAGGACAAGTTGTTCCTTTGTATTTATCAAATTCCGGCAATTTGAATTTGGGAGGAATTACCACATCTGGAACTAGGCATAATTCAGAAATATTTGTTACGCCTAAGCCACTTCCTCCCTCTACTGCACGCAACCTTTCTTCCAATATTTCCATTTGCCCTTTTGACAAAGGCGCTGCTGGCTGATCAGGATTTGGTGGAGGGACCTGAGCTTTGTGTGACAAGTTTTGGGAAACACCTGTCTGTGGTATTGGGCAACCATAAGGGAAATAATATGGCACTGCTTGTGGGTTTGGTTGTGTGGCATCATTTGGAGTCTGGTGATTTTGTGGTGGAATTGTATTAGGTGGAGTGACATTGGGTAGAGCCTGAGTGTTTTGGGGAACAGCTGTTGATTGGTTGAAATTTGGAGGGTTAGATACCGGGGGATTGGGAATTTGTTGAGCAGCAAGAGGATTTTCTTGATTAGGATTAGGGTGCATGGTGTAATATCCTTGAGGTAAGCCATATGGAGGCCAAGCATATGCTTGCTGAACATTCCCGTCTTGGGAAACAAAAGGTGGCAATGGCATACCATAAGGTTGGTGCGAGATGAATGGAGTTTCAGTGACTGGAACAGGATCATTTAAAGGTATAGGGTTCCCCTCTTGAGCTTGAACTTGAGGAGTGGATGTTTGTTCCCCATTTCCTGCAGAAGATCCCCTTTCTGTACCTCTTTTTTCAAGGAGCTTAAGCATTTCTGCCATCTGTTCCTTGATCTGGCCAACTTCATTCCTCAATTCTTCAACTGAGTTTTCCGGTTCTGCCATGAGTCTTGTTTGCAGTCGGGTTTGATAAGGATGCTTTGAGCCCTTCCTCCCCGTGATGAGAGTAAATACAAAGAAACCTCCTTTGGTACAAGAACAAGTATTGTTAAATGACATAAAAAGATGTAAAGTAAATTCACGATGAATTTTAAATATCGGTAAGCAAAGATAAACCTTTCTTTTAGAATGTCTTTTTCTAAAGTACTAAGTTAGAAGAAAAATGGAAATTCAACATGAGATTTATTCATTGATCAACAAGTTCTGATACATTATTTGTTACAACAAATCAAAATCAATTCTCTCTCGCTCTAGCAATCCAGACCTTCATTTCATCTAATCGCCCCTTGCAGTATTGGATGAATGTTGCAATTTCCTCCGGTGTAGAAAGCGGATTCATCATTGCTTCAGCCTTCTTCAACAGGTGAGGAATATCTCTAAGTGTTCCATTAGCAAGACCGGCTAGATTAGAAAAATGGTCTCTCTAAGAATAGACAAGACTTTCCAACTCAACCCTTTCTAGGGTCATTAAACGTATAATCTCTTCATATCTATCCTTGTCTTCCATGGCTTGCCATTTTTCTTCATTTATTTCACGCTCGCAAGCACTGGCGACATCTCTGACTTGTTGTTCTAGTTCATCAATTCGTGCTTGCATAAGGTTCTTTTCAACTTGAGCTTCTTTTTTTGTCATGGCTAGAATTCCTCGTAACCGCCCTTTGTCAGCCAATATTTCATCCTTTTGTTTCTCTTTGGTCTTCAATTGGCTGTTCGCTGTTTGGAGGCATTGATCCAATTGCATCATATGTTCTCTTTCAATTCGCCGCTTCTTACCCATGTCTTCAAAGGCATTTTCTAATTCACACCTTTTTCTCTTAAGGGAAGCATTGTCTTGTTGAATTTTGATTAAATCATCCTCCAAAGCTTGATTTTTCTTTGTCATTTCAGCCAACTTACTCCTCAAGTTTTCAATCTCTTTGCTTTCATCGGGAGCTGGATTTCTCACATGAGCACCGTGATCTTTGAAGGGTAATTTGACAATGGCTACCCTATTTGAAATCTACTGGTGGTAACTTTCTTTTGCAGCATAACTTCGGACACCCAATTCTTTTCCTTTCCTATGGACCTTGCCCCAAGCATCAATGACAGTTTGAATAACAGGAGCACTATTTCCCTCAATATAATAATAAAGAAAAGGTGTTACTATTTCTTCTTTGGGAAGCTGTATCATAGGATAAACAAGTTGTCTTTTCGCAATGCTAGGATTGCAATTGATGCATCCTTAAGTTCCTATGAGAGGCACATTCAGAAATTTCCCACAGCAGTAAATAATGGAATCCACGTTCATCCACTGAGGGTACCACTGAATCATGCTAGCAGATAATCTTGTTGGTTAACCTAAGGAGCCTCAAATCAGAGATAGGACATTCAACCTTGCCAACTTGATTGAAGACATGAGAAGTAAGCCATAGATACAAGGCGGGTAGACAACAGACGATCTTCTTCCCATTCTGGTTGTGACAGGAATCCATTGTACAATAGATATCAACTAAGACAGCAGTCATGGAACTTTCACCTCTAAGCTTTCTAGCTAGGAAAACATCAATTGCCTTGAAATCAATATAATTATCAAGGCTTGGGAAAAGGATCACACCATAAATGGCCAACGCCAAAATGTCAACAAACACGTCCCATTCTCTTTTCCCTGCCTGACTGAGGAGTTGCTGCTCAAAGAAGCTTAGTGTGAATCCTGAAATTTGGTTCCTGTTTAATTGAGCCTTCTTAAGCATTTCAGGATCCATCTTGAGAATGTGAGCTACACTGAAGATTGAAGCATGATGTTTAGTTCGACGATAAGGTTTCAAATCTTCTAATGGCAAGCCAAATATCTATTCAAACTCCTCCAAAGTAGGAGCTAACTGGAAATCTTTGAATGTAAAACAGCGGAGAGGAGGATCATAAAACTGAGCTAGAGTAGTAAGGGCCCCTTCTTGCACTTCGACCTCTAAGAATTTTAGGATCTTTCCATACTTCCTTGTAAAGGTCATTTTCTGAGTAATATCCATCCTTATGCTTAAGGACAATAGATTGCTAGTATTTAATCTGATGACTTTGGTGTAACAAATTTTTTAAACCAGTTGCCTTCACTTCTTGATCACTTGATCTCATGTTAAATTCCATTTTTTAGTGATACTTACCAATGTTTAAATTTCACCTTTAACAAAAGAAATAAATGAATCAGATTAACAAAGAAAACAGTTTGATAAATATCCTCACATAAGAGTGTGATAATATTTATCATGACTTAAGTATAGAAAATATACATTTTTGATTTTTTTTTTAAAAACTTTGTGCAAATGAATAAAAGATAAAAAGAATGTTTGCCCAATTGTGTCTTAGACAAGGTAACCACCTAATTGGCTCTAAGGCTATTTAATCGTGTTTCTTTAAAAGGTGATTGTTCTAATTTGTTCTAAGAAGGTCACCGGAGCTCTGATCTTTAGCTATGAGTCTTATGCAAAAAGTAGGGAATCCTACTTAGTGCAGACATCATAACTAAGATAACACCCCGGCTGAGATTTTCACGCGAATCATGGTAGGACGTCTCGTCCTAAATGACACCGCTAATAATCTCCCCTAGCCTATGTCTTTTGCGGGGCCTGGGAATAGGGTCCCTTCTAATAGTGTGTGCATTATGATGAATGTGAAGTGTGTGGGGCATTCATACCTGGACTTTTACCCATTCTTCACAATGAACAAACATAAGGCAAAATAAATATCACATGTCTTCTACACTATGGTTCTAAATTAAGGCAATAAAGAAGTAAAAAAAAATATAAAATCTAAAATTAATGGAAGATTAGATGAACAACGAGAATAACAAAACAAATAAATATAAAGGATGAAATAATTAACAATCAACAAAACACACAAGATCAATTTAACGGGCTTGACTCTCAAAATGTCCCCAGCGAAGTCGCCATCTGTCGCGACCGGGGTCCCGGCGCAAGACGCGGACTGGTTAAAGACAAATAAAAGAAAATTGAAACTGTATTGAAATGAGGCTCTTGAGAAGCCTAAAGAAAATAAAGGGTTCAAGGAGTCGCCATTAATATTTATTAAGGAAAATATTAGGAAAACCTTTAAACAGCACTGGTTTTTTTTTTAAAAAATAAGATTCTGTTTAGTCCGGGAGTCGAATTACAGGAGGGGAAGGTATTAGCACCCCACACTGTCCGTAAAAAGAACGGTTACCCAAATTGATCATGCATAATTTCAAATGATTATCAAATATTTCATCCTTCATAAAACAATCATAAATAATATACACAATAAAAAATATATATAAATATGAATAAAACAAAGATAATAATAAAATACATCTCCTAAGTTTGTTGTTTTTCTTTCTAAAAAAAATAAATAAGCAAATGATTAAAAGACCATAAAAATAAAAAGATTAAAAAAAACAATAAGACGTCTTGTCTTACTTATTTTCTAATAAAAAATTGATTTTATTGAGAAATATAAAGTTTAAAACAAACAAATAAATAAATAAATAAAGATAAAAGGAAAAAAAATAGAATTAAACACATCAACATGAAGATAAAGAAATATAATACACTTCATTAATCAAAATTGACAAGGAATATTATTTAATTATCTTTTAGAAAAAATAAGATTAATAAGATGTCTCATCTAAATTAATCTCATCTTAAATTTAAAAAAAATGAATGAATAAATAACACACTACTTATTAGTCTTGATTTTTTAGTTTTTTTTTATTTTTTTATGAAAGTGATTTTTCTTAATTATCAAAAAGTTACTAAGAGAAAATAATAGAAAATCATGACCATAATAAAAATAGATAATTATGTATATATATATACATATTTATAAACTATTAAAATGGTCAAACGTAAATAAATAAATAGAAAGTATAGAAAAATAAATAAATAAATAAATAAAAAGGGAAAAAGATAAATAACCAAAAATAGAAGTACAGAGAATAAATAATAATAATAAAATAAAGATACAGAAAAATAAATAAAAATTCAAAAAAAACATAATAAAAATAAATAGACATAACAATAAATACATAAAAATAAAAGAGCAGAAAAATAAATACATAAAATAAAGGGGCAGAAAAATAAATAATAAAAAATAAAGGAGCAGAAATGTAAATAACAAAAATAAAGGGATAGGAAAGTAAATACATAAAAATAAAAGGGCAGAAATGTAAATAACAAAAATAAAGGGGCAGAAAAGTAAATACATGAAAATAAAGGGGCAGAAAAGTAAATAGCAAAAATAAAGGGGCAGGAAAGTAAATACATAAAAATAAAGGGGCAGAAAAGTAAATGACAAAAATAAAGGGGCAGAAAAGTAAATACATGAAAATAAAGGGGCAGAAAAGTAAATGACAAAAATAAAGGGACAGGAAAGTAAATAAATAAAATAAAAGGGCATAAAAATAAATAAAAAATGTAAAAAATAAAAAATAAAAGAAAATAAAAAAATAAACTAATAACTACAGAATATAAAGTGCGGATAAATAAAGTGCAGAAAAATAAATTAACAATAATAAAAGTAGTAAATAAAGAGAAATAAAGGTGTAAAAAAAATAAATAAAGAAAAATAAAGGTACAAATAAATAAATAAAGATGGAGATGCATAAAAATAAATAAACATATAAATAACTGCAGAAAATTAAAGTACGGGAAAATAAAGTGCTTGAATATAAATAAAGAAAAATAAAAGTGCAGAAAAATAAATAACAATTAAATAAAGACGAATAAATAAATGTAAATAAACAACCTTGTATTAATAAAAAAAATACCTTGGTACAAGATCAATTACAGAGAAACTAGAACGGAAGTCGGGAAATCAATTTTGTGTAGATTTCCTTTGTTTTTGGCTTTGTTTGGACTCGATTTGAAGGTATTTGGACACCGGTTACAACACTTGGACAGTATTTTGGCTCACAAAAACTCACATACTAGGACAAACAAGAGTGATGCACTCATTTTCCTAACTAGGGTTACACAACATAACTTTTGAAAACCAAAACTTCTAAAAATTCTCACAAAAATTTAACACTCTTTCCCCTTTTTTTCTCCTTCTTCCTCCTAAAATGCCTCAATATCACCTTCTATTTATAGAAGAAATTTGGCATTGGATCCTCCATAAATGACATCACTTTTCTACTTTTTCAATTTGTCCAAATTTGATGTCAATTTCCCCAATTTTCTCCAATTATCCAACCAAATCGGGGCCCACAACTAATAAACCACCGATCTTTCCTTTTTTTTTTTGAATTTCATTTTTTTTTCAGATTTTTTTTGGAACTTTTTTTTTGGCCCATATTTATTTTGGGCCTCTTTTTTTTAGATTTTTTTTTAGATTTTTTTTTTGTTTGGGCCCATTTTTGGCCCCTTTTTTATCTGATTTTTTTTATTTTTTTTATATTTTTTATTTTTTTTTGTTTTTTTTGGCCCATTTATTATTTTTTTCCTTTTTTATTAATTTTTTGATTTTTTTTGGGCCTTTTATTTAAAAATACAAATGGAAGCATAAATTATTTATTACATATATGGAAATATATAAAATATCCAATAAATATAAATTACTACCCACACTATAAGGAGTAAAAAGGTAGTCATAAAACATCGTCTTCCCTCCCTTATTCTTTCTTCTTGGCTTCGGCATCCATCAACCATTGCTTGAGAGAAATGAAGAGAATTGATGAAATGAAAGGTGTGGTAGGAAATGAAGAGGGATTGGGTATTTATAGAAATGGGGAAGGGTTACTATTCCAACGGTTACTATGTAATTTTTAATAATATTTTTTTTAAATATGATCCGGGGTGGCAATCTGGACTGGACGAGGTTCTAAGCACTGTACCGCGTCATCAATGAGAACTGGTAAGTCATAACCGGGGTCTGAAATCATTGGTCAACTATGGACATTTCTCTTCACCTCGGTTAAATATTAAGCATTGGAGAATCTCCTGCAGGTTTACCTCCGGTGTGTCTTGAAGTTCAAGTACGGATTAACACATCAGTTTTAACTTGAAGAACCTCGGATTCCCACCGAACTGAGGTGTAAAATACCGTACTCCATTGAGGCTGAACGAGCTTAGAACTAATGAGGTAACACCGGTCATGAGACCGTGCTAGGACCCCGGTTAATGCAGTCAACATTGACTCCGGATTCTAGGACAAATAAACTCTCTTTTTTTTTTCTTTTTTTTTTACTCTTTTTTTTTCTACATGTCTTAATATATATTTTGCCGGGCAAAAATAGGTGTTCACAGCACGAAAATAGGGTGTCTTGAATACTATAGAGGGAAATGCCTTTTGTTGTCTTCTGTTTATCATGATATATTATAAAAGGCTTGTTTGACCTTCAGAAGGCTTTTGACTTAGGCTCTACTTATTGTCAGCATTTTGAAGTGTTCAGATTGCTTCATCATTTTCTTCCCATGTGAACGTTTGTTTCTCTATGAGGTTTTGTCTCTTTGTGCATTTCTAAAGCAACTGTAGACTTAGCTTGAAGAGAGTAGCTTTGCATATTTTAATCTATAATCAGAGAGCTGCTCTTGAAATGAGAGAGTTTGAGTCTGGTATGTCTTGAAGCTTGGGTAGAAGACTTTGTAAGAGAGATGCTGAGTCTAAAGAGTGATTTCTTCGAAAAACATGGCTTAGCAGACCTAAGTCTGGGATAGACAAACTAGACGAGTTTTCTTTTGAAAGATGTCCTTAACACAGACTTAAGGCTGGGTCAGACTTGAAATATTTTGAATGTACCCAACGCAGACTTTAGTTGCTTTAAAAATGATGAACTCCCCCTTTAAATTATAACTTTTTCACTACAGACTTTGTATTTTGAAACACTCAAGTAAATGGTTAAATAACACTTAAGCATACTTTATTTAATTAAAAGCCTTGATGTGTGTTATAAACAAATCTTGAGATCCTTCCAAAGTCTTTTAAACCAGACTTGGTTCTAACACATCACATACTAACTGCCACCATAACTCATATATTTTTAAAATCACCATTCTTTTTATTTCATTACTCCTTATTCCTAATTCATATTATACTCTCACTCATTAATTCACATAATTCCTCGTATCATTATATATTGCATGAACATAATTAATAACCAATTTCCCTAAGTTATGTTATTTTCCTTTCGAACTCCGATTAGGGTTGATACCTAATTCTAATTAATTACAACTTCGGACACCCCCTTACCTTGATTACGAGCTTCCACTAATTGTTCTTGGTGTCGGTTACTTTCACTAGCTTGAAAATCTCTTATTCTCGTTCTGATTCTGATCCCCACTTTAGTTAATGGCTTGTTGAAGCTCGCTTCGACACCTACGATCACCAAAACACAAAACCCATCAGTCGTTCGCCATACCTATTGCCTTGAGAGCCATAACCAAGCTCCATATTGCCATAAAATTGCCAAAACTGAAACCCCCAAGCAAGAAGCCATGCATGGCCTAGAGAAAGAAAGGGAGAGGGAGGGAGAAAACACAAAATTGAAGGAACCTAAAGACTCACCTCGTTGCCACGGTCTCAAAAACACAATGAATTTCAAGTTTCGTTGCCGAATTGACCTCCAATTAGGACCTCGAAGTTACGACTGTGAAGAAAATGAAAAATGGCAAAGTTCTCTCTCTCGCGTGCATCTCGTGAAGAAAAAGAATGAGAATTTTGATTTTTAATGCCTAAGGGTAATTTCATCATTTCATATTTTTCTCTTTTCTTTTCTATTTTCTTTTATTAACTTTTAATAAAAACTTTTACTTTTTACCCTTTGATAAATCTTAAATTTACCACTACTCATTTAATTCAAATTAAATTCACTAATTAACCATCCAAGAATTTAATTTATCTTTATTTAATATTTATAACCTCAAAATAACTCTAAATTAATTTATGATAATTTAAGAAAATTCCTAATTAAATCTAAATAGTTTATTTATAAATATTTACGTATCGTTAATAATTAATTTAAATATCTAGGACTGTGATAGTGATTGGACTTGTAATCCATCAAATATGCTTTCTACCTTTGGATTTTGTGTTTTTCTGGGTTCCAACATAGTGTCTTGGATGGCAAAGAAACAAGGAGTTGTCAGTCGGTCAAGCACGGAAGCAGAAGCTTAGCCTCTATTCTGACTGAAGTAACGTACATTCAATCTTTGTTATTAGAACTGTAGTTTTCAACCTTGAACCCTCTCTTGATCTGGTGTGATAATCAAGAAGCAGTTCTTCTCACTACTAATCTTGTTCTTCACTCCATGACAAAGCATTTTGAACTTGACCTCTAGTTTATGGGGGAGAAGGCATTCCTTCTCGATTTCAGATAGCAGATTTACTTACCAAAGCTCCAAGCACAACTACCTTCTTGAACTCTAAAGCAAACTCAATGTGTGCTCTTCACCCACATTAGATTTGAGGGGGATGTTAGAGAACCCCTTTAGTTAGAGTTTGTTTAGTTAGTTTCTAACTAATAGTTAGTCTCTAACTAATTTTGTTATTATTGGGATAGTTTTTGTGTGTCTATATATATATATATATATATATATATATATATATATATATATATATATATATATCTTGCATTTCAAAAACAGAGAATAATTCAGTAACTCCGTTTTACATTCCTTCCTCTCTTCTGTGACCAAGATTACCAAGATCTCACAAAGACTTTCTCAATTGGTAAGTGAGTGAGTTTGGATACGGTTTATGTGTGATTTTTGTCCCTCGACCGATGCCTAATTATGTAATGCAAGTTGGTTTAGGTCGTTACTCAAATTAATAGGAACCTTAGTGTGATAAAGTTTTTGTGTTTTAGTTAGTTTTAACCATAGTGAATAACAGAGAGTGAACTCCCTGAAGGAGTAGAAGATAAAGTGCTTAGATGTAAAATAACTCAAATAAAGTGTAGGGAAATTAAAAGGCAAGAAATCTAAAGCGAGATTACATATTCGGTATTACACTTGACGAGACCAAATCTAGTCATGTTCATCATGTAAATAGTTAGGCCTTTTACAATATATATATATATATATATATATATATATATATATATATATATATATATATATATATATATATATATATATATATATATATATATATATATATATATATATATGAGTGCCTGTCTAACCTTACAAAACTCTGTATATGAAATATTTATAGCTTAAAAGACCTAAAGAAATTGTCGCTGACATGACATCCAGCGTTAAGCCATTTACATGGTGGTCACTACTCTATAAACATCAACATTTATTTGAACATATTCGACTCAAAATAAAACAAAACTATATACAAATATTCCTACTTTTAACCTCACCAACTTTCACCCAATCAACCTCTTTTCAACCGTTTCAACTTGACTTCCTAACCAGCCATCTCTTAACCTTAACCCATCTTCTAGATGTCCTCAAGTCAATAAAAACGAAAGCCTATACTTTCACCATAGCTTAAAGCGGGTTCTTCATTGTGGGTATCCTTGAGTTACCTCGGGAGTCTAGAGGAGGTCATAGTTTTGCACACTTAAGCAAATTTTTAGAACAACCCCATCAAATTCACAACTTAATCGAAATTTTATACATTGTATTATTTTTAACTAAGAGTTTATAATATAAATTAAATTATTTTAAAAAGTTCAAAATAACTTATAATCATAAATTCCATCAAATAACTTATCAAAACAAATCAAAAATAACTTATAGAATTATAAATTATTAGAAAGAATTTCCAAACAAAGGAGATAAGAACTATTAGAAAGCATAATAAAACTAACAAATAAAAGAAAATACTTTTCTTCTTTATTTCATAATAAAGAGAATAAACACATATATAGAAAAATTATAAAATATTCTAGAAGCCCTAATTAATAGGTTATTTTTAATTTTTTAATTGAGCCTAATTTATCTATTCCTGTTATAAACCATTTTTATAATTTCATTATAAAGTCTTCTGAACACATCCAAAGTCAATAAGTTGAGTTTTAAATAAAATATAATCAGACAATGTTTTTTGGTTGTACGGTGCAGGTTATAAAATGGATTGGATTCCTATAGTATCTGTATGGGAAAAATTTTACGAATAACTACAGATAATTTTATGAGCGCTCAAAGACATTGTCATCGAGTACAGTGTAATTGCCATCCCTAACTTTTTAGTTGCACCAGGTTTTGGCACACAATGTCGACAGTAGTGTTCAATTTATTATGATCTGCAACTTGATTACCAAGAAACTCAGCCACAATGAGCGGGAGCAAACACTTATCGTCACGACGATAACAGTCATCATAAAGCAAGAAAAAATTGGACACCGCATGCCCCCATCACACACATACGGCAAAAACAATGGTATTATTTAAAGGACAAGAATAGTAAGCCTGCAGATGGATGGCATGATAGATATTCAGGTCAAAACACGCTTAAATTTCGGGATATAAATATTCCAGGGGCCTTAACTCTTCAGGCCGCAACTTGTCCAAAGAGTAGCTTCCGGATCTGCAACATGGGCCAAGAAACTTCATAAGAATATTGTAGTAATAGACTTGGATAAAGGAAATCAAAGAGCTAAGACGAAATTACCTAAGAGCTAAGATCAATATATCAAATAAACTTATACTATCTGATTGTCTCCATTAAGATACATAACACTCCAGAAAATACCAGATTTTGCATCCCACACAATATCCAAAATCAGTATTAAAAGTTTCACATTGACTAGAAATATGGTCAATCAAAAGTATATAAGGTGGAAGGTAATCCTCATTTTATAAGTTAGCTTTTAGAATTGAGTTAGGCTCAATACCTAAATGTAAGAATCAGTAAAAATAAACTCATTGGTTTTCAAACTAAATCAAAATCATCTCCAGTTGGTCAAAGACTGAAAAGTAAATATAATTAGACTCATTGGTTTTCAAACTATATCCAAATCATTTCCAGTTGGTCAAAGACTCAAAAGTAAATATAATAGAAAGTGTATAATATTGAGGAATGAAGCGCCCAGCATTACCCAAGAAAACATATTCTTGAGAAATAGCTGCTAGTTCAGAGTTATAGGTTATCTGAGACAGAACAATAGGTATATATAAGTGTATCAAAATGATAAATATAAGTTATCTAAGAGAGAGTAATAGCCCCTACTCCAGAGTTTACTTGGAGGAACTTTGTCTTTCTTCCTTGCTCAAAAGCAAATCTTAATCCTTCAGTCACCCTGGTTCCATCCCCTTTTTTACATACATTCCTTCCAGTTAATTGTCCTAGTTGTCCATCTAAGTGTGTATGTTTTCACCCGAATTGTTTTATTTCAATGTCAAAGTTCCAATATCTTGAAAATAATAATTTTCTAGCTTCAAACATTTTAAGATTCAACAATACAAACAATTCAGCCACAAATATCTAAGAAAGGATGTAAGCTAACAGAATATGACAATTGCTATGGGCCAAAAATTTACCTCTGGAAGCTTTTTACGGAACACTACATCAAGTCTTGCATCAAGAGTATTTTCACATACAATCTTTCCATCCCGAGAAGCCAAGACCACCCCACCAGAGCTGCATATTGACAAATATAATCAGTTGAGCTACAACTGATATCTAAATATCAAAGCAGCTAATATAATTTTAGGAAGCATCCTCAATCAACAAAAACACTAAAAGTAAATTAATCTTGAGATTTGAAAGTATTGTTTCTTTTTCTCCTGAAGATGATGCTGATTTACACTCAATCAAGAGAAAAAAGGTAAAGCACGAGTGCCTTGATTGGCAGTGCCAGACAGTTAGCTTAAGATTTAATTATAACATGAACATTACCAGTAGGGATCATGGGAATTGTGATGACTGGGTCCAGGTGGAAGATAGACTTGGTTGTCAATAATTATCTCTGGAGGATCAACATTTGCCTTATCACCATACTCCTGTGCAGCTGAATCCAGCACTTGCTCTACCAAGTGCAGGTCATGTTTCCGACATCTCAATAAGACAGAAGGTTCTTTCAGTCTTAGCAAACTCTGTAATCCACAATCCTTATATTATATTCCAAATCCGCATACTTACACACAAGATGTAGTACATAAAACAATATCCCAATAATTGAAATAGCTGAGATCTGGGAATGAGGGAAGGGCCAGAGGATGGAGCGGCCAGTAGGGGTCAAAAATAGTTATGATTTGAAACAATTAAATGACGTTGATGCATTGGTGTGGCTAGGTAATTACAATTTGCAATGAAAATATAATATATACAATGCCATCATCAAAAGCAACACAAGATTAGGACAAAAGCAGTAAATAACAGCGACATTGGGTGCCTATGTGCAAGACTCCTTATAAAATGTGAAGACGACTTTGATAAAGATACTCAAGCAGAACAGCAAACCAAACCATAATAATATGTACAATATATTCACAACTTAACTGACCTGAACAATGAGATCTTTCAGAAGGTTTCTGTACACATCATGATGATGATGAAGATGAAGATGAAGAAGATGGTGATGATGATGATGCACATTCAAAAGTTCCTTGGACGCAGCTTCTTTCATTGAATTAATCACATCATCTTGAGCTTGAAGAACTTTGATCCGAGAAGCATTCAGCTGCATCGAGTACTCGCTGGAACAGACAATAAAAACCTAAACCATCTAAAATTGCACGGTGTTCGTTCCACATAACGAAACAAATTAAGCCTCAAAAACTAAACTCTGAATCTCATTCATCATCAAAAAATTAAAACGAAAGAAAAGAAATAGAGAATAAATTAAACCCCAGGCTGCATTTTGCAAAAGTTCACTACGGAGAAAACCTTAGTAATTAATAGGACAAGGATCCGCTACAGATAGTACTAGTAATCACATTCTATACGCATTGTGTCATTATCACAGGCAAAGGCAAGGATCAAGAGCTATACGAATAACCTTATTGTCTGCACACACACACACACACACACATATATATATATATATATATATATGAAGTTGAGAATCGATATCCAGAATTCAATTTCAACCACTTGCCCAAATAAATGTGCACGGACGGACGAGAAAGACACGGGAATTTGGAATTTACAGAAACAAAAACAGAAAAAGAAAAAAAAATGTAGAATAGAGAGAGTTAGTTACATCTTCTTGCGAATTTCGACTTGGCGCTCTTTGCGGTCGTATTCGTGTCTGATCTTCTTCTTCTCGGCTTCGACCAATTGCAGCTTCTCGATGTTGAATTCCTGCAGAAGAGAAGAGGAGGATTGGATATGAGGGCATGAAATTGAAATGGATGGCGATTGGAAAGGGAAGAGAATGGTGAAGTTACTTCTTCGGCAGAGACAGAGATCTCGTTGGCTTTTTCCTCTGCTTCCCGGTGGATGAACCTCACCATTTGCTGGATTTGCTTCGAGACATCTGCGTCGTTCATTTTCGAGACGATCCACCGGAAACTACTTCGTCGATCGCGGATTCAAGGTGATAGAGTGATACGTACCACGCCCCGCGCCAGCTCACTTGACTTCTATTCTATGCATCTCCAGGACAATAATATATAATAGTATATGTTTTTGTTTTACATGGAACATATTTATTTATTTCTAACTAGTCACCAGGGCCGTGCATAATACATATACACGGAATTAATTATATTCTTTTCTCCTAACACAGTGAATAATTTCCTTTTTAAAAAATAGGTTGAAATTGTTATGAAATAAGCTAAAATTATGAAGGAAGAAGAATTATAGAGGAAAAAGAATTATAGAGAACAAATGGGAGAAGAGAATTGAAGAGAGAGTAATTAAGAGTTAGAGAGAGGTTAGGGAAAATGGAATGTGTGTATTTTCATTGAGTGGCATGAGCTCTATTTATAGAGCTTATGGACATCCACTTTAATATATAAAATATTTATAATACTCCCCTTTGGATGTCCATATTTTAGAATGTGCCTCGTTAAAACCTTACTAGGAAAAACACAGTGGGATAAAAACCTAGTGAAGGAAAAAGAGTACAACATTCTTTACAAAGTAAATAATTAATTAAATGTACAAGTATTTAATTCTCCCCCTTATCAGAACACTTATGTAAGCATCGAAGATCAATCTTCTGTACTAGTTACTCGAAGATTTTGGTTGGTAAGGATTTTGTGAAAATATCTGCTAGATTCTCACATGATCGAACATTCTCACATGATCGGACTTGCTGGACATTTATTTCACAATTCATTATAAGATCATGAGTAAAATACCCCGCATGCTTTGTTCTATCTCCTTTAATATAACCTTTCTTTAATTGGGAGATACAAGCTGTATTATCTTCACATAAGATTGTTGATGGTAATTTTCCAACATGCAAGCCACAAATTTCTTGAATATGTTGAATCATAAATCTTAACCAAACACATTCTCGACTTGCTTCATGTAATGCTAAAATTTCAGCATCATTAGATGATGTTGCTGTAATCGTTTGTTTTATAGATCTCCATGAAATTGTTGTACCACCACATGTGAACAAGTATCCTGTTTGTGATCGACCATTATGAGAATTAGACAAATACCCCGCATCTGCATAACCAATTAGGTTTGCCTTAGATACATATGGGAAAAATAAACCCATGTCCACTGTACCTCTAAGATAGCGGAATATGTGTTTAATCTCGTTCCAATGTCTTTTGTTGGTAAAGAACTATGTCTTGCTAATAAATTGACAACAAATGATATATCAGGTCGTGTATGACTAGCAAGATACATTAGTGCACCAATTACACTAAGATATGGTACTTCAGGACCAAGTAGTTCTTCACTTTTCTCCTTAGGTTGAAAAGGATCTTTACTCACTTCAAGTGACCTTACAACCATTGGATTGCTCAATGGGTGTGATTTGTCCATATAGAACCGCTTTAGCATTTTTTCTGTATAAGTCTTTTGGTGCATTAGAATTCATTCCTTTAAATATTCTAATTATAATCTAAGACAAAACTTTGTTTTTCCCAAGTCTTTCATCTCAAATTGCCTTTCAAACAATTTACAGTCTTCGAAAGCACTTCAGGAGTTCCGATGATGTTCAAATCATCTACATAGATAGCAATTATAACGAACTCTTTCCTGAATCTTTTCATAAAAATGCATGGACAAATCGGGTTATTTTTATATTCTTCTTTCAACAAAGACAATTGTACCACATGCACCCAGATTGCTTTAGCCCGTAAAGGGATTTATTCAATTTAATTGAATAATTTTCTCAAGAATTTTCTTGTATGCTTCAGGAAAATTAAATCCTTCAGGGAGTTTTATATATATGTCATTTTGCTTCAGGCAAATTAAATCTTTCAGAGAGTTTTATATAGATGTCATTTTGCTTCAGGTAAATTAAATCCTTCAGGGAGTTTCATATAGATGTCTTTTTCAAGTGAGCCATATAAATATGTTGCAACAACATCCATTAGGCGTAAATCAAGTTTTTCACGAATTGTCAAACTAATCAAGTATCGAAAAGTACTTGCATCCATCACTGGTGAATATGTTTCATCGAAATTAATACCAGGTCTTTGTGAGAGACCTTGTGCAACAAGCCTTGCTTTATATTGCACAATTTCACCATTTTCATTTCCTTTTCTCATAAAAAATCATTTGTACCCAACTGGTTTTACACCTTCAGGTGTTTGGACTACAGGTCCAAAAACTTTTCATTTTACAAGTGAGTTTAACTCTTCTTGCATTGCATCTTTCCACTTTGGCCAATCATTTCTTTGTGCACATTCCTTAACAGATTTTGGCTCATGATTCTTATCATCATTTATAATATCAAGAGCTACTTTAAATATAAAATTTCATCAATATCAACTTCATGTTGATTCCATTATATTCCATCCATGACATAATTTATAGAGATCTCTTTATTCTTATCAATTTCAGGTGCCTTGGTTTCTTCTGGATTTGAAACCATGATTATGTCAGGAGACTCTTTTGGAGTCATTATATCCTCAATTCGACCATCCTCTTTATTTACTGAGGATTCTTATCTTTAGAACCAACAGGTCTGCCACGTTTTATTTTGGCTTCAGACTCACTTACAATTTTAGATTGTCTTTCAGGGATATCAATCTTTATTGTAGTATTAACAGCTGGTATGTGTGACTTAGTCACTCTTTTTGGATCAGCAAATGCATTCGACAATTGGTTTGCTAGATTTTACAAACTAATTATTTTTTGAACTTCTAGTTCAGATTGCTTTGTTCGAGGATCAAAATGTGATAAAGATACCTCATTCCAACTAATCATTTTATCCAACTGTTTATTTTCTCCCCTAATGGTGGGAAAACAGATTCATCAAAATGACAATCAGCAAAACGAGTTGTAAATAAATCACCTGTTTAAGGGTTCAAGATATTTTATTATAGATGGACTTTCATATCCAACATATATTCCCAACCTTCTTTGAGGTCCCATTTTAGTTCGTTATGGAGGAGAAATAGGAACATATATTGCACTTCCAAAAATTCTTAGATGAGAAATATTCGGTTCTTTACCATGAACCAATTTTAAAAGGGAATACTTATGATAACTTGTAGGCCTGATGCGAATAAGTGTTGCTGCATGCAAGATTGCATGTCCCCAAGTTAAAATTGGGAGTTTTGATTTTATTAATAATGGTCTTGCTATCAATTTCAAACATTTAATCAATGATTCAGCAAGTCCATTTTATGTATAAACATATGCTACATGATGTTCAACATTAATTCCGATTGACATACAATAATCATCAAAAGATTGAGATGTGAACTCACCAGCGTTATCATGGCGTATTTTCTTAATTTGATAATCAAGAAAATGAGCTCTTAAATGAATTAATTGAGCTAGTAATCTCGCAAACGCCTGGTTGCGAGTTGACATTAAGCAAACATTTGACCATTTAGTTGATGCATCATAAAATATCTAAATGGTCCATAAATATTACCTTTTATACGCTTTAAAAATGTGAGTGATTCACTTCTAATTTTCATTGGTGATGGCCGAGTAATTAATTTCCCTTGAGAACAAGCAGCACATGAGAAATTATTAGTTTGGAGAATTTGTCTGCTGGACAAGCAATGACTATTTGAATTCTCAACTATTTTTTGCATCATTATTGTTTCAGGATGGCCTAACCGTTCATGCCAAATAACAAAGTTATTCGTATTTGTAAACTTCTGGTTTACAATAACATTTGTTTAAACTATACTAATATAGGTATAGTACAAACCGGAGGAAAATAAAGGCATGTTTTCCAATATACATTTCTTCTCAGAAATTAACTTTGTGATGTAAAGATATTCATCATTTTCATCATTTGTGGTCTCAATATGGTATCCATTTCTGCAGATATCCTTAAAACTCAATAAATTTCTTTGAGACTTCGTAGAATATAATGCACTTTCAATGTGTAATTTTGTTCCTTCAAGTAACAAAATACTAGCTCTACCGGAGCCTTCAATTATATTTATACTACCATATATTGTATTAACATTGACTTCTTGTTTTTAGTATATGGTAAAAATATTTCTCATTCTTGAGAATAGTATGAGTTATTGTACTGTCTGTGAGACATATATCTTCGTCATTCATATGAGCATTCATTCTTCATTAAATAATAATAATAATAAATCATGAATCAAAATATAATTAACAACAATAAATATTTAACATAAATTCATAACAAAACAAATTACATGAAACATAAAATAATTTATTTAGGGGCACTCCCCTCTCCAACAGAGTGGTCGATGTCTTCTTCAGGAAGAGTAATAAAATTATCAACATAAAAGTGAGTATAAATATCATCTATACCAGTAAAATATGTTTCTATTATTTTCCCTTTATTCTTAAGGGATTTTTAGTATAGATCAATCAGATGTCTTGGTGTGCGACAAATTCGAGATCAGTGGCCTTGGCTACCACAACGATAGCAAATATTTTTAGTTTGTTCGCTACTTTGAACATCTTTTCCTTTTTCTATACGTTCTTTATTTTTCCATACAAATGATGATTTGTTATCATTTCGACCACGACCATGACCATAACCATGAGTATAATGATCATGTGTTGCTACATTCACTTATGGGAATGGAGCAGTTCTAGTTGGACGAGACTCATGATTTTGTATAAGTAATTCATTATTTTTTTTTCAGTCACAAGGAGACAAGTATAAATAAAATTTCACATAAGGAACCCGGTAATAAAATTTAATATTTTCATAAAATGTCATTCAGATACTAGTGGCCTAGTGGTAGATTGATAACTTATCATGTTATAAGTCCCGAGTTTGAATCTTTACAAATACTATCTTATTTATTAGCCCATTTATTTATAAAATATATTATATTATTTATAAATATCAATTATGAGTGTAAAAATTAATTATTCAATAATATAAAATTAACACTCAATGTCCCGTGAGCAAAACAATTTAGCACAAGGTATAGGAATATTTAATAGAAATGGGTGGAAAACCACATTTTGATAATCAATAATTATTGGTGGCAAATAAAAATGCAGCAACAATTATTGGTGGCAGCGGGTATTATATATTGTGCAGCCTGTGAAGTGAAGTGAAGCGGGTCAAGTAAATGGAAAGCAAAAACGTGAAGCACCTTAATAATCAACAATTATTGGCAGCTAATGATAATATACAATAGAATATATTAAATGTATAAAAGCTAAAAACAGTGTAATAATGAACAATAATTAAATGTATTATTATATATATTTTTTAAATTTCTTTTTAAATTGTTATAGTTCTTCAAGAACTATTAATAAATATTTTCAAGAAAGGATGTTTATAAATAAGTTCTTCAGGAACCTATTTTTTTGTGATATAGGTATAACATAACAATGGAATATTTAATAATATAAGGTATAGGCATAGCAATCAATTGATAGCAATTGAAGCAACGTAATCAACGTGAAATAATATCTTGAAATAAGCAATTGTTATAGTACAGATTATAGTGAGGCAATAATGGATCAGTATAAAGAAGCAATCAACGTGAAGTGGAATTAGCAATAATAATTGTTATCAGCTAGCAAAAATAAAACTAAAAGCAAAACAAATAATAATAATAAATAAATAAATAACTTCAGCTAGCATTGTGAAGGCATAAAGCGTGAAGTTAAGTAGGAGCAAATAGAATGGAAAATAATATTAAAATAAGTGAAGCATGGAAAGCAAAACCAGGTAATGTATCAATGACACATAAAGCATGTACAGGTAAAGCATTATTGATATAATATTGATTAATGAGATCACGCAACATAGCATATAGGGGTATATAGTTTAATATAAAAGCATATAGGGGTAGAAGCATGTAGACATTTGCATATAAAATATAAAAGCATCAATATAATAATTTTTTTAAAAGAATTTTCTTTCTCTCTCTTTTTTTTACTGATTTTGCTATATATTAGTAACAGAAATTCGATTATTTCATTGTTTTCTTTAACACTCTTATTTATTTAAAAGAATATATATATATATATATATATATCATAATATAAATGTAGTTCTTCAAGAACTATACCGTAAATATTTCAAGAATTCTTCCAGAATTCTTTTTAAATTCTTCTAGAAATATAAGTTCTTTAGGAACTTGTTTAAATTATAAGTTCTTCAGGAACTTGTTTGAACTATAGGTTCTTCAAGAACTTGTTTATTATGATAGAATGGAACATGAGATACATAAAAAATATATATATATAATGATATATTACCTTTTGATCAAGTACTCAGTTGGTTAGAGCATCATGTTGATAACGTATTATGAAATAAGCTAAAATTATGAAGGAAGAAGAATTATAGAGAACAAATGGGAGAAGAGAATTGAAGAGAGAGTAATTAAGAGTTAGAGAGAGGTTAGGGAAAATAGAATGTGTGTATTTTCATTGAGTGGCTTGAGCTCTATTTATAGAGCTTATGGACATCCACTTAATATATAAAATATTTATAATAAAAATTAGATAATAAAATTTAGGATTTTTCTTTTAGAAAGAAATTAGTATGAAGCCTTTATTGCTAAGTTCAGTGGAGGCCTAATACTATTTTTTGGGGGGGCTTAATTTACAAAAGGTTAATAATTTTAAAAATTAGAACAATTCAATGGCATAGACTTAATCCTAAATTTTATTATTTGAGAGGTTTAATTCTAATTTTAAATTTTTATTAGGATTATTTTTACACTTTAGCCTAAAAAATAATTGTCGCGATCGAATCGCGGTGGGAGGTGTAACATCCTAAAAATATGATTTATTATCAAAGCATGGTTAAAAGAGGAATTTAAAGGAAAATGAGAGATTAATTAGAACAATTACCAAAATGACAAACACGTCCCTAACAATTACCATAATGACCAACGCGTCCCCAAACCCTTTTAAGTTGATTTTTTCTTCTCTTTTCATTTCACTCTTTTGAAAACCACAAGAGAATGGAAAAACTTGCTTCTACTTTCTTCATTTCTTCCAATTGACAATTCTAACTTGGTTCTTCTTCAATTTCTTCTCTAAATCATCAAATCAAAGTGAATTCAAACACTTTCTTCTTCTCTTCAAGTGGGCAGCTTGAGATTAAAGGGGGAAGGCTCCAATTTCTCTAATTAAAGGTAATTTGATGAACTCTTACCATGGGTTTTGATTAAACCTTGCTTCATCATTCATTTCTTGCAATTTAATGGATTTTGAACCATTTAGAAGCTAGATACATAAGTGGGCAGCTTGGGGTTTCCAAAGAACCTTGGGTTTTCATGAAAAGAGAGTTAGAATGGTTCTAGATTATTAATTCCATAAGATTGCAAATTATCAAGTGTCGTTTCAATGAATTAAGGTAGTTTCAGAAGGTTTCAGAGTGATTCGGAGCTTGGAGCTTGATTCGGAGGCGAGTTTTGAAGTTGGCATCTTAGGTCGGTGTGTCGTAACTTGTAAAAATAGCCATATTTTAATTATTCTTTACTTGGCTAACGGTATTTATGTCAAATATAAGGTTAAAACTAAGTATTATGAATTTTAGGAAGTTGTCGAATTTAAGGAATCAAGGTCGAAGCTTACGATTAGAGGTTCGTTAGCATTCGATCGATCGAAGAGCTTCTAGAATTCTCTATTCGAGGTAGGGGAGCTTTTACATAATTGAATACATAGTTATAGGCGGATTCGATGTATATTTATATATAGAATTATGAATGATGTGTTTTATGCATTATGATGAATATGATGTTTGCCATCTATGTGAATACGAAGGATTGCATAAGATGTAAAACCTGTTCAAATTTCATTGAGTTACATGATCGTATGAGATATTTATGTTATGTAAAATATGAGTTATCTCATGGAATGGTACTTATGAATAATATAGTTGAATGAACATAATTATGTGTGAATTTAGCATATGATGTTTGAATTGTGAAGAAGAAGTATATGATATTTGAATGGCATAAGATGCTTATGAGATCATATGATAGTTTGAAATGAAATGCTGTGAGCATAAAAGCGTGGGACGCTTATGCATTGAATTGAAATGGATAGTATTTACATGCATGAGATGCCATATGTATATATGAAAGACCTTAGGTGAGACTCAAGGAAAACCTCTTGAGCGAGGCTCGGGGTTAGCCCGTGACACTACCGTTGTCGCTGAGAGTGATTGTGTGATGTGAGAGGGTAAACGGTTTGGTACTAGTAAAACGACGGGATCAGCTGAGAGCTAAGTATATGGCTGAGAGCCAGTGTTGCAACACAAAGTTTTATGATGAATATTAGATCCAAATTATTGAGAATGATATGTGCACCTATATATATGTTATTGAGAATAACTTGATGTCATAGCATGGTGATGTGAGTAGTCAATGTTGTTGAATGGTAGTTTGTGTTATTAGATTAGTATACCTCATTGCATGATATTGAATTAGTGCTATAATTGTCATTTGTTACATATGATGCTCACCCCTATTTGTGGTTATCTTTACAGTGGATATAGAACGAGGCAAAGGCATATGAGAGGTCACTCAGCTTGAGCTTGGAGCATTATGTATATATATGACTTGTACATGATGCACATAGTTGTTTTGTAGTTGCCTTGGTCGACACCTGTGCATACCTGTTTTGTTATGTATATGTATAGGTGTGTGTATGGATGCTTAGTAGATTAAATAACTAAATAGAATCATTTTGGAACATATACTCGTTGTTGTGATGGATAATGATGTGTTGATGATATATGGATATGGTGACCATGGATGGTCCCATTTCAATGCATATGATGCATTTGATATCTAGGAATTGTAGTATATGTGATTATGTATCGAATACCATGGATGGATCCATGAATGTGTATAATGCATTGCATGAATAACCAGGTGAATGTTGCATTCATATATGCGTAGGTCATGTAATGAGTTGTGTAAGTGTGTTGTGTTAAAGATGAATGAATGATGAAATATATTGCATTTTACATAGTGTTGGAGTTATGCATAATGTGGAAATTAGGAACTGGAAGGGTGAAATTGGGATCCGATGGGTTTTTGGACACTCGGAAGGGATCAATAGGTTCCCTACATCATTTATGAGTTGAGCTATAGGCCTTACCTTGTTTGAAGGTAATTTGATAGGTTTGATGCACCTAATTACACTAAATTGATCATAACGCATTTTTCCGCATAACTTGAGCATACATTGGAATTTTGGTGAACGGACTGCATCAACGGTTCTGAAATGGGGAAAACATATGGCCTGTAAAGTTTTGTGGCAATCGGACTTAAATTGGGCCATTTGGGTAAGTTAGAAGTTGGTCGGAAGGCCTAAAACTCATGACAACAGCATTGTTGTTAGTGTCATGCTGACGCATAGGGCCAGGTGCGAAAAACAGAACTGATAGCTCCCTACTGCTGTTTTTCATATTTTCTTGCTGTTAGCTGTTTTTGGGCGTTTGGCATGCTGTATGGCTACTGTTTTTGCCCCTTTTGAGTAATTTTGATATTTTTTCAATTATTTGGCATTAAATTAACCGCAGAAAAATTTTCCTTGTATTTTTATTATTATATTTAAGTATGGATGTTTTAGGAGGCCGACCCTTAAAATATTAAAGATAAGACCTGAACTGATTTGGACTGGAGTCTATGATCCAGTGTGGGACCAGCCACAAGAGTCAACGGATGACTAAGATTGGATACCGGTACTGTGAGTATCTGGTCTATATATCTAGTATCTCAGTGAGAGAAAATCGGTCTTGACGTCCTAAAGATCCTGCACACCAACCTCACGCATTGATGTGAGCGAAAGGTGGTGCCACTTATGAAGATTCTTCGACGCTCAAGTCAGTGAATGTATTCCAGAGAATGGGAATAGCGTATAAAGATTATTGATTGCTCAATCAGCCAGGGGGAGAGAGAGCTCAAGAGAATACTTAAGAAAATTTTTAAATACCTGATTGGCTCGTTGTACGAGGATTCGATAGTGGTATAACCACCAACTTCCACTACATGGACAAATAATTATTTAATACGCACTCACCTGTAAAATTGGGCAGGTGGCAATTTTATAATTTAGCGTGGAGAAAGTGGGGCTAGATTAGGGGACAAGATACTCATTTCCAAAAGCATGTTTTGGGCTCGTAATATGAAAAATGGGATCATTGTCATCATCCCTGTAGTAGTGCCCATTATCTTTTATCAAATGGCATGGGTGCAGTTGATGTGCATGGTGTTATCCTGGACAGACCGGTATAAGGAGAACGCCTGATACGGATTTACAGTTCGGATGTATACCTACTGCAGCGGTGACACATCAAAGAACAGTCGAATGACGTTCTTGTATAGGTACCGGTATCGAGAACGGATCAAGACTGTTTCGAAATCCTTTTGAAAAACAAGGAGTCTCCACCAATATTTTTACGGATAAAATACCGGGAAAACCTTTGTTAAAGCACTGGTTATAAAAATGAAATTCTAAGTTCGGAAGTCTAATTACAGGTGAGGGGGGTATTAGCACCTCACACTGTCCGTTATAAAACGGTTACCTCAAATTGATTACGCACATGTTAAATAGCCTAAAAATTATTTTGACTTCTTTAGAAAATGAACAGACAAAACAGATAAGGAAGTTTCAAAATAAGATTAACAGGACGTCTCGTCCAAATTGATCTTAAATCAAACAACTTGACTAAACAGTTACAGTAAAATACCAAACAGTGACAGTAAGAGACTAAACAGTGACGATAAGAAACCAAACAGTATAATGAAAAATCAAACAGTAACGGTAGAAGACTAAACAGTGACAGTAAAAACCAAACAATGACAGTGGAAGATTAAACAATGACGGTAGAAACCAAACAATGATAGTAAAGATTAATAGGACGTCCCGTCCAAATTAACCTTAAATTGTAACACACATTAGAGATTAAAATAAGATTAAATAAGATAAGATAAAATAAGTTGATTAAATAACACAAAAGATTAACAGAACGTCTCATCCAAATTAACTCATTTTATGAGAAAAATATTATTATAAATAAAAAATATTATAAAATGAGAAGGTTAACAAAACGTTGTCTAAATTAATTTTCTCCTATAAGAAATATCATTTAAATTATGGAAAATATGAGATTAACCTCCTTTTATAAGAAATATTATTTAAATAAAGATATTGAAAATATGAAGAGGTCAACAAGACGTCTCGTCTAAATTAACCTCCTCACAGTGAAATAATATTCTAAAATTAGACAGGAGCAATATAAAATCAATCGAGATACATAAAGGCACAAGAAAATTGATAAAAGAAAAATGGGTCCGATAGGAATGATTCCCGCTCCTATATATTCTTGAGCTTTCGAGAAATCAAGGTTACGTAATTCTTTAGGAAAATTCGAGAAAATATTTAAAATTTATATTTAAAACTATTTTAATTAATTTGATATTTAATAAGGGAAATTTTATGAGGAAGGAGAAATACAAGGCAAAGTACTTCGCATGTGCATAAACCTTCGAAAACTTATATCACGAATGTAGGCAAAAGTAATTTTGCACGACATTGCTCATAAGGTTTTAGAACAATTTATTCTAAAAGGAAATATATATTAATATTTATTTTTTTAACTTAACATAAATAAAGCTATTAATCTTTATTCTTAAAAGATATTTAGACTTTTTTAATATTTTATACTTTAATTTGACATGAAAATAAAATTATTTGTTTATCTACCTATTATTTTCTAAAGAAAAGTGTTTATATTTTAAATATTTTGTTCATTTTTTTAGTTTAAAACCCCTTAAAATAAACAATGTTTAACATTTCTTAATATATAAGAACAAAGTTTAGCTCCTAACATTTTTAATAATAATATTAATAGTAATAATACTAATATACTATTTTTAAAAATTAAAATTAAAAAAGAGCTCTGGGCTTCAGGAGCCCATTGCAAAACAAAATAAAAGAAAAAAACATTAAGAATGGGCGTGAGGCCCAAATAACTAAACCTAGGAGCTAAAAAAAGAAAACAAAAAAAAAAGAGAGTTGAAAGAAGAAAGGGGAATGAAAGTATCAAGGGTGGGGGCAGAGAGTTGAAGCAGGAGGGAGAAAGGGAAATCGAAAGAGGGAGAGGGAGAAGAGACCGAGAGGGAGAAGAGAGACCGGCGCGTGGGATTCTGGTCGGTTTTGAGAGGGAGCCGGTTCTGGCCGGTGGCGGTCGGCGGTCAGCTGGCGACGGAGTGGCAGTGCCTCCTCCTTCTCCTTTTTCTGATTTTTGGCCTCTGTTTTTGTGATGGTTTACTATTGGTGTGGTTTTTGGTTCTTTGATTTAATGATGGTGAAGAGGATGATTGTTGGTGGAATATGTTGTTGTTGATGAAGGGTAAGAATGAGAGGGCAAGTATTTTTGAAGATTTTTAGAGAAGAAGATGCTGGGATGGTTTGTTGTAGGAGATGAAGAAAAAATTGTATTGCTGGTGGTTCCTTTTCAGAGAGTGCAGTTGGTTAATTTCACAGAGAAAAAAAATGGACCTCTTGTTCATGATTTTTGCACTGGTTTTATATTCCCTTAAAGCATATGGTCCTTTTCTCTTTGGCCTGCCATGGTTAGCATTGCAGAGTTGACATTGTGAGGGTGATTCTAATACAAGTCTCTACAAGTGCTCCCCTTTCCAGTTGCAAAAAAAGGTTGGGTTCAAAAGTGGCAAAAATCCCAACAGAAGATCAAGGAAGCAGGAGACAAAACAAATAAAAATAAAATGAAAAATAAGAAAGTAAAAGGAAGGCAACAGAGGGTCTTTTTTTTATTAATGGGGTAGTTCAAAAAAAAATTATGAAAATGGGGTCTTTTTTTAAAAAATTTCATGTCTGGGGTTCTTTTGTATGTCGTACAGGGCCCACACGACATACAAAATCGCATGTCCCACATGCGACACCAGCAGAACATGACACGTGGCTGTGTCGCATTTGGCTTGGACGACACAACCATTATCAGCGGTTCAAATTTACAACCGCAGACAATTAGTCCCCCAAGGTGACAATGTGACACGCTAAACAATTGTCAGCGGTTCAAACTCTTAACCACTGACAATAATACTAAAATCTATAATATAAATAATTTTTTTGACTTATTGTGATATACATAAATAAATTTAAAATACAATGTATTAAATAACATAAATATTTAACTAAAATACTATATTTTTTAAAATCAATTATTTTGAATTTTTAATTAATTTTGATATTAGATATAGTAGATTTGATTTAAATAAATATAGTATTTTAGTTAAATTTCAAAATTTTTGGTATTAAATATAGTGGATTGGTTTTAAATAAATATATCATTTGATTCAAATATTTGTATTATTTGATGTATTTCATTTTAAATTTACTTATGTATTTTGATTTTTTTAAAATAATTTAAATATTAGATTTTAGTATTATTGTCAACGGTTAAGAGTTTGAACCGCTGACAATTGTTTAGCGTGTCACACTGTCACCTTTGGGGGACTAATTGTCTGCGGTTGTAAATTTGAACCGCTGACAATGGTTGTGTCATCCAAGCCAAATGCGACACGGCCACGTGTCATGTTCTGCTGGTGTCGCATGTGGGACATACGATTTTGTATGTCATGTGGGCCCTGTACGACATACAAAAGAGCCCCAGACGTGAAATTTTTTTTAAAAAAACCCCATTTTCATATTTTTTTTGAACTGCCCCATTAATAAAAAAAAGCCGAACAAAGGCCCTATGTTCCAACGTTCACGTTCTTCTTTTTTTAACTTTAATTATTATTTATTTTCATTTTATTTTAAACAACAACAACAGCAACAACAACAACAACAACAACAACAACGTGTCGTCCAAGCCAAATGCGACACAGCCACGTGTCATGTTCTGCTGGTGTCGCATGTGGGACATACGATTTTGTATGTCATGTGGGCCCTGTACGACATACAAAAGTCCAAGCCAAATGCGACACAGCTACGTGTCATGTTCTGCTGGTGTCGCATGTGGGACATACGATTTTGTATGTCATGTGGGCCCTGTACGACATACAAAAGAGCCCCAGACATGAAATTTTTTTAAAAAAGACCCCATTTTCATATTTTTTTTGAACTGCCCCATTAATAAAAAAAAAGCCGAACAGAGGCCCTATGTTCCAACGTTCACGTTCTTCTTTTTTTAACTTTAATTATTATTTATTTTCATTTTATTTTAAACAACAACAACAACAACAACAACAACAACAACAACAACAATAATAAAAAAAGCCCTTTCACAAAAATTAGGTGTTCACAATAATATATTAACCTTGTAATTGTTGTAATAATAAAAAAAGCCCTTTCACAAAAATTAGGTGTTCACAATAATATATTAACCTTGTAATTGTTGTAATGTTGATAGTTGTCTTTTATATGTTCTCGTATTTTTCTATTATACGTATGTCAAAGTCATTTAATTGAATAACAACATAAATATCATTAAAATAAACCTGACAATAATTGAAGAATATAAAAGACATTTAAAAAGTTATCTATGTTTTTTTTATAAAGAAAAATATTTTTTTGTTCTTTATATAAAAGAACAAAGATAGTATCAGATTTTGATTTATCCAGTCCAAGACAATAGGCGGTATGATGTCTCGTACATGATATTAGTTGAGTGGGATTCCAATGTGGTTCCCCCTCTGTCTGTCCAATCGGGATGAAAAGGTCGTGAACATGTAAATTGCAATCTGATACAATATCCTTGTTAAGGGCTTAGATTAAGTGTCTATCTACAAGACAAGCCTAAGTGAATAATGAGATACCGAAGTTTAAATCTTAGAATCAGAATGTGCGTGCCTTACATGAATAAGTTGTATTTATAGAATTTTAAGAGGAAGGATGTTGTAATGATAACGAAGTCAATGCTTTTTCATAATTTACACAAAAGTTGTGGTTTGATAAGTAGTTATGTGACATTTTTACAGGTGATATCCGAAGTTTAAGTGACCATCTTGTATATAAGCTTAGGCTTAGCCGTTGGAATAAGATCTCTTGTATATAAGCTTAGCCTTAGTCGTTGGAAGAAGATATAGTGTCACACTGATCCCTACATGTATATACTTGGGACTAGATATAGCAAGTTGTATATTGATCTAGACCTGTAATACTGACATTAGTATTGGACCCTGATCAGATTTGATGTTTTTTAGTTTTAAATTTACCGATGAGTGTGAAGTAATTATTTACATAATATTTGATTGTACAAAATATATAACAGTTGTTGCGGTGTAACTTACAAATGTATCTTAAGTAACTTAAAAGATAAAAGCAACCAGTTAATCTCAAAAAAAAAATGTTCAGAAAGATTTAGTATATTAGCACTTGTTACAAACGTATTTCAAAAAACTTAACAAAACATATAAGCAACCAAAATAATCACATAAGGTGTTAAAAAAATGTAGATTTAGTATATTAGCACTTGTCGCTAGATATATGTGATTCAGCCTTTCCATTTTGATATGCTTATGAGCTTTGTTGTTGAGTCTGTGGAGTGGGGGTTTTCATCAAAGCCAGTAATATTATCATCTTCTTCACTTAATTGATTGTGTTTTGATGTTTTGTATGTTTCAATTTCATTCTAAATATTTTTTAAAAAAATACAACTAGTTTCTATGTGTTAATAGAAATTAAGGTTTTGTCTGAGTTTACCAATAGATTTAAATTTGTTAATTGTTAATATAAAAATCAATTGGACATGTTAAAATCATCTTAACAAGTAAATAATAATTTAGTTAATGATATCAACAATTAATGAATTTAAGTTAAAAATATAGATTAAAATAGATTAAATATGTGTATATATATATATATATATATAATATTTTATAGTAACCAAAATTAAAAAAAAATTTATTTTACATTCACCAAAAATATATTTAAACAAAAAATTAATATAGGCTTTATAATTTTTTAATCTTTCCCGTATAATTTTTTTCATTGATTTTATATTTGTTTACCTTATTCATTAGGTGTCTAATTGTACCCTTCCTTGCCCCTTTGACTGAGAGACCATGGATCGAAACAAGTGAGTGTGGGTAATATGTTATTTTTAATGAATTTCTCTAGGTAAAAAACGGAAACATTCATTAGTAGATAAAAGAACATGTACTCACATGTATTTATCAATGTTTAGTATTTTTAAAATGAGTATCCATAAGTATTTATTAATGTTTAATATTTAATATGATATAACATAAATGAATATTATATGATATATTACAACTTCAAACATTAAAAATGATCCGAAATGGATATCAGCCCCCATTTCCTATGCTCAAAGGTTCCGTCGGTATTGACCTTAAGGAGCCATTATAAGAATTATGAGTCTATCACATCGATTTTGATGACCACCGGTATCCTAACACTTCATAACCTTGATCGGAGTCACTACCATGACAATTGAACCTCAGATCAAATTGTGACTCGAGCAAAAATATCATTAAAGATATCTACCCAGACCTGAAAAATGTCAGCGCATACTGATGTACGAACCTGCTATGACATATGCCACGAGGGATGACATCACCCTCTCTTTATAAATATCATTCTCACCATTCATAAATAGTAAGTTGTCTAGTTCCCAACACCATACTCTAAAATAACTCTTATATTAGAATCCAAACTAACTTGAGCCGGGATGAGGAGCTCACAACAACAATGTACAACGTTCATAGTCCAATTCCGGCTGAGTCTGGACTTACCTGGCACCTATAATATATTCCACACCACATAGGGATCGACCTACAACACCAGGTCCTAGTCTCGAGACAATTCAAAAAAAATTACCATGAAAAATATTTTAAAAAATATCTTATAAAAATATATATTTAAATATATTTACTAAAAAACAAATATTAATAATTAAATGGACAATTTTTTTCCTTGATTGTATTTATCTTTTTTTTTCTGGTCAAACGATACTTTTTTTTGGGTCAAAAATACTACTTTTAATTGAAGGAAGAAGGGTTTTACTGAAAAATTTGAAGGAAGAAGGAAAGAAACATGAAATGGGCTTCTCCCACGATTGGGCCGCTTCAGAATCTCTTAGTTGGATTCGGGGAGGGGGAGAGCCTCTCAGTGGCAGCTGCATTTTTAATTTCTTCCTCTTTTTATGACCAAAAAAAAAAATTTTCTTCCTCTTTTATGTTTTTTTTTTATTCCAACGTACTCCAAAAAATAAAAGGAAAGAAGAGATCTTCAATGTTTTTTTAGTGGGTCATTCCAACGTCTGCATGCAATATTCGATGCGTCCTTTCCAAATGGAAAACGCAAGTAAATATCGTTTTACTTCTTCCTCTTGGCGGTAAAATAATAATCAGCTTCTAAAAAATGAGTATTTTTGTCCATTTGCCATCAATTTAGTCTCGGCTTGATATAATGAGCTTGTAACTTTTTACTGAGTTTAAGATTTTTTAAAAGTTATTCAGTAAATATAAAAAAGTTATAACTTCTCAGAAAAATTACTTGAAAAAACTATTACTTTTCAAAAATTTTACACCCTTTCATTAATTACTTAGTTATTATTTTTATTATTTTTTATGACACATTTTATATCTCACAATTAACATATTGTATGTCATTTAAAGTTATTTAACATAATTTAAGCTAGTTTTATCAAACAACTTTATTTCAATAAGCTCCTTAAAAAGTTATAAATTACTCAAAAATTCATAGAAAATAAACTTGTTTTGCCAAATGGATTTTACAAATTCTTGTCATGCCCCTGCACATACATGACACAATGTATGCGCATAATTCAAATGTTTGAAAAGGATGTAGGTGTGTTGATATTTGTAACTCTTGGGAGTTTTATCGCATAATAAAACTATTGACCTCACATATATTACGAGCACTATTTTTTTTTGGATTTTAGTTTCAACGATTATAAAAGAGATTGGTTTTAAGAAATATAAAGGAAATTTAAATAAAATACAATGAATTGAGCAAAATTCACAAGGAAGAAATCAAATCACAAAGCAATTTTAGGGGGTTTCATTTTGTCCTAATTTCCAAACCTAGTTGGTTGCTAATTTAGATTCACTTTTGATAAAACTTATCTTGCTTAAAATCTCCCTTTTGGTATTTATTTAAGATTCAATTACATTATGGATTCAAGTCATTAGAATCTCTCAAGGTTCAATTAACTCTCTAACAACTAAAAACAATTCTCAAAAGCTGACACAAGTTCAAAAGAAAAGCAATAGAACACATTATGTAAAGAAACTCAAAATAACTTTGATATTAAAATTGAATTATAAAATAACAAGTCATATATTTTCTCTTTGAGTCTACTCTTACATTCTTAAGATTAAAATTGACTACTCCTCATGATAATGGGGCACACAAAACACTCAATATCACTCACAATCATAAAAGACTAAAAAAAAAGAAGAAACTAAGTACCTTAAAAAAAGAAGAGAATTGTCATTGTTTTTTCACAGTCGTTCTTAGAACACAAAAACTAAAACTAAAACTAAAAAGCAAAAGTTATCCTTACCTAACTATTTAACATCTATTAGGTCAAAACTAACTTTTTAACACTGATGTAACTAAATGTGATTCAACCACTTTAAACATAATCACAAAACAAAGTTAGAACGGGTTTGATTGAACTCCAAAGCCAAGCAGACACATCCATGGTCTGGCGGCGGAGTCCTGAAGGGGTGGACTTCACTCATTGCTTTCCTTAGTCAATTGGATTTGACTTTAGAGTATTTTAGACTCCAACACACCTTGATTTATGTTTTGTATTTTTTTTCAACTTGGACATTTTTATACCTATTTACTTATAAAACAAAAGTCAAGTACAAATCGCCAAAACATAAAAAATTAAAAAGTAATAAAAATAAAATAATTTTTAAGATAATTACTAAAATTCCTAATAAAAGTATAAATAAAACTACGTATTTTAGAAATGCAAGAAATGTTTAACGTGGTAAGTGGATAGAGTGGGGCTATCCGGATAGAAAGTGCAATGTAAAGTGATAAATGGAATATGAGTACAAGAACGTACGTACACGTAATTGACATTACTCTCATGCATAATTTGGAAGTATTCTTGATGCCAAAAGTAAGGATGAACTTCAATTCTCATATGTATGAGTACAGTTTTTGTTTTTCACTCCTACATTCTTACTCCTAAAACTAAAAATCTAACAGCGCTATTAGATTACCATATTAAATGTAAACAAACGACTTGGATATATTTTAAAAAAATATCAAAGCAAGAATATATTTTAATCGATAAATTTTTATATAATTCTTATTCGACTCCTTGCATAGTTATTAAATTGATAAAAATAATAAATTACTAATTTATAAATTTAATTTAATCTTATATATCTCAAATTGGGAGAAAGTGAAGTATCCATTTTTTTTATAATCCCAAAAATGTACCACCAATTAAAAACATACCCTGAAAGCACAAATATTACCGGGTTAAGATTTTTAGTTTTTTTTCGAATAAATGTTTTAATTTTTCTGATATAAATCCTTTATATTTCAAGTTTTCTAATAATTCAACTTATTTGAGAATAACTTTTTATAACTTTTACAGATGATTGATAAGTATTTTTAAAAAAATTATTTTCGGTAAAAAAAATCTTACCTCCTATTAAACACGGATACTCCAAAATATTATCTGAAGTTTTGGATTGAAAATAAAATTAAAATGCAGCGTAGAAATCACCAAATTAAAAATTTCATTCCTCGGTAGAAAATGTTCAATAAAGCATGACATGGACATCTCAATTGGACCATTAGCACATTGCCGGTTTTCAAGTGTGCTATAATACCCACAAGGTGATTTTTCTATTTTAATTATTTAAGTTTGATCTTGTCTTTTTCATGCATGTCGAACCAGAGAGTGTACCAGCATGCCGAAGGATAAGGTCCTCGCCCCCAACCTTCTTTTTACTCTTTGAACCAAGATTGTGAATGACAAGTTCATTCTCCTACGTACTCTTTTCTCGCATAAGATAATTTTTACAAACTGAAAAGGAAAATGTTTGCACCTTAGATCCAAAAACAAATCTAATTGAAGGACACATAGGACTTATGAGTCACTATCTTCGCTACTGTGTGAATGATTGCGGGTTAATTATTTCCGTAGGCACTTGTAGTAACAAGATCATTGATCAACGCTTAGCACTTCACTCGAATGTTCTAGATCTACCTCATATAGGGGACCATTTGAAGTTTGAATTAGGCGTCAATATTCCAAACTCTTTATGTGGTTAGTTTAAGCCTGTTATTGCATTCACATGTTCATAATCATGTTAGAGATCACGGCAACGGTTAATTGAAACTCAAATTCCTTCAGGTTCAACTCTGCTTGATCGAGTTTTAGGTAAATAATCTTTTGGCTTCTAATTGTTAGCTTAATTTGATATTGGTATATAGGAGTACTTCTCTTAATCACAGATCTGCTTTAATTGTGAATTAATTTATTATGTTCTTCAAAATACTTCATATTCTGTATTGAATTATGTTCGTTTTTGGATTTGTCCACACCTTTTATATGAAAGTTGATTTTATTTATTTGATAATGATACAAAATTCATTAATTCAGATAGCAATCACAATCCTTATTTGCTTCTTGGGACCGTTGTTGGAGAATTGACTCTTACAAGATTAAGGTAGTTGGCAGTTGGTTGTTGACTAGTTGCGACTTTTCCTGGTTTCAATTTTCATGACAAAACTTGGTTTGTCACAAGGAAACTCATGGTTTTTCACCTGCTTCCGTGACAGCTGAACCTAATATTCATATCATAAGACGAATCAGTTTTGAAGTACTTTGATACTTGTTCAATTGGAGGTTAGGACATGAATCACTCTGGGGCAGGAAGTGATAATAACGTAGAAGGGGTTGAAATTACTAAGGATAGGAATGGAATAGGCCTAGTGATTCTTCGGAACCATCGAGGAGCTTCAGCAAGGGTAATTAGATTCTTTTAACGATTGTGACAAAATTCTGAATAAACATTTGTAAATTGATGTTATTGGGTGACACGTACTTAATTTCTCTAGGTTAGCTTGCACGGAGGGCAAGTTCTTTCATGGAAGAAGGAACGTGGCCAGGAGCTATTGTTCATAAGTAGTAAGGTAAACATATTGAGATTTTTACTTTTTCTCCCTTGAAAATTTGTTATAAATAGCTTTGACTTGAGTTGGTAAACTTTGTGTGTATAATGAATATATGTCATTTCTTTCTCAGGCAATATTTAATCGTCTCAAACCATTACGAGGAGGAATTGCAATCTGTTTCCCTCAGGTATAATACTGAATTACATGAGTAAATAAAATCAGAGAACAATTACAAAGGGGGAAATATATAGGTAACAAGTGGGGTTCTTGTAATTTTTTCAGTTTGGAAATAATGGATCACTAGAGCATCATGGATTTGCCAAGAGCAAGATGTGGGTTATTGATCAAGATCCTCCACCATTTCCCAGTGATTCCAATGAAAACGCCTATATTGACTTGCTGTTTAAACCATCCGAAGATGATCTGAAGATGTGGCCACATAGGTCAAGAATTAAGTATCCTATTAAATATAAGTTTATTACTTCAGTTACTCCAGGAGCCAGTATTCAATGAAGGAATTTTGTCATGTTTTTCACATCTCACTGACACTATCAGGCTACATGTTATAGTCCTCAACATTCTCATAATTGTTGGTTGAATCTCACAGAATATTTGGGATACTAATATGAATTATTTTCTCCAGATTCGAGCTTCGTTTAAGGGTCTCTTTGGTTGGAGATGGTTATTTAACTATGATTTCTCGCATCAGGAATGTCAATAGCAAGCCTTTCAGTTTCTCCTTTGCTTATCATACATATTTCTCTGTCTCTGATATCAGGTCTGTAACTGTTTGCACTTCCATTAATTTCATGATAACTCTGATTTAATCTCGACATCAAGGATTATAATGTTACAAAAAATGAAGTTTAAGGTTTAACACTTCATAAATTCAATATGATGGTAGTTTTCAATGAGTCCAATCTTCGAAAAATTACAATCTCTGTTTATTACTGGCAGTGAAGTGAGGGTGGAAGGGTTAGAAACTCTTGATTACCTCGACAACTTATGCAACAAAGAGCGTTTCACTGAACAAGGAGATGCTTTGACATTTGAATCAGAGGTAAGACAATTAAGTTTTTTTTTCCTCCTAAACTCTTTCCCTATTTATAATCTGTAATGTATACTGTATATTTTTTCTTTTTTCGTGATCAATTAATTCAGTCATTCAACTGATTTGAATAGTTGGTTGAAATGATACAAATTTAATTATTGAGATATCTATTTCTACTGTGTTTTAAATATTCTTGGTTTGAATAGACAGGATTTGGTAAGTGTTAGCCAATGCACATGATTGAATGAGGTTGGTAAGATGGATTGTTAATGTTTGCAATTGTAGGTGGATCGGGTTTATGTTGATTGTAGCAGTGGGGTAGCAGTTCTAGACCATGAAAGGAAGCGAACAATCGTGATAAGAAAGGAAGGACTAGCAGATGTTGGTATGGTCACTTGAAAATGAAATTAATGCTTAATGATGTTGGTAGGTTAGTGTGATTTTCGTACACAACTAAACCTATTTAACTAATCATATCCACAACCCACTTTGGTATTGCATAGTTGTTTGGAATCCTTGGGAGAAAAAATCCAAGTCGATAGTGGACTTGGGAGATGAAGAGTACAAGCAGATGGTATGTGTTGATGGTGCAGCAATTGAAAAACCAATCACGTTGAAGCCAGGTAAAGAATGGACTGGCCACTTGGAGCTCTCTGTGGTCCCTTCCACTTGATGTGAAATGAAATCACTTGGTTGCACTAGATGTTTATGGCCCTGTTCCCTCAAAAGTATACTTCTATATGAACAATAATATACATTTTTTCTCTAGTACACCGCCCATCCGGTATTCTTTTTTCAAGTGATGAGGGTGAATCTATGCAAATTCTGAAACGTGCAAGTGATGTTAGGTTTTCTTTCATATATCAAAATAACAGTAAAGGAGATGATGAATGAGTGTCAGGATCAAAATTTAATTCTTAGATCTGGTAGTTTATATTCATGTTAAATAACAGGTATCTTGATCTTTAAGAATACAAGTAATGCATGATTGTAATTTAAAAGAGGGCATGACATGGAAAATTTGTTGACTATAGAATATAGATTGAATATCAACCCCTTCTTTCCTATAAATTAATAGAGAACACATATGATATTGTTGCAGTGTGGCTATTAAAAAAATAGAAAATTGTTGCAGGGGACTTTAAACACATATAACTGTTTGGGCTTAAGTAGGATTATGTGTATGACAAAATTTGTATGCCTGAATTTTTAATACAACTGTAGTTTTAAAGGTTTGAATTTAAGATTACTAATTAAACTACAACAATTTGTCACCAACTAGTCATATGAAACTAGAAGGGTGTTGTTTTTTTTCACGAAATTGATTGGGCTTATTCAATACATCATCTTGCATTTTTTTATAATCACATGTATCCTCCCAAGAATACTCATATTATAGTGTGTTAATTTTTCCTAACTTATATTGTCATCCATAAAATTTAAATATGAAACTTTGTTAGGGAAGAATTAAATTGCATTTAACAAAAGAGAAAACATACTTTTAAGTTGTTTCTTTTGCATATTTTTCAAATATTCTCTTAGCATATTGCTACTTACTAGGATAAACCATTCATCAATGAGCGGACTTATTTTCTAAATTAATATGTTGAATCATGATACTTTAATTTAAGTTTTAGTTTGGCCCACTTGATGTATTTTTTAGTTAAGAAATTCCTTTAAATTTTTCTTTTTTTAAAATAGATCGTTTTAACCGTACTTTTTTAATTCTTTTTTTAAATAAAACCAAACTTATTCCAATCGATTTTTAAATTTTATCATTTTCAGTACAAATAGATGCCACAGACATGGACTCTATAATGGTCAATCATTAAAATTTATCAATTTGCAAATAGATACTCTAAGTTTTATTTTTATTTTTATTGATATTTCAACTTTATTTTACCTTTACTTTAAATTACTAAGGGTATCAATCATTTGTGACTCAATTGGCAACACACATTAATATTAAGTTTTATCAATTCCTATAGAAAATAAACATTTAAACTTTATTTTACCTTTACTTTAAATTACTAAGGGTATCAATCATTTGTGACTCAATTGGCAACACACATTAATATTATGAAAAAAGTCTTGAGTTTGATCCTCAATAAACACACTTCTAAATACATTTTGATTGAAATGCAGTTTAGTTTAGTTTGTTTATAAAAATGAGAACCATATATCGAAACGTGTCTAAATCTAAAGGTGTAATGTTTTATAGTTGCTATTTAAATAAGTTTGTTTTAACGATTATTCACATATTGGTTCAGTTTATAAACACATGTGCCTCTAACGTGGAAAAAACTGAAGAATTAGTTTCAAAGAAACTCTAGTGCTTAAAGTAGTGTGTATTCCAGTAGTAAGCAATAGTATGTGAATAATGCTTAAATTGTTTAAATTACGTAATAAGTAAATTGTTTAAATTACGTAATAAAATTCTTGTTCCACCCTTCCACCTACTTTACAATATTTTCTTTATTTATTTATGGATCACACTTTCCTCACGCATGGTACATGAAATGTGTGAAACTTTCTTTTGACCTTTGCAATATTCAATAGAGTAAATATTTTATTTAAGTACACTTGGTAAAATAGATTTATAACATATCACTTATAATTTTTTGAGTAGTTTATAATTTTTTAGGAAATTTATTAAAATACAACTGTTTGATAAAACTAATTTAAATTGTATTAAATGACTTTAAATGAAATATAATATTTTAGTTATGAGAGAGATAAAAGTTGTCATATAAGTGTAAAAATGAAAACTAAGTATGACGAATTTATAACTTTTAAAAAGTATTAAGCTACTTCAAATAGTTTTTTAAAAGTTGGGAGCTTATTAGCTTTCCAAAAGTTGTAAGTTCTTCCTTTTTAGGTTCACCAAATAATTTTAATAGCTTTTAAAAAAATTATAAACTTATAAAAAAGTCTTAAAATGGACATTTATTATTGTTAAATTCTTTACATTAACATAAATGTATGGAGAGTAAAAATACTATTGCTTTGAACTTATATATATATATATGAATAAAATTTATTTTTTATTGAGCAAATATATAAGAAGGAGAGTAGCATTAAAAATTTTCAAACATCACCTTTGTTCCTTTTGTCAGGTCACTTAAAAAAAGTTATTATTATTTATCTATCCACTTATGATGTTAACATTATTAATTATTTGTTTATTTTACCTTTATAGTAATTTCAAATAATAATAATAATAATAATAAATAATGTTTCACTATAAAAAAATTAGGATAGAAAAAGTACATAAATAATTTTAAAAAATATTTTGATATCACTTAATAATGTGTATTTTAGTTTTAAGGTGGTGTGTAAAAAGAAACTAATGTAGGGATATGTTTCTCGACACGTGTTCTGTCTAATGCCCTCAACAAAGGAAAATGGATTTTGTTGGGCGATTCAAACAAAATCAGACGCCTCTAAGTTCTAAGGAGAAAAGTCAACTTGGGAAGTTCAACAACGTAATTATCTTTTGTGCGTTGGCTAATCGATAAATAATTATGAATCTTAAAAAGTGTTTTAAAAAAAATGCTTGATTAGGCAACGCATATGTAAATGGAATACAACTTGACTTGTCTCTCCAGTCTAATTCGCTTTGGAACCTAAAATAGTACTTTTTCCTCTTTCAAGCTAAGATAAACATTAACCCCTGTATTTCTTATAATATTTATTAAATTTTTTTAAAAAATCAAGTATTAAAAATATTATATTTAAATTTTCAATATATTTAATGCATTTTTATAAAATATATTTATTTTTTATTTTGTGTATCTTAAAGATACTCATTAGAGCCTAATATAATTATTTAAAAGCTTTAGTATTATTTAAATGTCTTGTCATTTAAAAAATGGTACTAAGTTAAAATTTGTTAAGTTTATGGGTAGCCTTTTATTTCAGGGACTTTTCCCATTTATATGTCAAAGGTAGGAAAGGAAATAGGTTAGATTATTTATCAGAGGTCTATGACCTAATCTATTTAAGGTATTTAATATAAATTTTAGGGCAAGAGTTTTCATAAAAAATATATTTAATTAAATATGTCATGTTTAGACTTTTAAAAAACCTTTTTAACTTGTTGGTTCAACCTTTTCAAGCCATTGTATGTAATTTTATAAAGAAATATAATTTGTAATACATTATAATTAATACATATATATGATATTTTCTATGAATTATTATCTATTTAATATATCTTTGTTTGCATTTTGATTAACATGAACTTAAATTCAGAGTTTTATATAGGTTATCAGGCTAAATTAGACTTTTAAATAGGTTGGATCAGATCTAAAAATACGACCTATGTTAGGTTATAGATCATATGACGTCCTAAGTCATTTTACGTTTATTTCTACCCGTTTAATTGATTCTCACAACTGAAATTTTTTTGTGATTAATTAATTAAAATAATTCCTAATCAAGAAAATATTTATTTTCATTAAACTGCATCAAAATATAACATATATGATCAATTATAAGCCTAAAAATCCATTGGAAAAGAAAAGAAATCCAAAACCAAAACAGGGGCCTGACGCTGCGCGCCAACCCCACGCGTAGCGTCAGCCCATGCATGCTGCGCAACCTCTCAGCCCCACGCGTAGCGTGAGCATGACAGTAGTAGCAACTGCTGCTGTCATGGGTTTTAGGTCAATCGGCCAACTTCTAACCTACCCAATTGACCCATTTCAGGTTTGATTGTCACGAAACTTCACAGGCCATAGGTTTTCCCCATTCTGGAACTGTTGGCACCATCCATTCACCAAAATTTCAACATATGCGCAAGTTATACGCAAAACACAGTTTAACCCATTTTTGTGCAAAACCCTTGCACCAAACACCCTAAATGGGTTCCAATTGACCCAAAGCCAATACACACAGTTCCTACATGTCCTAAGAGACCTATTGGTACCCTCCGGGGATTCTGAAACCTATCGGGTCTCAAATTCACCTATTCGGTTCCTTAAATTCATAAAATCCACTATATGCATGATTCTCTAAATCAATCAAATCATCAATCTATTAACAACCACATCACACACAATATTCACACATCTCAACAGGACCTGCCCATAGCATTCATCAGTCACACAATATTGGCTCTATGCCACAATTCACATTATGCATCACTTGCATATAATTATTAATATCATCACTACATCAATCATCATTATCACAATTCACTACACCATATAATAATCATCATACATTATCCGCATACTAAATTAATCCAACAGTCAAGCAAGCATAACATAATTAATTCATCACACACAATTTACAACTTATTACACACATAATTATATATTACATAAATATACTTAAATTCTTTTGTGATCCTTGGCATCAATTTTTTGCTTGGCGTACCTCTGGAGCACTGGCTTCCTCCCTGTCACTGGTCACTAATTAAGTAAACAACAGTAAGGGTGAGTGTTTGGAATATCCTGATTAATGTAGAATGGAAACAACAGTTATGACTATTGTATACCTAACATTATCTTTATTCTTTAGCTTACTGGGTTCATTACCTTTGTCTATATTCGTTCCTTCTAATTTATGTTGATTCATAAATATACCTAAACCTCAACATCATCTCAAAAGCAATAGTAATTTCATTCTTATTCCATTTGGTAATCACAAACAATCATTATACTCATCATGTTACACGCGTTAACATAAATCACGTATTTTACATTAAACCTTATTTATATTCGCAATCAATCATCATTCTTATCCTAACACATCATAACCAATAATTCATATATAATAATAACACCACTGACTCACATGTATAACTGACTCCTAGTATCCGGATACTAAAGGATCGACCTTTAGCCGGGGGTCCGACTTGACACCCCGTGAACCCGACTTGGTTCACCGAGCCCGACTTGGCTCTCCACCTCGACCACTGGGTCCGACTTGACCACTGGGTAGCTCAACTGGGCACAAAGGCCAAAGGAGCCAGAAAATGAGGGGCTATACATACCGTTGGCTGTCCCACAACACATAACCACAATATATCATGTCGCATCAAGCATGGCACATTATCAATAATCCCATACACAATTGTCAAAAACTGACATGTGATCGTAATATAGGGCGATCAACTTGTCAAGCCCATAAACACAAGCCATGTCATACATTTTCATAATCATCATTTCACTATCTTCATCAAGTCATGCATAGTTAAATATAGCACATATCACCCTACATAATATTCATGCTCATATCTACTCATGTTTTTCATAACATCATTCATGTATATAATTCCTGTACTCATTTCGTTTGCTTTCTCTCTCATATTAAATTAGGTTAATATACTTTTCAACACTTAATTATTCAGTTATGCACACACATGTATAAATACAATAATATAAATATTTCCTAACTATTCTACAACCTCCTAATAATTCCCAGTTATTTTATAATTTACCTAAGCTTAATATCCAACCTAATTCTAATTAATCACGACGCAAACACCCCCTTACCTTAGTTCTAAGCTTCAATAATTTGTTCTCGGTGTCGGTTGCATCCTCCGGTCACTTGATTCACTGCTCCACCTCCAAACTCGACGCCCACTCCATCACATACTCGACCAACGCTCGTTCCGGCACCTACGGTTACCGAAACACTAATTCGGTTAGTACATTACCTTCCTTACACTCCAAAACTTGTAACCCAAGCTTTCGAAGCCATTAAAACTTAGAATTCAAACCCAAACATCACATGAATGGTTTTGTTTTGAATAAGGGGAAGAGAAGGAGAAGAAAAAACGCGAGATTAAGGGTCCCATGAGCCTTACCTTGGTTCCAATCACCCAAAACCTCTAGAAATCAAAGCCTCTACCAATGCTGGACCAAAATCACACAAGAGAAGAAAGGGAAAGCAAGATAGTGTTTTGCCATTCTGTTTTGCATGTTTTATTTAAAATCTGATCGCGACGCTGACGCTATACGTCAGCTCATTAATTTGCACCTGACGCTATGCGTCCCAGCCACGCCACGCGTCAAGGTCCTGATTCCATTTTCCTTAAAACTTCAATTTAAACTCTTATTTCCATTCAAGTATACCTTCTTTAAGCCATATATTATTTTAAAATCCTATTTCTCTTAATCCCAACTCAATTTAATATTTAATTCACCATTCCCAATTTAATTTACTAGGGATGTTACAGATCAGACTTAGGCTTCAAACTTAATAATAGACTAGACTCAAACCATGTAAAGCCTAACTCGACTTAACTTATTCTCATCTTTAATTTCACTTTAGTAAGTTTTACTAACCAAATATCAATTGTTAGATACCCATTATGCTCATAAAAAGAATTATTACAAATGTTGTTTACATGTATTTATTAATAACATTTTATACAATTAATGTCTTAATTAATGAGCAAGATGTCATTTTTGAAGACAAGCGTTCTCCATGAGTTGGCTGTATGTCAAAACAATAAACATGAGTCCAGATACAAGGTGAACACCACCTAAGAAAATAACAAATGAAACATCGTGCAAAGGAAGCATTAGAGATGTCAATAGTGAACAATTAAAGGAACCTACAGATAATACATCACATCCTTTTAACTCAAGTTAGACCATACACATCGATTCAATGCTCAGTGTTCAATTTTTGATATGCTCCAAAATTCAGAGATGGAAGACCAACTAAAGCGGGGGAATGTTGGGAAAATGAAATAATAACAAATAAATTTTAGAAAAAATAATTAACTTTATTTATAAAAGATCTATACAAAAAACTTTCAAACTCATACTACCTTTTAAAAACACTTCTCTCACAACTCCCATTTCATTGTTTTGTGTTTAGTCTACATGCTGTAGACTTCAATAGAAATTATATATTTATATTGGTTAATAAAGACTATAAGCCACACATAAATATAGTTATCTCTTTAATTTTAAGCATGTGATTTGGTCAAAGCTCTCTTTATTGGCACAAACTAGATGGACTTATTCATATGTATGGTTCTCTTGGAATATTATATTTCTACTTCTGAATACCCTTCTCTCCTTTGGGTACCATTACCTATATCTAACCTCTACAGCTTTATAACCACTGAAAATACATGGCATGGTTCTTGCATCAAATTTTTGTCTTCGCTCTTTGGATACATGTTCAAGACTTATGAGGGGTTTTCTTTCCAAACCACATATTCTTTAGAATCTCAAAATTCAAAGGAACTAATGGTGAACTATTTAATAACTTTCCCCATAATGTCTTAGGCAACCTTGCCATACTGAGCATGCTTCTAACTCTCTCCATGATGGTTCAGTTCAACGTTTCTAATACATTTTGTGTTTAAGTGTACATAGTACTGTCTTCTCATGCCAAATGACATATTTCTTGCAATATGCCTTGAACTCCTTGGAAGTTTACCCTCCTCCATTGTCTAAATGCAGACTCTTTAACTTCTTCCTTATCTCACGTTCTACTGTGGCATGAAATTGTTTGAAAATTTGTAGTACCTGATCCTTGGTTGTTAAAAAATATACCTAAACCTTAGAAGCATCATTAAAAAAGTTAGAAAATACCTTTACCACCGCTTCTGAGGCACTATATAATCAGTTGTTAAGAAAAAGTCTGGATGAAAAAGGATTTTTCTAAGTTTCCTTGGACCAGACCCCAGACTCTATACCCTAGGATTTGTTAATATCGCTCATCAAGAATTTTCGTTAGAAAGTGAAGTCTGTACTATCTTTGACTAATCTGTGTAAGTATTAGGTTATGAAACAAAGGGAGAGTATCAATATTCCAGGAGTCTTGTAGACAATCAAAAGTCTGATAGAAGCATTCTGATCAAAGAGTCATTCTTAATGTTCCTAAATTCTATTTAAGTAATGCATTGGGATTCATGCACTTATCATATATACATGCTTATCATCAAAGAACACAAGGAACAAGATCAAGATCAATGTCAGTAGCAATTGTCAGCATACCTACCTCTGCATCTACTGATCATATTCAGAGCTGGTGTCAAAATATTTCAGTAGGTCCTTAGAGCTCTAACATTCAAGTTTTCACTAAATCAAGAAATAAAATACGAATGGTTTTTGCATGGGAAATGCATGAGAAACCTTTTTCATGAAAAAACTGAAGAGGATTACTACCAGCCCCTTAAATTTGTTTCATCCTCAAGGTCTGGTAATAAGAAGCTTAAGGAAAATACCTTCAAAGGATTTTCAACGTCTATATTTCCTTTAAAGAAGCAACAACGGTCATATCCTCCAGCTTCTATAAATACCAAGGAAGATTGAACTTCAAGATATACAAAGAACTTACGAGCTCTTATTAAAATTTTTCTCAAGTCTAAAATCTCTTGTTCATTCTTTTCTTGTAAGACAAAGACCTTCATTGTTTTGTTTTGCCTTTAGCAGACCTTGGTCTTTGTCATAAACTTAGTGTATAACTTCAACTGTATATCTCTCATACACTAAGTTTTGTGAGTTACTTTCATTCATCTAAACACCCTATAAAGTCTGATGGGTTACTTGACCTCGTTAGTGTGGGAAACACGATTTAGCCTGAAGAGGATTTTGAAAGAATACTTGGGTTGAGGTAGGAGTGGCTTGTTGAAAGAATACTTAGGTTGAGGCAGGAGTGGCTTGTTGAAAGAATACTTGGGTTGAAGCCAAAAATGGCTGGAGTCAAAAATACTTGTCACACTGGTCTGGTGTTGTTATTGTAAAGGAGATTTTACAATAGTAGAAATCCTTCAAGTTAGAAGGGACTGAACGTAACTTCTGTGTTGGAAGTGAACTAGTATAAATTCTCTGTGTTTATTTCTTTTATCTTTTACTTATCTGATTACTTACGTTATTTGGTTATTTTCTACGAAAAGTTTATGACTTATTCAACCCCCCTTCTAAGTTTGACTCTAAACCATCCATTGGTATCAGAGCTTGTCCTTTGGGTTGATCACTCCCTTGAGTGACAAGGATCAAGATCTGTGATAGAATCTTAGAGTAATTAGTTGATTGTAGAAGAGTCTTCTATCAACAAACCTTGAGCCTTCTTTGGAGAAGACTACCCATACTGAAAGGATAAAATGAAAATATTCATAAAATCCACTCAGTACAGTCCGTGGGTAGTCATTATTAATAGTGCCTATGACACTCCTTTTCACATTGAAGGTCAACCTAAATTAGAAGACAAATGGTCATCTGGTAAGATCAGAAAGATGGAGATCAATGTGAAAGCTAGATTTCTACTTACTTGTGCTCTTAGTAAATCTGAGTATAATAAGGTATTTAGCTATAAAACAGCTAAAGAAGTCTGAGATGCTCTTCAACATAACTATGAAGGCACATCTAATGTTAAGAGGTCCAAGAAAATACTGTTGACCAAACAGTATGATACCTTCAAGACGGAGGAACATGATTTAGTAGATCAAATGTTTGGAAGATTCCAAACTATACTAAATGAGCTTAAGGTGCTTGGAACCACTCCTTCTGTTGAAGATATAAATGTCAAGCTTCTTGAATGCTTGCCCGAAAAGTTTGATGCCAAATGCTCCTCTCTGGAAGAAGCAAAAGATTTAAGCACCTTCTCCCTAGACGAGTTGCTTGAAGTTCTCAGGGTACATGAGCTAAAGTTGAAACAGAAGGAAACCAAAAAATCTTCTTCCTCCAAAAGTAATCCTTTAAAGTCTGATGAATCAAGAAAAGGAAATGCTCTGAAAGTTGAGGAATCTTCTAGTTCTAAACAGACTCTGATGAATCAAGTGGTGACACTGATGAAGAACTGGCTCTTGTAACCAAAAGATTCCATAAATTCCTGAAAAGAAAGAAGTTCAGACCTGAAAAGTTCTAGAAGAAAGACTACAAAGGTAAAAAATCAACTTAAGTTGAAAATTGGCAAATATACTCTAGAATGTTTTAATTACAGGAAACTAGGTCACATGAAAACAGAGTGTCCTCTTTTAAATAAAGATAAAAAGGACAGAAAAGAAAAGAGGAGGTTTCCTAAGAAACAAAAGGTCTGATAACATAGGATGAAGGATCATCCAGTTCGGAAGAGTCTAATGAGGAAACTGAATCAACTCAAATTTGTCTCATGGCAAATGAGGAATCAGACTCCGAAGCAAGCTCCAGCGACTCAGACATTGAGGAAATAAGTTACTCTAAATTGAAACAAAATTCTGATTTATTATTCATTGATTTCTCTAAACTGTTAAAAAATTTCAAAAAATTGAATTTTAAGCATGTTAACATGATTACTGATTTTGAAAATCAAATTTCTAAATTAAAGGAAGATAATTTTGATAAAAATGTTTTGAAAGAAATAGAGGGGAATTAAAAGATACATCTTGAAGAGTTGAGCAAACTTAGAAAAGAAAATATTGCTTTGAAAACAGATTTTGAAAAATCTAGGGTTTGCTGCAACTCTTAGAGTAGAGAAATCATCAAATTTGAAAAACAAGTCAACTCTCTTACCTCAGACTTAGGCAAGTTTGTAAATAGCACTGAAAGCTTGGATGTTTTATTGGGAACATCTTAAGGTAATCGAAAAGGCCTAGGTCTGGGATATGTGAAGAAGAAAGATGATTTCAAAACAAGAAATTTCAAGCATTCTTCATCTCCTACATTTGTTTATGAAAATCAAAAGTATGTCAAATGGAGTTATTGTAAGAAACACGGTCATTTAATAAATGAATACAAGAAAAGAAAGAGAAGAAATGAAAGAATTGCTAACAATGCAGGACCTAAAAGAATATGGGTACCAAAGTCATTAATTATCCCATTTACAGATATGCTTAAAGACAAAAATAAAGACTCTGCAATGGTATCTAGACAATGGATGCTTGCATCACATGATAGGAAAAAGGTCTATGTTCCTAGACCTGGAGTAGTTTAAAGGTGGATCGTCACCTTTGGAGGAAGCTAGACTGGAAGAATCATTAGGTCTGGTAGAGTGGGTAAAATTCCTTCACGTGTCATTGAAAATGTATTTCTTGTTAAAGGTCTGAGACGTAACCTACTGAGCATCAGTCAATTTTATGACAGTGGGTACAAAGTCTTTTTTGACAAAAATAAGTGTATTGTCATCAATCATGATGGAACCATACTCTTTAATGCAAACAGACATAACAACCTTTATAAGGTTGACTTAAATGAACTAAATGATCGAAATGTAACATGTTTGTTTTCAAACTCTAAAGAGTGATGCATCTGTCACAAAAAGCTTGGGCATGTAAGCTTAAAACTTATTTCAAAGCTATATAGAAAGGATCTTGTTAAAGGCTTACCAAAAATTTCCTTTAAAAGCTCCTTAGCCTGTGAGGCATGCCAAAATGGGAAACAACACAAAACATCTTTTCAAAACAAGGATGTTGTTTCATCGACCAGACCTCTGGAACTGTTACATTTAGATCTATTTGGTCCCTCTCAAGTACAAAGTCTGGCAGGAAAGAAGTATGGATTCGTCATCGTTGATGATTACATAAGATTGACATGGGTATACTTCTTGGCCCACAAGGATGAGTCTATAAAAGTATTTAAAATTTTCTGCAAGAAAATTCAAAATGAGAAAGGCTACTATATTGGTACAATAAGAAGTGATCATGATAGGGAATTTGAAAATGAAAATTTTGAAAATTTCTACAATAAGTCTGGTATAACTCATAGGTTTTCCTCCCCAAGAATGTAACACCTCAAAAATAGGGGTAAATTTTTTTTTCACGATTTAAAAATAATTATAAGTAGATGAAACTCATGATACATAATACCAAGTAATTACCCCGGATCATTTAATAGCCTATCTCATATATGAAGATATGAGAAGGTATCGGAGTGCTCCTTGGACGATCGGACTCGAGACCGTCATAAGGGAAAAATAGAAGATTGAATAAAATTTAAAAGTTAATGAAATGTGCACAAAAAAGGATAAAAGATGCCTCATTAATTTATAAAAATTAGAAATACAGAATGATAATAATAATATCATTTTCATGATTTAGGGTTTCTAAAACAAACAAGGAAATGGAATAAAGAAGCCAAAATAAGAAAACTGGAATCAGGGGATCTCGCTTGAGCGAGTCCCCATCTCGCTTGAGCGAGACCTACAGGGGTCGCTTGGGCGAGGCAGGCGAGCGTGAGTGAAAACGCTCCAGAATCGAAGGCACGCTTACTCGCTTGAGCGAGGCAAGCTCGCTTGAGCCAAAAAGGGATAGAACCTTACTGCCCTTATTTCGCTCGAGCGAGGCCAGGCCCGCCTGAGCGAATTTCTTCCAGTAGCTAATACCTGATGCATAAGCAACCTTGCTTGGGCGAGATATCAGCTCGCCTAAGCGAATTTCATCCAGTAACAATTGTACCCTACTCTCGCTTGAGCAAAGACGAGCCTGCTCGATTGAGAAACGTCCAGTATGCATATACTAAGTGCAGGGGCATCTCGCCTAAGCGAGAGCCACTCTCACTTGAGCGAGATTAGGCCAAAGGCCATATAACTGATACAGGGGATTCTCTCTTGAGCGAGAATCCATCTCGCTTGAGTGAGATTATCAGCACATGCGCAGAAACAGATAAAATTTCACAAGTCCACATACCAAAACTCATACTAAGCAAATTAATCAAATTCATCACATCATATACCTCATATTAAGCATTTAAAACTTTTTTCAAGCAATCATGTTCAACAACTCCCATTCCAAATTCATTAATCATATCAAATCAAGCTTATCATTTTATATGCTCTACAAGACACAAAATCTAGATAAATATTCATTCATTCCTCAATTCTAACAGCATAACACATCATTTTCATTATCCAACCATTGTCAAGGTCACCAATGAAAATGAGCCATAAATACAAGGGTCTCATTTTCCTACATGACCTCTAAAATTATCATTCATCTATTTGTCATCCTTACAAGCTACCCACATTAATTCATGGCTATACCAAGTATCCATCATGTATATACATTACAAAAGAGTACATATAAGCCATAAAATCAAAACATTGCCGGCCAAGGCATCTTTACCCCAAAATAACTTCCTTTACACAATTCCTCCACACATGAGCTCCATAGTCAAGCCCTACAACACAAGAGCTAAAAAATGATAGACCACATGGAGAGTGAGTATACTTTCTCAATGATGAAAAATCCAATAATTTATGATAATATACATATGAATGCAAGTTAACACCTTCTCCCAAAAGGAGTTCAAATGACACTAAGATCAATTTAATCATATCATTCATTCATGGTTCCATCACACTCATTGTCATTTTATAGAGTTTCATAAAAGTCAAACCAAACCAATAACACAAATATATTTAGTGTCCAAATAGGGTTCCACATACACCTCACATAACCTCCTCAATAGGGTATCACTCAATGCCATGCTTTTATGGCTAATGCATATGCATGGATCCGATTTCATTTCATCAGGTGATCGCAACCACCATAATCATTCATTCTCATTGGTTTCCCGCCTCGCAAGGGGTACTCCTTCTAGCAGCTTCGCAAGGTGCTTTCTCATGATCGCAACCACGTTCAATAATTCATACTGGTTTCCCGCCTCGCAAGGGGTACTCCCACCTCGTGATCGCAACCACGGGCATTCATTCTCAATGGTCCCGCAGGGCCTTTAATTTCAAACACCAGGTGATCGCAACCACCGGCTCAATACCACAGGAACTCGCAAGCCCTTTATATTTCAAATATCAAGTGATCGTAACCACTTTTCAATATCATCATACTAGTCCTGCAAGACTTTCCTTTATGATCGGAACCACATTCAAATGTCATGATATGCATGCCATGCTATGTATGCAACAATGCTCATGCATGCCTTAACCTCGTAAGGATTATCTCACCCTTTCATCTAGGGTACAACTCATACTTAATCACAATGTTAATCCCACATAATCAAATATATATATATATATATATATATATATATATCATTCATAATATTCAAGAGTTATCCTAGCCAAGAATTTCAAATATTCATCAAGCCACACATGGAAACAATAACATGTCATCACACATTATACAACTCATAACATTTTCAAGGTACCATTTTACAATCAACCATCACAAGATTCAATCTCTATTTCATATCACACACATAAAGCACTATATCCATTCAAGGAAAAACATGCAACATGGCATCAATACATACATTATCAACCTATAAGGCATCATACATTTAGAAAATACACCCCTCTCCTACCTCAAGAGAAGTAGACTTCCGGGTTTGATGTTCCCGCCTCATAAGTGTTATCAAATCCTACATAAATCAATTGTAGGGCCACATCAATCATCTATTCAAGCATCATTATCAATATGTATACATACATATATATATACACATGATTCTCATCATGTAGAAACTATTTATAGGTTTTATTCATTTGCCTAATTAGGCTTCGAGAATTCCTTCCCTTAAATGAAAGCTCATTATAACTAGAACAATAACCCCAATAACTAGATTACTCACACACATTAATTTCCCACTAACACCTTGGGTGAATTTTTCATTTATGGCTTCTAACCAACATCATAAATCATCATTAAATGCCAATACCTCATCATTAATAACACTTATTTCATCAACAAATGCCAACCCTTTCTACATTACACATTTCCCCCAAATTCATAGGTTAGAGTTTTTATTAAAACCCATCAAACATCATCAATATCTATCATATTCCAACACTATTTTTGTGTACCTATTCATTGCCCATAAAAGTATATATTCCTCTCACCCTACCTTAGGGTTTATGTATTTAATGGTTTCCTTCAACACCCATATGTATTTAATACTCTCCCAAATCATAACTATCTATTTCCTAGGTTCCAAACACAAGAAAAATGACAAGAAGCTTACCTTGCTCAAAAAATGAAAATGGGAATCAAGGGGGAGAGAGATGGTGATGAAAATGGAAGAGAAGAGAGGAGAAACTTCAAGCACCCATTGCCTCCTCCTTGCTCCTTGAGAACGAAAATGAATAGAGGAGAAGGGCACCAAACTTTCTTGGGTTTTTAAAGGAGAAGATAGTGAAGGATATGAGTGGGAAAATGAGAGAAAGAAAGGTGAAGTATGTTTGCCAAGAAGAGGAAATCCAACGTGAAAGGAGAGTGAGAAGTGGAGTTTCTTTTTTTTTAATTCCATCCCCTTTTATATAAAATTTACCATTTTACCACAAACAGGATCTTTGTTTGGGCTCAATACTTTCTAAAAATATTTCCGAACACATATTCGGATCCCAATAATATTACCTACAACCCTGACCAATGGCATCTCAACCAGAGATACTTGGTCCAACACTCATATTTTAACCGAGTATAAATTTTAGGTCATGAAGCTTAGTAATTTATAAAAAATCATAATAGACTTAAATTAACTTATTTCTATATTTTTGGGGCTTTAATCTTTCCATATGTAAATAATTGTCATTTATTCCCCCCGATTGAATATTTATATAAAAATTGGGATGTTACAAAGAACGCTATAACAAAATGGTGTTGTGGAAAGGAAAAATAGATCTTTGCAGGAAATTGCCAGAACTATGCTTTGTGAAAACAATCTTTCAAAATATTTCTGGGCAAAAGTTGTGAGTACTTTTTATATTCAAAACAGAGTCTTTATCAGACCAATACAAAATAAGTTTCTTTATGAATTATAGAAGGGTAAAAAATCCAACATATCATATTTTCATTCTTTTAGATGCAACTGTTATATTCTGAAGACCAAGGATTATCTTGAAAAATTTGATTCAAAATATGACAAAGGGATATTTATGGGCTATTCAGCCACATCAAAATCTTAAAGTATTTAACACTCGAACTTAAACCATAAAAGAATCTATGCATGTAAGATTTGATGATCTTTAAAAGATTGACAGGAAACTGGCAAATCTAGATTCTGATGATCCAGGAATTCAGCAAAAACCTAAGCAAGATCAACTCTTTGAACCAAAAAGGCCAAGGGATTAGAAATTCAAAGCCTATCATCCTTCAGACCTCATAATTGGAGATCAAGCAGCCAGAGTTAAAACCAGATCCAACCTTCGTAATCAGTCATTAATTGCTCTTATTTCAGAATTAAAACCAAAGAATGTTGTGGAAGCTCTGAAGGATACTAATTGGATCATTGCTATGCAAGAAGAGTTGAATCATTGAGAGAAATAAAGTATGGAAATTTGTTCCTAAGCCCAAAGATAAAAGCATTATTGGAACTAAGTGGGTATTCAGAAACAAGCTTAATGAAGATGACAAGGTCATTATAAATAAAGCTAGACTAGTAGCTTAAGGATATAATCAGCAAGAAGGCATAGATTTCACTAAAACTTTTGCCCCTGTGGCCAGACTTGAGGCTATCAAGATACTTCTTTCATTTACTGCTTTTAAAGAAATTACGTTGTATCAGATGGATGTAAAGAGTTATTTTCTGAATGGTTTTATTGAAGAAGAAGTTTATGTAAAACAACCTCCTGATTTTAAAGATATGTCTTTTCCTAACCACGTTTCCAAATTAAGTAAAGCATTGTATGCTTTGATACAGGCTCCCAAAGCTTGGTATGAAAGACTCAGTTCCTTTCTTATTTCAAAAGGCTTTACTAGAGGACAAGTTAACACAACCCTCTTCAGAAAAAGCTCTCAGAAACACTTTATTATTGTGAAAATTTATATGGATGACATTATTTTTGGTGCTACTAATGATAGTCTGTGTCAAGATTTTTCTAAAATGATGCAAGCAGAATTTGAAATGAGTATGATAGGAGAACTTAAATTCTTTCTAGGCTTGCAAATTCAACAGACTAGTGATGGTATTGTCATCCATCAACAGAAGTACACAAAGGAGCTACTTAAAAAGTTTAAAATGACTTATGCTAAGGCCATGAGTACTCTTATGCATCCAAACTACATCATAAATAACGATGAGTCTAGTACATCAGTGGATCAGACCTTGTATAGAGGAATGATTGGCTCACTTCTGTATCTTATATCCAACAGACCTGACATAATGTTTAGCGTTTGCATGTGTGTAAGATATTAATCAGATCCCAAGAAATCACATCTGTGTGTAGTGAAGAGGATTTTGAGGTATCTTGTTGACACCACTAACCTTGTACTATTCTACAAAAGAACAGATTCTTTCTTTCTCTCTGGATTTTGTGATGTAGATTTTGTTGGAGATAGAGTTAATCAAAAAAGTGCAAGTGATAGATGTCACTTCTTGGGAAGAAGTCTGATATCATGGGGTAGAAAAAAGAAAAACTCCATTGCACTCTCTACAGCTGAAGCAGAATACATGTCTATAGCAGGATGTTTTTCTCAAATTCTTTGGATAAAATATCAACTTGAAGATTATTCAATCAAAGAAGGAGAATTTCTAGTATTCTGTGACAATACAAGTGCAATAAACCTTTCCAAGAACCCTATTCAGCACTCCAAAGCAAAGCACATAGAAGTAAAATATCATTTTATTAAAGACTACATGCAAAAAGGCATTCTAGACTTAAAGTTTATGGACATAGACCATCAGTGGGCAGACATCTTCACCAAGCCTCTGGCAGAGGCCAGGTTTGCTTTTATTAAGCATAATTTAAAATTGAAAACAATTACTTGAAGGGTCTGGTGCATGAAAAGTCTGATGATTGTTATAGTTTAACTTGTTTGTCCTCACATCTGTCTTTTACACTCTTTTGAGAGACTTCTTTTGTAATTATTTTATTTTATTATTAAATTTTTACAACATGGTAGCATTTATCATCTTTTTTGTATAACTATTTTCTGAACGTATTTTCTCTCTCCATTTTAGTGGTCAGTTTTCACCCTATATATTTGCGTCTGTTCACTTGTATTTTTCCCACCCTTTTTGCTAAAACTTTCTCTTACTACTTCGAACTCTCTTTCAAAAACTTCTCTACTAAAAACCTTTTCTTCTTCCTCTTCCAACTAAGAAATGACATTCAAAGTTTCAAATATTGTTGAGTCTTCTATGTTTAACATGAGGCAACACAGATTTGATAGATAAGATATCTTTATGGAGATAAATGAGATTGGCTAGATGAAATTTTGTCATGATCAAGAACCCTATTCTCCAGCTTTGGTTCTGGATTTCTAGAGAATGGTCTCTGTGGATAAATCCAAGTTCATTTTTTTGGGAAAGCTTAAGGGAAAATCCATTGAAATTTATGAGAATGTTATCACGACTGTTAACGCTGCCCTACTATTAAAGTTTATGCCGATGATTTTGAGTATAATGCCATCTCCTCTCTGGAGATAAACTAGATGCTCTATGGGATAGAGTGACCAGTGAAGCCAATCTTTGGGTCTCTTATTCCAAAGTTCAAGATGTTGCACCTTATTATGAAGCAAGTTTTTTTCCCTAAAAAGGTGCAAAAGATACTATGAGCAAGATGGATAGATTCTGCATGTACCATATACTTGAAAAGGAGAAGGTCAGTCTACGTAATGTGATTATGAATTATTTAATCTCCTCTATTGGCAAGAAGTAGAATAAGATTCCATACCCTACGATTCTTATGAAGCGTTTTGCACTAGAGAATATGCAAACTGTTAGGGAATCCCTAGTGCATGAGCAACGGAAATACAAGGATTCCTATAGGATTTGCAAAGTGTCATGTTTTAAAGCATAATACAAACACAAAAAAAATATTGCATTTTATGATTACCTCTTGAAGAATATCAAAGCAGTCGTAGCCTCGTCCTTTAGAAGTCCACACGAGTACTCCCACCAGAAACGCTACACATTCCAAATGCTAGTTTGATGACATGTAGCTTTTACAACTTTTACGTATTTTGTGTCTCTTTTTGGGTGAACCGCCTATGAGCATCTTATGCTCTATTTATAGGCTTAGGGTTGACCTAATTTTTTCTCTCTAAAGAGTGGGCTTCTTACTCATTCTAAATGAGTTAGGCCTACTAGCTTTATTTTAGTCCAACTAAAATAAAAGCTATTTTTTGATGGGCTTACTCCATGTGTGTGACCCTATAGGTAAATACTCTGTCATATTAATAATAAACTATTTTATTATTAAAATAAAATAAGAGCGGCATCTAGCAATGCATCATTATGTCTGGATATTATTTATTATCAACATAACCTACAAGTGATAATTATTTTATATGTTTGTTCCTTTTGTCATAATATCCTAATTGGGCCCAAGGCATGGTCGCGTCATCCTTGTACGGTCCAATTTATTTTACTTGATACCGAAATAGACTTTATCCGAATAAATATCCAATATTTATTCTTTCTAGCATGACCATGCATTTCCTTAGTCTCACTCCATCAAGTGGTCTATAGATATCACTCCTGTCATATAGGAGAGACAAATCCCATCTACATCACTCATATGTCTCTGTATAATTTTTTCATTGCCTAATCACAACCTTTATAGTCCTCTTGTTATAGAAGACGTTTAATTGTATTAAAACAACAAACTGCTTATGTAGGAATTGTAATGACTTCAGGTCGAAGGACTACATATACCATTATCATATTGAGAATCATTTATGAAATTCATGTAACGATCCATGCAACGTTCTCATGGTGAGTATGTCCAGTACATCATTACTCTTAATGTGTACTCATGTGAAGACTTGATATCATCTATATCCATGATCTGTGAGATCAGATCATCAGTACACTCACACATTAGTCTTAATGTATTTACATGTCTCCACGTAAATACTTGATTGTGGATATTTTATGAATAACTCTCTTATGACCTATTACTCCAAGGATAAATAAAGGTTGTTAAACTATTTAACAAAAAATGCCTTATTCAAAATGATGCATCCTATATAGGCTCTTAGTGCATATTTCCAACAAAAACTGGTACTATTATTGACTTGGTCATTCCAGCCCCAGTGGTCAGCAAGTTACCTACCTTCTCTCCTCTCTTGGACCAGCCTATGGGTACACCTCTGCCCTCTCTCAAGAAGAAAAATTCTGATCCTACCAAGCAAAAGTCAAGGTCTGCTCCCAAGCATTCAAAGAGTTTGCGTTCCACTAGGAAGGTCAAAAAGTTGGTTCTCAATATGTCTGATGAATCCTCTAATGAATCAAGTAGATCAGACTCTCCTCTCAAGGTAGAACAATGTTAGATGCTCCTTCCTTCCTTCCCTGCTTAATCATCATATCCTCTCAAGCATCATGTTTCTACATCAGCTAAGGAATCCTCAGACTCTGATGACCATCTCCTTATCGGTCAAATGCAATGCTGCTCTGACCAGAAGCGGTCTGGGTGTAGGAAGAACACCAAAGCCACTGTCACTCCTAAGGCTCAGTAGACTCTGCATCCTCAATTTCGTCCCTTATTCAAATCTCATTTGAAGAAATTAACTGTTGATGAAGTGTTTGAATTTTTTATCTCTGTCTTCCTTCTTTGCATCCACAAATTTCAGTTACAGGTTGGAACACCTTAACTTGGAATAGTAAATTTGCCAAAATGCATGATGAATATTAGCAAGTTATGATAGAAAATCATGATACTCTTCAACAGTATGGTGGGTATCCTGCTTATGTTCACTTCCTAAGATTCATTCGTAGTTATTTGAAGAATAACCCAGTCTTTGAAGTTTGCAACTGGGGACATCTCGATTGGTTGAACCAATTTTACACAACTGTTGGCCTCTACAAAAATGATGCCCAACTCTTCAAGGCCTCCCTTAAAAGGAAGAGATCAGACTCTCTTGTTAGAAGCTCTAAGAGAACAAGGTCTAAACCTATACCCTTCATCATATTTGAGCCTTCTATCCCTCCTCCCTCTCCTTAGCCTCTTCCCCTTACTGTTGTACCTCTAACCTAGTCTCCATCGTCCCTTGCCATTGTTCCATGTCCTGTCATTTCTACTATTATTCATAAATCTAGACTCCCCTTTCTTTATGTCCCTCACCCTACCCTTCCTGTATACAACTTTTATAAACATGTCCTTGACCCTTCTGACCCTGGCTATACCAACCCATATAACCATGTCATTATATGCAACCTTGACTTTAACCCTCGCAGACTTGATATCATGCACTCTGCCCCCAAATACTATCCCCATTTTCCTATATAACGCCTTCTAGGCTACCCAGACCTGTTCTCTAATGATGATCTTGGCATCTTTCATGTTCTTCAAGCTGAACAAGCCTCAGTTGCTAGAGACTTGAAATACAGTTTGTGTCTCTGGATGATGTTTCTATAATGAATTGTCCTGTTGCCACCCCATGGAAGAAAATTTTGTTTAATGTACCTCGCACGCCTTCATTTGCTAATTGTATTTCTCTGGGCAAATTGAAGAAGCCCATGCCTCCCAAGTACAAACCTCCCTACAAAGGTCCCTTTTAGGCTAAGCAGCTTTCAAAAGACAGTCTTTAAAGTATATTGACTGCTCCTAAGCCAACAGATGCTCATGCTGAAGCTTTATGGTGCCATTTTCTTTGAATGCGTCGAGAAGAAGGCTCTTTCTCTTATCACTCTTTTCCCCCAATCTTATTTTTTAATATTGTCCCTCTTTAATTTCTTTTAATTCCTCTTTCATTTTCATTTTTCAGACTCATTATTTTACATTTGTCTCTTCTGCTGCTTCACCTATTTTTAGCTCTTCTTTTACTCGTGATTTACCTTTTGAGTCTTAGTGATGTCCATTTTTTTGTTGATCCCAAAAGGAGGAGATAGTTTAGAAGTCTTTTTATGTGAGTGATGCCTAGTCTGATGTATGCATTATCTCTTTTTCTTTAATGAAAATCATCTTACTTTTATCTGATCTAAAAATTTTTGTAATTTGATCTCTGATTCCTCTTATATACTCAATCTGGTACTTTATTCTCCTTGTATTTCAGACTTCGTTTACAAAAAAAACTTGATGTTTATTATCAACAAATAGGGGGAGATAGTTGAGAAAAAGTCTGGATGAAAAAGAATTTTCTAAGTTTCCTTGGACCAGACCCCAGACTTTATACCCTAGGATTTATTAATATCACTTATCAAGAATTTTTGTTAGAAAGTGAAGTCTGTACTATCTTTGACTAATCTGTATGCCTAAGTATTTTTAGGATACAAGTATTAAGGTATGAAACAAAAGGGGAGTATCAGCATTCCAGGAGTCTGGCAGACAATCAAATGTCTGATAGAAGTATTCTGATCAAAGATCCATTCTCAATATTTCTAAATTCTATTTAAGTAATGCATTGAGATTCATGCACTTATCATATATACATGCTTATCATCAAAGAATACAAGGAATAAGATCAAGATCAGTAGCAATTGTCAGCATACCTACCTTTGTGCCTACTGATCATATTCAGAGCTGATGTCAGAATATTTCAGAAGGTCCTTAGAGCTCTAGCATCTAAGTTTTCACTCAATCAAGAAATAAAATACGAATGGTTTTTGCATGGGAAATGCATGAGAAACCTTTTTCATGAAAGAGGTGAAGGGGACTTCTACCAGCCTCTTAAATTTGTTTCATCCTTAAGGTCTAGTAACAAGAAGCTTAAGGCAAATACCTTCAAAGGATTTCTAATGCCTATATCTCCTTTAAAGAAGCAGTAACGGTCATATCCTCCAGCTTCTATAAATATCAAGGAAGATTGAACTTCAAGATATACAGAGAACTTACGAGCTCTTATTAAAATCTTTCTCCGGTCTAAAATCTCTTGTTCATTCTTTTCTTGTAAGACAAAGACCTTCATTGTTTTGTTTTGCCTCTAACAGACCTTGGTCTTTGTCATAAACTTAGTGTACAACTTTAATTGTATATCTCTCATACACTAAGTTTTGTGAGTTACTTTCATTCATCTAAACACCTTGTAAAGTCTGGTGGGTTACCTGACCTCGTTAGTGTGGGAAACACGGTTTGGCCTGAAGAGGATTTTAAAAGAATACTTGGGTTGAGGTAGGAGTGCCTTATTGAAAGAATACTTGTGTTGAAGCCAAAAGTGGCTGGAGTCAAAAATACTTGTCACACTGGTCTGGTGCTGTTATTGTAAAGGAGATTTTACAATAGTGGAAATCCTTCAAGTTAGAAGGGATTGGACGTAACTTTTGTATTGGAAGTGAACTAGTATAAATTCTTTATGTTGATTTCTTCTATCTTTTACTTAACTGATTACTTGTGTTATTTGGTTCTTATTTTCCGTGAAAAGAGTTTGTGACTTATTCAACCCCCCTTCTAAGTATGACTGTGAACCATCATAAGTGAACTAGACTTGACAACTCTGATCTTCGTACTGATGACAAGCTAAAATAATATATTTATTATTTACCATAGAAACAATGATTACAAGGATGGTTTGTTGTATCTTTAATAATGTTCAACTTCTTCATCGTTGTTGGCAGACCCTTCTCACTAATGTGACCGAGTCTTTGGTGCCACAAATCCTAAGATTCTTGCTCCATTAGATTTATGCTTTAAGTTGATCTTTACTTGAGTTCTATATAAGCTACCATAAAGTTTTCCAACTCCTTATGACATTTTCCATGTGTTATTGTCCAGTTATTTTTATAACCCGGTTGATTAAGGGTTCATATTGAAAGTAGATTCAATAGGAGATAATTAACATGTTGAATATCTTTTAAAATAACTTTATGTCCAACGTCTATCACTATTTAAACATTACCAATACCCACAATTTGGCAGCATTGGTGTTCCTCATCATCATAGTGCCAAAATCACTAGACTCATATGATGTGAAGATGTCTCTTTAAGGAGTAACATAATAAAAAGCTGTAACATCAGTTGTCCACTCAACTTCTCCACTTGACTCCACATAATTATTCTTGAATGACGTATGTAACCACTTCTTCAAGGATTATGACTTGTGTATTTCCATCTTTCTTTACTAGGGAGCTCTCTAGGTCTTTCTTTCTTCGTAACCTTTATGTAATAATTTGCTAGCGTTATGTATTCCTGATTTATATAATGATTATGAGTACCATGTGTGTGTGAATTGCGAGATTAGTGTAGCATATTAATATTATATGACTTGCATGATGAATTGATGATGATGATAACATTTGAAGTTTGTTTAATCATGAGATTGTGTGATGAGTTAGAAAAGTAATGATGTTATTGATAGTTATGTTGAATTTGATGAATATTGGCACAGAGCTGAGGTTTTATGTTTGATGATTGAGTGTCATGGGCAAGTTATGTACTATGTGTGTGAATTATGTGTGTGAAATGAATGAGGAATTAATTGGTGCTTTGATGATTGATGATTTAATGCATATAGTGGAAATAGGATATTTATGCAGAAATTAGAAACTAAATAGGTGATATTGAGATCCGACAGGTTTTGGGACCCCCAGAAGGGACCAATAGGTTCCTTGGGACATGTAGAAGCTATGCATATAGGCCTTGGGCAATTTGGAACCCATTTAGGTAGTTTGGTGCATAATTTTTACATATAAATAGTTAAATGTATTTTCACGAATAACTTGCGTGTATGATGAAATTTTGGCAAACGGACAACGCCAATAGTTTTGGAATGGGGAAAACATGTGGCCTACGAAGTTTCATGGCAATCGGACCTGAAACGGGCTAATCGGGTAGGTTAGAAGTTAGTCGAATGACCTGAAATGCATAACAGCATCAAGTGTTGTTTTTGGTGTGCTGACGTAGAGCGCCAGCCTGACACGTAGTGTCAGGGCTGCGATTGAAGCTTCAAGCGTAGCGTGGACCTGATGCGTAGCGTCAGAACCTTGTTTTCCCAAAATTGGTGTTTTTGCATTCTAGTGGGTATTTTGGGGATTTTAAGTGTTATATAAATGGTATTTTGGAACTTTTTACAGAAAATGAGTATCTTTATAAATATCAAATTATTAATTAATTAATTTGGAAAAACATTATTATGAAATTTAATAAAATAACTTTAAAATATTGGGTAAATGACTGAGGATGTCACACCAGCTTCAGAAATGAGAATGGATTGCACATAGTGAGCTTTCATTTTCTTCATGGCAATATTCCTTGGTATTGACTTTTCTTCTGGAGTAGATTGTCATTTCTTCTTTTTCTTGGGCTTTTGCATACAAATGTCTAAAGTTTGTTTATATTACTTTATTTTATCACACTACCTTTTATGTGATTTGCCCATATCTAAATTTTCTTTTTCTCTTTCATAAACTCTCTCTCTCTCTCTCTCTCTCTCTCTCTCTCTCTCTTTCTCTCTTTTAGCTCATATTCTGAGTATATCTTGCTCTCCCAAATTTCTTCTTTTCTCCATTTCTCTCATACAGCTTGAACGGAGAGGATGATTCTATTTATAAGATTTCTTATTGAGCTCAGAGAGAGAAGATAACTGTTGAGTGATTGTTGAAAGGGGATACAACCGTTAAGAAGGTTGTTTACATAAAGGATAAAACTTTTTGGTCAGAAAGAGACGTTCTGAACAAGTAATATAGGATAAGATGCTTCGAGACTTGTGAAATCATAGATAGAGTAGGAGTAGGATATACTTTCACGTAACAGGAAGGTTTTTGTATAGAAGTGTACTTCGAATACACGATGCACAAATAAAAACTTAATGCTTTTAGGATGAGGTGAGGTCTGCCTTGCTTGCTCAGCCTTTTAAGGTCTTCTTTAAAAATTGATCCAGAACAATAATGCTCTTTACACCAGATTCATATGAGGATGTCCTTTGAAAAAAGATTCAGGGTCTCATGATCCATAGGTGTTAATGATGTGACACAAAAAGATCAATCGGATTCTTGTTAAAGAATTTACAAGAGGTCTGAAGCAGCTTCTATCTTGACAGAGCACGAGGATAGAGTCTGGTTAGAGTAGGTTCCTTTGAGGAGGGGACTCTTCCATGTTTTTGATGCTTGTAGTATGGCTTGACGAGTCTGGGTCTGGTATGAGTCCAGACAGACTTTTTACGTTGAAGATTATTTCCCTGATCTTGATATCTTCTTTACAGACTTGTGTTGCATAGAAAGCTCCCCTTTTGTTTTATAGCATATACTTTTTATTCTAAAACACTTAGACAAGCTATAAAATAACCATAAATTATGACTTTGATTAAATTAGAGTACTTAATGTTGGTTATCAACAAATCTATGATTTCTTCAGAAATTTTCTTGGTTTTAACAACAACAACATTACTCTCTACTTAATACTTTCGTAATCTCTTTTCCGCTTCCATAATAATCATATTGACTTAAGCATCAGAGCCTTTTTTACAGGTACACCTCCGGTGTGTTCCATCTGATTATGGTTGGAATTAACCCAATTCAATACCTTAGCATGAAGAACACAGAATCCCCACTAGACCTGTGTGTAAAATACCGTACTCTTATTGAGACGGTGTAAAAAGTGAGTGAGTCGAGCATTCAACACCGGTTCACATAGGGTAACTTCAGACCCCCTATACCGGTCAGATCACATGTTAACTAATAAAATATAGACACATGTCTTGTCAAGCACCACATCACGTATTCCTATTGGTTTTTTAAAAGAAGTTAACGAAGAGGAAAAGCAATAGTTAATACATTAATTTTAAAATAATAGTATAAACATACTATTGTTCACCTATAACCTTACGAGTCTATCAACACATGATATGAATTGAAAAAAAGAAATTTATTTATTAAAAAATAAATTATATATATATAATTTCATATTTGATTTTAAATATATTTTTAAGATTCTTTTAATTCTTTAGGTAGGTTTTTAATGTTTTTGATCTGTCTGGTGTCCGGGGTAGAGAATTGACCTTGTACAATCGGAGTCAAATGTTACCTCACAAACTCTCTATTTTACACCGTCTTAGTGGAGTATGGTATTATGCACTTAGATCCAGTGGGGATCTAAGCTCTTCTCGTTAAGGGATGGACTGATGTATAACCAGACCATTATGAAGGAAACACATCGAAGGTGTACCTGCAAAAGATTCTTCTATGATTAAGTCAGTAGGGATATTACAGAAATAAAGAGATTACATAGGTTCTTAAGAATGTGTTCATAATTTGTTTCAAGTTAATAAATGAGTTAGATTTATAGAACTTCCGTGAGTAAAAGAATTGATTTGACCCTTTTCCTAACATACTTTAGCAACAGTGTTGACAAAGACATGTTGCCCATACCTTATCGGACTAGCATTCAGATGTCAATTGTCCTGACTGGGGTCATGACTTAATATCCATACTTACGATTGTTCATCACATCAGTTCTTAGGCACATCATCTGGCTGCTTAGTAGTGTAGTTACCTTTTTCGTATGGAATTATAGGCACTTCGTCCATTGATTTAGGGGTTTAATATACACCCAGGATCATTTTCCCCCTAGCTGGTTGTTGTGACGGTGTTACAATAATGTGCTATTCCTATTTCAGATTTGAACCATATCCCAGACTCCCCAAGAGTATTTTAGACCAAAGTGATAACTTTGTCCGAAGTGGATGGTATTGCCTGGACTAACTCGAACTGGTGGGTTAGGTGGATCATTTAACGTGCGCCGCCTAAAATTCCATTGAAAACCTGTCTTTCACTCAGATTGCTAACATGGCGAGTCGCAACTGGTGCGTGTAGGCCACGCGCCATCATGTCCATATGATGATGTCATTAAAATGTGAAGCGATGCTTATTTTTGGGCCGTGTCATTTCATCTATTACTTCGTCCATGGGCCGTGACGGTTGAACTTGGACCCATGAAAACCTCAACGCCTATAAAAAGGGGGGTGCTTCAATTGATCTTTCATTTTGCATTTTTTCATCCTGAAATTCTATTTGTCCGATATCCTACTATTCTTGACCTCGTCCTGGCCCGTACTAGAAGAACCACCCAAACCATCTATACAAGTAGCCTTCTACTCTGACCCTTTACTTTATTTAAACATGTCTGCTTTTTCTGCTGATAACAACCCAGATCACGATAATTCAGTTGAAATAATTTCGAACCCTTTGGTTTTTTGGCTAATTGGGGTTCCTCATCATGGACCACGGTTCACTCAAATGGATATTTGTAGGTGGGTGAGGACGGGAGATTAGGGCGGCGAGGTTAGAGATTACCAATCTCGACCATTTTAACCCCAGATCCAAAATCACCCTCCTTTGAGTTTCCCGAACCCCAATCACCTTTACTGCCCTTGTCTCCAGACTAGGATGTGGATTCTAGCATAGTGCACTATTACGCTGATGATACTTTTACTCATCTGTTCTATTTTTAGAACATGTTGTTACTATGGACACAGTTGGAGCATCCGTAGTGAGGAACGACCCCGATGACACCTTCATGATTGCAGACAAAGTTAACTAGTTAACCTAGAAAACTGAGGATCCGTACTTCTAGGTCGCCCGAGATGTCGTGGCTATCTACAGTCATCATGTCACTACTAATGACAATGTGGAACTTGAAGCCGACTCCTTCTGAAGGTAGAGTGGATTTGTCATATACCTCATGATCGTTTTCTATTTTTTCATGAGTATACTTTGTTAAAGGTAGAAGTCTGGTTCCCTTTATATAAGTTTGAGATGGGGTTGTTATATTTTTAGACATCGCCCCCAGTCAACTCCACCCCAACGGATAGGCGCTGGTTCTCACCCTTGAAGTTCTTGGCAAGCACTTAGGCTTCACCTCGTCCGTCACCATCTTTTTCTGTTACACTCGTGTGATGTGTCGTGGTGGCGCCAAAATGGGCTTTATCAATTTGAGGTGTCAAAGCAACATCATCAACTTTGAGACGTTTGCTGAATCCTGCAAGATGACAGAAGCCTTTTTAAAGAACTCCTTTTTTAAACCTTTTGTTAAGGGGATGGATCCCCCTTTCTGGAAGAACGAGGAAGGTTGGTTTTTGATCCTTACCGGTTGGACTCATAAACATTTTCTTTTGGAGAGCTCGGCGTATGCAATCGAGGAATGCTTTCTCTCTGATTCCTCCAGGGCCGTCGTTGACACCCTTTATACTATTTCCTGGGTTACACCCATCCTCCGACGTCGAGTTTCCTCTCCCATATCGGGTCAAGGATGGTCTTGGTCAAAATGACATTGACTTCGCTCTTGAAACGATGATGTGGAATAATTTGAGGACCTTATTTGTTATATATTCCGCCACCTCTAGTGGACCCAAATAGGAGATAGAGCAGTTAAAAGAGAAGAACTCCCGTCTCTCGGACTACAACTCCTGGGCGTACCCGAGGATAAAGATCTTGAATGAGAGGACCCAGGTTCTCCAAAAATCTGAGGACGACCTGAAGAAGGATAATGACAGACTCTGCCTGGAGGTGGATGACTTGAAAAAACAGGTGGCCAAGCTACAACAGAAGAATGGATGCCTCTCCACTGCGGTTCAAGAAAGCCAGACCAAATATCGTACCGATATGGCTTCTTTTACAAAAGCCGCTCTGGAAGCCTTTAGCTACACTGTTGGCCAGGTTATCTTCTGTAACTGAGGTAACAACTTGAATCTGAATGGGATCAATTTCTTTAACAGATTCTGGGATGGGGAATTGGTTACCGAGATTGGTGGCAAGTCTTTTGTTCCTACAGACGTGCCCTTCAAATTCACACCTTTAGCTGCTGGGGAAGATGATACTCCCTGGTCTCTTTTGTAAAATATTAAGCATAAAGAAGACCGGACTGAGGAGAATGAAGAATCTGGGGACAAAGATGAAGAAGAAACTGCCCAAGAGGAAGGAGAGGACGGCGGCGGCCTTGTGAACCCTTAAGTTATTTTTCTTTTAGCTCTGTAGACGAGATGAGCTCCGTCATTTTGTTTAACAGTTTAACTTGGCCTTTGTGTCTTTTGTTTTGCCGAGGTGTAGTCACCTCTTATTTTATGAATGCCATTATTCCTCTTTGCTTCCTTGTGTTTGCTTTAATTTTGAATACTGCCCTTTATGAGGGTTTTATGAAATGATTTACTTGTTGCCTTCGATGTTCAAAATTGAGAACACCGTTAATTTTAGTAGATATTTATGAAATGTCAACATTTATATATCCTTAGTTACTTGATATTTTCGAACACTAGATGGATCTTTATTTATTATTTTTCACTGCTAAATAACCACTCTAGGATTTTTTCAATCACTCTGGGGTCTCAAATAAATAACCGCTCAGGGATTTTTAACCACTCTGAGGTTTAAAATTATCAACCACTCTGGGGTTTTTTAACCACTCCAGGGTTTAAAATTATCAACCACTCTAGGCTTTTTAACCACTTTGGGGTTTAACATTATCAACCACTCTGGGGTTTTCTTAACCACTCTGGGTTTTAGAATTATTAACCACTTTGGAATTTCTTAACCACTCTGGGGTTTAAAATTATCAACCACTCTGGGGTTTTTTAACCATTCCAGGGTTTAGAATTATCAACCACTATAGGGTTTAGAATTATAACTTTAGAACAAGTTAGAAAATGTATTTTCTTCAAACTAATTTTATTTCTAAATAAGTATTTCGGCTGCATGCCTCATTAAAAACCTCATAAGTAAAATCCTGTGGGAAAAAACCTAGGTAGGGAAAAAAGTGCATGACTTATGATACCAGTTAGCTATAAGACACACGAAGGTTCTTTACATTCAACTTATTGCCTGGTAATGTTTCCGAAAGATAGGCTCCCCCTGGGGTAACTTCATTCACCCGGTATGGGCCTTCCCACATCGGTGCAAGCTTCCCTTTGTGTGCCAGACAATTCCCAACTGATGCTTTCCTTAAGACCAGATCTCTGACGTTGAACCTTCATCTTTGAACCTTCATATTATAACGCACCGCGGCCTTAGCTTTGATTGCTTGATCCTGAGAAAAGCCACTTCTTGGACTTCTTGCAACAAGTCTAACTTATTTCTTAATCTTAGACTGTTGTTCTCGTCATTGAACTGCTGAACTCTTAGTGAGCAACTAATTGATTTCTACCGGTATCACCGTATCTACACCGTATACTAACTGGAATAGAGTTTCTCCTATGGATGAATGAGGTGTAATGTGGTAGGCCCATAAAATACGACATAGCTAATTGGCCCATTCTCCTTTTACGTCTCCAAGCCGTTTCTTTAACCTCTTCAGGATTTCTCTATTTGCTACCTCGGCTTATCCATTGGTCTAAGGATTCTCTACCAATGAGAATACTTGCTTGATCTGGAGTCCTTCGAGGAGGCTTCTAAACTTGGCATCTGTGAATTACGTTCTGTTATCCGTAATGACTCTTCCAAGTATGCCAAACCTGGTGATGACATTCTTATACAGGAATCTCCAAGTCCAAGCTGATGTGATATGTATCATTGCCTCTGCCTCAATCCACTTAGTATAATAATCCACCCTGACTATTAGGTACTTGACCCCGCCTGGTGCTTTTGGGAAAGGTCCCAAAATATCCATGCCCCATTGGTAAAAAGGCTATAGGACAACCGATGTGAATAACTCCTCTGCCGAGACATGGTGCTCATTATTTTTCCTCTGGCAGGAATCACATTTCCTAATGTAGTCAATAGTGTCCTTTGCTATAGTAGGCCACCAGTAACCTTCCCGCAGGATTTTTCTGGCTAGGCTTCTTCCACTATAGTGGTGGCCACATGTCCCTTCATGCACCTCGGTTAATACTTCTTCAACTTTAGCTTCATTTAAACACTTCAGATATGGGGCCGATATTCCTCTCCAGAATAGATGTTTATCAACCAATGCAAAGTTTGGCAGCTCCTTTTTTAGATTTTTCTTTTCTAATGGGTCCTCAGGAAGTTGTCTGCTGACCATGTTTCGAATGATAGGGATCACCCATGAATTCTCAAGATGAGCTTCAATCTGTATGGCACAAACCTTGACCAGGACTAAAATGCTCAGAGTGGCTAGAGTACTCTAAATAACAATTGTTATGGATCCCGCCTTTTTAGTATTGGCCAATCGAGATAGGACATCAGCCTGACGTTGTCTTCTCTCGAGACGTACTTGTATTCAACTCTGATGAACTTGCCTCCTAACTCTTTTACCTTGTGCAAATACTGCTGCAATAATAGCTCCTTAGCTTGATAACTTTTGTTGATCTAGGAGATCATAAGTTGTGAATCACTACAGAGTAATGCAGTTCATGCTCCCACATCTAAAGCTAACTCGAGCCCTGCCAAGCATGCCTCATACTCTGCCTGATTATTCGACATCTTAAAATCAAACCTGAGGGAAATTTTGACGCTCACTCCGTCTTCACTTTCTATGACCACTCCAGCTCCACATCCTTTCCCATTTGAAGAACCATTAACAAAAATGGTCCAGTGCTCCCGTAGTGGTGTGTGGGCCTTTCTTGTCAATTCTGTCACGAAATCTGTCAACACTTGTGCTTTGATGGCCGTTCTGGGTTCATAAGAAATATCAAACTCTGAGAGTTAAATGGCCCATTTAGTCATTATTCCCGCCAAATCTAATTTGTGGAAAATCATCCTTAAGGGGAGATCAGTCCGTAAGTAACTGGATGTGTATGGAAGTCCTTCCTCAAATGTCGGGACGTCCATATCAAAGCTAAGGCGACCTTCTCCAACTTCTGATACCGACTCTCTGACCCTTGAAGCACTTTTCCAATGAAGTATATCAGTCATTGGCCTTTCATCGTTTCTTTCATAAGTGTTGCTCCAATAGCTTCATTAGATACGGAGAGGTAAATGAAAAGCTTCTCTCTGGGGTTACACCTTGTTAACACCGATGAGTTTGCAAATACTTCTTTAAGCTCCTACAAAGCCTTTTCCTGCTCCTCACCCCATTTGAACTCCTTATTTTTCTTCAACGCCTTATACAGAGGGAGTGACCAGTGTGCCATCTTTGGCATGAACCAGGATAGTATGACGAATTTCCCATTCAATGAATGAACCTCCCTGACACTTGTTAGACTTCAAAGTTCTCTCACCACTTGACATTTATTAGGATTAGCTTCTATACCTTTCTGGGTCAAAATAAATCCAAGAAACCGCCCTGCAAGTGCTACTAAAGTACACTTCAATGGGTTCAGCCTCTTGTTGTACGACAGAAGCCTCTGGAACACCCTTTCTTAGATCTTCGACATGGTCTCCACCAACCAGGGTCTTAGCTATGATATCATCCACATACACCTTTACTACCTTGGATCCTATTCCTTTGAAGACCCTATTCATCATTCTCTAATATGTGGTTCCAGTATTCTTCAACCCAAACGAATGACTTTATAGCAGAACTCCCTTGTCATTTATGAAAGCAGCTTTATCTTTATCATCCCTTGTCATTTGGTTATAACCAGACTACGTATCCATGAAAGATAAGAATTAGTACCTGGAGGAGTCATCAACCACCTAATCAATGCTAGGGAGAGGATATGGGTCTTTAGAGCAACACTTGTTAAAATTAGTGAAACCGTTTCATATCCGTCATTTTCCATTAGCTTTCTTTACCACAACCACATTGGAAACCCAAAAAGAGTATTGGACTTCCCTGATGAAACCAGCTTTTAACAACTCTTCTATCTGTCCACACGCCGCTCTTTGCTTTTCAGGCTCTAGTCTTCTTTTCTTCTAGGCTACCACTCTTGATTCTGGATATACTACCAACTTATGGTAATAGAAGTTCAGGTCGATGCCAGGCATGTTAGTTATAGTCCTTGCAAACAAGTGTTTGAATTCCTGCAAGAGCTTTACCAAACGTTTCACCATTCTGGCCTCTAAAGAGTCAATTAATTTTAGTACTCCTGGTAGAGTCTTCTAATGGAACTTTATTCACTCTTCCCTCCAGCATGGGTCTCTGGGGATTCTCTAGATCTGCTATCAACTTTTTTCTTAGATCTAGGTCAATCAAATTCACCAACTCCAGCACTGCTCCTCTATCATTCAACCTTTTCCTCTTGATTGACTCTCTTGTCTTAGTCATTTAATCGCTGAGGTTATAACAGTACCTCGCCATCTATTGATCTCCTCTGACAAAAGACACCTATCGATGGATTTTATTAGTGGATAGGGTGTTAAGACTATAGCTTCTAAAGCATTGAAAGAAGGACGCCCAAGAATCCCATTGAATGGGGACTTCACATCTATCACCAACACCCTCGTATGCACCGTTCTTGACCCTGGCTTTCCTTCAAAAGTTAGCCTTATGCCCAAGTAACCTTTGGCGGGTTGCTTGGCTCATTGAATGCCGTCAGGTCCTGAGTATAAGCTTGCAGATCGGAATCTGAAAGTCTCATCTTCTTAAAGCACTCATAGAAAATAACATCACAAGAGCTCCCTTGATCGACCAACATTCTTCTAATTGTCTTGTTAGTTATGACCACCTCGATCACTACTGCATCATCACCTCCTAAGATTGTTGGTCCATAATCATCGTTTGTGAAAACAATGGGTGATCGACCAACATTCTTCTAATTGTCTTGTTAGTTATGACCACCTCGATCACTACTGCATCATCACCTCCTAGGATTGTTGGTCCATAATCATAGTCTTTATCTATACAGACATAATTAATCTCAAATGATTCTTTTGAGCGGTATTTGATACCCTGTCCCCTATAAAACCACTAGCAATCATGCCACTGACATCTTGCCTTCCTAAACCTGGAGGCTTCATCTGTGATTCATCATTCTTATCAATGTTATCCACCATGGCCTTTCCTTTATCCAGTGTCGGCCTCTTAGAACTCCTGGCTTCTTCTTCCTCGACCTGACTGGTCTCTTTCCTTCACTGTGCCACCCTTACTGGCTCTTGATAAGTTCATTGTTTGAACAAATATTGTTTCAGCTTCCCCTCTCTAATCAGAGTCTCAATTGCCTCCTTCAACTGTCGACATTCATTAGTACTGTGACTGGTCTGCTCATGGAACTTGCAGTACTGACTGGTATTCCCTGTTCTCTTCATAGGTGTTGGCTTATTTTAGACCAACTTCCCTTAAAATTTATCCAGGCCGTACTGCTAATAGAGTGTGCTGTATGAAATTAACGCTCATTTGCTTCTGCTGCCTTAGCAGCATCTCCTTTCTTTGCCCTCTATGATCAAACTTCAGTGTCCTATTATCATGCACTTGAGTACCTTTCAGAGCTGTACTCTTTTGACCAGTAGCTGTCAGGTGCATCTCTCTCCCAATGTACTTTGCTGCCTTCTTTCTAAATTCCTCGAAAGTTTGAGGTGGTCCTTTTGCCAAAGATAGGGCAAATGGGGACTATGGATGTAGGGCTTCCACCACAATGTGTAACTGGATTTCTTTAGTTAACCCCAACACCAATGCTGCTTCCTTGTAGGATCTCTTTAGGAAATCCCTTAAGCTTTCCTCCGACCCCTGCTTAATCTTTGCTAATGTATGAGATGTTCTAGGGATGTCTCTTGATACTACAAAGTGCTGGAAGGAAGCATGGGCCTTATCGTCCCATGAATCAATAGATCCTGAAGGTAGGCCCTTGAACCATCCCAACACATCAACAAATAACATCCTTGGAAACATCCTACACATAACATCCCCATCTACTCCTAAAAACAAGGATTCATTCACACCGGAATCCAAATGGCTTCCTGGGTTCAACTCCTCTTTGTATTTCCTTATGGATAACGATTGCGGATTCTACAGGTGCCTCAGAATGGGGACACTTATCAATCTCCTCGAGAAAGGTATCTTGAACCAGTATTCTCCTCCTCTACTCTGCTGCACGACCCTTCTTTGGCTATTCAACTTCTCAGTTTGGTACATAGATTCTTGGTCATCATAGGCATGAGTTTGGGACTGATCTTGCTGTTGGCGAAAATATTGATGCCTTTGGTTCCACCGGTGTTCTCCCTTCCTTCTGCTCTTCAAAGCTCTTGGAGTTCTCGGCGTCGTTGCCTAATAATCTCATCCTGGGGATCTAGGTGTGCCACTGCTTGTGTTTAGAACTCCAATCCTGGGGTCTCTATTATCCCCTCGCCGTAGTCCAAAGTCCTTGCTATATTCTGGACATGGCCCTCCAGGGTTTCATTTTTTCTGCTGCGATCCATGACTTGTATCCTATTGTGATATAGGACTTCCAATTTACGTGGTCCTACCGGGCGTGCCAATGATCTATCTGGTGTCCGGGGTAGAGAATTGACCTCGTACAACTGGAGTCAAATGTTACCTCACCAATTCTCTATTTTACACTGTCTTAGTGGAGTATGGTATTATGCACCTAGATCCAATAGGGATCTAAGCTCTTCTCATTAAGGGATGAACTGATGTATAATCCAGACTATAATGAAGGGAACACACTGGAGGTGTACCTGCAAAAGATTCTCTGATGCTTAAGTCAGTATGGATATTACAGAAATAAAGAGATTATAAAGGTTCTTAAGAATGTGTTCAAAATCCGTTTCAAGTTAATAAATGATTTGTATTTATAGGACTTCCCTGAGTAAAAGAATTAATTTGACCCATTTGCTAACATACTGTAGCAATAATATTGGTAGGGACATGTTGCCCATACCTTGTCTGACTAGCACTCAGATGTCAGTTGTCCTGACCGGGGTCATGACTTAATATTCGTACTTACGATCGTTCATGACATTGATTCTTAGGCACATCGCCCGACAGCATAGTAGTTAGTTACCTTCTTCGTATGGAATTATAGGCACTCCGTCCATTGATTTAGGGGTCCGGTATACACCCTGGATGAGTTTTTATAAGTTTTTAGGTCATTATAATAATTAATACAAGTTTATTTCAAGTTTTAAAGCTAAAGAAGTTAAATAGTTAAAAGGAATATTATGTGAGTATTAGTGGAGTTTTTTTCTTTAAGATTTCAATAGTTTACTTAAGCCTATAAATAGGACTCAATGTAATGTAAAGAAATCAACTTGAGTTTTGATTTTTAGTTTCTATTATCTCCGTTGTATGAGGTTTTTTCATTTTTACGTAAAGAACTAAGTTTGATTTTATCAAGGCAATTTGTCTTGTGGAGATCAAACACGATCTTATCAAGGAGACTTGTAGTTATCAAATCGATGAGTATCAAGTTTACTTGTGAAGATCAACCATATGATCTATTACTCATCTTCATATCTTTTTCTTGAGTATGACATCAATATCATTCTTTAAACTCTTTACCCAAAAATATATCATCTTCTCAATGTGAATTTTAAAGCAAACCCTCTTTTGTTTCTAGTTAGTATCAGAGTTTTGCTTTCTTGATTTTTAACCATGGAAAATATTGTGGACCACCTTTCTATGGAGACATAGGGGCAAGCGAGTATCGGGTTGGGTTGGATTTTACCAAAAAAAAAACTGATCTAATCAAATTTCATTGGATTAGATTAAGTTAGATTTATGTTTTTTAAATTCGATCCAATCTTATATGATCTAAGTTGGTTTAGATTGGATTGGATGATTGGATATCCAATTAAATAAACCTATTATATTTTTTATGAAAACATAAATATAAAAAACTTCAAACACCACAACATCTATATCAAACATCATAACATAGTACTTGTTATTCTTTACATACTGATCCGGACAGGATACCGGCCCCAAGGTTATCCGACCTGGATACCGGTCGTAGGGATAAGAGGCCATCTTAGCCGTCCTAAAGGTCAACCGGTATTACAAGGTAATAATCCAGTTGGTCAATACACGATGTAAGTGTCTCCTACACCGGTCATCCATTTATATGCTACCGGCCTCACAGGTATACTTTTGGACTACGACTCTGTATGAGGTGTTCTCCATACCAGAATGCCGAGGTTCTTAGTCTGTATACCAAAAAGTATCCACGTCACACGACAGAAGGTACAGGGTACAGCCCTAAAGACGTTACACGAGAAATACGGCTCCCCTCGTGTCGCGTGTCAAAGTCGTACACTGAGCAGTGTACTATTTATCTCCTGGCCCCACTTGCACCCAACGTTTCATCTTTCACGCTCAACTATAAATAACATGTTCCAATACACATGCAGAGGTAGGTTATCCTTACTCTCATTCTCACTATTATACTGCTTGAGTATTAACTGACTTCATATACACTCTTCTAACTTGAGCGTCGGAGAATCTTCACAGGTGACACCACCTGTCGCCCATACCAACGTGTGAGGTCGGTGTGAAGGATCTCTAGGACAACAAGACCGGTTTCTCCCACTGAGAGGCTAGATCACAGAGACCGGATACACTCAGAACCGGTCTTCAACCTCATTCAATCCTTACTTTTGTGCCTGTCCCGACACCAGATATCATTGGCACGTCCGATGGGACTCGATAGAGTTATTCCCACTTTCTGTAGAAGTTAGTAGTCGACCATGGAAGGAGATGCACACGATTTTGTGGATGGTCATGTGGAAGATGTGACCCATCAACAAGCTGATAGGAGATTCATTTTTAAATCACCAGCATCCCACTCAAGGAGAATGATACCAGTGGCAACCCCTGACCCTCGAGATGAAGTTATTAGGCAGCTCAGGGAAGAGTTGTGGGAGTTGCAAAGGGAGAAAGGAGGAACTGGGGACAGAGTGATGTCTCAGGCAGAGGATTCTCGCCATGCATCTGCGAGAGAGAAGTTCACAACTCTCTAGTATTCTAAGATCCCTACTTATGAGAGGAGAGAACAAACTCAAGATTCTGGGGATAGAATTAGTGCAAGGAGAAAGGAGCAAGTAATGATGACTTCTGGGGCATACCGACTCAATGTCCCTTTCTCAAGGAGGCTCATGAGTATACTCATCCCCAAACACCTATAAACAACCCAGCCACTTTCAATCGGAAAGTATAATGGGGAGACTGATCCCACTAAACATCTCGATGCTTACACGTATGAGGCCATGTACCTGGGAGCCGATGAAGATGTGATGTGCAGGATGTTTCCACGAACCCTGACGGAGGAGGCTCTTAGTTGGTTCAAAAGTTTACCCTCGGGGTCAATAGACTCTTGGGAAGAAATGGCAACTTCATTTGAGAGCCATTTCATTATCTCTAGAGACGTTTCGAGGACTTCCCATACCTTGGCTCAGATAAGGCAGGGAGAAAGTGAAACTCTCAAGGAGTTTTTGAAGAGATTTTATAAGGAGGCTGCTTTGGTGCCTAACCTCACAGAGGCCATTCAACTTCACATTATTGTCGAAGCCTTACAACCTAGATCCGCCTTCGCTTTGTCTTTGGCAAAGAGTCCTCCGATGACATTGGAGGAGTTTCGAAGAAAAGCTTTGAAGTACGTGGGCATAGATATGAACTTGGAAGCAACAGCGGCGAAAAGGAAATCCCCAACGCCATATCAACAACAGAGATATAAAGACAGGCCCCGATCAGAACGCATGGAGAGACCTTTCCGTGGCAGCGTCTTCAATAATCCTGTACCTCTGAGTCAGGAAGAACGGGTAAATGCATTTAGCAATTATGCTCCATTAAATTCTAAGCGGTCACAAATTCTGAGGGAGATCAGATGACCAACACTTAGTACATACGGGGTCAGGACGCCGCCCCAGCTTCGCAAATATGGCGACCCTCAGAAATATTGTGAATTCCATGAGCAAAAGGGCCACTCAATAGATGAGTGCCAGGCCCTGAAGAATACTATCGAGACCCTGATCTGAGAGGGTAAGCTCAAACAGTATCTTTTCAAAGAAGGGACTTTTGATGAATCAGACCGAATTAAGAAAAGGGAAAGGTATCGCGAGTACGGTGATGACGATAGTCCCACTCTGATCAGAAGATTAGCTACTTTTGAAAAGCAAAAGGGAGTTATGGTTGGCGAGCCTGCACAGCAAAATGTTATATGCCCCAACAACATCAGGGCCGTCGAGAGGTCATTGATTAGGGATCAGGCCATCAAAGCTAAGAACGCCTTCTGCTGTTATAGCTAGTCGGTAAGACGGTGCACACTCTTTTTCCTTACTTAGGTTTTTCCGATCGGGTTTTACCAAAAAGGTTTAACGAGGCGTAACCCTGACTCGGCTCTCTTTCTCTTTTGTATTGTAATTCATAATTAATGAAAAATTCTTCATGATTCACCCATTGTCTTTATGATTTTATTTAATGCACAACACTGTTATGACAAGATACTTTCAGGACGGACGATCCTAACAACGTATCCGTCATTAGTGATGAACCTCTTCGAAGGTACAACTGGCTGAACCATATTTTGAAGGCTCGGATTGTAGGATTAAACTGAACTCTGAGTACGGTTAGTAGGATTAAACCGAACACTGGTGAAGACCTGGGTTGTAGGATTAAATTGAACCTCAGGAAATAGGTTGTAGGATTGTACTGAACCCCATTCGAAGGCTCGGATTGTAGGATTAAACCGAACTCCGAGTACGACTAGTAGGTTTGGCCGAACGTCGGTGAAGACTTGGGAGCAGTAAGTTGGTTCTTCTTCAAGACCACGCTGAACCCCAAGTATGAAGAACGGTGAATGGGTAAAATCCAACACCGATTGAAGAAGGCGAGTAGGATTAAACCGAATGCCATTGAAGACATGGGTTGTAGGATTAAACCGAACCCCATTTGAAGGCTCGGATGGTAGGATTAAATCGAACTCCGAGTACGGTGAATGGGTAAAATCCAACACCGATTGAAGAACGGTGAATGGGTAAAATCCAACACCGATTGAAGAAGGCTAGTAGGATTAAACCAAACGCCATTGAAGACATGGGTTGTAGGATCAAACCGAACCTCATTTGAAGGCTCGGATGGTAGGCTTAAACCGAACTCTGAGTACGGTGAATGGGTAAAATCCAACACCGATTGAAGAACGGTGAATGGGTAAAATCCAATACCAATTGAAGAAGGCTAGTAGGATTAAACCGAACGCCATTGAAGACATGTGTTGTAGGATCAAACCGAACCCCATTTGAAGGCTCGGATGGTAGGATTAAACCGAACTCCGAGTACGGTGAATGGGTAAAATCCAACACCGATTGAAGAAGGCTAGTAGGATGAAACCGAACGCCATTAAGACATGGGTTGTAGGATCAAACCGAACCCCATTTGAAGGCTTGGATGGTAGGATTAAACCAAACTCCGAGTACGGTGAATGGGTAAAATCCAACACCGATTGAAGGCCCAGATTCGAAAACACTTCAAATTCGATGTCTGACTCGTGAATTCTTTAGTCGGCAATATCTCATTGAAGTCTGACTCATGAATTCTTTAAATCAAGAATATCTCACTTCGAAGTTACAATCAAGAATTATTTACTCAGGAATGTCTCTAGCCGAAATGTACTCATTCGTAGTCAAAGCCTCTCTCTGCCAGAAGTGTTTCACCCAGAAAATGATTCACTCGGTGCCATACCACGCGGGAATTGGAGATGTCTCACTCGGTGCTATCCCGTTCGGAAATGCTTCACTCAGAACTATCCTATTTGGACATATCTCACTCAGCGCCACCCCACGCGGAGGTGTCACTCAGAGATACCCCAATCGGGAAAGTTGCACTCAGAAACTTTCAACCTGAATGAAGACTCGGATTGTAGGACTAAACCGAACTCCGAGTATGGTTAGTATGATTAAACCGAACACCGTCGAAGGATCACTCGGAAACCTTTCACCCGGGAAGGATCACTCAGAAATCTTCCATCCAGGAAGGATCATTCGGAAATCTTCCACCCGGAAGTATCACTCGAAATTTTTCAAGATAAAGCACGAGTCCTCGACATAAAAATATAAGACTCGGATAACACGCACATACTACCGAACAGCACGAGGAGGTTACAGGTAATAGAACTTCCAAGGTGATATGGCCAGAACCAACCTCACTCGGAATCGCTCACTCAGAGTCAAATGTTCACTCGGAATCACTCACTCAGAGTCAAATGTTCACTCGGAATCACTCACTCAGAGTTAAATGTCAACTCGGAATTAATCACTCAAAACCGTTCACTCAATAACGCTTGGGGACAATATTCAACGGTTAACGAGTATTACGAAGGTAAAAACATAACATGTATTCTTGCAGGGTACGCCGGCATACAGACCTCTCGTGAACAACATAGCTTATATGAGCAACTTACAGTCCCTCACACAAGCTAGGGGACAAATGATCCAGTCTCGATACCGGCCCTAAAGTTATCCGACCTGGATACCGGTCCTAGGGATAAGAGGCCATCTTAGCCGTCCTAGAGGTCAACCGGTATTACAAGGTAATAATCCAGTCGGTCGATACACGATGCAAGTGTCTCCTACACTGGTCATCCATTTATATGCTACCGGCCTCACAGGTATACTTTTGGACTATGACTCTGTATGAGGCGTTCTCCACACCGGAATGCCAAGGTTCTTAGTCTGTATACCAGAAAGTATCCACGTCACATGACAGAAGGTACAGGGTACAGCCCCAAAGACGTTACACGAGAAATGCGGCTCCCCCCGCGTCACGTGTCAGAGTCGTACACTGAGTAGTGTACTATTTGTGTTCTGGCCCCACTTGCACCCAACGATTCATCTTCCACGCTCAACTATAAATAACATGTTCCAATACACATACAGAGGTAGGTTGTGCTTACTCTCATTCTCACTATTATACTGCTTGAGTATTAACTGACTTCATATACACTCTTCTAACTTGAGCGTCGGAGAATCTTCACAGGTGACACCACCTGTTGCCCACACCAATGCGTGAGGTCGGTGTGAAGGATCTCCAGGACAACAAGACCGGTTTCTCCCACTGAGAGGCCGGATCACAGAGACCGGATACACTCAGAACCGCTCTTCAACCTCATTCAATCCTTACTTTTGTGCCTGTCCCGACACCAGATATCATTGGCACGTCCGGTGGGACTCGATAGAGTTATTCCCACTTTCTGCAGAAGTTAGTAGTCGACCATGGAAGGAGATGCACACGATTTTATGGATGGTCATGTGGAAGATGTGACCCATCAACAAGCTGATAGGAGATTCATTTTTGAATCACCAGCATCCCACTCAAGGAGAATGATACCAGTGGCAACCCCTGACCCTCGAGATGAAGTTATTAGGCAGCTCAGGGAAGAGTTGTGGGAGTTGTGAAGGGAGAAAGGAGGAACTGGGGATAGAGTGATGTCTCAGGCAGAGGATACTCGCCATGCATCTATGAGAGAGAAGTTCACAACTCTCTAGTATTCTAAGATCCCTACTTATGAGAGGAGAGAACAAACTCAAGATTCTGGGGATAGAATTAGTGCAAGGAGAAAGGAGCAAGTAATGATGACTTCTGGGGCATACCGACTCAATGTCCCTTTCTCAAGGAGGCTCATGAGTATACTCATCCCCAAACACCTGTAAACAACCCAGCCACTTTCAATCGGAAAGTATAATGGGGAGACTGATCCCACTAAACATCTCGATGCTTACACATATGAGGCCATGTACCTGGGAGCCGATGAAGATGTGATGTGTAGGATGTTTCCACGAACCCTGACGGAGGAGGCTCTTAGTTGGTTCAAAAGTTTACCCTCGGGGTCAATAGACTCTTGGGAAGAAATGGCAACTTCATTTGAGAGCCATTTCATTATCTCTAGAGACGTTCGAGGACTTCCCATACCTTGGCTCAGATAAGGCAGGGAGAAAGTGAAACTCTCAAGGAGTTTTTGAAGAGATTTTATAAGGAGGCTGCTTTGGTGCCTAACCTCACGGAGGCCATTCAACTTCACATTATTGTCGAAGCCTTACAACCTAGATCCGCCTTCGCTTTGTCTTTAGCAAAGAGTCCTCCGACGACATTGGAGGAGTTTCGAAGAAAAGCTTTGAAGTACGTGGGCATAGAAATGAACTTGGAAGCAACAGTGGCGAAAAGGAAATCCCCAACGCCACATCAACAACAGAGATATATAGACAGGCCCCGATCAGAACGCATGGAGAGACCTTTCCGTGGCAGCGTCTTCAATAATCCTGTACCTCTGAGTCAGGAAGAACGGGTAAATGCATTTAGCAATTATGCTCCATTAAATTCTAAGCGGTCATAAATTCTGAGGGAGATCGGATGACCAACACTTAGTACATACGGGGTCAGGACGCCGCCCCAGCTTCGCAAATATGGCGACCCTCAGAAATATTGTGAATTCCATGAGCAAAAGGGCCACTCAATAGATGAGTGCCAGGCCCTGAAGAATACTATCGAGACCCTGATCTGAGAGGGTAAGCTCAAACAGTATCTTTTCAAAGAAGGGACTTTTGATGAATCAGACCGAATTAAGAAAAGGGAAAGGTATCGCGAGTACGGTGATGACGATAGTCCCACTCTGATCAGAAGATTAGCTACTTTTGAAAAGCAAAAGGGAGTTATGGTTGGCGATCCTGCACAGCAAAATGTTATATGCCATAACAACATCAGGGCCGTCGAGAGGTCATTGATTAGGGATCAGGCCATCAAAGCTAAGAACGCCTTCTGCTGTTATAGCTAGTCGGTAAGACGGTGCACACTCTTTTTCCTTACTTGGGTTTTTCCAATCGGGTTTTACCAAAAAGGTTTAACGAGGCGTAACCCTGACTCGGCTCTCTTTCTCTTTTGTATTGTAATTCATAATTAATGAAAAATTCTTCATGATTCACCCATTGTCTTTATGATTTTATTTAATGCACAACACTGTTATGACAAGATACTTTCAGGACGGACGATCCTAACAACGTATCCGTCATTAGTGATGAACCTCTTCGAAGGTACAACTGGCTGAACCATATTTTGAAGGCTCGGATTGTAGGATTAAACTGAACTCTGAGTACGGTTAGTAGGATTAAACCGAACACTGGTGAAGACCTGGGTTGTAGGATTAAATTGAACCTCAGGAAATAGGTTGTAGGATTGTACTGAACCCCATTCGAAGGCTCGGATTGTAGGATTAAACCGAACTCCGAGTACGACTAGTAGGTTTGGCCGAACGTCGGTGAAGACTTGGGAGCAGTAAGCTGGTTCTTCTTCAAGACCACGCTGAACCCCGAGTATGAAGAACGGTGAATGGGTAAAATCCAACACCGAGTATAAAGAATGGTGAATGGGTAAAATCCAACACCAATTGAAGAAGGCGAGTAGGATTAAACCGAATGCCATTGAAGACATGGGTTGTAGGATCAAATCGAACCCCATTTGAAGGCTCGGATGGTAGGATTAAATCGAACTCCGAGTACGGTGAATGGGTAAAATCCAACACCGATTGAAGAACGGTGAATGGGTAAAATCCAACACCGATTGAAGAAGGCTAGTAGGATTAAACCAAACGCCATTGAAGACATGGGTTATAGGATCAAACCGAACCTCATTTGAAGGCTCGGATGGTAGGCTTAAACCGAACTCTGAGTACGGTGAATGGGTAAAATCCAACACCGATTGAAGAACGGTGAATGGGTAAAATCCAATACCAATTGAAGAAGGCTAGTAGGATTAAACCGAACGCCATTGAAGACATGGGTTGTAGGATCAAACCGAACCCCATTTGAAGGCTCGGATGGTAGGATTAAACCGAACTCTGAGTACGGTGAATAGGTAAAATCCAACACCGATTAAAGAACGGTGAATGGGTAAAATCCAACACCGATTGAAGAAGGCTAGTAGGATGAAACCGAACACCATTAAGACATGGGTTGTAGGATCAAACCGAACCCCATTTGAAGACTCGGATGGTAGGATTAAACCAAACTCTGAGTACGGTGAATGGGTAAAATCCAACACCGATTGAAGGCCCAGATTCGGAAACACTTCAAATTTGAAGTCTGACTCGTGAATTCTTTAGTCGGCAATATCTCATTGAAGTCTGACTCATGAATTCTTTAAATCAAGAATATCTCACTTCGAAGTTACAATCAGGAATTATTTACTCGGGAATGTCTCTAGCTGAAATGTACTCATTCGTAGTCAAAGCCACTCTCTGCCAGAAGTGTTTCACCCGGAAAATGATTCACTCGGTGCCATACCACGCGGGAATTGGAGATGTCTCACTCGGTGCTATCCCGTTCGGAAATGCTTCACTCAGAACTATCCTATTTGGACATATCTCACTCGGCGCCACCCCACGCGGAGGTGTCACTCAGAGATACCCCAATCGGGAAAGTTGCACTCAGAAACTTTCAACCCGAATGAAGACTCGGATTGTAGGACTAAACCGAACTCCGAGTATGGTTAGTATGATTAAACCGAACACCGTCGAAGGATCACTCGGAAACCTTTCACCCGGGAAGGATCGCTCAGAAATCTTCCATCCAGGAAGGATCATTCGGAAATCTTCCACCCGGAAGTATCACTCGAAATTTTTCAAGATAAAGCACGAGTCCTCGACATAAAAATATAAGACTCGGATAACACGCACATACTACCGAACAGCACGAGGAGGTTACAGGTAATAGAACTTCCCAGGTGACATGGCCAGAACCAACCTCACTCGGAATCGCTACTCAGAGTCAAATGTTCACTCGGAATCACTCACTCAGAGTCAAATGTTCACTCGGAATCACTCACTCAGAGTTAAATGTCAACTCAAAATTAATAACTTAGAACCGTTCACTCAATAACGCTTGGGGACAATATTCAACGGTTAACAAGTATTACAAAGGTAAAAACATAACATGTATTCTTGCAGGGTACGCCGGCATACAGACCTCTCGTGAACAGCATAGCTTATATGAGCAACTTACAGTCCCTCATACAAGCTAGGGGACAAATGATCCAGTCTCGATACCGGCCCTAAGGTTATCCGACCTGGATACCGGTCCTAGGGATAAAAGGCCATCTTAGCCGTCCTAGAGGTCAACCGGTATTACAAGGTAATAATCCAGTCGGTCAATACACGATGCAAGTGTCTCCTACACCGGTCATCCATTTATATGCTACCGGCCTCACAGGTATACTTTTGGACTATGACTCTGTATGAGGCGTTCTCCATACCGGAATGCCGAGGTTCTTAGTCTGTATACCAGAAAGTATCCACGTCATCCGACAGAAGGTACAGGGTACAACCCCAAAGACGTTACACGAGAAATGCGGCTCCCCCCGCGTCACGTGTCAGAGTCGTACACTGAGCAGTGTACTATTTGTCTTCTGGCCCCACTTGCATCCAACGATTCATCTTCCACGCTCAACTATAAATAACATGTTCCAATACACATAGAGAGGTAGGTTTCCTTACTCTCATTCTCACTATTATACTGCTTGAGTATTAACTGACTTCATATACACTCTTCTAACTTGAGCGTCGGAGAATCTTCGCAGGTGACACCACCTGTTGCCCACACCAATGCGTGAGGTCGGTGTGAAGGATCTCCAGGACAACAAGACCGGTTTCTCCCACTGAGAGGCCGGATCACAGAGATCGGATACACTCAGAATCGGTCTTCAACCTTATTCAATCCTTACTCTTGTGGCTGTCCCAACACCGGATCCTAGACCCCGGTCGGAGACAGATCACATACAATTGATGGAAATATAAATCTAAGTTAACAAATTAAAGTCTTTAAGCCAAACCAAATCCATTTTAATAATACATTTTTAAAATTAAAATAGAATAATAACATAATAAGGTAGCTCAATTCATTTTTTTATTAGTGGTAACTTATTAACTTAATAAATTATATATGAATGAGTTCCTTTCTCGAATGAAAAAAAGAAATGAAATGGGTTAGGTCTTACGCATTTTGGCTTAGGTTGAGTAAGTTTATTTAATATGAGTGTATGATATAGAAGCATATACAATAATAATAATAATAATAATAATAATAATAATAATAATAAAAACTAGATCAGGTACTCGTCAAGTACTCAGATTTTAAAGCGTCAAATCTAATATCTGATTCGGTTACAATCAATTCTTGGTTGGACTAGATCAGATTTGATCTAATTATCAAAAAAATCCAATCTGACTTAGTTAGATTGAATTAGATAATCAGGTTAAACAAGTAAATCTAAGCCGTTGTTCAACCTTATGGAGACAGTAATGTCAAAGCTTACTTGGAATGAAGAATAAAGGAAAAAAGAAAAAGAGAAAGAGAAAAGAAATGGAAAAAACATTTTAAGAGAATAAAAAGTGAGATAGGGAATTTTTTTAAGGAGGTGTTGAAAATGACGGGAGAGAAGATAAAGTTTGAAAAAAATAAAAATGAAGAAGAAAATGAGATATTAAAGATGAGGAGTTATATCCATTGAATGTTATTATTATAGTAAATGGGGAAAAAATAGAAGAAAAATATATTGTGAGAAAAGAAAAAGTTAATGAAAATCAAAATGGGATAGAGTTGAAAATTTTGATTGAAGATGAAAAAAAGGAAAAAGTACGATCAAGAGTGTGGTCTCCTCCTTTAATTTAACGATTATATGCCCTAAAAATTTCTCTAGTATTGAAATGACTCATGCAGGAAAGTTACCAAAATTCTCATGAGTTTAAATATCATTTGTCATGATAATTGAATCACCAGAAAAGCCTATGAGTGATTATGACATTTCAAAATATTTTAGAATTTGATTAATTATGTTGGAGGTGTTCAAGTGAATAGTGGTTTTAAGATGTTGACTTTGAACCGGAGGACATATGTTGCATCAAAGAAGAATGACGATTCAAGGGCGAATCATTCTAGAAAGCGAGGCAATAATATGAATCGAAAAAGGCAAATTAATTATTAAAAAATTATGTAATTTTCTTTTTAACTTTAAATATATTTTTAAATGTCTTTTAGTTTTCTTTGTGTGAGTTTTTAATATTTTTATGATTTATTAAGTCATTATGATAGTTAATACGGGTTTATTTTAAGTTTTAATACTAGAAAAATTAAATAATTAGATGAATCTAATATGAGCATTGATGTGAAATTACAATTTCAATAGTTTACTTAATATGACTTAATGTAATACAAAGAAGACTTGAGTTTTGAGTTTAAGTTTCTATTCTCTTCTTTATCTGAGGTTCTTTGGCTCTTTCATAAAGAACTAAGTTTGATCTTATCAAAATAATTTGTATTGTGTCGATTTAACACAATCTTATCAAGGAGACTTGTGACCGTGAATCCTATGACTTGCTCACTTTCTTATCTTTAAAGGAAACATTATCAATTTAATAGAAGGGAACAAAATCAATACATAAGAATATATTACCAAAACATTATCAATTATTGTTGGAAAATTCATATTTTTATATAACCAACCAAGCTTTCCCATAATTCAATGATCAATTTAGTGAGAACTTAGATCATTTAGATAAAGTCTTTAAGGCTTAGTTTAAACCTCATTATTTCTATATGTTTAAACCTCATTATTTCTATATGTACATAAAAAACATGAGTTAATATATTAATTTTAAAGTAATAACAACAACATATTATTATTCTCTTATAACCTTATAAGCTTATGAACACAAACAAGTCAATGAACACGAATCACATATAAATGATCGATATTTTTGATTCAAAATTGAAAATTTTAATTAATGCATTTTAGAAAAGAGAACATTATCAATTTATTTCAATAGAAGAAAACAAAATTAATGCATTTTCTAAAGGAAAACATTACTAATTCTAATGGAAAATTTTGATTCCTATTACTTATAATCTAACTACCACTTCCCTTAATTCAATGCATTTAGGAAAAGGAAACATTATCAATTTATTTCAACAAAATGAAACAAAATTAATGTATTTTATGAAGTAAACAATATCAAAAAATTATCAATTCATGCTAGAAAATTCCATATCAGAGGGGCTATCTAACCATCATTTCCTTTAATTTCAGGAGAGGAAACATTATCAAATTTTTTCAACAGAAGGAAACAAAATCAATACATTTTTTAAAAGGAAACATTATCAAAACATTACCAAGTTTGCTTGAACATTTCTATTTATATGTCTATTCCTATTACCTACATTAGAGCGGTCATCTAACTACCATTCCCTTGATGCAATGCATTCAAGAAAAGGAAGCAAAATCAATGTGTGACGTCCCCTTATCAATTCCTAATGTTTATACCAAGGTTTGATAAAATCAGAATAAATTTTTTGTTATTTAAACTTCCCTAATAATAAATAGTAGGAACCCAAGGGATATGTCACTCGGAACTACTCCAAACCCTTCATTTTGGCTTTGTTAATCGATTATAGAAAACCTGTAATCTCTCTAGCAATCAATTACACAAACATGGTAATCAATTACCCCAAGAAGCATGAGCAGGAAATCAACCTTGTTCCTTGGTAATCAATTACGTAATCGATTACTAATAGACCAATTATGCAAAATTTGGCCCCTAAGCTAACTTCCACACTCCCCAACATGCCCGTCTGAACTTCAATTACTATGAAACTTCATGGGCACTGTCTATTACTCATTCCAAACTTACAGGAGTAGTCTATACTAAAAAATTAAAGCAGATCGCAAAGATATGTGCTAAAATACATTTAACTCAATTTCAAGTAACTTCATTACCTAAACTAATTCAATTGCCACTTAATTGGGAATTTCTTGGTGCACACACACTTTAAATATGTATAAGGTACTGCTGTCTTCTGAGGATTCTAAGTCCTACTGGAACTCAATTTCACCTACTCAATTGACTCAAGTAGCCTATTTCCTTACATCACATGCATTATCTCACTAGCACCATCAACAATCTAATGTTGTTCAAGTGGCCTCAATACTCAAGAGGGGGGGTGAATTGAGTTTTAAAACTTTTAGTTAGAATGCCTTTGAAATTGATTTCTTTTTTACTAAGTATGTTTATATGTAAGAAATAGCAAGTGTAGAGCAAGAATCAATATGAGAAAGTGTGTAAATGTTGCTAAGGCAATTTATTAAACACTTGGTGTGCAACACTTTAACTTAGCCTAGTTACTCAAGTTCAAGCAATAATATCACAATCAAATCAATATACCAATTAAGTACAATAAGAAAATACAAGAGAGTAAGGAAGAAAAGCTTACAAACCAATTTAACGAGTTCCACCAACCCGATGTACGTCTCGCCTTCAATCCTCACTAGCACAAGGGCAACCCACCCAATCTCTCAAACTCTCAATACCCAAAGGTTGAACCCCAACCTTTGTGACCACTCAACCTAGAGTGAATAAACTTGGTGTTTTGATGTTTGGTTTTACAATCAATAAACTCTCTCAATAGAGTAGATGAACAAATGAAGGCTCACACAATTTCTAACTCTTATAAGAGAGGATTTACATATATAAGTTCTAAGTTTCAAAAAATGAAACTAAATAAAGAAATAGAAATCACAAGACTCAAGATTTGATTTCCCTTTGATGGATTTTTTTTGCTCTTAGTAGCTTGAAGGAGTCTTACATTTATAGGCCTTGGAGAGGTGCCGTAAAGTCTTCAGAGCCGTTGCATAGCATGTGCATTCGAGTTGGAATGGAGAAGTGAGCTGGTTTCCCACTTAAAAATGCTTTTCCCCAAATTCTGGCACTAGTGTAATCGATTAGGCCTCGAGCTGTAATCGATTATACTTTGAATTTTTCAATGTAATTGAGCAGGTAATCGATTAGACTTTACCATGTAATCGATTAGCCAAGAGACAGAACCTTGCTAATCAATTGTTCTTCACTCTGTAATCGATTATGAGTGGCACCTGATGCATTTAATTGTGTTACGCAGCATGGTAATCGATTATGACTCATGTACAATTAATTATTGTACAAACAGAAACTCTGTAGTCAATTAGTTCTTCAACGGTAATCGATTAGTGGCCTTACATAACATTGGTAATCAATTGTTTCATCCTTGTAATTGATTAGCATATGCACCTGATGCTTTTAATTCTTTTTCTCAGCTTGGTAATCGATTGGCCTCCTTGGTGCAATCGATTAGGTGACAAACAGAGGCTTCATAATCGATTAGTTTTGATGAGCTAATCGATTAGGTGTTTGGCATAACTTCAGTGTCAATTATAACAAGTCCTGTAATCGATTAGGCTTCGTGTTTTTGCAGGTCTGATGCTGTTTTCTCTATTTTTCTCTTTTAAGTGTTCTTTTATAAACACTTGTTCTCTTTTCCATGATGCTTTAATTATTTTTTGATCTCTTTGTCATTATCAAAATTATGCAACCTGAAATACATATTCAAACATATTCTCCCCATTTTTGATGATAACAAACAATGTTCATCTCATGAGGGTGTTAGTCCAAATAAAGTTTTCTCCCACTTTCTTAGAGTTTGTGCATATGTTTTCTTGTTGCTCTGAAATTAAAGCCAGTTAATAACTATATAGAATTAAAGCCAATTGAGAATCAATATTTGTTATTCATTTGATTGCCATTTGCTATTTTGGTTATAAAAGATGAACACTAATTCTAATTCTTCTCCCCCTTTGTAATCATCAAAAACACATATAGAGATATAAGAAAAGGAAAAGTTCATTCATTGATAAAGGAAATTACAAAAGCAAATTGTAGAATGGAAATTGCATGACAAAAGGAAACAAACATAATAAAACAAGAAGGATCTAATTATCCGGATTAAAGAAACGCATTTCAGAAATTTTGTTTGAGAGCTCCTCATAACGTTGCTCCATGAGCTCAAAATGCTCTTGCTCGGTCATTTGAAATTATTGAAGAGTGTTGTCAATTCTTTCAAAGCGCTGATCGAGATAAGCATAGAGAGAAGTAAAAGGGTCAACGGGAGCAGATAGTTCACCTTGTGTTTCTTGAGTTGCAGAAGGAGGAGAGGAAGGATCATTGGCTGGAGCTTCAAAGGGAATGTTGGCATGAATGCCTTCCATCTTAGAGAGCCAAGCTCCATTGACATAGATGATACCCATCTTGGTGAGATGATGGGTGCCAATGCATGCTTTTGGAGGTATTTTCTCAGGAAGTTCCCCAGCAAGGTCAACACTAAAAGCTTTGAAAATTTTTGTGAGAAGGATGGCATAAGGAAGCTTTTGCTGATCCTTGGCCTTGAGCATATGCAACTTCAACAGCTGAATCCAATTAATTTCTTTCTCATTTTGCATAGCCCATATCAAGAGCACATCATCTTCTTCAACCAAGGCATAATTACCACTACGAGGGACCAAGAGTTTAACCAAGAAGAAGTGAAAGAGCGGTTATTGAAAGTTAGATGGCCTACCAATTTGTGATTGCTCCGGGCACGATCAGCTTTCCAAAGGGATTGACGAGCAGTGATGGCATTGAAGTCCTATTCATCCTCCAAATTTCCACCAGCAAACTCAGCATCGGAGAGGGGAAGTTGTGTGATCTCAGCTAGTTGGGCATTGGTGATCCTTAGAGTCATATTCTTGACTCTAGCCTCAAGTAATCCATCAACGAGCCTTAAATTACAGAAAAAGACTTGCATGAGTTCCGGGTAGTATACTTTCTCTTTGAGAGTGAGGAAGGGAAAAAGATTGTAGTGATGGAGGGAGTGATTGAAGGTGAAGCTGGGATGGTCAAAGATTTCAGCATTGATGTAGTGAGGGGAGATGATATCCTTTTCAGAGAACTTTTGGATGAAGTTTGAGGTCTCTAGGATTGGTAAAGAACCTTGAAAAATCAAGGGGGTTATTAGTTTGGGCAAGTGAGGACCTAGCTCTTTTCACATTCCTAGAGGAAGACATTGTGTGAATGGAGAAGAAAAGATGAAGAGAGTGAGGGGTCTTTGGAAAATTTGAGATATTGGAGGGAGGAGAGGTATTGGAGGTGTGAGGTAGAAGAGGTGAAGGAGGGGTTATTTATAGGGTAAAAATAGGGTTTAGAGATGAGAAATAGGGTTTAAAGAGATGAGTATGGATTGGGCCAACGATTTTCACTTGGATTCTGCAAAAGTCACGTTTCTGATACACTCGTAATCGATTACGGGGTTACTCATAATCGATTACACCCTTTCAGAATTTGAATTGTCAGGTGTTCAAATCAATTGGGCCAGGTTGGTAATTGATTGCATTAAAAACAAAACCTTGGAAATCGATTAGGAGGAGTATGTAATTGATTATCTGGAAGACGAAGTGTCACTAATCGATTTGGCATAAGTATTAATCGATTATCTGGAACACAGAGAGTTTCTAATCGATTAGCTGAGGTTATCTAATCGATTATGTGAAGGACAGAATGATTCTAATCGATTGGATGAAGCTACCTAATCGATTATGACAGCCCAGAATTGCTTAAAAACACATGTTCTTCAGTCACAAGGCATCAAGGACTCAATTTTCATGGAATAAAACATACTCATCTCATTATTCAGCCAATTTTTATTCATCAAATATATTACAAGTCAAAGAATCGTCAATCAATATTCAAACATAATTTGAAATATCTACTATTCCTAACTCTCTTCTTATGTGTATGAATTGGTCCTTTACAAGTGGTTTGGTGAAGATATCAGCTAATTGCTTAGAGGTTTCAACATGTTCAAGCACACAATCATCCTTTAACACATGATCCCTAATAAAATGGTGTCTAATCTCAATATGTTTGGTTCTAGAATGCATCATAGGATTCTTTGAAATGTTAATGGCACTTGTGTTATCACATTTTAGAGGCACATGGTCTAACATAACACCAAAATCTAGGAGTTGTTGTCTCATCCAAAGGATTTGAGCACAACAACTACCAGCTGCAATGTATTCTGCCTCAGCTGTTGATAATGCAATACTCACTTGTTTCTTGCTATGCCAAGATACAAGAGAACTACTAAGCAAGTGACAAGTACCACTAGTGCTTTTCCTATCAAGTTTACATCCTACAAAATCAGAGTCAGAATATCCAACAAGAGTGCATTCAACCCCTTTGGGGTACCATAAACCAACATCTTGAGTTTCAACCAAATATTTCATTATTCTTTTTACAGCAGTAAGGTGTGATTCTTTTGGGCATGCTTGGTATCTTGCACACATACAAACAACAAACATGATATCCGATCTACTAGTGGTTAAGTAAAGTAAAGATCCAATCATACCTCTATACTTTGTGAGTTCTACATCCTTACCTTTCTCATCCTTATCCAAATAACATGAAGTTCTCATAGGTGTGGCAATTTCATTTGCCTTGTCCATGTTGAATGTCTTAAGCAACTCCTTGCAATATTTGGATTGACTAATGAATGTACCTTCTTTGGTTTTCTTAATTTGTAGCCCAAGGAAGAATGTAAGTTCTCCCATCATGGACATTTCAAATTCATCCTATATTAAATTAGCAAACTCCTTGCAAAGTGATTCATTAGTAGCACCAAAAATGATATCATCTACATATACTTGCACCAATAGTATGTCATTCTTCTTATGCTTATTGAATAATATTGTATCAACCTTTCCTCTTTCAAAATTGTTTTTCAAAAGAAATTTGCTTAATCTTTCATACCAAGCTCTTGGAGCTTGTTTTAAACCATATAATGCTTTTCTTAGTTTAAAAACATGATTTGGAAATTGATAGTTTTCAAAATCAGGAGGTTGATCAACATATACTTCTTCTTGAATGTATCCATTTAAGAAAGCACTCTTGACATCCATTTGGTACAATTTAAAATCTTTACAACATGCAAAGGCTAATAATAATCTAATAGCTTCTAGCCTAGCTACGGGTGCATACGTTTCTTCATAATCTATGTCTTCTTCTTGATTGTATCTTTTAGCTACTAGCTTAGCCTTGTTTCTGGTGATTATACCATTTTCATCAAGTTTATTTCTAAACACCCATTTAGTACCTATTATTTGGTGATCATTGGGTATTGGCACTAATTCCCAAACTTTATTTATTTCAAATTGATTTAGTTCCTCTTGCATGGCCAACATCCAATGTTCATCAATAATAGCTTCATCAATGTTTTTAGGTTCAATTTGAGAGACAAATGCTAGATGATTGCAAGTATTAAAAGAGCGTCAGGTACTTACACCTTTAGTGATATCACCTATAATATTGTCCAATGGATGGTCTTTTGAGGTGATCCATTCTTTTTGTTTAGTTTCCACACTTTGTGTTGTGTCTCCTTCTTTGTTATCTTCTTCTTTGTCGTCCAAGTTCAATTCTTGGAAAATACCTACAAGATCATCAAAATCTTCCTTTCTCGGGGAGTTATGACTATTTTCATCAAATTTCACATGAATTGATTCTTTAATAGTATTTGTTTGCTTGTTAAATACTCGATAAGATTTACTTGATGATGAATATCCAAGAAAGATTGCCTCATCAGCTTTAGCATCAAACTTTCCTAGATTATCCTTTCCATTGTTAAGTACAAAGCATTTGTATCCAAATATATGAAAATAGGAAATGTTTGGTTTTCTACCTTTGTAAAGTTCATAGGGAGTTTTCTTTAGAATAGGCCTTATCAAACATCTATTCATCATTTGACAAGCGGTATTTACCGCATAGGCCTAAAAATATTTCACAATGTTATTTTCATTTAAAATGGTTCTTGCAAGCTCCACCAAAGATCTATTTTTCCTTTCAACCACTCCATTCTGTTGTGGAGTTCTAGGAGCTGAAAAATTGTGTTCAATACCATGTTTTTCATAAAACTTTTCAAAAGATTGGTTTTCAAATTCTCCCCTATGATCGGTTCTAATGGATGCAATCTTTGAATTTTGTTCATTTTGGATAACCTTGGCTAGTTTCTTAAATGCATGGTAAGCTTCATTTTTGTGAGCAAGAAACAAGGTCCATGTATATCTTGAAAAGTCATCTATAATTACTAGACCATAGTAATTACCACCAAAGCTTTTGATTTTGGAAGGTCCAAATAGATCCATGTGCAAAAGTTGTAAAGGCCTTTGAGTAGAAACAATGTTTTTAGCTTGAAAAGATGCCTTTACTTGTTTTCCCTTTTGACATGCGTCACAAAATTTATTTTCAAATTTAAGCTTTGGCAAACCAATTACTAATTCTTTAGAAACAAGTTTGTTTAGATGGTCTACATGTATATGTGCTATTCTTCTATGCCATAACCATGATTCATCCTCTCTAGTCATGAAGCATTGCACATCATTTGAAGACAAACTATCAACATCAATCATGTAAATATTATCAATTCTTTTACCAGTAAACTTAACTTCCTTATTTAGCTTATTTTCAATTATGCAATAATTAGATTCAAATAATACTCTATATCCTTTATCACATAATTGACTTATGCTAAGCAAGTTATGTTTGAGTCCTTCAACATATAATACATCACTAATTGAAGTAGAGGAATCTTTACCAATGTTTCCAATACCAAGTATTTTTCCTTTGGTATTATTCCTATAAGTGACGTTTCTTTTTCTTTTGGGAGTGAATGTTGTGAATTTGCTCATATCTCTCGTCATGTGCTTTGAACACCCACTATCCAAGTACCAATGGGTGTTGCTTGCCTTGAAGCATACCTACAAAACAAAATTAGTTTAGAGAACTTGGTACCCATTTTATGTCGGGTCCTTTTTGGTTAGTTGTGGTAATGTCCCTTTGGGAACCCACACCTTTCTTACCACTTTTGGTCCAAGCTTTCTAATATGGAAATTTAAAGCATTATGTCCTTTAGCACCACAATGATTACATTTAGTGAATGGTGATGAAGATTTTCTAGGTGGTACAAAGAAGTTTTTGTAATACTTTTCCTTTTTGGTAGAATTGAATCCTAATCCGGTTTTGTCAAACATGCATCTTTGATTTCCAAGTAATATATTCAAATTATCTCTACCATTTGTAAACTTTTCTAAGGTTTTATTTAAGTCTAAAACCTTAGTTTCTAGGATGTCACATTTCTTTACAAAATCACAAGGTTTATTCTTGGAACATGCTTGAACATTTGCTAATTCCTCTTTCAAACATTCATTTTCTTTGTCAAGTTCTACAAGATGCATTTCAAGAGTATCAATAGTTTTCCTAGATAACTTGTATTTGTTTGAGATTTTAACAAACTTGTCATACAATTCCTCAAATGCATCTAGCAATTCATTTCTATCTAAGTCAAGGAGACTTACCTCATCATCTTCATCTTGATGATTAGCCATGAGGTATAGATTGGCTTCCTCGTTTTTGGATTCGTCTAAGCTACTTATCTCATTTTTATCCCAAGCAATGTAAGCTTTTCTTCTTCCTCTTTTCTCTTTGTTCTTCTTCTTGAGATTTGGACAATCCACCTTGAAGTGTCCTTCCTTACCACACTCAAAGCAATTTGGTGAGGAAGAATTTTCATTTAAAATTGGTTTCTTACCTTGAGGTTTGAAGCTCTTTTGGAAGCGTTTGTTTCTCATAAATTGGGTATGATATATTCACAAAACACTCAGATGGTCAGTTTTAAATTGACTCGTGGCAAGTGCACCACTTTGTCGGTTGTAGTATATGTTCAAGAGAACAAATGTCGTTCCCACTACGGATCGTTTAAATTCGATTTCAAACTATTATGGCAGAAATGATTGAATATTTTCATGATTTGTGGTTTCATAGATAAAAATGAAATATGTGAATAGTTACTCAAATGAACAAAAAAGGAAATATCAAGTGATAAAACTGGGATTTGGATTCACCAATCTTACCTTCCGATGCACGATATATATTCATGAAAGCAGATTTTGAGCTATGATTCTTTACATCACAATCTAGATCATTCATATCAATTCCTTGACTATGAAATTCATAAGAATAGATTTAATAATGTCAATCCCTTGATCGTTTCAACTCTATTCCAGCATTAAGAATTATTGTTTGGACGTCCATTGTGTTAGATACCATCCCTGGTTATCTACTCACAATGAGTGTTCCATTTAGATTCATTTTCAAAAGTTATTTTCCAACAACAAACGTAAACTTGAATCAAGAAACTAGTGATCACCTAGATTCAGGCAATGAACATAAAATGGAAGACAAAGAATCATAAAACAAAGTTACCTGATCATGAATATATTATACGTGATCTTCAAGTATGAATGGTTACACCCAATCCCAATGAGAAGTTTAGCTACTCATTGTAGCCATTACAAACTTAGAAAGATGAAGAAAAGAGAGTACAGAGTGTTTCCTAGAACTACCTAGCCGTCATCTGAAGTGACCCTCTTGTATGCTTATATAAAGAAATACTCGCTCAAGTAAGTTTAGGTCTCGCTCAAGCGAAGAGACTACTTCAGCATGAAGAAAGCTTTGAGTCCTGCTTCATCTGCATGCTTCTTCGCTCAAGCAATATCAGTTCGCTTAAGTGAATCTTCATATACTGATCCCTTATTCCTTTTTTCTTAAGCCATTCCTTTATCCGCTGCAGCGAATCCTTTGAATTTAGGCTCTAGACGAATTTCGTTTTAATCCTTAAGTCCTCCGCTGCAGCGAGTCTTATGCTTTTTGGTTCTGGACAAATTTCGCTTGAGCGAAATAAGGTCGCTCAAGCGAATTCAACATTGTAACTCACTGGAGGAATCTCGCTTGATGCTTTTATCCATACGCTTGAGCGAATACATTGTTATTGCATTCTGTCACATTATCGCTCCAGCGAATTTTCTTCGCTTGAGCAACTTCTTTATCATTCTTCACTGGCTTGATTTTGCTTGGGCGAATAGGCTTCTCGCTCAAGCGAGTCTTGACCTGATACTTGTATCTGTTATTTTCCTTGCTCGCTCAAGCGAGCCTTCAATATGGTCTCAGCGGTTTTGAGTCGCTCAAGCGATATAACCTTCACTTGAGTGAATATCACTTCTTTGCTCAAAACTTAGTAAATTTTCTTCTTTTCTTTTTCCTTCTTCTTTCTTCTTCAATTTCCCTGGAATTGCAACAAAATTAACCAATCAACTTATACAATGTTCATATCACGATTTATGTTCTATCTAGCTTACAAAATGACAAACATTGCACATTATATCCAATTTATGCTTCATTATCACTGCAAAATATATATAAGTTGGACATCTATCAACTCTCCCCAACCTAGAACTTTGCTTGTCCTCAAGCAAATGGTCAAGAGAAAGCTAAGTGAAACAAAGATCCTAATTAATCACAGCTGTAAATAAAATGAAGGACAACTTTTTACTATTTACAAATGATAAGTCCTTAATCATGCTTCAATTCATCTAACCAAATTCTAGGTTTGAAATGTGATACACAATTGTAAGTAACCACTCTGCTGTAAAAACAAGAAACCCTCTCTATTTATACCTTCTAGGCGAGTGTTTGCTCTCTATATCATTGATCAAGTGTTATTCAATCATTGCATTTCATTTCACTGAATAAGATAATTACTCAAACAAACATGGATCAAAAGGTCTTTAGTAGGTTGTAACTTGGCCAGGCTTACAAGAAACTTATTGGTTTTTCTTTGGAATGCAAAGGATATACTAAGGACAATTAAATTTCTTAGCCTTGGCTTTTGTTTTCTCATTCTTCCTTCACTTGAGCCATTGAATTCTTCTTTGTATTCCTCCTTACTTTTGTTTATTCTTTGACATTTCTAGGAGAACTTTGTTTCATTTTCCAATTTTCCTTTCTTTTTAACAGTTATAGCCAAATTATTCACATAACCCTCTTAAAAGATTGTTCTTGTCCTTAGCATGCATTAGGGTTGGATCTTTTATACAAGCATGTTCTAAGGTTAAATAAAAATAAACTTTTTGGCTCAATGGGGTTAAAGAAAAAAAAATTGGATTGATTACTATTGAAGGTTAGCTTTTTGGCTCTTGTTTAAACCTATTCTACACAAAGTGTGCCTCTATCCTATCCATGTTTGACTAAGAAATGATCCTTGCTAGAAATTTATGCAATGAAAGATTGCACCAGAATCAATGAACTCTCGGTGTTTAAGGTTGCACTCTCTCACTGGGTTAATTGTCTTGATTTCTTTATCTTCACAGAAAAGGGTTCAAACATTGTGAACTAATTCCTAACTCAAGATTTAGAAAGATTTCATTCAGCATTCAAAAGGAGTTATCATATTTTCCAAAACTAGTTGTCCTTCCTTTTATACAACTCAAGATTAATTCACATCTTTCTTCACTTTTCCAAAACCTTGCATACATTAACCAAAAAAAATTTTGCACCTAAACATAACAACTAGCGTATGCAACAAAATTCAGATAAACATAAGCATGTGAATCTATAAACCATATGAAAATACTGTAAAGTAAAAGTACTGAAACAACTGCTAAATTTAAAATAGCATAAACGTAAATAAACTGGACAAAATGAAATGGAACCACATAGGCTGATCAATCACGCGACATCAATATATCGGTGACCACACGATCAAGCTGCTCCTCGAACTCTCTATCCTCAGCATCCTGCTGCTCCTGAGTCTGTGCAACAGCTGAAGATGATGCTGGGATTGGTGTCTCTACTGGTTCGGATGGTGGTGGTGGTGGTGATGGTGCTACCTGCTCAGCTTCAGCTACAGCTGCTGGCCTCTCCTCCTCTAGGAAAGTTGGACTATCCCCAGGCCAAGCAACTTTGGTAATAAACTCATCTGGGTGCATGAAGGGTCCTGATGGGTGGCTCCAATAGCTGGCACGGTATAAATATGTTATTGCTCTGTTAAGAGCTACCTGTCGCTGCTGGATATGAGTGAGATGAGTAAGAAGGATGGGATCTGTGGTGGTAGGTGGAGGTGGTACTGGTGGATGAACTTCACTGTGTGGTGGGGCTTCAATACGAGGTGGAGATGATGTAGGTCCTGCTGATGAAGGTCCTGCTGATGCCTCAATTTGACAGTTCTAATCAATGAACTTCTTATTGATAGAAGGTCGAATAGGGGTAGTCGGATCAACATCCACTCCCTGAGATGCACATAAACCTGTAATAAAAGCAGGAAAACCCAGAGTACCTTTCAGCTTTGCATCTGCTATGGTGGTTTTTGGGTTTTGCTGAGCAAAATAGAAGATTTTATCGGAGAAAATTTATGCACTATCCACAGATATCCTCAGATCCAAAATTCAAAGAAGGAGCTCACACTTAGGTAAAGGAAGATCGGAAACGTGAGCATTTGGAACCACGTTTGCTAGAAGAAATGCAGTCCGCACCCTTGTCAGCATTTTCATGTCTTTTCTGAGAAGTCGGGTAGGATGTTGGTTGGCGCCCCTCTGAAAATGGTGGTTAGGAAGGCAGAGAACATATTCCAACTTGTGAACAGAATACACATAGCGCTCCTTCTTTAATCTGCCATATGTGCACAGTTCATCTTCCTCCAACTGCAATACATCTCCAAGGTGCTCATTGATGGTGTTTCTGTCATAGGAAATCCAATGGCTCCGAACCCAAGCTCTTCGGTCTATAGCACCTTCAGTCCACCAAGCGTTTGCATAGAATTCCTTCACCACTTCAGGGTTGTATTTTACCCAAGGATTGGCAACTCGCAACCACTTTCTTTTTCTTAGCATGTTCATGAAGTCATCACATTCACCTTCTCTTAAATCCACTCGACGCTCTGGGAGAATGGTCCAGTGGTGAATGTTGTGGAAGCGCTTTTCGGTTTCCTTGGTCCTAAATTTCTGATTCAATGGAGGGAAGAATCTATAGTGCGCTTCCTTTTTCCACGATCTTTGTGTGTAGTAGCTCGTTCTTGCCCTCTTTGTATTTCCTGTGCATTTTTGGTGCGTGCCATAACTGAAATTGCAAATTGAATTTCATGGGTTACTTGTCAATATATGATACATAACAATTGAAATTATTATGATTGTCATTCCTAACACTATTAAGTGCATATCATGTACTTGTCAAAACAAAATTGCAATCGGATATTCCTAACACAAGGCACATGGACTATAATTGTCATTGACCATATTACTCTTTAAAGTAAATTATAGCATCATCAAAACAGAGCATGTCATTCATCAATTTCTATCAATTGCATGGTATCACCAATATGGTCTCAGACATCATCTATACAACACTAACCCTTCTTCTGGAACTAGAACCCAAAAAATAGAGTATGGCCTTAATATTGTCTACTTGGTCCATTATACCCAAAAACAGAGTATGAACTTTCCCAAACATTATACCAAATATTGTCTACTTGGTCCATCAGACATAGTTTACTTGTATTCCAACAAAATAGACAACATCAAAGTAGGAAATGATACTTACCAAAATAGGGCATGGATGTCATGGATTTAAGAACAATGGTATAAGCATTCACTTAACCCTAAGCATTAACTTAGAGAAAACAAAAGCATTGATACCAAACCTTAACAACCATTAATCCAAACCAATTTCCAGCAAAAGCATTAACCTCCTAGTACTAGAAAGAAGAAGATGATGAATGAAATGAGGGTTTCGTTAACTTACCAAGAAAGAGGAAAACTTAAAACTTGAAAATGAGAGACGAGAGAAGAGAGAAATGGTGCTAAAACCGTCAAATCCGAGAATGAGAGTCGAGATGATTGTCGTGGGTGAAGGGGTTTTAAGAGAGAATGATTTTGCAACTAAAAATGAGACTTAAAGACCTTTTAAAAACCTTCACCGCTTAAATTCACTCATGCGAGCTCAGTCGCTGCAGCGAATTTAATCTTTGAAAATGAAGAGTCTCCTATTTCGCTTAAGCGACCTAACTTCCCTTCAGCGAAATCGAGTGGGAAAGGCACCTGATGCTTTGGAATTTGTTTCACTCAAATATTTAAATTTCGCTTAGGCGAAAAATGGGGATTTAGATACTGGAGAAAATTCGCTGGGGCGAATTAAATGGTGCTTGAGCGAGTCCTTAGAGTTTCTTTTCTGGACAACACTCGCTTGAGCGCGTGGTAATCGCTTGGGCGATTTTGTTCCAGTGTTTAAATAAAGGAATCTCGCTTGAGCGGTTTTTAATTTGCCGAAGCGAATGTTGTAGAAAGTTAGAATTTTTCAAAGTTGTGGAAACTCTGCATAATTCGCTTGAGCGGATTTCAATTCGCTTAAGCAAATTTTGTCCAGTAACTATTTCTTTATTCTTGGCCTGAGCGAAAATTAATATCTTTCAAGCAAAAGTTGCATTTGCTTGGGTTTAAGATGAGTCGCTCAGGTGAATTTTGTCCAGTATCAAAATTGTAAATGTTCGCTTAAGCGACTTGCAATGGCCTTGAGCGAAGTATGTGTAGGTCTCATTCGCTTGAGCGAAGTGGTCTTCGCTTGAGCGACTTTTCCATATTTAAAAATTTAATCTTCCGCTTACATTTTCTTAACAAACTCATCTCATTATTCCATTCTTCAGTTTATTTGATCTTAACACTCACTTATAAGACACATCATACATAAGAAAATTCAAACAACTAAAACTTACAAAAGATCAAACACACTGGGTTGCCTCCCAGTTAGCGCTTGTTTAACGTTGTTAGCTCGACGCCTGATTTTTCTCACTTTGAATTTTGAAAGTGGATTAGCATGTCCAGCTTTTCTATTCCTCCACCCATGTAGGGTTTAAGCCTTTGCCCATTTACAGTCCAAGTTCTTTCAGATGTTGGATCTTGAAGCTCTACTACACCGTATGGCTTTACTTCTTTAACTTGAAAAGGTCCTGACCATTTCGAGCGTAGTTTTCCTGGAAAGAGTTTTAATTTTGAGTTAAATAAAAGCATAGACTGACCTGGATAGAAGCTCTTTTTCACAATTTTCTTATCATGATAAGCCTTCATTCGATCTTTGTAGATTTTTGAAGACTCATATGCTTCTAGCCTCCATTCTCCAAGTTTTTCCAGCTGAACCTTTCTTTCCTTGGCTGATGCTTCTTGATCAAAATTGAGTAACTTCATTGCCCAATACGCTTTATGCTCCAACTCTACTGGTAAATGAGAACTCTTGCCATAAACCAGTTGATATGGTGAAAATCCTGTAGGGGCTTTAAAAGCGGTCCTATAAGCCCAGAGAGCATCATCTAACTTCAGAGACCAATCTTTTCTACTCTGAGAGACTGTCTTCTCCAGAATTCTTTTAATTTCTCTATTGGACACTTCCACTTGCCCATTAGCTTGTGGATGGTATGGATAAGTCACCTTATGCCTTACACCATAATGCTCTAAACATTTTTGAAGTTGTGTATTGCAAAAGTGGGATCCTCCACTGATGTAGGCTCTTCATGCACTTTCTTGAAGAGAGATGGATCTAGGGCTCTTTCTCCTATCTTCCTTCAATGTAAGCTTGAGAACTTCTTCTTCAAGGCAATGAAACCGAAAATCTAAGCCTAAAACTAGAGGAGAGTGACGCAAAAACAAAGGGAAAGGGAGTGAAATGGAAGGAGAGAAGGTGGACAATGGAGGAAGGCTTGGAAAAAGGAGAGGAAAAAGGTTGGAGGCCACTTCCCAAAGAGGGGGAAGATAACTCCACTCACCACCAAGGGAGGGAGAAACCCCTTGGATAAGAGCTTGAGAGGGCTCTCTAATTCTAGAGAGAAGGAGGAGAATCTCTCACTAGGAAATACTAAGTGTCTCAAATTTTGTAAATGAATTAATGGTGCTTGTTTACAAAAGGAGAAGCCCTTATATAGGCCATGGAGAATTTCGGCCAAGGACTAGAAGAGTGGGCTTGAGCATGACTCCAAGGCCCATTAAGAGAAAAGATGAGCAAATGGCCTATACATGGCCCAAAGGGAAAAGTACAAGGCCCAAAAGTGGCCCATTTGACCTTGCAAGGCCCAAAGCTATCCTATAAGCCTAGAGAAACTATTTAGGAAGTATATTACAAGTAAAGTACACATAGATCCTCATAGGTTCCTTATTGGGCTTAGGCCCACTAGAAGAGAGAAAAGAGAAAAGGGCTTTATGAATGCTCTCTTTGGCCCGTTTGGTCTTAGCCCTTGTGAGGGGACCTCTATATGCTTCAAGTCCTTTCTCCAATGTAGTGTGAGGGTCTTCCTTGGGTATGTCCACATTATGCTCCCCCTCTTCAAAAGGATTTGTCCTCAAATCAAAGGCATCATCCTCATTATCTATATCAAAGAGAGACAAATCAATTATATTAAAAGAAGCACTCACACCATAATCTCCTGGTAGATCTAGGACATAAGCATTATTATTAATTTTCTTAAGAATTTGGAAAGGTCCATCACCTCTAGGGTTGAGTTTGGATTTTCTCAAATTAGGAAAGCGTTCCTTTCGGAGGTGTAACCATACCCAATCTCCTACCTCAAAGGTGATCTCCTTTCTTTGCTTATTTACACAACGAGCATAATGTTCATTCTTAGTTTGTATTTGGTGTCTAACCTTCTCATGAAAATTTTTGATAAATTGGGCCTTTGCCTCTCCATCCATATGAAGGACAGAGTCAGAAACCTCAATGGGCAAAAGGTCCAAGGGTGTGAGAGGGTTAAAACCATATACAACCTCAAATAGACTATGCTTGGTTGTGGAGTGTTGTACCCTATTATATGCAAACTCAATATGGGGTAAACACTCATCCCATGATTTTACATTTTTGTGTACTAAGACCCTAAGAAGTTGAGAGAGGGTCCTGTTTACTACCTCTGTTTGGCCATCCGTTTGAGGATGACAAGTTGTGGAAAAGAGGAGTTGTGTTCCTAGCCTTGACCAAAGAGTTTTCCAAAAATGGCTTAGGAATTTGGTGTCCCTATCAGAAACAATGGTTTTGGGCACACCATGTAATCTTACAACCTCTTTAAAGAAGATCTTAGCAATATGACTAGCATCATCAACCTTATGGCAAGGGATGAAGTGAGCCATCTTGCTAAACCTATCCACAACCACAAAGATAGAATCCATTCCCCTTTGGGTCTTAGGAAGGCCTAACACAAAGTCCATTGATATATCAATCCAAGGTGCACTAGGTGTTGGCAAGGGAGTATATAAACCACTAGGTGAAAGTTTTGATTTAGCCTTTCTACATATAATACACCTAGAGCAATGTTTTTGAACATCCTTTTTCATTTTGGGCCAATAAAAGTGCTCATGTAATATAGACAAAGTCTTATCTCTTCCAAAATGACCCATGAGTCCTCCCTCATGACTCTCCCTAAGTAGTAGATCTCTTAAAGAGCTTCTTGGAATACAAAGTCTATTGGCTTTAAAAAGATAGCCATCTAAAATGTAGAAGCCCTTATGAGATGTCAAAGTGGAAGATGAGTTAAAGATATTTGAAAAGTCAAGATCATTTGGGTATAAAGACCTAATTTCATCAAGCCCAATAACTTTGGCTCCTAGAGAGGTAAGTAAAGAGTGCCTCCTAGATAAAGCATCAGCCACAGTATTGGTTTTACCATTCTTATACTTGATGACATAAGGAAATTGTTCCAAATACTCAACCCACTTAGCATGTCTTTTATTTAACTTATGTTGCCCTTTTATGAATTTTAGAGATTGGTGATCACTATGTATCATAAACTCTTTTGGGATTAAGTAGTGCTCCCAAGTTTGTAGGGCTCTAATTAATGCATAGAATTCCTTATCATATGTGGGATAGTTAATAGTGGCCCCATTAAGTTTTTCACTAAAGAAAGCAATGGGGTGACCTTCTTGTAAAAGCACAGCTCCTATGCCCACATTTGATGCATCACACTCAAGCTCAAAGGTTTTAGAAAAATTTGGAAGTTTTAAAATTGGAGCATGAGTGAGCCGATCTTTAAGATCTTGAAAGGCTTTTTCTTGCCTAGGCCCCCATACAAAAGAAACATTCTTTTTAACCAACTCATTTAGAGGGGAGGCTAAGGTTGAAAAATCTTTCACAAATCTCCTATAGAAACTTACGAGACCATGAAAACTTCTTACTTCACTCACATTTTTAGGTGTAGGCCAATCTTGGATTGCCTTAACCTTAGAGTGATCTACCTCAACACCTTTAGAACTAACTACAAAACCAAGAAAGACAATGGTATCCATGCCAAAAGAACATTTTTCAAAGTTAGCATAAAGATTGTTTGTTCTTAAAGCAAGCATAACTTGTCTTAGGTGGATTAGATGAGATACCATGGACTTTGAGTACACAAGAATGTCATCAAAGTATACCACAACAAAATGCCCTATGAAATCCCTTAAAACATGGTTCATAAGTCTCATGAAGGTACTTGGTGCATTAGTTAGGCCGAAAGGCATCACTAACCACTCGTAAAGGCCAAGCTTGGTTTTAAAAGTGGCTTTCCATTCATCTCCTTCTTTTATTCTAATTTGGTGGTAGCCACTTTTAAGATCAATCTTGGAGAAGATTGTAGATCCACTAAGCTCATCTAACATGTCATCAAGCCTAGGTATGGGATGCCTATACTTGATGGTGATGTTATTAATGGCTCTACAATCCGTACACATTCTCCATGAACCATCTTTCTTGGGTACAAGTAAAACCGGTAATGCGCAAGGGCTTAAACTTTCTCTAATCCAACCTTTGGAAAGTAGTTCATTCACTTGATTTTCTATTTCTAAACTTTCCTTAGGGTTGCATCTATAGGTAGGTCTATTTAGCAAACTAGCCCCAGGAATAAGGTCTATTTGATGCTCAATGCCTCTAATAGGAGGTAACCCTTTTGGAATGTCTTTTGGGAAGAGGTCTTTAAATTCTTGTAAGATATTTTGGATCCCTTTGGGCAAAGGGGGAGGAGAGGTGCCCATAGAACACAAGGAAGTGTTAGGGATATCTTTTGAATATATGATCAAGCAATGCTTTTGTGAAAACATGGCATGTTTCACATCATATTTTGTTGTGAAGAGATTAGGTTGGGAGTCATTATAGACAATAACTCCTTTACCTTTATTGTCTTTTTTGTTTTTCTTTGGTTTTTCTAAACTCATATGGGAAGAAGATCCTAACTCTTTTTCTCTCTTAGCTTTCATTTGGATTTGGTCTTTTGCTACTTGTTGTGGAGTTAGAGGATGTAATACTATCTTCTTACCATCTAGTTTAAATGTGAGGGTGTTAGTGAACCCCTCATGAAGGACCTTTCTATCAAATTGCCAAGGCCTTCCTAATAGTATATGGGTTGCTTCCATAGGCACTACATCACATTTGACTTCATCTCTATATGTGCCTATGGTGAAGTTTATTAGGACTTGCTTATTGACTACCATTTCCCCTTTTTCATTTAACCATTGTAATTTGTAGGGACTTGGGTGATCTATAAGCTCTAATCCCATCTTTTTGACTAGTCTTAGGCTTACAACATTTGCACAACTCCCACTATCAACAATGAGAGAACATAATTTGTCATTAATGTAACATCTTGTATAAAAGATGTTCTCTCTTTGTGTTGTGTCATTGAGTTTTACATGACTACCAAGCAATCTTCTAATCATGTATAACTCACCATCATCCCCTAAAATGTGCTCACTGTCACTAGAATCACTACTAGAGTCATCACTTGAATAGTGAGAATCAGAATTAGACTCTGATTGACTTGAGTAGGTTCCATTAGTTTTTAAAATCATTGTTCTTTTTGTTGGACAGTCCGAAGCAATGTGTCCTCTTCCAAGGCACTTAAAACATTTTATGGAAGAAGATCTAGAGGATTGTGGTTTTGATGATGGTTCATGCTTATCATGTTGATTCCTAAAGACTTTGCCATTTTTGTGTAACTCGCTTTAGGGTTTGGAGGAGGAAGCGCCCACTTCTCTCTCTCTAGGGTTTTTCTCAAACTTACCCTTATTTTCTACCCACTTTGACTTATAGGCTCTATTGTTATCCCCACTATAGGATTCTCTTTCCTTAAATTGGTTTTCTACTTTGGTGCATTGGTGGAGTAATTCTTCTATATCCACATGTGGAAGAAGTTCTACCCTATTTTTGATGTTCCTATTAAGCCCATGTAAGAACCTATGCATTAGGGTTTCCTCATCCTCTTCAAGATTGGCTCTAATCATGGCTATCTCTAAGGCTTTATAGTAGTCTTCTACACATTTGGAGCCTTGGGTGAGCCTATTTAGCTTTGCTAATAGTTCACCCCTATAATAGTTAGGAACATATCTTTTCCTAAGGAGAGCTTTCAAGTCTACCCAATCATCTATGGGAGGGAAGTTGTCTCTTTTTCTCTCCTTACAAATTTGGGTCCACCAAACTAGGGTATAATTTTGGAAAAAAAGAGTTGCAATCCTAACTTTTTTATCATCTTTTATTTGATGAGAGTTGAATATTTGTTCTACTCTCATCTCCCACTCTAAGTAAGCTTCAATGTCACTCTTGCCATTGAATGGGGGAATTTCTAGCTTTACCTCTCTTAAGCCTATGTTATCCTTCCTATGGTTATGGTGCCTTCTTTGTCTTGTTTCTTCCTCATTATCACTAATGTTATGTCTTTGATTTCTTTGTTGTCTATGCCTAGTTCTAGGGGGTTCATTATGCTCAAGATTGGTTAGCCTAGCATTAATATTGTTTAAGCTATCCATTATGTTATGAAGCATGGTTTTGTTCTCCCTATCACTAGATGACATCTTTTAATGTTGTCAAAGAAATTCAAGACAAAAACAAAGTATGTATAGACAAGCTAGTCGAGGAAGATGAATGCAATACAAGTGAAAGAAACACTTCAACAATCCTAAAATATCAATACTAGGTTTCTATCCTAAGGGAAAAACAATGTCCTAGGTTGTCTTTAACTAGGTTAGTCCTATGTTGCTTATGGAAATCCTAAGTTGTCCTTAACCTAAATTGATTATGTTTGTCCTAGGATGTTACTAGTGATTAACTAACCCTAGACAAGCCTAACCAAATTCGATTTTAAGAAGTAGTTAACCTAAGAGAAAAAAATTAGTTCAACTAACTTACTAAGTCTTAACAACCCTAACTAAAAAGTAGTTAATTAGTTATGGAAGTTGTAACAAAGTCTAACCACTATAACTAACCAACTAATTCGGTTATCTATTAGTTAACCCAACTAACAATTAGTTATGACAACTAGAATTAGTTCCAACCACTAACTAATTAGTTAAGACACTCAACTAACTACCAACTAACTAACTAATTATAGTTGTAACTTCTAACTAATTCTAACTAATTAACTAAAAGTAGTTAACAATCAAATGCACATGCACTATCCTAATTCGAAATTTACTAAGCAAAAAGGAAAGTTATAATGTCCAAAAAGTCCAATGTCCTTGTTGTGTCCAAAATACAAGACAAAATCCTACTACACAAAGCCTAAGAATTGAAAAAAATTTGTCTAATTTCTACTAGTTACAAAGCTTTTGTCTCCTTTACAATTGTCTTCAAAAGTCCTTCTTGATGTATAAGCTCCAACTTTACCTAGCAAAAGAACAAGACAACAACTCCAAACAAGATTTGGTTAATGGAAATCACAAAGAAAACTTTAAATCTCACAAAAGTGTATCTCTCAAGTGTATGCCTTCTCTTAGAGATTATCAAGCTCAATCAATTTCCACACCAATCTCAAGTGTTTCAATATGGTACCCTCACTTAATGGCGAAATGGAGTGATCTTAGAAGTCCAAAAGAATACAAACTCAAGACAAAACTTTAAGAAGCAAAAATGACAAACTAAAAAGGCTTAAGAAATAAAGGCTACTCAAATGGAATAGAATGAAAGTTCAACAATTAACTTGGAATGAAAAGACTCTAAAAGCAATAAAAGTTCAAAAGAATGAAAGCTAACTTAGAATAGAATTGAAATTGACAAAACAAGACAAACAAGAAAACTCATGCAAGAAACAAAGCTTAAGGTATAACCTAGCTTAGAAACTCTAGAGTTGCAAGAATAAGCAAGGAAGTCTTAATGAACAAGTCTTAGAAATGTCAACTAATGAAACAATTCTCTTTTGGTATTAGTAATTTTGAAATTTTGGTGATGATGTTTGGTGTCTCAATTTTAACTTGGTAATGAGGCTTTCTCTTTAACACTCTTTTTCTTCTTTGGTACTTTTCTTTTCTTTTGATACTTGGCTTTTCTTTTGATACTTTTCTTTTCTTTTTGCCTCTTCAAGATTTCAAGGTTACAACACCAATCTTATAATACAAAAACCGAAATGCACAAATGGTACAACAAGTTCAATTAATGCTTCTTGCTTAAGGGAAATTATGCAACCTTCTCCTAAATTGATGTATAGGAGGTGACTAATTTTTTTTTTTTGACAAGTTTTTTTTTTGATGCAAGCAAGATGAAAAAAAGGAAAGTAAAAGTGATATCCTAAAAGTGCAACAAAATTAAACCTAGAATCAAACTAAGAATAGAAACTAACAATCCTAAAAGTTGACTTGACTTTGGAGTGTCTTTAATGTGAGGCCTCCCAACAAGAATGGAACCTTTTAGGAGCCAATCAAAGTGCTTGAATTGCCCCTATATCACACGGTTTTGCACACTAAAAAGGAAGAAACAATTAACTTCCTAGAACTCTAGAAAAGGTTCCACATGGCACTTAACTAACTTCCTAAATTGGCTCTAACTAACAACTAACAATTAACTAACATGTAACAACAACCTAACCACCTAACAAACCGAAATTAACATGTGCCAAATCTGAATTTTAGAAACCAAAACAGAATGCTAACACAAACCAACCGAAAATGACCATCCAATATGCAAAAATAAGGCCACAAAGAAATTAGCACAAAAAAAACTCAAAAGAACCAAGACTTTTTATGATTTTTCTCTGCTAACATGGCATTAATAAGGCATATGAATGACTAAGAAACAGAATTCCAGCCAGCAAAGAGAAATGAAAACCGAAAATTAAAATGGAAGAGAAGGAGAAAAGAATCTCCCAAGGCTCATTGATACCACATGATGTAGGCTCTTCATGCACTTTCTTGAAGAGAGATGGATCTAGGGCTCTTTCTCCTATCTTCCTTCAATGTAAGCTTGAGAACTTCTTCTTCAAGGTAATGAAACCGAAAATCTAAGCCTAAAACTAGAGGAGAGTGATGCAAAAACAAAGGGAAAGGGAGTGAAATGGAAGGAGAGAAGGTGGACAATGGAGGAAGGCTTAGAAAAAGGAGAGGAAAAAGGTTGGAGGCCACTTCCCAAAGAGGGGGAAGATAACTCCACTCACCACCAAGGGAGGGAGAAACCCCTTGGATAAGAGCTTGAGAGAGCTCTCTAATTCTAGAGAGAAGGAGGAGAATCTCTCACTAGGAAACACTAAGTGCTCTCAAATTTTGCAAATGAATTAATGGTGCTTGTTTACAAAAGGAGAAGCCCTTATATAGGCCATGGAGAATTTCGGCGAAGGACTAGAAGAGTGGGCTTGAGCATGACTCCAAGGCCCATTAAGAGAAAAGATGAGCAAATGGCCTATACATGGCCCAAAGGGAAAAGTACAAGGCCCAAAAGTGGCCCATTTGACCTTGCAAGGCCCAAAGCTATCCTATAAGCCTAGAGAAACTATTTAGGAAGTATATTATGAGTAAAGTACACATAGATCCTCATAGGTTCCTTATTGGGCTTAGGCCCACTAGAAGAGAGAAAAGAGAAAAGGGCTTTATGAATGCTCTCTTTGGCCCGTTTGGTCTTGGCCCTTGTGAGGGGACCTCTATATGCTTTAAGTCCTTTCTCCAATGTAGTGTGGGGGTCTTCCTTGGGTATGTCCACATTATCCACACTTATCAAAACTCTGGGGGTGCCAAATCTACTAAAAATATTTTTCTTTAAAAATTTTATAACAGTTTTGGCATCTACCTGGCACAAGTGGTTGCCTCAACCTACTTAGAAACATAGTCCACAGCGACTAAAATGTACTCATTAGAAAGTGAGGCTGGTAAGGGTCCAACAAAGTCTATGCCCCAACAGTTAAAAACTTCAACTTCTAAAATGGCTGTCAGTGGCATTTCATCTCTTCTTGTCATACTTCCTGTTCTTTGGCATACATCATACTTTGCACAAATAAGTTAGCATCTTTAAATAAAGTGGGCCAGAAAAAACCTGATTGAAGGACTTTTGCTGCTGTCCTTTCTCCATTAATGTGGCCTCCATATGCTGAACTATGACAATGCCACAAAATACTCCTGGCTTCTAGTTGAGATACACATCTTCTCAATATGTGATCAGATCCAAGCTTAAACAGGTATGGGTCATCCCATACATATTGTTGTGCATCCTTCAAAAATTTCTTCTTTTGTTGCCAGGTGAAATCTTCCGGAAGTATCCCTGCAGCTTTAAAATTAGCCATGTCAGCAAACCATGGCCTCTCCTGAATCAATAACAGTTTCTCATCCGGGAACTCCTCTTGAACTTCAGGCTGTAGTGTTGTAACTTCATTGTTGATCAGCCTGGATAAATGATCTGCTATATGATTCTCACTGCCTTTCTTGTCACGAATGGTCAAATTAAATTCTTGTAAAAGTAGGATCCATCTGATCAATCTAGGTTTGGAATCTTGTTTGTTTAACAGGTACTTTATTGCAGCATGGTTTGTAAAACAAACAACCTTGGAACCAATTAAATATGATCTAAATTTTTCTAATCCATATATTACAGCTAGTAATTCTTTCTCAGTTGTGGCATAATTTATTTATGCCTCATTTAAAATTTTATTAGCGTAATATATAGGATGGAAAAAATTTAGATTTCCTCTATCCAAGCACTGCACCAATAGCATAGTCACTTGTATCACACATAAATTCAAAATTAAGTGACCAGTCTGGAGCAATTAGGACAGGAGCAGTAATCAATTTTTGCTTCAACAGTTGAAAAGCTGATAGACAAGCTTCATCAAAATGAAAAGGAGTGTCTTTTTGTAACAAATTACTGAAAGGTTTTGTAATTTTTGAAAAATCCTTAATAAACCTTCGGTAAAAACCAGCATGCCCAAGAAAACTCCTAACACCTTTGACATTGATTGGTGGAGGTAATTTTTCAATAACTTCCACTTTAGCACGGTCCACTTCAATGCCTTTATTTGAAATTGTATGGCCTAACACAATGCCTTTGGATACCATAAAATGGCATTTTTCCTAATTTAGCACTAAGTTAGTCTCTACACATCTTTTACGTACAATGTCAAGATTTTCTAAGCATAACTCAAATGATTTACTGAAAACTAAAAAATTATCCATGAAAATTTCTATACAATTCTCTACAAGATCAGCAAAGATAGAGAGCATGCACCTTTGAAATGTGGCTAGAGCATTACAAAGTCTGAAAGGCATCTTTCTATAAGTAAAAACACCATAAGGATAAGTAAATACTATTTTTTTTGGTCTTCTGGTGCTACTGCAATTTGATTGTAGCCTGAATAACCATCCAAAAAATAGTAGTATGCTTGTCCAGCCAATCTCTCCAACATTTGGTCCATGAAAGGTAATGGAAAGTGATCTTTTCTTGTAACTTGATTGAGCTTCCTGTAATCTATACACATCCTCTAACTAGTTACTGTACATGTAGGAATGAGCTCATTGTTGTCATTTTTCACCACTTTCATACCTCCTTTTTTTGGTACAACCTGTACTGGACTCACCCAAGCACTATCAAAAATTAGATAGATCATCCCAGCTTCCAACAATTTGATGACCTCCTTTTTAACAACTTCTTTCATTGTTGGATTTAATCTTCTCTGAGGTTGTGCTACAGGCTTATACTCTTGCTCCATAAAGATGTGGTGCATACAATATGAAGGGCTAATTCCTTTTAAATCACTCAGCTTCCACCCAATTGCCTCTTCATTCTTCTTTAGGATCTCAGTTAATTTTTCTTCTTCCTCATTTGACAAGTTTTTGCTAATGATAACTGGTTTTTGTCCTTCAGCATCTAAAAAGACACTTTAAATGTAAGGACAACTCTTTCAGCTCTAACTTTTGAACTTCCGAAACTTGCTTTTGAGGAAAGGTCTCCACTACCTCTTGTTTACTATTACTTTCTTTTCCTGCATCTAATCTTTGTAGAATCTGCCTAACTTCTTCGGCTTCCAAATCATTAAGATTTTCAACAGCTCCTATCAAAGCCTTTTCAATAAGACTTGAATTTTGCATTACATTAAGCTGTCCTTCAATGACCTCCTCTTCAACATCAATCTTGAAACAACTTTGTTTATCTACTGGATATTTCATTGCTTCAAAAACATTAAAATTCACCTCTTCATCTTGAACTCGTACCTTCAGTTTGCCATCATCAACGTCTATGATTACTTTAGCAATTTTCATAAACGGTCTTCCTAAGATCAAGGGTACTTCAGCATCCTCTTCCATGTCCATTATCACAAAGTCTACTGGAAATACAAATTTCTCCACCTTTACCAAGATATCTTCTGCCACACCATAAGGAAACTTCATTGATCTGTCAGCCAATTGTAATGTCATCTTTGTTGGCCTTATCTCTATATCTCCAATCCTTTTAAGCATTGAGAGTGGCATTAGATTTATGCTTGCTCCCAAATCCAGTAATGCTTTCCCTACCGGCATGTGACCAATAGTGACGGGGATTGTGAAACTTCTTGGATCCTTGGTTTTAGGTGGTAATGCCTTTTGGATAATGGCACTACATCCAGCTTCCAATTCAGTTGTTTCTTCTGAAAATCTTCTCTTCTTTGTTAATAAATCCTTCATAAATTTTGCATAGGTGGGCATTTGCTCCATAGCTTCCATGAATGGGACATTAATTTGAAGCCTTTTAAAAATGTCCATGAACCTTGCAAATTGTCTTTCTTTGTCCCGCTTTGAAGGATTCTTTGGGTAAGGCATGCTTTTTAATTGAGGCAATTCTTCATCTACCTTGCCTTTGCCCTTCTCTAACTCACTCTTTTTGTTTTTCTCTTTTTCATTTTCTCTATTTACATTTTCTCTTGTTTCTTTTTCAATTTCTTTTTCTTTTTCTTTTTCTTTTTTATTTTCTTTTTCACACTCTTTCATATCTTTTTCTTTTTCTTTTTCACACCCTCTCATATCTTTTTCTTGTCTTTTTCTCAAAATCTCTTCTTCTTCTTTTTGTTTCTCTCCTAGCTTAACTCCAATTTGTCTTCCCCTTCTGGTTGTGATAGCCTTGCAATGCTCCTTTGGATTTGGCTCAGTATTAGCTCCATACTGAGGTCATTGATTTTCAGTAATTTATCGGGCTAATTGTCCCACTTGAGTCTCCAAATTCTTTATTGATGCCTTAGTATTTTTCTGGTTTGTTAAAGAAGCTTGCATGAATTTCTCCAAGGTATCTTCCAGTCTTGAAGTCTTCTCCATCAAAGAAGGATAGTTACTTTGATATGGTCTATTTGAAGAACTTGGTTCTTGTTTCCATCTTTGTCCTTGATGTTGATTACTCCTCCACCCCTGAAATTGTTGGTTAGAATAATTGGAATTGAAATTATTTGGTTTACCTTGGTTATTCATATAATGAACTGTCTCCTCTTGTGCTCCACAATAACCATTCGGATGTTCACCTCCACAGAAATCACATCTTGCATTTTGTTGTTGTATTGGTTGTGAAGAGTGCACAGAATGTAATTGCTGTGGGAGTTTGGCCATTTGTTAAGTTAAAGCTTCAATCTGTTGAGTCAAGATTTCATTTTGGGCCAAAATAGCATCTGAAGTATTCAAATCTAGAACTCCTTTCCTCTGAATTTGTTGACGATCGTGCTGAGCTTGATAATCCATTGAGGATAAAGCTTCTATAATTCTAGTAGCTTAATCAGCATCAACTGTCATCATTGTGCCACCAACTGCAGCATAATTCTATCAGCTTAATTCTAGTAGTTAAATTGGACATCTATCAGCTTCACAAATAGTCCAAACTCTTCTTCTTCATCAAGCTCACTAGCGGATTCTTCTTCATTGATAGAAGTGGCCTTGAGAGCTAGACCTTTCTTCTTGGGAGATTTTTCTTCCTCTTCCGCCATCCTTAATTCTTTCAACTCTTGTTCCTGTTCTTGTAACTTACCGAATAGTGTAGCAAGAGATATTTCATTGATGCTAGGAGATTGTTTGATGGCGATGACTAGAGGTTGACATTCCCTGGTGAGACTTTTTAACACTTTATGAATAAGTTCTTTATTAGTATAAGTCTTGCCAAGAGTAATAAGATGATTTATAATAAGGGTGAACTTCTTTTGCATATCAACAATTGTTTCTCTAGAATTTAATCTAAAGCTTTCATATTGACTAGTTAAGGTACTAATCTTAGAGTCTTTGATATCACTTGTACCTTCATGGGTTATTTGTAAGGCATCCCATATATCCTTGGCGGATTTACATGTAACTACTCTAAAGAATTCATCAGGGCCTAAAGCTAAAGTGATTAGATTTTTGGCTTTATAGTTATATTGGACTTTCTTTTCTTCTTTGCTAGTCCAATCATCCATCAATTTTTCTACTTGTTTACCATCTACAATATGCATGGGTATGAAAGTACCATTTTTAATTGCATTCCAAACTTTAAGATCAATAGATTGTACAAAAAATTTTATCCTTTCTTTCCAAAAAGCATAGCCTTCCCCATTGAAAGCAGGAGGTCTATTTGTGGCACCACCCTCAGGAAAAAGATTTAGAGAATTAGAGGTCATTGTTCTCTTGAACCTATTAAGCTTGATCTACCAAGAGTCAAGCTCTGATACTACTTGTTGTTCAAGTGGCCTCAATACTCAAGAGGGGGGGTGAATTGAGTTTTAAAACTTTTAGTTGGAATGCCTTTGAAATTGATTTCTTTTTCACTAAGTATGTTTGTATGTAAGAAATAGCAAATGTAGAACAAGAATCAATATGAGAAAGTGTGTAAATGTTGCTAAGGCAATTTATTAAACACTTGGTGTGCAACACTTTAACTTAGCCTAGTTACTCAAGTTCAAGCAATAATATCACAATCAAATCAATATACCAATTAAGTACAATAAGAAAATGCAAGAGAGTAAGGAAGAAAAGCTTACAAACCAATTTAACGAGTTCCACCAACCCGGTGTATGTCTCGCCTTCAATCCTCACTAGCACAAGGGCAACCCACCCAATCTCTCAAACTCTCAATACCCAAAGGTTGAACCCCAACCTTTGGGACCACTCAACCTAGAGTGAATAAACTTGGTGTTTTGATGTTTGGTTTTACAATTAATAAACTCTCTCAATAGAGTAGATGAACAAATGAAGGCTTACACAATTTCTAACTCTCACAAGAGAGGATTTACAAATATAAGCTCTAAGTTTCAAAAAATGAAACTAAACAAAGAAATAGAACTCACAAGACTCAAGATTTAATTTTCCTTTGATGGATTTTTTTTTTGCTCTTAGTAGCTTGAAGGAGTCTTACATTTATAGGCCTTGGAGAGGTGCCCTAAAGTCTTCAGAGCCGTTACACAACATGGGCATTCGAGTTGGAATGGAGAAGTGAGCTGGTTTCCCACTTAAAAATGCTTTTCCCTAAATTCTGGCACTAGTGTAATCGATTAGGCCTCGAGCTATAATTGATTATACTTTAAATTTTTCAGTGTAATTGAGTAGGTAATCGATTAGGCTTGTAATCGATTAGCCAAGAGACAGAACCTTGCTAATCGATTATTCTTTACTCTGTAATCGATTTTGAGTGGCACCTGATGCATTTAATTGTGTTACACAGCATAGTAATCGATTATGACTCATGTGCAATCGATTATTATACAAACAGAAACTCTGTAGTCGATTAGTTCTTCAATGGTAATCGATTAGTGGCCTTACAGAACATTGGTAATCGATTGTTTCATCCTTGTAATTGATTAGCATATGCACCTGATGCTTTTAATTGTTTTTCTCAGCTTGGTAATCGGTTGGCCTCCTTGGTGCAATCGATTAGGTGACAAACAGAGGCTTCATAATAGATTAGTTTTGATGAGCTAATCGATTAGGTGTTTGACAGAACTTCAGTAATCGATTATAACAAGTCCTGTAATCGATTAGGCTTCGTGTTTTTGCAGGTCTGGTGTTGTTTTCTCTATTTTTCTCTTTTAAGTGTTCTTTTATAAACACTTGTTCTCTTTGCCATGATTCTTTAATTGCTTTTTGATCTCTTTGTCATTATCAAAATTATGCAACCTAAAATACATATTCAAACACATCCAACATAATCCCATCATCAATATAGCATCATCATCAATTCAACCATACAATGGTTCAGTGCCATTCACACACACATACAGAACAAAACTTGACTCTATCACCCATCAGATAATTACTCATCATAATCATGATCAAACATCATAATGGAGATGCTAACGTAGATACAATCAACAATTAGCATAATCATGACATAATCTCTCTCTCTCTCTCTCTCTCTCTCTCTCTTTTCCTTGGCATTTCCCAGCATGCTTGGTGCTTCCCTCCGTAGTATTTGTGATATCCCTGTAAATGATTACTAAAAATAGCAACAACAAGGGCGAGTACTGAAAATCATTAATTAATATAGAAGAAAGTCGAAGTAAGAAAAGGTATATCCTTAACCTTCCATTCAACTTACTCTCAATTCTATTTACTCTTCTATTCATCATAATTAAATCCCATATATACACTTACGCTTAATTCACCAGTAACATAAAATTCTTATTTAGTATATCAAGAGCCACTTAGACTACGGTATCACTTTACATATAATTGTATATGTCAATCAACTTTTAACCACAACATATATTTCCTTATTCAATTACCGTCACTTAGAATAAACATACAAATATTACATAACTTATATATTATCATCTGTCACACCAAATTATTTTAGTTCAATTTTCATTAATCAATCCTTAATCCCTCGTCCCTTGACCACCTATACAATTGCATTCAATCATAACACATTACTTAATCATCATGTCAATCACACAGATACACTCAAAACATGATCTCAATCATCAACACTACTCAGTCACAATTGGATTACCATAAGCCACTCAAGCTATAAATGACAACATACATAAAACACACACATATATATATATTTTGAATTCTTCATCACTTAAAAAATTACAAAACTAATGCATGATGGACATACATTCCAATATCAATACATAATAGCATGAATGACACTCACTCAGAGTACATTATGACTTACTAATATTCAGATACTAAAAAGGATCGACTGTTAGCTAGGGGTCCTGTGTGACCACCTATGAACCCTACCTGGTCCACCGAGCCCAACCTGGCTTCGCATCTCCCCACTAGGTCCTCCCTGACCACTGGGTAGCTCAACTGGGCCATGCTTGACCATAGGACCTAAAACGAGGGGTAACTATACCTGATCGGTCGTCCACACCACATAATAACCACATATATCCACATATCACATTATCAACTCAATTTAGTTCTCAATCATTCATCTTGGCACTACGGCCATTAGCATAACTCAACCTAAAAAGGGATTCAATTAGCCATTATAGTAAACAGATAAATAACTAGCCACTCGGGCAAATAAATAAACAACTAGCCACTCAGACGCCTCATTTTTAAACAAAATGGTGGCCACTCAGACACATCGTCTCTCAATTCTTTTCTCTGTCATATATCATTCTCAATTATATTATGATCTTAATTTGAAAGCTTATCATTCATCATTTATTTATTTCATTCCAAGCCACTTAGGTGAAATAAGACTCGATCATTTAATCATCACTTAGCTATAAACTCACATGCATTAATTTCATTAGGTATCTTTTAATTTTCACAATATAGGCCACTCCGGCACAAATAATGCAACAATTCACATTCACCACTCAGGTGCACTCTCATGTATATAGTTATCCATTTGATAAAAAATTATAAGTTTATAATTTTCCACCTAATATCATTCTCGATACTTTATTATTTAGGAACTCATCCTTATGCCTATGTATACTTCTAATACTCATTATCCATTAAATTCATCAAGGGTTTATCATCAATCCTTTCATTTTATCAATACACATCATAAGTAAAAACAAATCTCAATTCCTTATTCTTATTACTTTAATGTCACAATTTCATCACAACTCACATTATACAATTTATAACTTATACACATATAAGTAAACTCAATATTAAATTTTATTTCTAATGCCTTTTTCCAAACACCGATTGGAATCATTAACCATTCTACATTAATTAAGACTCTGGACACCCTCTTACCTCGACTTTATGCTTTCAATGTTTGCTCTTGGTGCTGGTTACATCTTATATCTCGACAAATTTTGATCTTGTTTCCAAAGTCTGCTTCAACTAACGACCCTCATATGCTCAGTCTGTAACTCACGGTTCACCAAAACACGAACCCATTAACACCGCATGCCACTTTTGAATGCCAAAAGCCTAGTTTTATCCATTCATGAGCTTAACTTCCTACTTTCAAAGGAAAATGAAGCTTCCTCTTTGTATGGGTAATCAAGGTTTGAAAAAGAACACCACAAAATAAGAAATTGGAAACATCAATACGCTTACCACTCTTCTATGGTCACGATGGTGTAGCCAATTTCAAGTTCTAGTAAGAATTGTGACCCCAATCCAGCTTCCATTCATGCAACCATGAAGGAAGAAAAAGCCATTTGCATTTATTTCATGCGTGAAATGATGAAGGAAGAAGAAGATATTGATTCTTTTAACTTAAGGGAAATTTGGTCATTTTTCCATTTTCTTTTCCTTTTCAAATATTCTTTTATTCACATAAGGTAGGTAACTTTACTTTTTACTTCTTGGTAACTCTTAATTTACCATCACCATTTAAATTAACTTTAAATTCATAATTTTTAAATCACCAAATTTAATTATTTGGATTTTATTAATTAATTAGCAACTTCATATTAACTAATAATAACTAAAAATTAATTTAATTTACTATTTAAAATAATTAATTATTTATAAGACACGATTAATTTAATTTAAAACCAAGGATATTACACAATATTTTTTTAAGGAAACATTATCAAAACATTATCGATTATTATTGGAAAATTCTTATTCGCATCACTTACATTATTAAAGAGATGTCTAACCACTCTTTCCCTTAATTTAATATATTTCAAGAAAGGAAACATTATTAATTTATTTCAACAGAAGGAAACAAAATCAATTTATTTCATGCAATATTTAAATATGGCATACTATAATTGACTTAGTGGGAAGTTGAATGATTTACATAAAGTCTTAAATCTTAGTCTAAACCTCATTACTTTTATCTATACATAAAAAAATATTAGTTAACATATTAATCTTAAAATAAATAAATAACATTTTATTGTAAACTTATAGCCTTACAAGTCTATGAACACAACTCACACATAATTTCTTGATATTATTGATTCAATATTGAAAATATTAATCAATGTATTTCAAAAGGAAATTTTTGGTTTATGCATTTGAAAACATCAATTATTTTTGTTATAGGATACTATTATCTAATAGATGTTGGATATACAAATTGTGAAGGATTTCTAGCTCTATATAGAGGTTATTGGTATCATCGTAGTGAAAGGAGACGTGGGTACACCAATATACAAGGAAGAGTTGTTCAATATGAGGCGTGGGTTATGAGAAAACTTATTTAGTTTAACTTTATTATCTATCTGTGAGGATTTGTTCCTTTTTTTGATGTCTTATTATGAATGTTTTTAATTTAATTATGTTTCAATTTAATTCTATAATGTACTCAAGTGGTTGCTTTGAAATTATTGGATAACTTAGTTTCTAATTTGTTTAATGTTTCATATTATCTACATGAAGGATTTATATGTAGGATAAAATATTGGCCTGTCAAATGGAAGAAAAAAATCTAGAATTATTTTAAGGAAACATGTTACATTTTTATAAACTATTTAATTTAAATTTGTAAATAAAAAACCAAACAGAAAGAAAATAGCTGCATTTAGATGTATAACATGATGATTTATATAATATTTAAATATAAAAATATTAACATAATTTTTAAGAATAATTTAATTAAGATTATATTTTTTAATGTACAATTTTTTAAAAATCATGTTATGTTTTTCCAATATTATATCTCATTTTTTGACAAAACGTTTGCATATAATTTATATATTATCTTAACGTTATCTGTTCCACTCAAACATAAGATATAATAGCACAATGCGATCTGGACATCTTATCTAATGTACATCAAACATGGGATAGGATAAATGACTATTCTACTCTTATACTATTGTCTTATCCTATTTTATCCTACCTATCAAACACGTCCTAAAAGTCTTTTTTACATGAGAAAGAAGTCCACACAAAAGCCAAATCCCACACTATAATCATTTTTGTGTGGGAGTCATGCCCCAAACAAAAATTCTCATGGAAACTTTGCAAAGGATTCTAAAGAGGCATCTATTTATTCCCAAGTTTGTAGCTTTTAAAACTATCTTGAATCTCGATCAAAATAAAATGTATCCCTTAAGAGACATTTGGCACAAGGTTTTTTTAGTTTCCCGGAAATTTTAACTTAGGAATCATATTTTCCCATGTTTGTTATTTCATTTTTTAAAACCATTCCTAGGAAACTAAAATTATTAGGAAAGTTTTTTTAGTTATATTTTATAAAGTTTTCCAATAAAACATTGTCAAGTAAAAGATAAAAATCTTAGTTTCCTAAGTAGGTGAAAAGTTTTAGTTATACTTAATATTTTAAAGAAAATTTTAAGCATACAAAACACACTTTAATATTTTCAGTAATTATAATTTCCGAGAATTAAGATTTTCAAAAAACATAATTCTTAAAAATTTAAAATCATTCTAGATACCAAACATTTCCTAAGTGCAAGTTAGTAGATATTATGGAAAAATCTTTCGGGAACATTCTATAAAGAAAAATTATTCATATGATTCTCTATACAAAAAATGTTTACAAAGATAAATGGGGGAAAAACTCAAGGATGATATAAAATGTTTTAGGTGAAGAAGAAAGATAAAAAGGAAAAATAGTGTTATAAAAATTTAGCTTAATTACCATTTTGACCCTTTAGCTTTGTTAAATATTTGATTTTGGTCCTTCCATTTTTAATTACATAATTTTAGTCCTTAAACTATTCAATTTGTTGACATTTGGTTCCCCAACTTTGAATTGCATGCTTATAATCTTTAAACTATTTAATTTGTTAGCACATTTGATCCCTTATTTATTTTTCGTTCAACTGATAGAATAAATTTCTAATATATGTCGGTATATAATAAAATATTTTAATATAACATTTTTATTTTTGTTTCTATAAAAATATTTTCTATTATCATATAATAAGTTTAGATATTTATAAAAAGTAATTATACAAAAATATGATTAATGAGACAAAAATAAGGAAGGAGATTAAATGTATGAAAATTGAATTTTTTTAAGGGTTTAAATCGTGTAAATCAAAGTTAGGGGACTAAATATCAACAACTTGAATAATTTAAAGACTAAATTTATATAATTAAATATTAACCAAAATCAATCATTTAATAAATTGAGGGATCAAAATATAATTAGCCCTAAAAGTTTCATAGAAAAGTATTATATGAATAATATATACTCTTCTTAAAAAATGCCACCTTAATTTTTTTTATCAGCAAAAATAATAATATAATAATAAATAGGTACAAGGGCTACCTCAACCCATATACAAAACTAAAGCACTTACAACCATGTAAGACATAGTAAGGGTTCCCTATACCACTCCATAAATTCTCTAGAGAAACCTTTCATACAAACTTAAGTCAAGCCCAACTTCTAAACTGTACCAATTCAAACATTTTTGGCACACAAACACTCTTGATTCCAAAAATGACATTATTACAGTCTTCCAAAATCATCCACACAGTAGCAAACCAAATAACAGTAAGTCCGTGTTTCATTCTAGAACCAACACCAAGACCCAAAAAACATTTAAAAATATCTTTACCCTCACCAGGTAACACTGAGTAAACACCCAGCCAGTCAAAACAATTTTGCCATAAAAGATATGATCTTCTGCAAAAGAACGTCAAGTGAAAGGTTGACTCCACACATTCGTTACAAAAAACACAAAGTAAAGATGAAGTATCCAAATTAATCCCACGAGCAGCTAAATTTGACTTGGATTGTATTTTGTCGAACAAAAGACGCCATCCAAAACCCACCATATTAAGAGGAACCGTAGTAGTCTAAAACAAATGAACAAAAGATGGTCCCTACAACTCTAGGTCATGACAAATGATCTTGTATATTGAACAAACAGAATAGCAACCTGAAGGATCTCCCAGCCATGACCAAGAATCTTGAGATGTAAGACTGACACCATCAAACCCACTTAGCATCTGGAGCAAATGTGACACCAATTTATGTTCCCAAACAAATAACTCTCTTCGCCATCTGAAATTCCAGATCCATTGATCCCTTTCCCACTGACCTATCCCAATCAAAGATGCATCCTGCTGAGAAGAAATGGAAAACAACCTTGAGAAACAATATTTTAGACTTCTCTCCCCCACCCAACAATCCGACCAAAACCGAATAAATGAACTATCCCCAACGACCCTTCTGACATTTTCCCTAAACCACTATCCCTCATCTGACTCTTTTAAGACATTCCCCAAAACTCTCCACCATCTAGACCCTTTGTTGAACACCTCCCCATTCCCAGTAAGAACACCAGACCCATACTTTGACATAATAATCTTACCCCACAAGCTATCCTTTTCAACTAACAACCTTCAAACCCATTTCCCCAATAATACAAAATTAAACTTCCTCAAATCCCTCACCCTCAACCCACTTGCTTCTTTTACCTAACATACCTGATCCTATTTTACCCAAGAAATCTTTTTCCTATCCTCAGTACCACCCCATAAAAGGATCTTTGCAAAGAGGTTAGTAAATTAATAACAGTAACAAGAGCTTTAAAATATGAGAAGAAAAAGAGAGGTAAAGAAGATAGTATCGATTTCAAGGGACAGAGATGACCACCAAAGGACAAATAACGCTTATTCTAGGAGGATAACTTTTTACGAAATAGATCAACAATAGGATCCCAAGTACTCACTCTTCCGGGAATAGCCCCCATGGGAATTCCCAAGTAAACAAAAGGCAACCGTGAGAGTTTACAACTCAATAGAGCAGTACAACATGACACCAAGTTAAACCCGGATACAAAGTCAAAACACCCACCAAATTACTCTTATAAAAATTCACCTTTAACCCGGATACCAAGCCAAAACACCTCAATATACTCTTCAAAGATATAATACTACTCAAAGAGCACTCCCCAAAAAACACAGTATCATCCGCAAATTGTAAATGAGACACACAAACTTGGTTCTCTCCCACACAAACACCTTTCAACAAGCTCTTCTGCACTGCCTCATGCATTAATCCACTCAACCCCTCAGTAACAATTAGAAATAAAAAAGGAGCCATTGGATTACCTTGTCTAATACCCTTTCTCATAACAAACTCTGAAGTTAGACTCCCATTAACAAGAACCGACATAATCAAGTAACTCCTTATCTAGCGTTCCCACCTACTTGTAAACCCCATCCTTCTCATCATATATAATAAGAATTCCCAACAAACAGAATCATTAGCCTTCTGAAAGTCAACCTTAAAGATCAAACAAGACTTACGTCTCGACTTCACATCATCAATAAGCTAATTTATCACCATCACCCCATCCAACATATTCCTTTCACCCATAAATACAGATTGATTTTCACTAATTAATCCACCAATTACACACTTCAACAGTGTTGCTAAAACTTTAGCAATAATCTTATAGAGACACCCCACCAAAGAAATAGGCCTGAAATCACCAAGTCCCGATTGAGTCAACCCTTTTGGAATTAAAGCTAAAAGAGAAGCGTTTGTTTCTCTGTAGGATCCTAGATAAGTAAAAATCATCCATCATTTTGCACGCATCCGACTTCAAAAGGCTCCAAAAAAATTTAATAATCTTAAAATTATACCCATCAGGCCTTGGGCACTTCGAACCATCACACTCCCAGGCCGCCAACCGAATCTCCTCCTCAGTAAATTTCTCATTAATTTCTATGTTAGCCTCCTCACCCAGCACAGAGAAAGCAACACCATCCAACACTGGCCTTTTCCAATCATCCTCCTAAAATTTTTGCTTAAAAAAAATTCTTCACCCCTTCTTTCACCAAACTAGGTTCTTCCACCCAAGCACCGTTAACACATAATCTGTGAATAACACCCCCTTCTCCTTTTGTTGATTGATGCATAAAAAATTTAGTATTAGAATCACCTTCCTGCAACTATTGCAATCTAGACTTTTGACGCAGGATTGAGTCCTCCACACTAGAAACCCTCTATAATTTAGCCACTAAATTCTTACGCAACAACATCTCCTCCTTAGTTTACCTACCTTGCTCCTCAACTAAATCTAAATTTTTAATCTTATCCTCCAGCTCCTTCACCTTTAAATGAGTCATCCCAAAATTTTCCTTATTCCACACCTTTAATACTTGTTTCAACCCCTTCAACTTATCTTTAAGTATCACAACCCCCACCCCTCACCGTGTACTTTTTTCCATGCCTCCTTCACAACCGACTAAAAACTGAGCTCATTCAACCAACAATCAAGGACACAAAATAGTTCAGGACCTCAATCCTCCTCCATCACTTTTAATATCAAAGGGAAATGATCAGACAAGGTTCTATTTAACGCCAACTGAACATAATTTAGAAATAAAGCTAACCACTCTTGAGAACAAAGGAACCTATCCAGCCTGCTTCTTGCACTTTCGTTTGGCCTATACCATGTGAACCGCCTCCCATGAAGCGGGAGATCCACCACCCCCATATCCAAGATAAAATCATTAAACATATTTATCTCAGATCCACCTATATCCTTCACCATACCAATCCCATATCGTTCCTCCCCGCATCTAACAGCATTGAAATCACCAAACATACACCACACAGAGCACTCCTCATGACCCATTCTTCATTGAATTAACTCATCCCACAATCGTTTTTTCTCCACCAATACGCATAATGAATACGCATTTAGATTAGCACAAGAAGACCAATTACCTTTCTAGCACCCCAACACCCCCAAATAGCCAGACCCCTCAAAGACTTATCTTCTCTAAAACAACCTCTTATCCCACACACACAATAAACCCCCAGCAGCTCCAATGGCCGACACAACAACCCAATCAAATTTTGAATTATTCCACACAAAGCTCACCACCTGATTATCCATAAATTGCAATTTAGTTTCCTAAATCCCAATAAAAGACACTTTCTCCCTACACACCAAATCCGTAACCATTTTCTTTTTTAATCTCTTACCCAATCCCCTCATATTATAACTAACAATCTTCATTAACAATCAACAACAACCCACTATATGTACCCCCTACCTGACTCTTATTCTTCTCCTTTTGGTCACTTACCTCCATGTCCGTCATACGCTGAATCACTCCCTCTCTGTTCCCCTCAAACGTAACACCTATTTTTTCCCAATCCCCCAGAGTTGACACGCTTCATCATGAGTTTTTTCACCCTCAAGGACCCCCCACAATCACCATCAAAACACACACCACTACTAACCTCTTGGTCCTTTCCCCGTTCAACCTTTAGTCTTTCAAAACTTTCGCCATACCCAACCCTTTTCATACATGGAATGTTATCATGCTCCCGCCAAAACTCCTGCCACTCACGTATCTATACCTTCCTTAACATTTTCTTTTTTATTTTTTTAAATTTTTGCTTCCATATACTTCTCCCTTTACATCAATTAGTATTATAGGTAAAGGCCCCAAAGGAACCTAACAATGTAGGCTCAGAGTGCACCTTATATACCTCCCTATCATGCACCTGCATATCCTTATTATCCAAAGATACATAGCCCAAAGGTAAGCTCACTTGTTGCAAATTTCAAGTGCACACGTGACTGCCATGGACAGGATTAGAACAACGAGAAAGGTCATGACTTTTATCCAGTAAAGCTCCAGATTTATGTGATGATAAACCGCACTCATGCAAATCTGGTTTAAATAATTTGTGATTCTCATTTAATTTAAAATTGTGTAAATTACCAGAAGTACCCTCCCCCGGAAGCCCACTATCAGACATCATTTTCTGGTCACCACCATTAGTGAAGATCAACATAATCGACTCAGTATCATCCTCACTGACAATTGACAAATTATTAGAGCACCTATCATGACCCTTGTTACACAAACACCCTTTGCTCTCCTCCCTGCTTAACTCCTCCACACATCGAACAAAATAGACACACCTATTAATTTTAATATCATCATGTTTTACGACCACACCCTTCATTGATGTTCTTACCAAGAGTCTCGCATAATCCAACCTGCCAAAACTCCCTATGTTATCATCCATCATCACATACGACCCAAACGTAGCAACCACTTTACTAAAGAATGATTCTTGCCACACATCCAATGGAAATCCCGTACACCTAATCCATGCCAATCATTGACCCGATACCTCCTGTGGTGCCCATGGTGTTAAGGATACAAACACCGATGACAACCAATCTTCAGCACACTTCAATAACTCATAAAGATCTTCACCTTCTAGAGCAGACAAAAAAACCATGTTATCCCCAATGTATTTAATGCGAATTGCAAATAGGCCTTCCAACACAAAATATTCATAAAGGGTGTATAACCGCGCTATATCGGTTAACCAACCAACGTACCCATCCTACAACCATGACATAGAGGACGTCTCAATGAACAACTCCTGGCCACGCCACTCCTCCTCCTCACACTCCACCTTCTTCACCCTTCATTCCTTTAACAGAACACCAAAGATCACTGCCTGGGCATATGACACATTGGCCTTCCCCTTATAAGTTCTTGTTGCACATCCACCTCGTAACAGTGCACCTGACTCAACCATACCCTTACCTCTTGTAAATCGCGGAAGATTGACCCGTAATTTCATCTCACCTATCCTCACTTGATCCAACTCCTCCTCTAAGGATAATGGATTTACCACATCAAGAAATCGTACAAACCCATATTTCCTCCCAAACTTGTCTCTTTTCCCTGGTATGAACACCTCTCATACTCGTCCCCATCTTTGAAACATACACCATAAGTCTTGATACATCCAATCCTCCAAAAAATTTATGTGAACACCATCAGATTAAAGGATAATAATATGACCCATCCCCCTCCCATTTGAAGTTTTTAATTGTAAATCTGCATCAAATTGGTTAACACTGATTTAAGAAATGGTGTGGTCCCTGTGCATGTTGAATTTGAAAATTCATTAGTTAAATAATTGTGCTTGTTCAATTCAAATTAATTATGGTCTTTTAGTTTCGATTTGTTCATTGGCAATTGAAATGCTTAACTGGTCATTCATTCGTAAAATTGGCAATCACATTCCAATTTCATCTCATTGCTGTGTACATTAATTTGTCAATTTCTGGGGGTCCAATTGAAAGTTTCTTTGTGAACACTATCAGATTAAAAATAATAATGTGGCCCATCCCCCTCCCATGCTCCTGGGTCTTCCAACAACAAGCTCCATTTCTAATTCCACTAAGAGCATGGGGGTCTGAAGAGGCCTAAGGAGTTTGAAGGAAAAGAGGCAACAAGGGGTTTAAGAACCCAAAAATCAAAAGAGATGGGATCTTTTCTTCATCTCTTTAAAAAAACACTTCTCTAAAATAACCAGTAATAATAGAACCCTTCTCTTAAAAACTGCAGTAATCTCTTCTCTAAAAATTTACACATTATCTTCCTCTAAAATTCATCATCTCCATTCTCCCATTTTCATCACCATTCAACTTCACCATCTTCCCCATCTCATTAAAAGCAAAAAAAATAGAGAACCCAAACCACAACATCATTATCTTTCTTCATCAATCAACAACAAAGACCAAAAGAATACAAAAACAATAAACCCAACAACAAGGAAACCAAAAATAGAAAAGAGAAAAGGGAAGAGGAAGATCTCCCCGGCACCACCCCGACGACTCTGACCCCCTCCACGCGAACCATCGGGTCCGACCCCTCTCCGCGTGAACAACCGCGTCGACCCTAGCCCCGCGTCGCTGATCCTCTACGCGAGCCCCATCCGAGGTGATCCCGGCCCAGAACCGCCCGCCACCGTCACTGTTCCCTCTCCCTCTCGACCGGTCTCTCCCCCTTTCTCCCTCCTCTGAATCTCTTTCTCTCTGCCGCCTCTCCTCTTTGTTCACTTCTTTCTTTCTTAGCTTTAGGTTTAATTTTTTGTTTCCTTAGCTGTTGGGCCTCATTATGAGGCCCATTCCTTTTTCTTTTATTTGGCACACCTTTCCTTTTAGTCATAGGCTTCAGTTTTTCTGAGGCCTGGTGGTTCTAGAATTTGTTTTTTTGTTTTTAAAAAAGGGTTTACACAAAACACAAATTAAAATATAAACCTTTTAAAAAAAGGAAAATAAACAGATTTATGTTTTGTTTTAAAACTAAAATAGAATTTGAATGTGAATACCCTACCGTTTTTTCTAAAGTATAATAATAAATGACCTTTTATACTAAAATACATTAAATTTAAAATACTAAAAAAGAGGAGAAAATACAAAATGAGTAAATTTGTCTATGCTTTATTAAAGGTTCAAATACCTCTTCTCAAAATTTTTTAGAAAAAGAGAGAATTGTTTCTATGCCAAATTCAAATTAGGATATATTAAGATCTAGTTGACCATTTTATATTAAATGTATATATATTTTTTTTTAAAATAAATTGTCATAAAATCTTATGAGCGATGTCGTGTGAAATTACTTTTGCCTACATCAGCTTTATAAGACTTTGAAGGTTTATGCACGTGCGATCTCCTTCACCTTGTATATCTCCCTTTATGAATTTTCTTTCATTACTAAAAATCAAATCAATCAAAAATAATTCCAAGTACAATTTTAAATATTTTAGTATCATTTCAAAACTAATTCCCAAATAACTATGTAACCCTGATTTCTCGAAAGTTTGAGAATACATAGGAGCGGGAATCAATTCCTGCCGGACCCACTTTCCTTTGTTTAATTTCCAAGTCTCTGTTATTATCTTGATCAATTCTATGTTGTTAATACTTAATTTTAAAACCTTATTCTATCGCGAGGAGATTAATTTAGATGAGACGTCTTGTTAACCTCTTATTTTAAACCTCCCTTATTAAAAAACTATTTATTATAAAATGAGGTTAATTTAGACGAGACGTCTTGTTAATCTCATGTTTTTAATATTTTTAATACTATTTATTATAAAATGAGGTTAATTTAGATGAGACGTCTTGTTAATCTTATGTTTTCAATATTTTTAATAATATTTTAAAAAAGAGGTTAATTTAGACGAGACGTCTTGTTAACCTTTTTAAATTTTCAATCGGTTGTTATCTATTAAATAATAATATTTTTAAATGGGATTAATTTAGACGAGACGTCTTGTTAATCTCATTATATTTTTCAATATACAATAACAATGATGTTTTTAAAAAAGAGGGATTAATTTAGACGAGACGTCTTGTTAGTCTTTTCCTATTTTCAATATATTTTATTTTTTCATAGAAAATGGTTAATTTGGACGAGACGTCCTGTTAATCATTTGTTTTAATTAATCAAATTATTTTATCTCATCTTATTTAATTTTATGTTAATATCTAATTTGTGTTACAATTTAAGGTTAATTTAGACGGGACATCCTGTTAATCCTTACTGTCACTGCTTGGTTTCTCATTGTCATTGTTTGGTTTCTACTGTCACTGTTTAGTTTCTCGCTGTCATTGTTTAATCTTCTATTGTCATTGTTTAGTCTTTACTGTCACTATTTAGTCTTTTACTGTCACTGTTTGGGATTCTTACTATTACTGTTTGGTTTCTTACTGTCATGTTTAGTCCCTTACTATCACTATTTGGTACTTTACTGTTACTGTTTGGTCAAGTTGTTCGATTTAAGATTAATTTGGACAAGACATTCTGTTAGTCTTATTTCAAAACTTCCTTGTCTATTTTGCCTGTTCCTTTTCTAAAGAAGTTTTAAAAAATAATTTATGGGCTACTTATAATGCGCGCTATCAATTTGAGGTAACTGTTTGATAACGGACAGGTCTGAGGTGTTAATACCTTCCTCACCTGTAATTCGACTCTCGAACTTAGAATTTCACTTTTATCGCTTGTGCTTTTAAAAGAGTTTTTTCCAGTATTTAACCTTTGAAAAATATTGGTGGTGACTCTCTATTTTTTTCTAAAGGATTTCAAACCGTTTTACAATGAATGTTTTAAGGGTCAGCTGTCCCACTGCGATCCTGGTTGCAACAAATGACGACTCCACTGGGGACTTAGAGAGTCAAGCCAATCAAGTTGATAACGGATATTTTTAAATAGCCTGTTAATTATTTAACTTCTTCCTTTATTTTATTTTCTGCCAATGTTTGTATGGGGCTTCTGCTTTGTTTATATTTTATCATTTATGTTCTGTTAATATCTGTATGTTGTTGAACCCTAGGATCCACGACTTTATTTTGTTGTATTGTTGTGTTTGTTCTTTGTGAAGGATTGGTAAGGTAAAGGTATTGGATGCCCCTTTCACACACTACAGTCATAATTTGCACACACTTTTGAGTGGGACCCTATACCCAGGCCCAAATGAAACTTAAGATTAGGGGAGGTTGGTAGCGGTGTCATTTGTGATGTACTTCCAATCTGGCTATCATGAGAACCTCAGCTAGAGTTCGACTTATTTGTGGTGTCCCACACCTAGTAGACTTCCTACTATCATGGTCAATATCATGAGTAGGATCTTGGCTCTAGTGACCTTTAGATAGTAGTGCAAGCCACCTCATGTAAGATGTCACTGTTAGACAGACCTTAGAACCAATAGGAGGCCTTTAGAAAAACTCGACTTAGGGAACAAAGAGGCACACTCTTTCTCTACCTTTCCTCATTCTCACTTTCCCTTTTAATCCAAATTGGTAGACCACTTGCCCGTTTAGCGAATTACTTTTTTTCCAAAAAAAATGACACACCTTTTCACTAGTGATCCTTTAATGGGCAAGCGGTCCTTTCATTTAACGCGTATTTTACTTGAGTCTTTAGGTCTGAGGTTATGGATCTTCTAAATCATCAAAAATCAAAAGAATCATCAAAATATCAAATAAAAAAATCAAAAATATTGATGATGATCGAAAGGTCCGTAACCCACGCGACTCTCGATGTGTCATGAGTTTTGTCAATCGTTAATTTCCCGAGTATAAAAATGTTTTTAAGTGAGTAACTAGGAAAGTAACAATTTATGAGGTACATCATTTCTCGACGACTGATTTTCTCTTTTTCCTTTGTTCTTCTAGGAAGCTATTCAGAACTTGGTGGGTACCTTTAAGAGAGATATAGAAATTAAGACGGGGCTGAATAGTTGTGGTACAAATGTCACCGAATTGAGGAAGTTACTACATGTCAAGGCTAGGAAGGTTGATACAGCCAGTTTGCAAGCTTTGCATAAAAAGTTGAATCTGAATCAAAAAATGGTCTTCTCGAAGAAATATGGGAGGATCCTAAAATTGCTGGAAGCTGAGGTGCAAGTCAAGGCGATCACTGCCTTGGCTCAGTTCTACGACTCACATCTCCGCTGCTTCACATTCCAAGATTTTTAGTTAGCACCATCAGTGGAAGAATTTGAACAGATTCTGGGAATTCCTATTGGGGATCAGAAGCCGTATCGCAACCTCGAGCATCACGCTGCCCTTGCCTCATTTGCTAGAATCCTAAAGATTGATCCAAAACTATTAAGGGCCGCACAGTTAAATAGAAATCTGACCCCGTGGTTTACCCGAGAATATTTTGAGAAGCATATGTATACCTTAGCCGAAATGGAAGTTTGGGAGACTTTCATGGATACATTGGCAGTCACGATTTATGGTATGGTCTTGTTCCCCAATATTGGCAATTATATTGATTATGACACCATCGATGTCTTCCTTGCTCCTAAGCTCCAAGGTGAAAACCCCGTTACAGCCATTTTGGCAAATATCTATTGCATCATGGATTTTTACCACACCCAAGGGGGGAAGAGGATCCTTTGCTGCCTTCCTGTACTGTATGTATGGCTCACCTCTAATATCTTTAATCAAGCGGCCAAGATGAAATGCCCAGTCCCAGATCTGAAGTTGTGTCAACTAGTGACCAGAAATAGGCGTGAATGGGCTAATCATTTAGTGGGACTCACCGCTGAAAAAGTAAGATGGTATCCACAGTGACTGAAGGTTGACACCATTATTCACCAATATGGAAACTACCCGAATGTTCCTCTTATGGGTACTCAAGGGTGCATTAATTATAATCTTGTTATAGCTAAGCGCCAGTTAGCTTACCCTTTACTTAGACCACCTGATGAAGAATCACTTGCTCCTTTCGTCCTCCACTACTCGAAGGGAGACTACACCCTTGTCATTCGGAATATAGCAAACGCTTGGAAGGAAGTCCATAAGAAAGGGAAGGAATTAGGAGTCCGAAGCTACACAATGAAAGAAGAGTATTACCAATGGATCCTGAGTAGGGTCTCTATTGTCAAGCTACCATTCAAGAGCCATTCCTCTCTCCCGATAAGCACACCTGCTCCCCCGCCTGCCTTTGAAGATGAAGCGGCAAAAGCCATGAAAGCTAAAATAGAGGAACTAGCCGCTAAAAACAAGGAGATAAAGGAAAAATTGCTAAAGTCTCAATAATATTACGCCCTTCAAAAGAGAAAAAATCAAGAAGCAAGCGGATTATTGAGGAGGTCAGAAAGAAACGGAAGTCTAAAAGGGACTACCTGAGGAAACAAGGGCAATGCCTCTGTGCAGCTAATTCCTAACTAAGGATGAAGAGCCGGCAGAGGGACACTATTCTGGCAGATAAGCAACTTCTGAGGGACATGTTGGAAAAAGCTAAAGAAAATAAGCAAAATGCTCTGGTACAAAAGGAACTACTACAGTCGCAAATCCACAGGGTGGAACAGCAACTTAATGAGCTGGTAGAAGCTTGCCAACGAGAAATAAACGAAGAGCGTCGACACGCAATGGAAGTGGAACAAGACTGTCATGAGACTATATGTATTATGGAAGCCGAAATGACACGACAAGATGAAGTTATTTGTTCCTGGATGAGCCGCTTCGCCAACCTGGCGCATTTGGCTAATGGGTTTCTCGAAGACATCCTGCACCTACTCAAAGTATCCGAAGACATGGCGAATCCTCTCACTACCCCACAGAGATTGTAACCTTTCTGAATTACTATAAAGAACGGATTTGTAGGATGAGGGCCATGATTGCCCAAGCTAGGAACGGCTAGTTTACTTTCCCTTGTTACAACAAAAGCTTATCGCAATGATGTATTTTGTGGAATTCAGAATGAAGGACTCTTTTGTCTCCGCAACTATCTCATGTTAATTTCCATTTATCATATACTTAGTACTTTTGAATGTGACATTCCAAGGAACAGTCAAAAGGATACTCGCCGAGTTCCACAATCGCTTCACGCACAATCTTACTTACCATTTTTTTTTCTTTTTTCCCTCTTTTATCACTTTCTTTTATGCAACATTTTCCTTTTAACTAATTCCTATTTTTCCTTTCCAAAAGACAACATAGGGAAACACCCCTACAGAACCAGACTGCCGAAGAGACTCATGGCTGAAATAGAACTTATTAACGAAGGTCTTAAGGACGAGGTCAACCGGTTGAGAGAGCAGGTAGCAGAGTTGACAAAGCTTTTAGAAAAGAGAACCACAGAGGGGGGGCTCTTCTGCAGGTAACAGGGAAGCCCGACAGAAGCCGACTATGCCGGTACACCCGCCAGGGTTTGGTCCGACGTAGGCTCAAGTTGCAAACCCAATAGCCCTTTCTCTTACTATCAACATTGGGAGACCCAACCAAGTTGTTGATCCCCAACCACCCTATGGCATGTCTTACACACCACAGTGTACTTTTACTGGCCCAGACAATAACACCGTGCCTTTCCTGCCTTATGGTTTTCCCCCGAGATACTCTCTCCCGTTTCTCACCAACCCATAAGACACCAATAACCAACGCATGATGAATCCCTTTTTTTCCAACCCTACCCAGCCAACAATCCCACAACTCCCTGAAACCACCCAGATAACCCAGCCAACCCATGTTGTCCAAGCTATGACTCAACCCTATGGTCCCATGCTAAACACTGGCCTGGTAAATCAATCTCATTCAATTGCGCCTTTCTACCCATATTATGGTTACCCACATGGGTATATGAACTCTCTCACCACTAACTTACAAGGCATGACCCAGATGATAAACCCAGTTGTCAGCCTAGCACGGTCGCTGCCCCCCAACAAAAGGGGAAGATAGAAATCCTGGAGGAGTGACTAGGGGTTATGGAAGGTGTGGAAGGCTTCAGGTTGATGGACGCCTCCGAGCTCTGCCTGGTCCCTGATGTCATTATCCCGCCTAAGTTCAAAGTGTCATATTTTGACAAATATCAGGGAATAACTTGCCCGAGGAATCATCTCACGATGTATTACCAGAAGATGGCATCTCACGCTTCCGATGACAAGCTATTAATCCATTACTTTCAGGACAGTCTAGCTGGTCCGCCCTCACTTGGTATACCCACCTTGAGCGAACCCGTATTTGTTGTTGGAAGGACTTGGTGGACGCCTTTATGAAACAATATAAATACAATCTGGACATGGCGCTCGACAGAGTACAGGTGCAGAACATGGCAAAGAGGGACAATGAGATATTCAAGGAGTACGCTCAGCACTGGTGTGAGACTGTTATGCAGGTTGACCCCCCGCTATCGGAGAAGGAAGTGGTCACGATGTTCATTGACACGTTCCAGTCACCCTTTTATGATAGGATGATTGGCAATGTTTCATCTAACTTCTCCGACATCATGACCATCGGAGAAAGGATAAAGAGCGAAGTGAGGGAGAGGAAGATTACCCAAGGCCTATCTAAGGCATTCACTGTGAAAATACCTATGCCAGGCGAGGGTAGAAGGAGAGACGGGGAAACAAATTTTGTCTTTTATGATCAGAGAAGGGCCCAACCAAGACCGTTTACCCCTGCCATTTTTCAGCCCTCCAGTCCTTTGCACCTTATCCATATGTGGCCACCACCGGTCATAACCCGACCTCTTATACTCCCTACTTCTGTCCACTCGTTATCAGAGCACCAATTCCATAACCCATACCATAATGTCCCCCACAACAAGTAGCCCAGCCGCCTAATCCCAATCAGAATACAAGGAGACCCAACAATGACCGCACCTCTGTGCAGTTTGACCCTATCCTGATGATGTACACCAAGCTTCTACCCCTCCTCATCCGAAACACCCTGGTGGCACCCTGCCTTTTGAAGCCAGTGCAACCCCCTTACCCCAGGGGTATAATCCTAACGCCCGATGCGATTACTATACCGGAGCACTAGGGCACTCCACGGAAAATTGTGTGGCCCTGAAGTATAAAATGAGTTACCTGATCAAGGCCAATTAGATCAATTTTCAAGAAGGCAGTCCGAACGTGGCCACGAATCCCCTGCCCAATCATGGGAGTTCAGGGGTCAACGCCGTAGAGGAAGGTGAGGAGTATATCAGGAATGTTGTCGATGTAAAGACACCATTGAGGATAGCTCATTCCCATTTGCTTAAGCAGGGATTAATAGAGGGCCCCAGGAGTGAAGAGCATGACAATGACCAGACTGCCGAACCTCAAGGCTTCTGTGAGGTCCTTCAATAGCTCATGGATAGCCAAATTGTATAAGTCTGTGAGTGTTGTGGGGCCGAGGTGAACATGATCCAGGAGCAATCAGGGATATGGCCCCCAAAACCCTTAGTCATTTTCTACAACAAGAGCCCTCTAGCGGCTTCCATTTCTATGTAGCCAGTTATGACCATTCAGACGCCTACCCCGTTTTCATTTAAAGACTCTTGGGCCGTCCCATGGAAATATGACATGGATGTGGTCAATAAGGCTCGGCGACGAGTGACCCATCCTTATCGTCTATCATAAATATTACCGGGGTAGGATGTGTAACCCAGAGTGGTAGAGTCTATGCCCTTTTAGAGCCAAAGAAGGATCAGGTTACCGGGAAGGCCAAAGCAAGTGGAGGAGAGATTGGTGGTAAAGCTAAAAGGGTCGTGGCTGATGAGGAGGCATTCGCCATAGTGAATATTAAGTGCTAGACCAGCTGAATCATACCCCCGCCAAAATCTCTCTGTTGTAGTTACTGATAAACTCTGAGCCACATCGAAAGATGTTAATAAAGGTACTGAACGAGGCCCATGTCAATCATGACCTCCCCGTTGACAAGTTTCAAGGAATAGTGGGGCATATTGTTGCAAATAACTATCTAACCTTCACTAACGATGAGATACCACCAAAGAGGAGAAGGTATAATAGAGCCCTCCACATCTTCGTGAAATGTCAAGATCACATCTTGGCAAATGTGCTTGTCAATAATGGGTCATTCCTCAACGTCATGCCTAAGTCTACATTGGCCAAGTTGCCTTTCGATGGAACTTATATGAAGCCAAGCGCCACGGTAGTATGAGCTTTTGATGGTACTCAAAGGGAGGTTATGGGCGAAATCAAGCTGCCAATACAAGTCGGACCGTGCATATTCCAGGTCTTTTTCAGGTCATGGATATCATGCCTGCCTACAGTTATTTTTTGGGCCGGCCATGGATCCATTTGGCTGGGGTGGTCCCCTCTACCCTACACCAGAAGCTAAAGTTCATAATCGACAACAAGCTGATAATTGTTCTGGTCAGCAAACCCCCGATGACCCCTTACATCGAGGCAACAGAAGAGGCTCTCGAGACCTCTTTCCAAGCATTGGAGATAGGAAACACCACATATGTAGGGGAAGAAACCACAATGGTTAGAGCTTACATGCCAAATGCATCCTTAGTGATGGCAAAGATGATGTTGCACGAAGGGTATAAGCCTGGGAAGGGGTTAGGACGTGCTTTGAACAGGGAAGTAGAACCTGTACACTTCCTTAAGAACAGAAATGGTTTCAGCTTGGGATATCGGCCTACAGCCGTTGATAAAAGAATGATAGAGGAGGAGAAAAGAGAAAGAAGGGTCGCCCGTCTTGCCAGAAGAGAGCTTCATATTGCAAGAGTCCCCATCTGTGATCTCAACCAAAGCTTTCGAAGCGCAGGATTGCTACCTCTGGATCAGGTGGCTGCTATTGAAGACAGTTTTTGTAATGATACGAATTTTGTGATTGCTTACCCACCGGGCCAGGAGCTCTGTAACTGGGAAGCCGTCGAACTCCCCACGACTTTGAATATTTCATCAAAGTAATTGATAATGCTTTAGTGACTTGTTGGTCCCTCTGCTATTCCTAAGGCCTTGGGACCTTTTCATGTAATAAGGGTGAAAAAGCTTGTTTTATCATTTTCTCATCAATGAATGCATATTGAATTTCACAAAAAAAGGATTTCTTCTATCATTTTCCTATCAATGAATATGTGTTGAATTTCACGAAAAAACATAAAAAAAAGCTCATTCATCATTTTCTCATTAATGGATGCACATCAAATTTCACAATATCTTTTCTTGCTTCTGCTTTGAATCCTTTTCCCTCTACTTGTTTGTTTCCCTTTTCATTTGCCGTGATACACTAAACTATAGATCCAAAAATGATTCTCCTGAGAATGGTGAGGTCTCGATCCCATTTCACGACTTCGATCACCCTGTTAACTACACCGATGAAGAGGGTGAGGAAGCTTGTGATCCTTCGCCCGAGTTAGCAAGGTTGTTGGAACAGGAAGCCAAAGAAATTCAACCCCATCTAGAGATAGTTAAGATTATTAATTTGGGAAACAAGGAGGATAAGAAGGAGGTCAAGATCGGCACCTCCTTGAGTAAGGAGCGAAGGAAAGATTTAATTAAGCTGCTAGTAGAGTTCTGTGACATCTTTGCCTGGTCCTATCAAGATATGCCTGGACTTGATACTAGCATTGTCAAGCATAAACTACCGCTAAAGCCCGAGTGCTCTCCGATAAAGTAGAAGATACGCCGAATGAAGCCAGGGATGCTCTTAAAAATCAAAGAGCGGGTTAAGAAGCAATTCGATGTTGGGTTCCTAGCTATGGCAAAGTACCCTCAGTGGGTGGCCAACATCGTCCCTGTCCCAAAGAAAGATGGAAAGGTGCGGATGTGCGTGGACTATCGGGATTTGAACAGAGCTAGTCCTAAAGATGACTTTCCCTTACCACAGATCGATGTCTTGATTGATAACACAACCCAACATTCTATTTTCTCATTCATGGATGGTTTCTCAGGGTACAACCAAATTAAGGTAGCGCCAAAAGATATGGAGAAAACCACGTTTATCACCCTATGAGGCACTTTTTGTTACAAGGCGATGCCCTTTGGTCTAAAAAACGTTGGGGCAACCTACCAAAGGGTGATGGTGACCTTTTTCCACGACATGATGCACAAGGAGATAGAAGTCTATGTGGATGATATCATCGCCAAATCTGGAACTGAAGAAGGACATATTGCTGATCTAAGGAAGCTTTTCAAACGACTAAGGAGATTTAGGCTCAGATTGAACCCGGCCAAATGCACCTTTGGCAGAAGATCAGGCAAGCTGCTAGGGTTTATAGTAAGTGAAAAAGGAATAGAAGTTGATCCCGACAAGGTCACGACGATCCTTAAAATGCCTCCTCTCCACACAGAAAAGGAAGTCCGAGGGTTCTTGGGCAGGTTGAACTACATTGCCCGGTTCATCTCGCAACTAACAATGACTTATGAGCCAATCTTTAAATTTCTCCGTAAGAACCAACCGGGGCAATGGAATGAAGACTGTCAAATGGATTTTGAAAAGATAAAGTAGTATTTATGGGACCCACTGATCTTGGTACCTTTAACTCCTGGAAGGTCATTCATCTTGTATTTGACTGTGTTAGATGAGTCCATGGGTTGTGTGTTAGGGCAACATGACGAGACCGGGAAGAAAGAGCATGCCATTTACTACCTGGGCAAAAAGTTTACTAATTGCGAAATGAGATATTCTGCTCTAGAACGAACGTGTTATGCATTCGCATGGGATGCTCGATGTTTGAGGCAATACATACTATGTGACACTACTTGGCTGGTTTCCAAAATGGACCCCGTCAAGTACATCTTTGAAAAGTCCACCTTAAACAAAAGAATTGCACAATGGCAGGTTCTATTAACTGAATACGACATAATCTATGTCACTCAGAAAGCCATAAAAGAGAGCGTCTAGTAGACTACTTGGCACATCAACCCATTAGTGACTGTCAACTCATGTACTTTGAGTTCCCAGATGAGAATGTCTGGATGTTGTTTAATGAAGAGGATACCTGGGAAGACAAATGGATCTTGAGATTTGATAGAGCTTCTAATGCACTAGGGCATAGAATTGAGGCCGTCCTAATTTCACTAGATAAAAAGTTCATCCCTATTTGCACCAGACTATGTTTTGACTGTACTAATAATATCGCTGAGTATGAGGCTTACTCTCTAGGGATCCAAGCAGCATTAGATGCAAAAGTAAAGAAGTTAGAATTCTACGGGGATTCCGCCCTGGTCATACACCAACTGAAAGGTGAATGGGAGACTAGGCACAGCAAGTTATTCCCTATCAGGCTCATATCGAGAAGCTGATCAAGGAGTTCAATGAGATCTCTTTTCACCACGTTCTCTGAGATGATAATCAGATGATGGACGCTCTGTCCACCCTTGCATTAATGTTTAATTTGAGCAGAGACTATGATATGCCTCCTATTGAGATAGAGAGCCCACATACTGCAAAGTGATAAAGGAGGAGTCGAATGGGAAACCGTGGTACCACGATATCAAAAGATATATCCAGAGTTAAGAGTACCCGAGGGTACCACAGAGAACGATAAAAGCACCCTAAGACAGATTGCCATGGGTTTCTTCTTAAATAGAGATGTGCTTTACAAAAAAAAATTATGACTCTGTCCTTCTTCGCTGTGTTGACAAAGTTGAAGCAAACAAAATGATGGCAGATATCCATGAAGGATCTTTCAGAGCCCACACTAATGGGCATGCCATGTCAAGAAAAATCTTGAGGGTCGGTTATTACTGGATGACCATAGAAGCAGAATGCTTCACCTACGTTCGGAAATATCACAAATGTCAGATATACGTTGACCATATTCACACATCCCCATTGTCTCTGAATGTCTTAACGGCACCGTGACCTTTCTCAATGTGGAGAATGGATGTCATTGGGCTCATTGAGCCAAAAGCCTTAAACGGTCATCGTTTCATTTTGGTTGCCATTGATTATTTCACCAAGTGGGTAGAGGCGGCTTCATATGCCAACATAACAAGTAATGTTGTGGTTAGATTCGTCAAGCGAGAACTGATATGTCGATATGGCTTACCAAGTTAGATCATTACTGACAATGGTACCAATTTGAACAATAAGATGATGAAGAAGCTCTGCGAGAAATTTAAAATTCACCACCAAATTCCTCTCCTTATCGACCTAAGATGAATAGAGCAGTCGAGGCAGCTAATAAAAACATCAAGAAGATTGTGTAAAAAATGGTCATAACCTATAGAGATTGGAGTGAAATGCTCCCTTTCGCTTTACACGGGTATCGAACCTCAGTCCAGACTTCAACTGGGGCAACCCCATTCTCTTTGGTATACGGCATGAAGGTAGTCCTCCCTTTTGAAGTAGAAATTCCATCCCTTAGGGTAATAATGGAAGTGAAATTGGAATAGGCTGAATGGGTCCGAGCTTGACACGACCAACTAAACTTGATAGATAGGAAGAGACTAACATCCCTTTGTCATGGTCAGTTATATCAGAGGTGTATGAAATGGGCCTTTGAAAAGAAGGTACGGCCTCGACAATTCTAAGAAGGGGATCTAGTCCTCAAGAAAATTTTACCAATCTGAAAGGACAATCGGGACAAGTGGACGCCTAATTATGAAGAACCATATGTTGTAAGGAGGGCTTTCTCAAAAGAAGGCTTAATACTCACCAACATGGACGACAAGGACTTGCTGATGCCCATAAATGCAAATGCAGTCAAGAAGTACTTTGCCTAAGGAAGGGATGAAAAAAAAACAAAAGAGTAGAAAAGATAAAATAAAAGAAGGAAAAAAGATAGAAAAAGAAAGTAAAGATGATGCTCGCTAGGCTAAAAACCTTAAAAGGCAGCCTAGGCAAAAGTTAGAGCGACCCGCTGAGTCGAAAACCTGAAAAGGCGACTCAGGCAAAAATTAGGGTCAAGATTTTGGCAGAGTAACTAAAGTTTCCCATGCAAAAAGTCCGAGCCCAAACTGGGCACATGGATCATGGTCGAACTACCTTCTCAGAGGTAGAATCAAAGGGTGAACTTGAGGTCGTGATGCGGGATTGAGATATGCTTTGTTTGTGTTTGAATATGCTTTCAAGATCAAATATTTTGATAATGACAAAGGATCTTGAAGAAATAAAGAAAACAGCATCAGACCTACAAAAACATGCAGGCTAATCGATTATCAGACCAGATCTAATCGATTAGAGAGCTTCTATTTATAACCTAATCGATTGCACCTAGGAAGCTAATCGATTACCCAGCTCAGAAAATAAATTAAAAGCATCAGGTGGATCTGCTAATCGATTGCAGGACATTTACAATCGATTACAAGGGTTCTGGAATGTAACTAATCGATTACACCTGAACATCTAATCGATTACAGAGCTTCTATTTGTAACACAATCGATTACACATAAGGCACAATCGATTACCATGCTGCGTAACCAAATTAAATGCATCAGGTGCCACTCATAATCGATTACAAGGTAAGGCATAATCGATTAGAAGGGTTCTTTTTCACATCTAATCGATTACAGGAGAAGTACTAATCGATTATAGAGCGAATTACACTGAAGATTTCAAAGTCTAATCGATTACAGCTCGAGGCGTAATTGATTACCATCGTGCCAGAATTTGGGGAAAGTGATTTTAAGTGAAAAACCAGCTTATTTCCCCATTCCAACTCAATGCCCATAACTTACAACGGCTAGGAAAAATTTAGCACTCCTTTAAGGCTCTATAAATGGCTCTCCAACTCAAGCACAAGACACAACAAGAGGTAATCAATCTTCACTTACATTTGTGCTTAGTGAGTTCATTTTCTTTGTATATTCTGAATCCTTGAGCTTAGAACTTGTATATCCTCTCTTGTTGAGAGTTAGAAATTGTGTGAGCTTTCATTTGTATATCTACTCTATTAAGAGAGTTACTTGCTTGTAAACACTACACCAAACACAAAGGTTTTCACTCTAGGTTGAGTGGTCACAAAGGTTGGGTTCAACCTTTGGGTATTGAGAGTTTGAGAGATTGGGTGGGTTGCCCTTGTGCTAGTGAGGAATGAGTTCTTGAGTGTGGGACACTAGGAAGCTGCAATTGCTTATAGCTTGTATCTCTAAACTTCAATAGTGGAAATCCTTCAAGTGGGTTACTTGAAGGCGAGACGTACACCGGGGTGGTGGAACTCGTTAAATCAGTTTGCAAGCTCTTCTCCCTTACTCTTTTACATTCATTCATTGCATCTGGCTGGGTTATTGTTGTTGATTGTGATTTCCCCTTTTAAACTTGCTTGAACTAATAGCTTTAAAGTGCTGCACACCAAGTGTTTGACAAATTACTTCAGCAACTTTTATTCCTTGTTTTGCATTGTTTCTTGCACTAAACTTACTTTGTCTTGCATAAACTATTAATTTGTGAGAAAGGAACTTAGTTCAAAAGCATTTCAACAAAAAGTTTTAAAACTCAATTCACCCCCCCCCCTCTTGAGTATTGAGGCCACTTGAATAACATTGTTCTCAGGGATTCACCGGAGGATCTGTAAAACCCTCCCTATTTCACCTAATTATCGATACTTCCCATATGACTTCATGTGTTTCTTTCACTTTCCCTACTTTACTTTCCCTGTACCTACTTAACTCTTGAATAAAATCCTACCCTTTTCGATATATGTTCATGTTGTGAGTTTTTATTGATTTGATAAAACGTGTTGATAAGTCTTGAAAAGACTTTATTATTTCACCTTTTATTTAACATAATCCATTAAATATTGTTTAGTTTGGCTTTATTATTTAATAAATTGTTAATAATTCTTATTTTAATTATTTATTTTAAAAGTGTTTAATTTATGTAAGAAAATGATTAAAAACAATAAATAGTTAAGGAAATTGGTTTTATTATAAATTCACTAACCCAGCGTGCTTACGCTGGACAGCCAGCATACAAACACTGGGAATTATTTGTTTGCATGTGCAGGTGCAGTAAAGAACAGTTCACGCTCAAGCTTGAAGGATGCAAGCTCAAGCGAGATTCATACAAAGTACGTGAAGAAAAAGAAAGAAAAGCGTGATCTCGCTCAAGCGAGCAAACTCACGCTCAAGCGTGACCCCAAAATATCATCCACGCCCAAAGCTTCCACACTCACGCTCAAGCATGACTCCATCAATGCATTGAATAATTCGACCTCGCTCAAGCGAGAGCCCTTCACGCTCAAGCGTGAAGGTGGTTATTTAAAGCTGATGCTTTCCTTCCAAAAAGTAGCACTGTTCCGTTACTTTACCTGCATTGTATTGCTGTTGTACCTTTGTAATTTAAGTAATATTATAATTATTTATTTATTTCTAATTATGTAATTAGTTTAGTTAGTTTAATTATTAATTAAGGTTTCTTTGTAATTAATTAAGTTAGTTAGCTAGTTATTTGCCTATATATATACTTGTAAATACTTTTTGTAGGGTGAACAGAGACAGTAGACACAAAATACGATTCATTTTCCCATTTTCAATCTCTCTCTAATTATTTTCTCTCTCTAAATTCTCTCATCCATGTCTCTCTATATTCCTTCGACAGAATCCATTTCCATGGGTTTCTAAACCCCTAGGGTTGGGATTGCAAAGGTTTGCAATGAATTCTTGAAAGTGTATTGAGGAAGTCAACTTCTAAATCAAGAGAACAAGATGAGGAGTGGATCTACTTTGCTGGATTGACAAATCCAGATCTGATGAAGAATCTCACCAGTGAGGAATCATGGTTGAGACTTAGGTAACTTCCAGCTTCCTAACTAATTCAGGCCTAGTAATTAGGTGAATAGTTAGGGTTCAACCCCCAATTTCACATTAGATTTCTCTGTTAATTGAGCACCTAAGGGATTAGGGTTTAATGCTTAGGAATCAGTGTTATTCACCTAAGGAATTAGGGAGTAACCATCTGTGGATTGTCCTCTTGAGTTTGAAGATTGATTGAACCTTAATTGCATGTTTCTTGATGAAATTGTAAGCTGAAGCAATCCTAACCTATCTTCTATTAATCACATTTCATCTTTCATACTGTCTCTAAAAATACAAAAACATTAGAAATATAAAACAACAAAAACAGAATGAACTCTATCTGCATTGCGTTGGTTCAGCTTGAATCAGTTTAAGATTGAGGTAATTACCACAATCCCTGTGGGAACGATCAAATATATTACAAATTTAACGATTGGTGCGCTTGCCAAAAGAATAAATCCTCCAAGAATTATGCATCAAGTTAATAGCTCAGGATTTACACACCAAGTTAATGGCGCCGTTGTCGGGGATTGTTGAGTAATATCAACAATCCTTGGACCGGTACTAGACTAAACCGTTTAATTTTATTTTTGCATTTAGTAAGTAGTTTAATTCTTGTTTTTAGTATAGCAGAAGTTTTGTGTAGCTGTAGCAGTAGCTTTAATATTGTTTGTGTCTAGCATTTGGTGTATGCAGTCAAGGAACAGAGGAGAGCCGTTATTCTTTGATCCTGATATTGATTTGTTAGAGCGTAAGCTTAGAAAGGAGAAAAAGCAAAAAAAGCAAAAAGAAATAGAACAGAGGAGAGTTACACTAGGTGACTACTCCAGGCCTACTGAAAAAGGATCGCTATTTAGCATCCTTAGGCCTCTGATTGCAGCCAATAATTTTAAACTCAAACCGGCTTTGCTGTAGTTGGTTAGAAATGATCAATTCGGAGGAATGAGGTTGAGGATCCAAATCTACATCTAGCAACCTTTCTCCAAATTTGTGATACTGTGAAAATGAATGGAGTCCCTGATGAAGCAATTAGACTAAGATTATTTCCTTTTTCTTTAAGGGATAGAGCAAAAGCCTGGTTGCAGAGCCAACCAAGAGGTAGTATTTCCACCTAGGAGGATTTACAAAGAAAATTTCTGATTAAATATTTTCCTCCTTCTAAATATGCTAAGTTGCACACTGAAATCACTTGTTTCCAACAGAGAGAGGGTGAATCTCTAATGGAAACATGGGATATATATAAAGAGAGTTTAAGGAAATGTCCTCATCATCAAATCACTGATGTGCAGCAAGTTACTATATTCTATAATGGTGTAAGACCAGCTACTAGGGTCTTGATTGATGCCTCAGCTGGAGGTTCATTATCCACCAAAACTGTAGAAGAAGCTATAGAGCTTATAGATGTTATGGCTTCTAATGAATGTCTGGTTTGTGAAAGGAGCCAAATCCCTAAGAGAGGGATACTAGAATTGGAAGCACAAGATGCTTATTTGGCTCAAAGTAAGTTGATGACTCAGGCCTTAGAGAAATTAAGTGTACAGATTTCAGAACTTCAAAAGCCTAGCCAATTTTGTATGATAAGTTGTGATTTTTGTGGTGGACATCATGAAAATGGCATGTGTGATCCAAATATGCCTACTGAGCAAGTGAATTATATGGGGCAGCAACAATTTCAAAGGAATTATCCCTCTAATTCCTTTAATCCTAACTATAGGAATCACCCCAATTTTTCATGGCAGAAAGGTCCACATTTGAATCAGAACATGCCACAAAATCAAACCATAAATAGATCACAACAACCTTCTCCCCCTCCTTCTAAAGAGAAATTGGAACTTGAGAATGTGCTGTCTTAGTTCATTCAGGCCATTCAGGCCAGTTTTAAATCAAGAAGTGTTCATTCGAAATTTAGAAAATTAGGTTGGACTGCTATCAAAACAATTAGTTGAGAGACAGTGGCAACTTTCCTGGAGATACTGAGGTAAATCCCTGGGAACATTGCAAAGCAATAACTACTAGGAGTGGGAAAATTCTTTCCCCGCCTCCAAATCATGAAGTAAGTTTAGAAAAAGATACTGAAAAAGAAAAAGAGCAGGAAAGTGAGCAAGATAATAATGAAACTGAAAATAAAGTTGAAACAGAAAAAGAAAAAGAAAACCAAGTTCATCAAAAGAAAAAGAAAAAGGCTAATTTGATCTTGGAAGAAGCTTCTAAGCTAACTCCTGAAAAATTAAAGAATGCTCCATTTCCTTATAGATTTAAAAAACAAATAGAGGAGCAAAAGTTTGCTAAGTTCTTAGATGTGTTTAAAAGGCTTCACATAAATATTCCTTTTGCTGAGGCATTACAGGAGATGCCTTCATATGCTAAATTTTTAAAAGAACTTTTGTCTAAGAAGAGGAAGCTTAAAGGAGATGAGATGATTGTCTCACTCAAGAGTATAGTGCAATTATTCAAAAGAAACTCCCTCAGAAGCTGGAAGATCCTAGATCTTTTACAATACCTTGTGCAATAGGGGATATTCATGTAGGAAGTGCCTTGTGTGATCTAGGAGCTAGCATAAACTTGATGCCTTTGTCTTTAATGAAGAAGTTAGGAATTGATGACCTGCAACCAACTTGCATGTCTTTGCAGTTGGCTGATAGGTCTATCAAATATCCTCATGGGATGCTGGAAGATTTATTAGTTAAGGTAGATAAGTTTATCTTCCCAGCAGATTTTGTAGTTTTGGATATGGAAGCTGATAGAGAAATTCCATTGATTTTAGGAAGACCCTTTTTAGCTACAGGTAGAGCTTTAATTGATGTAGAGAAGGGAGAACTCATGTTGAGAGTTCAAGAGGAGCAAATAACTTTTAATGTCTTTAATGCTATGAAACATCCAGCTGAGAAGATGGATTGTTTTATGATTGAAGAAATTAAAAGTTATAATACTCCTATGCTATTGAAAAATGAAGAAGAGGTCTTACAAGCCTTTTTGGAGGATGATGTTGACTCTGAGACTGAGGAATTAAATGACTCATATTATGAATTGCTGAACCTACTTGAAGCATGTGAAGTAGGTGATTTTGAAAATGAAAAGAATGAAAGTTTGAATAATACTGAACTTGAGAAAGGTAAGGAGGTGTTTGAAGAAAAACATGAATTAAAACCCTTGCCTTCTCACTTGAAATATGTTTTCTTAGGAGATGATGAATCACATCCTGTAATCATTAATGTTGATTTAAAAGATAAGAGTGTAGAAAAATTGATAGGGGTAACATGAGTCTGCTATTGGCTGGAACATTTCTGATTTAAAGGGAATTAGTCCATCATTTTGTATGCATAAAATTTTAATGGAAGATGACTATTCCCCTGTTGTTCAGCCACAAAGAAGATTAAACCCTATAATGAAAGAAGCTGTAAGGAAAGAGGTGGTTAAACTTCTTGATGCAGGAATTATCTATTTTATCTCGGACAGCTCTTGGATTAGCCCAGTCCAAGTGGTGCCTAAGAAAGGAGGGATGACCACTGTTAAAAATGAGAAAGGTGAAGTCATTGCCACTAGACCAACTATAGGTTGGAGAATGTGCATAGATTATAGAAGGCTTAATGACTCCACTAGAAAAGACCACTTTCCTTTACCATTTGTAGATCAAATACTTGAAAGGCTATCAGGCCATGAGTATTACTGCTTCCTTGATGGGTATTCTGGTTGCAACCAAATTGTGGTTGACCCAAAAGATCAAGAGAAGACAGCCTTCACCTGTCCCTATGGAATCTTTGCTTACAGGCGCATGCCACTTGGTTTGTGCAATGCACTAGCAACCTTTCAAAGGTGTATGCTGGAAATTTTTAGGGACATGGTAGAGAAGTTCATTGAAGTATTCATGGATGACTTCTATATGTTTGGGAATAGCTTTGATATATGCCTCAGCAACCTATCTAAGGTGCTAGTGAGATGTCAGGAGACTAATCTTGTCCTTAACTGGGAAAAGTGTCATTTTATGGTTAAAGGAGGGATAGTCCTTGGCCATAAAATCTCTGCTGAGGGTATTCAAGTAGATAGAGCCAAGATTGATATCATTGAAAAACTTCCTCCTCCAATCAATGTGAAAGGAGTGAGAAGTTTCTTAGGATGTGCTGGCTTTTATAGGAGATTTATAAAAGACTTTTCAAAAATAGCAAAGCCTTTGACTGAGTTGCTTGCGAAAGACCATGTTTTTATTTTTGATGAAAAATGTGTCAAGGCTTTCAAAAATTTGAAACAGAGATTGATTTCAGCTCCAATCCTTGCAGCACCTGATTGGTGTTTACCATTTGAACTAATGTGTGATGCAAGTGATTTTGCTGTAGGAGCTGTGCTGGGTCAGAAGAAAGAAAAATTAACACATGTCATTTATTATGCTAGCAAAGTATTGAATGAGAATCAAATAAATTACACCACTACTGAAAAAGAAATGCTTGCTGTGGTGTATGCATTTGATAAATTCAGAGCTTACTTAATTGGTGCTAAGGTCATTGTGTATACAGATCATTCAGCAATTAAGTACTTGCTAGCTAAAAAAGAATCTAAGCCAAGGTTGATCAGGTGGGTTCTTTTACTCCAAGAGTTTGATTTAGAAATAAGAGACAAAAAGGGAGTAGAAAACTCAGTTGCTGATCAATTATCTCGTCTGGAGGGTGAATCTGATTCTATTTTAATTAAAGAAGAATTTCCAGATGAGAGGTTAATGGCAATTATCACAGGGCCATGGTATGCTGATATGGCCAACTTTAAAGTGCCTCTGTGGTACCTGAAGGTTGGACATCTCAAATGAAGAAAAAATTCTTTCATGACAGTAAAACCTTTTTTGGGATGATTCATTTCTTTATAAGATAGGAGTAGATGGAATTATCAGGAGATGTATGCCTGAATCTGAGCAGGAAAGGCTCTTGTGGCATTGCCATGACTCCTATTATGGAGGACACCATGGTGCCTCCAGAACAGCAGCAAAAGTTTTGCAAAGTGGCTTTTATTGGCCAACCATTTTTTAGGATGCTAAAATGTATGTTCAAAGGTTTGATAAGTGTCAAAGAAGTGGAGGTCTCTCTACTAAAGCTGGCATGCCTTTGATAAATATTTTAGTTGTGGAGTTATTTGATGTTTGAGGCATCGACTTCATGGGACTATTTCCCAAGTCATTCTCCAATGAATATATCCTTGTTGCTGTGGATTATGTCTCTAAGTGGGTGGAGGTAATCCCTACCAAAACCAATGATGCACATGTGGTGCTTAGGTTTATAAAAGAAGAACATTTTCTCTAGATTTAGAGTCCCTAGAGTCCTCATTAGTGATAGAGGGTCGTATTTCTGCAATAGACTTATGGAAAAAGCCCTGAGACACTATGAGGTACTGCATAAGGTATCTACTCCATATCATCCATAAACTTATGGACAAGTTGAACTGTCTAATAGAGAAATTAAAAGAATTTTAGAGAAAGTGGTAGGGAGGTCTAGGAAAGATTGGTCTGTAAGACTAGATGATGCATTATGGGCCTATAGGACAGCATTTAAAACTCCCATTGGCATGTATCCTTATCAGTTAGTTTATAGTAAGGCCTGCCATCTTCCTGTGGAGTTAGAACATAAGGCATGGTGGGCGACAAAGCTTTTAAATATGGATTTTGACCAATCTCAAGAGGAGAGAGTCCTAACACTCCATGAGCTTGAGGAGTTTAGACTCAATGCTTATCAGAGTGCTCCAATCTATAAAGAGAAAACTAAGAGGTGGCATGATAAGTGGATACATAGAAAAGAGTTTCAAAAAGATGATAAAGTTTTGTTGTTTAACTCTAGACTGAGACTCTTTCCAGGAAAACTAAGATCCAAGTGGTCTGGACCTTTTTATTGTGAATGAGGTTTTCCCTCATGGTGCAGTTGAATTGAAAGAACCAGCCACTGATAGAACTTTTAAAGTGAATGGCCAAAGACTCATACTCTACTTTGGAGGAGAGTTTGATAGGCAGAAAACCTCCATGTTGTTACAGGCATCTTCTTAGGTGTCAGAAGGTCAAGCTAGTGACCTTAAAGAAGCGATTTAGGGAGGCAACCCTACATTCTGATTGTTGAATTTTTGTGTTGGAAATAATAAAAGAAAACTAAAATGTTTGTGAATAAAGTGTGAATAAAATTGTGAATTTTTGAATAAGGTCTGAGTGTTCATACACTCAAATTTTCAGTGTGCATACTTGAAAATTCATTAGTTAGAATTAGAATCAGGTACCTTATTCACTTGAGCGAATCTATTTGCGCTTAAGCGTGACCTCCTGTTTGTCCAGTCGCTTGGATAAAATCTATTTGCGCCTGAGCGAGACCTATTTTGCTGAACTAGTCGTTCGAGCGTGATTTATTCACGCTTAAGCGAGAACTGTTCCAGGTTTGATCTTTCCATTCGCTCAAGCGAATACACTGTGAGCCTAAGCGAGTGCACCCATTTTATCTATTTTTCTCAGGTGAAACATCTTTCGCTTAAGCGAATTTAATTCAGAACGCAAATTACTAAAGTCTTATCTGCTCACTCAAGTGAAACCTCTTAAGCTTAAGCGAGAAGCTCCTGTTGTTCCTACACGCTTAAGCGAAAGTATATTGAGCTTGAGTGGGATCGAACTTTGTACCCCTGTTTGCAGCTCGCGCTTGAGCGCACACCATTTTCGCCTGAGCGTGAGCTCACCTGTGAGCCACTGATTCTCACGCTTGAGTGAACATTCAACACGCTTGAGCGTGATTAATGATTTCCTCCTTGCGCTTGAGTGTGTCCTGTGTCGCTTGAGCGAATCATTCCCTATTGCATCTCACGCTTAAGCGTCATTCCACACGCTTTAAGCGTGATCGTGATGCATAACTTCTGTTTATATTTCACGCCTGAGCGTAATTCAACACGCTCTTAGCGTGATTGCTGGTACCCGAAAGAAAAGAATCCGCACTTGACCCTTGCTGACCACGCTTTGAGCGTGCCTGGTAGATGACTTCCACGCTTAAGCGCCCCAAGCTCACGCTTGAGCGCGATCGGGGCTGAGGTTGTACTGTTCATTTTCTCGCTTAAGCGTGCCGCTGTGAGCTTGAGCGTGAGTGCCAATATTGAAGACCTCTGATACTGTTTGTTTGACACTTGAGCGTGGTTTAGCACGCTTGAGCGAGTATCATACCTGATGCTTCCTATGCGAATTAATTTGGGCGTTTGTACGCCAAGATTGCAGCGTGGTTACGCTTACCTCAGGTAATGGGTTCAACATTATAAAACCCCCTCAGTGTACAAACCTTAACGTCCTACGCTGGAAAACTTAGGTCTTTGAAGAGGAAAAGACACAACTTGTAATCCCTGAGAAAGGTACCATCTTTTCATTTCTTACTTTCAATTCTTAGTTACATAGTTAATATTTTACCATTTCATTGTCAAAATTCTTTCATTTTTCATAACCATTCATCTTATATATTTTTTTTTGGTTTGTTGTGATTGTTTGGTTTTTGTACTTGTTTCCATTTAGGTTTTTTTTAACCACCATTTTTACCACTCGCAATGAGAAGAAGATCACAAAGATTTTTGAAAAAACCTGAAGAAATTATGGAAGTGGAAAATGTGAAGAAAACCCCAAAAGATCAAGGAAAGGGGGTGGTTACTGTCAGTATCTCTGATTCTCCACCACCCAAAATAAGTAAAAGTCTGAGTGAGAGAAATAAATCCCAGACAGTTGAAAGTTTTGATGGGCATAGGTTTAGAGATTTTAAAGCTGCCCAAGAGTATGAGAAAAAGTTTAAAACCAGAGGAGTAATCAGGGACAGAGCTCTGGTTCTTGATGGAGAAAAATATGCTGACCTTAATGTGCAAGCTGCTATGATTGAAAGGGGATGGCAATTCTTTAATGAGAATTTAGGCAATGGTTACCAGGAACTCACTCGAGAATTTTATGCCAATCTGAGGACTCATTCTATAGAGGATGAATTTCCTTTTTCTTCCTTCTTAGGTGTCACTATTCCTCTAACTGGTAACATTTTGAACAAACTGTTAAAAGTACCTATATTAGAGGAAGAAGTATGTCACTATACATGGAAGGTGGATATTTTTCATAGGGCTGAAAATGAAAATCTTAGGAAAGAAATATTAGAGGAATGTTGTGAACAGGGAGTTGCATATTTGACACGGGTCAATGGTGTACCAAAAAGTGTCAGGAAGAATTGTTTGAATCACCTTCCCCTTCTATGGTGCCACTATGTCCTATCATCTTTACAACTTGTGATGCATGCTATTGAGATTACCATTAAGAGGTTGGTATTGATTTATTGCCTAATGAGAGGTTTGTATGTAAATTTGGGTGAGTTGATATTGGAAGAGATGATGAAGAACCTTGAAAAGAATCTTCAACTGCCATATTGCTCTGTTATCACCTTATTGGCCCAAAAGAATCAGGTTATGGTGAATTATGCTGAACTGACAAAGGTAAAGCCTGAGAGGATTATGGATAAGCAATGGGTGATAAACCACATTGACAATTTTATGCCTCAAGAGTCCAAGCGTCTAAGGCAACCTCAACCAACATCTTTTTCACCACCTTCAACAGAAGCAGGTCCTTCTTCTGATATTTCCATGATAATGCAGGAACTACAGGTTATGAAAAAGATGTAGCTAGGAACCTATGATCTGGTCTTGAACCATGATCTCATGCTGAGAAAGATTGCCACCAAATTAAATGTGGATCATGCTAAAGAAATGGGAGTTCCACCTGACAGAGATTCATGGTTGGCTTCCATTGGATTCACCATTCCCCCTGATGACACACCTTTAGCAGCTGAATTTCCTCCTTATCCGGAGCAAGATGATGATGAATCTATGAATGAAGAAAGTGAAGAAGAGGATGACTGATCTTTTACTTTGTGTTTATGTTATGTTGCTTCTTTGTAATGACTTTGTTTAGATTTTTTCTTGAACAATGTATTTCCTTTTTCATTTGTAATGGAACTTTATTTCTATGATAAATTGTTTGTTGTTATTTCTTTTCTCAATTGTATAGTTAAATCCATGCACTCTATTCCGAACAATTTCTCACCATGCACTGCCGTTCAGGTAAAAAGGGAAGTATTCTATCCTTTCATCTCATTAATTGATAAACTATGTTAACTATGTTTGATTTAGAATCCATCTTAATAATTTAAAATTTACTGATTCTCAGGCTTTAATTGGATAAATTAATTGATTTGCATTGCTTAATTCATGATCCCTGTCCATAACTATTTCAATCCTATATTAATTGTATATTCAGAATGCTAGTTAGCAATCTAAGTTTATAATCTTGCATTAAGTTTGGGGACATGATTGGCTAATTACCTGTTAATTTTTAGCTTTTGAGCCTTTATTAATTCTTTTCTAAGTGTGCCTACATTCTTGCTTAGTGAGACAGAATTTGCTTCAGTGCTTGCTAAATGATTATATGTTTGCCAATTGGAAATGATGAAGGCCTTCTTTGTTAATCTAGCCAGGGCCAAAATTAGCCATCCTAATATTATTAATTATCCTTTGACCCAATAATTATATTTTGAGCCTGAGACCCTTTCATTCTAATTATGTACCTAACTTTACAAGCCTATTTATCTGAGAAAAACTAAGTGCATTATCCCTAGATGTTCCACTGATGAACTGTTGAGTCTTATCTTATTGCTAGGGACTAGCAAGTTCTAAGTTTGGGGATGAAGAGTATGCCTAACAGCAATTAAAGGACACACTCTGACATTAATTATATATGAGGATTTTGAGAAATGAAAGGAAGAACAGCAAAAGCTAAAGAAAAGTGAAAAAACAGTAAAGAAAGAAGGTGCAAAGCACCACTAGAAAAAAAATGGTATTGAAAAAAAAATTGAAAAAAATGGAAGAGAAAAAAAAAGAAAGAAAAGAAAGAGTCCAAAGGACTGAAAGAGAAGAAGGTGTAAAGCATCACAAATTATTGAGTCGCCATTCATATGAAAAATAATGAAAAATAAAAGAGCTAGTTAGTTAAGGCATTTAAGTTAAGATTGAGGCAAGGTATCAGTGGGCTCATCTAACCCAGCATTGACTAGAAAAACAAAAATAGAGCCTGTAGCCTAACCCCATTACAAGCTTAAAAAGCCCTTACTGATCCAATTGTGCTAGCATATTTCATGATGTTTAGAACTGTTGCAAGCCTATGTTGATCTAACAATTATGCAGGTGATGAGTGCATGTAATGAACCCTATACACTGAGAGAAGAGAGAAACATTGATCCAGTGAGGAAAGTATCACCAACTTGTTTCCCAAAGGAGGTGTGAGTAATTATATTTTCATAATTTGTGAAAAGAAAGCATGAATGGTATTCAATAATTTTGGTATGAATTAAGTTAAGGAAAGGTTGATTGTTTTAAGTAAGTGCTGTTGATTTAATTAATCTGAGTATTTGCTTAAGGACAAGCAAGTTTTAAGTTTGGGGATGTGATAAGTCTTGAAAAGACTTAATTATTTCACCTTTTATTTAACATAATCCATTAAATATTGTTTAGTTTGGCTTTATTATTTAATAAATTGTTAATAATTCTTATTTTAATTATTTATTTTAAAAGTGTTTAATTTATGTAAGAAAATGATTAAAAACAATAAATAGTTAAGGAAATTGGTTTTATTATAAATTCACTAACCCAGCGTGCTTACGCTGGACAGCTAGCGTACAAACGCTGGGAATTATTGGTTTGCATGTACAGGTGCAATAAAGAACAGTTCATGCTCAAGCTTGAAGGATGCAAGCTCAAGCGAGATTCATGCAAAGTACGTGAAGAAAAAGAAAGAAAAGTGCGATCTCGCTCAAGCGAGCAAACTCACGCTCAAGCATGACCCCAAAATATCATTCACGCCCAAAGCTTCCACACTCACGCTCAAGCGTGACTCCATCAATGCATTGAATAATTCGACCTCGCTCAAGCGAGAGCCCTTCACGCTCAAGCGTAAAGGTGGTTATTTAAAGCTGATGCTTTCCCTCCAAAAAGTAGCACTGTTCCGTTACTTTGCCTGCGTTGTATTGCTGCTGTACCTTTGTAATTTAAGTAATGTTTCTAATTATTTATTTATTTCTAATTATGTAATTAGTTTAGTTAGTTTAATTATTAATTAAGGTTTCTTTGTAATTAATTAAGTTAGTTAGTTAGTTATTTGCCTATATATATACTTGTACATACTCTTTGTAGGGTGAACGGAGACAGTAGACACAAAATACGATTCATTTTCCCATTTTCAATCTCTCTCTAATTCTTTTCTCTCTCTAAATTCTCTCATCCATGTCTCTCCATATTCCTTCGACAGAATCCATTTCCATGGGTTTCTAAACCCCTAGGGTTGGGATTGCAAAGGTTTGCAATGAATTCTTGAAAGTGTATTGAGGAAGTCAACTTCTAAATCAAGAGAACAAGCTGAGGAGTGGATCTACTTTGCTGGATTGACAAATCCAGATCTGATGAAGAATCTCACCAGTGAGGAATCATGGTTGAGACTTAGGTAACTTCCAGCTTCCTAACTAATTCAGGCCTAGTAATTAGGTGAATAGTTAGGGTTCAACCCCTAATTTCGCATTAGATTTCTCTGTTAATTGAGCACCTAAGGGATTAGGGTTTAATGCTTAGGAATCAGTGTTATTCACCTAAGGAATTAGGGAGTAACCATCTGTGGATTGTCCTCTTAAGTCTGAAGATTGATTGAACCTTAATTGCATGTTTCTTGATGAAATTGTAAGCTGAAGCAATCCTAACCTATCTTCTATTAATCACATTTCATCTTTCATACTGTCTCTGAAAATACAAAAACATTAGAAATATAAAACAAAAAAAAACAGAATGAACTCTATCTGCATTGCGTTGGTTCAGCTTGTATTAGTCTAAGATTGAGGTAATTACCACAATCCCTGTGGGAACGATCAAATATATTACAAATTTAACGATTGGTGCGCTTGCCAAAAGAATAAATCCTCCGAGAATTATGCATCAAGTTAATAGCTCAGGATTTACACACCACGTGTATTTTCCCCTAATGTATAAAATGAGAAAAGTAATAACTATTCAATATCGTGAGTACAAGACGCTCCTGTTACTTGATCTCACATCAAGAAATCATTATGAAGACGGGGCCAAGAACGCATCTTGAAGCTAAGGTAACCACGTTCGATCTGGCAAGACATGTTCCCCGAAGCTATGGTTACCTCGTCCGTTCTGTTTCAGTCATGAGGTGCCTCAAGTCTGTAGAAATCATGGTTCTATAGGGGGTCTCCTCAGATTCCAATTTGTTTTGTTTTTGCTAACCCTTTTCTACAGGTTATTGTAGTAGACAGTCACGTCAAAAAAAATCGACACTTCGATCAAGTCCTTTTCCCCAGTGGAACCACAACTGCCATAACTGGCACCTTTCAAGTTTCCTCCTCAATCATTAAAGTTGTTTTCTCCCAAGTTTCCTTTCGTAGATCGCCAAAGCGAGCGTCTTTCAAGTCGCTGAAGCTGGCATCTTTTAAGTTTCTTTCCCTCAATCTCTAAATATTGGCGCTTTTCAACCCTCTCTTCTTCATCGTCGAGGTTTGGCCCTCTTTAATTTTCGGTCGTTAAACGAGGCACCCTTTACTTTTTTGTCGCCAAACAAGACACCTTTTTACTTTCCAATCACCGAACATGGCATCTTTAAAATTTCCGCACTGCCAAAGCTGACACCCTTTTAAGTTTTCATCGCCAAGGATTAGCCTTTTTCAAGCTCTCTGTCCCCCCTCAATCATTTACTTTCTGTCAAAAAGCCTCAAGTACCCCGACCTAGGCTATCCCATTTCTCAATTTGAGTCAAGGGCATCCCCTCAAGTCATTTACTTTCTATCAAAAAGCCTTAGGTACCCACTTCTAAGCTATTTCATTTCTCAATTTGAGCTAGGGGCATCCCCCCAAGTCATTTGTTTTCTGTCAAAAGCCTTAGGTACCCCCACCTAGGTTATCCCATTTCTTAATTTGAGCCAGGGGCATCCCCCAAGTCATTTACTTTCTATCAAAAAGCCTCAGGTACCCACTCCTAGGCTATTTTATTTCTCAATTTGAGCTAGGGGCATCCCCCAAGTCATTTGTTTTCTGTTAAAAGCCTTAGGTACCCCTAATAGGCTATCCCATTTCTCAATTTGAGTCAGGGGCATCCCCCTAAGTCATTTGCTTTTTGTCAAAAAGCTTCAGGTACCTCCTTCTAGGCTATTCCATTTCAATTTGAGCCAGGGGCATCCTCAAGTCATTTGTTTTCTGTTAAAAGCCTCAAGTACACTTTTAAATTTCTCATTGCCAAAGTTGACACTTCTTCGAGTTTTCATAAAACCTTCAAGTTTTTTCATTGCCAAAGTTGGTAATTTTGAGTCTTTTGTATCGCCAAAGCTGGTAGTGTTTGGGTTGTCTATTTGCCAAAGTCGTTGCTTCTTTAAGTTCTCGTGGCTGAAATTGGTACTTGTAAGTCTTTCTTATGGTCGAAGCAAGCGATTTGTGTTATCAAGATCTTGATTAAGGGAATGGTGTCTATGTCTTTACTTTCTTTTCGTAATGAATCATTCATGTTTTACGAAAAGAAAATAAAGAGGGGCAGCTGTGAACACCATCAGATTAAAAGATAATAATATGACCCATCCCCCTCCCATTTGAAGTTTTTAATTGTAAATCTGCATCAAATTGGTTACACACTGATTTGAGAAATGGTGTGGTCCCTGTGCACGTTGAATTTGAAAATTCATTAGTCAAATAATTATGCTTGTTCAATTCAAATTAATTATGGTCTTTTAGTTTCGATTTGTTCATTGGCAATTGAAATGCTTAATTGGTCATTCGTTCGTAAAATTGGCAATCACATTCCAATTTCATCTCATTGCTCTGTACGTTAATTTGTCAATTTCTGGGGGTCTAATTGAAAGTTTCTTTGTGAACACCATCAGATTAAAAATAATAATGTGACCCATCCCCCTCCCATGCTCCTGGGTCTTCCAACAACAAGCTCCATTTCCAATTCCACTAAGAGCATGGGGTGGTCTGAAGAGGCCTGAGGAGTTTGAAGGAAAAGAGGCAACAAGGGGTTTAAGAACCTAAAAATCAAAACAGAGAGGGGATCTTTTCTTCATCTCTTAAAAAAAAACACTTCTCTGAAATAACCAGCAACAACAGAACCCTTCTCTAAAAAATCCAGTGATCTCTTCTCTAAAAATTTACACATTATCTTTCTCTAAAATTCATCATCTACGTTCTCTCATTTTCATCACTATTCAACTTCACCATCTTCCCCATCTCATTAAAAGCCAAAAAAAACAGAGAACCCAAACCACACCATCATCATCTTTCTTCGTCAATCAACAACAAAGACCAAAAGAATACAAAAACAATAAACCCAACAACAAGGAAACCAAAACAGAAAAGAGAAAAGGGAAGAGGAAGATCTCCCCGGTGCCACCCCCGATGACTCTGACCCTCTCCGTGCGAACCACCGGGTCCGACCCCCCTCCGCGTGAACAACCGCGTCGACCCCAGCCCCGCGTTGCTGACCCTCCACGCGAGCCCCGTCCGAGGTGATCTCAGCCCAGAACCGCCCGTCACCGTCACCGTTCCCTCTCCCTCTCGACCGGTCTCTCCCTCTTTCTCCCTCCTCTGAATCTCTCTTTCTCTTCCGCCACTCCTTTCTGTTCTTTTCTTTCTTTCTTAGCTTTAGGTTTAATTTTTTGTTTGGTTAGCTGCTGGGCCTCACAGTGAGGCCTATTCCTTTTTCTTTTATTTGGCACACATTTCCTTTTAGTCATACGCTTCAGCTTTTCTGAGGCCTAGTGGTTCTAGAATTTATTTTTCTGTTTTTAAAAAAGGGTTTACACAAAATACAAATTAAAATATAAACGTTTTATAAAAAGGAAAATAAACAGTTTTATGTTTTGTTTTAATACTAAAATAGAATTTGAATGTGAATACCCTACCGTTTTTTCTAAAATATAATAATAAATGACATTTTTTATACTAAAATACATTAAATTTAAAATGCTGAAAAAGAATAGAAAATACAAAATGAGTAAGTTTGTCTATGCTTTATTAAAGGTTTAAATACCTCTTCTTAAAAATTTTTAGAAAAAGAAAGAATTATTTCCATGCCAAATTTAAATTAGGATGTATTAAGATCTAATTGACCGTTTTATATTAAATGTATATATATTTTCTTTTAAAATAAATTATCACAAAATCTTATGAGCGATGTCGTGTGAAATTACTTTTGCCTACATCAGCTTTATAAGACTTTGAAGGTTTATGCACGTGCGATCTCCTTCGCCTTGTATATCTCCTTCTTTATGAATTTTCTATCATTACTAAAAATCAAATCAATCAAAAATAATTCCAAGTACAATTTTAAATATTTTAGTATCATTTCAAAACTAATTCCCAAAGAACTACGTAACCCTGATTTCTCGAAAGTTTGAGAATACGTAGGAGCGGGAATCAATTCTTGTCGGGCTCATTTTCCTTTGTTTAATTTCCAAGTCTCTGTTATTATCTCGATCAATTCTATGTTGTTAATACTTAATTTTAAAACCTTATTCTATCGCGAGGAGGTTAATTTAGACGAGACGTCTTGTTAACCTCTTATTTTCAACCTTTCTTATTAAAATACTATTAATTATAAAATGAGATTAATTTAGACAAGACCTCTTATTAATCTCGTGTTTTTAATATTTTTAATATTATTTATTATAAAATAAGGTTAATTTAGATAAGACGTCTTGTTAATCTCGTGTTTTCAATATTTTTAACAATATTTTAAAAAGAGGTTAATTTAGACGAGATGTCTTGTTAACCTTTTCAAATTTTCAATCGGTTGTTATTTATTAAATAATAATATTTTTAAATGGGACTAATTTAGATGAGACGTCTTGTTAATCTCATCATATTTTCCAATATACAATAATAATGATGTTTTTAAAAAAGAGGGATTAATTTAGACGAGACGTCTTGTTAGTCTTCTCCTATTTTCAATATATTTTATTTTTCTCATAGAAAATGGTTAATTTGGACGAGACGTCCTGTTAATCTTTTGTTTTAATTAATCAACTTATTTTATCTCATCTTATTTAATTTTATGTTAATATCTAATTTGTGTTATAATTTAAGGTTAATTTAGACGGGACGTCCTGTTAATCCTTACTGTTACTGCTTGGTTTCTCACTGTCATTGTTTGGTTTTTACTGTCACTGTTTAGTTCTTTGTTGTCAGTGTTTAATCTTCTACTGTCATTCTTTAGTCTTTACTGTCACTGTTTAGTCTTTTACTGTTACTGTTTGGTTTCTTACTGTCATGTTTAGCCCCTTACTTTCACTATTTGGTACTTTACTGTCACTGTTTGGTCAAGTTCGATTTAAGATTAATTTGGACGAGACGTCCTGTTAGTCTTATTTCGAAACTTCCTTGTCTGTTTTGCTTGTTCCTTTTCTAAAAAAGTTTTAAAAAATAATTTATGGGCTACTTATAATGTACGCTATCAATTTGAGGTAACTGTTTTATAACGGATAGTTGTGAGGTGCTAATACCTTCCTCACTTGTAATTCGACTCCCGAACTTAGAATTTCACTTTTATGACCAGTGCTTTTAAAAGAGGTTTTTCCAGTATTTTACCTTTGAAAAATATTGGTGGTGACTCCCTATTTTTTGAAAGGATTTCGAACCATTTTACAATAAATGTTTTAAGGGTCGGCCGTCCCGTCGCAATCCCGGTCGTGACAATTTGTAAAGAAAAAAGATGTGACCCTCCCATTCATAGCACTTGAATCCTTAGTCGTTTCCTGTTGAACCCTCCTCATGTCAGCCCCTTGGAATCCACGTCATTGCATCCTTAGATAAATTCGTCGTTGTCCCGATACCTGTCCCTCTCCTCATTATTTTTTTTCTCTCTCTCATCTCTCTTGCCACCTTAATATGTATTCCCCAAATCAACAAATCAGTGGTTACAATAACAAGAGCCAGGCCAATGAAACTTCACACCTGTTAACCTACAAGACCAGTAAGCAAAGAGAGAAAAATCAAGTGAATTGTGAGAGCAGTCTATGACAATCCATACTATATATTTCAACAAACAACTTTGTATTATTTTCTGCATTAATGTCCAATTTAAACTACATTAAAAGCAAGGGTTAGTGGTGAGAGGAAAACACCCGTAGTTGAAAGAGAAGTAATGCTTATGACATTAAAAGCAAGACTTTAAAATGCTGCATGCATTAGATATTTTGAATTATGTTCTTACAAAACAATATATTTGTTACTCCCCTGTTATTACTACAATTGCACCATCACTAACGGGTATGCACCTTGGACTAAGCCTCTTTTGAATTGACGTAAATGGGTTCACCGTCCAAAATTTTATTTAAGTATGAATTGACAACTACAATGCAATGAATGGGGTTAAAGTAACATATGATGCGGGGAATATTTATGGTGTTACTGGTGTGGCATGAATTGCCAGTATATAATAGTCTAGAATGTGCATCTCCCTACCTATTTGCATTCTAGAAAATCACATAAATTTCTAAACTTGATAAGTTCACCAAAAAAAAAAAGATCAAGCAAGTCACTAAAGAAAGCAAATTCTGGTCCAGCTTACATTATTTGTTTCTTCATTATGAACTCTATGAAGCTATTTCAGAAGGTTAAGATAGGACATTAGGATCTAGTGTTCCCTAATGAAGTAGCAAGTTTAGACTTGTAAGTCAATGTACCTCCAATCTAAATGTTGATACCATCCACTATAAGTCCCATAATAATAGGACTTGGGATTACCAGGATACATAACCCCACTCCAGGACACAAGTACACTAATGATATGTCTCCTAAATTAGTTTAAAAATTTTAAACTTCCAACAATGGCATTTTTCAATTCATGGATTGCCAGATATACTTAATCAATAAGAGTAAACCTTTTTCAACTCTTCCCTAGTAACACACTAAATTGTTATATACATTTCATATCTGCATATAAAGTATAGTTTATTACTGCTCAATAGTGCACTAGCAGAAACAATCAAAAATATAACATTATCTTATATGCTCCATTAGTAGAAGAACCTAGCTCAACTATGGTATAATCCTATTTATTTACAGGTAGATACGTGAAAGAATCCAGCAACTTAGATTTTTCTCATGATAGAGGGCATACAAAAAGTGGAACAGAAATATAAGGACATCCAGATTTAAATCTTCTGTTCCAAAATCCTGTGCCAAAACCTTGTCCCACCAATCAAATTTTGTCAACTCATTTAATGAGTCCACGTCACCAAACCCCTAATACATCAATTCTGCTAACCTTCCATTTGGAAATTGGATTATCCCACTCATGTTTTCAGTTAACCAAACCAGGCCTAATACACCAATTTTGCTAAAAAAAAATTCAGTTGCTGTATTTTTAAATTGGAGGCTATAATCATTGTTATTAATTAATGGGATTTGTCTTCCCTTTTCTTGATTGCTTGTGAAATTAGATTATCCCCTTCTTGTTTTTAGTTAACCAAACTTTTGATAATTTGTTTTCAGTTGCCGTATTTTTGAATTGGAGGCTATAATCATTCCTTCCCCAAATAAGATTAACGGCGTTTAGGTTAAGCACAATTATGTCTCTTAATTATTAAATGTGTTTCTTCACGTCTAGTATGGAACACCTCAACGTCTACAACTCACGCCTGCAAACTTTGTAAACTCTTGATCACAAACTTGTGGCTTGTTCTGGATTCTTTTCTACAAATTTCCATTACATCTACTACTAGACTTCCTATACAAGGTGATGTTTATTTCTATTTCTTTTATTGATATAGTTGCTCTGTTTTATAACTTAAAGTTTTATATTTTGAATTGTTATAAGATGAATGTAATAATCCAATTGAATTCTATTTTGGTCCATTAGTTCTAGTTTATGTTTGATTATATTGAATTGATGAAGGTTGCTAATTAGCCAATATACATGATTTAGTTTCTGCTAGACATAAGGCACATGCTCTATTTTTGTGTAAAATAATGGCATGAGTTCCTTAAAAAAAGTGAAAAATAACCCAGGACAAAGCACTTATATATTAGTTCTAGTTTAGGTTTGATTATATTTTGAATTGGTGAAGGTTGCTAATTAATCAATAGATGTAATTTAGTCTCTAATGAAAAAGTACTTGACTTACACATTAGAATTTTTTCAATCAATAGTCATATATATATATATATATATATATATATATATTATCAATGCTGACAATTGTAAAAATAGTCCTTACAAGTTCTTAATTAATCATTGTTTGTTGGCATGAAATTTCATTAATTATTTTGTATTATTAAGTATTTATAGTATTACTTGTGATAAAATAATTTTATTTTTCTAGAGTACTATTGATACTGAATAATTAATATAATTGTGGTGTTTATAGAAAAGAAAATTAAGTTGAATTCATTTAACTTGCAGGTGGTGATTAAGAAAACAAGTATGGTAGAAGGAGAGCATGACATGCCTAATACTGATACTTTGGTGAGAAAAAATATTAATGAGATACATGAGACAATTTCTAATGAATTTATACCAAAAGTGAGGATGGAATTTGATATAGAAGATGCTTCTCGTACTTTCTACAATTCTTATGCTTATAAAGTGGGCTTTAGCATGAGAATTAGTAAAGGACATAAAGGTAATAATGGTATGATAGTCGATAGAATATTTTGTTGTTCATGTGAAGGTTATCGTGGAAAAGATAAGCGAGGGGCTGCTGTGAAAAATCCTCGTGCAGTAACAAGCTTTGGTTGTTTGGCAAAGATGAAAGTTAATAGTCGATTAACTGGGAAGTTTTGTGTGACTGAATTTGTTGCTAAGCATACACATGAGACTACAACTCCTAGCAAAAGTCATTTGTATAGATCTCAAAGGAAGATAACTCTCCCCTAAGCAGTCGAGATTGATTTAGCTGAAAGTTCTGGAATCACTCCTAAGGATAGTTATGAGTTAATGGCTAGACGAGTGGGTGGTCGTGAGAATCTCAGATCCATCCCAAAAGATTATAGAAATTATCTACGTTCAAAGAGAACAATTCAAATGAAGTTTGAAGATACAAGTGGTGCTCTAGAATATTTACAACAGATGCAATTAGAAGATCCTAATATTTTCTATGTAATACAAGTTAACGAGGATAATCTGATGACTAATATCTTTTGGGCAGATGCAAAAATAATGCTTAACTATTCATATTTTGGTGACGGTTTTTGTTTTGATACCACATATCGAAAAAACAAAGAAGGTTGCCCATTAGCAATGTTTATTGAAATAAATCATCATAAACTTAGCATTATTTTTTGGGCTGCATTGTTATATGATGAGACTGCTAAAAGTTTTGCTTGGTTGTTTAACACTTTTGTTAAGGCTTTGTCAGGAAGGAAGCCCAATACTATGCTTACTGACCTAGATACAGCAATGGCAAAGGCATTAGCTTTGGTATGGCCAGAAACATGTCATCGTCTTTGTATCAGGCATTTGCATCAGAATGCATTGAAAAAACTTAATATCGTATTTAGGAAGTTTCCAGAGTTTAGTAAGGCTTTCAATAGCTGCATTTATGAGTATGAAGAAGAAGATTTATCACAGCTTGGAACAATATGCTTGGGAAGTATGCTCTTATAAATAATAGTTGGTTGCAACAAACTTTTGCTCTAAAGGAAAAATGGGCATTAGTATATGGCCATCAGAACTTTTGTACAGACATGACGATAACTTAGCGAAATGAAAGCTTGAATAATGTAATTAAAAAAATGTAAGTTACAAACATGATTTACTTCAATTTTTTGAGCATTTTAAAAGATTGATTAAGGATCTTCATTATAAGGAGTCAAAGGCTGACTTCAGAGCAACACAGAGGAGTTTAACCTTATCATTTGATGTGGAATTTCTTAGGCATGCTGCAAAAATATATACTCTTGCAATATATAAGATGATTCAACAAGAGGTTTTAAAAGCTTACGATAGCAATATGCATATTTCCTCTCATAATGGGGAACTTATTGAATGTAAAGTTATCGACTATAGGAAAGAATTTCAACATAGTGTCCATTACAACTCAGCTACAAGTAAAGTCAAATGTAGTTGTAAAAGGTTTGAGTTTGTAGGATTTTTATGCTCACATGCTTTTAAAGTTCTCTCCTCAAGAAATAATATACAAATCCCTACAATGTATATATTAAAGAGATGGACAAAGCATGCAAAAAGTGGAAAAGATATTGCTTCTTACCATTCTATAATCCATAAGGACTTAAAAACTGATATGGGATTCCGATATTAGGACTTATGTAGAAGACAAAATCATTTTGCAAGCAAAGGCGCAATAACTGAAGAAACTTATAATATAGTTGTTCTTGGTATGGAGAGAACCATGAAAGAAATAAATGCTTGTCTTGAAGGTAGAGAAAATGAGACAATTACAAAAGATGTTTCATCTATTAGCAAAGAAAAGGATTTTCATGCCAAAGAAAATAATAATGTGAGAGGAATAAAGAGTAAAGAAAGATTTCGGGGATCTTGTAAAAGGCCAAAAGGAGTTCTTGAGAGATCAAGGAAAAAAAGAAAGCTATACAGCAAGATGAACCTTTTATGCGTAATTTAGACTATTAATTTCCTCTAGGTCAATCTATGCAAGTATTGTCCCATTGTCAATTATTATTTAAACTCTATATTAATTTTGAATCAGTATATTTTTACATTTAGATTTTGTTATTACCTTTGTATTAATTATTTGTAGACATATAAAGCATGCAACACCTTTAAAGTGTCATGTAGCAACTTGAGCATGATGGAATTGTTACAAGTGATTGCATTTCTTTTTCTAGTCTTAGTTTAAAATATTTTAACACTAACTATCTTTCTTTACATAATTATATGCAATCACAATTATCTATGACTGGACATAGAGCAAGTTCTGTCATTAACTCTCAAAGCCAAGACCAATAAGGGCATCATGATGTAGCCTAGCCAATTATCTAGTTTTAATTTGTTTTGAAATTCTAGTACAATGTAGTGGTTTTATTTTTTTGGATAGGGTGCTATTGTAAAGTTCCTTCTATTTTTTTCATCAGCTTCATTATGATTAAGGTGATGAGTTATTTCATGTTCATATTTGATATTTATCATGAACAACAATAAATGCAATAGAATAACCTTTTTCTCAATCTTTGTATATTGCCAATTTATAAAATACAGTAGTAGATAGGGTATTGATTTCCCTATAGTTTCTTTTACAAGTGAAAAATAAACAATGTATAACTCTTGCTTAACATCTTTCTATGACTTTGCTTGACATGCTTTTCTTAGTGTTGTTTGTTGAAGTCCCTGTAATTTCTTATAGTGATCTGTTGCCATAGTCATTTGCTACCTAAATTCTTGTAGTGATGTGTTGTCATAGTTATAACACCCCCTTATATACATGAGATATATATGTATTCTTGCTTTTTTAAAAAAAACTTTTAGAAAGATATACATATTTATCACTCTTTATCTCGCGTATACAAGGATGTATATACTTCTAATTTCCTTTGAATATTGAAAGTAAAAAAAATGTCGTCTTTCAATATTTATCCATAATGACAAAAATAATTTATAGAAATCATAAGTGATAAAAGATTTACAGTATTATATCTGAATGATAAGGTTTATCAAAGTTTAACCTACACCTTGTTATAATTATCCAACTTGATATTGTAATAAGGTAAACTAAAACTAAATTATACTTCTACTATGACCATGACCAATCATTCACTAGTTCTTGAACCATAGAGTTTTGGAATCCTACTCTTGTCATATCTCTTCACCTGATGAGACCTCTTTACCCTTTTGTAATTACATCCTTTTATCTTGAGCTGCTAGCTACACATCACATATATTTTGAACACAAAAATTCAAACAAGAAGGAGTGAGAAACAGAATATAATACTTTACAGATAAGACATAAGCATAAGGGTTTTCATAAACTAATAAATTAATATCATTCAAAATCTCGTACACAATTAATTATAAATATAGGGTTCTCACACACATAACAATCATACTTTCATTCACAATCATCCATACAGAATATCACAATCACATGTATGACATGTAATGCTTTTAATACTATCTCATTCAGTTTATGCATATGGGCCCTTAAAGTTTTAGTTTGCACTAGGCCAACCAGGAGTTTACACTATTCCATAATTCCAGATAATAATAACATAAATGTCTTCATGGCATATGAACAGCTCAACTGGCATGGAAACACTTAGAGACTAGTCAGATTGAGAAGGTTTTTATTGTGAAAGTACCCGACACTAGGGAGCGACCCCAGGTCCCCTGAAGCACCCTTTCACACCCTCTCATCCCAAGGCTCGCAATTAAGCCTCCTTTAATGTATCCTCGGTTTCTATAATCCATCCCAGACAATATCACATCTCATTTCTCTTTAATGCTTCATGATGCATGAACTACTCGCGTATTGAGTTGGTTAAGACTTTTAAAAACTCAAATATAAATTATATCTTCGGCGCCTACAAACCACAACATAGCCACCCCGATAAACTACATATTTCCAAACTCTTAAATAAGTTCTGCTACACGCAGAAGAATTTCAGTACAATTTTTCTTTATCATTCACAAATGATTTGAGTTTCAAAGTCTTAACATACATTCCAAACCTTCTTTATAGCATTTATAGGAAATTAATTTACTTTAGACACAAGTTTGAATTTTTGATCTTTTTTCATCTTTAATTATAATACTTTAAAATGTATAATATTTTTAAACACTTTTAAAATTAAAACTTATTTTTAAAAGTTTAAAATATTGTTGAAGTTTCTCATTTCTATTTGAGAATCAAATATTTTCATATCCATACATATACATATATATATATATATATATATATATAAATATATTTTTTTTATAAAATACTTTCTCTTTTTTATATAAAATAACTAAAATTTAATTTAATTAAATAATTTATTTTGAAAGATAAAAATGAGTTGTAAAAATTATATACTTTCATTGAAAGTTAAGAAAAATTTCTTAACAATAATCTGAATAAACATTGAGAAATAATTTCTTTTAAATTAATACTTTAAAGAGTAAGAGATAAATATATTCTTACTGAATTTTAGCTTTCCGTCATGCTTGCTATATGCTCAAACTCCACATCACAAGATCATCAATCACTCATCAATCACAATCAAGTATCATCAATCACAATCAAATATCATTAATCACAAATATTATCAATCATAATTAAATCAAATAAATATTATTCATAAATATCATAATTTAAAGTTTAATAGTTATTTAATTTAATAAACTTAATCCGAAGTCCTTATAGTCCATTCCTCGCACAAGTCTATGTAAGTCTATATAGGTCATAATACTCCAAGTCCTTGTATAGGTTTAGTTCAGTCCATATAAGTCATAAAAGTTCAGATCCTTGCATAGGTTTAGTCCAGTCCATATAGGTTATAATAGTCCAGATCCATGTATAGGTATTTCAGAATAATTTACACAAGATACTAAATTTATTATTAATTTTAAGTTGAAAAGTTATTATAATAGTATTATTAAATTTAAAAGGAATAGGGGACTCCTCCCATTATTCTTATATCTTTTCATATTATATTTTTATCTCACTCCCCCTTACCTTGAATTGTTATCAAAAGAGAGTTTGCTTTATGCCTCTGAGTTCTAGAAATATTAATACCAACTTATCTCAGTATAAGCATAAGATAAAAATAAAGATTACTAAGTAAAACAGAAATGGTAAATTTTGAATAATGAATAGTGAATAGTGAACAGTAATAGTAAATAGTAAAACTTGAATAGTAACTATAAATAGTAAAACGTGAATAGTAATAGTAAATAGTAAAACATAAATAGTTACGATGAATAGTAAAACGTGAATAGTAATAATAAATAGTAAAACGTAAATAGTAATGGTAAATAGTAAAACATGAATAGTAATGGTAAATAATAACAGAAAATAGTGATTTACTATTTGAATAGTGATTTACTATTTAAATAGCAATTTACTATTCGTAATAGTAATTTACTATTAACATAGTAATTTATTATTCAGAATAGTAACTTAAAATAATATTATATCTAGTATAATAATAGATTTCTAAAATGATATGAAAATAAACCTAAAGAATATAAAAGAGAGTTATTCTTACCTATAATTTTGGCTGAACCTTCTTCTAAAAAAAATTGTTTCTCTCTCTTACTCCTATCACTATCTCTCTAACACTACTATATTAAAAAAATTTAAACTGAATTATGATTTCCTTCGTTGCAATCCTTCGGTATTTATAAAAATATTTTTCACTATGCATTTCATTATTTTAATATAAAAGTACTGCTGAAATTTTTGTTTCTGGTTACTATGCAAGTTTGAAATTTTCATACATGCACAGTGTTTTGCATAGTAAATATCGGCTGAATTATTAAGCCAAATAGTAACCATTTACTCGGTATATTTTAAATATTCAAAATCAATCCTTTTCAAAATTTAGCAATCTCATATCAGTTCTCACTAATTTTATAATAAGTAATATAAAGTTTAAATTTTAAAAATCTAAAATTTTCTGTTAATAAAAATTTATTGGTACGTTTCCAATTTTTTTACGATTGGTAAAAATCAAAATTTTTTCCAAACCGATCATTTTTAGATAAGTCTACTTAAAATGGATTTCAGAAAATTTTCTTATAATTTAACTTCACTTTCTTGTAAATATTTTTAATTTTAAGTAACTTTATATGAATTTAAAATTATTTAAAATATATTATTTTATTAAAATATTTCAAAATTTTCAAAAAATTCTAGAAAATCATAAATATTATGTAGATCAAAAAGTTCTAAACCATAGTCTAATTCCTTCAAAATTTTATTTAAAATTCTAATAAGAGTTAAATCATAAATATATAAAAACATAAAATAAAAGTTATGAATAATTAAAGATATTCAAAATTCTTAATGATCTGTCCTGAACCGGGGTCTAGAGATCCGGACTCAAGTCAGTCACAAACAATATATAAATACCGTATAGGAGACCGGATGTATGAGTATCCGGTGTAGGTATCCGTTGTCCTTGAGCGGAGAGAGCAGACTGGGCGTTCTGGTGGTCCTTCACACCGACCTAACGCGTTGAAGTGGGCGAATGGTGGTGTCACCTGCAATGATTCTCCGACGCTCAAGTCAGTGATAATATTCCAAGTAAGGAATGTATTTCAGAGAATAATTATGCATAGAATCAGTTGAAGATTTTTCACTTCATTATTGAAATGAGTTCATATACCTGATTGGCTCGTTTTTCGAGGACTCGTTAGTGGGGAACCACTAACTCCCATTAGCATTATTATATTGCGCACTTACCAGCATGATTGGGTCAAGTGGCTATTTTATATTGAGCATAGAGAATATAGACTAGGATTAGGGAACAAGTTGACCATTCCCGTGAGCAGAATTTGGCTCGTAGTGCAGGGAATTATTGATCGATCCCTGTAGCAATTATCCTTGTCTTTAGCACAGTGACGTGCGTATTGTCCGATGTCATGGTGTTATCCTGAACAACCGGTATAGGGAGAACGCCTGATACGGAATTACAGTCCGGATGTATACCGATGACACCGGTTACACGTTGATGTCTTGACAAAGATGTTGAAATATGTCTTGCAGGTCGGATACCGGTATTGAGACCGGATCATATGTCCCCTAGCTTGTGTGAGGGACTGAGCGGTTGTTCACATAAGCTACCTAACCTGCGAGAGGTCTTAATACCGGTGAACTTATACGTTAAATCGTTCCTTAGCATTTATTCATAAAGGACCGTTCTCAGATTAAGAGATATGGTATGTCGATGTCGTTACAACGGATTCAGACAAAGATTCGTTGTACGAGAATTTCAAGAGTTTATTGGAATTGAAAGCTCTTGAAGTTCGTGTAACGGCTGTAAAGCACGAATTGCGTTGCATGATTAGACATTAATGCTTTTAATCACATGGGCAAGCAATTATTGCGCCTGAGATGGAAATCTCATTAACCGTCGTTTTGGGCTTAATGGGCCTGAAGTTTTCGAAACTTTTGGGCCCAGTAGATAGGCCCTTTGTCGAATTGCTATTGTTTTGGCGCCCATGAATTTGGAACGGTTGTGTCGTTTCGCTTGTGAACCTATGCGTTTAATCGAGAACGACACAACTTCCAGAGTGAGTAACCGAACCTCTTCGTTTCTTATAAAAGAAACACTTAGTGGGTTCTGAGTTCCACTTGCTTCTGTTTTCTTAACAAAACTCTGCAAAAATTTCGCGAGGAAGTTTGTTGCTCATTCTACGAGATTCTGCTCGTTCTTCATCTTCAACGTCATTACCTGAGGTAATTATTTCTTCTTCCTCTGTAAACCTTGTCTTATTTTGGGTCTATTATTCTTGCTTGAAGAGAGTGTAGTTTATTTAGGGAGAGAACAATTTCTCGTAACCCTAATAATCATGGCGAAGAATCCTTGAGATTCTTTCTAGGGTTGAGTCATGTCGCTCAGAAAGGGGATCTTACTCACTGTGGAAAGTGATTTTTCCCTTCTCAGAGACGTCCTCTGATTGTAGTCGCTTTATAAAACGAAGTGAGTAATGGTTATCAACTTTCTGACGACATGATTTCTTATCGTAGATTAAGGAGTTCAGTCTAGATATTTCCAATGGCAACTGGAGAAGGATCTTTTGGAGATGGTGCCATTTCGAAGACAGTTGAAGGTCTCTACAGCGTCGTTGTTACCAAACTGAACTGGGAAGAGCTTCAGGCCAAATGGCCTTTCTGTTGGGTGTCCAGTGAATTCAAGGACTTGGCCTCCCATCATGCAGATGAGGATGGAGCCCGGATTCAACCTAGGTTTACACTCCACGCGGAGGAGGAAACGAAGAAGTGGTTTAGGGTTTATGCACCGCTCCCTACAGAACGGATATGCCACGTCGTGCCAAACGACCGTTCTGTTTATATGTATGATTTCATTTTTCATTACCTAGGAGTTCGTTTCCCTCTAACCGAGCTTCAGATGGGAGTGTTGAGGTTCTTAAACCGTGCACCCTCTCAACTTCATCCCAACGGCTGGGGTCTCATTCGAGCCTTGGAGGTTTTGAGTGAATATTTCAACTTCACTCCTACTGTGGCGATGCTGTTCTACTACACTCAAGTAGTTCGGAGGGCAAATAAGCAAGGCGGTGTCGGTTTGGTAACACTCCGGACTCTTTGTTCTTTTATGAATTTTGAGTCTTACACCGATTCAGCTAAAGTTGACGGGAAGTCGTTCAAGACCTACTTCACCCGGATCTCCATTAAGAAGAACAAACCAATATTTTGGAAGGATGAAGAAGGCGTCAACAAATTTCCTCCGAGTTGGACTCATAAGCATTTTCTCGTGAGCTCCCATGCATATTACGCCGATCAATCCGAGCTGTCTCGTGAGTCGTCGAGAGTGTTGTTTGCACTTGAAGCATATACTACACGTCGCAACGTATTCTCGTGTAGACGTCTTTTAAGTAGTTCAAAAGGAGTCCGGGATGATTATTTGCGTAATACTCACTTTGTTTCCCTTTTGTTAAATGTATCGAACATTTGGTAGTTGCTAATCTCTTGTGCTTGTTTGTGCAGGTGAAATAGAACAGGAAACTCCAGAAATGCATAAGCTGAAGGGATTTAAGGCGGGGGCTAGATCCATTGCCCGTGAAAACGAGATTAAGCCTAAGCCCTCCATAAAGGATCGTCCTGAGCTAATCATCCTGACATCGGATGCTGAAGGGGACATCCCACTGGCTGAGGGCGGTTCATCCGATGTTGGCGCAGCCACGGGTCAGCCCCCGGTCACTGAAAGAAGGAGAAAAATTAAGAATGACTCAGTGGGAGGCCCGTCTAAGAAACGCAGAACTCCGGAGGATAAGCCTGTAGAAACCTCGGAAGCAGCTGTTGCTTCCTCTGGAAGTAAAGGAATTGCTGCCGGGGTTTCTGGGGCGAAGCCAACCTCTTACCCAACCAACTCGTTTCTCACCCCCTTCCTCTCCTATGAGGGTTCTACTCCAGCCACTCTTCCACCACCGATGTACAAACTCCGGCCTACGCTCAGTGCTAAAGAAATTAAAGAAGCGTGCGAGGCCGGAAGGTGGCAGTTAGCTGAACTTGCTGGAATGCTTTCTTCAGTCAGCGAGTTGGCTAATAACGTCGATAAGGTTGAAGAATTGAGTGATAAATTGGAAGAACTCAACCTTTCCTCAGGAAAAGACAAGGCCACCATAAAGTTGATGGAAGATCGTCTTACCAAGTCTAAGGAGTTCGGAGATATCATGACTAAAGAGAATCTCAAGCTTAAAGGCGACCTCAAAGGCTTGGAGGGCAAATTGGCAGAGAAGGAAGAAGAACTCCGTAGCAGCCAGGATAAAAATAAAGCTGCTGCTGAGGAGTGGTCTCAAAGGGAGAAGAAGCTCCTTCTTGAGATTGAGGGACTGAAGGCTAGGAAAGCGGAGTCCGAAGTATCTAGTGAGGAGCTGTCCAAGTTGCAGGGAGAATTGGCCACAACGAAAGCTGAGAGAGAAGAAGCTGTTGACATATGCAGCCGGGCTGTCGAAGAATCCTTCGGCCTAGCTATACGCCAAGTTTTCTACCGCAACCCCACTGCGAAACTTAACCTTTATGGAATGGATCCGTTCTATGAATTCCATGGGGGAAAGTTAGTCGCAGTGGTGGATGGTCGTCACAAAGATCCCCCAACGTCCCTGTATGGTTTGGCTCCTCTTCCTGAGGGTCAAACTATGGGACCGGATTATGTCTTTCCTGTGTCTGAGGTTCCCTCTTCTGAAGAAAGGGCTGAGGCTCCTGGAGGGGAGACTCCTGTGGAGGTTCCAAAGGAAGGAGCACAAGAGCCTGGTGCTGAGGAGGCACATAAAACTGAAGAACAGATTCCCCCTCCATAGTTTTGTTTTCCTTTGTATGTATAGTTGTGTACCGGGATCAACTCCGGCTTTTAACCATTATATGTAATCTCAATTCCAATGAATGAATTCCATTTAAGAAATTTGTCTTCATCGTTTCATGTATATTTAAATCGTTGCTAATCCGTTTTGTATGATTAACCTTGAGGTCGGATTGAAACAACTGCCTCGGAAGATTAAACAACAAATAAAATTTAGAATGGATAAATATATACATGTCCCCAAGTGCGTATTAAGAAGAAGGTGCCTGTCTTTGGGGCATGATTCTTAATTCTTTTGGGGAAAGATGGGTCGATCCGCTGTTCAGTAGAGTAGTGTAACAGGACGGATGACTGTATTTTATTCATGTTATTCTCACTGGAGAAAATTATGTCGTTCATTGTAAGAGTATTATTCCAAGTTTGGGGAACTGCAAAGGTGTAAGAAAGTGGTGTTTTGAGTCCTCCACCATAAGGATAATGATGGGAGTTTTTCTACGCCAGGAGTTATGTCATTGTATCACAGAATAGGTGATAAAGAATATCCGTCCTGGGAGAATACCACTTGAGAGTGAAAGTGCGGATTGACTTTCAGAGATTTCCATCATATGAATGATTATGGGAATTGTTCGTACCAGGAGTTTTATCGTCGAATCACTTCATAGGTGATTGAGATCATCCGTCTTGGGGATGTGTACGATACCAGGAATTATATCGTCAGGTCACATAGTAGGTGATTGAGATCATCCGTCCTTGAGGTGTGTATGGCGCCAGGAGTTACATCGTCAGATCACAGAATGGGTGATTGAGATCATCCGTCCTGGGCAAGTACACAACGTCAGGAGTTACATCGTCAGATCACATAATGGGTGACTGAGGATATCCGTTCTGGAAAAGTACACCGCCAAGAGTTACATCGTCGGATCACAGATTAAGTGATTTAGATAATCCGTCCTGGAGACGTTTTTCAATCGTAGGAGTACGGATTGAATGAATAGTTCTCAGTTTTCAAAAGCTTCCATCGTAAGAATGATGATGAGATTGTTCATACCAGGAGTTGCATCATCGAATCACAGAATAGGTGATTGAGATCATCCGTCCTGGAGACATTTTTCCAATTATAGGAGTACGGATTGAGGTGGCTGCCTCTCAATCGTATGGATTCAATTTTCGTATCTGAAATCAGAGACCATCAGTATTCTACTAGCCCCCTAGCTTATATGAGGAATTAGTAGATTTGCTCATATGAGCTATATCGATCGTAGTACGTCTGGATTTCAGAATCGTACCGATGTGTAAATATCCGCTCTGAGGACAAGGTTCCGTTGTGATGGATCGCTTGAGGGCGGCTCAGAACAATGAGAATCTCAGAAGTTTATTGAATTTCGCAACCCTCGGTATTCGGGTAATGGTGGCCACGTTCCCCATGATTGGACATTTAATGTCTTTACTCACGTGGGCGAGCCATTATTGCGTTAAATGCGCATGTCTTAATAACCGTCACTTAGGGGCTTGTTGGGCCTAGAATTTGGATTTAATAGGCCCATTTAGAAAGCTCTGTGATGAAACGATGGCATTTTGGCGCCTTTGGGTTAAAAATGACAATTTTAACCCTCTAAACGGGGAGTCGTTTGAGGGTATTTGAATTTTTATGCCCTGAAAAAGGCATATTTGGCAATCTCAGTTACCATTTCTTCTAATTCTCTTGACGAACCTCTACAAAAGTTTCGAGAAGATTATCGTGTCTGCCTCTGTGAATCTTAATTCACTATCCTCATCCATCCTTAGGTAACCACTTTCTTTCCATACTTTGTGTCTCCTTTCAATATCTGAAAATGTCTAGGAAAGGTGTTAGTTTTAGTGGTATTAGCCCTAGATGAAGAGGAGGAAGGGCCTTCAATCGAAACCCCACAGTTCGTGGTGGGAGGATTCCAGTGGTCTTCCAATCGAAGCCACTAAGCTCAGAGAGGGAGGCGTCGCCGTATCAGAGGCGAAGGGCGATTATACCCTCTTCAGAATCCTCCTCTAGTGAGAGTGCTGAGAGTGGTGACCTGTATGTTTCTGACGATGTGGATTTTTACCGCAGTGTAAAAGCTTTCACAATGGGGGTGAAGAAAGCGACTGGGGGAAAATCATCTGGAGGGGAAGCACCCTCTCAGCAATACATACTGAAGACAGCATCCGGGCTATGTAACGTGGTTGCACACCGGATAGATTGGGTAAAATTCCAAAAGAAACGCCCATTCAGCTGGGTGGCTGAAGAATTTCGTGAAATAGCATCAGTTCACGCTCGAGAGGACGGAGCGGAGTTGGAGCCGCGTTTCACGGTCTTCAAGAAGGACAAGTACAAAAAGTGCTTCATGGTGATAGCTCCGCTGCCATCCGATCGAATTTGTCATACTCCGGACGAAAGGTCCCTGTATATGTATGACTTTCTATTTTTGAACCTTGGTGTGCGCTTTCCCCTTTCGAAGTTTCAGATGGGGGTTCTGAGATTCTTGGACTGTGCTCCTTCGCAGCTTCACCCCAACGGATGGGGATTAGTCCGTTCTCTTGAAGTGCTTGGGGAGCACTTCAACTTCAAATCGACGGTGGCCATGCTCTTCTACTTTGCTCAAGTAGTCCGTCGTGCAAATAAAGAGAAGGGGGGAGTGAGCTTGATATCCCTCCGGACTCTCTCCAAGGTTATCAACTTTGAGGCGTACACTGACTCCGCCAAAGTCGATGGACATTCATTCAAGTCCTATTTCACGAAGATCAGCGTTCATCCTGATGAGTCAGTTTTTTGGTTAACTGAAGATGGGATTCCGAAGTTCCCAGTGGCTTGGACGCACGAGCATTTTTTATTAACCTCCCAGGCGTACTACACTGAGGAGGATGAACTAAGCCCGTCTTCAGTTTCTGTTCTTTCCGCCCTTCAATCCTACACCGCCTCGCACCAATTTTTCTCTTGCAGGCGTTTGTTAGGATCGTGGTCCACCCGCGAGGAATATCTGCGTAATTTTCCTGCTATTTTTCATGTTTTATTGTATCATGCCTTGAAGTCTTTGATTTCTAACTATGTTGTTTGGTTTTGCAGTTGAAATTGAAACTGTGTCACCAGAGATGGAAAAACTGAAGGGGCTCAAAGCTGGAGTGAATTCCGTAGCAGCTGAAAATGACATTCAAGCGAAACGGAATTCGAAGAAAGCTACAGCTGAGACTATCATTTTAACCTCATCTGCTGGTGACGATATCCCCTTGCTAGAGGGCGGATCTGAGGGGGTTGCGGTTGAGAAGGTCGGAGAGAAGAAGAAAAGGACAAAACGCGATTCCTCCAAGACCTCGGATCGTCAACCTCCTCCCAAGAAACAAAAAATTTCAAGTGAGGGTGTTGATCCGGAGCTTTCAAAGGGGAAGGTAGTGGAAGGGTCCACTCTGGATGCGGGATCCACTCCGGATGCCCCAGGCGATGGGGTCACTTATGGTGCAAAGCCAATAACGACTTATTTTGCACCCAAAGTTACTCGCCCCCTTCAAAGTAGCTCCGGTCTTGCACAATATTTGGTATACGAGGGTTCCGTTCCTGAGGGCGTTCCTGAAACTCCGTACAAGCTGAAGCCCTCATTGAAGAGTGAAGAGGTAACCAAAGCTTGCGATGCCGGACAGAAGCACCTGGCAGAATTATCCGGGCTCTTAAGATCGGTTCGCAAGCTTTCAGAAGAGAATGAGAGGCTCAGCTTGTTAGTTGGCAAGGTTAACGATCTTAGCGTTGCTGCTGCTAAGGACAAGGCAACCATCCTCCGTCTAGAAGGTAAATTAGAAGCTTCCAAAGAGGAAGGATATAAGAAGGATGAAGAAATTGCTAGATTGAAGTACCTTGCCAAGGAGTTGGAGGCCCAAGTAGCTGACCAAAAGAGAATCAATTCCGAACTCCATTCCGGTCTTTGTACGGAGAAGGAACGCTCTTCAAAGCTGGAAGAGGAGCTTAAGGAAGTTAAAATTGTTTATTCTCGAGGAACCGAAGATTGGTCGTGTAAGGAGAAGGAGCTGCTCTCAAAGTTGGCGGACACAAAAGCAGAATTTGACGAAGCTGTAGATATATGTGATCAAGCAGTCAAGGAATCCTTCGGGTTGGCTGTTCGTCAAGTTCAATACCGGAATCCCAAGGTGAAACTTAATCTGAATGGTATTGATCCGTTCTATGAGTTTCATCAAGGGAAACTGGTGGCCATTGTTAATAACCGTCATGAGAGTCCGCTAGACACGCCATACGAGTTTGCTCCTTTACCTGAAGGCCAATCAATGGGACCTTCTCTTCTTAAGCTCATAAGTACAGGAACGGACCCTGGCGCAGATAAAGGCAAGACCGGGGGTAAAGGCAAAGGGAAGGAAGGAGATACAAGCCGCAAAAACTAGTGCCTTCCTTTTTTCTTTTTTCTTTTTATTGATTCAAATTCGCTGTGTTCCGGGATCAGCTCCGGATTATTGAACGAATTCCTTCATGTAATATTCATTTAATCAATAAAAGAACGATTTGCCTTTACACGCATGTGTCTCGAGTCATTCCGGATTTAAGTAATGAATGTCGGATAATATAAAATCATCATTCCGGATTTGTACATGCGAGATGAAGAACGGATAGGGGTATATAACTATCGTTTTTCATGTATAGGCGTTTTGACAGCCAAAGACTTGATTTGACAGGAGAGATAGAGTATCTTTTTGTCAAATGTGAGTAATAAAAACCTGGTAGAAATCGTATTTTGTTTTTCAAAGGTCAGGCCTTTTGGTCGTAAATACCATGATAAAGAATAGCCGTTGTGGGTAAACATGTTATTGTCATGAGAACGGCTTGTAATGTTAATCTTGAGGGGAAGTGATAATGAGATCGTTTCAGTAAGAGTTCATTCCCCAAGATATTCGTTTGACTATTAATACTGTCCCCTAGTATTATTGGGTGAGCAATACTTTGCACAAACTCTGAGTGATGTTTCCACGTGAGAGTTTTTTGAGAGTGAGGATTTCGAGTAGAGATTCCTCTGCTTGACGATTGCGAATATAAATATTTCCGACTGAAAGGTTCCGGGTGAATATGCCTCAGATTGTGGCATACCCGAATGAATTATTTTTGGGTCGGAGTTTGCGAGTCAGACTTCAATTGAAGAATTGATGACTCAGAGTTTAAAGCTATAAAACTTCCAAATAAGGAACTTCAAGAGAGAGTATTAATTTGGAGTTCAGTATAACTTACTTGTTGCGTTTGGAGTTCGGTTTGGTCCTACAATCCATATCGTATTTGGTGTTCGGTTTAATCCTACTAACCGTTCTTCAATGGGTTTTTTGGTTTTACCCAATGACAATTCTTCACCGACGTTCGGTCAATCCTACTAGTCGTACTCAGAGTTCGGTTTAATCCTACAATCCGAGCCTTCAACACGGGGTTCGGATCAGGGCTAGTCCTGAACCTACTGCGCCCGTTACTTGGGGTTCAGCGTGGTCTTGAAGAAGAACCAGCTTACTGCGCCCAAGCCTTCAATACGGTGTTGGGTTCTACCCTTTTACCGCTCTTAGAATGGGGTTCGGTTCAATCCTACAACCCATTTCCTGAGGTTCGGTTTAATCCTACAGCCCAGGTCTTCACCGGTGTTCAGCCAAACTTACTAACCGTACCCAGAGTTCGGTTTAATCCTACAATCCGGGCCTTCAGTCACTTAGACACACTCGAGGAGTTACATCATCAATTACGGAATGGGTAATTATGATCATCCGTCCTGAGTATGCTCTTGTACGCCGCACATATTCGAGGAGTTGCATCGTCAACCACAGAATAAGTAGTTGAGATCATCCGTCCTGAATACGTTTTTTGTACGCCGGATAAACTGAAAATCACAGCATAAGAAAAACTCAAAAGAGTTAAATTGTTGTGGGAGATTCTTATTAAATCAAAAATAAGAATTACAATGAAAGCGTAGCTGGGAAAATAATTTCTCCAGTATTCAATCAAAAATGAGGATAGGAGAATGTGTATTGTTCCAACAGCTAGCTATAGTAGATGCGCAAGTTTTGGGTGTTCCACTTATTTCGGATTGGAGTGCCATCAAGGTTCTCAAGGCGGTAAGAGCCTTTGCCAGTAACCTCGGATACCCTGTATGGGCCTTCCCAGTTTGGGGCTAGTTTGCCTTGATGAGCAAATTTGTTCCCTATACTTGCTTTTCTCAAAACCAAATCTCCGACGTTGAAAGTCCTTGATTGAACTCGCTTGTTGTATCGGAGAGCAACTTTGGCTTTGATAGCTTGGTCCCTGACAAATGCATCTTCTCTGAGTTCTTGTATGACATCCATTTCTGACGCCAAATTAGCATTATTAGACTCTTCAGAGAAGTATTTGACCCTTGTGGAAGCAATCTGCAGTTCCACGGGTATCATTGCCTCTACCCCGTATGTCAGGCGATATGGGGATTCGTTAGTAGATGAATGAGGCGTTGTCCGGTATGCCCACAGGACGTGGCATAGCTGGTCTGTCCATCCGCCCTTGGCTTCACCAAGGCGTTTCTTTAGTCCTTTCAGCACTTCCCTGTTGGCCACTTCAGCTTGGCCGTTGGTTTGGGGATGTTCAACGGATGAGAATATCTGGGTTATTCCTAACCCTTCGAGTAAATCTGTGAATTTTCTATCCGTGAATTGGGTGCCATTATCTGTGACAATCCGTGCTGGGACCCCGAACCGTGTTATAATGTTTTCATACATGAAACGACGAGTTCGGGCTGAAGTAATATGTACCACCGGCTCTGCTTCTATCCACTTAGTGAAATAGTCGACCCCTACAATGAGATATTTGATGCCCCCAGGAGCAGTTGGAAAGGGGCCCAGAATATCCAATCCCCATTGGTAGAAGGGCCATGGAACAGCGGATGTGAAGAGTTCTTCCGCCGGTGTGTGGTGAAGATTGGAGAATTTTTGGCAAGCATCGCATTTTTTAACGAAGTCAATGGAGTCCTGCTTCATCGTGGGCCACCAGTATCCAGCCCTGAGGATTTTTCGCATTAAGCTTCTTCCTCCGGCGTGGTGTCCACATTGTCCTCCATGCACTTCCTCCATTACGTCTTGCACCTCATTCTCTTTAAGACAAATCAAATAGGGCACGGAGAGTGCCCTTCTGTAAAGATTACCATCAATCATAGTGAAGTATGGTAATTCCCTCCTTATCCTCGTCTTTTCCTTCTCATCCGTAGGCAGCTGTCCATCGGCCAAATAACGGATGTAGGGGGCCATCCATGTATCTCCATAAAGAGAGTTTGTCATTATGGCATTTAGAGAAGGGAAAAGAGGAATGCTGGGCGACGTTAGTGTGCTTTGAACCAGCGTAGTTGTGCTACCTGGTCGTTTGGTGCTTGCTAATCTGGAGAGTATATCCGCTCTAGTATTCTCTTCGCGTGGAACATGCTTGCATTCCATTTTCGAGAATTTCTCTCTCAACTCGTTGACACAGTTCAAGTATAATTGGAGTTGAGGTTCACGAGCCTGATAGTCTCCTAAGATTTGTGAAATCACCAGTTGTGAATCACTGCAGAGCGTCGCCTCAGAAGCTCCGATGTCAATTGCAGCTCTCAGTCCGGCCAAACAAGCTTCGTACTCAGCTTGGTTGTTGGAGGTTTTAAAATTAAAACGAAGGGAGATTTCCAGGTGTACTCCGTCATCACTTTCTAGAACGACACCTGCTCCAGAGCCTCTTTGGTTCGATGAACCATCAACATAAATGGTCCAATGGACACGAGGGGAATCTGGATTAGTCCCTGTCATTTCCACAATAAAATCAGCCAGGACTTGAGCTTTAATGGCGCTTCGGGGTTCGTAGGATATATCAAACTCAGAGAGTTCGATAGACCATTTGATCATCCTCCCAGCGAGGTCGGGCTTAATCAAAACAGAGCGGAGTGGTAAATCCGTTCTCACTATGATCGGATGGGCGTGAAAGTACGGACGCAGCCGTCGAGAGGCCCAAACAACAGCGAGGGCGGCCTTTTCAATTTTTTGATACCGGATTTCAGCACCTTGTAAGGTTTTGCTAGTGAAATAGACCGGTCTCTGTCCGTCAGGAGTTTCTTTTATCAAGGCAACGCCCAAAGCTTCATCTGAAATAGCCAAGTATAGGATGAGTGTGTCTTCGGGGTCAGGCTTTGTGAGAATGGGAGGTTTGGACAACACCTCCTTAAGCTCTTGGAATGCTTTCTCTTGTTCCTGTCCCCACTCGAATTTCTTGGACTTTTTCAGTATCTTATATAGAGGGAGGGATCTGTGAGCCATCTTTGGCATGAATCGTGCCAAGGCTGCCACTTTGCCATTCAGGGATTGGACTTCTCTAAGATTCTTTGGACTTTGCATGTCTAGAATCGTTTGGCATTTCCCTGGATTGGCCTCAATACCGCGTTGAGTTAACATGAAACCCAAGAACTTCCCAGCAGGGACAGCGAAGGTGCATTTCATCGGGTTTAGCCTCATGTTAAATTCCCTCAAACGGGTGAATACTTGGCGTAGGTCTTCAATATGATCACCTCCAACCGGTGTCTTTGCTATTATATCATCAATGTATACTTCAACAAGTTTGGTATGCATACCTTCGAAAACCTTGTTGATCATGCGCTGATATGTTGCCCCAGCATTTTTCAGGCCAAAGGGCATAACTGTATAGCAAAAGACACCGCGATCATTTATGCTGAAAGCTGGCCATCCAACCTCTCTCAAAATCTGAGATGGTTTGGCAGATAGTTGTGCATAATGGCTGAAGGAGTTAACATGCCTTTCTCGAGGTCGAGGAGAGTGGTTATTGACTCTGGGATTGGTGAATGGCCTCTCCATGCGCTCTGACCTCGTTTTCTCCTTACCCTTCTGGGCTTGGGAAGGTGGTGCTGATGGCTTCTTCTTTGCAGCTATGGCCTCCAAGTGCATCTCTATACTCACGTATTTGGAGGCTTTTTTCCTGAACTCCTCAAAAGTTACAGGAGGGCTTTTCGCTAAAGAGAGAGCAAAAGCTGATCCTGGCTGCAACGCCTCAATAACGATATGCAGCTTAATAGACTCCGTGAGGTTAGGAACCAGGGCCGCTTCCTTGTAGAACCTCTTTAAGAAGTCTTTTAAGCCTTCATTTTCACCTTGCTTAATCTGAGCCAAGGTATGAGACGTCCTGGGCACATCTCTAGAGATGACAAAGTGAGTCTCAAAAATAGCTGCCATCTCAGCCCAAGAATCTATGGATCCAGAAGGTAAACCTTTAAACCATCCGAGGGCCTCCTCAGATAATGTTCTAGGGAACATTCGGCACATCACATCTTCATCAGCCCCCAAGTACATGGCTTCAAATACGTAAGCATCAAGGTGCTTAGTAGGATCAGTTTCTCCATTGTATTTTCCAATGGAAAGTGGCTGAGTAGTTTGAAGGTGCTTGGGGATGTGGATGCTCATAAGTCTCCTTGAAAAAGGAACTTTTAGCTTGTAAGACACTGGAGGTGCTGCCGTTGACTCCCTCTTTCTTCGGGAAGCCTCATCTTCAGAATCACGAGTTTGTTCTCCCTCATCAAACGTAGGGATATTTGAGTATTGGAGAGTGGTGGACTTCTCACCATCAGTTGTGCGGGGAGTGTTTCGTGTGCGGGATGATTCTTTATCCTCGCTTTGCCTTCTTTCTCTTCGCAATTCAGTGAGTTCCCTCTGAAGTTGGCTGATCAGCTCATCACGAGGATCAGGATTAGAGACTGTTACTATCTTCTTTGAGCTGCCCCCATGAGAATCAAAGTTGAGCTTCCTGAAGACGTTGGGATTAGTTCTGTCTTCAGGCTGATTCTCTACGAAATCATGTGCTTCGCCTTCCATTGTGGATTACTTGCTCTTTTCAATAGATATGGGAATAACTTTATCGCGTCCCACCGGGCGTGCCAATGATCTGTCCTGAACCGGGGTCTAGAGATCCGGACTCAAGTCAGTCACAAACAGTATATAAATACCGTATAGGAGACCGGATGTATGAGTATCCGGTGTAGGTATCCGTTGTCCTTGAGCGGAGAGAGCGGATTGGGCGTTCTGGTGGTCCTTCACACCGACCTAACGCGTTGAAGTGGGCGAATGGTGGTGTCACCTGCAATGATTCTCCGACGCTCAAGTCAGTGATAATATTCCAAGTAAGGAATGTATTTCAGAGAATAATTGTGCATAGAATCAGTTGAAGATTTTTCACTTCATTATTGAAATGAGTTCATATACCTGATTGGCTCGTTTTTCGAGGACTCGTTAGTGGGGAACCACTAACTCCCATTAGCATTATTATATTGCGCACTTACCAGCATGATTGGGTCAAGTGGCTATTTTATATTGAGCATAGAGAATATAGACTAGGATTAGGGAACAAGTTGACCATTCCCGTGAGCAGAATTTGGCTCGTAGTGCAGGGAATTATTGATCGATCCCTGTAGCAATTATCCTTGTCTTTAGCACAGTGACGTGCGTATTATCCGATGTCATGGTGTTATCCTGAACAACCGGTATAGGGAGAACGCCTGATACGGAATTACAGTCCGGATGTATACCGATGACACCGGTTACACCGGTTATATCTTTGTCTTGACAAAGATGTTGAAATATGTCTTGCAGGTCGGATACCGGTATTGAGACCGGATCACTTAATATAATTTCATTAATCAATGACTACTAATTAGGTCATTTTAAAATTCTCATTCAAAAGACCTATATATTTTTATTTTTATTTTATTTTATTTTAAACAAAATAATTAAATATAAATACCAAAATTTCATTAAAAAATAATAAACTAACTAATAGTAAGTATTTCTCATTAAATATATATTAATATTTATTTTCTATTTGAGTAGAAAATGGGATTTACAATAGTCATATGTTACTTAACTTCTTGTAGTGATCTGCTGTGCTGCCATAATCATCTGCTGCCTAACTTCTTGCAGTGATCTGCTGCTATAGTGATTTGCTACCTATTTGATAATTGCAAAAGCTCTAAATTAACTTTTAACTTCATCTTTGGCTTCAAGAGCTTTCCTTCCACTGAACAAATAATGACACAAAAGATAAAATTAAGCCAAAAAAATCTTTCCTAAATCATGGTTTTAGGATTACCTATTGGGGTAAATATCTAGCCTCTTCCAGTATGATGATTATCCCAATAAATATGTTATTCAGCTGAGCAAATTATACATCAGTATTGAATGGTTAAAAAAATTAGCTAAATAGTTCAATCAACATAACATTCAGGTAAATAGCATCCAAAGCTGATTATGCAATTCACAGTGCTAATTTAAAGGTTTAGCTTCATTTTCATGGTCAAGTAGTGTTGTAAGTTGAGAAATTTAATAATAGTTTAATATTAATTAATTGGTTGTCAAAGCTCCATGAAGCAGTTCATAGTATTGTGTATGTAATAGAATTGAAACTTCAGCCACCTGTTTGCACTTGTTCATTCTTCTACCAACACAACATCACCTTTGAATTTCTTCCAAGTCCACCTTTGTCACAATGCATCTTACATTAGTAGATGATATGATCCTAGCCATGAAAGATCTTCATTCTGTTTGCATACTAAAGAAATAGACCATAGCATATACAATATCACCCTAGTTCATCTCAATGAAAGCACCAGGTTAAAACTTATTGTGTAATGCTTCTATAGCTGATTCAATGCGTGCTTGGTCCTGCAACAAAATTATAATAGCTAGTAAGTACTAGAGAAACTTAGGATTGTTTGGTTTGAAAACATATTTTTTTCTCTATTTTAACATTTAAATACAAAATTATCATTTTGTTTTTTTCTATAAATTACAAGAAATAGTAAAAGCAGAAAAAAATTATTTTTAGTATTTTTTATACAAAATTTTATAGACAATATAATAGTTTTATAATTAAAAGTGAAAACAAAAAGTGCTTTTTCAAACCAAATAACGCCTGATATTTCTTAAAACAAAGACTAGAATGGGAGAGTCTCATTGTACTTTTCCTTTGAAGCTTACTATAACAGATTCATATCTGGCTTGTTGATAACACCCTTGATGGTACAAAGAAACACAATTATGAATATAGATAGATAATAGTCATATGTTGATAAACATCACAACCATCCATTAACTTCAAAACAATGCCATAACATACAATAAACCAAAAAAGAGTTAGTCTTACATCAAAAGGAGTAGGGAAAGCATTCAAAAGATCCTAATAATGGGTAAATATTCTAAAATTACCCCATTCCGGTCATTACTACACTAATCACCAATAATATGCCTGAGATATTCTTCAAATTCTTCATCAGGAGCCTACATCAAAAGCAAATCACCAATTGATTATGATAGAGATAGATTCTTAGATGATTAGAGGCAATCTAAACTGATAGTGTTTTTATCTCTCCCTTTTCAATAGAACCCATTATTGAATACTGTAAAGTAACAACATTATATTGGGCAATTTCAACTTTCAACTATTCTATCAACCAAAGTATTAATTCCACATGTAGAAGATTAGCTACTCTAATCGATATGGAGCTTGCATTAATTTAATGAAGGAAGGATTACAGCCTCCAATTTAAAAATACAACAACTGAAAAAAGCAATGCACCAAACGAACACCAAAAGCTTTTGCAATGCCTGCTAAGGTAACATCTAAGTGAGCCGTACCGACTCTACTGATGATGAGTTTTGTATCAGCTTGCTAAGGTAATATCAGCCTGCAGTATAAATCTCACACCTCACATCTTGTGAATCATCAAATCAACCCATCAAAATAAAAGATAAAATTTTAATGCTAATAGGTAAAATTTTGCAACACACAAATTCAACTACAGTGATGTCCTTAAAAAATTTATTGCCAAGTTCAACCACATGTATCTTGTAGGCCTATGCATAGAGATAAACCTTTCTCATACCATTATGGATTCCAATTTCCCACCCCAATAGAACCTGTAAAATTCTGCAGCATACAAATCACAACTCTCACACCTCACATTTTGTGGATGATCAAATCAACCCATCAAAACAAAAGATAAAATTTTAATGCTAATAGGTAAAATTCTTCAGTACACAAATTATACATGATATACTCATTTGTAACCTACATATCATATATATATAACTGAGAAAGCCCAATTTTAATGCTAATAGATAAAATCTTGGGTAACAACTTATATCAAACAGTTAATGTGCGTGGTAGATAATTGGCAAAACAATCTAAATAAAAGCAAGAAATGAAAGAATTCAATTGGTAATCTAAATAAAAGCAAGAAATGAAAGAATTCAATTGGTGTAAACTGTGAAAATAGATTAAGAAGCATGTTATACCAAAAAAAATAGAGCAAGAAAAATACATACCTAGTATTAGAATTGCAAGGCCTATAATATGCTTCTAATGATAAACACATGTCAGTTCTTTGCAAAATCCATAGCCCCTTTTCTGAACTATAAAACCAACCTTTGTTTCAATCCTATATGCGAATGAACTGTAGATGACACTGGTAGAACAAAACCAAGAGAGAGATAATCTAACTTCACAAACAATCAAGCAAAACGGGATTGGTGTATGAGACTGGTTTGGTTAACTGAAAACAAGAAAGGAATAATCCAATTTCACAAACGGGAGAGAATTGGTGTATCAGACCTGGTTTGGTGACGTGGACTCATTAAATGAGTTGGCAAAATTTGATTGGTAGGATTGGCACATTATCTTGGGACAGAAATTTTAAATCCCTTTACTAGATGGGAGATTTTCCATGTGCAATTTTCTAGCCGACAACATGAAACTCTTGGACACAAAGGAAAAAAAGGAAATTGGAAAGTGTATGCCAAAACCTGCACAAGCTTTGAGATTTATTAATGACTCTATTTCTTCAATATTATTATCTATTAAATTTTTTATGCTTGAAACGACATAGTATTAGTTTTACCAACTATTCTCAACATCTGTATATGCAATGCATGGAGATCTCTATACAAAGGGTAATACTAATATATTCTACTATGCAATTTTTATATATATTTTTTCTATAGAATTCGTAGCACCCCTGATAATAGTACATATTTCTGGTCCAAATTTTATAATTGAATCACATTCTTTTGTTCAAGTAAAAATCAATTTCCATACCTTATTTTCCCCTCAATACTACATACTTCTGCAATAATATAGTAATACCGCTGCGACTAGAAAGCTAAATCTAAGTTTGCCTTTTTACGTTTATTATTAATATAATCACTAAACCACGTTAATAATAATAATTGAGATCAAGGTACTAAAAAAGAACTTCAAAGAGGACAAATGGCAACGAAATGAACGCTGAAAGCCTGAAACTAGAACATTTTGTCCTCTTGTGGTTGACTGGTTGTGGAGTGTCCTCGCACTGAAAAGTCAAGGTCAAAACTTTTTCCTCGTGCTACGAGTTCATTGTTTCTATAATCCTTTGTCGTATTTCTCTTAATCCATTGTTTCTAGCAATCTTCTCGTGCTACTGTAGTAGTAGTAGTAGTATTCAACTACACTAAGATTCACGAATTTAATATACACACGAAAAAGCATGTTTTGGCATGGACTTGACATGTATTTTCTCCTATGTGATAGGGGTTGAACTATTGTTCCATATTATTAAAAAAAAAAAAGTATTTTCTGATCAATAGTTGGCAGATTTCCTGCAAGATGGTAGAGATAGCTACCTCACATTATAAGCACCTGCCTGATTGCAGCATATTAAAAAATTGGATCCAACACAACTATTCCTGAAAACTAGTTTAAGATACGAGGATTATCTTTCTTAAGTTTCATAATAAACATCCAAATTATATTCTTAACTAATGAGAGAAACTTCTTAACATTGCAACAACCCATGGTGCTTCATTTTAAGCACGGTCAAAACAAATATGTCAAAGAAAGGATCAAAAGAATGGTGGAAAAGTAGCTAAACTAGTCCACCAGTCAATATTTAACCGAATTAGACAGCTTAAAACTGAGAAAAAATAATAATAATCACGCTTTTGTTCAGAACTTGGAGCTAAACACTGACAAGATAGTACACTCAAATCAAATAATAAAGGACACCAACTTTCTTTCATTCACTTCCTTTTGTGAAGATGTAAGAGTTATCACTGTCACGTTGAGAATTCTTAAGTTCAGCTTGGTTCCCAGATGATATCTGTGTATCAATCTGCCTTACATTTTCTATCATCTTCACAACTTCAGGCATCTTTGGTCTCTGATCAGGCATTCTCACCACACATGACATGGCTATCTGCAACATTTCCACCATCTCCTCTTCTATGTTTGGATATCTCATAAGCTCTAAGTCAAACACTTCCGCAGTCCACTCCTCACGCACAACTGAATGAACCCATCTCACCAAGTGGATAATCTCATCACCACCAGTTGTGTGGATAGGGGACTTCCCAGTCAGAAGTTCTAGTAACACGACACCAAAGCTGTAAACATCTGAGGGTTGTGCTTCCTTTCTGGTGTCTGTAACTTCAGGTGCTCGGTAACCGGCGGCTCGTGAGATGGGCAAAGCAAGTGAGCTTGAGATAGTTGCCAGGCCAAGGTCAGATACACAGCCATACTGCTTGGTATTGAGAAAGACATTTGAGGACTTGATGTTGCCATGTACAAGCTTACCACCATTCTCAAGATGGATTCGAGCAATGCCTCTTGCAGCACCTAATGCTATTTTCAGCCGAGTATCCCAATCCAATGGCACCCTATCCTCTCCTCTTTTACCTGGGATGATTCTCAGAAAGCAGAATGATTGTCACATGTAACGACAGTATATATTTATATGCATTATGCAGCGTGTAATTGTGTAGAAATAATTGCTAGTTGATTATTTATTTGTATAATTTGAATATTGACTCTGTTCCAAAACAGAAAATATAGTGTACAAGGAACAGCAAGATTCTGAAATTTCAATATGTTTTTTATTTTTCCATGAGGGCGTTAAAGTTGTACTAGCACTCAAATTTGAAAAGACACGGAATATTTACTTTCCTCCTGGGTGCGGGTAATCTGATTGCTGATGTTCAATATTTAAGTGCTTGAACAACCTTACACTTGTAAATAACATAAGAGTAAGGAATTGATTGATATGAAATGAGTCAAAATGAGTGAAACCCAAGAGGATAAAATATGATTAGGTATCAACATGCTCATACATACTCCTACCAAATAAGTTGTATATTTAACTCTGTTTACTTATCTAAGCATGTGGTCAAGGTTTAATATATTTTTTTGAAGAAAGCCAAAGACAAATTGAATTTAAACTAGAGTACCAGCAGTATTCTCAACCAAATACAAAATTTTACTGATACAAACTGCATCAGCAACCAACTCCTAAGCAATACGCCTAAAGTGAGAAGGATTTCCTTTTTCTAAAGTGAGAAGAAGTGTAAGTAGGAAAATAAAAGTGTATCTATGGTTGATTTGAAACGAGTTAATGATACAAGTTACTTTAATTCAAATTAATAATAGATACAACTTTACTTTCACACACATTACAAATTTTACTTTAGTCAAATTGACAAGGGGAAGACCAATGTAGTTTTGTTAAAAGTAAATTTAGTACAAGAAGGCCTTGCATACTTACAGCTACATATACATGTGAGTGACTAATCTACAACTAATCTAGAGAAGTTAACACGTATATCAAGCTACTTGAAGAATCAAGATACCCCTTTTTATGATGAACATTGGTTTCATGTAAAATGTAAAATGGAAACTTTGACCATATATATGCTGTATTTGAATTAAGCGCACAAAGTGAATTAGAAGATAAACAATATTGCAATGTACTTAAATAAGGGTACATACCATGCAACATAGAAGAGATGCTCCCCTGACTGTAGTAATCATACACCATGAGTTTCTCATCTTTGGAATAATAATAAGCCTTGAGCTCAACCACATTCTCATGCTTGAGACTTCCTACAATCTCCATGTACTGCTCAAAATCCTTCTTCCCAACAGCAACCTCCTTTAACCTCTTCACAACAACAGTAGTTGCATCCTCTAGTATTGCCTTGTAAGCAGTTCCAAATGTTCCCTTTCCAAGCACCTCAGCAGAGGCCCTCAACAAATCCTCCAAATCAAAAGCATAATTACACCCCTCAAAGAAAACAAGCTTATTATTTGCATCCTGGTTCCTTGACACTGCTTTCTCCGGAGACATTTCTCCCTTGTGCAACTTCCCACTGAAGGCCTCATCTTCATCATTTCTCCTTGAGTAACACACAAGCATCAACGAAACAAATGCCGCAAGGCCTAAAACACCACCAGCAACAATAATTCCAAGCAGTGCTGTTTCACTGAGCCTTCCACGCCTCTTATAAGACCTCAAAGATGGCTCAAAAGCTGGTTGAGGCACTGGGGAAACAGAAAAAGAACTTCCAAGAGAAACATTGTTCCCAAAGAATGCAGACTCGGGGAACCTCAAGAGGGACTGAGGCACACTGCCATGCAAATTGTTGTGGGACAAATTCAGCACCTGCAATCTTGGCAACTTGAGGTCAGGGATTTCACCAGAGAGAGAGTTGTTTGCAAGGTTCAAACCAGCAAGCTGAGTCAAATTGGAAAGGGAGAAAGGAATGGTGCCATTGAAATGGTTATTGGACAAATTGACAACAGTGAGGTTGTTCCAGGCTGAGAAATCAGGCAAAGGACCAGACAAATTGTTGAACTGAAGATAGAGAAAAGACAAGTTTTTTAGATTGGAAAAATCAGAAGGAAAAGACCCAGTTATCACATTGGATCTGAGGCTTAAAGTTTGCAACCCTGAGAGACGGCTAATAGTATTAGGAGGAATAGTGCCATGAAATCCAACGCCTGGTAATCTAATTGCTATCACTCTTGACTTGTCTTCATTACAAGTCACTCCAGTCCAAGTAGCACACATAGGGGAACTCTCATTCCAATTCAGAGGCCTAGAAGGAGAAAACTTGTTCACAAACTCGAGCAAAACCTCTTTATCTTCAACGGGTTCAGCATTTCCTTGGCAAAGAATCAAACACAAGAGGGAAATGGCAGATAAAATGCTTAGAAACCCCATTGCAAGCCAATTCCAAAAGCAGCAAGGAACGAGGAGTTTCTTCTGCTACCTTATTTACACTGCAATAACACTACTACTGCTGCACAGAATGAAACGAAACAAATAACACAAGTTTGTTAATTGTTTGTGTAAACAAACATAAAAAGATACACACTTTCCCGCTTGTTGAACTGAAATGAAAGATGAAGAAGAAAAAAGAGAGAGAGCTTGAGACAAAGGGGTAAACCAAAAAAGATTAAAAAAAAAAAAAAGTGGAAAAAGGAAATCTGATTCCTAGAAGATTGTCTAAGAAAGTAGAAACGGACACTGAGAAACTTGTGCATAAAAGAATGAGCTTGCAGGCTGTGTTTTTGGTTGGGGAAAAAAATTATTTTTTATTTAATCCGTTTTTTTAAGGGAAAAGGCAGAGTTATCCCGGATGTGGTGCATCTTTTTGCTCTTTATTCCGTATAAACTTTTCAGAGGCGATGAAGAAACCGAGAAAATTCAAAATTTTTTGGAACTGAAAAACGAAGTTGAAAGCAAGGTCTAGTACTCACTTCACTTTGTTCCAAGCCATTTTTGTTTTTTATTTTCCTTTTTCGCAGATCTGACCAGTAAAGAATGTCCTCTTTGTCCCGTGACAAAGAGCTGCGTTGAGACAATATGGAAAAATGTGGTGTTTTGGGTGGGTATGATTTGGGCTAGTTTCCTTTTTTCCAGTAGCAAAAAGAAGCATAAGGAGAGGAAGATGAGAGAATGTGAGTGGAAAATGAGAGTTTCAGAGGAATTCAACTACCATATTCCTAACGGCTCTATTTTGTAACCGTGAAGAGAGAATTAAGGAATTGGAACGTCTTTCACTTGACATGAATAACAAATGAAGCGTGTGAGTGAGGGAGCGAGAGAGGGAGAGAGAGAGAGAGCATAACGGAGAACATTGAAACGGAAAACCGCTATTCATTACTTGGTGGTGGTAGAAAGGATATGGGTTTATATGAATCCGTAACTAACGTGTGGCTTTTCATCTGGGATTTATTAACAACATTTTTGTTTAAGAGTAACGAGAAGCTTAAGTGAAACAAATTTTAAGAAAACAACTTATTAAAAATGTTGCTTAGATTTAGTCAAAGAAAATTTAATAAAGAATTTTTAATTAAAAACTATTGAATTATCTTAGCTTCTTTTTATATATATAATTTCATTTAACATTTTTATTAATATCATTACCTAGTGGTCAGCATCATTATTATTATCGTCATTGTTGTGATTGTTGTCAATATTATTACCGTTGTCACAATTATCATCATTATTATTATCTTCATTGTTGTGATTGTTGTCAATGTCACTACCGTTGTCACCCTTATCATCGTCCTCACCTTTGTCATCATCACTCGTTGTTGTCGGCATCACATACTCACCCATGACTCATTCCTCGCCACTACCACAACTGACACTAACATTGTCATCATCGTCACCACCACAAGCCCCACTGTGCCGCTAAATTCGTTGACACCGCTACACATATTGTTGCCACCTTCATTGTCGCTATCATAGTTGCCACAACCTTCATCACACTGTCACTATTGTCACCACCTTCATTGTTGCTATCACCACCATTGTTATTCCTGGTACCACCACCAACATTGTCATCACTATCGTTATTGTTGCTACACCATTATATTGCCATCGCTTTCATCACCACTACCATAATTGCTATTACCATCATCGTTGTGGCAATCACTACCATCATTATTGTCACCGTGATTGCCACCATCACATCACACTGCTGCCACTATTGTTATTGCCATCACCAACATTATTGCCCACCGCTATCACTGTCATCATTACCACTAAGTCGTCACCCCTATTGCTCACCGCTACTGCCATTGTCAGTGTCGCTATCACATTGTCATTGTTGCCACCAAGGTCATTATCGTTGTTATTGTCATTATTTTCCCACCGCCATCACCACCATCATCATTGTCACTGCAATCGCTAGCGTTGCTACCATCATCACCACCCACCATCACCACCGTCATTGCTAATTTCATACACCAAATGAATCCTAGATTAAAAGAAAATTTATAATTTTAATAAAATTAAAACCTTTTTAAAAATTATTTTACAAAACAACTTTTAACTTTAAAAGTGTTATTCTATTAAAAAAATAATACCAAACAACTTACACTTTATTTTTAAAATTTGTATTTTTCAGCTATAATTTAAATGTAGATTTAATATCTATCTAATTGCCACTTTCATTTAAAGATATTGCGTTGAAATTTCAAGTTTGCAAAATCTCATTCAATTTAGAAACATGTCAACTATGTTGTCTATAATAAAAACAATTTTCTATAATTGGATTTAGGTATTTATAAGAATTTAAGTAGGATATACTATGAAGGGTTGGGTATTTAAATTAATAATATTTTATTCTATTCTATTCCATTTGTCATCCTTCTAATTGTTTTCCCTATCCCAATTGACCTTTCGATCCAAGTAAACTGAAGGGAGGAGGGCCCAAGATCAAGGGAGGGTTCAGAATTATTTATTAATTATATATCTTTAAAAGAATCCAAAATTTTGAAATACATATAGACAAAGATGTATCATATGAGAAAAGTTTTCTTATGTGAGAGTTAGATGATTGAATCTGGGTTGTACAACCATACAATGGATTATTGAGATTAATCATGTGAGTTTTAAAAACTTTTAATCTCAATCATCCATGTATGGTTATACGACCTATATTCGCACTATATATATATATATATATATATATATATATATATATATATGATACTTTGTGATGCTTTTATTTAATGAACAGACTCATTTTTTCTATGGTCCCTCCTCCTCATCCAAATTAGTAAGAAGAAATTTTTCACTTCTATTTACTTTCTTTTTTTCCCCACATTATATCTCATCTCCTTATTCTTTTCTTTCAATTTCATTCCCATGTCCAATTAGTGTAAAAGTGTAAAAATATTTACATTAACATTCAATCATAAACTATTATATAAGAGAAATTATCGACTTATGTAATAAGTACATTAAAAAATCATGTTTAGGATGATTTATAATTAGTTAATGGTATAAACATTATTACATGGGCACTATATAAAATAAAAATCTAGTTTTAAAATGCATGAACCTTTTAAAAAATTATTACGTATTATTATTATGATAAGATAAGAAAATTCAATAATTAAATTGATAAAGTTTAACATGTATAAATAAAGTTATTAAAAAGTATAATTATCTCATTTAACAAAGACATACATGTGAGCACCTAATGCTCTAAAATACAAAGAAACGTTTTCCGATTTTTATGAACCTCAAATCGTCGCTCGGATACCCAAACATGTTGATTAAATTTATTAACAAGGGTTAAGCGGAAGCTAGATGAGAAAGAAGTTATTATGTAATCGATTACACCACATCTGTAATTGATTACCAGTAATTAAAGAAGAATTCAGGTGTCAGGATGTGTCTGGTAATCAATTACCAGAGTTGTGTAATCAACCACTGTAATTGATTACTCGAGAGCAACCTATGCAATTTTCATATTTGCTTTCTGGTAATCGATTACCAGACTCTCAGACTACAAAATTATACATGAATTTAGCTTTCAGGCTAACTTCCGGACACTCTAACTTACCCATTTGACCTTCAAACCCCTCCAAACTTTGACACAAGCTAATCCCCACCATTTATGACCCGTGGCCACTAACCACGCTCCAAAATTCATAAAAATGGGAAAGATATGTACAAAAATGTATTTAGGGCATTTTAGGTCATTTTAAGCAACTAAACCACTCAATTCATATCCAATTGGATCCCAACCAACTCTAACATATTTCAACTACTATATGAAAGTTATCAAACCTATCTAGAGGTTTCAAAACCTATCTAGAGGTTTCAAAACCTCACATATCAAAATCTAACTTATCTAGTTCCTCAATTATGCATAATCCTCAATAACTCAGCATGCCATTAATAAATTCCAATGCTACGTGGCTGCCTCTACATCATCTAATCATCATATATTCATTCATTATAACATTCTAGGCTCAATGCCATCTAGCAAAATCCGCTCATATCATTGTATTAACAGTTCCTGGGCATAAACATCAATTCATCAACATCATTACTCATATATATACATATGGGCATCAAAAATAATTCTAAACTTCTAATGAGGTTACCAGATACCTAATCCATTATACAAGGTATATACCATGATCAAAAAGCCGACCAAGGCTTACCATATCAAAGCTATACAAATCTATGCATATATATACATCAACACATATACACCAATCATTCTCAAGGATCCTCAGGTCATTCTCAATATTTACTCACCATACTTTTTCTCTATCCAAGTTCACTAAAATAAAAATGCTTAGGGGGTGAGCATATACATGTTAAATGACAAATACTAAACTAGATCTAGCCTCAACATATATTATTTCCTATCAAATTTTAATAACTACCATATTATTCATCAATCATCATAATTCATCACACATCATTAATTTGTCATTTAACATAAACTAGTATATATACATATACATATATGATCTGGTGTGCATACTGGCCCTAGAGGCAAGTGACACCAGTTACTGCAGAAAATAAATAAATGTAAGTTAAATCGAATCAAACATTGGACGAGGTGCACAAAAATCAAAGTGATCATAAAGACGAAGTGACGAGTCTTAATTACCACACGGGATGAGGTGCACAAAAGTTGAAGTATATATTGAAATTTTAGTACAGAATCATGATAATGCCCCCGGTCAGTATATCTACCATAATCTGAGTCAGATGCAAGTGGGCAACTTGCACCTGCCAAGGCTGCAGTCATTGAACACTGTCAGGAGCGATCAAATCACCACTTACACTTTGGAAAGATCTATAAATATTCATTAATTCATAATAGGACAACATTACTTAGCTCAACTACTCTTATAATCTTCTCTCTTTTCCATAATTATCATACTAACTTAAGCATCAGAGCCCTTTTTGCAGATACACCTATAGTGTGCCCCCTCAAACCACGGTTGGAATTAACTCATATCAGTACTTTAACATGAAGAGCACAAAGATCCTACTGGACCTGTGTGTATAATACTATACTCTCACTGAGACGATGTAAAAACGAGAGAGAGAGAGAGAGAGAGAGAGAGAGAGAAAGATATATATATATATATATTCGACACTGGTTCGGAAAGGGGAACTTCATATCAGATCAATATACATCATTGCAAGTGTAATCAACCACAATCAAATCATCATCAGTAGTTATCCCACAGTTTTTCAATCTCAATCTATATGCTAATGCATATGCATACGGATCTGACTTCACTGATTAGATTAATATTGCTGTATTAAAATTTCCTCAACTTATATCATTAATTCTTTTTACTGGTACTAAACTGTTTGCCCATATTGCAACACCAGTCACTTTCAGTGACAACAACACCTTAACCCTGAAACATCCCGACTAAAAACAGATAAATCCGGGACCGGGGGAAAATTTTTCATGTTCAGAATAGGAGTCGGGATAAAATAAAACAAACCCGAAGTCAAGGGAAACAGAAAACGGGTCAGGGTGCCACTCGCTTGGCAAGACCCTGATGTGGCTAAGTGTAACCAGCAGAAGACGCTTAAGCGAGCTTCTACTCGCTGGAGCGAGTCCTTATTCGTTGAAGCGAGCCCATACACTCGGTGTATTCCATCACTCGGAATCGGACCTCCGTTCACTCGGGAACGGTCCCCTCGGTTCATACCTCATTCGAAATTCTTGTTCAAAGTCAGACTCTTGTCCTTATTTTGGAAGGTCTCCTCACAAAAATGGTTCACTCAGAACCCTTTTAATTTCACCCGGAAAATGATTCCCTCAGTTAATTCCACTCAGAATCTATAAACCTTCCGTCACCCGGAAGTATTTTCCCCAGTCATACATCACTCGGAGGCACTTCACCCTCAATTTACTCGGAAGTGTCTTACACATTCTTCACTCGGGAATAATTTACTAGGTCAAGTCTTACTTGGGGATTTTATAACCTTATCCACTCGGAAGAGATATTATATGGTATGTCTCACTCGATAACACTTTAACCTCTCTTATCTCGGAATTGATCTCCTTAATCAAGTTCCACTCGGCAATACTCTAACCTCTCTTTACTCGAAAGATTTCACTAGGTTAAGTCCTGCTCGGAGATATTTGAACCTTATCCCTTTGAAATAAGTTTGCTAAGATGCGTTTCACTCAGAACCATTTTGACCGCTCTTCCCTCGGTAGAATTCTCTCGGTCAATTCTCATTCGGGAGTATATAAATCTTTCTCTCAGTCGGAAGATATTCACTCAGCTTTTCACTCGATAACATATTGACTAGCCTTCCCTCGGAAGTAGTCCACTCGAGCATATCCCACTCGGAACTGTTTTAAGCCTTTTTCACTCAGAATAGGCTCTCGCCACTATATTCCACTCGGAATTTTAGTGACTTTAGCATTATTCTTACAACGCCACCTAACGGACAATTCAAGTAACTTCATAACAATGTAAATATATGTACACTTGTCCATAACCCAGTTAATTCAATTTCATAAATATATATATATATATATATATCCAAAACAATCGTCATACATAAGAGCCGGCCAAGGCTACATCAACTATATACAATATGTACAATATGTACACTACAACAACATAGTTACTAATCACACAGCTGGCGTTCACTCGCCATTCACCATCCCGATTGATATCCACTGAAAAATATAACCACAGTAGGGGTGAGCATTTTACATATTAAATGACAGTTATTGACTCGGATTAATCCTCACATTCTCGATTACGCAATTACATATCTCAATCAACAATAACATACACTGCCATTCAATATCAATATTCACACAACATCATCCGATCGGAATTATTCAATGCACTCAGGGCTATATAATTCACATTATTCTCAATAACATATACTCACAACCATACCATCACATTGCACTCGACAACAATATCAATATACATACATTCATCCAGTCGGAGTTCACTCAAGTCATTCAAGACTATATTAATCATGTTATTCTCAATAACATATGCACACAACAATACAATCCATATTGCTCTCAGCAACACATAACAGAGTACGTACATTCAATCACTCAGAATTATTTGTTCATTATTAAGTTTTTATGTTGCAACATTGGCTCTCAGCCTTTTATTCAGCTCTCAGCTGATCCGGCCGTTTTACTGGTACCAAACCGTTTGCCCTCTCACGTGACATAATCACTCTCAGCGACAACGGTAGTGTCACGAGCTAAACCCCGAGCCCCGCTCAAGAGGTTTGCCTTGAGTCCCACTCAAGGTCTTTCATTGTATCTCACACATATTCATCTGATTTCTGTTTCTATATTAAGCATCCCACACTATATGCTCTCAGCATTTTCAATGGCGAATCAGATGCATATGGTCTTATTCATCAAGCGTCCCACGTTGTATGCTCTCAGTATTTTCAATAGTGCATCCCATGCAGTTCAATAAAGATACATGCAGACGACACAACAATTCCACTCGAAACATGCATCTCATGCAGTTCAATAAGGATACATACAATTAGTACAACAATTTCACTTGGAACATGCATCTCATGCAGTTCAATAAGGAAACATACAATCAGTACAACAATTCCACTCGGAACATGCATCTCATGCAATTCATATAAAATTCCAAACGGAAGTCAGCATGACAATCCCTCAACACATGCACTCGGCATACACAATTTCAACAACAAGCGTCTCTTGCCATTTCATATAAAATCCCACACGGGAATCGACAAACAGTCCCTCACATATGCACTCGGCATTCACAATGTCAGTAACATGTGTGACATCCCAAAAATAGGGGTAAATTTTTCGTGTTTTTATTATTATTAATCTCTAAAACATGTGGGTGGTGAAGCCATTTAACAAATTCCCTGGATCTATCAGAGACCTATCTCATATATGAAGATATGAGGAGGTAAGTCAAAGGAATTACTCTTAAGAAATCCATTATTAATTATAGCGGAAGGATCTTTGGTAAAATAATATTATGGAATTAAATTCTTAAGAGATCATTCGTTTGCAATTTAATAGCCAAGGTTGTCCCAAAGTGATCATGAAGTAAGATAGAATCATGAATTAGTATGAAGAAAAAGGAAAATAATATATTTCAAGCTATTTGGGAGAATCAGGTCCCTCTCGCTCAAGCGGAATCCCAATTCGCTTGAGCGAGCTTCGCATAGCACGCTTGGGCGAACCTTAAAATGCTGGTCAAAAGAAGAAAATGGAGAATCAGGGGCCACTTCGCTCAAGCGAACCCAACTCGCTTGAGCGAGTAACACAATCCTTGCTTGGGCGAAGCCAGCGAGTGTAAGGCGAAAAACACCCAGAATCCATTCCACGCTTACTCGCTCAGGCGACACTATCCTCGCTTAAGCGAGATTGCTCCCGAGAGCAATTTCCTGATAAACCCGAGAGCAAAACCTGAGGGCAAGACCCTCTCGCTCGGGCGAACCCTTAGCTCGCTTGAGCGAACACCAACCAAGGTCCAAACTCTGATTCTAATGCAATTTCGCTTGAGCGACTTGCACAACCGCTTGAGCGAAAATGGAATAATGGCCTAACACTGATGCTGGGACGATCTCGCTTGAGCGAGTTTCAATCTCGCCTGAGCGAGAATCATCCAGAAACCAAAATTCAACACAGGGGCATTCTCGCTTGAGCGGAAAGCCCTCTCGCTTGAGCGAGTTTGACAGAAAAACAGGGGAAATGCAGAAATCATCCAACTCTCAACACCAAAACTCATTCTAATCAAATTTACCTAATTTCAACACTTCATATATAACATATTTCACATTTGAGACTTGTTCTAATAAGTCATTCTTATCAAGTTCCCTTACAACTCATCTATTGTATAAATCAACTCACTAACTCCTCCATTTCATAAATCTAATATTCCATATATAAACTTCATTCATTCATCAAAATATAGAGAGTTTCATCATTCATTCATTCATAGGGTCATGATTGAAAATGAGTCATAAGCAAAGGATCTCATTTTCCTCCATGACCTCCTAAACTTATCATTCATACAATTATCCATTCTAATTCCACACTATGTCAGCATATATTGTACTATACACATTACATCTATTCCACATATCTTTGTAAACCAACATATTGCCGGCCAAGGCATTCTTTACCAAAAAGGGCCTTCTTCACACTCCTCCTCCATAATAGCTCCAAAGCGATACCTACAACACAGGAGCTAAAAAGATATACCACAGGGAGAGTGAGTATACTTTCTCAATGACGAAAATCCAATAAATAGAATAATATATGCATGAATGCAATACAACTATCCCTTCTCAAGAGGAGTTATTTAATATCAATTAATCAATCATCAATTTTTCATTCTAATACAACTATTTCCTGATTCTCTCAGAAATCTATCAATCAGTCCACCATCACAATTTAGTAATTAAAAGAGAGTTTCCATTCATATCTCATCATCAAGTATCACACTATACCATGCTTTCAAACTGATGCACATGCTAATGTCATGAAAATGCATATGCACGGATCCAATTTCATTTTCTTCGGGTGATCGCAACCACCATATCACATACTCATTCTCAATGGTTTCCCACCTCGCAAGGGGTACTCCCTCTAGCAACCTCACAAGGTGCTTCTCGTGATCGCAACCACGTTCAATATTTCACATAGGTTTCCCTCCTCGCAAGGGGTACTCCCGCCTCATAAACATTTCATATAGGTTTCCCTCCTCGCAAGGGGTACTCCCGCCTCATAAACATTCCATATAGGTTTCCCTCCTCGCAAGGGGTACTCCCGCCTCATGATCGCAACCATGGGCATTCAATCTCATTGGTCCCGCAGGGCCTTTCATTTAAACATCAAGTAATCACAACCACTTATCAACATCATCATAATATGCATGTCATGCCATGTATACAAAATACTCATGCATGCTTCAAGCTCATTTGGATTATCCTACCCTTTCATCTAGGGTATATTCATTCTCAACCATACAATTTTCCATCAACTCATACACAAGAATCAATCTTCATGTGAACTCAACCATGTACCACACATATTAAGTCATCCATAGCCACACATAGGCTTCATCACATAACACTAAATTCACATCATCATACACAATTCACTTCACATACACATAACATCACCTTTAACCACTCAAACATGTCATACTACATTAATACATATATTATCAGTACAATTTTTATGCATTTAGAAAATACACCCCTCCCCTACCTCAAGAGAAGTAGACCTCTGGGGTTGATGTTCCTGCTTCGCCAATATTGCCAAGCCCTACACTAATCAATTATAGGGCCACATTAATTTTTCATTCAAACACCAATTTAATATACATACACATAGGTGTACACATGATTCTCATCATGTGAAATTATTTATCAATTTCATTCATTTGCCTACTTAGGCTTCGGGAATTCCTTCCCTTAAATTACAATCCATTAGTATCAAAGGCTACAACTTAATTATTAGGTTATTCCATCTAGTAAACTTCCACTAACACCTTGGTGAGTTTCCCACCTATTATGACTTCAAATCAACTTTATCATCATTTAATGTGTCCACCATATCATTTATAATACTCTTCCCATCAATAAATGCTAACTTCTTCAATAAATGTTATCCTCCTCAATATTTTACTTTTCCTCCTAAAATTCAAATTTAAGGTTTTCACCAACCCACCAACCTTCATAAATGCTCATATACCTTCTTCTTTTCCCACCATAATTATAACTACCTTATTAATCACCCATAAGCTTGTATTTATGACAACCTATCTTTGGGTTTCCCACTTTTAAATTTTCCTTAACATTTTTCATACTTTTATTGTGTTCTAACACCAAAACTTCAACTAAACCTCAACTATATACTTATATACATGGAAAATGATCATAATCTTACCTCAAGAGAAGAAAAGAGTAAGTTTGCAAGAGATGAGGGAGTTCACACGAAATTGAGGAGGAAGGAGAAGAAAATAATTTAGTTTCCAAGCTTTCTTGAAGTCCTTGAAAGTTATCAATGGAGAAGGAAGAGATATCTCTCCTTAATTTAGAGTTCAAAGACAAGAGAAGGAGGATTATGAAGAAGAAGAAGAAGATATGAAGAAGAAGATAAGAAGAAGAGTGTCAACGTGAGAGAAAGAGTGTAACCGGCTTTTTAATGGAAAGAATGAGAATTTAACATTTAATTCATTAACCCTTCATTAATTCTTCCGTTTTTAAACAAACAGATTCGCTGTTCGGGCCCAAAACATATTCTAAAAATTATTCCGGATATAAATCCGGAATCCCAATATCATTATCTACGGCCCTGACCAACGACATCTCAATCGGAGATACTTGGTCCGACACCTATATTTTATCCGGGTCAGTTTTCAGCTCATCTGACCACCCTATTTCACCAACAGTTTCGAAAAACCTTCTTTAAATCATTTCAAGAATTTTGGGATATTTATTAGCCCAAAGTTAATTATCCAACATTTATTTTCCTAATTTATCTTCCTATATTTTAAAATTCGGGGTGTTACAATCCACTCCCCCTAAAAGAAATTTCATCCTCGAAATTCAACTTACCGGACTCAAATGCACGAGGGTACCGTTTACGAATATCGTCCTCACGTTCCCACGTAAATGTTTCCATATCTCCATGCTTCCATGCCACTTTTACTAATGGTACCATCTTATTCCGTAGTCTCTTCACAGAATGCTCAACAATACGAATAAAAACGGGAAGAATGGATAAGTCATCCTGCACCTCGAGATCATCAACAGAGATCATGTGCTGAGGATCATGTACATACTTCCTTAGCTGAGACACGTGGAATACATTATGAAGATTTGCAAGTTGTGGAGGGAGTGCAATTCGATATGCGACGTCCCCAATTCGCTCCAAAATCTCATAGGGTCCAATGAATTTAGGGCTTAGTTTCTTGCTCTTCAAGGCCCTTCCTATACCTTTATCACGCGAAACTCGTAATAACACATGATCGCCAACTTGAAATTCTAGTGGTTTTCTTCTTTTATCATAATAGCTCTTCTGTCGGTCTTGAGCAATTTTCATCTTTTCCCGGATCATCTTGATCTGTTTAGTAGTTTCTTCAATAATCTCAGGTCCTAAGGCTAGATTCTCACCAACTTCAAACCAACATAAAGGAGTTCGACACCTTCTTTCGTATAATGCCTCATATGGTGCCATACCAATACTAGAATGAAAACTGTTATTGTAAGTGAATTCGATCAAAGGTAAATATTTTTCCCACGAACCGCCATGCTCCAAAACACAAGCACGCCGTAAGTCTTCAAGACTTTGAATAGTTCTCTCAGACTGCCCATCGGTCTGGGGATGATATGCCGAACTTAGCTTCAGTTTTGAACCCATCGCCTCATGTAAGCTTCCCCAGAATCGGGAAGTAAATCGGGGATCACGGTCAGAAATAATACTTGATGGCACACCATGTAATCTCACAATTTCCCGAATGTACAACTGTGCTAAATCTTGCAAAGAGCTCTCCATACTGATTGGCAAGAAATGGGCACTCTTGGTCAAACGATCCACAATCACCCATATTCCATCACATCTGGACCTTGTTCTTGGTAATCCGGACACAAAATCCATGGCAATCGCGTCCCACTTCCAAACAGGGATATCAAGTGATCTTAAAGTACCCGAAGGTCTTTGGTGTTCCACCTTCGCCTTCTGACAAGTAAGGCAAGAAGCTACAAAGTTAGCAACATCACGTTTCATTCCGGGCCACCAAAAGTTCTTCTTTATATCACGATACATCTTTGTTACACCAGGATGGATGCTAAACATGCTTTTATGTGCTTCCTCCAGCACTGTACATCTCAAATTACCGAATGAAGGTACATACACACGACCTTTTATTTGCCATATACTATCAACGTCTTCCACAAGGAATAGATTTTTCCCATTATCCTGAGATCTTCGCACCTCTTGTAAATAATCATCATCTTTTTGTTTCTCTTTCACAAGTTCCAAAAATTCATTGCTTATTCTCAAGGTAGCAAAACATAACTTCTTGGAAGATCGAACTTCGGTCCCAACATTCAAATTCCGAAATTCTTCGATTAATTCAACCTTTTTGACCATCATGATTGATATATGCAAGGATTTCCGACTAAGAGCATCGACAACAACATTAGCTTTTCCCGGTTGGTACATCAATTTAAAGTCATAATCCTTCAAGAATTCCACCCATCTTCTTTGTCGCATATTCAATTCCTTTTGGTCGAAAAGATATTTCAAACTTTTGTGGTCACTGTACACCACAAATTTCGAACCATACAAATAATGACGCCAAATCTTCAAGGCAAACACAACCGCAGCTAACTCCAAATCATGAGTTGGGTAATTAATTTCATGAGGTCGCAATTGGCGTGAAACATAAGCTATTACACGTTCTTTCTGCATTAGCACGCATCCAAGTCCATGCTTAGAAGCATCACAATACACTACAAACTCTTCTTATAGGTCAGGCAATGCTAAGATAGGAGCAGAAGTTAATCTCATTTTTAGCTCTTCAAAGCATTTCTCGCATTCAACCGTCCATACGAAAGGTTGGTTCTTCCTTGTCAAATTCGTCAAAGGTCTCGCAAGACGAGAGAAACCTTCAATGAACCTTCGATAATAAGCAAGTCTAAGAAAACTTCGGATTTCAGTAACCGTCGTAGGTCTCGACCATGCCATAACGGCTTCAACCTTTGAAGGATCCACAGAAATACCATCTTCGGATATTACATGCCCAAGGAATTGAACGCTCGTCATCCAGAATTCACATTTAGAGAGCTTGGCATACAACTGGTTCTCTTTAAGAATGTTCAGTACCACTCTTAAATGTTCTTCATGTTCTTCGTGACTCTTGGAATACACCAGGATATCATCGATAAACACCACAACAAAACGATCTAGGTATTTGTGAAAGATGTGATTCATGTAACTCATGAATACAGCTGGAGCATTAGTAACTCCAAATGGCATCACGACATACTCGTAGTGACCATATCGCGTTCTAAATGCAGTCTTGGGAATATCTTCAGCTCTCACCCGAATTTGATGATAACCGGAACGCAAATCAATCTTTGAAAATACCACCGCACCTCTCAATTGATCCAACAGATCATCAATACGAGGTAAAGGATATCTATTCTTTATCGTCAACTTGTTCAATTGGCGGTAGTCTACACACAACCGCATGGTTCCATCCTTTTTCTTAACTAACAAAACAGGAGCTCCCCAGGGTGACACACTAGGTCGAACAAATTCCCTCTCAAGCAGTTCCTCAACTTGCTTCTTTAATTCAATTAACTCCATAGGAGACATTCTATAAGGAGCAATAGACACTGGTTCGGCACCAGGTACTAGATCAATAGCAAACTCAACCTCTCTTGGAGGTGGTAAACCAGGTATCTCATCAGGAAACACGTCCAGAAATTCAGACACCACAGGAATATTAGTGGGACCAGGATTACTTGTCCCATCAGTAAGAGATAACAACACGCAAAGTTGAATTATACCTTGTACATCAAACTGCCCCCTATCAAGAGAAGGGAAAATAACGGTCCGTTGTTGACAATCAACTATGACTTTATTGCTAGAAAGCCAATCCATACCAATTATAATCTCCAATCCCTTCATAGGCAAGCAAATAAACGATGCAACAAATTTTCTCCCCTCCAGGAGCATGTCAACATTATCGCACCGGTTAACCGATCTAAAACAAGTACCGGTTGAAGTGGTAATCATAAGAGCATTTTTCATAAGACACACCGGCAATCCCAATCGCCGAACACAATCCTCAGATATAAAAGAGTGGGTCGCACCCGAATCATAAATGACATGAACTGAATGTCCAAGAATTTCACACTTACTTTCAACTAGATTTTCTGCTCGTGCTGCTTCCTCACCGGTTACAGCAAATACTCTCCCGGCATTAGGTTGACAATCTCCTCCATCCCTATTTCCATCATTAACATCATTACCATTTCCTCGACCGTTGCCACGTCTTCCACCATTATAGCCACCTCGGCCACCACGTCGACCACCATTATTCCCATTACCACGGCCTCGACCACCATTATAGCCTCCGCGGTTCACATAAGCAGGTGCATTAGCATGATTAGGAACATTAGCTTGTACCGGAGCCGGCCTCACAAGCATAGGACATGCAGAACGGATATGCCCCACCTGATCACAATTAAAGCATATAACATCCTCACGATGCACACATTCCCGAACATAATGAGGTCCTCCACATCTATAACATCTTGGTCCATTGGTATTTAAATTACCCCGGCCAAATACATTACCACGTCCACCGCCTCTAGCTGGGACATTAGAAGAAGCACCCCTCAGAAAGCGTCCTCTTCTAAAACTTCTTTGCCTCTTGAAACTAGAAGCTTGACCCTTCAACTTAGAGTCAATTTTAGAGTGTTGAAAAGAAGCATGTTCCTCATAGATACGACACTTATTCACAAGCACCGTGAAACTTCGAATCTCTTGGTGACATATAGCCCTTTGAATGTCGGAGCGTAACCCATTTTCAAACTTCACGCACTTTGACACTTCAGTTCCCTCTTGTTGAAAATGAGGGTAGAATTCACAAAGTTCTTCAAACTTAGAAGCATACTCTTCCACCGTCAGCGTGCCTTGCTTGAGTTCCATGAACTCGAGTTCTTTCTTGCTCTTATAACTTTCGGGCACATATTTCCTCATAAGTTCTCGTTTAAAGTTCTCCCAAGTTAAGGGAATCGCAGTAGCATTCATTCTGTTCTTGGTGAGTCTCCACCAAGTCTCTGCTTCATCCCTCAGCATAAAAACAACATACTCCACTTTCTGGAGCTCATTACATTCAAAGCTATCAAAGATCCGCTCAACATTCCAGATCCAACCATAGGCTTGCTCAGGCCTAAATCCACCATGAAATTCAGTAGGTTTTCGCTTTAAAAACATGTCAAGGCCTTGAGTACCTTGAACAACAATAGGAGCAGATGGTCGTTCTGCCTCTTGTCTCTCACGGTTTTGCGATTCGAGAAGATCCGCAAAACGATTCAAGGCTCTAGCTATGGCGTCATCATTATCTTGACGACGACGGGCCATCACAGTATCTAAAACCACAACATAAAATTCAACCAATATCAGTAAACTCGTTCATAAAATTCCTCTATGAATTCATACTATAGTATTTTATTATAAAATTTAAATTATGACCCTTCCCCATGGAGTCCAATAGCAACATTTCATATTAAAGCCCATATGGCAGCATCATCATATCATAACATAGTATGCATTCATAATACATAAGATTCTTCATTGATGGAGGATAGTGTGAAGAAGCTTGGCCGGACTTACAAAAATCACATTTAATTCATCATCAATTCATACACAATCAATCAACAATAACAATGATTTATCAATCACATATCACTTTCCAGTAATAGCAATGGCTAAACACAGTAATGCAGAGCAAATAATGCTCTGATACCAAATTGTGACATCCCAAAAATAGGGGTAAATTTTTGGCGTTTTTATTATTATTAATCTCTAAAACATGTGGGTGGTGAAGCCATTTAACAAATTCCCTGGATCTATCAGAGACCTATCTCATATATGAAGATATGAGGAGGTAAGTCAAAGGAATTACTCTTAAGAAATCCATTATTAATAATAGCGGAAGGATCTTTGGTAAAATAATATTATGGAATTAAATTCTTAAGAGATCATTCGTTTGCAATTTAATAGCCAAGGTTGTCCCAAAGTGATCATGAAGTAAGATAGAATCATGAATTAGTATGAAGAAAAAGGAAAATAATATATTTAGAGCTATTTGGGAGAATCAGGTCCCTCTCGCTCAAGCGGAATCCCAATTCGCTTGAGCGAGCTTCGCATAGCACGCTTGGGCGAACCTTAAAATGCTGGACGAAAGAAGAAAATGGAGAATCAGGGGCCACTTCGCTCAAGCGAACCCAACTCGCTTGAGCGAGTAACACAATCCTCGCTTGGGCGAAGCCAGCGAGTGTAAGGCGAAAAACACCCAGAATCCATTCCACGCTTACTCGCTCGGGCGACACTATCCTCGCTTAAGCGAGATTGCTCCCGAGAGCAATTTCCTGATAAACCCGAGAGCAAAACCTGAGGGCAAGACCCTCTCGCTCGGGCGAACCCTTAGCTCGCTTGAGCGAACACCAACCAAGGTCCAAACTCTGATTCTAATGCAATTTCGCTTGAGCGACTTGCACAACTGCTTGAGCGAAAATGGAATAATGGCCTAACACTGATGCTGGGACGATCTCGCTTGAGCGAGTTTCAATCTCGCCTGAGCGAGAATCATCCAGAAACCAAAATTCAACACAGGGGCATTCTCGCTTGAGCGGAAAGCCCTCTCGCTTGAGCGAGTTTGACAGAAAAACAGGGGAAATGCAGAAATCATCCAACTCTCAACACCAAAACTCATTCTAATCAAATTTACCTAATTTCAACACTTCATATATAACATATTTCACATTTGAGACTTGTTCTAATAAGTCATTCTTATCAAGTTCCCTTACAACTCATCTATTGTATAAATCAACTCACTAACTCCTCCATTTCATAAATCTAATATTCCATATATAAACTTCATTCATTCATCAAAATATAGAGAGTTTCATCATTCATTCATTCATAGGGTCATGATTGAAAATGAGTCATAAGCAAAGGATCTCATTTTCTTCCATGACCTCCTAAACTTATCATTCATACAATTATCCATTCTAATTCCACACTATGTCAGCATATATTGTACTATACACATTACATCTATTCCACATATCTTTGTAAACCAACATATTGCCGGCCAAGGCATTCTTTACCAAAAAGGGCCTTCTTCACACTCCTCCTCCACAATAGCTCCAAAGCGATACCTACAACACAGGAGCTAAAAAGATATACCACAGGGAGAGTGAGTATACTTTCTCAATGACGAAAATCCAATAAATAGAACAATATATGCATGAATGCAATACAACTATCCCTTCTCAAGAGGAGTTATTTAATATCAATTAATCAATCATCAATTTTTCATTCTAATACAACTATTTCCTGATTCTCTCAGAAATCTATCAATCAGTCCACCATCACAATTTAGTAATTAAAAGAGAGTTTCCATTCATATCTCATCATCAAGTATCACACTATACCATGCTTTCAAACTGATGCACATGCTAATGTCATGAAAATGCATATGCACGGATCCAATTTCATTTTCCTCGGGTGATCGCAACCACCATATCGCATACTCATTCTCAATGGTTTCCCACCTCGCAAGGGGTACTCCCTCTAGCAACCTCACAAGGTGCTTCTCGTGATCGCAACCACGTTCAATATTTCACATAGGTTTCCCTCCTCGCAAGGGGTACTCCCGCCTCATAAACATTTCATATAGGTTTCCCTCCTCGCAAGGGGTACTCCCGCCTCATAAACATTCCATATAGGTTTCCCTCCTCGCAAGGGGTACTCCCGCCTCATGATCGCAACCATGGGCATTCAATCTCATTGGTCCCGCAGGGCCTTTCATTTCAACATCAAGTAATCACAACCACTTATCAACATCATCATAATATGCATGTCATGCCATGTATACAAAATACTCATGCATGCTTCAAGCTCATTTGGATTATCCTACCCTTTCATCTAGGGTATATTCATTCTCAACCACACAATTTTCCATCAACTCATACACAAGAATCAATCTTCATGTGAACTCAACCATGTACCACACATATTAAGTCATCCATAGCCACACATAGGCTTCATCACATAACACTAAATTCACATCATCATACACAATTCACTTCACATACACATAACATCACCTTTAACCACTCAAACATGTCATACTACATTAATACATATATTATCAGTACAATTTTCATGCATTTAGAAAATACACCCCTCCCCTACCTCAAGAGAAGTAGACCTCTGGGGTTGATGTTCCTGCTTTGCCAATATTGCCAAGCCCTACACCAATCAATTATAGGGCCACATTAATTTTTCATTCAAACACCAATTTAATATACATACACATAGGTGTACACATGATTCTCATCATGTGAAATTATTTATCAATTTCATTCATTTGCCTACTTAGGCTTCGGGAATTCCTTCCCTTAAATTACAATCCATTAGTATCAAAGGCTACAACTTAATTATTAGGTTATTCCATCTAGTAAACTTCCACTAACACCTTGGTGAGTTTCCCACCTATTATGACTTCAAATCAACTTTATCATCATTTAATGTGTCCACCACATCATTTATAATACTCTTCCCATCAATAAATGCTAACTTCTTCAATAAATGTTATCCTCCTCAATATTTTACTTTTCCTCCTAAAATTCAAATTTAAGGTTTTCACCAACCCACCAACCTTCATAAATGCTCATATACCTTCTTCTTTTCCCACCATAATTATAACTACCTTATTAATCACCCATAAGCTTGTATTTATGACAACCTATCTTTGGGTTTCCCACTTTTAAATTTTCCTCAACATTTTTCATACTTTTATTGTGTTCTAACACCAAAACTTCAACTAAACCTCAACTATATACTTATATACATGGAAAATGATCATAATCTTACCTCAAGAGAAGAAAAGAGTAAGTTTGCAAGAGATGAGGGAGTTCACACGAAATTGAGGAGGAAGGAGAAGAAAATAATTTAGTTTCCAAGCTTTCTTGAAGTCCTTGAAAGTTATCAATGGAGAAGGAAGAGATATCTCTCCTTAATTTAGAGTTCAAAGACAAGAGAAGGAGGATTATGAAGAAGAAGAAGAAGATATGAAGAAGAAGATAAGAAGAAGAGTGTCAACGTGAGAGAAAGAGTGTAACCGGCTTTTTAATGGAAAGAATGAGAATTTAACATTTAATTCATTAACCCTTCATTAATTCTTCCGTTTTTAAACAAACAGATTCGCTGTTCGGGCCCAAAACATATTCTAAAAATTATTCCGGATATAAATCCGGAATCCCAATATCATTATCTACGGCCCTGACCAACGGCATCTCAATCGGAGATACTTGGTCCGACACCTATATTTTATCCGGGTCAGTTTTCAGCTCATCTGACCACCCTATTTCACCAACAGTTTCGAAAAACCTTCTTTAAATCATTTCAAGAATTTTGGGATATTTATTAGCCCAAAGTTAATTATCCAACATTTATTTTCCTAATTTATCTTCCTATATTTTAAAATTCGGGGTGTTACAACATGCATCTCATGCATTTAAATATAAAATCAGACATGGGAATCAGTATAGCAGACTCATACATATACACTCGACTTTCTCATTAACAGCCACATGCATCTTATGTAATTAGTATTAAAACACAAACGGAACTCAACATGGCAGTCCCACATCACATGCACTCGGTATACACCATAACATCAACATTTACATGCATCTCATGCATTCACTCAGCATTCTCGAAAATATCAACATGCACTCATGGACAGAATCACCACAACACCACACAGCTCACAACTATCACAAATCCGGGCATTTCCTAAACTATTACTCAACCACAACCCATCAATCAACACATTTTAAGTATAACACAACACAGTAAAGCAATTTCACCTGGAACCCGTCCATAAACCATGCATTTGAGATGTAAAGCAGCCCCCTACAAGGAATAAGAGATTCCAGAAGCTCCTCGAGCTTTCAACGGTGACCGATCGTCCTTCGGTCACTCTTCCACAGCTAAACCACCTTCAAGTCCAATCGTTAACTCTGCACTCCGCTGTGGAGAAACCAAAAAGCTGTCCTCTCCCACGAGCAGCTCCGCTTCACCAACAGTGGACTATTTCCACAACTCCGAGGCACCCCTCGCTGTAGACTTCTCAATCGAGACTCTGACAGCTTTCAAGTGGAAGAAGAAGAAGGGGAAGAAGATGAAGAGGAAGTAGAGACAGTGCTTCTGCATGCACGAAGAAGAAATGCTCCACTCTCATCTCCTTTTCCCCACTCAGCGTAGATGAAGGAGTGAGAGAAAGACCAATTCACTTATACCTGCTCAGAGGGCACATGCATAACTTTCCAAGCCACTTTTAGCCAATCAGCAATAACTCTAATTGCCCACTAACTCTCGGTCAGGATGTTACAATTCTCCCCTCCATCAAAGAATTTTGTCCTCGAAATTCAAATATAAACTTACCTCAACAAAACAGCTCGGAATATTGCTGCCATGCCACTAACTAATTACAGATCTTTGCTTCTCAAGCGTTTCACCGACCGATCCATAATTCCAGTCGACACAGTCACTATAGTCAGATCCTCTCTGATCTCAACCTCATCATCTGGCCTCACATAAGTGGAGTCGGGTAAGTATTTCCTCAACTGAAACACATAAAACACAGTGTAAATTTGATAGACGAGTCGGCAATATAATCCGATAGGCTATAGGACCGACCGCTCCAACACTTCATAGGGTCCAATATATTTGGGGTTCAATTTCCCACGTATAAATTACCCATTCAAATTTTGCCACATCACCTTAACCAATGGCACTTCCTTGTTCCTTAACCGTTCGGCCTTATATTTCCCAATGCCGATTGGTGTACTTCCACCGTCAGCTTCTCCAATTCAAAAGAGTCACTCGGCACAATCATGGACTCACATGGAATATAGGCTCGGAATTGTGACTCGTGAAACACATTATGGATGTTAGTTAACAAACTGGGAAGATCCAGTCGGTAAGCAACATTACCGATTCCCTCCAATATTCAATACTGTCCGATATATCTCGGATTAAGCCCTTGGCTCTTCAATATTCGACCACTAGAATTTCTTCTTCAAACCGTGATACCTCTTGGCAATACCGGGACGAATACTCAAAAGAGCTCCCATGTGCATCAGTTAGCACGGTTTGCCAGGATTCACCCTTTGCAAGCACCACCACTCGGTCTCGAAATCTCAAATTTCCATCCATGCCTTCGGCTAATCCCATGTCTACCTCTTGAGAATGTCACTCGGAAACTTCTCATTCGAAAAGATCATTCGGATTTTGAAGATAATTCTCTCCCGGAAATCTTTCCACCCGAAAAATCACTCTAGATCAAAGGCCATTTCGAAGATGAACCCGAGTTCAAACTCAACAGCTCCAAACATCGACCCGAGTACGAATTTAAATAATTCACCACTCGGATATTTACTCCCCTTCGGGGCCATTCACTCAGAAACTTACTCATTTAAAGTTCCTCTTTCCGCCCAGAAGTACTTTTCCCTGGAAAAGGTTAGTCGGTGGCATATCCCATGGATTTTAGAGACTTCTCACTCGACGCCTTTCCACTTGGAACCATCTCACTCGGTACCATTCCACTCGGAAGTGTCACACTCAAAGACACTTCACTCGAAAAGTCACACGACTCAGAGATACTCCACTCGGTCTCTATTCAAAATTTTTCCAGCCTGAGAAGTACTTATTCAAATCCAAGCTTTTCTTTATTCGGAAGTACTTCTCTCGGAATAACCCATTCAGAAATGTTTCACCCGGAGACGTTTCACTCGGATTTTGCCTTACTCAAAAGTGTCACATTCGGACACAGTTTTCTTAACTTAGTAATGATTCTCTTAATGATGTTTCACTCGGAAACATCTTAACTTTACTTCACTCAGTAGTTCTTTCTCCCAGAAAGATTTTACTCAGAATTATATTCCTTTTCTTCACTCGGTCATCGCTCACATAATACATTCTCTTAATTTTCCCCTGAGCGAATTCTCGCCTCATCGATTATCTCAGCTCAAAGTCATAATCCTTCAACAAACCTTCAGTAATAACCGGCTAGACCCATAAAACTTCTAATTTTAGTGACAGATTCGGGTCTCTCTTATGCCATAACTACTCCTACCTTAGATGGGTTGACACCACGCCATCTTTGGAGATAAAGTGTCCCAGAAATTGGATCCTATTCAACTAAGAGTCATACATTGATAACTTGGCAATTAATTGCTCCTCTTTCAGTTCCTGCAGTACTATGTGGAGATGTTCTTCATGCTCCCAGTATGACTTGGAATAAATCTGAATACCATCAATGAACACTTTCACAAACCGATCCAGGTAAGGCTGGAAGATATTGTTCATCTAATTCATGAACACCGCCTGAGCGTTTGTCACACCAAACGACATTACCACATATCCAAAGTGGCCATAACGGGTCCTGAACGCCGTTTTGGGGATATCAGAAGCCTTGATCCAATTTGATGGTATTTGGACTGCAAGTCGATCTTAAAAAGACCGAAGCACCCCATAATTGACCAATCAGATCATCAATCCCCGGTAGTGGATATTTATTCTCTATAGTTAGCTTATTCAATTGGCTGCAATCAATGCATAACCACATACCACCATCTCTCTTCTTACCCAGTAACATCGAGGCAACCTTGTTAGAAAATCACCTTTCTATTTTGACAGTCTAACATCACTTTATTGGCTAATAGCCAATTTATACCAAAATAACCTTTAATTCTTTCAGAGGTAAGCACACAAGGGTTAAAATAAATCTTCTACCCTCATTTTGATACGCTATCACTTACTACCCATTCAACACAACTCCCATTTTATCCAGAACAACCAGATAGACTCAGATCATCACCATAAGTAGTTACAGCCTCACTTGCTCGACCTATGAATCGCTGCATCCGACATATAGGATGACGTCTCATTCCCATAGGGGTTACAACAAATACATAAAGTCAACATAAAAGTGTACGCCGCCACAATACCTATGGTGTGTTGAGTCATATTGGAACAAAATACTTTATATTCTTATCGCTCACATCTATCATACTTACTCAAATAATATGAATCCACATGGGAACTAGTGGCAATTCACACAAGTCTATAACCAATACACTTATATCAACATCGTCTTTATACATAATCTAGCGCAATTCACGTAATAACAATCATCAATCATCAGTTACCATCACCATAAAATGGTATAATAACGATAGACTTCCAGTCCTCACAGGGCATATGCCTCGTCATTGGATCTCATCCATCATAAAACCATAACCCGACAGTCTAATAATGCTCCATTTCATTACACATCATCGGCCATAAATCAACTTAAGCCTAGATGATTCACTAAACTCTCTTCAAGTATGCGACTCAAGGTTACAATATGATTTTCAATCACATTCGTTGTTTGCATTTCATCTTAAGGCGGTTCTAGCCTCAACGATTTATTACACAATTATTTTACTAAGGCTCAACTATCCATAAGGTTTAATAGATCTCCCGACTTAAAAATCTAAGGGGTCACCAAATACCCATCGTGGGGCACTCCCACAACATCCAAATATCACAGAGCCTGAACCACCATAGGGTCTAATTCCACAAGGTCTAATAGTATAAGATTATACTAAATCTAGTCTGGGTTACCACACCTTATGGGTCACAATTAAATCAATTATTCACTCAGTTTTCCAAATCCCCAGGTAGGGATGGCAAAACGGGCCAGGCCCAACGGGCTGGCCCGCCAAGCCCGCCAAATTTGGCGGGGCGGACATGAATTTTTAGCCCGCCTCCCGCCAAGGCCCGCCCCGCCTGGCCCGCCAATTTGGCGGGCCAAAACCTTGGCGGGGCGGGCCGGCCCGACGAGCCCCCGCCAAAAGAAAAGATATATAAATATTACTAATTTATACTTTATTTTATTAAAATATATACTTTAATTTTCTAAAATTAAAAAAAAAGTAACATCTCTTATTATTTATACATTTCTTTTAATAATATTTTCTTTAATTTTTTTAAAAAAATATTTTTCTAATTTTTTAATCTTAATTTGACACATTTTTTTAAAAAAAATTACAACTTTAACTTTGGCGGGCCGGCCCGCCAGCCCGCCGGGCCCGCCTTAGGCGGGGCGGGCCCTGAATTTTGGCCCGTTTAACTTGGCCGGGCGGGCCAGCCCGTTTTGCCATCCCTATCCCCAGGTATCCATCTCAACAACTCTAGCACGCGAACCCCTTTCGTTTAGCAAGCATACCATGGCCATGAGCCATTAGCAGGACTTATACAAGAGACCTAACCAATTAATTCAATCTCAATATCTATGAAAGTCTCAACATCCATCATTTTATTTCCACCTAGTCAACCCATGCTTAAAATAACCTTTAAGTATTTTGTGAATAATCGGACCAGGGTAGTAACAAATCTTCTACCCCAAAGCAACATTCCAACAGTAATACCCTTCACCATCGTCCTCACACAAAAGCTCGTAGGCATGTAGCCCACAAATCATGCTTAGGCATGTATCAAATCTAATAGGATATCACAAGCAATTATGACAACAGTCATATTGTACACATCCGCTTACTCACAGTAAGCACACCTTGGGATTCACTCAGCTTCCGCTTCATGAAGCGATCTAAACCCTGATCATTATTGGCTCGAGGCCGATTCTGCCTCTCAAAGATATCAGCAAAGTGCTGAAATGTCACCGTCATAGCATCCATGCAGTGACAGTTAGCCATGTCTTATCCAGAAATCAACACCCTTTCAAGGGTAAGAATACCGACTATTTACAGCCGATCACATTACAGTTCTGACACATAACAATTTATCACTCAATATTATTCAACTCAATAGTATATAGTAAGTATTCCTTGGCCTTGGACCTTTTAAGTCCGCTCTGATACCAAAATGAAATATCCCGACTAAAAACAGACAAATTCGGGACAGGGGGAAAATTTTTCACGTTCAGAATAGGAGTCGGGATAAAATAAAACAAACCCGAAGTCGAGGGAAATAGAAAACGGGTCAGGGTGCCACTCGCTTGGTAAGACCCTGATGTGGCTAAGCGTAACCAGCAGAAGACGCTTAAGCGAGCTTCTGCTCGCTGGAGCGAGTCCTTATTCGCTGAAGCGAGCCCATACACTCGGTGTATTCCATCACTCGGAATCGGACCTCCGTTCACTCGGGAACGGTCCCCTAGGTTCATACCTCATTTGAAATTCTTGTTCAAAGTCAGACTCTTGTCCTTATTCTGGAAGGTCTCCTCACAAAAATGGTTCACTCGGAACCCTTTTAATTTCACCCGGAAAATGATTCCCTCAGTTAATTCCACTCGGAATCTATAAACCTTCCGTCACCCGAAAGTATTTTCCCCAGTCATACATCACTCGGAGGCACTTCACCCTCAATTTACTCGGAAGTGTCTTACACATTCTTCACTCGGGAATAATTTACTAGGTCAAGTCTTACTTGGGGATTTTATAACCTTATCTACTCGGAAGAGATATTATATGGTATGTCTCACTCGATAACACTTTAACCTCTCTTATCTCGAAATTGATCTCCTTAATCAAGTTCCACTCGGCAATACTCTAACCTCTCTTCACTCGGAAGATTTCACTAGGTTAAGTCCTGCTCGGAGATATTTGAACCTTATCCCTTTGAAATAAGTTTGCTAAGATAAGTTTCACTCAGAACCATTTTGACCGCTCTTCCCTCAGCAGAATTCTCTCGGTCAATTCTCATTCGGGAGTATATAAATCCTTCTCTCAGTCGGAAGAGATTCACTCAGCTATTTTTCACTCGATAACATATTGACTAGCCTTCCCTTGGAAGTAGTCCACTCGAGCACATCCCACTCGGAACTGTTTTAAGCCTTTTTTACTCGGAACAGGCTCTCGCCACTATATTCCACTTAGAATTTTAGTGACTTTAGCATTATTCTTACAACGCCACCTAACGGATAATTCAGGTAACTTCTTAACAATGTAAATATATGTACACTTGTCCATAACCCAGTTAATTCAATTTCATATATATATGTATCCAAAACGATCGTCATACATAAGAGCCGGCCAAGGCTACATCAACTATATACAATATGTACAATATGTACACTACAACAGCATAGTTACTAATCACACAGCTGACGTTCACTCGCCATTCACCATCCCAACTGATATCCACTGAAAAATATAGCCACAGTAGGGGTGAGCATTTTACATATTAAATGACAGTTATTGACTCGGATTAATCCTCACATTCTCGATTACGCAATTACATATCTCAATCAACAATAACATACACTGCCATTCAATATCAATATTCACACAACATCATCCGATCGGAATTATTCAATGTACCCAGGGCTATATAATTCACATTATTCTCAATAATATATACTCACAACCATACCATCATATTGCACTCGGCAACAGTATCAATATACATACATTCATCCAGTCGAAATTCACTCAAGTCATTCAAGACTATATTAATCATGTTATTCTCAATAACATATGCATACAACAATATAATCCATATTGCTCTCAGCAACACATAACAGAGTACGTACATTCAATCACTCAGAATTATTTGTTCATTATTAAGTTTTTATGTTGCAACATTGGCTCTCAGCCTTTTATTCAGCTTTCAGCTGATCCGGCCATTTTAGTGGTACCAAACCGTTTGCCCTCTCACGTGACACAATCACTCTCAGCGACAACGGTAGTGTCACGGGCTAAACCCCGAGCCCCGCTCAAGAGGTTTGCCTTGAGTCCCACTCAAGGTCTTTCATTGTATCTCACACATATTCATCTGATTGTCGTTTCTATATTAAGCGTCCCACGCTATATGCTTTCAGCATTTTCAATGGCGAATCAGATGTATATGGTCTTATTCATCAAGCGTTCCACGCTGTATGCTCTCAGTATTTTCAATAGTGCATCCCATGCAGTTCAATAAAGATACATGCAGACGGCACAACAATTCCACTCGGAACATGCATCTCATGCTGTTCAATAAGGATACATACAATTAGTACAACAATTTCACTTGGAACATGCATCTCATGCAGTTCAATAAGGAAACATACAATCAGTACAACAATTCCACTCGGAACATGTATCTCATGCAATTCATATAAAATTCCAAACGAAAGTCAGCATGACAATCCCTCAACACATGCACTCAGCATACACAATTTCAGCAACAAGTGTCTCTTGCCATTTCATATAAAATCCCACACAGGAATCGACAAACAGTAGCACACATATGCACTCGGCATTCGCAATGTCAGTAACATGCATCTCATGCATTTAAATATAAAATCACACACAGGAATCAGTATAGCAGACTCATACATATACACTCGGCTTTCTCATTAACAGCCACATGCATCTCATGCAATTAGTATTAAAACACAAACGGAACTCAACATGGCAGTCCCACATCACATGCACTCGGCATACACCATAACATCAACATTTACATGCATCTCATGCATTCACTCAGCATTCTCGAAAATATCAACATGCACTCATGGACGGAATCACCACAACACCACACAGCTCACAGCTATCACAAATCTGGGCGTTTCCTAAACTATTACTCAACCACAACCCATCAATCAACATATTTCAAGTATAACACAACACAGTAAAGCAATTTTACCCGGAACCCGTCCATAAACCATGCATTTGAGATGTAAAGTAGCCTGCCTACCTGGAATAAGAGATTTCAGAAGCTCCTCGAGCTTTCAACGCTGACCGATCGTCCTTCAGTCACTCTTCCACAGCCAAACAACCTTCAAGTCCAGTCGTTAACTCTGCACTCCGCTGTGGAGAAACCAAAAAGCTGTCCTCTCCCACAAGCAGCTTCGCCTCACCAACAGTGGACTATTTCCATAACTCCGAGGCATCCCTCGCTGCAGACTTCTCAATTGAGACTCTGACAGCTTTTGAGTGGAAGAAGAAGAAGGGAAAAAGACGAAGAGGAAGCAGAGACAGTGCTTCTGCATGCACGAAGGAGAAATGCTCCACTCTCATCTCCTTTTCCCCACTCAGCGTAGATGAAGGAGTGAGAGAAAGACCAATTCACTTATACCTGCCCAGAGGGCACATGCGTAACTTTCCAAGCCACTTTTAGCCAATCAGCAATGACTCTAATTGCCCACTAACTCTCGGTCAGGATGTTACAAACCCGGTGTTACGGGGCAGCCTTGAGTCCAACTCAAAGGAGGCTATAGAATCCGAAGAAACCACCACAGGGTCTGTGCCTATCCAAAGGTCAGCCTCCTATCTAGGCCGGCATCACAAGCCCCCTGTAGTCTTATGAGTGTCCTTGATGCGCATGCTATGCAAAACAACTATCAATCATCAATGAACCACCAGATTATCATCACCAGGGGCCACCACCTGGTTACCATCACCAAGGGTCTTATAACCAATTATTTAATCAAAGCATAACATGCAAAATTAATTACAATTAATGATAATATCAAGCAGACTATCTCAAGTTTGTTCAATCATCATTAACATATTCATCATTAATCAAATATCATAATCAATCGTTATAATCTAATACAAGACGTTATGCTTATCAATTAATTAATTATCCATATCATATCATTAACTTTCATATTTTCTAGCATCAATTTAAAATTGAGGATAGTTATACAATATAAATATGTCATCACTAATCACGACAATAAATTCCAATTTAATTTAAATATCAAACTATCCTCTATCCGTTCATTACTCGTGCATATAAAATGTAATGCTCCCCCTACTTGGAATCGACGACTCCTAAGCTAAATGTCACATTTCGACTCAATTCTGACATGAACCTAAGGTCAAAACATAATCCAATTCTCTGATCAATTAACTGATCCCCGAACTCAAACTTTAATAATTTCTTAACCATCTGGAAGCTCAAAATTATATACTAACAACTAATTAAACAAAACGACTGGAGTTTAGAATTTCCACTTACTAAATGGTCACCGACAGGTTCCAACACTTGGCCTCATAAGGTCCCGACACTGCCTACTTTCAAAGATGGCTCCAAAATAATCCCTAGCCATAAAACGAAAGGATTTTAAGCTTGACTTCGTGGAGTGGAGCCGAATTAAACCATGGGTATTTAATTTCTACCTTTCCAATGGGAAAATTAATGAACGTCAAGGTCCACAAAGCTGCCCACAATTGTAATAGGCTCCGAAACTCACTACAAGGCTTGAAATTTGAAGAAATCAAGCTTGCATTTAAGGAATGAGGCCAAAATCGTAAATGGGTTCTTGCCATTCTCACCTTAAAATTGAAATGGAAAACCCCAAGCTTGTCAATGCTGCCCATGAAGAAGATGAAGGAAATGGAGCTTGGAATTAGTCTTGCTTGATGGAAATTGAAGAAGATGGAATAGTGAAGATGTGGCTACTGCGGATGATGGAGAAAAAATGGCCTTTTCTTTTTCTTCGTAACTATGCACGAGAGTGAGAGAGGAATTGAGAGAAAGAAAATGAAAAGGGGAATTAATGGATTAAGGGCAATTTTACCATTTTAGACGTTCGGTTAATTTCTGAAACCTATCTGGTAACTTCAGGTCACCGAAAACTTACCAAGATAAATTCCATAAGTTAATGTATCCTTCTGTGATTAATTTTAACATTCTAAATTAATTATTTAATTAATAAAATTAACCAATAATTAAAAATTGGGATGTTACACCACATACTTTAACTTTATTTTTATCTTTTACTATTTAATTGTTTTACCTTAGTCATCTAGCTATTATAATAAGTTTCAAATTTATATTAGGTTTTGAGACTTCACTGGATTAATATATTGTTTTGATTATTAATAAGGTTATCACATGTATTAACAGTAGAAGTTTAACTTTTAATTAAGAGAACTTACATTTATTTACATACACTATAAAAATATTGTTAATTATTAACACATAAAATTTAAACGTTGTTCATAAAGCTTTTGTTTATATAGCTTTTAACTAAAAAAATAAAATTAGTATAAAAAATTTAGATTTATACTAGCAATTTAATAAATTATATTAATAAATAATTTTGTTAGTATAAAATTAAAGTACACATATTAATATTAAATCAAATGTAAATATAATATATTTTATTATTAGTTAGTTAACACTTTATTTTTTTTAGATAAATATTATATCACAATAAATATTTTTTTAACAACTTCTAGTAAATGGTGTTTCTTTTAAGTGACATAATGAGTTTTTTTATTCAAGTATTTATAGTACATGTACATTATTACTATTTTCTGTTTGAGTTTTAACATATCTTTTGAGTATGTTAAATTACTCTCTTTCTCTTTCTCTTTCTCTCTCTCTCTCTCTCTCTCTCTCTCTCTCTATATATATATATATATATATTTCTGTCTATTAATTTGAATACAAATATAATGAATATGTATGTATATGAGTACGCATGTACGGCACGAACTAAAACAAAGCACATTTTGTATCCATTCCTGAAATAACAAGATTAAATGCTTTAATCCTTGAAATTTTGAGCTCAATATCTATCTAAATACTACATTAGCTATCCAAACTAACACACATTTCACTTAAAAATAATATAAAAGTCTTTATACGAACAAGATATAAAAATGAAATTTATAAAATAGAACTTATTATTATTTTTATTATAGCTCTTACGTCTCAACAGCTCGAGTGTGTATATTCATATAATTTTTACTTTACATTATTTGACGCAGAGTAAAACTTGACAAAAATTCAATGAAACAGTGAGCATAAACTTATCATTATATTAAGTGGATTGCATAATCATATAATTACGTCGATAAAGACCTAGAAGTAGATATACTCATTAATTACAAATTTTGAGGAGAATAATATGGAGGAAGGTGGGAGCAATGAGTAACAAGATTAAGTGGCTGGTGAGTGGTGAAATGATCATTAGCCCTTTTACAATAACGACAAACAATCAATGTTGTCAATGGTCCAACCCCCAAAAGGATTCAACATTTTGTGTACAATTTCCATTTACTATAATTTTGTTCGGTAATATCTTTGAAATGCCACCAAAATTCTTTGCTACCTTCGATGAAAATTTAATTAATAGTCATCGTTTTGAAGGAATACGTCGTGAGATTTGCTCATTAGCCTGTTAATCTTAATTTGCTTTTTGCAGATCAAGATAATGCCAATGGTAATTGAATTAGTAATTTTAGTGTGAATCACGTGATTGATTTCCACATTATATATTTTCGAATAATTTGACCTGCCAGTGACTGTTAATAACGTAATGATAGGTCATGATTAAATTTGTAAAAAACTAATCGTGATTTAAGGGGGAACTGTAAGTGTAACTATGGTGAATTGGTCATAAATCAGTTCACGTAAGTGTGTATTTTGAACAAAAAAAAAAGTGTTTATACAAATATTGTAAGTTTATCTTAGAAAGTAACCACATGCATATTGATCTGATTATTGGATTTTTACCAGTATACAATTTATTATCCAAATCTTCTAATTCATAAAAAAAATAGTCATTTATTATTATTTAGTCCTTACATGTCCCAATTTCATACTGATTTAGTCCTTAAATTTATTATCTTTTTGACCATTTTATCTCCATATTTAGTCAAATTTATATCTTTTTTTTTCTCTTTCACATTGGCAACATTGAGGGGTTGGAATTTTGAATCTCATGCAAATTACTTATAAAGCCCTGTTTGGGATGGTTGCGTTTTTATTAGTTTTTTTATTTTGAAATATAATTTTAAAATAATTTTTTTTTAAATTAAAAATTTATTCTATTTTTAACATATTTTTAAAATAGTTTGAAAACTACATTTTAAAATCACAAAGTTTGATTTTTTTTCAATTTTGAGTTTTCAAACTATCATTTTAACTTTCAGTTACTTGTTAATTAGAATATTCCTTTATTTTAGTTTTACTTCCGTAAAACAGATATTTAAAATAGCTTTATAATTAGTCTGTTTATTTAACATTCAAAAGGAGTCTTAAGAGAAATTAAATTTATGATTACTTATAAAAACTACATATTGAGTACTTTTTGGAAAAAAAATACTAATATTTGCAAATTATGTATTTTAAATGATTACAAGAAAATAAAAAAATAAGTTTCACTAACCAATTGTATTGAAAAATGTTTGATTGAGTAAAATAATATAAAAGGGTATGATTAATTATTTAGGTAAAACTTGTAAAAAAATTTACACATAACATAAGTTTTTTCTTTGAGATAATTTAATTAATCTTAAATTTAATAAAATAATATTTTTTTTGTTTCTTTATAAAAAATTTATGAAATATATAAATATAAACAATAAAGTATATAATTCAAGTATCATAATTCATATAAGTATTCTTGATAGAAGTGATAATTACGCTTTCATAAAGTTTTGATAAAAAAATATAATAAAATAATAATAAATAATGTAATCAAAGGTGGTATTAAGAATTTTAAAAAATAATAATAAATTAAGAATTTTTAAAAATAAAATAAAAGTTATTTTAAAAATAAAATAAAAGGTATTATTAGAAATTATTAAAAATATGAATGAGTAATAAAGTAAAAATGGATTCAACTAGTAATTGAAATTAAAAAAAATGTAACTTGAAGTAGTATTTTGAAAAATGACATTTTAACTACTAGTAAACTAAAAATATTACCCATTCAAACACTTTTAATTTATTTAAAATGATATATTAGTTGTTAATTTTAATTTTTAACTAACTAAAATCTCTTAGAAATAGATATAGACATTTAATGGTTAGGTTTTGAATGATTAAGTAAGGTTATAATTTGGGAAGTGTGGTTTAAGAAAAAATGAAAAAGAAAGAAGAAGATAAGGATAAAGAGAGTTCAATTTATGGTTGTCTTTTTCCTCCAACAGCCAACGTTAAAGCCTAAACTACTTATGTCCTCTTCGATGGCTATCATAACACACAGGTCATTGTCCCCAAAAACGGTTGGTCGGGAGGGAATAATGTGTATCGGTTCCTCCTTAGGATTATTATGCACACTCACCCAAAATTGCTTTGCTACACCAACAAACTATCGATACGTAACAAGAAATGAAGTGTCAAAAAAATATAGGTTTTCAACCTTTTGTTTTTCTGATTCGTAACATATTATGTGACGATTAAACTCTTAACAGATGATTAAGAAAGGATGATCTTATTCTACTCAACTACACCTTTAAATTTACCCATGATAATCTTGTCAACTTAAAACTGAATAAGATACATAAAAAATAAATAAATAAAGTATGTTGTTTAGAAATCATCTAAATTGTTTGTAGTCGGGTGAAAATTAATTTGTAAATTTGATTAAAAAAGGTCATTTTGTAGAATCAATTATACTTAAACGCGTATTTCCTCAATTGCCCAATTAATAAAACAAAAATTTCCGTGTTACCAAAAATAAAAAATAAAAGCATGTTTAAAGTTATGTAATTTATCTATCGAAATTTCTTTTAAAACGTAAATTCATAATAGAATTTAATTTAAAAATTTCAAGTCAACACAAAAATGATTGATGACGTCTACTTGGATAATTTAGAGGAAAAATTTAATTAGTTGAGATGAATAAAAAACATCAAGAGTTTATAAAGACACATATAAGTTTCTAGAAATAGAAGAGAGAATATTTTTTTTATATAATGTGATTAATTGTTTGAGGGTCTCCACATTCTTATAAAGTTGTCTGGCTAACAGTACAATTTTGCGGAGTTTCCTCAACTCCTTTAATAATTTGGGTGCCTTTTCAATCCCGTGGTGTATACATCCATGACTTGTTTGATATACAATTTTGGTGGGGGATTATTCAAGTGTGCTGTGCTTACCATATCATCTACCCGTTTTGTCTTTCAACTAACCAACATTTAATTGTTTATCACTTAGTTTATATTCTATTTTCTACGCTCTATATCACTTACATCACTCCATATAAATTAATTAATCTACTTATATGCATATATTATGAATATTTTATTCATTAAGAATGTTCAATTTTCCTATAAATAAGACCTCATGGCAAACATATTGAATGCCTTCTTGAACTTCTTCATTTCTTTAAATCTCCTCTCTAATTGTTCTCTTCTACTCTTTATTTCCATTTATTTTCCTCTTTAATTTTGTTATAATTTCATAACACGTTATCAGCACGAGGTTCTGACCAACTGAGATCTAGTCAAGATTAAGAGAGGTAATATATTATTATTATTATTATTCTTTATAATTTTAATTTATATTATTTATGTATACATTATAAAAGTTTCTAAAGAACTTATATTATAAACATCCCAGAAGGATGTATAAGATTATATCAATATCATAAAAAATAGATTCCTGGAGAACTTATTTATAAAACATTCTTATAGGATGTATAAAATTAATAGTCAAATAAATCAAAATTCCTAAAGAATTCATGAAAATATTTATTAGTAGTTCTTGAAGAACTATAACAATCTAAAAAAAATTATTATTAAATTCATTATTGCTCACCTTATATTTTATCTCCTGCACCTGCATCACTTCAAGTTATACCATTCCACTATAACTTGCGTCATATTTTTTTTTCACTATGCTGTACGTGATTAACTTTAGTGGGCTGCTGATTTCAATGATTTTCAATTGCTATATTCATTGCTTTCCATGCTTTCCATTTCACATAAATGCCTACACCACTTTATGTCACTATGTTTTATATGTTTTATAATCCTGCAACACTTTTGTTTTATTTTATACTATTACTCCAGTGCATGATTATTATATTTACTTCCTACACTAACTTGTGTGATTTTTTTTATGTTATTTAGTTGCTCCACTAATTGGCTCACACTGCAGTACCTACCTTCACTTAATTTTATACTTCACACACTATTAGGGATGGAAATGGGCCAGGCCGTCCGTCGGGGGCCTATGGCCTGGCTCGTTTAAAGCCTATATAGGTCAGGCTTGTCGGGCTAGAAGGCTAGGCTTAGGCTTTTAAAAATGTCTTTTTAACTAAACAGGCCAGGCCACAGGCTTTCTGAAAAGCCTTTGAAGCCCAACAGGCTGGCTTATTTAATTAAATTAATTGTTAATTAGTTATATATATATAATATTTATAACATAAACTAATATATATATATATATTACATATTTACATTTATATAATATAAATTAATATTACAAGTTTACAATTAAAAAAATTAGGAGGGAATAGAACACAAATTTTTTTTAGGTTGGTTTTAGCATTTTAAAAGTTTCACTATAAACAGACTTTTTAAACAGGCTTTTAAACAGACCAGGCCTTCAAACAGGCCATAACAGGCCTTAAAAAAAGGCCTATGACAGGCTAATAGGCCAGGCTCAGGCCTTGAAAATTTGATGTAGGCCAGGCTCAGGCCTTTCAAAGCCCGGCCTGGCCTAACCCATTTCCATCCTTACACACTATATTAAATGCTATATTAAATTAATGTTTTTTGTGCCCGCCGTGCTATATGAAATTGAACTGGTCTGGACCGGGGTCTAAGATCCGGTGTGGGACCAGCCACAAGAGTGCAGGTGTTTTTAGGGTTTGCACACCGGAACAGTGTATATCCGATGTATTAATCCGGTCTCTCAGTGGGAGAGGCCGGTCTTGTTGTCCTGGAGATCCTTCACACCAACGATTCGCGTTGCAGGGGGCGAAAGGTGGTGTCACCTGTAAAGATTCTCCGACGCTCAAGTCAGAAGAGTGTATGAACTCAATGAATACTCAAGCGAAGTAATAGTAGAATGTAAGTTAGGACAACGATACCATGCATTTGTATTGAAAAATGCTACTTATAGTTGCACGTCAAAGAATGAGTCGTTGGATACAGGTGGGTCCCTTGGCTCTGATTGCGTGTATATTGTGTCAATCAAAATGGCTCGACTTTCAGAATGTGTTAGGAGGGTAGGTCAATTATCAGAGTACGATCCTCTAGGGAAAGGAGAGGATAATCACCTTTTCCGCATAATCTGCTGACACGTCCACTTACTTTCTGAAGCCATTGATGTGACTTATTTTGCTACAAACAGTGTCTTCGTTGATAAGTTATCAGGGGCTCTTCTCTTGCTGTGAGGGAAAAGCCAACAGTTATATAAATGTCCTGTAACAATGAACATAGAACCGTTATGGAGAAAATGAATGATGCTGTCGTGGAGTGAGGGCGGACGGACAGACAACGGATATCCGGTGTGGTAACGTTGAACCAGGACACCGGTTTTCCTTATATGAGGTCAGTCCGACGTCATAAGAATGGGGGCCGGTATCTAGACCGGATCAGAAATTAATGCTTTGCCTTTTATATTTTTGGCTCTTTACAATTGCCAATATTAGTCACGCTACTAGCCTCTTATATATATATATATATATATATATATTAATAATTCACATTGGCACTAAGCTTGCCTGGGCAGTAATTGCTGTTGATTTTTTTTCAGCTTCATGTTATGCTTGTACTAATTATTGGAAGCTTGTACTCTAGTGCACGCACTAATTGGCTGCTTGCACTAATTTGCTAAATAAGTATTTATAAATAGTATAATATATTTTATATAAATAAAGGGGTTAATAAATAAGATAATATTTATAAGGATTCAAACCCGGGACTTATAACATGATAAGTTATCACTTTATCACTAAGCTACTAGTATCTGAATGATATTTTATGAAAATTTTAAATTTTTATTGCCAGATTCCTTATGTGAAATTTTATTTATATTTGTCTCATTGTGACTAAAAAATAATGAATTACTTATATGAAATAATGAGTCCTGTCCAACTAGAACTGTTCCATTCCTAGAAGTGAATGAAACAACACATGATCATTATACTTATGACCATGGTCGTGATCGTGGTCGAAATGATAACAAATCATCATTTGTATGAAAAAATAAAGAACGTATCGAAAAAGGAAAAGATATTCAAAGTAGCGAACAAACTAAAAATATTTGCTATCATTATGGTAGCCAAGGCCACTGGTCTTAGATTTGTCGCACACCAAAGCATCTGATTAATCTATACCAAAAATCCTTTAAAAATAAAGGGAAAACAATAGAAACAAATTTGACTGGTATAGATGATGCTTATACTCACTTTGATGTTGATAATTTCCTTACTCTTCTTGAAGAAGATATTGATCACTCGGTTAAAAAGAGGAGTGCCCCTAAATAAATTGTTTTATATTTCATGAAATTTGTTTTGTTATGAATTTATGTTAAATATTTATTGTTGTTAATTATATTTTCACTCATGATTTATTTATTATTATTTAAATGAATGTTCATGTGAATGATGAATATATATGTCTCGCACAACTTATACTATTCTCAAGAATGAGAAATATTTCTACCATATAGTAAAACAAGAAGCCAATCTTAATACTATATTTGATAGTATAAATATAATTAAAGGCTTCGGCAGAGCCAGTATTTTGTTTCCTAGAGGAACAAAATTACACATTGAAAGTGCATTATATTCTACAAAATCTCAAAGAAATTTATTGAGTTTTAAGGATATCCGTAGAAATGGATACCATATTGAGACCGCAAATGAAGGGAATAATGAATATCTTTACATCACAAAGTTAATTTCTGATAAGAAATGTATATTGGAAAAATTGCCTTCATTTTCCTTCGGTTTGTACTATACTTATATTAGTACAGATGAAACAAATGTTATTATAAACCAAAAGTTTACAAATAAGAATAACTTTATTATCTGGCATGAATAATTAGGCCATCCTGGATCAATTATGATGCAAAAAATAGTTGAGAATTCAAATGGTCATTGTTTGTCCAGCAGACAAATTCTGTAAACTAAGAATTTCTCATGTGCTGCTTGTTCTCAAGGAAAATTCATTACTCGGCCATCACCAATGAAAATTGAGAGTGAATCACTCACATTTTTAGAGCATACACAAGGTGATATTTGTGGACCAATACACCTTTCATGTGGACCATTTAGATATTTTATGGTTTTAATTGATGCATCAACTAGATGGTCACATGTATGCTTATTATCAACTCGCAACCAGGCGTTTGCGAGATTACTAGCTCAATTAATTCGTTTAAGAGCTCATTTTCTTGATTATCTAATTAAGAAAATACGTCTTGGTAACGCTGGTGAATTCACATCTCAATCTTTTAATGATTATTGTATGTCCATCGAAATTGATGTTGAACATCCTGTAACATATGTTCATACATAAAATGGAATTGCTGAATCATTAATTAAATGTTTGAAATTGATAGCAAGACCATTGTTAATAAGATCAAAACTCCCAATTTCAACTTGGAGACATGCAATCTTGCATGCAGTAGCATTGAATCGCATCAGGCCTATAAATTATCATGAATATTCCCCTTTACAATTGGTTTATGGTAAAGAACCAAATATTTCCCATCTAAGAATCTTTGGAAGTGCGGTATGTGTTCCTATCTCCCCTCGACAACGCACTAAAATGGGACCTCAAAGAAGGTTGAGAATATATGTTGGATATGAAAGTCCATCTATAATAAAATATCTTGAACTCTTAACAGGTGATTTATTTACAACTCATTTTGCTTATTGTCATTTTGATGAATCTGTTTTCCCACCATTAAGGGGAGAAAATAAACAGTTGGATACAAGGTTTAGTTGGAATGATATATCTCTATCTCATCTTGATCCTCGAACAAAGTAATCTGAACTAGAAGTTTAAAAAATAATTAGTTTGCAAAATTTAGCAAACAAAAGAGTGACTAAGTCACACATACCAGCTGTTAATACTCTAATAAAGATTGATGTCCCTGCAGGATAATCTAAAATTGTAAATGAGTCTAAAGTCAAATAAAATATGGCAGACCTATTGGTTCTAAAGATAAAAATCCTCAGTAAATAAAGAGAATGGTCGAATCGAGGATATAAAGACTCCAGTAGAGTCTCGTAACATAATTAAGGATTCAAATCCAGAAGATACAAAGGTACCTGAAATTGATAAGAATAAAGAGATCTCTATAAGTTATGTCATGGATGGAATACAATGGAATCGATATCAAGTCGATGTTGATGAAATTTTTACATTCAAAGTAGCTCTTGATATTATAAATGATGATAAGAATCATGAGCCAAAATCTGTTAAGGAATATGCACAAAGAAATGATTGGCCAAAATGGAAAGATGCAATGCAAGAAGAGTTAAACTCACTTGCAAAACAGAAAGTTTTTGGACCTGTAGTCCAAACACCTAAAGGTGTAAAACCAGTTGGATACAAATGAGTCTTTACGAGAAAAAGAAATGAAAATGGTGAAATTATGTGATATAAAGTAAGACTTGTTGCACAAGGTTTCTCACAAAGACCTGAAATTGATTTCGAAGAAATATATTCAGCAGTGATGGATGCAAGTACTTTTCGATACTTGATTAGTTTGATAATTCGTGAAAAACTTGATTTACGCCTAATGGATGTTGTTGTAGCATATTTATATGACTCACTTGAAAATGACATCTATGTGAAACTCCTCGAGGGATTTAATTTGCCTGAAGCAAAATGACATCTATATGAAACTCCCTGAAGGATTTAATTTGCTTGAAGCAAAATAACATCTATATAAAACTCCCTAAAGGATTTAATTTACCTGAAGTATACAAGACAAATTCTTGAGAAAATTCTATTAAATTGAATAAATCCCTTTACGGGTTAAAGCAATTTGCGTGCACGTGGTACAATTGTCTTAGTGAATATTTGTTGAAAGAAGGATATAAAAATAACCCGATTTGTTCATGCGTTTTTATGAAAAGATTTGGGAAAGAGTTCGTTTATAATTGCTATCTATGTAGATGATTTAAACATCATTGGAACTCCTGAAGAGCTTTCAAAGACTGCAAATTGCTTGAAAAGGCAATTTGAGATGAAAGACTTGGGAAAAACAAAGTTTTGTCTTAGATTACAATTAGAATATTTAATGGAAGGTGTAACACCCCGAATTTTTAAAATAGGAAGATAAATTAGGAAAATAAATGTTGGATAATTAACTTTGGGCTAATAAATATCCCAAAATTCTTGAAATGACTTAAATAAGGTTTTTCGAAACTGTTGGTGAATTATGGTGGTCAGATGAGCTGAAAACTGACCCGGATAAAATATAGGTGTCAGACCAAGTATCTTCGATTGAGATGCCGTTGGTCAGGGCCGTAGAAAATGTTATTGGGATTCCGAATTTATATTCGGAATAATTTTTAGAATATGTTTTGGGCCCGAACGGCGAACCTGCTTGTTAAAAAACGGAAGAGTTAATGAAGAATTAATAATTTAAATGCTAAATTTCTATTTTTCCCATTCAAAAGGCGGTTGCACTCTCTTCCTCACGTAGACACTTTTTTCTTATCTTCTTCTTTATCTTCTCTTCTTCTTCTTCATAATTTCTCTTCTCTTTCCTTTTGAATTATAAATTAAAAAGGGGATATCTCTTTCTTCTCCATTAACAACCTACAAGAAATTCAAGATAAGCTTGGAAACTAGAATATTTTCTCCTCCTTACTCCTCAAATTCGTGTGAACTCTCTCATCTTTTGTAAACTCACTCTTTTCTTTCATTGAGGTAAGATTTTGATCATTTTCCATGTACATAAGTATATAGTTGAAGTTTTGGTGTTAGAACACAATAAATGTATGGGTAATGTTGGAGAAAGTTTAAAAGTGGAAATCTAAAGATAAGTTGACATAAATACAAGCTTATGAATGATTAATGAGGTAGTTATAACTATGGTGAGAAAAGAAGGAGGTATATGAGCATTTATGAAGGTTGGTGGGTTGGTGAAAACCTTAAATTTGAATCCAAGGAGGAAAGGTAGGATATTAAAGGATATTGTAATTAATGAAGAAATTAGCATTTGTTGATGGGAAGAATGATATAAATGATGTGGTAGACACATTAAATGATGATAAAGTTGATTTGAAGATATAATAGGTAGAAACTCACCAAGGTGTTGGTGGAGATCTTATTAGATGGAATAACCTAATAATTAGGTTGTAGCCTTTGATACTAATAGATTGTGATTTAAGGAAAGGAATTCCCGAAGCCTAAGTAGGCAAATGAATGAATTTGGTAAATAGTTTTCACATGATAAGGATCATGTGTACACCTATGTATATGTATATTGAATTGGTATTTGAATAAATGATTGATGTGGCCCTATATATGATTGGTGTAGGGCTTGGCAATATTGGTGAAGCTGAAACATCAACCCCAGAAGTCTACTTCTCTTGAGGTAGGAGAGGGGTGTATTTTCTAAATGCATGAGAATTGTGATGATAATGTATGTATTAATGTAGTATGACATGTTTGTGTGGTTAAAGGTGATATTATGTGTATGTGAAGTGAATTGTGTATGATGATGTGAATTTAGTGTTTATATGATGAAACCTAAGTGTGGCTATGGATGGTTTATTATGCGTGGTACATGATTGAGTTCATATGAAGATTGATTCTTGTGTATGAGTTTGATGGAAAATTGTGTGGTTGAAAATGAATATACCCTAGATGAAAGGGTAGGATAATCTAAATGAGCTTGAGGTATGCATGAGTATTTTGTACACATGGCATGACATACATATGATAATGATGTTGATAGTGGTTGAGATCATTTGATGATGGAAATGAAAAAAAGGGCTTGCGAGCACCTATGATGCCCATGGTTGCGATCATGAGGCGGGAGTACCCCTTGCGAGGAGCGAAACCTATGTGAAATATTGAACGTGGTTGCGATCACGAGAAGCACCTTGTGAGGTTGCTAGAGGGAGTACCCCTTGCGAGGTGGGAAACCATTGAGAATGAGTATATGATATGGTGGTTGCGATCACCCGAGGAAACGAAATCGGATCCGTGCATGTGCATTTTCATGACATTAGCATGTGCATCAGTTTGAAAGCATGGTATAGTGTGATACCTTGATGATGGGATATGAAAAGAAACTCCCTTTTTAATTACTAAATTGTGATGGTGAATTGATTGATATAATTCTGAGAGAAATCAGGGAATAATTGTATCGAAATGAAAAATCATCGATTGATTGATTGATATTAAATAAACTCCTCTCGGGAAGAAGATAGTTGTATTACATTCATACATATATTGTTCTAATTATTGGATTTTCGTCATTGAGAAAGTATACTCACTCTCCCTGTGGTATATTTTTTAGCTCCTGTGTTGTAGGTAGTGCTTTGGAGCTATGGTGGAGGAGGAGTGTGAAGAAGACCCCCTTTTTGGTAAAGAATGCCTTGGCCGACAATATTTTGGGATATATAGATATGTGGAATAGATGTAATGTATGTAATACAATGTACGTTTGCATAGTATGGATTTAGAAGGGATAATTGTATGAATAATGAGTTTGGGAGGTCATGGAGGAAAATGAGATCTTTTGTTTAAGATTCATTTTCAATTATGACCCTGTTAATGAATGAATGATGAAACTCTTCATATTTTGATGAACGAATGAAATTTATATGTGGAGTGTTAGATTTGTGAAATGGAAGAGTTAGTGAGTTGATTTATACAATAGATGAGTTGTAATGGAAATTGATAAGAATGACTTATTAGAACAAGTTTCAAATGTGTAATATGATATATATGAAGTGTTGAAGTTAGGTAAATTTGATTAGAATGAGTTTTGGTGTAGGGAGTTGGGTGATTTCTACAATTCCCCTGTTTTTCTGTCGAACTCGCTCAGGCGAGAGGGCTTCTCGCTCAAGCGAGAATGCCCCTGTTTCAATTTTTGGAATCTAGACGAGTCTCGCTTAAGCGAGAATGGGACTCGCTCAAGCGAGATTGTCCCAGCATCAGTGTTGGGACATTATTCCATTTTCGCTCAAGCGGATGTACAAGTCGCCCAAGCGAAATCGCATTAGAATCAGAGTTTGGACCTTGGTTGATGTTCGCTCAGGCGAGCTAAGGGTTCGCCCAAGCGAGAGGGTCTTGCCCTCAGGTTTTGCTCTCGGGTTTATCAGGAAATTACTCTCGGGAGCAATCTCGCTTAAGCGGGGATAGTGTCGCCCGAGCGAGTGAGCGTGGAATGGATTCTGGGCGTTTTTCGCCTTACGCTCGCTAGCTTCGCCCAAGCGAGGATTGTGTTACTCGCTCAAGCGAGTTGGGTTCGCTTGAGCGAAGTGGCCCCTGAATCTCCATTTTCTTCTTTCGCTCAGCATTTTATGGTTCGCCCAAGCATGCTATGCGAAGCTCGCTCAAGCGAATTGGGATTTCGCTTGAGCGAGAGGGACCTGATTCTCCCAAAAAGCTTTGAATATATTATTTTCCTTTTTCTTCATACTAATCCATGATTCTATCCTATTTCATGATCACTTTGGGATAACCTTGGCTATTAAATTTCAAATGAATGATCTCTTAAGAATTTAATTCCATAATGTTATCTTACTAAAGATTTTTCCGCTATTATTAATTATGGATTTCTTAAGAGTTAATTTCTTTAACTTACCTTCTCATATCTTCATATATGAGATAGGTCTCTGATAGATCCAGGGTAATTGTTAAATGGCTTCACCACCCACATGTTTTAGAGTTTAATAATAATAAAATCGCGAAAAATTTACCCCTATTTTTGGGATGTCACAGAAGGAATTCTAATGCACCAAAAGACTTATACAGAAAAGGTACTAAAGCGGTTCTATATGGACAAATCACACCCATTGAGCAGTCCAATGTTTGTAAGGTCACTTGAAGTGAGCAAAGTTCTTTTTCGACCTAAGGAGAAAAGTGAAGAACTACTTGGTCCTGAAGTACCATATCTTAGTGCAATTGGTGCACTAATGTATCTTGCTAGTCATACACGACCTGATATATCATTTGCTGTCAATTTGTTAGCAAGACATAGTTCTCTACCTATAAAAAGGCATTAGAATGAGATTAAGCATATATTTCGCTACCTTAGAGGTACAATGGACATGGGTTTATTTTTCCCATATGTATCCAAGGCAAACCTAATTAGTTATGCAGATACGGGGTATTTGTCTGATCCTCATAATGGTCGATCACAAACACGATATTTGTTTACATGTAGTGGTACAACAATTTCATGAAGATCTATAAAACAAACGATCACAGCAACATCATCTAATCATGCTAAAATTTTAGCATTACATGAAGTAAGCCGGGAATGTATTTGGTTGATTCAATATATTCAAAAAACCTTTGGCTTGCATGCTGAAAAATTACCACCAACAATCTTATGTGAAGATAATGCAGCTTGTATTTCTCAGTTAAATGAGGGTTATATCAAAGGAGATAGGACAAAGCATATTTCACCAAAATTTTTCTATACTAATGATCTTATAAAGAATGGTGAAATAAATATCTAGCAAGTCCAATCATGTAAGAATATAGCAGATATCTTTACATTACCGAGCAAAGTCTTCAAGCAACTAGTACAAAAGATTGGTCTTCAGCGGCTTAGACATGGATGTTCTAATGAGGGGGAGAATTAAATACTTGTACATTTAATTATTTATTTACTTTGTAAAGAATATTGTACTCTTTTTCCTTCACTAGGTTTTTATCCCACTGGGTTTTTCCTAATAAGGTTTTAATGAGACACATTCTAAAATATGGACATCCAAGGGGGAGTATTATGAGTATTATGAATATTTTATTCATTATGGATGTCCAATTTTCCTATAAATAAGACCCCATGACAAGCATATTGAGTTCCTTCTTGAACTTCTTCATTTCTTCAAATCTCCTCTCTAATTGCTCTCTTCTACTCTCTATTTCCATTTATCTTCCTCTTTAATTTTGTTATAATTTCATAATAGCATAAAATTTATCTATTATTTGTTATATGCTCCTAATCAATCCTAGTTAGAAAACCCTAATTATGAACTAAATAAACTATAATCCCTCCAAATATGATTATGCTATTAAATTTTCCATTTAATCAAATATAATGGTTAGTCTCTCACAACTTTTATTGTCAGACAATTAAATCCTCACTAGTCTTTAACAAACTTTAAAAGTTAATTGACATGTAACTTTATATGACATATGTCATGCCATAAAGATGTAAAGACAATACAATTTTAACTAAAATATATTAATTGACTTGTTTAAATAAAACTTAAAATGACCATTCTCTTTAATATTAGGAATAACATCTTTATCTACCCATTGTTGTTGAACCTTTGCCACTGTCATCTCTCCATTTTGACCATTATTAGTTTCTTGCAATCTCTTTAAGGTCCCACCAATCTCTTGTGAAATCTAATCAAACTTTTGATTTCTTATGTGCTTTACATAAGGTAGTGAACCATCATCTCTATTCCTAGTCTTTGGTGTCATCCTTTTGATAATATCATTCATATCCATGTAGTGGCCACCCTAATTAGGTTGCACAAGCGTGTTATCAATCCCACCTTGGCTCAACACAATTCTTGTTAAATGTCAACCATGTGATAAGGCATGTGGTTACCATCATCCATATCCTTACAATTATAGTTAAGCTCATCAGGAGGATACTAAAATTATACATCAATCACATCCATGTTGGCCTTTGCATACGCCACCATTTAAAGAATGTCCCTATGTGTCTTCAACCCATTGTCTAGGTTAAGCTTTGGATCATGCCAAAGGATGTTACACAACTCATAATATCCATTTTACTCAACAAACTGATCAAAGTTAAAAAAATCAACCACATTTTCCTAAGCCTCAACCTTTGCCTATGTATAATTGGTGCATCTATCATTATTCACTACAAACCTCCCACCATCATGAAGAATAATATTGATATCCTAATTTATGGATATACATATATTAATAATAAAAAATATGAATAATTAATAACATAAATATGACAATAAACAAATGCATCAATTAATGCTACTATACTCATAAGACCATATACCTTTACATGGAATCAATACATATGCATTAAAGTAAGGAATCTGATGCTTCAGATTTTCCCCAAACCTAAAAAATATAATTCAAAATACACCACCTACCTAACTTTAAATGAGTATAAAGCACTCCTTATCCCAACTATATAATAAAATCTACCATTCAATAACCACATAAGTATAAACACTTCAATTAGGATTCATACATGCGTTAGATCTCCCATCTCTATCACGGACCGAAGTCTCCACTATAACCATTTAAACTAAACATCATCCAAAGTTGAGCTGAGCTCAACGACAAAGTAGAATGACACCTCACGTGTATGGATCGTCCTTATCCCCTTCTATAATTTAATTTAAAATTTCAACATTTGGCTTTAATTTTCTTCCCCTAAAACCCATTTGTTTATTTTCCCACAATACAATTGATTATTCAATTAACTACGTGATAGGAATGACATCATTTTGGAGCTTAGTGTCATGACACATGTCAGTTAACAACCCATGTAGAAGGGGGTTGATGACATTTTAAAAATTAGTCACAATTAGGCCTTAACTGCCCAATGACAAAAGTAGTAGAGGATCAATGATCATATTTAATTAAGGGACCTAAATGCATGATCTTGTATAAGTGAGGGACGAACTGTCGAGTTTACTCCTTTTAAATATGTATCCCTGCATGATATTATCCTCAAATTCCATTTACTTTTTTTACTTTATGTGTAAAAAACAGAGCTCACTCATTTTTTCTTTGTTCAAGTTATAGTGCATGTTGAGTTTATGTGAAAGTTATAAGAAAAAATTATAAAATTGAAAATTATATAAAAGTACTATAAAAATTTATGTAGTTGGTGTTTGTGTGAAAAAAAGAAATTGAAGTATTTTACCTTTTTAGGTACGTTTAAGGTTAAAAGTTTAAGGTTTGGGGTGAAGACTTATATGAGACAACCATTTTAATGTAAGGGTAACATTTAAATATCAATCATTAGATTTGATGATGAATGGTCAGTAATAAAACATATAAGTAATATGAGTTTTTTAAAAATGTCACATGACTTTTCTAACACATCGATTACTTTTATTCTTGATCATTCATGTACTATTATACAACACATATTTAACCCACCCACAATTGTGTAAGATAATGTTTCTTTATAAGATACATCCCTTAAGGTTTAAAGTTTAGTATAAAAGATAAAATGTCATGCTAATAAGTGCCCTTGAGGTGTTGTTTAGAAAATTAAAAGTCTAAAGTTTTTTTTTTAAAAATTGGGTTGAGATTGTTTAGAAATAAGTGTAAATGAATATTAGTGATAAATTTAAATAAAATTTATTATTTTTATTCCTTAACCAATGTATTAGGACATGAGTTAGAGTGTTATCTTTTACACTACCTTATTTGTCTTAATTTAGTTAACAAAATAATAAGAAAAAGATAGATTATTTTTTAGGAAACCACTTTAATTAAATAGGTTGAAGTTAAACTTTAATTCTTTTCTATTGAATAACTTTAGCTACATACGTGTTAATGAATGACAAAGGAGAGCTTTGACAAATTCACATGCTTAAAATTAGGGAGGTAGTTTTATTTATATGTGGCTTAAATTCTTCATTACTTAGTATACATATATAGTTTCTATTGAAGGGTATGTCAAAAACAACAACAACAATAACTAAACACAAAACAATAAAAGAAGAGTTGTGAGAGAAATTCTCTTAAAAGGTAGTGTGAGATTATTTAGGAGTTTTTTGTATTAGTTTTTTTTATCAACAAAGTTGATTATTTTATCCTAAATTTATTTATGTTATTATTTCATTTTCCCAACAAGTGGTACTAGTCGGTTGAAGTTTTAGGGAGGATTGAGTATTGAGATAACATAAATCTCACTACTTGGGTGAAAGACGACCACGTCAACTACCAAGTAAGCGTAAACCATCAATATGTCATTGTCATATGTCATCTAGTGAGCTCATTAGCACATTCTTTTTAAAAAAATTGCACCATTTTTATTAAATTTGGCTCTAATGTTTTTTCTTCTTTGCAATAGAGAATGAACAATTCATATGGTTCCTTGATTAGACTTACTGCCAACAACTATACACTTGGACAGCCAAAGATGGAGAATCTCCTTAATTGCAAAGACTACTATGATCCCATAGAACACGAAAGAAAGAACATCATCCCACTTAAGGTGCAGAGTGGAAGAAGATGAATAGAAAAATAATTTATTTGACTCGATAATGGATCGATCGTAGTGTCTTTTATCACATGTCTTAAGAAACTAATGCTTATACCCTTTGGAAAAAGCTAAAGGATACTTATCAGGTAACATAAAATAAACCCTTCATGATTAGAAAATTAGTGAATATGAAGTTGCAAAGTGGAACTTTTATAATAAAGCACACTAGTGAATCCAAGAACCTAATAAACTAGTTGTTTGTAGTGAAGTAAAATTATAATAATGAAGTGAAAACCGTCTTAATTTTTAGCCTTTTCCTAAAAATTGGGGACTTCAATATTCACCCCTAGCTTTTTTATGGAAAACTCATTATATCTACGGTGAATGATGCTTTGTTTAATGAGGAAGCAAGACAAAATGACAATGGCGTAAACAATGAGAAAGCCTTTGTCACATTAGGTAGAGAAAGACAACTAAAGGGAAATCAAAGTAGAGAGAAAGGTAGGAGAAAAGGTAAGGGGTAAGCCAATAGATAGAAGAGGTAGGTTGGTAGAAAGGTGGAAACTAAGATGCTATCATTGTCTAATAAAAGGTCATTTCAAGAGAGATTGTAAAAGTTTACAAAGAAAGAAAGACCTAGAGATCTAAGATGGAAATACACAAGTCATAGTCATTGAAGAGGTGGTTACATACGTCATTCAAGAATAACTATGCATTACAAAGTTAAGTGGAGAAGTCGAGTGGACAACTGATATTGCAGCATCTTGTTATGTTACTCCTCAAAGAGATATCTTCACATCATATGAGTCTAGTGATTTTGGCACTATGATGATGAGGAACACCAATACTGCCAAATTATGGGTATTGGTAATGTTCAAATAGTGATAGACGTTGGATACAAAGTTATTTTAAAAGATATTAAACATGTTATATATCTCTTATTGAATCTACTTTTAATATGAACCTTTAATCAACCAGGTTATGAAAATAACTTGACAATAACACATGGAAAATTTCATAAGGAGTTGGAAAACTTTATGGTAGCTTATATAGAACTCAAGTAAAGATAAACTTAAAGTATAAATCTAATGGAGCAAGAACCTTAGGATTTGTGGCACCAAAGACTCAGTCACATCAGTGAGAAAGGTATGCCAACGACGATGAAGAAGTTGACCATTATTAAGGATACAACATGTCATCCTTGTAATTATTATTTCTACGGTAAATAATGAATAATTTGTTTCAGCTTGTCATCAGTATGAAGATTGGAGTTGTCAAGTCTAGTTCACTCTTGATGGTTCAAAGTCAGACTTAGAAAGGGGTAGAATAAGTCATAGACTCTTTTTGCGGAAAATAAGAACCAAATAACACAAGTAATCAAATAAGTAAAAGATAGAAGAAATCAACACAGAGAATTTATACTGGTTTACTTCCAAGACAGAAGTTACATCTAATTCCTTCTAATTTGAAGGATTTCCACTATTATAAAATCTCCTTTACAATAACATCACCAGACCAATGCCACAAGTATTATTGACTTCAACCACTTCTAACTTAAACCCAAGTATTCTTTCAACAAGCCACTCTTGGCTCAACCCAAGTATTCTTTCAAAAGCCTCTTCAAGCCAAACCATGTTTCCCACATAAACGAGGTCTGGCAACCCACTAGACTTTACAAGGTGTTTGGATGAATGAAAGTAACTCACAAAACTTAGTGTTTGAGAGATACAATTGAAATTATACACTAAGTTTATGACACAAGACCAAGGTCTGCTAGAGGGAAAACAAAGCAATGAAGTTCTTTATCTTACAAGAAAAGAATGAACAAGAGATTTTAGACTTGAGAAAGTTTTTAATAAGAGCTTGTAAGTTCTCTATATATCTTGAAGTTCAATCTTTCTTAGTATTTATAGAAGCTGAAGGATATGACCATTGCTGCTTCTTTAAAGGAGATATAGATGTTGAAAATCCTTTGAAGGTATTTGCCTTAAGCTTTTTGTTACTAGACCTTAAGGATGAAACAAATTTAAGGGGTTGGTAGAAGTCCTCTTTAGCTCTTTCATGAAAAAGATTTCTCATGCCTTTCCATGCAAAAATCATTCATATTTTATTTCTTGATTGAGTGAAAACTTAGATGCCAGAGTTTTAAGGGCCTTCTGAAATATTCTGACACCAGCTCTGAATATAATCAATAGGTGTAGAGGCAGGTACGCTGACAATTGCTACTGATCTTGATCTTGTTCCTTGTGCTCTTTGATGATAAACATGTATATATGATAAGTGCATGAATCCCAATGCATTACTTAAATAGAATTTAGGAACGTTGAGAATGTCTCTTTGATTAGAATGCTTCTATCAGACTTTTGATTGTCTGCCAGACTCCTGGAATATTGATACTCCCGCTTTGTTTCATACATTAATACTTGTATCCTAAAAATACTTAGGCACACAGATTAGTCGCAGATAGTACAAACTTTGTAACATCCCAGATTTTTTTAAATAATTATAAATTCAGATTAAGGTTATGGATTGATGGGATTAATGGTTAATTAATGGATTAATTACCAATTGGGCAAATTATTGAGTGATAATAATTTTAATAATAATAATAATATATGCCTTTGGTGGTTAATGGGCCGGTTCTCTCTTTCTCCCTCTCCCTTGGTCCACGTGGAGTGCAATGATGGCTGTGAGAGTTAGCATTTAATGCTGATAGGATTGCATTAATGAGGATGGGATGGCTGATGGAGTGTGAACTGATGGGGGCAGTGTGTATGTATGTTGATAAGCTTCAGCTTTGGATTTTCCCCTCACTCTCTTCATTTCTCTCGTTGGTGCATGTTCTGATGAGAGAAATGCTTCTCCTTCTCTCTAAAACTCTATGAAGCTCTTGCTTCCTCCTTCCCTGCTGCTTCATCTTCATCCTCTCCTTCATCTTCTTCTTCCACTCACGAATGGTGTAGAACCGAGTGGAACTGCGTGGTGATGAGGAACAGCATGGTGTTGTGTTTTGGAGGTTGGCTCCTCCTCTTCTTCCTCTTGTTGATGAGGCTGTTTGTGGCTCAGTTGGGAGCCTGTGCCAGCAGCGTGGAGTGCCTTGGTTTGTGGAAGATGGTCCACTGTGTTGAGGCTGTGACGTTACGAGGAAGAAGTCATGGTTGGGTGGAGCTTGGAAGCTTCTCCATTGACTGGGTGGCAGAGCAGAGTGGAGCATGGAGTGTGTATGAGCTTCTGGACGTATCTCGCTCAAGCGAGAATGGTTACGCTTGAGCGAGCCAGTGAAGTAATGGTCACTGGACCATTTTCGCTCAAGCGAGTACATGTGTGGCTTGAGCAAAAGGCTGAGGGCTGATACTGGTTGGCTGGTAAGCTGTGTGGTTCTTCCCACTGCTGGAAAGCCGAGCAGAGTGCTGCTGTGGCTGGGCCGAGTGACCCATGTGACTCCTAGAAGCTTCATCCAGGTAAGGGGGGCTTTGCATCTCAAATGCATGGATTTTTGGACGGGTTTCCGGGTGAAACTCCCTCACTATGATGCGTGACATTTGATGTGTGTTGTTTTTGTTGATTTCTGAGTGATTAGTGGCCCGGATATGTATGATGTTTATGTTTGTTTTGATGTGATTGATGTCCGTCCATGCAGTATATGTTGATGTTTATGATAATGAATTTGTTATGATGCTTGAGATGCATGTTATATTGATGTTGAGTGCGTGGTGTGGCCCTCTACAAATTCCTATGTGAAATTATACATTTAGATGAATGTAATGCGTATTGATGCATATGTTTATGATCACTAGTGGAAAAAATGGATATAATCACGGTTAAAAAAGGCCTTTATTCACGGTTAAAGAACCGTGGTTGATGCAGCCGTGGTAGTAGATGATGGTCTTTAACCACGGTTAACAACCATGGTAATAAATGACATCTAACCACGGTTAAGAACAACTGTGAATATAACTTACTATTTATATTCACGGTTATCGAGCATAACCGTGAATATAAGAACTGAAAGGTGTCAGTTACATCCACTTATATTCACGGTTATGATGGACAACCGTGGATATAGATACATTTTATCCACGGTTGTCCATCACAACCGTGAATATAAGTATGGAATGGTTTCAGTTACAAACTACTTATATTCACGGTTATTATGGACAACCGTGGATAAAATGTATCTATAGTCTATATTCACGGTTGTTGCCATAACCGTGAATAAATACTGAGGTTTTTTTTTAATATGGATTCTATTTTATCATTTCCCAACCCTGCATTCAGACAAACCAGTACAGTATACAGTATGCCACAGCAACACTATGTCAAAAGAATGGTATGTATATATATAACAATTTATTTTCTATATCAATTCATAACAACCTAAAAAATGAAAGGTAATCTAATAAAAGTAAACCCTAAATCCTACTAGATACATATATAAAAGAATAAAGATCCTATATCTAGCTTTGCCTAAGTTTAATGAAGTGTAAGGCCCATTGCCTTCTAACATCATCTACAAGTTCCTTTGGGAAAAATGACCGGTCATTAAAGTACTGCAAACAATGCACAAAACAATTAGAACAAAAGCTTTATTTATTACATGAAATTGATGAAATTGGAGAAAAGTAGTCCAAATGATGAGACTTACCTCTGTCCATCCATCTACTAAATGATGTTGGACAATGGTCAGCATAGTGTGCATGACGAAATAGCCACACTCAAAGGTACCCTTCTGCCTGTAAGACTACAATGGACATATAGTATAGAATAAGTGAATTCGGAACTTAAAAAATATGTACTGAAGATTTGAATGAATACGATTGACTTACTTTTGGGTACACCCATACAACTATTTTTCCTTTGGGCTTGTTTTCAATCAGTAGATTGTATCCAACCACCGCCCTGCGTTAAACAAAACACAAGATAAGTTAGAATTGTATAGTTCTAAAAATGATGTAATCGAATTTATGGTTATTTTTTAGGGATGAACTTACCGGTCTACTATATCTTTCAGGTCTTGTGGAGCTGTCCGATGCAAACTATCAAAGTACAGAGCAAGATAGTCCTTCAGACAGATCACCAGAAGCGTCCAGTGAGCCCTGCAGTTACGAGTGATAAGTGAGACTTCAAAATGCAAAATATCATGACAATAATTATGGAATAGAATATTACCCTTTATGATAGGGGCCCATGTATATAGACTTCCCAGACTCAAACATCCAATTCTGGATGTATGTCTGGGTGTTCTGCGAGGTGTTTCCTTGCCTCTGTATGAGGCAGGGCTCTAAGAAACCGTAAGTTCCTTGGAAACCCAAGTCCACACAGAGTTTTGCCAGAAACCTAAACAAGTTAAGACATGGTTAGCGACAAATAACTTGTATAATGAAAAAATTGGACAAAACAAGGATATACTTACAGCTCCCACAACTGAAAGATGGAGCCGTTCAGCATCGACGTCCCCGTAATAATGTCACAAATGTCAAAATTTGTAACGTAAACTGGAAAATCACTGGGACGGCCGAACACTAGTGGCTGCCATAGGACCTGAACAGTGTCGTCTGCTTGCTCATACCCGATGCGCCATAGCATTCGGATGGGATCCTTGGCCGGGTCTGGCTTCTTCAATGTCTGTTCCTGTTGAACAATTGACATCCATCACATTTTGTACCATAATTGACAAGGAAATAAAGCTAGTTAGTGTTTAGGGTTTTTACCTGTCCAGGGGCAATCACCAGAAGTCTGTTGGGCCACATCAGAAAGTGGCCCACCGCCTGACCGACGGTCTTCACCTCCTGAGTTACCACTGGCACAGCAGCATCCTCCTCGAGGACGAGCACAACCGAGACCCTGGACATACCATCAGGTAATGTCTGATGGTGAACCACAGGGCCTAAGTTGTACACTATACTAGTGGCAACTGGCTCCTCTGACCCATCAATGAACAGGTCACATTGACGGGTGTCTGGTGGCTCGACCTCGTCATCGTCAGGGTCAGCCGCAGCGCACGACCCCTTAGTGCTAACCTTCCGTACCTACATATTTACACATCAAGCAGAAGTTATTCAACAATGAAATAAAGTGATTACAAACAATAAAATTGAGGAAATTAAATAAAGAATCTAACCTGTGGGTCGCTGGCTGGTGCAGTAGTCTCCTGGTGGTGGCTGAGTGAGGCCTTCATCTCCTCCCTAAATCGGGCCATCTCCTGGTGAAGCCTAGATATCTCCTCCTGGTACTCAGCCTTCACAACAGCCACCTTTTGCTCCACCATTTGCTCAAGGGATGGGGCAGGGTCGGGAGCACCGTAATAGGCGCGGAGGCCTGTGAAATGTGAATGATTAGCCCATAATTGTTTAACAGATAACAAAATGAAGGCATAGAGTTAGTTAGCACTTACCTACACCTCAACCAATAGCACGCACTCTTCCTGGGTGCTCTGGCCTGCCAATGGCGGTAGTCAAAATATCCTCCCGTCCATGGGCTACGAAAGACCCTTGGGTTGATTGCTCAACCAAGGAATCCTGAAACCAAACAAGTTAGTATTCACTTCCTTCACGTAAACTGAAAAACAGACACTGATATAAAAGGGAATACTTACTATCCGTGAGGCAACCTCCTGAGCCTGTGAGGAAGTGTATTCCCCACTCTTCTTGATCCTAGCCCGCTTCCATTTGTCGTGGCGTGCAGGTGGGGAAGGGGGATCCACAATACCAGTGTCAGTCTGACACTGACTCAGCCTCTCCTGTGCCAGCCGCTCCTCCAACCTACGGTAACCCCCACGTGACAGTGTGTGTGGGCAGTCATTTAGCTTCCTAGTCTCCTTGGCTTTCTTTCTGGTCTCCTACAACAAGAAAAAAATATTCACAGTTAGCCGTATAAATTATACATAATTTAATCATCTAAAAACCAATGTACCTGAAACTCGGTAGAATGTCTAGATGCAACAAAAGCATCCCAGGTCTCCTGATCGATGAATGGATATTTCTCTCCAGGGAACTTTCCTTGGTCGTCCCCGAATACATACCTACAATGAAAGGTACATTAAAACTAAGGATTGGTACAATTTGGTGAAGCGTTGATTAAGAATTTAAAGTTCAATATACCTCGTGGTGAGTATGGATTTGAACGACCTCCATCGCTCAGCCATGATACCGAGGACCTTCCTCCTCGCTATGTCGGAAGATGGTATGTCAAAAGAATCCTACATGAAAGGAGTTAGTCCATAAAGGAGTACTTATTAAGAGTTACATGAAATAATACACTAAAATAAAACTTAAATAATATCTAAGTTACCAGAACATCACTCCATAGCTGGTTCTTCACCACCTCCTCGACACTATCCCAGTCGGGGATAATGATGGACACCTTCGACCGTACCACAACCCCCAGATAACTGCTCAACTTCGTGGCATGCGGTCCACTGAATCTACCGGTGTTGACATCCATCTCAACAACTAGCCTCTCTCCCTGGTGACGCCTACGTGCGACGTCTGGCATCCGGGTAACACCTCTACTCTTCCGAGCAGAGGAACCACTGGCCTGTGAGTCGGACCTAGATCGTCCATCCTGGTCAGCCATGAGTATCTGTCCAAACAAGGAAAAAAACTGTCAAATATTTAATATAACATTTAAAACAATGAATAACTAATATAACATGTAATTCAATGTCTCACCAACAAGATTAATACCCTATTAAGATGAAATATTTTCCCACAAGCCCTCATGGTGGTCATGACGACTGGCAACTACATCATCTATGTCATGTTCCACGACAGATGTTGGAATACGCGTTGTAGTTGATGGAATGTCCACAATATCAGCATTGGGGTCTCCAATGTGTCTACCTTGGATAACAATTGACCACCGTTTGTCAGCTGGGTCAGCCACATAAAAAACTTGCGTCACCTGCGTTGCCATTATGAATGGTTCGTCCTTATGCCCTATCTTGTTGAGGTCCACCAACGTAACTCCTAAATCATCAGTTGTGACACCATTCTTATTGTCAACCCATTTGCATTTAAACACAGGAACGGTGAAGGGACCGTAATCAACTTCCCATATATCTTCAATCACACCAAAGTAGCATGACTCGGCCATGACAGGGTTGTTGTCCTTTGCAGTTGAGAAATGCATTGACTGAGCCACAACCATCACTCTACTGTTTTGATTTGTACTCTTTTCATCCTGTGTCCTTGTATAAAATGAATAGTTGTTTATGTCATACCCACAAAAGGTGAGGACATCAAAGTTCGGGCCCTGTGCCATTCGATGTAATGTCGAGGATGCAGATGCATCTTTCAGAACGGTCTTTTTGAACCACTGCATGAAACTCTTGTTGTGTTCATTCAACAACCACTTTTCAGTCATTTTAGGGTTGGTTTTCTTGACTAGCTCCTTGTGTGTGGCTAGATACGGTTGCACGTCGTCCGTGTTGTTTAAAATATACAAGTGTGCCTGAAGGACATCAGCACGTGGCATGCTCTTCACTTTTTTTCCAATCGTTCCTTTCCCATCCAATCTCCCTTCATGACGAGTCGTTGGAATACCAATGCTTGCAGCATGTGACATGTATTCAGTGCAAAACTCAATTGCTTCCTCTGCAATATATCTTTCCACAATTGAAGCTTCGGGACGACGTTGGTTCTTCATATACCCTTTCAATATCTTCATATATCGCTCAACGGGATACATCCACCGTAAGAACACTGGACCACACCAACGGACCTCTCTTACCAAATGGATGATTAAGTGGACCATTATGTCAAAAAAAGAGGGTGGGAAATACATTTCAAGCTGACATAATATAAGTGATGCTTCTTGTTCCAACACATCCAATTCGCCAGGCACGATTACCTTGCAACATATGGAATTGAAAAACATACACAACCTTGTTATGACATTTCTCACATTTTTAGGAAGAATGTCACGAATGGCGATAGGCAGAAACTGCTGCATCAACATGTGACAATCGTGAGACTTCAACCCAACTAACTTCAAATCTTTCATGGAAACACAAGAGTTGATGTTGGAGCCATAACCAGACGAAACTTTCACACTTCGTAACGATTCACACAGACTTTGCTTTTCTTTTCTGGATAACATATGACATGCTGGAGGCAAATATGTTCTTTTGCCCTTTGATTGTGGATGCAAATCCTGATGTATCCCCATCAACTCTAAGTCCATACGCGAGTTTAGGCCATCCTTAGTCTTCCCGGGTATGTTTAAGAGTGTACCAACTAAACTGTCACACATATTCTTCTCCACATGCATTACATCAATGCAGTGTCTTACATCAAGCTCCCTCCAATATGGCAGGTCAAAAAACACTGACCTTTTCTTCCAGTTGTTTTGTGTCGGGTGCTGTTTTTCACACTTACCAAATTGCATGTTGACGTCCTTCACCTTTTCATATGCCTGGCGACCAGATAGTGGTGGAGGAGCTATTTCAAAATCTTGGGCACCGTTAAACGACTTCTTCAACCTTCGAAACAGATGATTCGCTTTAAGAAACCTTCGATGTCGAAGATAAACATTTTTCCTGCCATGATGCAACCGCACAGAACTAGTCCCCTCCTCACATACTGGACAAGCTTTATGACCCTTCACACTGTACCCAGATAAGTTACCATACGCTGGAAAGTCATTGATTGTGCAAAATAACATGGCACGCAATTTGAATGATCGCCCGGTAAACCCATCAAACACTTCAACCCCGTCTTCCCACAACCTTTTGAGGTCTTCAACCAATGGAGTTAAATATACATCAATGTCGTTCCCTGGTTGTCGTGGACCAGAAATCATCATTGATAACATCACATATTTTCGCTTCATGCACAACCATGGCGACAAGTTGTAAACAAACAACAAAACAGGCCACGAACTATGGTTTGTACTCAGGTTCCCAAACGGGTTCATGCCGTCTGTGGCTAGTGCAAGCCTAACATTTCTTGGTTCATTGGCAAATTCTGGAAAAATCCTATCCATTTTCTTCCATTGCGACCCATCGGCCGGATGCCTAAGTAGTCCATCAACAACCCTCTCATCAGCATGCCATCTCATAAGTTTTGCATCATCTGCATTGGCAAACAGACGCTTTAGTCTTGGAACTATAGGTAGATACCACAACACATTTGCAGGAGACCCTTTAGTGCATACCTCATCAGAATCCGCCTCTTTCTTCTTATACCGTGACACCCCACATCTAGGACATCGATGCAGCATTTCTAACTCACCCCGGAATAATACACAATCATTTGGGCATGCATGTATTTTCTCATACTCCAAACCCATAGGACACAACACCTTTTTGGCCTCATAGTTACTTTTCGGCAAGGTGTTTCCAGCTGGGAGCATTTCTTTCAACAACTTCAGTAAGTCAGTGAAACTTTTATCCGTCCACCCGTTTATGGCCTTCAAATTAAACAATCGCAAAACTGCTGATAAACTCGTGAAATTGAGGCAGTTTGGATACAACGGCTGCTCAGAGTCCTCACACAGAGTTGTATATACATGAGCTTTCTTAAAACCTTCTACCCCTACATCACGGATCATATCCTCGAGTCGGTCATCCATGTCGACATCGTTGTCATGCATCGAGCTTCGATTTTTAGTCTGAGAGCTGTTACTTGGCACCACCACATCTTCACCATGCCATATCCAACACGTATAACTACGTAGAAAACCGTCACACAGTAGATGTTCTCGCACCTCTTCCAAGTCTACCCGACGCAGGTTGAAGCATTTAACACAAGGGCAAAAATACTTTCCATTCACCCCCACTGCATTCCTCGCTACGAATTCTATAAATGATTCAACTCTCCCCTCGTACTCCAGACTTAGGCGTGATGCAGTTATCCAACTCCGATCCATACCAACTGTTTATAAGGTGCTATGATCAACCTCACTTTTTATACAAAGGAGGTGGTCCTATACCCATTCAGCATGACAATTGTTTTTATACGTCATTCATATATACAGGTTAGGACTTATTTTAAAATTTGATGAAATTTCGGCAGCATTTCGCATTGGTCTCTAAGTACACAAAATGAGAGTGGTCAAATCAAATTCAACCACAACCAAATATGCACCCAGAGAACAACACAAAATACAAGTTACCGAAAGTTTATCAAATTTTAAAATAACTCCTAACTTGTACATACTAACAGTGGCGTATAAAAAATAATTGTTCATCCCAAACTATCCAAACGGACAATTCAAGATTCAACACAAACGATGACATTAATTAATTTAATGACCATTTGTGTCGAATCTCAAACGGGGAACTACGGTTTACTCATGCACATCCTCATACCAGTTAGCTAGTATGAGCCTACGAGTTCGCAACATTGACAACCATATACATACAAACGTAAACAAATAACATTATATGAGAGAAAAAATAGCAACAGAAATAACATTATATAATTGTGGTATTTTCAAGTAGAACTATGGTGTTGGATGATGGATTATGGAATTTGAGACATGAGGGTTGAACTTTTATTTTATGAATTATGGATATGGTGTTAAATTATGACATTTTTCAAGTTTTGTTTGGTATTGGATTTTTATTTTTTAAACATGGTGGCCCGGGTTGGGTTGGTCAAAAATCCATATTGATTCATTTTATTTTTGGGTCACTTTTTTTTTGGTCACTTTTAGTTAAGAAGAATTTTAGAGCATCTAAACTACTTCCATGAAGGAGTAACTATTATATTTTGTGATAATGCTTCTACCATTACATTGTCTAAAAATCTAGTTCTACATGGAAGGAGTAAACACATTGATGTAAGATTTTATTTTTTGTGGGATTTATGCAACGATGGTGTTATTACGCTAAATTATTGTAACACGGAAGACCAATTCCTACCTACCATAAGTAGGATAAGTACATACTTCTCCTAATACAAACTTTCTATAATTTTTTTATGTATGTATGAGTATATGCTATATGTGATAGAAAACTCTTATAACAAATTCCATGTTTCCTCAATTTAATTTCTTAAAACACCAGCTATGATGTATATCTAAGTAATTTCCCTTTAAAATATTTTTTTCTTAAAATGATTCTAATTTTGTAGATATTGCAACCTCAAAAACAGTATGATCATTACAGCTACTGTTTTTATTTCAGTACTTTTTTTTTGGTAATTGATTTCAATACATATTTTGTTCTGAAGGATATCAATTCTTTCATTTTTTTGGTGCACAAACAATAAAATTCTCGTCACCCATTTCAGCAGAGACAGAGACAAAGTTCAGAGGCAATGTAAAAATAGCAACAATGTCAAAATAGCAACAATGAAAAAGATATCAATTCTCGTCAGCCATTTCTCGTCTCCACAACAATGAAAATGTCACAGGCAATGTCAAAATAGCAGAGACAGAGTTCAGCTTCAACAATAAACACACAAACAGAGAGAACGAAGCAAACCCATTACGATTATACAGCATAACAACGAAGCAGAGGTTAAAAAGTGAACGAAAGAAGAAGGGCAACGAAGCACTTACCTGACAATGCTGAACGAAGAAGAAGAAGGGCACGCGAAAGAAGAAGGAAGTGAACCCAGAAGCCTACGACCAACAAAGAACAGGACGAGGAAGAAGACGATAACCAGCGAAAGTAAGGAGAAACTGAAAAAAGAGTGAAAGGCGTGACTTTTGAAGTTTCAGAAAGGATATATATTCACGGTTCCCCCTCACAACCGTGAATATATTAAACATATATTAACGGTTTAACAAACAACCGTGGATAAATGTTAACTATATATCCACGGTTAGTATCGTAACCGTGGATAAATATTAAATCTATATTCACAGTTATAGAAACAACCGTGGACATAGAGTACCCAGTGATTAAACCCTAAAACCTGAACTATATATCCACGGTTGGAAATACAACCGTGAATATTGACATCTATATATATCCACGGTTCACATCATAACCGTGAACGTACCCATCAATATATATTCACGGTTGTGATCACAACCGTCGATATATATTTCAGGTACTATATATCCACGGTTGACTCCTCAACCGTGAATATATATTGATGGGTACGTTCACGGTTATGATGTTAACCGTGGATATATAGTTTTCTCTGATTAAAACGTTCACCTTATAATTTCAAAAATGCCACCGCACATGTTTTTATCACTGATCCTCTTCTACCCGTGAATAATATCCCGTTGTTATATCCAGTTTTTCCACTAGTGGATGAATGGATGATTGGGGGCTGTTATAACTAATATCGAGTGAAATATTGGCATGGGATGATTAACAGAGTTGATTTCCGAGTGGAAATTTCATATACAGTGGTGTGAGGCTTAGAAAATGCTGAGTCCGAGTGTATCCCATGAAACAGCCTATGAGGCTTGTGATTAGATGATAACCCGAGTGGATGGCATAGTGATTGCCGAGTGAATGGCATAGTGATTGCCATGTGGATGTGATACTGGCTGAGTCATCTGATTGTTGTTCAATTACCGTGTGCATATAATGCTGAATGCTATATACCGAGTGGGCAATCGGATGAATATGCGTTTAATGAACTTGATTGTGTTGATGTGATATAAGACCCGAGTTGGACTCGGGCAGTGCCTAGAGCACTAAGCGTGGGACGCTATTGAGGATTCTGAGATTAATCCTAAAAGACCTCCGAGTTGGACTCGAGGCCATGCTTGGAGCATGAGCATATGATGCTTAATGGAAGTCCTTGGGTTGGACCCAAGGCAGATGCCGAGTGCATTGGAGTTAGACTCCGAGTGAATGTGACCATATGCATCCGATTCGCCACTGGAATGCTTGTAGCATGTATATATACCGATCGACAATCAGATGGCATTCCATAGAATATGGCTAAGTCCTGAAGCTGGGCTCAGGCACACTCCTTGAGCAGGGCTCAGAGTGAGTGAAATTCGAGTGGATCAGTATACTGGTAGAAGAGTGAATTAGGCTTTATAGCAGAGTGAAATGGGTAAGAAACCCGATCGGAAGATGTTTGTGATTGCTTATGTTGAATGGCAGTGTATGTTGAATGATTGATGATATATATGTATAATTGTAATACGGATTCCATGATTAATCCGAGCCAATATCTGTCATTTAATATGTAATGCTCACCCCTACACTATTTTTCAGTGTATGCAGGTCGGTTTGGATGATGTGGTGGTCTTAAACCCGAGTGTTGGGTGTTTATGATAATGGCTGTGTATATAATGTTATATTCCGAGTACATTTGATGTACTAAAGCCTTGGCCGGCTCATAATATTAATGTTGTATAACGAATACAAATATATATGTATAGAATCCGAGTGGATGAACATAATCATGAATATGAAATATATGTATTGGGATCCGAGTGCATGTTAATATATATATACTTTGAGTGATGGTATTATATGCATACCGATTGAATGTGTTGGTGAATGGAAAGTATAAAGATAAGAATCCGAGTGTATGCGTGTGTATATACATATATGTTATGTTGATAACATGGTTATGAAATGGTGAAAGTGTATAGCTGTAATAGTAGTCGGATTTGGAATTAGAGAATATATCCATACAAGTGATTTATGTTGATTTGATGCTTCCTACCGACTAGGAAATGATGATGTATGAATATCACTAAGTCGATGAATCCTGAGTGGAATATATGTGGCTTAGTTATTTTTCCGAGTGAGTCTTATGTATGGGACTCCATATCCGAGTGTAACTCATGTGTGAGCCTCTTACTGTGTGATAATGGCTCTTGTGGATTCCGAGTGAAGAATATATGGTGAACCCCAAGTAGGGAATGATTCGAGTAATCCGAGTGATCCTCTTCCAAGAGGAGTGTTGTTGTAATGACTCAGATTGATTATATTCTAAGTGTATGAATTATGAATGTATCCCGAGTGAATATGGGGACCTATTCCGAGTGAATAGGGTAATATGTAATTTGAGTGGCTAAGTTATGGAATGAGTCTGAGTGTGACTTGATGTTGTGATTTTCCTCGAGTGAAGAGAAATATAAGTGTTAACCGAGTGATTTATGGCTGAGAGGAAGCCTATGTACACTCTGAGTAAGGGTGTTCTGTTTTGCCGAGTGCTAATGGTTGATGTTTTCCGAGTGACTCGAGGTCGAATTATACCGAGTGGTCTTGGGTTGGGTAATAACCCGAGCGAGGGGTTTTATGGAATCCGACTGGAATCACCTTCATTTCCCGAGTGGATCTTTATGTTGACTCTATGGATAAAAATTGAGAGACTGAGTTAGGGTTGCCGGGTGAGGCAATTATTGGGGTGGTTCCCGAGTGATTGGATTTTCTTATACCGAGTGGACTAAGTCATTACCGAATGAATGATTGTCTCGAATACCGAGTGATGGGAATGCCGAGTGTGGCTTCTCGCTTCAGCGAATGAAGGCTTCGCTCCAGCGAGTGTGTGTTGTTGGAAGGCTTGGGGTCGGATTCGCTTAAGCGAATGGTGGTTCGCCCGAGCGAGTTTGTCGGTCTCGCTCAAGCGGATTTGGATCTCGCTTGAGCGAGTGCGCGCTGTATTGTGGTTCGCTCAGGCGCTGTCGGTGCTTCCGTGTGAATGGTTTTAATTCCTTTGCCTTCCCTGTCTTTTCTTCTTGGCCATGGGGCCAGCTCTCTTATCTTCATATAAGGGAGTGTTTTTATTATGGATCCAGGTTATTCTTTAATTAATTCGTGAAAATTTTCCCCCTAAAATCAGGGTGTCACATTCTGGTATCAGAGCAGACCAAAAGGTCCATGGCCAAGGTTTGCTTACTGAGTGTAAGCGGTTATGTGCTGTATGACCGAGTGGTCATCATTTCTTGTGGTGTTTCTCAGCCTGAGTTGGCCGAGAGAGGATGTAATGGTAATGTTAAGTCGGTTGTGAGGAAAATTGGGTGATGATATTGAAGCTTTCATAATTATTAGAACTGTGTTAATTGATTGGGACTCTTGTGTAAGCCGAGCTTGTGGCTCATGGCCAAGGAATGTGTGTTGGATGGAATAGAACCCATATATTGAGTTGATTAAGTAATAATATTTCAGAGATTCCCTAGTGTAAAGAATCGAAATTCTGTGTGGCGGTGCCATTTGCGAAGGGTGATTTATACTCTTGGCACGTGAATCCTATATGATGTGTGATATATGATAGGTGGTTAAATATAAAAGCTGATGCATGCTTAGTTGGGATTTTTATCTCGGTTTGGTGTGTGGAAACTGAGTAGATGACTGGATTAGGTGCTGGGCCACTAAGTGTGGTAACCCAATTGATTGGGCATAATCATGTGTTGTTGGATGTTGTGATGAATTGATTTGGTGAGGTACCTATTGGCTGGGTGCTGTCTCGGTTTTGTGATTGAAAACCGGGTGAGTTGTTGATTGAATTTTTGACCCTGAGTTGTACATCTCTGTGGATGTAGTGAACTATTAGGCTTACATCTGAATTGTGGCCAATGAATTGTGATGAATAAGCTTAGAGAAGAGATATTTGCTTGGTCTGAACAGAAAACCGATTGTGGATATGCCATTTTATGGTGAGTGTGATAGATATTTGATGATTATTATCATATGATTCGTACTAGAATAGATATAAGGGCTGCATATATGCCTTGAATGAGTCGGAAATCCATTGGTGATATGTATTTTACTGTGAGAATGATTAATGTTTGCTGACTGTTGGCATGGGATGCATCACTGATGGTGCCTAATGGTGGTATTGATTCAGATGTATTACTTATAAAATGGTAAGAATTGCCATTAATTTTCATGTAGGTTGGCATTATCTGAGTGATTTTGGGTTGGTATGAGTGAAATAGAATGCGAGGATGCTGTTCCAGTGTGACTCTTCATGCCATAGGTATTGTGGCAGTGTACATTTTGCATTGACTTGATGCAACTGTTGTGACCCTATAGGAATGAGGCATCATCCTATAAGTTGGATGCAGCAGTTCATAGGTCAGCAAGTGAGACTGTAGCTGCTTATGGAGATGGCTTGAGTCTATTGGACTGCTCCGAGCAAGGTCAGGATTTGAATCTGAATGGATGAGTACTTGATTGAGTATTAAAATGATAAGCAAGTGAAAGAAAGAGTTGTTGGGTGAAGTGGAATTGTAGATACCGAGTGGACCAGTCTGTAAATGCTTGGAAGGCATTGGTTTATAAGTTGTTTTGTGTGGCATGCAGTGCTATGCTGAGTTGTTATTGAGGCAGGTTCCTGATTGAATTTCGAGGACAAAATTCCTAAAAGGTGGGGAGAGTGTAACATCCCAGATTTTTTTTTAAATAATTATAAATTCAGATTAAGGTTATGGATTGATGGGATTAATGGTTAATTAATGGATTAATTACCAATTGGGCAAATTATTGAGTGATAATAATTTTAATAATAATAATAATATATGCCTTTGGTGGTTAATGGGCCGGTTCTCTCTTTCTCCCTCTCCCTTGGTCCACGTGGAGTGTAATGATGGCTGTGAGAGTTAGCATTTAATGCTGATAGGATTGCATTAATGAGGATGGGATGGCTGATGGAGTGTGAACTGATGGGAGCAGTGTGTATGTATGTTGATAAGCTTCAACTTTAGATTTTCCCCTCACTCTCTTCATTTCCCTCGTTGGTGCATGTTCTGATGAGAGAAATGCTTCTCCTTCTCTCTAAAACTCTATGAAGCTCTTGCTTCCTCCTTCCCTGCTGCTTCATCTTCATCCTCTCCTTCATCTTCTTCTTCCACTCACGAATGGTGTAGAACCGAGTGGAACTGCGTGGTGATGAGGAACAGCATGGTGCTGTGTTTTAGAGGTTGGCTCCTCCTCTTCTTCCTCTTGTTGATGAGGCTGTTTGTGGCTTGGTTGGGAGCTTGTGCCAGCAGCGTGGAGTGCCTTAGTTTGTGGAAGATGGTCCACTGTGTTGAGGTTGTGACGTTGCGAGGAAGAAGTCATGGTTGGGTGGAGCTTGGAAGCTTCTCCATTAACTGGGTGGCAGAGCAGAGTGGAGCATGGAGTGTTGATGAGCTTCTGGACATATCTCGCTCAAGCGAGAATGGTTACGCTTGAGCGAGCCAGTGAAGTAATGGTCACTGGACCATTTTCGCTCAAGCGAGTACATGTGTGGCTTGAGCGAAAGGCTGAGGACTGATACTGGTTGGCTGGGAAGCTGTGTGGTTCTTCCCACTGCTGGAAAGCCGAGCAGAGTGCTGCTGTGGCTGGGCCGAGTGACCCATGTGACTCCTGGAAGCTTCATCCAGGTAAGGGGGCTTTGCATCTCAAATGCATGGATTTCTAGATGGGTTTCCGGGTGAAACTCCCTCACTATGATGCGTAACATTTGATGTGTGTTGTTTTTGTTGATTTCCGAGTGATTAGTGGCCCGGATATGTATGATGTTTATGTTTGTTTTGATGTGATTGATGTCCGTCCATGCAGTATATGTTGATGTTTATGATAATGAATTTGTTATGATGCTTGAGATGCATGTTATATTGATGTTGAGTGCATGGTGCGGCCCTCTACAAATTCCTATGTGAAATTATACATTTAGATGAATGTAATGCGTATTGATGCATATGTTTATGATGAATGGATGATTGGGGGCTGTTATAACTAATATCGAGTGAAATATTGGCATGGTATGATTAACAGAGTTGATTTCCGAGTGGAAATTTCATATACAGTGGTGTGAGGCTTAGAAAATGCTGAGTCCGAGTGTATCCCATGAAACAGCCTATGAGGCTCGTGATTAGATGATAACCCGAGTGGATGGCATAGTGATTGCCGAGTGAATGGCATAGTGATTGTTGTTGAATTGCCGTGTGCATATAATGCTGAATGCTATATACTGAGTGGGCAATCGGATGAATATGCGTTTAATGAACTTGATTGTGTTGATGTGATATAAGACCCGAGTTGGACTCGGCCAGTGCCTAGAGCACTAAGCGTGGGACGCTATTGAGGATTCTGAGATTAATCCTAAAAGACCTCCGAGTTGGACTCGAGGCCATGCTTGGAGCATGAGCATATGATGCTTAATGGAAGTCCTTGGGTTAGACCCAAGGCAGATGCCGAGTGCATTGGAGTTAGACTCCGAGTGAATATGACCATATGCATCCGATTCGCCACTGGAATGCTTGTAGCATGTATATATACCGATCGGCAATCAGATGACATTCCATGGAATATGGCTAACTCCTGAAGCTGGGCTCAGGCATACTCCTTGAGCAGGGCTCAGAGTGAGTGAAATCCGAGTGGATCAGTATACTGGTAGAAGAGTGAATTAGGCTTTATAGCCGACTGAAATGGGTAAGAAACCCGATCGGAGGATGTTTGTGATTGCTTATGTTGAATGGCAGTGTATGTTGAATGATTGATGATATATATGTATAATTGTAATACGGATTCCATGATTAATCCAAGCCAATATCTGTCATTTAATATGTAATGCTCACCCCTACACTATTTTTCAGTGTATGCAGGTCGGTTTGGATGATGTGGTGGTCTTAAACCCGAGTGTTGGGTGTTTATGATAATGGCTGTGTATATAATGTTATATTCCGAGTACATTTGATGTACTAAAGCCTTGGCCGGCTCATAATATTAATGTTGTATAACGAATACAAATATATATGTATAGAATCTGAGTGGATGAACATAATCATGAATATGAAATATATGTATTGGGATCCGAGTGCATGTTAATATATATATACTTCGAGTGATGGTATTATATGCATACCGATTGAATGTGTTGGTGAATGGAAAGTATAAAGATAAGAATCCGAGTGTATGCGTGTGTATATACATATATGTTATGTTGATAACATGGTTATGAAACGGTGGAAGTGTATAGCTGTAATAGTAGTCAGATTTGGAATTAGAGAATATATCCATACAAGTGATTTATGTTGATTTGATGCTTCCTACCGACTAGGAAATGATGATGTATGAATATCACTAAGTCGATGAATCCTAAGTGGAATATATGTGGCTTAGTTGTTTTTCCGAGTGAGTCTTATGTATGGGACTGTCTTATGTATGGGACTCCATATCCGAGTGTAACTCATGTGTGAGCCTCTTACTGTGTGATAATGGCTCTTGTGGATTCCGAGTGAAGAATATATGGTGAACCCCGAGTGGGGAATGATTCGAGTAATCCGAGTGGAAATCCGAGTGATCCTCTTCCAAGAGGAGTGTTGTTGTAATGACTCAGATTGATTATATTCTAAGTGTATGAATTATGAATGTATCCCGAGTGAATATGGGGACCTATTCCGAGTGAATAGGGTAATATGTAATTTGAGTGGCTAAGTTATGGAATGAGTCCGGGTGTGACTTGATGTGTGATTTTCCCCGAGTGAAGAGAAATATAAGTGTTAACCGAGTGATTTATGGCTGGGAGGAAGCCTATGTACACTCTGAGTAAGGGTGTTCTGTTTTGCCGAGTGCTAATGGTTGATGTTTTCCGAGTGACTCGAGGTTGAATTATACCGAGTGGTCTTGGGTTGGGTAATAACCCGAGCGAGGGGTTTTATGGAATCCGACTGGAATCACCTTCATTTCCCGAGTGGATCTTTATGTTGACTCTGTGGATAAAAATTGAGAGACTGAGTTATGGGTTGCCGGGTGAGGCAATTGTTGGGGTGGTTCCCGAGTGATTGGATTTTCTTATACCGAGTGGACTAAGTCATTACCGAATGAATGATTGTCTCGAATACCGAGTGATGGGAATGCTGAGTGTGGCTTCTCGCTTCAGCGAATGAAGGCTTCGCTCCAGCGAGTGTGTGTTGTTAGAAGGCTTGGGGTCGGATTCGCTTAAGCGAATGGTGGTTCGCCCGAGCGAGTTGGTCGGTCTCGCTCAAGCGGATTTGGATCTCGCTTGAGCGAGTGCGCGCTGTATTGTGGTTCGCTCAGGCACTGTCGGTGCTTCCGTGTGAATGGTTTTAATTCCTTTGCCTTCCCTGTCTTTTCTTCTTGGCCATGGGGCCAGCTCTCTTATCTTCATATAAGGGAGTGTTTTTATTATGGATCCAGGTTATTCTTTAATTAATTCGTGAAAATTTTCCCCCTAAAATCAGGGTGTCACAGACTTCACTTTCTAAGAAAAATTCTTGATGAGCGATATTAACAAATCCTAGGGTATACAGTCTGGGGTCTGGTCCAAGGAAACTTAGAAAAATTCTTTTTCATCCAAAATTTTTCTCAATAACTCTATGTATCTAGTGCCTTGGAAGTGGTGGTAAAGGTATTTTATAACTTTTTTAATGATGATTCTAAGGTTTAGGTATATTTCTTAACGACCAAGGATCAGGTACTAGAAATTTTCAAACAATTTCATGCCACGGTAGAACGTGAGATAAGGAAGAGAGTAAAATTCCAAGGAGTTCAAGGCATATTATGAGAAATATGTCATTTGGCATGAGAAGATAGTACGATGTACACTTAAACACAAAATGTATCAGAAACGTTGAATTGAACCAACATGGAGAGAGTTAGAAGCATGCTTAGTATGGCGAGGTTGCCTAAGACATTATGGGGAAAGGTCGTTCACACTACATGTTACTTATTAAATAGTTAACCATTAGTTCCTTTGAAGTTTGAGATTCTAGAGAATGTGTGGTTTGGAAAAGAAACCCCGCATAAGTGTTTGGCACTTGAACATGTATCCAAAGAGTAAAGATAAAAATTTAATGCAAGAACCATACCATGTATTTTCAGCGGTTATAAAGTTATAGATTTAGATACAGGTAATGGTACCTAAATGAGAGGAAGGTATTCATAAGTAGAAACATAATATTCCAAGAGAACCATACCTATGAACAAGTCCACCTACGTATATGCCAATGAATAAGTAAAGAAAGCTTTGACCAAATCACATGCTTAAAATTAGGGTGTGTGGCTTATATTCTTTATTAATCAATATAAATTTTTATTGAAGTCTATGGCATGTAGAAAACCACACGATAACAACTAAACACAAAGCAATGAAATAAGAGTTGTGAGAGAAGTGCTTTTAAAAGGTAGAGTGAGATTATTTGAAAGTTTTTTTGTATAGATCTTTTTTAAATAAAGTTAATTGTTTTTTTTCCGAAATTTATTTACGTTATTAATTCATTTTCCCAACATTCCCCCTCTTTAGCTAGTCTTCCATCTCTGAATTTTGGAGCATATAAAAAATTGAACATTGAGCACTGAACTGATATGTATGGTCTAACTTGAGTTAAAAGGATGTGATGTATTATCTGAAGGTTCCTTTAATTGTTCACTATTGACATCTCTAATGATTCCTTTGCATGATGTTTCATTTGTTATTTTCTTAGGTGTTGTTCACCTTGTATGTTTATTGTTTTGACATACAACCAACTCATGGAGAATGCTTGCCTTCAAAAATGACATCATGCCCATTAATTAAGACATTAATTCTATAAAATGTTATTAATAAATACATGTGAACAATATTTGTAATAATTCTTTTTATGAGCATGATGGGTATCTAACAATTGATATTTGGTTAGTAAAAATTACTAAAGTGAAATTAAAGATGAGAATAACTTAAGTCGAGTTAGGCTTTACATGGTTTGAGTCTAGTTTGTTATTTAAGTTTGAAGCCCAAGTCTGATTTATAACCTAACATAGGTCATATTTTTAGGCCTGATCTGACCATTTAAAAGCCTGATTTAACCTGATAACCTATATAAAACTTTGCATTTAAGTTCATGTTAATCAAAATACAAATAAACATATATTAAATAGATAATAATTCATAGAAAATATCACATATATGTATTAATTATAATGTATTACAAATTATATTTCTTTATAAAATTACATACAATGGCTTAAAAGGGTTGAACCAATAAATTAAAAGGGTTTTTTTAAAAGTCTAAACGTGACTTATTTAATTAAATATATTTTTTACGAAAAGTCTTGCCCTAATCTTTATATTAAATACCTTAAATAGATTAGATCATAGACCACTGATAAATAATATGACCTATTTCCATTCCTATCTTTGACATATAAAAGGGAAAAGTCTCTGAAATAAAAGGCTACCATAAACTTAACAAATTTTAACTTAGTACCATTTTTAAATGACAAGACATGTAAATAATATTAAAGCTTTTAAATAATTATATTAGGGTCTAATGAGTATCTTTAGGATACACAAAATAAAAAATAAATATATTTTATAAAAATTCATTTAATATATTGAAAATTTAAATATAATATTTTTAATACTTGATTTTTAAAAAAATTTAATAAATATTATAAGAAATACAAGGGTTAATATTTATCTTAGCTTGAAAAAGGAAAACATAGTATTTTGAGGTTCCAAACCGGATTAGACCAAAGGTTGTCGAGAGACAAGTCAAGTTGTATTCCATTTACATATGCGTTGCCTAATCTAGCATTTTTTTAAAAACTTTTCGAGATCCATAATTATTTATCGATTAGTCAACGCACAAAAGATAGTTATGTTGTTGAACTTCCCAAGTTGAATTTTCTTCTTAGAACTTAGAAGCATCTAATTCTGTTTGAATCGCCCAACAAAATCCTTTTCCTTTGTTGAGGGCATTAGACAGAACACGTGCCGAGAAGCATATCCCTACATTAGTTTCTTTTTACACACCACCTTAAAACTAAAATACATATTATTAAGTGATATACAAATATCTTTTAAAATTCTTGATGTACTTTTTCTATCCTAATATTTTTTGATGGTGAAACATTTATTATTATTATTATTTGAAATTTGAAATTACTGTAAAGGTAAAATAAACAAATAATTAATAATGTTAACATCATAAGTGGATAGATAAATAACAATAACTTTTTTTAAGTGATCTGATAAAAAGAACAAAGGTGATATTTGAAAATTTTTAATGCTACTCTCCTTCTTATATATTTGCTCAATACAAAATAAATTTTATTCATATATCTCTATTATATACATTTGTGAAGCTTTTTATGACACGTGTCAGCGTGTAATGAAGCCCCATTTATTTTACTTTTTAAAATTTAGAATAAAAATAAATTAGTTAATTTATTTTTTATTTTTAAATCTATTTTTTAAAATTAATAATAGATAATAACTTATCAAATCAATTTTTTTAAAATAAAAGTAAATTAGTTTATTTTTTTATTTTTAAAATCTATTTTTCAACATTAATACTACATAAAAACTTATAAAATAATTTTTTAAAAGAATATAAATTTGTTTGTTTGTTTTTATTTTTAAAACCTATTTTTAAAAATTAATAAATAGATAACAACTTATCATATCAATTTTTTTAAAATAAAATAAATTTGTTTGTTGGTTTTTTATTTTTAAAACTTATTTTTCAAAATTAATAACTAGATAACAACATATCAAATTAATTTTTTAAAATAAAAATAAATTTGTTTGTTATTTTAAAACCTGTTTTTCAAAATTAATAAATAGATAACAACTTATCAAATCAATTTTTTTAAAATAAAAATAAGTTTGTTTTTTTATTTTAAAAGCTATTTTCCAAAAGTAATAGTAAATAATAACTTATCAAAATAATTTTTTTAAAAATAAAAAAATTGTTTGTTTGTTTTTTTTATTTTTACAACCTGTTTTTCAAAATTAATAGATAGATAATAACTTATCAAATCAATTTTTTAAAATAAAAATAAATTTATGTATTTATTTATTATTTTAAAAACCTATTTTTCAAAATTAATAGTGTAAAGATCTAATTAAAATTCAAAATTAATTATACCAATTGGTTAATATCCTAAATTCTATGTGCCAAATTTATAAGATTTTTTTCATATATATATATATATATGTTTCAGAATCTAATAATAATAATGTGCATTAACATTAGTACTGTTATGATGTATTAATATTATTTTTATGTATTAGTATAAGTATCGTTATTATGTATTAATATTATGTATTATTATTATTATGCATCATTACTATGTATCAGTAGTATCACGTTATTATGTATTAGTATTATATAGTAATATTGTTATTCTTATTATGCATTATTTTATCTAATTATGCAATGCCTTATATAATAGAATCAGGTGACATAACATAAGCTGCTGGGTGTGTATATGCCCAATAGCGTGTGTACGTGCGGGCTCGAGGAAATGAGAACCATGTGCAGCAAAGAAGTACAAGCAATCTAGCATGGACATGGAATTGGTGCCAATATCTCAGCTACATAAAAAAAATGCTTACAGAGTAATGTTAAACAGTCATGCAATATATATATATATATATATATATATATATATATATATATTTGAAATTAACTAATTGCGGCTGTCATCATAGAGGGGAAAGAAAACACAACTTGAAGCTATTGAAGATGTTACTGCATTCAAGAAGAAATAATGCATTCAGTCTCCTGTTCTCTTTGAAATACATTTCAAGTAATTAGCATCTGATCCATATCAATAAATCAACATCTGATCATTCATAACTTATCAATAAATTGACATCTGCTCTATATCAATACATTGGTCTATAATCCCTTCATAATTTATCAATAATTTGACATCTAATCTCAATTTATAATGTGTCTCACATCAGGCAATATCATTCATAAAATTCAATAAATCTAGGATATGCCCCTATCACTCACATTATTTAAACAGGTATACATCCTTAATTTTTCATCCACTCACAACATCATAGATCACATGTTCAATTCCATGAGTCTTATTAAGCTCATCCAAATACCACACCGATTCATAGATAATTTATCCAACAGCACGCTCAGTTATAGATATAACATAGAAAACTCATGAAATAGTGATTCATTCAGCACAAGCATCATCATATTGCGTATTAATATACCATAATCATTTCTAGAACTCATCATGAGGTCTATTCACAAGATACACATTAGGTTCACTACAATATGTCAAACTCTGTCCTGCAATTAACATTTGACAACATTCACTCACTTGGCTCACTGCCTCACTACATCGCATAATGCAAATATATATATATATATATATATATATATATATATATATATAATGATTTCATATCAAAATTCAGCCAATTCAGTGAAATTCATTCAACAGGTAGAACCTACCCATGAATGAAAATAATACATCATCCATTTAAGTATAAGCCATAGTTGTAGGCACAAAAATATTCAGAACATCATAGGCCATTTAACCTTGCCCAAAAGAAAACATCCAAAAGTAAGGGCTACATTATCAATTCATCAAGAGATACCGTTGTCTAGTTCGTAATGCTAAATCACACCATCCACCAAAATGTTGTGTATATATATATATATATATATAAAACTACCAAAATATATCTACATTTCTCCATAACAAAAAGGTTATCTCCTATGGCCTACAATACAATATCCACACCCGGATCAACTAGCATATTCATCTCCTTGTATACCTACTAAAAGACCACAAGTAAGAGAGGTGAGTACCATTCGAGTGACAAATAGAAATTATGAACCAATAATTGGCACACACATATCGTAAACCCAAAACAAACATACTCTCACTTAAACATTAGAAAACTGCAAGAATTTTTATCCATCGATGTATTAACCATACACACACATATTCCCATCTATAATAATGATGCTACATATCTTGGAAATCTTTCTTTTTATTTATGCACTGAAAACTATGAAATGCGGATCTGACTAGTCCATATAGGGTAGTGCTAAGATGACTTCAGTGAACCATAGCACTATATCTGAGAGGCATCTGAGTAACCACGCAGTGAACCAAAACACTATAAATAGTGGTACCAAGGTTACCAATGAACCAAGGCACTGTAATCGGTAACCTTCAATAGCAACATGCCAGAGACTGTATACTGAGCCAAAGCATTATAATGTGACAACCTCATTAACAAACCATGGTGCTAGAAGTGCATATGATGTCATGAGGGGAAATCCATGTTTAGAATACGAACCATAGAGTAATATAGCATATACCATCCTCCAGTCACCATATAATTAAAATTATCATGTATAATTCATCAACATGATGTGGATTTCAATATAGCAACAACAGTGGTAGTCTAACGTATAACTCAATTAATACACCACACAATTATCTAGTTATTCTCATTTGTAAGAACCAACGGCAAACAACACAACATATAACCATCATCGTTACAGGAACTCAATAGATTTAGGCAATTTATAACATATGCAACCTATCAGTATAACACTTGTTAGATTTAATTAATAATGTAGATTTTAAATTCTCATTTATCCCTCAAATTGTAATCTCCCTCTACATATAAAATGTACCTGACGGTGATTCTGCTATATAGTTTAAATCTATCGTCGTCGAAATGCTAGTTTCTATAAATCCTAAAAATTAACAAAATTCACAATTTGTTGTTTCAACAACCCCATATGCACTAGTTATTAATTTCTAGAATCAATCTAAGGTTCTAGCATTTGTTCGGAGGATTTAATTTACTGGAATATCGTTCGTTTGCCGTCAGCTTCGCGATATGCTTCTGATGCACCAACTATCAATCGCTCGCCTCTGAATTTGTTTTGCAAAAGCTGTACCTCAACCAATGCATAACAATTCAACAGCTACGCTCATTGGAAAATAACCTCAATGCTGAAATTTTTGAGGAACATGGATCCTAATTTTACTTCCTTCGATAATAACATGGTGCCTCCAAAACTTGATTTGTTGGCTTCTAAAAACCAAATCCCTATACGCTATCCGACCATGATTAATTAGGATTTCAACACCTAGCTTGCATGAAGGAAGAGAAGAAGAAAATAGAGGTATGCGTTGGGTCTTACCTTTCTAAAACTTCAAAACGAAGGACCCAAGCTTCATGGTAGCTACAATGAGAGTATGAAAAACGCCTAAAAAAAAGGGAATCGTCAATTGCATGTTCCAATCAAAGGCATCCAATAAGAGAAATAGAAGGGGGTATAACCTTGAGCTTACCTAAGGAGTGAAATTTAAGCAAGAAAGGAGTGGGTATTGGTACACTTGGTGGAAGTGAACTGAAGTGGGAGAGTGGTAGTAGAGAAAGTGTAACATCCCGGATTTTAAGGAAATTAAATTTATTGGATGATGATAATTGATTATTCATGGTCAAATAATTATGGGAGATGTTGTTAGACATTAGAGGTGAATTATCGGTAAATTTAGATTTACTAGAACCAGGTGATTTAATAGACGATATGGGACCCACTTGGTCAAATTAGATATTTGATGGGCCTAGAATGTTTAGAAAATTATTGTGGTTACGATGGTATAGTCGAAATAATTTTCAGTGTTAAGGAGATAATTAATTGGACTCGACATATGTTATTAAACAGAGAAAATACGAGCCAAATAGGAATTTAGGAAAATGTGAAATCTCCTCTTCTCTTCTTCTCTTAACCGTGTGAATTTTTACACACTTTATACCCTCTTTTACATAATGGACAAAATAAATATGGACCAATGGTAAAAGTAGAATGTGGCATTGCTTTATCTATTGGGTAATGACCAATTTTGGTCACCTTTTCCCCCTCTCTTTCTCCAACCGTGCACTCCTCTTCTTCTTTCTCTATACTCATTTTTTTCTTCTTCTCCTTCATCCTTCCAACCCCTAAACTGTGACCCATCTTCTTCTATAACCATTCTTATCAAAATTAATACAAAAGCTTAGATTCATGAAGGATTGAAGGGACTTTGGAGCAAAGCTTAAATCATCTCTTCCTCCCTCCTTCTCTATTTTCGTTTTGGACTTGTAAGGATGTGAGGTAAAATTTCCTACCTCTTTATTATTTCATTTATGATTTTGGGTTGTTTGGACTTGAAATGGTGGTGTTAGAAGTTATGGGTGATTGTAGAAATTACAAAACCCTAGGTTAAATGGCTTAAAAATATGAGACTTGGTTATGATGTGGATCTAGAAATGGATGAGGATTGTGATTTTCATATGGACTCTAGAAATGGGTTGAAGTTGTTGTTGGGAGATTTGAGAGAAACCCTAAGTATTAATAATTTGGGGGTTTTGACCCACTTGATGATCTTGATGATTTTTTTTTTGGTACCTTAGAATAATTTTATACATGGAAATGAATTTTTGAAGGATAGGGGTTGAATATTGATGTTGGTAAAATGGTGAACTAAGTCATGAGTTTCAAATGATGATATATGCATGTATATAGGTATGTTGATTTGAGGGATTAGTCTTAAGTGTTGATGTTTATGATGTTGATAATGGTTGCAAACCATTAATAGTGGACCAAGGAAATGGATGTTTGAATTGATGAAGTCTTAAGTCTTGATATGCCCATTTGGGAATTGTTAATTGGTGATGATAGTTGAGTGATTCATGAGATAAATTAGAAGCTTTATGGATATGGGCCATGGCGTTGTTGTTGTTCGGATTGTTAACCCTTGAAACTTAGAGAATCTTGGTTTTGGGAAAGGAATTCCTGAAGCCTAACACAAGCATGTGAATTAGAGTTTAGGACTTGATAATGAGTCTATGTGATGACACCTTGTAATGGTTTATTAATGGCATGTATATATATGTATGTTTGTGATAGGATTGTGTTCCGGATAATGATGCGGAACGATCAAGACAATCGGAGCATTGGAATCGTGGTTCTTCTCTTGAGGTAGGAGAGGAGTTTACATTTCAATTGCATGAGTAAAAAATTGTTAATTATGTTTATGTGTGAACTCATGCAATACCGTGCCATGAATGTATTAAATGTTTGAATATAAAGTGATGAATGATAGGCTTGGCAAATTATTAAATTTTGGAAATTATATATGTATATATATATATATATATATATAGATAGATAGGAGATGGTGATAATGGCTAATGGTCCCTTGATGGGAATTAATCCATTGTAATGAAAGACCCATATTAAAATGAATTATAGATGGTTCGGGTCATAATGTAGTTCACAAAGTGTATTTTTAATGCATAATCATGGAAGTGAAGGGGGTCAAATAGAGTTTTATGTGATGTTGATGGCATGGGGTAGTCCCAATAGCCCATATATGCATTTTATGACTTATAGGAATGGGAATGGGCCAATTCCAATTAGAATAGGTCCTTGAGTTGCACAAAAGTGCCTCAAAATGGGTAAAATGCATTTATACGGATAAGTCCCTCAATTTTGAGAATTTTTGGGTGAGGCTGGTGGCCATGTGTCACAAATGATGTATATTTGTTGGGGTTAAAATTTTGTAGCATTTGGAGTTCATACGAGAAAGTTAGGAGGGTAAGAAGTTGAAAAATTATATGTTTTCTGCATAAAAACAGCAGCAAGGTTGTCTTGAATCGATTCAAGACCCTTTCAATCGATTCAAGAGGTGTTGTTCTCACTGTTTTGGGCTCCAGTGGGTTTGAATCAATTCATACGAGTTTGAATCGATTCAAGGCCCTCTATTTGTCAAATTTTGAGATTTTAGGACGCTTGAATCGATTCATACGAGCCTGAATCGATTCAGAGCCCTGTTATGGCCACTGTTGTGCTGTTTTTTCCAACTGCTCTATTTTCTTTGTTGTTTTTGGCCCGTTTGGGCACCTTAATGACGTGTGTAGCCTCCGACTTCTTCATAAAAGTCGTAGATAATTGTGTTTTGGAGGTATGAGAATTGGTCTCACTTTAATTGGAGTTTTCTAACTCTCATTAGGCATAAAACACCAGACCTACTGCGTCATAAAATTCAAGTTTAAGAGCGTTTTGAACCCAACTTTTTATGGTGGCCAAATTGGGACTAATAGGTGATATTTATGACATGTCCCACTATTATTAAGACTAAAAGTGAGCTTTTCTCATGTCTTAGTATTGAAAGTTAACATGAGCTTATTATTACTAAAAACCCCTTTATTAGGTAAATATGAGAGATTTTATTAGGGGTAGGTGATGATGGTGTGTCTTAGTGGTGTTGATATTGATTGTGGCATGTTATGAAAATATGGATATTCACCACTAATGACATGATATGATTATACTGATGAGGGGATGATTGTATGACAATCTATTTGTTTTAAATCAATGAATCGGAGATGATATCGATAATGAATAATGATGGATGATGTTGTTGATCATTTCCTTGAATAAAAGGATGGTTATTATTATTGATAATTATTGAATGCCATTGTGAATGATACAAGTGTGATCTTGTATATGTGGTTTGAATTGTATTAATAAATTATTGTATTACCATACTAGTTGTGAAACCATGGCAATGACAAATGAAATAAAAATCCACTAAGTGAATGAGTGGTAATATTTATGAATGATATGTAATGATGTGATGCCATTGTGGTTGATTGCAAGTATTGTCTTGCATGTATGATATGAAATATATATATATATATATGAAAAATGTTAAATGAAATGCCACATATAAAACTTGAAAGCAATGGCTAAAACCAACAATGATAAAATCCACTAAGGTGTATATGGTGGTGTTGGTGATTATGATGATGATGATTGATGAGTGGTATTTAGGATGCACAGTGTGAGAAATGCATTTGATTTGCATTGCACTGCATCCATGCCATATCGATCGCTGTCTATGTGGAATATTAGGGGGTTCCACTAGGCGGGCCTAGTGGGAGGGCGGCTCAGTGCATGAGCATTCTTGTTGTTTCCCCTGTGACTCGGTGTGTGAGTCACAAAGCTATCCATAGTTTGGTGACAAGGCACCCTATGTGGCGGGCCCAGTGGGTGGGCGGCTCTGTGATGAGCAAGTTACCTCAGTGTCCGACGGGGCACAGCTCTCTTAATGTGTGTTTGGGAGGGGCCCGTAGCACTTTTGGCAAGTGAGGCCATGTTGTTGATCCGCAAGTCACGGGGTGACTAGTGCTACATATGGGCGATGCGGTTTGGTACCAGTAAAATATGATGTTGAGCATGCATGAAATGAGATATAAGTGTACACTTTTACTACCATAGTACAGTAGGGGCATAGTAGCACACCTATGCTTAACCCACAATTTGATGTTTATTCCCACAGTCGGATCCGCATTTGTTGTTGATTATTCCATTGTGCATATACATTAGCCATAAGAGCATTTACATATAGTATAGAGATATGCCAGAATATGATGATGATTGATGATGATTGAGATGGTGGTATGGTGTTGATGAGATGGGTAATTAAATACCTAAAAGACCACATATGATTAATAAATGATACGAATATATCTAAAACGATGTTGAATATGACGATATGTGTGTTATGGCCCATTATAATGTTGGGCATGATTGATTATGATTAATGATTATGATGATAGCCCATAGCGGCGTTGTGATAGATGTGTGTACTTTGCTATGAGTTGATGAATGAATACATAATACGTATATTGTTGAAACAAATAGATTATGATGATTGTTGATGTGTTTAGCAAAGCATACATGATGTTGATATGCATATGGACATAATTTCAATTGTATTCATATCGTCATTTGAAATGTATAACTCACTCTCCCATGTGGTCTACTTTTTAGTATTAATGCAGGAAAACCATGGGTGAGAACGTTTAAGAAGTAAGGCTTTTGGGAAGGTAAATAGTGGTAATGGAATGCCTTGGTCGGCAACGATTATGATTCATTGTATTGTGAAATAAAAGGTGTATCCTAGTGTTGATGATTTATTGATATTGGCGGATGTATTGTAAATAGCTAGGTATATGAATGATATATTAATATTTGGAATGACATCGGGTATGCAGCCCATTTTGGGAATATATAAATGTTAATGATACATGATATTGAGGTTGAATTGATTATGGGGAATTATAGAATATGAATGTTAAAGATATATGATGTATGACCATATAGCTAAGTATATGTATGTACCTTAGGCAATGCATGTTTATGATTTATGTGTAAGTTTGGATGTGGCCTAAATGGGCTCGTGTTGTATGTTTGCATGCTTTGCCGAGCCTTTTCTCATATCTCCATATATGGGACTAGGCGTGTGCCCGGTATACACATTCTTCTTCCGCTGTAAACTCTGTTATTTTGTATACCGTTATGGGCAAACTATTTCATGATCCAGTTATATTTTATTAAATCTCACTCTTTGGTTTACTGTGATTTGGGTCTCGATGTAATCGTAGTTGTGTTTTGGAAATATTTCAAACGTAAAAAATTTATTCATATTTTTATTAATTAATTATCTTGATTACATCGGGATTCGAATCTAGAAAACTAGGGGGTGACAGAAAGCATGCAAGGTGGAGAAGAATACTCAAGGAAGAAGGATAAGGAGGTCTTTTCCCATGGAGAACGTGAAATGAAAAGGAAGGATGACCTTTGTAAGAATAAATTGATTAAAAGCAATTTAGAAAGTCATAAAATATAATATGTTATTAATTTAGTCTAGGAAATAAAATTTCTCACTGAGCTAAACGCTTTTTCTTAATTTAATTGGAAGGGGTCTCCACATTGCTTACAATATTTATCCCAATTTTTTTATTATTCCTATTTATTAATTCCTTAAATTTTAGAATTTGAGGATGTTACAAATAGTAGATAACAACTTATCAAAATAATTTTTTAAAATAAAAATAAATTAGTTAGTTTATTTTTTATTTTTAAAACCTATTTTTCAAAATTAATAAATAGAATAACTTATCAAATCAATTTTTTAAAATAATACCCTTAATTATCTATAATGTCAAACTTATAAATTAATATAATTTTTTAAGCACTTTACATGTTTTCTCTCTTCATCTTACTCTGCCGCCATCGACGTTCATGTCCACCCCTCCACCATTTATCGATCTGATTCACCCACTACTTCTATTGTTGTAAGGATGAACCCACCTACTCTCTTTTTGCTAATATTAAAGCTGAAATGGTTAATTGGAAATATGCTAGAATCATTAATTTATGGAGGGGGCACATTTTAGTGACACTAAAATTCTTAATACATTGGAGATAGTTCTGGTTCATCAAAAGGTAAATTATAGATGTTTAAAGCTAATTAAAGTTAACATTATATATTTTGATAATGGTGTAAGTGACTTAATTTGAGAAACTCTTTATTCAAGGAAAGACACATGTCTTCGAGAAAGTAATTATCTTAAAAGCTAAGGGTGTGATCAAACCTACGAATCATAAGTTCAAAATTAGTTTTATCGACAATATTGTTCTCAAATCATGTAAGTGTAATGACATTTTAAAATTTTTCCCGTTTTTTGATGTTTCAAATGATAACACATTCTAATGTAATGATATGTATTGTTCAACATAATTGCTTTATTTTATTTTTATACAATTAATATAAATTTATATAATATTACAAGAATTTTTTCCTAGATATAATTGGACATATGGTACAAAGAGATGATCTTATTGAACAAGTAAAGGGTGAGAGGACTTCAAAGTGGATTGAGATAATACTTGAAGATTTAGAGTAAGTTATGTTTATTTATAAACTTCTTTACAATTGAGTATGATTTTTTCTCATATACATATATACATGACTATTTTTTTGTATTAACATGTCAATATAGGAAAAGACAATTGACTTACATTCTTTGGGGGAGAGTTTGCCAAATTATATGGGATTTATGCATTAAACCTGTTGTATCTTATTAAAATAAAATTTTAGTAAAGAAAATATTGTAACATGTGTTTGCAAACATAAAAAATGTCATTAACTTATATTTTAATTACCAAATTTTTTATGAATTAATTTTGAATTATAACCAATATTATTAATATCCTTAAAAATTTAAATGCCATAAGATATTGATGTGTCAAAATTACCTAAAAAAATTTAATTTAAATTGAAATTAAAATTTAATAGTTATTAATTTAATTTAATTTAAATTTAAATTTGAATTTTTTATTATATTAAAATTTGGAAATATTAGTAAGAATATTTAAATTTTTATATTTCAGTTTTAAATTCAATTGGTGTTTTTAGTCAATATCAAATTTGAAATTTTAATTTTTATATATTATATTAAAATTTCAAAATTTTAATAGTAAAAAAATTTAATTTACAATACATTTTGAAATTTTTTATTATATTAAATTTTTTATATTTAAATTTCAAATTCAATTGATAATACACTTTTATATTTGTTCAAATTTAAATAGTAGTTAAATTTTTTAATAAAGTAATATTAGGAAAGTAACCAATTTTAAAAAATGCTCAATCCTCTTATGTAGTCCAACAGTCCAATGGTAGTTATTTACTTACATTTTAAAAAGTTTATTTCTTAATAATTTATAAAGTGTCAAATAATTTTGAACAATTTTAGTAGACTTTATCTTTGTGAACTTTAAATTAAATGGTTGAATTGATAAAATTCACTTTTGAAAGAAAGTTATTTGAAGGTGTTATTTAACCGAGTTTGACATTATAAGAGTTACGGTAGTACAAAATCATGAATAACCATTAAAATGCTTATTATTTTTAAGCTTGCTTACTTCAGCCAAACCAAGTCTGAACAGCCAGAAGCCAACAATATATCAAAAACAATTTCTTTTAGCAAATTAGATTTGATTTTCTTTGGGTAAATAAAGCCAAGAAATCATTTTACAGATGAGCATTGAGCAAAGTTTTCTTAAATTAAAAATATTTGAGTCACATCTATTGTGAAAAATATGGTCATGTTATTAAAGGAGCAAAATTAATAGATATTGTACATAACCAACTTTTTAATAGCTATTTTAGTTAACCAATTTAAAAATGACTTTTGTACATAACTAAAGTTAATAAATATTTCTATTTTTGTTAAATGTATATCAATTTTAAATATAAAAAAATAATTATATTATAATAAAATGACATTGTAGAGTTTAAAAAATAGATAGTTAAAAGATTATAAAACTTTGGAAAATTTCTATTTAGAAGTTCATTTGTAGAAAGAGATAAAATATGAAATACCATCGGTTTGTAAATGTTCACCTTATATTTTATATTTTTTAATCTTTACCTATTCCCAATAAATATTTATTTTTATTAATTAAATTTTAATATTTGACACATGTCACCGTCTCATGAAGTGCATGCTATTGGACTCCTTTAATTTGGTTAAATTTTACCATGCTTATTCCCTCTCTTTCATGCACACTTACATGTCCCTCTCCGCCTTCACTGCAGCTCTCACATGTCACTCCCATTCTTCTCCCATCCCCTCACTATCATGCACACACATGTTCCCTTTCCATCTTTTAATCATTGCCTCACTTTCTTTATACAACAATAGACCTTTTTTTATTTTCTCTAGCTCACTCTTGCAAAACCACAATCCCCTCTCTGCTTCCATATCTCACAATCCCTTCTCCTCTTTTTGCTTTGTTTTAATTACCGTAACCAACAACATATTTTTTTATATTTTAATTTCTCCAATTATAAGTTGAATCTTTCATCACATACATTCTTTTCCTCTCTGGTACATCCATTTTTTTATTTAATTTCATTTTCCTACATAACACCATTGAGTACTGCTCATTTGTTCTAATAATTATATACTTCAATTTCTTCAAATCAGCGTCAACTCTAAATCTCTCGCGCTTATAATTTATTGTTTAGGCAATGTTCAGGTTCTTGAAAAACAAGTTTTGGTGCGTCGTCAGGTAACTCGAAAATTTATTTCAAAAGGAGTTGGCAAGGTTCTGACGTTCTGGAAGTTATTTGGTGTGTTGGTGGTTATCGGACTAATTTTTTCGGTAAGTCGACAAATATCCAAAATATGTCAAAATTATATTTCTAATTGTTTTGTGGCGTAATGGTGATTATTAAAATAATTATTTAAAATTTTAGGAATTTTATTATTAACTGAAAATAATATTCATGAGTAAATGAGATTTTATATAAAAAGTACAATTTAGTTGAGTGTAATAAAAATTTACAATATATTTCATTTAAGGAATTAAATTACAAAGTCTAAATTATTTAAATAAAGTTTTACATTATACATATATTATATATTATATTGAGCAAGATTTATTAAATAAAAATGTCGCTATAAGACATAAAAATTTTTGAAGCATAAAAATAATATTTAATTGTGGTTTTGGTGAAAAAAATGTGTTAAAATAATCATTATTAAATTTTATAAATTATTAGAATTATCAAAATCTATATAGATTAGTTATTTAAGCGTTAGAATATGATTTTAAAGTTGCGTGTAAATTATTAAAAATGACTATTATTAATTTAGAAATTCTGGCTTTGAAAACCATAAATCGGTGATTAAATTAGAGTGTTTGAGCTTTGGAATTAAGGATCCCAAGTAGGGGGAGCATTATATTTTAAATATATAGATTATGAACGGATATGGGTATATACATGTTTGTTTATATTGATTGATGCTTGATGAATCTTATGATGATGTTATTTATGGTTGTTGGCAATATACCCCTTACTTGTTATTGTTGCTTTGATTAATAATTTTCAAGTATGTCATGTTGATAATTAATTATTGGTTGTTGTATGCTATGCTTGTTGATATGTTATGGTGAAACCCTTGGTGATTGTAACCAAGTGGTAGCCCCTGATGATGGTAATCAAGTGGTCTGTTGATGATTGATAATTATTTGGCATAACATTTTACATTCAGACGCACATAGGATTATAGGGGGCCTATGATGTCGGCCCAGATGGGAGGACGACCTGATGGTAAGGCACAGACCCTGTGGTGGTTTCTTCAGATTGCACATCCACCTTCGAGTAGGACTCAAGGCCGACCCACAACACTACCGCTGTCGCTGGGAGTGATTGTGTTACATGAATAGGCGAGCGGTTTGGTACCTATAAAAAGGCAAAATTAGCTGAGAGCTGAGATATATTATATATTGCGTAATTTTCATCACTAGAGTCGGATACGCATGCATATGCATTCACATATAATTATTAAGGTTGAGAAGCTATTGGATAACTCATGATATGTATTATTGTGTTGTTTGTAATTGAGGTATTGTAAACTTTATTAAATGACAGTAAATGATGATATTTATATTCGTGAATGAATTTGTGGTAGAACTAGATAGGTAATTGATATTACTATGGTTAAGTTCAGTTTAATACCTGTCATTTAACATATATATGCTTACCCCTAAGTTGTGGTTAATTTTCAGTGGATGTGGACCGAGGCGATGCTTGGTGATTACTCGATTGGAGTTAACGTGGTTGGAGACCCATATACATATGTATATATTTGTATAGCTTTTAGTATAGTATCGCCTTGGTTGGCCCCTGATGTATAAAGAATAATCTTTTAATACAGGTTGTATATATGTTTTAAGATTTTTGAATGAACTGATGGATTTGCTAAAAGTCGAAAAAAATTTGTCTGTATTTTTATTAAGTAGGGTGTCATATAATATCTATTTAGACATATTTTATCAGGAATTAAATCCTAATATATGTTACCACAATTAAGAAAAATATAAAAATAAACAATTTGATTATAATATATGTTACCATAATTTAAAAAGCTACACTTAAATAGGGATTCAATTAATTATATAATATACTATTTGAGAAAAAATTTATATTCATTAGAAATTAAATCCCTATATATGTTAACACAATCAAAAAATATAAAATTAAACAATTTGATTATAATATTATGATTTAATTTTGAATTATGATTTTTCTAATTGTAATCCCGAATTGATGATTGTAACATCCTGAAAGATTTTAAATTGGGGACTTTGCTAATTAAAGTCAATTAAATTAAGGAACAAGAATTAAATTGATTATTCTATCTGGTGTAACATAATTTTAAAATTTGAGGCAAATATTTGATTTCAAATAGTTAGAGACGAATTAAATGTTATAACTACAATCTAATTTAGTTTGATTACTAATTTAAATCATTACTACCTAAACATTAAACTTAATCCAACTCCAAAACTTCCATCCTAGATTTTAAAAATTGGAAATAAAAATTAATTCCTATCAATTGGGAATAAATTAAAATTTATATCTACAATTTTCTTTAAATTATTTATTAAACTAAATAATGATTACCTGAATTCAAGGATTAAATCCTAAATTCCTAATATTGTGTTTTAATTCAATGATATTTTATTTCTCCCCTCTTGCCAGCACTTATGCGCGTGTATTTCTTTTCCTTGACCAGAAGCTGAATTCTAAATTTTTGCTCTTGTCCCTATGCCTTATTCCAAACCAACCTTTGTCCATTCCACTTTACACTCTTTCCTTTCCTCTCATGCATGTGCCTTCCCATAGGTAGAATTTCACCTTCTTCTTTTCCCTCCCTAAATTCATCACCTCCACCGTGCCCTTTCTTTTCTCCTTCATCAATTGTTCATCAACCTCTTCAAAGCCATCGGGGTATACGTATGGGTGACGCTGATTTCCCCTCCCCCTTCCTTATTTCATGGATCCTCTTAATGCATGTGCCTAATCCGAAATTCTTCTTCTCTTAGTTTTAAAGTTATGGCAGCCAGTAATATACGCCCTTAGAGCCTTAAATTTCATTTTGAGAAGTTACAAGGTAATCAGTCTTTAACTTTTACAGGAACTCAGCATCTTGGTTGTTCTCCATAATGTTTAGCTTCTGAAATTCAATGTGGGACTTGGTGGACAGTGTTTGCGGAGTGGTTTCGGGAGCCAACGATTGACGTTTGGAGTATCGAGAACAAGTCGGAGAGTCATTGGCGAGCGTGACAACGTCTCGGGGGATCGGTACCTTTCAGAACTATATCAAACTCTTAGATTAGGCTTTGAAACGTGTTAAATTTAATTTTAGAATGACTAAAATAACTATTCGGTATTTTAAGAAAATTTTCTTAAAAGTACAACCGCGGCCCGGGAGCTTTTCGGCCTTGTATTAACGCATTTTCGCTAATTTCAGAATTTTAAGAATAGCCAGAAATTTAAGCAGAGGGTGCTTCAGTGATCAAAAGTTTTAATCATAAAGTGGAGTCGTCGTGAGGTACGTTTAACGTACAAGGGGGTTACTAATTGGATAATAAGTAGAAATTTAATTGAGGTTATGGTATTACTGAAAAACTAATTACTTATGTATATTGGCAATGTTTTAAATAGTACTTGAGTAATAAGAAAGTATGATACAACTTTGTTTTCTTTGAGCTTCTCTCATGTTAATTTGGCTGAGACTTGAGTTGTGACTGGAATGGTGTATGTACGAATCTATATTGATGTTGAATTAAATCTAATGTGATATGGATATACATGCCTAAATGATTAATAGGTTGTGGATTTGTAGTAATTATCAAGTATGTTTTGATGTTATATACTGCTAAATTGAAGGTGTGTCATATTTAATGGATTACTGCTATGTTGTAAATCAAGTAATGGGATATTGATTTAGGCCTTATAGTAAATGGTGATGGTTGATGACTGTTGATAGTTTAGCAGGAGTAAGATGTGATGGCAGTATGAGTATTACCTATGCGTCGTGGTTTGCATCTCATGCATTGATTGTATTTATGACATCATATGCATTTCCAACACTATGGTTTGCTGAAGAGACTATCACGATTATAGTGCTTTGGTTCACTGTGCAGCATGTAGCATGTTGCTTTTGAGGCTACCGATTATAGTGCTATGGTTCACTAGTAGTCCCCAGGTATCACCGCTTATAGTGCTATAGTTCACTGTGTGGTTACCCAGATGCCCCTCGATTATAGTGCTATGGTTCACTGAGTGGGTTATCTTGGCACTTGCTCTATATTGTTAAGTGTTGGTGTATGCACTACGAGCTATTAATGCATCAATTTTAACTTATCAATAAAATAAGTATTTTCAGTTTTAAGATTGTTTTAAAACTATTTATCATGGAATAATAGGTCATATGAGAATTATTCCTAAAACGTCTCTAATCAAGTATTTATATGGAGACATGTAAATACATTAAGACTAGTGTGTGAATGTACTAATGATTTGATCTCACAAATCATGGATATATATGATATCAAGTCTTCACACAGGTACACATTAAGAGTAATGTTATATTAGACAGACCCACCATGAGAACGTTTGCATGGATCGTTACATGAATGTCATAAACGATTCTCAATATGATAATGGTATATAGTCCTTCGACCCGAAGTCACTACGATTCCAACATAAGAAGTTTGTTGTTTTAATATAATCAAACGTCATCTGTAATAGGATGACCATAAAGATTGTGATTAGGTAATGGACTAATTATGCAAAAGGATTTGAGTGATGTAGATGAGATTTGTCTCTCTTATGAGACAGAAGTGATATCTATGGGCCACTTGATAAAGTGAGACTAACGAAATACATGGCCATGCTAGGACGAATAAATATTAGATATTTATTCTATAAAGTCTACTCTGGTATCAAGTAAAATGAATTGGGCCATACAAGGATAACAACGACCATGCCTTGGGCCAAATTAGATATCGTGACAAAAGGAATAAATATATAAAATAATTATCACTTATAGGTCATGTCGATGATAAATAATATTCAGACATAATGACATATTGCTAAATGCCGCTCTTATTTTATATTGATAATAAAATAGTTTATTATTAATATAACCAAATATTTTGCCAATAAGAGTCACACACATAGAGTAAGCCCACCAGAGAATAGTTTTATTTTAGTTGGACTAAAAATAAAACTATTAGGCCTAACTCATTTAGAATGAGTCAGGAGCCCAATGTTTAATGAGAGCTTATCAGATTAAGACCTAAGCCTATATATAGAGCATGAGATGCTCATAGGCTGTTGCTAAAAAAAATTAGATTACTCTCTGAACTTCCGTACTAGCATTCAGAATTTCAAATTCTGGTGGGAGTGCTTGTGTGGACTCCTAAGGACGAAATTGTAATTGTTTCAATTGAGGAACTCGTGTCGCGTCTACAAGAGGTAAACCCTAAAACAAAATTATTGTAAATTTTGTATGTAATGCCTTAAGACACTCGTTTTGTAATTCCTTTTGGGAATCCTTATATTTTCGCTGCCCCTGAGGGATTCACTAACATTAAGACGGATCCGCATTTCATTATTTTTGAGCACAATGGAAAGAAAATATTTCAAAGACCATGGCATGCATATATTGCATTGGGGAGTATTTATGAATAGGCATAGATGATGGATGCTTGGATGCAACCACGAAGATGTATGACTTTGAGCTTGAAGCCTTAGTGCTTGAGATATTTGAGGATGTTTGACTTTAACGCTATGTAGTTACTGTGTTATTGTGCCCAGCAAAGTAAGAACTTGGTATTAAGTAAAGATGAGGAAGTTACATTAATTGCTTTGTTATCAAATTCCTATTTATTATTGGATTAGTACCCACCCCTTTAAATCGTGGATTTTTCAGTAACTGTGCAGGGAACCAAGTTTACTTGAAGATCTGGAAGTAGAGATGCATTACAACGCCACGGGAATGCATATGTGTATGTATGTATACTGCCTATAGTTTTGTGAATGTGTATAGAATAAAGTTGGGTTTGATGACACTAGTATAGGCATATGACATGTGATGTTATGAATCATGAACTTAAATTACTTTTAGTGATAGGTGCATGAATCGATATGAAGCATTATACTTTTGATAATTTTGGGCATTAAGCCTTTCATATATAAAATATATATGTGTGTATATATGTGTGTATATATATAGCATATATTGTTGACATATAAACTATGGGTAAATCCTGTATTTTTGGTTGGATGTATTTGGATTTGTTAATGAATTCGGTAATGTTATTGTTATGTGCTTTGATGAATTTCGAACTTGAAGAGATAAGATGGAATTGATGTAAGATCTGAAAATTGGAAGTGCTTGGCATTGAGCCATTTTCCTTGTTGCTGCAGTTTATGTGTGTGTGTATATATATATTTCATGGTACAAGTAGTTATGGGGTAGTGACATTCTTGTGAGAGTTAATTATGAGTAGTTATAACCTTACATATGGAGTATGATGAAAATACTTGTTTGTAGTTTTATTCTTAACTTTCTCTTTAGCTCAGTATAAAGTCATTTTATATGTAATTACTTTTCCTATGAATGATATTGAGCCTTGAATCCTTGCCCAACTGTGTGCGTGGTATGGTGTATGTGTGTCAATCTATTTCTTTGAAGATTGTTTTGTTTTCATTCATTAGCATTCTTGTTTATTCCCTATTTTGCTTTTGGATAAAAATGAACTAGTAGTGGGTTTTTAATTTCTGTTTTTCATGTCCATAGTTTGCCTTACTCTTATACATGTTTTGATATTCCCTTGTGGAGTGGTCATGGGCTTATTAATGTTATGTGCTGTGAAGTTCCTGTATTCCATTTGGAGCATATATACTTGCTCTTTCACTACAAACACTGTAGGCATACCCAATTACGGCTAAGGTGTAAATGGTTCTGTGGTTGGTATTATCTTTTTCCTTCTTGGTTTAAGAATGAACCAATTCATGTTTGAGCTGCCCTTGTTGGTTCGTATATCTCATGATTAGTATGTAAGGTAGATGTGGTATAGTTGTGCACAATTTGCGTGATTTTCTTTAAATTGTTGCAACTTTTGTGATTTTAGTAATATAGTGTTTTTTGTTACTATTTTCTTATACTATACTACTTATTTGTATTAAAGATTGAATATCAAAAAGACTGGCACCAATATATTGATATTGATGAATGAAGAGATGTGATTTAATTAAAATTATGTTAAGGATTTTTATATTGTTGGAGTGTAAAGGATAATTATTGATGCTAATTGTATAGTAGTGGAGGACTGATATGTTTAGCATATAGGCGGAATTGCATGAACCATACTGAAACAACTGGATTTAACTATGCAAACATGGTGTTATCGAAACCTTTTTTTTAATATCACTATTTGCATCTGAATCATTCTCACTAGCTCATGAAAACAAAGTTTCAGGATCTTACTCAAATGTACAATTCCTAGGAGGCCAACGAAGTTCGCTGTGTTATCATATTAGATGGGTCCATTGACTTAGAATGTGAATAACTTGAGTTAAAAAAATGGAAATCTATTGTGAAGCCAGTGATGTTTAAGAGCTAATTTTATTTAGATTCAGATTTTCTTTAGTTTCATAATTTTTGAGTTACTGATTGCTCAATATATATATATATATATATATATATATATTATATAAAACAGATATGATCTCCTTGTGTTTGGGTTTCTGATTTGGAACCAGTACTCTTTGACTGATCATAACATGGAATATAAATTTTGGATTAGAACATACTTTTTAGCTTGTTAGAAAGCTTAAGATGTCTCTTTTGTGCTTCTTGCCCAATTACTTCTGTTTTGTGTAGTTTGTAAAAATTTATAATATTGCATATTTTTGCAATGTCATGGTGGTTTTGATACGTCCATGGTGTGCATCTCTGCGTTGCCGGACTCGACCTGTACCCCCCTCAACCAAGCGTGTGCGAGTAAGAGTGCTCCTCAGCGTGCTATATGCTTCTTGTTTCCCTTCTTCGTATTGAGCCTATCCTTTCACGGTTTACTTATTATACTGCATTTTACCCATCCTTGGTTTTAGGGAGTCCTTTTTCATCATTATCATTACGGGGAAACAAAATGTTAGTAGTAGTATTGTTTCATCAAAATCTTCTATTAGCAAGATTAGAACCTAAGCCTTGGTTAGAGGATCCTAAGTCCAAATTGCTGTAGGGACTTAGATAAGAATCATACTTTATTCAAATTGCAAGCTTTCACAATTTATAGACTGCATCATTGGAGAACATCTGCATATCTATTTGGGTTGTTTCTTTACACAGTTTAGACGAATTTACTGATTGTTTCACAAATGCATGTGTGTCAATTGCAGCTTTTGATGCTTTCATTTGCATACTAATATACTGGGAATACTCTAGCTAGTTGCTCACTATTTTTTTTTATGTGTGCAGGGTGGGGTTCTCATGTAGTTTACTAGGATTATGAATTAGACTGCTCCACCTCTGAGAATTATAAATGGAAACGGTTCAGCTTAAATTCTTAATTCATGCTTTTCTCAATTTCTTTTATGTGTTGCATAAGTGCTCATGATTTGTGAATATGATATTATAACACTAAAATAAGCTCACACATAATAACGCACAGCGGAAGAAAGGAAGAGAAGTTTTCTCTAATATTTCATCTGTGACGGCTTAATTTTTGCTTCAGAAGCCGTAGCCTTTTATAGGCAATTTACAAACCATATAATACTATTTTAGTAAACCCATAAGTGAAGGAAATGAAAGTTGGAATGTGCAGCTGTACTTCACTTTGTCCATTTCAATTTCTGATTTTTCAGTGCTGCTCTACAGGATCAGATAATATTGGCGGTGTAGCAGTACAACTTGTAATCTTGATTTAATAAATTCTGACATTGTCTCCCTTAAATCAAGTGTGGACATTAACTATTCCAAGCATTTCTTTTAACTTATAAAATAACTCAGCTTTCAGTGACTTTGTAAAAATATCTGCAACTTGTTCTTCTGTTAGACAATATTTAATCATCACTTCTTTCTCAGCCACCAATTCTCAGATCTTGTGAAACCGAATATCTATGTGCTTGGTCCGCCCATGAAAGACTGGATTTTTGGAAAGTGCAATTGCAGACTTGTTATCACAAAATATCACTGTGGGAATACCTTGCTTTTGATGCATCACTCCAAGCATCCTTCTCATCCATACTGCTTGCGTGGCACAACTTGTTACAGCTATATATTCTGCCTCAACTGTTGAGAGTGTAATTGTTGGTTGTTTCTTCGAGGACCATGATACTGCCTCAGTGCCCAGATGAAACGCGTATGCCGACATGATTTTCCTTGTCTCAATATCTCCTGCCCAGTCACTGTCTGTGTATCCAACAAGATTTACATCATTATTATTGGCATAAAATATTCCTTCAGTCAGAGTACCTTTGATTATCTAAGGATTCTCTTTGCTCCCTATAAATGACATGCATGTGGCTCTTCCATGAATTTGCTCAGCAGTCCAACTCCAAACACAATGTCTGGTCTAGTAGCAGTCAAATATCTAAGGCTTCCAATCAAGCTTTTGTAGTATGTTGAATCAATTCTTCTTTCATCACTATCCTTTTTCAGCTTCAGTTTTTCTTCAACAGGTGTTGAGATTGACTTTGAGTTCTCCATCTTGAATTTATTTAAAATTTCTGAAGCATACTTCTTTTGAGAAATGAAAATTCTATCATCCTGTTGAATGACCTCAATGCCAAGAAAATATGACATTAGGCCCAAATCTGTCATCTCAAAACATTTAATCATTGCCTCCTTGAATTCTGCAATTATCTTTGGATTGTTGCCAGTAAAGATTAAATCATCAACATAAAGGCATACAATAACAATATCATCTGGATCAACAACTTTAGTATATAAAGTGTGCTCAAATGGACATCTTTGAAATCCATATTGTACAAAATAAGAATTAATCTTTTTGTACCATGCTCTGGGTGCCTGCTTCAAGCCATAAAATGCTTTCTTCAATCTGTAGACCTTGTCTTCTTTTCCTTCAATCATATATCCTGCAGGCTGCTCAACATATACTTCTTCTTCCAAATTGCCATTCAGAAAAGCAGATTTAACATCAATTTGATGAATTTTCCAATTATTTTGAGCTGATAGGGAGATAAGTATACGAATTATATCTAATCTCGCTACAGGAGTGAATACCTCAAAATAATCAATACCTAACTTTTGTTTGTACCCTTTTGCTACCAACCTTGCTTTGAAATGATCAACTTTTCCTCTAGGCTTGTATTTAGTTTTGTACACCCACTTTACTCCAATTGGCCTTTTATCTGTTGGTAAGATTGTCAACTCCCACGTTTGATTCTTCTCAATGGCATGAATTTCTTCATCCATTGCTTTTCTCCAATGTTGATTATTTGAAGCTTCTTCAAATGTTATAGGCTCACAATATACAAATGAAGCAAAGTTGACAATTTCCTCATTAGATGGGTTATTGTCATTACCCATAACATAATCTTCTAATATGGCAGGTAGTTTCTGTTGCCTCTGTGGTCTACTTGATGTTTCTGGCTCATCAGTTGCTGGATTTTAATGTCCATTCTCTTCTTCACAACCATCTGGAATTACTGTAGGTACCTTTTGGGCTTTGGAAAACCAATCCCATATCCTTCTTCATCAAATGTCACATCTCAGTTGATTATCAACTTCTTTGTCTCTGGATTGTAAAGTCTGTATGCCTTTGAATTTTTGTAGTAGCCAATGAACACACATTTTTCTCCTTTGTCATCAAGTTTCTTCCTTAATTAATCTGGTACATGGGCATATGCTATACACCCAAACAATTTGAGATGTCATATTGATGATCTCCTTCCGCTCTAGGCTTCTTCAGGTATTTTGTCACGAACACTCTTTGTTGGACACCTGTTCAAGATATAAACAACAGTATTCTGCCCAGAATTCTCTAGGCATTTGTTTTGCTTTCAGCATGCACCTCACCATGTCCATGATTGTCCTTTTTTCCTTTCTGCAACTCCATTCTGTTGGGGAGTGTGTCTGGTTGTTAGTTGATGATGAATTCCATGTTGCTTAAAGAAATCTGCACAAACGAGGTATTCTTGGCCTCTATCTGTTCTCAACGCTTTGATCTTGCAGCCACTTTGTTTCTCCACAAATGCCTTAAATGATTTAAAGGCGTCACAAGCTTCTGATTTCTGCTTCAAAAAATGCATCCATGTTTCTCTACTGAAATCATCAATAAAGGTAATAAAATACTTACTACCACCATATGATGGAATTTCAACTGTGCATAAGTCTGAGTGAACAATCTCCAGTGGCTTCCTTGCTCTCCATGACTTTTCTGTAGGAAATGATTCTCTGTGCTTCTTTCCCAATTGGCAAGTCTCATACTATTGGGGATATTTACAATAGGCAAACCAGACACATATTCTTTCTTTTACAGATAATTTAATCCAGAGAAATGAAAATGACCAAAACACATATGCCATAGCCAATCATTATTTGGTATTATAGAAACCAAACAAGGAAATCTTTCATGTTGAAACTTCAAAGGGAATAGACGATTAAGAGTCATTTTTACCTTGGAAATAAATCTCTCGTTCTTGTCAATCAACGTGTAGTACCCATGTTGTACTTGCATGTTGTAGCCTTTCTCTGATAGTTGTCCCATACTCAATAGATTATGATGAAGTCTAGGAGCATAGAAAACATCAGAGATGAAGTTTTGGGATCCATCCTTCAATCTGATACTAACTTGGCCTTTTCCCAGAATTGGAATATTGGTGTTATTACCAAATTTTATAGTAGAAATCACTGTTTCATCTAAAGAAGAAAATATCTCCTTTTTCCCACACATATGGTTACTACATCCAGTATCTAAATACCAGATGTTTTCATCTTCAGAAAAATTACAGCTTGTCAAAAATAAACTTTATGGATTAAAATTCTCACCAACATCCTAATATTGGTTTTCTCCTATATTTGCCTGTTGTTTGTATCTGCAATCTGCAACTTTGTGTCTAAACTTCCCACATTAATAACAATTATAATTTGTTCTTTCTTGGTAATTATTACCTCTTCCTCTTCCACGGTTGGAATATCCAAAGTTGTTTCCTCCTCTTCCTTGGTTGAAATTGCCACGTCTTCTTCCTCTAAAATTTCCACGATCTCTTCCTCTATAATTTCCTCTTCCTCCATTATTGAAATTATCACAGCTTCTATCTTCTTTGTTTTGATTGGATTCAACAACGTTGTTGAGATTCACTTACTTTTTAAGGCTTCTTCATGTACTTTTTCCGTCTTCTCTAGAATTCTGCTCACATGGCTTTCAATGCTTCCTTGCAACTCTGCTACCGTCATACTATCTGTGTCGTGGGACTCTATTATTGTAGTCACCACATGGTCAAATTTCATCGGCATAGTGCGTAAAATTTTTTCAACTACCTTGCTTTTAGGGATGTCTTCTCCATACACCCTCATCTTGTTGACAAGATCTGTGACACGTGAAAAATATTGTTCAACAGTTTCTGAGTTGGACATTCCATACCTTTCATATTCTCTTTGCAGGGACTGCAGTTTAGATTTTTGAGCTTTCTCAATCCCTTTGTATGATAACTTCAATGTATCCCACGCAATTTTGGCAGTCTTGTAGTTTACAATTTTGCCAAAAATTGAATAATCTACTCCTTATTGAATTTGTGACAACGCCAACTGGTTCTTCCTTTGATTTTCTGCATCAGCTCCTTCTTGTAAGCCTGGTTCAATAAAGCTCCAAATATTGTAAGCTTTTAAATGGGTGGACATCAACAGTTCCCAATAATTATAATCTATCTTTCTATCTAATTTTGGACCGGACCAAACAATATTGTAGTTTATGGCCATCTTTCTCTCTCAAATAGACTCTAAAAATTTTGATAAAGTAAGAACTCTCTTGTTCCTCACATACTACTTTTTTTTACTAACTCTCTCACAAACTCACAAAACCAATGCTGTATCTAACCAGCTCTGATACCAATTGATATTATAACACTAAAATAAACTCACACATAATAACGAGCAGCGGAAGAGAAGTTTTCTCTACTATTTCATCTTGATGGCTTAATTTTTGCTTCAAAAGCCGTAGCCTTTTATAGGCAATTTACAAACCATATAATACTATTTTAGTAAACCCATAAGTGAAGGAAATGAAAGTTGGAATGCGCAGCTGTACTTCACTTTGTCCATTTCAATTTTCGATTTTTCAGTGCTGCTCTGCAGGATCAGATAATATTGGCGGTGTAGCAGTATAACTTGTAATCTTGATTTAATAAATTCTGACTGAATATATATTGTTTTTGGCAAGGAATATTACGTTTAAAGCTAACACTGATTTATTTAAATGAATCCATATTAACATGTTACTGTTACTGTAAATTGCTGATCCTACCTCGTTCCCTGTCCGCACAATGCGCCTTGGCACGCTGCTCATGGCGTACTCATACCCCTGCAGTTTTGTCTCCCGCATGAACACTTCACGCATCTAACAGCTATACGCTACATTCCTCTCCCATTTGACTTCTTCTTTTGCATGGCTTACGTCCTAGAATCCTCATATGTTCCTTGCCCCTTTATGCGTGGTGTGTGACGTGAAACAATGGGTAGATGACAAAAATGATGTCCCATAAATTAATAAATAAATAAATAAATAAGGTGATGTATCATATACATATGAAAGTTAGTAAAATCCGGGTTATATATATATATATATATATTGTTTACTCATCTTACCTTAGATTTCATTTAGTCTTTTGTATTCTCTAAGTTTAGTTAACTAATTATTTTATTTTGTTAATATAGTATTAAATTGAGCAATCGTATTATTATTCTTATTTTACCTTATTATTTTACTGATACTCTTATTATTATTAGGTGATACTATCACTCTATTATTATCATTATTGTTATCATTAGTATTAATATTGATTAATAATACTAATATCATTACTATTAAATTTTAAAGATGAGAAACCTGATTTTATTTACCATATTATATTTTAGTCTTTTATTTTGTTTTAAATTATGGGCTTAATTGTATTTAGTTACTGTTTAAATTTTTAATAATTGTTACTAGGGGTATTAGCATCTTATAAAATTTCAAAAAAAAATTATCCTATTTTTAGTTATCTTGGGAGTAATTATTGGGACCCAGGAGTAATTATTGGGACCCCGGTAGGTCATAACAATGACCAAGTCAAATAAATTAGTTGACTATTAAATACTTTTATTTAAATAATTAATTTAAAAATATTTTATTCAATGAAATAAAATTATTTTCAATAATTTAAAAACAAAAAATAAAAATTATTAAATTAAATAATAAATTATTTTAAAAATATATTTTATATATATATATATTGTAACATCCTAAGTTTAAAAATTTTTAGAAAATAACTTATTAGGCTTGGTAACTTGTTCCTCTTCTGCGCATCTCTCATTATATTGAGCGTATCTCCCTCAAACGTTAATAGAATCGAGTTGTTCTTATACTAAATTTTCCGTATCGAAAATATTTACAATTCTTATGTTGAGCATAAAACCCAGTTCTCACTTCATCAATCCCATATTTAAAAACAATGCGCTGATTCGTGAGTGCACTATTTCAGCTTGACCCTTTCGTGGTATTTTTAGCATAATTCTCTCATACGATATCCGATTCATGCAATTATAGTCCCAAAATTTCCATAATAAACTTCTCTACAACTTTTATGAATACCACGAAGGCTGGATCTGCTCCAATTGGTACAGTTTTGAGAATCTCTCTAGACCTATTCCAATCCCGCAACATCCCTATCCTGTTTTAGAAAAAATTGTATATTTCCCTCATACAATGTCGAAACCACTCCATTCTTTTTTCAATGGTTTTTTATCAAAAATTATTAAAACTTTGATGAATGACACAAAGGCTGATTCTCAAAGGAAAAATCATAGCGAATTTATCTTTTCAGCCTTAAACAATTCGAGAGCTCCGAGAGCACTTTACCTTGGTTCAGACATAACTCGGGCTACCAATATTGAATTTTTACGTGCTTTATATTGTTTCAAAGAGAAAATAAAGATCTACAACTTTTATGTTGTGGGTTTTCTCTAATTCTGAATGGAGAATAATTTAAAATTTTGTGTAAGTATCAGCTTTATTATCACGACACCTCACCTTTTCAATAAGAAATGGACCAATTGGCTTTTAACACTCAGTGCCACATGTTATCCCACCATTGGACCAAAAATTACCCTCTCTTAAGCACTAGAAATAGCTTGTAGAGCAATTTGAAAAGTTGTCCTTTATTTTCCATTATGTTGTGGCTATTGTTCTCCCATTTCCTCTTGCTTCTCTAGAAATATTGCAACAACATATTCACCATTTCTTTGTTATTTCTTCAATTGGCACCACCATTCTTCTTCACCACATTGTATCCATCAAATTGAACCCCAAAATTGTACCATTCTTCCTCCTATATGCATGCTAGACAGTGGAGCTTAGTGAGCAAAATCTTGGTGTCATCCTTACTTTTCCTTGTCGTGAGCTGTTCAAGAAAGTAAGAGGATGTAGGCTCTTATATTTATTCTTGATTTTAGCATTGCATGTTGATTTTAAGATTCCAGGATAGCCATGGCTTCTAGAAAGTTTAAATTCTAAAATTATTTTTTTTGATGCAATATTATGGCTGAAAATTTTTAGAAAATGAAAGTGGCATTTGGAAACCCCTTGACCGAACCTTGCCTTATTTTCCTTCAAGTTGAGTTTAATTTCCAGGAATTGAAGTTGAATAATGGTTGTTTATGCTGCTGTAGTTTATAGTCGTAGTGATGATGTTTTTTTAAATGTTTATGTATATGCTAAATGGTTACTAAGTATTGGCTACTTTTAGTTACTCCTTAGCCGAGAGGGAAATATGAAAATTTTTATTGGTCTTAGGCAAAATTTCAAGCATAGATAATAATCTTGAATAGATTAGTAATGTTGTTTGGAGATTTCACTTGTGGGTCGTAAATGCGTGGTAGTGTACTCTTGAATCGTAAAATATGATATAAGGCCTTAAAAATGTTAAGTAAAAATTAATTGATAATAATTATGATGAAACTGAATTGTAATGAAGGTAAAATACTTATTATATTATTTGATTTTGTTTTAAAAATTTTCAGTTAAGAGGCCATGTATAACGTCTAGCCTAATTATTAGACACTAACCATGCAATTAAAGTTAATTAAACATAGAGTGCTATACTGATTAATAAAAATACAGAGGAAATTTTTTCACAATTCTAATCAAACAATTGAAGAGTAAAGTGTGACGCGAATTATAGTTTCAATAATCTCTACTCGGATCATATAAAAGAAACCCAACTCATATATGAAGATATGAGGAGATGTAAGAATTTGATCAAGAGTGCCTTCGAATAATACACCGTAAGATCATCACCAAGAAACAGCAAAAAACATAGTTTTGTTTGAGAGTCATGCAATTTAAATGCCAAGAGATTTGATATATATACTATTTAATTAACAAAAGTATGGCAAATACATTTATAGGAAGATATATGATGAAGACTCAGTTTAATTGGACACAAAAATGGCAAGCATAACTAACACACATTTTTTTAAGAATCAGGGGCCCCTCGCTTGAGCGAGGCCCTCACTCGCTTAAGTAAGGTTAACTCATTTCGCTTGGGCGAACCCATCTCGCTTAGGCAAGAAACACTAAGCATCAGATCCCCCAATCCCACTTGGGCGGGCTATGCTCGCTTGGGCGAGATCCCTCCAGAACCTTCAAGGCCATCACCTGTTTGAGTGAGCCCTTCCTCGCTTGAGCGGGAGTTCAACAAAACTAATTCCCCCGACACGCGCTTTGTAACATCCTAATTATTAAATTAATGATTAGATTAAAATTAAGATTAAATGCAAATTAGGATTAATTGTTAATTGAGATTAATTATAAGTTAAAGCTTGACCATTGATTGTGATTGATTGGATATGACATATGATTGGATGGTGGCTGCCATATGCATGTTCTCCTACCCGCTCACTCTCTGCTTTTCTCTTGGCCCATGTGCTGAAGGTGAACCACTTCTCCATTCTCTCAAAATCCCCTCGAGACTCTTCCTCTTCCTCTGTAATTCTTCTTCGTTCTTCTTCTTCTTCGTTCTTCTTCTTTTTTGTCAGTTACGACTGTGGTGTTGTGAAGGACTTGAAGTTCCTCACTGTTGGCAAGGAGCGATCGTTCGGAGGAGGAGCAGCTCCCAGTTTCTCCAAGCTGTGTGTGTGGTATTTGACTGGGTTCGACGGTTACTAAGCAGGAGAGAGTGATTGTGGAAGCGAGGGAGCAACAGAATCAGCGTTGAAAAACAGAGCACAGGTTAACACTGAAAATAGAGGAGCTTCTTGCGTCTTTTCAGTAGGTAGGGGGCGCTTTACATCTCAAATGCATAGTTATGGATGGATCCCAGGTGAAAGTACTGCATTTTGTGTTTATGGTTATGAATATGTTGGTTATGTGAATCATATGATGATAACTTTCGAATATCGGGTGTGTGTGTGTGTGTTAGCTGAGTCACGTAAGGTTATATCCTTCTCCGTCCATGAAATATGTGTTAGTAAACATGAGAATGCATGAAAATGTACTGGATCTGTGTTGGCCGAGTGCATGCGTTAAGAGTTGTTATGCTGAGTCCCGTGTGTGGTTAAACACTTAACAACATGTGGTATATGTTATTGATATTGCTAATATCGAGTGTATATTGTGGGACTGTTGGTTGATTCCTGTGTAGATTTTTATATTTGAAAGTATGAATACATGAGGTGCATGTGTTATGTGGTTTTACCGAGTGAAATGCCACTGTTGTACTAATGAATATGTATGGAAAAATAATGAAAGACCTTGGGTTGGACTCAAGGCAATACCAAGTGAAACACTCATGTACCAGCGTTGGACGCTTGGTGAAAGTCCTCAGGTTGGACTCGAGGCAGTGCCGAGTGCACTAAGCATTGGACGCTTAAAGACCTTGGGTTAGACTCAAGGCAAGCTTACCGAGTTGGACTCGGGGCTGCCCGTAACACTCCCGTTGTCGCTTGGAGCGATTGTGTTATGTGTGAGGGCAAACAGTTTAGTACCAGTAAAACAGCCGAATCAGCTTGGAGCTGAGAAAAAGGCTTGGAGCCTATGTTGCAACATAAAACTTAATAAAATTGATCGGATCCGACTGAAATTAATGTGTGTGCACACTTATACTTTTGATGAGCTCAATATGGTTATATGCGTATGTATGGGAATATGATTGATATGGCTGTGTGTTATTTGAATAAATTCTGATTGAATAATACTGTGTGTGGATATATCAAATGACAGTGCATGTGATAGATTGATTGATGAGATAATGCTGTGTAGTGGAAAACTAGAGGATTTTCCGAGTCATTACTGTCATTTTATATGTATAAGCTCACCCCTATTATGGCCATATTTCAGTGGATGTTGCTCGGAATGTGGAATGATGGGAGAGCACCAATTGCTGGGGAGTGCATTGTACAGTGAAAGTGTATATATATATATATATATATATATATATATATATATATTATATAGATGGTTTTGTATAGCCTTGGCCAGCTCTTAGTTTAACATTCTGTTTTTAATGTGAAGGATTTGAACTCTCTCGGTATTGAGAGTAAAACTAAACATATTTCAATATATATATATTTAATGCTATGTGTTTTTATCTTGTTCAGTGGATAATGATGTGGGGAAATGTCTAAGTTGTGTACATTTATTTTCTACTAAGTGTATAATGCTTGTGTGATTCCGAGTAACGGAGAGCTAAGGTAAATCCGAGTGAGATGAGATAGGAGACCCTCTTCCGAATGAAGAAGGGTTGGGCTAATTCCGAGTGAATTATGCTCATTAAAGGACTATTTCCCTAGGCGGATCAATCAAAGGGTGTTATGTGAGAAATCCCTTCAATAAGCCTATTCCGAGTGGATAAAGCCAGGATATTCCAAGTGAGTGAAGTCATGTAATTCCGAGTGGGAATTTACTTAAAAACTCCCGAGTAAGAACTTATTAGAATTTCCCGAGTGAAGGGAAGCTAGAGTATTCTGAGTGAACAAAGCCTTAAAATCCTTAGGCAAGACTTGGCTTAATAAGAAATTCTCAGAGTGAAAAAGATTATATATGCCGAGTGAAAAATAGGTGAGACGTTTCCGATTGATACGAGACTGTGGAAAATATTCCAAGCGAGGAAAACTTATAGATTCTGAGTGAAATGGCCGAGGGCATAATTCCCGAGTGGACTTAGGTTCAGATTCCGAGTGACAAGGTTACCGAGTGAACTTAGGCTCCGATTCCGAGTAATAAGGATACCGAGTGGACTTGAGTTAGATTCCGAGTGGTCGAATTATCTGAGTGCCTTGTTCGCTTGGGCGAGTAAGATTTCGCTTCAGCGATCATGGTTCGCTTAGGCGCTTTCTTCTGCTGTCCATTGTTTGAACGATATGGAGTCTTGCCAACTTGGGGGGAATTTCGACCCGGTTTTTCCTTTCTTTGGTCGGATTCTTGTTCCGATTTTCCCTGTTAGCCGTTTGAAAATTTTGGGAAAAATTTTCCTTTGTTTAGGATTTTATTTAATTTTGTTAGGATGTTTCACGCTTGAGCGAGACCAATCTCGCCTGAGCAAAACTTGGACAGTGAGCACACACTTGATGCAGGCTCATCTCGCTTGAGCGAGAATCGTTCTCGCTTGAGCGAGAATCGTTCTCGCTTGAGCGAGAATCGTTCTCGCTTGAGCGGGATTCTTCTAGAACCGAATCCCCTGGAACTCGCTCAAGCGGAGGCAAGCTCGCTTGAGCGAAAATGACTATCGCTTGAGTGGAATTATGCTCTCTTGACCGAGATTTGCCCAGAATGCATACCCAAACACATATAAAGACTCGCTCAAGCGAGATTTGGCTCGCTTGAGCGAATATAACAACTTTAGACCTATAAATCAACTTCCTACCTATCTATTCTGCCCATTTCAACTCCGATTGCTACGAAACTTCATGGACACTATGTTTCCCCATTCCGGAACTGTTGGTCCCACCCGATTGCCAGAATTCCAACATATGCTCAAGATATGCGGAAAAATGCACTTAAACTAAAAGCAACAAAAACCTATGCCCAACCCATTCAGATAGGCTCTAAACCACACAATGCCTATATGCATAGTCTCTAAACGTCATAGGGAACCTAGTGGTCCCTTTCGGGGCCCCCAAAACCCATCAGATTGAAAAATCACTCTTTCAGTTACTTACTACTCTGTTAAATTGTCCATTATGCAATATACTTTGTTTTCAATGACAATTCACCTATCCTCAACAATCGATCAACTTATTATCACATTCAACAACTATATCTATATCTATGCATGCCACTTGTTCATATCAATCACCAAGATTTAACAACAATGACTCCATGCCAATTTGTAAAACAACATAACCCCTAAAGTTATAACATCATGTGCTTAGTAAATGCTTTCAATTCATACACTCATAATCCAAATCCTTCTCCATCCTTATAGATCCATCACATATGCAAATATTAAACATCATCTTCATACCACAACCAATTTCTGAAACCTAACAGGACCATAAATCTAATTATCAAACAACAACATGCATATATGTATCCATATTCAAAACAATCTTCTTATCATATATCATACATATGTATAAATGAAATTAATCATAATCATTAATTCATATTTGTCAACATCACTTTCCCTTTGGCATTGGATTTGTCTAGACCTCATTTTGTACTCGCTTCCATTGTGCCCATCAATAATTACTGTCAGTCACTAAAAACCACAATAAAAGGGGTGAGTGACTGGAATTAAAAATCAATATAGAAATAAAGCAACGAATGTTAGGAAAAGCACAATCTAGCTACCTTTCTAATTAAAAGCATTATTCATTTATTATTCTTTTCTCATGCCATACCTTACCTACCATTCATGTCAATTGACCTCTCTTTTTAGCATAGTCAATCTCGATGCACAATCATGTCAATCCTTAGATTAAAACCATCACTAGCATAATACTAATCAATCAAGTTTGTACATGCGCGGAATACAAATTCTTCCTTAATTCACTCATTCACTTCATCCATCATCTCATTCTATCACATAAATTCAACATATCAATCCATATCAGAAACACTAGATTCATCATCATCAAGTCAAAGAAACATCATTCATTACATAGGTTTCAATACATTTCAATAATGCAAATCCTCACATATCATCAATATAAATATCATCGCAAGTCAAGACATGTAAAACATGACTGACTCTCATATAGATAATATGACACCCTAGTATCCGGATACTAAAAGGATCGACCTTTAGTTGGGGGTCCTACTTGACACCCCGTGAACCCTGCTTGGTCCACCGAGCCCTACTTGGCTCCCCCTCAACCATTGGGTCCTACTTGACCACTGGGTAGCTCAACTGGGCACAAAAACCACGGGAGCCAGAAATGAAGGTCACATATATCTTCGGTCATCCTCCACCACATAATTACATAATCAATCATATATAAATGTAAACATAGCCATACAATCCCTCCACTAGTGATGAGGACATAGTCTATAAATAATTTTCAATTGTACTAAAAATAGTTTAGGTTTATTGTTGGGTCATTTTTGGACCTTGTACATCATTTTAGGCCTTGTAGTTGGCCATATTTCCTAGTGTAGTTGATTTTGGGCCTAAGGAAGAGTGGGAAGCCTAAGTTGCCTAGCTTGGCCACCACTCCACCTTGTCTATATAAGGCTTACCTCTCCATGTATTTCCACACCATTAGTTTTGAATGAAATTTACACTTTGTGAGATTTGAGTGCAAACTCTTTCCTTTAGGTTAGAGAAAGTCTAACCCCTTTTAAGCTCTTATCACTAGGTGACCATCCCTAGAGTGACGAGTAGAGACTTATCCAAGTCATTGGTGGCGTCTCCTTCATCAACCTTCCATCCATCTTCCATTCTTCCATAGAAACCATCAATGAAGAACAAGATTAAGTGAAAAAGAATCTAGATCCATCCAGTTTAGAAGGCAAGCCTTCATCAAGTGGTATCAGTTAGCCTTGGAGGTTCTTATTCTACCTTGTTTCTTCTCTAAAAAAAATTCAAAAAAAAATTCTTTAGATTTTTCTTTGATTTTTTATGCATATTGTGTTGAGTTCTTTAAATTTTTAGAATTTGATTTGTCATCTTCTTTAGTTTCTTAGTATTGCACCATTAAAAATCAAAATTTAGCTTTAGCCTTGTTAAATACATGATTCTAGAGCCAAAATTAGGGTGTTTGGTGCATATTGGAGCTTCATCCTTGTTCTAGGAATTTTCTAAAATTTTTGCTTGTAGAAGTGCTAATTCTATACCATTTAAAATCATCTTTTAATTGATATTGAAGCTCCAATTTCCATAGTTACATTGCCTCATTTTAAGGTGACGATAAGTGCTCAATTTTTAGGTTTGTAGAATTCACTCAATAGATTTTTTTCTTCCAGAAATTTTTTTCCCTTGTATAGCACGTTAGGAATATTAGAATTCTATATCATCTTGAATTTTATTTTGTCAATTTTTTTCACGTTGCTGTAATTTCCTTTCCAAATCATCCTTTCATTACATATTATTCTTGGAATTGAATTTTGTACCTTCCGTTCCTGTGACTTACGCGGAAGTGTATACTTTCTTGGCAAAACGAATTGGTCATTTGCAATTCTGTAAGCATTGTTCTTGGAATTTTTGAGCATTCATCTTTAAGCTGGCAATTGTTTTACTTGGTCATTCCAATTCCAAGAAAGGTACGTACATATTTTATTACTTTCCCATTCATCTTGCCTATTTTCTTGCATTGACAAATTATTGCAAACACTGTGTCAATTTTTTTGTCTCTCATTCTTGGCATTCTGGGCATAATTGGATTGTTCAATTACTATACAGTACAATCAAATTTCTTGCTTACTTGCTAATCCAATGTTTATGCCTTTCAATTCTAAATCTTTTTGGTCAATTGGTCAATTTCTGTGCAATTCCTTTTCGATTTGGGCAATTTCCTTTATTCATGTTTAAGCATTACATTGTACTTGGTCAATTTCTGATTGGTTTGTCAAGTTGGTTAATTGATAAATTCCATTTACGTGCCATACAAATTATTATAAGAATTCTGGGTCATTCAAAAATTCTTTATTCAATCACTGTGCATTTCTTTGATCAATTCACGTAAGATACTGTGCAATTCCTTCATTAGAAATCTGAATCAAATTAGGAAATTGTAAATTTTCATTGGGCCATTATCAAATTTGCTGTACGTGAATTCTGGTGCAATTAATAAGTCTGGTCTTTGCCATTTTGAAATCTTGGTCAAAATTGATATTACGCTGATTTGGGAATTAGACAATTGAATTTTTTATCTCATTGAGAAATCTTGGTCAATTAACGTGAATTCCTTATTCAATTGAAGTTTCATTCATTCGTATATTTGGCAATTTTCTTTGGCCATTCAATTACAAATATCACACGGTGCATAATTTCTTGGCCAATCACTGTGTAAATTCGTGTCATTCTTGGCATTTAGCATTAGTCAAATTTAGCTAATGCAAAATTTCTTGGTCAATTGATGTCATTTCATCTAAAGGTGCACAATGTTTCTATTCGATCTTAACATTGAAAAGTATGTGCGTTAAATTGAAATTCTGTGAGCATCCCAATTTGTCCAAGGTCAGCACGTGGTTAAGTGAAAATTATATGTGCTTAATTTCATCTTTCTGAGTTGGGAAATTGATCATTCTGATTGGATTGGCAAATGCAAAAGTGATTTTTGAGCCCAGTTCAAAAAAAAAGTGAGCCCAGTTCAAAAAAAAGTTTGGGTCTGTTTAAAAAAAAGAGCCCAGTTCAAAAAAAGCCCAGTTTAAAAAAAGAGCCCAGTTCAAAAAGAAAAATCAGATTTCTTTTTTTTCCTTTTCAAGAAATTCTAGGTATTATTGTGCTTGCATTTTCTTGTTGTATTTAATTTTTTTAGTTTGTCTAGTTTTGTTATTTTTTTTCTTCTATTGTATGTCTTGGAATTAATTCATAGTATAGAGAGTCATCTTCATTTACTTGAACATTTGTTGATTTTTAGGTTAATTCTTATCAAGTTTTAAAATCATTTTGACTAACCAATTCTTTCAAATTAATTTTTTTTTTGCTTGTCTTCTTCTCTTCTAGTTTTGTCTTTGAGTTTCCATTTCCTTTAAAATTCTCTTGGATTTTTCTCTTCCCCCATCTCAAAGGGTAGCATTATTTGGGAACTAGTAGATAAGAGTGAAAATTAAAGGAGGTGAAAACAATTGAAGACCTAAAGGAGAAGTTGAGTGAAACACAATTGTGAGAGGAGTGGTTAGATTTTGGAATTTAATTTTTACTAACAATTGTTTTAAGTTTGTTCATTGTGTAGCAAAATTGGTGGAGAAGGACTTGAAGTACAAGCTTGAAGACCTTTGCAAAAGGAAGCAAAGCCTTGAACCCTTTAGCAAATATTAGGAAGTTTTAAAATTTTTAGGGCTTGTAGTAGCAAAATTTGGTCCTTGTATTTGTGGACATTTGGACTTTGGACTTGGACTTTAATTACTTTCTAAATTTCGTCTAGTATAGTGCATGTGCATTTGTTTGCTTTAACTAATTGTTGTTAGTTAGTTTAATTAGGTAAGTAGTTGTAACTAAAAGTGGTTAGGTTGTTAGTGGTCTTAACTAGAAGTTATTAGGTGGTTAGTTGTTATAACTAAATTTGTTAGTAGTTAAGTATAGTTAGAACAAACTCCTAGTAAGTTGTAACCATCTCATAACCAAATTAGTCTTAAGTAGTTAGGGTTGTTATAACAAGTTAGGGTAGTTGCACCAATAGTAACCACATAACAAATTTAGTTAGGGGTTGTTAGGGTTGTTAAACTTAAGTTTGTTAGCCTAACTTTTAAAACCGAATTTGGTTAGCTTTTCTAGGGTTTGTTACTTGTCTTGTTACAACCTTAATTCTCATAACTAATCATAGTAAGACAACCTAGGATTCTACCCAATACAAAACATCTTAGGTGTTGTGTTCCTTAGGTAGAAAACCTAGAATTTGATTTTTTAGGATTGTTATTTGATTTCTTGTTTTTTGGTCTTGCATACATTCTCGACTAGTATCTCTTGATTGTTTTCTTGTATACTTTTGTGAATAGAGATAACATGTCCTCGCTTAGGTTAATCATGGAAAATTTAGATAAAATTAACTTTAGGTTAGATAATCTAGAAAATAAGGATGAACCTAGATCAAGGAAACATCACAAAAGGGAAAATAGGAAAGATAGAACACCTAATAAATTTGATGTTTTAATTGAACAACTAGGTGTCTTTCATTCTAAAATAGATTCATATGAGTCTAAGTATGATTCTTCCATAGAAAAAAATAAAAAGATAAAACAAGTTCTTGAGGAAATCCATAGGAAATTAAAAGCACTTTGGGATCATATTTTAGAATGTGATACCATTGGAAATTTAGGAATTAGTTTGTGTAACAATGAAAAAGAAATAGAAATTAAGACACAAACATAATAGAGCTATGGATGAAAAAGTTAAACTTTATTGGAAAGAATATGATAGGTATAAGAAAAAGAAAAAAATAATCAAAGGTGAAAATCAAAATAGAGAACATAAGGTAGATAATAATAGCTTATCTTTAAGCAACCTTAGTGTTTCAACAAAGAATCACCTTGATCATAGTTTACCTAATCCTATGTCCAATAATAGTTTGTCCATTCCAATCATTAGTGATAGTTTTCCTAGCATTAATGATATTTTGCCTTTACCCATCATCAGTTCTAAACCTCAAGATGACCTTAAAATAGAAGAATCACACCCCCTTTCTCCTATCCCTAGTAAAGAGAATTGGTCAATCATTGTTCATAGTTGTCTTAGAATTAGTTCTAGCATGTATACAATCATTATAGGATCTAATAGGATTAGCATATGTCTTTACTCTTTTGAATTGTCTTTTCCAAGAGTCATTTCATATGTTATCATGTTGCATAGTAGAAATTTTATAGGATTAACATTTTGTCCATCAATTAACATGTCAATTTCATTGCATTTTTCACATCTTATCCATGATCATATTGATATGATTTATTTTCATAAAGGGTTATATAGAGAATTTTTGGTAACATTACATGACATGCATACTTTAGTACTAACTTTAGATGCCATTACTCATTATGATCCCTTTAAGAAAATCCATCTTTTTAAGGATAAGTCAATATTTTGTAATATCTCACATGATCATATAACTACATCTACTCATATTTTTATTTTATTGCATTTAGATAGTAGCATGATTAACTGTCATAGAGGTATCCATAATTTCACATGTGCATTCTTATGGGAACTTTTGATTGTGTTCTTTGCTAATAATTTTTATGTCATCCTTTCAAAAATAAAAAGGTTAGTGTTTGATCCTGGTGGTTAATACCCTACCTTGTTTCTTGTATATTTTAGTTTCCTTTATTTTTTAGTTTTTTGAACTCATTACTCTCTTTTCTCTTTTACGGGATTTGAGGACAAATCTTTTTTTAAGAGGGGGAGTATGATGAGTACATAGCCTATAAATAATTTTTAATTGTATTAAAAATAGTTTAGGTTTATTGTTGGGTTATTTTTGGACCTTATACATCATTTTGGGCCTTGCAGTTGGCCATATTTCCTAATTTAGTTGATTTTGTGCCTAAGGAAGAGTGGGAAGCCCAAGTTTCCTAGCTTGGCCACCACTCCACCTTGGCTTACTTCTCCATATATTTCCACACCATTAGTTTTAAATGAAATTTACACTTTGGGAGGTTTGAGTGCAAACTCTCTCCTTTAGGTCAGAGAAAATCTAACCCATTTCAAGCTCTTATCACTAGGTGACCATCCCTAGAGTGGCGAGTAGAGACTTATCCAAGTCATTGGTGACGTCTCCTTCATCAACCTTCCATCAATCTTTCATTCTTCCATAGAAACCATGGAGAACAAGATTAAGTGAAAAAGAACCTAGATCCATCCAGTTTAGAAGGCAAGCCTTCATCAACTAGAAGCCTGTCAGGAGCCGCTCCTTGGCCGTGCCAACGCACCGACGACCACTCCCCGCCCTCAACAATGTCCAGGGTGTCTCATCGTCATCATACGTCTAAACATCATCAATCTCAATTATAAAATATATCACATAAACATTACTAATACAATCAGCATACCATATCACATCCAGTTAGGAATTCATTCACACATTTATCATCATACATTATCATCAAAAAAGACAATGTTCATGATATCCATATACCTACACATATACATGCAGCATTACTATCAGTATTAGTAACACGCCATTTGCTTTCCCTTTGCTTATTAACTTGTAATCCACCATCACTTTGATTTTATCATTAACTCATGCTCTTTATTCATAATTTACTATCACACTATCTTATTATAAACTCTTTCCACATTTCTCCCTTACCATAGTCATCCCTTATGATCTATACATTACATTCTCTCTCACATAATCTCCCACTTCCTTATTTCCAAATATCCCTTTATCATAATGCTATTACACCTTTTAATCATTTATCAATTTATTAGTTAGCCTACCCTCTTTACTTTAATGGCTTTCTATACTTTCGTTCCACATACTAAATCATTTGGATTAATTTAAAATAGTTAGAAATGGCTATGATATACCTCTTTTCTTATACGCCAGTTACGTGATTATATGTCTATATTAATCTTAACCCGACACACCCCCTTACCTCGACTTTAAGCTTCTCTTTATTGTTTTTGATGTTGATCACGCCCTCCGATTGAATCGTTTGTCATTTCGTTCCCGGTTTTGACACCCACGATATCAACATCCTTTCGATATTCAATTTGATGCTTAGAATAAGAAATCCTAGAAGCTCCTCGAGCTATCCAAACGCTATCAAAAGTTGTTTGATCACTAATCTGCAGCTTTTAAAAGTTCGATAAGTGTTATCCACTTCCATTACCTACTTCCAATTAATCACCCAAGCTCTAAAATATTATGTGATGTGATGTGAGGGTTGGAGGAGTAATGTATGTGGATGGGTGGTTGTTGAGAGGCATTCAATGCTTATGCCCTAAGGTGGATGGCAATAAATGTGAAGCTTTATTGAGGGCTTGATAATGTTGATGCATTTATGATGGAATGGAGATGAGAGATGGGTGTATTTATGATTGTGGTTGGGTTTGGTAGAAACCCTAACCTTGAGATTTGGGGGAAAATGGTAAATGTTGATTTAAGACAATGATTTATGAAGAGAATGCATGATATTGGTGAATAGGTGTATGGGTGAATGGAGTTATATGAAGATTTAGGCTAGTGTGGTTGGTAGTCTTAAATTTAGTATTGGTGGCTTGATGGGAAGGAATTCCCAAAGCCTAATAAATAATGAAAATAAGATTATAGCATGTCTTGTACATGTTAAGAAGTGTCAAGTATAATGATGATTAACTAAGAGTTGAAAATTGTGTAGTAAATGGGTGATTAATTAAAAATCTTACATGTATGACTATGTAGGAAACGACCCCATCGACAAGGCGGGACCATCGGACCGCGTTGATCACTACTTCACTTGAGGTAGGAGGGGGTAACTATTCTAAATGCATGATTTCATCCATTGATGATGTGAAACTATGTATATATGATTATGTTGATGATTGTTTGAATGGATGATGTGACGATATTATGATTTGGATGCATTTAGAATGATGATTGTTATGTGGCATTATGTTTGGGATAATGATATGATGTTGTGATTAGATCTTGACGATGAAATATGATGATGGCTTAAGACCATATATGAATTGAAAACTACGATGTGAAATACCCCAAAGATGTATGTTGAATTGATGAATGTGTATGCCACTAACTATTAATGTGAATGAGTTTAAAAGAGAATTGGGATTGGATAAGAATGATGAGAATATTGAAACCCACCAAGTGGTGGTGGTGAATGATTGAATGTGGAGTGGCATCTAGGATGCACAGTGTGAGGATGCATTTTGATTTGTATTTGCATAGTATCCATGGCATATCATAGCTGTCTAAGTGGAATATTAGGAGGTTCCACTAGGCGGGCCCAGTGGGAGGGCGGCTCAGTACACGAGCGTATTGTGGTCTTTCCCCTGTGACTCGATGTGTGAGTCACGAAGCTGTTTATAGTTTGGTGACGAGGCACCATATGTGGCGGGCCCAGTGGGCGGGCGGTTCTATGGTGAGCGAGTTTACCTCGGTGTCCTACAGGACACAGCTCTCTCGATGTGTGTTTGAGAGGGGCCCGTAGCACTTGTGGTAATTGAGGCCACGATGTTGATCCGCAAGTCACGGGGTAACTAGTGCTACAGATGGGTGATAGCGGTTTGGTACCAGTAAAATTATGATGGTGTAAGCATGCATAAATAGAGATATATGTGTACACAATTTACTACTGCAGTAGAGGCATAGTAGCACACCTATGCTTGTCCCACAATGGAATTAATGTTGTATTTCCCACAGTCAGATTCGTATTGTTTGATGAGAATTTCTTGTGCATATGCATTAGCTTTAAGAGCATTTGTATATAGCTGGAGATATGCCTAGTTGAAAGCCCATGGTGGCAATGGATAATGAGAATTGAAAAGGGAAGAGTGTTGGATACTAACCCTATGTGTGTATTTGGTAAACCAAATGAATGAAATTATGGAGGTATACTTGAGATTATGAGATGCGTTATGAATGATGTATGATATTGTGTAAGAATTGCTATTTGTGTAAGTATACATGTATTTCATCATAATGTATGACTTTAATTAATTTGGATTATGTTACTCACCTCCTCGTTGCTATTTTTAAAGTTGATGTAGGTATGATATAAATCCTACTGTTTTGGAGGCCGAGTTTGAAGAAGGTAAATATGGAAAGGGAATGTGTAAGCCTTGGCCGGCATGAAATTGTTTTGTGGAGTATATGGTGTTCATATACCCTATTGTGTAATTAGTTGATGATTTTGGAGGTCATGAAAGAAAATTGGATATGTGTGTATGGCCAATTTTCATTCATGACCCAAATGATGTAAAGGATACATTAGTAATGCCTGATGACACTAATTGTAATGAATGAATGATGTGTATGTGTGTATTGCATTGTTTCATGAAGTATATAGTATGTTGATAATTTTCAAATTATATGCATAACATGAATGATAGTGGGATAATGAGGTTGTTGATATTAAACCCAATGGGAGAATGTAAAATGAAGCAATATGATGTATTAGGGAGAGTTAGAGTAGTAGTAATCAATATTGCATATGATGAGTTGAGGAAATTTTCATTTCTGCATACTTCCTGCAGAACTCGCTCAAGCGAATGAGAATCTCGCTCGAGCGAGATTATTATGAAACAGGGGAATCGCCTCTGGCTTGTTTTCACCCAAGCGGGTGGTAGTCTCGCCCAAGCGAGATTGATGGAGAATCAGGGGTTAGCCCCTGGATCAATTTCGCTCAGGCGGAGGAGTGAGCGCTCAAGCGAGGGGGAAGAGTTTTAGATATTGGACAATTTTTGCCCAGGGGAGTGATGCCTCGCCCAAGCGAAAATCGGCCAGACAGTCACCATCATTTCTGGAACAATCTCGCTTAAGTGGGACATGTCTCGCCCGAGCGAGATTGGTACTTGATGCATATTCCCTTCCTTCGCTCGAGCGTCTCGCTGGTTTGCTTAGGGGTTACTTTCGCATCTCGCTCAAGCGAGATAAGGCTCGCTCAAGCGAGATCGACCCCTGATGCTTATATTCTCTTTCGCTCAGCTATTTCTCCTCTCGCCTAAGCGTTATTACGCTAGCTCGCTCAAGCGGATGGGTTCTCGCTTGAGCGAGTGTCACCCTGATGCCTATTTTCTTTTATTTTCAATTGTTTACATTTCCTATGTAATAAATGGCATTAATGCATTATTTTAATGGGATCCTGAACTCTTATGGCTCATGGAACTTCATGAGGTCCTCCTCTTAAATTTTATTTTCGCAACAATTAATTTAATTAATTCTTCCGCTATTTTTAATTGAATAATTATTATTAAATCACATTTTTTTAAGTACCCTCTCATATCTTCATATATGGGAGTGGTTTATCATAGATCCAGGTGTTGTGTTAACAGCTTCACCACTTATTTCTTTTCATTGATGTATGAGTTATAAAAACGTGAAAAAAATTTCCCCGTATTTTCGGGGCATCTCAACCTGGTATCAGAGCATTTATTGCTCTCGATACGATTATAATTGATGTTGTTCATGTGATTATTGCTTGTGACTGATTGATTTAGGAATTATGTGGGTGAATTATGATGGTTATCATTGAATTGAGATTATAATGTGATTGTTATTAAGCCCGGCCAGGCAATTCCTTTCTTATATTTACCTTCTAATTATGAAATACATTATGATGAAACTTGTGTTAAGATGGTTAATGATGAATGATATATGTATATACACTGGGTGAAGAAACTTTGAGTTTCTAATTATGTTCATGTTGTTGTATATAGATTGAGTGATGGCGAATAGACGCAATGTTGATATAGCCGCTATGGCTGAAGCCTTTAATCGCTTTGCCGATATACTTGAACGGCAACAACAACCTATTGGTCAGCCGAATCAAGGTCTTGACCGATTCCTTAAGCGAAAGCCTTCTGAATTTCATGGAGGCTACAAACCGGAAGATGCTTATGTTTGGATCCATGACTTGGAGCGGATATTCGCCAGCATGGAATGTACCGAGGCTCAAAAAGTGGAATATGCAGTGTTTATGGTTAGGAGTGAGGCCGAATCTTGGTGGATCCTCACTCGTGGGCGTATGATTGCTGCCCACACTCCTCTAAATTGGGAGAATTTCAAGGCGGAATTTCTTAGGAAATATTTTCCTGAGAGTTATAAGAACAAGAAAGAGCTTGAATTTATGGAGCTCAAGCAAGGGAACATGTTGGTTGAAGAGTATGCTTCGAAATTCGAAGAGTTATGTGTGTTTTATCCTCCCTTTCAGCAAGAGGGCACTGAACCTTTGAAGTGTGTTAAATTTGAAAACGGACTGCGCCAAGAGATCAAGAAGGTGATTTGTCACCAAGAGATTAGGAGTTTTCCTACTCTTGTGAACAAGTGTAGAATTTTTGAAGAGAATGATGTTGCTCTAAGGAGTTACTCGGGGCATGATTACAAGTTGAAGGGCCAATCTTCTAGCTTCAAGAAGAAAGGTAACTTTAAGAACAATCGACAATTTGTACGTGGTTCCTCTTCCTTCAGAGGTGGACGAGGTGGTGGAAGACATGGTGCCAATGGTGGCCGAGGTAATGGCCAAGGACTCCGTTGTTTTCGATGTAGCGGAAATCACTTGGCTCGAGAATGTAACCATGAAGAGTCAGTGGTGTGCTTCAGATACAACCAGCTGGGGCATATTCGTCCCGATTGTCCTTTAAATGCCACTGATGTGGTGGTACGTAATGATGCCAACCGTGGAGGCTATGGTGCTTTTAGAGGCCGTGGTCGTGAAAACGGTAATGGCGGAAGAAATGGTAACCGGAATGGTGGTAACGGTCATGGTAATGGAAACGGCCGAAGTAATGGTAACGGTGGTCGGAATGGTCAAAATCGTGGTGCTAATCAACAAATGGCTGGAAGAGTCTTTGCCGTGACCGATGAGAAAGCAGCACAAGCTGAGGATCTTGTCCAAAGTGAGTGCCAAATACATGGTAGTATTGTTAATGTAATATTTGACTCGGGTGCGACGCACTCCTTCATTAATGAAGATTGTGTGAGGCGACTGAAATTGTCAATAAGCTTAATGAAAGGTTCATTAATGGTGTCTACGCCGACTGGCACTTGTTTGTGAGCAGTCACTCGGTGTAGTGATGTTGAGATGATTATGGAGAATAGGAGATTCGTTGTATCTCTTATTTGCTTACCCTTGAAGAACTTAGAAGTTATTTTGGGAATGGATTGGTTGTCTACCAACAAGGTCTTGGTAGATTGTCAGAATCGGAGTATTATTTTTCCTTCTCCGAATATCGAGCGTTTTGATGTGCAAGGTATATCTCAATTTCTTATTATGCTAGGCGTGGTGGATGGAGAATGTACTACTCGATCATTTGATATTCCCATTGTATCCGAATTTCTGAATGTCTTCCCTGATGAGGTACCTGGTTTACCTCCTCCACCTGAAGTGGAATTCTCTATCGATCTTATTCCTGGTGCGGAACCTATTTCCCGAGCGCCGTATCGAATGTCTCCTATAGAGTTGACAGAATTAAAGAAGCAAGTGGAAGAATTACTTGAACGGGAGTTTATATGCCCAAGCGTGTCTCCTTGGGGTGCTCCTGTGTTGTTGGTGAAGAAGAAGGATGAGAGCATGAGGCTGTGCATTGATTATCGCCAACTCAACAAGCTAACTATCAAGAATAAATATCCTCTTCCACGTATTGATGATCTGTTGGATCAATTGAAGGGTGTTGTTGTGTTTTCAAAGATCAATTTGCATTCTGGATATCATCAAATTTGGGTGAAGACCGAGGATATTCCAAAGACTGCTTTCCGAACGCGATATGGACACTATGAGTACGTAGTGATGCCATTTGGGGTGACAAATGCTCCTGCGATTTTCATGAGTTACATGAATCATATCTTTCATGAATATCTGGACCAATTCGTTGTGGTGTTTATTGATGACATTTTGGTATACTCCAAGAGTCACGAAGAGCACAAAAGACATCTCCGTCTTGTGTTGACCATCCTTCGCGAGAAGGAGTTGTATGCAAAGCTCTCCAAGTATGAATTTTGGTTGTCTGAAGTCCAATTTCTTGGACATGTTATCTCAAAAGATGGAGTTGCTGTGGATAGATCGAAGGTTGAAGCTGTGATGGCTTGGGAAAGACCGACATCTGTAACGGAGATAAGAAGTTTTCTTGGTCTTGTCGGTTACTACCGGAGGTTCATCGAAGGATTTTCCCGTTTGGCTTTACCGCTAACGAAGTTGAATCGAAAGAATCAATCTTTTGTGTGGACCCGAGAATATGAAGAAAGTTTCCAAGAGTTGAAGTTAAGGCTTACTACTGCACCAGTGTTAGCATTGCCTGATTTGGCGGATGAATTCGTGGTATATTGTGATGCGTCTAAGCTTGGTCTTGGATGTGTGATAATGCAAAAGGAGGGTGTGATAGCCTATGCTTCGAGACAGTTGCGACCGCATGAGGTTAACTATCCCACACACGATTTGGAATTGGCGGCGGTGGTGTTTGCTTTGAAGTTGTGGCGACACTACTTGTATGGCTCTAGGTTTGTGGTCTTTAGTGATCATAAGAGCCTGAAGTACTTGTTTGACCAAAAGGAATTGAATATGCGCCAACGGCGATGGATGGAGTTTCTGAAAGACTATGAATTTGAATTAAGGTATCACCCCGGAAAGGCGAATGTAGTTGCCGATGCTTTGAGCCGGAAGTCATTGCATGTCTCTATGATGATGGCGAAAGAGATGGAGTTGATTGAGCAATTTAGAGATTTGAATATGGGCGTGGAGACTTACACTCCCAAGAAAATGGCGTTGGAGATGTTGAAAGTTAGAAATGAATTTCTTGAATATGTGAGACGTAACAACCCAATGATGAGTATTTGATTGAGATGAAGAAAACCCAAGAGGGAGGGGAGAATTTGTTCTTAGTAGAAGGCCAAGATGGAATTTGGCGTATGAAGGGCCGAATTTATGTTCCCTCAAGTGGTGATGTGAGAAAATGTGTACTTGAGGAAGCTCACAAAAGCATATTAAGTATTCATCCTGGTTCTACCAAGATGTATCAAGATTTGAAGAAGAATTTTTGGTGGCCCGGTATGAAGTGTGATGTGGCGAATTTTGTTGCATCTTGCCTTGTTTGTCAGAAGGCTAAGGTCGAGCATCAGAGACTATCTGGTTATTTGAGGCCGTTAGAGATCCCTGTTTGGAAATGGGATAGCATAGCTATGGATTTTGTTTCTGGATTACCCAGAACTCGTACTGGAAACGATGCTATATGGGTTATTGTAGACCAGTTGACGAAGTGTGCTCATTTTTTGCCCATGAATATGAAGAGTTCTTTGGAGAAATTGGCACAAATATATATCAAGGAGATTGTTAGGCTGCATGGTGTGCCGTCCAGCATCATATCCGACCGTGATCCTCGATTTACTTCTCAGTTTTGGGGACGTTTGCATGATGAGTTGGGTTCTAAGTTGAAGCTTAGTTCCACATATCACCCCCAAACCGATGGACAATCGGAGAGAACTATACAAAGCCTGGAAGATTTGTTGAGAGCTTGTGTCCTTGAGCACGGAGGATGTGGGGAGAGATTCCTGCCGTTGATCGAATTCACATACAATAATAGCTTCCATTCCAGTATTGGCATGGCACCTTATGAGGCGTTGTATGGAAGAAAGTGTAGAACTCCCTTGTGTTGGCTTGAAGTTGGTGAAAACTTGGCCTTAGGGTCGGAGATCATTCAAGAGACTACCGAGCAGATTAGGAAGATACAAGAGAATATGAAAATTACTCAGGATAGACAAAAGAGTTATTATGACAAGAGGCATAAACCACTTGAATTTTAAGTTGGTGATCATGTATTCCTGAAGGTCTCGCGCGATAAGGGAATTGGAAGGGTGTTGAAAAGTGGAAAATTGAGCCCTAGGTTTATCGGACCTTACGAGGTATTGGAGCGGATTGGCGAGGTTGCTTATCGGATTGCGCTCCCTCCGTATCTTGTTAGTCTACACAACGTGTTCCATGTGTCACAGTTGAGAAAATATGTCTATGATCCTCTACACGTGATTTCTATGGACAAGATTGATGTACGTAAGGATTTATCTATTCCTCCTGTTTCCGTTCGCATTGTCGGGCATTCCATGAAGAAATTACGAAACAAGTTGGTACCTTTGGTGGAGGTCACTTGGGAACATGGAAATGTAGAAACGTTCACATGGGAACGTGAAGACTATATCAGAGAACGGTATCCCGACGTGCTCGAATCCGGTAAGTTAAATTTCGAGGACGAAATTTTCTTTTTGGAGGGGTGGATTGTAACATCCCAAACTTTAAAATAGAGGATTAATTAAGGAAAATAAATATTGACAAGTTGAATATAAATTATCTAATGTCCTAATATATTGAAATTAATTAAATTGAGAATTTTGGGAATTGTTGGTGATTTATGGAGATCGGTTAAGCTGAAAATGAGCCCGGTTGACAGATGGGTGTTGGACCAAGTATCTCGGAATGAGATGATATTGGTCAGGGCTGTTAAGGATAATATTGGGAGTCCGAATATATATTCAGAATAATTTTTAGATAGAGTATTGAGCCCGAACTGAGAACCTGTTTGTAGAAAAATGATGAATTCTAATGGATGAAGCTAAAATAAACCCAAAAGCCCAAAATTTCCTTCTCTTATTCACGTATACACGCTGAAGCTTTTGGCAAACACACTTACTTCTCTTTTCTTCTAATTCCTCTTCATTTTCACTTCTACTTCATTTCATCCTCCTTCTCAAACCCTATCTAAGTAGTGACTCATCTCCCTCTCCCTCCATTTTTGTTGAGGAAGCTTAGGAGCTTGGAGTTCCTTATCTTCTTCTTCCTTCTATTTTCGTGTGGCATATCCTCTCCTTGGAACCCATTTCGTTTTGGGTGTGAGGTAAGCTCTTCTCACCATTTTTGGATGGGTTCATGTTGATATTATGTGATGTGAGGGTTGGAGGAGTAATGTATGTGGATGAGTGGTTGTTGAGAGGCATTCAATGCTTATGCCCTAAGGTGGATGGCAATAAATGTGAAGCTTTATTGAGGGCTTGATAATGTTGATGCATTTATGATGGAATGGAGATGAGAGATGGGTGTATTTATGATTGTGGTTGGGTTTGGTAGAAACCCTAACCTTGAGATTTGGGGGAAAATGGTAAATGTTGATTTAAGACAATGATTTATGAAGAGAATGCATGATATTGGTGAATAGGTGTATGGGTGAATGGATTTATATGAAGATTTAGGCTAGTGTGGTTGGTAGTCTTAAATTTAGTATTGGTGGCTTGATGGGAAGGAATTCCCGAAGCCTAATAAATAATGAAAATGAGATTATAGCATGTCTTGTACATGTTAAGAAGTGTCAAGTATAATGATGATTAATTAAGAGTTGAAATTGTGTAGTAAATGGGTGATTAATTAAAATCTTACATGTATGATTATGTAGGAAACGACCCCATTGACAAGGCGGGACCATTGGACCGTGTTGATCACTACTTCACTTGAGCTAGGAGGGGGTAACTATTCTAAATGCATGATTTTATCCATTGGTGATGTGAAACTATGTATATATGATTATGTTGATGATTGTTTGAATGGATGATGTGACGATATTATGATTTGGATGCATTTAGAATGATGATTGTTGTATGGCATTATGTTTGGGATAATGATATGATGTTGTGATTAGATCTTGATGATGAAATATGATGATGGCTTAAGACCATATGTGAATTGAAGACTACGATGTGAAATACCCTAAAGATGTATGTTGAATTGATGAATGTGTATGCCACTAACTATTAATGTGAATGAGTTTAAAAGAGAATTGGGATTGGATAAGAATGATGAGAATATTGAAAACCACCAACTGGTGGTGGTGAATGATTGAATGTGGAGTGGCATCTAGGATGCACAGTGTGAGGATGCATTTTGATTTGTATTTGCATAGTATCCATGGCATATCATAGCTGTCTAAGTGGAATATTAGGGGGTTCCACTAGGCGGGCCCAGTGGGAGGGCGGCTCAGTACACGAGCGTATTGTGGTCTTTCCCCTGTGACTCGGTGTGTGAGTCAAGAAGCTGTCCATAGTTTGGTGACGAGGCACCCTATATGGCGGGCCCAGTGGGCGGGCGGTTCTATGGTGAGTGAGTTTACTTCGATGTCCTACGGGACACAGCTCTCTCGATGTGTGTTCGAGAGGGGCCCGTAGCACTTGTGGTAATTGAGGCCACGATGTTGATCCGCAAGTCACGGGGTGACTAGTGCTACAGATGGGCGATAGCAGTTTGGTACCAGTAAAATTATGATGGTGTAAGCATGCATAAATAGAGATATATATGTACACAATTTACTACTGCAGTAGAGGCATAGTAGCACACCTATGCTTGTCCCACAATGGAATTAATGTTGTATTTCCCACAGTCAGATTCGTATTGTTTGATGAGAATTTCTTGTGCATATGCATTAGCTTTAAAAGCATTTGCATATAGCTGGAGATATGCCTAGTTGAAAGCCCATGGTGGCAATGGATGAATGAGAATTGAAAAGGGAAGAGCATTGGATACTAACCCTATGTGTGTATTTGGTAAACCAAATGAATGAAATTGTGGAGGTATACTTGAGATTATGAGATGCGTTATGAATGATGTATGATATTGTGTAAGAATTGCTATTTGTGTAAGTATACATGTATTTCATCATAATGTATGACTTTAATTAATTTGGATTATGTTACTCACCTCCTCGTTGCTATTTTTAAAGTTGATGTAAGTATGATGTAAATCCTACTATTTTGGAGGCCGAGTTTGAAGAAGGTAAATATGGAAAGGGAATGTGTAAGCCTTGGCCGGCATGAAATTGTTTTGTGGAGTATATGGTGTTCATATACCCTATTGTGTAATTAGTTGATGATTTTGGAGGTCATGAAAGAAAATTGGATATGTGTGTATGGCCAATTTTCATTCATGACCCAAATGATGTAAAGGATACATTAGTAATGCCTGATGACACTAATTGTAATAAATGAATGATGTGTATGTGTGTATTGCATTGTTTCATGAAGTATGTAGTATGTTGATAATTTTTGAATTATATGCATAACATGAATGATAGTGGGATAATGAGGTTGTTGATATTAAACCCAATGGGAGAATGTAAAATGAAGCAATATGATGCATTAGGGAGAGTTAGAGTAGTAGTAATCAATATTGTATATGATGAGTTGAGGAAATTTTTCGTTTCTGCATACTTCCTACAGAACTCGCTCAAGCGAGTGAGAATCGCGCTCGAGCGAGATTGTTATGGAATAGGGGAATCGCCTCTGGCTTGTTTTCGCCCGAGCGGGTGGTAGTCTCGCCCAAGCGAGATTGATGGAGAATCAGGGGTTAGCCCCTGGATCAATTTTGCTCAGGCGGAGGAGTGAGTGCTCAAGCGAGGGGGGAAAGTTTTAGATACTGGACCCTTTTTGCCCAGGCGAGTGATGCCTCACCCAAGCGAAAATCGGCCAGAGATTCACCATCGTTTCTGGAACAATCTCGCTTAAGCATGACATGTCTCGCCCGAGCGAGATTGGTACCTGATGCATATTCCCTTCCTTCGCTCGAGCGTCTCGCTGGCTCGCTTAGGGGTTACTTTCGCATCTCGCTCAAGCGAGGCAAGGCTCGCTCAAGCGAGACCCCTGATGCTTATATTCTCTTTCGCTCAGCTTTTTTTCCTCTCGCCCAAGCGTTATTACGCTGGCTCGCTCAAGCGGATGGGTTCTCGCTTGAGCGAGTGTCACCCTGATGCCTATTTTCTTTTATTTTCAATTGTTTACATTTCCTATGTAATAAATGGAATTAATGCATTATTTTAATGGGATCCTGAACTCTTATGGCTCATGGAACTTCATAAGGTCCTCCTCTTAAATTTTATTTTTGCCACAATTAATTTAATTAATTCTTCTGCTGTTTTTAATTGAACAAATATTATTAAATTATATTTTTTTAAGTACCCTCTAATATCTTCATATATGGGAGTGGTTTATCATAGATCCAGGTGTTGTGTTAACAGCTTCACCACTTATTTCTTTTCATTGATGTATGAGTTATAAAAATGCGAGAAAAATTTTCCCGTATTTCTGGGGCGTCTCACAAGGTACCTGTGAAGCATCACAAAACAACACAATACAACCAACAACATACTTATTCAAGCATAACTCTTATTAATCATATCCCACAGAATTAACCACTAAGAGCTCAATCGATTTCATCCTTAATTATGCATCAATCTATCATATTCACATATTACCTCTAATTAATTAAATTCACCCTCTTTAGCTGGGAACAATGAGCCTTAAACGTAACATGAAAATTTACCCAGTTTACTTAACTCCTTATCCATCTACTCATAACAATTTCATATTATGTAACTCCTTAGCATTCAACTAGTATATTACATAGTTCAGTTAATCATGCTATAGCATACTAACAATCACAACATCTTTACACCACATACCACTTTGATATTCAAATAATACAGTCCATTCAAAAATGGCAAGTCTTTCTCTCTGTTTTTGCATGCGTGAAATAAAGGAGAAAATGAGTTTTTAATACCATCATCCATTTAATTAAATTTTTAAACTTTAATAACCAATTAATCAAATAAGTTATTTAATTCCTTAACATCTAATTATTTAAAATTATATATATATATATTAATCAATAATGATTTCTAAAAATCTAAAATTAATTCGAAGGCAATAATTAATATTTTTCCATTAATCAAAAATTTTTAATTTAATTATTGTAATATCTTGGAAAATTTAGTGAAATTCTGTGTAGTGGAAAAATATTAAAAATTATTTTAGGAATTTATTGAACAATTTTAGGAATTATTGGGGAATTATAAATAATTAAAGGCTGTGAAAGTAAATAAAAATCTAATTGGTGGATTAATTATAAAAAGGAGTAAATGGAATGTGATTTGAAGGAGAGAAGAGTTGGCTTAAACGTTTAAGTGAAACAGTAAATAGAAATAGGGAGGTAACCAGCTGGGGAGGTTACCGGTTGCCCCTGGCTTTAAATAACAGGTTTCTTTTCCCTTCCTCTTTCATTCAGCATTCACGTGGGTCACTATCTCTCTATCTCTTCTCCTTCATCTGATTCCCTCTTCTTCCTCCTTCGTCTTCTTCTTCTCCTCCTTCCTCACACTACGAATTGCATGAGCTGAAGGGAGACCCTGATTGCATCACAACCGAGTGATAAACCCATTTTTGTGACTATGGTCTCAAGGTGAGTCCTCTAATCCGTCTGCATTTGTATTTTCTTGCCCTTTCGTTTCTTGGGTAACCGTGTGGCCATGCATGGCTGTGTGTGGGCCTGTTCTCCACTCCTTTGGTGAGTGTGAGCTCGATGGAGGCTCTTAGAGCTGAGAGTGTGAAGCTAACGGGTTTGTATTCCAACCCATAGGTAGCAGTGAAGGTGTTGGTGCTGTATTCGGAAGAGAAACTATGAACCCTGTGCTGAGAGGGCGTAACCGACACCAGAAGCAGATTATTGAAGCTTGGAACCGAGGTAAGGGGGGTGTTCGGGTTATAATTAATTAGAATAGGACATCCTGTCCGAGTCGTTGAGATATTTGTAAACCGGGTAAGAATTAATGCTGGAAGAAAAGTATGTGAATGTGTATGAATGTATGTATGGATGTGCACACCGATCGGTTTAGGATGGTGTGTGTGTATGAAGAAATATTTGATGTTGTTGCTGAATGAAAGGTATGGATGTATGAGTATGCATGTATGTAGGTGAACACCGATCAGTTTCTGATCGTGTGTAGGTGACTTGGGAAATATTTGATGTTGTGATAATTGAGATGATGCCGAACGAGTGTATATGAATATGTATATGAATGTATATGCATGTATGTGGACACCGATTGGCTTCTGATAGTGTGTGTGGTATAATCCGATTGAAAATTGAAATATTTGATGTTGAGACAATCGGTGTACAGTGGCAATTTGATGAATGGGCTTGACGAGTCGGTCACCCTGTGATGAGAGCACATGCCAGTTTCTGGTAGTTGCATCTGTTGATTATTGATGATATGTAATGATTGAGAAATGTGATTATATGATGATGTGGTATGGGATGGCCGACGGTATATATTACCCTATATTTTTGGCTTCTGTGGTCAAGTCGGACCCAGTTAAGCTACCCAGTGGTCTTTGACCTAGTGGTTGAGGGGGAGACAAGTCAGGCTCGGTGAACTAAGTCGGGTTCACGGGATGTCAAGTTGGACTCCCAGCTGAAGGCCAATTCTTTAGTATCCGGATACTAGGCGTCAATTTTATACGAGAGTCAGTTGTGACAATTGATGAATTTAGTATTGTGATGGATATGATTTGGATATATTGCCGAGTGTAATTTGTTATACCGAGTGGTAAACTGTTATACTTGCAGGATGAGTTGCTTGCTATGTGAATGGCTATAATTGCTGAGTGATTTGCTAAAGTGGCCGAATGAGAATTGTTATATGTATCAAGTACGATTGGTTATATATTGCTGAGTGAAAGTTGATATATTTGATGAGTAAGTTGACATACTTGCCGAGTGAATGTTGATAGAGTTGCTGAGTGAATGATATATATATTGCTGAGTGAAAGTTGATATATTTGATGAGTAAGTTGACATACTTGCCGAGTGAATGTTGATACAGTTGCTGAGTGAATGATATATATATTGCTGAGTGAAAGTTGATGTATTTGACGAGTAAGTTGACATACTTGCCGAGTGAATGTTGATACAGTTGCTGAGTGAATGATATATATATATATATATTGTTGAGTGAAAGTTGATGTATTTGATGAGTACGTTGATATATTTGCCGAGTGAATATTGATACAGTCGCTGAGTGAATGATATATATTGCTGAGTGAAAGTTGATGTAGTTGCTGAGTAAGTTGATATATTTGCCGAGTGAAAGTTGATGTATTTGTCGAGCGAGTGATATATATATATATATATATATATATATATATTACCGAGTAAAAGTTGATATACTTGATGAGTTTGACTTGATAAATTGCTGAGTGCTCTTTGTCATATTTACTGAAGGAATTATTATATTTACCGAATGTGAGTCATTTGCCGAGTGAGACCTTCAATTTGACAATGAAGTAACCGAACAGAGTTTGTATACCTGTGAATTGTCAATTTCCGTTCTAGATTAATTATGATGCCAAGCACTTAACCTTGCTGTTGTTTTCAATTTAGTAACCAGTGACAGGGAGGAGGTCGGAGCTCTGGAGGTGCGCTAAGCGGGAGACCGATGCCAAGGCCTGAGTGATTTTGAGTAAATTGTGTAATATATATTTATATATTGAGTTTTCCGTATATGTGGTGTTACATGTGTGCTGAACTAAGTTTAAATTGGGTGTTAATCTATGTTATATTATAATTGATATTCATTTTCACAAATGGTTGTTGTAGCCAAGTTTGGTACCGGGCGAATATTTCCCGAGCGCATTTATCCTTGTCTGAGCGAGTACCAGTCGGCTTGGTGTCTATTTCGTTCCTGTGGGAATCCCTCGTTCCCTTTTCGCGTGAAGAAAAGTATAATGATTCCGAGTGATGAAAGGTGAGAATGTTTCCGAGTGACTTATGCCCGGGATAGCCTTTTCTGAGTAAAGTAAAGTTAGGGTATTTTCCGAGTGGGGATACTCGGAGGAACCCTTACCGAGTGAAGGAGATTAGATTATCCCCGAGTATAACTATTCCTGAGTGAAGAGTAGGAAGGGGTCAAGTGTGGTATGCCCATGTGAATGGAAGTTGAGAGTTATCTGAGTGAACCTTTTCGGAATGATGTGAGGTTAAGCTGTTACCGAGTGATACATACCCAAGTGGGCCTATTCCTGAGCATAATCCCGACTTGAGTTTCCCGTGTATGTCTTGTTCGCTTAGGATTAATGTGTGGCATTCGCTTAAGCGAGTCGGCACTCGCTTAAGCGACTCTCAGAATTCGCCTAGGAACATTGGGGTCTCGCTCAGGGGAATAACCCTCTGTCTTCTCCTTCTTCGGCTGTTTCTAACTCAACCTTATCAATGAACGTACTTCGGATCGAATAGTATTTTACGAACGTTTTTATTGTTTTAAATATACTTATGGATACTATTTTATATTTATACTGAGTTGGATCATTTCTGATCGGTCATTATTTTAATATACTTTTAGTAAAGGATTTATTCTCAATTGGCTTTGTTATTCTGAGTATGATTTTATTATTTAGAATGTAATTAAGAAAAATAAATATTATTTTACATTAAGGCCGAGTGGATTGTTTATTAAATGTGAAAAATCTATTGCGAAAAATGATTAAATTGACAAGGGATGTCAGAGTTGGTATCAGAGCGGTTCTTTCTAGAGCCGGGTGCATGGGTCGACTTAGTGATTGTGTGAGTCCTATACTAGGCTGTTTGCATTCTATTGCATTGTGTTTGTGGTTGTTTGTGCAGCTTGGCATCCTTCCCTTGACACTCCAGCGACGTTGTATTTTATATGTGTGAGGTAAATATCCGACTCCCTGGTAGAGCATTGGTTATTAATGGCAATGTGTTTGTCCATTGTAGAATTACTTTATGGTTGAGGGAATTGGTGGTGAATGATTTATATTAGAAATATAAGACGGTATAATACAAAGGCAAAAATATATGAATAGTGGCTTATAATATAAATGATATCTGAAGCGGTTAGGTGTATATATATATATATGAGCGGACATTTAAAACGTAGGTGACTTACAAAAATTAAATTATGTAATGAATTATAAATGACGACTGACTTTGTAGCCGCTAGTGAATTGAAAGTCGCGTAAATGGTAAGAGTTTAATACTATATGGAATACAATAGTAGGGCAGTGATGATGAATAATTCGAGTTAACAATGTATTAATAAGGTTAATCTTCTTAGGAGGGGTGATCCTTCTACATTGCCTCTATCGAGATAGCTTAAGTGAATGTTATCGGTGTGTTTTACACAGGCCATTAAGCAACTAATTATCAGGCATTAAGGAGAAATTTTGAAGGGGTGATGGATAACGGTGATTGAATACTTTGGATAAGTCTAAGGTTGGTAGTCAGATAATAGTCTTTATACAGTTATTAGTGAAATGACACCTGGAATAGTTAAACGAATGTAGTATGTGGGATGACGGTCAAATGAAAGTGATGTGAGGTGGAGCATTGTTGATTGAGATTCTACCTCGACGTTGATCTTAGAAAGAGTGGCAGTGGCTGGCCACCCTGGACTCTTTCTAATGTTAACTCAATGTAGAGTCGGCTGGTAGGTCGAGGAGAATGAATAGTATCATGATCAGTTGAAATGCGTGAGATTCTAAGAAGGATGGGTAGACTATTTACTCAATCTTTACATAGCCTTAGTTACGGAACATTGAACTACTAAGACTGATCACCTCAGATGGTTACATGAACAACCGAGGCTGTGTGAGATTGGAAAGATAGATGTCATCTTGGTGCCCCGTAGGCATTTATGTAGCAAAATAATGGTGAATGGAGATAAGATCAGGTGATCAGTGAGTGATAGGCGATGAAAGATGAATGTCGTAACACAGTAAGAGCTGTGAGTTACTGGTAAATTTTAAAAGGGGAGTGATAAGTTAAGAAGGTAATTGGATGACCTAAATACATTATAAGGTATGCTGAGTGAGAAACTAACATATATTTAGTAAAATTAATAAAGTGAGATAAGATGGGGTGCGTACTTATGGTTATTGCTTGTAAGATGATAGCTGTGTACATAAAACGGCGCTGTAATTTGAAGGAATATGAGCGCAATGATTTCAGGAATATAGAATGACTGTATGTGGTGAATGAATAATGGTGAGCGATGTTCCCATGATAGATGGATTTTGGGGATGAAATCCCTTCTTAGGAGGGGTGGATGTAACATCCCGGACAATTTAGTGAAATTCTGTGTAGTGGAAAAATATTAAAAATTGTTTTAGGAATTTATTGAACAATTTTAGGAATTATTGGGGAATTATAAATAATTAAAGGCTGTGAAAGTAAATAAAAATCTAATTGGTGGATTAAATATAAAAAGGAGTAAATGGAACGTGATTTGAAGGAGCGAAGAGTTGGCTTAAACGTTTAAGTGAAACAGTAATTAGAAATGGGGAGGTAACCGGCTGGGGAGGTTACCGGTTGCCCCTGGCTTTAAATAACAGGTTTCTTTTCCCTTCCTTTTTCATTCAGCATTCACGTGGATCACTGTCTCTCTCTCTTCTCCTTCATCCGATTCCCTCTTCTTCCTCCTTCGTCTTCTTCTTCTCCTCCTTCCTCATGCTACGAATTACATGTTCTGAAGGGAGGCCCTGATTGCATCACAACCGAGTGATAAACCCATTTCTGTGACTGTGGTCTCAAGGTGAGTCCACTAATCCATCTGCATTAGTATTTTCCTGCCCTTTCGTTTCTTGGGTAACCGTGTGGCCATGCATGGCTGTGTGTGGGCCTGTTCTCCACTCCTCTGGTGAGTGTGAGCTTGATGGAGGCTCTTAGAGCTGAGAGTGTGAAGCTAACGGGTTTGTATTCCAACCCATAGGTAGCAGTGAAGGTGCTGGTGCTGCATTCGGAAGAGAAACTGTGAACCCTATGCTGAGAGGGCGTAACCGACACCAGGAGCAGATTATTGAAGCTTGGAACCGAGGTAAGGGGGTGTTCAGGTTATAATTAATTAGAATAGGACATCTTGTCTGAGTCATTGAGATATTTGTAAACTGGGTAAGAATTAATGCTGGAAGAAAAGTATGTGAATGCGTATGAATGTATGTATAGATGTGCACACCGATCGGTTTAGGATCGTGTGTGTGTGTGTGAAGAAATATTTGATGTTGTTGTTGAATGAAAGTTGTGGATGTATGAGTATGCATGTATGTAGTTGAACACCGATCAGTTTCTGATCGTGTGTAGGTGACTTGGGAAATATTTGATGTTGTGATAATTGAGATGATGCCGAATGAGTGTATATGAATGTGTATATGAATGTATATGCATGTATGTGGACACCGATTGGCTTCTGATAGTGTGTGTGGTATAATCCGATTGAAAATTGAAATATTTGATGCTGAGACAATCGATGTATAGTGGCAATTTGATGAATGGGCTTGACGAGTCGGTCACCCTGTGATGAGAGCACATGCCAGTTTCTGGTAGTTGTATCTGTTTATTGTTGATGATATGTAATGATTGAGAAATGTGATTATATGATGATGTGGTATGGGATGGCCGACGGTATATATTACCCTGTATTTTTGGCTTCTGTGGCAAGTCAGACCCAGTTAAGATACCCAGTGGTCTTTGACCTAGTGGTTGAAGGGGAGCCAAGTCAGGCTCGATGAACCAAGTCGGGTTCACGGGATGTCAAGTCGGACTCCCAGCTGAAGGCCAATCCTTTAGTATCCGGATACTAGGCGTCAATTTTATACGAGAGTCAGTTGTGACAATTGATGAATTTAGTATTGTGATGGATATGATTTGGATATATTACCGAGTGTAATTTGTTATACCGAGTGGTAAACTGTTATACTTACAGAATGAGTTGCTTGCTATGTGAATGGCTATAATTGCTGAGTGATTTGCTAAAGTGGCCGAATGAGAATTGTTATATGTATCAAGTACGATTGGTTATATATTGCTGAGTGAAAGTTGATATATTTGATGAGTAAGTTGACATACTTGCCAAGTGAATGTTGATAGAGTTGCTGAGTGAATGATATATATATTACTGAGTGAAAGTTGATATATTTGATGAGTAAGTTGACATACTTGCCGAGTGAATGTTGATACAGTTGCTGAGTGAATGATATATATATTGCTGAGTGAAAGTTGATGTATTTGACGAGTAAGTTGACATACTTGCCGAGTGAATGTTGATACAGTTGCTGAGTGAATGATATATATATATTGCTGAGTGAAAGTTGATGTATTTGACGAGTAAGTTGACATACTTGCCGAGTGAATGTTGATACAGTTGCTGAGTGAATGATATATATATTGCTGAGTGAAAGTTGATGTATTTAACGAGTAAGTTGACATACTTGCCGAGTGAATGTTGATATAGTTGCTGAGTGAATGATATATATATTGTTGAGTAAAAGTTGATGTATTTGATGAGTACGTTGATATATTTGCCGAGTGAAAGTTGATGTATTTGTCGAGCGAGTGATATATATATATATATATATATATTGCCGAGTAAAAGTTGATATACTTGATGAGTTTGACTTGATAAATTGCCGAGTGCTATTTGTTATATTTACTGAAGGAATTATTATATTTACCGAATGTGAGTCATTTGCCGAGTGAGACCTTCAATTTGACAATGAAGTAACCGAACGGAGTTTGTATACCTGTGAATTGTCAATTTCCGTTCTAGATTAATTATGATTCCAAACACTTACCCTAGCTGTTGTTTTCAATTTAGTAACCAATGACAGGGAGGAGGTCGGAGCTCTGGAGGTGCGCTAAGCGGGAGACCGATGCCAAGGCCCGAGTGATTTTGAGTAAATTGTGTAATATATATCTATATATTGAGTTTTTCGTATATGTGGTGTTACATGTGTGCTGAACTAAGTTTAAATCGGGTGTTAATCTATGTTATATTATAATTGATATTCATTTTCACAAATGGTTGTTGTAGCCAAGTTTGGTACCGGGTGAATATTTCCTGAGCGCATTTATCCTTGTCCGAGCGAGTACCAGTCGGCTTGGTGTCTATTTACTTCCTGTGGGAATCCCTCGTTCCCTTTCCGCGTGAAGAAAAGTATAATGATTCCAAGTGATGAAAGGTGAGAATGTTTCCGAGTGACTTATGCCCGGGAGAGCCTCTTCTGAGTAAAGTAAAGTTAGGGTATTTTCCGAGTGGGGATACTCGGAGGAACCCTTACCGAGTGAAGGAGATTAGATTATCCCCGAGTATAACTATTGCTGAGTGAAGAGTAGGAGGGGGTCAAGTGTGGTATGCCCGTGTGAATGGAAGTTGAGAGTTATCCGAGTGAACCTTTTCGGAATGATGTGAGGTTAAGCTGTTACCGAGTGATACATACCCAAGTGGGCCTATTCCTGAGCACAATCCCGACTTGAGTTTCCCGTGTATGTCTTGTTCGCTCAGGATTAATGTGTGGCATTCGCTCAAGCGAGTCGGCACTCGCTTAAGCGACTCTCGGAATTCACCTAGGAACATTGGGGTCTCGCTCAGGCGAATAACCCCCTGTCTTCTTCTCCTTCTTCCGCTGTTTCTAACTCCACCTTATCAATGAACGTACTTCCGATCGAATAGTATTTTACGAACGTTTTTATTGTTTTAAATATACTTGTGGATACTATTTTATATTTATACTGAGTTGGATCATTTCTGACCGATTATTATTTTAATATACTTTTAGTAAAGGATTTATTCTCTATGGGCTTTGTTATTCTGAGTATGATTTTATTATTTAGAATGAAATTAAGAAAAGTAAATATTATTTTACATTAAAGTCGAGTGGATTATTTATTAAATGCGAAAAATCTATTGCGAAAAATGATTAAATTGATAAGGGATGTCACAATTATCCGGGTTGTTACACTATGTTTGGCAAAATAAAAATTATGGTGATGTTAAAAGCTAACGAGAACATGTGTTAAATGCAAAAAAAATCTGGTGGTGTTAAAAATAGAGTTCTTTAAGAAAATTAAAGGGCTGAATTTTTAATATTAATTTTTGAGAATAAAATATAAGGTTGGATTTTATAAATAAATTTTTGTGAGACTTTAATTTAAAGAAGTTTTATAAAAATTTAAACTAATTAAGAAGTGTTTCAAGGCTAAAATTTTATATTAAAATTTTGACTAATGAATTTTAGTAATTTTGAATTTTTATAAGTTAATTATGGATAAAATAAAATAAGTAAAGTTTACTAGATAATTTTATAAGAGTACTTAAGTACTAAAGTTTATAAAGTTTTAAATGATTTAAGAACTCTTAAACAAAATGCTTTTGAATATTTAATTGCTTAAGAACAAAAGAAATTTTATAAAGGTTAAAGAGAATAATTGATTTTTAATGAAAGGGGTATTAAAATAATTATTAAATTCTAGAATTTATGTGAATTAGTTAATTAGGTACTAAAAATAATAATTATTAAATCTTAAGAATTTATTGGGATTATTGAAATTGTAAGGGTTGATTATTTGAGCTCCAAAATTATGATTTTTAAGTAGCGTTTAAATTATTAAAATAATTATTGTTAATTTAGAAATTTTTGGCTTTGGAAACCATAAATTGGTGATTAACTCGGAGCGATCCAGGAGTGCTCGAGCTTCAGGAATCGAGAATTCCAGGTAGGGGGAGCATTATATCTTAAATGTATAGATTATGAACGAATAGAGGTATATATGCTTATTTATATCGATAAATTTGATATTGATTGATTGATACTTGATGAATTCTATGATGATGAGGATGTTATTTATGGTCGTTAGTGATATACCCCTTAATTGTTATTGTTGGTTTGACTGACAATTTTTAAATATGTTGGTTCCGTTCATATGTATGCGTTGATGATGAATTGATGATTATAATTTTAAATTGCATGATGTTATAATATTTGAATATGATATTAGTTGTCGATCATTGAAACTGGGCATGAGGTTGCCATTATTATTATATGTTGTTGATGATTATTAAGCTTAAGGTAGCTTAATTGTGATCATGGACTGATTGGAATTATTAATTGTTGCATGTTATGCTTGTTGATATGGTATGGTGAAACCCTTAGTGATGGTAATCAGGTGGTCTATTGATGATTGATAATTATTTGGCATAACATTTACATTCAGACGGATATAGGACTGTAGGGGGCTTGTGATGCCGGGCTAGATGGGAGGACGACCTGATGGTAAGACACAGACCCCGTGGTGGTTTCTTTGGATTCCATAGCCGCCTTTGAGTTGGACTCAAGGTCGGCCCGTAACACCGAGTTGAGTTACTGCTGTCACTGAGAGTGATTGATGTTACATTATGGGTGAGCGATTTGGTACCTGTAAAACGGCCAAATCAGCTGGGAGCTGAGATATATTATTGTGTAATTCCCATCATTAGGGTCGGATCCGCGTGTATATGCATATACATATAAGTATTGTGATTCTGAATGTTATGGGATAGCTCATAGTATATAATGATTGTAGTTGATTACATTTAAGATAATGTAATTGTATTAAATGACAGTGTGTGGTAATGTTTATGATGAATTATCGATTGTGTTGGAACTGGATATTTGCTTAGTAAATTATGTTGAACCTAGTTCAGTACCTGTCATTTAATATATATATATATATATATATATATATATATATATATATATATATGCTCACCCCTAAGTTGCCATTTTTCAGTGAATGTGGACCGAGGCGATGCTTGGTAATTCTCGGTTGGAGTCGTTGTGGTCTTGGAGACCCATATATATATATATATATATATATATATATATATATATATGTATAGCTAATGGGTATAGTATCTCCTTGGCTAACACTCTTGATATGTATGTTATATGTTCTTTTGTATAGTGGAAATAGGTAGCTGATAACCTCACTGGAGGTTTAGTAGTTGTTTGATTTCTAATGACTTATGTTAAAGAATTAGTAAACTTTAAGGTATGTTATGTTATCGAATTATAAATTCTACCTATAGGTGTTTGGGGTTTCCACACGACCGGATTGATTCGCTTAAAATTAAAAAATTTCCCCGTATTTTATTAATAGAGTGTCACATATATATTAAATAAATAAAATATTTTTATTAGTGGTTGTGAATCAGATTTCATTAATTCCAAATTTATTATGAATTAATTTTGAATTATAATTTTTCTATTTGTAATCCTGAATTAATGACCATATCAAATAAATTAGTTGATTATTAAATACTTTTATTTAAATAATATTAATAATTAATTTAAAAATATTTTATTTAATGAATTAAAATTATTTTCAATAATTAAAAAATAAAAACAATAAATTATTAAATTAGATAATAAATTATTTCAAAAATATATTTTATAGATATATTAAATAAATATAATATTTTTATTAATAAGGTGTGAATCAGAATTTATTAATTACTGAATTTATTATGAATTAATTTTGAATTATAATTTTTCTAAATTCTAAACCCGAATTGATGATCAAATCAAATAAATTAGTTGGTTTTTGAATACAGAAGGTATCCTCAAATTTTGGTGGTGTTAAAAAGTCATTAGGTTTTGAGGTTGAAGAAGTTAAAAATTCAAGGAAAAAAAGGTGTTGTCAAAAAATACTTTTAACATTTGTTGTTTCTCCTTTTTTACACCGGTTATGCATCCCGTGTAAAAGTACCCTTGATTCCCTTGTTTTATTTTATTTTAATTTATTTAATTCTTTAATTGTTTTATGTAATTATTGATCTTATTCTTAACATTACTTTTAAAATATGATATTTAATCTAATAATTTCATGTTTTATTTAATGTGAAAATATTATATTATTTCTTTTAATCACTTCAATTATTTTTATTATTACATTATTTTGTTGTTTTATCGTTCATTGGGATTTTTAAATGGTCAATTTAAATCCCAAAAACATGAAACATTTATTCTAAAATTTTTAATTTTACTGTTGCATATTGTATCTAAATTTTAATTAAATATAAATTCAAATTAAGTATTAAAATTAGTATGACTTTCCTATAAAAAATCAGTATGTATTTCTTTTATAATACTTATTTTGATATTTGATATTGTATTAATTCAACAATAGTTATTAACAAACATTTTTAGTATTCAAAATATTTATTCTTAAAATTTATATTCATAATATTAAGGTAAATATTTCTATTAAAATTATTTATTTTATATTATCATTTGTATTATTTAATATATTTTATATGTTTTATGTCACACCCCGATTTTCATAACTCGAATATGATGTAATTAAGATAATTAATTTAATAAAAGTGAGAATAAATTTTTCGCGTTTGAAAGAGGTTTAACACTTCAACAATTACATCAAGACCCGAACCATAGAAAACGAAGAGTGAGAGTTTTAAAGTTTTTAATAAACTAGATCGATAAGGAATAGCTCAATTTGATATATGATATAACAGAGTTACAACAGAAAGGTTCGTATACAGGGCATAAGCCTCATCTCATATACGAAGATATGAGAGAGGACCCATAAATTAGGAAGGAAGTGAAGAAATCAAAATTTGGACCACTCGCTTGAGCGAACCATAACTTGCTTAAGCGAAAATAACACCACTCGCTTGGGCGAGAGAGGGTTCGCTTGAGCGAACCACTTAATACTATCAAACCCTTCCATTCGCTTGAGCGGGCACCAGCCGCTTAAGTGAAATTACTCTAATACCTAAAACACACACCACTCGCTCGAGCGAGCCACCCTCGCTTGAGCGAATTTCTTCTAGTAACCAATGTTAATTATTTCGCTTGAGCTAGACATCCCCGCCTAAGCGAAAAACGTCCAGAACCATTTTTACATTTCCTCGCTTGGGAGAGCCTTCACTCACCTGAGCGAGATTATCACAGAACAGGCTCCTCTGATTCTCACTCAAGTGAAGCTCAGCTCGCTTCGGTGAAAAATGACCAGAAACCAACCATCAGAGACACGAAGGCCTCGCTTGGGCGAGAACTATCTCGCCTGAGCGAGATTATTAGCTTTTGCCCCAAAACTAAGTTTTTCAAGTTTTCAAGGGATGACACTTATCCCTAAATGATAATTTGGTCCAAAACACCATTTAAAACACCTTTTAACAATCATTTGGGACCTACTCCACTAAGTCCTACCTATCCATCTTGATCCTAGATCATCACATACAAGATTACCATTTAATGAACATTGTAGCATAACCTAACGTTCCAATTTGACATAGGGGCCTATTTGGCCACTACTACACATACACACAAGTTCCAAATGAGTAATATGACCTGTTGACATACTCTATACGGATTAATTATCAGTGTATGGAAATATGGCATACCCACTTCCTGAATTCAATCACATATCAAATATATATCATCATAGATTTATTTTTATCATCAATCAACTTAATTCAAAAAAACCAAATTGTTACAATTAAGTCATACGAGCCATGTAGGCCTAATTTTCCTATAGGACCTACCCAAAAGGGTCACACAATTCAACTCAATAGTATTATTGACTAAAACGAGCAAGCGCCATACAACACATATAAACATCAAAATTTACATATATTGTCGGCCACGGCCCTAGGCTTCTACTTCCATATTTACCTTCTTTCAAAAGGCTCCACCTTCAAAAGACTTAGGTTTCTAGAAGAACCTACATCAACTTTTGAAAAATGACAACTAGGAGGTTAGTAACATAAACCAAATGAGTTAATCTATACATTATGATAATATGTACATACATATTCACCAACACACATCATAAGTATACCACATGTTGTCAACATACAACTAAAAAAACACTTGTTAGCGACGGCCACATGCGGTCGCTAGTTCATTCCAACGCCGTCGCAAATAGCTTTAGCGACGATATTTCAGACAGCCAAAGACCCGTCGCTAAAACGTTTGTCGAAGATAGATCCGCGACCACAGGTTGGCCGTTGCTAAAATGCCGACGCCATAACACCTTCGCTAACATGGTCTCTGCTTTACTGACTTCAGTCGTCGCTGACTGATCCCGTTCAGCGACCAGCAGAAGCCGTCGCTGATGATTCCCACATAGCGACGGCGTTATGACGTAGCTATTAGTAGCCATACAGCGACCACTTCTGGCCGTCGCTATTAGTAGCCATACAGCGACCATACAAATCCGTCGCTATTAGTAGCCATACAGCGACCACTTGAATCCGTCGCTATTGGTAGCCATACAGCGACCACCTTTTTTCGTCGCTAATGGGATTGTTAATATATTTTAATTGGTTATATATTTATAAGTTTTGTTAATTTAACTTTAAAATAAAAATGTTGATTAATATTTTCTATTGGCTGATAAAATTTTATAATTAAATTTGAATAATTTTTATTTTAATATTAAATTATTATTAAAAACAAAATAATGGATTAAATTTAATTATCAAATAGGTTGAATTATTAATGATAATCACAATAAGGCGTTTTTCTTTGAATTTTATTACAAATAAATATTGACATAATAAATGAAGAATGACAAAATAAATACTGAATGGAATATAATATAAAAACTATAAATCAAATATACAATGGGTATACATAATAAAAATACAATCATGGTGGTGGGGGATCCTGTGGTGATGCTGGTGGCGCCTGGGAAGTGAGGGGAGGTAGCCTCGCCATCAACTGCATCAGTAGCTCCTGTTGTTGAGCAAGTTGCCAACGAGTCTCTGCGTGCTGCTCCTCGGCCCGCTGTCGGTCCGCCTTGACCCGCTCCTCCAAAAGCTGCCACTGACGTCGCTCCTCCTATAGCTCGTCATTCAGGTTTTGAATTACCTGAACAACCTCAGTCGGAAGACCAGACGAAGAGGAAGAGGAAGAGGTCTTCCCCTTTTTCGCCAACTACGTGCCGACGCCACCCAATCCAAAGATCCTCCCTTTCTTGTTCACACCACCAACAGCCTCCATATAGATGGCGTTGTCGTCGGAACAAGACAGGGTGGGAGGAACCTCCCCTTTAGGAGTCGAAGCCACTAGGTCCGCCTCCTTCTCGGCCCTCCTGGCCTGATACGCCTCCTGTAAATTCAAAAACACTGATAGGATTAGTAAGCTGATTTGTAAATTATAAGCATGTGTAAGTTAAAAGTAAATACCACTAGATCTATAGTCTTCTGGTTCACCCATGCACCGGCTTTGTTCTTCTTGGTCATTTACATGACCTCAAACAAAGAAGGCTTCCGGTGCTCCCTCAGCTCCTGTGGTGGAGAAAAAACATTGAGATTATTATTTGTAAACATGTCAAACGAATCATAATAGAAATGTTTAACATAAATATACTTACAAATTTTTTCTTGTGCTCGAGGGTTGAAATGCTACCCTCAGTGTAAACTGAGGCTGCAGCATCGGCGGCTCTGTTTTCCTTGTTTTGAGCACTCGCCTGCTGGAACGGGACACTGCCCCACTTCTGGATCATCCCGTCCCAATGGTCCTCGGGGATCCAACGAGGGCGCCCACCCTTGTCCCTCACCTTCCAAAGGGTACTCTTGATGATTTTGGAGGTCTTTGTGGCAAAGACTTTCCTAATCTCATCAATCATACCCTCTGTCCACTGATAATCACGCTGTAAAATGAAATGAGAATTCAAAATTAATAAGAGGTCTATTTTACAAATCAAATCACAACAAATTGATGTGGTAACTTACCGAGAAGGTGTCAAACCACCTATCTTGGACAACCTTCCCAGCATCTGTCCAAGATATATATGGACCTTCAAAACCTTAGTAATCGCTTTGGTAGTGCGACTACTATCAACAAAGCTGTAATGACAACAATTATAAGTGAATATAACAACATACAATCTAGGGAGACTCCCAAAATTCCGACAGAGTCTCCCCTGTAAATGTAACATTTCCAAGTTTAAATAGTTACCCTGTTATAAACACAAGAGTTCCCAGTACAATTCAATCTGTACAAGTACTAATTAAAGTAACGTACAATAAACCAACAAGTCTTTCCACTAAAGTACAAAATAAAGATCCATACAAATAACATAAAAGTATTTGAGTTTTAATGACTTACTCGTCTCTGGCCGGCATGGGTACTAACATGGGTAGAGGAGATGCCATAGATGGGGTGGCCTGATGGCCAGGGTCCTCTAAGCCACCAACTCCAGGAGTCTACTCTGGGGTGGTCAGCTGTGCTGGTGATGGGGTGGTCAGCTCTGGTGATGGAGTGGTCTGCAGTGGTGGTGATGGAGTTGTCTGCACTAGTGATAGAGTGGTTCTCTGCCCTGGGGTGGGAGTCCCCAGATGGGCTGCCGGGGTCCTGGACCCACCACCCCTACTGAAGGGTAGTCGACGTCCCGTCATCTATGGATAAAATCATGAAAAGAACGGTTAGTCTCAGGATATATATAATCCTATGTATATATGTTTAACAACTACATACTCTGTGTCTGTTTCAGTTTCAAATCCCCCCAATTTCAGTGTCACTGTGGTTATCTGTTTGAACAACTTCATCAGTACCCAAATCATCCCTAGACCGTTTTGATCGAGAGATAAGGTCTTTGTCAATGTGTTCACCCCCCGTAGTGGCGAGTGTCTCATCCATTATGACTGGATCAATGTTGAACAACAAATTACCATCGTTGAGCTCGTGTGGTGCAAGATGATAAGCGTCATCGACCTCCTCAGAGACATTGTCAGTGATCTGACTATGGGCCTTGGCCTTGATTACTGCATACCAGTCCCGATGTCCTCCTGGGAAGTCGGTGTAATAAACCTGCTCAGCTTGTTGGGCAAAAATGAAGGGATCAAACCCTTTATATCTACCATTTTTTTTTACCTCAACTAAGCCGTAGTTGTTGTCAACCTTTGTTCCAACACCGATTGTGTTGTCGAACCAATCACATTTGAATAGAACAATATCTCTTCTTAGTCGTCCAGAGAACGAAACTTGACAATCTCTGTCAGCACTCCATAAAAGTCTTCTTCTAACTGTCCGGCGGTGCCTCTAACACAAACCCCGTAGTTATGGGTACGCATCCCTTCACTCCATTGAAAAATATTAAACTTGTAGCCATTTACATAGTAAATAGGCCATTTTTTAACAGTTTTCACCAGCCCCCAAGAAAGGGCTTGGAGTAAAGAATCTTCAATATGGTTGTTAGGGTCTTGTATCTATGTACAACATAACAAATAGGTCATCGTTAGATACTGGGAGTTAGAAGCATAGATAAAAAAACTCGGTATACGGGTCTTATGTGTTGTGCGAACCAACCAACAAACTTGGATGACACCTCACTATGAATTTGGTCATCAGTTAAATCATTTTGCTCAAGTTTTAGCATATCTGCATATAAGCTATTTAAAGGAAACAAAGTTAGAAACTATAAAAGCTAGGTTTAGAATGTAACATATAACTTTTATGACTTACTCAAGAAAGGGTTCCACTTCTAGGCAATTTAGAAGAATGTACAAGTGAGCCGCCTTTTGATCTTTCTCATCAATGTAACATTTTGTGAGCTTGCCCCCCGGATGACCAGGATAGTTAAAAATTGATATTTGTTCATCAAACCCTGTGTGGGTGGCTACCCCAAGATTGCGGGGAATTCTACTCATTCTAGTTTCTATCTCCGTCGAAAAATATAAAGAAGCAAAAGTTGTCATTTCTTCGACTAAGTATGCCTCACAAATTGATGCTCTAACGCAGGCTTTGTTTGACACTTTGTCTTTTAAAGAGCGTAAAAATCTTCAACATTATAAACAAATGTTTAGTTAGAAAATACTATTATAAGAAGTGTTTGTAAGGAAATTAAAGAGTTCTGGCGTTCACCTTTCGAATGGATACATCCAACGATACTGCACCGGGCCATCAACCAAGGCCTCGTACGGTAGATGGATAGGCAAATGCTCCATCGAGTCAAAAAAACTTGGTGGGAAAATCTACTCTAACTTACAAATCAATACCAGGATAATTTCTTCCATCTTCACAAGTTTCTCCACTGTCAACGAAGTTGCCGTCAACTCCTTAAAGAAGTGACTCAACTCAACCAACGGTTTCCAAATAGGCTTCGGTAAGGCATGAAACGCGTACGGGAGTAGTTGTTGCATAAACACATGGCAATCATGACTTTTCATGCCAAACACCCTGCCCTCCTTCACGTCGACACATCTACTCAAGTTAGAAGCGAATCCGTTAGGCAGGGTCAACCCATTCATCTAAATACATACAACAATCTATTGCGGTCTAGTTAAAACATATTTTGCATGGGGTTTAAACATTCTTCCGCGTCCCGCATCCTTCAATTCCAACTCCTTCCTAGAACACCAAATCGAAAGGTCTAGACAACTCTTCTCATTATCCTTTGTTCTCCCTTTGATGTCCATAACAGTGTCAAAAATATTCATGAAAACATTACGTTCAGTGTGCATGACATCAATGTTGTGTCTTAACAACAAGTCTTTCCAATATGGCAAATCCTACAAGATGCTCTACTTCACCCAGTGGTGTTCCTTACCATAACCCGCAAACTCCTTAACACTCTTGTCTCAGATGTAGGGATACTCTTTGACCCTCTGCCAAACCCGTGCACCGGATAACCTACGGGGTGGAAGTTCATTAACAACCTTGTTCTTCTTAAAAGTGGTTTTGTTTCTCCTAAACGGTTGATCCAACGGTAGAAACTTTCTATGACAGTCAAAGAAACTTGTCTTGCCACTAACAGGGAGTGATTCCCCCCCGGTATGTTCCATGCATACAGGGCAAGCAAGCTTCCCAGACGTTGACCATCCAGAAAGCATACCATAGGCCGGGAAGTCGTTAATAGTCCACATCAAAACAACACGCATCATGAAATTTTTCTTCAAAGACGCATCGTATATCGTTACCCCGACATCCTATAATTGTGATAACTCTTCAACCAACGGTTGCAAAAACACGTCTATGTTCGCCTTTGGATTTTTGGGTCTTGGAACCAGTATAGATAGAAACATGACCTCCCTCTTCATACACATATCAGGAGGTAGATTGTATGGGGTTAGTATGACTGGCCAACAAGAGTAAGCTCTTCTGTATTGACCAAACAGGTTAAACCCATCAGTACATAAGCCAAGTCTTATATTGCGCGGCTCGCCAGAAAAGTCCGGATATAGCTCATCCAAACACTTTCATGCTTTCACGTCAGAAGGATGGCATAGAAACCCCTCTTGTGTTTGGTTCAGAGCATGCCAACGCATGTGTTTTACCATGGACAATAAGGCATACAGGCGTTGAAGACGCGGTGTTATAGGGAAGTACCATATTTTCTTCCTGGCCGTCCGGGTTACCTTCCCTCTCCTTTTAACGGTTTTGTAGCGTTCCTCATTACAATGTAGATATTTTGTGACACTCTTATCTGCAAACTCATTTCTGAACAGCATACATCCGCCAACACAACACTCTATCTTCACACAACCCAACCCCAAGTTTGCCACTTGTTTCTTAGCATGGTACATGTTTGTTGGCATTCAATGATTATTAGGTATGGTGGAGCCCATCAGATTGACCATCCTATTAAAACAACCTCCAAAAAGATTATAATCTGCCTTTAGGCTCAAAGCAGCTAGGGAGGCAGATAACTCAGTGTGACTCTTGCACCCGTCCCACAATGGAGTCTGAGCCGCCACTAACAAATCATAAAATCTCTTTACCTCGGGATTAGGATCCTCCTCCACATTGTCATCCTCATTCCCTACTTGGTCATCATGTTCTAGCATACACCCTGTGGAGGGTCCAACATGATCCATCACCATTTGTTCTATGTTGTTGTACATATCCCTATTTCCTTCAACCTCGTAGTAAGACTGTTGCACGGTTACGCCTGATGGTCTAGGCGGTAACTGCTCACCATGGTTGTACCAGCAGTGGTATGTTTCCATGAACCCTTTCTTAGTTAGGTGGCACATGACATCATCCGCGTATTCAAAACTCATGCATTTGCACCTTGAGCACGGACAATGAATCTTCTGAGTCGCTTCAAATCCAAACGTGTTTGTCATAGCGAACGGAATGAACTCCAATAGCCCCATCATAAACTCCTCAGTCACTCACCGACTGTGATCTAGTTGGTTGTACATCCATCGCCGATTTGTCGGTACCTCCATTTACAATATCTAACAAGCACGATTTCTGTTACTTTAAATTATTTAAATTTTATTTGACTATCGGTTATGAATCACTCTTTATCTCTTTGATGTTGCAAATTGGTGGGGCCCTATCCCATTTGGGATGAATATGCAACCATCCGTAACCCATCGATGTTGTATGTGGTCTATCTTGTGTCGTTGATGTTCATTTGAAATTTCGGCAGTATTTTGCATTAGTCCCCGAGTACACAGAGATACGTACGGTATAAAACACCACACACAGACATGCACCCTGGGGACAATACGAAACACCATAACCGAAATTTCAAATGAACATTCAACGTCTCAAGATAGACCACATACAACATTGATGGGTTACGCCCTACTGGTTACAAATTCATACCAAACTGTCCAACCGAGACAATTCAAGATCCAACACAACATGGGCTGGTTGTTTTGAAACTTGAACAGGAATCTAATGGGTATACACACGACTAAACCCTACATTTTTAAAGTTGAGTTTTATTTTTTAAGCTCCCTAAGAAAGGGAGCCTGCCAAAATTTTGGCAGAGTCTCCCCTGTAAACTAGACATTTCCCAAATTTAAAAATGGCCTGTTACATACAGAAAACTTCCCAGTATAGATAAATATATATGCTACGCATTGTATATGATATTGAGAGTTATGAACACCAAATCATGTTATCAGTACATAAAACCAATGCCTAATGAGCTCTGCTCTCCACTAACAAACAACATTACACATGCATACAAAATCATGTTATTAGCACACAAAGCCAATGCCTAATGAGCTCTTCTCTCCACTAACAAACAACATTACACATGCATAAAAAATCATGTTATCAGCACACAAAACCATTGCCTAATGAGCTTTGCTCTCTACTAACAAACAACAATCGACATGCATACACATAATGAGAAAGTCAATGTTAGGGGATTACCTGGGGAAAAAAGTCAGGGATGAATATGAAGCTGTCGACAAACGATCAGAGACCACACGTAATGTAACATCCATGTTTTTAGTAGCAGTCTTAATCTTGTAAATTTTGAAGTGTGGAAGTTCTGTAAGTGATAATAAGTAAATAAAATACCCTGCAGGTAGTCTGTAATATCCCAAAAATTTTATTCTCGTGTATAATCATGGAATTTATTTAGACCATTAATGATATTATCCATTTTTTGAGTGAATCATGTCTGAGATAAGACTGTCCGAGTGAAGAAAGGAATCTGTTTTCAAGTGAGGTATGACCGAGAGAAATTCCGAGTGAAAGGAATCAGTTTCTGAGTGAGGTATGACCGAGAGAAATTCTGAGTGAAGGTTATGTTTCCGAGTGAGGTATGACCGAGAGAAATTCCGAGTGAAGGTTATGTTTTCGAGTGAGCACCTTTCGAACAAAGACGCTTCCAAGTTCCATACTTCCGGGTGGAGTGTCTACGAATGACTCGTTTCCGAATAAAACATTTCCGAGTGAAACATCTTCGAGTGACTCGTCTCTGAGTGACTAGTTTCTGAGTGAAACATCTCCGAGTCAAACATTTCTGAGTCAAACGTCTCCGAGTGAAACGTTTCTAAGTCAAACGCCTCCGAGTGAAACGTTTCCGAGTTAAACGCCTCTGAGTGAAATGTTTCTAAGTCAAACGTCTTCGAGTGACTCGTTCCCGAATGAAACGTCTCCGAGTGAAACATTTCCGAGAGAAGTACTTCCGAACGAAGAAAAACTGATTTCGAATGAGTACTTCTCAGACCAAGATATTTCCGAGAAATGAATTCCCGAGTGGGTTATCTCCGAGTTGAGTGTAACTTTCCCAAATGAGGTGCCTCCGAATGTGACACTTCCGTGTGGGATGGCACCGAGTGAGACATTCCAAGTGGGATAACACTGTGAGATATTTTTGATTTCCTCATGGTATGGCACCGATTGAAATATACCGAGTGAGTCATTTCTAAGGGAAGTACTTCTGGACAGAGAAAGGTTTTGACTTTGAATGAATATATTTCCGAGTTAAAAGTTTTCGGGGGAAGTAAATATCCGAGTGATGAACCCCTTCATTCTATTCGTACTCGGGTGTCTTAAAGTTGCCGAGAGTTTGTGCTCGGAATTTCCTTCGACTCCGAGTGATATTTCCAAGTGGAACGATTTCTGAGAAAGGACTGAACTTCAACTCCAAATAATCTTTCAGTTGTAAGATTTCTGAGTAATACAACTCCGAATGATCTCTCAGTTGTAAGATTTTCGAGTGACATAACTCCAAATGATCTCTCAGTTGTAATATTTCCGAGTGATGCAACCCTAAATGATCTTTCAGTTATATGAATTCCGAGTGATGCACTGCTGAGAGAAGTATTTTCGAGTGAAGAAAGACTGACTTCGAATAAGTACTTTTCAGTCAGAGATATATCTGAGTGGATAATTCCTGAGTGAATCTAGTCGGAACAAAAAATAGCTCTGACTTTGAAAGAACACTTCAGGCAGATATATATATATCTGAGTAGGATATTTCTGAATGAGTCCGGGTGAGACATTTCCGAGTGATTCATTCCGAGGAAGGAAAGGCTATGTCCGAGTGTTTCAAGCAGAAACATTTTCGAGATCCCCTCCGAATGAAGCAATTCTGAATGAAAGAGGCTCTGAAACTTCTCAGAAAAGAGATATGCCAAAAGTGTCAGAAATGATAGGGGACATGATCAATAGAACTCGACTGGATCAATTTTGGGATAGTGACGCCATTCCTAACCAGTTTTGAAAAGGATTGCTGGAAGAAGCATCCCCACTTAGTGACCGGTCCGCTAGTTCACACAAATCCGAGTATGTTATCACGGACGAGCCACATGTAGGGAAACTTGTATATTTTTACTCCAATCATGTCGTTTGTACATATTTTAATATATCTATTTCAATCATACAAGCTCCTGTACGTAGGCGGCGGAAATGGTCAAAATACAGCTCATTTTCTTATCTAACCTAATATCCCATTATGAAAAAGCTTGTCCCCGACTTGTCTTTTGCATTATTAAATCGATACCATATCTTTTTTCCAAGTCTGAATTCTCAGAACAGCTATAATGAGTAAAACTCTCTCTCTCTCATTTTCCTTTTCTCTGTTAAGTCACTGTGAGATGAAGCAAGAACAATAGAGAACGTACTCATGTAACATCCTAGGTTGATTTATGTTTTTATTTACACCCGGTTAATTATTTCCACAATAAATTTTTCACGTTTAATAAAATTTTAGATCTCAATATGAAATAATATTTACTTTCCTCAATAAACAATCCATTCGGTCTTGATGTAAAATAATAATCACTTCTTTTAATTACATCCTAAATAATAAAATCATACTCAGTATAAACGAAACCGATCAGAGGTAAATCCTTTAATAAAAGTATGATAAGAGTAATAACCGATCAGGAATGATTCAACTCAATTTTGATATAAAGTAGTATTCACTCAAATATATTCAAAATAATGATAAGAGCGTACACAAAATAATATCCGATCGGGAACCCAACTTTTAATAAAGTGAAGTTGAAAATAGCGAGAGGAGAAGAGGAAGAAGAAGAAGAAGAAGACAGGGTCATTCGCCTGAGCGAGGTCCCAAGGTATCAAGGTGTAATTTGTGAGTCACTTAAGCGAGTTCCGACTCGCTTGAACAAATGCCACACATTAATCTTAGTTAACAAGACGCACACGGGAAACTCAAGTCAGGATTTCACTCGGCAAAAGGGTTTCACTCGGTAAAACACTCAACTTCTATTCACTCGGGCATACCATGCTTGACTCATTTTTACTCTCCACTTAGAATGGTTCGCTCGGTCGCAGCTCCCTCGGGGATAATTTAACTTCCCTCACTCGGTAAGAGTTCCTCCGGGTATCCTCACTCGGAAAATACCCTGACCTTACTTCACTCGGGAGAACTCAATTTTCACTCGGAAACGGTCTACCTTTCTTTACTCGGAATCATGAAACACCCTCTTTACTCGGGACAGTTCCCCAGCCAATCTCACTCGGGACATACAACCTTCTACTCAGAGGAGGATTTCTCGATTATCCTTCACTCAGGAATGAATCCGCTCGGTAAAAGACTGTCACAGCAACCACGTGAAAGTATATATACCAAGCATAATATAATATAAGTTCACATCAGATTCAACTTAAGTCAGCACACAGGTGATATTACACACTCGGAAAACTCCTTATACACACATATACATTACACAATTACTCAAAATCACTCGGGCCTTGGCATCGATCTCCCCCTTGGCGCGCCTCTAGGGCTCCGACTTCTTCCCTGTCACTGGTTACTAATTTGAAACAACAATAAGGGTGAGTGTTTGGCATCATAATTAATATAGAACGGAATTTAACAAGTTATATTTATACATAAGTTCCGCCCGATTACATTTTCATCTCTTTTTCAAATCGTCCTTGGCAATTATGATGACGAATTTCACTCAGCCAATATAACGAATTTCACTCGGCAAGTATATCCAATTGCATTCAACAAAGGTATCAATTCATACTCAGTAAATATATTGGATTTTACCCAACAATCTATCAAGTTACACACAGAAAATGTAGCACATTGCACATGGTAAACATATCAACTCAACTTAGCAATTATATTAAATTCATCAATGATCACAACTGACTCTCATACAGAATTGACGCCTATTATCCGGATACTAAAAGGATCGACCTTCAGCTGGGAGTCCGATTTGACATCCTGTGAACCCGACTTGGTTCACTGAGCCCGACTTGGCTCCCCCTCAACCACTGGGTCAAAGACCTCTGGGTAGCTTAACTGGGTCCGACTTGACCACCAAAGCCAAAAACAGGGTAATATATACCGTTGGTCATCCTCCACCACACAGTCACATTCCATTATACATAAATAGGTACATCACTTGCAACTGTCAGAAAATGTCTAGTTCTTACCACATAGGGTGACCGACTTGTCAAACCCATCAATATAATATTCTCACTAAACACCGATTGCCACAGTATCCAAACACTTCAAAGTCATCATTATTACAAACCACACAAACACACACGACCTTTAATCGATCAGTGCCCACAGTCACACATGCATAAATGTACTCACACAATAGCGTTCAATAACATTTTCTTACTCTTGTTCACACAGTTCAATGACTCGGATACGAAGTAAGTCCTATTCTAATTAATCATAACCCAAACACTCCCCTTACCTCGGTTCCAGGCTTCGATGATCTGCTTCTGGTGTCAATCTTGTCCTCTGAGCAATAGGTTCACAGTCTCAGCTCCGTCAGTCAGCCTCTCGTTGTTTAATCTACAACCTACGGGTCAGAATGCAAAACCCGTTAACTCAACACCCTCGGCTCTAAAGGTCACGTTCGAGCTTACACTCACCAAAGGAGTGGAGAACAGGCCCATACATAGCCATGCATGGCCACTTAGTCATCAAAGGAACGAAGGGAACAGGGAAATAAAATGCAACGGATCGCTGGACTCACCTTGAAGCCACAGTCACAAAACTGAGCTTAGCACTCGATTTTGATACAAACGAAATCCTCTCCTAGAGCATGCAACCAACGATGAAGGAGGAAGAAGATGAACAACAACAAAACAAATAAAGAAGAAGAGAGAGAAAAGCAATGGTTCACGCGTGTGGGTGAGAAAATGAGAGAGAGGAAAAAAAGCCTTTTATTTAAGGCCAGGGGCAACCGGTAACCTCCCCAGCCGGTTACCCCCCATTTCTAATCGTCATTTCTTTAATCAATTAACAGCTCCTCCTTCTAATCGCTCCACGTTTAACCAATCAGATAATTTCATTTACATTGGCCATATTTAATTATTTATAATTATTCCATAATTCATAAAAATACCAAATAATATTCTAAAAACAATTAATAATATTTTCTACTACACAAAATTTTTCCTAACTTATCAGGGATGTTACAACTCAACTACTCTAGGATCTTCCATCAAGGCCGGGGGGGTATATTCTCTGGTATTCTAGGGGGAACCGAGTGTTTGGAAAGACTAAGGTACTTCTGGTCCTTACCTTTCCAAGGACAGGTTCGGGAATTGCTGTTAAATTAAGATGCTTTAATGTTTATATATTTATTTTATATATTTTTATTGATATGTATATAATTAATTGGTTGTGTTGATTATTATTAACCATGATGATTAAATGGATATGATCGGTATTGAATTGTGAAAATATTAAGAACCATGGGTGTCTATGTGGATTCCAGTGAGGAAGTCTTGAAAGATGAGATAAACGAGGAAATAATGATGAAGGGTCACCATTTATATCACTGTTGTTATTATTATGATTATGATTACAATTATAATTATAATTATGAATATGATTATTATTATTATTATCATTATTATTATTATTATCATTATTATTATTATTATTATTATTATTATTATTACTAATATTATTATTGTTTTAGTTATGAATAATGAAATAAGGAACATACTACTTACTCTTAAACGAAGCATTATTTTAGCCAAGATATAACCGATATATTTTCTAGAATAAGAATAAAAATAACCTACAACGTTTGAAAAACCGGTGGACCCAACAACTTGAGGACAAATATTATAAGACTGGAAACACATAGATACCCAAGGATCAAATGATAGAACTTAAATAATGCATTTTGCATCATGAAAATATTTTTAAAGGAGTAAAACTAGAGCATACACCTGGTACGCTGGAGGACATTCACGTCCGATCTCCGAGGAGAATCTTGGGAGTACAACCGGGACGGAAAACCAATGGCATCAGAGTCGCGCCTGAAGCCGGGTCAGACGATGCAATTCTGGTGTACTTTGACTAAATGACGGAATGTAACTATGATTGTGTAGAGCCAAGTCCCAAGATAATATAATGATTAGAACCTGTGAGTTCATTCGTACCTTATGATGATTAAATAATGATTGAGGGGACTTGGTGAGCTCCGATCGCTCTAGTATGAAAACGTTGTGCCCAAGAGGCAACTTGAGCAGGACAACTGCCAAAGAATGAGATAATGGTGATGGTGGATTGGTTTATTGGGCCCACATGCATCATGAGACTTAACTAAAGATAAATTATAATAAACCCAACTCATGCATTCCATGACAACATTATTGATTGTTATAGTTGTAAATATGTTAATTGTATATTTATGTTATATTATTTGTTGACTGGATATGTCCGCACTAGGAACCTTCCGGGTCTGGGGTATATACTCACCCTTTCTGATGAATAATAACAGAGGAGCTAGGAAATCAAGAACCGGAGTATGAAGAACAGCAATACGTTGGACCAACTGGGAGCCCTCATTAAAAATAGGATATATGCAGTTGAATATTTATTAATAAAATATGAGACAATGGATGATTGTATCTATTTAAGGGTGCCTATGTGCCCCATTTTATTAAGAGTACAATTACTTATAGTTTTTGAATGACTATGTGAATTACGTACTATTTGCTTCAACTGATCTGCCATTATTTTGTTTTAAAAAAAAATATTCATTTTTTCTAAAAACTTTTAACCTCTTAGTTAAATAGGATAATCCTATAGAAGGATCTATCTTATTTAACCGAGGGTGTTACACGTAACGTGTGCTAGTCTACATGACAAACCAATAAGTGGTTGGACAGTTACAAGTAGCAAGGAAACTAAACAAAGAGAGACACGTAAAGCAAATTATAGATTAAATTCATCATCATGTTATCTCTGCAACTACTTCATTGTTGATTTTCTAAAATATGCTGCTAATTTGGTGTTTGTGTACTGATTCTGAGATTTTGGGGTCTCTTTTAGATCATAAATCTCATCAACCGATCAGAGATGAGAAAATCCTCAAATTAATCCTATGGGTAATTTTAAAATTTCAATTTAGTCTTTAACATTATAAAATGACATTAAATTTAGTCCATTTTTTTAAATTATAAGTGACAGTGAACAATACAACACAAAAGTACTAAAGTGAATTATGTTTTGCAATATCATGGACAAAAGCTAGGAACTACACAGTTTCTGCACACAACTGTGTACCTGAGCTGAGCTCCTCAGAGAGAAATCTCTGCCTAAGGTTCTAACAACATCTAAAAAACTGAGGACTAACACTTCCCCTCATTTTATTTATACAACCCTCTTAATAATAGAAGAAAGCAACCAACTAAAAGAGTAATAATCAAATAATGGAATGAAGTAACAAACTAACAATAGGCTAGCCAAAGGTTTGGACTTCAATTGATAGCCTTTTGAAACTTAAGATTGATGTTGGGTGGACAGGTTCAGATGGTACAAATTTTGGTTTAGTACTTCGTTATTCTAATGATGAGTCTCAAGGAACAACTTATTATGCGAGGAAGAATCAATTCTTTGATGGCTGAATGTTTGGCAGGAAGGTGGGCTTTAAATGTTATTAAGTAGTCGGATGTGGAATGTCCTGTGGTGGCAATAGATTCCTTTGTTATTGCAAGCTTTGAAGGATCATAAAAAATACCCTTCAATTTCTCATTACCTTGTTGACTGAAATGATTTGCTTAATGGTTAAGTTGATAGAATTTAATTTTAATAGAAGAGATTGTAATGGGGTAGCTCATACATTGGCTAGCAAAGCTTTTGATTATCCAAATATGGTTTGGATAGAGGAACCACTAGATTTTATCTCTCTATATAATGTAGCTAGTGTTGTCTAGTTTGTTCTAAATGAAGTTTTTATCTTTGATGTCAAAAAAAAAATTGCTAAGCATAAGAAACCAAGTTATATTCATGGTCCATCCCAATACTAGTTTAACCTAGTTTGGTGCTCCATATACCATGGGTGACTTTAAAATAGTAATTACATTAGAACTTGAGTTATTAATGTCCATGACTTACGAAACGCTAAGAACAAAGAGGTTAGCAAATACCTAATGGTATCAATACAAACAGTCATTCATTACATAAAGTGTATTACGATAGCCTTAATTTAATTAAACGATGTCGAATTTGGAGATATACGGGATTATACAAATTATTTACCCTTTCATTATCATCTTAGAGCAGGCCAAAGGAAATTATAAAAGCAAAGATCATCAATCTGATCGGATTCCACCCATGAAGGTCCTCGGATCAGGACAGTTTCCACTAAATTGAGCTTGTGAAAAATCAAAACCTGGGTTCTGTACAAGGCAAAAACACAATAATAAGAAATAGTATTTTGAGGTACAACAAATAAAAATATGCAACAGCATACTAACTAGTATGATGCACAGAATAAGATTTCAACCTTTTTCGTATATGAACAAAATACACAATTTTAAGCATACCATCAAGTCAGATAGCTAGAATTGGCATTCTAGGATCCATGTCAGCAATTATAGGCTAATACTAGTATTTAGGTAATGATGAAGTGATATGCAAGCAAAACACAAACCAGATAAACTTTGATAGCAACTAAGATTTATGTCATTTGATATAATAGCTAAATCAAAATTTGTAGGTTGACATGACACTACTGTGAAAGGAAAACTAGTAATATGTTATTTGCTTGTTTATTTCAAAATGGAAGGAAGAATGGTTTGAAACAGCAAGAAATAAATACTCAAGCAGAAGGTTCAAATACCAATAAATTCATGACACAACAGACAATCAAAACAGGTAAGTATACATTATCCAAATGTTAGTAAATCCATAAGTGACAACTGGTAATACACTTGGGAGTTACAATGACACAGAACACAACTAAAGTTACTGAATGTGAAAAGTTCATAATGCTTCCATTGAAGATTTACATGATTTAAAATGACCAACTCATAATTATTGAGTAAATGAAGGAGTGAGTCATCATCATGATAGAACAGAAATACATGCCAAATAAACCATGGATTGCAAATGAATTCTTCTTCCAGATAAACCATGGATTGTAAATGAATTCTCCTAGTTCAGACTTCAATCAGTCAATACATACAATACATTACAACAGGCAAGCCAACATAGACCAAGAAAAACAAAGGCAACTATAATGTTCATTACTTACGGTGGCGCACGACGGAGCCGACGGAGAAGACCAATAAAAGCCACACACCATGCCTTGTAGAGGACGTCCTCCACAAAGACGAGACAGAAGACCAAGAACTGAGAAAAGGAACCGATCGTCATCTAATTAGAGGCTCACCGGAGAAGATTTTAACAGTTGTTGGGAGAGGGGAACTTAGGGGGGCATACACACCGGAGACGGGCGAAGATGGAGGGAGTCGGAGAGGGGGAGGGATACGGAGGAGTCACAGAGGGGGAAGGATACAGAGGGAGGGGGAGATTGTCAGAGATGAGGGAGGGAGAGAGATGAGGGAGGGAGGGTTGTTTGTTTTAGGGCAAATGATTAGGGAAAAGGGGTTGACCCTGAAGTAGATTTAACACTTAGCGATGGTAACAACCCGTCGCTATTAAGGTCACTAAAGGCCACCTTGCAAGAGATAAAGCGACGAAATACAGCACCTGGTTGCTAATACTTTTAGAAAATTAATAATATAGCGACGGATAATGACGTGTGTCGCTAATATACCAACACTAGCGACGACTACCTCTGTCGCTCAATTTAGAAATCCCTCCAAAAATTTGAAACCCTTCAGAAACCTTAGCGACAGTAACACTCCGTCGCTGAAGTATCCAAACATAGCGACGACACTACGTTTTCGTCGCTACCTTGTGGACATAGTGATGGCATATGGGCGTCGCTGATGTATCCGAACACATAGCGACTGTAATATACCCGTCGCTATCAGTTGGCACCATACATACGTTGGAGGGAAACCAAAAAAGTGGAGGGAAATAACTGTAGCGACTGGATCCCCGACGTGGTATCGTTTAGCGACGAAATTAGTAACGGTTCTTTACCAATTGTAGCGACGAGGTTATGTTGGTCGCTGAAGCGGTCACTATTTTTCGTATTCAAGGTCCCTTTCATGTTGTGGTCGTTAATTCGGTCACTAATTAGCGACGGCAATTCGCGGTCGCTAACAGAGTATAGCTATTAGTTGTTTTTCTTGTAGTTCAACTGCATCATTATTAATCATCACAATCATTTACTCAAGTTAGTTCACCATACCAACAATCCCCTTCAATTCTTCATTTTCTCACGACCAACATACTCGACATATCACCAGTTATATGCAAATGCTCTTATGGCTAATGCATATGCTCAAATGAATCAATGAATAGTGTCGATCCGACTGTGGGAATATGATATCACAACATGTGTAGGTTAAGCATAGATATGCCATTATTCCCCAACTGTAGTAGTAAATGTGTACACATATATCTTAACTTTTTGCATGCATAATCATAACATTTTACTGGTACCAAACCGTTATCGCCGCCTTGTAGCACTAGTCACCCCGTGACTCACGGATTCAACAATGTTGCCACCACTGCCACAAGTGCTACGGGCCCTTCCCGAACACATCCAGAGAGTTATTTCCCATTGGAAACCACGAGGATACTCGCTCATCAGAGAGCCGCCCACTCACCGGGCCCGCCACATAGGGTTCCTCGTCACCAACTACGGATAGCTTCGTGATTTTAATGAATCACTAGGGAACAACATAAATTTACGCGTGCACTGGGTCGCCCTTCCACTGGACCCGCTTAGTGGAACCCCTAACATTCCACATAGACAGCGTATGATATGTCATGGATGCAAATGTCAATCAATGCATCTCTCACACTATACATCCTAAGAACCACTCCATATCCAACATTATCACCAATATAACATTCATATCAATCACCACCAATACATACCATAGGATTTCATTCATATTCATTGTTAGTGGCAAACATGGTTTATCAATTTCTTCCACACACACATCATGGATGTCATATATGTACACAAACCATCATTATGACATCTAAACAAATAATCACAAGCCATGTATCATTCAATTCACAATACCACCCCAAACTTTCCAAATACATTCAACTCATACATAATATTCAACATTTCATCCAAATAATACAAGGGGTCATACCCATACAAACATAAATAAATCAGCAATGGATGAAGTTATACATTTAGGGAATGGTACCCCTTCTTACCTTAGGAGAAGTAGTAGTCGACGCGGCCCGAAGGTCCCGCTTCGCCTATTGGGTCGTTTCCTACATTACATAACATGCCACATACAATTACTTTTTATCTCAACCACCAATATTTAAGTACTTTTGGTTTAACTATATAGTGTTCATATTACTTACACCCTAATATCACTTTTATTTCATTATTCCACCATAGTCACCATGGTTTAGGTGTCCATATTCATTATTTTACATTATAGACTTAAGATCATCAAAGGGTTCATTCATGCATGACCATTTCTCATCATCATTCTCACTTTTCATCATTAATATCACCCAATCACCATGGGTAAAGCTCTATCTACCCATATTTCTCATTTTCCCTAATTCTAGAGGTTAGGGTTTCACCAAAACCCATCAACCATCATCATTGCCTATCATTTTCCACCCCATGCATAGCCATTTTTGTGTACCACTACACGGCTTCTAAACAATACCCTTTTCATGCAATACTCCCAGAATCCATAACCTAGGGCTTAAAGCTCTTAAAAATAGAGGAAAGAGCTTACCACAAGAAAATGAAGAGAAGCCCTAGGAGAGTAAGGGAGAGTGATGAAAATAAGAGAGGGAAAGAGATGAGAAAGCTCCATGCACAACCACTTCCCTGCTTGAAGAGGAAAACAAAAATGAGGAGGAGAAGGAGGCACACCCACTTGGTTCTTCATGAGAGGAAGTGAAGAGGAAGAAGAAGTAGAAGAGAGTGTTTTAGAGGGGGAAAGTAAGCATGAGAGTTAGAGAGAAAAGTGAGGTTTTTGTTTTATATTTTGTCCCCTCATTAAAACTCTTTCGTTTTATTACAAACAGGATCCCCATTTGAGCCTAATACTTCATCCAAAAATTATTCCCAATATATATTCGAATTTCTGATATTATTCTCTATCACCCTGACCAACAGTGTCTCAATCGGAGATACTTGGTACGACACCTATATTTTAATCGGATCAAAATCTTAGTTTTTTAGGCTATAATAAATTAATAGTCATAAAAATTGTCAAATTAATCATACCAATCTCACAAGGAGTTAATTAATTGAAGTATAATTATTCTCTATTTATTCTTCTCAACTTAATATTTTTATCAATTATGGGGATGTTACATTTTAATTATATTATTATTATTATAAATTACAAACTTAATACAACTGTGCAAGGCACGAGTACCACTGCTAGTATATATATATATATATATATATATATATAAGTTTAACTTTTGCATGCATAATCACAACCTTTTACTGGTACCAAACCGCTATCGCCCCCTTGTAGCACTAGTCACCCCGTGACTTGCGGATTCAACAACGTGGCCACAATTGCCACAAGTGCTACGAACCCCTCCCGAACACACATTGAGAGAGTCATTTCCCATTGGAAACCATGAGGATACTCGCTCATCACAGAGTCGCCCACCTATCGGGCCCGCCATATAGGGTGCCTCGTCAACAAACTACGGATAACTTCATGATTCTAATGAATCACTAGGGAACAACATAATTTACCCGTGCACTGGGTCACCCTCCCACTGGGCCCGCCTATTAGAACCCCTAACATTCTACATAGACAGCGTATGATATGCCATGGATGCAAATGTCAATCAATGCATTTCTCACACTATACATCCTAAGAACCACTCCACATCCAATATTACCACCATTATTTAGTGGATTTTAACATCCATATCAATCGCCATCATCACACATCATAGAATTTCATTCATATCAATGGTTAGTGGAAATCATGGTTCATCAATTTCTTCCACACACACCATGGATGTCATACATCATGTACATATAAGTCACAACTATGGCATCTAAGTAGAACAATCACAAGCCATGTATTCATTCAATATTGAGGTATCATTTCACACACTCATAATACTACCCTAATCATTTCCAAATGCATTCAATTCATACATAACATTCAATCTTTCATCCAAACAACACAAGGATCACACCTATACAAAAAATATATAAATCAACAATGGATGAAATCATGTATTTAGAGAATGTCACCCCCTCCTACCTTAGAAGAAGTAGTAGTTGACACAGTCTGAACGTCCCGCTTCACCGATAGGGTCATTTCCTACATTATATAACATGCAATATACAATTACTTTCCATCTCAACCACCAAGATTTAAATACTTTTGGTTTAACTACATAGTGTTCATGCCACTTACACTTTAATATCACTTTTATTTCATTATCCCATCATAGACACCATGGTCTAGGTGCTCATATTTATTATTATACATTTTGGACTTAAGATCATTAAAGGGTTTACACATGCATGACCATTTCTTATCATCATTCTTATTTTTCATCATTAATATCACCTAATCATTATGGTTAAACCTCTATTTACTCATATGTCTCATTTCCCCAATTTTAGAGGCTAGAGTTTCACCAAAACCCAACAACCTTCATCAATGTCTATCATTTTCCACCCCATGCATACTCATTTTCGTGTACCACCATGCATACACACAATACCTCACTAAAATCTCACACCCACTTTATCCAAAAATTATTTTGAATACATATTCGGGTTCCCGATATTATCCTCTGTCACCCTGACCAACAATGTCTCAATCGAAGATACTTGGTCTGACACTCATATTTTAATTGGGTCATAATTTCAGCTTTTAAAGCTATAATAAATTATTGGTAGTCATGAAAATTGTCAATTTAATTATTTCCAACCTTCCAGGGTATAAGTTAATTTATGCATAATTATTTCTTATTTATTCCTCTCAATTAAATATTTTTATCAATTTTTCGGGATGTTACATAACTAATATGTGAATAACCGTTAAAACAAACTCATTTAACTAGCAACTATAAAACATTAAACCTTTAGATTTAGATACGGTTTCTTTGACATATGGTTCTCATTTCTATAAACAAACTAAACTAAACTGCACTTTAATCAAATTGTATTTAGAAGTGTGTTTATTGATGATCAAACTCAAGACTTTTTCCATAATATTAATATACATTGCCAATTAAATCACAACTGATTGATACCCTTAGTAATTTAAAGTAAAGGTAAAATAAAGTTTAAATGTTTATTTTCTATTAGGAATTGATAAAAATAAAGTTGAAATATCCATAAAAATAAACAAAATAAAACTTAGAGTATCTATTTGCAAATTGATAAATTTTAATGATTAACCATTATAGAGTCCATATCTATGGCATCTATTTGTACTGAAAATGATAAAATTAAAAAATTGATAGGAATAAGTTTGGTTTTATTTAAAAAAAGAATTAAAAAAGTACGACTAAAAAGATCTATTTAAAAAAAAGAAGAATTTAAAGGAATTTCAAAACTAAAAAAAGATCAAGTGGGCCAAACTATAACTTAAATTAAAGTATCGTGGTTCAACATATTAATTTAGAGAATAAGTCCGCTTATAGATGAATTGTTTATCCTAGTAAGTAGCAATATGCTAAGAGAATATTTGAAAAATATGAAAAAGAAACAACTTAAAATTATGTTTTCTCTTTTGTTAAATGCAATTTAATTCTTCCCTAGCAAAGTTTCATATTTCAATTTTATGGATGAAAATATAAGTTAGGAATAACACACTATAATATGAGTATTCTTGGGAGGATACATGTGATTATAAAAAAAATACAAGATGATGTATTGAAGAAGCCCACCCTTCTAGTTTCATATGACTAGTTGGTGACAAATTATTGTAGTTTAATTAGTAATCTGAAATTCAAACATTTAAAACTACAGTTGTATTAAAGCCTCAGGCATACAAATTTTGTCATACACATAATCCTACTTAAGGCCAAACAGTTATATATATATATATATATATATATATATATATATATATATATATATATATATATATATATATATATGGAGGTGTCAAGCTCTCACCATGCATGTCTAGGTGTCATGCTTAGCCGATGGAGTATGGAGGAAGAAGCTATCAAGAGCTAGATAAGTGTCTAAGACTTGGTGTCATGCAATTGGTCCATTTTCATGCATAGCTGATGTGTCAATTAACAAGTCCAGCAACTTGTTCAAGTTTTTAAAGGGTGATGCAGGATGAATTAAAAAAATGCACAACATGAGAATTTTAGATCTTTGTCTTGTTTTCAAAATGATATATGGCATGAAAAAATCCATCATCGGACGACAGAGATATGACCATTTTACGAAAATTGTGCAATGTTGTTACGAGATTAATGTTACAAGAAATAAATTTCTGGGTCAAATTGGTAGGGAATTAGCCTTCGTTCCCTTCATCAGAGTTGTAGGGAATTGAGTCTAGAAAATTTTGGCAAAAGAATCGTTCGATTTCATAGCCATATGAGTAAGAAATGTGAAAAACACTCGACATAGTACAGGCTGTCACTAGGAAAACATAAATCAGTGTGGTATTTTAAATTCTACAATTTATTGGGCAAGAATGAGATTTTATGGTTATAATTAAAGTTTACATAATTTTGATATAAAAACTTTGGGACAAGAATGACTCGATTCCAATAACAGGAGAAGAAATTATGCCTAAAATACGTATAAGTGCACAGTTTGCCTTATACGATTAACTTGAAAATAAAACCTTCGGGGTTAGGCGATTGAAAACTGGCATCGAGCCTTTCATGAAAACTATGAGACACGGTATGTGGGATATACCGAGGTTAAATGACTCGTCTCAAACGCTCCGGGTAACCTCTTGGCCAGAACCGGAGAAAAATGCACTAATTTAATAAATTAAAATATCATGATTTAAATATTCACATTAGATCACTAAGTTTTCCCAATTAATTTTATATTGTTATTAGTATTATTATTATTATGATCATTATTCACATAATTAGATCGAAGATAATTGTCTATTACTTCCTTAAATTCTTCCAGAACCTTAGTCACCTAGTACACAAACAAGTCGGTCATAGCCCAATCATTACTACACATGAAATTTAATACACTAACAAAGTATTTGGTCACAGGGACTCATCACACAAAATGAGGGTTGTTACAGTAAAGTCTTTTATAGATTGGTCTATTTTGATTAAAATAAACCTCACCAAGAAAAGAAATTCATGTTGGTGCAAACAAAGCCAGCCTAGGAGTACACCTACCACTAATCAATATTTCAGGAGCCAACGAACAGCCATGTGAGACTATATGGTCGCTAATGAATGATGCTATTATCCATGCATGCTCTTTAATACTAGGTACATTCCATCACTAAAACTTCATATCAGCTAGTTTTCTCAGTTTACTTCTATTAACTAGTGATCCTGGCCCTTACTAGCCCCCTAGCATCAAGCATGGCTAATGATGTTTTAACTTTACAAAAAATAGTTCTTTCATAAAATATTTTTCCAAAAAGAGAGTAAAACCAAGGATTGTCAACTCTAATCCTCCAATGGCATGGTAGGATATATACAAAACTTCATTCTTTCACAAGGAAAGAACATTAGCTACTCTTTCATGTGATATTTTCCACCATGCATATGTCAAGTGGGAAATAATTCCAAAGAAATAAAACACAGGTGAAGTGCTCTCAGTTTTTAAGGGAAAAAATGATACCAACAAAATATCAAAAACTGCATGATATAGTTTTTCCTGGCAGACAACTTCACCTTGTTCAACAACATCATGTGGTGTTTGTGGTGATTTTCCTGATAACTGTAAAAAAACACATCATTATAATCATCGTCATCAAAATATAACATGCGAAAGGAATGAAATATAAAAGAAAATTTTGATAGTTAATATTATACATTTGCTGACCAGTTTAGCAGAGCATTTTGAATTCTAAAACAATACAGCCAAATAATCATATTTCAATTTACTTACATCAATGTCTATCAGTGATGGACCCAACTTGTCAGCTAATGCAGAAAGATGCTCCTTTGCATCCTAAAAAGGAAATATCTTATTTAGTACTAACTTTATAGTTGTTCACTAATACACATAACCATCAATATCTTAAAAAGTAGCTAAAACCAAAAGGTATGAACTACAAACATGAATCTTATTGTATCTATTAACTATTATGTAATATGAGATCATCATATCACACTAGAGACTCAGCTATAAATATGGATGCCAAAAACCATATCACACTAGAGATTCAGTTGTAAACATGATGCCTAAAACCATTTCATATTGATCAATTTTATTTATTAAGTAACAACTTGACTTCACAGTTTGCACACTAAATATTGAATCCTCTAAGTTAAATTACATTTAAGGTTTTTATTGTAGAGTTTAGACTTTAGACAGCCGTAGCAAACAAGGCTTCCTTTTCTGTATTTTAAGATGCCCCACCAAGTATGTATCTCAAACATTGTTGATTTAAATCTAATAATATTAAAGTTGAGCATTCTAAAAAACCTATTTACCCCATATAAAACTACACTAGCTTAGAATTTTCAGGAATTTAACATGTATGTAGGGATCAAGGAAAAATAACAGACACAAAACGTAGACAAACAATATTAGCATAACATCTATGCAATGATGTACATCAGCTCAACCTTGATTCTCCAAATAATTTGACCATTCATCCACCCGTTCAATTGTAACATCAAAGGCAGCATAAAATTACCTCATCAAGATAATCAACATCAAGATCACCAGAATTATCAACATTTCCAAACATGAACCCAAGAAAATGATTACCCTCGCCAGACTCCTCATATTCTTCTTCATCATCTATCAAATCAAATTCATCAAACATTGAGGTCAATAAACTACAAAATAGAACACCGCCAAAATAGAGTTCGTACATTCCGTCGGGTAAGGCTTCGGTGGAGAAGCAAGAATTGAAGACTAAAAAAGAAAAAAAGCAAAAGCAAGAACCGTAGACTCTGTCATGGAATTCGAGCAAGCCATCTGGGGGGCGTTTGTAAAAGAATCTACTAAGGAGGGACATGGTTTGATCATGTGGGTCAGTGGGAGGAAAATGGAGCTCGTAGCTATGGTGGTGGAGTTAAGAGAGTGAAAGAGAAGAGTTTTGAAATTTGAAAAATATAAGGATTGTATATATTTTTAACTAAACAGAGGGAAAGGGAATCTGATTTTGCTGCTTCAACAACCATGGAACGGGGAGTTAGATCCATTGTTTTGCATTTTAGTGACTTTTGGTAAGAGGAAAAACAACATCTAACAAGGGAGTTTTTTTGTGTGCATTTTTTTGTCTCAAATTATTTCATTAGAGAAATAAAAATAATGTGTGCCTGTTAATTTGATTGTCAAAAAAAGATATGTGTGAAAAGAAAAGAAAAGAATGAAAAAGTAGATGTTGTTTGGTTAATTAGAAATTATTGTAAAGAGTGTGAGGTTATTTTTATATATACATTTTATTAGAAAAATTTAAAAGTTATTGAAGTTATCAATATATCCTTTGCCATGGGTAAAAATAAAATAAATGGACAAGAAGGTAATTGAAAAAAAATGGTTGATGAGAAAATTTTCTCACCAATTATGATGAGAGAATATAAATATGTAGGACCCAACATAACATTTTTTTAAAAGTTATAAGATAAAAATGACCAAATACAAGAAAATAATCACACTTTTTTTCATGAACTTTTTTTCTTATATTTTCTAACATATCAAAGTGTCAAGCTAACACTATAAATAATCATGCCATTTTATCTTTGACCAAAGTGGACATCCACCGAACATTATTTTGTTTTTGATACGGATGAAACAAAACACCATCCATTCCATGAAAAAATGGGTTATTAAATTTCTTAACCTAATTCCTAATTTTAAACACAAAATGAGAAGTTGAGTCTCTTATTTCTTCAACACCTAATGTCTTTTTCTCCCCCACCTTCTCATAATTACTTTCTGTTTAGTTTGTTACCTTATTCTTCAACCATATCAAGCAACAAAGAAAGGATGACACCTTTTGGGAGAGTTATTTAAAGACTCCCCAAACCTCTTTCGATAGGCGTCATAAGTGTGAGAATAGGTTGTTATGGGACTTTCAAGGAAACAACCAAATTATGGTAGGCATTTCTGGTCCTACCCCAAGTGAACTGTTCTTTACAGGGGGTGTAGAAGTATGCTTGTAGAACAACTCAAAATATACATATAAATGTGTTTTTGATACAAAGCAATGTGCGTATAAATGTAAATACGGAGAGTCTTTGTATGCTGAGGCGGAGTGCAATGTACTCTGGGGCGGTGTCACAGTCCGCCTGACGGGATCTACGTTGCCTTGACCCGATTGAGGATGGTACCTGCAATCGTTCTCCGACGCTCAAGTCAGTATTTCAGAATACTTAGAGACTTAGAAAGACAGTCAGAGAGAATTATGCAAGTAAGAGAGTGTAAGGTTCAGAGAATGGGAAAAAAGATCACTTATACCTTTTCGAGAGAGGTTTATATACCTGTTACTGGTGCTCCATTATTGGTAGGACCCGCTCCTTGTCTTCAGGCATAATGCTGAAAAGGTAGTGGGTCCTTGCGCCGTTCACATGCACCATTATTGTAGTAGGTATCACCACTTGTCTGGAAAGCGTTAGTGCTTTAATATTTTATTGTTATTTCCCTTTATGCGTGACAGCGTGATTCCCACTATTAACCACTCAAGACAGAGTCAATCTCGTGCCGGGGTTGTGAGTATGGGCTCGCTACGCAGTGTGGGAAATTCAGTATTCCGCCAATATTGAGCTTATGGCTTGGCGGAGTAACAACTTAGGCGGGGTTACGTTCCTTGGCGGAGTAACATGCCTTGGCGGTGTAAGGTGCCTTGGTGGCGTTAACATACCTTGGCGGAGTTACGTTCCTGGGCGGAGTAACATGCCTTGACGGAGTTACCTGCCCTGGCGGTATGTACTCCGTATAGAAGTGATTACAATGTACTCAATTGCATACTTCTCCTGTTCAAAATGCTGATCTGGCCAAGCATTAAAGCCATGCTCTTGGGGGCCGGTGTTAGGACCGGATCATATGCCCCCTAGCTTGTTATAGTGACTGGCGGAGTCACTTTAATGAGCTATAACACTTAAGTTTAGCTTTTGTAGGCATGGGTTTAAGCGGCGCTTGTTATTTCAGGATTTATGGACAAGTGTTTTCGTGCATTTATTAGCTGTCATCACTTGCCACGCCTGTCATTAATGCGCCTCGAAACCACATTTTTTATTCTTCAGTCTCCCATTGCCACGTATGCCCTCGTAACGATTGCCATTCCAATGATGGGACATAAATGCGCGTGGTGGCAATTGAGAACCGTTTTCGAGGTTATTACCGTGGGCCTTGGATTTTGAAAACGTGGCCCATGAAATATCTGCCCTTAGATATATCTGTTGGTTTCAGCAAAAAAGGAACCGTCAGTGAGACAAATCCAACGATCGCAAACGCATATTTCAATTTTAGAACCGTTGATGAGATTTATCTAACGGCTGCAAACACATCTTCGAGATTTCTGAGGATTCGCTTATTTCCCCCTAAGCCATGCGTATAAATAGGTAAACTCTCAGAAGGGGAATGTTTTGCTTCATCTCTCACTTCGTATTTGTTCGCTGAAAGTGTTTTTGCTACTCTCTTGCGAGTTTATTGGTGTTTGGAGTTCTTCTATCTTTCAGAAGCTTAAGGTACTTGCTTCTTCCTCTTCTTTGGGTTAGCTTTAGTTTTTCTTTTTGTGTGTTCGTAAAAAGGAAGATGAGAGGAAAGAGGTCAGAGTCTCATTCTAGGGTTTCTGTTCGTCCCATGTTTTCTGATATTGAGAGTGAAGATGAGGCGTTTTATACTGGGAGGGACTCGACGTTTTACAGCAGCGTGGAGTACTTTAGTAATGTTGTACATTCGTTTGTGTTAGGAGGTGTTTTCCATACCCAAGTATTGACAATGGCAGAGTGTCAAAACGTCGTGTTGCATGGACTGGACTGGGAGAAGACGCTCGAGATTGATCCTTATTGTTGGGTTGAGGAGGATGTTAACGGTACTTCCTCTCGCCATGCAACAACTAGTGGCGGTGTAGTGGAGCTGTCTGTGCCTATCTGGAAAAATGAACGGTATAAAGATAGGTTCATTGTTAGCTCTCCTAAGACGTTCGAAAGGATTTGCCATCGTCCTCAGAATAATCGTACAATATATATGTACGATATTCTGTTCACTCAGCTGGGAGTGCGTTTCCCCTTGAACAAATTTCAGATGGGCGTGCTGAGGTTCTTGGATTGTGCTCCTTCTCAACTGCACCCAAATGGTTGGGGAATAGTTCGAAGCTTTGAGGTGATGGCGGAGCATCTGGAGTTTACGCCTACTGTGGCGTTGTTCTTTTCTTTCTGCCGCATCATGAGGAGGGTGAACGTAAAAACAGGCGGCATGGGCCTTGTTACTCTTCGGGCGGAGCCGAAGATTTTAAACTTCAAGTCGTTTGCAGACTCCGCCAAGGAAGGCGGACTCCACTTCAGAAAAAGTTTTGTAAAGGTTTCTGTGAAGGAGGGGGAGTCCGTCTTCTGGCGGAATAAGGAGGGAATTGATCGGTTCCCAGTTACGTGGACACATGAGCACTTTCTCTTAACCAAGCGGGCGTATGAAGTTGAAGAGGGTGCTCTATCGGCGGCGTCTGTGGAAGTACTCCGGACGTTGAAGGAGTACAACTCTGTCCACAAGCTGATCCTTTGTCGAAGGCTGCTTGGGCGAGATGCTCAGGGATACTTGAGTAATATTACTAACAATCGCAATGTTGATTGAGTATTGCTGCTTTGTTGCATCTTCTAATCATATTCTCGTTTTGTTATTTCGCAGGAGAAATCGCTGAGTTCCCTGGGATGGAGCGCATCAAGCGGATCCGAATGAGCCGCAGGGAAATTAACGCGGAGAACAATGTGCAGCCCAGGAGGAGTCTGACTGCTGCTCTCACAAAGACCCTTCCTTTCCCTGCCTCCACCAACATAGTAAATTTTGAAGGTGGTGCAGGATCTTCAGCAGCTACTGTTGAAAGGCGTTCTAAAAAACGCCAGGAACCAGAAGCTGCTGAAGAGGAAGAAGAGGAAGTAGATCTTCATGCCTTGCAAAGGAGGAGGACTAAGGGCAAGAAGAGGGCTGAGGAAGGGACATCAATCGATGTTGCCATTGACTTGGAGGAGACTCAGGAGGTACCTGTTATGGGTACTTCTGCTGATGTGGGCGGTGCTGAAGGTATCCCCGAAGAAGATGTCGCGGGGGAGCAAGCGGAGGGATTCCAAGCCCCTTCTGACCAAGATACGGGGGACGAGGCAGGGAGAGTTCATGTTTCCCCAGTCCGCCCGTCTGAGGATCCCGCCCTGAGCTTGACCACTCGAGGGACAGCAGTTTTCCCCATTGATGTGCCAGGGGAATCATCCAGGCGGTTTGTCTCTTTGCCCCAGGCGGGGTCTCGCTTGAATCCCTTTTTGTACTTTGCAAATACGGGATCCCGCCAGTCAGAGAGGCGTGATCCAGAATTCATCCTCCTCCCTGACATCGACTTTGAGGAGATTCCGGGGGCTGCTGCAGCTGCGAGGTGGCACCTTGCAGAGATAGATGGTTTCTTGGCCTCTGTCCCCCGGATAGCTGACGTTGCTGCCGAGGCGAACATGTTTCAGGCGTCTTACCACGAGTCTGTGGAAAAGATTCGTAGCTTGGAACATGACAATGAGCAGCTGTCCGAGGTGATCAAGGCCAAGGACAAACATCTGGACACCGCCGACTCCGACATCAAGAAATTGACGGAGGAGTTGGCTAAGGTGAAGGCTGAGAAGGTCCTGCTAGAACAACAGAATAAAAAGCTAGGCGAGGTGGTGAGCGGACTTTCCCAGGTCAAGGCTGATAATGTTCTGCTGAAGCAACAAGTTTCAAATTTAGATCAGCAGAACCAAATTTTGGGCGGAGACGTGAGCATTCTTCAGCAGAGGCTGGTCTCCATAGAAATAAATAAAGCCATAGCTGAAGATGCCTGGGCGGCGGAGTTGGGCGAAGCAGCAACCGCATATGGAAATCTTGAAGTGCAGGTTCAAGAGTTGCAAGCTGAGAAGACTGCCTCAGATGCTACCAGTGAGAGGCTCGACAAGGAATTACAATCTGCCTTGGATGCAGCTGAGGCAGCGATTGATGATGCTTTCAGCATGGCTGTTCGCCAACTCTGCTACCGCAACCCAGGTGTTACTCTCTCCACCACAGGCATTCATCCCTATTACGAATTTATCAATGAAGAATTGATGGTGCCTGTGCAAGGAGGTCATATGCCTGCGCCCAATGATGAATATGTTCTGGCGGACTTGCCTCCTTCCCAAAGTTTGACCAGGCCAGGAGAAAGCCAGCTCACCTCCACTCAGCAAGAAGGGAAGCTGTCTGACCCTTAAAGATCAGCTTCTCAGTCTCCTCCTCAGTCTCTTTGCAAGTCTTGTTTTTATTTATAACGTCGCCTTGTTCCAGGATAGGCTCTGGATATTACCAATTTGGCAATATTGAATAAAGCATATTTTCTGCAATTGTATACTTGTTCATATAAGCAGTGTTCGAGTCCGTCGTATTTATGCCTTGTAAAATGATATCGAAAAGGCGGAATATTCTTCTGAGGACTTAATGAAATATGACTAAGCATAACGAGGCGGGATAGCCTTTTTGCAATTTCGGTGAAGTAAAATTCAGTAAGGAGGCGAAGTAGCCTCTTTGAGAATTTAACTGAAGTAATTTTAATAGCGAGGCGTAGTAACCTCTTGAGAATTTCATTGAAATGATTTTAATAGTGAGGCGTAGTAGCCTCTTAGGAATTTAAAAGGAATTGGATTCCGTAAGAAGGCGGAGTAGCCTCTTAGGAATTTAAAAGGAATTGGATTCCGTAAGGAGGCGGAGTAGCCTCAGGAATTTAAAAGGAATTGGATTCCGTAAGAAGGCGGAGTAGCCTCTTAGGAATTTAAAAGAAGTTGGATTCCGTAAGAAGGCGGAGTAGCCTCTTAGGAATTTAAAAGGAATTGGATTCCGTAAGAAGGCGGAGTAGCCTCTTAGGAATTTAAAAGGAATTGGATTCCGTAAGGAGGCGGAGTAGCCTCTTAGGAATTTCAAAGAAGTTGGATTCCGTAAGAAGGCGGAGTAGCCTCTTAGGAATTTAAAAGGAATTGGATTCCGTAAGGAGGCGGAGTAGCCTCTTAGGAATTTCAAAGAAGTTGGATTCCGTAAGAAGGCGGAGTAGCCTCTTAGGAATTTCAAAGAAGTTGGATTCCGTAAGAAGGCGGAGTAGCCTCTTAGGAATTTTAATGAAGCACAATTTTACAAGTGTTGAACTTACTTGAACTTGTTGGGTAGTGCTTGAGTTTGTTGCTCATGTACTCCGTAAAACGTTGGGAGTTAGGCAGAGTCAAGTTTTGGATGGAATGTTCATCCTTTTGCATTTTGATTGGAGTGCGACTCCTGATCGAATGAAAATTATCAAGTCCGGATTGCTATGGTGTAACATATAGCTGTGACACCAATTTATCCTGCAAGAAATTGGTTAAACCTTCGAGGCGGTATGGTGCATCATATAGCTGTGACACCAATTCATCCTGCAAGAATTTGGTTAAACCTTCGAGGCGGTATGGTGCAGCATATAGCTGTGACACCAATTTATCCTGCAAGAATTTGGTTAAACCTTCGAGGCGGTATGGTGCAGCATATAGCTGTGACACCAATTCATCCTGCAAGAAATTGGTTGGATTTTGGGGTTAGCGTGGTGCAGCATATAGCTGTGACACCAGCTCTTCCCACAAGAAGCCTGCAGGACCTTGGGGGCGAATTAGTGCAGCATATAGCTGTGACACTAGTTCTTTCCATAGGCGGCCTGTAGGACCTTAGGGTCGGTATGGTGCAGCATATAGCTGAGACACCAATCCTTTCCCCCCAAGGAGTTTTCTGTACCTTAGGGTCGGTATGGTGCAGCATATAGCTGAGACACCAATCCTTTCCCCCCAAGGAGTTTTCTGTACCTTAGGGTCAGTATGGTGCAGCATATAGCTGAGACACCAATTCCCCAAGGAGTTTTTGTTGACTCCATTTGTGAAGCGGCGTTGCATGTTGGTTGATCTTTATGGAATAAAGAGTTATGCGTTTGTGCTTCAGTTTTAGAGTCGTTGTTTTATCTGCATGGGAACAAATTCTGCCATGGATAATCAATTCAAAGTTAGAGTGAAGATTAAATGCAAGAAGGCATTTCATTGAGAATGGAACTACATAAAGGATTGAGTTGGGATATATCTTTTCGAAACCTTTTCAAGGAAAGCATACAGAGGAAGATCCTTGAGTTAGGAAGAAAAGATCATACCGTATTATCCAACTAACTGTAATATATGCGTAAATTTAAAATGTTCCATTTATTTCTGACCGGAGTGCCATCCAAGTTTTCCAGGCGGTATGTACCCTTGCCCAAAACCTCGATGACTCGGTATGGACCTTCCCAATTTGGTGCCAATTTGCCTTGGTGCGTAAATTTGTTGCCAATGTTGGCCCTTCTCAAGACCAAATCTCCCTCTTTGAAACGGCTTTCGCACATGCGTGCATTATACCGTTTGGCGGTCTTTGCTTTGACAGCTTGATCTCTCACAAAGGCTTCCTCTCTCAACTCCGCCAAAACCTCCAATTCGTGTACGAGGTTCTGTTGATTGGCTTCCTCATTGAAATGGAGGACTCGAGCTGAAGGGGCTGTTAATTCAATGGGAATGACAGCCTCGACTCCATATGTCAGCCGATACGGAGATTCATTCGTGGTGGAGTGTGGGGTGGTTCTATATGCCCATAAAACATGGCATAACTGATTTGCCCAGTCTCCCTTTGCCTCACCAAGGCGTTTTTTGAGGCCCTTCAAGATTTCTCTGTTGGCGACCTCTGCTTGTCCATTGGTTTGAGGGTGTTCCACAGAAGAGAAAATCTGCGTGATGCTGAGATTTTCTAAGAGTTCAGTGAATTTGCGATCTGTGAACTGGGTGCCATTATCAGTGACTATGCGTTCAGGGACTCCGAAACGTGCAATGATGTTCTCATAAATGAATCTTCGAGTCCTGGCTGACGTTATGTTCACCACTGCCTCTGCCTCAATCCATTTGGTGAAATAATCGACACCAACTATCAAGTATTTGATACCGCCGGGCGCAGTTGGGAATGGACCTAGAATATCCATACCCCATTGATAGAAAGGCCAGGGCGTTATTGATGATGACATTTCCTCAGCTGGAGTATGGTGAAAATTCGTGAATCGTTGACATTGATCGCATTTTTGAACATATGAGGCAGCGTCTTGCTTCATAGTGGGCCACCAATACCCCGCCCTGAGGATTTTTCTCACTAGACTCCGTGCCCCTGGATGATGTCCACACTGCCCTTCATGGACTTCTTCCAAAACAGCTGGCACCTCGTTTTCATTTATGCAAATTAAGTACAGGACAGAAATTCCTCGGCGGTATAGCTGCCCATCCAGGAGTGTATAATAGGGTGCCTCCCTCCTTAGCTTCTTTCGCTCAAGATCATCCGTGGGTAATTGTCCATTAACAAGATAACGAACTATTGGTGTTACCCAGGAGTTGTCATCAACGGGGCGGCTTTTAATCATATGAATTGAAGAGGGAAGGGATATACTTGGCTCCGCCAGAGTACTCTGTACAACCGTGGGTGTGCACCCCGCCTTCTTTGTGCTGGCTAACCTGGACAGGATATCAGCACGTGTATTTTCTTCGCGAGGTACATGCTTGAAAGTTACTTCATCGAAGCGCTGTTTCAACTCATTGACGCAGTCCAGATATTGTTGCAGTAGAGGTTCTTTAGCCTGATACTCACCAAGAATCTGTGAGATGACTAGTTGAGAATCACTGCATAGGGAGACAGTTTTGGCCCCAATATCTTGTGCTGCTCTGAGTCCGGCTAAGCAGGCTTCATACTCCGCCTGATTGTTAGACGTAGTGATGGTAAAGTGTAATGAAATTTCAAGATGTACCCCGTCATCACTTTCTATAACGATTCCTGCTCCGCATCCTTTGCTGTTTGAAGACCCATCGACATATATTGTCCAGTGTGAATGATCTGCGTCTGGGCTAGAGCCTGTTAATTCAACTATGAAATCTGCTAGGACTTGCGCCTTAATAGCAGTTCTTGGTTCGTAGGATATGTCGAATTCAGAGAGTTCTATGGCCCATTTGATCATTCTTCCTGCCAAATCTGGTTTGAACAATATGGTACGGAGTGGCAAGTCTGTGCGAATCAGGATGGGATGTGCATGGAAATATGGTCTTAGGCGTCGTGAGGCCCAAACAACTGCAAGTGCTGCCTTTTCAATCTTTTGATAACGGCACTCCGCACCATGCAATGTTTTACCAGTGAAGTACACCGGTCGTTGGCCTTCAACTGTTTCCTTGACCAGAGCCACTGCCAGCGCTTCATCTGAAACAGACAAATAAACGATGAGTTGCTCACCTGGGCTTGGTTTTACCAGGATTGGAGGGCTGGCTAAGACATTTTTCAAGCTTTGGAAGGCCGCCTCTTGCTCTGGGCCCCAATTGAATTTCTTATCCTTCTTCAGCATCTTGTATAAGGGGAGAGAGCGATGAGCTATTTTTGGCATAAATCGTGCTAGAGCAGCGATTTTGCCATTGAGGGATTGTACCTCTTTCAGTGTTTTGGGGCTCTGCAACTCTTGTATCACACGACACTTGTCAGGATTAGCTTCTATGCCTCTTTGTGTTAACATGAAACCCAAGAATCTGCCCCCAGGCACAGCAAATGTACATTTTAGTGGGTTGAGTCTCATGTTGTATTGCCGCAGGCGTTGAAAAATGAGGCGTAGGTCTTCAACATGGTCTCCTCCTTCTGGAGTTTTGGCGATGATATCATCAATATAAACCTCCACCAGCTTTGTGTGCATGCCCTCAAAGACTCTGTTGATCATGCGCTGGTAGGTGGCCCCAGCGTTCTTCAGCCCAAATGGCATGACATTGTAGCAAAAGACCCCTCTGTCATTGATAAATGCTGTTTTCTCCTGATCATCCTCACACATTGGAATTTGGTTGTATCCGGAGTAAGCATCCATGAAGGATAGATACTTGTATCCTGATGAGTCGTCAACCAGTCTGTCAATGTTGGGGAGAGGATAAGGATCTTTGGGACAACATTTATTCAAATCAACGTAGTCTATGCACATGCGCCATTTGCCATTGGCTTTCTGCACCATAACCACGTTGGACAGCCAAGAAGAGTAACGGAGTTCCCTGATGAACCCCGCCTTAAGGAGTTCTTCAGTTTGTTCGCAAGCAGCATTTTGCTTAGCAGGACCCATACGCCGTTTCTTTTGTGCCACTGGCTTAGTTTCAGGATACACCGCCAGGCGGTGGCAACAGAAGTTAGGATCCATACCAGGCATGTCTGCGGCTGTCCAGGCAAAAATTTCCTTGTACTCATGGAGGAGTGCAATCAGTCTTGCCTCCACGTTAGGCTCCAATTTGTCATTGATGTTAGTGATTTGCTCCGGGGTGCTGCCCAGAACAATAGGCTTGGAACCACCATCAGGAGTTGGTTTCAAAGGGTTCAGTGGGTCTATAGAAGACTCCGCCCTGGGATCAAGATCCACCAAGTTGACGGATGCCGCCGCACTGTTTCCTTCGTTCAATTTTCTTTTCTTAGACATGGTTTCAAGCTTCACCATGTTAACACTTAAATTGTAACAATAACGAGCCATCTCCTGGTCACCCCTGACAGATGAGATTTGATTATCTTTATCGATGAACTTGATTAACAAGTGGGGGGTTGAAACGATGGCTTCCATGGCATTCAGAGTAGGCCGCCCAATGATGCCATTGTATGGGGATTTAACATCAATGACAAGAACCCTGGATTTCACAGTCCTTGCTCCAGGTTCACCATCGAAGGTAATCCTTGTGTCCAAGTAGCCTTTAGTAGGCTGTTTGGCGCCATTAAAAGCTGTAAGGTCCTGTGTGTAAGGCTGCAAATCAGCGTCAGTCAGTCCCATGCGTTTAAAACAGTCATAAAAAATAACGTCGCAGGAACTTCCCTGATCAACTAGGATGCGTTTTACATCCATATTAGCGATCACCGCAATGATCACTACCGCATCATCTCCCTCAGGAATGGTTGGGCCAAAATCATCATCTGTGAAAGTTATAGGCGGAGTCTGAACTCTGTCCCTGAATGGGCGATATTCTTTGTTCTTGCCCTGCACAGATAAGATCATACGATGATGATTTTTCCGGGCGGTGTTTGAGGGTCCGCCTCCTGCGAAGCCTCCAGCAATCATGTCCACCACCTGCCTTTTACCTCGTGACCTAGGTTCAGAGCTCGGTTCTCATTGGGCGGACTCCAGAACAATGCCTTTTTGTTTCTCTGACACCACCGTACGTTTTGGTTCCCGAGTACTATCAGGATCCGGAGAACGATCACGATGTCGCTTTTCAAACTTCTCAGGCTCATCATGAGATTTGCCTTTGAACAGGTAATGTTTCAGTTTACCTTCACGAATGAGCACCTCAATGGTATTTTTGAGTTGCTTACATTCTTCTGTGGTGTGGCCAACTGACTCATGGAATTCACAATATTTCTTTGGGTTTCCACCGCGCCTGATTAGGGGTGGACGTTGAATTCCATAAACATTGAGGGTGGTCCATCCTATTTCACGCAAGATTTGCTCGCAAGTTGTGTTCAGTGGTGCATAGTGAGCAAAACTGAGCACGCGTCTGTCTTGCTGTTTGAAAGGTTGGTTCCCTACTTTGTCCCTTTGGTGGGACTTGTCATTCTTCAACGACTTCTCCTTCCCTTTGTCGTGAGGTGAAGTTGCAGGGGGTGGTTTACTGCGAGATGCAGTGGCTTCCAAATGCATCTCGATACCCACGTACTTGGACGCCTTCCTGCGAAATTCCTCCATCGTGGTTGGAGGTCCCTTTGCCAAAGACAAAGCGAAAGGTGACTTTGGTTGCATAGCTTCTATGAGAATATGCAACTGGATTGCCTCTGTCAGATCAGGGACCATGGCTGCTTCCTTGTAAAATCTCTTAAGGAAATCCTTCAGAGATTCTTTGTCGCCTTGTTTGATCTGAGCCAAGGTATGAGAGGTTCTGGGTGCATCCCTGGAGATCACGAAGTGGCTTCCGAAAGCTGAGGCCAGCTCCTCCCACGAATCAATGGAGCCTGAAGGTAAGCTCTTGAACCAACTAAGAGCTTCGCCTGTAAGGGTTCTGGGGAACATTCTGCACATGACATCCTCCTCAGCTCCTAGAAACATGGCCTCGTAGATATAAGCATCTAAATGCTTTGAGGGATCTGTTTCCCCAGTGTATTTCCCTATAGAAATGGGCTGCATAGTTTGTAGATGTCTGGGTACAAGTGCATTCATGAGCCTTTTAGAAAATGGGATACTCATCTTGTATCCTGAGGGGGATGCATTTGAGCCTGCTCTCCTTCCTTCTTGATGTTGAGCATTCACCAGTGGGAGGCTTCGTTGCTCCTCCATGTATGTAGGAATACGAGAGTAGTGAGGAGTACTTGATTCCCCTTGCATGTGTGGTTCATGATGTGGCTGTCTTGCGGGACCAGCTTTCTCATGCACTGGGTTTGCTTTTTCACGACGAAGTTCCGCAAGTTCTTCTCTCAACATTCGAATCATGTCATCTCTTGGATCTGGAGAATTAGCTTGCGCTGCTTTTTTCTGAGCATCTTCGTCGAAGTTAAGACGTCTGGGATTGCGAGGAGGAGAATCCTCGTTCTGCATCTCTGGTCCTTGTCTCTCCATTGATGATGAAGATTGATCAAAGATTGTGGGATTACCAAGTTTACAGGTCCCACTGGGCGTGCCAATGAACTGTTCTTTACAGGGGGTGTAGAAGTATGCTTGTAGAACAACTCAAAATATACATATAAATGTGTTTTTGATACAAAGCAATGTGCGTATAAATGTAAATACGGAGAGTCTTTGTATGCTGAGGCGGAGTGCAATGTACTCTGGGGCGGTGTCACAGTCCGCCTGACGGGATCTACGTTGCCTTGACCCGATTGAGGATGGTACCTGCAATCGTTCTCCGACGCTCAAGTCAGTATTTCAGAATACTTAGAGACTTAGAAAGACAGTCAGAGAGAATTATACAAGTAAGAGAGTGTAAGGTTCAGAGAATGGGAAAAAAGATCACTTATACCTTTTCGAGAGAGGTTTATATACCTGTTACTGGTGCTCCATTATTGGTAGGACCCGCTCCTTGTCTTCAGGCATAATGCTGAAAAGGTAGTGGGTCCTTGCGCCGTTCACATGCACCATTATTGTAGTAGGTATCACCACTTGTCTGGAAAGCGTTAGTGCTTTAATATTTTATTGTTATTTCCCTTTATGCGTGACAGCGTGATTCCCACTATTAACCACTCAAGACAGAGTCAATCTCGTGCCGGGGTTGTGAGTATGGGCTCGCTACGCAGTGTGGGAAATTCAGTATTCCGCCAATATTGAGCTTATGGCTTGGCAGAGTAACAACTTAGGCGGGGTTACGTTCCTTGGCGGAGTAACATGCCTTGGCGGTGTAAGGTGCCTTGGTGGCATTAACATACCTTGGCGGAGTTACGTTCCTAGGCGGAGTAACATGCCTTGGCGGAGTTACCTGCCCTGGCGGTATGTACTCCGTATAGAAGTGATTACAATGTACTCAATTGCGTACTTCTCCTGTTCAAAATGCTGATCTGGCCAAGCATTAAAGCCATGCTCTTGGGGGCCGGTGTTAGGACCGGATCACCAAGTAAGTTACTTCTCTTTCAAGCATTTTGTCTGTGTTATGTTTGGTTCAAGGGTTTTTAGTGTTAAGATGAGTATTTTATCCTTTAGTTTGAGAATGCTTGTAGGTTATTTGCTTAGGTTGATAGTGATGTTGAATAAGAAGATTGTGAGAGTAGGAGTCATGTGCAAGTTATGTTTGTCACACCTTTACTCATTACAACATATAGGGATGAAGAGTGGAGGAGGTCTATGGTGATGATGAAAAGAATATGCATGTTCTTATAGAAGAAGTGAAGAAATTAAAATTACTTAAAAATTATGCAAAGTTGTATTTTGGTGATTGTGGTGTTTAGCATGGTGTTGCTCCTTTAAATTAGTCATGTTAACATGCCCAAATATGTCTAGAATGATCAATTTGGTTGATATTATGGTGTTATGTTTTTAAGGTGTATGGGAAAGTATGTTTTTTAGTAATTTTATCGGTGTTATGTTTTGTTTAATGGCAATGTAATGTTTAGTTCATGGATATTCTAGTGTTCCGCACTGTGATTTAGAAATTTAATGTAAAGTGATATGTTGTGTTCTTATATTATGTCTTGTCAATCCAACGTCTTGTAGTAGTTAATGTTATGCTACAGATGGTGTTGTCCATAATGCATGCTTCCACAATAGTCTCTATGTGTTTTTAAATTCACCCAAATTGGTCCTTGCATTATTAAAAATTGATACATTATCTTCCTTTGACCCTCTCAAGGAGAAATTATGGATCAACACAACATAAGTCCAAATATTTTTATTAGAACCACCAATTACATGGAAATAATGACAAATCAAAATAACTTAAACATGTTTATACTGTGTAATAGTCATAGCGGTATGTAAATATTTACACAAATTGTTCATCTAAATTATAAACTTACGTAAAGTAACTTGTGCAACATGAGTGACATGTTGATCATGTTACTTTAGTATATAAAAAGACAAAATTACTTATGTAGTTATGTATGTTTGAGGCTTGTTTCTATTTCATTCTATAAATTTAAAAAGTTTTCATCTAGTTATTTATGTTTTTAAAATGTTTCTAAGTACTATTGTAAATTTCAAATTGTTGATGTGGCCTAAAAGTATTGTTGATGTATCATTAAAATAAAAAATAAAAACTAACTAAAATAAAATATAAGTATATAATGATCATCATCTCCCTTTCCCCCTTTCTTTCATCATTCTCTTTCTACCATCCCCCTCCACCTCCACTATTGACACCCATGGTCACACCCATCCCATCATACACCATAATACCACCATTAATGGAATATGAAGAAGAAACAAGACAAAAATGTTACCCAAGTGACTTCAATACTCAAGAAGGAGTGAATTGAGTTTTCAAAACTTTTGTAATAAATGCCTTTGAACACAGATCATTTTCAAAAACAAGTTAATAGAATAAAACTAATACTCAACATAATGTACACAATAATAAGATTAAACCAATCCAGTCTACATTATTTAATAGACAATATAGTGTGCAAAATGTAAAGAGTTCAAGGGAGAAGAATGTGTAAACCGATATACTAGTTCCATCACTTCCATTATGATGTACGTTTAGTCTCTAAGCAAACCACTTAGAGAAATCCACTAAGAATAATTTGAATACAAGTACAACAATTACAACTTCTTGATGTCTCATACATTAATAACCCAAAAGGTTAATACCTAACCTTTGTAACAAGTTTAAGACAAGGTTTACAACTCCGCAATGCCTAACCGTCTCTCAATTGCAAACTTACAAGATTGAATCAACAGATTCTAAACTCTCTTAAAGAATGAATGATACAAATTGAAACTTAGATAAAATCTCAATGAATGAGAAAAATAAGCTCAAGAATGGTTCACAAATCAAAGAAAGGATTAAAGGTTTTTTTTTGGAATTTGAGTTGGAAACATACATTTATAGAGTTTCAAACGGGATAGAGACGTTTAGAGATGTTAGGGTTCAAGTAAGTGGGTTATAGGTTGTTTTACTAATTTAAGGAAAGTTGTCTCCCACTTCCTGCACTAAATAATCAATTATCAAAAAGGTGGTAATTGATTATTGTTTTGTGATAATTGATTATCCAATTATTGGTAATTGATTATTGAACCTCTGACTTCCAGGAAAAATTTAACTTAGAGTAATCAATTAGCCTAAACAAGGTAATTGGTTATTGTCTCTGAAAAACTTGAAAATTAGATTTGTAACCTCAAGAAACCATTTTTAATAGTTTAGAAATAGTTGTAAATGTTATAAAAACATTTTAGATAGGTTTAAAAAAGGTTTAGAGCTCATATATCCATTTCTAAGATTTTTATTTAATAATAATACTAGACTTAACACTATATAACTCTCGAAGCTTATGAAGTCTGTCTTTCTTGACATTTAAGCTCTTTAATTCAGCTTCACCAATTTTTATATGTTTGCTTATGTTGTATTTGGTAATATTAAAACTTGTTTTACACAATATCCAAATACAAAAGATGGGCCAGAACAATTTCATCTTCTCTTGATAGTTCCACATATGTTACTACCTCTAGATCTAACAAAAGTCTCATGTTTGTTACAAATAAGCAAGACAAAAAAAAACTTACCATCTTGTTCTAATAATTTAATTTTGATTTTGATATATTTAGTTTAGATTTGGCTTATTGTGAATTTGCAATTGGATTGAGTGTTGTTACATCTTAGGAATGTAAGGTTGGGTATTGTGAAGTTTCATTCTTGGTATTTTTTTGGCACAAAGTAAAGAAGCTTGGTGCCATTTCTTAATAGTTTATGGTTTTAAGCAGGATTTTTTTGTTTGACAAATGCTTGATGTATCTTCTCTATTCTCTCTCTTATTAGATGCACTCATCGAGATATGGGGATGGTGGATGTGGTGGCGGTCTGGTGCAGTGGTGATCAATGGTGGAGGTGGAGGGTGAGGAGTGGTAAAAGGGGTGGGAGCAATATAGGGGAGAATAAAGAGATAGTGATGAAGGAAGGGGGAAGAAGGAAGAAGATGATGATAATGTGTAATGTTATTTGAATTTTTAATTTCATTTTAATGACACATCAGTAATACTTTCGATTTACGTTAGTAATTTGAAACTTACATAACTACTTAAAAGCCTTTTAAAAACACAAAGCGTAAAATGAAAAACTTTTAAACTTATAAGACAAAACGGAAAGAACCTCAAACACACAAAGACTAACATAACTTTAATTTTCTATAGCTTTGTCTTTTATATTCATTGTAGTGAATATAACTTGCTAACTTTTCCTCTATTTCTAATATTAACATTGTTATCTTTTGTCAACCTTCTCATTATACCACAAATGATATCTATAACTTCTTCATTCGCTTTACCTATCAAAAAAAGTTCATCATCGGTGTTAGTTAACTTTTTCATTATATTGTCAATAGTATCAACAACTTCCTCAGTCTCTTTGCTTATGAGAGAAAAGTCTTAATCAATGTTAACCAGCCTTTTTACTATACTATCAACAATTTCAACAACTGCCTATTCCGATAGATGATGATTAAAATACACTTTAGTTACTCCATTTTCTTTGACAACTTTTACCATTGATAAGACATATGCATGAAGCCTAAGGATCCTCAATTGCTAAAAGATAGTTTTAGGTCATGTCAAAATATATCCACCAACTTCTCATAATCAAGTGCTTGGTTTTCTAACTTAGAAAAACATTATAACTCCACCATCTTTGATTCAACGTCATCCCACACTACCATGCTACCCCACTTGTTCCTTGGATTTCGATCATCCTTGTTGACAAAATTCCTATTATGGTGTATATGAATCTTCAAGAACTATAAGAAAAAGGAAGAAACAACATATAAGAACAAAGGCAAATTAAAAAGGAAAGAAAAATATTAAACATAAAATAAAGCGAAAGGAAGAAACAAAAATAGAAGATCTCTCCACACCCTTAAAAATATCCTTTAATTGGCCACTACAAAATCAAAAGAAATAACATGAATGAAATGGCCTTTATATCTTTTAAACACCGTGCTTTGGTATCTCGTCTCAATCATGGAAATTTCATGATTCTTCCTCATTTTGGAAATGATTTTATTCCTCACAACTACTAGTCTCTTTATTTTGTCTTACATTTTAATCATGCCTAATATTTAAGAAAACAAAAGATTAGATAAATTAGGATTCAAGGGCTTACAAGGTCAAGGCATGCTTCAAGACTCGATGAGTACTTACAAAAATATTTACATATCACCCACCAATAAGGTTCTCACATTGGTGGGATTTAAACTTATGATCTTCGACACAAGTTTAATCATTGACCAACTTGATAAACCTTTGTTGGTTGCCATGCCTAACATCTAGGAATTCATATGAATTACTTACCTAATAACAAGTAATGGTATATCTCTTTAAAGACACCTTCCTATTAATTCTCCTAATAACAATAATACTTTATAAAGAAAAAATTCTATTAAAAATATTTGCATGCATTGACATAAAAGAACACCCTAGCATAACCATATTGGTATAAAACCTAACAGAACTCCTAATTATTAATCCACACTCAAGCCAACAAAACATCTTTATTCAATGATAAACAAATAGGTGAAAAACCCGACATTATTAAAATAGAGAAAATGAATGCAACCTTAGCATTCCTAATCCAATCCAAGCTTTCTCTATTCATCAACAAGCTTCCTTCGTCCATCCACAACCTTTCTCAATCTTCAATGACGCTTTTCCATCATTCTCACTCAACGATTTTCGTAACATAAGGGGAACTTAATGTATTGCACCTCTCTTATTTTCCTTTATTTGATCTCCTTTAATAATGAGACTCAACGACCAAAATTCAATTCAATTTAATAACTCACTTTCCCTGTGATAAATGACAATGTTTTGTTCCACCATTTTTATTTGACATATTCCTTAATGTCACGTGTGAGCAAAAACTTATGTTACATGAATTTCCTTTTAGTCAAGGACTATATAACCAAAAAAATCCAGGGGTTTACTTACCCAAAAAAATCTAGTTATAACAATGATGAATAAACAATTTGCTTGCATTATCATTTTCATCAACAACCAAACATTATGATCCACTTGATCTTAATGATCTTTACAATACAAGAATAGGATCTCAACCTCATCCTAAACAAAATAAAGAACAATAACTACAAAAATATAATTAAAAATAAAATAACATACATTTCCAGCTTAATTCAACGTAAAAGATTTAATCAAATTGAAGTACTTCACATGGATTATATTCCATAAAAAACTAATTATACTTTAGGCAATTAATTAAACTCCTTCATTATTTACCTTAAAATAATTACAATATCACAAAAAAGTAAAAACAACAAATCACATATAGAGTACTCAATATGCATACACACTATCCATAAACATGCATTATAAATGGCATACCAAAATAAATTTGACAATAAATAAACACATGTTTAACTCTTGAAAAAAAATTCTAAAATAGTAATAAAGTGAATAAAAAAAGGTTTACTCTAATTTTAGAAAATCAACAATGCAAATACAAATGCATTCAACTAAAACTAATGAAGACAGACAACAGTCAGAGTTCAATACATGCATTGATAAACCAAGACAAAAGTAATAAAAAATATGAGAGAAAAAGAGAAAATCTAGTAAGCAACTTGATTCTAGAGAAAGAAAATAAATCAAACCATTCAAAGCTTTGGCCATGCACTAGTTTGCAACCATAGCAAACGATGAAATAACATTGAAAGTTCAATGCATGCATTCTCAATATTTTCAATAAGACTCAAGTAAAAGGAGAAAAACCAAATTGAACCACTTGGATACATAAAACTATTATGAATATATTATTGGTGGATGTCCCCTCCCCCTTTGTCCTATAAATAGGACTTAAAACCTCACTCAAGAATACACACACAACTTCATTTCTATTCTCTCATTTCTCTCTTCAAATTTCTCTTCCTCCATAGTTCTTCTTCCTTCATAATTTCTAGCTTATTTCATAACACGTTATTAGCACAAGGTTCTGACCAACTGAAATCTAGTCAAGACTAAGAGAGGTAATATATGATTATCATTATTATTCTTATAATTTTAATTTATATTATTTATGTATATATTATAAAAGTTCCCGAAGAACTTATATTTCAAGCATCTCAGAAGGATGTATAAGATTATATCTATATCATAAAAAAAATAGGTTCTTGAAGAACTTATTCATAAACATCCCTGCAGGATTTATAAAATTAATAGTGAATATTTATCAATAGTTTCTAAAGAACTATATCAGTCTATAAAAAATATATATATAATTTATTGCTCATTATATTCTTGTATTAAATTATTTCCAGTTGTTTATTACTGTTGCTATTGCTACAATTTTGATCATTGTTATCATATATCCTTACTGATTGCTGATTGCTTTCATATTATTTCAATTATTATATAATATAAAATTCCTAATTCCTATACTGATCCATGTGCTTGCGCCAAATTATACTTCCTTTCCATTAGTACCTGTGCCAAATTATATAATATAATAATTGTTACACTAATTTTAGTACCTGCACTAATCCATTCATTTTATACTTTATTATCAATTGTATTGTACCGTCACGGGCCCATGTTACATTTTATATTATTTTTCAATGCCTACTGCACCTATGTTACATTTTAATTACATGAAATTGATTACTGCACCATATGTTATATATTAAACATTACTTAATTGATTTACATGAATTATTTGTCTGATTGCTATATGTGTAAATATTGCTATGTGCATGAATATTATATTATTACCTATTGCACCTGATTGCACTTTCATTTTGTTATCATTTCACGTGATTCTTGCACTTTTATTTTGCTATCATTTCATGTGCTATTCCACTTTACTACTCATAATTATAATTAATTATTTTTTATTTGTTATACATTGAACAATTGAGTACCTGCTTCACAAATCACGTTATTATAGTGGAAATATATTATATTAAATGTTTGCTTTACAATTAGCATTGAACAATTAAATTATTTGTTATCACATTAAATTGCACTAATTTTAATTGTTGGAGTGGGTTATATAATTGTTTTACTTTAAATGATTAATTTCTAAACTCAAAATTGATATTCATATTCATAATTAAATATAATACATTTTATTCTATAAAGGAATTAATTATTTTAGAAGAAAGAAAACATGCATTAATAAGGAATCGAACTCAAGTCAATACTGTGGTAAGTTATTTCCATACCACTAACCACTAGTGCTTGAATAAAATTTCATAAAAATTTTTATTTTTTCACTACTGGGCCACTTATGTGAAATTTTATTTAATTTGATTTCTAAGTTATTGTACCTTAATTACTTGTCTCTTTATGGCTAAAAAAAACAAAATAATGAATTACTTATGCAAAATCATGAATCTCGTCCAACTAATACTGCTCTATTCCCAGAAGTGAATGTAGCAACACATGATTGATCTATCGTTGTGGTAGCCAAGGCCACTGGTCTCGGGTTTGTCGCACACCAAAACATCTAATTGATCTATACCAAAAAATCCCTTAAGAATAAAGGGAAAACAATAGAAACAAATTTTGCTGGTATGGATGATGTTTATACTCCCTTTTGATATTAATGATTTCCTTGTTCTTTCTGAAGAAGACAATGACCACTCGGTTGGAGAGGGGAGTGCCCCTAAATAAATTATTTAATGTTTCATATAATTTGTTTTGTTATAAATTCTGTTTTTATCAATAAAGTTTTATGTTAAATATTTATTGTTGTTAATTATATTTTCACTTATTTTATTTATTATTTGAAGAAAGAATACTCATGTGAATGATGAAGATATATGTCTCGCAGACAGTGCAACAACTCATACCATTCTCAAGAATGAGAAATATTTTTACCATATAGTAAAACAAGAAGCCAATGTTAATACTATATCTGGTAGTATAAATATAATTGAAGGCTCCGGTAGAGCCAGTATTTTGTTACCTGGAGGAACAAAATTACACATTGAAAGTGCATTATATTCTAAGAAGTCTCAAAGAAATTTCTTGAGTTTTAAGGATATCCGCAGAAATAGATATCATATTGAAACCACAAATGAAGGATATGATGAATATCTTTACATCACAAATTTAATTTCTGATAAGAAATATATATTGGAAAAATTACCTTCATTTTCCTCCGGTTTGTACTATACTTATATTAGTACAGTTGAAACAAATGTTATTATAAACCAGATGTTTACAAATAAGAATGACTTTGTTATCTGGCATGAACGTTTAGGCCATCCTGGATCAATTATGATGCGTAAAATAGTTGAGAATTCAAATGGTCATCGTTTGTCCAGCAGCCAAATTATGCAAACTAAGAACTTCTCATGTGCTGCTTGTTCTCAAGGAAAATTGATCATTCGGCCATCACCAATGAAAATTGGGAATGAATCACTCACATTTTTAGAGCGTATACAAGGTGATATTTGTGGACCAATACACCCTTTATGTGGACCATTTAGATATTTTATGGTTTTAATTGATGCATCAACTAGATGGTCACATGTTTGCTTATTATCAACTCGCAACCAGGCGTTCGCCAGATTACTAGCTCAATTAATTCGTTTAAGAGCTCATTTCCCTGATTATCCAATTAAGAAAATACGCCTTGATAACGCTGGTGAATTCACATCTCAATCATTTAATGATTATTGTATGTCCATTGGAATTGATGTTGAACATCCTGTAGCACATGTTCATACACAAAATGGACTTGCTGAATCATTGATTAAACGTTTGAAATTGATAGCAAGACCATTGTTAATAAGATCAAAACTCCCAATTTCAACTTGGGGACATACAATCTTGCATGCGGCAGCACTTATTCGCATCAGGCCTACAAGTTATCATGAATATTCCCCCTTACAATTGGTTCATGGTAAAAAACCAAATATTTCCCATCTAAGAATTTTTGGAAGTGTGGTATATATTCCTATCTCTCCTCTACAACGCACTAAGATGGGACCTCAAAGAAGGTTGGGAATATATGTTGGATATGAAAGTCCATCCATAATAAAATATCTTGAACCTTTAAAAGGTGATTTATTTACAGCTCGTTTTGCTGATTGTTATTTTGATGAATCTGTTTTCCCACCATTAGGGGGAGAAAATAAACAGTTGGATAAAAGGATTAGCTGGAATGAGATATCTCTATCACATCTTGATCCTCGAACAAAGCAATCTGAACTAGAAGTTCAGAAAATAATTAGTTTACAAAATTTAGCAAACCAATTACCTAATGCATTTGCTGATCCAAAAAAGTGACTAAGTCACACATACCAGTTGTTAATACTCTAATAAAGATTGATATCCTTGAAGGACAATCTAAATTTGCAAATGAGTCTGAAGCCAAAATAAAACGTGGCAGACCTGTTGGTTCTAAAGATAAAAATCCTCGGAAAAGAAAAGTAAATAAAGAGGATGGTCGAATCGAGGATATAAAGACTCCAGTAGAGTCTCCTGACATAATCAAGGTTTCAAATCCGGAAGAAACCAAGGTACCTGAAATTGATAAGAATAAAGAGATCTCTATAAATTATGTCATGGATGGAATACAATGGAATCGACATGAAGTCGATATTGATAAAATTTTTGCATTCAAAGTAGCTCTTGATATTATAAATGATGATAAGAATCATGAGCCAAAATCTGTTAAGGAATGTGCATAAAGAAATGATTGGCCAAAATGGAAAGATGCAATGAAAGACGAGTTAAACTCGCTTACAAAATGAAAATTTTTTGGACCTGTAGTCCAAGCACCTGCAGGTGTAAAACCGGTTGGATACAAACGGGTCTTTACGAGAAAAAGAAATGAAAATAGTGAAATTATGCAATATAAAGCAAGACTTGTTGCACAAGGTTTCTCATAAAGACCTGGTATTGATTTCGAAGAAACATATTCACCAGTGATGGATGCCACTACTTTTCGATACTTAATAAGCTTGGCAATCCGTGAAAGGCTTGACTTACGCCTAATGGATGTTGTTGCAGCATATTTATATGGCTCACTTGAAAATAACATCTATATGAAACTCCCTGAAGGATTTCATGTGCCTGAAGCATATAAGACAAATCCTCGAGAAAGTTATTCAATTAAATTGAATAAATCTCTTTACGGACAGAAACAATCTGGACGTATGTGGTACAATTGTCTTAGTGAGTATTTATTGAAAGAAGGGTATAAAAATGACCCGATTTGTCCATGTGTTTTTATGAAAAGATTCGGCAAAGAGTCCGTTATAATCGCTATTTATGTAGATGATTTAAACATTATTGGAACTCCTGAAGAGCTTTCAAAAGCTGTAAATTGCTTGAAAAAGGAATTTGAGATGAAAGATTTGGGAAAAACAAAGTTTTGTCTCGGATTACAATTAGAATATTTAAAGGAAGGAATCTTAATGCATCAGAAGACTTATACTGAAAAGGTGCTAAAGCGATTCTATATGGACAAATCACACCCATTGAGCAGTCCGATGGTTGTAAGGTCACTTGAAGTAAGCAAAGATCCTTTTCGACCTCAAGAGAAAAACGAAGAACTACTTGGTCCTGAAGTACCATATCTCAGTGCAATTGGTGCACTGATGTATCTTGCTAGTCATACACGACCTGATATATCATTTGCTGTCAATTTGTTAACAAGACATAGTTCTTTACCCACAAAAAGGCATTGGAATGGGATTAAACACATATTTCGCTACCTTAGAGGTATAATGGACATAGGTTTATTTTTCCCATACGTATCTAAGGCAAACCTAATTGGTTATGCAGATGCAGGGTATTTATCTGATCCTCATAATGGTCGATCACAAACAGGATATTTGTTTACATGTGGTGGTACAGCAATCTCATGGAGATCCATAAAGCAAACAATCACAGCAACATCATCTAATCATGCTGAAATTCTAGTATTAGATGAAACAAGTCAAGAATGTGTTTGGTTGAGATCTATGATTCAACATATTCAAGAAACCTGTGGCTTGCATGCTGGAAAATTACCACCAATAATCTTATGTGAAGATAATGCAGCTTGTATCTCCCAGTTAAAGGAAGGTTATATTAAAGGAGATAGGACAAAGCATATTTCACCAAAATTTTTCTTTACTCATAATCTTATAAAGAATGGTGAAATAAATGTCCAGCAAATCCGATCATGCGAGAATCTAGCAGATATCTTTACAAAATCATTACCAACCAAAGTCTTCGAGCAACTAGTACAGAAGATTGGTCTTCAACGCTTACATAAGTGTTCTGATGAGGGGGAGAAATAAATATTTGTAATTTAATTATTTTTGCCATGAATATACTTTGTAAAGAATGTTGTACTCTTTTTCCTTCACTAGGTTTTTATCCCACTGGGTTTTTCCTAGTAAGGTTTTAACGAGGCACATTCTAAAATAGAGACATCCAAGGGGGAGTATTATGAATATATTATTGGTGGATGTCCCCTCCCCCTTTTTCCTATAAATAGGACTTAAAACCTCACTCAAGAATACACACAACTTCATCTCTATTCTCTCATTTCTCTCTTCAAATTTCTCTTCCTCCATAATTCTTCTTTCTTCATAATTTCTAGCTTATTTCATAACAAAAACAAAATTATGAACGCAAACAACAATCAAAGCTTAATACATACCTTGACAAAAAGACAAAAGCAATAAAAAATGGGGGGATTAAGAGAAAATCCAATAAACAACCTGATTATAGAGAAAAAAAATTAATCAAACAATTCAAAGGAGCTAGAAACATTGTAAAAGTTGAACCCAAGCATCATCAAAATGAGAAAAGTTACCTAACTAACTTCTTTTAGTCTTAAACGAATGTTGAAAAAACAAATGAAAAACCATAACAGATGGTATATAAAAGCTTATTGAATGTCACAAACAAGGAAAAAAATCAAAAACTCCAAACTGACATGCCCTTGTAGACAAATAATTGTAGCTTCAACACTTCATTAGAATCTAATTCTTATTATCTTTTAGTGTGCTTGGGTGAACACCCATTTTTCACCCATTTTTATTTTTATTTCTAATTATTAGCATTATTTTTTTATTTTTTTATTTTCTTCCTCCTCTTTCAGACCATCTCATCATCCCTTTCCTATCTCTCTTCCTCATTTCACTTTTTTGGCAAATTAAAGGGACAACACAGAGGGTCAATGGTAGAGTCTACAAGCAAGATCAAAAATGGAAAAAACTCAGATCATTGGAAACTAAACCTTCTCCAATTTACAAGTAAAACACAAATATAGAAATGCCAATTTGAATATAACAGGAACAGAAAAATGAACACACACAATCTCTTCTTCTTCTTCTTCTCATCAACAGCAAAAAATAAAAAATCTCTTCATCTCATCTTCTCAGCACACCACAACAACCACCCAAAAAAATCATCAAAAGAACATCATCAGAAACAGCAAAATACAGCAAGGGGAAAGAGAGAAAAAGAGAAAGAGGAGCTATTGCCGCCCTCCTCTGCGGCCGGTTCTTCCACGCCGACCAGAACCGGACTAGCCCGCACGACGCCGTCCCCGTGAACCTGGCCTTACCTGCGAGCACCCCCCCCCCCCGGATGTCGGTAGAACCCGGCTTCCTGCGCGAGGCGGACGCCCGACCTTAATCCACGTGAGCCGCCGCCGGTCTGGGCCCCTCCTCCGATCGCCGCTCTTCTTCCTCCACTGGTTTCCCTTCTCTTTCTCTCTCTCTTTCTTCTCTTTCTCTCTCTCACTTTCTCTTTCTTTGGCCCCCCCTTTTTTTCTGATAAACATTCCCTCTCTTTTCTTTTTTTTTGGTGAATTCCCTCTCTTTTCTTTTCTTTTTTTTTGGACCAGATTCCCTCTCTTTTCTTTTTTTTGTGAAAGATTCCCTCTCTTTTCTATGACTTCTCTTTTTCTAAAAGAAACCCTAATGGGTTTTATTTATTTTTTTGTTTGACATGGTTATGGGCCTTAGAATCCCAATAAGACTAAAAGCATATTTTTGTAAACAAAAAAGGCATTTTGATTTATTTCTCAAGAATTTCAATAAAAATAAATGGTTTTGTTGATGTTAAAGTATTTAATATAAATATTAAATATGTTAAAAACCAAAGATAAATATAAAAAGGACTAAACACATTTTTTAAATAAATATTTCCTATACTAAATAAAGGTAGATAGTTTTTTTATTTTATGATGAATTTTAAAAAAATAATAAAAAAGGAAAATATATTAAATCTAAACATTCTTTTTATAATGAAAATAAATATTCTTTTATGTTAAATTTAAAAATAAGTGATGTCGTGCAAATTAGTTTGACTACAAGCACTTTACAAGATTTTGAAGGTCTGTGCACGTGCAAATTTATTCATCTTGTATTTCTCTTTCCTCATGAACTCTCTTTCATTATTAAAAAATCAAATTAATTGAAATAATTCCAATATTTTTGAAAGTTAATTTCCAATAAAGAATTATGTAATCCCGATTTTTGAAAGCTCTAAGAGTACGTAGGAGCGGGAATCAATTCATGTCGGACCCACGTTCCTGTTATTAATTCTCATACGTCTCCATTTTTACATTAATTAATTTTATATCACTTATAATTAAATTTTAAAAATATTATTTCATTACGAGGAGGTTAATTTAAACGAGACGTCTTGTTAATCTCATATTTTTAATATCTTTTATTTTAATAATATTTCTTACACAAGGAGGTTAATTTAGACGAGACGTCTTGTTAATCTCATATTTTCAATATTTCTTCTTATAAGAGGAGGTTAATTTAGACGAGATGTCTTGTTAATCTTTTCAAATTCTAAATTCTCTCTTATTTCATTTAAATAATATTTCTTATAAAAATGGATTAATTTGGAGGAGATGTCCTGTGAATCTTTTGTTTTTATCAATTTATTTTATCTCGCTCTATTTCATTTAATCCTATTTCACTTCACTTTGTTTATTTAATTTTATGTTAACTTTCTTAATTTTTAATATGTGTAAATCAAGGTTAATTTGGACGAGACGTCCTATTAATCTTCTGTTTTATTTTATTGTTATTATTAAAATTATTCGATTTAAGGTTAATTTGGACGAAACGTCAACCTTATTCTGAAAATTTCTTATTCTTCTTGGTTGTTTTGTTTGACATGTTTTTCAAGGAATTAAATAAATTTTTAGGCTATTTAATATGTGCGCAATCAATTTGAGGTAACTATTTTATAACAGAGAGCTTGAGGTGTTAATATCTTCCTCACCTGTAATTCGACTCCCTAACTTGACTCCCTAACTTGGAATTTCATCTTATGACCAGTGCTTTAAAAAAGATTTTCCTGGTATTTTACCTTAAAAAAAATATTGGTGGCAACTCCCTATTTTTCGAAAAGATTTTGAAACGGTTTGTCTTTTTCAGTCGGCCTCCCACCGCGATCCTGATCGTAACAGCTTGCTCTTTCATATATTCCCTCATAAATGGAGAAAAAAGCAAACTATGATTAGGGCTTTTGATCTAGGATACTTAGGGTTTTTAAGATTTTGGAGGAAAAAAATGGTTTCAAATAGCTTTCTCTTTATGAACACAGGGACATAAATGAGAAATTTAGAACTAATTTCAACAAAAAATAACTCATCATCAAGTTTAATAAATGTCATAGTGTTCTGAACTACTCCCTTTTGAATGAAAAGTCACCAAAGGCTTCTCCAAGAAAATGAAAAGCCACCAACTTACACTCCATAACCACAATCAAGATATCAAAACGACCTATGAAATGTCGCATATCAGTTTCACGTGAAAATTGTTTTTTTATAATTGAGCAAAATTCATTTTTTGTTCAATGCAAGACATAGCTACCAAGCTACACTCCAAGAAAATGAAAAGCCATCAACCTACATCCAAGAATCATCATCCCTCACAATGATGAATATAAAATCACAAAGAATAACAAGTATGATACAATAGATTAAATATTATTAGTGGTGAAAATTAATCAAAATGATTCATTGTATCATACTACATCCGTTTCAAATATAAGAAAATATACGTAATTTCACACATATTAAGAATAGTAGTTGGAAATAGTTATTTATATTAATGTTACCATATATTTGATTTAATTTTCTAAAATACTTATAGTATCATTTATTACATAAAGAATTAGTGACATTGAAAATATATATAATGAGGACATATTTAGTAAACAAACATTTAATAACATTGGGAAACTTTAATTTTGCTTATATTAAGCGACCAAAAAATTCTACTAAAATTTATTTATATTTAGAACCGGAGGTAGTACTTTCTTTTCATTATGATCAATTGTATCATTATGAAGTAGATAATTTTATTGAGAGTTTGATCTTTTGAAAACTTTGAAGTTTATGTTTAGTTGTTTGTCTAGTACCTATTATATCAAATATGTAAAGAATAATAATTTTTATTCATCACAATTGTAAGATTTTTCTTAGATTAGAAGGTAATTAGTAAAATTGATCCTTAAGTTAAATTTTTAATAAAATTCAAGCTTTTTTAAGAAAAGATTTTACCAAACAGCATTTAACTTGAAAGTATATTTTCCGTTAAAATTATTTTGAAGAGTACTAAATAGGTTTCTTTTTATTTTGAAGGCTTTTTCTTTTTAAACTTTAATTTAAATGTAACTTTTAAGTTGTTATTATAAGTTTTAAAATTTCATTTTGATAAAATAAATTTGAAATATATTTTTGTTTTCACTAAATATTAATATAAAAACATTTATATTTTATAATTAAAGTATATGTTAACTTTTTTTAAAATATGGTATAAAATCTTAGTATGGAAAATGAGTCAACCAAACATATTTTCACTATTTTCATTTCCTGGAAATAGAAAACAGGTTTCTGAAATAAATATATTTTCTATTTTCTAAAAACATGATAATAAAAATAGTTTTAAAAAAATAGAAATAGAAAAGAAAAGCAGAAAACATTTTCACATATCAAATATCATCTAAGCTTTTTAATTTAAGTTACATCTTACAAAGTTTACCAATAAAAATTTTCAAATGAGAGGTGAGAATCTTAATTTTCTAAATATAAATTTTTTTAAAACTATTCTTAAAGAATATTCTAAATATATTAAACATATCTTGACATTCTCGTAATTATAATTCTCAATAAACAAAATTTTAAAAAAAACATAATTCCTAAAAGTTTAAAAATATTTAAGATACAATGCCTACTTACATAGATTTCACCCAACCAAACATAATTCACTCGAACTGTGAACCAATTTGCCATTCAGATTCGAATCGTCTAAATTCGTCAACTATTGTCATTTGCCAAGCCTCTTCTTTTATTGTTGCTTAATTCCTATCCCAGATGAATGAATATCATCATTTTGCCGATTTCAATTTCGCTTTCGTCATCTCCAAAAATGAAATAATTGCGTGCTGATTAATTTTACTCACTCGTGTACAGCTATTAAGCACGCATTGTAGAGTCTGCAATTTAATCAGTGAAGTAGCATTTTCAGTATTTTGAGCCTTGTTCTATCTTTTCTCATGAGTATGATTTTCGTATGAACTGCGAAACCAAATAGTGAACCAATTATGTATACCACACACCAGGTGACTTTAATGTTCCCTAATTATGTAAGTCTCACTCCTAATGTAAATTCTTGGTTTTCATTTTACCTTTATGTGACTATCAGAAAGAATTCTTAAAGGCGCTTCAATTTACATTGTTACACGCTGAAAACTTAAATGAGCTATGTGGTGTCACCGGTTTCCATACAACTTTGCAACCCTCTTGATTTAAAAAATAAAAATACACGAGGCATTTTCTTGTAATGTTATACCAGAAGTTACACTACATAAAAGAATCATTTTGAACAGCTCAACCTAACCTGCATCCAGATCATGATCTGAATTTGACATCATTTACACATCTGCGTGTTCAATATCACCTTCTGCTTCAGTAAGGCTATCGTCATTCTCATTCAACAAATAGTCACAATATTCTAAAAGCATATCTGCAAGGGGAGGAATTCCCGGATTTCGCCCATCGTTATATGTATGGGCATTAAAAGTAATCTGCCAGACATCATGCCTGAATTCTTCTCGGCTCTTGTACTCCATATTCCGAACCTTTTCCCTTATTTTAGAAAGATCCATAGGGCTCTCTATGATGTCCAGGTAGTCAGGGGCCTCCTTCTTAGACACCGGTTTCACAAATAGATACGAAATATCACACCTATCTTTCACAATGGCGTCTACAATGCCCTCCAAGATATTTGCCAAAGCAACCTACGAGACAAAATTTAAACTCAACAAAACTTAAATCACAATTTTACTTCGAAACTACTTACCAAAATCATATATCATAAGTTCGCTAAATAAATCATGAACACCTCAACTAAATAACATTTGCACATCACTAAAAAAAATTTATGTTCTTTCAAAGCCTCCCAAAAATATTCTTTCTATCAAGAAAAGCACAAAAAAGAGAAAAATAGGACTGCCCAATAACAAAACAAGGTCAGAAGGTCTCTGTGAAGGTATGAAGGATATATTCCTTGCGAGAGGCATCCCTGTATCAACTTTCACAACCCTAACCTAAATCATCCTGATTTTCATTCTCCAAAATGTAGTAGTGTATTTGGATGAAGAATCTATAATTTTAGAATTGTTAAACTAAAATGAGTTAAACAAAAAGGATAAATTTTAAAATTGTTTTCTAACATGTCACGTGTCATTTGAAATTCCTCTTATTTATACTAACAAGTTAAAATTTTGTAGTATTTTTAAATTTCACTCTTGGAGACTTTTGACCTTTACCACACTTGGACCGGAATTGTGAAAGCAATTTTCCCACAATTTTGATGAAGGAAAAAAAAAAACTCTTATTGTCCTTCAAACATGTTAGAATATTATAAATATAGTAACTCAGTATTTTACTAATTATATATGTAACTAAGATTTGATTAGGATTGAATTAACCTAAATAAGGAAACTGAATATTGTGTATTATTGTCACCATCATAAATTCATTGCTCCATTGTAATTCAGATCCAAGTAATTTTCATTCAAATGTCTCTCTTCTTCTCCCTCAATAATGCAATCTAGAGCCTAACAGATCATTCAATGAGTGCATTGCGCAGAGTAACTGTTTTTCAGAATTTGTTGTCTTTGTGCCCCTGCTGCCATTGTTTATTGTCGGTGAGTTTTTCTAGCCACCCCCGCCCCTAGTGTGTGCGCCTCCCCTTCCAATAGGGCTGACCCCGAAATTTCATGCTGATCATAGCAGCCATGTGCCTACACACACCAAAATCTGTGTCTAGGCCCTCTCTATCCTTGTCATCTCCACCATGCATGACATCTAGACCAGCCACCATTCTAGTGGCATTTATGTTACTATAATTGCGGCTCCCTTTCAGTTCCATATATGCTCTTACTTTTGTTTCGACCTTTGACTGTATTTTGCATTTTTTCTCTCTCTACTCAATGTTTCTCTCTCCTCTCTTTGATCAATGGTGACTTACACACCTCCAAAGTTTGGTCCAACTTTAGTTGGGACTCCAATTCCATCTCCTACTTACAATGACTTCCTTCGGTGGTATGGGGAATGTCAAGTTTCAAGTTCTAAGACTGTAGTGCATACCAGTGACCCCATTGCTAGTGTTTCTCAATATACTTCTCTTGGTCCATGGTCATTGACTTTGGGACCATCAATCATATTGCTGATAATTGGTCTCAATATACTACTCTTTCTAGTTCTGGTTCTAATGGGTCCTTCAATAAGGCTAACGGGTCCCAAACTCCATCCCATAGACTCGTTATTGTTCATCTCCTTCTCTTATGGTTGAAAATGTTATTTAGTCGCTTAACTCGATCTCTTGATTGTTTTGTCTCCTTTACTAAAGATTTAGTTTTCTTACGAAGAGTTGAAGATGAATGACTAGCACCAGATGCGAGTACAATTCGCTTTATCAGCTTCACCCTCCTATACATGTTGGTGTGGTGGTCGATTGAGAAACTTCTTCATGCTCAATTAGGTTATCAGAGTCTTCAGAAGTAACATCTCATATTACCTAATCTCCAAATCATCTAACTTGTCCAATGAGTCATGTCAATTAAGAAAACACAATTTTATTCATTTTCAAAGTCGTGTCCTAAGTCAAGCTACGTCTCCCTTTACATGAATTCACTTTGAAGTTTTGGGACCTAGTCATACCATGTCTAGTTTAGGTGTCAAATACTGTTATTTTTATTAATGGCTATTCTCATTGTACCTAGTTTTGTTTTTTAAATAAAAAATGGTGAGTTGTTATCTATTTTTCAAACCTTTCATCATTAAATAAAAACTCAATTTGGTGCTCTTATTCACACTTTGCATAGTGATAATGCATGTAAATATTTGTCCAAACCTTTATGGCTTCTCAGAACATACCACATCAAACATCTTATGCTGGTAACAAAATGAGCTTGCTGAAATAAGAAATCGACATCTCGTTGAAACAACTCGGATGTTTCTACTACATGGTAATGTTTCTCATCATTTTGGGGAAATACTATACTTACAACTTGTTATCTCATTAATTGGATCCCTTCTTTTGTTCTTGACAATTAGTTATCTCACTCATGCGTTTTGTGGATATACTCAAGCTCAAAAAGGTTATAAATGATACTCTCCTAGTTTACATCATTATTTTGTTTCCATTGACGTAACCTTTTTTAAGTTTACTTCAAACTTCCCACAACTCATCCGAGTCTAAGTATGTTTTTAGTTCAGTTTCAAACTCCCTTATGCAGGTTCTAGACCAACCTCCTATTCATGACAAATGCTCTTGATTCCTCATCCGTCACAATCTCTCCAAGTGCATTAATATTGAACCCAACCACCTCTAGGTATTCCATTAGACAATAAGGAAGACTCATTTACATAACCTTCAACACCCCCTTCTCTGACCTTACCTCCCAACATTGATCTTCTCATTACTCTTTGTAAACGTATCTATTCCACTTGTAATCCATATCTTCATTATGTTACATTGACTTATCATTATTTGTCTCCTTTCCATTATACTTGTTTAACTTCCTTATCTTTTGTCCCCACTCTAAAGAATGCAAGTGAAATTTTGTCTCACCCATGATATGGGCAAACCATGATTAGTAAGATAAGTACATTACAAAGCAGTGGAACTTGAGACCTCACTCCTCTTCCCTTTGGTAACACTATTGTCAGATGTAAGTGTTTCTATACGGTAAAGATTGGTCATGAAAAAACTGTTGATCAATTGAAAACTTGTTTTGTAGCCAAAGGCTATACTAACATTGGCCTTGATTATGGTGATACCTTATCTTTGGTAGCTAAGTTAACCTTTGTCCGTTTGTTTCTCGTCACAGTTGTCATTCACCATTAGCCACTTTATCAATTGGATAATAAAAATGCCTTCTCGATGGCGTTCTCAACAAAGTCTATATGGAGCAACCACATGGGTTTTCTGCTATGGGAAAGTCCTTAGGATTTCTGTCGTCTACAAAAATCTTTGTATGATCTTACGCAGTCTCCAAGGACATGATTTTGACCGATTCAACACCATTGTGCAACAATTAAGGATTACTCAGAGTAAGGCTAATCATTCTTTTTTATCGTCCCTCAATCATTGTGTTTACGTGATTGTGTATGTTGACGATATTGTTATTGTAGGTAGTGATCTCAATGGCATTGCACAATTAAAACAACATTTACACCATCACTTCCAGATGATCTTGGTAGACTTCTTTACTTTTCTTAGGGATTGAAGTTGCACAGTCCAAGACTGGTGTCATGATCTCCAAAAGGAAGTATGCAATGGACATTCTGGAAGAAACCAGATTGATATGAAACAAATTGGTAGATACTTCAACAGAACCCAACACTATGCTTATGCCAGATCAAGAGGGAACTTCTCTCAGATCCAGAGAGATATAAGGGGCGGATCGGAAGCTAAACTATCTTCCTGTCACTTGCCTAGCTATTTCTTTTGTAGTTAGTATGATAAATCAATTTCTCAACTCTCCTCATGAAGGACACTACAACGTTGCCATTGATAAGTGTTATTTCACATTGATTTAATACTTCAATTAAACCCATTTTGGAAAGAATTTAACTAGATTAGTGAGTAATAAATCATGATTTTGTTATTGTGTAAACACAAGCTTGATTTATCAAAATATTGAAGAAAGGTACAAAAGCATGGAAGAAACCAAGAAGACTCGGCATCAGAACTTGTGCGCTTAAGCGAAAGATGAAACGCTTGGGCGAAGGCACTTCACGCTTGAGCGTGAGCTCAAGCGCGCTTAAGCGCAGCCCTGTTGAATGATTAAAGAAGCACACTGAGCATGGTTTAAACACAACTGCAAGGAAGATCTCACGCTTGAGCATGAGCATGAGCTCGCTCAAGCGTGACCTTAGCCATCAATGGTGCGCTTGAAGAGTGGATTTATTCAGCTGAGCGTATAATAAATGAAGAATCAGGACCCCCTCACGCTCAAGCGTGGGAATAAGTCGCTTGAGCGTGAGATCGAGCGCGCCTAAGCGTGGGTTAAGCGTGGAGCAAGCGTGAGTTGGACAGGAAGGCCACGCTTAAGCGTGACTGAAGTGGTTTAAGCGCGAAGTAAAATATGAGTATCAGGACCCTTCACGCTTGAGCGTGACCATCAAGCTCAAGCGTGATTCATGCAGCATGGGACCTCCAATTTTTTATTCACCAATGATGCGATGCCAACTCACCCACTTTCTTGTGTTTCTGAATGGCTCTGAAAGATGCTTCATGGGCTCTATGCAAGTGGGCAAGGGAAGCTGGAGTATAACCTCTATAAATCAAGCAGAAAACAACATCAAATAATTAAGTTGGATAGAAGAGATCATCTTCTTCATTTTATCAAACATTTTTCCTGCATTTTTCACTCTGTATTTATTGCAAAATCTGCTTAGGTGAAAATGCATAGCATGAGTGGCTAATTTTCTTATGGGATTGGTTGTAATCCATTCAATCCTGAAGTAACGCTGCTGTAAGTTTTTATGTGTGTAATGAGATTTGATAAGTTTCTGTATTTCCTTCTGCGTTTAATGCCTGAAAGTACTTGATCACTATTTTCTTGTTTTAAGTTTTCTCAAGTATGCTGGGAAGTGACTTTTGAAAGCAGATCTGAATGAAATACTTGTTGTGAGTAGGTAGCCAGGGATGGCATCTAACGCAATAAACGTCAAAACAATCGATCGATAATGCTGGAATGATTTCAAGGTGAATGAGGGATCAGCGGTTTGAAATCATTCTTATGAATTTTGTAGTCGAGGGATCGATGCAAATGACTTTGATTGTGGCGTAGAAATTATCTTTTCAAGTTACTTACATAAAAACTTATGCAACTTACAGAAGGTGAGATGTGATGAAACCAATCCCTGTTTTACAAAACTAATTTTTCTCAAAACCATTCACTGTTGTCTTTTGCAAATTTTACTTTCTGTTATTTATATTTTTTTTATCAGCGTCATTCATAACAAACTAAAACAAAATCTTCTGTCAACTCAATTCAAAACTAAGATTTTCATGCTAACACCTCCTCAGTGGAACGACATTTATACTATATTACAACCTCTGTGTTTAAACTTGGCATAACCATTCCATTGAGTTCATATTATACAAACTTGATTCTCTTTCCTTGAACTCTTCATTCCTTTATATGAAAATACCATATCAGCCATCCGTATCCTAAATATATTGAAGGGCACCAAGTAAAGGATACTTGTACAAACACAAGAGTCACACTCTAATTGTTGGGTACTCAGATGTTGATTAGGTAAGATCCTTTATTGATAGGAGATCTACTACAAGCTATTATGTTTTCATTGTTGATAATCTGATTTCTCGGAAGAGTAAGAAGCGAAATGTTGCTCGATCAAGCATAGAAGCGGCATATCGAGTCATGGCTTTAGCTATATGTGAGCTCATATGGCTTAAACAACTTCTCAAACAACTAAACTTTTGAGAGACAACACATATGGCACGTGCATGCGATAATCAAGCTGCCTTGCACATTGCATCAAATCTAGTGTCTCATGAGAGGACAAGACAAATTGAAATAGATTGTAACTTCACTGGAAAAAAAATCCTATTTGGAGATATTGTTACCTAATTTGTTAATTCCAATGATCAATTGATATATGTTCTTACAAAGTCTAGCTTGTGGGGGAGTATTAGAATATTATAAATATAGTTAGTATACATTACCGATTCTATCTGCTAATAGGATTGATTATGATCAATCTTGTAATCATTTAATAATTAGCCTCTACAGGTAAATCTTATGTATTTATTGTCACATTATTACAAATTTATTGCTCTGTTGTGTATTCATACACATGATTCATTCAAATGTCTCATCTTCTCTCTCAAACAAAACATTATCAATTTCAAAATTCTCTATAATTCTAAAATTTTCCATCCAAACACAACCTAAAGGTATTTGTAACATAATTTATATCTAAGTTTAAATACACTCTTGATTTGTATAGTTTGGACAATGTTTGATTTTGGCCTCTCAATTTTTAAATGTGCAGATTATATCATTGAAAATTTCAATTCTCTCCAATTTTTTCTACTTAAAACTATCTTATTCTCATTTTTGTACATAAAAATGTATACATGTTAAATTGTTTTCTACTCAGAACTCATAAATCAAAACATCAAAAATTTCTCTACATAGAATTTGATCTCTTCAAACCCTAATACAATAACCACAAAGCCTTATCCCACTGAGTGAGGTCAGCTTCATGGATCATATATTGTACCCTGTCATTTACCAGTTCCGGAGGTATTCCATTCACCAAAAGATCCCTATCAATAACCTCTCTTCAAACCCTAATGTCATATCTATTTTTATAAAGTTTTAACTAATTTTATTTTACTTCATCACTTCGAAAATCATTTCATATCCCAATTCTATCATAAACCACTACATATTTATCTGAAAATAATAATTTGAGTTTTAAAATAAAATAGCACACAATTTAGAAAGTAGAGGGACTTAATTTACTCGATCAAAACTTCAAGGACCAAAATTGCATAGTCCAAAATTAGAGGACTAAAAGTATAATTATGCCTATATGCAAAAAGCAGGCTGCTAGCATTTGCATTACAATTCTAGACAATATCTTCAACCCACAACAAAAGTAACCATGGTTTATGACTTTGGTTCCAGAACTGTTTTGTTCCCCAGTCCTCACATTTTTGTCACCATTCCTCAACTGCTGGAAAGATGACATTAAGTGACTGTAGTTGTTGCTAATTTGCTCCTACTTAATATGTATGAAGATATAGTATATGGAAGTAAAAGAAGCACTAAATAAAGAAAATAAAAAGCATAGAAATGTACCTCTCCCCCTCCTCCTCGTCGGCGTTTTGTTGATGGAACACAATCTGCACCGATCTTTCCTATCTCAGCAACAGATCTCCTTTTTCCACTCCGTTCTCTTTCTAGCATCCTCTTATCATATCTTCTTGTCCTAGGGTCATCTAAATACTCATCTCTTAAATCAGGCTTTTTCTTCTTTTTCTTCTTTTTCTTCTTTTTCTTCTTAGCTTTTTGTTGTTCCTCCTCCTCCCTATCTCTTCTAATAACTTCTTCATATCTTCTTATCTCGTCTAAACGTTCTTGCTCTTTGAGCATCCTGATTTCTTCTTTGTGATGCATCCTTGCTCTGTCTTCTTCTCGAAGTCTTGCTTCATTTCTCCGTTTTTCTTGCTCTTCCCACCATCTTCTATCCGCTTTAGCTCTCCATTTTACCAAACCTCCAGTTCCATACATGGTCTCCTGTTTCTTGTGTTTCTCAAAAGTTGACAATTCAACAATTCTTTTAATCTTTCTGTGTTTAAATCCTGACTTTCCACCAGGACTCTCCGGTTCGAGATCAACAACCTCCTTTGTACGTTTTATAATAATCTTTTTGTGACTTTGCTCCCTATCTATTTCTGTTGGTGGGCGAATTTTAATTGGTAACTTATGAGAATCAATATGACCTCGTATGACAATACCCTGCTTATGAGATTCAGCCTGTGTATCATCTGGTTTCACTTTGCTGGGAATAATGATCTTACTAACCTTGGGAGGCTTTGCAGTTTCGAAGTCAGAAGTGACTGGCTTGTCCGAATTCGGCAGAGTTTCTATTGCAGGTTTATCAGAAGATTTCTCTGTGGAGCTACATTTGAATTTCAGTGGAAGTTTTGTTGAATTGTCAACAGGAGCAGCTTTTGTCACACTTTTTGATATTGACTTTTTGGAAAGGGCTTTATGCTGGGACTGACTAGGGGGATCCACAAAGCTGGATTTTCCAGATGATTTTTCCATATCTGTAGATTCAAGTTGAGCTTCCACATCTTCACCATATTTTGGACAGTTCTTGTTCGTTCGCATGTGCCCAAGCTGATTCATCAACAAGAAAAATTATGACGCTAGTATATATAAAAGTATGGAGTGCAAAAGTTTTACATAACTACAGATACCTTTGTAGAGTACATTAATTGCGAAATCTTTTCTAAGGTAGAAAACATAAATGCTTTTGGTTCATTGGTCTGCTTTATTTTAAAAATACACTTGCAATCTTACAATTTAGTTTCATCTACTAAACTGATTTTAAAATATTATTAAAAAAAAGAAATATGAAAACCATCAAACCTTAAACAGCAACATAAACAAACTAGTTTTCAAAGGGTAATAGGGTTAGGGTGTAAAAAACTCAAAATACGCACCTGGCCACATGCTCCACAAACAAAAGTTTCCCTTGATGGTTTTTTCTCCTTAAACACCTGGTTCTACAGACATGTAACAAAGATACTTTCTGAATAAGGAGTGAACATAAACCAGAAATTCGCATTCAAATACAGAAAAATCAACTTTAAAGCTTTTAGACATCCGCAAGACACAAGAATGCTAGCAACTAGAAGGCTATTTTCCATGTATTGAGTTATGTGCTAACAGTTAGTGATAGAAGTAAAAAAATACAACAAGCAGTTTCAGATCAATCCTAATTTCTGTGTCATGTAGCTACTATATTATAAATTGTGGATTTGACCTGGTTAAATTCTCTTTATCAGTCTAAGAGAAGAAAGAGACAACAGAGAACAAAACTAAGAGATTGTGAGAGTATATATTGTATTGTATTGTATGATTGAATGTTTACAACTGAATGAATGAATCGGTTACATTGAGAGATCAACTAGATTTATAGGCAATTAACATTTGCCAATCAAAAAAAGAAAACTAGACTTACAGGCAAAGGGATGGCAGCTGGCTTGAGTGACACATCACTCTGATGACAGCTCAAACAAGATAATTAACAGTCACACATGAAGTGTGATTGGGGATACTAATCCCCCATCAAGATCAGGGTGGTTGAAGATGAGAAAACACCCTGAGTTTGGCTTGAAATTTATCAAAACGAGGAGCAGATAATGACTTGGTGAGGCAATCTGCAAGTTGATCATATCCAGGAATATGAAACAAGAATTTGCCGAGAAACAACCTTTTCCCCTGTTAAAAGAGAGAAAAACAAGAAGACATATGAATTCCGTGTGTTTTTGTGATCACCCGGAGCTTTTGTACTTATAGGGATTTTGTACATAAATACAGAATATACAATTAAAGATATGATTGATATATTTAGTCCTAAAATATATCTTACTATATTTACATCATTCTAACACTCCCCCTCAAGCTGGAGCATATAAATCATATGCACCAAGCTTGTTACATATATAGTCAATCCGAGGGCCCCTTTGAGACTTAGTAAAAACATCCGCCAACTGATCATTAGAATTAACAAAGTTAGTGGATATTTCACCAGATAAAACTTTTTCTCTAACAAAATGACAGTCAACTTCAATGTGCTTCGTCCTCTCATGGAAAACTGGATTCGAGGCAATATGCATAGCGGCCTGATTATCACAGATAAGTGTCATCTGTGAAACCTCTCCAAATTGAAGTTCTTGAAGTAATTGTTTGAGCCATATGAGTTCTTGATTGGCTATAGCCATAGCACGATATTCTGCCTCCGCATTGGACCTCGCTACAACGTTCTGCTTTTTGCTTTTCCAAGAGACAAGATTACCTCTGACAAAAATGCAATATCCGGAAGTGGATCATCTATCAATGGGAGAGCCGGCCCAATCAGCATCAGAGTATCCCACAACTCGAGTGTGTCCTCTATCTTCATATAACAGGCCTTTTCCAGGATCTTTCTTGACATATCGAACAATACGAGTCACTGCATCCCAATGTTCCTTACAAGGAGAGTTTAGGAACTGACTAACCACACTAACTGCAAATGAAATATCTGGGCGAGTGATAGTGAGATAGTTCAGCTTGCCAACTAAACGTTTGTATCTCTCAGGATCCGGAAGGGGCTTCCCCTGATTTGGTAGGAGCTTGACATTGGGATCCATGGGAGTGTCAACTAATTTGGAGTTTAACATCGTTGTTTCTTCCAGAATATCCATTGCATACTTTCTTTGGGATATGACGATTCCATTTTTGGATTGCGCTACCTCTATCCCCAAGAAATATTTGAGTTTGCCAAGGACCTTCGTCTGAAAGTGCTTGAAGAGATGTTGTTTTACCTGTGTAATACCAAGGTGATCACTGCCAGTAATAACAATGTCATCCACATATACCACTAAGTAAATACAACCAGCAACTGAATGACGATAGAAGACAGAGTGATCTGCTTCACTCCTGATCATGCCAAACTCCTGAATCACAGTACTGAACTTGCCAAACCATGCCCTGGGAGACTGTTTAAGGCCATATAGAGATTTCCGCAAGCGACAAACAAGTCTAGAAGACTCCCCCTGAGCAACAAAACAGGGAGGCTGCTCCATGTAAACCTCTTCAAGCAAGTCACCATGTAGGAAAGCATTTTTAATGTCCAACTGGTATAAAGGCTAGTGACGAATGGCGGCAATAGAGAGGAAGAGGCGGATCGAGGGCATTTTGGCAACAGGGGAGAATGTATCTCCATAATCTAAGCCGTAGATTTGAGTATAACCTTTGGCGACAAGGTGGGCTTTGAGGCGGTCAACTGATCTGTCTGGGTCAACCTTCACCGTGTACACCCATCGACAACCAACAACAGACTTCCTTGGTGGTAGAGGAACGAGATCCCAAGTTCCACTGCTTTGTAAGGCACACATTTCATCCATCATAGCTTGTTTCCATCCTGGATGAATAAAGGCATCTCCTGCATTCTTAGGAATAGAAACAGAGGACAAAGAAGAAAGACAAGAGTAATAGGATGGAGATATGCGATGATAACTCAAAGCAGTATAGTGAGGAGAAGGATTACGAGTAGAACGAATACCTTTGCGTAGGGCAATAGGAAGATCTGACTCAGGAGGCGGGACCGGAGAAGAGGTCGGATGAGTGAGCCCAGGATGTGAGTCTACAATCTGATCGGTGGCAGGCTGTGGTGGTAGAGGACGAGGACGACGCTGATAGACCTGCAAAGGAGGAGGAGGAAGAGGATCTGGAGAGGGAGGAGACTCCTCAGGAGGAGAAAAGAGGACAGTAGGTGTGGTCACAGGAAGAGGAGGCTCCGGTGGAGGTGTTGCAAACTTAAAGAAAGGAACATCTTCAAAGAATGTAACATCTGCAGAGATAAAATACCTGCGAAGGGAAGGAGAGTAGCACTTGTATCCTTTCTGGGTACGGGGATACCCAACAAAAACACATTTATGAGATCTAGCAGATAATTTATCAATGTCAGGACCAAGGACATGAGAGAAACAAGTAGAACCAAAGACGCGAGGAGGTAGAGAGTGAAGAGGACGATGTGGATATAAGACTTGATGAGGAATTTTACCTTGGAGAACAGAGGAAGGCATACGGTTGATGAGATAGCAGGCGGTAAGGACGGCATCACCCCAAAATTGAAGAGGAACATTAGAATGAAGAAGAAGAGTCCGAGTGGTTTCTAGAAGATGTCTATTTTTACGTTCAGCAACCCCATTCTGTTGGGCGGTATGAGGACAAGAGGTTTGATGCAACAAACCGTGAGATGCCATAAAAGTCTGAAATGAGTTAGACAAGTATTCACGTGCAGTATCACTTTGTAAGGTACGAATAGAAATCCCAAATTGAGTTTTTATTTCATAAAAAAAAGACTGAAAAATAGTGAATAACTCATAACGGTCTTTCATTAAATATATCCAAGTACAACGGGAAAAATCATCAATAAAGGTGACAAAATACCTAGATCCTAAAGAAGACACAACACGACTGGGACCCCAAACATCCGAATGAACCAAAACAAAAGGGGACGAGGCCCGATCATTTATGCGAGTAGGAAAAAAAGTACGAGTATGCTTACCTAACTAACAAGACTCACATGACAAAGATTCTAAATTAGAAAAACGAGGGACTAATTTCTTGAAAGCATCGAGACCGGGATGTCCTAACTGAGCATAAATAAGAGGAGATGCGGAAGTCGAACCAACAAGGGATGGTCTGTTAAGTTGATAAAGGCCGTGAGACTCACATCCGAAGCCAATCATCTTCCCCGTTTTCCGATCCTGCAAAGAAACTGAATCTTTAGTAAAAGAAATGACACAATCAAGAGTACGAGTAAGCTGACTAATGGATAACAAATTAAATGGGGCACCAGGAACAAATAACACATTATCAACTGAAATAAAAAGGAGGGGATAGACAATACCAATACCCTGGGATTGTGTTTGGGAACCATTGGCCATAGTAACAGAAGGTAAGTAACCAGTGGTAGAGAGAGAAGAATAAAGAGATTTATTACCAGTAATATGATCGGTGGCCCCTGAATCAAGGACCCAAGGACCCAAAGAATGGGAGATGCCAACGAAAGAATTACCAGTGTGTGCAACAGCAACAGTAGAACCAGAGACTTGACATTCTTCACGCCACTTTAGGAAGTCATTGTAGGAGGGCAATGGAGACGGATCTGGCAGCAGCGGAGGAGCAAAAGACGGTGGAGGAGGTAGCTGAGCAACCTGTACGGTGCGAGGAGGGCGACCATGGAGTTTCCAACACTTATCAATGGTGTGGCCTGGTTTGTGACAATGATCTCCCTCTGCGAGGTGCAGAGTTGATATTGCGTGAAAACAAAGCGGAAGAATCAAGATGAGAAACAGTCGAAGCAGCAGAGGGAGGCATGGTGGGAGAGATAGGGCCATGAATGTTAGCCCGAAGGAGAGTGGCCAAGGCACCATCCAAAGTAACCTCTGTGGTGCAACCCAAAATCTGATCACGAGTAGAGAAATACTTAGTAGATAGGCCATATAAGGCAAAAGACAAAAGTAATTTCTTACGGTTCTCAAGCTCAGCCTCAGGAGTAGCACCAATAGGAAGCATCTCATTGAGTTCACACAAGAGATTAGTCACTTTACCCACATAAGTAGTTATAGAGCCATGAAACTGTCGAGAGCCAAAGGTGGTCATAAGGTCCTCACCAATTTGATAGAGTCGCCGAATATTGTTGGTGAAGAGTTGCTCGGCATGGTCCCAAACTCCCTTGCAGGATTTTTGACCACGGAAGCAATCACGATGGGATAGGGCAATAGTGTTCCGCATAATTGCAAATAGTTGAGCATCAATTTTCCTCCACCACGGTCGGTCGGTTTCGGGGATTTCAGTTTCGGATTGTGTGAGGTGGTTATCATAGCCTAGCCCAATAAGCCAAATTTTAATATTAGAGGCCCAATAAGAGTAGTTTTTGTCATCTAACAGCTCGAAAGAGAGGATGGCAGTGAGGGAAGTGCCCGAAAGCAAAGAATCAGACTTAGTATCACCGGGATTAGCCATGAGTATGCTGGTGGAGAGAGAAAGACAGTGACAGCAGCGAAAAACGTGCCAAACAGCAAGAAAAAAATGACCGAAACAGAAAACGAACACCAGATCGAGGAAGAAGACGCCGAGGCGATCAGAAACCAAGAAGGCGCGACGTCACCGGAGGTGAGACGCGCCGTCACGCGCGGCTGAGAGTGGCGGCGCGTGGGTTTCACGCGTAGAGGAAGAGGTGGCGCGTGGGGGCGGTGAGAGCTCCGATGGGGGAGGGCTTCCGGGGAAACGCCAATCTGGGCAAGGGGAAGCCAGTCGTAAAGTCGCCGGAAGGAAACGGTGGCCGGAGGTGGCAGATCTGGGGCGACATCGCGGAAAACAAGGTGGGAGGGAGGGAAAAATTTTACGCAGTGAGCAGTGGCTCACCAAAAAAACACGGAATAAGAGGGATCTCTCGTTAGGCTCTGGATACCATGTTAAAAGTTCCATCCCAAAACCAATTGGCAATGGTTGGAGTGACCCAACAAGTATTTAAACCATGCGAAATATTATGAGACAGGCGAGATATGGGACTTCCAACACGCCCCCTTCAACGAAGCCTGCCGGACCAGGCAAGGGGTAACTTTTGACCCACAACGAAAGGGCAACTCTTGGCCCATAAGAACCGGAAAGAATGCTCTGGCTCTGATACCATCTTGAATTTGGGTATTGGGCCTAACTTAATCCTAAAAGCTAGCTCATAGGATGAGGTTTACCATCTACCTTGTATACTTTTGATTGACCATATCTCTAGTCAATGTGGGACTTTTAACACACCCCCTCACGCTCAGGAGTGGAGCGTGGATGAAGAATACGGGTGGCCCACGAGAATTATTAACACACCCCTTCACACGTAGGAATGGAACGCGGATAAATACAGGTGACCAGTAGGACTTATTAACACACCCCTTCGCGCTCAGGAATGGAGTGTGGATGAATACGGGTGGCTCGTGGCTCTTATAGAACACCCCCGCACTCAGGAATGAAGCGTGGACCAAGGTTGTCAAAATCGAGATTCTACCTAGAATCGTGGAGGCTCCAACGACTCGTAGAATCGTAAGATTCTACCTCTAATTAAAAAAATCTAAAAATAAAATAAAATAACATACCAATACATAAAATAAAGAGAGATGAATCCATAAAACAACATTTTTATTCTAACACAAACAAACAGCAAAAATTTTGTATCCAACAGCAACAAGCAACAATTTATAACTTGTATTTTCTATCCAACAACAGCAAGCAATAATTTTCTATCCAGCAGCATCAAAATAATTTTCTGTATGAATATTGATATGGAAACAACATCAGAATTTTTTAACAATATAAAGAACAAGCAGGCAGCAGCAATATAAGCCAAGGCAACAACAACAACACACAGCAGCAGGTGCAGGCATGACTTCAACATACCGTGAGGGAGAAGAGGAGAAGGGCACGGGAAAGAGGAGCACGATGGAGGCAGAGATGGAAGGAGACCTCACTTGACCACCGTGGGCTCGCACACCAAAACAGAGAACGGAGATGATAGAGATGCACCCACCACGCGCACCACCAGAGAACGGAGGAGAGGCAGCCCACCGGTCCACGACGGGAAAACACCGACAAGGCCCCCACGACCCAAGAACAGAGGAGGCAGAGCGGATGGAGGAGGCACACACAGAAGCAAACCAGCCCGATGGAGAGAAGAAGTGCGACGCGAAATAGAAGGGGGGTTAGGGATTTGGGGTTTTAAAATTTGACCACCAAAACGACGTCGTTTTGGGCTTTTCTCGGTCCAAAAAAAAAATATGCTAGAAACGGTGGAATCTGTGGAAACGGTACGTTTTTACCGTTTTTACCGTTTCTACCTCCGATTTTACCGATTCTACCTCTAAAACGATTCTAGCTCCGATTTAACTCGAAAACACACCTAGAATCGTAGAATCGTACGATTCTACGAGTAAAAACGCGATTTTAACAACCATGGCGCGGACAACATGGGTGACCCAACAACGGATCTAGGATAGGCTCTGATACCATGTTAAAAGAGAGAAAAACAAGAAGACATATGAATTTCGTATGTTTTTGTGATCACCCGCAGCTTTTGTATTTATAGGGATATTGTACATAAATACAGAATATACAATTAAAAATATGATTGATATATTTAGTCCTAAAATATATCTTACTATATTTACATCATTCTAACATCCCCAAACAAAGCAGAGTTGAAGTTCATTGTGTTTGGTCCTGGAGTGCATGATTGGATTGTGAGAGATATTAACCATGCTAAGGTTATCACAGTAGATAACAGGTTTGGTAACTGGAAATTGAAGTTCCTGTAGTAGGGATTGGATCCACAGAATTTCAGTGGCAGTAAGGGCAAGGCTGTGATACCCGGCCTCCTCTGTGCTAGATCAAGCCACAACTGTTTGCTTCTTACTCCACCAAGTGACAAGGTTTGGGCCAAGAAAAATGGCAGAACCAGATGTGGACCTGCGATCATTCGGATTTGATGCCCAATGGGCATCACAAAAGGTAGAAAGAGGTAAAGGATGGGATGAGGAGGCTGGTTGCAGAAGAAGTCCATGGGTTAATGTGCCATGCAAGTAATGAAGAATTAGTCTAACAGCCTACCAATGAGATTGTAACGGCTGAGCCATAAATTGGCATTCCTTACAGAGGAGCAGAGTTCTGGCCTTGTGATTGTAGCATATTGCAGAGCTCCCACAATGGAACGGTACAAGGAAGGATCCTTAAAGTAATCACTCCCAATCCAAGAAAGTTTCAAGGAGTGATGCATTGGGGTTGCAATTCCTTTGGCAGCGAACATACCTGCTTTGTTTAGCAGGTAGGAAGATACCTAGCTTGAGATAGATTGCCATTGGGGAGCTTTGAAACTCCAATACCAAGGAACTATCCAAGTGGCCCAAGAAGCTTGAGGGGAAATGCATTGTTGAGCTTGGTAACTAGCTGAGAAATTAATGCAGAAAATGACTCAGTAATTATGTCACCCACGTAGATTGGAATGTAGAGATGATGGGAGGGAGTGATTTGAGTGAATAGAGAAGAGTCATACTGACTTGCAATGAAACCAAAGCTCAGTAGAGTGGATGAAAGCTTGGCACACCAAGCCTGAAGGGTCTGTTTTAGGCCATAAAGGGCCTTTTCCAGCTGGCATACCATGTGAGGTTGGCTAGTAACGAAATCGGTAATTGTTCCATGTACACTTCTTCACGGAGATCCCCATTAGAAATGCATTATTGACATCGAGTTATTGAATAGGCCCAGGCATTTGCGAGAGCCAAGGTGAGCAAGATGCGAATAGTGACGGGTTTGATCACTGGTGAGAACATCTCGGTGTAGAGAAAGCCCAGCTGTTGGTGGAACACCTTGGCAACAGGGAAACCTTTGTAGCAATTTATTGTTCCATCTGCATTCTCCTTGACTCTAAAAACCCATTAGCAACCGATGGGTGTGTGATTTGGTGGGACAGACAAGGGGTCCATGTGTTGTTGCATAGGAGAGCAGTATAGTGACTATACTCATCCTGCATTGCTTGTAACTAGTGGGGATGAGTGAGGGCATCTTTGCTAGTAGGAGGTTCAGTGTGATCTAACAAGAGGTTGGATGTAAATGAGGCTTGACTATTCCAGCCTTAGCTGTGGGATTCATGGGTGCACATTTGGTGGTCGAGAGGATGCTGATGGGCAATGAAGTTGAGGGAGTTGGGCTATTTGCTGAAGTTGGAGATAGCCACAGAGAAAAAGAGTACGTGAGGTGAGGGGAATGTGCAGTGATGATGGAGAGGGAGCTAAGGCAGGAGGCAAGCAAGAAGTAGTGTTTGAGTGGTTAAAGGGAAAGTAAAATTCATTGGTCAACTGTTAAAGTTAGGTATTGGACCTAACTCAATCCTAAAAGCTAGTTTATAGGATAAAGATTACTCTTACTTTGTATATTTTTAATTGGCCTTAACACTAGCCAATGTGGGACTTTCAACACACCCCCTCACGCTCAGGAATTAACATCTAGAGCTTGGACAAATACGGGTGGCCCAATAATGGATCAAGGATGAGCTTTGATATCATATGTTAAATTTGGGTATTGGGTCATATCACTAGTCAATGCGGGACTTCTAACAGAAACCTTTGTGTTGGGTTGAAAGGACAAAAAGGTGCTTTCAATGGAATGAAGGGAAACCATGTGTGCATTATATGGATGAAGATATCGAAAGTAGGCGCAACCAAATATGCGGAGGTTCTTGAAGTCTAGTAGAGAGCCAAAAAGTTTAGTGTAGGGAGCTTGATAGTTGAGAGATGTTGAGGGTAACTAGTTGATGAAGATGAATGGCCATCATGAAGGCATGATCCCAAAAGGATAGGGGAAGGTGAGCTTGAGCCCATAGTGTTAGTCCTAGTTCAACAATGTGACAGAGGTTGCGCTCAACGGCACCATTTTGATGATGTGTGTGGGCATGAGTCAGTGTGTGATTCCAATATCAGTGACAGCTTGGTGCAAAATTCACCTCCCAATCAGATTCCAGTGCTTTGATTTTGGTGTTTAATTGAAGCTCAATCATCTTCTTGAAATTTAGAAAGCAAGTTAGTGAGTCAGAATTGAGTTTGAGCATATATTATCCACATGTAGAGTGTGAGGCATTAACAAACATAATGTAATAACGAAAGGACCCTAGAGGTCAGTATACACCAGTTCAAGTGGAGAGGAGTATATAGAGGGAGAGGGTTTTGCAGTGAGTCTATGAATTTTATCCATACAGCAAGTATTACAAAAATCTAAAGCATATTTAGGAAGAAATGGAACATTGCAACTTGTAAGAACTTTCTCTACAATAAAACTGTGAGGATGGCCTAATCTCCTATGCCATAGAGCATAGGAAGAGTAGTCTGAATCAGAAATTACAGAAGTAGTAGAGATTACATCAGAATTTTGATCACTGATAGTGTTAAAAGTCCCACATTGACAAGAGATATAGCCAATCAAAAATATATATCAAACATTTTGTGCATTTGGAGCTTGAACAAATACTAGGGTCCCAATAACATGGGACTCACAACACACCCCCTCACAGGTGGCCAAACAATAGATACCAGATAGACTTTGATACCATCTTAAATTTGCATATTAAGTCTAACTCAATCCTAAAAACTAGCTCATAGATTAGAATGATGATTACCCCCACCTTATACACTTTAATTGGTCACATTACTATTCAATGTTAGACTTTCAACAATTATAAATACTAAAGACCTGGTATGGTTCAGTCATACAAAACAAAAAAGGTTTTGCAAGATCTTAATAAATGGCATAGGCTATACCAGCAATATTATTGGCAACCAACAGACCCAAGAATGGATAACTCTTGTACACCATGGAATGTGTGAGATATTACAAACAATGAAGACTTACTAGAGGGTTACATAATTCATAACCTTGGATGTTTTGTAACTATATACTGTGTAGCCCTGTCTTGGACACCGTTTGACTCCTCTAAAGTGCTCAATTTAGAAGATAAATTGCACTTACAATCATTGATTAAAAGATCAATGTGTGAAATATTCATAAAAAAACAAGTACATAAATAAAACAACTTAGAAATTATAAGTGTATTTTATCTTCCAAAATATATCCTACAACTTTAGAAGAACCAAATCCATATTAAGTATACTGTACAGGAATTAGTTTGGACAAATTGTTCAGTGAAAAAGCACTCAACAGTGAACTTGTATCCATTTTGAGTGTATACAATGAGATCCATTTAATATGTACACTATGAATAAATCATAAATAACAAACTATGAAATGATAATGAATCTAGGGATCTGTACACTTATCATGAATTCTATCTTTATACTAACTATTTTATTAAATCATCACTGTACCAACAAAATTTCACCTAGACCAGGACAAATTAATAAATATATTTTCTCCAAAAGAACCTGGCTCATTAAAAACTGATGATGCAAGTTATATTCTTCAAGATTGGTGCTATTAAGCCACGAAAAATAGAAAGCTCCACATTTGGATGGAGATACAGTTCTCCATATTGGGTATATGGCTTGCATGTAAGGTTTACCAGAACATCATTTCAAACAACATGCTACAAACCAAAAATTAATCTACTACAAATAAAAAATCCGTACTTGCTCAACTTCAATTTCATCGTCTGCAGCTTCAGTGCAGGTTGTGAGTGAAAAATTTTGACACCATGAATTGATCGTTTTTTAGAATTTGATTTAAGTTGCTGAGAAGTTTTACAGTTTGAATAATGTTTGTCATTAGAAACATGTCGCCATCCATATTGACTTCCATGTCCCAATAGCTCAGAAGGGTCCCCACTGCTTAATTTTAAAGAACTAGTCAAAACCATAGCCCCTGCATGAAGGTGAAGATGTGTACCATCCTTGCTATCTAAAACTTCAAAGTGCATTTGATCATCCTGAAGATCAAAGATTAGGTTTGATTTCACTATAGGCCGATCAAGCCCCTCCCATATTATCTTATCTAACCAAGAGCCCTCCATCATGTCTCTGTTTTGTGACATAACCTTGGCAAATCGCTTTACTTGACCACTTTGATGTTGATTCTCAAATACATCTGCCCTGCTTCCATCTGCAAGACTGGAACTATCCACTTCAGATCTGGATTCTAGCCTCAAAAGTTGAGGATGAAATAGACATCTGGATACTAAATTGGTTTTAGCTTCAGGAGAATCCCTCAAGCCAAGGGACTCCAATGAGACAGGAGAGCTGCCCATGAAGGCATGATCTTTCTCTAGTTTCTTCTGGGGCTCCAACTGAAGACTCTGGATCCCACTTTCAATTTCTATTTCACTGCCACCAGAAGCTCCCAACTCAGGTCCAGTTGGAGAATTGCCCCAAAGGATTTCATCTTCCCAGTCTCGCTGATCAAGAGGATAAAAATTGGCCCACAGGAAAGGATGGTCTTTCCAGAAAGGATCTTCTGTGAAATCCACTTTCATTGGTTCAGCACAAAGACAAGAGTCCTTTGGTTGTTGATCATCTTTCCCTGAGGCATCCTCATGAAGAAATCCAAATTTTGGAAATTCTAAGTCAACATCATTGATTTCTAATATATCATTACGGACTACACGGATTCGTTTAGTGAGTGAGAGACTCTGAGAGAAACCCTTCAAGAATTCCTCTTCATCTTCTTCAACAATATCATCAGTTACACCCAAAGGCTTGCATATATCTGGAAACACAAGGTAAAAAAAGCCAATTAAGACAGAGGCCACAATGATAAATACCATTGACAGTTCTAAATTTCATTCACATACAATAAAAATTGAGAAAAATATTTAAGCTTTTCCCATCATACTTCTCATGTTCTGACACATGAAAACAAACTTCAGGTAAACATTCTCAATGTCCAGGTAAATACCTCGGGGAATAGAATGTTGAGGCTCTCCCTTTCTGAGAGGTTCATGAATGCCAAAGACTTCAGAGAAGCGTAAAATTGCCATACCATCTTCCACACATAAAACAGGCAGTGGCATAGCCATCGACCTTTTCTGAACTCCGGGCCATTCCTGTTTAATTCATCAATTAATACATTAACATGTCAATAGAAATTCAACCATGAATCCTGTAAACAAAAATTATCATCAAGGTCAGAGGAAAATGTGTAAGTGTGATTGTTACTATTTGGGTTGGGCCTGTACCAATGTACAACACTCAATACACCTCTACAAAACCTACAACTACTAGATAAACCAGGTTCATCCGAGAAGGGTGGGTGTCGCAAGAGTACAGCACTCCTCTCTTCTCTCCGTTGTTTCCCTCTTTGTTTAGGTTTAGGGTAGTGCAAGCAAATGAGGGTGGCTGCTGTTTTGTTTTAGGGTTTTCAAAGTATAAGCCTCTTAGGATTGAAACACCAAAAATACCCTTTAAAAAAGGGTCATAACACTGAACCAGAAGGGCATTTCAGGCAGGAAGCAATAGCATATAGCATCGCTATTTGCTGCTCTTACACTGCTATTGCCGCGACCTGAAGCATCCCGCTACGAGCCCCTCCATCGCACCACCCAGCCACTTTCCGATGCGACTATTGACTAATATGATAGAGACCATTTCTATTCTTGTTGGCAAGACAAGTAATCTAATACTGATGACTTGACAGTAATCTATGGTTGCACCTTCAAACAAGTATTTATATTCACATAATTAATTATGAAAATTGTTATAACATATGCAGAATATTTATACCGTATCTTAGTTCATTATTTGGTTAGGATTATACTCCCTCCATTTTATATTATAAGCCCCTTTTTACAAGGGCACACGGTTTTAGGAGAATAATAATTATTGTCTTTGATGTTGTAAAGGACAATTTTATATTTCAACATTTCTCCTTATTTAAAATCAAACTCTACTATCATCTACTACTGTCGTCCCTAAATATATGAATTTTTTACCTAATTTATGCATATTAAGAAAGTTTGTTAATTCAATTTAAACCATTAAATTTCTTCGAAATTTATTGCAGATTTCCAAAACTGCCCTTAGGGTGATCATGGCTCATCATTAAATTTTCTCCACTTGCTACCCAATTATCATAGGAGAGATAGATAATGTAATTGATGTATCTCATTCATTGTTATATTGATTCCAAGAAAAAATTATACATTAGTAGGGGTATTTTGGTAAAAACAATTAATGGCATGGAAATTTGAAAGAGTCTTATATTAAGAGACAATTTTTTTTTGTGAAAAGGGGTCTTATATTTAGGGACAGAGGTAGTAGTAATTGCGTAAATGTAAAAATATTGAATACTTAAGGGTAAAATAGGAAAAAAAGTAATAAATACTCCTAAATTTTTTTTGGAGGGACTTATAAAATGGAACACTATTTTTGTAGGGGCCTATAATATGAAACGGAGGGAGTAATCTACTATATTAGTCATAAAATAAATACGGATTAGTGCTTTATGTTTTAAATATTAACCTCAGTGCATTCAGCCTCTTTTATTTCCTCTTCCTCCCTCTATACATAAGACCCTATAGTATAATCAACAAGAATAAACCTAAAATGGAAAAAGGAGGCAGAAACAAACATTAAGGACATAGCAAAAACTGACCTCCTCGAGTTTTTGTACATCACTGTCCAATTCTCCCGTCTGCAGTGAGCCAACTTGTAATTCGTGTTCAAGATCAGTCTCTTCTTTAGAAGCATCTATGAGATTCTCTTCCAGCTCACCTGAAAAATAAAAATAAAAAATAACTACCATACATGAACTGCAAGATTCCAACATGAAATGAATATGAAGATCATCTATCATTTATTAAGGAAACCCAAGTATTTTTAAATTTGTTTCCTAAAATTCCATGCTTCAATACTCACATAATGATTACTGAATTGAGCTGAGTTGAGTCAAATACTAAAAGTATTAAAACCAATTACAGATCAAGCTTTTTCCAATCAAACCTGCCAAGCCTATACAACAGGTGGATTCAAATACCACCACCAATGATGACTTGGGATTTTTTTTTCATGTATCTCAAGCACGGTGCAAATCCAATTACCAAAAGGACAGTTGTTCTTTTGCTCTGTCAGTCGAATTAAAATATATGGAACTAGTTCAAATAGAACCAGTGCCAATTCGCACTCATGCATATCAATTTCTAAATGTTATGTTCCACACCGAATACAAACGTATCTTCCTACAGGTTCAGGTGTGATTGTAAACCATAAAGGACCTGATCAACCAACTGCATGTGATTAAACAATCGCACCACCAATGAACAAAAAAGCCTAACAGACAATCCTTCAAATAAATTTACACCCCTTGGCAAAAGCACTAGGGGGAACTATCTTCAACTTCAAGGTGAGAATAGATGACCACTAAAATTTGAAGAAAAAATCCCAAACATTCTCAATTTTCTAAGTAGTGTCTGCTATAGATGTTTCCAGCAAATAAAATACTAGATCTAGATCACAAGAACCAACTTTCTTCAATTTTCAGAAGGACCAAAACCAACATAAAATCTAATCTCATATCTTAAGTTAAAAGAGCACAAAGTACAACAGCAATAAAAAAAAATTGGTCAATTCATGTGAAAACAAAATTACCAGCTAAAGAAACATTACCAACTTTAGAATCATCATTCCCCAACTCTTGTTCCTTTTCAGATTCTTCATCATAATTTTCATCATCAAAGACAGAAGCTTTGGACTCCAAAGCTTCAAATAGAGGCTTCTGCAGAGAAAAAATCCTTTTGTGGCAATAAATAGTCTTCTTCATTAGCAGCTTCTGTCTCTGGACCATCATACTCTTCATCAATATCTTCATAATCAACCGCATCTTCAGCTTTTGCATCACAATCTGAGATTAAATGAATCCCAGTTAGTAAACTAAAGAGACGGCTACACAAGAAACCAAATATCAGACATGAAGCTACAATAGTAGGGCAGAAGTGGTTTTAAGTTTGGCTGGGTTTCCATTGTTTGATAGAAGAGGATTCAACTGACACATACAGTATAATTGACACAAGACATATGATCGAAAAAACATCAAAAAAATAATGCCTAGTAGTCACACACAGTACAATTGACTCATTTAGTACTTAAGATGAAATCCAAATAGTAGAGTATAAACAGAATCATTAACAGAGGGGGAAAAGGGATTATTCTTTTTGCCACTTAAACAAAAGCCTAATTTCTTCAAATTCAAACTATTTCCCAGACAACAAATGCCTTTGATGCCCATTAGCTTTGAGAAATGAAATTTCTGAGAAAGAAGATGTGTTATAGCAGAAGGATCATGAATCCTTCCAGCAGAAAATAACTATAACAAATTCACTAAACATCCCTGAAATTCTCCCAAATTCCTCTTGTCAAAGCAATTAATTAAATAAATTATGCAATCTAAATCAAAACCATAAGCATTGCATGAGAGTTTAGACCCCCACATTACTACACCTTTAGATGAGGGAGAAAGGAATATGGGCATAATGCATGAAAATATTGTCGGACCCTGGCCCTGCACAGGAAATTTAGGGATTCCATGCCACACAAGAAGACCTAGTCATACGAAAGCTTTAGATAGATAAATCCAAATCCAGATGAACATAAAACCCATGGATCTATCCTTAGCCAAAAGAAATCAGTAGGAGAAGCCGTTCACTGTGATTTTCTTGCATTTTGCTCTAAAATGCACTGAGACCCTGTAAAAAGAGCTAAACACAAAGCCTTTACCTCCATCTATTAATACCAGGTACAATCCATCACTAAAACTTCATTTCAGCTAGTTTTCTCAGTTTACTTCTATTAACTAGTGATACTGGCCCTTACTAGCCCCCCTAGCATCAAGCATGGCTAATGATGTTTTAACTTTACAAAAAACAGTTTTTTCATAAAATATTTTTTCGAAAGGAGAGTAAAACCAAGGATTGCCAGCTCTAATCCTCCAATGGCATGGTAGGATATATACAAAATTTCATTCTTTCACAAGGAAAGAACATTAGCTGCTCCTTCATGTGATATTTTCCACCAAGCATACGTCATGTGGGAAAGAATTCCAGCAGAAATAAAACACAGGTGAAGTGCTCTCAGATTTTGAGGGGAAAAAATGATACCAACAGAATATCGAAAACTGCACGATATAGTTTTTCCTGGCAGACAACTTCACCTTGGTCAACAACGTCATGTGGTGTTTGTGGTGATTTTCCTGACAACTGCAAAAAAACACATCATTATAATCATCGTCATCAAAATAGAACATGTGAAAGGAATGGAATATAAAAGAAAATTTTGATAGTTAATATTATACATTTGCTGACCAGTTTAACAGAGCATTTTGAATTCTAAAACAATATAGTCAAATAATCATATTTCAATTTACTTACATCAATGTCTGTCAGTGATGGACCCAGCTTGTCAGCTAATGCAGAAAGATGCTCCTTTGCATCCTGAAAAGGAAATATCTTATTTAGTACTAACTTTATAGTTGTTCACCAATACACATAACCATCAATAAATCAAAAAAATAAAACAGTATAGAACATGCAACTTCTCATTCCACAATCAATATAATTCAATTTTCAAAATGGAAATATATATCTTAAAAGATGCAGTTATTTTCTAGGAAGCCTCCTTAGAACCTCCTATGGGTCCTTCTATGGATCATTGACAATCTGCTATGCCTGAATCTCAAAAAGTAGCTAAAGCCAAAAGGTATGAAGTATAAACATCAATCTTACTGTACCTATTAACTATTATGTAAATATGAGGTCATCATATCACACTAGAGACTCAGCTGTAAATATAGATGCCTAAAACCATATCACACTAGAGGCTCAGCTGTAAATATGATGCCTAAAACCATTTCATACTGATCAATTTTATCTATTAAGTAACAACTTGACTTCACAGTTTGCACACTAAATATTGAATCCTCCAAGTTAAATTGCATATAAGGTTTTTATTGTAGAGTTTAGACTTTAGACAACCGTAGCAAACACAGGCTTCCAAAAGGCTTCCTTTTCTGTATTTTAAGATGCCCCACCAAGTATGCATCTCAAACATTGTTGATTTAAATCTAATAATATTAAAGTTGAGCATTCTAAAAAACCTATTTACCCCATATAAAACTACACTAGCTTAGAATTTTCAGGAATTTAACATGTATGTAGGGAATCAAGGAAAAATAACAGACACAAAACGTAGACAAACAATATTAGCATAACATCTATGCAATGATGTACATCAGCTCAACCTTGATTCTCCAAATAATTTGACCATCCATCCACCAGTTCAATTGTAACATCAAAGGCAGCATAAAATTACCTCATCAAGATAATCAACATCAAGATCACCGGAATTATCAACATTTCCAAACATGAACCCAAGAAAACGATTACACTCGCCAGACTCCTCATATTCTTCTTCATCATCTATCAAATCAAATTCATCAAACATTGAGGTCAATAAACTACAAAATAGAACACCGCCAAAATAGAGTTCGTACATTCCGTCGGGTAAGGCTTCGTTGGAGAAGCAAGAATCGAATACTGCAAAAGAAAAAAGGGGAAATTTTGAGAGGGAAATTGAAATGGGGAAGAAAAAATGGGAGTTGGTGAAAAGAGGGGATTTTTACCGTAGACTCTGTCGTGGAATTCGAGCAACCCATCTGCGGGGCGTTTGTAAAAGAATCTGCTGAGGAGGGACATTGTTTGAGCATGTGGGTCGGTGGGAGGAGAATGGAGCTCGTAGCTATGGTGGTGAAGTTCAGAGAGTGAAAGAGAAGAGTTTTGAAATTTGAAAAATATAAGGATTGTATGTATTTGTAACTAAACAGGGGAATGGGAAACTGATTTTGCTGCTTCACCAACCATGGAACACGGAGTTAGATTAACATGTCAATGGGGCGGGGCGGGCGCGACTAGTATGTTACCGCTATTTGTATCCACAGGTTTTAGATGGGTAACAAGTATTAGTAGGTTGGGTAGCGGGTACCTACGGGTATTTATGAATATTTATTTTTTTTATAAAATAATACTAAAGGAAAAAATATGGAATAATATACTAAACATAATATTATTTTAATATAACATAATTCAAATTAATATTATATCATGCTTTACAACTTTATAAATTAAAAGTATTATCGTTGAAAAATATTAAATTTTATTTATCTCATTATAAAATGATAAAAAAACTTAGATATTTAAATATATTTGATAAAAAACAAATATTAATAATTAAACGGGTACCCAAGGGGCGGGTAGTATAATACCGCTATCCACCCGTTTAGTAAAGATACGGGTATTCATTACAGATAACCCGCAGATTACCTACAAGCGCAGGTTTTTTTGCCATCCCTAAGTTAGATCCATTCTTTTGCATTTTAGTTATGTTTAGTAAGAGAAAAAACAACAGCTAACAAGGGATTTTTTTTTGTGTGTATTTTTTTCCGTCTCAAATTATTTCATTAGAGAAATGAAAATGATATGTGCTTGTTAATTTGATTGTCAAAAAAATATATGTGCGTGAGAAAAGAAAAGAATGAAAAAGTAGATGTTGTTTGGTTAATTAGAAATTGTTGTAAAGAATGTGAGGTTATTTATATATATATTTATTTTATTAGAAAAAAATTTAAAAGTTATTGAAGGTATTAATATATCCTTTGTCATCCGTAAAAATAAAATAAATGGACAAGAAGGTAATTGAGAAAAAAAGATGGTTGATTATGATGAGAAAATTTTCTCACCAATTATGATCAGAAGATATAAATATGTAGGACCAACATAACATTTTTTTAAAAGTTATAAGATAAAAATGACCAAATACAAGAAAATAATCACACTTTTTTATGAACTTTTTTTCTTATATTTTCTAACATATCAAAGTGTCAAGCTAACACTACAAATCATCATTATAACATCCTTGATGTTTTAATATTAGAAAATAAATAGCAAATAAATAAAAGCATTATTTGGATTAAAATTATAATAATATATGAGAAATTAAGTGGAAAATGGAATTTTAAGGAAAATGACATCAGAACCCTGACGCGTAGCATGGATGGGGCGCGTAGCGTCAGCGTCAGCGGGACGCGTAGCGTCAGCGCCGCGATTAGCTTAAAACAGAGGCATACAAAACAGTTCTAGCAGAACTCTTCTCCCTCTATTTTCTTCTCCTCTGAGGCGATTCTGCTCGGATTTTGTTTGGAGATTCAATTCCTTGCATTTTTGGGCATTAGGAGGCAAGGTGAGGCCATTGGGACCTTTAATCTCTAGTTTCTTTCCTTCCCTCTCTTGGATCCGAATTTGCATGGGGTAGATGGGACCTTGATTTTTTGTTTTATGGAATTGGGAAGCTTAAATGGTGAGTTTGGATGTGTGAGGAAGGGAGTGTACTAATTGGTTTGGTGTTTCGGTAACCGTAGGTGCCGGAACGAGCGTTGGTCGAGCGAGCGACAAAGCGGGCGTTGGATTCGAAAGTGGAGCAGTGAATCAAGTGACCGGAGGACGCAACCAACACCTCGATTGTGGAAGCTTGGAATCGAGGTAAGAGGATGTTCAGGTCATAATTAATTAAAATTGATATGAGAACAAAGTATGGGAGTGTAGAATTTGATTCTAAGTTACTAAAAATAATGTAGGATAGTTAAATATAATTGTTATGATTATGTGGGTACGTATAAGTAAGATTAGACGGTGAAACGATGAAGAAATATATTAATTGTGTTGATTATGTAAATTGATGATTACTTTGAATGATGAAAGTAACATATATGTGTGTGATATTTCCACCTTGAGATGTATATGCATATTTGAGTATGACTAAGATTGTGGAGTTATGGATTATTGGCGAATTAATATATATGTATATATGTGATTATGTGGTATGGGATGGTCAACGGTATGTATATCCCTCGTTTTCTATCTCTCATGGTCTTTGTGCCCAGTTGAGCTACCCAGTGGTCAAGTCGGACCCAGTGGTTGAAGTGGAGAGCCAAGTCGGGCTCGGTGAACCAAGTCGGGTTCACGGGATGTCAAGTCGGACTCCCAGCTGAAGGCCAGTCCTTTAGTATCTGGATACTAAGCGTCGAATTGTATGAGAGTCAGTTGTGATATATATGGACTTGATGATTGATTAATGATTGGAAATGAATTATGAATTTGAAAATGTGATATGGATTATGAATGTATGGTTTTGAATGAACTATGGAAATTATAACGAGTTTGTGACATTGAATGAGTTAAAGATTAGTAAGTATATGTGTATTTATATTGACACGGACAAGTGCAGGAAGCTCAAGAATTCATGTAATGTGAGTTGTAGGTATTAATAAGTTTAATATGTTTCGTTCTATATTAATTATGATGTTCCAAACACTCACCCTTGCTGTTGTTCAATTTTAGTGACCAGTGACAGGGAGGATGCTAATGTTGTGGAGGTGCACCAAGAGGAAGGTTGATGCCAAGGAACGGGGATGAATGTAATATATAATGTATGATTATGTGTGTGATAGATAATAAACTATGTGTAATGAATTTATTAGGATTATGTTTGATATGGTGTGATGAATTAATGATGATTGATGTGAATTGTGGCACGGAGCCACTGACATATGAATGTTGTATGTATGGGCAGACTTTGCTGTATGCATGAATGTCATGTGTGATATGTAAAATGATAGATGGATGAATTGATTGATGTTTGGATTGATTTAGGAAGTCATGCATATAGTTGATCTTATGAATTTAAGGAACTCGGTAGGTGAAATTGAGATCCGGCGGGTTTCAGAAACCCCGGAAGGCATCAATAAGTCCATTAGGACATTTAGAATTTGTGTACCATGGCCTTAGGCTTTTTGAAACCCATTTAGGGTGTTTAGTGCAATGGTTTTGCACTTAATAGGTTTAAACTGCAAATTGCGCATAACTTGTGAATATGTTGGAATTTTGTCAAACGGACGGCGCCAATAGTTCTGGAATGGGGAAAACATGTGGCCCGTGAAGTTTCGTGGTAATCGGATCTAAAATGGGCCAATTGGGTAGGCTAGAAGTTGGTTAAATGGTTTAAACTGTGTAACAGCATCAGGTGCTATTACTGTCATGCCCACGCTACGTGTGAGGCTGACGCGTAGCGTGAGGTGCGTAGCGCGCTAGCCCACTGTTTCAGGTTTTTGTTTTTTGATTCAAATGGTTTTGAAAACTTATAAATGGATTACTTAAATGAATTCTAGGTATTTTTTATTAAAAATATGTATTTTATAATTAGCGATTAAATTAATTATTTAAACGCAAAAAATTTATTATGAAAATGATTAAAAGTAATAAAAATAAATGTAAATTAACGTAGGTCGTCACAATCATGCCATTTTATCTTTGACCAAAGCGGACATCCACCGGACATTATTTTTTTTTTGACACGGATGAAACAAAACACCATCCTTTCCATGAAAAAATGGGTTATTATCTTTCTTAACCTAATTCCCAATTTTAAACACAAATAAGATGTTGAGTCTCTCACTTCTTCAACATTTAATGTCTTTTTCTCCTCCACCCTCTTATAATTACTTTTTGTTTAGTTTGCTACCTTATTCTTCAACCATATCAAGCAACAAAGAAAGGATGACACCTTTCGGGAGAGTTATTTAAAGACTCCCCAAACCTCTTTCGATAGGCATCGTAAGTGTGAGAATAGGTTGTTATGGGACTTTCAAGGAAACAATCAAATTATGGTAGGCATTTTTGGTCCTACCCCAAGTAAGTTACTGCTCTTTCAAGCATTTTGTCTGTGTTATGTTTGGTTCAAGGGTTTTTGGTGTTAAGATGAGTATTTTATCCTTTAGTCAGAGAATGCTTGTAGGTTACTTGCTTAGGTTAATAGTGATGTTGACTGAGGAGATTCTGAGAGTAGGAGTCATGTACAAGTTATATTTGTCACACCTTTACTCATTACAACATATAGGGACGAAGAGTGGAGGAGGTCTATGGTGATGATGAAAAGAATATGCATGTTCTTATAGAAGAAGTGAAGAAATTAAAATTACTTAAAAAATTATGCAAAGTTGCATTTTGGTGATTGTGGTGTTTAGCATGGTATTGTTTCTCTAAATTAGTCATGTTAACATGCCCAAATATGTCTAGAAAGATCAATTTGGGAGATATTATGGTGTTATGTTTTTTGTTGTACGGGAAAGTGTACTTTCTTAGTAATTTTATCGGTGTCATGTTTTGTTTAATGGCAATGTAATGTTTAGTTCATGGATATTCTAGTGTTCCGCACTGTGATTTAGAAATTTAATGTAAAGTGATATGTTGGTGTTCTTATATTATGTCTTGTCAATCCAACATCTTGTAGTAGTTAATGTTATGCAACAGATGGTGTCGTCCATAATGTATGCTTCCACAATAGTCTTTATGTGTTTTTAAATTCACCCAAATTGGTTATTGCATTATTAAATATTGATACATTATCTTCCTTTGACCCTCTCAAGGAGAAATTAGGGATCAACACAACACAAGTCCAAACAATTTTATTAGAACCACCTATTACATGGAAATGATCACAAATCAAAATAACTTGAACATGTTCATACTATGTAATAGTCATAGCGGTATGTAAATATTTACACAAATTGTTCATCCAAATTATAAACTTACTTAAAGTAACTTGTGCAACATGAGTGACATGTTGATCATGTTACTTTAGTATATAAAAAGACAAAATTACTTATGTAGTTATGTATGTTTGAGACTTATTTCTATTTCATTCTATAAATTTAAAAAGTTTTCATTTAGTTATTTATGTTTTTAAAATGTTTCTAAGTACTATTGTAAATTTCAAATTGCTAATGTGGCCTGAAAGTATTATTGATATGTCATTAAAATAAAAAATAAAAAACTAACTAAAATAAAATAAAATAACTAAAATATAAGTACATAATGATCACCATCTTCCTTCTCCCCCTTCTTTCATCATTCTCTTTCTACCATCCCCCTCCACCTCCACTACTGACACTCATCCCATCATACACCATAGCACCACCATCAATGGAATATGAAGAAGAAACAAGATGAAGATGTTACCCAAGTGACTTCAATACTCAAGAAAGGGTGAATTGAGTTTTCAAAACTTTTGCAATAAATGCCTTTGAACACAGATCATTTTTAAAAACAAGTTAATGGAATAAAACTAATACTCAACATAATACACACAATAATAAGATTAAACTAATCCAATCTACATTATTTAATAGACAATATAGTGTGCAGAATGTAAAGAGTTCAAGGGAGAAGAAAGCGTAAACCGATATACTAGTTCTACCACTTCCACTATGGTGTACGTTTAGTCTCTAAGCAAACCACTTAGAGAAATCCACTAAGAATAATTTGAGTATAAGTACAACAATTACAACTTCTTGATGTCTCGTACATCAATAACCCAAAAGGTTAAAACCTAACCTTTGTAACAAGTTTAAGACAAGGGTTACAACTCTTCAATGCCTAACCGTCTCTCAATTGCAAACTTACAAGATTGAATCAATAGATTCTAAACTCTCTTAAAGAATGGATGATACAAATTAAAACTTAGATAAAATCTCAATGAATGAGAAAAATAAGCTCAAGAATGATTCACAAATCAAAGAAAGGATTAAAGGCTTTTTTTGGAATTTGAGTTGGAAACATACATTTATAGAATTCCAAATGGGATAGAGATGTTTAGGGATGTTAGGATTCAAGTAAGTGGGTGATAAATGCTCAAATGTATAGATATTTTGATGGTAATTGAGTATAATTGTGTTAGAGGTTGCATTATCTAGAACATTTTGTGCATGAAAATGAATATAAATTGAGAACTAGATATTTTGTTATGTTTTAATGCAATTAAGATTTTATCTATATTTTTGTGTAAATGATAGGTGAAAAAGATGAAAAAGAAAAGTAAAGAATTCCAAGTCATTCCCCAATTCAAAATAAAGAAAAATGCAAGTTTTGGGAGTGTCTCTTAAGCGAGACTATACTCCGCTTGAGCGAGTCAAGAAGCCTTCAAGAAGAAACAATCAGAGGCAGATTTTGCTTGAGCGAATCTCAATTCGTTAGAGTGAATAGCTTACAAAAAGTATCAGTGAAGAACTCGCTTGAGCGACCCTTAAACCACTCAAGCGAGAATTGTCCAGAAACTAAATATGAAGGCTTCGCTCAAGCTAAGGGGAAACAACCTAAGTGAAAAGGATCCAGTGAGCAGAGTATGAAGGACTCGCTTGAGCGAGGCTTGAGCTGCTCAAGCGAGAATTGTCCAGAATCAAATAGAATTTTGTTCGCTTGAGCGAATCACCTTAGGCTCAAGCGAATACAACAAATTGCAACATGGGATCCTTACTTACGTGAGCGCACATTCGCCCAAGCGAGTCTGCGAGGGAAAAATTAGATAAAGAAAGAGTCATTCAAGCTGAAGAAAGTTATCTCGCTTAAGCGAGATAAACACCATCAAAAATTAAGGTGGTTGACAGGTTTCATTTCTTGGAATGTGGAGCTCTCATTTGAATCCATCTTTTTCCTCTTCTTTATCTTTCTCTTTTTGAGTTTTGATTGTAATGGCTACGATCTGTAGCTAATCCTTTATTGGGATTGGATGTAGTTGATCAAACCCCGACGTACTCTTGTTCTACATTTATATATTTAGTATTTTTGTTCTATCATTTTTGGCTTTTCATTTTACGTTTAATGCTTGACTCTATTGGGAAATAGTTTCTTGATCTTAGTTTCTGTTTGATTATTGGAAAATAGCTTATGAAAATAGATCTAAATGAAATGCTCGTTACGATGGATATTAGGAATAATATTCGACGTAACGAACGTCGAAACAATCGCGTATAATGCTAGATTATTCTTAATGTGATTGAGGAATCAACATATTTAAGAATGTTCTTATGGATTTCGTAGTCGAGGAATCGATGCGAATGATTTAAGATTGTGATGTAAAAAACGATAGTTTAGAATCCATTTATATAAATGTATGAAACGTATTGAAGGTCGAGATTAATTCAATCCAATCCCAGCTTTTATTAATTGATAATTCATATTTCTTATTGTTTGTTTTAGCCTATATTGGTTAAGGTACAGTTTCTTTAAATTTTGCATGTTTGAGAAATTATCCATTTGTTTCTACTAAGGTAATGACGAATCAATATTTGAACACCGTATCCCAGTGGAACGACATTCTGTTTTTAACATATACTACAACTTCACATTGGAACTTGCCACGGAAAGGTTTTATCATATCAAAACTTGTAATAGTGGGTTATGGGTTGTTTTACGAATTTAAGGAAAGTTGTCTCCTACTTCCTACACTAAATAATCGATTATCAAAAACGTGGTAATTGATTATTGTTTTATGATAATCAATTATCTAATTTTTGGTAATTGATTATTGAACCTCTGACTTCCAAGAAAATTTTAACTTAGAGTAATCAATTAGCCTAAACAAAGTAATTGGTTATTATTTCTGAAAAACTTGAAAATTAGATTTGTAACCTCAAGAAACCATTTTTAATAGTTTGGAAATAGTTGTAAATGTTATAAAAACATTTTACTTAGGTTTAAAAAAGGTTTAGAGCTCATATATCCATTTCTAAGATTTTTCTTTATACTAGACTTAACACTATATAACTCTCAAAGCTTGTGAAGTCTGTATTTCCTGGCATGTAAGCTCTTTAAGCTGAACTTATTCAGCTTCGCCAATTTTTATATGTTTGCTTATGTTGTATTTTCCCAATATTAAAACTTTTTTTACACAATATCCAAATACAAAAGAAGGGCCAGAACAATTTCATCTTCTCTTGATAGTTCCATATATGTTACTACCTCTAGATCTAACAAACGTCTCATGATTGTTACCAATAAGCAAGACAAAAAAAAACTTACCATCTTGTTGCTTCAAAATGATCAAAATGAGGATAATAAAATGAATCAATTGAGTGTTTTAGTGCTAAATTAAATGTGAAATTTATTGAGAAAAGATCCTAAAATTGACAACTAACATTCTTATCCTATCAAAATGACATTATAATCATTAGTATATACAAACCGTTCATCAATTTGCACATTAAATATTGAATCCTCCAAGTTAAATTGCATATAAGGTTTTCATTGTAGAGTTTAAACTTTAAACCCGTACTAAACACAGGCTTCCAAAAGGCTTCCTTTTATGCATTTTAAGATGCCCCCCATGAAGTACGCATCTCAAACATTGTTGATTTAAATCTAATAATATTAAAGTTAAGCATTCAAAAAACCTATTTACTGTAATTGTTCATAATAATATATCAAACAGGGAAGATTTAATAAAAAGAATTTTCATTATCCAAGTTTTGATGATTCCAAAAATGTGTTTCAAAAATATTAAAGCAATGAGAATCTAAAATCAACACTCTAGTAATCAAATAAGATAATTGATTAAGTGCAAGGTAATCAAATAAGATAATTGATTAGATGCAAGGAAATCAATTAAGGTATTCGATTAAGGCTTACAAAACAAATTTTGAAATTATTTTAAATTGAGCTAATCGAATAAGGCATTTAATTAAGGTGAATCTGGACCAATTTTTATTAAATCAGAACAGAGCTAATCGAATAAGGTAAATTTAAATATTTTTTAATTGAAACGGGACCTTGCTAATCGATTAAGGTAATCGATTAAGACGAATCTGGAACGTTTAAAATTAAATCAGAACGTTGCTAATTGATTATGCTAATCGATTCAGTCGTGTTATTTTGACTGATTCTCAGTTTTTGCTAAAATTGAGGGATATTTTCAAGGGAATCGAATTTGAAAATCATCAGATTACAACGGCTTATCTCTTGAAATACTATAAATGGAGGCCTAACTCTTCATTGAAAATCACTCATATGCATTAAGCTTTCTCATTCTTTCTTACTCGCTTTCAAGAAGCTAAGTTTGGTTTATTTCTTCTGCGCTTTTAATTTTCTGATTTTGCTCTAGAAGAGAGCTACATTCTTGTGAGTTAAAATATTATGTTTATGCTTTTAATTTTAAATTTGTTCTATCAAAAAGAGTTTCAGTTTTGATCAATTTTTCTAGGCTTAAATTTTCTAAAATTGCTTTATCATAAGAGAGCTACATTCTTTGAGTTGATCATCTTATATTTTGCAATAAATTTTCTATTCTACTCTATCAAGAGAATTTTGCTTAGTGCTTTAAATTTGCAAATTTGCTCTACAAAGAGAGCTACATTTCATGATCATTATCATATTTTTTCTTTCTCTTATCTTGTTTTCACATATTAATTATAATAGGAGTGTAAAGGTTTTTATTTTTACTTATACACAAATTAGGTTGGAACATTGTAACAAAGGCAAGGTTGTAGCCTTTGGGGTTGGTTGAGTAAGAATTGTGAGAAGGATAAAAGAGTTAGGGATAAAGTTCTTAGTAGGGAAATCAAGAGACTTGTATTGGCTTATCTTGTAAATCTCAAATTCTTAGTGGAAAATCTCAAGTAAGTTTACTTAGGGCCTGGACGTAGGGGTTTTTGAACCAGGATAAAAATTTAAGTGTGCATTATCTCTCATCCTTTAATCTATTCAATTTCAAGTCATTTACTTACTTTATTTACTTGCTTCAATTGTCATTATTTAATTGTTAAACTTTTAATTTCTTCTTTTCTCTAAGCAAAGTAAAGTAAATTTAAAATAGAGTATTAAAAGGCAATTAATTTTTAAGACTCAATTCAACTCCTTCTATCTTGAGTCATTGAGGCCACTTGGTTAATATTTACCTCATATAAAACTACACTAGCTTAGAATTTTCAGGAACTTTCAACACAATTTAACATGTATGAAGGAATCAAGGAAAAATAACATACACAAAACGTAGATAAACAATATTAGCATAATATCTATGCAATGATATGCATCATCTCAACCTTGATTCTCTAAATAATTTGACCATTCATCCACCCAATTTAATTGTAACATCAAAGGCAGCCTAAAATTACCTCATCAAGATAATCAACATCAAGATCACCAGAATTATCAACATTTCCAAACATGAACCTAAGAAAACGATTACCCTTGTCAGACTTCTCATATTCTTCTTCATCATCTATCAAATAAAATTCATCAAACATTAAGGTCAATAAACTACAAAATAGAACACCACTAAAACTCACACATGAACTTTAGCTTGTAAATTTCATCATATAGATATTGAGACTTCAACATGCCCATTCAATCCTACTCTGAATTCTAAACATTCCTCCATTCCATTTTTACTCTAGGAATTTTGACTTTTCTCAAATTATCTGTTACTTCAAAAAAAATAAACAAAAACAAAGGAACATTAGCTTTTTTTCCCAATAAGACCCCTATATGTTGGTTACTCACTTAAACACCAAAGTGCCTGTTTGTTTCAATATGTTATCGTGTGTTCCCCATTTTCCTGGGCATGGTAATGGGTTTCTCTAAAGTAAATAATGGCTACATTGGTTGACAGTTGACACCACACGTTCAAGTAAAGAAACAAACAAGTACTAAATAGATTCATAACTATATTCTTATTCATTTAATGAGAGTATACTTTTTAAATAAATAACCTATTTCATCATAACAACTTCAGCGAATAATAATTTTCTTACACTACATCCTCTATTGAAATTAAAAATGAAGAGAAAAAGAAAATTTTTGAATTTGATATAAAATAAAAGGAAAAATTTTCAAATATTTATCTCATAAAAGTCAATTTTCTCTCCCTTTTTCTTCATTTTATCTATATCCAAATAACAAAAAAATACATCGTTATTCTGTTTCTTTTCAATTTTTTCTCTTCCTTTTCTTCCTATACAAACATACCCTTAGGAAGTATACTTTATCTTAAACACAAAAAAACTATGATTGAGGGAGTATTAAAGAAAGGAAAGCTTAAGTATGATTAATAGCCAGTACAAGCAAAGCAAATGTGTTCCAAGCCTAGAACAACTACAAAACAATTAAACTACAGATTCAATTATGCAACCCACGTCACCCTAACATCGTTATTCTTTAGGTTTTCCTCTTGTTCCTACTGCTTCTCAATTCTCATGCTGCTAATACCTAATTTTCATCGAACAAACTTACCTTCATCCCTCCCATCTTGCAAAAGGCTATTCGAATCGTAACCCATGGTATCCAAACAGAATTATATCGCAATCCAGCACGGGAACAATAACTCATCAAAGCAAAGCTAGAGCACACAATTTCAGCATAAATCAATTCCAATCACTATCTTCTCCTCGAGCTTTGGTGGCCCGATCAAAGGCAAAGAAAGACCTCAAAAACCCTATTTGAACTTCACTAACATAGTTTCAGTGTGCAATTTCCCCCTTCTGATCCCGAAGGAAAGGCGAAGAATAAACGAAGTTGGGGAATTAGGTTTTGTTTACGTGCAAGTTTGTGAATTCATAGTTGAGCAATGAATTGGAGCTCGAAAAGCAAAGCTGTGAATGCTCTCTGGAGCGGGAAATAAAAACACTTAGATTCGACGCGGTGATTCAATTGGGGGTAGCTGTTGTTGGGCGGCATCTTAGGGAAAAGGGGTTTCGGTAATCGATGATAGGAGAATCGAGGATGAAGTTGCCGCTTGTTGGTGAAACACAGGGGTATTTATTTGAAAATGAGATTTCATTGGGAGAGAGGGGTATGCTATTGTATGAGCAATTTTATTCTATTCTCTACTTGTGTGGGTCAAACACTCTTGTACCTCTCCTGACAATATAAAGTTTTTTCTTTGTTTTATTTAATTATTTACTTAAACATTAAATTACTTTTTGAATTAACAAATTAATATCAGTTCATTGACATTCATATAATTGGATATTATTCCAATTTTAATAAAATATTAACTTTGTTATTTCTTCTCATAAATTTATTTCATTTTAGTTATACTTTTAAAAAATTAATTAGAATATATTTTCAATGTGAATATATCCTTTAAATACTACCAATAATTTTCATAGCATAATTTCTTCTAAAAAAATTTATTGAATTAAAATAATATATCTTGAATTATATATTAAATAAATTTTTTAGTTGTTTATTTGTAGATAATTTTTATAAGTTATTTTTATCATAAAGATAGTTATTTTTATAAGTTCATTTACACACTTATACTAAAAAAGAAATCCTATTTATACTCTTCAATGGTGGTAAATAGCTTTGTGCTAGATGTTTCTAGTAAGACTTACAATTCTAGAACATTCTACCACAATATAGAATTTACTAGCGTAGCTTCACGACACTTCAATTGGCTAGGCAATTGATATAATTTCTCAAAGCTTTTAGTAGCTTCCAATTGTTACTAGTTTCTTCAAGAAAATAATTATTAATTCTTAATAGCCTGAATTTGATTCTTAGACATAGTTTGGTTTCAAAAGATGCTTTTTAATTATTTTTTAATTATAAAATTATCACTTTTTTCTATTTTAACACAAAACATCAAAACATTTTTTCTGTACAAATTAACTTTGAAAAAAACAAAAAATAATAAGATAATTTTATAATTAAAAATTAAAACATATAACATTTTGTGAAATCAAATAATTCTAAGTGAATGGTCCAAATGAATATACTAACACATGGTATTATTTTCTATATCCGAATCCATATCAATTTATTTATTTAGTAAATAGAGACCGGTTAGAATTTTTTTTCAGTAACTGGAAATAAAAAGAGAATAACACAACAGAAAATACACTCAGATTACTTTATTTTTTCTTTTTTCTTTTTTTGGGAAATTACCTTATATTTTCTTAATAAATAAATTAAGGTATTTGAAAAATAAATTCGTCTCGCTAATTTATGAGGCTTTTTTTAATCCTAAATTTATAACACTTAGGTTTTCAATGAATTTGCCAACACATTTCACCTGTTTTTACCCTAAAAAACAGTTAAATTGATCTTAAGATATAATGGTAACTAATTAGGTCCCTATAATTAAATAAATCTTTTAAAAATTGATTTAGTGATAATATGAAGTCTTCAGACAAGTATATTAAAAAAGGTTATTTTAATTTCTAAGAATGAGTCAAAGACTAATATATAATAAAAATAAATATTTAGAGAACATATTATAACCAAAATTTTGTAGATATATAATTGGTGACCAGTGACTACTCTTTGTAGATATATAATTTCCTTTTTTTTTCAATTACTAGTAAAGTACATTAAGTTTAAGTTGTTGGTCGGGTTTTTCTAAATGCTATTTAAAGCATGCTTCAATTTTAATCAAATACTAGTTATTTTTTTATATTTTGTATACGTTATTTTCATCGTTTCACTTTAAATTACATTATATATTTTAGTTATTACAATGTTCATATTATTTGTAAAAAAATATTTTCCTTATAAATAAATTTTAAATTATGAAGAAACATAATTAATTTTCTTGCTTTTTACGGGACAAATTATTCTTCAAAATTTATTGATGTAAAACTGAAAAAAATTATTTTATTTTTATAAAAAATTTATTTAATCAAATCATATTTTTAAATGGAAAAACATAATTAACCAATGCATAAATATTATTACAAAAGTCATTACTTCTAAAAGCAATAAAATGTTATTTTTTAAAATATATATATTAACAGTAATTTTAAATTTTATTTTAAATATAAAATCATCAACATAATAATACCATAAACCCTAAATAGTCATAACTATTATTTATGTTTATGTTTTATTTTATTTTTAATAAAAGGTAAAAGCATAAACTATCACATCACACCAAATAAAATATCACACCATACCAGATAATAAAAATACCCAACTAAATAACCAAAATCACAAAGTAAACTAATGTAATAATGTAAAAGGCAAGAATGTAAAAATAGTCATAAAAGATGCAAGAAATATATCATGGCCCTCAGTCCTCCTCCTCCTACATCTGGTCATCATCCTCCTCCTCCTCAGCAGTTTCCTCCTCTGTATCAGCATAAGCACTAGATGTGTTACCCTTCTTTGGATATGTTGGCCTGTCCCCAGGCCAAGCCACATGAGCTGTAAACTCATCAAGTGTCATATATGGCGCCGCTGCTCACTGAACCCTGTACTGATAGAAAGAATCATGTAAATGAACATAGGCGCTATGAGAAGCAGTCATCATCTGGGTCTGATGTTGTTGCTCTATCCTCATCCTGGACAGCTCCTGGAGGAAAGCATCAGTGGAAGTCGCCTGAGGTGGTCTCCTGCGCCTGGGTCTAGGTCTAGCATCCTCCTCAATAGGTGGGAGCTCACAATGTTGCATAAAGTAAATTCTGTTCACCAGAACATTGGGTACTCACCCCGATGAACTGGTAAATTCTACATAGGGTACTTGCACTCCCTGCCTCCTTAGTAAGGCAGGAATAATAAGTGGGAAGGGCACTAGGCGATTCACCTTATAACACCCCTGATTTTCTGTACTCGAATCCCGATGTAATCGTCATAATTAAATAATAAAAACATGAGTAAATTTTTCACGTTTCAAAAGTAATCTCAAAACACCTTCGCGACTACACCAAGACTCGAACCACAGAAAACCAAAGACTGAGATTTAGTAACCTATAACTGGATCGATAAATAGTTTGCCCATAACGGTATACAAAATAACAGAGTTTACAGCGGAAGAAGAATGTGTATACCGAGCATACGCCTAGTCCCATATATGAAGATATGAGAAAAGGCTCGGCAAAGCATGCAAACATACAACACAAGCCCATTTAGGCCACATCCAAACTTACACGTAAATCATAAACATGCATTGCCTAAGGTACATACATATACTTAGCTATATGTTCATACATCATACATCTCCAACAATAATACTTTTCACTATCATCCTCACACAAAGGCTCGTAGGCTTGTAGCCCACAAATCATGCTTAGGCACGTGTCAAATCTAACAGGACATTACAAGTAATTATGACAACCGGTCATATTGCACACAACCGCTTACTCAAAGTAAGCATACCTTGGCCTTGGACCTTTTAAGTCCACTCTGATACCAAAATGAAACATCCCGACTTAAATAAAAGCAATCCGAGACTAGGGGAAATTTTTCACGTTCAGGATAGGAGTCGGGATAAAATAAAACAAACCTGAAGTCAAGGGAAATAGAAAACGGGTCAAAGTGCCACTCGCTTGGCAAGACCCAGCTTCAGTTAAGCGTAACCAGTAGAAATCGCTTAAGCGAGCTTCTACTCGCTGGAACGGGTCCTTGTTCACTGAAGCGAGCCCATACATTCGGTGTATTCCGTCACTTGGAATCGGGACCTCCGTTCACTACTAAAAAAACACCTTTTAGCGACGGCATAAGTTGGTCGCTAATCCATGCCAAGACCGTCGCTACATACATTAGCGACGGCCTTTTTGACGGGAAAACACCCGTCGCTAAAACCCTCGTCGAAAATAGATCAGCGACCATAAAACAGACGTCGCTAAAATGCCGACGACATGATGCCGTCGCTAAAATGGTCTCTGCTTCTCTGACTTCAGCCGTTGCTAACTGTGGCCATACAGCGACCTTATGGCTCCGTCGCTAGTAGCGACGGCCGTTTACCGTCGCTGTGGTTAGTGATACAGCGACCTCATGCCCCCGTCGCTAGTAGCGACGACCGTTTACCGTCGCTGTGGTCAGTCATACAGCGACCTCATCTCACCGTCGCTAGTGGTTAGTCATGTAGCGACCACGTTATCTGTCGCTAAGCCAGCGACCGTCCTATTCCGTCGCTGTAGTAGCCATTCAGCGACTACTGCTGTCCGTCGCTGTGCATATCTCATAGCGACCGTCCAACACCGTCGCTAACGTGAATTTTTTAATTTTTAAAAAATTGGTTCAATATTTACTGGTTTTGTTAATTTAACTTTAAAAATTATTAATATTTTGTATTTTGTATTGGCTGATAAAATTTTATAATTAAATTTGAATAATTTTTTTAAAATATTATATTATTATTAAAAACAAAATAATAGATTAAATTTATTTATCAAATAGGTTGAATTATTAATGATAGGTACAATAAGGGGAGTGTTCTTACCCTTGCTTAATAATTTTTTCATGCATTAGGTTGATATAGATTTCCCTAGAACTTCTATTGCTGTAAGGTACCAAGAATAGTCTTGTTCCTAAAGAATTAAAAGCTGAATTTATACTTAAAATCACATGCAATGGTGAAGACTTTATGAAAATGAAATGGTGCTCTTGAAACTACTCTTGGCTGTCACTTTTGTCTTGGCCTTCTTCCAAATTTTTATGGTTTAATTCAGTATTTGTTAATAGCAATACAAGTCCAATGGTATAGATAGAAACAAACATGAAACTTTAAATCACCATCAATATTTTTATCAACAAATACCAAGGCAGAACAATTATAAGGTAAATTAATAATAACAAATAGGGTCCTATATGCTGTCATACTCCACTATGAATGTATCTGTCTAACAACTATGAATGCACAGATCATAAGCAGAAAAACTTAATGTCAATCAATGGAAACATCATATAAACACCATCACAGCCAGTAGACAACTGAAACTGTCTTAAAAAAGCCTTAAAAAAGAAAATTCGATCCAATAGTCATATCGCAGTTCCTCCATATGGTATTTGCATTAATGATTTTCAAAACAAATGATTTAAGTGATCCCAAAGTCAATCTAATTCTAGTTTTTGATATACCTTAGCTGAAAATTAGCATTCCAATAAATGTCATCCCTATTGGCACTAAAGTTCAGGCAGTTTGGAGTGAAGATGGGGAGTGGTATAGTTGTGTGCCTATCAGTGTGTTTTTATTTTTCTTTTAACTTTTTCCCATTTTTTCATTGTGTTTAATTTGTTGTATTATGAATGTCTAGGTACGACGCAACAATTGAGGCTTATACACCAAATGGTTATTATGTTAGCTATGACAGTTGGGGTAATAAAGAAGAGGTATTCTAAATCTGCTGATGCAGACCATATCTCTATTCCTGGTCAATGGGAGTCTTACATAGTCTCTGTATAAATTTTACTCAGAACTCTATATTGGTACATGGTTTATTAAGTTCTAATGAATGACGCAAGTCTTAATATCATTTTTCTGCTGTAAGGGAAATTGGGGAGTGATTAACTTTTATGAAAGCCCTATGTCTTGTTTGGTAAATCCATATCAAACATTTTTCATAGTTATACCATCTATTATTTATCATCATTAGTCATCAATCGCTCTTAAATGTTTTTTTATAAAGTAATCCATGCTAATATATAATTCATTTGTATGGAAGTTCCTGGCTGTTATTGTGCCATAAGACAGTTAGTTTTGATTAATGTATTTTTATCACAAATTGTGAACATTTTGAAGGAAGATTTTGGACAAGGAAAATTGTGAGCTTTGCCTTGTTTGATCACCAACTATCCTTAATATATTGTTGAAGTAATTTTGCTAATATATTATTTATATTGATGTAAATGAAAGATCTCAGCTATTATATGATAATACAGTTATGATGTATTATCTCAGCTATTATATGATAATACAGTTATGAAAGATCTCAGCTATTATATGATAATACAGTTATGAAAGATCTCAGTATTATGTGTTCTAATGAATCTGAATAGTATTTCAGTATTTCAGTTCTGTTGGGTGGAAGGGAGACAAAGGACTAAGTTATAAAGGATTAAACATCTTTTACCCTTAAATTATTAAAGATAAAATTAGTTACATTTATAAGGATTAAACATCTTTTACCCTTAATTTAAAATAGAAAACAAAATAAATTTTGGAACAAAACAAACCATCATTAACATTTTGGGTATTGAGAAACCCTTTTTTTTTAGTATTGGGCCCCAAGCAACATATTGATAAAGGCTTGTTTCAAATTTTCAATTACAAAGTTACCAAAAGCAATCCATAAGAAAGGTGCTAAGTTATAAAGGATCACTCTGAAAGCTACTACCCAAGTACAATTAACTAAGTATATAGAATCAAGCCAAAAAAACTACATAGAAACCAAGAGAACACAAAAATACAGCAAAGGGAACAGAGAGTTCCAAGAGCAGAATTCCTAGAGCTATGAAGCACAGAAGCCAACAATGGCAAAGCCATGGTGCAACCTTGGTCCTCACAATCATTGTATTCATTACTTATTCTAGAGGACTCGAATATTAAGTAGCTCAGTACAATTAACCCCTATGGCATTTGTTAATCCATTAAGCTAAGCCTACTTACTGCAATAAGGTTTGGATACTATAGTTGTGTTCAAATTAGACCTAGTTAAAGGTTAGACTATAACACCAAATACAGTGATTTATTGATTTATGTATTTTGAAAATTGTTTTCTATTTTCAGAAACCAACTTATTTAATAAGAAAAGTTTCCTAAAACTGTTGTAACAAAAATATATCTGTTTTAGATTTTAAAGCCCAAAAACCAAAACATCTCTAAGTTGTTTTTGTTCTCTACTTCTAATATTCCATTATTCATGTCGAAGACAACTGTTTTAAAAAACAATATCTCTGTTTTAGATTTTTAAAATCCAAAAACCAAAACTCTCCAAGTTGTTTTAGTTCTTTACTTTTAACTTTCTATTATTCATGTCCTTTTGTGTCCAATTTCATCTTCTCTCTTGCTCTCTTCCAACACTTCTAAAAATAGTCTCAAAAATTGCTTTATAGAATACTTTTTGAAACAACAATCAAATGAATAGCAAAGATTGAATCAACTTAAGCAGGATTAGAACCACAATCAAATTTCCATAAACAAACAAAGATTGAATCAACATAATCATATGAATAGCATTAGAATCAACCAGCCAATGCATTAGAAACATCAGAATGGACCGGCCAAAAAATAAAGTAGAGCAACAAAAACAGAAGAGAATGAACCTGGGTGTATTGGAAATTTGTTGAGGGAGGGGGAACCTGAGAGATAGATAGAAAGCTGAGGGAGGGGGAACCTGAGAGAGAGATAGAAAGCTGAGGGAGGGGGAACCTGAGAGAGAGATGGAAAGCTGAGGGAGGGCAAACCTGCGAGAGAGATGGAAAGTGAAGGGCTTCAATGGCTTCGACGGAGAAGAGACAGAGAACGCAATCAAGGGAGAGGGAGAGGGAAAGTGAAATGGGGTTTAGGGATTCTAAAAATGATGTAGAAATAAGATGGAAAGGGGAAGTGGTGGTATCGGAGACGACGGAGAGGGAGACGGTGGAGAAGACGACGGACGTGAGACGGTGGCTCGTGAGAGAGAGACGACGGAGAAGAAGCTGGCTTCGTGAGAGGGACTGACGGAGGCGGTGGAGGTGAAGGTTCGGTAGCCAGAGAAGAGGGAAAAGGGTTTAGGGCTTGGGGGATAGCAGAAGTGATTGACAGGGAAGGTCTGCATCGAGTAAGTTGTTATACTTAGCGACGGAAAGCATCCGTCGCTATCAAGGTCACTGAATTAAAAAAATAATAATATACCACCACTAGCGACGGATGACGACATATGTCGCTAATATAACACCAGTAGCGACGACTACATCCGTCGCTAAATTCCCTCCAAAATTTTGAAACCCTTCAGGAACCTTAGTCACAGACACGTTCCGTCGCTGAAGTATCCAAAAGTAGCGACGGTCATCGGCCACCGTCACTACCTTGTCCATAGCGACAGCATATCCGCGTCGCTGATTTGTCAGAAGACATAGCGACTGCAATGTCACCATCGCTATCACTTGGCGCCATATATAACTTGGAGGGAAACCAAAAAAATGGAGGGAAATAACTTTAGCGACCGTGTCAGGGACGGGGTATGAGTTAGCGACGGTATTAGTGACGGTTATTTGCCAAATTCAGCGATGGCGTAGTGTTGGTCGCTAATATGGTCACTATTTTCATATTCGAAGTCCCTTTTCTTCTGGCCGTCGCTAATGCGGTCACTGATTAGCGACGGTGTTCGACGGTCGCTATTGGTGTGTAGCTATTAGTCATTTTTCTAGTAGTGGTTCATTCGGGAACGGTCCTCTTCGGGTCATGCTTCACCCGGTAAGCTCTTACTTAACCAGATCCTTATTTTTATTCTGGAAGGTCACAGACATGTTTCACTCGGAAGCATTTTAATCTCCACTCGGGAAATGATTCCCTCGGTTATTCCATTCGGAGTCTATAAACCTTTCTTCACCCGGAGGTATTTTCCCCAGTCATACATCACTCGGAGGCATTTCAACCTCAATTTACTCGGAAGTGTCTTACATATTCTTCACTCGGGAATATTTTACTAGGTTAGGTCTCACTCAGAAACACTTAAACCTCTCCTCCCTCGGAAGTGATCTCCTTAATCAAGTTCCACTCGGAAATACTCTAACCTCTATTCACTCGGAAGAATTCACTAGGTTAAGTCCTTCTCGGAAATATTTGAACCTTATCCCCTCGGAATAGGTTTGCTAAGATGGGTTTCACTTAGAACCATTTGACCGTTCTTCCCTCAGAAGAAATTCTATCGGTCAATTCTCATTCGGGAGTATTTAAATCTTTCTCCCAATCGGAAGAGATTCACTCAGCTGTTTTTCACTCGATAACATATGGACTAGCCTTCCCTCGGAAGTAGTCCACTCGAGCACATCTCACTCAGAACTGTTTTGAGCCTTCTTCACTCAGAACAGGCTCCCACAACTATATTCCACTCGGAAACTTATTGACTTAAGCATTATTCTTACAACGCCACCTAATGGACAATTCAGGTAACTTCATAACAATGTAATTATATATACACTTGTCCACAACCCAGTTAATTCAATTTCATATATATATATATATATATATATATATATCCAAAACAATCGTCATACATGAGAGCTGGCCACGGCTACATCAACTATATACAATATGTACAATATGTACACTACAGCAGTATAAATACTCTTCACTCGAACTTGAGGATCTCTCGTCATTCACCCTACCGACTGATTTCTACTGAAAATATAGCCACAGTAGGGGTGAGCATTTTACATATTAAATGACAGTTATTGACTTGGATTAATCCTCAAATTCTCAATTATGCAATGACATATCTCAATCAACAATACCATACACTGTCATCCAATATGAATATTCTGATAACATCATCCAATCGAGATTTATTCAGTTCAATCAGGGCTATATAATTCACATTATTCTTAATAACATATACTCACAACCATACCATCACATTGCACTCGGCAACAGTATTAATGTACATACATTCATTCAGTTGGAATTCACTCAATCGTTCAAGGCTATATTAATCATGTTATTCTTAATAACATATGCACACAACAATACAATTCATATTGCTCTCAGCAACACATAACAGAGTACACACATTCAATCACTCAGAATTATTTGTTCATTATTAAGTTTTTATGTTGCAACAGAGGCTCCCAGCCTTTTATTCAGCTCCCAGCTGATCCGGCCATTTTACTGGTACCAAACTGTTTGCCCTCTCATGTAACACAGTCATTCTCAGTGACAACGGAAGTGTTACGGGCAGCCCCGAGTCCCACTCGGTAGGCTTGCCTTGAGTCCCACCCAAGGTCTTTCATTGTATCTCATACATATTCATTTGATTACCATTTCTATATTAAGCGTCCCACACTGTATGCACTCGGCATTTCAATGGTGAATCACATGCATATGATTTTAATCATCAAGCGTCCCACGCTATATGCACTCGGCATTCTCATCATCATATCTCATACATATTCATTTGATTACCATTTCTATATTAAGCATCCCACGCTGTATGCACTCGGCATTTTCAATGGTGAATCACATGCATATGATTTTAATCATCAAGCAGGCTCATACATTTACACTCAGCTTTCTCATTAACAGCCACATGCATCTCATGCAATTAGTATTAAAACACAAATGGGACTCATCATGGAAGTCCCACATCATATGCACTCGGCATTCACACTTACAGCAACAAGTATCTCATGCTATTTCATATAAAATCCCACACAGGAATCGACAAGCAGTCCTTCAACACATGCACTCGGCATACACAATAATATCAACATTTACATGCATCTTGTGCAAGTACTAAACATTTCATTTTCACCATCATGCATCTCATGCATTCACTCAGCATTCTCACAAGTATCAACATGCATCTTAGGCATTTCAACATGCACTTATGGACGGAATCACCACAACACTACACAACTCACAGTTATCATAAATCCGGGCGTTTGACAAACTATTACTCAGCCACAACACATCAATCAACACATTTCAAGTATAACACAACACAGTAAAGCAATTTCATCTGGAACCCGTCCATAAACCATGCATTTGAAATGTAAAGCGCCCCCTACCTGGAATAAAGATTCCAGAAGCTCCTCGAGCTTTCAACGCTGACCGATCGCCATTCGGTCACTCTTCCTCAGCCAAACGGCCTTCAAGTCCAGTCATTAAACTCTGCACTCTACTGTGGAGAAATCAAAAGCTGTCCTCTCCCACGAGCAGCTCCGCCTCACCAACAGTGGACTATTTCCACATCTCCGAGGCACCCCACGCTGCAGACTCTCCCCACTCGAGATTCTAATCAGCTTTCGAGTGGAGAAGAAGAAGAAGAAGAAGACAAAGAGGAAGCAGAGACAATACTTCTGCATGCATGAAGGAGAAATGCTCCACACTTCCTTTCTTTTCCCAACTCAGCGTAAAATGAAGAAGTGAGAGAAGGACCAAATCACTTATACCTGCCCAGAGGGCATATGCATAATTTTCTAAGCCACTTTTAGCCAATCAGCAAACGACTCTAATTTACCCAGTAATACGCAATCAGGATGTTACACACCTTATACCCAAGGGCATAATAGTGAATCTACTTAGAAATGAAAGTAACAATGTCAATGGTGTGGCGCTGTAGAATGGAAAATAGCAAATAACATCCTTCAATTGGCAAACTGGAGAGGTGAGTCACTGGCACGATGTTGTGGAGCATCAGGTACATCCATGCTTGGGCAATAGGTGTGATCTGTATCTTCAACAGGTTGGAAGATGATCTACTAACCTACTAAGGTTAAAATAGATCCCTTCCTTGCTTAGAAAATGAGCAACCTGCTCTAGGTCAAAGCCTAGATCACCATCCTCAGTGGCGATCTTGTTTCTATTTTCCTACCAGAAACAAGTATCATCATCGGGGTGGGCTCCCAAGGATTACCCAGAAGGGTACTAATGGTATCTCTATCATAAGCTATATGTCTGCCTCTCACCCAGCTGTTCCTCCTCTGGTCAATGTTTGGTGAATCTTGTCATCTTTTATAGACGTTGGTATAGAACTCCAACACCAGGATAAGATCTCCTTCAGTAGGTAGGGAAAATAGTGGTCCCCATTTCCTCCTCTGAATCACATCCTACGGCTCAGGATAGTCACCAGCTCCCAGATCTAACACTCACTCCTAAATCAATATGTTGCCTTTAATCTGATAGAATCTAGCCCACTTCGCGTGTGTCTTAAACCAGGTAACATTTTGAGGTCCAAGTTTCTACTCCTATATCTCTGGGTCCTCAGAGGAAGTAGTATCAGTCCTCTTCCTCCTCTTGGGACCAGAAGAAGGAACAGACTTCTTTGGTGCCATCTGTAAAATAAATTAAAATTTAAAACAATGAAAGATAATTTACATAAGTTAAGAAGTAACAATCCAAAAAAACATGCATCACAAATTTTTAAAGAAACATACCACACATTAAACACACATGCATCAAACAAAATTAAGAAAACATACCTCACATAATTATAAATTCATATTTTTTATTTTTTTATTTTATTCAAAATATTAAAACAAAGAAGAACACTTAGTGTTTTTATAAAGCAAAATAAAATTTTAAAACACACAAAATAAAAAAAACACATACTTTTAAAACTAGAATCAATTAAAAATATTGATCTAAGACAATGTTAGACATACATGAATCTAACAAAATTATAACAATAAAATTTCAAAAAATAAAATAAAATATAAAAACTTACATTTCATTTATAACAAAAATTAAAATAAAAAATAGTAATGCAAAACAAAAAAATGGAAAAACTGGAACAGGGCCCTGACACATAGCATTAACCCTGTTACCTCACGCTATGCGTCAGGGGATGTTACGCGCGGGCTTGCAGAATTTGAAATCTCAAATTGGGGTTGCGCAGCAGCAACCCCATCCTAAGGGTCTCTATTTATCCTACACTAACCTAACTGCATACATTCTATGAAATCAAAAACACAAAATTAAAAGATATAAAGGATTGAGAGACTTACTTAGATGTTAAATACAAGAAGGAATGAATGTAGAAGGCTCTGAGAGAGTTTGAAAATTTTAGGGTTTGCAAGAGTGACAGGCAAAGAAGGAAATTTTAGGTTTACAATTTTGGAATGGGCCTCCATTGTGAAATAGGCTCTGTTTTAAAAAACTGAACGTAGGATCTGACGTTACTCGTCAGGTCAAATTTTAACCTCACACTACGCGTCACTATCAAAAATTTCCATTTTCTGTATTTTTTATTTTAAACCTAATTTTATGCCTTTTCTAAACCCTTTCTTTTTCCAAATATTTAATTTTATTGAAAACACACATTTTTTTAAATTTAAAAAGAAATCAGTATGGAAAAATAATGGGATACCTCCCATTGAGCGCTTGATTTACTATCTCTAGCTTGACATTATGTGCAAGTCACAAATCTGTTAAGTAACAAATAGTGGTGAGTTTTTTGATCTCACCACCCAAATAAGGCTTCAACCTGTGTCCATTAATCATCCAACTTCTTTTGGATGTTGGATCCTCAATTTCAATTACTCCATAAGGATTTACTTCCTTGATTATAAATGGGCCTGACCATTTGGATTTCAATTTACTAGGAAACAATTTTAACCTTGAATTACACAATAATACATGCTGACCTGGTGTGAAGATCCTCTTCCTTAATTTCTTATCATGGTAAGCTTTCACCTTGTCTTTGTAGTACCTAGACGATTCATAAGCATTATTCCACATTTCCTCTAACTCAAATAGTTTACAACTTCTATTTGTCAGTTACTGCAGTTTGATCAAAGTTGAGGAATTTAAGTGCCTAGTGTGCTTTATGTTCCATTTCTACTGGGAGGTGACAAGATTTTCCATAAACCATCTGAAAAGGGGAAAGGCCAATAGGTGTTTTGAATGCAGTTCTGTATGCCCAAAGTGCATCATCTAGTTTTTGTGACCAATTCTTTCTTGAAGAAAACACAATCTTTTCCAAGATCCTTTTCACTTTTCTATTTAAAATCTTTGCCTGTCCATTGGTTTACGGATGATATGTTATGGCCACCTTATGTCTTACACTATAATGCTGTAACACTTTCTGAAGAACTTTATTACAGAAATGTGATCCTCCATCACTAATTAAAGTTCTTGGTGTTCCAAACCTATAAAAAATATTTTTCTTTAAGAAATTAACCACAGTTTTGGAATTACCTTTAGGTGAAGCAATTGCTTCCACCCATTTAGAAACATAATCAATTGCTAAAAGAATATATTAATTATATTGAGAGTATGGGAAAGGTCTCATGAAGTCAATTCCCCACCAATCAAATACCTTATTTTTTTGAATGTTTGTGAGAGGCATTTCTTGCCTCCTAGAGGTATTCCCTATTCTTTGGCAATTATCACAAGATTGTATAAATGAGTGAGCATCTTTAAATATTAAAGGCCAGTACAAACCTGATTGGAGGATCTTTGCAGCAGTCATCTCTCTATTAAAATGGCCTCCATAGGGAGATTTGTGGCAATGCCGTAACACATCATCTATTTCCTATTCGGACACACAATGTCGTAATAAGTTATCCACACTAATTTTAAACAGATGAGGGTCATACCATACAAAATATTTAGCATCTTTAAAAAACTTTTTCCTCTCCTGCTAAGTTAAATCATTAGGAAGAATTCATACTGCTTTAAAATTGGTCATGTCAGCAAGCCATGGCCTTTTTGTTATTTCAAATAATTTCTCATCAGGAAATTCTTCCGTAATTTCATTTTCTTTGGCAGTGACCTCATTGTTTATTAATCTGGATAAATGGTAAGCGACCACATTTTCACAACCCTTTTTATCCTTGATTTCAAGGTCATATTCTTGCAAAAGAAAAATCCATCGGATTAATCGAGGCTTAGAGTCTGTTTTGGTCAAAAGATATTTAATAGTTGCATCCATCAAATATGATTGAAATTTTTCTAAGGCATACACTATAGCTAGTAATTCTTTCTCAGTGGTTGCATAATTTACTTGATTTTCATTTAAAACTTTACTAGCATAATGTGTTACCTTAAAAATCTTTTCATGCCTTTGACCTAAAACATCCCACACAACATAATCACTTGCATCGTACATAAGTTCACAGGGTAAAATCCAATTAGGGGTAACAATAACCAGAGTAGAAATCAATTTTTCTTTTAAAGAATTAAAAGCTTTAAGAGATGCATCATCAAATTTAAATTCGACATCTTTGTTCAAAAGGTTTGTCAAAGGTTTCGTAATTTTTGAAAAATCTTTGATAAACCTTCGATAAAACCCAGCATGTGCTAAGAAACTTCTAATCCCTTTAACATTCATAGGGGCTGGGAGTTTGGATATTACCTCTATCTTTACTTGGTCAACTTTTACACCTTTTGCGGAGATTTTATGACCAAGCACAATTCCTTCTGTCACCATGAAGTGACATTTCTCCCAGTTCAACACCAGACTTATGTCAATATACACCAGTTCAGTATCGTGTTTAAGTTGGATAGACATGTATCAAAGGAGTTTCAAAAAATGGAAAAGTCATCCATGAAAATCTCTATGCTCTTTTTAATTAGATCTACAAAAATAGCAAACATACTTCTTTGAAAAGTAACAGGCGTGTTACATAATCTGAGTGACATTTTCCTATAAGTAAAAATTCCAAAAGGACATGTGAAAGTTGTCTTCTCCTAATCAAAAGGATTAACAACAATTTGGTTATATCTAGAATAACCATCAAGAAAACAGTAGTAAACCTGTCTAGATAATCTCTCAAGCATTTGGTCCATAAATGGAAGTGGAAAATGGTCTTTTCTAGTTGCTTGGTTCAATTTCCTATATTCTATACACATTCTCTAACTAGTTACAGTTCTTGTTGGAATTAATTCATTTTTATCATTACCAATAATTGTTATACCCTTTTTTTGGGAACCACTTGGACGGGACTTACCCATGCACTGTCAGAAATTGGATAGATGATGACTGCTTTTAACAATTTGAGAACCTCCTTCTTTGTCACCTGTTTCATAGTTAGATTGAGACATCTTTGAGGTTGAGCTACAGGCTTGTAATCATCTTCAAATAAAATCCTGTGCATGCAGTATGATGGACTTATACCTTTCAAATCTTCAAGTGTCCATCCAATTGCTTCTTGATTGTTCTTCAATACCTCTACCAGTTTTGCTTCTTCTGTTTCATTCAACAAATTACTAATAATGACTGATTTGAGATTACCTTCCTTTAAAAGATATACTTGAGATGAGAAGGTAACACTTTCAGCCCGGGTCTCTGGACTTCTTCAATAGGTGTTTCCTTGAGTTCTTCAATCTTACTTGATTCGAGGGAAATGCCATTCCCTCTTTCCAGCTCTTCCAAACACCTATCTATCTATCTTTCCTCTTCCTCATTCAAACATTCCACAACATCAATTAATAATTTATTCAGAGGGTCAGAAATAAACATACCTTTTGATACGGAGAGGCAAACTTCATCAAGGGAATCCACTCTAAAATAGTCTTGTTTTGGGTTAGGATGTTTGATGGCTTTGAAAACATCAAAATTTTCCTTTTCATTATGCACTCTAACTACAAGTTTCCATTGTCCACATCAATCAAAACTCTAGCAGTCTTCATGAATGGTCTTCTAAGAATTAGGGAGACTTCAGTATCCTCCTCCATGTCCAGTACCATAAAGTCAACAGGAAAGTAAAACTTGTCAAACTTCACAAGTACATCTTCCACTATCTTATAGGGTCTCTTGATGGAATGGTTCACCAGTTATAGATTCATATTCGTCCTTTGTGGATCAAGATCACCAATGCGCTTCATCATACTTAGGGCATTAAATTAATGCTAGACCCTAAGTCTAATAAAGCCTTTCCAATATTTACACTTCCGATGGAAATAGGAATGATGAAACTTCCAGGGTCCTTTGACTTTTTTGGTATGTTATATTGAAAAATGGCGTTATAACCTGCTTCAAGCTCCACAATCTCTTCATTATACCTCATTTTCTTTGTGAGCAGTTCTTTCATAAATTATGCATATGTTGGTATTTGTTCTAATGCCTCTGAGAATGAAATGTTTATTTGTAATTGCTTAAAAATTTCAAGGAATCTATTGTATTCTCTCTCCTTATCCTTTCTTGAAGGTGCATGTGGATAAGGCAGATCCTTGACTGGAGGTGTCTGACCCAAGTACTGATTTTTTTCTTTTTTGATTTTTTCCTTTTTCATTCCCTTCACTCTCTTTACAACTTTCTTTACAATCAGTCCCTACAATTATACCACTGCTAGTGAAAATAGCCTTACATTGTTCTCTTAGGTTCTGGGTATTAGTAGAAAAACCAGAACTTTTCATCTCAGCTACTTCCTTTGCTAGTTGACCCGTTACAGATCCAACACTTTTTAGGTGACTTCATTTGTTTACATGTATTGCAGCAATTGTTGGATAGATTCTTCTATCCTTGTTAGTCTAGCATTTTGATCAGGTTGTGGTTGTTGTGGAAACTGATTGTTGGGAGGTCTGTTGGACGGTCCAGCTTCTTGCTTCTAGCCAAAATTTTGATTTTTCCAACCCTATTGATAATTATTAGGGAAAAATTACCAGTATTGAAGGGATAATTACCTAAAAGTTGTATTTGGTTATTCAGGAAATTGGCTTGCTCATGTTCATTTCTATCAGGTGCACAATAACCACAAGGTTGTTCACCCATGTAATGTATACACTGATTCATCTGAGCTAGGGGTGGTGTTGTTACTTGAGCAATCTGTGTTGTGTCAAAAATTTCTGTTGAGCTAGGACAACATCATTCACTCCTAACTCAAGCATGCCTGGCTTCTTAACCAAATTACCTCTCTCATGTATTTCCTGTCTATCACTAATGGACATAGATTCCATGATAGCAATTGCCTCTTTAGCTGTTTTTTTCATTAATGAACTACCTGTACAAGCATTTAACATCATCTTAAACTAAGGCAATAAACCATGATAGACGATTCTTACCTTTCCTCTGTCATCCAAGTTATGGTTTGGATATTTTCTTAGTAGCACCTTGAATCGTTCCCAAGCTTCACCTAGTGACTCATCATGATTTTGTGAAAAAGAATGTATGACTATCTTCGTTTCACAATATTTGAAGGGTGAGTAAAACCTTTCCAAAAATTTTCTTTCAACATCAGACCGGTTTGTAAAACTACCAGGGGGACAAGACTTAAACCATTCTTTTGCTTTTCCAACCAGAGAAAAAGAAAATAGTTACATGTAAACAGATTATTCTTGATTGGGTTTAAAACCAATTATGCTGCATAATTCATAAAAGATGATTAAGTGTTCATAAGGTTCTTCATGATTTAATTCAGCGAATTGATTGTTTTGAATTATATTAAGTATTGTTGGTTTAATCTCCACTAGTGCAACTACTTCTTGGAACATTCCCGATACACGGGGCAGTCCATGAATAGCCACAAATTGCCCCAAATTTTGTCTTGGTTAGTCTCCAGCCATTGTAAAATTTTTAGGTTTATGAAAAGAATATGAAGATGATGAAGAAGAAGTTTGTGTTTTAGATTTTAAGGATCTAAGTCTTTTTGCAAATTTCTCAATTTCAGGATCAAAGAAGAGTTTTCCTGCAAAAGATCGAGTTTGCATACATAAACTTAACAGAAAAGGTTAGTGTAACAAGAATAATTAAATAACAAGTGAAAATAAACAAATAATTGTCTAAGTAAAATGTAAAAGTGAAAATTTTACCTAAGTTAAAAAGTAAAGAAAATTTACCATAGTAATTAAAAATTTATTATTTGCTGAAATCAATTTAATCACTGATGATGGCACTAGAAAACTTTGGTCTAATTGGCAAGCACGCTAATTTATCATTGTAGTTTTCAAAAATTTAGATATCGTTTCCTCAAGGATTGATTGGCTTCAGTGAGTGATAGTAATTTTTATTTACTATGATAAAAGTCAAAACTTATTAATAAAAGAATGCTTTATATACAAATTTATACAATATTCATAGATTTAGAGATTGATTTATACATTGATCAAAGAGTAGTGTAAAGTAAATTGAAAAACTATCTAGAAAATGACTATAAAAATAACACTTTAGAACAATTCCAATATTTGAGATTTAAACAAAGAATGACAAACTATGTTGGAATTAGGATCCCCCTACTAAAAATATAATAAAGTAACCATAAATATACATATTTAATCATCAAGTTTATGTCATTGCAGCTTAAAATCATTAAACTCGACCCCTCGGTGAATAAATTCTAAATAGTTATCGTAAAGTCTGATCCCTTAGATGCTTTATCAGTAAAAACTTGCTTTAAGTGTTGGCCTTAATATAATAATAATTACCTACTCTATCCCTAGCAATTGGTATATTAAGGGTACTTCAAATTTTACTTTCGTCAAAATTGATTTTAACACGCATGAAAATTATTTTCCCATTTGAAGTTCATACTAATAAAAGATAAAGATTAAAGTACTAACATGAAACTTAAATCATTAACATGCATAATTCATAATCACAACATCGTACTCATAGATTGGTTCACCAATTCTAACATAAACAAGTTAGTTACACATGATAAAAGTAAAAACACAACTTACAAGTGGAGACATGATGAACATTGAACTGAACTTGACAAAAGACTTCATAAAATGAAAGGAAACTAGACCTAAGACAATAATCTCAAGTATATGGAAGCTGTTTTCACAACATAACTCACGAGTAAGATGGAATGCTCTGAATTATTGTTGAAACCCTGGACAATGGCCTTTATTTATAGTGGGAGGATTTGGACCTGACGCTACACGTAGCTATGGCGCTGCGCATCAAGTCTCTGACTCAATGCATTAGTCTTTTCTTGATTTTCAGCTATAATTCGCCATTATTCTTCTAATAATGAGTAGACATAATTCCCCCTGTCCCCCATTGAGTTCATGCCTAATGTTTGTAGTGGATTGGCCATTATATGCAATAATAGCTCTTTTCCTAAGTGAAATCCAACTTGTCAGTGGGATACATGTCGCACCTAACGTTATGTGTCAGGGTCAAAAATCCTGATGCTGAGCATGGGGTTAATGCTACGCGTCAGCCCTCTTACTTGCATAAATTTTCCACTTTCAACCTCAAATATTCACTGCAAAAATGGGAGAAATATGTCATGCCAAGTTTAAATTTAATAACTTCCATTTATTTGTAAATAAACCTAATTTTATATTTATTTAAGCTAAATTTTATTTATTTTCTCACACTTTTTATAATGAAAATAAGCATAAATTAAGGACTAACATTGGGTAGTTGACAATGGAGCTACTATTCATGTGACATCTCAGAAGGAATTATTCTCCTCTTACACACCAAGTGATTTTGGTGTTGTTAGAATAAGGAATGAAAATTACTCAAAAGTTGCAGGAAAATGAGATGTTTGTTTGGAGACACATATTGGTATGCGGTTAGTCCTGAAAGATGTCAGGCATATTCCAGACATGCACCTGAACTTGACCTCAGTCGGAAGGTTGGATGACGAAGGTTACTGTAACACCTTCTACAACGTCTAGTGGAAGCTCACCAAAGGATCGTTGGTGGTGGCCAAAGGAGACAAGTACTCAAGACTGTACACGGTGCAGGAAAAGGTTTTACAGGATGCTGTGAATACAGTGGAGAATGACGGTACAATTGAATTATGGCACAAGTGGCTTGGTCATATGAGTGAGAAAAGTATAACCCTTCTAACCAAGAAGAATATATTACTCGAATTGGATCAGGTCCATTTAAAGAAGTGTGCTGATTGTCTAGCGGGAAAGCAAAATAGAGTTACTTTCAAGAGTTCCCCTCCTTCTAGAATGAAGAATGTATTGGACCTAATACATTTAGATTTATGTGGGTCAATGCCAAAGTCACTCGATGATGCTCAGTACTTTATGACTTTTGTTGATGATCATGCTCAAAAGATTTGGGTGTATCTTTTAAAGACTAAAGACGAAGTGTTAGATGTCTTTAAATAGTTCTTATCTATGGTGGAGAGGCAGATCGATAAGAAGCTTAAGTGTACTCGTACAAACAATGGTGGAGAGTACACAGGACCATTTCATGCTTACTGTAAAGAGCATGGTGTTCAACATCAAATGACACCACCAAAGACGCCGCAATTAAATGGTTTAGTTGAGAGGATGAACAGGACTTTGATGGAGAAAGTTAGATGTATACTCTCACATGTAAAGTTACCAAAGATGTTCTGGGGTGAGGCTATACCAGAAGTTGCTCACGTATTGAACCGTTCACCTTATGTTCCTCTCCAATATGACACCATAAAAAAGTATGGTTAGGAAAATATGTTTCCTATGATCATTTACGGGTGTTTGGCTACAAGGCCTTTATGCATGTATCGAAGGATGAAAGATCCAAACTTGATATCAAGACATGACAATGTGTGTTTCTTGGCTATGGTCAAGATTAGTTTGGCTATAGATTTTATGATCCAATCCATAAGAAGCTTGTTAGAAGTCATGATGCAGTGTTTGTTGAAGATGAAACCATTGAAGATATAGAAAAAGCCCAAGAAAATGCTTCTAAATCCAATGATGGTTCAACAAAAATAGAGCTAGTTCCTTCAATGATGGTGCCTAGAGAAGTTGAAGATAAAAATTCGAATAATCAACCTAAAGTAGATGATCTGATTGCTCCCTTTGAGATACCATCAGATAATTCTGATGATGAAAATGTTCATGATCAACCACTAGCTCCAGCGGGTTCTCCGAATCTAAGGAGATTTGATAGAGTCAGACAATGCTCTACAAGATATCCCGAAGAACAGTATATGTTACTAACTAACGGGGGAGAACCAGAAAGCTTCCAAAAAGCTATGAATGATGAACACTATAAAAGGTGGATTGAAGCCATGCAAGACGAGATGAATTCCTTACATAATAACAAGACGTTTAAGCTAGTAAAGCTGCCAAAAGGCGAAAAGGCTTTGAAGAGCAAATGGGTATTCAGGATCAAGCATGAAGAACATAGTCCCCAGCCATGATTTAAAGCTAGAATTCTTGTCAAAGGATTCAGTCAAAGAAAAAGAATTGACTTTGATGAGATTTTCTCACCGGTGGTAAGATGACATCTATCAGAACAGTGCTACAGTTAGCATCAAGTCTCGACCTTGAAATCGAGCAAATGGATGTGAAGACAACTTTCCTTCATGGTGACTTGGAGGAAGAGATATACATGTAGCAGCCAGAGGGTTTCAAAGTAAAAGGGAAAGAGGATTATGTCTGTAAACTTAATAAAAGCTTGTATGGCTTAAAACAGGCACCAAGACAGTTGTACAAGAAGTTTGAGTTTGTGATAAGGGAGCAAGGCTACAAGAAGACCACTTCAGATCATTGTGTGTTCGTACAGAAATTCTCTGATGATAATTTTATTATTCTTTTGCTCTATGTAGTTGACATGTTGATCGTTGGCCAGAATATTTCCAGAATCAATAAGTTAAAAAAGCAATTAAGCAAGGCTTTTACTATGAAAGACTTGGGGCTAACAAGACAAGTTCTTGGTATGAAAATAACTAGAGACAGAAACGCCAAGAAATTATGGTTATCATAGGAGAAGTATATCGAGAAGGTACTTAAATGATTCAACATGGACAAAGCTAAAACATTTAGTTGTCATCTTACTTTAGACTATGTACTAAGTAGTGCCCTTCCACAGAGGATGATAAGGATGATATGGATAGAGTTCCACATGTTTTAGTAGTTGGGAGTTTGATGTATGCCATGGTGTTCACACGACTAAATATTGCACACCTCGTAGGAGGAGTGAGTCATTTCCTTTCAAATCCTAGAAAGGAACATTGGGTTGTAGTAAAGTGGATTTTCAGGTATCTTTGTGGTACCTCCAAAATGTGTTTGTGTTTTAGAGATGAAAAACCTATGCTAGTAGGTTATCCAGATGCTGATATGGCTGGCGATGTTGACTCAAGAAAGTCTACATCAGGATACCTGATTACTTTTACAGGGGAGCTATGTCATGGCAATCAAGACTACAGAAGTGTGTTGCTCTCTCAATAACTGAAGTAGGGTTTATTGTAGCAATTGAAGCCTATAAAGAGTTGTTGTGGATGAAGAAGTTCTTAAGTGAACTTAGCTTGCACTAGGAAAAGTATGAACTATTTTGTGATAGTCAAAGTACAATTCACCTTTGGAAGAATTCCTCCTTTAATTCTAGATCAAAACACATTGATGTGAGATATCACTAGATTAGGGATGTATTGGAGAAGAAGTTACTACAACTTTAGAAGATCTACATAAATGAAAATGGATCAGACATGATGATAAAGACTCTTCCAAAGAAGAAGCTGGAGTACTATCGACAAGTAGCAGGATTGGTGGAAGCCTCCATGTAATTGAAAGGGGGAGATTATTACGGGTCCCTCATAATGGAGGGCCATAAGCAACAATCAATTAAAAATCTTATAGCATGTGGCATTCAAGTGTTAGCAGGCGTGGAAGAAAAAGCACCACAAATTTTTTTGTGGTAGCAATCAACTCACCAAGCCTATAAACAGGCCTTGGAGATTTGTAACCTGCATCAAAGAAATCATACTACAATTAAGAGTAATTATAGAAAAACACTAATTAGAGAGTGTTTTGTGAGGCCAAAGCAATTAGTTAATTGCTCTGATGATTTGCAGAGTGAGGAAAAAATAATTAGTGAGTGACAAAATCTTGAGGTTAATTAGGGTGTTTAGGAAACACTTGAGTGTCACTATTTTGGGTTAATCTCGGGTTTATGCCTTTAATATTTTATTAGAGAAGTCCCTCTTGTACGCCTACTAATTTTATTAGTGGAAGAAATTTTAGAGTTTGTCCTGTGGACGGGGCCCAAATCAAAAGGGTGAACCACGTTAAATTTTCGGTATCATTTTAATTATTTATTTACTTTACTCGTATTTAATTTATTTTGCAACCACTTATTATCGATCCGCTATTCCACTGCGCCAAGGAAAATATCAGTTAATCTGTGCCCATTTTTCCCAATAGTAGAATCCCTGTATAAAAATTTTTAGGGGTGAAACTCAACTTAATGCATTCAAATTGTTTGGTAGGTATTCATTAGGACTAGGGCTACCTTCAAGGTTGTTTGAACATTTTGCTTGATAGGTATGAAAAGGTAAATCTATTTTCTTTTTGGAAGCAACTATGGAAACTAAAAACGACCAATACGCATAGATAAAATTTTCTTATGTCTTTCTTTTTCCTAATCATTCGTGACTCGCTATATTGCACGCAATCCATCTAGTTTAATAGACGTACAAGAAACTTGAATGAACATGCTAATAAACTCGTTCTAACTTCATAAAGAAAAACTTATTTGATAATGGTGCCTTATATCTCAAAACAAACAAAACATAGTAATTTTCTTCGCTAGTTATTTTTACTAAACCTTTATTTATATGCATTATAGTATTGAATTGGGCTTGTCATACAACATTATTGTTTAGCAACCATGTCGAAAGTAAAAGGATCAAGGCTCATGTCAATGCTAAACGCCATGGATTTTATTTATAAGATATTTTTTCTTCTGCCATTAAAAAAACTCCAAGTAATGTGCTAACTTATTCTTTTCCCCTGGTAATATAAATATGTTATTAATTAACATTGACTTGAAATTATGAGATTTATCATTGTTTAAAACATCTATGTTGGAAAAAGGCCTTGTAACTTTTTAGAAAGCTAAAGTCATATATTCTTATTTGTGTTTCCTAAATATAAATACGTATTAGTATTATAATTATGAGTTTGATAAATCTACTAACCATCGAGTCTCCTATTTTAATTGAAAAGATAATTGAGACAACCCGGGTTAGATAAAGACAACCCGAGTCTAAGAAAATTTTTCCAAAAATTCAGAAGAGGATTCGGAGAGAAATAAACAAGTAGAAGTCGAGGTAAACAGAAACCGATCACAGGTAAGGAAAGACTGGGTTGGTATGCCTACATTGGCGAGACTCGGCTTTAGCTATAAGAGCCAACGGCAGATAACACTTAAATGCACCACTCGCTGGAGCGAAGTCTTGTTCGCTGAAGCGAACACGCGCACTTGGCAATTTCCTCACTCGGGATCGGAGCCTACGTTCACTCGGGAACTTATCCCTTGGGTTACTCTACACTCAGTAACTCATACATAGCCAAATCCTTATCCGTACCACATTCTGGAAGCTCACACTCGCTTCAGTTCGGGGCGATAGATCTTCACTCGGAAAATGATTCCCTCGGTCTTTTCACTCGGAGTCTATAATTTTCCCTCACACGGAAGTATTTCCCCAGTCCAATTCACTCGGTGGATTTCAACCCCAAATTCACTCGGTATTACTCTAGCTTCTCATCACTCAAAAGACTTCACCAAGTTTAGTCTCACTCGGTCTTATTCAAACTTATCCACTCAGAATGTAACCTTATTCACTCGGAATACATATAACCTTGTTCACTCAGAAGAAGACTCCTAGAATATTCCTCAATCAGTACCATCACAACCCTTCTTCCTTCGGAAGTGGTCATTCGGGATTTCCACTCGGGAGTATACAATCCTATCCACTCGGAATCCTTTTAAGCCTTCGCCACTCGGAAAATGGCCCACACATTAAAGCCCCACTCGGAAATGGTTCTAAGCCTTGTTCACTCGGACGAGGGTCACTCATCTCGCCTCACACAGGATTAATCTAGCTCTCATTACTTGGAGTCGTGCAACCCTATATGCTCGGTAAAATGTAAACGTATACCACTTGGACATTCACCTATATCATTACCCACAAAACAAGATGAACACACAGCATTATATATATATTCATGTGCATATAGTTATGCTCTCAACCCGAGAGAGTTCAATTCTCATACATTTAAACAAAAGACCATATTAAGAGCCGGCCAAGGCTATAACAAAACCATTTACACAGTATATACATCTATGTACAATTCCACTGTGCAGATGCACTTCACACAGAATAGAGCTCTTCCATCATTCACCGTCTCGTGTAATATCCACTGAAATATAGCCACAGTAGGGGTGAGTATCTTAAATATTAAATGATAGATATTGACTCGGATTAATCCTCTTATCCTCAACCATGCAATATCATATATACATATCAACAATTAATAACATACATACTGCCATTCAATCAGAACACACTCAAGGCATCATTCAATCGGAATCTACCCAACTAACTCTCGGCTATATTACACATATCATTCTCAATAACATTACTTCATTTACATACAATCACGTTGCAGTCAACATTATTTATAAATGTGCACAGGTTCATTCAATCGGATTTGATTCGTTCGTTATTTACTTTTATTGTTGCAACATAGGCTCTCAGCCTTTTATTCAGCTCCCAGCTGATTCAGCCGTTTTACTGGTACCAAACCGTTTGCCCTCTCATGTGACACAGACACTCTCAGCGTCAATGGTAGTGTCACGGGCTAAACCCCGAGCCCCGCTCAAGAGGTTTGCCTAAGCCCCGCTCAAAGGCCTTTAATAGCATCCATGCATATAATTACCGTTTCAAATAATAGTGTCACACACTAAATGCTCTCAGCATTCTTACTGATGTATCTCATGCAAGGTATTATCATTGAACTATGAACAGAATCGGTAAACCTTACCCACAATACTAACTCATGCATCTCATGCACCATATTATAAACCACACTCAGAAATAACCATACAGATACAGATTTTACACACTCGACCATTCACTTAACAATACATGCATCACAAGCAATCAGTCAACATTCTCAAAAGTATTAACATGCATTTCATGGACGGAAATCGACATGCATTACACGACTCATAGTCATCATACATCCGGGCATCACATAACCATTACTCAATCGAAAATACGACTATTAACGCATTTTAAATCATAAGTATCAACGAAACGTTATCACCCGGAACCCGTCCATAACCCATGCATTTAAGATATAAGATAACCCCCTACCTACAGAAGAAACTCAGAGTTCCACGAGCTACAAAGCTTGACCGACCACTTCTTTCGGTCACTCCTTCCCACTGGACAGTCTGCGAACTCAGGTGTCGACTCTGTACCAGCTTGGGAAGACCAAGAGTTATCCTCTTCGTCGAGTAGTTGTTTCAGCAACAGTAGCCTACTTCACAGCTCTTACGCACTTCACGTTACAGACTTCCCACTGGACTCTACCAGCTTCGAGTGGAAGAAGAAAGGGAGGAAGAAGGCAACAAAGAGGAAGAAGAAGGGCAGGGAATGAAAACAGAATAACATCTTTGTTTCTCAAAGAAAGCTCTCAACTTTCCCTCTCAATCCTTTCCAACCTCTGCGTGAATGAATAATGGGTGAAGGAGAGAAGGACCGAACTCCTTATATACCACCAGGGGTACATGTATCTTTACCTCCAGCCACTTACATTAATTAACCACTAGTTTTTAATTCTGCAATTAACCCTTAATTAGCAATTTAATCTTATTCGGTAAATAAATTTTTAAATCAGGATGTTACAATTCTCCCACTCTCAAAGAATTTTGTCCTCGAAATTCAAACACGAGCTTACCTCAAATAAACAGCTCGGGGAACTGCTGCCTCATGGCATCCTCACGTTCCCATGTATAAGAAATACACCCGTTTTGTTGCCACATCACCTCGACCAATTACACATCCTTGCTTCTCAAGCGTTTTACCGACCGGTCCATAATTTTAGTCGGTACAGCCACTGTAGTTAAATCCTCTCTGATTTCGACCTCATCATCCTGCATCTCATGTGTGCAGTCTGGTAAACACTTCCTTAACTGAGACACGTGAAACACATTATGCAAGTTTGACAGATGAGTCGGTAATGCTATCCGGTATGCTACAGGACCGACCCGTTCCAGTACTTCATAGGGTCCAATGTACTGGGGACTTAACTTCCCACTTTTCAGAGCTCGACCGACTCCTTTATTCGGTGAGACTTTCAGGAATACCTTGTCACCGACTGAAAATTCAAGCGGCTTGGTCCGCTTATCATGATAGCTTTTCTGTCGATCTTGGGATGCCTTCAATTTTTCCCTAATCATTTGGATCTGCTCAGACGTCTGCTTCACAATTTCCAGTCCCAACAACAGACTTTCACCGGTTTCCGACCAACAAAGTAGGGTTCGACATTTCTGGCCATACAATGCTTCATATGGTGCCACGCCAATGCTGCTATGGTGGCTATTATTATATGTAAATTTGATCATAGGGAGGTACTGCTCCCAACTACCACCGTGTTCCAACACACACGACCTCAACAAGTCCTCCAAGCTTTGTATTGTCCGCTCGGACTGCCCATCCGACTGGGGATGGTAGGCTGAACTCAGTCAGAGTTTCGTACCTAGTTCCTGGTGTAAGCTTGTCCAAAACCGGGACGTAAATCTTGGATCCCTATCCGACACAATGGAAGATGGCACACCATGCAGTCGGACAATCTCTCGGATATAGATCTGGGCTAATTTCGGTAACGAATATCTCATATTCATGGGCAGAAAATATACAGACTTCGTCAACCAGTTCACAATGACCCAAATGGCATCATAACCCACTCGGGTTCTAGGCAACCCTATTACAAAGTCCATGGCAACTGAGTCCCATTTCCACACAGGGATTTCAAGAGGTTGCAACACACTATACGGTTTCTGGTGTTCGACCTTTGACTTCTGGCAGATAATACACCGAGCCACATAATCGACCACGTCTCTCTTCAATCTGGGCCACCAGAATTGCCGTCTCAAGTCATGGTACATCTTGGTAGTGCCCGGGTGGATGCTTAACAGACTCTTGTGGGCTTCATCGAGTACCATTCTTCTGAATCCTCCAGCACCCGACACATAAACTCTACCCTTCACTCAGAAAATTCCATCTGATCCCTCGGTCAAGGACAGGTCCTTTCCCTTAGCTTGAGTCTCCATCATCTCAGCTAAGTAGGGATCTGACTTCTGCTCCTCATATACCAACTTCAGGAATTCATTAGCAATTTTCAACGTACCGAGCGTTACCTTTCGAGACGAAGAGACATCCACATGCAAATTCATGTCTCGGAATTGCTCAAGTAATTCCATTTCCTTCACCATTAATACTGCCACGTGGATGGACTTCCGACTTAAGGCGTCGGCCACAACATTCGCCTTGCCCGGGTGATATTTCAACTCGAAGTTGTAATCCTTCAAAAATTCCATCCACCTCCTTTGCCTCATGTTTAGCTCTTTCTGGTCGAATAAGTATTTGAGGCTTTTGTGATCGCTGTACACCTCAAATTTAGAACCATACAAGTAGTGTCTTCATATCTTCAACGCGAAGACCACAACTGCCAATTCTAAGTCATGAGTCGGGTAGTGATGCTCGTATGGCCTCAATTGCTGAGAGGCATAAGCTATCACTCGGTCCCTCTGTATCAGCACGCATCCCAGGCCGAGTCCGGACGCATCACAGTAAACCACGAAGCTTTCTAGCAAGTTTGGCAATGCTAACACCGGGGCTGACGTCAACTTAGTCTTCAACTCTCGGAAACTCCTTTCACTCTCAAAACTCCATACGAAAGGGACATTCTTCCGAGTCAACTTGGTTAAGGGCAGTGCAAGCTTAGAGAACCCCTCAATGAATCTTCTATAATAACCGGCCAGACCCATGAAGCTTTTGATCTCTGAGACCGACTTAAGACTCTCCCATGCCATTACGGCTTCCACTTTGGAAGGATCTACCGAGACGCCTTCCTCGGAGATTACGTGCCCAAGGAAGTGAATCCTGTCCATCCAGAAGTCATACTTCGACAGTTTAGCAAACAGTCGCTTCTCCTTCAATATTTGAAGCACCAATCAGAGGTGTTTCTCATGCTCCTCGGACGATTTGGAGTAAACCAAAATGTCATCAATAAAAACGACCACAAACTGGTCTAAGAATGGGTGAAAAATACTGTTCATGTAATTCATGAATACAGCAGGGACATTCGTTATGCCGAACGGCATTACTACGTACTCGTAGTGGCCATACCGGGTCCTAAAGGCCGTCTTCAAAATGTCCGAGTCCTTTACCCGGATCTGGTGGTAACCCGATCGTAAATTGATTTTTGAGAAAACTGAAGCACCCCGCAGCTGGTCAATCAGATCATCAATCCTAGGTAATGGATACCGATTCTTGATCGTAAGCTTGTTTAGCTGTCGGTACTCTATACATAGTCTCATACTGCCGTCCTTCTTCTTAACGAGTAACACTGGTGCACCCCACGGTGATACACTCGGTCGTATGAACTGCTTGCCGAGTAACTCATCAACTTGCTTTTTCAGCTCAGCTAATTCAGTCGGGGACATTCTATAGGGTGTGCTGGAGACCGACTCAACTCTAGGGACCAAGTCGATAGAGAATTCAACTTCCCTATTCGGAGAAACACCTGGCACTTCCTCCGGGAACACCTCGGGGAAATCATAAACAGTCGAAATATCTCTCACTCGGGTTCTACTCTCACCCTCAGTCAAACAAAACATCATAAATAATTGTGCTATACCTTGCACGGTGTAGTCATTATCGTTCTGCCTCGGAAAGATCACTCTTCGGTTTTGGCAGTCCACCAGCACCTTGTTAGTTGATAACCAGTCCATGCCAAGTACTATGTCGAGGTCCTTCAGAGGTGCACATACTAAATCGAAGGTAAAACTTCGATCGCCCAACGTAAAGGTTACATCTTTGCACATCATCGATGTCGACACTTTAACACCGGTCGGATTGGATACCTCCAAAGTCCGATTCATGTACACAGTCGGCAACCTCAAATGTCTCACACAATCGTCAGCTATAAAGGAGTGGGTAGCTCCAGAATCAAAAACTACATCAAGGGTATGATTACCGAGTGAGCACTTACTTTGCACCAAGTCGTTCGCTTGTGCAGCTTCCTAGGCGTTGATGGCAAAGACTCTGCTTACAGCCGATTGATCAACATTCCTTCCTTGATTATTCAGGGCGAACATCATGTTACCTCTTGCTCTATTGCCTCGGCTACCATTCCCGCGGCCTCTTCCACGGAATCCTCCTCGATTTACACTTGCACTTACTTGCTGCAGTTGAGGGCAATCAGGGCGAATGTGCCCTTTCTCATTACAGTGGTAGCATACCACCTCATCATCATTGTTGCAATCCCGAGCGTAGTGGTCCCCTCCACACTTAAAACACTTGCGTCTCTTAGACGACGGGCTGAATGTCCTCCATGTTGACCCCGACCCCTAAACCTGGACAAGGGTCTGCTTCTACCAGCGTTGCTCGGTTTCTTGAAACGAGATTGCTAGGGCTTCAAGGAGGGGTCGGCCTTGCTGCCCTGGCCTGAGTGGTCCTTGTCATCCTCTTCAAAAATTCTACATTTGTTCACCAGCACTGGAAAACTTCTAATTTCCTGTGCCTGAAAGCTTTCTTAATTTCCGTCTCAGTTCGCTTTCGAATTTTATGCACTTGAAACCCTCGGTTCCGGGTTGCTGGAAGGGCGGATAAAACAGACATAATTCCTCAAACTTGGCAGCGTATTCCTCCACAGACAGGGAACCCTGCTTCAGTTCCATAAACTCCAGTTCTTTCCGACTGCTTACTGTGTCGGGAAAATATTTCTCCAAAAAGCACGCCTTAAAATTTTCCCAGATCAGCTGGGTGCCCGCATCGATCATTCGGTTTTTGGTGATCCTCCACCAATTTTCAGCTTTATCCTGCAACATGTACACTACGCACTCGACCTTCTGGGCCTCGGTGCAACGAAGGCCCCCAAAAATTCTCTCCAAATCTTGAATCCACCTATAGGCCGATTCAGGGTTAAATCCCCCCTGGAACTCACTCAGCTTCCTCTTCAGGAAGCGATCCAGTCCTTGATCATTATCAACACGAGGCTGGTTTTGCCTCTCGAATATGTCAGCGAAATGCTGAAATGCTGCGGCCATGGCTTCCATGCCGTGACGATTTGCCATGACTTATCCTGAAATTGACACTCATTTCAAGGATAAGAATACTGATTCATTCACAGCCAAACCGACTTGAATTCCACACTTAGTAATTATAACAGCTTCTCATACAATGTTTATAGCACACATACAGTATTTCATGATTTATACAAGTATTTTAGGCATTCAATCCGATCTCCTCCTATATATATATATCCTCACTTTATCTCTTCCTAATCAACCCAGGCCTAGGATAATCCCTAAGAATCTTATAAGTAATCAGACCAGGGTAGGGACACACTTCTACCCTAAAATCAACATCTCGACAGTAGTATCTTTCACCACTATCCATAACAACTCAAAGGCATATAGCCACACAAATTATGCTCAAGCATGTATCAAATCTATTAGATATAACAAATAATTACGACACCTGGTCATAAAGCACACAACCGCTTACTCACAATAAGCATACCTTGGCCTTGGACCTTTTGAGTCCGCTCTGATACCAAAATGAGACAACCTGGGTTAGATAAAGACAACCCGAGTCTAAGAAAAATTTTCCAAAATTCAGAAGAGGATTCGGAGAGAAATAAACAAGTAGAAGTCGAGGTAAACAGAAACCGGTCACAGGTAAGGAAAGACTGGGTTGGTATGCCCACATTGGCGAGACTCGGCTTCAGCTATAAGAGCCAATGGAAGATAACACTTAAATGCACCACTCGCTGGAGTGAAGTCTTGTTCGCTGAAGCGAACACGCGCACTCGGAAATTTCCTCACTCGGGATCGGAGCCTACGTTCACTCGGGAACTTATCCCTTGGGTTACTCTACACTCGGTAACTCATACATAGCCAAATCCTTATCCGTACCACATTCTGGAAGCTCATACTCGCTTCAGTTCGGGGCGATAGATCTTCACTCAGAAAATGATTCCCTCAGTCTTTTCACTCGGAGTCTATAATTTTCCCTCACACGGAAGTATTTCCCCAGTCCAATTCACTCGGTGGATTTCAACCCCAAATTCACTCGGTATTACTCTAGATTCTCATAACTCGGAAGACTTCACCAAGTTCAATCTCACTCGGTCTTATTCAAACTTATCCACTTGAAATGTAACCTTATTCACTCGAAATACATATAACCTTGTTCACTCAGAAGAAGACTCCTAGAATATTCCTCAATCAGTACCATCACAACCCTTCTTCCTTCGGAAGTGGTCATTCGGGATTTCCACTCGGGAGTATACAATCCTTTCCACTCGGAATCCTTTTAAGCCTTCGCTACTCGGAAAAGGGCCCACACATTAAAGCCCCACTCGGAAATGGTTCTAAGCCTTCTTCACTCGGACGAGGGTCACTCATCTCGCCTCACACAGGATTAATCTAGCTCTCATTACTTGGAGTCGTGCAACCCTATATGCTCGACAAAATGTAAACGTATACCACTTGGACATTCACCTATATCATTACCCATAAAACGAGATGAACACACAGCATTATATATATATATTCATATGCATATAGTTATGCTCTCAACCTGAGAGAGTTCAATTCTCATACATTTAAACAAAAGACCATATTAAGAGCCGGCCAAAGCTATAACAAAACCATTTACACAGTATATACATCTATGTACAATTCTACTGTGCAGATGCACTTCACACAGAATGGAGCTCTTCCAACATTCATCGTCTCGTGTAATATCCACTGAAATATAGCCACAGTAGGGGTGAGTATCTTAAATATTAAATTATAGATATTGACTCGGATTAATCCTCTTATCCTCAACCATGCAATATCATATATACATATCAACAATCAATAACATACACACTGCTATTCAATCGGAACACACTCAAGGCATCATTCAATCGGAATCTACCCAACTAACTCGGCTATATTACACATATCATTCTCAATAACATTACTTCATTTACATACAATCACGTTGCAGTCAACATTATTTATAAATGTGCACAGGTTCATTCAATCGGATTTGATTCGTTCGTTATTGACTTTTATTGTTGCAACATAGGCTCTCAGCCGTTTATTCAGCTCCCAGCTGATTCGGCCGTTTTACTGGTACCAAACCGTTTGCCCTCTCATGTGACACAGACACTCTTAGCGTCAACGGCAGTGTCACGGGCTAAACCCCGAGCCCCGCTCAAAGGCCTTTAACAGCACCCATGCATATAATTACCGATTCAAATAATAGTGTCACACACTAAATGCTCTCAGCATTCTTACTGATGTATCTCATGCAAGGTATTATCATTGAACTATGAACAGAATCGGTAAACCTTACCGACAATACTAACTCATGCATCTCATGCACCACATTATAAACCACACTCGGAAATAACCATACAGATACAGATTTTACACACTCGACCATTCACTTAATAATACATGCATCACATGCAATCAGTCAGCATTCTCAAGAGTATTAACATGCATTTCATGTACGGAAATCGACATGCATTACACGACTCATAGTCATCATACATCCGGGCATCACATAACCATTACTCAATCGAAAATATGACTATTAACGCATTTTAAATCATAAGTATCAACGAAACGTTATCACCCAGAACCCGTCCATAACCCATGCATTTAAGATATAAGATAACCCCCTACCTACAGGGCAACGGCGCCAAAAACTTGACAGGGCCCGCAAGCGTACGGGTTATGTCGCGTAATATAAAAGATTATCGTATCCACAAGGACTGTGTTCAAAGTACCGGCATATCAAAATTTAATTATCCACACAATTGATTTTCAATTTTTGGTATTTGTGAAAAAATAAAAATTAACAGTAAAAATTTTTTACCTTACAGTAAAAATAAAAATTTACCATGGGTGAAAAACAGAGTGGAGAGTATCTTTGGATTCTGGGGGTTTAAGATATTATTCTACGTTGACAATTTCAACTTTTTATAAACAAAAATCAAATTAAGTTTTCCAAGGCGAATTTTCCAAAAGCCAATTAATATTTTCCTCTCGGATTCCTATTAATGTACCTAACTTACAGAAAGCGCTGCTTAATCCCAAGAAAGGCCCATTATCGTTTTATAAAAATCCCGTTTTTACTTCCTCAAAAGAATTTTGATTACTTTCACGGTTTTACCAAGGTCACAAAAAGCATCTCAAAAATCTTAGGTTTAGTTCAAAGCTTTCCGGTAAAAATAAATCTCTCGATTTCATTAATTACCTAAACTTACTAATATACCCGTAAGTACATAGTTTTACCATTTAGGTTCTTATTAGGAATCACTAAAAGCATTAAGTAAAATTTGAACTAAATGGAAAATAGAAATTTATTTACTTTTAAGTCAAAATAACATCAACGTAAAATATTATCGTACCCCCGTTTTCCCAAGATAAAAATTTAGTTACACATGATACGGTATAAATTGATACATATAATGAAAAGGAAATACAACATACAATTCATGGTAAATAAAACTTACGGGTTTCTCCAAAAACCCAGTAAATTTTCCACCGTAAATCTTTGTTCCGGATCCCTCCACCGTATACAAATTTAACCGCTCAATTTCACTGTCCTCTCAATTCTTATTTCACAAAATAAAAATACAATACAAAGAAATAAAATTCCACACTACACGCACGCTGTTTTTCTTTTGTTTAATTTTCTGACTCACTATTCTCTGCCTCAAAATTCCCTCCTGCTTTCTCCAAACTCTCACTGCAAAAAACTGACTCCTCTCTGCATTTGCTGTCCCATATTTATACTGGTTTCAGCTGATTTTTATTTTTATTTTCTTTCAATCTGTCCAGCCTATTCTTCCACCTTGTCCCCTTACTTTTCCTTGGCAATATGGAGCAAGAAATGGAGACCCATTCACGTTAAATGTTGTCTCCATTTACCTTCATTATTCTGCTGTTTAGTGTCCCATTTATTGTTGTCTTCTTGCTGTTTATTTCATGTTGTTGCTGTTCAAAAATTCCTTGCTATTTGCTGTCAGATTTCACTTGCTGTTTTTGTTGTTTTACTGTCCAAAATTCCAGCAGCCCAAAACGTTAAATGCTTGCTGTTTGCTAAATTTCCATTGCCAATCAGCCATTATTTTTACGTTAATGCTGCTGTCCAAATAATGTTGAATGCTGTCCCATTTCCAGCTGCTTTTCACGTTAAAAGCTTGTAGAAAGTGGAAACTTTAGCATAAAAAAATTGGCACAATGGACAAAGAAACAAGTGACCATGTGGACTAATGGACAAAGGCTTGAGTTGTTGTTGTTGACCGTGTGGTGCTTTTGAATAATGGACAAAGGAATCTTGCTTTGTAGAGAGCTTCCAACGTAAATACAAAGTTAGAAATGGGAGATTGCTTTTGGTTCATTAAAACAATGCATCATGGGACCCCTTTGGCATAGCATTTTCACGTGAATTAGCTCTAGGAAAGTGGATATCTTTGCATTCAAAATATTCAAGCATATGGGACAAGAGACAATGGTGGAAGAATTGAATAAATTTGGCAAATGGATCTCTTCTAAAAAATATTTCAACGTGAACAAGAAAAGAAGGAGGAAATGGATTAATTGAATTAACCTTGCATTTAGAGAAATAAACAATTTGAATTAATTTAAATGGAATATTAAAATAAAATTATTTTAATAGAAATGGAATTTAAGTTCTTTGACAATTTTGAAGTACTAAATATTTAGTACTAAATTATTCCAATTCTAAAAAAAATATTTTATTTTATTTTATTCCATTTTAAATTAATTCAAACAAAACACAACACTTGAGTAGAAGCAGTGAAATGATTACAGAAATCATGAAATTTGGGAAAATATGATACTTGGACAATGATAGTGAATTTAAAGCGGAAATCATGAAAATCGAAGGAAATAATACAGTAACAATAGAAAATGTAAACAATTTAAACAGTGAAAAACAGTGTTCTAAAACACTTATCAAAATACCCCAAACCAGAACATTGCTTGTCCTCAAGCAATCACCATATTCACACAATAAGAAACAGAAAACACTTAGCTTAGTAAATTAGGGAACCCAAAACAGAGAAATTGATTTATTCAAATGCCAAAATTAAATTTCTTATGTGAGTCAATTTTCAATGTCAAGACTTGAGATACTCTTCTCACAATTTCACTCTAAGTGTCTCATGGTTTGTGTATCACTCAAATCATCATAGTCGAAAATATTACCATAAGCTTGTTGATCAACCAGAAACTCCACAGTTTAGATAGAAAGCATGTCAAAGTCTAAAAGTCTTTCAAAGGTTGTAATGTGGCTATGGGTTGTATTGTTAAGGTAGGAATTTCAAGAAAAATGGAATACAAAGGGCTTAAACAGTCATGAATGATTCAAATTATCATCATAATTTCAAAAATTAACAGAGCAAATTTTTGAACTTTTATGGACTTTTTGTAATTCATTCAATATCATCCTTTTGATTTTTTTTTTCACTTTAGCTGTCTTTTTACATTTCATCCCATCATATTTTTCTTAAGTCCTTTGATTTTTCAAGTTGCTCCACTTAATTTCTAACTTTTTCACCATTAAGAGAATATCAGTCAATGAAAGGCTTCAAAGAAAAATTTTTACTTTCAGGCTCAAAAGGGGCAATTAGGGTCAAGTTGTGCAAAAATTCTGAGGCTTAAGAATGAGACCTAATTGTGCCTTTATCATCCTAAGATATACAATCAAAAACCATTTTGAATCGGTTGAAAAACAAATTCTAGAATATTAATGACTATGAGATTTACTTAATCAAGAAAATATGGGTTTTGAAAATTTGTTTGATAAATTACCCGTTTTGGCTCAAGTCTCACCATGGAAAGTCCTTTTAAAGAAAATTTTAATCACATAAGGTTCATTTAGACATTGATTTGGCATTTAAACAATCAAATTTTGAAAAATTTTACTCAAAATTTTAGGGTCCTTAGATACTTTAGCTTTGTGTTTAAAGTTAATTTATCATGCAATCATGGTAAATTACGAGATGACAAACAAAACAAGGAAAACACACATGCATGAAAAATATAATAATCACACAATGCAAACAAAACAGTTAAGTTTTCTTATCTACCACCCCAAACCAGAATTTGACATTGTCCTCAATGTTAAAATGGATGATAAAAGGATAAGAAAACTTACCTGGAGTAACCCCAAACCGGGATTTGGCTTAGTTTTTGTTTTGTTTTCTTTTTTTTGTTTTCTTTTTTTTTTTTACTTCAAATTCAAAATAAAACAACAAATTTTTATAGGGTTACCTCCCTATCAGTGCTAAGTTTTAAGTCTTCAGCCAGACTTCTCACCATTTGGATTTATTCATCAGGAGCATCAAACAAGTCCAAGTCACTTGCTTTTTGTATTGGTTGACCTGTCAAGTAGTGCTTTACTCTCTGTCTGTTTACCTTAAATGTACCAGATTTCTCACTCCATAACTCGACAGCTCCAAAGGGAAAGACCTTTGTTACCTTGAATGGTCCTGACCATCGGGATCTCAGTTTACCTGGAAAAAGCTTCAATCTGGAATTAAACAGTAGAACCATATCACCTGGATTGAATGTTCTCCGTAGGATGTGACGATCATGCCATTGTTTAGTTTTTTCTTTATAAATTCTGGCATTTTCATATGCATCTAAACGAAGTTCTTCAAGCTCATTTAATTCCAATAACCTACGTTCACCTGCAGCCTTATGATCAAAGTTAAGAGTTTTAACAGCCCAAAAAGACTTATATTCCAGCTCAACAGGTAAATGGCAAGGCTTCCCATAGACTAGCTTAAAAGGTGTGGTTCCAATAGGAGTTTTGTATGTGGTTCTATATGCCCATAAAGAATCATCTAACTTAATAGACCAATCCTTACGTGATGTATTAACCACTTTTTGAAGAATATTTTTAATTTCCCGATTGGATACCTCAACTTGTCCACTAGTTTGTGGGTGATAAGGTGTAGCAACCTTATGCCTAACTCCATATTTCTTTAGAAGGGTCTGAAAAGTTTTCTCAATAAAATGAGACCCTCCATCACATATAACACATTTTGGGACCCCAAACCTTGGAAATATTATTTTCTTGAAAAGTTTAATAACAGTCTTAGCATCAGAATGAGGTAAAGCAATGGCTTCCACCCATTTTGACACATAGTCAACTGCTACTAATATGAACTGATTTCCAAAAGAGGAAGGAAAAGGTCCCATAAAATCAATACCCCATACATCAAACAATTCAACTTCTAAAATGGTATTCAATGGCATTTCATGTCTCTTACCAATGTTACCTGTTCTTTGGCATGCATCACAAGTTAGAACATACTTACGTACATCCTTAAAAATATGTGGCCAATAGAACCCAGCTTGCAATATTTTAGCTGCTGTCTTGGAGGTGCTCATGTGCCCTCCACAGGAAAGAGAATGACAATGGTTCAAAATATCATGGACCTCATCTTGTGAAACGCACCTTCGAATCAAACCATCAGCACATTGCTTGAATAGGAGGGGTTCATCCCAATAATAATGCTTGACATCTGCATAAAACTTTTTCCTTTGCTGAAAGCTATGGTCAGGAGGTAAAATACCACATGCAAGAAAATTTACAAAATCAGCATACCAAGGAACATGTTGGATACTAAGATTCAAGAGTTGTTCATCCGAAAAAGATTCATTGATAGGAATATTATCTGTTTCTTCTTTTTCGAATGTCAATCTAGACAGGTGGTCAGCGACCGGATTCTCAGTACCCTTCTTGTCCTTAATTTCCAAGTCAAATTCTTGCAATATTAGAATCCACCTAATCAGCCTAGGTTTTGCTTCCTTTTTATTCAATAGATACTTAATGGCAGAGTGATCAGTGTAAACAATAACATGTGAACCCATCAAGTAAGATCTAAATTTATCAAAAGCAAAGACAATGGCTAACAGTTCTTTCTCAGTTGTGGCATAATTTATTTGAGCATCATTCAGCGTCCGGCTGGCATAATGAATTACATGAAGCTTCTTGTCCTTCTGTTGCCCAAGAACAGCCCCCACTGCGTAATCACTCGCATCACACATCAATTCGAATGGGATTTCCCAATCAGGGGGTTATACGATGGGGGCAGAGATTAAAGCTTGCTTAATCCTGCAAAAAGCTTCCATACAAGATGAATCAAAATTGAAAGGCACTTCCTTACCTAGAAGAGTTGTAAGAGGCTTTGTGATTTTGGAGAAATCTTTAATGAACCGACGGTAAAACCCTGCATGTCCAAGAAAACTCCGAATACCTTTCACATTTGTTGGTGGGGGCAATTTTTCAATTACTTCCACCTTAGCCTTATCAACTTCTATACCTCTCTCAGACACCAAATGTCCAAGAACTATTCCTTCTCTTACCATAAAATGGCATTTTTCCCAGTTCAAGACCAGATTGGTCTCTTCACAACGCTGCAAGACTTGGCACAAATTTGTTAAACAGTTATCAAAATACAAACCATACACTGAAAAATCATCCATAAAGACTTCCATCACATTTTCAATAAGGTCAGAAAAAATTGCTTGCATACACCTTTGAAAAGTCACAGGTGCATTACACAGACCAAAAGGCATATGCCTATAAGCATAAGTCCCATAAGGGCAAGTGAAGGTAGTCTTTTCTTGATCAGATGGATGAATGGGAATTTGATGAAAACCTGAATACCCATCCAAATAACAGAAATAAGAGTGTTTCGCAAGTCTTTCAAGCATCTGATCAATAAAAGGGAGAGGAAAATGATCTTTTTTCGTGGCGCTATTTAACTTCCTGTAATCAATGCACATGCGCCAACCAGAGACAATCCTAGTAGGAATCAAGTTATGTTTATCATTTTCAATCACAGTTATTCCCCCTTTTTTAGGCACCACATGGACAGGACTTACCCATTTACTACTATCAACAGGATATATCACTCCAGCATCAAGCAATTTTAAAATTTCTTTTTTAACCACTTCTTGCATTTTTGGATTTAATCTCCTAAGTGGTTCTACTGTGGGCCTACTTTCATCTTCTACAGTAATCCTGTGCATACAAAGAGAAGGGCTAATTCCTTTGATATCATCCATTGTATAACCTATTACCTTTCTATACAACCTAAGTTGTTTCAAAAGTTTTTCAGTTTCATATGGATTCAATTCAGCATTAACAATCACAGGATATGTGGAATTAAGACCAAGAAACTCATACCTTAATGAAGCTGGTAAAGGTTTTAATTCCACATTGGGGCTTACCACTTTGTCACCCATGACCTCAGTATCATGTTCTAGTAGAGCCTCAGAGCAATCAGATGTTCCTGCAGGCTCAATCATGAAAACAATTTCAAGTGGGTCATTAGGAAGGGTTTCTTCCTTTACCACTTGTTCAACAGAATCCACACTACAGCAAACATCATTATTAAAAGGTTTTTCTAAAGCATTTTTCAAGTTAAAATCAACCTTTTGGTCTCCAACAGTCAGAGACAACTTACCATTCTTGACGTCGATCAAAGCACCTGCAGTTGCTAAAAATGGTCGTCCTAAAATAATAGGAATCAAAGAATCTTCGTCCATTTCTAGCACAACAAAGTCAGCAGGTATAAAAAATTTTCCTACTTTAATAGGAACATCCTCTAAAATTCCTACTGGATATTTGACAGATCTATCAGCCAACTGTAAAGACATCCTAGTAGGTTTTAGCTCACCCAATCCTAACTTTTCAGCAACAGATAATGGAATTAAACTCACACTCGCTCCTAAATCACATAATGCTTTATCTATATTCATGTCACCAATCATACAAGGAATAGAGAAACTACCTGGATCTTGGAGCTTAGGTGGAAGTTTCCTTTGAATTAGAGCACTACACTCCTCAGTAAGTGTAACTGTACCATCTTCTTCTAGTCTTCTTTTGTTGGACAAAATGTCCTTCAGGAACTTCGCATATGTAGGCATTTGCTGCAAAGCATCTGTGAAGGGAATATTGATATACAATTTCTTTAAAACATCAAGAAACTTACCAAATTGTTTGTCTAATTTTGCTTTAGCCAAGCGCTGAGGAAATGGAATAGGAGGTTGATATGGCTTAACCTCCTCCTTCTTTTCTTGTGGTTTCTCTTCTTCAATCACTGGATGAGATGAAGATCCATCCACTTTCTTCTCCTCCTTTGTAGTCTTGCCAACGGGCCCATCATATTGAGTACCACTCCTAAGAGTGATAGCCATGGTATGGTTGGACGGTCCAGCTTCAGGTTTTCCAGGAAATGTACCTGGTGCTCTTTGAGAGTAGGAGGCTTGTTGGGCGATTTGATTCTCTAATATTTTGTTATGGGTGGCAAGAGAATCCACTTTTGAAGCTAAGTTCTTTATTGCATCAGAGAATTCATCATTTTGTTTAAGTTGAGTAGCTACAAATGTCTCCATCAAGGACTCTAGCTTTGATTTTTGTGGAATATAGGGTCCTTGTTGGGGTTTGTAGTTACTCTGATTACCTTGGAATGGCCTGTTTTGGAAGCCAGGTGGACCTTGTGAAGATCTGTAGTTACTCTGATAATTTCCACCATAGTTTCCAATAGCATCTACTTGATGCATTTCTGGTTCTTGATTAAGGGTCATTGCTAAATGGCAATTTGTAGCTCTATTTCCTGAAATACCGCAGACTTCACAAACAACATTAGTAGCACTTGTTGACCCGATTTTATCCAGTTTTAATGTTAATGCATCTACTTTAGCAGAAAGTAGGGAAAGAGCATCAACAGAGTACTTACCTGGTGTTTTAGCAGGTAATCCTCTCTCAGAATTCCACTGGTGGGTGTTTTGGGCTATCTCCTCAATCAGGTTCTAGGCTTTATCCACGTTTTTACTCATGAAGGCTCCTCCAGCTGCAGCATCCAAAGAGATCTTTTGCATGGAAGTTAGTCCATTATAGAAAATATGGACTGTCAACCACCTCTCTATCCCATGGTGAGGACATTCTCTCAGCATCTCCTTGTATCTCTCCCAGGCTTCATACAAGGATTCATCATCTTTTTGTGCAAAATTAATTATTTGTTTTCTTAACAAATCAGTTTTATTTCTTGGGTACCACTTATTGATGAAAGCACTGGATAGTTGTTTCCAAGTTGTGATGGATCCTTCAGGAAGAGAGTATAACCACGCCCTCGCTTTATCTCTTAAGGAGAAAGGGAAAAGTCTCAAGCGAATGGCATCATTGGTGGCTCCATTCATTTTCAAGGTGTCACAGTATTCAAGAAAGATTTGAAGATGAAGATTTGGATCTTCGGAGGGTAATCCTCCGAATTGGTTCTGCTGAACCATAGAGAGTAGTGAAGGCTTCAATTCAAAATTGTTAGCCTCCACTGTGGGTCTAAGGATGCTAGATCCTCTTCCGTTTGTACTTGGAGCAGCAAAATCTCTTAAGGCTCTGTTTTAGTCTGCCATTTGTTTTTCTTTTTCTTGTTTTTGTTGTTTTTATTGTTTTCTTAAAGCTCTAAGGGTAAGTTCTATCTCAGGGTCAAATCCTAAGTTTAGATCGACACTACGGCTTCGTCGTATAAAAAGAAAATAAATGACAAATAAAACAAATAATCACAAAAAATAAAAAATAAAACAGCAACAGATACACAAAATAATAAACAAAATACAAGATTACAAACAAAATAAAATAAACAATAAAAATACAGAATAAAAATACAGAAAAAGAAATAAATGAAATAAATAACATAAAAGAAAACAACAACAATAAACAAATACAAAGAACGGAATAATATCAAGAAAAATATCACACTAAATATCCAACAATAAAATAGAATAACCAAATTTAAAAACCAAATAAAACAAAATGATTTAAAATAACAGAACAAAAAAAAATAAAAATAAAATAGTAACAGTAAAAGAAAAAGGAACAGAATACAAAATACAAAATAACCGAATAAAATAAATACTAAAAACAAACAAATATACAAAAAGAAATAAATCAAACAAACAAAATAAAATAAAAAAATAAAATAAAAATATTAACAAGTATGATCTAATCGAATTTCAATACTGCCGATATTTGAGGGACAACAGTCCCCGGCAACGGCGCCAAAAACTTGACAGGGCCCGCAAGCGTATGGGTTATGTCGCGTAATATAAAAGATTATCGTATCCACAGGGACTGTGTTCAAAGTACCGGCATATCAAAATTTAATTATCCACACAATTGATTTTCAATTTTTGGTATTTGTGAAAAAATAAAAATTAACAGTAAAATTTTTTTACCTTACAGTAAAAATAAAAATTTACCGTGGGTGAAAAACAGAGTAGAGAGTATCTTGGGATTCCGGGGGTTTAAGATATTATTCTACGTTGACAATTTCAACTTTTTATAAACAAAAATCAAATTAAGTTTTCCAAGGCGAATTTTTCAAAAGCCAATTAATATTTTCCTCTCGGATTCCTATTAATGTACCTAACTTACAGAAAGCGCTGCTTAATCCCAAGAAAGGCCCATTATCGTTTTATGAAAATCCCGTTTTTACTTCCTCAAAAGAATTTTGATTACTTTCACGGTTTTACCGAGGTCACAAAAAGCATCTCAAAAATCTTAGGTTTAGTTCAAAGCTTTCCGGTAAAAATAAATGTCTTGATTTCATTAATTACCTAAACTTACTAATATACCCGTAAGTACATAGTTTTACCATTTAGGTTCTTATTAGGAATCACTAAAAGCATTAAGTAAAATTTGAACTAAATGGAAAACAGAAATTTATTTACTTTTAAGTCAAAATAACATCAACGTAAAATATTATCGTACCCCCGTTTTCCCAAGATAAAAATTTAGTTACACATGATATGATATAAATTGATACATATAATGAAAAGGAAATACAACATACAATTCATGGTAAATAAAACTTACGGGTTTCTCCAAAAGCCTAGTAAATTTTCCACCGTAAATCTTTGTTCTGGATCCCTCCACCGTTTACAAATTTAACCGCTCAATTTCACTGTCCTCTCAATTCTTATTTCACAAAATAAAAATACAATACAAAGAAATAAAATTCCACACTACACGCACACTGTTTTTCTTTTGTTTAATTTTCTGACTCACTATTCTCTGCCTCAAAATTCCCTCCTGCTTTCTCCAAACTCTCACTGCAAAAAACTGACTCCTCTCTGCATTTGCTGTCCCATATTTATACTGGTTTCAGCTGATTTTTATTTTTATTTTCTTTCAATCTGTCCAGCCTATTCTTCCACCTTGTCCCCTTACTTTTCCTTGGCAATATGGAGCAAAGAAATGGAGACCCATTCACGTTAAATGCTGTCTCCATTTACCTTCATTATTCTGCTGTTTAGTGTCCCATTTATTGTTGTCTTCTTGCTGTTTGTTTCATGCTGTTGCTGTTCAAAAATTCCTTGCTATTTGCTGTCAGATTTCACTTGCTGTTTTATTGTTTTACTGTCCAAAATTCCAGCAGCCCAAAACGTTAAATGCTTGCTGTTTGCTAAATTTCCATTGCCAATCAGCCATCATTTTTACGTTAATGCTGCTGTCCAAATAATGTTGAATGCTGTCCCATTTCCAGCTGCTTTTCACGTTAAAAGCTTGTAGAAAGTGGAAACTTTAGCATAAAAAAAATTGGCACAATGGACAAAGAAACAAGTGACCATGTGGACTAATGGACAAAGGCTTGAGTTGTTGTTGTTGACCGTGTGGTGCTTTTGAATAATGGACAAAGGAATCTTGCTTTGTAGAGAGCTTCCAACGTAAATACAAAGTTGGAAATGGGAGATTGCCTTTGGTTCATTAAAACAATGCATCATGGGACCCCTTTGGCATAGCATTTTCACGTGAATTAGCTCTAGGAAAGTGGAAATCTTTGCATTCAAAATATTCAAGCATATGGGACAAGAGACAATGGTAGAAGAATTGAATAAATTTGGCAAATGGATCTCTTCTAAAAAATATTTCAACGTGAACAAGAAAAGAAGGAGGAAATGGATTAATTGAATTAACCTTGCATTTAGAGAAATAAACAATTTGAATTAATTTAAATGGAATATTAAAATAAAATTATTTTAATAGAAATGGAATTTAAGTTCTTTGACAATTTTGAAGTACTAAATATTTAGTACTAAATTATTCCAATTCTAAAAAAAATATTTTATTTTATTTTATTCCATTTTAAATTAATTCAAACAAAACACAACACTTGAGCAGAAGCAGTGAAATGATTACAGAAATCATGAAATTTGGGAAAATATGATACTTGGACAATGATAGTGAATTTAAAGCGGAAATCATGAAAATCGGAGGAAATAATACAGTAACAACAGAAAATGTAAACAATTTAAACAGTGAAAAACAGTGTTCTAAAACACTTATCAGCATCACATAACCATTACTCAATCGAAAATATGACTATTAACGCATTTTAAATCATAAGTATCAACGAAACGTTATCACCCAGAACCTGTCCATAACCCATGCATTTAAGATATAAGATAACCCCCTACCTACAGAAGAAACTCAGAGTTCCACGAGCTACAAAGCTTGACCGACCACTTCTTTTGGTCACTCCTTCCCACTGGACAGTCTGCGAACTCAGGTGTCGACTCTGTACCAGCTTAGGAAGACCAAGAGTTATCCTCTTCGTCGAGTAGTTGTCTCAGCAACAGTAGCCTACTTCACAGTTCTTACGCACTTCACGTTACAGACTTCCCACTAGACTCTACCAGTTTTGAGTGGAAGAAGGAAGGGAGGAAGAAGGCAACGAAGAGGAAGAAGAAGGGCAGGGAGTGAAAACAGAATAACATCTCTGTTTCTCAAAGAAAGCTCTCAACTCTCTCTCTCAATCCTTTCCAACCTCTGCGTGAATGAATAATGGGTGAAGGAGAGAAGGACTGAACTCCTTATATACCACCAGGGGTATATGTGTCTTTACCTCCAGCCACTTACATTAATTAACCACTAGTTTTTAATTCTGCAATTAACCCTTAATTAGCAATTTAATCTCATTCGGTAAATAAATTTTTAAATCAGGATGTTACAATTCTCCCACTTTTAAAGAATTTTGTCCTCGAAATACAAACACGAGCTTACCTCAAATAAACAGCTCAGGGAACTGCTACCTCATGGCATCCTCACGTTCCCATGTATAAGAAATACACCCGTTTTTTGCCACATCACCTCGACCAATTGCACATCCTTGCCTCTCAAGCGTTTTACCGACCGGTCCATAATTTTAGTCGGTATAGCCACTGTAGTTAAATCCTCTCTGATTTCGACCTCATCATCCCGCATCTTATGTGTGCAGTCTGGTAAACACTTCCATAACTGAGACACGTGAAACACATTATGCAAGTTTGACAGATGAGTCGGTAATGCTATACGGTATGCTACAGGACCGACCCGTTCCAGTACTTCATAGGGTCCAATGTACCGGGGACTTAACTTCCCACTTTTTAGAGCTCGACCGACTCCTTTATTCGGTGAGACTTTCAGGAATACCTTGTTACCAACTGAAAATTCAAGCGGCTTGGTCCGCTTATCATGATAGCTTTTCTGTCGATCTTGGGATGCCTTCAATTTTTCCCTAATCATTTGGATCTGCTCAGACGTCTGCTTCACAATTTCCAGTCCCAACAGCAGACTTTCACCGGTTTCCGACCAACAAAGTGGGGTTTGACATTTTCGGCCATACAATGCTTCATATGGTGCCATGCCAATGCTGCTATGGTGGCTATTATTATATGTAAATTCGATCATAGGGAGGTACTGCTCCCAACTACCACCGTGTTCCAACACACACGACCTCAACAAGTCCTCTAAGCTTTGTATTGTCTGCTCAGACTACCCATCCGACTGGGGATGGTAGGCTGAACTCAGTCGGAGTTTCGTACCTAGTTCCTGGTGTAAGCTTGTCTAAAACTAGGACGTAAATCTTGGATCCCTGTCCGACACAATGGAAGATGGCACACCATGCAGTCGGACAATCTCTCAGATATAGATCTGGGCTAATTTCGGTAACGAATATCTCATGTTCATGGGCAGAAAATGTGCAGACTTCGTCAACCGGTCCACAATGACCCAAATGGCATCATAACCTGCTCGGGTTCTAGGCAACCCCATTACAAAGTCCATGGCAACTGAGTCCCATTTCCACACGGGGATTTCAAGAGGTTGCAACCTACCATACGGTTTTTGGTGTTTGACCTTTGACTTCTGGCAGATAATACATCGAGCCACATAATCGACCACGTCTCTCTTTAATCCGGGCCACCAGAATTGCCGTCTCAAGTCATGGTACATCTTGGTAGTGCCCGGGTGGATGCTTAACAGACTCTTGTGGGCTTCATCGAGTACTATTCTTCTCAATCCTCCAGCACCCGGCATATAAACTCTACCCTTCACTCGGAAAATTTCATCCGATCCCTCGGTCAAGGACAGGTCCTTTCCCTTAGCCTGAGTCTCCATCATCTCAGCTAAGTAGGGATCCGACTTCTGCTCCTCATATACCAACTTCAGGAATTCATTAGCAATTTTCAACGTACCGAGCGTTACCTTTCGAGATGAAGAGACGTCCACATGTAAATTCATGTCTCGAAATTGCTCAAGTAATTCCATTTCCTTCACCATTAATACTGCCACATGGATGGACTTCCGACTTAAGGCGTCGGCCACAACATTCGCTTTGCCCGGGTGATATTTCAACTCGAAGTTGTAATCCTTCAAAAATTCCGTCCACCTCCTTTGCCTCATGTTTAGCTCTTTCTGGTCGAATAAGTATTTGAGGCTTTTGTGATCGCTGTACACCTCGAATTTAGAACCATACAAGTAGTGTCTCCATATCTTCAACGCGAAGACCACAGCTGCCAATTCTAAGTCATGAGTCGGGTAGTGATGCTCGTGTGGCCTCAATTGCCGAGAGGCATAAGCTATCACTCGGTCCCTCTGCATCAGCACGCATCCCAGGCCGAGTCTGGACGCATCACAGTAAACCACGAAGGTTTCTAGCAAGTTTGGCAATGCTAACACCGGGGCTGACGTCAACTTAGTCTTCAACTCTCGGAAACTCCTTTCACACTCAGAACTCCATACGAAAGGGACATTCTTCCGAGTCAACTTGGTTAAGGGCAGTGCAAGCTTAGAGAACCCCTCAATGAACCTTCTATAATAACCGGCCAGACCCATGAAGCTTTTGATCTCCGAGACCGACTTAGGACTCTCCCATGCCATTACGGCTTCCACTTTGGAAGGATCTACCGAGACACCTTCCTCGGAGATTACGTGCCCAAGGAAGTGAATCCTGTCCATCCAGAAGTCACACTTCGACATTTTAGCAAACAATCGCTTCTCCTTCAATATTTGAAGCACCAATCAGAGGTGTTTCTCATGCTCCTCGGACGATTTGGAGTAAACCAAAATGTCGTCAATAAAAACGACCACAAACTGGTCTAAGAATGGGTGAAAAATACTGTTCATGTAATTCATGAATACAGCAGGGGCATTCGTTACGCCGAACGGCATTACTACGTACTCGTAGTGGCCATACCGGGTCCTAAAGGCCGTCTTCGGAATGTCCGAGTCCTTTACCCGGATCTGGTGGTAACCCGATCGTAAATTGATTTTTGAGAAAACTGAAGCACCCCGCAGCTGGTCAATCAGATCATCAATCCTAGGTAATGGATACCGATTCTTGATCGTAAGCTTGTTTAGCTGTCGGTACTCTATACATAGTCTCATGCTGCCGTCCTTCTTCTTAACGAGTAACACCGGTGTGTCCCACGGTGATACACTCGGTCGTATGAACTGCTTGCCGAGTAACTCATCAACTTGCTTTTTCAGCTCAGCTAATTCAGTTGGGGACATTCTATAGGGTGCGCTGGAGACCGGCTCGGCTCCAGGGACCAAGTCGATAGAGAATTCAACTTCCTTATTCGGAGGAACACCTGGCACTTCCTCCAGGAACACCTCGGGGAAATCACAAACAGTCGAAATATCTCTCACTCGGGTCCTACTCTCACCCTCAGTCAAACAAAACATCATAAATAATTGTGCTATACCTTGCACGGTGTAGTCATTATCGTTCCGCCTCGGAAAAATCACTCTTCGGTTTTGGCAATCCACCAGCACCTTGTTAGTTGATAACCAGTCCATGCCAAGTACTATGTCGAGGTCCTTCAGAGGTACACATACTAAATCGAAGGTAAAACTTTGATCGCCTAACGTAAAGGTTACATCTTTGCACATCATCGATGTCAACACTTTAACACCAGTCGGATTGGATACCTCCAAAGTCTGATTCATGTACACAGTCGGCAACCTCAAACGTCTCACACAATCGTCAGCTATAAAGGAGTGGGTAGCTCCAGAATCAAAAACTACATCAAGGGTATGATTACCGAGTGAGCACTTACTTTGCACCAAGTCGTTCGCTTATGCAGCTTCCTAGGCGTTGATGGCAAAGACTCTGCTTACAGCCGATTGATCAACATTCCTTCCTCGGTTATTCGGGGCGAACATCATGTTACCTCTTGCTCCATTGCCTCGGCCACCATTCCCGCGGCCTCTTCCACGGAATCCTCCTCGATTTACACTTGCACTTGCTTGCTGCAGTTGAGGGTAATCAGGGCGAATGTGCCCTTTCTCATTACAGTGGTAGCATACCACCTCATCATCATTGTTGCAATCCCGAGCGTAGTGGTCCCCTCCACACTTAAAACACTTGCGTCTCTCAGACGACGAGCTGAATGTCCTCCATGCTGACCCCGACCCCTAAACCTGGAAAAGGGTCTGCTTCTACCAGCGTTGCTCGGTTTCTTGAAACGAGATTGCTGGGGCTTCAAGGAGGGGTCGGCCTTGCTGCCCTGGCCAGAGTGGGCCTTGTCATCCTCTTCAAAAATTCTACATTTGTTCACCAGCACTGGAAAAATTCTAATTTCCTGGTGCCTGAAAGCTTTCTTAATTTCCGGCCTCAGTCCGCTTTTGAATTTTATGCACTTGAAACCCTCGGTTCCGGGTTGCTGGAAAGGCGGATAAAACAGACATAATTCCTCGAACTTGGCAGCGTATTCCTCCACAGACAGGGAACCCTGCTTCAGTTCCATAAACTCCAGTTCTTTCTGACTCCTTACTATGTCGGGAAAATATTTCTCCAAAAAGCATGCCTTAAAATTTTCCCAGATCAGCTTGGTGCCCGCATCGATCATTCGGTTTTTGGTGATCCTCCACCAATTTTCAGCTTCATCCTGCAGCATGTACACTGCGCACTCGACCTTCTGGGCCTCGGTGCAACGAAGGCCCCCAAAAATTCTCTCCAAATCTTGAATCCACCTATAGGCCGATTCAGGGTTAAATCACCCCTGGAACTCACTCAGCTTCCTCTTTAGGAAACGATCCAGTCCTTGATCATTATCAACACGAGGCTGGTTTTGCCTCTCGAATATGTCAGCGAAACGTTGAAATGCTGCGGCCATGGCTTCCATGCCGTGACGATTTGCCATGACTTATCCTGAAATTGACACCCATTTCAAGGATAAGAATATTGATTCATTCACAGCCAAACCGACTTGAATTCCATACTTAGCAATTATAACAGCTTCTCATACAATGTTTATAGCACACATACAGTATTTCATGATTTATACAAGTATTTTAGGCATTCAATCTGATCTCCTCCTATATATATATATCCTCACTTTATCTCTTCCTAATCAACCCAGGCCTAGGATAATCCCTAAGAATCTTATAAGTAATCAGACCAGGGTAGGGACACACTTCTACCCTCAAATCAACATCTCGATAGTAGTATCTTTCACCACTGTCCATAACAACTCAAAGGCATATAGCCACACAAATTATGCTCAAGCATGCATCAAATCTATTAGATATAACAAATAATTACGACATCCGGTCATAAAGCACACAACCGCTTACTCATAGTAAGCATACCTTGGCCTTGGACCTTTTGAGTCCGCTCTGATACCAAAATGAGACAACCCAGGTTAGATAAAGATAACCCGAGTCTAAGAAAAATTTTCCAAAAATTCAGAAGAGGATTCGGAGAGAAATAAACAAGTAGAAGTCGAGGTAAATAGAAACCGGTCACAGGTAAGGAAAGACTGGGTTGGTATGCCCACATTGGCGAGACTCGGCTTTAGCTATAAGAGCCAACGGCAGATAACACTTAAATGCACCACTCGCTGGAGTGAAGTCTTGTTCGCTGAAGCGAACACGCGCACTCGGCAATTTCCTCACTCGGGATCGGAGCCTACGTTCACTCGGGAACTTATCCCTTGGGTTACTCTACACTCAGTAACTCATATATAGCCAAATCCTTATCCGTACCACATTCTAGAAGCTCACACTCGCTTCAGTTCGGGGCGATAGATCTTCACTCAGAAAATGATTCCCTCAGTATTTTCACTCGGAGTCTATAATTTTCCCTCACACGGAAGTATTTCCCCAGTCCAATTCACTCGGTGGATTTCAACCCCAAATTCACTCGGTATTACTCTAGATTCTCATCACTCGGAAGACTTCACCAAGTTCAATCTCACTCGATCTTATTCAAACTTATCCACTCAAAATGTAACCTTATTCACTCGGAATACATATAACCTTGTTCACTCAGAAGAAGACTCCTAGAATATTCCTCAATCAGTTCCATCACAACCCTTCTTCCTTCGGAAGTGGTCATTCGGGATTTCCACTCGGGAGTATACAATCCTTTCCACTCGGAATCCTTTTAAGCCTTCGCCACTCGGAAAAGGGCCCACACATTAAAGCCCCACTCGAAAATGGTTCTAAGCCTTCTTCACTCGGACGAGGGTCACTCATCTCGCCTCACACAGGATTAATCTAACTCTCATTACTTGGAGTCGTGCAACCCTATATGCTCAGTAAAATGTAAACGTATACCACTTGGACATTCACCTATATCATTACCCACAGAACAAGATGAACACACAGCATTATATATATATATATATATATATATATTCATGTGCATATAGTTATGCTCTCAACCCGAGAGAGTTCAATTCTCATACATTTAAACAAAAGACCATATTAAGAGCCGGCCAAGGCTATAACAAAACCATTTACACAGTATATACATCTATGTACAATTCCACTGTGCAGATGCACTTCACACAGAATGGAGCTCTTCCATCATTCACCGTCTCGTGTAATATCCACTGAAATATAGCCACAGTAGGGGTGAGTATCTTAAATATTAAATGATAGATATTGACTCGGATTAATCCTCTTATCCTCAACCATGTAATATCATATATACATATCAATAATCAATAACATACACACTGCCATTCAATCAGAACACACTCAAGGCATCATTCAATCGGAATCTACCCAACTAACTCTCGGCTATATTACACATATCATTCTCGATAACATTACTTTATTTACATACAATCACGTTGCAGTCAACATTATTTATAAATATGCACAGGTTCATTCAATCGAATTTGATTCGTTTGTTATTGACTTTTATTGTTGTAACATAGGCTCTCAGCCTTTTATTCAGCTCCCAGCTGATTCGGCCATTTTACTGGTACCAAACCGTTTGCCCTCTCATGTGACACAGACACTCTCAGCGTCAACAGCAGTGTCACGGGCTAAACCCTGAGCCCCGCTCAAGAGGTTTGCCTGAGCCCTGCTCAAAGGCCTTTAACAGCATCCATGCATATAATTACCGATTCAAATAATAGTGTCACACACTAAATGCTCTCAACATTCTTACTGATGTATCTCATGCAAGGTATTATCATTGAACTATGAACAGAATCGGTAAACCTTACCCACAATACTAACTCATGCATCTCATGCACCACATTATAAACCACACTCGGAAATAACCATACAGATACAGATTTTACACACTCGACCATTCACTTAACAATACATGTATCACATGCAATCAGTCAGCATTCTTAAGAGTATTAACATGCATTTCATGGACAGAAATCGACATGCATTACACGACTCATAGTCATCATACATCCGGGCATCACATAACCATTACTTAATCGAAAATACGACTATTAACACATTTTAAATCATAAGTATCAACGAAACGTTATCACCCGGAACCCGTCCATAACCCATGCATTTAAGATATAAGATAACCCCCTACCTACAGAAGAAACTTAGAGTTCCACGAGTTATAAAGCTTAACCGACCACTTCTTTCGGTCACTCCTTCCCACTGGACAGTCTGCGAACTCAGGTGTCGACTCTGTACCAGGTTAGGAAGACCAAGAGTTATCCTCTTCGTCGAGTAGTTGTCTCAGCAATAGTAGCCTACTTCACAGCTCTTACGCACTTCACGTTACAGACTTCCCACTAGACTCTACCAGCTTCGAGTGGAAGAAGGAAGGGAGGAAGAAGGCAACGAAGAGGAAGAAGAAGGGCAGGGAATGAAAACAGAATAGCATCTCTGTTTCTCAAAGAAAGCTCTCAATTCTCTCTCTCTCAATCCTTTCCAACCTCTGCGTGAATGAATAATGGGTGAAGGAGAGAAGGACCGAACTCCTTATATACCACCAGGGGTACATGCGTCTTTACCTCCAGCCACTTGCATTAATTAACCACCATTTTTTAATTCTGTAATTAACCCTTAATTAGCAATTTAATCTCATTCGGTAAATAAATTTTTAAATCAGGATGTTACAATAATAGTTGTTAGTTGTTTGAAATTTTAAACAAAGAGATAATTAGTTGGTTGTCCATAATTTTAAATAAAGAGATAAGTCGTTCTAAAATTGATTTTAAACAATTACAAATCTTCTATTTCAAATGAGAGATAATATTTGTTGTTAGTTATTTGAAATTTTAATTAAGACGATCATTAGTTGGTTGCCCATAATTTCAAATAAAGGGATAATTCAGTCTAAAAGTGGTTTGTTGGATACAAACCATATTTTGAAAAGAAAAATTGTATGAGTTTTCAAATCATGTTTATGGGATTGTATATATCCTTTCAATTAATTAGATTCTCTTTAGTGAATGAAATTTTTGAATTGGAATTTATAATTTTAATTTCAATCTTAATTCTTATAGAATTAGAATTACTATGGAATTATTAATTTTATATTTTAATTCATAAAATTAAAATGTGGAATTATAATTCTAACTTAAATAAGGGTGATGGTGGAGGCATGATGGAGGTGACAACAGTGGTGGGTGTAACGTCGATGGTAATGGCGACGATGGTGACAAAGGCAACAATGGTGGTAGTGATGGTGGTGGTTGTGGTAATGGCAACAATAGTAACAACAGTGGTAGGGTCGACAAAGTGTGCTTTTGTCCTCACTCACATATTTCCTGAGAACTTCCCAGGAGGTCACCCATCCCAGAATTACTCCAAGTTAAGCACGCTTAACTTTGGAGTCCTTAAGTGATGAGCCACCGAAAAGGCTAATACATTTGTTGGTATAGGTAGTATGAATTCATTCCTTTGAGCTATCCTCGACTGTATAGTCCCATACCTATATAGTCTTTGGATCCCTCTCATTCTGGTATGTATTTGGTTTGTTCATGTGTCCCTCCCACTGGAAGCCTGCCAGAAGCCGCTCCTTGTCTGTGCCTATGCATTGACGATCACTCCCCGCTCTCAACAGTACCCGGGATGTCACATTCCCCGTTGGAAGCCTACCAGGAGCCGCTCCTTGTCCGTGCCCATGCGCCGACGACCACTCCCCGCCTTCAACAGCGTCGGGATGTCACATGATTTCAGAAATATTATATGTAATTTATTTCGATAGTTTCTTCTTAACAATCATATCTTTAGTAAAAAAATTTACAAATTTTCTTAAAATTTATTAAGATATAACAGAGGGCGTTACAACCGTAGTGACGAGGATGGTAGTAATGATGGCAGGGATGATAGTGGCAGTGGTAAGAACAACGGTGGTGGTGGTGATCACTACAATGATATGGCAATAATGGTGGTTGTGGAAGTAGGGATGGTGCCCGCGGTGGTGGCGGTTGTAACACCCCCTTATATACGAGAGATATGTATATTCTTATTGCTTTTAAAAACTTTAAATATATATATATATATATATCATTTCTTATCTCGCGTATACAAGGACGTATATACATCTAATTTTCTTTGAATATTGAAAGTAAAAAAAATGTTGCCTCTTAATATTTGTCCATAATGACAAAATAAAGAGAAATTCTTAGATACCCTCTCTAAATTGAGGGTTTCAATACCCTTAGCCATGTGTCATGCCACATGTGAAAATTATGTGTGATTTAAACAATTAGAATTAATGCTCTTATCCACGTGTCATGCCACATGTCAAAATCATGTGTGATTTAAGCAACTAGGATGGATGGACATGATTGTGTCTAGTAATCGATCACTCATAAATAGTCAATGCATTAAAACATTTTATATGCTAAAATTTGAATATAACAAGGCTTGATCTTGCAACACATTGGAGAGAAAATAAGAACCTTACCACTAAACTATCTGACACATTTAAAAAATATGATGCAACTATATATAGTTATATTATATATGTAGAATGTATATCCGTTAATAAAATCTATCTATGAAATAAACATTTTTGTCTTTCATTTTGTATAAAAAGTAAAATTAATTAACAAAAAAAAGGGCGGGAATATTTATTTTGCAAATTAATATTATTAATATATATACATTCTACAAATATAATATAACAATATATGGTTATATTACATCTCTTAAATGTAACCTAGTGGTGAGGCTTTTCTTCCATCTCCTACTCAAATCAAACACTTCAAATGTTATCTTAGAATCTAAATAAAAATGATGATTTTAAAAAATATGTGGCACAGATAGAGTTGACATGTGGCTAGAGAATAATACATGTGGTATAAATTTAGTTGACACGTGGCTAGAGGCATCCATTCCAGTTGCTTCACACACATGACTATAGGCATTTATTCCTAAAAACACTAATGATATATGCCTTTAATTTGTTAAGGCTCATCTTCCATATCTTATATATACGTTAGGGGATCAAACCTTGTTACACTTAAATTTTGAAATATAAATATTTTAAAATGTTGACTATTTATGACTGACTAGTTTGACCGGTTGCTAAGCGCATTAATTGAGGGCTCTAATGCTCCTAGCCCCTAGTCATGTGTCAATTGAATTTATGCCACATGTATTAGTCTCTAGCCATGTGTCAACTCAATCTATGTCATATATTTTTCCAAGTCATCATTTTTGTTTGGATTCCAAAATAGTATTTGTAGCGTTCGATTTGAGCAGGAGATGGAAGAGTAGGCTCCCCACTAGATTACTTTAAGATATATAATATAACCATATATTGTTATATTATATTCGTAAAATGTATATCTGTTAATAAAATTTATTTACAAAATAAATATTCCTACATTTTTTCGTTCATTAATTTTAATTTTAATTGTTATACTAAATGAAAAAGACAAAAATGTTTATTTTGTTAATAAATTTTATTAACAGATATACATTCTACAAATATAATATAACTATATAGTTGCGTTATAATTTTTAAATGTGTTAAGTAGCTTAGTGGTAAGACTACTTATTTCTTTCCCATGTGTTGTGGGATCAAGTCTTAGCACTATCAAACTTTGGCATTTTAAATATTTTAATGTGTACCATTTATTTCAACATGTGGTATGACATGTGGCTAAGGGCATCAATTCTAGTTACTTAAATTACACACAATTTTCACACATGGCATGACATGTGGCTAGGGGTATTGAAACCCTTAATTTAGAGAGGGTACCCAAGTAAAACCCCAAAATAAATTTATAGAAATCATAAGTGATAAAAGATTACAGTATCAAAGTTTAACATTCACCTTGTTATAATTATCCAACTTGATATTGTAATAAGGTGAGCTAAAATTAAATTATACCTCTACTACCACTGTGATCAATCATTTCCTAGCCCTCGAACTATAGGTTTTTGGAATCCTACTCTTGTCATATCTCTTCACCCATCTGATTGAGGATAAGACCACTTTACCCTCTTGTAATTACATCCTTTCATCCTGGACTGCTAGCTATATATCACATAGCATTTATTTTGGACATAGAAATTCAAACAAGAAGGAGTGAGAAATAAAATATAATATGTTACAGATAAGACATAAGCATAAGGGTTTTCACAAACTAATATAATAATATCAGTCATAATCTCATACATAATCAATTATGAATATATGGTTTCCAGAAATATAACAATTATATTTTCATTCACAACCACCCACATAAAATGTCACAATCACATGAATGTTATGTAATGCTTTTAATGCTACTATCTCATTCAGTTTATGCATGTGGGCCCTTAAAGTTTTAATTTGCACTAGGCCAACCATGAGTTTATACTGTTCCATAATTCCAGATAATAATAACACAAATACCTTCATGGCATATGAACAGCTCAACTGACATGGAAACACTTAGAGACTAGTCAGATTAAGAAGATTTTTATTGTGAAAGTACCCGACACTAGGGAGCGACCCCAGGTCACCTGAAGCTCCCTTTCATCCCAAGGCTCGCTTAAGCCTCATCTAATGTATCCTCGGTTTCTATAATTCGTCCCCAGGCAATATCACATCTCATTTCTCTTTAATGATTCATGATGCATGAACTACTCGCATATTTAGTTGGTTAAGCCTTTTAGAAACTCAGTCATAAATTATATCTTCGGGGCCTACAAATAACAACATAGCCACCCCGATAAACTGCACATTTCCAAACTCTTAAATAAGTTCTACCACACGCAGAAGAATTTCAGTACAGTTTTCTTTATCATTCACAAATCAATATTATTGTGATTTGAGTTTCAAAGTCTTTATATATATTCTAAACCTTCTTTAGAGCATTTATAGGAAATTAATTTACTTTAGACACAAGTTTGAATTATCGATTTTTTTCCATCTTTATAATACTTGAAAAATATATAATAAAACACTTTTGAAATTAAAACTCTTATTTTCAAAAGTTTAAAATGAAATATTATTGAAGTATCATATTTCCATTTGAGAATCAAATATTTTCATATATATACATATATGAATATATTGTTTTCATAAAATAATTTCTTTTTCTTTTTTTTAATAGCTAAAAATTATTCTAAAATTTAATTAAATAATTTATTTTGAAAGATAAAAGTAAGTTATAGAAATTATATACTTTTATTGAAAATTAAGAAAAATTTCTTAACAATAATTCTGAATAAACATTGAGAAATTGTTATAAATAATTTCTTTTAAAGTAATACTGTAAAGAGTAAGGAATAAGTATATTCTTACAGAGTTTTAGCTTCCCGTCATGTTTGCTATATGCTCAAACTCCACATCACAAGATCATCAGTCACTCATCAATCACAATCAAGTATTGTAATATCATCAATCACAATCAAATATCATCAATCACCAATATTATCAATCATAATCAAATCAAATAAATATCATTCATAAATATTATAATTTAAAGTTTAATAGTTATTTAATTTAATAAACTTAATTCCAAGCCCTTATAGTCCATTCCTCACATAGGTCTATGTAAGTCCATATAATCCAATCCTTGCATAGGTTTAGTTTAGTCCATATATGTCATAATAATCCAAGTCTTTGCATAGGTTTAGTCCAGTTTATACAGGTTATAAAAGTCCAGATCCTTGTATATGTATTTCAGAGTAAGTTACACAAGATACTTAATTTAAAATTTATTATTTTAAAATAATAATATTATTAAATTTAAAAGGGGTAGGGGACTTCTCCCATTATTCTTATGTCTTTTCATATTATATTTTTATCTCACTCCCCCTTACTTGGAATTGCTACCAAAAGTAAATTCGCTCTGTGCCTCCGAGTTCTAAAAAAAATATTAATACTAATTTATTTCACTATAGGCATATGATGAAAATTAAAATTACTATTAGAAATGATAAATAGTAATTATACATAGTAATAGTAAATAATAATGGTAAATAATAAATCATTAATAGTAACGGTAATTAATAATTTTTTTGAATAGTAACACTAAATAGTAAATCATGAATAGTAACAGTAAATAGTAAATTTTGAATAGTAGCGATAAATGATAAATCGTGAATAGAAATGGTAAATAGTAAATTTTAAATAGTAATAGTAAATAATAAATTTTGAATAGTAACGTTAAATAGTAAATTTTGAATAGTAACGGTAAATAGTAAATTTTAAATAGTAATGATAAATAGTAAATTTTGAATAGTAACAGTAACTAATAAATTTTGAATAGTAACAGTAAATAATAAATTTTGAATAATAACAATAAATGGTAAAGTGTGAATAGTAATAGTAAATAGTGAATAGTAACAGTAAATCGTAAAAATAACATAATGGTAATTTATTTTTACCATAGTAACTTATTCATAATAGTACTAGTATATTAATAGTTTAAGAGTGCTAAAAAGAATAAACTAAATAATCATAAAAAGAATATAGAAGAAAGATGTTATTACCTTACACCTCCGGTAGAATCTCTTTTTACCAAAAGAATTTACTTCCTATTAATTTCTTAAGCACTATCTCTCTAAATTCTCTCTCTAATTTTGGTGTGTAAATGTTGTAAATGAGCCATCTATTTATAGGAAGAGAATTTTACTATTTAAGATTACTTAATTATTTAGTTTACTATTCATGATGTAAGTATTTACCAACTGGTGACTATTCATGATGTAAGTATTTACCAACCGGTGACTATTCATGATGTAAGTATTTATCAACCGATGATGTAAGCAATAAGTAAGCGATGATGTCGGCAGTGACATTTTGGTTATTAGATAAAAGGTTAAGGGTATTTTGGTTATTTTCTCAAATATTTTAAAAAAATTCAAAAAATTCTAGAAAATCATAAATAATACATAGATCAAAAAGTTCTAAAGAATCATATTCTAATTTTTTTAAAAATTTTTATTTTAAAATTCTAATAAGAGTTAAATCTTAAATATATAAAAACATAAATATAAGAACATAAAATAAAAATGGTGAATAATAAAGATATTAAAAATTCTTAATATAATTTTCTTAATTAGTGAATATTAATTAAGTCATTTTAAAATCTTCACTAAATATACATATTTTTATTTTATTTTATTTTATTTTAAAAAATAATTAAATATAAGTACCAAAATTTTATAAAAATATTAATTAGTTAAAAATCAACTAACTATTAGTAAGTATTTTCTCATTAAAGAGATATTAATATCTATTTTTTTATTTGAGTAGAAAATAGGATGTTACAGCGGTGCTAGTGATTGATAACAATGGTTGCGGCCGTGCTAATGGTGGTGACGACAATAATGACAATGACAGTAGTGGTGACATCAATAGTAATGACGTTCGTGGTGATGATGGTGACGATGATGTTTTTATAATGTGATGTTAGGAATTAGAAATTTAAATGGTTTAAGATAGGAATTGAAAATGGTTAATTGTAGTTATATTTCTATTCTATGAAATCTGACCTTAGAATTGTAATTCTAATTCTAAGAAGACTTCCAAACAATAGAATTGAAATTTTAAGGCTCAATTCCAATTTCAAGCCTTAATCTCATGCTTAATTTTGTATGCTAAACATGAATTTAAGGTTCATTTGGTGTATTGAATTGAAATTATAATTGTAATTATAATTGTAATTATAATTTGGAATTATAATTTCAATTTCAATTCTAGTTCTTAATTAGAAGTACTATATATTACTAATTATATGTTTGGATTGCATAAAAATAAAATATGGAATTACAATTTTAAGCTAAAGTAAATGTGGTGATAAAGGCTATCGTAATGGCAGTAGGGATGGTGGAGGTGATGATGAAGTAATGGTGGTGGCAGTGGTAGTGGTAGTGGTGACAGTAATGACAATGAGGATGATCGTGGTGGTTGTGGTTGCAACAATGATGGTGGTGATGGCCATTGTTAACCCTTTGGCAAACATAACAAATAAGTTATAGTTTCAAAGAGTAAGGCTTGTCGGTTCACAGAGACTTGCTAGATATCAACAATGATTTGATAATTTTTACTAATTTGCCACTAAAATTATATACATAAAACTGTCACTTTTGTGATTCATAAAAAGGTTTGATTGGAGTTTTCTTAAGCCTCTGAAGAAGAAAATTAATGAAAGGAAGATATATAAGATAAAAGGTGTGGGATCAAACTATATTTATTCAATTTATGTTCTTGCAATTATTTGATCAAATTATGCAATTAATTAGGTTACTAAAACTCTATTTTCACCCAACCTGATCCCTTAGAGCAAGGATCCTAAACCTTACTCTTAATTAAAGATCACTTTAACAATTAGCAACAAATTTCGCATTAGGAACGAATACTAACAATTATTATCCTTGATCATATCCCTAGAAATCAAGGATAATATAGGTACTTCATGTAACATCCCGAATAATTAAGTTAAAAATCTTTGATTGGCGGAAAATATTAATAATTGTTCCCAAATTTATTTTAGATTTTTGGGAATGATTATTATTATAAATACAATTATAAATAATTAAATGTTGTGGAATTAAATAAATTTATTTGATTGATTAATTATAAAGTTGAATGAGGTGTGATTAGATGAAGGTAAATTTAGAAGTTACCAATAAGGGTTAAAAGTAAAAGTTTTAATTAAAACTTTAAGGAAAAAATATAAAAGAAATAGGAAAATGACAATTTCACCCCTGGACCTTAAATTTCAATTTCACTTTTCTTCATCCTCATTTTCATGCGTGCTTTCTTCTTCTTCCTTCCTCTCTATTGCCGAAGCTCATTGCTTCCATGGGAGGCTCGTTTTCCATCAGAACTTCAAATTGATCATGTTTTTGAAGTCAAAGCACTAAGGTATGCCTAATTGCACCTTCAATTTCAAGCTTCTTCTTCCCTCTCCTCTTTCTCTCTCTAGAAGTGTGTTGCATGTGTGAGGAAAGGTTTGGGTCTTGCGTTTTACGACAATATAGGACTTGGGTATTGATCCTAAAATAGCGGGTGCAATCGAAAACTGATAAGTTTCGTGTTTTGACATTCGTAGGTGGCGAAACGAACGTCAGAAAACCAAGTGGTGAAGCGGGTGTTAGATTCAGAAGTGGAAACTTGAACCAAGCACCTAGAGGATGCAACTGACATCAAGAACAAATCGTTGAAGCTTGGAATAGAGGTAAGAGGGTGTTCGGGTCGTAATTAAATAGAATAGGTGTGTACGTCGAGCGTGGGTCAATTAACTAAATCTTGATACATTGAGAAAAGTTAATTGTATGTGTATGCGTGTATGAATGTAGAATTATAGGTATTTTGTGGTAGTTGTTAAACTAAAGCATTTTGAGTTGTGATAAATTGATGTGTATGGTGGCATTGTGTTGGTGGGCTTGACACGTTGGTCGCCCTAGTTGATGATTACGATCCATTATTGATAGCCACATGATATTTGATATGAGAATGTGATGTGTATGCATGATTATGTAGTATGGGATGATTGACGGTATGTATAGCCCCTTATTTTTTGGCTTCCGTGGTTTTTGTGCCCAGCTGAGCTACCCAGTGGTCAAGTAGGACCCAGTGGTTGAGGTGGAGAGTCAAGTAGGACTCAGTGGACCAAGCAGGGTTCACGGGATATCAAGTAGGACCCTCAGCTGAAGGCCGATCCTTTAGTATCCGGATACTAGGTGTCGAATTATGTGAGAGTCAGTAGTGATATTCAATGAAATTTTTGATATTATGTGATGATGCGAATGTCTCTATCATATTTACTGATTGTGATTTGTACCTTGAGGATGCTGAGATTTGTATGCAACTAAGAAGCTGTATATATGAATAGACGGTAAAGAGAAGTAGAATTATTTGCATAAGGTAGAATTAGTGAACTAGTATTAGGGATAACATTTAGTTAATCATGTATGTTATTATTTATTTATCGTTCTAAATTAATTATTATATCAAACACTCACCCTTGCTATGGTTTCCTTTAATTTAGTAACCAGTGACAGGGAGAACGTTGATGCCCTGGAGGTGCGCCAAGCGGAGAACTGATGCCAAGGAGTGAAGGAAATTATGAAATAAATGATGTGTGTAATGTGTAATGTATTTCATGAATTTTTGGTTTTACGTAAGAAGCATGTAAAGTGTTAAGCTTGATTGTGATGCATTTATTGAATTAGAATTAGGATTGATGTGTATATTTAGTTGGAATCAATCTCAAATGTATGTTGGAATGTGTATGGATGGATAACTTAGGCCAAGTGATGCATATAAAGGTTTAAGCATGCTAGATTGTGTGAAAATTTTAAGTCTCCATGTATGTATTGCATAATTCGCTCAAGCGAGAGTTCTCTGTGTCAGTAGTGTGGCCTCTGGGCTAGTCTCGCTCAAGTGGGAACGATTCTCGCTCAAACGAGACATGCATGCATCTGGAGGGTGTGTTTTCTGGATGAATCTCGCTCAAGCGGGCTTAGCCTCGCTCGAGCGAGGGCCAAGCAAATTGATTCTGTGTTGTTTTCGCTCAAGCAAGCGTGACTCGCTCAAGCGAGCGAGCAGGGATTAGGTTCTGGAGTGTTTTCGCTTAAGCGATATGGCTTGCTTGAGCCTCTCGCTTAAGCGAGTGATGTTGAGGTGATTCTGGAGCGTTTTCGCTCAAGCGAGCTCTGCTCGCTCAAGCGAAATAAGGACCTAATACATATGGACTCCCTTACTCAAGCGCGTCTGGTGGCTCGCCCAGGTGTGGTTTAGGGAACTCGCTCAAGCGAGTGGGGGCCTCGCTCAAGCGACCCTCGCTGGTCTCGCTTAAGCGAGTCAGGGCCTCGCTCAAGCGAGTCACCCGTGATCCCATTTTCTTCTTTTGCTTTATTTAACCATTTTGCTTGATTGTTTTGAGTTCCATGAACTGCAAAGATATAGTTACCTTTATTTGGCATTATTAAAGTTTAACAAATTGAGAACGCATCTCTCAACCTCTTGTTATATAAATTTTTCTTCACCTTTAATATTTTTTTTAAAATCGCAAAAATTTTCCTCTGTATTTTATCAATCAGTATAGCACTGTGTGTTTAATTAACCTTAATCGCATAGTTAGTATCTAATAATCAGGCTAGATGTTATACTTCAACCCTAATCTCGTTCGAAAACAACAAAACACATAAATGGGTCATTGTCTCCTTTGAAACATGAATTAGAACAAGAAATTGAATTACTAACTTTAATCAATTATATAAAAGGAACCAAAGTAATTACAAGTTCTTAAATCTATTAAGCTTGTTTAATCCCAACAAAGAGAAAATCAACCACACATGACCATGTTACAAAAGCTTACAATTGATTCAAAGTGAGGAATTACAAAGAGTTCTTGAAGAAATTGATGATCCAATATGGAATCGGTACAAAAACTCCTCTAAGCCTTCAACTCTATTTTCCCTCTGCTTCACATGGCCTAAAATTCATATTTGCTTCATCTGTTTTCATGCTTTACTTTGACCTTTCCCCCTTATTTTCCTATAAAATGCAACAAAAAACATAGTAAGGCCAAATTGGTAATTTAGAAGGTATGAATTATGTTAAGAATTGGTAATTTAGAAGGTGTAAATTAGGAATTGAAAATTATGAATTTTAGTTATATTCTAATTATATAAAATTAGACCTGAGAATTATAATTCTAATTATAAGAAAGCTTTTTAACATCATCATTGAAATTCCAAATCTTAATTATAATTCCAAGCTTCAATTTCATATTTAATTTTGTATATCAAAGGATTACTTAGTGTATTTTGAATTTAGGAAGTTTACTTAGCTATGCCTTATTTCCTCCCATTATGTATACTAATGATCTGTTTGGTAAAACGAACTTATAACTTACGACTTTTTAAGTAGGGTTTGTTTGGTGAAACGAACTTATAGCTTATACCTTATGGCTTATGATTTTTTAAGTAGCTTATAATTTTTTTAAGTAACTTATAGCTTTTCAGGGAGCTAATAAAATTGTTTAGTAAAACTAGTTGAAATTATGTTAAATAATTTTAAAGAACATATAGTATTTTAATTATGTGAGAGATAAAAGTTGCCTTTTAAAAAATAAGGTAAAAATGATAAGTAATCAATTAATTAGGGAACTTGTAGTTTTTAAAAAGTCATAAGTTTACTCAAGTAGCTTTCCAAAAGTTAAGAGCTTATAGTTTTTAAAACTATAACCTCTTCATTTTTTATGTTCATTAAACAATTTTAATAACTTTTAAAAACTATAAACTCCTTAAAAATTTATAAACTCATTACAGAGACACTAATACAATAATCAAAAGTGTTAAAAAAATTGAAGGGGTTTAAATTCAGTAATTTGATCTTTACATTGGCTGTGTCATATATAACTGTTTCAAGGCAAAATTAATATTTTAAAACAAGTAGAAAAACTACTACTATGAGACACCTCTTAAATGATATGCAAGATGGGTGGTATACCACACAATTATATTCTCAAAAACACGTTTCTTGTTTAATGTTAACATACAATAGCTTCCAATTTAGATAGTTCCATAACTTGACTGGTGCAGTTGTTGGCTTCCTTACTTGTACCCTACATAATATCAACCATAGTAAGTAATGCCATTAACAACTCTTCAAATGCAGTTTCCATGAAAATGTCCAAAGAAAGTCATTTTCAAATATCACTTTTCGCATTCTCTGAACTTCTACTCCTTCCACATTAATTACATTTCGCCATCACATGCCCCATGCCATGCACTTCAATTTTTCAGCTACCGCATATGGGTTTGTTTGTCTATCCTTATCTTTGCAGTTTAGACAAATGATTAACATTAACTATTGTGGATAAGTATATGAAGTTTCCCCCTTCCTCCTTTAAGTGTTTTTATATTATTTTTTAATTAAAATTAGAGTCTTATTGATGTTGACTTTTATTTCACAAATAATTAATATGAAACTTCAATTTTAATTAGAGAATTACACAATTTCATGAAGGTCAATATTATAATAATAAGGTATTTATATATAGCAGCGATGATAAGAGGTTAGGCATTTGATGAGAACTTATAACCTAATTTATTTATGGTTTAACTTGGGGTCACACTTTTAGTGAAAATGACAAGCTTAGATTTTAAAATTAATTAAGAATTTATACTTCTTTTCAAAAATCTATTTAACTCTACATATATAAAAATTTATTAAATATACTATAACTTATAATTATATTATAATTATAGCTTTATTATATAGTTTATAGAATAAAAGTTATTAAAATAATTTTTGGTACATAAAGTTAATAACTATATATATTATATATATTTAATATATGTTGTTAGTCGTTTAAAAGTTCATCAGTCATTTATGATTCTATGTCAAGATATGTTTGTTGATCTTTTTTTAATATAAAACAAATATTTGTATAGACTATTAGATTAAACTTACTTTCAATTAGGTCATCAAACATAAAAGTATGACCTATAAAAATAATATTCCAGATTCATATTAAATCAAGTTTAAAACTTAACCCAATATAACATATTATCAATTTTAATTAGTGATTTGTTAATGTGTTATTTGGCTAATTATGTTGACTTCACTTGCCAAAAGGGCACAAGGCATGATGATGATTTCATCATAATTCATAAGTGTACTTTTATATATATATATATATATATATATATATATATAATGATAATGATGATAGCTAATAAATTAAATGGAACCTCATAGTTGAGTATTGTGGAGTAATAGTATGTATTATTTTGATTAATTTAATTAGCTACATAATATATATTTTGCATTAGGAATAAGTTATGATATGGGATGAGGTTTTGTTTGAATTTTAATAGAGGAAAGGTATAAGAAAGTGGTTTTGGCACACACAAAGGAGGTTGGTGGTTTTAGGTAATTGATTAATTGGAATTAACGACAAAGGTAGTGTTTAGTTTAGTGAAAGAGTGATTTGTTAATTAATGAGACGTTTAAGAAATCACCGTCAATCACGTCTTGTGCCATTGTAAGTGAACTTTAACAAATTGCAAATTCCTGCCACGTCAACTTTCCAAACCAATTATGGCCTTCACATTCATCTCATGGATAATACTATGCTACACCATCCTACTCTCAATCGTCCTAATAATGTTCTTCATAACCAAAACAAGAAAATATGAATATCGTTTACAATATATATATATATATATATATATATATATATATATATATATATATATATATATATATATATACATATATGATCAATTCTTTAAAGATGATTTTAAACATTTGAAAGTAATACAATTTTAAAGACTCAAACTAGAGACGTCTTTTGAAGAGAAACAAATATACATTACTTAATTAATAATTTGTTGGTAGATTAGTATATATAAGTGTGTATTTGGGAGAGTTTTTTTAAAATATTTATTTTCTTAATTTGCGATAAAATTTATTTAGGTGTTTGTGTGTTTTCTTTTAAAATAGATTATAATCTAATAGATTATTTTTATAAAGAAAAATGATTATAACCAGAATGTGACTCTTTTAGATTCTTATTTTAAAAAAATATATATTCATTTTTTCTATTATATACTTATTGCTTTTCTTATTTTCATTGGAAAAATAAATAAATATGTTAGAAAAACTAATAAATAAAATTATGTGACTCATGTGAAATATAATTATGTGCCCAAATGTGATTTAATAGAATAGATGAACCTGTTGGCTAGTATGAGAAATTAATTTTAAACTTTAAAAAACTGATGGTAATTAGCTTGATGAAAGATGGCTAAACAAGGGAAACAAGGGTTATGTCTTTGCTATAAAAATTACTCATTGTTAACCATCAAGAAAATTGAAAGAAAGAAAGACAAAGAAAAAGATTGAGAAAAGGAGAAGAGAACTTATTATCATTGAGTTTTCTCATAGATCAAGGCAAGTTTCTGTTATTATTATAAATGTATGTAAAAATGATAAGTTCTAAAATGCTTATGATGTGTAGTAGTTTTTCTTGAAATTATTAATGTATATAAAGACTACAACTTACAATTTTACTTTTTACATATTTTAAATTTTATGATTCTTATATCTATTTTAGTTATTTTAAACATTGAAATTTATTTTTTAATATAATCCAAAAAAAATAAATTATCTAAATAATTTATTTTTCATAACTACAAACAAACATTAAAATAAATTAAAGTATTTTTTATAACACGCTCTAATTTACCACGAAGCAATATTAGGTTATAGGTGAGAATAGAGATAAAGAATTGCAGATAAGCTAATTCCGTCGTTTAGAAAATTATAGATTATCTATGCTTATATATAAAAAAGATTATCTTTTATTTATTTATATAGTATTTTGCTTTATAGTATAATATTGGGTCCGTTTGTTTAAGTTTTATAATTACTTTTTTAATAAGCAGATCAGAGTTACTTCTTAAAATAAGCTGAAATCAACTTATTTTCAAATTCTTCTTATTTTTAAAACTTTAAACAAACACATCAAAATTTAAAATAAGTATTTTTTAATTAAAAAAATACTTATATCTTAAAATAAGTTTAAACAAACGAGCCCATTATAAAGCTTACAAGATCAATTAATAACTCTGGTGATTTAGTTTGGCCTACTAGCTTGTTTAGATGCAAATATTGATCCGTTGCGTTGGTATAGTGCATAGATGTCAAAGTTGTACATTTATACCACCTTAATATCTTACCATAAAGTGTGGAATAAAATAATTATTGCCATAAAGGAGTAAATTCAATATATATATAATTGAAGTTGTATTTTTTGAAATAAAAAAACAGTAGCAGAAAAAATCTTGTGCTTTCCCACCTTATGATGCGTTGGATTGTTGATATACATGCCGAAATGTCACCTACTAAGTAATTAGATACTTTTTGACTCAACGTAACATCAAACATTTTGACCTTTATTCCACAAAGACAACCTTAGAACATTATCACGTTTCAGAGTGAGGCAGGCACATTCATTTCCACCAAATCAACATCTAAAAACTTGAATCATGGTTTCCAATTGAGGAGGAGAAAAAGAGACTCATAAAGTAAAATTCGCCATTGTTCATGCACATTTAAGGCACAATATACGGTTGTTAATTGTTAGTACACATCACATAATCAGCTGAAAAAAACAGTAGGAGTGTATCATCGACAACTTTTTTTAAGCTATAAAAACCCTAAAATCCAAATAATGATTTATTACTACTATAAATTAAAAATTGATTACATTATTGATTTAATCGCTAAAATTTTGATGTAGATCACTGAATATATAGGGTTTAGGGTCTTAAAATGTGATTATTCTCTATCATTAATTTTGTGTCTTAAAATGTGTTATGTTAAGGTTGGTTTAGGATAGTTGTAAGTTTTTTGTTTTTTATTTTAAAAGTTAATCTAAAAATAAAAATGATCCGGTCTAGATACTGGTACATGGACAAGAGGATAATTTCACCCGTTTTCACTCATTTACCGGTATCGCAGGTGAACCTCCGGATTCAATACCCCCACGAGTCATCTTCTATACTGGGTAGTCCAGGTCATCACCAAGGCACACCGGAAAGTAACTCGTTACACCCGACAAACAGTACAAGGTACAGCCGCGAGGAGCAACGTTCATGGGAGATGCAGGGGCACCTGTGTCGTGTGTCAAATTCTTGCATAATCGTACTGACACTGTACGGATTGTCCCCCAGCCTTAAAGGACTCTTACGCTCCTTGCATGCATATAAATAGTAAGGATTTCTCAACAATGGTACGTTTTCTTGATTCTCTAACTTACTCTCGAGAATTGCTTCTTTAACTGCTAGCTGACTTGGCGTCGGAGTGCCTTTGCAGGTGGCACCTCCTTTTGCCCCTTCAACATGAAAGCTTACAAATCATTTAGAGAGAAGAACATTTGTGGCTGCTCTCACACCAGATCCTTCACCCCGGTTCAGACCAGTTCAAAAACATATTCAGGAAAATAGTGCTAAGTTAAGTTTGAACTCATTTTTAAAATGATTTTTAGTCATATTTAAAAATAAGAAAAAATTTCTTCTTTAATTTTATTTTCAATTTATAAACCTATGATCCTAAACTCAAAACCACCATTACCAACACCTTCACCACTTCCCCTATCATGGCTCCACCACCATCACCACCAACATAATCGCCTTTGCCACCATCATAACCATCATCATTACCATCATTAACCCTAAACTTGGAAGCACCATTGTCGTTACCATTACCATTATTGTTGTCACCACCAACATAGTCACCATGACCATTGTTGCCGCCTCTACTACTACCACTAACACCAACTCCACCATTGTCGCCACCACTACCACCACCAACTCGCCTTCTTCATCATCATCGCCACCATCACTGTTATCATGACCACCATCCTCACAATGCAATCATTGTCATCACCACCACCACCTCTATGAGCTTTACGTCACCATAACTTTAAACCCTAAACCACCATTGTCATTGTCGTCGCACTCACTGTCACCCAACTACCACCACCACCATGATTATATTGTTATTGTTTCCATGCAATATAATTGAGATTATATAAAAATTTTACAACAATTTTTTAAAATTTAAAATCTTAAAAGCTAAAATATGAAATATGTTTTGATTTTTTTATTTTTTTTAAAAACTATCCGAACGGGCTTAAAATTATCGAAGAGGGTTTTATTATTCACATTAATTTGGTGTAATTCAGACATGACCATGATATAGGAAATAGAAAAAGAAAATTAGGATCTCTAAAATCAAATATAAAATGATTGGCCATATTCATTATTCATTGTGAATGGCAAACAGTTGACTTTAGGTGGAAGAAGAAGCGAGCTCATGATGGTAAGGAAAATAAAGGGCACAGGAGAACATGGCTCGAAAGTGGAGGAATCCCTGTGCAACTTTTAGTCGGCGCCAAGATTGCACATTTGAAATGTGGGAACGCGCAACAACCATAAGATTCGTTGCACCCACATTCTGCCCTAAGCCAAGACACCATCAATCTTGTTATTTGCAAAATTTATGTTTTATACTCATTAACAATCTCATGTTTTTCTTGAACCACACCCTTTTATCTATTTATATATATATATATATATATATATATATATATATATATATATATATATATATATACACACACACACACATCACACGTACTAAATTTTTGCACCCAGTAAAGTTCGTCAAAGTTTGGATATAATTTGTTGATTGTTCCTTATGCCAGCAAGGGCTCAATTTTTTTCTAAACTTATTTTAGGGATAATTAATTAGCCTTTAGTTATTGCTGAAACATACTTTGATTTTACCTAAAAGAATTATAACATTTTTCTAGATATTTAACATTTAATTAGTGTATAATTTTCATTAACTTGTATGTATTTATAAGTTAAAATAATATGCATTAATATAATTTAATATTCACTCATTTTCTTATTTAAAAATTTCTCCGCTATTAATTATATGTGTCCAGGAGATATAAGGTGTCTGAGTGGTTAGACAGAAAAAAAAAGGAAAAAGGAGAGGTTGTATGTTTAAATCTCCTTGTTAACATTTCTAATCATTAACTAACAACAAACAATTTGCTAAATAAAAATATGTGTTGTTATTTAACTTTTAATGATTTGACAATAAATAATTAAACAATAATCTAGTTCTTAATTAATTATTATTACTCATAATTTAACTAAATTAACTATTCACAACTAAGAACAGAGATCATAGGCATCCAAAAGACTACTATTTATTTTCAATTGAGATGGTATAGTGCTAATTTTTCGGGACATGTTGTAAATGAGTTTGCTCTGTCAAACTATTGGCAGTCACCACTGTGCTGTATCAGTTTTTCACTTTTATGATCTACACAGTGCAATGTTAGTAATAAAACACGATAACAAAAAGTGTATGAAAAACAGAATTTGAGTACTATAAATTAATGGTACACATTTTTCTGGTGTGGTTTTTGAGCCAATGAGTGTCGGCTCTTTGGTTTCTTCTGGCAACCAAACTGAAAAAACCTCTGTACTCTCTCTCACTTTACTTGCAAACAAACAACATACATTAAGAGCCAATTCTCATTCTCCCTCCACACTACCTTTTTATATTTTACTTTTTTCCTCCCAACTATGCCACAGAAACAGACTTGCTAACAATTGTTAGTTACATTCAGTTTTTCACCATTTTATAAGCCATCACCCTCCTCAACTTCCTTTCATTAACAAACTTGCTTCAATTTCCCAACCAACTCATTCAGCACTTTTCACCTCATTCTCCATTTCAGGTACTGTTACAAGAATTTTATCTCTTCTTGTTCCAGTTTTGATCATATGTCAGTTTGTGGGGTTGGAATAAAGATTCTACCTTTGGCTTTAGAATTTTAGATAAGTCATTGGATTGGAATGGGATTCATGATTGTGATACTTGTGGGATAATTTGGAATCTGGCTTTTCTTGTGTTTGTATTCTGATCACTGATATTTAATTTACATGTGGAAATGCAAGTTTATGGATTTGTTAACTCTGCACTAATAAGGCTACTGTGTTTATTGGATGGATTGAGTTTTCATGATACAGTTCAAAACTTTCCCATGTTGTTTTTCTGGAAAAATATATAAACAAACAAATAAATAATAAATTAATGTGTCGTGCGTTTGGGTTGATTAAGGCATCAAATTCCATGAATTTCTTTCCAGAGATTGTCTGTTTTTTTATCCTTTTATCTACGTACCTGTCAAGACAAGACTTCAAAATTTCCTTCCTACTAAGGGCCTCCCCTCTCCTTAAGTTACAAAGGGTTTCTGATAGATAGACAATTCATAAATTCAAGTACTTTCTCTGGGTTGTTTTTTCAATGTGAAACCAACTGCATGGTTCTATGATTTTAAATCTTTTGTTGGTATTCGGTAGGTTGAAGTGTAAAAAGGGTTAGAAAACTATATGAATAATTAATCTATTTAAGATTATATCAATAATTAATCCATTTATTAATGGAAGGTATTCCTTTATTATGTAATTTTGTTGCCTAGTAATTTATTGATGGAAAGATCCCATGGTGCTATAAGTACTGTGTTTTTCTTGTTCTTATGCTTATAAGTTTATCGCTTTCTGTTTGTTGGATTTATGCAGAATGGAGAGTACAAGAATAGGCCAATGGTTGAACCTTCTGGTGTGTGCAATGGTATTGCTGATATCAGAAGCTTCTTATGTGCCAATCACTTTTGTTCAGAACGCGGTAACAAAAGGAGCCGGTTAGGAAATTTTGATATATCTATTTTCTTAATTAACTATTTTGCCTTTAGTCTCATGCTTAATTTTAAATAATATTTATTATAATTGGGAAATTGAAATTGAAAATATTGTGCAGTTTGTTTGGATGGGAGTCCACCAGCTTACCATTTTGATAAGGGGTTTGGATCAGGGATTAACAGTTGGGTGGTTGCATTTGAGGTTTGTGATTTATCCCTCTCCACAAATTGCCATCAATAACCTTAACAGTCTTCTTTCTTTACTCTTTACTAGTTTTAGAAAACATGGCTTTCAGTTTTTATATGTCTATGTGTGAAACTTTTGCTTTGTTATACTGCCAAGGGGATTGGAAGAACTGCTTGGCAACTGGGTTGAATGTCAATCTTGATTCTTGATTCTTGATTCTTGATTCTTGATTCTTGATTCTTGACATAAGACCAATTTCATAAGTAGGTGTGTTAAAAAAGAGCTTATAAAATATTCTCATGAGCGTTTATTTAACTTATTTCAATAAGTTTCTCAGCCTTAAGTTTCATGGTGTAAGAAGAGCTTATCAGAAAACACATAATTATGCTGTACATACTGATTTTCAGCATAGGACAAGATGGGCTTTTAATTTTTAAGTTTTTACACTAGAGTCATCTGTGAATTCGCTATTAAATATCAAATTTGATCCTATCTCACCTTTTGGACAAAACATTGAAGCTTCTCTTTTATTATTTGCAACATCTATTTAATTTCTACTAGGGAGGAGGATGGTGCAACAATGTCACGACTTGCCTTTCTCGCAAGACCCATCGTTTAGGTTCATCAAAGCAAATGGCCAAGCAAATTGCCTTCTCAGGAATTCTGAGTAACATGAGACAGTTTAATCCAGGTCTTTCCTTTTAGTCAAAAAATATTATCTCTCCCCATCATGAATCAAACATTTTGATCAACTCTCTAATTTATTTTGTAAAATGCAGATTTCTACAATTGGAACAGGGTCAAGGTTAGGTATTGTGATGGGTCATCATTTACTGGTGACGTGGAAGCAGTCAATCCAGTAAGTTTTGCAAAATTCAAAGGAATTTTAAAATTTAAGGAAATTTTAGTCATTAGTCTTTCTGATGAAATCATAATCTTATGATGTGTAAATCAGACAACTAAGTTGCACTTCAGAGGAGCAAGGATTTTTGCTGCAGTTATGGAGGATTTACTAGCAAAAGGAATGAAAAATGCTAAAAATGTATGATGCATCGAGACTATTGGTCTTTTTTTTTTCTTGATTGATTTTTTTCATTCATTCACCTATACTTTTAACTACAGGCTATTATCTCTGGATGTTCAGCTGGAGGATTGACTTCAGTGCTGCATTGTGATCGCTTTAGATCTCTATTACCTAGGGGAGCTAGAGTGAAATGCCTCTCAGATGCTGGTTACTTTATCAATGCGTGAGTCCCTTTAATATGCTTTTTACTTGGCCTTTTCTTAAAAATTTTGAGTTCTTTGATCATATTATGATTCAATATGTTATTATTAACAGAAGGGATGTATCTGGAGCCCAACACATTGAACAATTCTTCACTCAAGTTGTTGTCACACATGTACCCTTTCTTTCTCTCTTATTACTTTCCATTTTAGCAAAGCACTTTCATATGTTGTGTTATACACAAAGCATTTTCTGAAGCTTTCATTCAAAGGAGATCTAAAGTATTCAAGTCTGATATATATATATATATATATATATATATATATATATATATATATATATATATATATATTATCATTATTAGGGATCTGCAAAGAATTTGCCTCAATCATGCACTTCAAGACTCAGCCCAGGACTGGTAAATTTGTGAATGATAGTTTTGTAGTCTTATCTTTCTACCTTCTTTGGTGTCACTAATACTTTTGATTTTTGAACAATCTTGTAGTGCTTTTTCCCACAGTATTTGGTGTCACAAATCACTACACCCATCTTCTTTGTAAATGCGGCATACGACTCATGGCAGGTTAGATGATTCTGTTGCTCAAGATACATCAGTTATTTGCAGAGTGGTGTTTTTTGGTTATTGTATTGGTCAAGCTAGACCTAACCTTGGTGTAAAAACTCAGTCTCTAATGCAAAATTAACTGGGAATCTGGGAGAGTATCAGAAAATGACCCAAGATTATCCTACATAGTCTTCTTTTTTTAAGGTTTCATGATTTAACACGAGCTTTAGTTTCCCCTAAAAGACAACAATTTATAAATGTTTAGTTCTTGGTAATTTTACATTATGAACTTGTCATTTGTAGTCTTGTTACTAGCCCCTAATAACATTAGAGATTACCTAGTCCTTTCCCTGATCCTCAAGATATTTTGATTCAGATTAAGAACATTTTGGCACCGGGTGTTGCTGATCCACAAGGCCATTGGCACAGCTGCAAGCTTGATATAAACAACTGTTCACCTAATCAACTCGATCTAATGCAAGGTGAATATTCTTTATTATTTATGTCTCTATGCTGAAATTCCAACTCAGAGGTGTTAGGTACCAGAGTATCAGAACAATATCACATAGTTAAAATAGAGATGAGAAAAGAGGAATTGAACACACAATAATTGTACGTAGAAAACCCTCAATTGATAAGGGAAAAACCACGGGCAAGACCAGAGAAATAATTTTACTAAGTGGAAGAAAAAAAATATTACAACTTCTTTCTATCTCATAAAGAGAGAACAATGACACTCTTTCTTTAAATAGGAGAACATTCACTAGGAGAACCTCACAGGAGAACACTCTAATTTTTTTCTTCTAAACTTTTCTCTCTAGATACTAGGAAATGCTTCTAGTATTGATTTTGGGATGATAAAACAAGGTGTATGCCTTAGTATTTATAGGGAAAGATAGGAACTATGCATTACAAGTTTTTCAACAAAATTAGGTACCATGCATTACTAATTTTCCACAAAATTAGGCACCACTTTGAATCATTTGCATTTGCCAATTTTGACTACACAAAAGTGGCTTTAGATCCTTCCAATTTTGACAATCTCCCACTTAAAGTCACTTTTGTGAACTTTTCAAATCTTTCTCTTCTTGCCATTTTCCTGCTGCATTACGTTTCTATTAGGCCATAGGAGGGCCTACACCATTTGAACTTGTCAGTATTGATCGGTTTTGTCATAACATCTGCTAGGTTCTCTTTTGTATGAATCTTCTGTAGATCAACACTCCCTTCCTCCACTACTTCTCGAACAAAGTGATATTGCACCCCTATGTGTTTCGTCCGGGAATGAAAGGCTGGATTCCTTGCAATGTGCAAGGCACTCTGACTGTCACAATACACCGTAATCTTCGGTTGCTTGTGCCCGAGTTCTTCCAATATCCTTTGCATCCAGATTGCTTCCTTGCCTGCCTGAGTAGCTGCCATATATTCTGCTTCTGTAGTTGATAAAACTACAACAGATTGTAATTTAGATAACCAGCTTACCGCTCCTCCTGTAAGTGTAAACACATAGCCTGTAGTAGATTTCCTTTTATCAAGATCACCTGCAAAATCAAAATCAACATATCCTCTGACAGTGAACTCTGATCCTCCAAAGCACAATACAACACTTGAGGTTCCTTTGATGTATCTCAGGATCATTTTCACAGCATTCCAATACTCTTTACCAGGATCTGCCATAAATCGACTGACCATACCAACCGCTTGAGCAATATCTGCTCTCGTACAAATCATTGCATACATAAGGCTTCCCACCGCTGATGCATACGGTACTCGAGACATTTCCATCCTCTCTGCTTCACTGCTAGGACTCACATTTGAGGATAATTTATAATTGACAGGAAGTGAGGTAGAAATTGGCTTACAATCTTGCATATTGAAGCGCCGTAAAACTTTTAGTAAGTAGTTCTTCTGAGAAAGCCAAATGAAACATCCCGACTTAAATAACCATAATTCGGAACAAGGGGAAATTTTTTCCAAAATTTAGAACAGTTCCACACATTCACAAACAACTCAGAATGGAGTCGGGATAAAATGACAGTAATCCGGAGGCAAGGGAAGCAGAAACCGACCAGAAAAGGGGAAGACCGGGTCAGGTGCCACACATTGGCAAGGCCCAGCTTCGAATGAACAACGCCAGCGAAAGACAAAACATGAGCGAGCCCTCTCTCGCTGGAGCGATTCCTGATTCGCTGAAGCGAATCCAGCACTCGGGAATTTCCATCACTCGGATTAGGGACCTAAGTTCACTTGGGAACGGTCCCCTTCGGGTCAGGCTTCACCCGGTAAACTCACACTTAGCCAGATCCTTATTCTTATTTTTATTCTAGAAGGTCACAATCCTAGTTCATTCGGAAGCGTTAAATCTCCACTCGGGAAATAATTTCCTCAGAAATTTCACTCGGAGTCCACAAACCTTCCCTCACTCGGAATATTTCCCCAGTCCAATACCACTCGGTGTATTTCAATCACAATTCACTCGGAGGTGTTTTACCCATTCTTCACTCGGAACATACAACCTATTCACTCGGAATACTCTGACTCCTTTTCACTCGGAAGACTTCACTAGGTTAAGTTCTACTCGGTATTATCTGGATCCTATCCCCTCGGAATAAGTTACTAAGATAGGTTTCACTCAGAACCATTTGACCGTTCTACCCTTAGAAGAAATTCACTCGGTCGGCTCCCACTCGGAAGTATTCAACATTCTCCAATCGGGAAAGGTGCATTCAACTATTTTCCCACTCCACAACGCATTGACCAGCCTTCCCTCGGAAGTGGTCTTAATGAACATCACTCACTCAGAATTGGTTTAACCCTTCTTCATTCGGAAGAGGATCTCCAATTTAGCCTTACACACTTCCGCTCTCCATTACTCGGAATCATACAAGCCCTATTTACTCGGCAAAATATAGATGTATACAACTTAGACATTCGTCTTCATCATTACTCACTGAACAAAGTTAACACTTAGCATTATATATATGTATATAGTTACGCTCTCAAGTCCGAGAGAGTTCAATTCCTACACATTTAAACAAAACATTATACTAAGAGTCGGCCAAGGCTGTAACAAAACTATTTACACAGTATATACATATATGTACACTTCCACTGTACGGTGCACTGCACAGGAATTGGTGCTCTCCCATCAATCACCATTCCGAGCAACATCCACTAAAATATAGCCACAACAGGGGTGAGCTTTTACATATAAAATGACAGTTATTGACTCGGATTAGTCATTACATTCTCAACTATACAGTATAATTCACAATTAACATTAACATACACTGCCATTCAATATTGCCACTCACTCGGCATCAATCAATCAGAATTCGTACAACTCATTCATGGCTATATTACTCATGCTACTCACAAATATATATATATACACACAACATACGAACACCTTGCACTCGGCAACAATTTCAGTGAGCACACATTCATTCAATCGGAATTCACTCAATCATTCACCTCTATGTTAATCATGTTATTCTCAATGACAATGCACCTACATATATGCATGCGGATCCGACTTTAACAATAATTTTTAGTTACAGATTCCTTCCCGGCCTCTCGTCCAATAGCCCTTCCCGCGTGACACCGGTCACCTCGTGACGTCTCAAGACTTAACTCTAGCTCCATCGGATATCACGGGCTCTCACAGGATCTAGCCAGAATCTGTAGCTGGAAACCATCTCATAGGGTTCCTGACCTTCCACGGGTCACCCTTTTCCTATACATGCAGTCTTATGCATTTCTCAGCAAGCATCCTTGGTTATCAAGCGCATTTCATGCAACCATTGAAATCACAACCGATCCAGCACAGTATTGGCATTCACTCGGCAATCATACCAGCATACACAGCAACAAGTATTTCACGCTTTCTAATATAAAAATTCCATCTGGTATCGGCCAACAATCCCACACATATACCCTCGGTATTAGTGATATTGGAGACATATATCACATGCATTTAAATATAAAACTACAAACGGAACTCAGCAAGACACACCCTTAACACATGCACTCGGCATACACAATCCAGTAACAATTGCATGCATCCACATGTTTATCAACATATGTATCATGGACGGAAATAGATATGACATTACATGATTCAACTATCACACACCCAGTATTCGAAGTTGTCAATCAAATAATTCACACAAACATCACCTTCACAATCTTAAACACACAAGACAGTACTTTCACCCGGGACCCGTCCATAAACTATGCATTTGAGATGTAAAGCGCCCCCTACCTACGGTAGAGACTCGGCAGTTCCTTGAGTAACAATGCTGACCGATCACTTCTTTCGGTCACTCCTTCCTACAGGATAGCCTTCGAACTCAGTCGTCGACTTTGTTCTCAGCTTTGGGAAGAGTAAAAGCTATCATCTTCCACAAGTAGTTCGTCTCAGCAACAGTAGACTACTTCACAGCTCCTGAGCACCTCACACTACAGACTTCCCACTTAAGATTTTGACAGCTTCGAGTGGGAGAAGGAAGGGGGAAAAGAAGGCGACGAAGAGGAAGAAGAAGAACAGAGAATGAAACAGAACAACGTCTCTGTTTTCCTCAAAGGAAAGCTCTTAACTCTCTCAATTCTTTTAGCAGAATGACGCAGATAAAAATGAGTGGAAAAGAGATGCTGAACTCTTTTATACCACCAGGGGTACATGTGTCCTTTCCTCAGGCCACTTTGTATTAGTCACTCATTAACTTAATCTGCAATTAACCCTTAATTAGTAACTTAATCTCATCCGGTAAATAAATTTTTTAAATCAGGATGTTATACCAAACCTTCCTATCTTTTCTATCTTGGTGAATTTGCATCCCTAAAATCTTGTTTGTTGGTCCCAAATCCTTTATATCAAACTCCCTAGCCAACTGCGCCTTCAATTTCTGGATTTGATCTTTGTTGGGGCCTACAACCAACATGTCATCCACATACAACAGTAAAATGATAAAATCATCAACACCAAACCTCTTATAATATGTACAATGGTCTGAACATAGTCTGTTGTATTTGAGGCTTATAATGAAAGAATCAAATCTCTTGTACCAACATCTTGGCGCCTACTTTAGACCGTACAAAGATTTGGTTAACCTACAAATCAAGTTTTCTTTTCCTTGTTCTTTAAAGCCTTCTGGTTGTAACATATATATTTCTTCTTCAAGTTCTCCATGAAGAAAAGCAGTTTTTACATCCAATTGTTCAAGATGTAAATTAAGTGAAGCACACATAGCTAACATAACTCTGATAGTAGTAAGTCTTACCACCGGAGAGAAAATCTCATTGAAATCAACTCCTTCTTTCTGAGCATATCCTTTGACCACCAGTCTAGCACGATACCGTTAAACTTGATCATTACCATCTCGTTTGATTTTGTAAACCCATTTGGATCCAATGGCTTTTCGACCTTTTGGAAGTGTTACAAGTTCCCATGTTTGATTTCTATGCAAGGCTTCCATTTCTTCCTGCATTGCTGTAATCCACAGAGAAGCATCTGAACTGTTCACAGCCTCCTGAAAGGTTGACGGTTCTCCTTCTTCTGTTATAAGACAGTATGCATCGTGGCTTGCCATCACATAGTCTGAGTGCCATGATGGTTTCCTTATCTGACGTGTTGATCGTTGAACTTCTTTATCATTGGTCTCATCTGGTTCTTGTTCTTTGTGCTCTGGTTCAGCTTCAGAAGAATTATCTTCTCCAGACTTTTCATCTATCTGGACAGTTGTAGCTTCTTTAGAAGTGCTCTCATTTTTTTGCTCACCTTGCAGTTCATTATCTGCAAAAAAATACATCTCTACTGACAATAACCTTGCGGGCAGTGGGATCCCACAGGCGATACCCCTTAACACCGTCAGCATAGCCCAAGAATATACATTTCCTGGATTTTGGATCCAGCTTTGTTCTTTCTTGGGTGTTGTACATTACATACACAGGACAACCAAATACATGTAGAGAAGAATAATCTACTGGTTTTCTTTTTCATACATCCATTGGCATCTTAAGACCAATAGCAGTTGATGGTGATCGATTTATCACGTAACAAGCAGTTTTGACTGCTTCTGCCCAGAAAGACTTGGCTAGACCTGCAGTCTTCAACATAGCTCTCGTCCTCTCCAAGAGAGTTCTATTCATCCGCTCTGCTACACCATTCTGTTGAGGCGTATGTGGCATTGTGAATTGCCTCTGAATACCCTCTTGCTTGCAGAATGCTATAAATTCACCATCTGTATATTCTCCTCCATTGTTTGTCCTCAAGCACTTGATTTTCTTTCCAGTTTCAAGCTCCACTCATGCTTTAAACTCCTTGAATACTATAAACACATCAGACTTCTTCTTGATTGGGTACACCCATAATCTCCTAGAATGATCATCAATGAAAGATACAAACTATTTTGCTCCTCCCAGGGACATTTCTGGTGACTCCCATTCATCAGAATGAATCAAGTCTAATATGCATTTGCTTCTAGCAGTAGACTTATCAAATTTTAATCTATGTTGCTTACTAGTCACACAATGCTCACAGAAAGGTAAATTTACCGATTTGAGCTTGTGAAGGAGATTACGCTCTGCAAGGATCTTCAAGCCACGTTCTGACATATGACCCAATTTACGATGCCATATCATCGTCATTTCTTCTTGGCTGGTTGAAGCAACTAATGCATCTATTGCCTGTAGAGTATCTCCCAGAAGCATGTATAGATTAGCAGCGACCTTCTCTGCTTTCATCACTACTAGAGTTCCTTTCACCATTTTCAAGATCCCACCTTCAATATGGGTCTTGCAACCGAGGTTATCTAATTGCCCAATGGATAAAAGATTTTTCTTCAATCCCTTCACATGGCGTACTCCCTGAATTGTGTGAACAGTACCATCATACATTTTTAATTTGACAGTACCAACCCCAGCAATTTCTAAAGCATGATCATTTCCCATGAACACGGATCCTTCTGAGATAGGTTCCTAAGTGCAAAACCAATCTCGTTGTGAAGTCATGTGCCATGTTGCTCCTGAATCTATTACCCATACGTCAGTGAGCTGTCTTTTGCTTTTGGAACTAATCGCTGCTTCGCTGTACAGAATTTCTCCATCATCAGAGGTACTAGCAACACACCCTTGAGATCTACTTGCTCCAGAAGATTTCTCTGGATTTTTCTTGTTGTACCAACAATCTTTCTTCAGGTGCCCCTTCATGCCACAATTGTAGCATTTAAAGTTCTTCCTTCTTCGAGACTTTGATCTGCCATGATTCTGGCTCCCACTGAGGCCATGCTCCGTTGATTTTCCTCTCGTCATCGTCAAGGCTTCCGCTTGCTTTGAACTTTCTTTACTATCTTATTTATTTTTGCGTCTGGATTCTTCTTCAAGAATTGCTTCGGCGACATCATCAAAGTGCAAGCGACCAACAATATTATTATTTGTAATATTGATGATGGGCTGATCATAGGAATCTAGCAAACTCTGAAGCAGAAGTTTGGCACGCTCATTTTCTGGTATTGAAAAGTCTGACGCTGTAAGCTGAGCAAACAACGTATTCAGATTGTTGATGTGGTCCGTCACTGATGTGGACTCACTCATCCGAAGTGTATACAACCTCCTCTTCAAAAATATTCTATTGTGAAGTGATTTCACCTCATACAGTTTGATGAGGGTATCCCAGATCTCCTTTGCAGTTTCCTTTTCTGCAATACTTGACAAAACCGAATCCGCCATTGCTAAGTGCAAGGTGGAAACAGCGTTGTCATCCATCTCTTTCCACTTTTCGTCGGTTATACCAACGGGTCTACCTTCAATTGCAGCAGAACAATTTTCTTTTCTCAAAATTGCCTTTATCTTCAATTTCCACAGGGAGAAATTTCTTCCACTGAATTTCTAAATCTCAAATTTCACCGCCATTTTTTTTGACTAAACCGGTTTACACAATTTCACTGTGAATAGTATAATATACATGAACAGTATTGTATATTTTTACCGTACACAAGATAATTCCAGTATACGTTAACAATCACTGCAAAAGTATACAACCACATGTGTGAATAGTAACCGTGAATAGTACCCCGTGAATAGTACCCATGAATAGTACCACAACGTCAACAACTAGTGGCTCTGATACCAGTGTTAGGTACCAGAGTATCAGAATAATATCACACAGCTAAAATAGAGATGAGAAAAGAGGAATTGAACACAATAATTTTACGTGGAAAACCTTCAATTAATAAGGGAAAAACCACGGACAAGACCAGAGAAATAATTTTACTAAGTGGAAGAAAAAAAATATTACAACTTCTTTCTATCTCACAAGGAGAGAACAATGACACCCGCTCTTTAAATAAGAGAACACTCACTAGGAGAACCTCATAGGAGAACACTCTAATTTTTTTCTTCTGAACTTTTCTCTCTAGATACTAGGAAATGCTTCTAGTATTGATTTTGGGATAATAAAACAAGGTGTGTGCCTTGGTATTTATAGGGAAAGATAGGAACTATGCATTACAAGTTTTTCAACAAAATTAGGTACCATGCATTACTAATTTTCCACAAAATTAGGCACCACTTTGAATCCTTTGCATTTGCCAATTTTGACTACACAAAAGTGACTTTAGATCCTTCCAATTTTGACAACAGGTTTACTTTGTAATAAAACCGCCCTTAGAAAGCTGTCTCTGTTAATGGTTTGTCAAACCTCTTATCAATAATTGTTTATGGCCTTAAAATATTGACATGAAAAAATAGCTTATTGGGATCATAGGTTGTCACAAAGTTCTGAAATTTGGTCAAAACTTTACATTACAACAGTTTTATGACTTCACTTTTATGCATGAGTTAATTTTCAGGTTTCAGGACAGAATTCTTAAGGGCATTGACTGTGGTAGGGAATTCATCATCTAAAGGAATGTTTATAGACTCTTGCTATGCTCACTGCCAAACTGAAATGCAAGAGACATGGTTGAGAACTGACTCTCCAATTCTGGCCAAGACAGTAAGAGACTTTTTTATTTTATTTCAGGCCAGATTACACTCACATTTACGAGGGTTTAATAAAATTACTCTCAATACCCTCCTTTTTCTACATTACTTTGACCATTTTTCACCTATATAACCGCATGAAAAACCAGAAAGGGTCAATGTTAGTGGGAAGGGTACTCAATGCTACATATTTATATAAATTGAAGGACGTTTATGTTAAGATAAGTCCTACATGACCAGTATACACTTATAAAATTTGAGGTAATTCTTAATTCATGAGTTAGCGATCGAGTTAATATGGCGGGTCATTCGTAGATGTTTATAGATTTCACGTACTAGAATAGAGTTAAGATAAGTCACTCATCAATTAAGGATATGACCCTTATACACTTATAAGGTATAAGACAACCTTTAACTCATAAGTTAGTTTTTAAATGGAGTTAGATTATCATTTTCTAATAGCTTGTGTTATATATGAAAAAAAGGTATCTGATGGAATTTTATTAAACTTCATATAAGTGTAATTTATCCTTTATTTTATTTACCGTGGCATATGTTTTTTGTGTGGGTTTTGGATAATTGACTTGTGTGCATAACCTATTGCAGACAATTGCAAGGGCTGTAGCAGACTGGTTTTATGAAAGAAGGCCTTTCCATCAGATAGATTGTCCTTACCCATGCAATCCCACTTGTCACAACCGTGTTTTTGAACCACAAGACGACCATCCAGGAGGAGTATAGATTCATTTAATCAAAATTTAACTCATATATATCATTCTTATAGAACCACAATTATTGGTTACCTATATAGTGATTCATTAATCATTGAATAAGAAAATTTGATTGCTAATTTTATCAAGCTATCAAAATAAAGAAATACCGCCACTGCACTTAACTTGTGTGCTGGGCGCGCTCCATCATTGTCCAATGCCAAAGCCTCATTATAAATTTAAGAAAAAAAATATTAGCATATTCCATTATGTTGCTGTTGTTACTTGATGTGTAAGAGCTTCTTTTATATGTTGTGTGAATGTTAGAAAAATGTGACCACCAAAGGAACGCCAGATGCATCATCAGCTACAAAAACCAGCTTTCCAAAACTATCAAACAAGGTGAGATAAGCTAATTTGCAGTTTTCTGCAATCAACCATTCCTTTCCAAGATGCTACTAATGTTACACACCAATAACTTCAAATTTCATGCTTTTTATTTATGCTTCACACGTTGATAAGAAAGCACCAAATTTTATTCCAATCATCACGATTCCGAACTTAACTTGACACGGGAAATAAAAACAATGCTTTAACTTTCAGCATATGAGCGGCTTATCCTAAGTATTAATTAAATACTCCATAAGAAAGTACTAATTATATATTATAAATATCAATACGAAATTTTAATTTGGCACATGAACTTATTTCTGAAACAAAGAAAGAAGGCAATAAAAATTTAACATGCAATTTCAATTAGAGCCTAAAATATATTTTCAAGATAAAATATTTAATATTGTTAAATATTTCATAAGAAATGGATATATGATTAAAGTTTAGACACATCGAGACGCGCTTTGAAGGATTGCACCTTTTTTCAGTCTCATCCCTCGAAATTCGTGCCGTGATAACTGATTTGCAATTCACCGATCGCCGTCGTCACTCGCCGGAATCGTACCGTTTGAGAATTCGTTAGCTTGTAGCCTGTCTCCTTCACCGCTCATGTCGTTTCTATTTGTCACCAATTTCGTTTCAGTGTGGATCTAAGTACTAACTCATATATGTCTCAAATTTGATGTTTTGCATTTATAGCACGCATATGATTTGATAGTTGATGTCATGATACCTTTCGCGATTCATTTATGAGAACAAAATTTTCCGATACGGTGCCTAATTATCTTGTGATCGATGAGATTTTTATTTTTACTTTTTTATTTTTCACTGTGTTATACTCCGTGACATCATGAATTTAATTATGATCTTGAACTCTGTTTTTAGTTACTTCCAGTTAAAGTGCAAAAGAGTTTAGAATTAAATGTTTTGCTTTTGTTTCTTTAATTCCTTGTCAGGCACAATGGATTGAACTTCTGTGCATTGAACGTGCGATCAGTGGTCTTCTACTATCGTTGGTTATTCTGGTATGCATAAATGTTTGAAGGTGTTAGTTTTTATTTTTCTACAAATTGTAGTTCATAAATTCTGCAGGTGAGTGACATTTATATGGTACTTGTATGTTATAGGTCATTCTTCTTATGCCTATGTTCAGTAGTTAATGATTGTTGTTCATTCTCTTGGGTCAACTCACTCTCAGCCCTAACACTTTTTATTTCCTACAACTCAACAGACTCACACACAAAGATAACTCTAAGTCTTGTTGTGTGTGGAATAAACAAAAGATGAAGGAGGAAGAAATATATCTCTCTATTTTTAATAACACCTTTTTCAACTCTATCTCTACACTGTATCATTGATTTAATGATCTCTATTTATACAAAAAATATTACCAACTAACTAAATAATAACAAACTCTAACAAACAACAAAACATAATTAACAAATCAGGGGTCCTGGCCTTAACACTCCCCCATAATTCTGTTTTTCACATTCTCAGACTTTTACATACACTCCACTTCTAGTTACAGACTTTCACTTATCAACTCTGCATATCATCTTATCACTCAGCTCCTTAAATCTTCTCTTCTTCAAAGATTTTGTAAAAATATCTGCAAGATTTACTTCAAACTTGCAGTACTCCAACACTAACTCTTCCTTGTTCACCTTATCGCGAATAAAATGATATCTGGTCTCTATGTGCTTGGTTCTTCCATGGTCAACTGGGTGTTTTGCCAAACTAATTGCAGACTTATTGTCCACAAACAACTTCACAGATTTTACACCTTCATATTTTAGCTCTTTCAGTAACTTCTTTAACCAAATACCTTGACAGGCTCCAAGAGTAGCAGTTATGTACTCTGCCTCACAAGATGATATTGCATCCATCTTCCTTCTTTGAACACCATGAGATTGGTGCTCCCTCATAATAGAAAACATACCTTGCTGTAATATTTCCATCATCTTTATCACCTCTCCAATCCGAGTATGTAAAACCATACAGTTCTGTTTCTCCACTGCTACAATTTGGAAGTAATACTCCAAGGTCTATAGTTTCCTTCACATATTTGAGTATACGTTTTGCAACAATCATGTGTGAACTCAATGGATTCTGCATAAATCTGCTGATTATTCCCACATTGTAGGCTAGATCTGGTCTGGTATTGCAAAAATACCTCATAGATCCCACTATTTGTCTGTACAAAGTTGTATCTATAGGTTTTCCTTCTCCTTTAATTCTCAGACTTAAACCAGTCTCACCGGAGTATCTGCAGTCTCAGCCGGAGTATCTGCAGCATTGCAGTACAACATCCTGAACTTTTTTAATATGTCCTGTGCATATTTGTTCTGATGCATCACAATTCCCTTTTCAGTTCTGCTGAATTCTATCCCTAAAAACTAGGATAGTAACCCCAAATCTGTCATCTCAAAATGCTTCTGCATCACATGTTTGAATCTGTTGATTCCTTCATTATCACTTCCTGTTACTAGGAGATCATCTATATAAAGACAGATGATAATCAGGTCTGGATCTGATTTTCCCTTTACATACACACCATGTTCAAAATTGCACTTTGTAAATCCAATTCCAAGAAAAACACTATCAATCTTCTTGTTCCATGCTCTTGGTGTTTGCTTCAGCCCATACAAAGCTTTCTTAAGTCTGTAGACTTTCTTCTCCTTTCCTGGAACATAGAATCCAGGGGGATGCTCCACATACACCTCCTTAAGTGAGCCATTAAGGAATACAAACTTTACATAAATTGACACAGGTTCCATCCTCTCTGACTTGCAATAGCTACAACAATTCTCACTGTTTCAATTCTTGCCACTGGTGCAAACACTTCCTCATAATCAACTCCATGTTTCTACATAAATCCTCTAGCCACTAATCTGGCCTTATGCTTAACTATCTCTCCTTTTGGATTCTTCTTCACTTTGAAGACCCACTTTACTAAAATTGCTTTCTTGTTGGGTGGCAAATCAACAAGACTCTATGTTTTGTTCTTTTCAATAGAGATTAGCTCCTTTTTCATCACATTTATCCAGTTTTTATTACCTGCATCCTCATCAAAATTTATAGGCTCCGTGTAACACCCTCTGTTACACCTTAATAAATTATAGAAAAATTCATAATTTTTTTTAAAGATATGATTGTTAAAAAGAAACTATCAAAATAAATTACATACATTATTTCTGAAATACATCATAAATATTATTAAAACTTTATAAAGTAATTTTACATTCATCCAAAGAAAATAAACATTATAAGAAAGAGAGGAAACTCCATTGCCTAGAAGCAGTTACTTAACAACATTATTTATTCATTGGAGCACGGTATTCATACCGAGCTCCCTTTCTAGAACGTGCTATATTTATTGCCGAGATTCTTCGATCCTTCCCTCTGAACCATCAATTTAAAACATGTGAAACAAAAACACGGAGAAAGGAGTGAGAAACAGAATATAATATTCTCGCATAAGACATAAGCAACAAAGGGTTTTCATAAACCAATACATAATAATATCAATCACAATCACATACACAATCAATTATGAATACATGAATGTTATGCAATATCTTCATCATAACTTACCTATATATATGGGCCCTTAAATTTTAATTTACACTCGGCCAACCAGGAGTTTACACTGTTCCATAAGTCTGGATAATAATAATATGAACAGCTCAACTGGCATGGAAACACTTAGAGACTAGTCAGATTGAGAAAATTTTTATTGTGAAAGTACGCGACACTAGGGAGCTACCCCAGGTCCCCTGAAGCACCCTTTCACACTCTCTCATCCCAAGGCTCGTAATTAAGCCCCCTCTAATGTATCCTCGATTTCTATAATCCGTCCTCAGACAATATCATTTTATTTCACTTTAATGATTTATGATGCATGAACTACTCGCGTATTTAGTTGGTTAAGGCTTTTAGAAACTCAATTATTAAATCCTTTAAAGGTTTACAATATCATTTCAATAAACTGTACATTTTCTCAATTCTCTGAATTTCTGTCCCACAGAAATAAATTTGATACAGTTTTCAAATCTCACTGAAATTGAGTTTCTAAGCCTTAAACATCTAAAAACTTACTCATATAAAATTTTACATAATTCTTTCTCAAATTGAATCTTAACAAGATCAAATTTAGAAATCTCAATTATTTCCAAATATCTTTAGTTATTAAGTAAAAATAAAATAAAATAATTTTCTTTTGAAAATTTTAATTAAAAGCGAATAATCTTTAAATCATTAACCAAAATTATAAATTTTTTTAATTCAAAATTTAATTATCTCAACTTGTTATAAATTAATTTTCATAAAATATATACTTTCTAAAATAAATACTAATTTTTTTATTCTAAATATAAAAATAATTTCTAAGAAGAAATAAAAGATTTTAAAATATCATCAATCATTTTAAAAGGTAAGAAATTCTTACTGAGTTTTAGTTATCTGTCATGCTCGCTGTATGCTCAAACTCCACATTACAATATCATCAATCAAATATTATCAATCACAGTTAAACATCATCAATCACAAATCAATCATAATCAAATCAATTAAATATTATTAAGACATATCATCATACAAAATTTAATGATTATTAATATAGTTGATTTTTAAGTTCTTTTTGTCCATTCCTCGTATAGGTTTATGTAAATCCATATAATCCAGTCCTTGCATAGGTATAGTTCAGTCCATATGGGTCATAGTGGTCCAAGTCCTTGCATAGGTATAGTCCAGTTCATATAGGTTATAAAAGAACAGGTCCTTGCATAGGTATGTTAGAGTTAGTTACATCAGATATTTAATTTAAAATTTATTAAAAATTTTAAGTTAAAGAGTTAATATTTTAAAATAATAATATTATTATATTTAAAAGGAGTAGGGGACTCCTCCCATTATTCTTATGTCTTTTCATATCATATTCTTATTTCACTCCCTCTTACCTTGAATTGTTACCCAAAAGAGATTTGCTTTGCGCCTCCAATTTCTAGAAATATTAATACCAATCTTATTTCAGTATAGGCATAAGATAAAGATTAAGATTACTACTTAAAACAGAAATGGTAAATTTTGAATAGTGAATAGTGAATAGTGAATAGTAAATCATGAATAGTAACAGTAAATAATAAAACGTGAATAGTAACGGTAAATAGTAAGTCGTGAATAGTAACAGTAAATAGTAAAACATGAATAGTAACGGTAAATAGTAAATTATGAATAGTAATGGTAAATAGTAAAACGTGAATAGTAACGGTAAATAGTAAAACGTGAATAGTAAAGGTAAATAGTAACAGTAATGATCTGTCCTGAACCGGGGTCTAGATATCCGGACTCAAGTCAATCACAAATAGTATGCAAATACTGTACAGAAGACCGGATGTATGAGTATCCGGTGTAAATATCCGTTGTCCTTGTGTAAGGAGAGCGGATTGGGCATTATGGAGATCATTCACACCGACCTAACACGTTGAAGTGGGCGAATGGTGGTGTCACCTGCAAAGATTCTCCGACGCTCAAGTCAGTGATAGTATTCCAAGTCAGGAATGTATTTCAGAGAGTAATCGTTTATAGATTAAGTTCAGAATGCCCCCCTTCATTGATGAAGAGAGTTCATATACCTGATTGGCTCGTTTTACGAGGACTCGTTAGTGGGGAACCACTGACTTCCATTAGCATTATTTTATTGCGCACTTACCAGCATGATTGGGTCAAGTGACTATTTTATACTGAGCATGGAGAGTATAGACTAGGATTAGGGAACAAGTTGACCATCCCCGTGAGTGGAATTTGGCTTGTAGTGCTGGGGATTATTGATCGGTCCCTGTAGCAATGATTCTTGTCTTTTGCATAGTGACGTGTGTGTTATCCGGTGTCATGGTGTTATCCTGAACAACCGGTATAGGGAGAGTGCCTGATACGGAATTACAGTCTGGATGTATACCGATGACATCGGTTACACGTTGATGTCTTGACAAAGACGTTGAAATATGTCTTGCAGATCGGATACCGGTATTGAGACCGGATCATATGTCCCCTAGCTTGTGTAAGGGACTGAGTGGTTGTTCACATAAGCTACTCAACCTGCGAGAGGTCTGAATATCGGTAAGCTTACGCGTATAACAGTTCCTTAGCATTTGTTATTATATTGCAAAGAACCGTTCTTAAGTTAAAAGATCCGGTGTGTTGATGTTGCCACAACGGATTCAGACAAAGATTCGTTATACGAGAATGTCAAGAGTTTATTGTAATTGAAGGCTCTTGAAGTTTGCGTAACGGTTGTAAAGCGTGAATTGCGTCGCATGATTAGACATTAAATGCTTTTAACCACGCGGGTGAGCAATTATTGCGTTTAAGATGGAAATCTCAATAACCGTCGTCTAGGGCTTAATGGGCCTACATTTTTCGAAACTTTTGGGCCTAGTAGATAGGCCTTTCGTCGAACTGCTATTGTTTTGGCGCCCATGAATTTGGAACGGTTGTATCGTTTCACTTGTGAATCAATGCGTTTAGTCGAGAACAACACAACTTCAAGAGTTGGTAACCGAACCTTTTCATTTCTTATAAAAGAAACACTTAGTGGATTTTGGATTCCACTTGTTTCTGATTTCTTAGCAACATTCTGCAAAAATATCGCAAGGAAGTTCGTCGCTTGCTCTACGAGACTTTTTTCAGTCCTCATCTTCATCATCTTCATCTGAGGTAACTATTTCTCTTTCCCCCATTATTCTCGTCTCATTTTGGTCTGCTATTTTTGCTTGAAGAGAATGTGCTTTATTTAGGGGGAGATTAATTTCTCGCAACCCTAACAGTCATGGGGGAAGAATCCTTGTGATTCTTCCTAGGGCTGAGGCATGTCGCTCAGAAAGGGGATCTTACTCACTGTGGAAAGTGACTTTTCCCTTCTCAGAGTCGTCCTCTGATTGTAGTCGCTTTAAAAAATGAAGTGAGTAATGGTTATCACCTTTCTGACGATATGATCTTTTATCGTAGATTAAAGAGTTCGGTCTAGGCGATTCAGATGGCTGCTGGAGAAGGGACTTCCGGAGATAATACCATTCTGAAGACAACAGAAGGTCTTTACAGCGTTGCTGTTTCTAGGTTGAATTGGGAAGAAATTCAGGCTAAATGGCCTTTCTGTTGGGTAGCTAGTGAGTTTAAGAACTTGGCTTCCCATCATGCAAACGAGGATGGACCCCGAATTCAACCAAGGTTCACGCTTCATGTAGAAGAAGAAATGAAGAAGTGGTTTAGGGTATTTGCACCACTTCCTACAGAGCGGATATGCCATGCCGTACCCAATGACCGTTCCGTATACATGCATGACTTCATATTTCATTACTTGGGAGTCTGTTTCCCTTTATCCGAGCTTCAGATGGGTGTGCTGAGGTTTTTAAACTGTGCACCCTCTCAACTTCATCCCAATGGTTGGGGCCTCATCCGTGCTCTGGAGGTCTTGGGTGATCATTTCAACTTCACGCCTACTGTAGCGATGTTATTTTATTACACTCAGGTAGTTCGGAGGGCGAACAAGCAGGGCGGTGTTGGTTTAGTGACACTCCGAACCTTATGTTCCTTTGTGAACTTTGAATCCTACACCGATTCGGCTAAAGTTGACGAAAAATCGTTCAAATCCTACTTTACCCGGATATCTGTTAGGAAGAAGAAACCTGTCTTTTGGAGGGATGAAGAGGGTCTTAATAAATTTCCTCTGAGCTGGACCCATAAGCATTTTCTTTTAAACTCCCAAGCATATTATGCTGATCAATCCGAGCTATCCCCTGAATCGTCGAAAGTGTTGTTCGCACTTGAAGCGCACACTACACGCTCTAAAGTATTTTCGTGTAGGCGTCTTTTAAGTAGTTCAAGCGGAGTCCGGGATGAATATCTATGTAATTCTTGTTTTATTTCTCTTTTTCTCCTTTGTCAAATGTATCGAGTATTTCGTGGTTGTTAATATCTTGTGTTTGTGCATGCAGGTGAGATAGAACAAGAATCTCCGGAGATGAATAAGTTAAAGGGATTTAAAGCGGCAGGTAAATCCATAGCCCAAGAAAATGAAATTCAGGCCAAGCACTCCGCAAAGGATCATCCTGAATTGATCATCCTGACTTCGGATGTTGAAGGGGAGATTCCGCTGGTGGAGGGCGGTTCAACCGGTGTTGGCGCAGCTACGGGTCAGCCCCCAATAACTGAGAGGAGGAGAAAAATCAAGAATGATTCTTTCGGGGGTCCGTCGAAGAAACGTAAAACTCCAAAAGGTAAGGTTGTAGAAACCTCGGATGCAGCTGATGTTTCCTCCAGACTCCATAAGGGGATTGCTGCCGGGGTTCCTAGGCCTAATCCGATCTCCTACCCAACAACTTCATTCCTTACCCCCTTCCTCTCATATCGGGGAACAACCCCAGCGATTCTTCCTCAACCAATGTATGAACTCCGGCCCACGCTTAACACTAAAGAAATCAAGGAAGCGTGTGAGGCCGGAAAATGGCAGTTAGTAGAACTGACTGGAATGCTTCACTCGTTCAGTTTGTTAGCTGACAATGTTGATAAGGTTGATGAGCTGAGTGATAAATTAGAACAGCTCAACCTCTCGTCAGGGAAGGATAAAGCCACTATAAAATTAATGGAAGACCGTCTTGCCAAGTCTAAAGAGTTCGGGGATATTATGAACAGAGAGAACCTTAAGCTTAAAGGTATTCTTAAAGACTTGGAAGATAAATTGGCAGAGAGGGAGGAAACGCTTAACAAATCAAAGGAAGAACTCCGTAGCAGCCAGGCTAAGCAGGTTGAGCTCGAGGATAAGAGCAAAGTTGCTGCTGAGGAGTGGTCCCGAAAGGAGAAGTGGCTCCTTCTTGAGATCGAGGGACTGAAGGCTGGGAGAACGGAATATGGAGGATCGAGTGGGGAGCTATCGAGGTTGCGGGAAGAACTGGCTATAGTGAAAGCTGAGAAGCAGGAAGCTATTGATATATGCAACGAGGCGGTTGAAGAATCCTTCGGCCTAGCTATACGCCAAGTTTTCTACCGCAACCCCACTGTGAAACTTAGCCTCTATGGAATGGATCCGTTCTATGAATTCCATGGAGGAAAGTTGGTCACCGTGGTTGATGGTCGTCATGAAGATCCTCCGACGTCCTTGTACGGTTTGCCTCCTCTTCCTGAGGGTCAAACTATGGGTCCAGATTACGTTCTTCCTACGTTTGAGGTCACCTCGTCTGTGGAAGGAACTGAGGCTCCCGGAGGGGGAATTCCTGAGGAAATCCCAAAGGAAGGGACACAAGAGCCTGGAGCTGAGGAAGCACAAAAAGATGAAGAGCAAATTCCTCCTCCGTAGTCTTGTTTTTATTTATATGTAAAGTTGTGTTTCGGGATAAACTCCGGTTTTGTAATTTCGTTTTTCATGAATAAAATTCATTTAATAAATTTGTCTCCAACATTTCATGCATATATGTCATTTAAGTCGTTGTTAATCCGTTCTATATGATTAACCTTGTGGTCGAACTAAAATAATTGCCTCGGAAGATTAAACAACAAATGAATTTAGAACTGAGAAATATATACATGTCCCCAAGTGTGTGTTAAGAAAAGGGTGCCTGTCTTTAGGGCATGATCCTTAATTCTTTTGGGGAAAGGAGGAGCCGATCCGTTGTTTAGTAAAATAGTGTAACAGGACGGATGACTGTTCTTAATCCGTGTTATTCTCACTGGAGAGAACAATGTCGTCCATTGTAAGAATATTGTTCCAAGTTTGGGGAACTGCAAAGGTGTAAGAAAGTGGTGTTTGAGTCTTCCATCATAAGGATGATGATGGGAGTTTGTTTACGCCAGGAGTTACGTCATTGTACCACAGAGTAGGTGATAAAGAGTATCCGTCCTGGGAGAATACCACTTGAGAGCGAAAGCGCGGATTAACTTTCAAAATCTTCCATCATAAGAATGATGATGGGGATTGTTCGTACCAGGAGTTACATCATCGAATCACAGAATAGGTGATTGAGATCATCCGTCCTGGGAAAGTATACAACGCCAGGAGTTACATCGTCAGATCACATAATAGGTGATTGAGATCATCCGTCCTGGGGATGTGTACGGCGCCAGGAGTTACATCGTCAGATCACAGAATAGGTGATTGAGATCATCCGTCTTGGAAAAGTTCACATCGTCAGGAGTTACATCGTCAGATCACATAATAGATGATTGAGATCATCCGTCCTGGGGACGTTTTTTCAATCGCAGGAGTACGGATTGAGATGAATGATTCTCAATCGTACGGATTGAGTGTTCAATTTTCATATCCGAAATCGGATTTCAGTAGTACTCTACTTAGCCCCCTAGCTTATGTGAGGAATTAGTAGATTTGCTCATATAAGCTATACCGATCCTAATATGTCTAGATTTCAGAATTGTACTGTTGTGTAAATATCCGCTCTTGGAGCAAGGTTCCGTTATGATGAAACTCTTGAGGGCGGATTCGAACAATGAGAGTCTCAGAAGTTTATTGAATTTTGTAACCCTTCGTATTCGAGTAATGGTGGCCACGTTTCTCATGATTGGACATTTAATGCCTTTACTCACGTAGGCGAGCCATTATTGCGTTAAATGCGCATGTCTTAATAACCGTCACACAGGAACTTGGTGGGCCTAGAATTTGGATTTAATAGGCCCATTTAGAAGGCTCTGTGACGAAACGATGGCATTTTCGCGCCTTTGGGTTCAAAACGACTATTTTGATCCACCAAAACGGAGAGTCGTTTGAGAGTAAACGACAGGTTGCTTGAATCGGTATTTGAGAGCTTTCATGCCCTGAAAAAGACATATTTGGCAATTTCAGTAATCACTTCTTTTTGCTCCATTGACGAACCCCTGCAAAAGTTTCGAGAAGACCTTCGTGTTTGCCTCTGTGAATTTTGATTCACTATCCTCCTTCATCCTTAGGTAACCATTTTCCTTCAACTTTTCGTGTCTTCTTTCAGTATCTGTAAATGTCTAGGAGAGGTTTTAGCTTCAGTGGTGTTAGCCCTAGGGGAAGAGGAGGAAAGGCCTTAACTCAAAACCCCTCAGTTCGTGGTGGGAGGATCCCAGTGATCTTCCAATCGAAGCCACTATACTCGAAGAGGGAGGTGTCGCCGTATCAAAGGCGAAGGGTGATAATACCCTCTTCGGAATCCTCCTCTAGTGAGAGTGCTGAGAGTGCTGATTTATACCTCTCTGACGATGTGGATTTTTACCGCAGCGTGAAAGCTTTTACAATGGCAGTAAAGAAGACAACTGGAGGAAGAACATCTGGTGGGGAAGCACCCTTTCAACAATACATAATGAAGACAGCTTCAGGATTGTGCAATGTAGTTGCACACCGGATTGATTGGGTGAAATTCCAACAGAAGCGTCCATTCAGCTGGGTGGCTGAGGAATTTCGTGAAACACCGTCCATTCACGCTCGGGAGGACAGAGCAGAATTAGAGCCGCGCTTTACAGTCTTCAAGAAGGAGGAGTGCAGGTTTCAATTTATGGTGTTTGCTCCGCTTCCAACAGAACGGATATGTCATACACCGGACGAAAGGTCCATATATATATGTATGACTTTCTGTTTCTGAATCTAGGTATGCGCTTCCCCTTCACGAAGTTTCAGATGGGGGTTCTGAGATTTTTGGACTGCGCCCCTTCGCAGCTTCACCCCAACGGATGGGGGTTGGTCCGTTCTCTTGAAGTGCTTGGGGAGCACTTCAACTTTAAACCGACGGTGGCTATGCTCTTCTATTTCTCCCAAGTGGTCCGTCGTGCAAATAAGGAGAAGGGGGGAGTGAGTTTGATAACCCTCCGGACTCTCTCCAAGATCATCAACTTTGAGTCTTACACTGACTCCGCCAAAGTTGATGGTCATTCTTTTAAATCTTACTTTACGAAGATGAGTGTCCAGCCTAACGAACTAGTTTTTTGGTTAACTGAAGATGGGATTCCGAAATTTCCTGTAGCCTGGACGCATGAGCATTTCTTATTAACCTCCCAGGCGTATTACACTGAGGAAGATGAATTGAGCCCATCTTCGGTTTGTGTTCTTTCCGCTCTTCAGTCATATACCGCCTCGCATAAATTTTTCTCCTGCAGGCGTTTGCTAGGGTCAAAGTCTACCCGCGAGGAATATTTACGTAACTTTCCTGCCATTTTTCATGCTTTTATATATCATGCTTCGAAATCTTCGATCTCTAATTGTGTTATTTGGTTTTGCAGTTGAAATCGAGACGAAGTCACCAAAGATGAATAAGTTGAAAGGGCTTAAAGCTGGAGAGAGCTCCGTTGCGGCTGAAAATGACATTCAGGCAAAACGGAATTCTAAGAAGGCTACCGCTGAGACCATAATACTGACTTCGTCTGCTGGTGACGATATTCCCTTGCTAGAGGGCGGATCTGAGAAACCAACCCCTGAGGTTGCGGTTGTGAAGGTCGGAGAGAGAAGGAAAAAGACAAAACGTGATTCCTCCAAGACCTCAGAACCTCAACCTTCTCCCAAGAAACCAAAAACTTCGAAAGGGGCTGCTGATCTGGAGCCTTCTAAGGGAAAAAAAGTGGAAGGGCACACTCCGGATGCCCCAGGCAACGTGATTACTTTTGGTACAAAACCAATAACAACTTACTTTGCACCTAAAGCTCCCTGCCCTCCTGAAGGTAATTCCGGTCTTGCTCAATACCTTGTATATGAGGGTTCTGTTCCTGAGAGCGTTCCTGAATCTCCGTACAAGCTGAAGCCTTCATTGGAGAGCGGAGAAGTAATCAAAGCTTGCGATGCCGGACAGACGCACTTGGCAGAGTTATCCAGTCTTCTGAAGTCGGTTCGCAAGCTTTCAGAAGACAATGAAAGGCTCAGTTCATTGGTTGGCAAGGTTAACGACCTTAGCATTGCTGCTGCTAAGGATAAGGCAAACATCCTCCGTTTAGAAAGTAGATTAGAGGCTTCCAAAGATGAAGGATATAAGAAGGATGAGGAAATTGCCAGACTGAAGTATCTTACCAAGGAGCTGGAAGTCCAAGTACTTGACCAGAAGAAAATCAATTCCGACCTCCATGCCAGCCTTTGTACGGAGAATGAACGTTCTTCAAAGCTGGGAGAAGAGCTGAAGGAGGCTAAGATTGTCTACTCTCAAGGAGCAGAAGATTGGTCGCGTAAGGAGAAAGAGCTGCTCTTAAAGTTGGCGGATTCGACTGACGAAGTCAAAACCTTGAAAGCAGAATTGGCTGAGGCTGTAGATATGTGTGATCAAGCAGTCAAGGAATCTTTCGGGTTGGCAGTTCGTCAAGTTCAATATCGGAATCCCAAGGTGGCACTTAATTTGAATGGTATGGATCCATTCTATGAGTTTCACCAAGGGAAACTGGTGGCCATTGTTAAAGACCGTCATGAGGATCCGCCTAACACCCCATACAAGTTTGCTCCTTTACCTGCAGGCCAATCAATGGGACCTTCTCTCCTGAAGCTTAGAAGTACAGGAACAAGCTCTAGCGTTAATGAAGGCAAGATCGGAGATAAAGGCAAAGGGAAGGAAGGAGATACAAGTCAGAAGAAATAATGCCTTCCCTGTCTTTGTCTTTATTGATTCAAATTCGCTGTGTTCCAGGATCAGCTCCGGATTACTAAACGAATTTCTTCATGTAATCTTCCATTTGATCAATAAAAGAACCATTTGCCTTTATATGCTTATTTAGTTGAAAATAACTTTAATAGAAGGATTGCATGTGTATTGAATCATTCTGGATTTTTATATGCGGGATGAAGAACGGATAGGGACATATAACTATCATTTTTCATGTATAGGCGTTTTGATAGCCAAAGACTTGATTTGACAGAAAAGATAGAGTATCTTTTGTCAAGTATGAATAATTTGATATAAAAGCCTGGTAGAAAGCGTGTCTTGCTTCTTGAAAATCAGGCCTTTTGGTCGTAAATATCATAATAGGGATCGCCGTTGTGATTGAACATGTTATTGTCATGAGAACGGCTTGTAATGTTAATCTTGAGGGGAAATAATTGTGAGAACGTTTCACTAAGAGTTCATTCCTCAAGATATTCATTAAACTGTTGATACTATCCCCCAGTATTATTGGGTGATCAGTACTTTGAACAAATTCTGAGTGATACTTTCACGTGAGAGTTCTTAAGAGTGAGGACTTCGAGTAGAAATTACTCTATTTGATAATTCCGAATGTAAATATTTCCGACTGAAAGGTTTCGGGTGAATATGCCTCAGATTGTGGCGTACCCGAATGAATTGTTTTTGGGTCAGAGTTCATGAGTCAGGTTTCAATTGAGCATTTCTGACTGAAGAATTGATGATTCAGAATTTAAAGCTATAAAATTTCCAAATAAGGAACTTCAAAAGAGAGTATTAATTTGGAGTTCAGTATAACTTACTTGAATTTGGAGTTTGGTTTAACCCTACAATCCACTCCTTTAATCGGTCTTTGGTTTTACCCATTGATGATTCTTCACCAACGTTCGGTCAATCCTACTAGTCATACTCAGAGTTTGGTTTAATCCTACAATCCGAGCCTTCAACACGGTGTTCAAATCAGGGCTAATCCTGAACCTACTGCGCCCGTTACTTGGGGTTCAGCGTGGTCTTGAAGAAGAACCAGCTTACTGCGCCCAAGCCTTCAATACGGTGTTGGGTTTTACCCTTTTACCGTTCTTGGAATGGGGTTCGGTTCAATCCTACAACCCATTTCCTGAGGTTCGGTTTAATCCTACAGCCCAGGTCTTCACCGGTGTTCAGCCAAACTTACTAACCGTACCCAGAGTTCGGTTTAATCCTACAATCCGGGCCTTCAGTTTCTTACACATACTCGAGGAGTTACATCGTCAATTACGTAATGGGTAATTTAGATCATCCGTCCTGAGTATGCTCTTGTACGCTGCACATATTCGAGGAGTTACATCGTCAACTACAGAATAGGTAGTTGAGATCATCCGTCCTGAATATGCTTCTGTACGCCGGATAAACTGAAAATCACAGCATAAGAAAAACTCGAAAAGAGTTAAATTGTTGTATGAGATTCTTATTAAATAAAAAATAAGAATTTTAATGAAAGCATAGCTGGGAAAATAATTTCTCCAGTATTCAGTTTAAAATGAGGATAGGAAAGTATGTATCGTTCCAGCAGCTAGCTATAATACATGCGCAAGTTTTGGGTGTTCCACTTATTTCGGATTGGAGTGCCATCAAGGTTCTCAAGGCGGTAAGAGCCTTTGCCAGCAACCTCGGATACCCTGTATGGGCCTTCCCAGTTTGGGGCTAGTTTGCCTTGATGAGTGAATTTGTTCCCTACACTTGCTTTCCTCAAAACCAAATCTCCGACGTTGAAAGTCCTTGATTGAACTCGTTTGTTGTATCGGAGAGCAACTTTGGCTTTGATAGCCTGATCTCTGATGAATGCATCTTCTCTGAGTTCTTGTATGACATCCATTTCTGACGCCAAGTTCGCGTTATTGTTCTCTTCAGAGAAGTATTTGACCCTTGTGGAAGCAATTTGCAATTCCACGGGTATCATTGCCTCTACCCCGTATGTGAGGCGATATGGGGATTCATTGGTAGAAGAATGAGGCGTTGTCCGATATGCCCACAGGACGTGACACAAATGGTCTGTCCATCCGCCCTTGGCTTCACCAAGGCGTTTCTTTAGTCCTTTCAACACCTCCCTGTTGGCCACTTCAGCTTGGCCGTTGGTTTGGTGATGTTCGAAGGATGAGAATATTTGGGTTATTCCTAACCCTTCGAGTAAATCTGTGAATTTTCTATCCGTGAATTGGGTGCCATTATCTGTGACAACTCGTGCTGTGACCCCGAATCGTGTTATAATGTTTTCATACATGAAACGACGAGTTCGGGCTGAAGTAATATGTACCACCGGCTCTGCTTCTATCCACTTAGTGAAATAATCGACCCCTACAATGAGATATTTGATGCCCCTAGGAGCAGTTGGAAAGGGGCCCAGAATATCCAATCCCTATTGGTAGAAGGGCCATGGAACAGCGGATGTGAAGAGTTCTTCTGCTGGTGTGTGATGAAGATTAGAGAATTTTTGGCAAGCGTCGCATTTTTTAACGAAGTCAATGGAGTCTTGCTTCATCGTAGGCCACCAGTATCCAGCCCTGAGGATCTTTCGCATTAAACTTCTTCCTCCGGCGTGGTGTCCACATTGTCCTTCATGCACTTCCTCCATCCCGTCTTGCACTTCATTCTCTTTAAGACAAATCAAGTAAGGCACGGAGAGCGCCCTTCTGTAAAGATTACCATCGATCATGGTGAAATATGGTAATTCCCTCCTTATCTTTGTCTTTTCCTTCTCATCCGTAGGCAGCTGCCCATCAGCCAAATAATGGATGTAGGGGGCCATCCATGTGTCTCCATAAAAGGAGCTAGTCATTATGGCATTTAGAGAAGGGAAAAGAGGAATGCTGGGCGACGTTAGTGTGCTTTGAACCAGTGTAGTGGTGCTACCTAGTCGTTTGGTGCTTGCTAATCTGGAGAGTATATCCGCTCTAGTATTCTCTTCGCGTGGAACATGTTTGAATTCCATTTTTGAGAATTTCTCTCTCAACTCCTTGACACAGTTTAAGTATAATTGGAGTTGAGGTTCGCGAGCCTGATAATCTCCCAGGATCTGTGAAATCACCAGTTGTGAGTCACTGCAGAGCGTCGCCTCAGAGGCTCCGATGTCAATTACAGCTCTCAGTCCGGCCAAACAAGCTTCCTATTCAGCTTGGTTGTTGGATGTTTTGAAATTAAAGCGAAGGGAGATTTCCAGGTACACTCCGTCATCACTTTCAAGGACTACACCTGCTCCAGAGCCCCTTTGGTTCGATGAACCATCAACGTAAATAGTCCAATGGACACGAGGGGTATCTGGATCCGTCCCTGTCATTTCCACAATAAAATCAGCCAGGACTTGAGCTTTAATAGCGCTTCGAGGTTCATAGGATATATCAAACTCAGAGAGTTGAATAGACCACTTGATCATCCTCCCAGCGAGATCGGGCTTGATTAATACAGAGCGGAGTGGTAAATTCGTTCTTACTATGATTGGATGGGCGTGAAAGTACGGACGCAGCCGTCGAGAGGCCCAAACAACAGCGAGGGCGGCCTTCTCGATTTTTTGATACCGGATCTCAGCACCTTGTAAGGTTTTGCTAGTGAAATAGACCGGTCTCTGTCCATCGGGAGTTTCTTTTATCAAGGCAACGCCCAAAGCTTCATCTGAAATAGCCAAGTATAGGATGAATGTGTCTTCGGGGTCAGGCTTTGTGAGAATGGGAGGTTTAGACAACACCTCCTTAAGCTCTTGGAATGCTTTCTCTTGTTCCTGTCCCCACTCGAATTTCTTGGACTTTTTCAGTATTTTATACAAGGGGAGTGACCTGTGAGCCATTTTTGGCATGAACCGTGCCAAAGCTGCTACTTTGCCATTCAGGGATTGGACTTCTCTCAGATCCTTTGGACTCTGCATGTCTAGAATCGTTTGGCACTTCCCTGGATTGGCTTCAATACCGCGTTGGGTTAACATGAAACCCAAGAACTTCCCAGCAGGGACAGCGAAAGTGCATTTCATTGGGTTTAGCCTCATGTTAAATTCTTTCAAGCGGGTAAATACTTGGCGTAGGTCTTCAATATGATCGCCTCCCACCGGTGTCTTGGCTATTATGTCATCAATGTACACTTCAACAAGTTTGGTGTGCATACCCTCAAAAACCTTGTTGATCATGCGCTGATATGTGGCCCCAGCATTTTTCAGGCCAAAGGGCATAACTGTATAACAAAAGACACCACGATCATTGATGAAAGCTGTCTTATCTTGATCCTCTTCGCACATCGGAATCTGGTTGTAACCCGAATAAGCATCCATGAAACTCAGGTATTGATAACCAGAGGAGTCATCTACCATCCGATCTATATTAGGAAGAGGATAAGGATCCTTTGGACAGCAGCGGTTGAGGTCCACATAGTCAATGCACATTCTCCATTTACCATTGGATTTACGGACCATCACCACATTTGATAGCCAAGAGGAATAACGGATTTCCTTGATAAATCCGGCCTTCAGCAATTCCTCAGTTTGCTGGCAAGCTGCCTTCTGTTTCTCTGGTCCCAATCTTCTTTTCTTTTGGGCAACCGGTCTCGTCTCTGGATAGACGGATAATTTATGACAGCAGAAAGCAGGGTCTATGCCAGGCATATCGGCTGCAGTCCATGCAAAGAGGTCTTTAAATTCTTGCAGGAGCATCAGTAGTCGCTGCTCCATTTCTGTATCTAGCTTGTCATTAATATGGGTGATCTTTTCTGGAGAATCTCCCAAGACGATGTCCCTGGAATCCCCATCCGGTGTGGGCTTTAATGGGTTGGACGGATCAATGTTCAAATCCGCCCTAGGGTCCAGGTCGACAAGGCTTACAGATCCAGTGGCGGCTCCAGAATCATTGAGCTTCCTCTTTTTATTGGAGGCTTCCAGCGTTGTCATGTTGAGGCTTAGGTTGTAGCAGTACCTAGCCATCTCTTGATCACCTCGGATAGATGAAACAGCATTATCCTTATCAATAAACTTGACAAGGAGATGTGGAGTTGATACAACTGCCTCCATGGCATTTAACGTAGGACGACCTATGATGCCATTAAATGGTGATTTAACATCGATCACCAACACTCAAGATTTAACCGTTCTGGCCCCTGGTTCGCCTTCAAACGAAGTAAGGGTGTCAAGGTACCCCTTCGTTGATTGCTTTGCTCCATTGAAAGCTGTTAGTTCCTGCGTATAAGGCTGTAAGTCTGAGTCTTTAAAACCCATTCTTTCAAAGCAATTATAAAAAATAACATCGCAGGAACTTCCCTGGTCAACAAGGATTCTTCGGACGTCCTTGTTGGCTATTACTGCAGTGATGACCACAGCATCGTCACCACCAGGAACGGTTGGGCCAAAATCCTCATCGGAGAAAGAGATTATTGGAGCTTCAACCCCACCTCTGTAAGGGCGATTGTCTTTGACTTTCCCTTGCACTGACAGAATCATTCTATGATGATTCTTACGGGCTGTAGTTGAAGCTCCTCCTCTAGCGAATCCTCCAGCAATCATGTCAATGACTTCACATCGGCCTTGACGCTGTTGCTGAGGCATGCTATCTTTATGTGCTATTTTATCAGTCATCACACCCTTTTGTTTCTCCGAAGCAGAGAATTTTCTAACCGGATTACGGTTATTGTCATCCCCGTCGTCTGGATCCCTTTCTCTTTTCTCATTCCGCTCTACCCTGTCAAAGGATTTCTCTTTGAACAGGTATTGCTTTAATTTGCCTTCTCTAATTAGCGTCTCAACCGCGTTCTTTAGAGCTTGGCATTCATAAGTGGAATGACCATTCTGTTCATGAAAATCACAATACTTACGGGGATTTCCTGGTCTTTTCATAGGGGCTGGTCTTCTAACGCCATAGATGCTAAAAGCTGGCCATCCGACCTCTCTCAAAATCTGAGATGGCTTGGCAGATAGTCGTGCATAATGGCTGAAGGAATTAACCTGCCTTTCTCGAGGTCGAGGAGAGTGGTTATTAACTTCAGGATTGGTGAATGGCCTCTCCATGCGTTCTGACCTCGTTTTCTCCTTACCCTTCTGAGTTTGGGAAGGTGGTGTTGATGGCTTTTTCTTTGCAGCTATAGCTTCTAAGTGCATCTCTATACTCACGTACTTTGAGGCTTTTTTCCTGAACTCCTCAAACGTTACTGGAGGGCTCTTTGCTAATGAGAGAGCAAAAGCTGATCCTGGCTGCAATGCCTCAATGACGATATGCAGCTTAATGGACTCTGTGAGGTTAGGAACCAGGGAAGCTTCCTTGTAGAACCTCTTCAGGAAATCTTTTAAGCCTTCGTTTTCGCCTTGTTTAATCTGAGCCAGGGTATGAGATGTCCTGGGCACATCTCTAGAGATGACAAAGTGAGTTTCAAAAATAGCTGCCATTTCAGCCCAAGAATCTATAGATCCGGAAAGTAGACCTTTAAACCAACCGAGGGCCTCTTCTGATAATGTCCGTGGGAACATTCGACACATTACATCCTCATCAGCCCCCAAGTACATGGCTTCAAATACGTAAGCATCAAGGTGCTTGGTAGGATCGGTTTCGCCATTGTATTTTCCAATGGAAAATGGCTGAGTAGTTTGAAGGTGCTTGGGGATGTGGATGCTCATGAGTCTCCTTGAAAAAGGAACTTGTAACTTGTAAGTTATTGGGGGTGCTGTCGTTGACTCCCTCTTCCTTCGGGAAGCTTCAATTTCAGAGTCATGAGTCTGTTCTCTTCCCTCAAACGTAGGGATGTTCGAGTATTGGAGAGTGGTAGACTTTTCTCCGTCGGTTGTATGGGGAGTGTTTCGTGTGCGAGATGATTCTTTATCCTCGCTTTGCCTTCTTTCTCTTCGCAATTCAGCGAGTTCCCTCTGAAGTTGACTGATCAGCTCATCACGAGGATCAGGATTAGACACTGTTACTATCTTCTTGGAGCTGCCCCCATGAGAATCAAAGTTGAGCTTCCTGAAGACGTTGGGGTTGGTTCTGCCTTCAGGTTGATTCTCCACGAAATCTTGTACTTCGCCTTCCATCGAGGATTACTTGTTCTTTCAATGGGTATGGGAATAACTTTATCGGGTCCCACCGGGCATGCCAATGATCTGTCCTGAACCGGGGTCTAGATATTCGGACTCAAGTCAATCATAAATAGTATGCAAATACTGTGCAGAAGACCGGATGTATGAGTATCCGGTGTAAATATCCGTTGTCCTTGTGTGAGGAGGGCGGATTGGGCATTCTGGAGATCCTTCACACCGACCTAACGCGTTGAAGTGGGCGAATGGTGGTGTCACCTGCAAAGATTCTCTGACGCTCAAGTCAGTGATAGTATTCCAAGTCAGGAATATATTTCAGAGAGTAATCGTTTATAGATTAAGTTCAGAATGCCCCCCTTCATTGATGAAGAGAGTTCATATACCTGATTGGCTCGTTTTACGAGGACTCATTAGTGGGGAACCACTGACTTCCATTAGCATTATTTTATTGCGCACTTACCAGCATGATTGGGTCAAATGACTATTTTATACTGAGCATGGAGAGTATAGACTAGGATTAGGGAACAAGTTGACCATCCCCGTGAGCGGAATTTGGCTTGTAGTGCTGGGGATTATTGATCGGTCCCTGTAGCAATGATTCTTGTCTTTTGCATAGTGACGCGTGTGTTATCCGGTGTCATGGTGTTATCCTGAACAACCGGTATAGGGAGAGCGCCTGATACGGAATTACAGTCCGGATGTATACCGATGACACCGGTTACACGTTGATGTCTTGACAAAGACGTTGAAATATGTCTTGCAGATCGGATACTGGTATTGAGACCGGATCAAGTAAATAGTAATTTACTATTTGAATAGTAATTTACTATTGAAATAGTAATTTACTATACAGAATAGTAACTTAAAATAATATTATTTCCAGTATAATAATAGATTTCTAAAAACGATATAAAAATAATCCTAAAAAATATAAAAGTGAGGTATTCGTACCTTAGAATTTTAGCAGAACCTTATTCCAAAAGAAATTTACTTCTCTCTCTCACTTCCACCACTATCTCACGAGCACTACTATATTAAGAAAATTTAATCTGAAATTGTGAATTCTAAAGAAGAATTCCTTCGGTATTTATAGGAAAAAATTTACTATACATTCCATTATTTTAATATAAAAGTACTGTGCATTTTTGAATTTTTTATTCCAGGTTACTGTGCATCTTTTGAAAATTTCGTACATGCACAGTGTTTTGCATAGTAACTGTCGGCAGAATTATTAAGCCAAATAGTAACCTTTCACTCGGTATATTTTAAATATTCAAAATCAATCCTTTTTGAAATTTAGCGATATTATATCAGTCCTCACTAATTTTATAATAACTAATATAAAGTTCAAATTTTAAAAATCTAGAATTTTCTGTTAATAAAAATTTATTGATACGTTTCCAATTTTTTAACGATAGGAAAAAATCAAGATTTTTCTCAAACCGATAATTTTTAGATAAGTCTACTTGAAATAGATTTTAGAAAATTTTCTTATAATTTAACTTCACTTTCTTATAAATATTTTTAATTTTAAGTCACTTATATGAATTTAAAATTATTTAAAATATATTATTTTATTAAAAAATTCAAAAATTCTGAAAAGATTCCAAAAAATCATAAATAATACGTAGATTAAAAAGTTCTAAAGAGCCATAATCTAATTCCTTCAAAATTTTAATATAAAAATAAAAATAGGGGTGTTACACTCTGCATCAACAAATAAGGCAAAATGTACCAAGTCTCCTTCTGTACTTATATCAGCATCTGAAAATACTTGATAGTCTCCCATACTTCTGGGTTCACTTCTCACCCTTTGAGATCTTCTGAGTCCTTGGTCTACTCTTGGTGATATATTTTTCTCTGCAGATTCAAAATTATTAAAATCTATAATAGCTTTAACAGAGTTTGGGTCTTCTCTATCTGAATCTGGTCTACATGGGTCTGGGTCTGCTTTCTCATCAATCACAACATCTTTACTGATCACTACCTATTTTGTTTTCATATTGAACAATTTATAGCCTCCAATTGAGTGATACCCAAGCAGTATCAACTGCTCTCCTTTATCATCTAGCTTTTGCCTCAACTGGTCTGGTATATGACTATAACAGACTGAACCAAAAATCTTCAAATGACTGAGGTCTGGCTTCTGGCCACTCCACACTTCCTCTAGCGTTAGACCCTTCAGTCCCCCAGTGGGGCATCTATTAATAAAATAGGTTGTTGTTGATACAACTTTACTCTATAGGTAATAAGGGAAAGACTTACTCTTGAACATGCACCTTACCATAGTCAGAATACTCCTGTTCTTCCTCTCAACTGCTCCATTATGTTGGGGTGTATATGGAGGACAGATCTCATGCATTATGCCTATTTCCTCATAGAATTCATGAAACAGACTTGAGGTGTATTCACCTCCACCATCTGTTCTGACGGTCTATATCAACTGTTCAGTAGCTCTCTCAACTCTAGCTTTGAATTTTTTAAATACTTCAAACACTTTACTTTTCTTCTTTATTATATATACCCACAACTTTATAGAAAAATCATCAATAAAAGACACAAAATACCTATTTCCTCCAATTAACTCGGGCTGAAATGGTCCACATACATCTAAGTAAATCACCTCTAATTTTTGCTTAGTTTTCACCTGGGTTTGTCTCTTAAACCCACTTATGGTCTGTTTGCACTCCAAACATTCTCTACACCTTTTTGCTGGTAGCTTTAGATGTGGCACTCCATTTACAGACTTATGCATCTGACCCAGGTCCTTAAAATTAAAATGGCCCAGTTTATAATGCCATAGCCATTCCTTCTCTAAATCTGTTACAACCAAGCACCTGTGTTTCAACACATTAATTTCTACCTTGAAAGTTCTATTTTTGGATAATGGGGATTTTATAATCAGTCTTCTCTTGTTGTCATACACTTTTATCCCCTTATTCTCCATTTTTATCACATACCCTTTTTCCAGCAACTAGCCTAGACTTAACAGATTGCACTTCATCCCTGGAAAATATAGCACTCCTTCAATAAAAGATTGCTCTCCATCTTTTCTAAGGATCATTATCTTGCCAACTCCTTCAACAGTAAGTGTGCTATCATCTGCGAATTTCACTTTGCTCTTCATAGATTCATCAAGACTCACAAACCAGTTTCTCTTTCCTGTCATATGTGTTGAGCATTCTGTGTCCAGGTACCACTGATAACTATTATCTCTCACTGCAGCAGTTGTCACCATTAATAGCACATCTTGAGTCTGTTCCACCTTCTTGTGCCAATTTTTACCTCATCACTCTGGTCTTTCTCCTTGCTCCAGTACTCATCAAAATGCCCTTTCTTGCCACAATTAAAGCACTCAATATTTCTTTTATCAAATCTTTTCTTACCTTTTCTACCTCTTGAGCCACTTGCACCTCCTCTTTTCTTCTGACAACCTCCATGGTTCTGCTTAGATTTTTCTTAAGAGAATTTTCTCTTCTATTAAAATTCTTCCACTTACCTCTGCCTCTATTTCGTCGACTGCTTTCTTCAGTCTCTTTTCTTGATTGTTGTTAAGCTTGTAATGCTTGCTTAGAGGTCTTTTCACCATCTCTCTCACTCAGTCTCTGCTAGGGATGGAAATATGGGTTAGGCCCGCGGGCTGGCCTGTTTAGCCCGTTAAAATGGGCTGGGCCGGACCAAACTTTAAGGCCTGTTTTCCTGAATAGGCCTGGCCCGTTTTGGCCCGTAGGCCCGGCCCAGCGGGCCTTTATTAAAATGTATATTAATATATTATATGTATAATATTAATACTTAGTTGGTTGAAATTTTAATTATTTGTATTTATTGTTTTCATTTAATGAAATAAATTAGATTAATTATAAAAACTTTACTTTAGAAAGGTGAAATCTAATTTTTATTTCTAATTTTCTTAAAAAATATTTATAAATTATTTAAATTTAAAATAAAAAATAGTTTGTATAATTATATTAAAGAAATAGGTTGGCCCGTGGGCCATAAAGAAAATGGGCCGAGTCAATGTTTTTGGCCTGTTTTCTTATTATGGCCCGGTCCGTATTTGGACGGGCCTATATGGGCTTTAGCCTGGCCCGGCCCATAGGCCCGTTTTGCCACCCCTAGTCTCTGCTCATGTGCTTCCAAGGATCCTTGAAGCTCGTCCACCGTCATTCTTTCCAGATTCTTGGATTCCTCGATTGCCACCACTATATGATCAAATCTGCAGTCAAACTTCTTAAGATCTTCCCGACCAAATATTGATTGGTTAAAGATTCCCCACAAGACTTCATTGAGTTAGCAAGAGTTTCTATTCGGTTAAAGAAAGTACCAATGCTCTCATTGGTTTCCATGCGCAGCATCTCAAACTGCCTTCTCAGAGTCTGTAGCCTCACTTTCTTGACCCTCTCTGCACCTACATAGGCTCTTTGAAGAGTGTCTCATGCTTCTTTCGCAGACTCTGCTCTTGCAATCTTCTCAAAATTCGAGTCATCCACACACTACTAGATTATGAACATGGCTTTACAGTCTTTCTTTTTCAAATCTTTAATCATTTGTTTCTTCTCCTCACTTGTTTTCTCCGTTAGCTTTTCAACTCCATTTTCCATAATATCCCACAAATCTTGAAAGCCAAATAATGTCTTCATTTGCACATACCACCTATCGAAATTCCTTTTGTAAGAATGGAGAGATTTGCAGGAAAATATCCATTGTTTTCCATGGTTTAATTGCTGCACAGGTCCCCCTCACACTGAGCTCTTGATACCACTGTTGGGCCAACTCACTCTCAGCCCTAACACTTCTTATTCCTATTTGTTTGGTGTTACAAGTCTCTTAAGACTTACAACTCAACAAAACACAAAGATGACTAAGTCTTTTGGACTCTAAGTCTTGTTATGTGCGAAAGAAACAAAAGATGAAGGAGGAAGAAATATATCTCTCTATTTTTAATAACATTTTTTCAACTCTATCTCTACACTGCATCATTGATTTAATGATCTCTATTTATATAAAAAACTATTAACAACCAACCAACTAACTAATAACAAACTCTAACAAATAATAAAACAGAATTCACAAATCAGGGGTCTTGGCCTTAACACATTCCATGGTACCACATGTTTTCTCCTAGTTTGCATCACATGGTCTATGATTGATTGACTCTATTACGCCAGTTGGTTTAACATTGTAACAATGTTTTTATCTTAATGAAATTTTGGAACTAGGTGTTTAATCAGCTTTTTGAGATTATAAGGTTTTGTGATCTGTTTGAAAATTCCTAGTATTTTTTCTTGTTGCAACACATGTTTAATCAGCGGTTGAAGAAGTTCAACATTTTTTTTCTTTTTGAAAAATTTTAAATGTTGTGTATTACGGAACTGCTATTGGATTTTTGGGTTTTTTTTCTTTCAAAGTAGTGGACCAATCAATTGGATACTGGCAATGTAGAACTAGCTAGAAAGGTATAAAAGCAATTCCATTAACTTCACATAGGCTGCAATAAACTCCAGAAAGTTTGAGAGCTCCATAATTGAATTCATTAAGTGTAAGAGCTTTAAATTAGTTGCAATTACTTGGTCTGAATAATTATTTGCTGCTTTAATTTAGGGGGCAGGGGATGTCCTAGGATTTAAATCTTCTGTCCCAAGATCTTGTGCCAAAACCCTGTCCCATCAATCAAATTCTGCCAACTCATTTAATAAGTCCACATCACCAAACTATACCTGATACACCAATTCTGCTAATCTCCCGTTTATGAAATTGGATTATCCCTCTCTTGTTTTCAATAAACCAAACCAGGTCTCATACACAAATCCTGTTTTGCTTGATTATTTATGAAATTAGATTATCTCTCTCTTAGTTTTGTTTACCATTGTCATCTACAATTCATTTGTATATAGGATTAAAATAAAGGTTGGTTTTATAGTTCAGAAAAAGGGCTACAAATTTTGCAAGGAACATGTGTTTATCATTAGAAGCATATTATAGGCCTTGCAATTCTAATACTAGATATGTATTTTTCTTGCTTTATTTTTTTTGGATAAAATGCTTCTTAATCTATTGTCACAGTTTACACCAATTGAATTCTTTCATTTCTTGCTTTTATTTAGCTTGTTTTGCCAATTATCTACCACGCACATTAATTGTTTGATATAAGTTATTACCTAAGATTTTATCTATTTAACATTAAAATTGGGCTTTCTCAATTATATATATGATATGTAAGTTACAAATGAGTATATGATGTATAATTTGCGTACTAAAGAATTTTACATATTAGCATTAAAATTTGATCTTTTGTTTTGATGGGTTGATTTGATCATTTATAAATGTGAGGTGTCAGAGTTGTGATTTGTGTGCTGCAGAATTTTACAGGTTCTATTAGGGTGGGAAATTGGAATCCATAATGGTATGAGAAAGGTTTATCACTATGCATAGGCCTACAAGATACATGTGGTTGAACTTGGCAATAAATTTTTTAAGGACATCACTGTAGTTGAATTTGTGTGCTGTAGAATTTTACCTATTAGAATTAAGATTTTATCTTTTGTAACACCCTAAACTTTGAAGAAAATAATTTATGGAATAATGGTAATTAATTATGTATGGTCCAATAATTGTGGGAGAATTAATTTGACATTAGATGTGAATTATCGATAAATTAAGATTTATTAGAATCGGGTGATTTAATGAATGGTGTGGGATCCACTTGGTCAAATTAGATATTTGATGGGTCTAGAGTGTTTAGAAAATTATTGTGGTTATGGTGATATAGCTGAAATAATTTTTAGTGTTAAGAAAATAATTAATTGGACTCGACATATATTACTAAACGGGGAAATACGAACCAATGAGAATTAAAAGAAATCCAAAAATCTCATTTCACCTCTTAATTCCACCGTGGCCTCTTTCTCCCTCCCATTTTTGCTTTTCATGCTATTACACAATGGTTAGTGGGGTTCTATGACCCAATGGACAAATGACCATGATGCATTGTGTTACCTATTGGATAATGTCCAATTTTTACACAAATTCCCTCTCTCTTTCTCTCATTTTCGGTGACATCTTTCCCTCTCACCATTCTCCATTCTTTTTCTTCTTCTTCTTCCATTTTCCTCCACCAACCGTCCACCATTCCTTCCACTTCCATTTTTGCCAAAATCAAAGACTAAGCATGGATTTATGGAGCATGCAAGCTTGCATGGATCATCTTCCTCTTCTTTTTCACTCCCATTTTTGTTTTTCCTAAGCTTGGGATTGGAGGTAAGATTTCTAACTTCTTTTGCCCATTGATGATTTTAATGATGCTTAGGCTTGAAATATTGATATTGGGTTTTAAGGGTGTTAGTAGAAATGGCAAAACCCTAGGCATGATGGCTTAAGAAATGATTTTGATTATGGTTTTGTGAGTAAATGAGAATAAGGGTTATGATATTTATATAGATTTAAGAAATAGGTTGAAATTATTAATTGGTAGATTTTGATGAAAAACCCTAAGGTGGTGATTTGGGGGTTTTGGGCTAAATTGATAATTTTGATGATTTGAATACTCTAGAATGATTTATATGAAGGGAATGAATTTTTAGAATCATTGAGATTGATTAACGAGGTTGATGATATATGCATGCATGTAGGAATGATGATTTGAGGTGTTGGGTTGAGAGTGAATATGAGATGTTGTTATTGTGATAATAATAGTAAAAACCATTGATAAGGGACACTTGAGTTGATGAGTAGTTAGGCCATGATAAATATCTCAAGAGTTTGTTGGTTAATGATGGTCTTGAATGGAGCCAAGAGGCTTATAATGGATTTGAATAAATTGTGATGATAGTTGAGTGATTCCATGAGATATTGGATGCCTTATGGATAAGGGCTATGATGTTGTTGTTGGATTTGTTTAACCCTTTGAGGCTTGGAGAATTTTGGTTTTGGGAAAGGAATTCCCGAAACCTAACACAATGGTATGAATTGGTGTCTTAGCAAGTCTAGGACTTGATACAACCCCCATTTGATATCAACAATTTATTAGGATTGTGGTGATACCTTGTAATGGCTTATTAATTGAATGTATGCATGCGCAATATGTAGATTGTGTTCCGGATGATGATGCAGCATAATCGGAGCGTTTGAATTGCGGTTCTTCTCTTGAGGTAGGAAAGGAGTTTGCATTTCAAATTACATGAGTGAATAATTGTTAATTATGTATATGTATGAACTCATGCATTGCCTTGCCACATACATGTTAATTGTTGAATTGATGATATGATGGAACATGGCTTGACTTTTGTTGAATATTAAGAAATTGTATATATATATATATATATATATATATATATATATATGAAATGAAGATGAGTGCTTGATTGTCCCTGGGTTGGACATGAATTAATTGTTGATGAAAATCTATGAATAGATAAATTATTTAAGGTGTAAAGTATTGTTTGTGATGATTGTGTAGAAAGATGAGTGGGGTAGTGGTGAGAAGTGTTTTAAAACCTCCGTTATGTAATTGATGAATTAGAATTAAAAATAGAGAGGCATGGCTTGTTGGGATAGACCTAAATACATGATTAAATATATGTAAGGTGTTAAATTAGGCCAACTATGTATGAGAAGGATATTGGCATGTGAAGTGGAGTGAAAAACTTAAGTGTTGAGCGTGTGATGGTTAACTCGCTCAAGTGAGTTGGGATCTCGCTCAAGCGAGAGTCCCCTGTATCAGGGGAGTGGCCTCTGGCCCAATTTCGCTTAGGCGAACAAGAGTCTCGCTCAAGCGAGACACGTACAACATAAAGGGTAAGCTACTAGACGAATCTCGCTCAAGCAAGTGTGGCCGCGCTTGAGCGAGTGAGATGGAAAAAGGGTTCTGGATGGATCTCGCTTAAACGAATAATGAAGTTGGTGGAGTCTCGCTCGAGCGAGCGAGCCTGAAATGAGACACTGGAGGAATCTCGCACAAGCGAGAGTGGCCCGCTCAAGCGAGATCAGGGCCTGATGCTGAAAACCTTTCTCGCTCAAGGGAAATTGGGGGCGCTCAAGCGACCCATCCCTATCTCGCTCAAGCGAGGTGAATGAAGGGAAGTCTCACTTAAGCGAGTGAGCGTGGAAACGTTACTGGGAGCAATTCGCTCACGTGAGAGGGCTCGCCCAAGCGAGCTATGTTAATCTCGCTCAAGCGAAGGTGGATCTCGCTTGAGCGAGTTGCCCAGAATGGAATTTTATTTCATTTTCTTTGTTGTGGGCTTATGACAGACCCCTTCCTTTATATTGTGTAATATTGAGGGGATGTATAGAGGGTATATAATCATGATATAATATGGTGGTGTTTGAAATCGATTGATATACTTGGGATGATAAGCTTATGCCCATAATACATTATGAAAAAGAAAAGGTTCATCACCAAGAGTGGAATATAGTGAATAATAATGAAAGTTTGATGATGGGGATATGAGGTATAACCTTGAGTGATTCTAAAACCAATGAGAGAATAATTGAATGGCATAGTATGCGTTATAAATTGATAAATTGGAGAAAAATATGATATTAATTAATGATAGGTGATGAAGTTAATCTCTCCCTTGTATAAAGAATAATGTTCATTGAGAATGATTATTATTATTGATGAATTGTGAAATGCCATTGTATCTTATACAAGTGTGATCTTGTATGTGTGGTTTAAAATTGTATTGATAAGTTGTTGCATTGCCACACTAGTTATGAAATAATAGTAATGATAAATGAAATAAAAATCTACTAAATGATTGTGTGGTGGTATTGATGAAAGATTAATGAATGTTAATGATGATTTGTGATGCCATTATGGTTGATTGCAAGTGTTGACTTGCATGTATAATAAATGATATAATGAGATGAAAATGCCATATATAAAACTTGAAGACAATGGCTAAAACCAACAATGATAAAATCCACTAAGGTGTGCATGGTGGTGTTGGTGATTATGATGGTGATGATTGATAAGTGGCATTTAGGATGCACAATGTGAGGAATGCATTTGATTTGCATTGCATTGCATCCATGGCATATTATACGTTGTCGGTGTTGGAATATTAGGGGATTCCCCCGGTTGGCCCAGTGGGAGGGCGGCTCAGTGCACGAGCATTCTTGTTGTTCCCCTGTGACTCGGTGTGTAAGTCACGAAGCTGCCCATGCTGAGCTATGGGGAGCTGTATGTGGTTGACCCTTGTGGGGGGTGGCTCTTAAGGAGCAGGTGTCCCCGGTGGTCCTATGGATCACAGCTGCCATGTTATGAATCATGGTTGGCCCGCAACACCTTATATTGTTGATTATGTTGTTTACCGCGGTCATAGTGAAAATGATCGGTGTTGCAAAATGGGCGATGCGGTTTGGTACCAGTAAAAATTGGTGATTGTGCATGCATTATGATATATATGTACACATTATACTACTGCAGTAAGGGCATGGTATGTGATCATGCTTAACCCACAATTTGGTGTTATTCCCACAGTCGGATCTGTATTTGTTGTCTATTCCATTGTGCATATGCATTAGCCATAAGAGCATTTACATATAGCATGAAGATATGCCAGAAGGTGATGATGATTGAGATTGTGGTATGGTGTTGATGAGATGGGTAATTGAGTACCTAAAAGACCAAATAAAATTAATAAATGATATGAATACAACAAAACTTTATTGAATATGACGATGTGTATATTATGGCCGAATGCAAGGAAGGGCATAATTATTATGATTGATGATAATGATGTTAGCCCAGGGTGGCTTGAGAGAAGACCGGAATGGTCAATGCTGATGATGTTGGCCCATTGTGGCATTGTGATAGATATGTATATGCCTGCTTTGCTATGACTTGATTAATGAATATGAAATATGTATATGTTGTTGAAGTAATAATTTATGATGATCATTGATGTGTTTAGCAAAGCATAAATGATGTTGATATGCATATGCACATAATTTCAATTGTATTCATATCGTCATTTGAAATGTATAACTCACTCTCTCATGTGGTCTACTTTTTTGTATTAATGCAAGAATGTCATGGGATGAGGATATTTTGAAGAAAAGCTTTTGTGAAGGTAAAATAGTGGTAATGGAATGTCTTGGCCGGCAGCAATTGTAAATTATTGTATTATGGATGAGATGTGTACTGCGATAGTGATGATTCTTGATATCGATAGATGTATTGTGAATGATATTATAAGTGGTTAATATATTGATAATTGGTGTATTGGAATTCATACCCATTTGATGAATATAAAGATGTTGATTATGTAATCATTTTGGGAATGTATAGGATGTTGATTTATTAATCCTCTAAGTATGTACAAGTATTAAAAATAAATAAATCGAGGGTTGAAATGATATGGTCAATTATAGATTATGAATATTGGAGATGTATGATGCAACACCGTATAGATATGTACATACATACATCTTAGGCATTGTATGTTAATAAAATTATGTGAAAAGATGATGGTTGTCTATTAGGCTTATGATATGCCGTTACATGCCTTGCTGAGCCTTTTCTCATATCCTCATATATGGGACTAGGCGTATGCCCGGTATACACATTCTTTTTCCGTTGTAAACTCTGTTATTTTTTATACCGTTATGGGCAAACTATTTAGCGATCCAGTTATAGATTATCAAATCTCACCCTTTGGTTTTGTGGTTCGAGTCTTGATGTAGTCGTGGCGGTGTTTTAAAATTATTTTGAACGTGAAAAATTTATTCGTGTTTTTATTGTTTAATTATTTAGATTACATCGGGATTCGAGTCCAGAAAATAGGGGTGTTACAATCTGGTATCAGAGCGTATTTTGCTCTGAATTAGATTTATTAATTAACATCAAAGCATGGTTGCTCTGTAATGAATTGGTATTATGGATGATTGGAGCACGATTGCTCAATAGTGAGATATTTATGGTAATCTTTGGAGCGGGATGCTCATTGTTGGAAAACGGTTGTTCTGCATAGACGTAAGAGTGAAAATTATCTAGAGGATGATGAATGACTAGTTGTCTAAGAGTTGTGGATTGACTATCAGGGAATTTTTTTCTCAATGATGATTTCTTATGAACCATTAGTATTGGATTGAGAATATAGCTCATTAAGGACTCTTGTGAATTTTTATTCATGAGTTATAATTGTTGTTTATGGAAGTATCATCATTGTCATTGAGGTTGTGTGATGCATAAATGGAGCATAGTTGCTCATTATTGATTATGGTTAATTCATGAGGATTGAACATATATATGAATAAATTCCTCAATGTGATCGATATGGTTGTTTGTGTAAGTCCGGCCAAGTTCCTTACACTATTTCCTTCGAGTGACGAATACATTGATATTATGCATTTGAATATTGATATATTGAATATGACTTGAATTGACGATGAATTTGTACCATGTGTGATCATGGATATAATATATTGAATATGAATTGATTTGATGAAGGACCTATGCCGTATGTTGATCACGGATAGGGGATATTAGATGTGAATGATTCATGTGCTAAAATTGATTGAATGAACAATAGTGAAAGAACTCCCTAATATGGGCACCCATGAAACGAAATGTTTAATTATGTCATTGTTGATAGATGAATTGAAATGATTGGTTGTGCTAAATTTTGAAAGATGGATTTTATATCCTTCGGCACCAAAAACCTTGTATGGTATTACGCAAGTAAATTGCTATATTCCCTAGATCAGGAACATGAATGAGTGATAAATTGGTGACATGTGATCTTTGTGTGCACATGATTGGGGTTATGCCTCGGTTTAATGTTTATGAACCGAGTGAATGGTTAATTTGGTTGTGACCCACTGGGTGTCGTTACCCTGGATAACTCAATATGATCTTGAAAGATCAAATCTTGTGGCATTAGACCCTATGGTGGTCTAGGCTCTACGATGCTTCTATGAGCCATGTTTAATGATTTTATGTGTTGTGGAAGTATTCCACGATGGGTGCTAGGTAACCTTCAAACTTTCTAAGCCTAATAATGAATTAAATCTCATGAGTAATTGAGCTTTAGCGAAATTGATTATGGAATGAGTTGTTGAGGCTGGAGCCGATGTGCGATGGAAATTTGAATAATGAATGTAAACCCCTAAGTATTTGGTAAATAGTGATGTTGAATTCGGGGTATGATTTAGCATTGGCTATGATGAAAAAAATTTATGGTATGAAGTTGGGCTGAGTTGTGTGCCCTTGACCTTATGATCAATGGATTAACCAGGAATTGTGATATGATGAAGAGATAATATGTGTGATCATAGGTTGGTAAATGGAATTTAATCATGTCATTACCTCCCTTTTTACTTTGAAAGGAGTTATATTGGTGATAGAGACCACATAGCGATGTGATATTACATGGATTATACGTCCAATTTATGGACTTTGGTTGCGATATGTGAGGAAATCCACTAATGTGAAAGCTTATTATATGGTTATGAACCCTATCTTAAATTAGAGGGTGTATATTTGATATGAGTTTGGTGAATCAATTAGGCTTGAATCGAATTATAGCCGACAATGTTTGAATTAGACAAATGATTTCTAAGTTATTTGACTATGAGTTCGGGATAGATGAAGTTCAATGGTGGGGTGATTACCCTATGATGATTGGAAATCTATAGTTGATATGTTAATATATGGTTATGGTGGCTGGCAATTGATGAATTGTATGGCATGATTTATGTCGGATCATGATTAAATGATAATATGATGTGAGTGTATTTCTCATGGACTTGTGTGACTTCTCACAAAGTCTTGTGTATGAAGGGATATTATTTGGATTGATATGAATAATGTGAGCAATAAAACATGAAGGTACTTATTTCGATATGTCTCTACATGCCATAGGCATTGTGGCAACGTGCACTTATACGCGGATCTCATGTGTTTGTGGTAACCACTACGGGATTGGGACGCCTTCCTGTATGTCGGATGCAGCAACACATAGACCGGGCAAGTGTAGTGTTGTAACTGCTTACAGTGAATGTATTGAACCTATCCGGTGGTACTGGATAAGAATGTGATAGTTGTGACAAATAAACTGAGAATTAATGAGTGGAGGCTCACTTTAGATATATGAGATTTTGTACTTGGACAAAGGAATGATGATAATCATATCCTGCTGGGCTTTGGAAAGTCCGATATTACTTCACGATGTCATTGGACCCTATTGGTGCGTGGCCGAGGTGTGGCCTTACGATGTATGCCGATGTTAAACTTCGAGGACGAAGTTCTTTTTGGTGGGGAGGATTGTAACACCCTAAATTTTGAAGAAAAAAATTTATGGAATAATGGTAATTAATTATGTATGGTCCAATAATTGTGGGAGAATTAATTTGACATTAGATGTGAATTATCGGTAAATTAAGATTTATCGGAATCAGGTGATTTAACGAATGGTGTAGGACCCACTTGGTCAAATTAGATATTTGATGGGTCTAGAGTGTTTAGAAAATTATTGTGGTTATTGTGATATAGCTGAAATAATTTTTAGTGTTAAGGAAATAATTAATTGGACTTGACATATGTTACTAAACGGGGAAAATACGAACCAATGAGAATTAAAAGAAATCCAAAAATCCCATTTCACCTCTTAATTCCACTGTGACCTCTTTCTCCCTCCCATTTTTGCTTTTCATGCTATTACACAATGGTTAATGGGGTTCTATGACCCAATGGACAAATGACCATGATGCATTGTGTTACCTATTGGACAATGTCCAATTTTTACACAAATTCCCTCTCTCTTTCTCTCATTTTCGGTGACATCTTTCCCTCTCACCATTCTCCATTCTTTTTCTTCTTCTTCTTCCATTTTCCTCCACCAACCGTCCACCATTCCTTCCACTTCCATTTTTGCCAAAATCAAAGACTAAGCATGGATTTATGGAGCATGAAAGCTTGCATGGATCATCTTCCTCTTCTTTTTCACTCCCATTTTTGTTTTTCCTAAGCTTGGGATTGGAGGTAAGATTTCTAACTTCTTTTGCCCATTGATGATTTTAATGATGCTTAGGCTTGAAATATTGATATTGGGTTTTAAGGGTGTTAGTAGAAATGGCAAAACCCTAGGCATGATGGCTTAAGAAATGATTTTGATTATGGTTTTGTGAGTAAATGAGAATGAGGGTTATGATATTTATATGGATTTAAGAAATAGGTTGAAATTATTGATTGGTAGATTTTGATGAAAAACCCTAAGTGTGGTGATTTGGAGGTTTTGGGCTAAATTGATGATTTTGATGATTTGAATACTCTAGAATGATTTATATGAAGGGGATGAATTTTTAGAATCATTGAGATTGGTTAACGAGGTTGATGATATATGCATGCATGTAGGAATGATGATTTGAGGTGTTGGGTTGAGAGTGAATATGAGATGTTGTTATTGTGATAATAACAGTAAAAACCATTGATAAGGAATACTTGAGTTGATGAGTAGTTAGGCCATGATAAATATCTCAAGAGTTTGTTGGTTGATGATGGTCTTGAATGGAGCCAAGAGGCTTGTAATAGATTTGAATGAATTGTGATGATAGTTGAGTGATTCACATGAGATATTCGATGCCTTATGGATAAGGGCCATGATGTTGTTGTTGTTGGATTTGTTTAACCCTTTGAGGCTTGGAGAATTTTGGTTTTGGAAAAGGAATTCCCGAAACCTAACATAATGGTATGAATTAGTGTCTTAGCAAATCTAGGACTTGATACAACCCTCATATGATATCAATAATTTGTTAGGATTGTGGTGATACCTTCTAATGGCTTATTAATTAAACGTATGCATGTGTAATATGTAGATTGTGTTCCAGACGATGATGCAGCATAATCGGAGCGTTTGAATTGCAGTTCTTCTCTCGAGATAGGAGAGGAGTTTACATTTCAAATTACATGAGTGAATAATTGTTAATTATGTATATGTATGAACTCATGTATTGTCTTGCCACATATATGATAATTGTTGAATTGATGATATGATGGATGATGGCTTGGCTTTTGTTGAATATTAAGAAATTGTATATGTATATATATAGATATAAAATGAAGATGAGTGCTTTATTGTCCCTTGGTTGGACATGAATTAATTATTGATGAAAATCTATGAATAGATAAATTATTTGAGGTGTAAAGTATTATGATGATTATGTAGAAAGATGAGTGGGGTAGTGATGAGAAGTGTTTTAAAACCTTCGTTATGTAATTGATGAATTAGAATTAAAAATAGAGAGGCATGGCTTGTTGGGATAGACCTAAATACATGATTAAATATATGTAAGGTGTTAAATTAGGCCAACTATGTATGAGAAGGATATTGGCATGTGAAGTGGAGTGAAAAACTTAAGTGTTAAGCGTGTGATAGTTAACTCGCTCAAATGAGTTGGGATCTCGCTCAAGCGAGAGTCCCCTATATCAGGGGAGTGGCCTCTGGCCCAATTTCGCTCAGGTGAACATGAGTCTCACTCAAGCGAGACGGTACAACATAGAGGGTAAGCTACTGGACGAATCTTGCTCAAGCAGGTGTGGCCGCGCTTGAGCGAGTGAGATTGAAAAAGGGTTCTGGATGGATCTCGCTTAAGCGAGTAATGAAGTTAGTGGAGTCTCGCTCGAGCGAGCGAGCCTGAAATGAGACACTGGAGGAATCTCGCTTAAGCGAGAGTGGCCCGCTCAAGCGAGATCAGAGCCTGATACTGAAAACCCTTGTCGCTCAAGGGAAATTGGGCGCGGTCAAACGACCCATCCCTATCTCACTCAAGCGAGTGGTCAATGAAGGGAAGTCTCACTCAAGCGAGCGAGCATGGAAACGTTACTGGGAGTATTTCGCTCACGCGAGAGGGCTTGCCCAAGCGAGCTATGTTACTCTCGCTCAAGCGAAGGTGAATCTCGCTTGAGCGAGATGCCCCAGAATGGAATTTTATTTTATTTTCTTTGTTTTGGGCTTATGATAGACCATTTCCTTTGTATTGTGTAATATTAAGGGGATGTATAGAGGGTATATAATCATGATATAATATGGTGGTGTTTAAAATCGATTGATATACTTGGGATGATAAGCTTATGCCCATAATACATTATGAAAAGGAAAAGGTTCATCACCAAGAGTGAAATATAGTGAATAATAATGAAAGTTTGATGATGGGGATATGAGGTATACCCTTGAGTGATTCTAAAACCAATGAGAGAATAGTTGAATGGCATAGTATACGTTATAAATTGATAAATTGGAGAAAAATATGATATTAATTGATGATAGGTGATGAAGTTTATCTCTCCCTTGTATAAAGAATAATGTTCATCGAGAATGATTGTTATTATTGATGAATTATGAAATGCCATTGTATCTTATACAAGTGTGATCTTGTATGTGTGGTTTAAAATTGTATTGATAAGTTGTTGCATTGCCACACTAGATATGAAATAATGGTAATGATAAATGAAATGATAATCCACTAAATAATTATGTGGTGGTATTGATGAAAGATTAATGAATGTTAATGATGATTTGTGATGCCATTGTGGTTGATTTCAAGTGTTGACTTGCATGTATAATAAATGATATAATAAGATGAAAATGCCACATATAAAACTTGAATACAATGGCTAAAACCAACAATGATAAAATCCACTAAGATATGTATGGTGGTGTTGGTGATTACGATGGTGATGATTGATGAGTGGCATTTAGGATGCAAATGCATTTGATTTGCATTGCATTGCATCGATGGCATATCTTTCGCTGCCGGTGTTGGAATATTAGCGGATTCCCCCGGTTGGCCCAGTGGGAGGGTGGCTCAGTGCACGAGCATTCTTGTTGTTCCCCTGTGACTCGGTGTGTAAGTCACGAAGCTGCCCATGCTGAGCTACGGGGAGCTGTATGTGGTTGACCCTTGTGGGGGGTGGCTCTTGAGGAGCAGGTGTCCCCGGTGGTCATATGGATCACAGCTGCCATGTTATGAATCATGGTTGGCCCGTAACACCTTATATTATTGATTATGTTGTTTACCGCGGTCATGGTGAAAATGACCGGTGTTGTAAAATGGGCGATGTGATTTAGTACCAGTAAAAATTAGTGATTATGCATGCATTATGATATATGTGTACACATTATACTACTGCAGTAAGGGCATGGTATGTGATCATGCTTGTCCCACAATTTAGTGTTATTCCCACAGTCGGATCCGCATTTGTTGTCTATTCCATTGTGCATATGCATTAGCCATAAAAGCATTTGCATGTAGCATAGAGATATGCCAGAAGGTGATAATGATTGAGATTATGGTATGGTGTTGATGAGATGGGTAATTGAGTACCTAAAAGACCACATAAAGTTAATAAATGATATGAATACAACAACACGTTATTGAATATGACGATGTGTATATTATGGCCCAATGCAATAAAGGGCATAATTATTATGATTGATGATAATGATGTTAGCCCAGGGTGGCTTGAGAGAAGACCTGAATGGTCAATGCTGATGATGTTGGCCCATTGTGGCGTTGTGATAGATGTTTATATGCTTGCTTTGCTATGACTTGATTAATGAATATGAAATATGTATATGTTGTTGGAGTAATAATTTATGATGATCATTGATGTGTTTAGCAAAGCATACATGATGTTGATATGCATATGCACATAATTTTAATTGTATTCATATTGTCATTTGAAATGTATAACGCACTCTCCCATGTGGTCTACTTTTTAGTATTAATGCAGGAATGTCATGGGATGAGGATATTTGAAGAAAAGCTTTTATGAAGGTAAAATAGTGGTAATGGAATGCCTTGGCCGGTAGCAATTGTAAATTATTGTATTATGGATGAGATGTGTACTGCAATAGTGATAATTCTTGATATCGATGGATGTATTGTGAATGATATTATAAGTGGTTAATATATTAATAATTAGTGTATTGGAATTCATACCCATTTGATGAATATAAAGATGTTGATTATGTAATCCTTTTGGGAATGTATAGGATGTTAATTTATTAATCCTCTAAGTATGTACAAGTATTAAAAATACATAAATCGAGGGTTGAAATGATATAATCAATTATAGATTATGAATATTGGAGATGTATGATGCATGACCATATAGATATGTATATACATACATCTTAGGCATTGTATGTTCATGAAATTATGTGAAAAGATGATGGTTGTCTATTAGGCTTATGATATGTCGTTACATGTCTTGCTGGGACTTTTCTTATATACTCATATATGGGACTAGGCGTATGCCCGGTATACATATTCTTCTTCCACTGTAAACTTTGTTATTTTGTATACCGTTATAGGCAAACTATTTAGCGATCCAGTTATAGATTATCAAATCTCACCCTTTGGTTTTCTGTGGTTCGAGTCTTGATGTAGTCGTGGCGGTGTTTTGAAATTATTTCAAACGTGAAAAATTTATTCGTGTTTTTATTGTTTAATTATTTAGATTACATCGGGATTCGAGTCTAGAAAATAGGGGTGTTACATCTTTTGTTTTGATGGGTTGATTTAATGATTCACAAGATGTGAGGTGTGAGATTTATACTGCAAGATGATATTACCTTAGCAAGCTGATACAAAACTCATTAGTAGAGTCGGTACGACTGCACTTAGATGTTACCTTAGCAGGCATTGCAAAAGCTTTTGGTGTTCGTTTGATGCATTGCTTTTTTCAGTTGTTGTATTTTTAATTTGGAGGCTATAATCCTTCCTTCCCTAAATTAATGCAAGCTCCATATCTATTAGAGTAGCTAATCTTCTACACATGTAATTAATACTTTGGTTGATAGAATAGTTGAAAGTTAAAACTGCCCAATATAATGTTGTTACTTTATAGTATTCAATAATGGGTTCTATTGAAAATGTAGAGATAAAAACACTCAGTTTAGATTGCCTCTAATCATCTGAGAATCTATCTCTATCCTAATCAATTGGTGATTTGCTTTTGATGCAGGCCCCTGATGAAGAATTTAAAGAATATCCCAGGCATATTATTGGTGATTAGTGTAATAGTGACCGGAATGGGGTAATTTTAGAACATTTACCCGTTACTAGGATCTCTTGAATGCTTTCCCTGCACCTTTTGATGTGAGACTAACTCTTTTTTAGTTTATTGTATATTATGGCATTGTTTTGAAGTTAATTGATGGTTGTGATGTTTATCAGCATATGACTATTATCTTTTTATATTCATAATTGTGTTTCTTTGTACCATCAAGGGTGTTACCAGCAAGCCAAATATGAATCTGTTATAGTATGCTTCAAAGGAAAGGTACAATGAGACTCTCCCATTCTAGTCTTTGTTTTAAGAAATATAAGGCGCTATTTGGTTTGAAAAAACACTTTCTATTTTCACTTTTAATTATAAAACTATCATATTGTCTATAAAATTTTGTATAAAAAATGCTGAAAATAATTTTTTCTACTTTTACTATTTCTTGTAACTTATAGAAAAAAGTAGAATGATAATTTTGTATTTAAATGTTAAAATATAGAAAAAAAAATATGTTTTCAAACTAAACAATCCTAAGTTTCTCTGGTACTTACTAGCTATTATAATTTTGTTGCAGGACCAAGCACGCATTGAATCAGCTATAAAAGCTTCACACAATAAGTTTCAACCTGGTGCTTTCATTGAGATGAACTAGGGTGATATTATATATGCTATGGTCTATTTCTTTAGTATGCAAACAGAATAAAGATCTTTCATGGTTGGGATCATATCATCTACTAATGTAAGATGAATTATGACAAAGGTGGACTTGGAAGAAATTCAAAGGTGATGTTGTATTGGTAGAAGAATGAACAACGATGCAAACACTATGAACTGCTTCTGGGAGCTTTGACAACCAATTAACTAATACTAAACTATTATTAAAATTTCTCAACTTACAGCACTACTTGACCATGAAAATGAAGCTAAACCTTTAAATTAACAGTGTAAATTGCATAATTAGCTTTGGATGCTATTTACCTGAATGTTATGTTGATTGAACTATTTAGCTAATTTTTTAACCATTCAATACTGATGTATAATTTGCTCAGCTGAATAACATATTTATTGGGATAGTAATGATACTGGAAGAGGCTGGATATTTCCCCCAATAGGTAATCCTAAAACTATGATTTAGGAAAGACTTTTTTGGCTTAATTTTATCTTTTGTGTCATTGTTTGTTCAGTGGAAGGAAAGCTCTTGAAGCCAAAGATGAAGTTGAAAGTTAATTTAGAGCTTTCGCAATTATCAAATAGGTAGCAAATCATATGGCAGCAGATCACTACAAGAAATTACAAGGACTTCAACAAACAACACTAAGAAAAACATGTCAAGCAAAGTCATAGAAAGATATTAAGCAAGAGTTGTACATTGTTTATTTTTCACTTGTAAAAGAAACTATAGGGAAATCAATACCCTATCTACTGTTGTATTTTATAAATTGGCAATATAAAAAGATTGAGAAAAAGGTTATTCTATTGCATTTATTGTTGTTCATGATAAATATCAAATATGAACGTGAAATAACTCATCACCTTAATCATAATTAAGCTGATGAAAAAAATATAAGAAACTTTACAATAGCACCTTATCCAAAAAAAGAAAACCATTACATTGTACTAGAATTTCAAAACAAATTAAAACTAGATAATTGGCTAGGCTACATCATGATGCCCTTCTTGGTCTTGACTTTGAGAGTTAATGACATAACTTGCTCTATGTCCAGTCATAGATAATTGTGACTGTATATAATTACGTAAAGAAACATAGTTAGTGTTAAAATATTTTAAACTAAGACTAGAAAAAGAAATGCAACCACTTATAACAATTTCATCATGCTCAAGTTGCTACATGACTCTTTAGAGGTGCTGCATGCTTCATATGTCTACAAATAATTAATACAAAGGTAATAACAAGATTTAAATGTAAAAATAGACTGATTCAAAATTAATATAATGTTTAAATAATAATTGACAATGGGACAATACCTGTATAGATTGACCTAGAGGAAATTGATAGTCTAAATTACGCATAGAAGGTTCATCTTGCTGTATAGCTTTCTTTTTTTTCCTTGATCTCTCAAGAACTCCTTTTGGCCTTTTAGAAGATCCATGAAATCTTTCTTTACTCTTTATTCCTCTCACATTATTATTTTCTTTGGCATGAAAATCCTTCTCTTTGCTAATAGATGAAACATCTTTTGCAATTATCTCATTTTCTCTACCTTCAAGATAAGCATTTATTTCTTTCATAGTTCTCTCCATACCAAGAACAGCTATATTATAAGTTTCTTCAGTTATTGCACCTTTGCTTGCAAAATGATTTTGTCTTCTATATAAGTCCTTATATCGAAATCCCATATCAGTTTTTAGGTCCTTATGGATTATAGAATGGTAAGAAGCAATATCATTTTCACTTTTTGCATGCTTTGTCCATCTCTTTAATATATACATTACAGGGATGTGCATATTATTTCTTGAGGAGAGAACTTTAGAAGCATGTCAGCATAAAAATCCTGCAAACTCAAACCTTTTACAACTACATTTGACTTCATCTGTAGCTAAGTTGTAATGAACACTATGTTGAAATTCTTTCCTATAGTTGATAACTTTACATTCAATAAGTTCCCTATTATGAGAAGAAATATGCATATTGCTATCGTAAGCTTTTGAAACCTCTTGTTGAATCATCTTATATATTGCATGAGTATATATTTTTGTAGAATGCCTATGAATTTCCACATCAAATGATAAGGTTAAACTCCTCTGTGTTGCTCTGAAGTCAGCCTTTGACTCCTCATAACGACAATCCTCAATCAATCTTTTAAAATTCTCAAAAAATCAAAGTAAATCATGTTTGTAACTTACATATTTTTTAATTACATTATTCAAGCTCTCATTTTGCTGAGTTGTCGTCATGTCTACATAAAAGTTCTGACGACAATATACTAATGCCCATTTTCCCTTTAATTGCAACCAACTATTATCTGTAAGGGTATATTTCCCAAGCATATTGTTCCAAGCTGTGATAAGCTCTTCTTCTTCATCCTCATAAATACAGCTATTGAAATCCTTACTAAACTCCATAAACTTCCCAAACACGGTACTAATTTTTTTCAATGCATTCTAATACAAATGCCAGATCCAAAGATGATGACTTGTTTCTGGACATACCAAAGCTAATGCCTTTGCCATTGCTGCATCTTGGTCAGTAAGGGTAGTCTTAGGCTTCCTTCCTAACATAGCCTTGACAAAATTGTTAAATAACCAAACAAAACTTTCAGCAGTCTCATCATAAAACAATGTAGCCCCAAAAATAATGCTAAGTTTATGACAATTTACTCCAACAAACATTGCAAATGGGCGACCTTCTTTGTTTTTTTCGATATGTGGTATCAAAACAAACAAAGTCACCAAAATATGAATAGTCAAGCATCATTTTTGCATTTGTCCAAAAGATATTAGTCATCAAATCATCTTCATCAACTTGTATTGCATAGAAAAAATTAGGATCTTCTAATTGTATCTGTTGTAAATATTCTAGAACACCACCTGTATCTCCTGACCTCATTTGAATTATTCTCTTTGGACGTAGATAATTTCTATAATCTTCTGGGATGAATCTGAGATTCTCATGACCACCCACTCGTCTAGCCATTAACTCATAATTATCCTTAGGAGCGATTCCAAAACTTTCAGCTAAATCAATCTCAACTGCTTGGGGGAGAGTTATCTTCCTTGGAGATCTATACAAATGACTTTTGCTAGGAGTTGTAGTCTCATGTGTATGCTCAATAACAAATTCAGTCACATAAAACTTCCCAGTTAATCGACTATTAACTTTCATCTTTACCAAACAACCAAATCTTGTTGCTGTACAAGGATTTTTCACAGTAGCCCCTCTCTTATCTGTTCCATAATAACCTTCACATGAGCAACAAAAGATTCTATTGACTATCTTAGCATCATTACCTTTATGTCCTTTACTAATTCTCATGCTAAAGCCCACTTTATAAGCATAAGAATTGTAGAAAGTACGGGCAACATCTTCTGTATCAAATTCCATCCTCACTTTTGGTATAAATTCATTAGAAATTGTCTTATGTATCTCATCAATATTTTTTCTCACTGGAGTATCATTATTAGGCGTGTCATGCTCTCCTTCTACCATACTTGTTTTCTTAATCACCACCTGTAAGTTAAATGAATTCAACTTAATTTTCTTTTCTATAAACACCATAGCAAATTATATTAATTATTCAATATTAATAGTACTCTAGAAAAATAAAACTATTTTATCACAACACTTTACTTACAAAAGTACTTAAAAGTAATACTATAAATACTTAATGATACAAAATAATTAGTGAAATTTCATGCCAACAAATAATGATTAATTAAGAACTTGTAAGGACTATTTTTATAATTGTCAGCATTGATAATAAATATATATATATATATATATATATGACTATTGATTGAAAAAGTTCTAATGTGTAAGTCAAGTACTTTTTCATTGGTTATATTTCACTTTTTTAGGAACTCGTGTCATTATTTTACACAAAAAATAGAGCATGTGTCTTATGTCACAAAAGAGACTAAATTACATCTATTGGTTAATTAGCAACCTTCACCAATTCAACATATAATCAAACCTAAACTAGAACTAATATATAAGTACTTTGTCCTTGGTTAATTATTTTTCATTTTTTTAGTAACTCATGCCATTATTTTACATAAAAAACAGAGCATGTGCCTTATGTTGAGCAGAAACTAAATTATGTATATTGGCTAATTAGCAACCTTTATCAATTCAACATAATCAAACATAAACCAGAACTAATGGACTAAAATAGAATTCAATTGGATAATTGCACTCATCGTATAACAATTCAAAATTTAAAACTTTAAGTTATAAAACAGAGCAACTATATCAATAAAAGAAATAGAAATAAACATCACCCTGTATAGGAAGTCTAGTTGTAGATGTAATGGAAATTTGCAGAAAAGAACCCAGAACACGCCACAAGTTTGTGATCAAGAGTTTAAAATGTTTGCAGGCATGAGTTGTAGACATTGAGGTGTTCCATACTAGACATGAAGGCACACATTTAATAATTAAGAGACGTAATTGTGCTTAACCTAAACGTTGCTAATCTAATTTGGGGAAGGAATAATTATAGACTCCAATTCAAAAATATGGCAACTGAAAACAAATTAGCGAAAGTTTGGTTAACTAAAAACAAGAGGGGGATAATCTAATTTCACAAGCAACCAAGCAAAAGGGAGATAAATCCCGTTAACTAATAACAATCATTATAGCCTCCAGTTTAAAATTACAGCAACTGAAAAAAATTAGCAAAATTGGTGTATCAGGCCTGGTTTGGTTAATTGAAAACACGAGAGGGATAATCCAATTTCACAAATGGGAGGTTAGCAGAATTGGTGTATTAGGGGTTTGGTGACGTGGACTCATTAAATGAGTTGGCAAAATTTAATTGGTGGGACAAGGTTTTGGCACAGGATCTAGTAAAGATGTTGTTAGCATTTTTTGGGTCTAACATTTTTGTAATAATGACCGTCCCTTGTTAGTTTTTATATCATTGTCTTTTTGTCAACTATATGTTTATATCTTTATAGCAAAAAATATTATTAAAATTAGGTTCTCATTTTTTTGTTGAAATGGGTTCTCATTTGAACGTCAAAGTAACATGAGTTTTTTTGTTTTAGTTAGCCCATAGTCCAATCGAACCCCGGGCTTAACAAATAAGCAAAATCATGTAGTCCAGTACATGGTTTATTTCTGACAAAAAATATGTGTAAGTGGATATATTATGTATAGTTAAATGTTAAATGCTTCTAATTAAAATTAAATGTTTTTGGTCAAAATAGTTTTTTTTCACTACCTCCTTTTTATTTTTTATTTTAAAAGATAATTATACCCTTAATTTAAAAAATTAAGTATGCATCATGTTTACAAATTAAAATTCGGTTATCTCCTAAAATTATATACTGGATCTTTCCAAAATTTACAATTTGGACATCTCTAAAAATTATAATTTAAAACTAGAGGTAGCACCTCTATACCACCTATCATTAATATTCAATTTTTTTCCCTTTTCTTCTTTACAATGTTCTTGTTGTGATAAAATTATTAACTTCTCTTGCAACTTATATATGTATGTACATTATGTTCGCTCATTTTTTGGATGAACAATTCTAATTTTGTAATTGATGAATAGAAATCTACAAAGCAATCTATAACAAAAAGACTTACAAGATATATAAATTATAAACATTTAAAGCAAATTATGGTGTAATAAACAATTGTCATGACTAATAAAAAATAAATATGAAGATAACATACTTAAGGAGAATTTCTAAAGAAATTCAGACTATAATTTTTAGAAATGATCGGATTATAATTTTTGAAGATTATCAAATTATAATTCCTATAAAAGTCCAAATTATAATTTTTTAAGGTACATTTTGATGTTTAATTATTTTTAATTAAGTGTGTAATTATCTTTTGATAAAAAGGAAGTGGTACAGAGAAAAAAAGTAACTTTATCGCTGAAAAAACAAGGAGGTCTGAAAAAGAAAAAAGGAATTTAAGTCTATTTTATTTACCCACTTCAAGCCACGCCTCTAATTCTTTAACCTATAAGAAAAAAAAGTTTGTGTGTCATTTAAGTAACTAGATTTGATGCCCTAAATAGTGAATGCATTAAAACATTTTATATGTCAAAATTTGAATATGACAAGGCTTGATCCTACAACACATTTAAGAGAAAAGAAGAATCTCACAACTAAACTACTTGGCACATTTAAAAAATATAATGTAATGTAACTAGATATAGTTATATGATATTTGTAGAATGTATATCCGTTAATAAAATCTATCTATGAAATAAACATTTTTATCTTTTTTCATTTAGTATAAAATTAAAATTAATGAATGGAAAAGGGCGGGAATATTTATTTTACAAATAAACTATATTAATGGATATACATTATTCTACGAATATAATATAACAATATATGGTTATATTATATCTCCTAACATGTACTAACCATGCAATTAATATATGACCACATTTTATTGATATCAACATTTGTAAATATTGTCAGATATTAATTTATTTTTAATTTATATAATATTACATCAATTTAGTATTTAAGGTATAGAATATTACATTAAATTTATGCACATGCCATATTAAAAAAACTTATCTATCATATAATCATTAACCAATTGTAATTTGTATAAAATAATTATTTAATGTATTAGTAATTGTATCATGTCAATCCTTGACATGATATTATGTGTTAGTTCTTGTTTGGATGCTCGTTAGAGCTTGGTTACCTTCCCGAAACCTCCCTTTCCCTAACCGTGCGTAGCGTCTTCTCTGTTTTGGTGCATGGCTCTGTCTCCGTTCCACGTTCTCCATTCGCAAGCCACTCAACACTGTTCTCCAGTGGGTTGGACCAGCCTCTCATTGCGAACCTCTATTTCCATCTCCAATATTTTGTCATTTGATTCATCTTCAAAATTGAAGCTTTGAGCATTTCCTTTTAGATCTATGCGTGTCTGTCATCTTCGCCATTGTTGGACTGATCTGAGCATAAATCCCTCCTTTCTTTTTTGTTGGTTTTTTTGTGTGGTTTGGATTGTTGGTTTTTTTGTGATGGGTGGTGGGTGTTTCTGGTGGTGGTCGTCGTCGTGGGTGGTGTATGGCTTTGGTTGATGTAACATCCCAAAAAAAATATTCTATTCTCATGTATAATTATTTTGATGAAGATCATCAATGATATTATCCATTTTATCTCGACCTTTTACGTAAATTTTGGTTAGGACAACATCTTCAATTTAACTTTTTACTGTTGTAAATAATTTTAATTTTATACCTTAGATAAAAGTTAACCAAATAACTCATTACCTATTTCCTTAGTTATTAATTTCTTTGCCTTTTCCATTTACTCACATCAAATTACCACATACTCCACTCAAAATGCGTCATCTTATACACCTTTTAATGTCTAGTTAGAATTCGAATTGGAAAATGTGGTCAACTACAAAGTTGTTCCTCTTCTTCTTTTCTTTCCAATAAGACCCAATTCATTAAAATCTATTAAGATTTGAGAGAGATGTGCCCAAAATACCAAAACTATTTCAGAATTGGTATTTTACTTCAATCATTTCATCTTGTACACATTTGAATGCCTAGTTAAATTTTGAATTTGAAAATATAGTCAACTACAAAGTTGTTCCTCTTTGTCTTATATTTCCAACAAGACCAAATTCATTAAAATCCATTAAGATATGAGAGAGATATACCCAAAATACCGAAACTGTATCAGAATTAATATTTACTTCAATCATACAAGATACATTATTTAGGCTGCGAGAATGGTCAACAAAACCCACTTTTCCTATATAAAACCTTCATTATCACCACACATAATGCACTTAACATCTCATTACAATTCTATTATGAAAAGTTTGTCCCCCACTTGTCATTTGCATGATTAAATCAACACTACATCTTGTTCCCAAGTCTGAAATCTTATAACAAGCTGAAGTTAGTGAAGACATATCTCTCATTTTCTTTTATTTTCTCTATCAAAGTCACTCTTGAGCTAAAGCTAGGATAATAAGAGAACACTTTCAACCACTTTAGAACCTTCCATTAAGGTAAGAGGGGATAGGGTTATGAATAAATATGGAATGGATAGAATTGTATGTTGTTCTAGGATTTCCAGAATTATTTTTGTAACTTGTTACTTAATTTCAAAGCTGAAAATGTGTGAATTTGACTTTTACTTTATCAAAGTTGTAGATCTTTTCGTTATGTGAATTTGAAGACTTGAACCAACTGATTTGGATATGTATAACATGAGTTATGGTCAAAATATTGAAGTATGTTTCTTTTGAATGTTTCATGACTTGGTTCTGAATATATGTTGAGATTGTAAATTTTGTGAGTATGATTAGTCATATTTATCTTCATAAAAGTTGTAGATATAGATGTTATAATTTTTTTAGATTTGTTCTCATATCAAAATTCTAAGTAATATGAAATTTATGCTTAAATTACTCTCATGTGCTCATGTTGTTTAATTATTTCTAAAAATGGGTATCTTTAATTAAAGTTTGGTAATTCATATATTTCAAAATTGAAAATGATATATTCATGAAAGTTATAGATCTTTGTGTCCTATAAATTTAGAGACCAAAATCTTCCAAAAAGGATAAGTAAAACTTGAGTTATGATTTATTTATTAAAGTATGACGTTTCTGGAAGCTATGTATAGGTCAATGCTTGTTTAGCTGTTTGAGAATAATTTATAAGGAATTAATTTTTGAGCCCTTCATAAAAGTTTTAGATATTTGAGTTATGAACATGTGAGATTTAGTCGCATGTAAAAATAATTTTTCTATTAAGAGATATACAATTTTTACCAAAGGTTGTCAAAGCTGTAACTGAATCTGTAATACTGAAATTAATGTTTTGAAGTCAGAAAGTAATTTTGACACTGTATTTTATACTTATAAAATTGGAACATATGGTCTGCATAAAAGTTATAGATAATTCTATTTTTGAAAATTTAGCTCAAGTTTCATCTTAAAATATTTTTTACAATGAGATATGCCTATTTTACCAAACTGTGTACATGCAGTAAAAATTTTCAAAAGTCAGTGTGTTGTTTGTAACGTGGAACAAATTCTGTAAAGAATTAGAATTTTTTTATCTTTATGAATGTTGTAGATAATTTTGTTATGGAACTACAGAAAATAGAATTACTCAAAAAGGATTTGATTTGCTCATGTTATGGCCTTTTTACTAATGTATGCTGCTGTTGTAAATTTTTGAAATTTACCTATGATGGTTAATATGGATGAAAATAATATTTTCCATGTGGGTAATGATTTATTTATGAATTATTGAGGTATTACTTATTATTATAGATGTTATTGAGTGTCTTATGAATGTCATACAGTATGTATATCTTTGTGATGAATAATTATAAATGACTAAATTAATGTATACATGAATGCCTTGTGGTTTATTGAGATATGTTGTTGAACTGTAAATCTATGATTTTAAGAATTGATATATGTGATGTGTCCTTTGAGGACTTGTGGCTTTCCAAGTGATTATGGAAGTATTGATATCATGGTATGTTAAATTGATAAAGAGAATTAAAGGTATTCATGCATCATAAGCATTTGGACGCCATGGAACTTAAGGGTTCCATGATTACCGGCCCTGGTGGGGGTTACTCTATGATGAGTTAAAGCCTTATTTTTGTTGAGCGTTATGAAGGGTAGGGATTCATGGTTTATGATAAGTCCTACTTGTGTACTTCGGTACTTGAACGCCATGAAGGGTAGGGATTCATGGTATATGCTAAGTCCTACTTGTGTACTTTGGTACTTGAGCGCTACGAAGGGTAGGGATTCGTGGCATTATGCTAAGTCCTAGTTGTGTCTCTATGAGACTTTTTATTGCAGTATTTCCACTAAACTAAAATGGATCCAGCATGACATCATTTGGCTAAATTAAAAATTATTAAATGTAAATGACCTTATTTGACATATTCATCATATCATAATTGTTTGTTGATTGTGTTTGTGCAATTTTACTTATTTTATATTTAGTCTATATTCTATCTCACTCTTACATTATTTTTACAGTGCATGCTTCACAAAATGACGAGTGGTGAAATTGATGAAGCTTTTATGTTTTATAGCTTGGACTTTCACTTTATTTGACTTTTAATGTGTTGTAATAATATTATTATGTACCTTGTACTGCAATTTTATCTATCATTTTCGCTATATAAATATATTACGTTTTATTCGTTCATGACTAGTATGCATGATAATATTCCACATTTATCAATTTTTACATGACCTCAGAATTTAAATTACGAATTTCAAAATGATTCTTTAAACGCGAAAAATTTATTACAAAAATTTGGATTAATTAATTGAAATTTGTAATTTGGGTTTTGGGTGTCACAGTGGACAGTGGAGTGGATGGTGATGGTGGCCGTGGGTGTGGTTGGTGATGGTGTGGAAGGTGGAGTACGGGTAAGGATGATGGATTATGGTGTATGATAATGGTTGTGGAGAACAGGTGAGGAGAAAGGTGGATGATTGGTTGGACCATCAGTGTGCCTAATGGATGTGAAATATGTTAACAATAAATAAAATTGTATTTATATGAAAAAATCTATTAATTAAATATGTATATGTTAGAGTCAAGTCTGAACTCATGACTAAGTAGTCTGAACCCCTCGTAATTTGTTAATAATACATATAGAGACTCTCAACTAAAATGAAATTTGTATGGTTTAGTTATCTAACAAGTCTGTTAAGTTTGACAGGAGTTTGTAGAACTCCATTTAAAAAGAATAGGGGGAGTCCGTAAAATTCAATTTGCTCTTGAAATGAAAAAGTCTGTACTCACTCAAAGCTTCATTGAGTCAAACTAGTCTAAATCTACATACCATGAGAAGATCTCTTATTCTTCAAGTATTTGAAAAAGGATCTTTTCTTTCCTATTAAGAAGCTACATGAACTTTCTCATGTCATCTCTGAAGCTATCATCAAAAAGTCAATCAACAGAAAAGTTGAAGGCTTTCTTGCATATATCCAGAAAACTGCCTCACATGTCTCAATGTGTCAGAGAAGCTGAACCTGTTCATAACGGATAACCTAAAGTCAACTGCTATAGAATGTACGTGTTTTCTAAAAGTGCATAAGCAAAAAGGATCTTTTGTTGAAGACTTTCGAAGCAATCTAGTTAAGGAAACTTCTCTGAAGCATGTGTTTGTACTCACTGACAGTACCTTCCTCGAAGAGACCAATATCCTTCAAGCTGAACCAACGGATATTTTTCAAAAGGACTATAAATACAAGAAGCTTTCGAATTCAAGATAGTTACGTTGCTAAATTTCATTCAAGAACACTCTCTTTTTTTCTCTCAAGAAACCAAAGTCTGAAAGACTTTTCTTTAAGTTTCTAAGTTCTTTTATTCACTATTTAAGTCTTCTTTGTAGTTTTGCTTCTTACGGACCTTGACTTATAGTAGTCTGTAGCTTAGTGTACCCGTGTAAACATTTCATTGTCTTGTATGCGGAGTTATTCGTTTGAAACTTCAAACACTTTATTACTTCACCTTGTACATTCTGGTGTGTTGCCAAAATCTATTAGTGTTGGGAAACACTTGTGACCTGAAAAGGCTTTTGAAAGAATACTTGGGTCTGTAGCCAGGAGTGGCTCATTGAAACAATACTTAGGTTTTAAGTCAGAAGTGACTGGAGTCAAAAATACTTGTTGCACTGGGCTGGTGCAGTATTGTAAAGGTGTTTTACAATAGTGAAAAATCTTTTGGTCTGAAGGGACTAGGCGTAGCTTCTGTGTTGGAAGTGAACCAGGATAATTCCGTTGTGTGATTCTCTATTCCCTTCTCTGGTCTGTTGAACTATTTATTGCTTAAGCGGTCTGTACGTTTTTTGAAAAAGAGTTTAAGACTTATTCAACCTCCCTTCTAAGTCTAACTTTGTACCCTCAGGATATATTATTATAGTAAAATAATTTAAAAATATATATTATTGATAATATATTTTCATAATGTAACAGCCCAATTTTTTAAGCAGTAAATTAAATAGTGAAAAATTAAAATTTCCCAGAGAAATAAGAACTGAAACCTAGAAAATAGGAAATTTAAATATGAATACAAGGATATTTTCAGTTTGACTTAAAACGAAAATAAACAAGAATGGAATGTAGAATAGAATAATAAAATAAAATAAAAATCTGCTACAGTAAAATACTACAGTAAAATGCTACAGTAAAATGCTACAGTAACGTCACATGAAAAATGTTGTAGAATGTAGAGAATTCGTGAGAATTCTCCAATTTTCCACCGCCTCATGTCAATTTCGAGATGCTACAGTAATTTGCTACAGTAATTTGCTACAGTGATTTGCTACAGTAACCGACATTGAAAGCCTATAAATAGAGCCCCAACCTCCCACATTTCCTCAGACCAAAAACCTCACTGATCCTATAACCTTTCATCTCCCTCTTCAAGCTCTCAAAACCTTCTTTCTTTAATTTTCGCATAAGGAGAAATTACGCAAACTTGAAGATTTGAAGAAATACAAAGGAGTTTAGCATAAGGAAAGTTTAACGATCTTCACTTGAGGTAAGAAAGAGGGGATAAGATATTGAATACATGGAAATTAAGTTAGAATTGTTTGCTTAATTGTTTAGAAACTCATATAGTTATATTTTAATTGAATTTGAATTAAATTGTGAAATGGATGCAAATGGTTTAGAATAGGATATTAAACAATTACTATAACATGGAAAATATGTTTCCATATTCTTTGAAATATGAAATATTATGGAAAATATGTTTTCATATGTTTGAAATTATGGAAAATGTGTTTCCATATCCTTTGAATTACAAATAAAGCATGCCTAATTGATTGTTATTGTTAAAAGTAATTATAAAGGAATTTGATAATTTAATGCATTCATGCATCATATGCATTGGCCGTTCAAAGAATCCGCAGAGGGGTTCTTTGAGGGGGTTCCCGGTGGGGGAACGCGCTCTGTTGAGCACAGACCTCTGCGGTGGTTTTATACCACGGCCGTCTTAAGGGCTAAGCAGTGTGTCCTTAAGGGGGGTCCCGCAACACTTGTTATTGATGTTATGATGTTGTTATCCGATGTTGGTGTTGCATTATGGGGCGCGGTATCGGTTGGATATCCGTAAAAATGTTATTGTTGGAAATCACTGCAGATGTTCCCACCAGAATGGATCCATCATGCATTTTCATTCATATAAAAGAACGTAATATAATACAAAACACTTGTTTGGCATCTGCATCGCATAGCATCCTACTTGTGGTTGTGCTTGTTCTAATTTGATTTCTATTTATTTAGTATTTTATCTCACTCTTTCTGTTACTTGTGGCAACCCTTTTAGTGGTTAACCAGGGAGATATATGACAAAGTGGATAATGCTTGATGTGGATGAATTATGAAGACTTTTGATGCTGATGCTTGCTTGCATGTCTACTGTGGCTGTATTACGTGTATACTATGTTGTTGGTACTGTACGTCTTTATATTTTATAAGATCTAGGTGCCTGTTGTAAAATATAATACGTATGGAACTCTGATATTATGTATAATAATAAGCAGTTAATTATGTAAAAGGTTGCGTACTCTGATATTGTATCAGTAACCTCTGGAATCAGGTTGTGAATCTCTTGATAATTACCATGCGGGAAAATAAGTTATTCATGAGATTTTATATGGAGACGGTAATTATCTTGGGATTTGCAAGTTGACTCCAGGGTGTTACACATAATATTTTTAATATAGTATTTTAATATATATTAATAATTATTATTAATGAATATATTATGTTCATCAAATTTTAATATGTAATTGAAATATTATTTACAAAAAAAAATACTATTTTACTACTCCTTTTACCTAATACTTTTTTAGTAATTTTACCTTCAAATTCCACTTTCTTAAATCAAACTTTACAAAAATATTTTTCAACCAAACACAACCATTACTTTCCAACTCACTTTTACAACAAAGTATATAAACACATATAATTGTTTTCAAAACTTCAGTTTTCTCAACTATGTTTTTAACCAAACGAACCCTTAATTAGTTACTTTATTTTGATATAACTATATATTTGTAAATTATGTTAATGCAAATAAAATGCTATTAATATAATATATGTTGAACTATTTTAAATATAATTAATGTAGTTGTTGTTTCTTTAGTTAAGAGAGAATTGTGTTATTTGTGATTGCTGGTGATTTGAAAAGATAATTATGGTTCAATAGTGGTTTAGTCACACTGTATTAAGGGATCAAGATGAAAGACAATCCCAACAATAGGAAAAAAAAAGATTAATACTGGTTTATTCTACATTGTCAGAGATTGATATAAGTTTTTAATTGATGTAACAAATATAATTATAATCCTTAATGTCATGTTAGTTTTTATATAGTGATACATAAATAATTTTAATGTAAATGATTGTTTGAAACACTTATAAAACATAAATAACGTTTTAAAAAACTTATATAATTAACTTGAAATAAAATAATGATTTAGTAACCCGATATACACTTCCTCTCATCTCAGACAAATACTATGGGAAGTAATATGTGAGAAGAGTATGTGTTTAACAAAATAAAACTAAAACAGATATTTTACTTTATTTTTGTAAAGCTTATTCTCTATCTCTCTCTTCATATATATATATATATATGGATAAATCCAAGTGTAGCTTGGGTGAACAAATGCCCCTACTCGATTTTTTAATGGCTTTCCTCATATCGTAGACATATTTACAAATTAAATTGAATTGATTTTGAAATAATAAATTTTTGATCATAAAATTATAATATACTTTAAATTAAATTGGTTAGAATAATTTTTTAAATTCAATTTGATTAAAGGTGATTTGAATTGGAATCCTTGATTTTTATTTTTTTTAAATTTAAAGGTAATAAATAAATTTATTTTATCAGTAAAATTTATTTTTCATACAAAATACGAACTTAAATAATATAGAAAATTTTACGCTAAAAAAATTGTTTATATCAAGGTTAACATTAATAATTTAAAAGTACATTTTCTAAACTAATTAAGTAATGTAACTTGTTAAATGTATAATTATATATATGAATTACAAGGATTAGATTAGATTTAATTAGTTTTTTAACATAGACCCAAAATTCAATTCAATTCCATAAAAATGTTGATTTTTATGATTTTTCATCAACTTAATTTTTATAATTAGTATACTTTTGTTTTTTAAATCAAACTACCTGTCCTCATTATTCGGATATTATATTATAGTGCATCACAATACATTAATAAATAACATGGTATTTTTTTACTCAATTTAAGTGGGGTTTTCTTGTCGGTTTACTTTTGCAAATACATTAATAATTAGTCTTGTCTTTTATATATATATATATATATATATATATATATATATATATATATATATATATATATATATATATGGGCTTGAGCATCTTTACGTAGGTTTACTGGTGTGAATCGGGGCACCTTTTATATCTTTTTAGTTTTACTTTTTTTATATTTGTGGTCTTGTCTTAAGTTTTTATATACTCAAAAAGAAATTATATTTTTTTTATTTTGGTTGATTTGAAAAAACCTTCCAACTCAAATAAAAGTACACACTTGACCTAAAAAAATATTTATATCCTTTCTCTAGCTCTCTCTATATTTATATAAACAATTCTGTGGTAATTTACTTAATCAAATTCTTATAAATAATATAAACCAGAATTAAATATGTTTTTAGTTAATAAAAATGTATAAAGTTAAATATTTTGAAAATAGTTCATATTAGTTATTATCAATTAATGACATATTATACATCTAATATGTTATATCAATTATTATTTTATGATACCTATTGACGTGATACGTGTAAATATATGATACATTATCAATTAATGATATTATATATCATTTTTTAATGTTCAAATTTTATAAGAAATAAAAAGAAATTGCAGAAACTAAAATAAAAGATAAATATATTTATAAGGACTGAAAATTTAAATTATTTTACTCACATACGACACGTTTTATAACAAATGCCTTTTCCCTCTATTTCTATTAATTTATAAAGTATTTTAAGTCAGGTATTTATATTTTACAAATTGTAAAATAATACTATGCGTGGAGAATGGCCTCCACAATGTTCTGCCACACTTTATATTATTAAACTCAGCGTTCAGCAGGGGTAGTTGTTCAAATTAATCCATTTACATAACCTGCATCTTTACCACCGACCCTCTGCCACTGCATATACTAACGGTTTATTAATTAATTACCAGCAAAACTCCATCTCTATTTGTTAAGAAGTACTGAAATTTAACTAATAAAAATAAATTTTTATAATTGTCTCAAACAATCTAAATAATTAATATTAATTATTAAATTTTTTTATTTTTATAATTCTATTTTCTAATAAGATATTAAACGGACTCTAACTGCCATTTGACAAATTTATATTGTTCCCGCATGGACTGACAATCACAGACTGAGGACTGTACCATCTGACACACATGATTAATGAAATAATTACTAATTAACTTCAAACAATTGATTAAATAGTAAGCGTGATTAGCTGTTAACATGATTCTTTAATCACTATTCGTAACACACGTAGTCAGTTTCATTTGTGTAATTTTCAGTCATTCTCGTATCATTTAATTTGCTTTCTTGCGATATGTATTTACCGTATGATCGTGTAACTAAAATTTCATTTAGTCTGTGGAAATGCTTTTTTTTAGTTTTAATTATAAAATTTTTATTATGTTTTCTATTTAAAAGAATTTATATTAAAATAAATAAAAATAAGAAACAGAAAAAAAGTAATTTTAAATGTTTTTTATAAAATTTTTAAAACAGAAAATAAGATATTTGTAACCAAAACTGTTCCGACAGGTATCCAGGGTGTGAAAGATTCCCTAGACAGTCGGGATCAATGATGTAATTACTACCTCACGTTTTACACCGTCTCAGTGGGGTATGGTATTTTTGCACCTAGTTCCAGTAGGGAACCAGGCTCTTCATGTTATCTAAATCCGTTCTGGTGTTTGTTGTACTGGGAACACACCAAATGTGTACCTGCAAAAGAGGCTCCGATGTTTAAGTTAGTACGGTGATTACACGGAATTAGTGTATTTCAGAGGTTTTTTAGATAAGGTTAGGGATATCAATGGGGCGGGGCGGGCGCGGGTAGTATATTACCACTACCTGTATCTACGGGTTTTAGGCGGGTAGCAGGTATTTACGGGTCGGGTAGCGGGTACCCACGATATTTATGAATATTTATTATTTTAATAAAATAATACTAAAGAAGAAAATATGGTATGATGTACTAAACATAATATTATTTTAGTATAATAAAATTCAAATTAATATTGTATCATACATTACAACTTCATAAATTAAAAGTATTATCATTGAAAATATTAAATTTTGTTTATCTTATTATAAAATAATAAAATAAATTAGATATTTTAATATATTTAATAAAAAATAAATATTAATAATTAAACCAGTACCCGCAGGGCGGGTAGTGTGATACCGCTACCCATCCGTTTAGTAAATATGCCGGTATCCATTACGAGTAACCCTCGGATTACCTGCAGGCATGGGTTTTTTTTTGCATCCCTTGATAAGGTGTTCATAATTTTTTCTAAGTAATAAATGAGCGGTATTTATAGAACTTCCTGAATTGAAGGTTGGATTTGGCCCTTTACCTAACATTTTGTAGCTACAGTATGTCGTGGGGTCTGGTTGCCCATACCTGTACTGATTATCGCTCAAACGTCAGATGATATGACCGGCATGTAGGACTTACATCCGTACTGCTCATATATTTAACATGGCGGTTTCTTAGTTTAGAGTCTGGTGTCTTTAATTATTTGCAGTCCGACCCATAAACGACTTGATTCCACTTAGACGTTCAGTGTAATTTTGCCTATGGTTTATGAATTCGATATGCACCCCGGATCATTTTCCCCCTAGCTTGGTGTTATGATAGTGTCATGACAGTGAGCTTTTGTTTCCAAAATGGACTACAATCCAGACTTTAGAAAATGTTTATTCTGTCCTGGCGATGTTTCAGAGAGCGGTGTCCATCATTTATGACCTAACAGGTGGTTGTGAACACCTCTTTTGGTCCGGTCCAAGTGGAATGAATATTTTTTATACTGAATTCCAATTCAGAGTGGTCAAATTCGAGTAGAATGGCTCCAGAATAATCAGAACCGAGCGAAATAACTCAGAATGAAGCTTTTCCAAGTGGAATATTGCCCTGTTGGATGCAAATTTGAATAGAATAACTCAAAAATGGTCAGATCCGAACAAGATGACTATGAGGGAAGCATTTCCAAGTGGAATATAGACCTGTTGGAGGCAAATCCGAGTGAAATGACTCAAAAAGGATCAAATCCGAGTAGAAAATGCCCCTGTTGAACAAAAATCCAAGTGAAATGGCCCAAAAACTAGCAAGTCCGAGTGAAAATACTCAGAACGGATCAAATCCGAGTGAGATTACTCAAAAAGGATCAAATCTGAGTAGAAAATGCCCCTGTTGAAGAAAAATCCGAGTAAGATGACTCAGAAATGGTCAAAACCGAGTGGAACTACTCAGAATGGAGCAAATCCGAGTAAAAGTACTCAGAAATGATCAAAACCGAGTGAAAATGAAGCATTTTCGAGTAGAATAGGATCCTGTTGGGGGAATCCGAGTGGGATGACTCAGAATAAAACAAAATCCGAGTGGATTATGCCATGTTGAAGAGAATCCGAGTGAAATGACTCAGGATGAGTCAATTCCGAGTAAAATCCTTCCTTATCGAAGGTGAATCCGAGTGGAAGGCTCTCTGTCAAGCCATTCCGAGTGCAATTGGCCAAAAATCCAATTTCCGAGTGCAAAAAAGGAAGGATCCGAGTAAATCCTTCAACTGAATTCCGAGTGAATAATCCCGGCTGAAGGAATTCCGAGTGTTGTTCTTCAGTCAGAACCAACTGAAGCATTTTCAGTCAACACCGAGTGAGTACTCCCACTCAAACCCGAGCCAATTTCCAATCGATTTCCGAGTGAGACTTCAGTCAGTCAGCCACCTTTTCCGAGTCCTCCTTTACACTCAACCTCCGAGTCCTCCTTCAAACCTTTCCCGAACCCATTTCCATCAATTTCCAGTCGGAACCGACTGGCAATTCAGTCAGTTTGCTTCTTCAAACCTTTCCCGAGCCCATTTCCATCAATTTCCAGTCGGAACCGACTGGCAATTCAGTCAGTTTGCTTCTTCAAACAAGATCCGAGTCAATTTCAAGTCGTTCTCCTCAATTTTCAATCGGCTCCGAGGCTTTTTCACTCGTTTCCGATTGAATGTCTCACAGCAACCACAAACCGAGTAAAACCACTCGGAAAGGAGTATTCTCACTCGGCTCTCTATGGGGAATGCCTCATTCCACTCGGAATTGACTCCCAGTGTAGATGAATACTGATTGGGAGGTTGATCCGAGCCATTATAACTCAGATTTCACCATTCTAACTCGGATTTCAATATCCTCACTCGGAATTTCACTATCCTCACTCGGAATTCCACAATTTTCACTCGGATTTCCCATAATTCTCACTCGGAATTCTTACATTCTCACTCGGATTCCCACCAGGTCCCTCTGTTAGACCGTGCTGACTTGGATTCCACCACCCAAGTGGATCCAGGAATCCTGGGGGTGGCAGACAAGTGGCAAACAGAGGTGGAAGTGGGGGGAATTAAAATTCCCACCCAGCCGTTGTCCCCCACTTCACTCTGAGTGGAGGCCTGAGCTGGCATTCCACTCGGAAGTGGAAGCCTGAGCTGGCCTTCCACTCAAACCAGCCTATAAATAGGCAAGGGGGAGGGCATTCAAAGGGGGCGATTCAGAAGGGAAAACTCTGCCCAAAACAAGCCTCTGTTCTCTCTCTCTCTCACGCCAAGTCTTCTCTCCCTCTCACTTCACTCACGCCTCACCTTTCAAACTCTCTTTACCCCAACATCCTCTATACTCACACTCAACAGCACTCCTTCCAGCTCCCTTTTCCCTCTCGGACTTGCAATTCTTGTCCCAATCGTTCTTCTCTGCTCAAATTTCACCCGGTAAGCCTCTTTCCACTCAGATTCTCACTGTTTCACTAGGATTTACTATTTTGCACTCGGTTTCTCTTATTTTCACTCAGATTTTTCACTGTTTCACTCAGATTTTCACTGTTTCACTCATATTGTCACTGTTTCACTCGGTTTTCCCTGTTTTCACTCAGATTTTTCATTTTTTCACTCAGATTTTCACTGCTCCACTCGGATTTTCACTGTTTCACTCAGATTTTTCACTGTTTCACTTAGATTTTTCACTGTTTCACTCAGATTTTCACTGTTTCACTCATATTGTCACTGTTTCACTTGGTTTTCCCTGTTTTCACTTGGATTTTTCATTTTTTCACTCAGATTTTCACTGCTCCACTCGGATTTTCACTGTTTCACTCAGATTTTTCACTGTTTCACTCAGATTTTCACTGTTTCACTCATATTGTCACTGTTTCACTCGGTTTTCCCTGTTTTCACTCGGATTTTTCATTTTTTCACTCAGATTTTCACTGTTTCACTCATATTGTCACTGTTTCACTCGGTTTTCCCTGTTTTCACTCGGATTTTTCATTTTTTTCACTTGGTTTTCTTATTTTTCACTCGGTTTTCTTATTCTTCACTCATTTTTTTCATTTTTTGCACTCGTTTTCCTCTCCCATTCAGTTTTTTATATATTCATTTTTCTTAATCAGTGTCGTACGGAAAATACTTCCGTCTACACAGTCTCTATAAGATCCGTGCACGTGCGAAGCACTTCGCCTTGTATGGATTCTTCACTAAAATGATGCCTATCAATATCTTCCTAATCTTTTCCTAAAAAAAAAAACATTTTAAGAACTACGTGACCCTGATTTCTCGAAAGCTCGAGAATACGTAGGAGCGGGAAACAGTTCCTGTCGGGCCCATCTTTCTTTATTTAATTTTTTAGAGTTTTCATTTTTGTCTTGTTATCAAAAGGAGAAGCGAGGTTAATTTGGACGAGACGTCCTGTTAATCTCATATTTTTTTTTATATCTCTTTAAAAAGGCGGAGCAAGATTAATTTGGACGAGACGTCCTATTAATCTCATGTAAATATTTTGTGTTGATCTTTGTTTATTTTTGTTTATTTTGTCGTTCCGTACATTTTTCTTTTCATGAAGAAGTTAAAATAATTATTGGGTTAATTATAATGCGCGCTATCAAATCGAGGTAACCGTTTTTTATAACGGACAGTTGTGAGGTGCTAATACCTTCCTCACCTGTAATCAGACTCCCGAATCATGGAATTTCATTTTTATAACTAGTGCTTTAACAAAAGGTTTTTCCAGTATTTTATCCTAAAAAAATATTGGTGGCGACTCCCTGTTTATTATTTAAAAACCGTTTCGAGGGTCGGCCGCGCCGCCGCGATCCCGGTCGCGACAGTGGTTGAGCTAGCATTTAATACGCGCCGTATGAAATTCCTCAGAAAATCGTCTTTTCACTCCGATTTCTGACGTGGCGGATTGTGATTGGCCCGTGCCTCTCACGCGCCATCGTGTCACTTCCACTGAATGGGCTGCGTCGCTTTATCTTCTATACCGTCCATGGGCCGCATCGTTTGAACTTTGGCCCATGTCGTTTTATCATCTATAAATAGAGAACTTAGCTTCATTGATTGACACTCCTGGGTTTGACTTTATATTGAAATTTTGCTCTGTTGTTAACAAATTTTGACCTCGTCCTGGCCCAAACTAGAAGAACCACAAGAATCATCCACACAGGTAGCCTTCTATACCGACCCTCTCTTTATTTAAACATGTCTTCTTTTTCTTCTAACAACAACCATAGTTATGATAGTTCGGTTGAAATAATTTTAAACCCTTCAGTTTCTTGGCGACTGGGGTTCCTTGCCAAAAATCGTGGCTTGTTCAAACTAACATCTGTAGATGGGTGAGAACGGGAGATTGGGGCGGTCAGGACAGAACTTTGGCGACCTCAATTGTCCCTCAAACTTGGACTTGCCCTCTTTTAATTCATTAGAACCCCGCTCTCCTTTACCACTCGAGTCTCCAGACCGTAGTGTTGATTTTAGTATAGTTCATTATGCTGATGATACTAACTTCTACTCAACTGTTTCCTTTTTAGAGCATGTTGTCATGGACACTGTTGGAACTGTCACCATAAGGAACGACCCCGAAGGAACATATCTGATTGCGGACAAGGTTGACTGGCTGAACCGAAAAGCCAATGACCCTTGCTTCTGGGTTGCTCATGACGTACTCGTTTACCAGAACCGTCATTTGACTCCCTCCGATGACGTTGAACTTGAGGCCGAAGGTTTCTAGAGCTAGAAAAGGTACATCAACTTTTTCCTCCTTGTTGCTCCCTTCTTCGCAGAACGGGTCTGCCATATTCCCCGGGACCGTTTTCTTTACTTCCATGATTACACCTTAACTAACATAGGAGCTTGGTTCCCATTCACGCAGTTTGAGATGGGTGTTGCATTTTTTGGACATCATCCTCAGCCAACTTCACCTAAATGGATGGGCTCTTGTCCTCGCCCTTGAAGTTCTGGGCCGCCATCCTCGTTTCACATCTACCGTCGCCATTTTCTTCTGGTATGCTCGCGTTATACATCACGGAGGTAACAGGATGGGTTTTGTAAACCTAAGATGTCGAGCGACATCATAAATTTTAAGGTGTACGCTAAGTCCTGCAAGATCAACGGGACGTCGTTTAAAAATTCTTTTTTTAAAGTTTTCGCTAAGGGTCCTGAGACCCCTTTCTGGAAGGAGGAAGGTCGGTGCCTTTGTCACACTGGCTGGACTCATAAACACTTTCTTTTAGAGAGTTCGGCATGTTTTGTCGATGGTCGAGTATTCTAAGGCTATGGTAGACGCCCTCCATTCCATCTCTCGGGGTGCACCCATTAAATATCGGTCTCTTCTTGGGACTGTGGACACAAGAGTCGAATACCTCACTTATTTGGGTATCCGATCTGCCTTTTTTTATTTTTTACTACCTTTGTTTTCTTATTCTTTAAATTTTAATGGTCGTAATCCTTGTGCTTGTTGTTTTTTCAGGTAATATGAGTGTGGATGCTCTTGAAGCTCTTCAAAATCTTTTTGTCGGGTCAGAGGCCAACGTTGCTCAGGAGAACCAGATTTCTCCAAAGATAAAGAAGGCTTCCGCCCTTCAGATCCCAGGTGGCTCTATCCCGATAGAAACTCAAACCACTCAAATCACTCAGAAGAAGAAGAAAAACACCCAAGGTGGGGGTGTGAGCAAGAAGTCCAAACCCATTTCGGCCTCTGATACTGCTGGCAAAGGGAAAGAAGTAATAATTAAAGAGGAGGAACTCGCCAGGGAGATGACTTAGAGTGAGCCCGATATAGACGCTCTCAATGAATTAATCAAGAAGAACTTTGGCACTTCTGAAGAGTTTACCCTTCCATACCGGCTAAAGGAGGGGTTAAATGCTCAAAGCATTGACTTCGCCCTAGAGACGGCTATGTGGGGCCATTTGAAAACTCTTTCTGTCATCTACTTTGTTGCCATTGAAGGTCCTAAAAGAGAAATAGAGTGGTTGAAAGATAAGAATGTCTGCCTATCTGAAGACAATGGTCGTGCTTATTAGAGGATCAAAAGCTTGAATGAGAAAAATTAGGCTCTTCTGAAATCTGAAGAGGACCTAAAAAATGAGACTGAAGGACTCCATGGTAAGGTGGCGATCTGGAGAAACTGGTGGCCGATTTGAAGAAAGAGAATGAGAATCTTTCCGCTTCAATCAAGGACGGGCAAGCAAAATATAAAGAAGACATGACAACTAATGCTCAGGCCGCTATGGATTCTTTCAGCCACACAGTCCACCAGGTTGTCTACCGAAACCGAGGTACTACACTCAACTTAAACAAAATTGGTTTTTTTAACAGATTCCGTAATGGGGAGTTAGTCACCGACGTAAATGGCCGGTCCTATCTTCTTTCTGATGAGCCATTCAAATTTAATCCCTTGATGACGGGTGAAGATGACACTCCTCAGGAAGAGCGCCGAGATGGGGAAGAAGAAAATGATGATCATGAAGAGGTCAATTCTGATAGAGAAGAAGAGCGCGGCTATGTTGCCAACCTTTGAGTTGTTTGCTCTGTAGGCGGGATGAGCTCCGCCCTTCATTTTGACAATCTTTAATTTATTTTGGCCCATGGGCCCTCTACTTTTAATGGGGTGTGGCCACCCAATTATTTTGTGAATGAATGCTATCCTTTTGATGTAATCTTGCATGCTTTATTCAATTCTTAATATCGTCTTATTGTTTTGCCATTTTTACTTTTTATGCCGGATCTTTCTATCGTAAATTATTAAACATACTAGGTTTTTAGATTCATTCCGTAATTAAATGTGTAATTGTCGTTGAATGCTTTGATTTTATATGATCGCTCTGGGGTTCTTGCACCACTCCGAGGTTTAGTAAATAGTTACTTGAGGCTTAGTAGCCTTTTTGTATTTAATGAACCACTCTTAGGCTTAGTAGCAGCTCTCAGGGTTTAAACGATAACCGCTCTCGGGGTTTAGTAAATAACTGCTCCCGGGGTTTAGCATACAACCGCTTTTCCCGTAAAACTCCTAACACTATCTTCAGATGCTCAACGTGCTCTTCTTGACTTTTTGAGTATATCAAAATATCATCAATGAAAACAACCACGAATTTATCCAAATATGGATAAAAAATCCTATTCATGTAATCCATGAATACAGTAGGAGAATTAGTTACACCAAAAGGCATTACCAAATACTCAGAGTGTCCATAACGAGTCCTAAAAACAGTTTTGGGTATATCTTCCTTCTTCACCCGCATTTGATGATATCCAGACTTTAAGTCAATTTTAGAGAATACTCTACCACCACGAAGTTGATCCATCAAATCATCTATTCTTGGCAAAGGATATCTATTCTTAATTGTCACCTTATTAAGTTAACGATAGTCTACACACAGCCTCACACTACCATCTTTCTTCTTCACCAACAAAGTTGGTGCACCCCGAGGAGATACACTTGGTCTTATAAATTACTTTTCTAACAACTCCTCCAATTGTTTCTTTAACTCCAATAATTCCAATGGTGACATCTGATATGGTGCTCTTGAGATTGGTTCAGCTCCAGGAATAAGGTCAATGGAAAACTCCACTTCTCTTTCAGGTGGTAACCCAGGGATATTTTCTGGGAAAACTTCAGGGAATGCATTTACAACTGGCAATTCCTCTATTTAGGATTCTCGTTCCTCTTTCATTAAAAGTAACATCATGAATCCTTGAGCTCCTTCTTTCAATAAAGCACTCACTTGATTAGCAGATACAAATCTTGAATCTTTAGAATTTGAGTCTGTTGATTCATTGAATACTATTGTCTTATTATAACAGTCTATTAAGACATGGTTATTTGCCAACCAATCTAATCCGAGAATAACTTCTAGATTAGAAAATGGTAAACAAAATAGATTAGCTTTGAAATTCCTATTGTTTATGACAATAGGACATTCCCAACAAGCTTCAGCAGTAACCATGGATTGGTTTCCTGGAGTACGAATAGATAACTTAATAGGCAACTCACTCACAGACAAGTTCAATCTTTCCACACAATCATTTGCTATAAAGGAATGAGATGCCCCTGAGTCATACATGATATTCAAAGGAGTCTTATTAATGATACACGTACCTTCCACCATTGTATCCTGATGGGATGCTTCCTCACCACTGATAGCGAAAACTTTTCCTTGAGTCGTGGGTTTTTCCATTGCATTGCTAGGGCCTCCACGAGTGTGATTACCCATGCTGGTACCTCCATTATTTTCTTTCTTTATTTCAGGAAAATCCCTCAGTAAATGTCCCCTTTTATTGCACTTAAAACATACATAAGTAGGGCAATCCTTTCGCATGTAAGGTCCTCCACAATTATAACATTTAACTTCAAAAGCAGTTGGTGTGTAATAGCTCCCAGACACAGCTCGAGGATTTGTAGGTGCATTATAGCCTTTATGTGGAGCTTGATATCGAACAGGAAAAGATGTAACACCAGAACAACGTGGTTGACTAGGATATGGCTTTTTCCTTGCAAAATTCTTGTTTTGGAAATGTTGAGGTCCAACAGTCCTCATCTCATTAATTTTAGGATCATACTCCCTAGCCTTTGACAACTTATCCTTATGGTCCTCTTCAAAAATTCTACAACGATTAACCAACACTAGAAATTCATGAACTTCTTACATCCGAATAGCTTCTTTTATCTCTGGTCAAAGACCATTGATAAATTTAGCACATCTGGCCCGTTCGTTTGCAGCATCAGCATAATGTGAGTGAAAGCGAGACAACTCTTCAAATTTTGCAGCATATTCTCCAACTGACTTGCTACCTTGAGTGAGAGATAGGAATTCCATTTCTTTCTTTTCCCTAACATCATGAGGAAAATACTTTTCCAAAAATTTTTCCTTGAATCGTTCCCAAGTGATTTCAATCCCATTTGCTTCAAATTTCCTTCTAGTACCTTCCCACCAATGTTCAGCATCCTCTATCAAAACATAAGTCGTAAAAATTACCTTATCAGCCTCTGAACATTGAAGTGCACGAAAGATCTTCTCCATCTCGTGAATCCATAATTGAGCTCCACTAGGATCATAACCTCCTTTGAACCGAGGTGGATTACGTTTTTCAAAAAGATCTAACCTTCTTAAAGCATCATTGCCCTCTGAGCATTTTGGTGCACTTGATTTTCAGTCATTGTAGTGATCAAATTCTCCACTGCGGCTACAAGTCCAATTTCCTGTTCTGCCATTAGTTCCTGCTCATAATCAAACTTATTATATTCTAAACTAAAATTATCAATCATTACCACATAACCTCTATACCTAAACATTCAAGATATATACTAAATAAGTCAAACCTCTCCCCAGGCCTATGGGTCGAACTGCTCTGATACCACTTTATAACGTCTCTAAATAACAACCAAAATTTAAATAAATAAATAATAAAAATTTCACTTAAAGATAAACAAATTCACAGACATAACTGTATATATCCAAAATACTTTACTGTATAAACATTCTTATATATATATATATATATATATATATATAAAATTGTACACTAGTTGATTTTTTTACACTAATACAAAATATAGGTTCAGATTAGTAGAAACCCCAAAAGTCAAACGCTAGCTAATGTCAAAACAGAATATGTGAGTAGCTAAATAGTATAACCAAAAAGTACTACCCAACCATCAAGCACAACTGGAGTCATCAAAACTACCTCTAATGTCCTACGGGGTTAACCTATAGCTAGCTAAGCATCATCAATAGTGGAGTCACTTCCAGATGAAGCTCCCTCCATATCTTCGTCATCAGCTGGCGGGGGTGAGGGCAGTGGGATAATAGGGAAGAAGGGGTCGACATCACGAAGATCCAATACAAACCTAGCTCTAAAGGTAATAGTGAGAGCTCCTACGGGGTCAGGTACTCCTAAAATAGCCCGCGATAGTCACACTGTGACAATCCCATGGTATACGTGAACGTGACCCATCCAATAATGTCTCCAACAACCTGGGTCCGGCTATCTTGGCCTTATTCTAATATCATCGCCTATAGTGGCTCTCTGATCAGTTCATATCCCATTTAATGTAAACAAGGAAGAAAAAGGGTGAGAAATAGAACATACCAATATTATACAAGACACATATAAATAATAGATTTTTTTACAAACAGTAAAGTTTTAATAAGAATTTCTTCATACATGTTATTTTCCAGCATGAAATACAAATGTAAAGATGACTAATAGTTCTTAATTTTAATTAATAAATATTTTATCAATTCTTTTATGAACGATGAAGATGCAATGCATGTGGGCCCTTAAATCTTCTTTTATTGGGAGCAGTCAAGAGTTGATACTGTTTAATGATAATTTGCCAATATGGCTAAGGAACAGCTCTACTGACCATAATATACACTTAGGGCCTAATCAGATTGGCAAGAGCTTGTTGTGAATTTACCCGACACTAGGGAGCGACCCTAGGTCTCTTAGGCCTCTCTTCACACCCTCTCATCCCAAGGTTCGCTATTGAACCATCCCTAATGCATTTCTCGGATTATACCGTATCTCTCAATACATTCTTGTCTTTCACTTGTTATATGATGCATGTCACATATTGAATTAGTTCAAACTTTTAGCAAATACTTTTCAGTCATGTTCACAAAATTTACCAAAATTTTGGCAGAGTTTCCTCTCTAAATTGAACATTTCCAAAATTTGTCTTTGACCTGTTACACTCAGAAAATTCCCAGACAACATAATACAACCATATTAACTATGTATTTTTTATTCAAACATCAAATTTTACATAGTCTAACCAATATAAATTCACATTATAAAAATATATAAATAACAAAGTATGACATATGAATAATAATTGTAAATAAGTTAAGACATAAAAATAATAGCTGAAATAAATATTGAGAGGGTTAAAGAGTCCCTTCTATTATTTAACATGTCTTATATTTAGTAAATTCCTATCTCACCCTCCCTTTACCTTAGAACTAGCTTCCAAGAGAATCTTCTGGAGTTAAGCTAGACACATAGGTTCTTATTGTTAGCATTTAGTTTATCTTATTTTATTATACTTTTATTTTATTTAGTATAGCGATATTAATAGTGAGAAAAATTTTGATATTAATAGTGAGATAAATTTTGATACAATCATACTAAAAATGACTTTGTCATAAATTTAAAAAGTGTAAATAATTATTAAACATCCATTTAAATATTATAGAAAGATAACAATTAAATAAATGATTAAAGAATAAAGTAAACAAATAACTAAATGATAATTGAATAAATATTATAAACATAATAAATAATAAATATATAACAATAAAAATAGTTCAAATAAGTAAGTAAGGAAGTAAGTAAAATGTAAATGAATGAATTGCTAATTAATAGATAACTATAAATTAACTAGTTAGATAAATGAAAAAAAATAGCAAAACTAAATTATAGATGAACAATAATAATAGAAATGAGTAAAATAAATAAATAAATTGATATTTAAATAATTCAATCAATAAATAAATGAACAAATAAATAATTGAATGAGTAAATAGACAATAAACAATAATAAATAAATAAACAGTAAATAATAATACAGACTAATAAAGATAACCAAATAAATAAATGAGCAAATAAATACATAAATAAATAAACAATTAGGTAATTAACTAAAAAAATTAATTAAGTAACTAGATAAATAAATAAACAATTAAACGATTAATTAAGAAATTAAATAAACAAACAAATAAATAAATAAATAAAAATTTTAAATAATTAAATAATTAACTAAACAATTAAGTGAACAAATAACTAAAAATTTAAACAAATAAGTAAATAATTAAATGAATAAATAAATTAATTAATAAATAATTAAAGAATTAATTAAATAAATAGAAAAAACAGAATTAATAGGAATTAATAACAAAATAAAAATAACAAAATAAATAAACCAAATAATACTAACAGAAAAAATAAATATAATAAAACTAAAAAAAACTAATTGATAAAAATTAAATAACAGAATAATAATAATAATAAAAACAAAGTATAAGAAATATAATGTTATATATATATACGATATAATATTATATATAATATTATATAAACGTAAAGTTATACGTTTATATATATATATATATATATATATATATATATATATATAAAAGCAATGAAAAGTAAAGAATGGAGAAAGAGAGTATCTAATGGCCAAAGTTTTGAAGCGGAAAATGAAATGTACCGTGAGTGAAAGAGTGAGGCTTTATATAGAGAAAAAATTTATTTTGCTTTTAATTTTCTTTCTTTTAACAGCTTTGATCTTATTCATATAGTAAAATATTTAATTTAACATTTTTTTGAGATAAATTTTATACTTAAAATTTTATTATGAATTCTCAAAATATACTTAGTAAAATAAATATAACTTGTTAGTGAATTTCTTTTACACTAAATATCTCAATTACTAAATGTTTAAATACATGTTTTTATAAGTTCATCGGTTTACTTTTCTAACCAAACGATCTCTAAACTTTATGAAATTTTAAACTTAAGTTCATATTCACAAATCTAAACTTCCTATCAAGTTTCATAATTTTTTGATAACATTTCCTATACTGGTTTAGACCCAACCAACTCTATTTTGGACTATTTTTACTTATCTCTAAAAATATCCAAAAATTTCTATAAAATCCTATAAATTGCAATGATCAATCAGTTCTAAAGAACCTTAAGTTAATTTTGTCAAAATTTTAAATTATAATTTTCTTTATAGTTTTATCCTTTTATATAAAAAATATAGTAAAACTATAGGATGTTACAATCCGCATTTCCCGCGTATCACTCCTGTAGCTGTACTTTGTACCTTCTGACAGGTGACGTGGATACTTTCCGCTATGCGGGGTATCAATCATGGGAAGTGGAACAGCCACTTATCCTCTCAAAGTATAGGTTAACGGTTATGTATAATAACATAGGGAGAGCGTAGATGTTGGGTCAAGAGTCAGGAGGTACGTGGCGTAGAGTACGTTTCCGACAGATGATACGGGATGAACGGGGTCTTTACCAATGTCCCTGTGACCACAGAATGGATCATAACCGATATGCGAAGTGTTGTCTTGGACATACCGGTATAGGAAGAATGCTTATACGGTCTAGTAGTCCGGTGACCAACCTGCAGCTTCGGTAGCAAGCAAAAAACAGATAAAATGACACATTTGCCCTGGTACCAGTATCTAGACCGGATCAACTGTGTAACATCCTGCTTTAATAATAGTTCAATTATGTAATTTATGAAGCATGGAAGGTCTGTAAGTGTTAATCAATGAATAAAACACTCTATGGATGGTTTTTTTAATGCTCCAAAAGTTTCATTTTTGGATATAATTCTAGAATTTATATAGATCCTTATTGATAAGACCCAATTTCCGAGTAAAAATGCCTTAGAAAGAACTGTCCGAGTGAGAAAGAGACTCTGTTCTGAGTGAAAACTACAAATTCTGAGTGACCAAGAGGAATTCCGAGTGGAAAATGGAAAATACCGAGTGAAAATTATGTTTTCCGAGTGGAACATGGTCAAGAGGACTTATTCCAAGTGAAATTCTGTCTTAGAGACTCACTGCTGAGTCAAACATGGCAGGAAGACTCAATTCCGAGTCAATTATTCCTGAGTGACTCATTTCCGAGTCAAACACCTCAGAAAGACTCATTTCCGAGTCAAGTACTCTCCAAAGACTCGTTTCCGAGTCAAATGTTTCTGACGGACTAGTTTCCGAGTCAATCATAGTCAGACATAGTATTTCTGACTGAAAGTTCACTGAGTGCCTTCATTTCCGAGTGAAGTACAGAGAAAAATATAATTTCGAGTGGGAATGACATCAATTGAGAGTATGGAATAACTTTGCCGAGTGGAAGGCTGAGCAAGAGATGACTCGGAGTTGGAATGAAATTACCGAGTGAAAGACTAACTGAGAACTGACTCGGTTTCAGGGAGAATATGCCGAGTGAGATATTTTATAAGTAAGTTCGAGTGAGGAAACTCCGACTGTCACCTCCAAGGAAGAGAAATCAGACTGAGAGTTTCAAATAGAACCAATTCCGAGTGAATAATAGGTGAAGACTCGGTTTCAGGAGGTTTTACCGAGTGGACTAAGATGTTGAATGAAAACCGAGTGGATTCGCTTAAGCGAATGAATTCCTCGCTTAAGCGAGGGAGAGTGTCTGGCTCAAGCGAGTTGGTATTCGCTTGAGCGAAACTCACACTCGCTCAAGCGAGTCAGTTTTCGCTTGAGCGAAGCCCCTCTGCCAGTGCATTATATGGCACTCGCTCAAGCGAGTCGGATTCCGCTGGAGCGAGAGGACTCAGTTTCCCTTCTTCTTCACACGACTGGAGGAATTCCATTCGGTTTATAGGCTAACCGAGTGTAATTCCAGTCGGTTTTCAGTGCCAGGAGTAACTTTTGACTCCTTTCTTGTCTCTTATGCAATTTTTAATGCAACCAAAACCATTATTACTCACCCTAGTGGGTAGACAGCCAGAAGTGGACCATTATAAGCCACTTTCTTATTTTTAATCCTCCATTATCTCCACTAATAGCACTAAACATCCACTAATGGAAAAGTTGTTTCCCACTTGTTTTGCATTATTAACTCTGCCTTTTTGCTAAGACCTGAACGCATTAGAACAAAGCTAGTGAACTATCCTTACCTTGATTTCCCTCCTTCCTCAATACTCCTTTGAACAGAAGCCAAGACAGCAAGAGGCCATTTTCAGTCGGCAAACCAAGTAAGAGGGGACAGGGTTGTGAATAACTATGAAATGGGTAGAATTGTATGCTGTTCTAGGATTCCAGAATTAATTTTGTAAATTGTTGCTCATTTTTGAAATTGAAAACATGTGAATTTGATTCTGACTTCTTCATGAAAGTTGTAGATCTTTTTGTTATCTGAATTTTGAGACCTGAATCAATTAATTTGAATATTTATAGCAAACGTTATAGCCAAAATACTACAGCATGTTCGTGTGGAAGATTTATCCTATGTTTTGTGTATATATTGATTTTCTGGGACTTATACGTGCATAATTAGCCTTTGATGTCTTCATAAAAGTTGTAGATATTTATTTTATGGATCTTTAGAAAGTGGTTTCAAGTCAAAATGATTTTTGTAGCTCGCGTTATGCCTCAAATACTGAAGTATGTCCAAGCTGTAAATCTGTTAATTTGAGATACGAACTTTATTTTTAAAACTGGGAATTTTGTGGTGAGAATTAGTGATCAATGTCTTCATGAAAGTTGTAAATCTTTTTATTATGTGAATGTTGAGACCTGAACCGACTGATTTGAGTATGTGTAGCAAAAGTTATAGCCAAAATACTACAGCATGTCCGAGTGGAATATTTATCCCATGTTTTGTGTATATTTTAATATGCTGGGCCTTGTACGTACATAATCAGCCTTTGATGTCTTCATGAAAGTTGTAGGTATTTATGTTATGGATCTATAGAAAGTGGTTTCAAGTCAAAATGATTTTTGTAGCTTGAGTTATGCCTAAAATATTGAAGTATGTACAAGCTGTAATTCTGTTAATTTGAAATCCGAATATTATTTTTAAAACTGGTAATTGTGTAGTGAGAATTAGTGGTTGGTGCCTTCATGAAAGTTGTAGATATTTGTGTTAAGGATAATTTAGAACTAGTTTCATGCCAAAATCATTTTTGTAGCTCCAGAAAAGTTCAAATTATTAATATATGTACGTTTTGGAAAACTCACCTTGAGGCAGTGTGGTATTTCGTGAATAAGTTGTAATTCTGTTTGGAATTTGAAATTGTGTTCTTCATGAAAGTTGTAGATAATTGTATTATTAAGCTATAGAAAGTTTAATCACATGAAAAGGTTATGATTTGCTCAAGTTATGATTGTTTTACTAGAGTATGTTGCTGTTGGAAATGCTGAAAGTTAATTATAATGGTTATTATGAATGAAAATGATATCTTCTCTATGAGTAACAATTTATTATTAAACTCTTGAGTGATTATGATTTATTATTGATGTTGTTACGTTATAATGAGTATCATACAGTTGTATATTTTGGTGGTGAATAATTATGTATGACATAATTAATATATATGTACATGAATGCCTTGTGGTTATTGTTATATGTGGTTGAAACAGTAATTCCATGATTCTGAAAATTATTATATGTGATGTGTCCTTTGAGGACTTGTGGTTTTCCAAGTGGTTTTGGAAATTGATATATCATGGTATGTTAAATGATAAAGAGTATTAAAGGGATTCATGCATCATAAGCATTGGACGCACCATGGAATTTAGGGGTTCCATGATTGCCTACCCTGGTGGGGGGTTACTCTATGATGAGTTAAAGCCCTATTTTCACAAGAACCATGGAAGTGTAGGGATCCATGGTTGTGTAAATTCCTACTGGTATACTTATTTCTGCAGGAGCCATGAAAGTGTAGGGATTCATGGTTATGCTAATTCCTACTTGTGCACTTAATTTCGCAGGAGCCATGAAAGCGTAGGGATTCATGGTTATGCTAATTCCTACTGGAGTCTTTTTGAGACTTTTTACTGCAGTATTCCCACCAAACCAAATGGATCCAGCATGACATCATTGGACTAAATTAAAGACTTATTAAATATAAATGAACTTGTTTGGCATATTCATCATATCATTATGGTTTGTTGATTGTGTTTGTGCAATTTTATTTATTTTATATTTATTCTATATTCTGTCTCACTCTTACATCAATTTTTACAGTGAATGCCACGCAGAACGAAGAGTGATGCCATGATTGATGACTATATGATATATTGCTTGGACTTTAATTTTTTTACTTTAATTTAATGGGTTGTAATAAATATTACGTGCTACGTACTGTTACTTCTAAATTGTTTCCGCTACGCAAATATTTTCTTGAATTTTATTATACACGACTAGCATACATGATTAATATTCCACAAATATCAAATTATACGTGAAATCTAATTTTTAAATTATGAGTTTTCTAAATGATCTTTTAAAACGTGAAAAATTTATTCGGAAAATTACACGGGACGTTACAATGGTGGTATCAGAGCATTTTCAAAAATTCAGGACCAATTGCTATGACATGTACTGTTTCTTGATATAATATGCGAAATGTTTGATTCCTTACTTGATAACATGTTAAGTGTGTACTATATGACTTGTGCCTAACTGATTAATTGCAAAAAGATTTGTTTGATTACTGCTTGATAATATGATAAATATGTTATATGATTTATTGTTTAACTGATAAAATAATGATAGTTATGTAGTATTTATATACGATATATTTTCCCTTAGAATTAGTATAAACCAAACTACGAATGTAGGATGGCAAGAAACAACAACAACAACAATAACAACAACAACGATATGGCAGCAGCTTTCAACCGCTTAGCTGAAGCCATAGAATGACAAAACCAACCAAGGAGCACTGGAGGACTCCATGGGTTAGATCACTTCCTGAAAAGAAAACCTTCACAATTCAAAGGGGGTTATAATCCAGAAGGAGCGTATCTCTGGGCCAAGGAAATGGAGCGCATCTTTCGAGCATTGCCCTGCACAGAATACGAAAAGGTGGAGTATGCCACCTATATGTTGGTGGAAGAGGCAGAAAACTGGTGGATTCATGCTAGAATTCGTATGATCGAGGCTAACAGACCCTTGAACTGGGTCAACTTCAAAGACTGTTTCCTAGAGAAATATTTTCCAGCAAGTGTGAAAAGCCGTAAAGAGCTGGAATTTATGGAGATGAAACAAGGCTCAATGTCTGTTGGAGAATATACTACAAAGTTTGAAGAACTATCTCTCTTTTACCCTCCTTTTCAACAGGCTGGTGCCGAAGAATCAAAATGTGTTAAATTTGAGAACGGGCTGAACCTGGAAATCAAAGAGGCGATAGGGTACCAAGAAATTCGGAGTTTTCCTATTCTAATCAACAAATGCAGAATTTTTGAAGAAAATCACCAAGCCAGACTGGCACATGAAAAGGCCAATAGACAACTGAAACCTCAGTCAGTTGATTTCAAAAGTAGAGGGTCGTTCTATCAAAGTCGTTTCAAGGGAGGATCATCATCATCATCTTCTGAAAGACGTAAAAATATGAGATGTCTAAAGTGCGGAGGTAACCATCACATACGTGATTGCAACAGACGTCTTAAAGATGTCACTTGTTTTCGTTGTAATCAAAAAGGACACATCAGTCCAAATTGTCCGCAGAACAATCAAAACAACAACAGGAACACTATGAATGATCAAAAAGGCTCTAATTATCAGAGAAGCCGTGGAGGAGACACACGTGCTGCCCAACCTCCAAGACAGAACAGGGAGTCAACAGACTAGCGGTTACAACCAACAACTGGAAGAGTCTTTGCCATCAGCGGTTCAGAGGCAGACCAAGCTGATGACCTCGTACAAAGTAAGTGTGAGATCAATGGTACAATCTTATCTGTGTTATTTGATTCTAGTGCTACACATTCTTTCATTTCTGATGAGTGTGTTAGACGCCTTCAATTACCTGTAAAGCCTATGAAATATGATCTGATTGTTTCCACTCCCACCGGTACACAACTTAGGACTACTAAGGTGTGTAACGAATGCTCTATGCTCATAGAAGGTAAAAACTTTCTAGTCGATCTTGTTTGTTTACCTTTGAAGGATCTGGAGGTAATTCTGGGAATGGACTGGTTATCGGCAAATCGAGTCTTGGTGGACTGTCATAACAAAACTGTGATATTTCCATCAGAAGAAAATCTTACTTCCGACAATCTTAAACTCTTTGCTTTACAAGGTGAAAGCCAATTATTTGCCTTGTTTACTCTTCCACAAGGAGATGATGAATCTAAAGCAATCGAAATGCCAGTTGTTTCTGAATTCCCTGAAGTATTTCCCCAGGATGTCTCAAGTTTACCTCCAGAACGCGAGATAGAATTCTCAATTGATTTAATTCCAGGAGCAGAACCAGTATCTAAGGCCCCATATCGTATGTCACCTATTGAACTGGCAGAACTGAAGAAGCAAATTGAGGAGTTGTTGGAGAAACATTTCATCAGGCCTAGTGTGTCGCCATGGGGAGCGCCAGTATTACTTGTCAAGAAGAAAGATGGAAGCATGAGATTATGTGTAGATTATCGTCAGTTGAACAAATTGACGGTGAAGAATAGATATCCTTTGCCTAGAATTGATGATTTGATAGATCAATTGAGAGGTGCTACTGTATTTTCCAAGATTGATCTACGATCGGGATACCATCAGATTCGTGTCAAGTCCAAGGATATTCCAAAGACAGCTTTTAGAACATGCTATGGTCATTACGAGTATCTTGTGATGCCCTTCGGAGTAACCAATGTCCCAGCTGTATTCATGGATTACATGAATTGAGTGTTCCATTCATACTTAGATCAGTTTGTTATTATCTTTATTGATGACATTCTGATTTATTCTAAGACATGGGAGGAACATGAAAATCATCTTCGAGTGGTATTACAGATTCTGAAAGAGAAGCAGTTGTATGCCAAGTTGTCTAAATGTGAATTCTGGTTGAAGGAGGTAAAGTTTCTAGGTCATGTAATCTCAAGCGAAGGAGTGTCTGTAGACCCTTCTAAAATTGAAGCTGTAACGAACTGGGAGAGACCTACTTCAGTCACTGAGATACGAAGCTTCCTGGGATTAGCTGGTTATTATCGGAGATTTATTGAGGGGTTTTCTCAAATTGCCCTACCAATGACTCGTCTAACCCGGAAGAATCAACCTTTTGATTGGACGCCAGAATGTGAGAAAAGTTTCCAGGAACTAAAAATGAAGCTTACATCTGCTCCAGTCTTAACCTTGCCTGACCCACAAGAAGACTTTGTGGTTTATTGTGATGCTTCTAAGATGGGCTTAGGTTGTGTCTTGATGCAGCAACGAAGAGTGGTTGCCTATGTTTCTAGGCAGTTGAGACCACATGAAATGAATTATCCAACGCATGATCTAGAATTGGCAGCAGTGGTTTTTGCTCTGAAAATCTAGAGACACCATTTGTATGGAGTCAAGTTTGAAGTGTTTAGTGACCACAAGAGCTTGAAGTATTTGTTCGATCAAAAGGAATTGAACATGAGGCAGTGAAGATGGATGGAGTTTCTTAAAGATTATGATTTTGATTTGAAGTACCATCCAGGAAAAGCAAATGTGGTGGCAGATGCACTTAGCCAAAAGTCCATTCATATGGCATCTTTGATGATAAAAAAGATGGAGATGATAGAATAATTCAGAGACATGAACTTGGGTGTGGAGATGAAATCTTCAAAGAGTTTGATCTTGGGAACTTTGAAGATAACCAATGATTTTCTGAAGCTGATAGGTGAAAGACAGAAAGAAGACTTGCCATTACAAGAGTTGAGAGACTTGCAGGCAAAGGGAAAAGATATAGGATTACAAGAAGGATCAGATGGAATTTGGAGAATCAAAAGCAGAATTTATGTACCAGATGATGTTGGTCCGAGAAGAACAATCTTAGAAGAAGCGCATAAAAGTATGCTGAGCATTCATCCTGGATCAACTAAGATGTATCAAGACCTGAAGAAAAGCTTTTGGTGGCCAAGGATGAAGAAAGAAATAGCTGAATATGTGTCTTCATGTCTGGTATGTCAAAAAGCCAAGGTGGAACACCAGAAGCCATCTGGTGAACTGCAACCATTAGAGATTCCAGTTTAGAAATGGGATGATATTTCAATGGACTTTGTGTCAGGGTTACCAAGAACACATTCAGGGAACGATGCAATCTGGGTTATTGTAGACAGATTGACAAAGTCTGCTCATTTTCTCCCAATGAATATGAAGAACTCTCTACAAAAATTGGCACAATTATATGTGAAGGAGATCGTAAGACTTCATGGTGTACCATCTAGTATTGTGTCAGATAGAGATCCAAGGTTCACTTCTTGATTCTGGGGAAGCTTGCATCAGGAATTGGGTTCAAAGCTTCGATTAAGTTCAGCTTATCATGCCCAAACAGATGGGCAGTCAGAGCGTACCATACAAAGTTTGGAAGACTTACTGCGATCTTGTGTGCTTGAACATGGAGGTAGTTGGGAGCAGTTTCTTCCACTGATAGAATTCACGTATAACAATAGTTACCATAGCAGTATTGGTATGGCTCCATTTGAAGCATTGTATGGTAGAAAGTGTCGAACACCTCTTTGTTGGTTAGAAACTGTGAAAGTTTGGCGTTGGGACCTGAAATTGTGCAGCAGACTACTGAACAAATAGAAATAATCAGAGAAAAGATGAAGGCATCCCAAGATAGACAGAAGCACTATTACGATAAGAGGAGGAAACCACTTGAATTCCAAGTTGGTGAGCATGTATTTTTAAAGGTTTCACCTCACAAGGGGATTGGCCGAGCGTTGAAAAGTAAGAAGTTGAGTTCAAGGTTCATTGGACCATATGAGATTCTGAAGAGGATTGGTACAGTGGCATATCAGATTGCACTTCCTCCTCACCTGGCAAATCTACACAATGTGTTTCATGTGTCACAGTTGAGGAAGTATGTGCGAGACCCCACTCATGTGATTGCTACTGATGATGTAGAAGTTAGGGAAAATCTAACCATCGCTGCAGAACCCACACAGATCATAGAAAGGTCAATCAAATGTCTGAGAAATAAGAATGTACCACTGGTAAAGGTTGTATGGAAGCAAGGAAACGATGAAACTCTGACTTGGGAGCGAGAAGATGCTATGAGAGCGCAATATCCAGGATTGTTTCGCTGAAGAGTGCATTAAGTTAAATTTCGGGGATGAAATTTTTTATTAGGGTGGGAGAAATGTAACATCCTGCTTTAATAATAGTTCAATTATGTAATTTATGAAGCATGGAAGGTCTGTAAGTGTTAATCAATGAATAAAACACTCCATGGATGGTTTTTTTAATGCTCCAAAAGTTTCATTTTTGGATATAATTCTAGAATTTATATAGATCCTTATTGATAAGACCCAATTTCCGAGTAAAAATACCTTAGAAAGAACTGTCCGAGTGAGAAAGAGACTCTGTTCCGAGTGAAAACTACAAATTCCGAGTGACCAAGAGGAATTCCGAGTGGAAAATGGAAAATACCGAGTGAAAATTATTCCGAGTGAAATTCTGTCTTAGAGACTCACTGTTGAGTCAAACATGGCAGGAAGACTCAATTCCGAGTCAATTATTCCTGAGTGACTCATTTCCGAGTCAAACACCTCAGAAAGACTCATTTCCGAGTCAAGTACTCTCCAAAGACTCGTTTCCGAGTCAAATGTTTCTGAAGAACTAGTTTCCGAGTCAATCATAGTCAAACATAGCATTTCTGACTGAAAGTTCACTGAGTGCCTTCATTTCCGAGTGAAGTACAGAGAAAAATATAATTCCGAGTGGGAATGACATCAATTGAGAGTATGGAATAACTTTGCCGAGTGGAAGGCTGAGCAAAAGATGACTCGGAGTTGGAATGAAATTACCGAGTGAAAGACTAACTGAGAACTGACTCGGTTTCAGGGAGAATATGCCGAGTGAGATATTTTATAAGTAAGTCCGAGTGAGGAAACTTCGACTGTCACCTCCAAGGAAGAGAAATCAGACTGAGAGTTTCAAATAGAACCAATTCCGAGTGAATAATAGGTGAAGACTCGGTTTCAGGAGGTTTTACCGAGTGGACTAAGATGTTGAATGAAAACCGAGTGGATTCGCTTAAGCGAATGAATTCCTCGCTTAAGCGAGGGAGAGTGTCTGGCTCAAGCGAGTTGGTATTCGCTTGAGCGAAACTCACACTCGCTCAAGCGAGTCGGTTTTCGCTTGAGCGAAGCCCCTCTGTCAGTGCATTATATGGCACTCGCTAAAGCGAGTCGGATTCCGCTGGAGCGAGAGAACTCGGTTTCCCTTCTTCTTCACACGACTGGAGGAATTCTAGTCGGTTTATAGGCTAACTGAGTGTAATTCCAGTCGGTTTTCAGTGCCAGGAGTAACTTTTGACTCCTTTCTTGTCTCTTATGCAATTTTTAATGCAACCAAAACCATTATTACTCACCCTAGTGGGTGGACGGCCAGAAGTGGACCATTATAAGCAACTTTCTTATTTTTAATCCTCCATTATCTCCACTAACAGCGCTAAACATCCACTAATGGAAAAGTTGTTTCCCACTTGTTTTGCATTATTAACTCTGCCTTTTTGCTAAGACCTGAACGCATTAGAACAAAGCTAGTGAACTATCCTTACCTTGATTTCCCTCCTTCCTCAATACTCCTTCGAACAGAAGCCAGGACAGCAAGAGGCCATTTTCAGTCGGCAAACCAAGTAAGATGGGACATGGTTGTGAATAACTATGAAATGGGTAGAATTGTATGCTGTTCTAGGATTCCAAAATTAATTTCGTAACTTGTTGCTTATTTTTGAAATTGAAAACGTGTGAATTTGATTTTGACTTCTTCATGAAAGTTGTAGATCTTTTTGTTATCTGAATTTTGAGACCTGAATCAATTAATTTGAATATGTATAGCAAACGTTATAGCGAAAATACTACAGCATGTTCGTGTGGAAGATTTATCCTATGTTTTGTGTATATATTGATTTTCTGGGACTTGTACGTGCATAATTAGCCTTTGATGTCTTCATGAAAGTTGTAGATATTTATTTTATAGATCTTTAGAAAGTGGTTTCAAGTCAAAATGATTTTTGTAGCTCGAGTTATGCCTAAAATACTGAAGTATGTCCAAGCTGTAAATCTGTTAATTTGAGATACGAACTTTATTTTTAAAACTGGGAATTTTGTGGTGAGAATTAGTGATCAGTGTCTTCATGAAAGTTGTAAATCTTTTTATTATATGAATGTTGAGACCTGAACCGACTGATTTGAGTATGTGTAGCAAACGTTATAGCCAAAATACTACAGCATGTCCGAGTGGAATATTTATCCCATGTTTTGTGTATATTTTAATATGCTGGGCCTTGTACGTACATAATCAGCCTTTGATGTCTTCATGAAAGTTGTAGGTATTTATGTTATGGATCTATAGAAAGTGGTTTCAAGTCAAAATGATTTTTGTAGCTTTAGTTATGCCTAAAATATTGAAGTATATACAAGCTGTAATTCTGTTAATTTAAAATCCGAATCTTATTTTTAAAACTAGGAATTTTGTAGTGAGAATTAGTGGTTAGTGCCTTCATCAAAGGTGTAGATATTTGTGTTAAGGATAATTTAGAACTGGTTTCATGCCAAAATCATTTTTGTAGCTCCAGAAACGTTCAAATTACTAATATATGTACGTTTTGGAAAACTCACCTTGAGGCAGTGTGGTATTTCGTGAATAAGTGGTAATTCTGTTTGGAATTTGAAATTGTGTTCTCCATGAAAGTTGTAGATAATTGTATTATTAAGCTATAGAAAGTGGAATCATATGAAAAGGTTATGATTTACTTAAGTTATGATTGTTTTACTAGAGTATGTTGCTGTTGGAAATGCTGAAAGTTAATTATAATGGTTATTATGAATGAAAATGATATTTTCTCTATGAGTAACAATTTATTATTAAACTCTTGAGTGATTATGATTTATTATTGATGTTGTTACGTTATAATGAGTATCATACAGTTGTATATTTTGGTGGTGAATAATTATGTATGACATAATTAATATATATGTACATGAATGCCTTGTGGTTATTGTTATATGTGGTTGAAACAGTAAATCTATAATTCTGAAAATTATTATATGTGATGTGTCCTTTGAGGACTTGTGGTTTTCCAAGTGGTTTTGGAAATTGATATATCATGGTATGTTAAATGATAAAGAGTATTAAAGGCATTCATGCATCATAAGCATTGGACGCACCATGGAATTTAGGGGTTCCATGATTGCCTACCCTGGTGGGGGGTTACTCTATGATGAGTTAAAGCCCTATTTTCACAAGAACCATGGAAGTGTAGGGATCCATGGTTGTGTAAATTCCTACTGGTATACTTATTTCTGCAGGAGCCATGAAAGTGTAGGGATTCATGGTTATGCTAATTCCTACTTGTGCACTTAATTTCGCAGGAGCCATGAAAGCGTAGGGATTCATGGTTATGCTAATTCCTACTGGAGTCTTTTTGAGACTTTTTACTGCAGTATTCCCACCAAACCAAATGGATCCAGCATGACATCATTGGACTAAATTAAAGACTTATTAAATATAAATGAACTTGTTTGGCATATTCATCATATCATTATGGTTTGTTGATTGTGTTTGTGCAATTTTATTTATTTTATATTTATTCTATATTCTGTCTCACTCTTACATCAATTTTTACAGTGAATGCCACGCAGAACGAAGAGTGATGCCATGATTGATGACTATATGATATATTACTTGGACTTTAACTTTGTTACTTTAATTTAATGGGTTGTAATAAATATTACGTGCTACGTACTGTTACTTCTAAATTGTTTCCGCTACGCAAATATTTTCTTGAATTTTATTATACACGACTAGCATACATGATTAATATTCCGCAAATATTAAATTATACGTGAAATCTAATTTTTAAATTACGAGTTTTCTAAATGATCTTTTAAAACGCGAAAAATTTATTCGGAAAATTACACGGGACGTTACAAACTGTATATACAAAATACATCTGAACTCATTACGAATTACATAGGATAAGTAAGAAGTCTAAGAAAAGTTTTTATTTAAAAATATCTACTTATATTTTTAAGTAATTCAAATACAATTTTCAATAAAAAATTTATACTTTTAGTTTTTTATCATATGTAAAATTATATATAGATTAAACAAACTTTTATTTTATACATGAATATAATCTTAAACAACAAAATTTAAAATGAGAGTATAACAAGCTGATTGAAAATAACCAATTTCTTTACTTAAAATAACCAACTTTTTTTACAAGGTGATTGGGTCAAGGGTTTTACGCTTTCCTCTTAAACAATATTCAGACGTTTGGAGAATGAAAAAAAATTGATAAAAGAATTATATATATGCGGTTAAAAAAATAACTATATCATGTTGAATAATTTTATTTTCATTGAACCGATCAGTTGAATTTATTTTTTGAAATGATTATTGGAAGAGAACTTATGTTACAGTAAGTTTAGCAACTCAATTTTAATGGAGTTTTCTCTGTTAAGTGAGGAGGCTTTTTGATCTTACAAGTCAACGTAATTTTGATTGTCTCAAATAACGTGAATAATTAATATCAATCTCTAAATTTTTATTTCAACTCAACTCTGTTTTCCCAACTGAAAACGAAAAGGGAAATCCTTATTGGATGCTGGTCTATGAATATAACAAGGTCATGCACAGTATCATTGGCCAAAGCGCCACTGACTTCTAACAACATAACATGCGTATAGCATGGAAGCTTCCCCTCTCATTTTGACTGATGGGCGACTAACAATGAAGGAATTTTTAAGATTTACTAAGTGGATAATTAAGACTACATAAAAGTAGAAAAGTACCTAAACAGAGAACCCCTTGAATGCGAAAGTAAAGTATCAGGACTAACGACCTCAGTCAAAGAGATCCATACTGACTCGGCTCACGTGATTGCTACGCATTCTGTCCGCCCACGTGTCGCTTTCTCATTCGCCTTTCTACTAATACAAGCTTAAATAAAATTTTAAGTTCTGTTATGGGATGAGTAAGATTACTCTCGAAAAATCATAGAAATATTGCATTTAAAGCGGGTTTACCTTATAGGTCCGTTTGGATCCTATAGAATAGGTTTCAACACTACTTTTCTTCAACGCATTTCCTTACCCTTCAGAGAAAACAGACTTTTTTGATTTCTGAAGCATTTACTCTTATTCTTATTTTTCTTCCGGCAAAAGAAAATCGTTTTTCTTTTTCTTTTTTTACCTTTGAACTTTAGCTGAAAACTGAACACTTTTTCCCTCGCCCCACACACGCTACATATGGTCTTGTCCTTTGCAAGGAGTGGTAGTAGTAGTAGATAGTGATGCACGCTGTTATTCTCTCCTTTTAAACGTAACTTTCTTTGAAATTTCTCGTTCTTTAATAAAACTTTAGCAGTATTTAACCCTTACACTAATTCTCTTCCTTTTAAGCTTCTCTCTGACGTGTTTCTCTGCTTTCTTTATTTATTTTATATTCTCTTCTCCCGTGTCACTCTCTCCATTCTCCAAGGAATCTCTCTCTTTACCTCTCTCACCCACCGTCTTCAATGCTATTATTATACCCAACACCAACGACATAAACCCTTCTCTTCAATATGGCTACCACACCTTCTTCCATATTCAAACACACTCACCACCTTAATCGCACTAAACTCTTCTCTGAACAACAATACCCAATGAAGAATAACAAAAACCATCGTACTTATCCCAAACTCATAAGAATACGTGTCACCGACGCTGATGCTACTGATTCTTCCAGTGAGGAAGATGAACCCTCCGTGTCTTCCACGCGCCGCCGAGTCAAAAACTTTGTCAATGAGATTACCATAGAAAGCGGTGGCCGTGACGGGGATAGTGTTGTTTCGAGGAAGAGAAGAAGGTTAAAGGGAGCTCCGGCGAGTAGACGGTGCTGCGGGAAGAAATTCCGAGGAGTGAGGCAGAGGCCGTGGGGGAAATGGGCGGCGGAGATACGAGACCCTTCGCGGCGCGTGAGGTTGTGGTTGGGAACATACGACACCGCCGAGGAAGCTGCTAGAATGTACGACAACGCAGCTATTCAGCTGCGTGGCGCCGACGCGCTCACCAATTTCATAACACCGCCTTTGGAAAGTGAAAAATGCGGTTACAATTCCGGCGAAGAGTCTCGAAACAACGACTTGCGTTCTCCAACTTCGGTTCTTGGGTGTAGTTCGCTGTACGAGGAAGTTGAGTCCGTAACGGTAACGGCCAGAGACGACGTCGTTTTGGAGGCCGGCAGTGAAAGCGAGTGTTGGGGCGTTTCGCGTGAAGACGAAGACACGAAAAAGGTGAAGTGGGAGGAGTCAACGTTTTCGATTCAGAATGATGTTTTGGCTTTTGACTTTGAAAGCAGGTTGGACGTATTCGACGACGCCGTTTTTGTGCCAGAGAGCGTGTTCTTGTTTGCTGATAATGATGAGTTCAGTGGAAGGTTTGAGAGTTTGGATTTGGGGTTCAGGAGTTGGCATAGGGAGTGTGATAATTTCCAAGACATTGGGGATTTGTTTGTTTCGGATCCTGTTGTCGCTCTTTGAATGCTGTGCTTCATTGAAGCACCATTCTCGTCCTTTATTAGGCAAGTTTTGTTTTCTCAGGATTTTTGTTTTTCAATATGGTGTAGTATTTGTAACGGCATATTTTCTGTTCTAATACAAGTATGTTTATTTACACCAGCTCGGAGAACCGTGCGCCCCACCGTGTTGCCCATTTCTTATTAGTATGTTACGAGTTATTTTAAATGATGCTGTAGTAATAGTTTGTTTATCATGCTTATGCAATAGGTCATCAATTTGACTCTTGTTTAACGTATACAGAAGATATAATTGATTAAAATAAATTAGAGATCTGACTACAAATAAATATGAAATATGAAATAAGTATTTAACTTAATTTTCTTATTATTATGTTAGAAATTTTTTTCATGCACAACAAAAAAAAATTAGACAATACAGATAATATAATATGTTTGATGAAAAAAGATGAAGAAAAAGTATTATATTAACTGCTGTTGTATAATTACCAAATCTCTTATTGTTATCCTTTTCTAGTACAGAAGTTTTGCATGCAAAAAGGACCAACCTAATAATATATCTGGTTTAAAGGAAAATATTTCCATAAAAAAAATTTAGTTCAAGAATAATTTCTTTTGTGTGATAATCTCATCGTTCTAAATATAAATAAAAATAATTAATTTTTTACATATTAAATATTAAAAAGCCGTTGAAAGATGTTAATCTAATTATTACAATAGCTAATAGATATAAAATGATATTGAAGAATGTGCTTAATTATTTAGGTAAAGCTTGTTTTATTTTTTATATAAAACTTGTAACTTTGTTAAAAATATTTTTTATTAATCTCAAATTTAATAAAATAATATTTTAGTTTTTTATGATAAAAAATTCATGAAATATAAGAAAATGTTATTTGTTTTTAAAATAAAATATGTATCCTTTGCCAAACCTTATTTTACATTTTTTAATGACAATAATATTCATAAAACATAAAAAAATGTTTAATTGACGAAAAGGAAAGAGATATAGGTTCTGTGTTTTTTAAAATCAAATAAAGGTTTAAATTTTAAAAAATAAAATAAAGGGGGAGTATTAGAAATTACTAGGATATTGTTTTGGAAATATATACAAATATGGTATATATCATATACGAACATTTAATAATGTTGAGAAATATAATTTTACTTATATTATAAGACTAATAAATTCAAATAAAATTTACTTATATTTTAAACTAGAGATAGTGGTATGATACTTGTTTAGTTGTGAGAAAACATATTATAATGGAATCCATGACTAGAAATTTTCTCACAACAACTTCTACGAAAATAGAAAACTCATGTTGGTATAACTAAAATTACCTATTTATTCATTTCTCAATTTGTTAATGTTGCCACTTAAGACCGCAAAATAAAGATATCCATTTAAAACAACTTCTTTTAATTTTAGGTCTTTCTAATTTTTATCGTGAGATAAAAGAAAGATCTATGTACTTTCCTTTTTTACTTTGTGTCATCACTATTCTTCTATTTTTCTTCATATGTGTGCTTCACTTTGTCACCCTTTTTTATCTATTTGCATTGAAATTAAGAGGGTGAGCTTATATTTTTTTGTTTTTTTATTAATGGCTTTTGTTTTGAGTATTTTGAATGACCAAATGGAATTCATGTTGGTGGTAGGGTGGTGGTGAAGGGGTATAGGAAGGTTTATGGTGGGGTCAGATTTAGGTTAGGCTTAAGGAAGGGGAGGTAGTGGGGATGCATGAGATGAAGAAAAATGGTAAAATTAAGGGAAGAAGTGTAACACCCCTATTTTTATTTTTATATTAAAATTTTGAAGGAATTCAATTGTTGTTCTTTAGAACTTTTTAATCTACCTACTATTTATGATTTTTTAGAATTTTTTGGAATGTTGGAAATATTTTAATTAAATAATATATTTTAAAGGCTAAATTACACTTTTGGTCCTCTAACTTGTAAGTTTTTTCCAAATTGGTCCCTGATTATTTTTTTAATTCAATGAGGTCCCCAAACTTTTAATATAAAAATATTAAGGGAGGGGAGGTAGTGGGGATGCATGAGATGAAGGAAAATGGTAAAATTAAGGGAAGAAGTGTAACACCCCTATTTTTATATTAAAATTTTGAAGGAATTCAATTGTTGTTCTTTAGAACTTTTGTCAAACTTGGTCCTTCCGTCAGAAACTCAGTAACGCTGTTTGCTCACATGGCATGCCTGGACACGTGTCACAATCTTGTTAGCACATGTGTCACCACCAGAACTTAGGACATGTGTCAGATTTTGATTGGGTGATGATTTTGTTCGAAATTAAAAGAATTTGCCTTCGGTAGGACTTGAACCCATGACCTTTAAGTCAAATACCACATCCATCACCACTAGGCCACATGTGACTTTAGTAATTTAAATGACAATATTGATATATAAAGGTAAACTTTCAATATCTAAAAGTGTATTTAATTTAATTATTATAATAAAATATTTATAGGTATATTTAATTTATTTATTGTAACTAAAATATTTAAGGCTATATTTAATTTTATTATTGTTAATAACATATTTAATTATTTTTAATTTAATTATTTTGATAAAATATTTAAAAATATATTTAATTTATTATTAATCAAATATTTAAAAATATAGTTAATTTAATTATTTTTTATTAAATATTTTAAAATATATTTAGTTTAATTATTTGAACTGGTCTGAACCGGGGTCTAGGATCCGGTGTGGGACCAGCCATAAGAGTGCAGGTGTTTTAGGGTTTGTACACCGGTACAGTGGGTATCCGGTATTGTAATCCGGTCTCTCAGTGGGAGAAACCGGTCTTGTTGTCCTGGAGATCCTTCACACCAACGTTTCGCGTTGAGAGAGGGCGAAAGGTGGTGCCACCTACGAAGATTCCCCGACGCTCAAGTTAGAAGAGTATATGAAACTCAGTGAATACTCAATGCAATAGTAAGAATGTAAGATAGAACAACGTAACCTTGCATGTGTATTGGAATATGCTATTTATAGTTGAATGTAGGAAATGAATCGTTGGATGCAAGTGGGCCCCTTGGTTCTGATAGCGTGTTGAACATGTCAATCAATATGACTCAGTGCTCAGAGTGTGTCAGGGGGTAGGTCAATTATCAGAGTACGATCCTGTAATAGGGATGGAGGATAATCACCTTTCCGCCTATTTTGCTGACAGTTGTACTTACTCTCAGAGATAATTAACATAGACATATTCCGCTATGCAGAGTATCTTCGCTGATAAGTTATAATGAACTCTTATCTCACAGTGATCCTGAGGCAAACGGTTATTCACGTCGTGGAGATAAGATCGGATGAAGCCTCCATTGTAGCGAGGACGGATGGAGCATTCGATGAAGTGAGAACGGATGAAGTGAGGGGGAATAACCGATGTAGCTTTGTCTTCTTATAATACCGGTTATTCCTTTAAGATGTCATTCTGACGTCATAACTTTAGGGACCGGTATCCAGACCGGATCATTAATATTTCTAGAAATTGGAGGCGCAAAGCAAACTCTCTTTTGGTAACAATCAAGGTAAGGGGGAGTGAGATAGGAATATAATATGAAAAAACATAAAAATAATGGGAGGAGTCCCCTACTCCTTTTAAATTTAATAATATTATTATTTTAAAATATTAACTTTTTAACTTAAAATTTATAATAAATTTTAAATTAAATATCTGGTGTAACTAACTCTGACAAACCTATGCAAGGACTTAGACTATTATAACCTATACGGACTAAATTAAACCTATGCAAGGACTTGGACTATTATTGACTGAACTAAACCTATGCAAGGAATGAATGATAAGGACTCAAATTGGCTATATTAATAACCACTAGACTTTGAATTATAATATTTATAAATGATGCTTTATTGACTTGATTTTGATTGATTATTTTTATGATTGTTAATTATTTATAATTGTTAATTATGATGGATGATCTTGTGATGTGGAGTTTGAGCATATGGCAAGCATGACAGAAAACTAAAACTCAGTAAGAATTTTCTTACCTTACTCTTTAAATTTTTATTCTAAGAAAAAGTATTATTTTATTTTTTTTAGTCTTTTATTTCTTCTTAGAAATTATTTTTATTGATTTTACTTTTAATCTTTAAAAATCTAGTATTTATTTCAAAAGAAATCATTTTATGAAAATTAATTTATAAAAAGCTTAAATTAATTAATTCTTGAATTAAAGAAAATTTATAATTTTAAGTATTTTTTAATAAATTAAGAATTATTATCTTTAAGTAAAATAAATTTTTCAAAAGTAAATTATTTTGTTCCAACCTAATAACTAAAGATATTTGGAAATAATTGAGATTTCTAAATTCGATATTGTTAAGATTCAATTTGAGAAAAAAAATATGTAAAGTTTTCTATGATAAGTTTTGAGATATTTAAGGCTTGGAAACTTAATTTTGGTGAGAATTGAAAACTGTACCAAATTTATTTCTGTATAACAGAAATTCATAAAATTGAGGAAATGTACAGTTTATTGAGATAATGTTGTAAACCTTTAAGGTATTTAATAATTGAGTTTCTAAAAGTCTTAACCAACTAATTACGCGAGTAGTTCATGCATCATGAATCATTAAAGTGAAATAAAATGATATTGTCTGGGACGGATTATAGAAATCGAGGATACATTAGAGGAGACTTAATTATGAGCCTTGGGATGAGAGGGTGTGGAAGGGTGCTTCAGGGGACCTGGGGTAGCTCCCTAGTGTCGGGTACTTTCACAATAAAAACCTTCTTAATCTGACTAGTCTCTAAGTGTTTCCATACCAGTTGAGCTGTTCATATTATTATTATCCAGACATATAAAACAGTGTAAACTCCCGGTTGGCCCAGTGCAAATTAAAATTTAAGGGCCCACATATATAGGTAAGTTATGATAAAGATATTGCATAACATTCATGCATTCATAATTGATTGTGTATGTGATTGTGATTGATATTATTATGTATAGGTTTGTGAAAACCCTTTGTTGCTTATGTCTTATTCAAGAATATTATATTCTGTTTCTCACTCCTTTCTCCGTGTTTTTGTTTCATATGTTTTAAATTGATGGTTCAGAGGGAAGGATCGAAGAATCTCGGCAGTAAATATAGCACGTTCTAGAAAGGGAGCGCGGTATAAATACCGTGGTCCAATGAATAAATAATGTTATTAATTAACTTTTTCTGGGCCATGGAGTTTCCTCTCTTTCTTATAATGTTTAATATTTATTTTCTTCGGATGAATGTACAATTACTTTATAAAGTTTTAATAATATTTATGAGGTATTTCAGAAATAATGTATGTAATTTATTCTGATAGTTTCTTTTTAACAATCATATCTTTAAAAAAAATATACGAATTTTTCTAGAATTTATTAAGGTATAAGAGAGGATGTTACAAAGTGGTATCAGAGCAATTAATCCTGTAGGCCTGGGGAAAATGTCTATCTTGCTTTTTATGTAAACTCTATGTAGGTAATAGAAAATAGAATATCTGACTTGGTAGTAACTATGATTGATGTGACAAATCTGAGTTACTGTGAAACAGGAAACTAATGACTGGAAACGATCTTGCTGGAGTTGTAGAACGCTTAATCAATGCAATGGGAGCCCGTGAAGGTCAAGGTAATGATGCCTTGAGAAGGTTGGACCTTTTCGAAAAGCGCAATCTACCTCGTTTCAAGGGAGGATATAACCTTGATGGAGCTCAAATCTGGATTCGAGAGATAGAGAAGATCTTCCGAGCACTGCAATGTACTGAAGGTGATAAAGTAATCTTCGCTACTTATGCCTTATCTGAGGATGCTGAACATTGATGGGATAGTATGCGTAGACAGTTCGAAGTTAACCAAGTAGAGATCACTTGAAATTATTTCAAGAATATGTTTCTGGAGAAATACTTTCCAGCTGATGTTAAAGAGAAAAGACAATTTGAATTCCTGTCACTGACCCAAGGAAATATGACCGTTGGAGAGTACGCATCCAGGTTTGAAGAGCTATCTCATTTTTATTCTCATTATAATGAAGCTACTAACGAAGGTAATCGGTGCACAAAGTTTGTAAATGGATTACGGCCAGAAATTAAAGAAGCTATACGAATGCAAGAAATCCGTGAATTTTCTGTATTGGTCAATCGCTGTAGGATCTTTGAAGAGGATCATAAGGATAGAATGACCAAAAGTCGTGAGCCCATTCACAAGGCGGGAGAAATGAGAAGTGGAGGACCTCACCATCACCAAAGAAGAGACTTCAGGAGAAATAAACCTTACCAAGCACCATTTTACCGGTTTGGAGCAGCATCTGTTCCTAACAGACCCCAAGCTTCAACTGGAAGATATTTGTAACATCCCGTATATTTTTAATGAGATTATGTGTGGAGAAAATATTAAAAATTGTTTTAGGAATTTGTTTGACATTTTTAGGAATTTTTGGGAATTTATAAATAATTAAAGGCTGTGAATATAAATAAAAATTTGATTGGTGGATTAATTATAAAAGAAGTAAATGGAACGTGATGGCTTAAATGATGGGGGGTAACCGGCTGGGGAGGTTACCGGTTACCCCTGGCCTTAAATAAAAGGCTTCTTTTCTCTCTCTCTCTCTCTCTCTCTCTCTCTCTCTCTCTCTCTCTTATTTTCTCACCCACACGCGCAAACCATTGCTTTTCTCTCTTCTTCTTCATTTGTTTCTGTTACTGTTTATTTTCTTTCTCCTTCATCGCTGAGTTGCATGCTCTAGGAGAGGATCTTGTTTGCATCAAAACCGAGTACTAAGCTCAATTTCATGACTGTGGCCTCAAGGTGAGTCCACTGATCTGTTGCATTTTGTTTCCCTGTTCCCTTTCATTCCTTTGGTGACTGAGTGGCCATGCATGGCTATGTATGGGGCTGTTCTCCACTCCTCTGGTGAGTGTGAGCTCGAATGTGACCCTTAGAGCCGAGGGTGTTAAGTTAACGGGTTTTTGCATTCCGACCCGTAGGTAGTAGATTGAATAACGAGAGGCTGATTGACGGAGCTGAGACAGTGAACCCAGTGCTCAGAGGACGAAATCGGCACCAGGAGCAGATTATCGAAGCCTGGAACTGAGGTAAGGGGGTGTTCGGGTTATGATTAATTAGAATAGGACTTACTTCGTATCCGAATCGTTAAACTGTGTGAACAGAGTAAGAAAATGTTATTGAATAATGTTGTGTGCGTATGATTATGTATGTGTGACTGTGGACACCGATCGCTTGAGGATCGGGTGTGTGTGTTCCTTATGATAATGATGATTTTGAATGGTTGATGTTGTGACAATCGGTGTAGTGGCAGTGTGAAGCCGGGCTTGACAAGCAGGTCGCCTGAGTGATGAGAAATGTGAATGGTATATGTATGATAAGTAATTGCTGTATGGCATGAGATTGATAATGTTTGTTATATTGAGTTACATATTGTGTATGAGATACTCCGTATACTGTTAAGGGCGGGGAGTGGTCGCCGGTGCGTTGCACGAGCAAGGAGCGGCTCCTGACAGGCTTCCAGTAAACGGATTGTATGATTATGATACGTGATTATGTGATGTTGGATGGCCGACGATATATACAGCCCCTCATTTCCAGCTCCCGTGGTTTTTGTGCCCAGTTGAGCTACCCAGTGGTCAAGCAGGACCCAGTGGTTGAGGTGGAGAGTCAAGCAGGACTCGGTGAACCAAGTAGGGTTCACGGGGTGTCAAGTAGGACCCCCAGCTGAAGGCCAATCCTTTAGTATCCAGATACTAGGCGTCAAATTTTATCTGAGTCAGATGTGATAATTGATGAATTATTAGTTGTGATGTGTATATTTGCCAAGTGAAATTATTATATTTGCCGAGTAAAATTGTTATATTTGCCGAGTGAAATTGTTATATTTACCGAGTGAAATTTGTTATGTTGCCGAGTATGATGTGTTGTATCTGCCAAGTGTGAAATGCTTTACTCGCCGAGTGCAAAATGTTGTAACTGCCGGGTGTGACTCGTATTCTGATGATAAAGTAATCGGACGGAGTTTATACTCCTTTTGTTATTTAAATTACGTTCTAGATTAATCATGATGCCAAACACTCACCCTTGCTGTTGTTTTCAATTTAGTAACCAGTGACAGGGAGGAGGTCGGAGCCCTGGAGGCGCGCCAAGCGGGAGATCGATGCCAAGGCCCGAGTGAATTTGAATAAATTGTGTAATATACATACATATATATAATGAGTTTTCCGAGTGTGGAACTAAGTGTAAGTTGGTGTGGTAATTGAATGAGTGTGAATTTATGTTGTTAGATAATTGGTATTAATTTTCATGTGTTTGTTGTAGCAAAGCTGATTACCGGGCGAATCTTGCCCAAGAGGATTTATTCCTGTCCGAGCGAGGGCCAGTCGGTTGATGTCCATTTTATCTCTGTGGGAATTCCTCGTTCCTTTTCCGAGTGAAGAATAACCGAGGAATCCCCTTCTGGGTGGAAGGTTCGAATGTCCCAAGTGAGATTGGCTGGGAGAATGTTCCGAGTGAAGAAAGAGTATAGTGATTCTGAGTGAAGAAAGTGTATAATGATTCCGAGTGAAGAAGGTGTATCATGATTCCGAGTGAAGAAAAGTAGAATGTTTCTGAGTGAAAATTAGAGTGTTTCCGAGGGAAGGTGAGAATGTTTTTGAGTAAAATGTGGCCGAGAGAGCTTCTTCCGAGTGAAGTAAGGTTAGGGTATTTCTGAGTGAGGATATCCGGGGAAACTCTTACCGAGTGTAGGAGGTTAGATTATCCCCGAGGTAGTTATGACCGAGCGAACCTTTCTGAGTGAAGGGTAGTAATGAGTCAAGTGTGGTATGCCCGAGTGAATGGAAGTTGAGTATTTTCCGAGTGAAACCCTTTTGCCGAGTAAACCCTTTTACCGAGTGAAACCCCGATGTGAGTTCCCGTGTACGTCTTGTTCATTCAGGCTTAATGTGTGAAATTCGCCCAAGTGAGTCGGCACTCGCTTAAGCGACTCTCGGATTTCGCCTAGATACCTTGGGGTCTCGCTCAGGCGAATGACCCCTGTCTTCTTCTTCTTCTTCTTCTTCTTCTTCTTCTTCTTCTTCTTCTTCTTCTTCTTCTTCTTCTTCTTCTTCTTCTTCTTCTTCTTCTTCTTCTTCTTCTTCTTCTTCTCCTCCCGCTGTTTTACCTCCATTTTATTAAAAGATGTGTTTCCGATCGGATATTATTTTGCGTACGCTCTTATTATTATTTTGAATATGTTTAAGTGAATACTATTTTATATCATTACCGAGTTGAACCATTTCCGATCGGTTATTACTTTTAACACTTTTATTAAAGGATTTATTTTAGATCGGTTTGTTTATACTGAGTATGATTTTATTATTTAGAATGTAACTAAAAGAGGTAAATATTATTTTACATCAAGGCCGAGTAGATTATTTATTAAGGGAAGTAAATATTATTTCATATTAAGATTCAAATTTTTATTTAACGAAAAAAATTTATCGTGGCAATAATTTACCGTGTGTAAATAAAAAGGTAAATCAACCTAGGATGTTACAATATTACACGACATCTGCATCAAATTTTAAATGTTTTATCTGTGGAGGACCCTATTTGAAAAGGGATTGTTCTAAAAACACTTATGTTTGCTTTAAGTGTAACAAACCAGGTCATCACATCAAGGATTGTCCAGAGATAAAGAGGGAAAACCTTAAAGGTGCGAGTATAAGCATAAACAATCAGGGAGGCGCACACAGTGTAGTCGGAAGGCCAAAGGCGAAAGGAAATGTTTTTGCAATCACTGGAGAATAAGCATCTCATTCTGATTCCATGGTGGATGGTAAGTGTATCGTTAATAAGATTCCTTTAACTGTTATGTATGACTCAGGTACATCACATTCCTTTATTGCCAATGACTGTGTAGAAAAACTAAAATTACCTGTGATAGAACTGCCATTTGACTTATCTGTACATACTCCTGGAAACAATCCTATTGTCACTTCTAAAGACTGTTGGAAATGCCCATTGTCATAGATGGTAGGGACTTTAAGGCTGATCTTTTTTGTTTACCTCTTTCTGGCTTAGAAGTTATTATTGGGCTAGATTGGTTGTCTGACAATCATGTTCTAATAGATTGTCATAATAAAACCATAATGTTTAAAGACTAGTGAATTTGAATCCTGAGGATACGAGATTTCTAACCGCCAACCAAGTGAGTGTCTCTTTAAAAGGAGGGGCTCAAAGATTCATGCTATTGCTTTCAATGAAAGGAGAGCAAGAATCAAAAATAAAAAATATGTCGGTTATGTGCAAATTTCCTGACGTTTTTCCAGAAGATATCCCTGGTTTACCCCCAGAAAGAGATATGGAATTCACCATTGATCTAGTACCTGGAGTTGGACCTATTTCAATTACACCATACTGAATGTCACCTCTAGAATTAGCAGAGTTGAAGAAACAAGTTGAAGATATGATAGAGAAGTAGTTTATACGACCCAGTGTATCCCCCTGGGGTGCACCAGTGTTATTGGTTAAGAAAAAGGATGGTAGCATGAGGTTATGTGTAGATTATCGATAACTGAATAAGGTGACGATCAAGAACAGATATCCTCTGCCAAGGATTGACGACTTGATGGATCAGATACGTGGTGACACGGTGTTCTCCAAAATTGATTTGAGGTCTGGATATCATTAAATAAGGGTGAAGAAAGAAGATGTACCAAAAATTGCTTTTAGAACATGCTATGGCCATTACGAATATCTAGTGATGCCTTTTGGTGTAACTAATGCACCAGCCGTATTCATGGATTACATGAATAGGATTTTTCATCCATATCTAGATAAATTTGTAGTGGTGTTTTTTGATGATATATTAGTATACTCTAAAAGCAGAGAAGAACATGTTGAACAATTGAAGGTTGTGTTGGAAATCCAGAAAAAGAAACAACTGTATGCAAAGCTGTCAAAATGTGAATTCTGGTTGGAAGAAGTGAACTTTTTAGGACAAGTAATTAGTCAAAGAGAAATAGCGGTAGACCCTTCCTAGGTGGAAGCAGTTTTGAAATGGGAGAGACCAACCACAATTACTGAGATCAGAAGTTTCTTGGGCTTGGCTGGATACTATAGGAGATTCATTGAAGGGTTTTCAAAGCTAGGATACCCACTGACCATGTTAACACGGAAAGGACAACCATTTGTATGGATGACACAATGCGAGAATAGTTTTCAAGAGCTGAAAGATCGACTTACTTCTGCGCCGATGTTAGTACTCCCCGATCCACATCGAAGTTTTAAAGTTTACTGTGATGCGTCTAAGCAAGGACTAAGGAGTGTACTCATGCAAGACAAGAAGGTTGTAGCCTATGCGTCATGCCAATTAAGGCAACATGAGATTAACTACCCTACCCATGACTTAGAGTTAGCCGCTGTAGTTTTTGCCTTAAAGATTCGGAGGCATTATCTATACGATACAACATTCGATGTGTTTAGTGATCATAAGAGTCTCAAGTATTTATTTGACCAAAAGGAGTTAAACATGAGGCAACAAAGATGGATGGAGTTCTTAAAGGACTACGACTTTGAATTGCAATACCATCCTGGAAAAACGAACGTAGTAGCTGATGCTTTGAGTCGAAAGTCTCTACATGCATCCACAATGATGATTAAAGAGCTAGAATTGATAGAGAACTTTAGAGATCTTAACCTAGCAGTAAAGGTTAATGCTAACAACTACAGATTAGGAGCATTGCAAGTGACCGGTGAATTCCTGAGATAAGTTTTAGAGGCTCAGCGAGAGGATGAATTCCCGCAAGAGAAGAAAGAACTCTTGAAACAAGGAAAAGAAGTCGAGTTCAATGTGGGAAACGACCAATTGTTAAGGTATAAGGATCGAATATGTATTCCTTATCAAGAAGAGTTGAGGAAAGCAATTCTGGAAGAAGGCCACAAAATTTATATGAGTATTCATCCCGAAGCTACTAAAATGTATCAAGATTTGAAGAAGTTATTTTGGTAGCCTGGAATGAAGAAAGCGGTGGCAGAGTACGTGGCTGCATGTCTAATTTTCCAGAAGGTTAAAGTGAAACATCAAAAGCCCCCTGGAATGCTACAATCAATGGAAATACCAGAATGGAAATTGGATAGCATTACCACGGATTTTGTGACTTCTTTACCTAAAACTCCATTGGGACATGATTCATATGGGTAATAATTAATAGGTTAACCAAATTTGCCCACTTTATTCCTATTAATATTCGTTACTCTATAGAAAAGCTGGCGAAATTATACATCGAGGAGATTGTGAGATTACATGGAATTCCTTCAAGTGTCATTTATGATCGAGACCCTCGTTTTACATCACAATTCTGGAAGAGCTTACACAAGGCTTTGGGAACAAGACTACGTCTGAGTTCAGCATATCATCCTCAAATGGATGGACAATCAGAAAGAACAATTCAATCTCTAGAGGACTTGTTACGAGCTTGTGTGTTAGAGCATAAAGGAAGTTGGAATCAATTCTTACCATATGTGGAGTTCACCTACAGTAACAGTTTCCATGCTTGTATTGGCATGGCACCTTTTGAAGCATTATATGGAAGAAAATGTAGGACTCCGCTATGTTAGTTTGAGATTGGTAAAAACTTGATGCTAGGACCAGAGTTTGTACAACAAACCACGGATAAAATTAAAATGGTTTAGGAAAAGATGAAGGCAGCATAGAACAGGTAGAAAAGTTACTATAACAAAAGAAGGAAGCCGCTCGAATTTCAAGAAGGCGATCATGTATTCTTGAAAGTCACACCTACGACTGGGGTCGGTCGGGCCATGAAATCTCGAAAACTAACTCCTAGATTTATTGGTCCATATAAAATAATTCAGAAAGTTAGTCCTCTTGCCTACCAAATAGCATTACCAACTTTTCTTTCTAATATCCATAACGTTTTTCATGTGTTAAACTTACGAAAGTATATATCTGATCCTACACATGTTATTGAACCTGATGTCATACAAGTTAAACATAATCTTACATATGATGCACCACCTGTTAGAATAGCTGACAAAAGAATAAAACAGCTAAGGGATAAGGCAATTTCACTCGTAAAGATCATTTGGAGTGAAACGAGAGAAGATGCTACATGGGAACTAGAAACTAAGATGAAAGAGTCTCATCCCCATTTGTTTTATTAAATAATGTAAATTTCGAGGACGAAATTTTTCTAAGGGGAGTAGAGTTGTAACACTCCTATTTTTATTTTTATATTAAAATTTTGAAGGAATTCGATTGTGGTTCTTTAGAACTTTTTAATCTATATACTATTTATGATTTTCTGGAATTTTGGAAATATTTTAATTATATAATATATTTTAAATAATTTTAAATTCATATAAAGTGACTTAAAATTAAAAATATTTATAAGAAAGTGAAGTTAAATTTTAAGAAAATTTTCTAAAATCTATTTCAAGTAAAATTATCTAAAAATGATCGGTTTGAGAAAAATCTTGATTTTTACCAATCGTAAAAAAATCAAGAACATATCAATAATTTTTTTTAACAGAAAATTTTAGATTTTTAAAATTTAAACTTTATATTACTTATTATAAAATTAGTGAGGATTGATATAATATCGCTAAATTTCAAAAAGGGCTGATTTTGAATATTTAAAATATACCGAGTGAAAGGTTACTATTTGACTTAATAATTCAGCTGACATTTACTATACAAAACACTATGCATAAATGAAAATTTCAAAGGTTGCATAGTAACCGGAAACAAAATTTTCAAAAATTACACAGTACTTTTATAATAAAATAATGGAATGCATAGTAATTTTCCTTCCTATAAATACCGAATGAATTCTTCGTTAGAATTCATAATTTCAGATTAAATTTTCTTAATATAGTAGTGCTAGAGAGATAATGGTGGAAGTAAGAGAGAGATAATATTTTTGGAAGGAGGTTTTGCTAAAATAACAAGGTAAGAATACCTCTCTTTTATATTTTTAGCTAAATTACACTTTTGGTCCTCTAACTTGTAAGTTTTTCCCAAATTGGTCCCTGATTATTTTTTTAATTCAATGAGGTCCCCAAACTTTTTAAAATGCGTCAAACGTGTCAGATTTTGATTGGGTGATGATTTTGTTCGAAATTAAAAGAATTTGCCTTAGGTAGGACTTGAACCCATGACCTTTAAGTCAAATACCACATCCATCACCACTAAGCCACATGTGACTTTAGTGATTTAAATGACAATATTGATATATAAAGGTAAACTTTTTCAATATCTAAAAGTGTATTTAATTTAATTATTATAATAAAATATTTATAGGTATATTTAATTTATTTATTGTAACTAAAATATTTAAGGCTATATTTAATTTTATTATTGTTAATAACATATTTAATTATTTATAATTTAATTATTTTGATAAAATATTTAAAAATATATTTAATTTATTATTAATCGAATATTTAAAAATATAGTTAATTTAATTATTTTTTATTAAATATTTTAAAATATATTTAGTTTAATTATTATTAATAAATATTTATAAAATAAATTTAATGTATTTATTATTAAGAAAATATTTAAAGGTGAACTGTTCTATACGGGGGGCGTAGAAATATGTTTGTAGAACAACTCAAAATGTATATAAAATGTCAATCTGATACAAAGCAATATGCGTAAATGTACAGATACGGAGTGTCTTTGTATGTTGAGGCGGAGTGTAATATGCGCGGGCGGTGTGCAGTCCGCCTGACGGGATCTTCTTTGTCTTGACCCGATTGGGGGTGGTACCTGCAATCGTTCTCCGACGCTCAAGTCAGTATTTCAGAATACTTAAAGACTTAGAAAGCAAATCTCAGAGAATTATGCAAGTAAGAGAGTGTAAGGTTCATAATTGGGGGATCCCTTATACCTTTTTGATAGAGGTTTATATACCTGTTACTGGTGCTCCATTATTGGTAGGACCCGTTCCTTGTTTTCAGGCATAATGCTGAAAAGGTGGTGGGTCCCTGCGCCGTTTACAAGCACCATTATTGTAGTAGGTATCTCCACTTGTCTGGAAAGCGTCAATGCTTTATTATTTTATTGTTATTCCCCTTTATGCGTGACAGCGTGATTCCCATTATTAACCTCTCAAGACAGAGTCAATCTCGTGCCGGGGTTGTGAGTATGGGCTCGCTACGCAGTATGGGAAATTCAATATTCCGCCAGTATTGAGCCTATGGCTTGGCGGAGTAATATGCATTGGGAACATTTCATGCATGTGTATAAGATATTCAATATTTTCCACCTTGGCGGAGTAACAAATTTTGGCGGAGTTACGTTCCTTGGTGGAGTAACATGCCTTGGCGGAGTAGCATGCCTTGGCGGAGTAGCATGCCTTGGCGGAGTTACGTTTCTTGGCGGAGTAACATGCCTTGGCGGAGTTACTTGCCCTGGCGGTATGCACTCCGTATAGAAGTAATCGTAATGTATTTGAAGCGTACTTCTCTTTATTCAAAATGCTGACCTGGCAAAGCATTAAAGCCATGCTCTTGGGGGCCGGTGTTAGGACCGGATCAAAAGGTATTTTAATATTGTTAAGAAAATATTTAAAAATATATTTATTTCAATTATTACTAATAAATATTTAAAAAATAAACTTAATTTATTTATTATTAAGAAAATATTTAAAGGTATATTTAATTATTTTAAAAAGTATTTAAAAATATTTAATTTTAATATTGTTAAGAAAATATATAAAATATATTTAATTTAATTATATTGATAAATATTGAAAAATATATTAAGTTTAATTATTATTAATCAAATATTTTTAAAAATATTTTATTTAATTATTTTTTATTAAATATTAAAAATATAGTTAATTTATTTATTATTAATAAAATATTTAAAATATTGAAAAATATATTTAATTTAATGATTTTTATTATTATTAAAATATTTAAGAATATACTTAATTTATTTATTATTAATAAAATATTTAATTATTTTATTGATAATTTAAGTATATAGTAATAAAATTAAATATACCTTTAAATATTTTATTAAGAATAAATAAAGTAAGTATATTCTTAAATATTTTATCAAAATAATTAAATTAAAAAATAACTAAATATTTTATTAATAATAATAAAATTAAATATAGCCTTAAATATTTTATTTGTAATAAATAAATTAAATATACCTATAAATATTTTATTATAATAATTAAATTAAATACACTTTTAGATATTGAAAGTTTACCTTTATATATAAATATTGTCATCTGAATCACTAAAGTTACATGTGGCCTAGTGGTGATGGATGTGGTATTTGACTTAAAGGTCATGGGTTCAAGTTTTACCTAAGGCAAATTCTTTTAATTTTGAACAAAATCATCACCCAATCAAAATCTGACACGTGTCCTAAGTTTTGTCATTGAATTAAAAAGATAATCAAGGACCAATTTGGGAAAAACTTACAAGTTAGAGGACCAAAAGTGTAATTTAGCCTATATTTTTTGGGTCGTTTTTAGAAATCTATTATTATACTGGAAATAATATTAATTTAAGTTACTATTTTGTATAGTAAAATACTATTTCAATAGTAAATTACTTTTCAAATAGTAAATTACTATTTACTGTTACTATTCACGATTTACTATTTACCATTACTATTCACGATTTACGATTTACTATTTACTGTTACTATTCACTATTCACTATTCAAAATTTACCATTTCTGTTTTAAGTAGTAATCTTAATTTTCATCTTATGCCTATACTGAAATAAGATTGGTATTAATATTTCTAGAAATTGGAGGCGCAAAGCAAACTCTCTTTTGGTAACAATTCAAGGTAAGGGGGAGTGAGATAGGAATATAATATAAAAAGACATAAGAATAATGGGAGGAGTCCCCTACTCCTTTTAAATTTAATAATATTATTATTTTAAAATATTAATTTTTTAACTTAAAATTTATAATAAATTTTAAAAATATCTGGTGTAACTAACTTTGACAAACCTATGCAAGGACTTGGACTATTATAACTTATACGAACTAAATTAAACCTATGTAAGGACTTAGATTATTATGACCTATACGGACTGAATTAAACCTATGCAAGGACTTGGACTATTATTGACTGAACTAAACCTATGCAAGGAATGGATGATAAGGACTCAAATTGACTATATTAATAACCATTAGACTTTGAATTATAATATTTATAAATGATGCTTTATTGACTTGATTTTGATTGATTATTTTTGTGATTGTTAATTATTTATGATTGTTAATTGTGATGGATGATTTTGTGATGTGGAGTTTGAACATATAGCAAGCATGACGGAAAGCTAAACCTCAGTAAGAATTTTCTTACCTTACTCTTTACATTTTTATTCCAAGAAAAAGTATTATTTTATTTTTTTAGTCTTTTATTTCTTCTTAGAAATTATTTTCATTGATTTTACTTTTAATCTTTAAAAATCTAGTATTTATTTCAAAAGAAATCATTTTATGAAAATTAATTTATAAAAAGCTTGAATTAATTAATTCTTGAATTAAAGAAAAATTTTATAATTTTAAGTATTTTTTAATAAATTAAGAATTATTATCTTTAAGTAAAATAAATTTTTTAAAAGTAAATTATTTTGTTCCAACCTAATAACCAAAGATATTTGGAAATAATTGAGATTTCTAAATTCGATATTGTTAAGATTCAATTTGAGAAAAAAATAGGTAAGATTTTCTATGATAAGTTTTGAGATATTTAAGGCTTGGAAACTCAATTTTGGTGAGAATTGAAAACTGTACCAAATTTATTTCTGTATAACAGAAATTCAGAGAATTGAGGAAATGTATAATTTATTGAGATAATGTTGTAAACCTTTAAGGTATTTAATAATTGAGTTTCTAAAAGCCTTAACTAACTAAATACGTGAGTAGTTCATGCATCATGAATCATTAAAGTGAAATAAAATGATATTGTCTGGGGACGGATTATAGAAACCAAGGATACATTAGAGGAGGCTTAATTACGAGCCTTGGGATGAGAGGGTGTGGAAGGGTACTTCAGGGGGCCTGGGGTAGCTCCCTAGTATCGGGTACTTTCACAATAAAAACCTTCTCAATCTGACTAGTCTCTAAGTGTTTCCATACCAGTTGAGCTGTTCATATTATTATTATCTGGACTTATGGAACAGTGTAAACTCCTGGTTGGCCTAGTGCAAATTAAAATTTAAGGGCCCACATATATAGGTAAGTTATGATGAAGATATTGCATAACATTCATGCATTCATAATTAATTGCGTATGTGATTGTGATTGATATTATTATGTATTGGTTTGTAAAAACCCTTTGTTGCTTATGTCTTATTCGAGAATATTATATTCTGTTTTTCACTCCTTTCTCCGTGTTTTATTTTCATATGTTTTAAATTGATGGTTCAGAGGGAAGGATCGAAGAATCTCGATAGTAAATATAGCACGTTCTAGAAAGAGAGCTCAGTATGAATACCATGGTCCAATGAATAAATAATGTTATTAAGTAACTGCTTCTGGGCCATAGAGTTTCCTCTCTTTCTTATAATGTTTAATATTTATTTTCTTCAGATGAATGTACAATTACTTTATAAAGTTTTAATAATATTAATGAGGTATTTCAGAAATAATGTATGTAATTTATTCCGATAGTTTCTTTTTAACAATCATATCTTTACATAAAAAATTTACGAATTTTTCTAGAGTTTATTGATGTGTAACAGAGGGTGTTACAAGAAGGAAGGGAAAGAAGGACGGAGGAGAAGGGGGAGAGAGGGGGGGAGAGAGAGAGAGAGAGAGAGAGAGAGAGAGAGAGAGAGAGAGAGAAAGGGAAAAAAAGGATAAGAAAATGTGGAACTTGAGAAAGAGTGTGTGATATGGATTTTTTTAAATTTTTTTTATTTGGAGAAGTATAAAACTCACAAAAAAAGATTGAGGGGTATCTTTATTTTAAAAAAAGGAAGGCTCAACAATATTTTTTTATATAAAACTTGTAACTTTGTTAAAAATATTTTTTATTAATCTCAAATTTAGTAAAATAATATTTTAGTTTTTTATGATAAAAAAAATTCATGAAACGTAAGAAAATGTTATGTTTTTTAAAATAAAATATTTATCGTTTGCCAAACCTTATTTTACATTTTTTTAATGATAATAATATTCATGAAACATAAAAAAATATTTAATCAACAAAAAGGAAAGAGACAGGTTCTATGTTTTTTAAAACCAAATAAAGGTTTAATTTCTTTAAAAATAAAATAAAGGGAAGTATTAGAAATTACTAGGATATTGTTTTGGAAATATATATAAATGGTATATTTCATATACAAACATTTAATAATATTGAAAAATATAATTTTACTTATATTATGAGACTAACAAATTCAAATAAAATTTACTTATATTTTAAAGTAGAAATAGTAGTATGATTACTTGTTTAGTTGTGACAAAATATAATATAATGGAATCCATGCCTAAAAATTTTCACAGCAAATTCTACGAAAATAGGAAACTCATGTTGATATAACTAAAATTACCTATTCATTCATTTCTCAATTTGTGAATGTTGTCACTTAAGACTATAAAATAAAGATATCTATTTAAAACAATTTTTTTTTTAAATTTTAGGTCCCTCTAATTTTTATCGTGAGATAAAAGAAAGATCTATACACTTTCTTTTTTTACTTTGTGTCATCACTATTCTTCTATTTTTCTTCATATGTATGCTTTACTTTGTCACCCCTTTTATCTATTTTCATTGAAATTAAAGGGGTGAGGTTATAATTTTTTTTTATTAATGGCTTTTGTTTTGGAGTATTTTGAATGACCAAATGGAATTCATATTGGTGGTAGGTGGTGGTAAAAGGGTATAGGAAGGTTTATGGTGGGGTCAGATTCGGGTTAGGGTTAAGGAAAGGGAGCAAGTAGGGATGATGAGATGAAGGATGTTAGATCCAAGTCTGAATAAAAGACTAAAAAGTCTGAACCCCTACGATTTTTCAATAACACCCATCAAGGCTCTTAGTTAAATAAAGTCTGCTTGCGTGTTTGCTAACATGGTTCAACAACTATTTTAAGAAAAGTCTGAAATGCATGTGTTGAAAGAAAAAAGGGGAGCCCATCAAACGAAATTTATTTCAAAGACAAGTTTAGTTCATTCATAAAAAGAAGCCCATCGTGAAGTAAGAAGAAATGTCTGAATTTATTACCAGACACTTGAGAGACAACTTTCTCAAGAATATTTTTCTGAAACAGCAACCTTCCTTTTCTATGAAAGTGTTGAACATAATGTTTTGCTCAAAACCCACACCTTTCATCAAAAAGGAAAAGGGGTAAAAGCTGAAGATTATATGCGCACAAGAACCCAGGAAGATGCCTTACATATCTCAAGATTCAAAAAAAGTTGAAACTGTGACAGTGTAAAAGCCTAAGGTCAACCTCTACAATGGTGTACCCTTTAGCTTGAAAAAGCTAAGCAAATAGACGTCTTTTGACATGAGATTCTCAAGGAACACCATTTTGGTTTAAGTTCTGAAGCACGCCTGCTTCAGACCCTGCCATTGTGTACATCTTCAAAGTCAAATATGATCAACGGTCATGTCTTTTCCAATGGTTATCTCAACAACACTATAAATATAAGAAAATCAAAAACTTAGAAGAGCTTCAACAATGTGAACAAAAATCAAAAAATCTTGCTAGCAAACTTTTAAGCTTCTCATTGTTCTTGTCTTGTAAGCAAAAGCCTTTCTTATTGTTCTACCTCTAGCAGACCTTGGCTTCTTGCTTACCATAACTTAGCGTATTCTTAGTTTCAAATACAAATCTCTTTGTACGTTGAGTTATCTTTGTATCACAACTTATCTCTATCATTCATACTTTGTGTAACAAGTTTGGTGTGTTCACCAGCCCTTAAATTAAGTGGGAAACACTTTTTAGCCTGAAGAGGATTTAGAAAGAATACTTGGGATTGAGCCAGAAGTGGCTTGATTGAAAGAATACTTTGATTAAGCCAGAAGTGGTTGAAGTCAACAATACCTGAAGCATGTGTTGTGCTGGTTGTGTAAAAGATGATTTTTATATAGTGAAAATCCTTCAAGTCTGAAGGTACTGGATGTAGCTTCCACTTTGTGAGTGAACTAGTATAAATCTGTTGTGTTATTTATTTTTTTTCTTTTTCTCTTTAAAGTCTGAATTATCCTTTAGTCTGAAAAGTCTTTCAGACCATCTTTAATAATCTGTGCGAAAAAAAGTTGAGACTTATTCAACCTCTCCCCCTTCTAAGTTTGACTTTGTACCATCAAAGGAAAATGGTAGAATAAGGTGAGGGAAAGAGGGGGAAAGAAAGGGGGAAGAAAAGGGGGAGAAAGAGAGAGAAAGATGAGAAAAAGTGAAACTTGAGAAAAAACAAGTGATATGGATTTTTCTATTTTTTTTCATTTGGAGACACATAAAACTAACAAAACAATTAAGGGGTATCTCTATTCAAAAAAAAGGAAGGCTTAACAATATTTTAATTTAAAAAATAACACTGGCGTGACATGGTAATGTTGGGGGTGGTATCACATGATGTTAGATGTCAATTTAAGGTTGTTTTTTTTAATGTAAAATTTACCTTTAAATTCTATTTCATTGCTCACTTGATAAAAAAATTGTCTTCATTGTGTTTAGTTGAATCATTACCATAATTTTAAGCCTACAAACTATTTTTGTTATGTTTTTTATAGCCTAGGGAGAGAAAACAAAAGAAAAAAAGAGTGCTTCCCCTTATCATAGACCACCACACCATATATCACCCTTTGTCATTGTGAATCACCACCCTGGTTACCACCTCACGGCCACCACCCATCACCACCAACCTTCTCCATCATTAGTAACCACCACATAATCACCCAAAAAACCATGGCCACCACTTCATGGGCCACCCATGGCCTCCCCTACATTAGCTAACCCAATCATCCCTTGTGGCTACATGAGGATTAATAGGGGTCCTTGCTTTTTTGTGTCGCCACCCGCCACGCGCCCAACAAAACCCCCATCATCCACTGTAGTTATACCCAAACCCATAACATAACCTTTAAACCCAACCCAGCCAAAATAGAAGCATAGATTCAAGAGAATCCTAAACCACAACCATTATTTAAATTCACCAAACAACCAAAAGAGGAAAAAAATAAAAAAATAATCACAAAACCAAGCCATCTTTATTAAGGATATTACGGGAGACGTAATGGGCTCGTTTGTTTAAACTTATTTTAAGAGATAAGTGCTTTTTTAATTAAAAAAGTACTTATTTTAAATTTTAACGTGTTTGTTTAAAGTTTCGAAAATAAGCAGAAGCTGAAAATAAGCTGATTTTAACTTATTTTAAGAAGCAACTCTGATCTGCTTATTAAAAAAGTGATTATTAAAAAGCGCTTTTTTATAATCACTTTTTTAATAAGCTTAAACAAACGACCCCAATATAGAGCCATGAATCTGTTGCCGCCACCTCTATTTATTTTTTGATTGTGTTTATATTCGTTTTTATTCCACTTTTATGTTTCAATATGGGTCTTCAGATACATTGCTATATGTTCTAATTCAATTCATTCTTTTTAGTATGATCTTTGGAGCACGAAGCTTATGATGGTTTTATGTATAAATGCTTTATTAAGGTTGTTGATTGAATTGATTTTTCTTGTATTTTCTCCCCTTGTGTTAAGATTTTTCTAACCTAATACTGATACAACAAAGAGAATAGTGGAGGTATAATTTAGATATGCATTTATCCAACCACAACTAGGATGAACATTATATAGGAAGAAAATTAGTAGTTTCCAGTTGACTAATGACAACAAACGAAGGAGGATGAGATAGAGGGAGCGATAATTGAAAGAATGTGAGGACCTAATGCTCAATTAAATAAAAATTTGAGAAAAAGTCTTTCAAAAATTTACATTCGTTCTAGGACGTCCCTACGTAACTCCATTAATGTTTAAGGACATGGCCTAGGCTTGGGGATATCTAAATCCCACCATTACAAGACTAAAAACATGAATTTAGGATGTCCTAACAGAGTGGTAATGGATTAAACCCTAAACCCTAATTGATTACCCATGAAGGACTCTATAGGTTTTTAGAAGGCCCTATCTGGTAATCAATTACCTGAGGGCTAGGACCGGCCCTAGACCTTGGAAACAAGGGTAATGGATTATTAAGGAGGGCCCTAAATAAATAATGTTTAGCTTATGTAGAAAAAGATTAATACATTTTGATACAACCTAAATAGTTTAGTGGTTAAGTCATACAAATTTCATTAGGGGTCTCTAGTTTAATTCCCCACTAATTTTATTTTTTAATTAAATGTTTCATTGCTTGTCCTGTAGCACAAAACAATTAATATATATAATATTTTAATAAAATAGTTTAGTGGTTAAGTTATGCTAATTGAGGCATATAGGCAACACAAAGCAATTAATATATATATAATATTTCTTTTTCTTCTGTTTCTATAATTTTTTTTACTTTGGCAGTTTGGCCCCTTCAAATCTCAATTACACTAAAAAATCATAAAATTTGTAAGTGTTTCAGTTCACCTTCCAAATCACTTGTTAATTAAGTTGTAATTTATGTTATTATATAAATTATTTAAGAACTTTATTCGTGTTGATATTAATATTTTATTAATTTTTATGTTTATAAGGTCTTACTTTTTATTTTTTATAGTCATTGTCAACTGTTTAATTCTTTTTATATTTTTATTATTTTTATCTTGAGAATGTTAAATTTTTAATAGTTATTATTATTGGTTGATTGTTTTGATTTTCATATTAATTTGTTAATTTTAAGCTTACAATTTTTAATTTTTTAAAAAATATATTAAAGGGCCCTTATTTGTTGTGTCACTGAGGGCCCATGAAATTCTAGGATCAGGCCTGCTGAGGGTTGGCTACACAATTTTGCAATTCAGACCCCTGGTAATGGATTACACAAGCCTTGTAATCGACTACCAACATGACAAAATTTAGAATTCTGCAGCAAATTAGCCACCGAGCCAACTTCCGCACACCCTAACTTTGACAAATGTTTTCCATTCATTACTGAACTTTGACACAACCTGAAACACTTCATTTATAACCCTTGGCAACTGACCACGCTCCAAAATTCCCAAAGATGATTAAGTTATGTGTAAAAATATGTTTTTGCCCCTTCCTATACCATGAAAAAACCCACCAATTCCTATGGGAATTGGACCATTCCAATTCTCATAACCTCTAAATGTCAAATATAAGTATTTGAGCTTATTTGAAGGTTCCTGAACCTCATGGATCTCATTTTGATCTGCCCAGTTCCTATTTATACATAATTTTCAATAAAGCAACATTGCATTCATCATCCACAATGGTACCAAACGATTCCCATCAAATTTAATTATTCATATACAATGTCATAAACACAATTCCATGTCTATCACATCAAATCAACAATGTATGCAACTAATGTTAGTTCTTGGGCATAATCCACATCTCAATCTAATCACCATGGATCCATTCATGTATAATTCAAGTTTAATCCACAATATATGGATACTAACATTATCATCATCAAAACTCAGAAGTTGTTATTAAAATTTAGTCTATAACATGTATCCACTATACAAAACATATAAGTATTAAAATAAGCAGGCCAAGGCTTACTATATGAAAACTATACAATCATCTATGTCATTTACATATGCACAATATTGTAGATCAGCTTCATATAGGCTTGGTGAGCATTCAACATTCATCGCCTCAGTCCAGATCCATTGAAAAATAACCACAAACTTAAGGGTAAGCACATATATATATGTTAAATGGCAGGTATTGAACATGATTCAACCATGGTACATAAATATCTATCCAGTTCTACAATATCACATCAACAAATATAATAATCATAATCATCATTATTCACACTATCATCCAACATAATTACATTACCTCAAATGCATCAAACACAACAATACATATCCTAAGCTATCCAACAACCCTTAAATCTCAATAGCTATATGCAAATGCATTTGCATGCGGATCCGACTCTAATGAAGGGAGTTACACTACAATGTATAAATTTTTACAACATATAATCAAATATGTTTATTGGTACCAAGCTGCTCGCCTATAATGCAACACCGGTTACTCTCAGTGACAGTGGTAACTCAACTAGGTGTTGCAGGGCAGCCCAGAACCCAATCCAAGGCAGTTATGGAATCCTAAAGGAAACTACCACAAGGTCTATGCCTATCCAAAGACCGCCCTCCTATCTAGGACGATATCACAGGCCCCCTACAGTCCTGCGTACATCCTTTAATGTAATGCTATGCAACACAATCATTACAATCATCATGAACCACATGATTACAATCATCAGGGGCCACCACTTGGTTACCATCACCAAGTGTTTTCATTCCAACTTCATAGTTACGTATAACATGCAACAACTAGTAGTCTATAATTAAATCATACATCAACTAAGCTACCTCAAGCTTATTTACTCATCAATTAATATCATCATCATAATATTCATTGTCATGGATATATCAATCATGGCAATCAATATCACAATAACACAAAAGGGGATAACGCCAATCAAATTATCAACAACATAATTCACATCAAGCATCATAATCATCAAACATAAATATCTATATATACCCTTATCAGTTTATAATCTATACATTTAGAATATACTGTTTCCCTTACCTGGAATCGGTGATTCCCGAATATTACTTCACACTTTCGGTCACGTACCAGAATCAAAAACCTACATTATACATAACCTGGCATATCCTGATTAATTAACTGATAATTAATTCTATATAATCTAACTATTTTCGAACCTATCGGCAACTGGAAACACCACTAATGACTATGATTTCATTAAATAACAAGAGTTCGGAGCTTCAACTTACCGAACAATTGCTGGCAAGTTTTGATACTTGGTTCCACAAGTTATCAATGCTGCCCACACTTCCTAAATGGCTCAAAAATGATGCCTAAACATGGAAATGACAAAATTAAAGCTTGAATTTGCAAGATGGAACCAAATAAAGCACTGGGTCATTCCAAAACTTACTTAGAAATAATAGATCAAGGATGGTTCATAGAGCCTTATCTTTGCCTATGAAGAAATTAAAGAACCCCAAGACTTTCCAATACTGTCCATAGAATAAAGAAAGAGAAATAGAGCTTGAACTTAAGTTTGCATTAATGGGAACTTGAAAGAAAAAGATAGAAATGCTGAGGTGATGATGTTCGGCTTTGGAGGAAGTGAAGAAAATAGTTTTTCCCCTTGCTGCATATGCACGTGAATGTGAAAAAAATGAAAAGGGGAAAGTTGTGTTTCTTTTATTTTTTTGGTGTGCATGCAAGAAAAAGAGAAAAAAATGCAAATTGAAAGTGGAATTGAGTAGAATAATTAAATTTAAGGCCTAAAGGATAGTTTGGTAATTTTTGTCTGATCAACTGATTTCTGAAATTAGTCAGGTAACTTTAAGTTACCCAAAATAACCTAGACTTATTTTGTTCTGACTGGTGTTCGGGGTATAGAATACGCCTCATAAAATCGATATCAAAGGTACCTCACTGTCTCTCTATTTTACATTATCTCAATGGGAGTCCGGTATTATAACCACAGGTTCAGTGGGAACAATATGCCATTCACGTTAAGGTAAGCTTTTGAGTCAATTCCAACCAGGGTTGATGGGACACACCAGGGGTGTACCTACAAAAGGGACTTTGATATTTAAATCAGTATGTGAATTACAAGAAAATAAAAGGATTGCAGAGGTAGTTAAGAGCGGTAAATGTTGTTACATATGAGTTTAATAAATGACTTCTATTTATAGAACTTCCGTGAGTGCAATTTATGATTTGACCCCTTGACATTGTACTATGGCTATAGTCTTTATACAGGAGCAAGTTGGCCACTTACGTCTGACATTGGCTCTAGAGTCAGCTTTTATGACCGAGGTCAAGTTCAACAGATCCGTAATGAAGTTGATTATTAATGCGGTTTTGTGGGACCCCGTCCAGCTTTTGATTTGACTTAGCATTTATTTATATTTTGTTGTAATCGATGTAGCATGTTTTTAGGGACCGGTATGCACACCCGATCATTTTCCCCCAACTTGTTATTGCGATGGTGTTATAGTAATGAACTACTTTTACATTTTGGTACTTCCCCTTTTTTGGTATCTGAAAGATGTTTCGGCCGTTATGGCAATTCTTTAACCATTATGGTGATTCCTGACCGTTGTGATGTGTTTTATTAAGCCCTTAATCACTCAATGAAGGTTAATTAAGTATGGCTTAAGGCTTCAATAAATGAGTGTCATTTAGCATTCTTTGGAAAAAATGATGTGGCACGTGATTTGCTAACATGGCAGACCATGGTTAGGGCATTTTGTGCACGCGCCATCCTTTTAGAATAGTTATACCATTGGGAGCTAAAACAACGTTTGCCTTGCGGGTTGCATTGTTTCACATTCCACATCGTCCATGGGCCGCGACAGTTGAACTTCAGCCCAAGGCCACTTCAATGGCTATAAAAGGAGAGAGGTTTTAGCTGCTTCTTCAGTTTGCCATTTTTCTAACCAAAACTCTACCTCTCTAGTGTTTTGTTATTTGCACTCCATCCTGGCCCATACTAGAAGAATCATAAGACTCATCTACACAGGTAGCCATTTCTTCATTCCAACCTCTTATCTCTTCTTTTTAAGATGTCTGACCCTACCTCATGGCCACTTGAGGCACCCTAGTGTAGACCGCGGTTCTATCAAGAGGATATTTGTAGATGAGTTAAGACATGGTATTAGGGTGGTCAAGTTAGGGATGCTAACTTGGGGAATCCTGCTGCAGCTATGCCTCCTAATCTGGAGTCTTTCTTCTTCTTTCATTTTTCCTCACCCTCGTCTTTATTATCTCACTCATCTCTAAATCAAGATACAGATTCCAGCGTAGTTCACTACTACGCTGATGATACTGACTTTTACCTGACTGTTTCCTTTTTAGAACACGTCGTTACCATGGATACAGCTGGATCTTCAGTTGTCAGGACTGAACCTAAAGACACCCATATGATCGCAGACAGAATGGATTGGATGGCTCGCAAAGCCAAAGATCCTTATTTCTGGGTTGCGAGGGACATTGTCACAACCATCAGTCAGCATGCAAATGCCAATGAAATGTGGAGCTTGAGACCGGTTTCTTCTAGCGTTCAAGGAAATATAAAGACTCTTTCTTCTTGTATACTCTATCGTTTACGAATCAGGTCTACCACATCCCTCACGAGAGATTTTTATTTTCTCATGAATTTACGCTGACTAAGGTGGGAGTTTGGTTCCCATTCATCAAGTTTGAGATGAGGGTGTTGAAATTTTTAGACATCGCCCCCAGCCAACTACATCCCAACGGTTAGGTATTAATTCTCTCTCTAGAAGTCCTTGCTAAGCATTTGGGCTTCACTTCAACTATCGCCATCTTTTTCTGGTATGCTCAGGTGATGTGCCATGGTAGCGTTGGTATGGGCTTCGTTAACCTACGATGTCAGAGTGACATCATCAACGTTAAGTCCTTTGTAGAGTCTTCTAAGACCACGAGAGCCTCCTTCAAAAGTTCATTTTTCAAAGTCTTTGCTAAAGGGACTAAACCCTCTTTCTGGAAGGACGAGGAAAGCTGGTTTTTGATTCACACCGGTTGGACTCACCAACACATCCTCCTTGAGAGCTCGACGTATACTGCTGAGGAATGCCAGCTCAACGAGGGTTCCAAGGTCGTGGTTGACACCCTTCACACCATCTCCCGGGGTACTTCTTTGAAATGTTGGTCTTTACTTGGCACCACGGAGACGAGGAATAAATACCTTGCCTGTTTGGATACTTACCTTTCTTTTTTATTTTAAACTTGATTCCTGCTATATTGGTTTTAACTCCTTTTTTCTAACTTAAATTTTTTTAGGAAACATGAGTGGAGATGCTTTGGACGCCTTCCGCCAACTCCTGGCTGGTATGAATGCTGACGCCACCAATGAGAACAGGGTCACCCCTAACTTGAAAAGGCTACCACCCTCCCTTTCCCCGGTGCCAATACCTCGGCTGCAATGAGGTCCAAAAAAAGAGACAAAAAGAAATACCCTGAGGGCTAGAGAAAGAAACAAAGGGTCACTGAGGTTGAGGAGTAGGGAGACTCCGACAAGGGAAAAGTATTGTCATTGAGGAGGAGAGGGTGTAGGAGACTCCCCACCATGACACCGGTCCAGATGCTCTTGACGAACTAATGAAGAGAGTCACTTCCCCCACTTCCACTTTTACCCTTCCATACCGGCTCAAGGATGGGTTGAATTCTAATGGCATTTGTTTTGCCCTCGACACAGCAATATGGGGTCATCTAAAAACCATCTCTGTCATCCACTTTGTTACGACTGAAGGACCACTGAGGGAAATAGAGCGATTGAAAAAGAAGAATGCCCGCCTGTTGGATGACCAAGGTCAGTTTCACCAAAGGCTAAAAACTCTTAATTAAAACAACCAAGCTCTCCAAAAATTTGAGGAGGACTTGAAGAAGGAGAATGATAGGCTCTGCCAGGAGATGGGCAGGCTGAAGGTCCAAGTAGTCGGACTTTAGAAGGACAACGAGGGCCTCTCCATTGTAGTCAAGGAAGGAAAGCAAAGTATTGCAAAGATATAAAGCTTTTCACCCATGCCGCTATGGATGCTTTCAGCTAGGCGGTATGGCAAGTTGCTTTTTGCAACCGAGGTACAAAACATAATTAGGTTTTTCAACAAATTTTGTAGTGGGGAGCTGGTCACGGAAGTAAATGGTGAGTCCTTCATTCCCTTTGATGAGCCTTTCAAATTTCTTCCTTTGGCGGTGGTGAAGATAACACTCTGCTAAACCTATTGCAAGAAACACATAATGAAGATCAAGAAGATGATCATAGGGAGGAAGATGAGGAGGACCACGACGAGGATGAGGATAACGATGATGATCATGAAAATCTTGTCAATCCTTGAATTTTATGCCTTTTCTTATTAGCTTTGTAGATAGGATGAGCTCCATCCATTTTGATGATTTTGTTTAACTTGGCCTTTTTATGCCCCTTTAGATTTTGCTGGGGTATGGCCACTCTATTTTTTGTGGATGCTTTACTTTTTGAATGATGATATTGCCTGTTTGTATATCAATTTTTGCATACTATAATTTCAATCTTGCTTTATTTAATTGTAGACATCATCCATTACTTAAATTATCTCGTAACTACTTCCAATTTTAAAATTGAAGCGATAACTGGATTTTATTCTTTGCGTGTAAATATCAGATTAAATGAACGTAGTCCACTCTAGGGCTCTATGACACTCTTGGGGACTTAGAATTTTCTCGTTTCCACTATAGGGTTCTTCAACCGCTCCAGGGTTTTAATTTAAGAATTACTCTTGGGGCTTTTTAGCCATTCCGAGGTTGAATTTAACAACCACTCTTGGGGCATTTTAACCACTTCGGGGTTTAATCTAACTAAGTCTTTTTAGACCGTGGTTAGCAAATAAAGTAAGAAAGAAGAATCTTATCTCTGAAGTGATTTTATTTCTAGAAAAAGCACCCCGGCTGCATGCCTCATTAAAAACCTCTCAAGCAAAACCCTGTAGGAAAAAACCTATGTAGGGAAAAAAGAATGCATGGCTTATGACACCAGTTAGCTATAATACATGTTTATATTTTTGACATTCCATTTATTCTTAAATATTTCACCTTGCAATGTTTCTAAGAGATATGCTCTTCCCGATGTGACATCGTTTACCCGGTATAGGCCTTCCCAAGTTGGTGCTAGCTTTCCTTGATGGGCAAAGTAGTTTCCCACTGAAGCTTTCCTTAAGATTAGATCTCCAACATTAAATCTTCACTTTTGTACCTTCATATTGTAATGTAGGGCAACTTTAGCTTTAATAGCTTGATCCCAGACAAATGCTGCTTCTCTCACATCATGAAGTGATTCCAACTCGTTCTTTAATCTTGAACTGTTGTCTTCTTCGTTGAATTGTTGAACCCTTGGGAAAATCTGCTTGATCTTAACCGATATCACTACATCCACTCCATACATTAACCTGAATGGAGCTTCTCGTATAGACAAGTGGGGTGTAGTACGGTAAGCCCAACGGACAAGACATAGCTTGTTTGCCCATTCTTATTTTGTGTCTCAAAGTCACTTTTTCAGTCCTTTTAAAATTTCTCTATTCGTCACCTTGGCTTGCCCATTAGTTTAAGTGTGTTCAACTGATGAAAATATTTGTTGATTTGAAGCCCCTCAGGAGGTTCACAAACTTAACATCTGCCAATTACGTTCCATTATTAGTAACAACCTACCCCAAAAGGCCAAACCTGGTGATTTATGTTTTTATATAGGAATCGGCGAGTTCTGACCGAACTTATATGAACTACGACTCCTGCATTAATTCATTTAGTAAAATTATCAACTCTGACAATTAAGTACTTGACTCCGCCTGGGGCCTTTGGAAATGATCCTAAAATATCTGATAGCCAACCGCAAGTGCACGGGGTATCACGTAATAAAAAGTTATCATTCTCACAAGGATTGTGGCCAAGTACTGGTTTTATCAGTGATTCGATTATCTAAACCAATGATTTAAATTCAATAGAAATTACAACTGACTTAAGAATAAAAATGCCAAGAGAAAACACAAAGGTATTCGTGGTGAAAATCAAAGTACTTAATTGAAAACAATCGATATTAGGTTCTTGGGAGTTAAAAGGTTCACATGTCGTTACCAAGTTTCAATGCAATTCAATTTCCCATTTATGAAATCTCATTTCCTAAGGCAAGTTTTCCAAATTTAATTAGTGACTTTCTCTCGAAACCTCATTAACTACCTAATTACCGAAGAACCGCGTTCAATTCGTTAATTAGATCCCTCACGTTTTATGAAAACCCGGTTATCCCTCAAAGGGCTTTGTCTATTTTCATAACCTAAATCCCTAGGTTAAATTTCATGTGATTCAAACCATATGTCAATCTTTCGATTACCCACACCGTTTATAATCATCTACACTTATTTCTAAGCCTTGTAGAAGCATTAAACATCCATAAAATTGAATAAGAAACATGATTCATAAATGGAAAAATGAAGAACATCTCAAGTTTGGTTTACAAACATGCTACCCCTAATCCCAAGAATGGAGTTTAGTTTTCCATAAGGAAGATGATTACAATACCATAAATCTGAAATTCAATCTCAAACATGAAGGAAATCTTAATTACAAAACAAGGGTTTGGAGAAGAATTAGAGTTCTCACATTTGGTCCTAATCTAATGCCCCAAAATCTGAAGATCCGACACCCTTCTTGTTGATTCTTGAAATCCTTCTTGAAAATCTCCTCTATGAAGCTCTCAATTCTCACCCAAAACTGTCTTGTGTCCTTCTATGTCTGTTCCCCCACATTTTTACCCTTTTTTCTCTTTTAAAATTTTGCAAAAACTGAAGGTAACCGTGCAGCGTGTGAAATCCACTAACAGTGGATTGCACTGTGTGACACCCAAAATGCTTAAAATTAAAAACTGAGCAAAAAAATCCACGACCAATGTGTTTTTTGGCAAGGAGATCCACGGCCTGTGTTTTTTCCCACTGGCAGTGGTTTTCTCTTCTCCATTTTCTCACTTTTTCCAGTGTATTCCATGACCAGTGTTTTTTTCCACTGGTAGTGGTTTTCTCTAAACCTTGGCAAATATGCATTCTGAGGGTTTTCATGGGTTCCGCAACACTTTCTTTGGTATGTTCTTCTTCCATTGTTAGGCTGGCTTCGATCTTGGGTCTTTTACAAACTCAAGCTCTTCCCATTTGCATCATCCTATTCAAAATCTTCCAAATCCTTTTACCAATAGATTTATCTCATGAAAGTTTCTGTAAAAGACAATTACCCAAGTAGCATGTGTGGAGATAGAAGAAATATCATGGCAATTAGGGGGAAATAAGATAAAAATAAACTAAAATTAAAACTAAATGGACCCTAAAACTAATGCAAACTAAACTCCTATCAATATCCATGCTTACTAATGGAAAGGCCATGGGATAGCTGATATGAATAGCTCCTCTGCTGAGACGTGGTATTCGTTGCTGCTTTTCTGGCAAGCATCATATTTCTTGACATATTCAATGGCGTCTTTGGTCATTGTAGGCCACCAATATCCTGCCCGTAGTATCTTTCTTGCTAGACCTTTTCCACCATAGTGATGGTCACATGTTCCTTCATCTACCTCGACCATGACCTCATCCACTTTTACTTCATTTAGACATTTTAAGTAAGGGGCTGATATTCCCCATCAAAACAATGTTCCATCAACCGAAACAAAATTTAGAAGTTCTTTCTTTAATTTCTTTTTCTCGATCGGGTCAGTTAGGAGCTATCCATTCACCATATACCAGATAATTGGAACTACCCAAGAATCATCAGGATAAGCTCTAGACTAGATGGCACAGACTCTGGCAGGGGCTGAAATACTTGGTGTTGCTAGAGTACTTTGAATGACTAAAGTCGTAGATCCTGCTTTCTTTGTGTTCGCTAGTCGGGATAGGACATCGGCTCTTACATTATCCTCCCTTGGGACATGCTTATACTAAATTTCTTTAAATATCTCTTCCAAGTCCGTCACCTTAGCTAGGTATTATTGCAACAACGGTTCTTTGGCCTGATATCTTCCATTAATTTATGAAATCACCAACTGTGAATCACTGCAAAGAATAGTGGTCCAGGCTCTAACATCCAAACCTGCCCTTAATCCTGCCAAGCAGGCCTCATACTCTGGCTGATTATTCGATGTTTTGAAATCGAACCTAAGTGAAATTTCTATGCTGACTCCATCTTCGCTTTCAATAACAACACCAGCTCCACATCTTTTTGAATTTGACGATCTGTCCATGTAAATAACCTAGTGCTCTCGTAAAGACGTGGTTTCCTTCCTAGTTAGCTTAGTTACAAAGTCTACTAATACTTGGGCTTTTATAGTCATTCTTAGCTCATAAGAGATGTCGAACTCTGAGAGCTTAATAGCCCACTTAATCATCCTTTCCACCATTTCCGGTTTATGGAAAATTACCCACAGTGGGAGGTTGGTCCGAACTATATTTGGATGGGCGTGAAAATACTATCGTAAGTAGCAGGACGTCCAAACCAAAGCCAAGGAACCTTTCTCAAGCTTCTGATACCGAGTTTTTAAACCTTGCAACACCTTCCCAATGAAGTATACCAGTCATTGGCCTTCAATTGCTTCCATTACAAGCACTGCTCCTATGACCTTGTCTAAAACTGAGAGATAAAGAAAAAGCTACTCTTTAGGGTCCAGTCTTGTCAATATTGGACGGTTTGCTAGTACTTCTTTTAAACTTTGGAAAACATTCTCCTGTTCCTCCCCTTATTCAAACTTTTTGTTTTTCTTCAGAACTTTATATAACGACAATGATAGGTGTGCCATTTTTGACCTGAACCAGGATATTGCAACAACTTTTCCATTCAAAGACTGGATCTCTCTTACGTTTGTAAGACTCTAGAGTTCCTTGATTACTTTGCATTTGTCAGGATTTGCTTCTATCCCCCTCTGAGTCAACATGTCCTGTAAGGACTGCAAAGGTACACTTTAGGGGGTTCAACCACATGTTATATATTTAAATCCTTTGAAAAATATTCCTCAAGTCTTCAACATGATCACCCCTAATTAGGGTCTTAGCTATTATGTCATTAATATACACCTCGACCATCTTAGATCGCATTCCTTCAAAAACTTTATTCATGATCCGTTGATACGTGGTCCTAACATTTTTTAGTCCGAACGACATAACTATATAACAAAAAACTCCTCTGTCATTAATAAAGGTTGTCTTTTCCTGTCATCCTTCAACCACGGAATTTGGTTGTAATCAAAGTATGCGTCTATAAAAGATAAGAATTAGTACCCTAAGGAATCGTCCACCATTTGGTCAATACTGGGCAACAGGTACAGGTCTTTTGGATAACACTTATTCAAATTAGTGAAATTCGTGTGCATCCATAATTTTCCATTGGCCTTCTTCACCATCACAATGTTCGAGACCCAAGATGAATACTGGACCTCTCTGATAAAACCGGCCTTCAGTAATTCCTCCGTTTGCTCACACGCTGTCTGCTGCTTCTTATGGCCCAACCTTATTTTCTTTTAGGCCACCGCCTTTGACTTTGAGTAGACAGCCAACTTATGGCAATAAAAATTAGGGTGAATTTTGGACATATTTGTCGCGGTCCAAGCAAACAAATGCTTATACTCCCTTGGCAACTTCACCAACCGTTCTTCCATGGTGGCTTCCAAACAAGTATTAATCCCAGTGGTTCTGGAGGGGTCTTCATCCAAGGGAATTGCCTTGATTCCTCTCTCCGGTGTGGGTCTTTAAGGGTTCACTAGATCGGTTACTAACTCTTCCCTGAGATCTAAGTCAATTAAATTTACTGACTCTGGTATAACTCCCCCATCATTCAATCTCTTCCTTTTAATTAACTCCTCTACCTTAGTCATTTAGACACTGAGGTTGTAACAGTATCGCGCCATTTACTAGTCTCCTCTTACATAAGAGAGTTGATTATCTTTATCAATGAATTTTATCAACAGATATGGTGTTGACACCATGACTTCTAGTGCATTAAGAAATGGTCTTCCAAGAATCCCATTGAGAGGGGACTTCACATCAATCACTAGGTGTAACATCCCGAATATTTTAATAAAAATTACGATGAGTGGAAAATATTAATAAATGATTTGGGATTTATTGGACATTTAATCCGTTCTGAGCCGAGGTCAAGAGATCCGATGTCGGGCCGGTCTCTGATGTTGAAGAGCGAATGAGGTTGAAGACCGGGTGCACGTTGGGAAGCAGTCGAAGACGTACTGTTCTGCAACTAATGCTTATCCAGTGTAGGGAGAATTCCTGACTCGGAATTAGAGTTCGGATATATGTAACGAGGATGTGAGAACGGATGTAGTGTCTGATCTCTCAGGAGTTAGCTCGGATTACCGATGTGTGGGTATTACGCCAGAATACTGGTTGGTCGGTATCCAGATCGGATCGATACCTTTATGAGGTATTAAACAATTTTGAATAATTAAAATGTTGGGAAAGTAAATAAACTTAGTTGATTAATTGTAAAAGGGGATAAATGAGGTGTGATTAGAAAAGGGGAAAAGGCTATTTTGCCCTGAGCCTTATATAAAAGAGGTTTTTCTCTCTCCCTCCTCATTATTCGCGCGAGTCACTTATTCTTTCTCCTTCTTGATCTGTTTTTTTTTCTTCTTCATTTTCTCCATCTCGCTGCTGTGTTTCATGTCCCAGGGGAGGACTCCATTTGTGTCAAAACTTCGATCGAACCCCATTTCTGTGATCGTGGCTTCAAGGTGAGTCCATTGGACCGTTTGAATTGAGTTATCTCATTTTTTTCATTTGTACTCAATGACCGAATGGCCATGCATAGCGGGGTAAGGCTCTGTTTTCCACTCCTTGGTAGCAGAACGCACGTTGGAAAGCTGAGTGACGAAGCTGGTGTTGGAATCGGAGATGAAACCTGGAACCCAGCGCTTAGAGGGCGTAATCGGCACCAGGAGCAGTGATGAAGCTTGGAATAGAGGTAAGGGGGGTGTTCGAGTTATGATTAATGAGAATAGGACACTGTTTGAGTTGTTAGAATGACTAAATCGGGTAACAAATGATGCTGAGTGAAAGTTTTATGGATATGTGTATGAATGTGTAGAGGTGCACACCGATCGGTCTAGGATCGTGTGTGTGTGTGAGAGTTACTTAAGAAATATTTGATGTTGATGCTGTAATACAGTTGTGAATGTATGAGTATGCATGTATATATATATATATGTGAACCTCGATCAGTTTCTGATCATGTATATATGATTTAAGAAATAATTGATGCTGTGATATTTGAGATGAAGCCTAATGAGTGTATATGAATGTGTAAGGATGTGTGTATGTGAACACCGATCGGTTTCTGATCGTGTGTGTGGCTTAAGCCGATTGAAATTAAAATATCTAATGTTGTGACAATCGGTATTTGCTGGCAATGTGATGAATGGGCTTGACAAGCAGGTCGCCCAGTGGCAATGGGATGAATGGGTTTGACAAGTCGGTCACCCTGTGTTGTGAGCACATGCAAGTTTCTGGTAGTTGCACTTGTTGATTGTGATAATATGAAATGGAATGTGTGATTATGTGGTGGAGGACAACCAACGGTATGAATCACCCTATTTTTGGCTTCAGTGGTCAAGTCGGACCCAGTTAAGCTACCCAAAGGTCTTTGACCCAGTGGTTGAGGGGGAGCCAAGTCGGGCTCGGTGAACCAAGTTGGGTTCATGGGATGTCAAGTCAGACTCCCAGCTACAGGTCGATCCTTTTAGTATCCGGATACTAGGCGTCAATTTTTATATGAGAGTCAGTTGTGACAATTGATGAATTTAGTATTGTGATGAGTATGCGTTTAGTTATATTTTCCGAGTGCAGTTTGTCATAATCACCGAATAAGAATTGTCATATTTGCTGAGTATACTTTGAGGTATTTGCCGAGTGAAATCTGTGTTAATTGCCGATTGATTATTATAATTACCGATTGATTATTATAATTGCTGATTGATTGTTATAATTGCCGAGTGATTGTTATAGTTGCCAGGTGTGACTTGCGTTCTGATGGTATACTTGCCAAGTAAGATGTCATATTATCCGAGTGAAAATTGATGAGTAAGATGTTGTATTCACCGAGGGCCAATTTGTTGTATTTGACGAGTATAAATTTGTTATATTTGCTGAACGATTTGATGTAATTACCGAATGTAATCTCATATATTTGCCGAGTGGAGGTCATTTGTTAAGGTTATTGAAGAACTGTTATGCTGCTGAGTGTGTATTACAAGAATGCCGAGTGTTAATGGATATAGTACCGAATAGGAGTAAAGTGCTGAGTGTGAGTATGATGCCGAGTGTGAGATAAATGGCCGAGTGTAGTGTATAATCTGAAGCTAAAGAATCGGATAGGGTTATACTCGTATTTTAATTCCATTCTAGATTAATTATAATGCTAAACACTCACCCTTGCTGTTGTTTTCAATTTTTAGTAACCAGTGACAGGGAAGAGGTTGGGGCCATGGAGGTGCGCCAAGTGGAGGATTGATGCCAAGGAACCGAGTGCTTGAAATAAATTCCAAGTATAATACATATATATATATATATTGATTTTCCGAGTGTTTGATGCTATCTGCATGATGAATCGGTATACTGTGAAGTGAGTATAAATTCTTGATGACTATATGAATGGGGTTTATTTTGAATGAATTCGTATTGCTGTAGTATAGTCAATTACCGAGTGGATCATTCTTGTCCGAGTAAGGGTCCCTTGATTTGGTATCTGAGCATCCTTCATATCTTTCTGGGAGAAAAATAACTGTGGGACCCATTTTCGAGTGGACGATTAGGATGTTCCGAGTGAGATTTCCCGGGAGAATGTTCCGAGCGATGAAGAGTAGTATACTTCCGAGTGAAATTAGAGTGGAGCACTTCCCGAGTAAGGAAAGAGTAGAAAGCTCCTGAGTGAAGAAAGAATAGAAGGTTTTCGAGCGGATAAGAACCGAGAGATCCACTTCCGAGTAAAGTAAAATCAGAATGTCTCCGAGTGAGAAGTAGATTTTCCAAGTGAAGGTGAGTAAAATCCCGAGTAAGGGGAAAAAGCAGAATAATTCTGAGTGAAGGGAAGTTAAGCTTTTTTGAGTGATGAAAAGACAGTGGTTCCGAGTAGACTTATCTTTCGAGTGATGTCAGAACGAGGAAGCCTTGTTGAGCGATGATTAAGCTGTTTCCGAGCGAGAGATACCCGAGTGCACCTATTTCCGGGTGAGATCCGACTTATTGGCTTTACTCGGATGCCTTGTGCGCTCAAGTGAAGAGTAGCACTCGCTCAAGCGACTCGGTACTCGCTTAAGCGAATCAGGGGCTCGCTCAGGCAATTGGCCCCTGACTCCGTTCCCTTCTTTCGTTGTTCCTAAATAACTAATTTAATAATAGAGGTAATCCCGATCAGTTTCAGTCGGAATTCACTATTTTAAGTATTATTTTACTATTTGAAAGGTATTTAAGAAAAATAAAAATTATTTTTATTGAGACCGGGTGGATTTTTATTTAAATGTGAAAAATTTATTTTGGAAAAATGAGAAAATGACGAGGGATATCACATTTGGTATCAGAGCGGTTCTTTCTAGAGCCGAGTGGATGGGCGAACCGAGTGATTGCGTGAATGTTATGCTGGACTGTGTTTTGCATTTATTTGCATTGTACTTGTGGTTGTTTGTGCAGCTTGGCATCATTCCCTTGGCACTCCAGTGGCATTGTGTTTTATGAGGTAAATATCTGACTCCCTGGTAGAGTATTGGTTAATGGTGAAGTGTTTATTCATTATATAGTTATTCTATGGTCGGGAAACTAGTTCTAATATAGGAGATGGTTTCCTCTCAGAATTTTCTAAATTGATGAGTTTTATATCCTTTGGCACGAGAACCCTATGTGATATATGGTATGAGTGATTTGTTGTAGTTCCCTAGGTTGGGAATTTGATAAGTGAATAAATGTGAAGTCGGATACATGTTAATTGGGGCAGTGTCTCGGTCTTGGGTGTGTGAAAACCGAGTGAATGATTGAATTGATGATAGGCCACTAGGTCTGGTAACCCCATTGATTGGGCATGATCTTGTATGATTGGATGTTGTAGGAGTGCCCCACGATGGGCATTAGGTGACCCTTAAGATTTTTGAGTTGGAGGATCTGTTGAACCTTGTTAATGGTTGAGCCTTAGTAAGATAATTGTGTAATAGATCATTGAGACTTGAACCATCATAAGATGAAATGCAAATACTGAATGTGGTACCAGGTGGATAGTGAATGGTAATGTCGAATTCCGGGTACATTTTGGTATTGAGTATGGTGATGGTAGGAACAATATGATGATGACGATTGTACGCCCCTGGTGGATTGTGCTTATGATTAGTGAAAAGGCTCACCGATGCTGAAACCTGTTATGTGATTGGAAATCATATTGTAACCTTGAGTTGTATACCTAAGTGAGTTTAGTGAATCATCTAGGCTTTAGTTGATTGACAGCCGGTGATGAGTGATGACATGAAGGATTAATAGACTGTCAGATTATGGTTTTATGATGGATGAGATCCAACGACGAGGTATGTACCCTGTGAAGGTCTGAAGTCTATTGCTATTATACCATTTTACAGTAGTGGTAACTGGTATTTAATGATTGATATTACGAGATGTACCCTAGATGATGCATATTGACGGTGTTGTTGTAAATATGTTGATTATAGACTTGAGAGGATTGCCACTAATCCTCATGTGGATTAGTGTTAGTTGAGTGAGTATGGTCGATGTGAGCAAAAAGAGTGTAAGGTATGTTGTACTGGACTGACTCTACATACCATAGGTATTGTGGCAGCGTACACTTTTGCAGCGACTCTATGTAATTGTTGTAACCCTATAGGGATGAAACGTCATCCTATATGTCGGATGCAGCAATTCATAGGTCAGGTAGGTGAGGCTGTAGCTACTCATGGTGATGTTCTGAGTCTATCTGGACATTCTGGAAGGAAAAGATGAGAGTTTTGTTGAGTGGATAGTAGGTGATAGCGTATCAGATGAGAGCAGAAGATCTATTTTAAACCCTTGTGTGTTTGCCTCCGACCGGATTAGAGGGTATTTCGGTGTGAATTGGCTATTAAGTGATGGTTGATTGTCGGAATAGAAGGGTGATCCTTCAGACAAGGGAGCTCGATGTTATTGGTTAAGAAGAGAGATGATGGTAAGCGGTTATGCCTTGATTGCCACCGAGTGGGTAAGTTAACTATAGGGAATAATACCCACTACCGAGTGCTGATGATATGGTTGATCAACTAAGGTGTGACTCAGTCTTCCAAGATCAATTTGCAGTCAGGATGCTATTAAATTGGATTAAGGTTCTGATATCTCTGAAACGGCGTTCAGGACTTATGGCCACTTTGGATAGGTGGTAATACCGTTCGGTGTGGTAAATGTTCAGGCGGTGTTCATGCATTATATGAACAATATCTCCAGCCTTACCTGGATCGGTTCATAAAAGTATTCATTGGTGATGATCAGATTTATTCCGATGTCATACTTGGAGCATGAAGAACACCTCTACGTAGTGTTGTGGTACTGAAGGAGGAGCAATTATTTTCCAAGTCATTAATGTATGATTTTTGGTCGGATGAGACCCAATGTCTATAAATCGTGATCTCCAAAGATAGTGTTGCTGTCGGTCATCTAAGGTGTGGAGCAGTGATGGCATATGTGAGACCCAAACCTATCATTGGGATCGGAAGTCTTATGGGTCTAACTGGGTGATATTGAGGATTTAGTGAGGAGGTCATGACCTTGAGTTGAGATAATGGATGAGGCGAGAATTCGCTCAGGAAAGATTAGTATATTCCGAGTGTGAGAAAGAGGAGATAATCCCGAGTGAAGAAAAGGAATATAATTCCGAGTAAAATCTTTCTGGGAGAAAGAACCACTGAGTGAAGTGAAGTTATGATGTTCTGAGTGAAACGTCTCCAGTTGAAACATTTCCGAATGAGTTACTCCGAAGGAGGTATTGCTGAATAAAGGAAAGCTTGAGTTTGAATAAGTGTTTCTCAGGTTGAAAAGTTCTGAATAAAAAACCGAGTGAAGTATCTCCAAGTCGTGCGACTTTTCGGGTGAAGTGTCTCTGAGTGTGGTACTTCCGAGTGGGAAGACACCGAGTGAGACATTTCCAGGGGGATGGCATCGGGAGCCACTACTGATTTCTGAGTGGTCTGGCACCGATTGGTACATACCGAGTGGGTCTTTTTCCAGAGAGAGAGTACTTTTGGGCGGAAAATGGAACTTCGAATGAGTAAGTTTCCGAGTGAATAGTTCCCAAGGGGGTATGTATCTGAGTGGGGAATTCGTTTAATTCGTACTCGGATCCATAATCTGAGTTGCTGAGTCTTTGTTCGGTCCGAGTGTTATTCTCAAGAGGTAAAGATGTGGGACTAATCATAGGCAATGATGGAATTTGGAGATTCTGAGACCGAGCGGTGGAGCCTGCAAAAGGTGAATTCAGGCAAGCCGTGCTAACTGAAGCACAGAAGTTCTTTTGGATATTTATGGAAGTTTCACTGACTAAAGGTGTAGGTCGGATACCGGCTGGATCTTCCCCAGACGTTAACTAACATTCGCGAGTTTAATGTCATAACTCCGACTGTATATTCTGAGTGATTCAAGGATATTGCCGAGTGGCTTTATCGAATTGAAGGAGGACCTGATGATGGAAATACACCAATCGGTATTAGGGTAACTTGTACGTGGAAATTGTAATTGGATATGAGATGGGTGTATTCGAAATCTTTTTCCATCGGTACATTGATTTCGGGGACGAAATCCCTTTTTAGGGGGGTGGATGTACATCCCAAATATTTTAACAAAAATTACGATGAGTGGAAAATATTAATAAATGATTTGGGATTTATTGGACATTTAATCCGTTCTGAGCCAGGGTCAAGAGATTCGATGTCGGGCCGGTCTCTGATGTTGAAGAGCGAACGAGGTTGAAGACCGGGTGCATGTTGGGAAGCAGTCAAAGATGTACTGTTCTGCAACTAATGCTTATCCAGTGTAGGGAGAATTCCTGACTCGGAATTAGAGTCTGGATATATGTAACGAGGATGCGAGAACGGATGTAGTGTCCGATCTCTCAGGAGTTAGCTCAGATTACCGATGTGTGGGTATTACGCCAGAATACCGGTTGGTCGGTATTCAGATCAGATCGATACCTTTATGAGGTATTAAACAATTTCGAATAATTAAAATGTTGGGAAAGTAAATAAACTTAGTTGATTAATTGTAAAAGGGGATAAATGAGGTGTGATTAGAAAATGGGAAAAGGCTGTTTTGCCCTGAGCCTTATATAAAAGAGGTTTCTCTCTCTCCCCCCTCATTATTCGCGCGAGTCACTTATTCTTTCTCCTCCTTGATCTGTTTTTTTTCTTCTTCGTTTTCTCCTTCTCGCTGCTATGTTGCATGTCCCACGGGAGGACTCCATTTGTGTCAAAACTTCGATCGAACCTCATTTCTGTGATCGTGGCTTCAAGATGAGTCCATTGGACCGTTTGAATTGAGTTATCTCGTTTCTTTTCATTTGTACTCAATGACCGAATGGCCATGCATGGCGGGTTAAGGCTCTGTTTTCCACTCCTTGGTAGCAGAACGCACGTCGGAAAGTTGAGTGACGAAGCTGGTGTTGGAATCGGAGATGAAACCTGGAACCCAGCGCTTAGAGGGCGTAATCGGCACCAGGAGCAGTGACGAAGCTTGGAATAGAGGTAAGGGGGTGTTCAGGTTATGATTAATGAGAATAGGGCACTGTTTGAGTTGTTAGAATGACTAAATCGGGTAAGAAATGATGCTGAGTGAAAGTTTTATGGATATGTGTATGAATGTGTGGAGGTGCACACCGATCGGTCTAGGATCGTGTGTGTGTGTGAGTCACTTAAGAAATATTTGATGTTGATGCTGTAATATAGTTGTGAATGTATAAGTATGCATGTATATATATATGTGAACCCCGATCAGTTTCTGATCATGTGTATATGATTTGAGAAATAATTGATGCTGTGATATTTGAGATGAAGTCGAATGAGTGTATATGAATGTGTAAGGATGTGTGTATATGAACACCGATCAGTTTCTGATCGTGTGTGTGGCTTGAGCTGATTGAAATTAAAATATCTAATGCTGTGACAATCGGTATTTGCTGGCAATGTGATGAATGGGCTTGACAAGCAGGTCGCCCAGTGGCAATTGGATGAATGAGTTTGACAAGTCGGTCACCCTGTGTTGTGAGCACATGCCAGTTTTTGGTAGTTGCACTTGTTGATTGTGATAATATGAAATGGAATGTGTGATTATGTGGTGGAGGACGACCAACGGTATGAATCACCCTGTTTTTGGCTTCAGTGGTCAAGTCGGACCCAGTTAAGCTACCCAGAGGTCTTTGACCCAGTGGTTGAGGGGGAGCCAAGTCGGGCTCGGTGAACCAAGTCGGGTTCACGGGATGTCAAGTCGGACTCCCAGCTGAAGGTCGATCCTTTTAGTATCCGGATACTAGGCGTCAATTTTTATATGAAAGTCAGTTGTGATAATTGATGAATTTAGTATTGTGATGAGTATGCGTTTAGTTATATTTTCCGAGTGTAGTTTGTCATAATCACCGAATAAGAATTGTCATATTTGCTGAGTATACTTTGAGGTATTTGCCGAGTGAAATCTGTGTTAATTGCCGATTGATTATTATAATTACTGATTGATTGTTATAATTGCCGAGTGATTGTTATAGTTGCCGGGTGTGACTTGCGTTCTGATGGTATACTTGCCAAGTAAGATGTCATATTATCCGAGTGAAAATTGATGAGTAAGATGTTGTATTCGCCGAGGGCCAATTTGTTGTATTTGACGAGTATAAATTTGTTATATTTGCTAAACGATTTGATGTAATTACCGAATATAATCTCATATATTTGCCGAGTGGAGGTCATTTGTTAAGGTTGTTGAAGAACTGTTATGCTGTTGAGTGTGTATTACAAGAATGTCGAGTGTTAATGGATATAGTACCGAATGGGAGTAAAGTGCCGAGTGTGAGATAAATGGCTGAGTGTAGTGTACAATCTGAAGCTAAAGAATCAAATAGGGTTATACTCATATTTTAATTCCATTCTAGATTAATTATAATGCTAAACACTCACCCTTGCTGTTGTTTTCAATTTTTAGTAAGCAGTGACAGGGAAGAGGTCGGGGCCATGGAGGTGCGCCAAGTGGAGGATTGATGCCAAGGAACCGAGTGCTTGAAATGAATTCCGAGTATAATACATATATATATATATATTGATTTTCCGAGTGTTTGATGTTATCTGTATGATGAATCGGTATACTGTGAAGTGAGTATAAATTCTTGATGACTATATGAATGGGGTTTATTTTGAATGAATTCGTATTGCTGTAGTATAGTCAATTACCGAGTGGATCATTCTTATCTGAGTAAAGGTCCATTGATTTGGTATCTGAGCATCCTTCATATCTTTCTGGGAGAAAAATAAATGTGGGACCCATTTCTGAGTGGACGATTAGGATGTTCCGAGTAAGATTTCCCGGGAGAATGTTCCGAGTGATGAAGAGTAGTATACTTCCGAGTGAAATTAGAGTGGAGCTCTTCCCGAGTGAGGAAAGAGTAGAAAGCTCCTGAGTGAAGAAAGAATAGAAGGTTTCCGAGCGGATAAGAATCGAGAGATCCACTTCCGAGTGAAGTAAAATCAGAATGTCTCCGAGTGAGAAGTAGATTTTCCGAGTGAAGGTGAGTAAAATCCCAAGTAAGGGGAAAAAGCAGAATAATTCCGAGTGAAGGGAAGTTAAGCTTTTCTGAGTGATGAAAAGACCAGTGGTTCCGAGTAGACTTATCTTCTGAGTGATGTCAGAACGAGGAAGCCTTGTTGAGCGAAGATTAAGCTGTTTCCGAGCGAGAGATACCCGAGTACACCTATTTCCGGGTGAGATCCGACTTATTGGCTTTACTCGGATGCCTTGTGCGCTCAAGTGAAGAGTAGCACTCGCTCAAACGACTCGGCACTCGCTTAAGCGAATCAGGGGCTCGCTCAGGCGATTGACCCCTGACTCCGTTCCCTTCTTTCGTTGTTCCTAAATAACTAATTTAATAATGGAGGTAATCCCGATCGGTTTCAGTCGGAATTCACTATTTTAAGTATTATTTTACTATTTGAAAGGTATTTAAGAAAAATAAAAATTATTTTTATTGAGACCGGGTGGATTTTTATTTAAACGTGAAAAATTTATTTTGGAAAAATAAGAAAATGACGAGGGATGTCACACTAGGACCTTGGTCTAAACCGTCCTCGACTTTTGCCTTCAAACATCTACCTTGTATCCAAGTACCCTTTGGTAGGTTGTTTAGCTCTATTAAATGCAGTTAGGTCCTCGGTGTAGGCTGTAAATCTGAATCTGACAGTCCGATCTTCTTGAAATACGAACTTCCCTGGTCTACCAAAATCCTCCAGATTGTCTTATTCGCAATCACAGCCCCAATTACTACTGTGTCATCTCATCTCAAGATGGTGGGATCGTAATAATCATCTGAGAACAAATAGACGGGATCGTAATAGTCATCTTCTGAGCCTTATTGGATACTCCTCCTCTTGTGAATCCTCCTACAATCATATCAATCACATCTTTTCTTCCTGAATTTAGAGGCTTCATCCATATGTCATCATCTTCCTCAATATTATCAACAACGACCTTGCCCTTATCTAGAGCTGGCTTTTTCAAACTCCTAGCTTCTTCTTCTTATCCCAGACTGTGCTCCCGCCTTTAGGGCGCCTCTTTCTTCGGCTCTCCATCTGCTTGTTACTTGAAGAGGTATTACTTCAACTTTCCTTCTCTAATCAAAGTTTTAATGAATTCCTTCAGCTGCTGGCATCCATCAGTACTATGACTGGTCTGCTCATAAAATTCACAATACTTGCTTGTATTGTCTGGTCTCTTCATTGATTGGGGTTCCCTAACTCCATAAACACAATCCTCGTAGTCCTACCTCCTTCAGAATTTGCCCAGGCCAGACTGTTAAAGGGGTATAATGAGTGAAATTGACATTCTGGCGCTTCTTTTTTCTTGGAGGAGCATCTCGGTTATGATTTCTATGCTCAAACTTTGAGATTTTCCTCTCGTGAACCAGAGTCCTTTCTTTAGCAACCAGGATTTTTCCCTTAGCCGCAGCTAGGTGCATCTCCCTTCCTACGTACTTAGCAACCTTCCTCGTAAACTCATTTTGCTAAAGACAAGGTAAAATGTGACTACAGTTGAATTTGCTCTGTTAACTCCAACACTAGTGCTGCCTTTTTGTAAAATCTTTTCAAAAAATCTCTAAGACTTTCTATAACATCCCTGTTTTTAGAAATAGTTTTAATCTTGTAATTTTGAAGTATGGAAAGTTTGTAAGTAAGAATAAGTGAATAAATACCCTGCAGATGGTATGTGATATCTCAGAAATATCATTTTTGTGTATAATTATGGAAATTATATAGACCATTAATGGTATTATGCAAATTCTGAGTGAAAAAGGGCTCTGTTTCGAGTGATAGAGAGAAATTCTGAGTGAAGGATTAGAAATTCCGACTGAAGGATGAAATGCCGAGTGTGAGTTATGATGTCCGAGTAAAACATGACCGAGAGGGCTACTACCGAGTGGAATCTTGATCTCAGAGACAATTGGAGTGAAGTGTGTTCAAGAGAACCACTTCTGGGTAAAGATTCCGAGTCAAAACACCCTTGAATGACTTGTTTCCGAGTCAAACCATGCCAAATGCTACCTTTTCCGAATGAAACTTCCCTGATTGCAGTATTCCGAGTAAAGGGACTCAGTCAAGGATATATCCGAGTGCAATCCGAGTGAGTTTGTCCAAGTCAGGACCTCCCTAGTGAGGAAGGGATAGCATTCCGGGTAGAAAGATCTCCAAGTATGGTATTTTGGGCAGTGGAGTTCCGAGTAGGGGCATATCTGAGCCCAGTATAACCTGTCCTGAGAATACCGAGTGGAATATAGTAATGAGAGCCCATTTCGAGTAGAATATATATAAGTATAAGTGTTTTATGTTGATTTGATGCTTCTTACCGACTGGAATGTGTTGTTGAATTATGTGAGAAGTGTTGATGGATGAAATAGTGTTAAATTAATGATTCCGAGTGAGGCTATAGTGTTTGGCCTTCTTTTCCGAGTGAAGAACACTTAAATGGATTCTGAGAGAAATCCCTTTAGATGAATAAATACTGTGTAGGCTTTGATGGGAGAAATTCCTGAGTGATCATGGACCTAAATATTACCGAGTGAGAAATATGAGTAAACCCGAGTGGGGAAAGGAGTTTGCATATGCCCGAGTAGAAACCCGAGTGAATCTCTTCCGAGGGAAGATTTGTTGTAATGGGTTAGATTGGAATAAATTCTAAGTATGTGATACAAGTATAATCCTAGTGGATGGGGTTAGAACAAGTCCGAGTGGGACTTAACTCAATGTTTTTCCCCCGAGTGAATAAAATGATGTATGCCGAGTGATGAATGTGTGATACATTCCCGATTGTATTAAGGTTGAGATATACCGAGTGGTACTTGATTGGGTGATAACCCGAGTGAGGAAGGTTTATGGATTCCGAGTGGGATAACCCTCATTACCCGAGTGGATCTTACGTATGACTTTCCTGAGTGGAAGTATGGAACTGAGTAAACTTCCAAGGGAAGGGGAGTTTAAGTGTCTGAGTTAGGAAAATTAGAATATGCCGAGAGAAGAATGAGTAATGCACCTCCGAGTGAATTGAGGCTGAAATATACCGAGTGATTATGAACTGGGGAAATACTTACGTCTGGGAGTTTACCAAGTGAGACAGTTCAATGAAGTAATCCGAGTGATGAGAGTTTAGAGTAATGCCGAATGAGATTTGATGGTGAAGTCTGAGGGTGTAACTCCGAGTGGAGGATTGGCATCTATGGGGATATACTGTGTGACCACCCAGAAGGATTTTAGAACTTCTTCACCCGAGTGAAAGGCTGAATGCTAGGAAATCTAGCCCGAGAGAAAGAAAAAGGAGTTTACAGATGACTCGGATTTGGAAATTGATTGGCCGAGTGAGATACTTTATGAGTAAGTCCAAGTGAGGCAACTCCGACTGAGTCACCTCCAAGGAAAGGAAGATTTGACCGAGTGTTTCAAGAAGACAGTTCCGAGTGAGTGTTCAATTAGGTGGGAGTCAGTTCTGGAAGGTTTTACTGAGTGGAATCCGAGTGAGTGAAGACTCGGATTTAGAACAAATCACCGAGTGAAAGTCTGAGTGAAAGGGAAGTTAGTCTGGACAGATTTTACCGAGTAAGAAAACCAAGTATTTGAGTCGGTTTCATTGGAATTCTGAGCGAGGATTGGCTGACTCGCTCAAGCAAGTCGGATTTCGATTGAGCGAGAAGGACCCTGATGCAGAATCACTCATTTCGCTCAGTCTCGTCCCTTCGCCCAAGCGAGGACAGCATGACTCGCTCAAGCGAGGAGGAATTCACTTGAGCGAGGAGGAATTTTGCCTTGTTGACCCTCTTTTCTTCACTTCGCCCAAGCGAGCCTTGTGCCTCGCTCAAGCGAGTCGGATTTCGCTTGAGCGAGATGACCCCTGTAACTTTATTTCTTCTTCGCTCCTGATGGTGACCAGTCCACTAGCCACATAAATCCAAAAGGGGATTGTCACAAACAGGTCAACTGCAGGGAAAGTGCACCAATCAAAGCACCTTTTATATATATTAATATATATTCCCTTTCCAATCAATGCAAGCTGACAGTGGAAAGAGTCAAAAGTTTCCATTATTTTCCACCTAACCTTCAGTCATGGGAAAAGTTGTCTCCCACTTGTCTCCTCCTTATTAATCAATGCCACCATTCATTCCCAAGTTCAGAACCTACTGAAATTAACACCAGCTCTCTCTTCTTACTCCTACGACGAACAAGCTTCCTCTCTCTCAATTCCTTTCCTCTCCCACTCGGAACTGAAGCAAGGACAGTGAAGGGAACATTTTCTTCTCATCCAAGAACTCCATTAAGGTAAGGGGGTATATTCTCGGGTATTCTGAAATCCGAGTGAAAGGAAAGGGTTAAGGTACCTTTGGTCCTCACCTTTCCAGGACAGATTCGGGAATTGTGTGAATTAAAATGCTTTAATTGTTATATATCTGTTATATATATATATATATATATATATATATATATATATATATATAGACCTTTATGAATATGTTCAATTGGCTGTGTTGCTCATGATAATCCATGATTCAATGAATACGTTCGATTATCTGTATTGATTATTATAAATTTTGATAATTAAGTGAGTATGTTTGATGCTGAACTGTGAAAATATTAAGTATCATGGGTATTTATGTAAGTTCCAGTGAAGAATTGTAAACAGAAGATGGATTCAATGATAACAAGCTCAGTTTTTAACAATCCGACCGGTTACCTACAAATACAAATAAATTATTTTAAATTTTAAACAGATTTTGTATTAAATACTTGTTTCACGTAAACTGACCGGATCATTTAAAACAAAATACATGATTTCACTCGGTAAACCATCCACCCAGATATATTTCACTCAGAAAACTCTTTTCAATCTAATTTCACTCAGAATTCAAGTTATTTCCCTCAGAAAATCCTTTCAGTCAGATTTTACTCAGAAAAATAATTATTTCCTCATAAAACTCTTCTTTAATCACATTTCACTCGGAAAACACCTCAAATTCACTGAAAGACTCTTCCCAGTCTAATTCCACTCGGAATCATTGTCATTTCACTCGGTATTTAACTCTTTTATTTGAAAAACTCGTTTTCACTCGGTACCAGACTCATTTTACTCGGATAATTCAATTTCGCTCGGCATTCAACTAATTTCAGTCGGTAAACTCATTTTTCACTCGGTATTTAACTCTTTTACTTGGAAAAGCTGGTTTTAATGTTTTTCACTTGGATTTTTCATTCAGAAACTCTTCTTTAATCCTTTTTGAATTATTGGAGCGTTATAATTTTCATTATTGTTCTTATTTCCATTATTATCATTATTCTTATTATTATTATACTTATTATTATTATTATTGTTTCTATTAACTAGTATTATTGTTATTGTTTATTATTATTAATTTAATTATGAGTAATAAAATAAGGAATATATTATTTTACTCTTTATATAAAGTATAATTTTGAACCAAAATATAACCGATATATTTGCTCGAATAAGATAATAAAATGACTTGTAACGTCTGAACAAGTTGATGGGATTCAAGAGCTTGTGAATAATTATGAGACTGGAAACACATAGATACCCAAGAATCAAAAGATAAAAAGAATGCATTTCGCATCATGAAAATATTTTGAAAGGAGGAGAAGATCTAGAGCATACACCTGGTACGCTGGAGGACATTCACGTTCGATCTCCATGAGGATCTTGGGAGTACAACCAGAATGGAAACCCAATGACATCAGTGTCGCGCCTGATAGCCGGGTGAGACGATGCAATTCTGGTGTACTTTGACTAAATGACAGAGTGTAACTATGATCGTAGGGATCCAAGTCCCAAAATTATATAAATTAATGATGAGAACCGATGAGTTCATTCGTACCTTATGAAAATGGGAGCTTGGGCGGACCCTGATCGCTCTAGAATGGAATGGAGAAATTCCAAAGAATGAGATGAAGATGAATTGATTTATTGGGCCCACATGCATCATGAGACTTAATTAAGATAAATCATAATAAAACGAACTCATGCATTCCATGACAGCATATTTGATTGTTATAGTTATGAATATGTTAATTGTATGATTTATGTGATATTATCTGTTAACTGGATTATGTCCGCACCGGGTAACCTTCAGGGTCTTGGGTTATACTCACCCTTACTGTTGACAATTTTCAGAGGAATTAGGAAATCAAGAATCCGAGTATGAAGAACAGCAATACGCTGAACCCACTGAGAATGCTCATTAAGAGTAGGATATCCGTAGTTGAATAATAAGACCATGGATGACTGTATAAATATTAAGGGTGCCTGTGAGCCCCATTCTGTTATGAGTACAATTACTTACAGTTTATGAATGACTATGTGAATTACATACTATTTGCTTCCACTGAGATGCTATTATTTTTATTTAAAAAAAATATATATTCACTTTTTCTGAAAATTTGTGACCTCTCGGTTAAATAAGATGATCTCATAGAAGGGTTTGTCTTATCTAACCGAGGGTGTTACACTTTCATCGAGTCCTTGCTTAATTTGAGCCAGGGTTGAGATTTCCTTGGAACATCTCTTGAAGCGACAAAGTGTTGTAGGAAAGCATGGGCTATATCGTCCTAGGAATCAATGGACCCCGATGGCAACCTTTAAACCATCCTAAGGATTCAGAAGATTCTGGGAAACATTCTGCACATTACATCTTCCTCAGCACCTAGAAACAAGGATTCATTAGCGTAAGCATCTAGGTGACGCCCCGTGTCGGTCTCTCCGGTGTACTTTCCTATCGATAGCGGTTGAGGGGTCTTGGGATTGGGACGTTCATCAACTTCCTCGTGAATAGGATGTTGTACCAGTATTCTCTACCTCTCTTGTTTTGCTGTAGGGGTCTCCTCTGGCCATTCAAAGCCTTTGTTCTATAAGTTGACTCCTGCTCATCATAAGTCTGAGCTCACGAATACTCCTGTGTATGAGAGGACTCATGTTGATGCCTCTGGTTTCCAACCGCTGTTTCCCTTACCTCCTTGCTTCTTTTCAGCTATTGGATCTCCAATCAGAGTTGTCTTATGATTTCTTCCTTAGGGTCAGAATGTACCATGACAGACACCCTTCCTTGATTTTGATCTATTCCCAGAATCTTAACGATTCTGACACCATACTCCAACACACGGGGCTCCACTCTCTGGGCCAAGTTCTGAACATGGCCCTCCGGAGTTCCATTCCTCCTGTTGTGTTCCATGGCTTGTTGATTTCTTATGATGTGGGACTAAATTTATGCAGTCCCACTGGGCATGCTAATATTCTTACCGGTGTCCGGGGTATAAAGTACGCCTTGTAAAACCAGTGTCAAAGGTACCTCATTGTCTCTCTATTTTACACCATCTTAGTGGGAGTCCAGTATTATAAACACAGGTTTAGTGGGAACACTATACCATTCACGTTAAGGTAAGCTTTTAAGTCAATTCCAGCTGGGGTTGATGGGACACAACAGTGGTGTACCTGCAAAAGGGACTCTGATGCTTAAGTCAGTATGTGAATTACGGAAAAATAGAAGGATTACTGAGGTAGTTAAGAGCAGTAAATGTTGTTACTTATGAGTTTAATAAATGACTTCTATTTATAGAACTTCCTTGAGTGCAAGTTATGATTTGACCCCTGACATTGTATTGGGGCTACAATCTTTGTGCAGGAGCAAGTTGCTCACTTGCGTCTGACATTGGCTCGGGTGTCAGCTTGTATGATTGGGTCAGGTTCAACAGATCCGTACTGAAGTTGATTATTAGTGCGGTTTTGTGGGACCTCGTCCAGCTTTTGATTTGACTTAGCATTTATTTATATTTTGTTGTAACTGGTGTTGCATGCTTTTAGGGACCGGTATGCACACCGGATCACATTCTAAAAATTAACATACTCGTTTCAAATTAATTTATGAATCCCAATTTAGTTATTTGATTAACAAATTAACTAATAAATGAAATCAAGATGTTACAAAGAAGATATGGTTACCGGTTCCACTGGTTGCCAGTGTTAAATATCGACTGCTAATGAACATCCAATGGTTGATAACTCTTAAGCCTACCATACACCAAAAAAAATAAAATCTACCACAACCTTCATCGCTTTTGATTGATTAATAAACTAGTTTGTGGAATTCGTTCAATCTTTTATTTTCTCTAGTCTTTCTAATAAAATTCTATTTTTTTAGTTTTTTTAGACAATTCTCAATTTATTAGTGCACTTATTACTTTTTTCAACACATATCCATATTCATTACTCCTTTTGGTCTTGAAGTTTTTGGTCGTTTAAATATAAGTCAAAGTATTTTTTTTTACTAATGTCATTAAATGCTTATGTATCAAATATGTCATTTTTACTACATTTCCAAGATAGCTAAATTCTTTCTGCAATAAATGATATTAAAGGGATTGTATACATCAAATATTTGATAATATTAATGTAAATATAAACTTTTAGTCAACTTTCTTAATTTATGTAAAATTTATCTAATTTACTTATAATTAGGACTGGAGAAGTATATCTTTTCTCTCTTGATATGAGTAGAATTTGAAAAAATCATTTCTACCCTTAATTAACATTAAGGATATATTTAGAAGTTTATCAAAAATAATTGACAATTTAATGCATTTACCTAAACTAATTAGATTTCTTAATTATATGAAATGATGTAATAGAGTTTTATAAAAATTATCAAAGGGATTTTATGTAATTCTTATGATTTTTTTAAAATTATGCTTTCATTTTTTAAAACAATATTTCATGACATTTGTTAATTGAACTATTTTTAATTAAAAACTATATAAAAATCCCTTAGAAATGAAGATAAATAAACATTAAATATGCTTTTACTTTATGGTATGTAAATTTATACCAGTTACGTAAACCACACAAACCTTTAATGAACTTGCTCTCTGTTCGGGGCCGATGTCTAGCCCCCCACTTCTAACACTGTACCATTTTTCAGGCACAAGCGAACATCACTGGATTTGTAATTGGAAAATGCCAAAGGATCACCCTCCCACATATGTATTCAAGTATTCCACAATTAATAACCACAACAAACAACAATAAAAGATCTTGCTTGCAAACATTAAATGAATGGCACCCATGCTCCTAATTGGATTCACTTTTTTTTCTTGTTGTCTGCGGAAAAACTTTTAATTGAATAATTTTATCGAACTTAAATTTTATTTTCTTTTATTTTTAAATTTAGATTTAAACTAATTCATCCCCTGATCCAAATTTGTAATGTTAAGTGTGTCTTCTCCTGATCTATCAGTGTTTTTGTGATAGAGCTGGTACTTTCTTCCACAGGCCTTACTGATTGTAACTCCCTGTAACAAAAAAAAATAACTAATTCATCTCAAATTCGCACGTTAAATTGTTGCTACCTTTTTTCGTTACCTTTAAACTTAAATGTGATTTTTCTTTATAAATCAATTCACGGTTAAGGAGATTTATTCCACCTCGTTTAATTTCTTAGATGTCATCTCTAAATTACAATGTCCACGTATTTAGTGCACCAAATATAATTTTCTGTTATTACTTATAATTAAGTCTAGAGATAGTATTATTCATTTGCAACTTTAGCAATGATCCATTAAAGAAATCAACAAAGAAGCTGAACACTAAGTCGCCAATTAAGTCAAAGCAACCTTCTACCAGCCGATTTATTTGCTTTGCGGTATATAGCTTGTTTTTTTTTTAATATACATTATTTGTGATTAATTAATTGTCTATCACTCCTTAAGTAACCGTTAAGATTTATAATGCAAATAAAATTAAAATGGTATAAAAGACATGGATATATTATTTATATAATATTATTCAATAATTTTGATAACTATATATTTTATTAGTTTTTCAAAAGTTATTTTATTTTAAACATGATGTGAGGCATGTCAATCTGCTAGCAGTTGGCAGTTGTGTATTGTTTTTACCTGGGTATATAAACGGTATGTTATATATAAACGTTTTTTAATTGAAAAAGTATTTATTTTAAATTTTAATATGTTTGTTTAAAGTTTTAAAAATAAAGATTTCTACTTATTAACTCTGATCTGCTTATTAAAAAAATATTTATAAAGAAAGCACTTTTTTAAAAGACACTTAAAAATAAGTTTAAACAAACGGGTCTAAGGCTTAACAAACTTGTTAGTTTCTATAAAAATTTTAAAATTTAAATTTAGTTTCTATAAAAAAAAATACGTCAGGATTTAGCTTCTAACTTTGTTTTGTTATTCATATTTAGATATCTCATAATTCAAACTATCTTGTTAATTGTTAAAGGACTAATTCAATTAGTTGAATTGAATGTGAGTTGTTGTGAGTCTTCTAACACAAGTTTAATTTTTAATAAAATAATAAAAAAAATTATCTTGCTAGTTGCATTATTTACCCTACACATTATGTATTGTTAACTTACTTTTACTTCAATTTTCTCTATCACCATTTTTTGTCAGCTTGACAATTAAGAGACCAATGTTTTTCTATCACCAATGTCGGTTGTTAATTTAAAGTTATTTATGTATGAAACTTACCTTTAATTTAGTGTTTAATTGCCTAATCAATGTGAATTTAGTCCATATTTTGTTTTATTTGACAATTTACAAACTGAATTTGATGTGTTTTGACGGGTTTCCTCTTTTTAAATTTGAAAAAATGTGCTACTAAAGCCTTAACACTCAGGTGGCAGCCTCAAAATTTTGGAGTGGCGCCCCAATGTCACGACAGGCGCTCTAACGCCAGCTTTCATGCACATCCTAGACATAGGCTCGTCTTAAAAGCCCCTTGGTCTAATTTTTAGGGATCTTTGGCACGGGAACATAGCTTTGAAGCGTTTGGAGGATGATTTCCATAGGGACCTTGGAGTTTGGTTTCTAGTATTTCTTTTTCTTCTCTTCTTTGTCATTGATATATAAGAGTGACTAAAATTCTCTTGTATTAGAACTGAACATAACCTACTTTGAAATATGATTTTACCGTGAAGTTTATATATTTATATCAGGTTAGAATTTCATTTCTCAATTTATAATAAGTATTTGGAATTGGGGGAAGACAATTTTCGTATATGTTTGGGTCTTTAAATAAGTTTTAAAGGTAAAATGCTCATTATATTCTTTGTCTAAGAATAAAATTGATTATAATGATTAATTGTTAAAGTTTATTTTTTAATGCAAATATTATCACTGAATATTCAATATTTGATTTTAAGGTTTAGTATCTACTTACTAAGTGATAAGGTTTAGTAACTTTTTCCCACATTAACCGATTAAATGTATAAACATGCATAATAGGATTCCAAATGAATAACCTAAATTGGAAAAGTCTAGGTCTCAACACTTCTATTTATCGTTTATTTCATTTTAGAATTTACGCTTAAAAGTTAATTGATTTTCAACAACTAAACCGTTGAACAAATCAATAAACATATTGTATATATATATATATATATATATATATATATATATATATATATATATGTTATTTGTAATTAACTAGTAATTATTGTATTGTTGTTGAGTATTTCATAAGTCTATATAGATATAACAACTTAAATACTTATTGAAATTATAATCAATTTGATACATTATTATCAAATGAGTAAACAATCAACATTAATGTTAATTGACAGAACAATTAATAAGATAAATTTGATAATATGAACTAAATTAATTTATACCAAAAAATAAAGTCAAGGATAAAATCCTAACTTTTTTTTATATATATAAATGGACTAAATCTAAGTCATAAAAAAAACTATAGTGAACCAGTTACGTAGTTATATAAATGAAAGAATTAAAATATTCAAAACGTTTTCTTTACCATTTCTATAAAATAATTGAAAGATATTTTTTTTGGAAAAAAATTATAATAACCATATAGATAAAGCACATGGATAAAAAATAATTCAAGTTATTGATTTCTCAACAAAATTTCATAACATGTTAATTGTTTTCTCATTTAATACAAGTAAGCTTAGAGAGACCAAAAATTGTATTTTATTTACTTTATGTGTATTAAAAAAGTTGGTTAATTTAGTTAAAATTATTAAATTTATTTAAAGTTTATAAAAGTTTTCTAAAATTGTTTTTAAAGTGATTATCACTTATCATTAATTATTATTCACTTATTCTCTCTTTACTTAGTCTTTTTCTACTTACTACTTAAGTATCATTAGTAAGATAAATAATCCAATTTGTGTATGTCATTTATTATTATATTGATTTCGATGAAAATGACACATTAATAGATGTATTTTAGTAAAAAATAATTAATAACATTAAAATTTTAAAAGAATCTTATATTAAAAATTTTTATTATATTTAGGAAAAAAATAATTTTTATTCATTAAAATAACGGTAAAAGTGAATGGATAATGCCAAGAAATGAGAAAATCTATGCTGGAATACAGGTCCGAGAATTTACGTTGTGCTGTCTGTCTCAACGGAAATAAGTAACCTTAGTACCACTATTAACAAATGAGTTTTCACTTTTTTTCTAAACAAATTGGATTCTGCTAACTCCTTGTTATAGTTTTTAATGATAAAGACAACCATAGCATTCTAAATTAATTGTTCCTTATATAAATATAAATATAAATAACTGAAGGGAATACATAAACATGGTCAAAACTTACAAACATTCTTTAATAGTAATATTTAAAATGGTAAAAGTAAAAATACATTGAACCGCATATTTACACATCACAGAACATAAACTACTTATAATACAGAAGTCATACAGATGGGCAACAAGAGCCGGTGATTATTAGTGTAGCTAGGGTGCAAAGTTGGAGTAGATGAATGGTGTATTGAAAAAAAAAAAAAAAGAGATGAATGATGAAATTAATCATTATCAAAATCGGATACATTATTGGTTAATTTGTAAACCGATTAAGTAATCAATTTAGATTAATTTTTTATTTTTATCTATTTAATTATTATTAAATCTATTATTTAATTATATTTTATTTAAATTGATATCGATTGAATAACCAATCCATCTAAATTTACTAAGCAACATGAATCCATAGCTTTTGGCCCGCCTCGCAATGTTTGCCGACTGAAGAGAGGAAATAATAGTCCCCGGGCTTATCCAAAGTAACATAGGAGTTCCCCATAAAGTAGGTGGCGATGCTATTTTTGGTGGTGCAATTATCGTAGTCCGTCTTACTCACATGACACACTGTGTTCAGTGCTGTGTGGTATTGGAAAACTGCAATGTTTCCATCTAATTCATTACTTTGACTCTCTCAAAATTAAATGAATCAAACACTGTTTCAACTTTTTTTTTTTGACTGAATCAATTGCAGATTAAGTTTTCAATTTTTTAAATATTTGAAGCAAATTTTAAAAATATAAACTTTTAATGCATTTTCAAAACTTAAGGTAACAGTAACACATACATACCAAGTACATCACCAACAGCAAAGGTCCTTTTTTCGGCCCAATCAGTGTAAAAAGATGGGTAACTGGGCAAATTCCAGCCCAAAGTGTCTCCAACAGTGTGAATTGTTACAGAACTAGCAGGTTCCCATGCAATGGAAATAATCGTGGCAAAGATGAAGAAACTAAGATGCATTTTCGTGGCCATTTTCTTTCGCAAATTGTTGTTTGTGTTGCCTTATTTGTTAACTTTGTGATGATTATGTGTGATCGAAGCAAAATGTGGGATTAAATTGAAAAGAACCCTTTTAATATAGTGCTTACTAAAATTGGCAATTCCCCTGTTGCTTCTGCGTTTGTTAGGAAACTCGATTTTCTTGACCACAAACCAAATTAAGAGGATGGGAGTGTTTTCAGTGTCACCAAAAACACAACAAAACAAAATGAGACCTCTACTTGGCTTTTCTTATTCCATTTGTAATTTTCACTATTTTAAATTTAGCTAAATAGTAGTAGATTCATTTCAAAAACCAAAGATTTTCAGGACCCTTTTATAATTCCATGTTTAATTGTTTATTTTATTTTCATAACAAGCTAGAGTATGTGCCCGTGCATATTGTACGATCTTAATCTTTTTAAAAAAATTATTCAAATAAATATTTTATAGCTTAAAAATTAACTTTAATGTAATATTTCAATTTTAATTATTGCTTAATTTTCATTAATTGAATAACTAATTGATAATGTCAAATTAATTAAGGTAAATAATATTTGTAAAAGAGACGTGTGTGTGTTTTGCGCATGCAAGAAAGGCCGCATTCCATATTCTCCTTCTTCGTCTTCTTCTTTAGCGAGAGCGAGCTCTGTACTTGTGTGTGTGTGTGTCTTTTTCGCGTATGCAAGAAAGGCCGCATTCCATATTCTCCTTCTTCGTCTTCTTCTTTAGCGAGAGCGAGCTCTGTATTGTGAAGTTCTCAATTCCATCGGTAGCGGGTTGCATGCAAGCTAAATCTGGTTTGTGAGTTGCGTGCAGAAAACTCAAAGCTTTAGGAGTCGGGTTTAAAACCCATCTAGTTCATTATTGGGACGCAAAGCTAAGCGTGGTCTTAGAGTCTAGGAAGTTAGCTTTGGAACTTAGATTCTAGGTAGGGGAAACATTATATTTTAAATGTATGAATTATGAACAGATAGAGGTATAAATATGTTTATGTTTGATGAATTGTTGATGTATTGGTGAGAATTCATAATGATGATGATATTTGATTATATTGGTGATAATACCCCTTTTGATGTTATCATTGATTTGATTAGTGACTATGAAATATGTATGGGTTTCATTCATATATATCTATATCGATGTTAAGACTGATGATTATGATAATGGTTGCATGACGTTGCAATGAATAAATACGTTGCATGATTAAGATAAATGATATGAATTGAGATTGTGAAAAATATGTTACATGTCATGCTCTGTTGAGTGCATTGTATATGGACCCTTGATGATGGTGATCAAGTGGCTTATTAGTGGATGTTTGTTTGCATGACATTGCATTAAAAGCCGCACACAGGACTGTAAGGGGCCTGTGATGTCAACCTAAATGAGAGGGTGGCCTTTGGATAGACACAGACCCTGTGGTGGTTTCTTCGGATACCACAAACGCCTTCAAGTATGACTTAAGGCTATCCCGTAACACTACTGCTGTCGTTGGGAGTGATTGTGTTGTAAGAATGGCAAGCGGTTTGGTACTTGTAAAACGATCGAATCAGCTGGGAGCTGAGAATATAACTGCAAAGTAGTCACCGTTGTGGTGTGGGACAGCTATGGATGGGCACTGAAAACTGCAAGGCAGCCATTGTGATATTAATAAGCTGTGAGATAGCTATTGAATATGTTTGAATGTTGTGAGACAACTGTCGTTGATGACTTTGCGTGTTGCATATCCGAGGTGATGTATGTGTATGTGATGTTATGTTAAATGGAAATAATGGTGTAATACTAAATGTATAGTATAATGTTAATAGTATGATGAACATGATAGCTATATGTATAGAGTGGTAAATCCAGTTTAATATTTTTCATTTAACATACATATGCTCACCCGTGCACCTATTTCCACAATGCAATGAATTTAGAACGGGAAGACGATTGGTAAATGCTCGGGAAGCTTGGTGGATGGATCTAAGACAAATTCATGACATCGTAGCCTTGGCTAGCTCATTTTGTTAGGTTACGTAAATTGTATACAATATTCAGATCGAGATGTACCTATTGGTGGTAACGGCGATTATGTTAAATCCTCGATAAATGAATGAATGAAAATGTGATTGTATATTTTATATGTGAGTGCATGTGGCAAGTAATGGCCTCGTTATTGTTATATAGAGATAATATCGATATGTATGGTATAAGTCGATGGTGGAATCCCATACCGGGCTCCTCACGCCGAGATACACAGCTCGAGAAAAATTTTATCCCGCATTTCTTTTGTAAATGTCTCACATTTTTCTCATATTTTGTTATCAGAAGAGAGAGCCTAATTAATGTAAAAGTGTAATATATATATATATATATATATATATATATATATATATTTTAAAAAGCACATCGTAAATATAATATAGTTTTATTAAAACAGCTCAAAAAATGCTACTAAAACGAAACAGAGGAGTAGTAACTTTACAATCTTAAATAGAAATTTTTCCATGTTTACCCTAAAAATAATTAGTATATATGGAGAGAAAATTTGAAGTAAGTAATTAAAATGAAAGAGAAATTATATACATGTTATGTGATAGGAAGTATCATAATATGTTTTTGTAGAAACAAGATAATTAAAATCTATTTCTTATAATTTTTATTTCACAACCTTAATAATTACTCTGTCTGTGTCTAACGATATGTTTATAAAGAAAAAAAATGTTCTTATATCCATTTAAAATTTCAATAGAACTTTAATGAATTTTTTCAATAATAATCTTATATTAATTTTAAGAGTGAGGGAATGTTAGAAGCAATAACTAAAAGAGATAAAGATAAAATAAAATATCAAGTAATTTTTTCATGGAAATTAACGCTTTTAGTTATATATTTTTTAATATACTATGTGTTTATTTATAATATTTTTGAACCTCTAAATAAAAATTGAGGGGGTATTTTTAAAAATAAGAGAAAGGAGCAATTTTTTATTACCATATTTCAACCATTTATTTAATATTAATAATATTTTATGAAAATATATTTCATACATAATATAATCATTTTTATGGGCTTAAAACCATGGACATAATATAAATATTAAATGTTTCATATTTTTAAAAAGGAATAATTACTTTAATCTTTAACTTTGGGGCTTTTTAAAAAAAATGTGTTTTTGTAAAAATATTTGAGAAATAGAGTAGTTTAAAAAGTAATTGTTTGTCTAGGGTAGAAAACATCAAATCATGTTTTCATTTCGCACACTGAGAAGGTGAAATATCAGTCAACGTCAGACAAACTACTATTTTGCATAGTCACCATGCGAAATACATACATGATTAGTTGTAAACACCGTATTTTATCCCCTTTTCATTTTTATTTTTATTTAATTTTAATTATTAAAAAATAAGTAAATTCTTTTTCATTTCCCCACCATTCTGAAAACCAGTCCGGAATCCGGATCTCATCTCCTCCTTCTCTCATCTTCTTTACCTTATCTTCTTCACCATCATAAAAAAGGAAACCAAAAAAGGAGAACCCATCATCAACATTATCTCAATATTCATCATCCTCTTCCTAAAAATCATCATAAAAAAAAACCCACAGCAACATATCTCCTCTTACCGGACCTTTCTCATCCCATCAACCAAAAACATCAAAACTAAAACCAACAAAACCCTCTCCTTAAACAGCCACAAATAGCCTCAACCATCATCTCCTTCAACCATCAGCAACTAAAAACCCCATTCATCCCAACAGCAACAAAATAACTAAAAAATCAAAAACCCAAAATAAAAACAACAAAGAAGAAAACAAAGGGGTTCCTTGCCATTGCTGCACTCCTCTCTCTTTGGGTGAGCTTCTCTCTCTCAGACCCTCTCCCTCACTCTCCCTCTCTCGATCTCTCCGTCACCCTCTCCCTCACCGTCACTCTCGCTCTCTTTTTCAGGCTCTTTTTTTCCCTCTCTCTCTCCCCCTCTCACTCTCTGCGCGTCACTCTCTCCCTCACTGTCTAATAGCCTGTTTGGTTCGCCACCCCTTTCTCCGTTCCGTGCCGTTGGAGCGGCTTTTCTCCGTTGGCGAGTCTCCGTTGGCCACCCTCTCTGTTTGGCACGCCCTCCCCGCTCCGTTCCGTGGCCGCCAACGACGTTACGTTGGCCATAACGTGCGTTGGGCAGAAGGAACCGCGACCTCCTTCCCTTCAACGACGTTTACCACAAAGTCCATTCTGCCCCTCGTTCAGCTCTTACCCACGTCAGCAACGTCACCTGAGTCTTCGGGAAGCTGCGACCTCGGTGGCCTCCGATCTGACGTGTGCGAAATGACGACGACCGTCTCAAGTATGTACGACCAATCCCTTTCGTTTTTCACTTGTTTTGGTTTTTCTGGGTTGGCTCTGGTTTTTGAACTGTAGGGGGGTGGCCGTGGGTTTGATTTCGGGTTTCAGGTAGGGTGGTAGGTGGTGTTTTGGGGGCTTGGGCATTGGGGGTTGTCGGGTTTTGAGGTTGGGGTTGGGGTCGGGTTAGATTTGGGTGTGGGTGGGGGTTTGTTGGGCACTGTTGTTGGGGGTGATGTGGGGTCTTGGCCGTGCCAGTGGGGGTGGTGGTGTGTTGGGTAGGGTGGTGGGCGGTGGTTTAGGTGGTTGACCGTGTGGGTTTTTGGGGTTTAGGGTAGGGGTTGGGTTTGGGGTGTGGGTTGTTGGTGTTCGGGTTTGTTGGATGGTGGTTTGTGGTGGTGGTTTGTGGTGGCTTATGGTGGTCAGGGTGGTGATGGGGTAATGGTAACTGCTAATGAACAGTTTGCTTGGTGGGTGCATGGGTGAGGATCATGGTGTTGGGTGTATAGTAGCAAGCCTATTTTTTACTATTTTTTAAATTAATTCAATTTAATTATTTTTTAAAAATTGTATATGTTGTTAATTAAGCTTTTTTATTTGTGTATATTGTTAATTATGTGTTTTATTTGTATATGTTATTAATATTTTTTTATTTGGATATGTTGTTAATTATGTTTTTTTGTATATATTATTAAGTCATATGTATAGTTATTTATTTAATTCTTTTAGAATCAATTAGTTTATTTTAGTTGAGTTTATTTTTAGTATTACGCGTAACCACCAACGGCTAATGACTGACGAAACGTGAAAAATCATAAACCTTTGCGTACTTGCGATATTTTAAAATCAAGGGAAATGGATAAAATTGATTTATTTAAGGTGTAGGGATAACTTTTATTACTTTTACTATAATAAAAACAATAAAATATATTTTAATTTTATAATATATAAAAATAATCATTTTAATTTATTAGTTCTAATATATATAAAAATTTTATATTAATTGTTGTTAATATATTAATTCATTTATTAAATATGTATTATTAAATTAAGTACCCTTTTTGGTTTAATATTATACATTTAATATAAATAAATATACACAAATTATATATATTTAAATTCATACCCTTTTTAGTAATTTTATCCTCAACTACCATTTCCCAAACCCAATTCTACTACAAACCAAACAAAATCACTACAACTCAACTCACTTTAACTCAACTGTCAACCAAACAAAACTCAATTTACAAAACCTCAGTTTTCTAAACTCCATTTACAAAACCTCAGTTTTCTAAACTCCATCAACTCAACTTTATACCAAACAACCCCTAAGTCATTCACTCACCCCAATTTCTCTTTCTTTCCTTTCTTTTGTTTTTTTGGGTTTAGTTAATTGGGCCTCAATTAGTGAGGCCCATTCTTAAAGCTCTTTCTTTCTTTTTGTTTTTTTTGTTGTTTTTAGGTAATGGGCTTTAGAAGCCCAATATTAATAAATATAAATATTTTTTATTTTTATTTATTTTCAGAATCTTAATAAATATTTTTATTTAATAAAATAATAATAATATTTTTGGAATAAATAAAATGGATTCATTTTCATGAATAAGAAAATAAGTAAATATTTTTAGCTATGTTCTTATTATAAGTTAAATACTTTTTTTTTAAAATAAGTTTTATGCTAAGAGTAAAAATAAAAATCACAAAACTCCAAATATTTTTTTCTAAATAAATGTGAATAGCTCTTGTTATGGTGAAAATTAAAATAAAAATATTAAAATCCATATCTTTGTCAAGAATAAAAAGTAAATGGTTTTATTTATAGTAAAAATCTAAAAATGCTTCTTAGAATAAATATTAAATGTTTCTCCATTTGTGTTAAACTTAAAATCTAGACATATCTTTTATAAAAATAAATAAACTTTTTAAGCTAAATCAATCTTCTCTAAAATAAAGGTACAATTAGTTTCTTATTTATGATGAGTTTTAAAAATAAGATTGTATCAAGATCTAAATATATCTTTTATAAAAAAAATAATCTCTTATACTAAATCAAATTTTATAAGCAATGTTGTGCAAAATCACCGTTGCCTAAATTTATAGGATCTCGAAGGTTTATGCACGTGCGATCTTCTTCGCCTTGTATTTCTCTTTCTTCATGAATTTCCTTTCATTATTAAAAATCAAAATCAATCAAAAACATTTTAAATATTTTAGTATCATTTCAAAATTAATTTCTAGAGAACTACGTAACCCTGATTTCTCAATACATTTGAGAATAAGTAGGAGCGAGAATCAATTCCTGTCGGGCTCATTTTTTGCTATTAATTTCCATGTCTCTACTATTATTTCGATTAATTTTATATAGTCAATATTTTAAAATTTTATTGTCGTAAGGAGGTTAATTTAGATGCGACGTCTTGTTAATATCATGTTTTAATATTTCTATTTAAAATAATATTTTCTTAAAAATGAGGTTAATTTAGACGAGACGTCTTATTAATCTCATGTTTTTAATATTTTTATTAGAATATTATTTTCTTTAAAATGAGGTTAATTTAGGCACGACGTCTTGTTAATCTCATGCTTTTAACATTTTTATTAAAAATAATATTTTCTTAATCAACTTTATTTATTTATATCATTAATTTTATTTTAATCTTTAAATTTATGTACAAATTAAGGTTAATTTGGATGAGACGTCCGGTTAATCTTTACTTTCACTCGGTTTTACTTTTTCTTACTGTTGTTATTTTGTCAAGTTTCTTATTGTCTCTGTTTGTCGTTTCTTATTGTTATTGTTTTTTACTTTCTTACTGTCGATATTCTGCTAAATTTCTTACTGTCACTGTGTATCGTTTCTTATTATCACTGTTTTGATAAGTTTCTTACTGTCACTATTTTGTCGAGTTTCTTACTGTCATTGCTTTGTCATTTCTTATTGTTATTGTTTTAATATTCTACTGTCATTATTTGTTTCTTTTTTCAATGTCACTGTTTAATCTTCTACCGTCACTATTTTCTTACTGTTTAGTTTCTTATCGTCTAATCCCTTACTGTCACTGTTTGGTATTTCATTGTATTTGCTTAATCAGGTTGTGTAATTTAAGATTAATTTGGACGAGACGTCCTGTTAATCTTATTTCAAACTTTTATCTATTTTGTCTGTTTTTGTATGCTTTGTCATTGTATATGTTTCTTTTCATAAAAGAAGTTAAAATAATTTCTAGACTAATTTGAAATAAACGCTATCAATTTGAGGTAACTGTAACATCCCTGACAACTTAGGAAAAATTTTGTGGAGTAGAAAATATTATTAATCATTTTTGAATATTATTTGGTATTTTTATGAATTATTGGACAGTTATGAATAATTAAATATTGTAAATGTAAATAAAATTATTTAATTGGTTAATAATAAAGGGAAGACCGATTAAAGGAAGAGAAGTGTTTGAAGGAGGAAATGGGGTGGTAACCGGTTGAAAAGGTTACCGGTCACCCTGGACTTTAAAAGGTTTCTTTTTCCTTCTCTCTCCCAATTATCACTCACACGCGAGCTACTGCTTCTTCTTCTTCTTCTTCTTCTTCTTCGCTTATTCCTGTTGCTGTGCATCTTCTTCCTTCTCCATCGCTGAGTTGCATGCTCTTGGAGAGGACTCTGTTTGCATCAAAACCGAGTAACAAGCTCATTTCCGTGACCGTGGCCTCAAGGTGAGTCCACTGATCCGTTTTCATTTGTGGTTCCTTGTCCCTTTCATTCCTCTGTTAGCCGATTGACCATGCATGGCTGTATTTGAGTCTGTTCTCTACTCCTCTGGTGAGTGTAAGCTCGAATATGACCCTTAGAGCCGAGGGTGTTACGCTAACGAGTTTTGTACTCCGACCCGTAGGAAGTAGATCGAACAACGAAAGGCTGATTGACGGAGCTGAGACTATGAACCCAGTGCTCAGAGGACGAGATCGGCACCAAAAGCCGATCATCGAAGCTTGGAACCGAGGTAAGGGGGGTGTTCGGGTGATAATTAATTAGAATAGGACATGCTGTGAGTCCGAGTCATTAAGTTGATTGTGAAAAGGGTAAGAAGAAATTACTGAATGAACATTTGTATGTGTATGTGTATGCATGTGAGTATGGACACCGATCGGTTGAAGATCGGGTGTGTGGCTTGAGTTAATCATGTTCTGAGTTTGAAATATTTAATGTTGTGATGATCGGTGTTGTGGCAATGTGAAGCCGGGCTTGACAAGCAGGTCACCCGTGTGATGAGTATTTGATGTTATGAATGGCCACTTGTGATGCACGAGAAATGTGAATATGTGATTATGTGGTATGGGACGGCCGACGGTATGTTATAGCCCCTCATTTTCGGCTCCCGTGGTTTTTGTGCCCAGTTGAGCTACCCAGTGGTCAAGTAGGACCCAATGGTCGAGGTGGAGGGTCAAGCAGGACTCGGTGAACCAAGCAGGGTTCACGGGGTGTCAAGTAGGACCCCCAACTGAAGGCCGATCCTTTAGTATCCAGATACTAGGCGTCAAATCTGTATGAGAGTCAGTTGTGATTATTGATGAATTTAATATAGTTGCTAAGTTTGAGTTGATATGTTTACCATGTGCAATGTGCTACATTCTTCGAGTGTGACTTGATAGATTGCTGAGTAAAATTTAATTTATTCAATAAGTATAAATTGATACTTTTGCCGAATACAATTGATGTATTTGCTTAGTAAATTGCTATAAGTTTTGAATGAGACTTGTTATATATATATATATATATATATATATATATATATATATATGCTGAGCGTGACTGGTTATAATGCTGAGTGAAATTAGTTATTAAGTTTGCCGAGTGAAATTCGTTATCATGCTTGCCGAATATGATATATCATAATTGCAGGGTATAATTCGATAAAGGGATGAAAATGCAATCGCACGGAATATATATATATATATATATATAACTTGTTAAATTCCGTTCTATATTAATTATGATACCAAACACTCACCCTTGCTGTTGTTTTCAATTTAGTAACCAGTGACAGGGAGGAGGTCGGAGCCCTGGAGGCGCGCCAAGCGGGAGATCGATGCCAAGGCCCGAGTGAATTTGAATAAATTGTGTAACACATATTTATGTATATATAATGAGTTTTCTGAGTATGGAACTAAGTGTGAGTTGGTGTGTTAATTGAATGAATGTGAATTTACGTTGTTAGATGATTGGCATTAATTTTCATGTGTTTGTTGTAGTAAAGCCGATTACCTGGCGAATCTTGCCCGAGAGGATTTATTCCTGTTCGAGCGAGGGCCAGTCGGTTTGATGTCCGTTTTATCCTGTGGGAATCCCTCGTTCCTTTTCCGAGTGAAGAATAACTGAGAGATCCCCTTCTGGGTGAAAGGATAGAATGTCCCGAGTGAGATTGGCCGGGAGAATATTTTGAGTGATGAAGAGTAGTATACTTCCGAGTGAAAATAGTGTGGAATATTTCTGAGTGAAGAACGAGCATAACTATTCCAAGTGAAGAGAAAGGTATAACTATTTCGAGTGAGTTAGGGCCTAGAGAGCCTCTTCCGAGTGAGGTAAGGTTAGGGTGTTTTCCAAGTAACAGAAGATCGAGTGAAACCCATTTGCCGAGTAAAACCCCGACTTGAGTCTCCCGTGTGCGTCTTGCTCGCTCAGGTTTAATGTGTGGCATTCGCTCAAGCGAGTCGGCACTCGCTTAAGCGACTCTCGGATTTCGCCTAGATACCTTGGGGTCTCGCTCAGGCGAATGACCCCCTGTCTTCTTCTTCTTCTTCTTCTTCTTCTTCTTCTTCTTCTTCTTCTTCTTCTTCTTCTTCTTCTTCTTCTTCTTCTTCTTCTTCTTCTTCTTCTTCTTCTTCTTCTTCTTCTTCTTCTTCTTCTTCTTCTTCTTCTTCTTCTTCTTCTTCTTCTTCTTCTTCTTCTTCTTCTTCTTCTTCTTCTTCTTCTTCTTCTTCTTCTTCTTCTTCTTCTTCTTCTTCTTCTTCTTCTTCTTCTTCTTCTTCTTCTTCTTCTTCTTCTTCTTCCCCTGCCGTTTTTAACTTCACTTTATTAAAAGATGTGTTTCCGATCGGATGTTATTTTGTGTACACTCTTATCATTATTTTGAATATATTTAAGCAAATACTATTTTATATCAAAACCGAGTTGAATCATTTCCGATCGGTTATTACTCTTAACATACTTTCATTAAAGGATTTATTTTCGATCGGTTTTGTTTATACTGAGTATGATTTTATTATTTAGAATGTAACTAAAAGAAGTAAATATTATTTTACATCAAGGCTGAGTGGATTATTTATTAAGGAAAGTAAATATTATTTTATATTAAGATCTAAATTTTTATTAAACGTGAAAAATTTATTATGGAAATAATTAACCGGGTGTAAATAAAAAGGTAAACTGACCTAGGATGTTACAGTTGGTATCAGAGCGGTTCTTTCTAGAGCCGGGTGTATGGGTCAATCCAGTGATTGTGTGAGCCCTATACTGGCTGTTTGCATTTTATTGTACTGTATTTGTGAGTATTTGTGCAGCTTGGCATCGTTCCCTTGGCACTCCAGTGGCGTTGTATTTTATGTGTATGAGGTAAATATCCGACTCCCTGGTTAAGCATTGGTTATTAATGGTGATGTGTTTGCTCATTGTAGAATTACATCATGGCCGAAGGAACCAGTTCTGGTGGAGGAGACGATTTCTTCTCCAAGTTTACCCAGCTGATGAGTAGGACCGAATCTGGTCCCACTCTGGATAAATTCCTGAAAAGGAATCCCCCGGCCTATAAGGGAGGGCACGATTACGACGGGGCATATATTTGGATTAGGGACATTGAACAGGTTTTTGAATACTTCGAGTGCTCGGATGAGCAGAAGGTTCTGTTTGCCACATATCAATTAAAGGATGAGGCGAGAGTATGGTGGTCTCGGGCAAAGGTGCAGATGAACACAGCCGGTGAACCACTTGTATGGGCAAATTTTTGACGGAGATTCCTTGTCAAGTACTTCCCGGATAACTATAAAATTTGGAAGGAAATGGAGTTCCTGAAGCTGGAACAGGGCCAGATGTCTGTGGCCGAGTACACCAGCAAGTTTGATGAGCTGTGTGATTTTTACCATCCTTTTTCGTTGGAAGGGACTGAGGGCAGCAAGTGTGCCAAGTACGAGGCGGGACTACGGATTGAGCTCTGTAGTGTAATTATGCCGATGGAGATTCGGGATTACCCGACTCTTGTGAACAAGGCTAGGCTGACGGAAGAGGTACAGTTACAGAGAACATCTCAGCCGAGAGACAAAAAGCCACTGAAAGCAAAGGGGTTCAGGTTTAAGAGGATGGGCCAATTCTTTCGGGGCGGCAAGTCTTCCGCCACCTCTTCATCCTCTTCCGGTCGGGGTTCTACTGGCCAATCGGGTAATCAGTCTGGTAGCCGTGCGTGCTACAATTGTGGCTAGGAGGGTCACATTGCCAAATACTGTCAGGCTAATCAGATCGTATGCTTCCAATATGGACACCCGGGATACCTCAGGCCTGATTGCCCACAGAGGCAACAGCAGAGTAGGCAGGGCAACCGAGCCAACACTTCTAGGACTCGGGGTACCAATCATCTAAGAGGAGGCAGGCATGGTGTTGGTCGGGGAGGCTAACAAGCGGGAAGATCTGATGCCCAGTCCAGCGGTGCCCAGAATGTCATGACCGGGCAGGTATTTGCTTTTGATGCCTCGAAAGCTACGAGGAACGACAATATGGTACAGGGTAAGTGCCTCATCCATGGCTATCTTGTTGATGTAATTTATGATTCGGGCGTGACCCATTCATTTATTTCTGAGAATTGTGTGCGACGGCTTAGTTTACCGATCAGTTTAATGGAGAACGCTCTTATTGTCTCCACTTCTACCGGCTCCACTTTCCGTACGACCACCATATATAGGGAATTGCCGATACAAGTGGGAGATCGTACCTTCCGAGTGGATCTTATTTGTATGCCGTTGAAGAACTTAGATGTTATCTTAGGTCTCGATTGGCTAGCTGCTAATCATGTGATGGTCGACTGCTATCGAAAGAGTATTGTTTTCTCCCAGGAACTCGACACGAAGAGTGTGGTAAGTGATGTCTCAGCCATATATGTTATTTTATTTGCTTTGGAGGGTCGGTATAACCTCATGCCGAGTTATATTCCTGTTGTGTGTGAATTTCCTGATGTTTTTCCGGAAGGAATTCCAGAGTTGTCTCCCAGTCGGGAGATTGATTTCTCTATTGACTTAATTCCCGGGGCAGAGCCGGTGTCCCGTGCGCCATATAGAATGTCTTCGGTGGAATTGACCAAAGTAAAGAAGCAAGTAAATGAGATGCTCAAAAAGGGCTTTATCCGACTGAGTGCCTCACCATGGGGCGCTCCGGTGTTATTGGTAAAGAAGAAGGATGGTAGCATGTGAATGTGCATTGATTACCGACAGCTGAATAAATTGACGGTTAAAAATAAATATCCATTGCCTCGGATTGATGATTTACTGGACCAGCTGAGAGGCGCTGTTGTGTTTTCTAAGATCGAGTTAAGGTCGGGATATCACCAGATCTGAGTGAGGTCGGAAGATATTCTAAAGACAACATTTCGGACTCGGTATGGGCACTCGAGTACATTGTAATGCCCTTTGGAGTGATGAATGCTCCTGCCATCTTCATGGACTACATGAATCAGATTTTTCAACCATACTTGGACCAGTTTGTGGTGGTATTCATTGATGACATTCTGGTGTATTTGAAGTCAGTTGAGGAGCATGCTTAACACCTCCAGATTATTTTGCAGATACTCCGAGAGAAGAAGTTGTATGCTAAGCTATCCAAGTATGATTTCTGGGAAAGTAGTGTACAATTTTTGGGACATGTAATTTCCCGAGAGGGCGTTTCGGTTGATCCGACTAAGATTGAGGCGGTTATGGCTTGGGAGAGGCCGAGGTCGGTAACTAAAATCAGGAGTTTCCTCGGGTTAGCTGGATACTATCGGCGTTTTATTGAAGGGTTCTCTCGGATAGCGCTTCCTCTGACTCGGTTAACAAGAAAAGAGAGTCCATTTGTATGGTCGAAAAAGTACGAGCTGAGTTTCCAGACTCTTAAACGATGTTTGACGACTGCCCTGCTGCTTGCATTGCCTGATGTGACACAAGAATTTGTAGTGTATTGTGATGCATCCAAGTTCGGTTTGGGATGTGTGCTGATGTAATCCGACCGGGTGATTACCTATGCTTCCAGGCAATTGAGACCCCATGAATTGAACTATCCAACTCATGATCTGGAGCTGGCAGTAGTGGTATATGCATTGAAGATTTGGCGCCATTACCTATATGGGTCTCGCTTTGTGGTATTTAGTGACCACAAAAGCTTGAAGTATTTATTCGATCAAAAGGAGCTAAATATGAGGCAAAGGAGATGGGTGGAGTACTTGAAGGACTATAACTTCGACTTGAGGTACCACCCGGGCAAAGCGAATGTTGTTGCTGATGCACTGAGTAGGAAGGTATTGCACGCGGCTTACTTGATGGGCAGAGAGCAGGAATTGCTGGAGAGCTCTCGGGATATGAACATTGGAGTCATTATGAACGCTCCAAACCGAATGACAGTCAGAATGCTGAAGATCTCCAACGAGTTTTTGGAATCTATAGCTGTTGCCCAAAGAGATGATGAGGAGTTGTTGGAACTGATTAACACTCAGGCATGAGGTAAGGATATAGAGTTAACTCAGGGTAACGATGGAATATGAAGATTCCGAGACTGAGTGGTGGTGCCTGCAAGGTGATTTCAGGCAACCCGTGCTGGCTGAGGCACACAAAAGTTCTTTGAGTATTCATCCCGGTATTACAAAGATGTACCATGATTTGAAGAAGGAGTTTTGGTGGCCGGGCATGAAGAAGGTAATAACCGAGTACGTAAAATCCTGTGTGATATGCCAGAAGTGCAAAGTTGAACATCAGAGACCCCTAGGTTTGCTTCAACCTCCGGAGATTCCGATTTGGAAATGGGAGAGCATTACTATGGACTTCGTATCCGGGCTACCTCGTACCCGATCCAGGTGCAACGCAATCTGGGTAATTGTTGACCGACTAACCAAGAGTGCCCACTTCCTGGCGATGAACATGAAATGGTCGTTGGACCGACTGGCTAGGCTGTATGTTGCTGAGATCGTACGACTGCACGGTATACCTTCAAGCATTATTTCTGATCGGGATCCTCGATTCACTTCGAGATTTTGGGGGAATCTGCAACAAGAATTGGGTACTAAGCTCAGACTGAGCTCGGCTTATCATCCTCAGACCGATGGCCAATCGGAACGGACAATACAGACTCTTGAGGATATGCTGAGGGCATGTGTGTTGGAGCAGGGCGGATCATGGGAGAGATACTTACCCTTGGTGGAGTTTGCATACAATAACAGCTATCATAGCAGCATTGTGATGGCTCCGTATGAAGCTCTTTATGGTTGGAAGTGTCGTACACCACTCTGTTGGAATAAGAATGGCGATGCCATTCTCTGGGGCCCGAGTTAATTCAAGAGATGAACGAACAAGTTACTCTAATCTGAGAGAAGATAAAGACTGCCCAAGACCGATAGAAGAGTTATTATGACAATCGACATCGACCGCTCGAATTTCAGGTGGGCGACTGGGTGTTCCTGAAGGTCTCACCGACCAAAGGTGTCGGTCGGATTTTGAAGAGCCAAAAGCTTAATTTGTGATACATTGGACCATACCAAATATTGGAACGGATCGGTGATGTTGCTTACCGACTGAATCTTCCCCAGTCGTTGACCAACATCCACAATGTGTTTCACGTATCACAACTCCGAGCCTATATTCCGTGTGACACGATGATTGTGCCAAGTGACTCAATTGAATTGAAGGAGGACCTGACAGTGGAAGCAGTACCGATCAGTATTGAGGAGTATCAAACCAAACGGCTAAGAAACAAGGAGGTGCCCTTAGTGAAGGTAAAGTGGCAGAATCTGGATTGGATAACCTACACTTGGGAATTAGAATCGGATATGAGGCGGATGTACCCCAATCTTTTTCAGTCGGTACATTGATTTCGGGGATGAAATCCCCCTTTTAAGGGGGGTGGATGTAACATCCCTGACAATTTAGGAAAAATTTTATGGAGTAGAAAATATTATTAATCATTTTTGAATATTATTTGGTATTTTTATGAATTATTGGACAGTTATGAATAATTAAATATTGTAAATATAAATAAAATTATTTAATTGGTTAATAATAAAGGGAAGACCGATTAAAGGAAGAGAAGTGTTTGAAGGGGGAAATGGGGTGGTAACCGGTTGAAAAGGTTACCGGTCACCCTGGACTTTAAAAGGTTTCTTTTTCCTTCTCTCTCCCAATTATCACTCACACGCGAGCTACTGCTTCTTCTTCTTCTTCTTCTTCTTCGCTTATTCCTGTTCCTGTGCATTTTATTCCTCCTCCATCACTGAATTGCATGCTCTTGAAGAGGACTCTGTTTGCATCAAAACCGAGTAACAAGCTCATTTCCGTGACCGTGGCCTCAAGGTGAGTCCACTGATCCGTTTTCATTTGTGGTTCCTTGTCCCTTTCGTTCCTCTGTTAGCCGATTGACCATGCATGACTGTATTCGAGTCTGTTCTCCACTCCTCTGGTGAGTGTGAGCTCGAATATGACCCTTAGAGCCGAGGGTGTTACACTAACGAGTTTTGTACTCCGACCCGTATGAAGTAGATCAAATAACGAAAGGCTGATTGACGGAGCTGAGACTGTGAACCCAGTGCTCAGAGGAGGAGATCGGCACCAGGAGCAGATCATCGAAGCTTGGAACCGAGGTAAGGGGGTGTTCGGGTGATAATTAATTAGAATAGGACATGTTGTGAGTTCGAGTCATTAAGTTGATTGTGAAAAGGGTAAGAAGACATTACTGAATGAAAATTTGTATGTGTATGTGTATGCATGTGAGTATGGACACCGATCGGTTGAAGATCAGGTGTATGGCTTGAGTTAATCATGTTCTGAGTTTGAAATATTTAATGTTGTGATGATCGGTGTTGTGGCAATGTGAAGCCGGGCTTGACAAGCAGGTCACCCGTGTAATGAGTATTTGATGTTATGAATGGCCACTTGTGATGCACGAGAAATGTGAATATGTGATTATGTGGTATGGGACGGCCGACGGTATGTTATAGCCCCCCATTTCTGGCTCCCGTGGTTTTTTTGCCTAGTTGAACTACCCAGTGGTCAAGTAGGACCCAGTGGTCGAGGTGGAGAGTCAAGTAGGACTTGGTGAACCAAGCAGGGTTCACGGGGTGTCAAGTAGGACCCCCAGCTGAAGGCCGATCCTTTAGTATCCGGATACTAGGCGTCAAATCTGTATGAGAGTCAGTTGTGATTATTGATGAATTTAATATAGTTGCTAAGTTTGAGTTGATATGTTTATCGTGTGCAATGTGCTACATTCTCCGAGTGTGACTTGATAGATTGCTGAGTAAAATTTAATTTATTCAATGAGTATAAATTGATACTTTTGCCGAATACAATTGATGTATTTGCTGAGTAAATTGCTATAAGTTCTGAATGAGACTTGTTATATATATATATATATATATATATATATATATATATATATATATGCTGAGCGTGACTGGTTATAATGCTGAGTGAAATTGGTTATTAAGTTTGCCGAGTGAAATTCGTTATCATGCTTGCCGAATATGATATATCATAATTGCAGGGTATAATTCGATAAAGGGATGAAAATGCAATCGGACGGAATATATATATATATATATATATATATATAACTTGTTAAATTTCGTTCTATATTAATTATGATGCCAAACACTCACCCTTGCTGTTGTTTTCAATTTAGTAACCAGTGACAGGGAGGAGGTCGGAGCCCTGGAGGCGTGCCAAGCGGGAGATCGATGCCAAGGCCCGAGTGAATTTGAATAAATTGTGTAACACACATATATGTATATATAATGAGTTTTCCGAGTATGGAACTAAGTGTGAGTTGGTGTGTTAATTGAATGAATGTGAATTTACGTTGTTAGATGATTGGTATTAATTTTCATGTGTTTGTTGTAGTAAAGCTGATTACCGGGTGAATCTTGCCCGAGAGAATTTATTCTTGTTCGAGCGAGGGCCAGTTGGTTTGATGTCCGTTTTATCTCTGTGGGAATCCCTCGTTCCTTTTTTGAGTGAAGAATAACTGAGAGATCCCCTTCTGGGTGGAAGGATAGAATGTCCCGAGTGAGATTGGCCGGGAGAATATTCTGAGTGATGAAGAGTAGTATACTTCCGAGTGAAAATAGAGTGGAATATTTCCGAGTGAAGAACAAGCATAACTATTCTGAGTGAAGAGAAAGGTATAACTATTTCGAGTGAGTTAGGGCCTAGAGAGCCTCTTCCGAGTGAGGTAAGGTTAGGGTGTTTTCCGAGTGACAGAATATCGAGTGAAACCCATTTGCCGAGTGAAACCCCGACTTGAGTCTCCCGTGTGCGTCTTGCTCGCTCAGTTTTAATGTGTGGCATTCACTCAAGCGAGTCGGCACTCGCTTAAGCGACTCTCGGATTTCGCCTAGATACCTTGGGGTCTCGCTCAGGCGAATGACCCCCTGTCGTCTTCTTCTTCTTCTTCTTCTTCTTCTTCTTCTTCTTCTTCTTCTTCTTCTTCTTCTTCTTCTTCTTCTTCTTTCGAGTGAGTTAGGGCCTAGAGAGCCTCTTCCGAGTGAGGTAAGGTTAGGGTGTTTTCCGAGTGACAGAATATCGAGTGAAACCCATTTGCCGAGTGAAACCCCGACTTGAGTCTCCCGTGTGCGTCTTGCTCGCTCAGTTTTAATGTGTGGCATTCACTCAAGCGAGTCGGCACTCGCTTAAGCGACTCTCGGATTTCGCCTAGATACCTTGGGGTCTCGCTCAGGCGAATGACCCCCTGTCGTCTTCTTCTTCTTCTTCTTCTTCTTCTTCTTCTTCTTCTTCTTCTTCTTCTTCTTCTTCTTCTTCTTCTTCTTCTTCTTCTTCTTCTTCTTCTTCTTCTTCTTCTTCTTCTTCTTCTTCTTCTTCTTCTTCTTCTTCTTCTTCTTCTTCTTCTTCTTCTTCTTCTTCTTCTTCTTCTTCTTCTTCTTCTTCTTCTTCTTCTTCTTCTTCTTCTTCTTCTTCTTCTTCTTCTTCTTCTTCTTCTTCTTCTTCTTCTTCTTCTTCTTCTTCTTCTTCTTCTTCTTCTTCTTCTTCTTCTTCTTCTTCTTCTTCTTCTTCTTCTTCTTCTTCTTCTTCTTCTTCTTCTTCTTCTTCTTCTTCTTCTTCTTCTTCTTCTTCTTCTTCTTCTTCTTCCCCTGCCGTTTTTAACTCCACTTCATTAAAAGATGTGTTTCCGATCGGATGTTATTTTGTGTACGCTCTTATCATTATTTTGAATATATTTAAGCAAATACTATTTTATATCAAAACCGAGTTGAATCATTTCCGATCGGTTATTGCTTTTAACATACTTTCATTAAAGGATTTATTTTCGATCGATTTTGTTTATACTAAGTATGATTTTATCATTTAAAATGTAACTAAAAGAAGTAAATATTATTTTACATCAAGGCTGAGTGGATTATTTATTAAGGAAAGTAAATATTATTTTATATTAAGATCTAAATTTTTATTAAACGCGAAAAATTTATTGTGGAAATAATTAACCGGGTGTAAATAAAAAGGTAAACCGACCTAGGATGTTACAGTAACCGTTTTATAATGGACAGTTGTGAGGTGCTCATACCTTTCTCACCTGTTATTCGACTCCTGAACTTAGAATTTCATTTTCATAACCAGTGTTTTAAAAGAAGTTTTTCTCAATATTTTTATCCTAAAAAATATTGGTGGCGACTCCTTATTTTCTTTTCGAAAGGATTTTGAAACTCATTTTATTTTTAAGGGTCGGTCATCCCATCACGATCCCGGTCGCGACATTAGCACACGACAGATTTAGTTTATTAAATATTTAATAAATTTATTAAATGTATTAAATTTATATATTAAATGTATTTAATATATTAATATATTATATATTTTTAAAATATATTTATTTATTAAGTATTTAATATATTAAATATTTATATATCTTAAAAATATTTAAATGTATTAAATTTATATATTAAATGTATATTAAATATTTTTAAGATATATAAATATTTATAATATATTAAATATTTAAGATATTAAATATTTTAAGATATATAAATATTTAATATATTAATTACTTAATAAATAAATATATTTTAAAAATATATAATATATTAATATATATTAAATACATTTAATATATAAATTTAATAATTTAATAAATTTAATAAATATTTAATGTATTAAATACTTAAGATATATAAAAATTTAATATATTAAATCTGCCACTTGTTAGTCATGCATGTATTTTCGCATGGTGACTATACGAAATAGTAGTGAGTCTGACGTTGACTGATATTTCGCCTCCTCGGTGTACGAAATGAAAACATGATTTGATGTTTTCTACCCAGATAAATAATTACTTTTTAAACTACCCCATTTCCTAAATATTTTTTAAAAAACATATTTTTAAAAAAAAACCCTTAACTTTTTTGTGTAGAGTTAAGTATATAGGTTATCCATTAACCCCTGGGTCAAGGTCAAGAAAAAGGGAACTCATTAAAAGGATGTTCCTGGGCCTGACCCATTTAACTTACAGATAAGGTTTTGCCTATGGGTTAATAGGTCTGCTAGTCAATTTTAGTGTTGACGTTTTATATTCTTGGATTTTGATTTTTTTTTACATTACATGAATTTTAAAAGAAAGAATTGAGGTAAACAGAATAAAATAAAATATGTTAGTTTAGTTGGGTTTGGAAAAGAGAGTTGAAACAAGGGGAGCGAGCACACAGGAGAAGACTACTATTAAAGAAGCAAATTAGGGTTTTAATTTCAAATTAATCGGTGATGGAAGAAGGTGGAGCGAAACCTGTGTGTGCGGAAGAAGCTCTCCATCTTCTGAACTGCGTTACTCAGTCTCCCTTTGACGAACCCAAATGCCTCCGTCTTCTGCATTCTTTACGCGACTGCGTCCTCGCCAAGGTAATTTCTAGAATCTTCTGGTTTTCTCTAGTTTCTTTCTTTTTTGTCTTAATTTAATTTCCAACAAAAACATTTTAATCTTGATAGAATCTTAGGATTTCATAGTTAAATTGTATGAAAGCAGTATTGAAATGGCATTATGTGAATTGCACTTTGATCCCAGTTAATTGCTGGATGTATTTTAACTTAATTGAAAAAGCAGGAAAAAGTGGAACCAAACACACCCTAAGTTGTTCTTTTTGTTTTCTGCCTCAACAGAAAGTGAAGAAGTTTTCCCTAGCTGGACAAGAACAGCAAGAAACTAAACCGAGTACCAAGAAGGCTTAATCATATGTTTTTGTTACGGATCGCTTACTAACTCACAGGATATCTTCATGTACCAGAACCTGTTCAGATCTAAATTTGATTTAATCCACAAATAATTCTGATTTTCACAGTTTTCTAGTTTCGAATTTAAAGTTGAATGAAAGGTAAGATCAATGGCTTGCATCATTGGAACCCGGCCCTGAATGGTGGGAAGGGTTACCCATTACCGGTAAAATTTTAATCTCGGAAGTTGTTATATATACAGAAATGGAAAAAAAATCGTAAAATTAAAAAGTCTGATGTGTGTATACCACGACAACTATTAGGAACGAGAATACATGAGAAATTAAAAAAATCGTAAAATTAAAAAGCCTGATGTGTCTCACTATAAATAATTGGATGTTGAACTCTATATATGAAAAATATTTTAATTCTTATAACGCAATAGTTAACTTATAAAACACTTTTTAACATTAAAAAAATATTCATTTTATAGGTCGTTTATACTTGCTACATCTTGGCCTCTAACAACGTCAGGAACAGGAACGGAGTGACTGGATGTTATACTGATTTTTTTCCATTCTAACCCATCTTACTTATTATTATTGTGGCATGAGGCTCATCTTTATACAAAATGGAATGTAATGAATGACCTGGTATAAATAAGTGTTTGTACCAACTCTTTTACTAAGGGGATCGTGTAAATTTGAAGGAAATTACGAATGATGAAAGATTATGATTTCCTGCATAATTACATGGATGCATTTCACTCTCTTGAGACAAACTAAAGAAGTCCAATTTTCTACAACGGAAAAGTTGTTTGCTTATTGCTATCAATCAACCCAGCTACACGCTCATAATGCTAACAACAGCATAATCAATAAACACTACCAAGAGAAAAAGCATTGACAATAATAGCCAAGTCTGTCACCTGGTACCAACCACATCTACTAATACACCACACACAATTTTCTTAACTAGGAAAACAAAAACAACAGTACTCTCCATTCTTACATCAGTTTCATACCAATATTAAATTTTCAGCTTCTTGTTCCACAATGTAAGAGCTTGTAAATCACGAAAAACATAACATCCTCTATCAAGCAACCCATATGCATTCTAGCTTGTCAGCCTCCTAGTGGATGAGGTATGTGAGCACCAGAGCCAGCAACATCAACACATATGCTATCCCTTGATCTACTGACGACCCTGAATCATAACCCAACACAGAAATGAATAATGCAGAACATTTAGATTAATTTTGTTTATATATTGTGAGAAGAAAGATAGATTACCGTGGCTAGTAGGGGCAGGTGCAGGGGCTGTAGTTTGAGCATGAACAGCAAAAATGAGAGTGGCAAGGAGGGCCACAAGTGCAAATGTGAAGGAATGTTTGGGACCTGCCATTTCTCTCTGCTCTTTGCCCTTGCTCTTGCGCTGAGAGAAAGAGGTAAAAGAAAGGTCAGGTTCAAAGGTTGAAACTTGAAAGGAGAGGATGGGGAGAGAAAGAGAGAGGTTTTTTTTCTTTTAAAATTAAAAATAAAATAAAAAGAGAGGAACAAGGAGAGACAACCAGTGAGGTGTGTCCAGCCGTATGTTTCGGTAAGCCATGTGCTGCTTTTCCCACTTCCCAACAAGTTTGCCACCACACACTCTTTTGGCGCCATTTGCTGCTTACCCTTTTACTTTTTCTTTTCCTCCCTTTCCCAACAGCTTCACCATATATATGCTTGAATGATGAAATCTGTGGGGAGGGGGAAAAAATAACAAGAGAGAATAGAAATTATGAATAATACTGTGTTTTTTCTTTAAAAAGTGGTCAAATTTTATGTTGAACTTGGAAGGAAAAAGGGGCAAATTTCATTGTTGCCTAGTGTGATTCTATTCAATTCAAAGTCAAACTCAAACATTAGCTTTTTTAAAAAAGCAAGCAAGAGTATTATTTGTTTGTTCATTTTTATTTATCTAATGTGTTTTTTTTATCTTATTTGTACTATAACTCTCACATGCTCATTGAATTTTCCCTTATTTATTTCCTTTTTATTTTATTTCTCAACTAAACAAATTCTTAAAGGAAGACAGTGACAGTACACTAATTAAAGAGTTATATATATAATTTATAGAAAGAATATTTAATTCAGAAATTGAATTTTTATTGTAATTTTCATATAATAATGTTAATTAATAGTTTCTTAACACTTCTTGCCAAGATATATAACTAAATATCAACTCAAGTAATATAAGGCTGTTTGAAATTGTTTTTATTTTCTTAAAGAACTTGTTTTGTGCAAAGTTTTTATACTTGACCCAATCGATGACCTCCAATTAAGGGTCCCTTACTAGTAGATTAATTGGTCTTTACCTCCAATTAAGAGTCCCTTACCAGTAGATTAACTGGTCTTAATAGACTAAGTGTGTAGGGGGGAACGCAAACTATATAAAAAAAGAAAATACAAAAAATGACCATAACAAAAAAATTAGGCAGCTGTACAAAACTACTAGTTATCTAGCTCATTTGAGTTATTAGCCTCAACTTGATTGTCAAAATCCTTGCACAAAATTACAGCGATTATATATATACACACGCGTAAAATTTCAAAAATAATAAAATAAAAAATTCAACATCCTTTAAAGGTATTACTGAAGGTGCTCCATGTTTTAAGAAACAAACATCTCTCGTTACAAGTGCATAAGTGCTACCTCAAACATACAATTTATGCACTACATTCACACATATATTGAGCATATTCTTAAGAAGTTAGTAGAAACTCCTGCCATCTACAATTTCTACAAATGCCAGCCTGAAATTCTGGTTTAAAGCTTGAGTTTCCTCTTGTTGAATCCAACCATCAAAATATAAGATCTGGATTAAGATTGTAAATTCTTCCATATTAGAAAATATGGGTTAAAATTGTGAATCTGTTATTCCATCATTCAATACTGTCTGATTTCCCTCAAACCATCTGTAGAACTTTTATACATCCATTTGAACTGGCCGCAATCATCATGTCTGATTTCCCTCTCCAGCACACACTTGAAACAAACTGACCATCGTCATCATCGTCCGTCACTTCCTCAGAAATCGGATCAATGCTCCCAAATTTGTGTGAAGTAATTGGCATGGGAAGAGATTTACAGTAGGTATAAACCTGCAAGACCATAGGTAGTTATTACAAAATTTGTGCATATACAAGCCGCATAATAAAAGAGGTTTGCGAATGGTAAATACTGAATATACAACAGCAAAAGTAAATTAAAAAACCTAAATGGATAAATCACTAATTGAATTAGGATGCGTTTTGAAGAGTTTATAAAAAGATTATAAAAGTAGTTTACGACTCTCAAGTTATTTTTAACGTATTCTAATAATAAGTTTCTTAGTGTAACCTAAGAGAAGTTATTTTCAAACTATTCTAATAAATTTTATGATCAAATTTATACTATAAATTGTCATATAAAGTAATTTATTATATGCTTTAAATTAAGTTACGTATCAAACCACATTCTTAACATTTTCGTATTTGGCATGTTACAGTGTAACAAATGTTATAATGGAAAATGTAGTAGTATATACCTCATTTGTTTCGGAACCACATGCTATGTATCCATCAGCAACTGATAAACCCACGAAGTTCTGTCAAAGCAAGAGGTGGAGGATTTCAGCCAACTAAACTATGTAAACACAAAATAAGTCGATTAACAAAAACACGTCAAATTTCTGACATGCAGCCGTAAGTTTCTCACTGTAGCAGTTAACAAAACAACATTATGGAAAGGAAATCTAGATTTTGAGGATTTGATTTCACTACTCAAACATCATAACACTAAAAGGAAATGAATTTTTTTATCTTTTTTCAAAATAAAAAACTTAAAAGGATTAGACAAATGGATCCTTAAATATATCACAAACATAATTCCAACAAATGCTTAAAGCTTAAAAACAAACCTTCTCATTAGTATGTCCTGACAAGGTTAAGCTGCAAGCATTAGTTGATGGGTCGGCAGGAGAGGTTTTATTGAGATCCCAGACTTTTAATGTGTTATCGGTCGATGCAGACACAAGTGTTTCAGAATCTAAGAATTTGACATAGCTTACAGCTTTATGATGACCAGCCAACATACACCAAGGTTCTCTAAGATTGCGCAGATCATAGCAATAAGCTGAGTAATCCGAAGATCCAAAGGCCAGCAAATGAGAGGAATGAGTAGAGAAATGAACACAACAGACATTAGCAACATTTCTGATTGTGCCTAAACTGTTCTTCTGCAAAATAATTTTGCATTTTATTAGCTCTGGATCAATTAAAAGGGGGGAATATCATGTTATTTTTTGCTGTAGCTTGAGCTAAAGAGAAGGACCATGTGATACAAAACCTGTCCAGGAAAGTTAGAAACTCATGATCATTCATACCGGTATATCTGGATTGTAGTCAAGATGGTTTCTACGGGTACAGTATGCATTTGAAAAAGAAACCACAAATATAAACTGGGTGGGTTGTAAGCAGGCGTGCCAATGACCTGCATGCTAAAGGGCTTCTTGAGATTACCTCGTTGATACTCCACAGCTTCACAGAACAATCATCACTCCCACTGGCAAATTTAGTAGGGTATATCGGAGAGAAATCAACAGACCAGGCCCTCCTTTCATGTTCGATGAATTGAGAAAACCATTGGCCTGTATTAGCATCCCATAGCTGAAATGTATCCATTTAGCCAATGCAATTATTAATGCTGGAAATAAGAGTTAGAGCATAACAATCATCAAGACATAGTCGCATATTTCAGAATAGAAGGAAAGTTTTCCAATTTATTATTATTATTTTTCTCTTTCCTAGTTGGGGGAGGAAGTATTGATGCAATTCCACTCTAAGTTAAGAAAATAAAGATGCTCACCAGTCACTATTTTGATACTAAATAATCACATACAAGACCAATAAGAGCATCTAGCTCATTGGACAAACTCTAGATGACAGATCCCATGTGTCATGACATACTTGTTGGACGTCCCACATCGCTTGCCTTATAATATTTCGCATGGTTTAAATACTTGTTAGGCCACTTCAATCATTGCTAATTGGTTTTGGGATGGAACCTTTAACATGGTATCAGAGCTAGAGTATTCTTTCTAGTTCTTATGGGTCAAAATATACCCTTTGCCTGGTCCGGTAGGCTTCGTTGGAGGGGGCGTCTAGATGACAGATCCCATGTGTCATGACATACTTGTTGGACGTCTCACATCGCCTGCCTTATAATATTTCACATGGTTTAAATACTTGTTAGACCACTTCAACCATTGCCAATTGGTTTTGGGATGGAACCTTTAACATGGTATCAGAGCTAGAGTATTCTTTCTGGTTCTTATGGGCCAAGAGTTGCCCTTTCGTTATGGGTCAAAAGATACCCTTTGCCTGGTCCGGCAGGCTTTGTTGGAGGGGGCGTGTTGGACGTCCCACATCGCTTGCCTCATAATATTTCGCATGGTTTGAACTGTTAGGCCACTCCAACCATTGCCAATTGGTTTTAGGATGGAACCTTTAACAATACTAATTATCGGTGCTTTTTTCTCTGCTTCCTAGTGTACTACTTTAATTAATTTAGGAAAAAAAAAATCCATCCTTGAAGCAGAAAGAAAACCAGCCAGGTTGGACATGGTCATCCTTCAAAACTTCAGGTTGAAAAATAATCTTGCATGAAACATGGAGAATCATGCAAACCAATAGGTACAGCCAAAGAACTAATAATCTACAACACAGCACATTAAAACTTAGATGTAAATCTGGAGAAAAGTAGTGTTTGTTTCTCCATGAGACATTCTTAGAAGTGGGAATGAAAAATTAAATGATGAAATTTTCAATACAATTTCATAAGTTTCATCTGTGACATTTTGCCCCCATTTATAACAAACTCACCCTGTAGGAGCAGTTGTAGACCAAATTTACAAGTGAGATTTAGATTCAGAACTGCATATTCCAGAAAGTAACTGATGGATATTGCAAAGAATATATGCCAATGATTTGAGCAATTATTCAGATGGTATCTAATGTGCAAGCTATACAAACCTTAACCTGACCATCATAGTCAGTAGAGGCAAGATAGTTTTTGATGTAGTTATTCCAGCAAACACAACTGAGCTTTGATCTGTTTGACATCTTAACTACAGGATAATGGATATCAACAGAGTCATTTAAAAGTGGATTGAACTCAAAAATTTCTATTTTCTTTGATATACCAGCAGCAGCAAAGTAGTCTCCATCCTTATCAAAACTCAGAGAGCACATTACAGCTGCAGGATTGCAATAATCAGTGTTTCGTAGCATACCACGCACTTCAAACTTGCTATAACGTGCATATTTGCACAAACCATCAAAGAAAGCTCCTAAAATATCTGTTGCTTTCTGTTGTTCCAGGTCTTTTTGGGATGCATACCAGTTGTAACAATTTCTCAGTATATCTTTTTCTGGGTGAGTTGCAGAATCTGTTTCAGGAAGCTTAATTTTGAATCTCATGGAAAAGTATGCAGCTTCAAGCAGGCTTATATTCTCTGTCAATCTCAAACCCGTTGCATTAGAAATTGTGGGTACTGGAGGTAACGTTTCTGAACTTGAAGATTCTTTGATAGGTGGCACACTCTTTATTTGACAAGATGAGCCATTCTGCAATCCAGGGGGAAGTAAGGATTTTCTGAAGTTATGTCTCCTCTCCACCTCTTCTATATCTGATTCCAAACATCTGATTTCTTCTGCTAATTTGTAGGCACTCTTGTGCTTCTTCTCTTCTAGTATGCTGAGGAAATGCAACAACAATTCTGATTCTGCATCATCTTGGTCAAGACTTGATGACAATTTCTCACTGCATATTTCCTGCATTCCATTAATCACCTCAGATTGCAGGATCTCCCTGTTATGTAAAATAAGTTATAACTTCAATAAATCATAAGGAACTGACAAGAAACAAGCCCTCTAATAAAATTGTTCGCCCATATGAGACTCTCCTCGGTGCTCAGTTTTCAATAGCACTCTCTTCATCCCCCCACCCCCTACCCCCACCAATTTGGGGGCATATGAGCATATAACTCATATTTGGTTAGATAAGTCTCTCACCAAAAAAATATATACGCACAGAGATTATACCATTATTTCATTTTTAAAACATTTATCAAATAAACACATGAGATCTCTATACCAGATGTTGGGGTAATCATTTTTACTTATAATTTAATTAAACTAATACAAGCTGATAACTATGCCACACAAAATGTCAGCATTACCTTATTGTTGGACGTGACGATGGTTCAGGATGCAGCATCCAAAGGCAAAATCCAGCTTCGGTAGGATACTCTGATAGAAAAACTGAAGGAAGAATCCTATGACGAAGACCAGACATTGCTGCAATATGTGCTCTTTCTGAGTCAAAATGATTAAGTAGCTGAAAAACATGACCTAATTATAATCAGTCCTTAACTTCAGGTAAACTGATGCTACTGAATTGTTTCAGTAAGAATTGATTGAAAAATAATGAATATAAGAATCGTTAAAAGTCCCACATTGACTAGAGATATGACCAATCAAAAGTATGTAAGGTGGGGGGTAATCCCCATCCTATGAGCTAGTTTTTAGGATTGAGTTAGGCTCAATACCCAAATTTAAGATGGTATCAGCCTATCCTAGATCCGTTGTTGAGTCACTCATGTTGTCCATGCTCCAAGGGTGTGTTATAAGTCCCGTGGGCTACCCGTATTCATCCACGCTCCATTCCTGAGTGTGAGAGAGTGTGTTAAAAGTCCAGTATATAAGGTGGAGGGTAATCTTCATCCTATGAGCTAGCTTTTAGGATTCCCAATACCCAAATTTAAGAAGAATATTTGTAAATCCATCTAAAACAATTAATGGATTAAATCTTCACAAGCATTTACTTTTGTTGATTGAAATACTCAAGTTAAACACCAGCACTATCTTTCATCATGTCACAAAGTAGGCAACCCTATACTTATACAACAACAAATTCAACAAATATCTAGGTTGTGATGGTTTGATGAGTAAGCAAGAAATAATAACGGTTTTCAAGGCAATCTCTACAGGAATATAAACATAAAACTGGTTTAGGACAAAACAGAGGGGAAAAGATATCAATACATCATGTTCATCAGTAGGTGTCCTCATGCCAGCTTTGTTTTCTGTGACATGATGGATTTTGGCATTTTGCTCAAATTTTCTGCTATTCAGTGAGCTATGCTCAAACAGAAAAAAGCAATTCAATCTTGTGCAGTGTTTGACTTGATCAAGATGTTTTCACTCACAGGCTACAGAGGGGGGGAAGTCACAAGGAAATGATAGAGATAGATTCTAATTTACACGGGATGTCATTTTACAAATGATAAAATGGATTACAGAAAAAATTTGCCAACCTCACAGTATTGCTTCCTATAAAGAGGCAGTGGCATCCTATTCCATTATCTAGCTAAGTAAAGATTCAACATCCAGTTCAAATCATAACTAAACATTGTAAAGATAGCTGTTGCAAAATTAGAGGGCAAGATTAATGCATGATTGAGAAATGGACAACATAAATAAGGAACAGAATCAAGACTATCACAGTTGCTTAAATGCAAAAAAAACAAAACCTACTTCATGTGAGCAAAGCTCTAATATTGAACAGTATAAGAAACATGTTGACAGTTGACACTAAATAACAAGCATAAGTAATCTTTTCAATAGTTATTTCAAGCTAGAATCAGATTAAAAGATTCAATAAATAAAGATGTTTTCAAGTTGATAATTTTTCAAAAAAATATATATGAAATGATATATTAGCATAAACTCAATGTATTAATCATATATTTATCATCATAAACAATATATAATACTCTTCAAAATTTAAAAATTGACCCTTGGAGAATGTCTCACAGCAAGGATGCTTGTAAGCTAACTCTCAAAGCAGGGATGACATACATATAACCCTCCCATACATACAGACAGAAGCATGTTTCCCCTATATGCACTTCATATTTAGAAACATCAATTTTGAGGAGTCAACAATATAACAGAGGAACATTGAATTAACATAATAAAGAAAACATCCATCAACTAGGCTACACACCTCAAAAAAAAGGACTCCCAGACAGTAGATATTTGATGATACCGAGCAACCTCCCTCGGGGCTTGCATACCATTTATCTTCCAATCTTTCATCTAGAGCGGTCAATTGAAATTGGCCTGCATTAGATATGTGAGAGATGCTTGACATTCTCCAAATATTATCTTTAGAAAATTGGATATCTTCCTTATGTTTATGGTTATAATCTTGTGACCCCATGGCATTGACCTTGGTATCATTGACAATTTGAAGATACAAGTCAGTCTTTGGAGAGCACTGACTCAAATCACCAGCACCTCTTGCATTCTCATTAAATTTCTGTTTCTTTGACCACATATCAAGAGAGGGAGATATTACCTGCTCTGACGTCCTTTTTCTAATAGAAGTTTTCTCAAACTGAAGAACTTCAGAATCTGCAACACTATCTAACATCTGTTTCTGAGCAGGCAAACCAAGGTACATAACCTGGTTTGATGGTAACAATTTGATATAAGAAGGGTACAGAGTGTGCATTACAGCTCCATGAGAGTGAGAGCCATCAACCAAATCAACAATTTTTCTAAACATACTTAAGTGCTTTATTTTGCTTCCTTTGTTGTGCCTAGATTTCAACCATTCTCTCAAAGTCACGCCACCACAGGCAGATCCACCAGACTGTGGCACCGAAGCATTATGAGGAGACATTGCAGTCTGTGAACCAGAGCTCAGTAGTACATGATTAGAATCCATCCGAGGGCCAATGCCAGACTTTATCAGATTCTGATCTCTAGACTCAATACATAAGCCATTAAAAGATGGACCTTTACTTACAATACCCTTACCTTTCAATGTATTTCTGATAAAATATTCTGTAAATCCTGATTCAGATTTAATTTTTTTTTGTTTTCCTCCAAGAGCATCCCCTTGATCCTCTTTGTGTTCAGCTTCACATTCAACAGCGTGTTTCATGACATTGCTCCGATCATCGCCGAGTGATTTTCCAGCCAATATATCAGCGAAAGATGTGGACCCAGATGAAGCTTGAACATTACTTTTGTAGCCAGTAGCACCACTCAGTGAATTTCCCATGCCTGAATCACCAGCTAGCTGATAAAGATGTCGCCATCGACCCTGACTGTTATACAAAGGCTCTTGATTGTTTGATATACCAATATCTAGACTAGAACCGTCGTAACTCTTCACTGTCAATTCTTCAACCACGCAACTACTAGCACCATCAGAAAAGAGACTTGTATGCATATGTTCCAATGTGACAACATGACTATTGCCTTCAACCACATCCTCTCCTTGTAAAATGGCACCAAATTGTCTAGGTGGAATCTGAGAGTAGTCATTGTGAATTTCTTGGGGCTTTAATGTTTTGTGGCATTCAGGGTTTAATGAATAAGTATCATCTATGCTTTGATGTTGCACAACCTCAGCAACCTCCAACCCATTCACTTCATCAACCAATTCTCCATCCATACCGCTAAAACTTAAAGTTCCATTTCCATTGCCACAAATTCAACACGCACCTCATAAACTACTCCTATGACAGCAATTTTCTTTCAGAGCAATTCAAGTCCTACGTACCAACCCTACATTAAGAAAAAAAAATTTAATACTAGCAATTGCAGACACACCATTATATAAACGAATGGCAGTGACATAAGAGAAGAAAATCATGAAGTATAAACAACACACGCGAGATTTATTAAACATTAATTAATAAAATAATGTACCGATAATCACAACAAATCACTAATCAGAGTAGATATAAAGTTGTGTGTTTGTTTGGTTTCAGTTACGGAAAATAAATTTAGTAATGGTCAATATTAATTTGATATATTCATAATACCTTCAAATTTTAAGATTAAAAATCACATCTGGAAATCGAACGGCACGAAATCACTAATCCAAGTGACACTTATAACAAAAACTAACGAAATAAACATTCGACGATAAGAAAAACAATTCGCTGACCTGAAGGAAGAAAAAGAAAACCAAAAAGGTTTTCGTAAAAAAACGGAGTGAACGTGAATGAGGTCGGTGTGCGTCCAAAAACATGAAAAACTTGTGTCGGAAGAAACGAAAGCGATTTTGTATGGGTGAGGATTCAGCTAATTTTGGTTTAAGGTTATGAAACTGAAGGCTTTTGAGGGTTTTACAAATGGATTCTTGTTTTCCTTCACTAATGAATGATGCCTCTGATTCAAGTGCCTTTGTTTTTTTCAATTGACAAGACGTCACGCTTCATTTTACGAGTTCTTTCTTTCGTATAAATCTACGTTTTTCTCGTTCATGTTGTGTTCCACGTCGACGCTTCCTGTGTTTTTCACTTTTTTTGTGCTCAAGTTCACCCACTACCACATGTTACATGTACAGCGTGCCTGTTGCTGTTTATTGTCAATAAACTAAGGTATGTTTTATTTTTGAAGGAATTCAACGTCCTAACATTGGATTTGAGCTACCAAACCTAAATTCTGAGGGACAAAACATAGTGTTTGACCGGAAAAATTAAATGAAAATTAGCTGAAATATGGATTATATTAGAAGTATTTGGTAAAATTAATATTTAATTATTTAGATAAAATTTATTTTTTTATTTTTGGGATATTTTAATTAATATTAAGATTAATAAAATAATATTTTTTATTTTTTATTAAAAAATTTCATGAAATATATAATTAAAAAAGCACATAGGTTAAATATGATAATTCATATAACTAATTTTCATATTCATAAAATTTTGATAAAAGAAATTTTTATATAATACAACATTTCATAATAAATTAAAAAGGGTAGTAGTAGAAATTATTAAAATAAAAAAATTAATCTTTTAAAAATAAAATAAAGGGCCATAGTAGGAATTATTAAAATATATAGGGATAATATAGTAAAAAATAATTTCATCTAGTAGTTTAAATTGAAAAACGTTACTTGAGGTAGCGTTTAAAAATCGTTACTAACTAACTAACAAGGGACATAAGCTATCCACCAAAATACTTCTAATCTACACGTTGTGATATTTTAACTACTGATTTCAGCTTTCAAGAAAATTTAGATAAGTTGATTTAGAGGACTCACATATAGCATGTATCAAAATCTGATAAATACTTAGGTAGCATCTGCTTAGATATACTCACATGGGTCATGTAACTAAAATTTAAACTTTATCGACACAAATTCAACCATATGTCAACTATACCAATCTTTAATGTTAAATTTTGGTTTAGATAAAAATCAAAAACGTATTAAGAAGTTACAATAATTCACACGATCCTCATATTCGACCAATGTATTTAATTAGTACCAATTAAATTGAATGAGTTTTAAGTTTTATAAAAATGAGTTCCTCTTAAAAGTGTATCATGGTTTAGAATAAATAAGTTTGAATTGACTTATGTTTTTTATTCATTTATTTTTTAATGATTCGATTCTCAAGCTTTTAAAAACTTGTATTAAAGTGCAATTGGATGAATATGAAAATTGCATTTTTTTTTATCCTATAAATAAAAAAAATTGCACTTATTCACTGTTAAATCTATTAACTCTAAATCTCTACTTTTTAGACATCCAAAAATTTATACTAATTTAAAACACTTTTATTCCTCCTGTTTTTTTATTTCAATTCACTCCACTTTCTATCATTTCTCTCTTTCCTAAAGGATGATCAGATGATATCTAAAAATGATTTTCTTAAAATAATTTACCTTGTATATTTATATAATAAATTTCTTACATCATTTTGAATATTTGGTATAAAAGAGATTAGACTTTGGCTTACGCAAAAGAAATCGTCTAATCAATCACTCCAAAATTTCCCTTACACATAATTTGATTTTTAGAAAAGTTAGACCATGAGAAATTAATACTGTCTTTAGAAATTTTGTCTTTTATGATGAGAATATTTTGTCAAGATGAACTCTATGAAAAAAAAATACAAACAATTTCAGTTAATTTTTAATGTAATTAAATATATTATGAATAATAAAATTATTAATGTCAATATTTAATATAATTAAATATATTATTAATATAAATAAATAAAATTCATAACATCATTTTTTATATAATTAAATATATTATTAATAAAATTCAATTTTTAATAAATATAATTAAGTATATTAAAGATTGATGTTGTATAATATTTATTGAAATATAATTTTTTATTAATAATGTATTTATTAAATTTTAAATATATTTAATATTTAATAATTTATTATTATTAAAATATATTTATAAATATATAATAAAAATATATAATATTCAAATATATTATGGTTATTATATTTTATAAATATATCATATAAATTTATATTTTATTATATATATTTGCTATATCTGTATAAACTAACAAACAAATGTAACTTGCTATTCTACTTGTATAATACTTATTGCTTATATACATAAATAGTATTATGGTTCAGTGGTTGTAGATTTTTTTAACAATAAACATTTGACACGTATACTTAATTTTATTGTTTTTTATTTTGTAACAGTGTCTTAGTATATATTAAAAAAAAGTTGAAGTTGACGTGTTAGGATTATGGGAGGGCATAAATCATTAAGGTCATTGTCTTACACCCAATTTTTTTAGATTATTAGTCTTGTCTTTTAAAAAAATGTTCTTGTGTTGTTATTGAGGAATTAAAATATTTTTTGTATGTATTAACAATACTTGTAATAATTTGTTGTTATTGGAAAAAATTCAAAATTAAAATTACTCAAATCCCACCTAGGATCAACCATATTCTAAGATAGATTAAGTGAATTAACTATATTATTTATAGATAGTGAAACATTATAATTACTTGATTATAAAACTTTAATAAAAGATTTTGCAACTAAAAAACTATGAAAATAAGGTAAAAATTATTATCACCTATATTTATTAGGCCCTTTAAAAATTTTGCCTAAGGTCTTCAATCTGGTAGACATAGCCCTTGTTAGATGCTAGTTTATGTTATTTTTTGTATAAAGTTTACATCTAACTTGATGTTTAATAGTTTATTTAATTAATAAAATTGTCCTCTTTGTTTTTTATTTAATAATTACCATTATTTGTAACTTTTAAACTATTTTTTATGTGTTTTAATAGGTTTTAGAGGCTTTTGAAGATAAAAGAAGAGAAAAAGATAAAGCGTAGAATTTTTGCTTAACTTTAGTCTTGAATAATAATTTTACATTTGTAATTGTAGCCTCGTTCATTGCTGGACCGGACTGAAATTTTGATATATTGTCCATAACATCCAATACTCTAATTGAACGATTGGTCATGTTTTGCAGCTATTTCTTAAGGTCTTTTCGCCCCTAATGAGCAGGTTGCTCATTGCGTGTAAGCAGGTAGAAAATGGTCATTTCATCCCAATAGGGATCTCGTTGGGACAAAATCCTCGTAGTAACACACATTTATTTCACCCAAAAGGTCTGTTAGAACCAAGTTTTGTTTGTAAAGAATTTTGAAATCACTGGTTATTATTTCAAAGACCTCAGGTTTTGTTAATAACACACATTAAAGCATTTAACAAATAAAGTCTGCCTACGTGTTATTTAACATGTTCAATTAAGTGCTTTGGGTTACAAATCTGTGATGCATAGGTTATAAATGAAAGGGAGAGTCCATCATTAAAAGTCTACCTTGAGCGGTGCAAAAGATTTCAGAACAAGTCTGCCTGGGACAAAAACATTTTGCGCAAAAGTCTGATACTAGAACAACGCTCTAGAAGAATCTGATTCAAGTGTGCCCATCTAGATTTTTGGACTGTTAAGTTATACGTATTTCATTCTCTTAACTCAAGCATACTTGCTTCAACAATCAGACCCTAGGCTTTTGAAGCATCAAGAACGTTACTCTGAATCCTGCATCAAACCAAAACAAGGATATTTTTGAAGATGCTCATAACTAAATTCTGATCAAGAGAAACTGTGTTTATCACTAAAAGAGGAAAGAAGACAAACCAGTGCAAGAACCAATGACCGTATGGATAAGAAATCAAGGAAGCTACTCTGTGTAGATCAGAAAGCTAATAGAGATCTGTACTTGCATCAGAAAGCAATCATAAAGTTAACCATGTCATTTCTACATGGGTTCATAATAGAAGAAAGAATACAAAAAGACTTTCATCATGTTTCAATTGAAGAACTCAATTTCAGTGCAAGTTCTGGAAATCCTTGATTCATACCTTTTGTTCTGTTCTCAGCTCTAAGGTCAGCAAGCTTCAACGACTATCTTCTCTTCAACGGATTATCAACGGTCATCTTCTTTGGCCTATAAATATGAAGAGAATTCAGACTTAAAAGAAGTTAATAGGTTTAAAAAACTCTCGCATGAAAGCATCAATCTTCAAGCAATCTCTTAAGCTTTCTTCTCAAAAGCAAAAACTTTCTTTGTATCTTTGCATCTTGCAGACTAAGTCTTTGTCTTTCATACTTAGTGTATCTGTTCTTTATCTTGTATTATCTTGTACACTAAATTCTTAGAAACATAAACACACTCTCAAATCTCTATATGTGTCAAGTCTGGTATGTTGCCAATCTTAGTTTATCAAACATTATTTGGCCTGAAAGAGGCTTTTGAAAGAATACTTGGGTATTGAGCCAAGAGTGGTTTGTTGAAAGAATACTTGGGTTTAAGCCAAGAGTGGTTGGAGTCAATAATACTTATGGCACGGGTTGTGCTGTGATTGTAAAATGACGTTTTTACAATAGTGGAAATCCTTCAGGTTTGAAGGTACTGGACGTAGCTTCTGCATTGGAAGTGAACCAATGTAAATCTGTTGTGTGTTATCTCAATATCCTTTATCTTTTAAAGTTTGGTTCAAAAGTCTGCTATGTTTCACATTTGAAACTGTTTAAGTTCCACGTGAAAAGAATCTTAAACTTATTCAACTTTCTTCTAAGTCTGACTTTGAACCATCAATTGGTATCAAAGCTTGTCCTTTCGGGTTGATCACTCCCATGAGTGAAAAGGATAAAGATTCATGGCAACTTCTCAACATGACCAACTCATAGCAGAAGGATCGTCCATAAACAGACTTGCAGCCTTCCTAGGGGAAGACTATCCATATTGGAAAGACAGGATGAAGATGTTTATCAAGTCTACCTATTATAGTCTGTGGGGGGGGGGGGTCATAATAAATGGTGATAACCCTCTCCTTATTGACGTTGATGGCAAGCCCAAACTAGAAGACCTTTGGACTAACCAAGAAATGAGAAAGATAAAAGCTAATGCAAAGGCCAGATTCCTTGTCATTTGTGCTTTAAGCAAGTCTGAATACAACAAAGTATTTGGTTACATGACCACAAAGAAAGTCTGGGATGCCCTACAACGAAATTATGAAGGGACCTCTAATGTCAAGAGATCGAAGAAAATACTATTGACAAAATAGTATGAAAACTTCAAAATAGAGGAGCATGAGTCAATTGATCAAATATTTGGAAGATTCCAGACTCTGTTTAATGAACTTCAGGCCTTGGGGACAATTATGTCAATTGAGGACATAAATGTCAAACTCCTTGGGAGTTTACTAAAAACTTTCGATGCAAAGTGCTCAGCCTTTGAGGAGGCCAAAGATCTTAGTACCTCCAGTCTTGATGAATTCCTTGGAATGCTCAGAGTTCACGAGATGAAGCTAAGGCAGAAAGAAGTTGCCAAGCCCTCTACTTCAAAGAGCATTGCTTGGAAGTTAGCTAACTCAAAGCAAGTCAAAAGCTCTTAAAGCTGCAGAGTCCACTAGCTTAGACACAAACTCTAATGAAAGTAATGTAGATACAGACGAGGAGCTTGCCCTCGTAATAAGGAGATTCCACAGGCTGCTGAAGAAAAAGAAAGGCATACTTGAGAAGTTTTAGAGGAGAGATCAAAAAGGTAAATCTCAATTTAAATTTAAAACTAACAGATCTGCTTTGGAATTTTTTAATTATAGAAAGTCAGGTCATATGAAGGAAGATGTCCTTTCTTGAATAAAGACAAGAAGGACATAAGAGAAAAGAAGAGATTCCCTAAGAAGCAAAAGAGGTTGATCACATGCGATGGTGAGAACTCATCCAGTTTTAGTGAGTCTGAGGAGGAGACATAGTTTGCCCAGATTTCTCTTATGGCTGATGTTGGCTCAGACCTAGAAGCCAGTTCAAGTGACTCAAATTCTGAGGAAGTAAGCTATCTCAAACTTAAAGAGAAGTACGGTATTTTGCTTAATGATTTCTTAAAATTACTGAAAAAGTTCAAGAATTTGAAAAATAACAAGTTGATATGGCTACTGAGTATGAAAACCAAATTTCAAAATTAAAAGAAGAAAGTTTTGATAAAAATACTCAAAATGAGATGGAAGAAAGAGAAAGAATGCATCTTGAGGAATTACACAAACTTAAGAAAGAAAATGATTGTTTGAAAACTAAGTTAAATGATGCTAAAGTATGTTTCAACTCCCAGACTCAAGAGATCAACCAGCTTCAGAAACAAGTGAGTTCACTCAGTTTAGATCTAGGCAGGTTTGTTGATGGTTCTAAAAACTTGAACAAGGTTTTGGGAAAACGTCATAAAGGCCATGACATACCTGGTCTAGGTTATGTTGAGCAAGTTGATCTCAAGCAGTCTTCCTCTCCTCCATCTATTCCAAAGAAACAGAAGCATGAAAAATATAATTACTGTAAAAGGCATGGTCATGTAATTAATGACTATTAGAAAACAAAGAAAAGAAATACAAAGAAATTTAACCATGTAGAACCTAAAAAAGATCCGGGTACCGAAATCATTGATTATTCCTATTTCAGATGTGCTTAAAGACAAAGACAAAGCATCAACATCGGTATCTAGATAGTGGATGCTTACGTCATATGATAGAAAGAAGATCTATGTTCCTAGACCTGGAGCAATTTAAAGGAGGAATAGTTACCTTCAGGGGAAACCAAACCGAGAGCATAGTTGGTACTGGTAGAGTTGGTAAAATTCATTCCTCTATTATTGAAAATGTTTATCTTGTAAAAGGTATGAGACATAACTTGCTTAGCATAAGTTAATTTTGGGACAGCAGGTACAAAGTCTCATTTGATAAAGAGAAGTGTACTGTCATCAACCACGATAGAATCATACTTTTTTTGTAAACAAACACAACAACCTGTACAAGGTTGATCTGAATAAACTAAATGATCAAAATGTAACATGTCTATTTTCAAACTCTGAAGAAAGATGGATCTGACATAAAAAGCTTGGGCATGTAAGTCTGAAGCATATTTTAAAACTTCACAAAAAGGGCTTAGTTAAGGGACTGCCAAAAATCTCTTTTAACAGTTCATTGCCTTGTGAAGCATGCCAGAAAGGGAAACAATATAAAACCTCTTTTGAAAATAAAAATGTTGTTTCCACAGCCAGAACATTAGAAAAGTTACATTTAGACTTGTTTGGTCCATCTCAGATACAAAGTCTGGTAAGAAAGAAATATGAGTTTGTCATTGTTGATGATTACACTAGAATGACATGGGTATACTTCCTAGCCCACAAGGATGAGTCTATGAAAGTATTCAAGATTTTCTGCAAGAAAATACAAAATGAGAAAGGGTTGTGTATTGGTATAATAAGAAGTGACCATGACAGAGAATTTGAAAATTAAGTTTTTGAAAAATTCTGCAATGAGTCTGGCATAACTCACAGTTTTTCTTCTTCAAGAACACCTTAGCAGAATGGTGTTGTAGAGAGGAAAAACAGATCTTTACAATAAATGACCAGAACTATGCTTTGCAAAAATAATCTTCCAAAATATTTATGGGCAGAGGCTGTGAGCATTTCTTGTTATATCCAAAATAGGATCCTTATCAGACCAATACTGAACAAGACTCCTTATAAATTATGGAAAGGAAGAAGACCTAACATTTCATATTTTTATCCCTTTGGGAGCACATGTTATATCCTTAACACAAGGGATCAACTTAGAACATTTAATTCTAAGTTTGATAAGGTATATTCATGGTCAATTACCTAAAAATCTTATAAAGTCTTTAACACAATGACTCAGACCATTAAAGAATCAATCTATTTAAGATTTAATGATGTTTAAACGACTGATAGGAAATTAGCAGATCTAGATATTGATTGATGGTTTAGAGTCAGACTTAAAAAGAGTAGTTGAATAAGTCATAGACTTTTTTTTATGGAAATTATGAACCAAATAACATAAGTAATCAGGTGAATAGAAAGATAAAAGAAATCAACACAGAGAATTTATACTGGTTCATTTCCAACTCAGAAGATACATTCAGTCCCTTCTAACTTGAAGGATTATCACTATTGTAAAATCTCCTACAATAACAACACCAAACCTGTGCCATAATTATTCTTGACTTCAGCCACTTCTGGCTTAACCCAAGTATTCTTTCAACAAGCCACTCTTGGCTTAACCCAAGTATTCTTTCAAAAGCCTTTTCAGACCATAGTGTTTCCCAATAAACTAGTTCTGGTAACTCACCAGACCTTTACAAAGTGTTTGAATGAATGAAAGGAATTTTTCAGAACTTAGCATGTAAGAGATAGACAATTTAGTTTGTACACTAAGTTTTGACACAAGACTAGGGTTTGCTAGAGGCAGAACAAAAATAGTAAGGGTCTTTGTCTTACAAGAAACAAATGAGCAAGGGAATTTTAGAATTTGAATGAGATTGAATAATAGCTTAAAAAAATTCTCTCGTTGTGTCTATTTAATTCTCTGTTAAATGTTCAATCTTCCTTGATATTTATAGAAGCTGAAGGATATGACCATTACTGCTTCTTGAAAGGAGATATAGATGTTGGAAATTCTATAAAGGTATTTTTCCTTAAGCTTCTTGTTACCAGACCTTAAGGATGAAATGGACTCAAGAGGGCTGGTAGAAAACTTCTTCAGCTTTTTCATGAAAAAGGTTTCTCATGCATTTCCATGTACAAACCATTTGTAAACTAATTCTCGATTGAGCATCAAGAAGGATGCCAGAGCTTTCTAAAATATTCTGACATAGTCTCTGAACTTGATTAGTATATGCAGAGGTAGGTACGCTGACAGTTGCTGCTCATTTTGATCTTGTTCCTTATATTCTTTGATGATAAATACACAAATATGATAAGAGCATGAATCCCAATACATCATTAAAATAGAATTTAGGAACGTTGAGCGTGGCTCTTCTAATAGAATGCTTCTATCAGACTTTGGATAACCTGCCAGACTTTTAGAATGCAAATACTCCCCCTTTGTTTTCATAACCTATATCCTGGAAAATACTTAGGCGCACAAATAAGTTATAATTAGTACAGACTTTACTTCCAAGCAAAAATACTTGATGAACAATATTAACAAATCCAGGGATATAAAGTCTAGGGTCTGGTCAATAAAACTTAAAATTCTTTTCTATCCATACTTTTTCTCAACAATCTCCCCCTATTTGTTGATAACAAACATCAAGTATTTTTCGTAAGCTAAGTCTGTAATACAAGGAGAATAAAGTATCTACATAACAAGTGTTAACAATTTGAAGAGACAGATAGAAATAGAATAATTCTTCATTAATCAAAAAGATAATGCATAACATTTCATAAGAGCAATAACACATACTACATACAAGGCATTACTTCACACAAAAGACTTGTTAATCTTCTCCCTATTTTGTAATCAACAAAAGAAGGGACATCACCGAGACTCAGAAAGAAAATCATGAGTAACAGATGAGCTAAAAAGATGGGTAGTAGCAGAAGAAATAACAGTGAAAAACTGAGTCTGAAAGACAAAAAGAAAAGGTGAAGCAAAAGTAATTAAAGAAGACTGATATTGAAAAATAGGATTATAGGAAGAGGAGGTATAGGAACAAGAGAGTTCTTCTTGAAGTATCCAAAGATAATGGCATCAAAGAGCATCAACATGAGCTTCAGTTGGTTTGGGAGCAGTCCAAAGACTCTTGAGAATAGCTATCTGAAGCTGCTTAGGCTGAAAAAGACCCTTGTAATGAGGCTTGTACTTTGGAGGCATGGGCTTCTTCAATCTTCCTAGAGAAATCCATTTGGAAGGTGGAGGTACACGAGGCATAATTAATAAAATCTTCTTCCAAGGAGTAGTAACAGGATAATTTCTGATAGACACATCATTCAGAGAGACAATACCATGTTTCAAGTCTCTAACAACAGCCACTTGTTTAACTTAAAGCATATGAAACATTCCAAGATTATCATTTGAGAATAGGTCTGGGAAGCCAAGAAGTTTTTCAATGGGAAATGGAGGATAGGATTTGGGAGTAGAGGGCATGATGTGAAGTCTGTGAGGGTTGAAGTCAGGGTTACAAAAAATAACATGATTATAAGGATTGATATAACCAGGGTCAGTAGGGTCAAGAACAGGTTTATAGAAAATATATTCAGGAAGGGTAGGGTATCATTTATGAAGAGGTGGAAGTATGGATTTATGGATAACAGTAGAGATGGCAGGGTAGGGAACAATGGCTAGGGAAGACATGGTCTGGGGTAAAGAGGGAGGTACAATAGCAAGAGGAATAGACTGAGGGGAGGTAGGGGGCAAAGAGGGTGAAGAGGGTTCAGAGTCAATAGTGGGTAAAGGGTCAGACCTTGTTCTCTTTGAACTTCTTACTGGAGAGACTGATCTCTTTCTCTTGAGAAAGGCCTTAACAACATTAGCATCACTTCTATAGAGGCCAACAATGGTGTAGAATTGATTTAGCCAATCAAGATATTCCTAGTTGTGAACCTCAATAACTGGATTATTCTTTAAGTACCTATGGATAAATCTAAGATAACGAATGTAAGCAGGATAGCCACCACACTGTTGAAGAGTATCATGGTTTTTGGCCATAACACACTGATGTTCATCATGAAACTTAATACATTTAGCATTCCAGGTCAAAGTGTTCCAACCCGCAACTGAAATTTCTAGATGCAGAGAAGTGAAGACAGAAACGAACAACTCAAATACTTTATAACCAATTAGCTTCTTCAGATGAGATTCAAAAGAGGGACGAAATTGAGGAGGTAGCGGGGCCAGTTGAGCCTTTGAGGGAGCAGTAATCTTGACGTCTTTCTTAGGACCAGACTTCTTCTTTGCAGAGCGACGCTGAATTTGACTTATTGGGAAATGATCGTCAGAGGCTGAGGATCCCTTGGCAAAAATAGGGTTCATAAGAGGGTCATATGCTTGAACAAGAAAGGAAGAGGGGGCCACTTGACATGGTTCCATCTAAAGAGAAGAGTTTGATTCGTTAGAGGATTCATCAAACACATCAAAGACTAATTTCTTGACCTTTTTAGTAGAACAAGAGCTTTAAGAATGCTTGGGAGTGTAACATCCCTGTTTTTAGAAACAATTTCACTCTTGTAATTTTTGAATTATGGAAGGATTGAAAGAAGATAAGTCAATATATATACCCTGTTGATGGTCTGTGGTATCTCATAAGTATTATTTTGCGCATAACAATGTAAATTATAAGGATCATTAGCGAAATTAGGCAAAAACCGAGTGAAAAGGGCTCTGTTCCGAGTGACAGAGAAGAATTCCGAGTGAAAGATTAGAAATTCCGAGTGGAGGATGAAATTCCGAGTCAAAACACCCTGGAATGACTTGTTCCGAGCCAAACCTGGCCAAGTACTTCTGTTCCGAAGAAAACTGCTCTGATTGAAGTATTCCGAACGATTCTTATGTAATTACTTAAAGATCCGAGTGGAAATGGAAGAAGGAACCATTCCGAGAGAAATATAGAGAGGCTGAACCACTACCGAGTGAGAAAGCAAGTATTGAGTCAGTTTTGGAAGAATTCCGAGCCATGAAGGGAGGATTCGTTCAAGCGAATCGGATTTCGCTCAAGAGATCCGATGTCATTAACCATCCGATGTCTTCTATGTCACATCGGATGGCTGAAGTAAGAAAAGATTTGCTTACTTACACCACACCGAATGAGCATATGTACACACCGGATGGCTACTAAATCCGTCCTTACATTAGGAGTTCACACCGGCTAGAGGAAGTTGTTCTTAAACCGATGTGCACACCAAACAATTCTGAGATGGCATTCACCAAAACCGATCTCTTTGTAACCTCACAACACCGCCCACTTTCCACAGACGGAGTCCTTAACTCCTTCACACATACCGTCCTCTATTTCTTACTTCACACTCAACACCGCCTTCTTTTATGGACGTTGTCCCTCAAATCACTACACACCGCCCATCACTACACTCCGCCTCACATTGCACTCCGCCCTAACATTTCACTCCGCCCTCATGCTACACTCCGCCCTCATAATTTAATACCGCCCTAACACTCTATACCGCCTCACATTCCACATCGCCCTAACACTCTATACCGCCTCATATTCCACACCGCCCTAACACTCTATACCGCCTCACATTCCACACCGCCCTAACACTCTATACCGCCTCACATTCCACACCGCCTTAACACTCTATACCGCCTCACAACTTCACTCCGCCCTCACTTCACTCCGCCTTCACTTCGACACCGTCTTCTTCACTCCATGCCGCCCTCATAATTCAATACCGCCCTCACATGTGATACCGGCCTCTTTGCCAACACTGAATTCCACTTTAGATAGTGGTCAACCCACTTAATCATATAAAGCCAAGAATGATTGGCACAACGAACCAATCAGAGGAGAAAGTTGCCTCTATTATGATAACTTTATATATTTTATCCCAATCTAATGCAAAGCTGACTGTAAAAGGAGTCAAAAGGCTCCATTATCCCACCTAATTCTCCAACCGATGTCTCCCACCTGTCTCCCCACTCATTTCCTCTCTATTTAAACGAGCTGAAGGTCCTCATACCTCACACCACACACACGAACCAAACACTTCATCACTCTTCTTCCCAGCAAGCTCTTTTCCTCTCCTCTCCCCTCTGTTTCACTAGGATTCCAGGCAGGACAGTAAAGGAAGTCTCTTTCTTCTCCTCCAGGAGCTTCATTCGAGGTAAGGGGGTATATTCTTGGGTGCCTTGTGGGAAAACCGAGTGAGGATAGGTCCAGTATGTATGAAATGCTTGAAATTATTGTATGTATATGCATGTATATATATATATATCTGTTACCGAGTGAATTGTGATATGACATGTATTGATTGCACTGAAATTACTAAGAAAGCATGGGTACCGTGTGGATTCCAGTGAAATAAATATGATAACATGTTATTCTACTCGGTTTTTATGATAATTCGACTGGTTTTGCTTATTTATACTCGGATTTGCATATATATATATATACTCTGATTTACTTACTTATACTCAGATATTAGCCTTTCATTTGATTTCACCCGGACAACATAGTATTTCACTCGGTAAACACTATATTTTCTCTCGGACAGCAACTCCCAAGTTATATCTCACTCGGATTTTGACTTAATACCACTCAGAAAATATATTTACCTTTACTCAGAACCCCTTATTAGTAAATGCACTCAGAAACATCATTATTTAACTCGGACAGTAGCTTTCTATTCATTTCACTCGGCCAAAACAATTATTTCACTCAGCAAATTGTTATTTTTCACTAAAGATAGTCCTTTCACTTGATGCAACTCGGTTTATAAAGATAACTCACCAGAAGACCCTTCCAAACCTGATTCCACTCGGAATCAGGATTATCTTACTCGGTTTTCACATTATCCGCATGATTCTTATTCAGACAGAGCCCTTTTAATTAATATAACTCGGTAAACTCATAATTCCACTCGGAAAATACCTTATTTGACTCAGAAATCATTTTATTCTCACTCAGGAGAACCCATTCAGTGATTTTACTTGGTTAATGATTCATTTCACTCAGCAAAGATGTTATTTTACTCGGAAAACTCAATTTTTCACTCAGTATTAAACCTTTCTTTTGGAAATCAATATTTCTACTCGGATTTAACTCATTTCTACTCGGATTTAAGTTATTTCAGTCGGAAAACAGTTTTTCCAGTGTCATTTCACTCGGATTTTGAACCAGATCGCTTGGAGAACCCCTCTCTGTATGATTCCACTCGGAATCATACATATTTCACTCGGATTTACCTATGTTTCACTCGGAAAACTCTATTTTAGTGTTTTTCACTTGAAATCTCAATTGGAAACCTATTTTTTAATACTTATTTAAGTTATTGGTAAGCTATAAATGATATTCTTATTCCTTATTATCATTATTTCTTGTCAAACTTAATATTGTTATCCTTATTATTATTTTTTATCATCATTATACTTTGTTAAACATCTAAATTATGTATAAATACATAAAGTATACATTATTTTACTCTTTATGAAAGAATATGTATATAATAGATATATTTCTAAAATAATAAACGAATATCTTACGAGGTTTAAAAGATTGAGGAAATTCAAAGAACTTGAGAATGTTATGATGAAACTGGAAACACATAAGATACCCAGTAATCAATTGATAAGATAAATGCATTCCGCATCATGAAAATATTTTTGAAGAAGAAAAACCTCTAGAGCATACACTTGGTACAGTGGAGGACACTCACGTTCGATCTCCATGAAGAATCTTGGGAGTACAACTGGAACGGCAACCCAATGGCATCAGAGTCGCGCCTGATAGCCGGGTGAGACGATGCAATTCTAGTGTACTTTGACTAAATGACGGAGTGTAACTATGATCGTAGGGATCCAAGTTCCAAAAATATTTAAATTAATAATGAGAACCAATGAGTTCATTTTGTACCACATGGAACTTGGGCGGACCCTGATCGCTCTAGATGATTGGAATGGTGATATTCCAAAGAATGAGAAGAAGATGAAACGATTTATCGGGCCCACATGCATCATGAGACTTAATCAAAGATAAATCATAATAAATCCGCACTCATGCACTCATTTGTTATAATTGTGAATATATTATATATATGATTTATTTCATGATTGTTATAATTGTGAACATGACGATTATGTGATGATAACATGCTTGATTGTTACAAACATGCTAAATGTATGATCTATGTGACATTGTATGTTAACTGGATTACGTTCGCACCGGAGGAACCAATCAAGGTCTTGGGTTATACTCACCCTTACTGTTGAACATTTTTCAGAGGAATTAGAAACTCAAGAACCCGAGTGTGAAGATTAGCAATACGCTGAACCTGTTGAGAATAATCATTAAGAATAGAATATTTATCAGACACCGGATGACTGTATAATATTAAAGGGTGCCTGCGTGCCCCATTCTGTTAAGAGTATAATTTTTACAGTTTGTGAATGACTATGTGATATATATAATATTACTTCCGCTGATTTGCCACGTATTTATTTAAAAAAAATATATATTCACTTTTTCTGAAAACTGTTAACACTCTCAGTTAAATAGGATGAACCTACAGCAGGATTTATCTTATCTAACCGAGGGTGTTACAAAGGTGGTATCAGAGTATAGTCGATTCATTAAGCTTGTGGAGTGGACCATTAGGTTTCCACATACTCTGATAGAAATATTGAACAGTCCATAAGACTCCTTAGACTAAAATCCTATGTGGAATGCTCCACATAACACATACCCTAAATCTATTTGTTGATATTCTTTCAGCAAATTCCTAATGGCACGCCAGAATAACAATCACGTGATGGAGAATCTTCTTACCAGAATTGTGGAGGTAATAGAAAGACAAGAGTTACCTCATGCTTCTGCCAGGCAAGGATTAGCTGATTTTCAAAGGAACAATCCTACGCAGTTCAAAGGAGGCTTCAATCCTGAAGGAGCACAACTATGGATTGAACACCTTGAAAAGATTTTTGTCGCTATACGATGTTCCGATGAGGATTGTGTAACCTTTGCGGTCTTCATGCTGGTTGGAGAAGCAGAACATTGGTGGACTCATGCTAGAATCAGACTAGCTACTGATGGGCATATCATTACTTGGGGACGATTTAAGACGGAATTCCTCGCTAAATATTTTCCCGAAGATATAAGGAGGCAAAAAGAGCAAGAATTCTTCAATCTGAAACAAGGCAATATGACTGTTGGGGAGTACGCTGCTAAGTTTGATGAACTGGCAAAATGTTGTCCTTACTACACTCACATGGGAGAAGCATCAAGATGTGCAAAGTTCGAGGCAGGACTACGACATGAGATTCGTCAAGTCATATGTTGTCAACAAATTACACAATTCACCACTTTGGTTGACAGATGCCGTATATTTGAGAACACTTCTAATCTTCGACGACCTGGAGCGTCTAATCATGGGCCAGAGCGACGTATGCCAGATCGACACCAAAAAAGGGATTTTCGAGGAGATCGACCATATTTTCGATCTTTCAACTCAGTCAACCGAATTCCTCCTAAAGGTCAGGAGAACCAAAGAAGTAGAAACTGCACAATTTGTGGACGGATCGGACATCGTGATGATGACTGTTGGTACAAGAATAAAAATAACCAACAACAAGTACCCCAAAGACAGGCAGTACGACCAACAGGTCAAGGAAGTGGGGGATCTACTGCAAATGTTTCTACCAACAATGCCCCTAGAATGCAAAATGTTTCCCGCAACAACAACTTCAGACAGAACAATAATCCTGGAAGGCCCGGAAACAACTCAACCGGAAGGCCAGGGGGAAATGCCAGAGTTTTTACCATGAATGGTGCAGAAGCATCACAAGAGAACGATCTTGTACAAGGTACATGCTTTATAGGAAGTACTCTATTAAATGTATTATATGATTCTGGAGCCACTCATTCTTTCATATCTGAGAATTGTGTAAAACATTTAAAGCTTCCTACAACCTCTCTGCCCTATCAAATGATTGTCACAACTGCCGCCAATAAGCCTATTTGCTCTACTCGCATATGTCTAGAATGTCCTCTTAACATCGATGGGAAAGCTTATCAGGTAGATCTGATATGTTTACCTTTGATTGATCTAGACATTGTTCTAGGGATGAATTGGCTTGCTGCCAATCATATTCTGATTGACTGTCATAATAGATCCATCTCTCACGGGTCTGCTACATCTGAATATGATCAAGTCACAGATTCTTGCCTTGTTAACTCAGAAAAGGTAAGTTCAAAAGAAATCCAACTGTACATGATCCTTACTGAAACTGAAAGTAAGGCCACTCCTCAACTTGGACAAATTCCTGTTGTTCAAGAATTTCCAGAAGTATTCCCTGAGGATATAAGTGAGTTACCTCCAGAGCGAGAAGTCGAATTCAGTATTGATATTATACCGGGCGTGGGACCAATTTCTATTGCTCCTTACCGGATGTCACCCAAGGAACTCAGCGAACTTAAAGAGCAATTAGAAGAACTTCTGGAGAAAGGTATGATTAGACCCAGTGTCTCACCTTGGGGAGCACCAGTTCTTCTAGTCAAAAAGAAGGATGGCAGTATGCGATTATGTGTTGACTATCGTCAGTTAAATAAAGCTACGATTAAGAATCGATACCCTCTCCCAAGAATTGATGATTTGATGGACCAACTACGAGGAGCCACTATCTTCTCGAAGATTGATCTGCGATCAGGCTATCATCAAATCAGGGTAAAGAAAGACGATGTACCCAAAACGGCATTCAGAACACGATATGGGCACTATGAGTACCTTGTTATGCCCTTTGGAGTTACAAACGCACCTGCAGTCTTTATGGGATACATGAACCGAATCTTCCATGAGTACTTGGACAAATTTGTGGTCGTATTCATTGACGATATTCTCGTTTACTCCAAGAGCCATGAGGAACACGAGGAGCATCTTCGAATTGTTCTGAACACTTTGCGTGCAAGACAATTGTACGCTAAGTTTTCAAAATGTGAATTCTGGTTGACGGAAGTGAAATTCTTAGGACATGTCATTTCTAAGGAAGGAATTGCTGTGGACCCTACAAAGGTAGAAGCTGTACTAAGTTGGGAACGACCTAAGAATATGACAGAAATCCGCAGTTTCCTTGGACTGGCTGGATATTATCGTCGATTCATCGAGAATTTCTCTCAAATTGCAGCACCTTTAACTAAGCTGACTCGTAAAGATCAACCATTCGAATGGACTGATAAGTGTGAAAGCAGTTTTACGGAGTTACGCCAACGACTCACTAGCGCACCTGTATTGATTTTGCCAGATCCTGCCAAGTCATATGAAGTGTACTGTGATGCGTCAAAACAAGGACTAGGATGTGTCCTAATGCAAGAAAGGAAAGTTGTTGCCTATGCTTCAAGACAGCTGAGAGCGCATGAAGTTAATTATCCCACACATGATTTGGAATTAGCTGCTGTTGTGTTTGCCTTGAAAATCTGGAGACACTACTTGTATGGTACATACTTCGAAGTCTTCAGTGATCATAAGAGCTTGAAGTATCTATTCGATCAGAAGGAGTTGAACATGCGACAACGTAGGTGGATGGAGTTTATCAAAGATTACGATTTTGAACTCCGATACCATCCTGGGAAAGCTAATGTTGTGGCTGATGCACTCAGTAGAAAGGCTTTACGTCTCTCATACATGATGGCGAAGGAGTTAGAATTGATTGAACAGTTTCGCGATTTGAACCTAGCAGTAATACCAAAAAGGGGAAGCCTTATGGTTGGAATGCTAAGGATTTCCAATGAATTCTTGGAACAAATCAAAGAAGCTCAAGCCAATGACCAGGAATTACAAGATCTAGCAGAAAAGACAAAAGAAGGAGTCTCAGAGTTTACCAAAGATGAATATGGAGTGATCAAGTATCAACAGAGGTTCTGTATTCCAGTCAACGCAGATCTTAAGAGATCTATCCTGGATGAAGCACACAAGAGTAAGTACAGTATCCACCCAGGATCAACCAAGATGTACCAGGACTTGAAGAAATTATTCTGGTGGCAAGGAATGAAAAGGGATATCGCTGAATACGTAACAGCTTGCCTGATGTGTCAGAAGGTAAAGGCGGAACAACAATGGCCAAGTGGGACCCTTCGTCCTCTGGATATTCCAGAATGGAAATGGGATGAGATTGCTATGGACTTCGTGCGTGGATTTCCCAGAACATCAGCTGGATGTGATGCTATTTGGGTAATCGTGGATCGATTAACAAAGACCGCTCACTTCATTCCTGTCAATATGAAGTATTCCCTAGAAAAACTCACCCAGATCTATATCAAGGAGATTGTACGATTACATGGAACTCCCACTGCAATTGTATCCGACCGAGATCCTCGTTTCACATCGCAGTTTTGGAAGAGTCTGCAACAAGCTCTAGGAACTCATCTGAAGTAAAGTTCCGCATACCACCCACAGACAGATGGACAATCAGAAAGAACAATCAAGACTCTTGAAGATTTGTTACGTCTTTGTGTATTGGAACATGGTGGAAGTTGGCAAGAATATCTCCCACTTATTGAATTCACTTACAACAACAGTTATCATGCAAGCATTGGAATGGCCCCATATGAAGCTTTGTATGGAAGAAAGTGCCGTACACCTTTATGTTGGTATGAAACTGGTGAGAAAACAATAATTGGACCGGAGATTATGCAGAAGACAACAAAACAAGTTCAGAGGATTCAAATGGCAATGAAGGCTTCGCAAGATAGACAAAAGAGTTACTATGACAAGCGACGGAAGCCATTAGAATTTGAAGAAGGTGACCATGTATTTCTCAAAGTTACCCCTACCACTGGAGTAGGAAGAGCTTTGAAGGCCAAAAAGTTAAGCCCCAGATACGTAGGACCCTATCAGATTTTGCAAAAGATAGGAACTCATGCGTACCGCATTGCTCTGCCACCCGAGCTGACAAACCTTCACAATGTCTTTTATGTCTCTCAACTCCGCAAATATGTACCAAGCCCTGATCATGTACTAAGTCCCGATCAATTTGTTCTGAAAGAAAACCTTACTTTCGAAGAATCGCCAGTGAGGATTGCTGACCGACGACTCAAACAGCTAAGAGACAAGGAAATCCCTTTGGTCAAGGTAGTTTGGAGTCAGACAGATGATGGGGATGCTACTTGGGAAATTGAGGAGAAAATGAGAGAATTGTACCCTCAATTGTTTTAACTTTAAATTTCGGGACGAAATTTCTAAAAGGAGGGGAGAATGTAACATCCCTGTTTTTAGAAACAATTTCACTCTTGTAATTTTTGAATTATGGAAGGATTGAAAGAAGATAAGTCAATATATATACCCTGTTGATGGTCTGTGGTATCTCATAAGTATTATTTTGCGCATAACAATGTAAATTATAAGGATCATTAGCGAAATTAGGCAAAAACCGAGTGAAAAGGGCTCTGTTCCGAGTGACAGAGAAGATTTCCGAGTGAAAGATTAGAAATTCCGAGTGGAGGATGGAATTCCGAGTCAAAACACCCTGGAATGACTTGTTCCGAGCCAAACCTGGCCAAGTACTTCTGTTCCGAAGAAAACTGCTCTGATTGAAGTATTCCGAACGATTCTTATGTAATTACTTAAAGATCCGAGTGGAAATGGAAGAAGGAACCATTCCGAGAGAAATATAGAGAGGCTGAACCACTACCGAGTGAGAAAGCAAGTATTGAGTCAGTTTTGGAAGAATTCCGAGCCATGAAGGGAGGATTCGTTCAAGCGAATCGGATTTCGCTCAAGAGATCCGATGTCATTAACCATCCGATGTCTTCTATGTCACATCAGATGGCTGAAGTAAGAAAAGATTTGCTTACTTACACCACACCGAATGAGCATATGTACACACCGGATGGCTACTAAATCCGTCCTTACATTAGGAGTTCACACCGGCTAGAGGAAGTTGTTCTTAAACCGATGTGCACACCAAACAATTCTAAGATGGCATTCACCAAAACCGATCTCTTTGTAGCCTCACAACACCGCCCACTTTCCACAGACGGAGTCCTTAACTCCTTCACACATACCGTCCTCTATTTCTTACTTCACACTCAACACTGCCTTCTTTTATGGACGTTGTCCCTCAAATCACTACACACCGCCCATCACTACACTCCGCCTCACATTGCACTCCGCCCTAACATTTCACTCCGCCCTCATGCTACACTCCGCCCTCATAATTTAATACCGCCCTAACACTCTATACCGCCTCACATTCCACATCGCCCTAACACTCTATACCGCCTCATATTCCACACCGCCCTAACACTCTATACCGCCTCACATTCCACACCGCCCTAACACTCTATACCGCCTCACATTCCACACCGCCTTAACACTCTATACCGCCTCACAACTTCACTCCGCCCTCACTTCACTCCGCCTTCACTTCGACACCGTCTTCTTCACTCTATGCCACCCTCATAATTCAATACCGCCCTCACATGTGATACCGGCCTCTTTGCCAACACTGAATTCCACTTTAGATAGTGGTCAACCCACTTAATCATATAAAGCCAAGAATGATTGGCACAACGAACCAATCAGAGGAGAAAGTTGCCTCTATTATGATAACTTTATATATTTTATCCCAATCTAATGCAAAGCTGACTGTAAAAGGAGTCAAAAGGCTCCATTATCCCACCTAATTCTCCAACCGATGTCTCCCACCTGTCTCCCCACTCATTTCCTCTCTATTTAAACGAGCTGAAGGTCCTCATACCTCACACCACACACACGAACCAAACACTTCATCACTCTTCTTCCCAGCAAGCTCTTTTCCTCTCCTCTCCCCTCTGTTTCACTAGGATTCCAGGCAGGACAGTAAAGGAAGTCTCTTTCTTCTCCTCCAGGAGCTTCATTCGAGGTAAGGGGGTATATTCTTGGGTGCCTTGTGGGAAAACCGAGTGAGGATAGGTCCAGTATGTATGAAATGCTTGAAATTATTGTATGTATATGCATGTATATATATATATATCTGTTACCGAGTGAATTGTGATATGACATGTATTGATTGCACTGAAATTACTAAGAAAGCATGGGTACCGTGTGGATTCCAGTGAAATAAATATGATAACATGTTATTCTACTCGGTTTTTATGATAATTCGACTGGTTTTGCTTATTTATACTCGGATTTGCATATATATATATATACTCTGATTTACTTACTTATACTCAGATATTAGCCTTTCATTTGATTTCACCCGGACAACATAGTATTTCACTCGGTAAACACTATATTTTCTCTCGGACAGCAACTCCCAAGTTATATCTCACTCGGATTTTGACTTAATACCACTCAGAAAATATATTTACCTTTACTCAGAACCCCTTATTAGTAAATGCACTCAGAAACATCATTATTTAACTCGGACAGTAGCTTTCTATTCATTTCACTCGGCCAAAACAATTATTTCACTCAGCAAATTGTTATTTTTCACTAAAGATAGTCCTTTCACTTGATGCAACTCGGTTTATAAAGACAACTCACCAGAAGACCCTTCCAAACCTGATTCCACTCGGAATCAGGATTATCTTACTCGGTTTTCACATTATCCGCATGATTCTTATTCAGACAGAGCCCTTTTAATTAATATAACTCGGTAAACTCATAATTCCACTCGGAAAATACCTTATTTGACTCAGAAATCATTTTATTCTCACTCAGGAGAACCCATTCAGTGATTTTACTTGGTTAATGATTCATTTCACTCAGCAAAGATGTTATTTTACTCGGAAAACTCAATTTTTCACTCAGTATTAAACCTTTCTTTTGGAAATCAATATTTCTACTCGGATTTAACTCATTTCTACTCGGATTTAAGTTATTTCAGTCGGAAAACAGTTTTTCCAGTGTCATTTCACTCGGATTTTGAACCAGATCGCTTGGAGAACCCCTCTCTGTATGATTCCACTCGGAATCATACATATTTCACTCGGATTTACCTATGTTTCACTCGGAAAACTCTATTTTAGTGTTTTTCACTTGAAATCTCAATTGGAAACCTATTTTTTAATACTTATTTAAGTTATTGGTAAGCTATAAATGATATTCTTATTCCTTATTATCATTATTTCTTGTCAAACTTAATATTGTTATCCTTATTATTATTTTTTATCATCATTATACTTTGTTAAACATCTAAATTATGTATAAATACATAAAGTATACATTATTTTACTCTTTATGAAAGAATATGTATATAATAGATATATTTCTAAAATAATAAACGAATATCTTACGAGGTTTAAAAGATTGAGGAAATTCAAAGAACTTGAGAATGTTATGATGAAACTGGAAACACATAAGATACCCAGTAATCAATTGATAAGATAAATGCATTCCGCATCATGAAAATATTTTTGAAGAAGAAAAACCTCTAGAGCATACACTTGGTACAGTGGAGGACACTCACGTTCGATCTCCATGAAGAATCTTGGGAGTACAACTGGAACGGCAACCCAATGGCATCAGAGTCGCGCCTGATAGCCGGGTGAGACGATGCAATTCTAGTGTACTTTGACTAAATGACGGAGTGTAACTATGATCGTAGGGATCCAAGTTCCAAAAATATTTAAATTAATAATGAGAACCAATGAGTTCATTTTGTACCACATGGAACTTGGGCGGACCCTGATCGCTCTAGATGATTGGAATGGTGATATTCCAAAGAATGAGAAGAAGATGAAACGATTTATCGGGCCCACATGCATCATGAGACTTAATCAAAGATAAATCATAATAAATCCGCACTCATGCACTCATTTGTTATAATTGTGAATATATTATATATATGATTTATTTCATGATTGTTATAATTGTGAACATGACGATTATGTGATGATAACATGCTTGATTGTTACAAACATGCTAAATGTATGATCTATGTGACATTGTATGTTAACTGGATTACGTTCGCACCGGAGGAACCAATCAAGGTCTTGGGTTATACTCACCCTTACTGTTGAACATTTTTCAGAGGAATTAGAAACTCAAGAACCCGAGTGTGAAGATTAGCAATACGCTGAACCTGTTGAGAATAATCATTAAGAATAGAATATTTATCAGACACCGGATGACTGTATAATATTAAAGGGTGCCTGCGTGCCCCATTCTGTTAAGAGTATAATTTTTACAGTTTGTGAATGACTATGTGATATATACAATATTACTTCCGCTGATTTGCCACGTATTTATTTAAAAAAAAATATATATTCACTTTTTCTGAAAACTGTTAACACTCTCAGTTAAATAGGATGAACCTACAGCAGGATTTATCTTATCTAACCGAGGGTGTTACAAAGGTGGTATCAGAGTATAGTCGATTCATTAAGCTTGTGGAGTGGACCATTAGGTTTCCACATACTCTGATAGAAATATTGAACAGTCCATAAGACTCCTTAGACTAAAATCCTATGTGGAATGCTCCACATAACACATACCCTAAATCTATTTGTTGATATTCTTTCAGCAAATTCCTAATGGCACGCCAGAATAACAATCACGTGATGGAGAATCTTCTTACCAGAATTGTGGAGGTAATAGAAAGACAAGAGTTACCTCATGCTTCTGCCAGGCAAGGATTAGCTGATTTTCAAAGGAACAATCCTACGCAGTTCAAAGGAGGCTTCAATCCTGAAGGAGCACAACTATGGATTGAACACCTTGAAAAGATTTTTGTCGCTATACGATGTTCCGATGAGGATTGTGTAACCTTTGCGGTCTTCATGCTGGTTGGAGAAGCAGAACATTGGTGGACTCATGCTAGAATCAGACTAGCTACTGATGGGCATATCATTACTTGGGGACGATTTAAGACGGAATTCCTCGCTAAATATTTTCCCGAAGATATAAGGAGGCAAAAAGAGCAAGAATTCTTCAATCTGAAACAAGGCAATATGACTGTTGGGGAGTACGCTGCTAAGTTTGATGAACTGGCAAAATGTTGTCCTTACTACACTCACATGGGAGAAGCATCAAGATGTGCAAAGTTCGAGGCAGGACTACGACATGAGATTCGTCAAGTCATATGTTGTCAACAAATTATACAATTCACCACTTTGGTTGACAGATGCCGTATATTTGAGAACACTTCTAATCTTCGACGACCTGGAGCGTCTAATCATGGGCCAGAGCGACGTATGCCAGATCGACACCAAAAAAGGGATTTTCGAGGAGATCGACCATATTTTCGATCTTTCAACTCAGTCAACCGAATTCCTCCTAAAGGTCAGGAGAACCAAAGAAGTAGAAACTGCACAATTTGTGGACGGATCGGACATCGTGATGATGACTGTTGGTACAAGAATAAAAATAACCAACAACAAGTACCCCAAAGACAGGCAGTACGACCAACAGGTCAAGGAAGTGGGGGATCTACTGCAAATGTTTCTACCAACAATGCCCCTAGAATGCAAAATGTTTCCCGCAACAACAACTTCAGACAGAACAATAATCCTGGAAGGCCCGGAAACAACTCAACCGGAAGGCCAGGGGGAAATGCCAGAGTTTTTACCATGAATGGTGCAGAAGCATCACAAGAGAACGATCTTGTACAAGGTACATGCTTTATAGGAAGTACTCTATTAAATGTATTATATGATTCTGGAGCCACTCATTCTTTCATATCTGAGAATTGTGTAAAACATTTAAAGCTTCCTACAACCTCTCTGCCCTATCAAATGATTGTCACAACTGCCGCCAATAAGCCTATTTGCTCTACTCGCATATGTCTAGAATGTCCTCTTAACATCGATGGGAAAGCTTATCAGGTAGATCTGATATGTTTACCTTTGATTGATCTAGACATTGTTCTAGGGATGAATTGGCTTGCTGCCAATCATATTCTGATTGACTGTCATAATAGATCCATCTCTCACGGGTCTGCTACATCTGAATATGATCAAGTCACAGATTCTTGCCTTGTTAACTCAGAAAAGGTAAGTTCAAAAGAAATCCAACTGTACATGATCCTTACTGAAACTGAAAGTAAGGCCACTCCTCAACTTGGACAAATTCCTGTTGTTCAAGAATTTCCAGAAGTATTCCCTGAGGATATAAGTGAGTTACCTCCAGAGCGAGAAGTCGAATTCAGTATTGATATTATACCGGGCGTGGGACCAATTTCTATTGCTCCTTACCGGATGTCACCCAAGGAACTCAGCGAACTTAAAGAGCAATTAGAAGAACTTCTGGAGAAAGGTATGATTAGACCCAGTGTCTCACCTTGGGGAGCACCAGTTCTTCTAGTCAAAAAGAAGGATGGCAGTATGCGATTATGTGTTGACTATCGTCAGTTAAATAAAGCTACGATTAAGAATCGATACCCTCTCCCAAGAATTGATGATTTGATGGACCAACTACGAGGAGCCACTATCTTCTCGAAGATTGATCTGCGATCAGGCTATCATCAAATCAGGGTAAAGAAAGACGATGTACCCAAAACGGCATTCAGAACACGATATGGGCACTATGAGTACCTTGTTATGCCCTTTGGAGTTACAAACGCACCTGCAGTCTTTATGGGATACATGAACCGAATCTTCCATGAGTACTTGGACAAATTTGTGGTCGTATTCATTGACGATATTCTCGTTTACTCCAAGAGCCATGAGGAACACGAGGAGCATCTTTGAATTGTTCTGAACACTTTGCGTGCAAGACAATTGTACGCTAAGTTTTCAAAATGTGAATTCTGGTTGACGGAAGTGAAATTCTTAGGACATGTCATTTCTAAGGAAGGAATTGCTGTGGACCCTACAAAGGTAGAAGCTGTACTAAGTTGGGAACGACCTAAGAATATGACAGAAATCCGCAGTTTCCTTGGACTGGCTGGATATTATCGTCGATTCATCGAGAATTTCTCTCAAATTGCAGCACCTTTAACTAAGCTGACTCGTAAAGATCAACCATTCGAATGGACTGATAAGTGTGAAAGCAGTTTTACGGAGTTACGCCAACGACTCACTAGCGCACCTGTATTGATTTTGCCAGATCCTGCCAAGTCATATGAAGTGTACTGTGATGCGTCAAAACAAGGACTAGGATGTGTCCTAATGCAAGAAAGGAAAGTTGTTGCCTATGCTTCAAGACAGCTGAGAGCGCATGAAGTTAATTATCCCACACATGATTTGGAATTAGCTGCTGTTGTGTTTGCCTTGAAAATCTGGAGACACTACTTGTATGGTACATACTTCGAAGTCTTCAGTGATCATAAGAGCTTGAAGTATCTATTCGATCAGAAGGAGTTGAACATGCGACAACGTAGGTGGATGGAGTTTATCAAAGATTACGATTTTGAACTCCGATACCATCCTGGGAAAGCTAATGTTGTGGCTGATGCACTCAGTAGAAAGGCTTTACGTCTCTCATACATGATGGCGAAGGAGTTAGAATTGATTGAACAGTTTCGCGATTTGAACCTAGCAGTAATACCAAAAAGGGGAAGCCTTATGGTTGGAATGCTAAGGATTTCCAATGAATTCTTGGAACAAATCAAAGAAGCTCAAGCCAATGACCAGGAATTACAAGATCTAGCAGAAAAGACAAAAGAAGGAGTCTCAGAGTTTACCAAAGATGAATATGGAGTGATCAAGTATCAACAGAGGTTCTGTATTCCAGTCAACGCAGATCTTAAGAGATCTATCCTGGATGAAGCACACAAGAGTAAGTACAGTATCCACCCAGGATCAACCAAGATGTACCAGGACTTGAAGAAATTATTCTGGTGGCAAGGAATGAAAAGGGATATCGCTGAATACGTAACAGCTTGCCTGATGTGTCAGAAGGTAAAGGCGGAACAACAATGGCCAAGTGGGACCCTTCGTCCTCTGGATATTCCAGAATGGAAATGGGATGAGATTGCTATGGACTTCGTGCGTGGATTTCCCAGAACATCAGCTGGATGTGATGCTATTTGGGTAATCGTGGATCGATTAACAAAGACCGCTCACTTCATTCCTGTCAATATGAAGTATTCCCTAGAAAAACTCACCCAGATCTATATCAAGGAGATTGTACGATTACATGGAACTCCCACTGCAATTGTATCCGACCGAGATCCTCGTTTCACATCGCAGTTTTGGAAGAGTCTGCAACAAGCTCTAGGAACTCATCTGAAGTAAAGTTCCGCATACCACCCACAGACAGATGGACAATCAGAAAGAACAATCAAGACTCTTGAAGATTTGTTACGTCTTTGTGTATTGGAACATGGTGGAAGTTGGCAAGAATATCTCCCACTTATTGAATTCACTTACAACAACAGTTATCATGCAAGCATTGGAATGGCCCCATATGAAGCTTTGTATGGAAGAAAGTGCCGTACACCTTTATGTTGGTATGAAACTGGTGAGAAAACAATAATTGGACCGGAGATTATGCAGAAGACAACAAAACAAGTTCAGAGGATTCAAATGGCAATGAAGGCTTCGCAAGATAGACAAAAGAGTTACTATGACAAGCGACGGAAGCCATTAGAATTTGAAGAAGGTGACCATGTATTTCTCAAAGTTACCCCTACCACTGGAGTAGGAAGAGCTTTGAAGGCCAAAAAGTTAAGCCCCAGATACGTAGGACCCTATCAGATTTTGCAAAAGATAGGAACTCATGCGTACCGCATTGCTCTGCCACCCGAGCTGACAAACCTTCACAATGTCTTTTATGTCTCTCAACTCCGCAAATATGTACCAAGCCCTGATCATGTACTAAGTCCCGATCAATTTGTTCTGAAAGAAAACCTTACTTTCGAAGAATCGCCAGTGAGGATTGCTGACCGACGACTCAAACAGCTAAGAGACAAGGAAATCCCTTTGGTCAAGGTAGTTTGGAGTCAGACAGATGATGGGGATGCTACTTGGGAAATTGAGGAGAAAATGAGAGAATTGTACCCTCAATTGTTTTAACTTTAAATTTCGGGACGAAATTTCTAAAAGGAGGGGAGAATGTAACATCCCTGTTTTTAGAAACAATTTCACTCTTGTAATTTTTGAATTATGGAAGGATTGAAAGAAGATAAGTCAATATATATACCCTGTTGATGGTCTGTGGTATCTCATAAGTATTATTTTGCGCATAACAATGTAAATTATAAGGATCATTAGCGAAATTAGGCAAAAACCGAGTGAAAAGGGCTCTGTTCCGAGTGACAGAGAAGATTTCCGAGTGAAAGATTAGAAATTCCGAGTGGAGGATGGAATTCCGAGTCAAAACACCCTGGAATGACTTGTTCCGAGCCAAACCTGGCCAAGTACTTCTGTTCCGAAGAAAACTGCTCTGATTGAAGTATTCCGAACGATTCTTATGTAATTACTTAAAGATCCGAGTGGAAATGGAAGAAGGAACCATTCCGAGAGAAATATAGAGAGGCTGAACCACTACCGAGTGAGAAAGCAAGTATTGAGTCAGTTTTGGAAGAATTCCGAGCCATGAAGGGAGGATTCGTTCAAGCGAATCGGATTTCGCTCAAGAGATCCGATGTCATTAACCATCCGATGTCTTCTATGTCACATCGGATGGCTGAAGTAAGAAAAGATTTGCTTACTTACACCACACCGAATGAGCATATGTACACACCGGATGGCTACTAAATCCGTCCTTACATTAGGAGTTCACACCGGCTAGAGGAAGTTGTTCTTAAACCGATGTGCACACCAAACAATTCTAAGATGGCATTCACCAAAACCGATCTCTTTGTAGCCTCACAACACCGCCCACTTTCCACAGACGGAGTCCTTAACTCCTTCACACATACCGTCCTCTATTTCTTACTTCACACTCAACACTGCCTTCTTTTATGGACGTTGTCCCTCAAATCACTACACACCGCCCATCACTACACTCCGCCTCACATTGCACTCCGCCCTAACATTTCACTCCGCCCTCATGCTACACTCCGCCCTCATAATTTAATACCGCCCTAACACTCTATACCGCCTCACATTCCACATCGCCCTAACACTCTATACCGCCTCATATTCCACACCGCCCTAACACTCTATACCGCCTCACATTCCACACCGCCCTAACACTCTATACCGCCTCACATTCCACACCGCCTTAACACTCTATACCGCCTCACAACTTCACTCCGCCCTCACTTCACTCCGCCTTCACTTCGACACCGTCTTCTTCACTCCATGCCACCCTCATAATTCAATACCGCCCTCACATGTGATACCGGCCTCTTTGCCAACACTGAATTCCACTTTAGATAGTGGTCAACCCACTTAATCATATAAAGCCAAGAATGATTGGCACAACGAACCAATCAGAGGAGAAAGTTGCCTCTATTATGATAACTTTATATATTTTATCCCAATCTAATGCAAAGCTGACTGTAAAAGGAGTCAAAAGGCTCCATTATCCCACCTAATTCTCCAACCGATGTCTCCCACCTGTCTCCCCACTCATTTCCTCTCTATTTAAACGAGCTGAAGGTCCTCAAAACTCACACCACACACACGAACCAAACACTTCATCACTCTTCTTCCCAGCAAGCTCTTTTCCTCTCCTCTCCCCTCTGTTTCACTAGGATTCCAGGCAGGACAGTAAAGGAAGTCTCTTTCTTCTCCTCCAGGAGCTTCATTCGAGGTAAGGGGGTATATTCTTGGGTGCCTTGTGGGAAAACCGAGTGAGGATAGGTCCAGTATGTATGAAATGCTTGAAATTATTGTATGTATATGCATGTATATATATATATATCTGTTACCGAGTGAATTGTGATATGACATGTATTGATTGCACTGAAATTACTAAGAAAGCATGGGTACCGTGTGGATTCCAGTGAAATAAATATGATAACATGTTATTCTACTCGGTTTTTATGATAATTCGACTGGTTTTGCTTATTTATACTCGGATTTGCATATATATATATATACTCTGATTTACTTACTTATACTCAGATATTAGCCTTTCATTTGATTTCACCCGGACAACATAGTATTTCACTCGGTAAACACTATATTTTCTCTCGGACAGCAACTCCCAAGTTATATCTCACTCGGATTTTGACTTAATACCACTCAGAAAATATATTTACCTTTACTCAGAACCCCTTATTAGTAAATGCACTCAGAAACATCATTATTTAACTCGGACAGTAGCTTTCTATTCATTTCACTCGGCCAAAACAATTATTTCACTCAGCAAATTGTTATTTTTCACTAAAGATAGTCCTTTCACTTGATGCAACTCGGTTTATAAAGACAACTCACCAGAAGACCCTTCCAAACCTGATTCCACTCGGAATCAGGATTATCTTACTCGGTTTTCACATTATCCGCATGATTCTTATTCAGACAGAGCCCTTTTAATTAATATAACTCGGTAAACTCATAATTCCACTCGGAAAATACCTTATTTGACTCAGAAATCATTTTATTCTCACTCAGGAGAACCCATTCAGTGATTTTACTTGGTTAATGATTCATTTCACTCAGCAAAGATGTTATTTTACTCGGAAAACTCAATTTTTCACTCAGTATTAAACCTTTCTTTTGGAAATCAATATTTCTACTCGGATTTAACTCATTTCTACTCGGATTTAAGTTATTTCAGTCGGAAAACAGTTTTTCCAGTGTCATTTCACTCGGATTTTGAACCAGATCGCTTGGAGAACCCCTCTCTGTATGATTCCACTCGGAATCATACATATTTCACTCGGATTTACCTATGTTTCACTCGGAAAACTCTATTTTAGTGTTTTTCACTTGAAATCTCAATTGGAAACCTATTTTTTAATACTTATTTAAGTTATTGGTAAGCTATAAATGATATTCTTATTCCTTATTATCATTATTTCTTGTCAAACTTAATATTGTTATCCTTATTATTATTTTTTATCATCATTATACTTTGTTAAACATCTAAATTATGTATAAATACATAAAGTATACATTATTTTACTCTTTATGAAAGAATATGTATATAATAGATATATTTCTAAAATAATAAACGAATATCTTACGAGGTTTAAAAGATTGAGGAAATTCAAAGAACTTGAGAATGTTATGATGAAACTGGAAACACATAAGATACCCAGTAATCAATTGATAAGATAAATGCATTCCGCATCATGAAAATATTTTTGAAGAAGAAAAACCTCTAGAGCATACACTTGGTACAGTGGAGGACACTCACGTTCGATCTCCATGAAGAATCTTGGGAGTACAACTGGAACGGCAACCCAATGGCATCAGAGTCGCGCCTGATAGCCGGGTGAGACGATGCAATTCTAGTGTACTTTGACTAAATGACGGAGTGTAACTATGATCGTAGGGATCCAAGTTCCAAAAATATTTAAATTAATAATGAGAACCAATGAGTTCATTTTGTACCACATGGAACTTGGGCGGACCCTGATCGCTCTAGATGATTGGAATGGTGATATTCCAAAGAATGAGAAGAAGATGAAACGATTTATCGGGCCCACATGCATCATGAGACTTAATCAAAGATAAATCATAATAAATCCGCACTCATGCACTCATTTGTTATAATTGTGAATATATTATATATATGATTTATTTCATGATTGTTATAATTGTGAACATGACGATTATGTGATGATAACATGCTTGATTGTTACAAACATGCTAAATGTATGATCTATGTGACATTGTATGTTAACTGGATTACGTTCGCACCGGAGGAACCAATCAAGGTCTTGGGTTATACTCACCCTTACTGTTGAACATTTTTCAGAGGAATTAGAAACTCAAGAACCCGAGTGTGAAGATTAGCAATACGCTGAACCTGTTCAGAATAATCATTAAGAATAGAATATTTATCAGACACCGGATGACTGTATAATATTAAAGGGTGCCTGCGTGCCCCATTCTGTTAAGAGTACAATTTTTACAGTTTGTGAATGACTATGTGATATATACAATATTACTTCCGCTGATTTGCCACGTATTTATTTTAAAAAAAAAAATATATTCACTTTTTCTGAAAACTGTTAACACTCTCAGTTAAATAGGATGAACCTACAGCAGGATTTATCTTATCTAACCGAGGGTGTTACAGGGAGCAGACCCAGGCTTCTTCTTCTTGGTAGGAGTAGACATTTTCTTCTTAGGAGGAGCCAGAGTAATACCTTGGGGCTGATCCGTGAGAGGAGAGAAAGTAGGCAATTTGCTGACCATAAAGGAAAGAGTGACCAAATCATTTACAGTGCCAATTTGTACATTTTTTAGTGTAAACACCTTTATGAGAATCGCAGGATATGGAATCTTATTCTACTTCTTGCCAATAGAAGAGATTAGATAAGTCATAATCATGTTGGGCGAACTAACCTTTTCTCCTGTAAGAATATGATACATGCAAAACCTGTCTAACTTGCTCATTGTATCTTTTGCACCCTTCTTAAGGCAAAAGACTTGTTTCATTACAAGATGCAACATCTTGACCTTTGAAAGAAAAGACCCAGAGACTGGCTTGGCAGGGTGCTTAGCTCCATATAACATTTCGTTGACACAACATTATACTCAAAATCTTCAGCAAAGACTTCACCGTCATTAGGACAACTGGTGACAGTTACGATAACATCCTCAAAAATCTCAATATTTTCCTATGAATCTTCCTTAGGACAATAAACTTAGACTTGTCTACAGAGACCTTCCTTTAGAAATTGAGAACCAGAGATGGTGAGTAGGGTGTTTGGTCAAGACAGAACTTCGTCCAACCAATTCCATTAAGCTCAGCAGAAATATCACGGCCATCTAGTTTGTGTTGCCTTAGGTTGAATACTAAAGACTCAACAATGTCAGATACTTTGAATGCCATTTCTCAGTTGGATAGGGAAGAAGAAAGGTTTGTAGAAAACGAACGGTGAAAGAAGTTTTTCAAAAGAAAGTTTGAAGAGGTAAGAAAAAGGTTTTGTGAAAAGGGTGAGAAAGAAATATAAGTGAAGAGACGCAAATATATAAGATGAAAATTGACCACTAAAGTAGAGAGAGAAAACACATTCAAAAAATGGTTATACAAAAAGATGATAACTGCTACCACATTGTAAAAACTGAAAAGAGAATAATTTTTAAAAAGGAAGTCTCTCAAAAAAATTTAAAAGTCAAGTGTGAAGTCAAACAAGACAAACTATAACAGACTTTTCATGCAACAGACTTATTAAGCAATTATTTTTAGATTTAGATTTTGCTTAATAAAAGTGAACCTAGCCTCTGCCAGAGGCTTAGTGAAGATGTCTGCTCACTAATGGTCTGTGTCCATAAATTTCAAGTCTAGAGTTCCTTTTTGTATGTAGTCACAAATGAAGTGATATTTTACTTCAATGTGTTTTGCTTTGGAGTGTTGAATGGGATTCTTGGACAGGTTTATTATATTTGTATTATCACAGAATACTGGAATTTCTCTTTCTTTGATTGAATATTCTTCAAGTTGGTATTTGATCTAAAGAAGTTGAGAGCAACATCCAACTGCAGACATGTATTCTACTTTAGCTGTTGAAAGGGAAATGGAGTTTTGCTTTTTGCTACTCCAAGAAATTAGACTTTTTCCCAAGAAGTGACATCCACCACTTATGCTTTTTTGATCAACTCGATCTCTTGCATCACAAAATCCAGAGAGAAAGAAAGAGTCTATTTGTTTATAAAACAACCCAAGGTTAGTGGTTCCAACAAGATACCTCAGAATCTTTTTCATAACAGACAAATGCGATTCCTTGGGATCTAATTGATATCTTACATACATGCAAACACTAAACATTATGTCAGGTCTGTTAGATGTAAGATACAGAAGTGAACCAATTATTCCTCTATAAAAGATCTGGTCCACTGATGTACCAGACTCATCTTTATTTATAATGCAATTTGGGTGCATAAGAGTACTCATAGCCTTAGCATCAACCATTTTAAATTTCTTAAGTAACTCCTTTGTGTGCTTCTGTTGATGGATGAAAATTCCATCACTAGTCTGTTGAATTTGCAAGGCTATGAGTTTTCCCATCATGCCCATTTAAATTCTGCTCGCATCATTTTGGAAAAATCTTTACACAGACTATCATCAGTAGCACCAAAAATAATATCATCCATGTAAATCTGTATAATACTAAAGTGTTTCTTAGAACTTTTTCTAAAGAGGGTTGTGTCAACTTGTCCTTCAGTAAAGCCTTTTGAAATAAGAAAGGAACTGAGTCTGTCGTACCAAGCTCTGGGAGCCTGTTTTAGATCATACAGTGTTTTACTTAATTTGAAAACATGGTTAGGAAGAGTCACATCTTCAAAACCAGGAGGTTGTTTTACATAAACTTCTTCAATAAAACTATTCAGAAAAGTACTCTTTACATCCATCTGATATAATGTAATTTTTTTAAAAGCTGTAAATGCAAGAAGTATTTTGATAGCCTTAAGTCCGGCTATAGGAGCAAAGGTTTTAGTGAAATCTATACATTCTTGCTGATTGTAGCCTTGAGCTACCAGTCTGGCTTTGTTCCTGATGACCTTCCCATCTTCATCTATCTTGTTTCTAGATACCTACTTAGTTCCAATGATACTTTTATCTTTGGTCTTAGGAACAAGTGTCCATACTTTGTTTCTCTCAAACTGATTTAACTCTTCTTGCATAGCAATGATCCAATGAATGTCTTTTAGAGCTTCCATAACATTCTTTGGTTTTAATTCTGAGATAAGAGTGCTTGATGACTGATTGTGAAGGCTAGATCTAGTTTTCACTCCAGTTGCCTGATCTCCAATTATAAGGTCTAAAGGATGATAGACTTTGAATTTCCAATCCCTTGGCCTTTCTGGTTCAGAGAGTTGATCTTGCTTAGATTTTTCAGAATTCTCTAACTGTGGTTGATCATTTGTTGTTATTTGTTCTGTTGGTTGCTCTATCTCTTGCTAAGTTCCTGCATTATTAGAATCTAGATCTGCCAGTTTCCTATCAGTCTTTTGAAGATCATCAAATCTTACATGCATAGATTCTTCTACAGTTTGAGTTCGAGTGTTAAATACTCTATAAGATTTTGATGTAGTTGAATATCCCACAAATATTCCTTTGTCACATTTTGAATCAAATTTTCCAAGATAATCTTTAGTGTTCAAAATATAACAGGTACATCCGAAAGGATGAAAGTACGAGATGTTGGGTTTTCTACCTTTCCACAATTCATAAGAAGTCTTATTTAGTATTGGTCTGATAAAAACTCTATTTTGAATATAACAAGAAGTACTCACAGCTTGTGCCCAGAAATATTTTGAAAGATTATTTTCACAAAACATTGTTCTGGCTATTTCCTGTAAGGATCTATTTTTCCTTTCCACAACACCATTTTATTGTGGTGTTCTTGGTGAGGAAAAACTATGAGTTAACTCAGACTCATTGTAGAACTTTGTAAAAACTTCATTTTCAAATTCTCTGCCATGATTACTTCTTATTATACCAATACAGTAACTTTTCTCATTTTGAATTTTCTTGTAAAAAATTTTAAATACTTTTATAGACTCATCCTTATGGGCTAGGAAGTATACCCATGTCAATCTTGTTTAGTCATCAATGATGATGAATCCATACTTCTTTCCTACCATACTTTGTACTTGAGAAGGACCAAATAGATCTAACTGCAATAATTTCAAAGATCTGGTTGTAGAAACATTCTTATTTTTAAAAGAAGTTTTGTGTTGTTTCCCACTTTAACATGCCTCACAGGGCAAAGAACTGTTAAAGGAAATTTTTGGTAATCCTTTAACAAGATCCTTTCTATGAAGTTTTGAGATAAGTTTCAAACTTACATGCCTAAGCTTTTTGTACCAGATCCGTCTTTCTCTAGAATTTTAAAACAAACATTTTACATTTTGATCATTCAGTTTATTCAAGTCAACCTTATAAAGGTTGTTATGTCTGTTTGTAATAAAGAGTAGGGTTCCATCATGATTGATAATAGTACACTTATCCTTGTCAAAAGAGACTTTGTACCCACTGTCACAAAATTGTCTAATGCTCAATAAGTTATGTCTCAGACCTTCAATAAGAAATACATTTTCAATAACAGGTGAAGGAAGTTTACCCACTTTACCAGACCCAATGATCCTTCCAGTTTGATTTCCTCCAAAGGTGATAGGTCCACCTTTAAATTGCTCCAGGTCTAGGAACATAGACATTCTTCCTGTCATGTGATGCGAGCATCCACTGTCCAAATACCATTGTAGGGTTTTTGTTCTTGTCTTTAAGTATATCTACAAAAGGAATAATTAATGACTTTGGTACCATATTCTTTTGGGTCTTGCATTGTTAGCAATTCTTTCATTTCTTCTTTTTCTTTTCCTGCATTCATTTATTAAATGGCCATGCTTCTTGTAGTAATTACATTTAATAAACTTCTATTTTTCAGGAATGAATATAGGAGTTGAAAGATGTTTAAAATTTCTTGGTTTGAAATCATCTTTCTTCTCTACATATCCCAGACCTAGACCTTTCTTATTTCCTTGAGATGTTCCTAATAGAGCATCCAAGTTTTCAGTACTGTTTATGAACTTGCCTAAGTCTATGATAAGAGAGTCAACTTGTTTTTCCAACTTAATGATTTCTTTATCTTGAGAGTTGTAGCAAGTCTTAGATTTTTCCAAATCTATTTTCAAAGTAATGTTTTCTCTTCTAAGTTTGCTCAACTCTTCAAGATGCATCTTTTCATTCTATTCCATTTCTTTCAAAGCATCTTTATCAAAGTTCTCCCTTTTCATTTTAGAAATTTGATTTTCAAAACCAGTAATCATGTCAACATGCTTCAGTTTCTATTTTTTCAAATTCTTTAGTAATTTAGAGAAATCATTGTGTTTTAGTTCAGAATAGCTTACTTCCTTAGTGTGAGTCACTGGAGCTGGCTTTAGAGTCTGATTCTTTGTTTTCCATGAGACAGAGTTATGCTAATTCAATTTCTTTATCAGACTCCTCCAAACTAGATAATTCTTTATCATCCCATGTTATCATACCTTTTTGTTTCTTAGGAAACTTCCTCCTTTCTTTTTTGTCATTTTTATCTTTGTTCAGAAGAGGACATTCCAGTTTATGTTACCTAGTTTCCTAAACTTGAAATGATTTTTACCTTTGTAGTCTTTCTTCTGAAACTTTTTTTGTCTGAACTTTTTTTTTCAGCAATCTGTGAAATCTTTTGGTTACAAGGGCCAGTTCTTCATCAGTGTCACCACTTGACTCGTTAGAGTCTGGTTCAGAACTTGAAGATTCCTCTACTTTCAAAGCCTTGCCTTTTCTTGATTAATCAAACTTCAAGGCAATACTTTTAGAAGAGGAAGGTTTGCTGGTTTCCTTATGTTTCAGCTTTAGCTCATGTACCCTGAGAACTCTAAGCAACTCATCTAATGAGAAGGTACTTAGATCCTTAGCCTCCTTTAGAGCAGAGCATTTTGCATCGAACCTCTCTGGTAGACATCCAAGAAGCTTGACATTTATATCTTCAATAGAATGAATGGTTCCAAGACTCTTGAGCCTATTCAGTAGAGTTTGGAATCTTCCAAACATTTGATCTACTGACTCATGTTCCACTATCTTAAAGGTATCATACTGCTAGGTCAATAGTATTTCCTTGGACCTCTTAACATTTGATGTGCCTTCATAGTTGCGTTGAAGAGCATCCCAGACTTCTTTAGCTATTTTATAGCTGAAGACCTTATTGTACTCAGATTTACTGAGAGCACAAGTAAGTAGAAATATGGCTTTGGCATTGATTTCCATCCTTCTGATCTTTACAGTTGACCATTGATCTTTTGATTTAGGTTGACCTTCATTATCAATAGGAGGATCATAGTCACCATTAGTAATGACTGCCCACAGACTGTACTGAGTGGATTTTATGAATATTTCCATTCTGTCCTTCCAGTATGGATAATTTTCTCCAAAGAAAGCTGGAGGTTTGTTGATAGAAGATCCTTCTACAATCAATTGATTACTCTGAGATGCTGCCATAGATCTTGATCCTTTTTACTCGAGGGAGTGATCAACCCAAAGGAGGGGCTTTGATACCAATTGATAGAGTTAGACTTAGAAGAGGGGGTTGAATAAGTCACAGACTCTTTTTATAGAAATAATAAACCAAGTAACACAACTAATCAAGAAAGATAAAAGAAATTAACGTAGAGAATTTATACTGGTTCACCTCCAACTCAGAAGCTACGTCCAGTCCCTTCTAACTTGTAGGATCTCCATTATTTTAAAATCTCCTTTACAACAACAGCACCAGACCTGTGCCACAAGTATTCTTGACTTCAGCCACTTCTGGCTTAACCCAAGTATTCTTTCAATAAGCCACACTTGGCTTAACCCAAGTATTCTTTCAAAAGCCTCTTCAGGCCACAGTGTTTCCCAACAAACTAGTTCTGGTAACTTACTAGACCTTTACAAAGTGTTTGAATGAATGAAAGGAATTTTTTATAACTTAGCATGTTAGAGATAAACAATTTAGTTTGTACACTAAGTTTTAACACAAGACCAGGGTCTGTTAGAGGCAGAACAAAAACAATGAGGGTCTTTGTCTTACAAGAAACAAATGAGCAAGAGGATTTTAGAATTTGAATGAGATTGAATAATAGCTTAAAGAAATTCTCTCGATGTGTCTATTTAATTCTCTATTGAATGTTCAATCTTCCTTGATATTTATAGAAGTTGGAGGATATAACCATTATTGCTTCTTGAAAGGAGATATAGACGTTGGAAATCCTTTGAAGGTATTTTTCCTTAAGCTTCTTGTTACCAGACCTTGAGGATGAAATGGACTCAAGAGGGCTGGTACAAAACTTCTTCAGCTTTTTCATGAAAAAGGTTTCCCATGCATTTCCATGCACAAACCATTCGTAAACTAATTCTCGATTGAGCATCAAGAGGGATGCCAGAGCTTTTTGAAATATTCTGACATAGTCTCTCAACTTGATCAATATGTGTAGAGGTAGGTACATTGACAGTTGCTACTTATTAATCTTATTTCTCGTGTTCTTTGATGATAAGCACACAAATATCATAAGAGCATTGTGAACACCTCTTTTTGTCGGGCCAATTGGTACAGTTCCATCCTTTGGGCACTCTTTTCTGCGTATGGTTCACTTAAAAATTCATAACTCCTTCATACAACCTTTGATTTGTGCAAACCCAGTCTCCAAATTTCCATGACAAAATTGTCTACGACTTTTGTGAAGACCTCAAAAGCTATATCCTTACCAATTGGTATAGTTTTAATAATCTTCCTAGACCTGTTCCAGTTTTGTGACTGCTCTACACACCTTTAGGAAAAAATTCATATCTCCCTCATATGGCACTAAATAGACTCTGTTCTTTTTTTTATGGATCCACATCAAAGAAATCTACAAACTTCATGAAGGGAATGAAAGCTAATTCTTTACCCATTTTTCCCAGTAAATTTATTTTGCTTGCAAATGTATTCCCGTCACACTCTGGAGCAGTTTTCGTAGATGGGCCATATCTCCCTTGTTTATTGATTAAAAGTTTTGTCCATATATCAAATTAAAGCTAAGAAAAAGACCTACAATTCTCATGTTGGGACATTTTTCAAATTTTAACCGCATCAGCCCTCAAATATGCAAGCAAGTTTTGTTTAATGCATAAAAGGGAGAATGAAAGCCACCAAACAGCCCCTTTCTTTGTTATTCATGTGAATTAGTGTCATGTGCATAAGAAATTGCCCAAAATTGCAATGGAAAGCATAAAATACAAAAGCATGGTCCCACATGGTCAAAAGGAGAATTGAAAAATGCAAACAAATGCTTCATTATATTTCTCTTAAGACCATTCACAGTAAAGGCTTTCAAAGTGCAACCAATTTTCAAATCAAGCCACCAATTTTGACCAAGTCAAAATTGAATCAATTATTCAAGAAGGCTTCACCATTATAAAGTTTTTGACAAAAGAAATTCAGCCCCATGAACCTAGCAATTCACGTAAATTATGGAAGATGCAAGAGAAATATTTTATGCAATGCCCATTCACCTTATGCATTCACGGCCACTCCAAGAGCAAGCTCCATGAGTCCATTATTTTATTCAAAAACCAAGCCTTCCTTTCTTAAATAATTTACATAGCCATATTGCATATCTACCCATCATTGTTTTATTAAAACCATTCATTCATCACAACAAGATGGCAACGTGAATTAGACAATAGGCAAAGAGGAGAAATGCCCAAAGTTCTTATTAAATCTACAAGGTAGGCTCCATGAGGGGTTTCATTGGAATTAAATTTTGGAGTGTATATGCATTGGTTAAACACTCACGGTCACAGGCTCCCATAATGCAAATAATAAGCCTTGATAATGCTATATTTTAATCAAGTATACATGCTCCACCAAGCCATGATTCCCACTGCCAAAGACAAGGAAACCACTCAATTTCATCATTTAAGTAATAAGCCCATGCTCTTTAGTTGGTCACTTGAAGAGCAAGACCATGGCATTTAGAGTCTTGATGATGAAACATTCCACTTGGGGTCTTGAATAATTCCCACGGCAATAGAGAAAATTGAAAGGGGGGAGGGATTAAACAAAGAGCATAGTGCAGCATATGTGGAGAAAAAAAAAGAAAAGATTGCCTTTAAGAGAGACAAGAAAGCCAACGTGAAAAGGGCTACAAGGAGGAGGTTTTTGTTGGTGGAGAAGAAAAGAACAAGAAACGAAGGAAGTGCAACAGATTTTCTAGAGGATTTTCAGGGGCTTCAAGACCACTTGAAAGGGTGGAAGTCCAGCTAGAATAACCACTCAAGTTAGTGTCATCCTCTTCATCCTCCATCAAAGCAGTAAGTAGAGCTTCCACTTTCAAATTTTTATACAACAAGAAGGGCAAAGAATAGAGGCTATAAATACCCCTCTGTACAGAAGAAGGGGGTTCAGAGATTTTCTTCTAGAGAGGGTTGGAAAAGATATTCTAGAGAGGAGATTATCTCAACATTCTTGAGTTTTGGAAGGCACTTCTGGATTTTTTTACAGTAGAAATTCGCAGCAATAGCGACAACAACAACAACAGCAACAACAACAACAGCAGCAGCAATAGCAACAGCAACAACAGCAACAGTGAGCAAGAACTCAATCAGTGAGCAAGAACATTTTTTTATATATTTTGTGAAAACAGTGTTTATTTTCCAAAAGATTGAATTTTTATATAAGGATCATATTAGTATTGTTGTATTGGACTCTCTCTTCTCTACTGTCTCTTGTCGTTATTATGATTTAGTTTTACGGTAGGATATTGTGATGTATGCTTGAATCTCTACTCAATCTCTGCTACTATTTTTGTTCATGTTATTGTTCCTATTTATTTGTTGCTCAATATTATTGCTCAAATTGTTGGTATATATTTTAGTTTTGTACAAATTTAATTTTTTAATGGTAGTTACGATCTTAATTTTATTGCCTAGAATATTAATTCTATTACAAGGAATCAGCCATCTGTATACTGTTTCTTTTTCCGGATAGTTCATTCACCGTATAGTTAAGGTGTAATTTTCTTTTAAGGCACTCACTCGTCTTTGAAAGAATTAGGTTGTACAAAGCTTAACAAAATGAGATTGTTCATGTCTTTTTTATTTAGTTTATATTTTTTTTATTATTTCAAAATTGTGTCTAATTAAAATTTTAAAAACTCAACATTATCTTCAACCAAAAAACATTACTTATTTTTCACTTTAGTAAGTCTGTGTGTTCTTTGTCTAGTTTTTGATAAATTTTTACTATTTGATTTTAAAAAAATTATTTTATCAAAAAAAGGTTAATTTAGACGAGACGTCTTATTACCTGTTTTAAATTTTCAATCGGTTGTTATTTCTTAAATAATAATATTTCAAAAAAAAGAAATCAATTTAGACGCAACGTCTTGTTGATTCCCTTTTCCCTGGTCATCATCACTCTTCATAAAAATCGAGTTAATTTGGACGTGACGTCCTGTTAATTCCTTTCACCGGTCAACTTTATACCTTGATGGAAAATGACTAATTTGGACGAGACGTCCTGTTAGCATTCTCTCTCTTTCGTACATTCCACCATTAAAAGCCGAGATTAATTTGGACGCGACATCCTGTTAATCCTTCCTTTTCCCGATTTGGTATCTTGATGAAAGAATGACTAATTTAGACAAGATGTCTTGTTAGCTTCTTTTCCTCTTTTCCATGTTTTCCACCCATCAAAGCCAGAATTAATTTGGACGAGACGTCTTGTTGATCTTACTCTGAGCTTTTTCACTCATTTCGTCTATCTCCTTCAATTTTTTTAGAAAGAAGAAATAAACAAAATTTTAAGTCTATCCATGATGCACATTTTCAACTTTGGTACTATTTTTAACAGGCGATATGGGGTGCTAATATCTTCCCTACTCATAACCGACTCCCGAACTTGAATCTCATTTTTTTTGCTAGTGCTTTGTGAAAGTTTTTTCTAACGTTTTTCCTATGGATAAAAATGTTGGTGGCGACTCCCTGCCCCGTTTCAACCTCTACCGACGTCGCCGCGATCCCGATCGTGACAGACGGCGACTCCGCTGGGGATATTTACTTGAGAGTCAGGCCATTTAGGTTGAAAGCGCATGTTTTTCTTATGTAGCCTTTAGTTTGTTTTAATTTCTTCTTTTATTTTGTTTTATGTTGTTGTTGTAGGAGCTTACTTTTAATTCCAATCGTGTTTTGTCATTTATGCACTATTAATATTTTTGCATGATTATTGAACCTTAGGGTAGATGACTCTGTTATTTTTCTGTGTAATTATTGAACCCTAGGGTAGACGACTTTATTGTTGTTGTTTTGTGTTTGCTCACTGTGCAGGATGGGGTAAGGTACAGGTATTGAATGCCCTTTCACACACTACACTCATATTTTTACACACACTTATGAGTGGCGCCCTATACCCAGGCCCTAAATGAAACTTAAGTTAGGAGAGGTTGGTAGTGGTGTCGTTTGGGATGTACTTCCCATCCGACGATCGTAAGAACCTCAACTAGAGTTCGACCTCTCATGATGTATGCACCTAGTAGATTCCCTACTATTGCGACCACATCATGAGTAGGATCTTGGCTCTAGTAACCGTTTAGAAGTCTAGTGTAAGCCACCCAATGTGAGGAGTCACTTTTAGAAAAGCCGTAGGGCCCAGAAAAGACTTTCAGAAAAAAAAACCTGGTTTAGGTCACGAAAGGGCAGACTTTACTTTACCATATGCCATTCTTGCTTTCCCTTTTTATCCAAATGGATGAGCCATCTACCCGTCAAAAGATTACTTTGTTTCAAAAAAAATAACTCGCTTTTCTGAAAAAGACTAGAAATCTTTTAACGGGTAGGTAGTTCCCTCTTCATCGTGTACTTCTTAGTCTTAGGTCATAGATTTTCCTAGTCGTCGAAACAAAAATGAAAAGAAAAGAATAATTTTGTCTCCCTCCAAATGGGGCATTTATGACGATTGGAAAATTTAGGACCCACATGACTTTAGTTTGGCACGAGTTTTGCCGACCGCTACTTCCTGAAGTGAAAATATCTTTCAGTAAATCGGTAAGGGAGTAGCAGTTTGCCAAAACATGGATGTAACTGATTTCTTTTTCTTTATTTTCACAGGAAGCTATTCGGGATTTGGCGCACACCTCTGAACAAGTATGGAAATTAACATGGGACAGGAAAATTGTGGTACAGATGTGATAGAATTAAGGAAAATACTTCATGTTAAGGCCAAGAAGGTTGATACTGGTAGTCTACAGGCAATGGGGAAGAAATTAAACCTGACTCAGAAGATGGCCTTTTACAAGAAAGTATGGAAAGATTTTAAAGCTCTTGGAAGTTAAAGTACAAACTGAGGCGATCACAGCCTTGGCGCAGTTCTATGACCCATCTCTCAGATGTTTTACATTCAGAGACTTTCAGTTGGCCCTGTCCATAGATAAGTTTGAACAAATATTGGGGATCCTTTGGACGGACAAATTCCCTACCACCATCTCGATCATCATGCAACCATCGCTTCAGTCGCCCGTATTTTGAGAATCCGTCCTAAGATATTGAAGAATATGCAGATGAATAGAAATCAAATTCCTGGGTTCACTCGAGAATTTCTCGAGAAACACATGTAGATCTTGGCAGATAAAGAAGAGTGGGAGGCCTTCATAGACACTCTAGCCCTTACTATCTATGGAGTTGTCTTGTTCCCTAATCTTGACAACTACGTGGATTATGATGCCATCGCCGTCTTCCTAGCTCGTAAACACAGGCTTGAGAATCCCTATTGGCCAATGTGTACTGCATCATGAATTTCTGCCATACGTAAGGTGGGAAAAGGATTGTCTGCTGTCTACCCATCCTGTATGTATGGTTTGTGTCTCATGCTTTCTATCAAATTTGCAAGGCCAAATGTCTTGTTTTTGATTTAAAACTGTGTCAATTGGCAATAAAGAATGGACGTGAATAGGCCAATCATCTAATAGGGCTCACAGCCGAGAGAATCAAATGGTATCCTCGATGGTTAGAGGTCGAATCAATCATCTATCATTATGGAAGTTATCCAAATGTTCCTCTCATTGGCACACAAAGGTGTATCAACTATAATCCTGTTATAGCCAAACGTCAGTTGGCTTATCCTTTGCTTGGGCCACTGGATGAAGAGTTGCTTACTCCTCTCATTTTGTACTATGCGAAGGTGAACTATATGTCTACTATTCGGGATATAGCAAATGCATGGAAAAGAGTTTCCAAGATGGGTAAAGAATTAAGGGCACGAAGCCATGCTGTGGGATAAAAATATCAAGAATGGGTCCTGAATAGGGTCTCCATTGTCAAATTACCCTTCAGGAGTCCCTCGTATCAATCTGCAAGCACTCCCGCTCCATCGTTTATTATGGAAGACAAAGCAACCCAGGCTTTGAAGGCCAAGATAGAAGAATTGGCAGCTAAGAATCAAAGGCTGGAAGAAGACCCACTGAAATATCAACAAGAATGCACGCTCCAAAAGAGGGAAAACTTGGAGAATAAGCAGGCCATGGATGAGATTTGGAAAAAATAGAAGATTGAAGAAGACTATAGGGTGAAGCAAGATCAGTGTCTCCAAGCAGCCAATTCTCAACTGAAAATGAAAACCAAGCAAAGTGACACCATCCTAGCTGAGAAGCATTTTCTAAAAGATCTGCTGACACGATCTAAGGAAAATGAAAGGGAGGCTTTGGTGGAGAAGGAGTTGCTATAATCTCAAGTCCACAGGTTGGAGCAACAGCTTGATGAGGTAATGAGAGCCTGCGAGCAAGAGATAAATAATGAACGAAGAAATGCCATAAATACAAAGCAACACTGTCAAGAGGCCACACGCCTTTTAGAAGCTGAATTAGCTTAACAAGATGAGATCATTCGTTCATGGATGGATCGCTTCGCTAATCTGGCCTACTTGGCCAATGGAGTTCTGGAGGATCTTCCACTATTGCTGAAACAAGCCGAAGGGATGGCTAATCCTCTCACTACTCCAAAGGAGATTTCAATATTTCTGAATTATTGTCATGAAAGAATTTGTAAAATGAGGGCTATGATCGCCCAAGTCAGGAACAGCTAAAATGTTGTAATCAAACCTCTATGGTGACATTGTATTTTTATGGAAGTATAAAATGATGAAGTATTTTGCCTCCACAATTGTCTCATGTTAATTTCTGTTTTACTGCTTTACCTAGTACTTTTGAACGTGACATTCTGAGAAATGGTCGGAGGACACGCGTTGAATCTCGAATCGCGTCCCGCGTAACATCTTTCTTTTATCATTTCTATTAACCGTTTATCTTCTTTTTTCTAACAAATCTCCATGTTCCTTTAGACATTACGGGTAAACAACCTTACGAGACCAGACTCAGAAAGAAACTCATGGCAGAAATAGAACAAGAAAATGAGACTTTGAGAGCTGAGCTCAGTCAACTGAAGGAACAAATGGCTGAGATGGCCAAGCTTTTGGAAAAGAGACGGAAGGGGGTTCCTCCGGCGGTGTTGAAGACTTGAAAACACTAGACAGCAACCACCTATTCCATGACACTCTCGTGGTCCAGTTGGGGAACAGGGCCCTAATCCTACGATACCTCCCCTTACTGTCTATGTTAGAAGGCCAAACCCAGTTGATACCCAGCAACATACCTTTATAAATACGGATGGAAATGCTATCCCCTTCCCACTATATGGCTTGCCTCCGGGGGTATTTTCCTCCTCTCCACACCAACCCACAAACAGACCCGAACCACCAAGATCCTGACCCTGTTCAACCAAACATACCACCCTGTCGTGAATTCTGTATGACCCAAGGCCAAACACAATCCATCTAAGTCCACGTTACACAGCCTGCCTATGCGGCCCAAACCACTACCCGGCCATAGGTCTTTATAGATCCAGTAAACCCCTCTTATATAGCCATGCATGTACAACAACCTTATGGGCACACAAATCCTCGTGTTGCCGCTGGTCCCAGTGGCGCTACAGCCATCCAAGAAGGAAGGATAAAGGTCCTTGAAAGGAGATTAAGGGCAATGCAAGGATCAGAAGGTTTCAGGTTGGGAAGTACCATGAAACTTTGCTTAATCCTGAACGTCATCATCCCTCCTAAATTCAAGGTGCCAAAATTTGACAAATACCGAGGGTTAACTTTCCTAAAGAATCATCTCACCATGTATTATCGGAAGATGGCATCGCACGCATCCAATGACCCATTGCTGATCCATTGCTTCCAAGACAGCTTGGCTGGGACCACCCTTACATGGTACACCCACCTCGAACCATCTCATATACATTGCTGGAAGGACCTGGCTGATGCTTTCATGAAGTAATACAAATACAACTTGGACATGGCACCAGACAAAGTACAATTGCAAAACATGACAAAGAAAAAGGCTGAGACATTCAAAGAATACACACAGCGTTGGTGTGAAGTGGCTGAACACGTCGATCCTCCCTTATCAGAGAAGGAAGTGGTTTCCATGTTCATTGATACACTTCAATCTCCTTTCTACGAAAGGATGATCGGGAGCATTTCATCTTATTTCTCTGATATTATCACTATTAGAGAAAGGATAGAGAACGGATTGAGAACTGGAAAGATTACTCAAGGCCCATCTGGGGCAGGGACAGTAAGAAAACCTACACCTGGAGAAGGCAGAAGAAGGGATGGAGAGACTAACTCGATCTCTTATGACCAGAAGAGAAGCCAGGTAAGGCCACCTACTCCTGTCACATTTCCCCTGGCAAATCCTTATATGTCATACCTGTGCGTGGCGACGATCCAGAACCCAGCTTCGCCTTATTTTCGACCACCCATTGCAAGACCTCCTGTACCCCAGCAAGCACCATACTAAGCACCACAAATGAACCAACCGCCCAATCCTAATCCGAATCCAAGAAGGCCGAATAATGATCATGCTTAAGTATAATTCGATCCCATCCCCATGACCTATACCGAGCTCTTACCTCACCTCATCAAAAATACTTTGGTAGTGCACTATTCTCTGAGACCAATTCAGCCACCTTACCCTAGAGGATATGATTCGAATGCGCAGTGTGATTACCACGCTGGTGCACTAGGGCATTCCACAGAGAATTGCCTGGCTTTGAAGTTTAAAGTAAGGGATCTGATCAGGGCCGACTGGATAAGTTTTCATGAAGGAAGCCCGAATGTGTCAACAAACCCTTTGTCCAACCATGGAGGGCCAGGGGTCAACACTGTTGAGGAAGATGAAGAATGTATTTTGGAGGTTGGTGATATAAAAATGCCTTTAGAGATAATTCACTCCCACCTGCTTGAGAGGGGGTTGATAGAGGGCTTATGGGATGAGGACCAATCTGTGAAGCGACAAGGCTTTCGAAGAACCCTTCAAGAACTTATGGATAGTCATACTATAGAGGTTTACAGGTGCCGTGGGGGAAGAATAAACATGATAGAAGAACAAACCAAGGTGCAAGTTCCAAAGCCACTGGTCATATTTTACAACAAAAATTCACCAGCAGCTCTAGCTCCTGCCAAAACTGTCATTACAGTGCAAGCACCAACCCCGTTCCCTTTCAAGGATTCTCGAGTCATACCATGGAAGTATGATACAGACATAATCGTTACCAGCTCTGAAGCAGTTGATTCTACGTCATCATCCTCTGTTACAAACATTGCCGGGGTTGGAGGCATGACTCGGAGTGGAAGGGTATATGCTCCCCCGGAGGTGAAACTTGACAAAATTGCTAGGGAGATCAAAGCAGGGAAGGAAGGAACCACTGGCGAGACAAAGAGGGCTGTAACTGAGGAAGAAGCCCAAGAGTTTTTGAAATTCATTCGCCATAGTGAGTATTAGGTGTTGGATCAATTAAACCATACCCCGGCCAAAATTTCTTTGTTGTCCTTGTTGATGAGTTCCGAACCACACCGGAACACATTAATGAAAGTGTTAAGTGAGGCGCACGTCAAACACGACTTGCCCATTGATAAATTCGAAGGCATAGTAGGACACATAGTCGCTAATAATTATTTGACCTTTATGGATGACGAGGTACCCACGGAAGGGAGAGGGCACAACAAATCCCTTTATATTTCCATAAAGTGCCACGAACATATCCTGGCAAAGGTACTTATTGACAATGGGTCGTCCCTTAACGTGACGCCGAAGTCTACATTGGAAAAGTTGCCTTTCAATGGGACATACATGAGACCAAGTTCCATGGTGGTGTAGGCTTTTGGCGGAACTCACCGAGAGGTCATGGGGGAGATTAAACTGCAAATACGGGTTGGACCATGCACCTTTCAAGTTCTCTTTCAAGTCATGGATATTACACCCATCTACAGTTGTTTGCTAGGATGAACATGGATCCATTTGGCTGCTTTCCACACTACATCAGAAACTGAAATTTGTCATTGATAACAAATGAGTGATTATTTCCGGGGAAGAAGACCTCTTGGTCAGCAAGCCTGTCACTACCCCGTACATCGAAGCAGCTGAGGAAGCTCTCGATACCTCATTCCAGGCTTTAGAGATAGCCAATGCGACTCACGTAAGGAAAAGCTTCGCAAGGACATCCTTCCCAAATGTGCCTCTAGCGATGGCGAGAGCAATGTTACGGGAAGGATACGAGCCAGGGATAGGGCTGGGGCGAGAATTGAAAGGGAGAGTCCAACCTGTGTACCTCCCAGAAAACAAGGACGGATATGGCCTGGGATACCGGGCCATGGTCGCTGACAGAAAGAGGGTAGGGGAAGCGAGAAGAAAAAGAAAGATTGCTCGTCTTACTGGTCAAGAACTCAACACCACGGGAATCCTCATTTGTGACCTTTACCAGAGCTTTCGGAGCGCAGGGATAATGCCTCCTGATCAAGTGGCCATGATTGAAGATGATCTCAACAGTAATGCTAGATTTGTGTATGCTTGCCCACCGAATCAGGAGTTGAGTAACTGGGAGATCATGGAGTTCCCCACGACTCTAAACGTTTTGTCAAAGTGATAATATTTTTTATAACTTGTTGGTCTCTCTGCTATGCCTAAGGCTTTGGGACCTCTTTTTGTAATAAAGGCAAAAACTTGTTTGTTTGTTTGGTTAATGAACACTATCAAATTCTAATATCTTATTTTGCTTGATATCCTTTTACTTGGGCCTTTCACTTGCTTGTTTTCTTTTTTATTCGCTATAATACAATAAAATGCAGATCCAAAAGCGATTCCTCTGAGAGTAACGAGAACTCAATTTTGTTTCACGATTCTGATTATCTAAATGATTATGCCAACGAAGAAAGTAAGGAAGACTTTGAACCTTCGCCCGAGTTGACAAGGTTATTGGAGCAGGAGGATAAGGAAATTTAACCCTATCAGAAAAAGGTTAAAACCATTAACCTAAGGGACGAAGAAGAGGTTAAGGAGGTCAAGATTGTCACCTTCCTAAGCAACGAACGGCGAGAAGAACTGATTAAGCTGCTCAGGGAGTTTCAAGATATTTTTGCATGGTCATACCAAGATATGCCGGGGTTGGATAACAGCATTGTGGAACACAGGTTGCCTTTAAAGCCAGAATGTCCGCCGATCAAATAGAAGCTGCGACGAATGAAACCAGAAATGCTCTTTAAGATTAAAGACGAAGTTAAGAAGCAATTTGATGCTGGTTTCCTAGCCGTAGCTAAATATCCTTAGTGGGTGGCAAATATAGTTCCCGTTCCGAAGAAAGATGGGAAAATGAGGATGTGGGTGGACTACCGAGACTTGAATCGGGCCAGCCTTAAGGATGACTTTCCTCTACCATAGATCGACGTATTGGTCGACAATACGGCTCAACACTCTATCTTCTCATTCATGGATGGATTCTCGGGATATAATCAGATTAAAATGGCACCTGAAGATATGGAGAAGACCATGTTTATCACTCTGTGGGGCACCTTTTGCTACAAAGTAATGTCCTTTGGATTAAAAAACGTTGGAGCAACCTATCAAAGGGCAATGATGACTCTCTTCCATGACATGATGCACAAAGAGATAGAAGTCTACATGGATGATATCATCGCTAAGTCCAGGTCAGAAGAAGGACACATTGTTGATCTGAGAAAGCTCCTCGAACGGCTAAGGAATTTCAAGCTTAGATTGAATCTGGCCAAGTGCACCTTTGGTCCAAAATCCGACAAACTGTTAGGATTCATTGTAAGCAAAAAAGGGATAGAGGTTGATCCTGACAAGGTCAAGACGATCCTAGAAATGCATCCTCCTCATACGGAAAAGGAAGTCTGAGGGTTCCTAGGAAGATTGAACTATATCGCCCGGTTCATTTCCCAAATGACAGCAATCTGTGAGCCTATTTTCAAGTTGCTTCGCAAAAACCAACCGGGCAATGGAATGAGGATTGCCAAATAGCATTCGAAAAAATAAAGTAGTATTTGTTAGAGCCGCCAATCTTGGTGCCACTAATTCTTGGGAGACCACTGATCCTATATTTGACCGTGTTAAACGAATCCATGGGATGCGTATTAGGTCAACATGATGAAACTGGAAAGAATAAGCATGCCATTTATTAATTGAGCAAGAAATTCACCGAGTGTGAGATGAGATATTCCTCCCTTGAAAGAATATGTTGTGCATTAGCTTGGGCTGCCCGACGTTTACGACAATATATGCTCAGTCACACTACATGGTTAGTGTCCAAAATGGACCCTATCAAATACATCTTTGAAAAGCCTACTTTGACCGAAAGGATCGCTCGTTGGCAAGTGCTACTAATAGAATATGACATAACATATGTCACCCAAAAGGCCATAAAAGGGAGTGCGCTAGCAGACTACTTGGCACATCAACCCGTTAACAGTTACCAACCGATGCAGCATGACTTCCCGGATGAAGATATTTTAGCCCTTTTCAAAGAAGAAGATGGTCATGAAAATAAGTGGACTATGAGATTTGATGGAGCTTCTAAAACACTGGGGCATGGAATTGGGGTCATCTTAATCTCACCTAACAAACAGTTCATTCCCATTCATGCTCGGCTATGTTTTGATTGTACCAACAATGTTGCTGAGTATGAGGCATGCTCTTTGGGGATACAAGCGGCTTTGAATGAAGGAATAAAATCCCTGGAAGTTTATGGAGACTCCGCTTTGGTTATCCATCAATTGAGAGGTGAGTGGGAAACTAGAGACAACAAACTAATTCCCTATCACGCTTATATCAAAGAGATGATCAAAGAATTCGATGAAATTACCTTCTATCATATTCTTCGGGATGACAACCAAATGGATGATGCCTTGGCCACTCTAGCTTTGATGTTCAAGGTCAGCAGTGAGTATGAGGTCCCTTTCATAAAAATGAAGAAACGACAAGAACCTGCACATTGCCAGGTCATAGAGGGAGAGCCTGATGGTAAACCTTGGTATCATGACATCAAAAGATACCTTCAATACCAGGAATATCCTGAGGATGTCACAGATAATGACAAACAAACCTTGAAAAGGCTTTCTATGGGTTATCTCTTGAATGGCAACATACTGTACAAGCGAAACTATGACTCTGTCCTCCTCCGGTGTGTTGACACCGTTGAGGCAAATCAAATCATGAGAGATATCCATGAAGGATCTTTCGGAACTTACACAAATGGGCACGCCATGTCAAGAAAGATCTTAAGGGTCGGATATTATTGGATGACTATAGAAGCAGACTGTTTTGCTTATGTGCGGAGATGTCATAAATGTCAGATATATACTGATCATATTCATGCGCCCCCTTCATCCCTAAACGTCTTGTCGGCACCATGGCCCTTTTCAATGTGGGGCATGGATGTTATTAGGCCCATTGAGCCAAAAGCCTCAAACGGTCATCGTTTCATCTTGGTCGCCATTGGTTATTTCACCAAATGGGTGGAATCAGCTTCATATGCCAATATGACCAGGAACTTTATGGTCAAGTTGATCAAGCGGGAACTAATATGCCGATACAGCTTACCAAGCCAGATCATTACTGACAATGGTATGAATTTGAATAACAAGATGATGAAGGAACTCTACGGAAGCTTCAAAATCTCTCACCATAATTCCTCCCTATATCGGCCAAAAATGAATGAAGCAGTCGAAGCGGCTAACAAGAACATGAAGAAGATAGTGCAAAAGATGGTGGTGACATACAAAGATTGGAATGAAGTGCTTCCCTTTGCTTTGCACGGATACCGGACCTCGGTTCGAACCTCGACTGGGGTAACCCCGTTCTCCTTGGTCTATGGAATGGAAGCAGTACTGCCTTTTGAAGTGGAGATTCCATCCCTCCGGATAATAATGGAGACAAAATTAGAAGAAGCTGAATGGGTCCAAGCCAAGTACAACCAATTGAACTTAATTGACGGAAAGAGGTTAACTGCCCTCTGCCATGGACAGTTGTATCAAAAACGTATGAAACGGCCATATGAAAAGAATGTGCGATCCCGATAATTCCGAGAAGGAGATTTGGTCCTTAAGAAGATTTTGCCAATCCAAAGAGACGATCGAGGCAAATGGACACCTAATTATGAGGGACCATATGTTGTGAAAAAAGCCTACTCTGGAGGAGCTTTAACCCTCACCAACATAGATGGAGAGGATCTGCCAATGCCTGTAAATGCAGACACAGTGAAAATGTACTATGCCTAAAAAAAAGGTGCTTGCTAGGCTGAAAACCCGAAAGGGCGGCTTAAGCAAAAATTAGAGCAACTCGGCTAGGCTAAAAACCCGAAAGGGCGGCCTAGCCAAAAATTAGAGCAACTCGGCTAGTCGAAAACCTGAAATGGCGGCTCAGGCAAAGTCATAGTCTAAAATCCTAGCACTAGGACTTAGACTTCCCAAATATAAAATGTGAGACCCAACTGGGGCATATGGATCATTGTTGAATTACATTCTCAGAGGCAGAGTCAAAAGGTGAACATGAAATCGTGATAGAGGGTCAAGATTCTCATCGCTCTCAGGAAATCGCTGGAGGATCCATGAGCCTCCCATTTTCCACTTGCCTTTAATCTCTTGCACTTTATTCCATTCATTTCATCTGTTTTACATTGCTTTCCTTACTGTTGTACATGCTTGATATCCATAAATAAATTTACCCTTCTTTCTGTATGTGTTCATGACCAAGTCTTATAAACAAACGGATTTTCCTAAAATATTTAAAAATAGAAATGGTAAAACATAGAGTCATGAGGAACAAAATGCTCCCAGCACCTGACCTTGCTTCGGGAAAGCATAACCAACCCTGCTAGGCACGCTTACCGAAGTTGGAAGTTGCTTCTATTTCATCCATGAGTTATCTCAGGGCTTGTCTCCAAGAAAGCTCACCTAAAAGTGTCAATTTTTTATTTTTGTACTACTCACCTTCTTTTTAAAGGTTGGCCAAGATCCTCGATCCAGAAGCGAATGTTTGCCAAGCTATCTCCCCAGCGAAGCCACAATTCATCACAAAAATGGCATAAATCAAGTGAACATACAATCTGGGTCAGATCCCTTTCCCAAGCGCGGTTACAGCCCCAACCAGACTTAGGATAAGCCCATTTCCCCAGTGCAGTCACCTCCTCAATCAGGCTTAGGATGAGTCTGTTCTCCCAGTGAAACTACAACCCTCGAGAAGTCTTCAATTGGACCCCTCCTTCTTAACTGGGTCTAAACATAGAAAAGAGAACTTCATCGAAATTCTCTCCTCAGGTGCAACCACCCTGCCATGTGACAAAATCAATCAAACCCTTCCTCCGTAGTGAAAATAGGATTCAGCAACCAAGCATATCCCTATCCCCAACAAAACATGGTCCAGAAATCAGCCCCAGGCAGGCCTCTCTTCCCAGCAAAACCATAGTTACCACTAAATAGGGGCCAACCAAACCTTTCTTCCCCAGTGGAGCAGCACTCCAGAAATAGACTTCAGTTAGCTTCCCTTCCCTAGTAAGATTACAATTGCCACAGAGGTGGCGCCAATCACAAAATCCTCTATCGACACTCACATTTTCACCAAATTCTCCCCACCAGCGAATGGTCCAAACTTGGGGCAGCACCCCACACTCTCAAACCTGGGGCAATACCCTAAGTTTTCACACTTGGGGCATTAACCCAGGTCTCTCTTTCTCAAACTTGGGACGTCAACCCAAACTCTCTACGTTCTTTCTCAAAACTAGGGCATCACTCCAAGTCTCTCAAACCCGGGGCAGTACCCCAAATGATATACACTCATTTTAAACCGAGGGTCAACCCCAAACTTTTCATTTCCAGTTAACCGAGAGTCATCCCCAATCCTCTTATTTCTAGTCAATCGAGGGTCAACCCCAAACTTTTCATTTTTGGTAGCCGAGGGTCAACCCCAATCCTTTTACTTCCAGTCAACTGAGGGTCGACCCCAAACTTTTTATTTCCAGTCAACCGAGGGTCAACCCTAATTATTTTATTTCCAGTCGACCGAGGGTCAACCACAATCCTTTTACTTCCAGTTAATCGAGGGTCAACCCCAAACCTTTTACTTCCATTCAACCGAGTGTCAACCCCAAACTTTTTATTTACAGTCAATCAAGGGTCAACCCCAATTCTTTTATTCCTAGTCAACTGAGGGTCAACCCCAATTCTTTTATTTCCAGTCGACCGAGGGTCAACCCCAATTCTTTTGTTTCCAGTCAACCGAGGGTAAGCCCCAATCCTTTTACTTCTAGTCAACCGAGGGTCAACCCCAATCCTTTCATTTTCAGTTAACTAAGGGTCATCCCCAATCCTTTTATTTCCTGTCAAACCAAAGGCATCACCCCCAAGTCATTTACTTTCCAGTCATGGCCTTAGGAATCCCCTGCCTAGGCTATTTCCTTTTGAACCAGGGGCATACCCCCAAGTCATTTATTTTCTGTCAAAGCCTCATAGACCCATGCCTAGGTTGTTCCATTTCTTAATTTGAGCCAAAGGCATCCCCCCAGTCGATTATTTTCTTCAAAGCTTTAGGTACCCATTCCTAGACTGTGTCCTCCAATCAAACACGTCGGGCAATTCCCTGTGTCATTTACTCTTCTTCAAAGCTTTAGATTGCTGGAACTCTTGCTGTATTTCCCAAGTCATCAAAGTTGACACCTTGCTTCATTCTTCAAGTCACAGAAATGGCACTACTGTTGGTTTTCTTCAATGGAACAATACTTGCTCTCCTGGTTACTAAAGCTGACATAACCTTGGAAATAGTGTTCACGTCTTTACTTTATTTCCACTTCAAAACCATGAAAAGATTTCGTGTTTTTCTCCTGGAAAAGAAGTAAAGAGGGGCATCTGTGAACACCTCTTTTTGTCCGGCCAATTGGTACAGTTCCATCCTTTGGGCACTCTTTTCTGCGCATGATTCACTTAAAAATTCATAACTCCTTCATACAACCTTCGATTTGCGCAAACCTGGTCTCCAAATTTCCGTAACAAAATTATCTACGACTTTTGTGAAGACCTCAAAAGCTATATCTTTACCAATTAGTACAATTTTAATAATCTTCCTAGACCTGTTCCAGTTTTGTGACTTCTCTACACACCTTTAGGAAAAAATTCATATCTCCCTCATATGGTACTAAAATGACTCCGTTCTTTTTTCTATGGCTCCAAATCAAAGAGATATACAAACTTCATGAAGGGAATGAAAGCTAATTCTCTACCCATTTTTCCTAGTGAATTTATTTTGCTTGCAAATGTATTCCCATCACACTCTGGAGCAGTTTTCGTAGATGGGCCATATCTCCCTTGTTTCTTGATGAAAATTTTTGTGCCATATATCACATTAAAGCTAAGAGAAAGACCTACAATTATAATGTTGGGACATTTTTCAAATATTAACCGCATCAGCCCTCAAATATGCAAGCAAGTTTTGTTTAATGCATAAAAGGGAGAATGAAAGCCACCAAACAACCCTTTTCTTTGTTGTTCACGTGAATTAGTGTCATGTGCATAAGAAATTGCCCAAAATTGCAATGAAAAACATAAAATACAAAAGCATGGTCCCACATGGTCAAAAGGAGAATTACAAAATGCAAACAAATGCTTTATTACATTTCTCCTAAGACCATTCATGGTAAAGGCTTTCAAAGTGCAACCAATTTTCAAATCAAGCCACCAATTTTGACCAAGTCAAAATTGAATCAATTATTCAAGAAGGCTTCACCATTCTAAAGTTTTTGGCAAAAGAAATTCAGCCCCATAAACCTAGCAATTCACATAAATTGTGGAAGATGCAAGAGAAATATTTTATGCAATGCCCATTCACCTTATGCATTCACGGCCACTCCAAGAGCAAGCTCCATGAGTCCATTATTTTATTCAAAAACCAAGCCTTCCTTTCTTAAATAATTCATACAGCCATATTGCACATCTACCAATCATTATTTTATTAAAACCATTCATTCATCATAACAAGATGGCAACGTGAATCAAACAATAGGCAAAGAGGAGAAATGCCCAAAGTTCTTATTAAATGTACAAGGTAAGCTCCATGTGGGGTTTCATTAGAATTAAATTTTGGAGTGTATATACATTGGTTTAACACTCACAGTCACAGGCTCCCATAATGCAAATAATAAGCCTTGATAATGCTATATTTTAATCAAGTATATATGCTCCACCAAGCCATGATTCCCACTGCCAAAGACAAGGAAACCACTCAATTTCATCATTTAAGTAATAAGCCTATGCTCTTTAGTTGGTCACGAGAAGAGCAAGACCATGGCATTTAGAGTCTTGATGATGAAACATTCCACTTGGGGTCTTGAATAATTCCTACGGCAGTAGAGAAAATTGAAAGGGGGGAGGGATTAAACAAAGAGCATAGTGCAGCATATGTGGAGCAAAAAAGAAAAGAAAACATTGCCTTCAAGAGAGACAAGAAAGCCAACGTGAAAAGGGCTACAAGGAGGAGGTTTTTACTGGTGGAGAAGAAAAGAACAAGAAACAAAGGAAGTGCAATAGATTTTCTGGAGGATTTTCAAGGGCTTCAAGACCACTTGCAAGGGTGGAAGTCCAGCTAGAATAACCACTCAAGTTAGTGTCATCCTCTTCATCCTCCATCAAAGCAGTAAGTGGAGCTTCCACTTTCGAATTTTTATACAACAAGAGAGGCAAGGAACAAAGGCTATAAATGCCCCTCAGTACAGAAGAAAGGGGGTTCAGAGATTTTCTTCTAGAGAGGGTTGGAAAAGATATTCTAGAGAGGAGATTATCTCAACATTCTTGAGTTTTGGAAGGCATTTCTGGATTTTTTACAGTAGAAATTCACAACAACAGCGACAGCAACAACAACAGTGCAACAACAATAGCAGCAATAGCAACAGCAACAGTAGCAACAGTGAGCAAGAACTCAACCAATGAGCAAGAACATTTTTTATATATATTTTGTAAAAATAGTGTTTATTTTCCAAAGGGTTGAATTTTTGTATAAGGATCAGATTAGTATTGTTGTATTGGACTCTCTTTTCTCTGTTGTCTCTTGTCGTTATTACGATTTGGTTTTACGGTAGGATATTGTGATGTATGCTAGAATCTCTACTCAATCTCTGCTACTGTTTCTGTTCATGTTACTGTTCCCGTTTATTTGCTGCTTAATACTCTGAGCTTTTTCACTCATTTCATCTGTCTCATTCAATTTTTTTTAGAAAGAAGAAATAAACACAATTTTAAGGCTATCCATGATGCACATTTTCAACTTTGGTACTATTTTTAACAGGCGATATAGGGTGCTAATACCTTCCCCACTCGTAACCGACTCTCGAACTCGAATCTCATTTTTTTTTTGCCAGTGCTTTGTGAATGTTTTTTCCCAACATTTTTCCTATGGATAAAAATGTTGGTGGCGACTCCCTGCTCCGTTTCGACCTCTTCCGCCGTCGCCGCGATCCCGGTCGCGACAAGCATGAATCCCAATGCATCACTAAAATAGAATTTAGGAATGTTGAGCATGGCTCTTCGAATAGAATGCATCTATCAGACTTTGGATAACCTGCCATACTTTTAGAATGCAAATACTCCCCCTTGTTTTCATAACCTATATCCTGGAAAATACTTAGGCGCACAAATAAGTTATAAATAGTATAGACTTTACTTCCAAGCAAAAATACTTGATGAACGATATTAACAAATCCAAGGACATAAAGTCTGGGGTCTGGTCAATAAAACTTAAAATTCTTTTCCATCCAGACTTTTTCTCAACATGGGCAAGAGTCTGAACCAGTGTAACAAGAACTAGTAGAGGATGAAAATAAAGAATCTGAACAACAACCATCTATGTTTGAACCTAAGAAACCTAAAGATTGGAAATTCAAGGCCTATCATCCTTTAGACCTAATCATTAGAGATCAAGCCACTAGAATAAGGACCAGATCGAAACTCCTCAATCACTCTTTCATTACCCTAGTCTCAGAATCAGAACCCAAGTCTGTGGCAAAAGCGTTAGAAGATACAGACTGGGTCATTGCTATGCAAGAAGAGCAAAATCATAAATATGACCTATTGGAACCATCCCATGACATCCAAATCTCATAAAACTCAATATGACCCCGTCACTTGCATGATTATGCATGAAAATGCATTTTGTGGGCAATAGCATGACTAAAACCATTCAAACCACATCAATTATGTTTCAAACCAATGCCAACAAGATTCAAATATGTAATAGAGATTATGCACCCTGGTCTCTTGTCCTAGAACCTCTTGGGTCAAAATATGACTCATCCACCTCCTCAATATACATATGAATCCACTATTGCAAACATTACCACATATCTCATATATAATCTTCAATCATCATAATAATCATAAATTCATCAATTCCTTATTGACATGAACAACATCACCATTACAATGGCATTCAAATACATTTGTTCAAGCATCACATAGTGGTAGGTACAAAAGAATAGAGATGTGATCCTCAAAATGATTTCAACATCATCTTTCATCTATATTGTCATTTACATATATGCAAAGTCAATAATCATCAATATTGCTATGTACACAATATCTATCAAAGCCAATAATCATTAACATTATCATGTACAATTCATTCACAACACCACAATTGACAATCGTTGCCTGCCAAGGCATTCTATTATCACTATTTACCTTCCCCAAAAGCTTTAATTCAAAATATAATCTCATCCCATGAAAATTTTGCATTATAATGCTAAAAAAGGACAACATGGGAGAGTGAGTTATACATTTTAAGTGACGAATATGAATACATTTGTGATTATATGTATATGCATATAAACAACATGTATGCTTTGCATCATATCACCAATCATCATCACAATTTCCTCATTCCAACAACATATACATATATCATATCCATCAATCGAACTCATAGCAAAGTATACACACATACACATCATTGCCAATTATCATATTGGGCTAACACAATTATCATCACCCATACACAAGGTAATTTCTTTGTATTCATATTTTACTTGTTGTCTTTAGGTTGTGTTTCATCCAATCCAACCATCATCTCAACTCATCCTCTTTTGGAATATCACCATGCTATATACAAATACTCTTAGACTAATGTATATGCACAAATGAATCATTTTCAAATCACGGATCCGACTGTGGGAAATAACATCATATAGTGTGTGGGTCAAGCATAGGTGTGCTACTATGCCCCTACTGCAGTAGTAATTATTTACACTTATATCTTTAATCTTGCATGCATAACACCATATTTTACTGGTACCAAACCGCTATCACCCATATATAGCACTAGTCACCCAGTGACTTATGGATCAACATCATGGCCTCACTTGCCAAAAGTGCTACGGGCCCTTCCCGAACACACATTGAGAGAGCCATGCCTCATAGGGATACCGAGGTCACTTGCTCATCATAGAGCCGCCAACCTACTGGGCCCGCTACATAGGGCGCATCGTCACCAAACTATGGACAGCTTCATGATTCCAAGAATCACTAGGGAACAACAATAATTTTACCCGTGCACTGGGTCGCCCTCCCACTGGGCCCGCCTATTGGAACCCCTAACATTCCACAATGTAATGGATGCAAATGTCAATCAATGCATTTCTCACACTATGCATCCTACCATGCCACTCATCAAATCATCACCATTATCAATATCACCACTTAATTCTTAGTGGATTTTAATTTCATTGGTTATTGTCATTGTTTCATATATCAGTGTGAGATCCACGATATTTTCCATTAACACGATTCAACTCACACATACAAGTTCCTACTTGCATCAACCACAATGGCACCAACAATCATCAATAATAACAATCATCAATTGCTTAAGGGTATGCTCAACAACAACATTTGTCTCAACATATCATAATAATTATCAATCACCATAAAACATATCACTAATATTCTAAATGCATATCATACATTTGCCAAGCACATAACATTGCAATACTCAACATCATAATTCATCAATACAACAAAGGCAAGGTAAACATATGAAATATCACATACAACAATCAACCAATATTCAACTCATACATTTAGAATATAAACTTCTCTCCTACCTTTCGAGAAGAAACAATCTGAATGGTCTGATGACTCTGCCTCGTCGTCCAGGATACAATCTACATATCAAACACATATATATAATTTCAATCAATTTGTCATTCAATGCATAGCCACAAGGTCTAACTATTCAATAGTAAGTAAATAGACACAACAACATATCCAAGATATATTATAAGCATGGTTTCACAACCTTTTTAGGTTTCGAGATTTCCTTTTCTATGTATGAGATTCTCTATATTCAAAAGTGGGTTAAACCTACCCAATGCACAACCCATCGCCATTAAAAGGTTTCCTAACATCATAACTTAGCATACTCTCAATTTCCACATATACATGTATAAAGTCATTCCTCATGGCACTAATCCTCATCTTATCATAAATTTTCTAAAAGCCTTAATGTTCTCAAATCAAAATTTACACCATTTATCATTTCAACAATTTTTATTCATCAATCTTAGTTTACTATGCCATATAATTTATATTCCTCACGTATTCATCAATAAAGCATCATTATCTCAACTAGGGTTCACATACTCACCATTACACTTCAACATAAATCTCATCAATCCACCACAACCATCATAGGTTTGGTGTTCAAGTTCATTATTATTCATTTAAAGCTACACCCATCAATAGGTTCTCACACCAATGGTTATCAACCACCATTAGTCACTATCCAACATCATTAATGTCATCTCTCATCATCACTAAATATTTTCTCAACACGTTTAATGATACTTGTACTCTAATTATCATACATTTCCACTTAAAATCAACTCTCAAATAAACATTACATGTTTTCCCCAATTCTTAGGGCTAGGGTTTCATTAAAAACCCAAGAATCACCATTAATACTCATCATCTTCCACCTCATTAAGTGTTATTTTCATGTACCTATATACATACTTACAAAACCACATATTTATCATACCCCACCTTAGGGATTTACATAAAAATGACTTCCAATCTAGAACCCATACACATGACACTCTCTCTGAGCATAATAACTCTTAATATAGGGCTTTAGCTCATGAAAATGGTGAGGAAAACTTACCTCAAACCAACAAACAACAATGGGCTTCAAGGGGAGGAAAGGGAGCATGAAAATGAGGGAAGGAAGAGAGCATCAAATCACCATCATCATCTCCTTCATGCTTGATGGAAAACGAAAATGGAAGGATGGGGAAGATGGGCATACCATTTGCTAGGTTTTAGGAAGAAAAAGAAAGGAGAATGAAGAGAGAGTAAATATCTTGCCCTTGGAAAATAATAGCCAATGTGAAAATAAGGAGAAAGGAATGAGTTTATGTTTTAAATTTTCAGCCTTCATTAATACTTTCCTGTTTTATAACACATAGGAACACCATTCGGACTCAACACTTCATCCAAAAATTATTCTAAAGGTATATTCAGATTCACCATAATATTCTTAATAGGCCTGACTAACAATACCTCAATCAGAGATACTTGGTCTGACACCCATATTTTAATCGGGTATTAATTTCAGCTCTTTAAGCTACAATAAATTATGCATAATCATAATAAATCCGAACTTAATTATTTCTAAACTTTTGGGACATTAATCAACCCATATATAATTATTTACCATTTTCTCTCTCAATTAATCATTTTTATAAATTTTGGGATATTACATTACAAATTTGTGATGCATAGGTTATAAATGAAATAGGAAGTTTATGATTAAAAGTTTGCCTTGAGCGGTGTAGAATATTTCAGAACAAGCCTGCCTCGGACAAAAATAGTTTGCCCATAAGTCCGTCCCAAGAAAAGTCTGATACTAGAACAACGCTCTAGAAGAGTCTGATTCAAGTGTGCCCATCTAGATTTTTGGACTGTTGAGTTATACGCATTCCATTCTCTGAACTCAGCATGTATGCTTGCTTCAACAATCAAACCCCAGACTTTTAAAGCATCAAGAACGTTATTCTGAATCTTGCATCAAACAAAAACAAGGATATTTTTAAAGATGCTCATAACTGAATTCTGATTAAGAGAAATTACGCTTATCATTAAAAGAGGAAAGAAGATAAACCAATGCAAGAACCAACGACCGCATGGATAAGAAATTGAGGAAACTACTCTACACAGATCAGAAAGCTAACAAAGATCAGTACTTGCATTAGAAAGCAATCAGAAGGCCAACCTGTCGTTTCTGCACGAGTTCATAATAGAAGAAAGAATACAAAAGGACTTTCATCATGTCTCAATCGAGGAACTCCATTTCAGTGCAAGTTTTGGAAATCCTCGATTTAGACCTTTTGTCTTGTTCTTAGCTTTAAGGTCAGCAAGCTTTAATGACTATTTTCTCTTCAACAGATTATCAATGGCCACCTTCCTTGGCCTATATATATGAAGATAATTCAGACTTAAAAGAAGTTAACGAGTTTAAAAAACTCTCGCATGAAAGCATCAATCTTTAAGCAATCAGTTTTCTTCTTAAAAGCAAAGACTTTCTTTGTATCTCTGCTTCTTGCAGAATGAGTCTTTATCTTTCATACTTAGTGTATCTATTCTTTATCTAATATACTAAGTTCTCAAAATCACAAACACACTCTTAATCTTTATCTATGTCAAGTCTGGTGTGTTGTCAATCTTAGTTTGTGTGGGAAATACTTGGGTTTAAGCCAGGAGTGGCTGAAGTCAAGAATACTTGTGGCACGAACTGTGCTTTGATTATAAAAATACATTTTTACAATAGTAAAAATCCTTCAAGTCTAAAGGTAGTGGACGTAGCTTTTGCGTTGGAAGTGAACCAGTATAAATTTGTTGTGTGTTATCTCTTTATCCCTTATCTTTTAAATCTGGTTCAAAAGTCTGCTACGTTTCATGTTCAAAATAATTTAAGTGTCGTGCGAAAAGAGTCTCAGACTTATTCAACCCATTTTCTAAGTCTGACTCTGAACCATCAATTGGTATTAGAGCTTGTCCTTTCTAGTTGATCACTCTCATGAGTTAAAAGGATAAAGACTCATGGCAGCTTCTCAACACGACCAACTCATAGCAGAAAGATCCTTCGTAAACAGACCTCTAACCTTCCTAGGTGAAGACTATCCATATTAGAAAGACATGATGAAGATATTCATTAAGTCTATCCAATACAATTTGTGAGGGTATAAGGAATCGATATTTTGGAAAAGGACTTAGGATCTATTCATCTAGGTTTAGTGAAATTTATGCTACATTGGCTTGATTGATTAGGTAAACATGCTAAATAGTATAAAATATGTTTAAGAGGGAAGACAATGAAACTTAATCTCAACGCATTTGTTTATATTTATTGTCACTTTCTATGTTTTTATCATCATTACACTATCCTCCACCAACAACAACTAATTGTGCATACTTGTGAATATATTGTATATAGTTTTATAGTGATTTTACAAGTATACATTAGATTGTTATTTTCTCGATTATTGTTTAAGTCCTTGAGGATACGATACTTAAATACTTACCAAAATGACAATAGAATTTGGTACATTTGTCAAAGTCTCAACAGTCCTTTATATTCTCACCCAAGCTTTGCCAATATTCTTAGGTGAGCATGGTAATTCAACATACAGCTCTTTACTAAGTGGTTAAGGATTTGATCGCTAATTCTTAAAATACTAAGTAGTGGTCAACATCCTATCGCTTACCATACTTATTGATGAGATGTGTCTTTTATAATAAAGTTAGTTGTCTCAATATGTTTAGGTTTTAATTGGTGAAACGAGTTTATAATATATAATTTGTAGTTTGTGGTTTTTTAAGTAGTTTTTAATTTATAGTTTGTATATTGTATCCTTTAAAACAACTTATTGTAATAAAATTATTTGACAAAGTTAATTGAAATTGTTTTAAATAAAATTTAAAGGACATTCCTCCTAACTAAAATAATAAACAAATTAGTCATAACTTCAAAAGTTATAAACTAATCTTTCTTATTACTTAATATATGTTTATTATTCTTTTTGTTCCTATTTACAAGACAAATCAAATTAAAACACATATTAAAAAAGATGTTAACACACTAATTTTCATACGAAGACACTAAAACATTCCAATTTTATAATTATTAATTCAAATTCTAGTTTAATGTTAATAGTGACATTTTTCAAAGTAAAGGTAAACATGAGAAAAAAATATTAAATGCTTCTAGATAGATAAATTTTATCCTATTAATAGGACCACCACAATACTTTTTTCTTTATCTTATACATAGAAACAAAGGGAATAGTATTTTACATTTTTAAAAGTGATCAAATTTTAAACAAGTCGTAAATTATTTTTTATGAAATATACGATTGTTTGACTTTCAAATTTATGTATGAATGGGAGGGTCGCATCATAATAAGTAGGGGGTGAATGATGCGAGACAAGTATGAGTAGTATATTATTTATTCTCGCATTAGTTAGAATTAGTGAAAACAAGTGTAGGTGTGTAAGGATAACAAATACTCATGGGTATCCCTTAATTTTGAAATATTTTATACTAAATATAAAGAAAAAGAAAAGATCATCTAACATACCAAATATAATATTAATTTAGTATAAATATAAATTAGTATTTTATAATATATTATAAGTTAATATACTAAAGATAGTATCATGAAACAATATTCAACAAATGTTCTCTCATTATAAAAAAATAATATTTATATTGTCTCCCCTTAAGAACAACAACTCATTTTGTACACATCCAAGTGTTTACTGGAGTTAACTTTACCGGTATACTTTTCAATAGGTAATGGATGGGGAGTTTGAAGATGTGTCGGGATTGGAACCCTCATGAGTGTTAGGACCCTAATAAGTGCACCGGTTTCACTGTAGTTTCAAATTATTTATGTAAAGGTTGTTTGTCCACAGGGACTTGCAGATACAAGGCAATTGGTTGAATGATCATTGCTAATTTATCACAAATATATATATATATATATATATATATATATATATATATATAATTTGTCAAAAAAAGGAAAGGATCGTTTTGGATTTTTTTAATAATTTAAAGTAAAGATGGAAATTACATTAACTGAAATAAACTAAGAAAAGTATTGAGATTGAACTTCCCTTTTAGTTTATGTTCTTCCAATTATTAGGTTTAGTTATGCAATTAATCAAGTCACCGAAACTTTAATTCATCGAACTCGGTCCCTCAGAGAATGAATCCCAAACCCTATCTTTAAATAAAGATCCCTCTAACGAATAAAGGTAAAGTCAACATTATAAATGAGTGCTAACGACTATTATTCTTGATCTTATCTCTAGGAATCAAGGATAATAGATAATTTAACCTATCTTTTGCTCAAAAATTAATAGCACACACGAGTCGTTCTCTTGAATAAAACATGCATAGGCAAAATTGAAATACTAATTTGAGTTAATTTCATAAAAGATTAAAAAATAATTACAAAACCATATCACTAATAAAGTTGTTCAATCCCAACAAAAAGGATGCTAGTCATGCATAATTACTAAGATGCCCCAAAAACAGGGGGGCTAAATTTTTCACGTTTTATAAAGTATTATTAGACAAAGAAATAAAGTGGTGAACTTTTAATCAACACCCGGGATCTATGAAAAACCTATCTCATATATGGAGATATGAGAAGGTGGGTTAAAAATGATTAATGAGAAAATTTCAATTAAAAACAGCGGAAATAATAACTCAAATTGATGTTGTATGATTGGATTTTAAGAGAATAAATGATTCAAAGATTAATAGATCAAACTAAGTTAAATACATGTGTGTAATGATGCTAGAATGAGCCCTAGTTCAAGGGGAAAACATAATAATTAAAGCATTCATGTTTGGAGAATCAGGGGGCATTTCGCTCAAGCGAATGCCCCACTCGCTTGAGCGAGTTCAACAATCCACGCCTGGGTGAGCCAACGATCACGCATAAGCGAGGAACACTATACGTATCAGGTACTCATCTCGCTTGAGCGAGCCCTTCTCGCTTGAGCGAGATTACTCCAGCATCTAATTGTCCCTCATTCGCTTGGGTGAGGTCTTCCCTGCCTAAGTGAAATAACTCCAGTAACCGATCCCATCCTCGCTCGCTTGAGCGAGCCTCCAAACACTGACCATTCGCTCAAGCGAAAATGGTCCAGTAACTATTCATCCAACGCTCACTCAGGCGAGGCCTTACCCGCCTGAGCGAAATAACTTCAGTAACCAAACCTCTGATTCTAGGAGATTTCGCTTGGGCGAATTTGGGCCAGTGGCCACACCCCTGATTCAAGGGAACCTCGCTTGAGCGAGATTGGCACTCGCTTGAGCGAGATTTGCAGAACATACGCGGAATCATGAAAACCATACAACCTCACATGCCAAAATTCATCTCATCCCAAATTAATCAAATTCAACATAACATACACATTATATTACACATTTACAACTTGCCTCAAGTATTAATATCCTTTGAATCCCATCCTAGCTCAAGAATCATATTAAAATCAAGCTCATCATCTCATATATTCGATAAAACATAAATTTTTATATAAACCTTCATTCATTCATAAAATTCACCATTGTTTAGCATCATACATTCAACTCCATACATTATATGGGTCATAGAGGAAAATTGGCCATACATCCTAGATCCAATTTTCATTCATGACCATCAAAATCATCATACTAAGATCTAGATAATAAAACCAGCACACATAAACATTATATGCTATACAAAAATCTAGATTTGCCGGCCAAGGCACTTCCTATACACCTATTTACCTCGTCTCACAAAATGTACTTCAAAAGATTCACTCCACCCATGAGTGCCCTGCATCACAAGTCTAAAAAGTGGACAATATGGGAGAGTGAGTCATACATTCCAAAAGAATGAATATGAATACCGTGTGATCATGTACATATGTATCACAACATGTATACTTGCATTCACATACAACTCATCATCGACTATCATCATAAAATACAATCATCTTTGTAAATCAGGCAAGTATAAAATCACACACATGATATAGTCCTTCAACAATTGGACTATTACACATTTCATCATCTTACTCATATTGTTATTTGGTATTCACATCTTTTACGTTGTCTTAATATATTCTCTCACCCACAACACATCCATCATCACATCTCATCACCTTTGGTATACTTCCTTGCTATATGCAAATGCTCTTAAGCTAATGCATATGCACAGCAGATTATTTCAACAATTACAGATCTGACTGTGGAATATAAACACCAATTGTAGGATTCAAGTATGATCATCTAATCATACCCCTACTATAGTAGTAAAATGTGTACACTTATCATTAAATTGCATGCATTTCACCAATCTTTTACTGGTACCAAACCATATCACCCATTTGCAATACCGGTCATTTTCACCATGACCGCGGTAAACAACATAATCAACATATGGTGTTGCGGGCTAACCATGAGTCATATCATGGCAGTTGTGATCCTAAGGACCACCGGGGACACCTGCTCATCAAGAGCCACCCCCCACAAGGGTCAACCACATATGGCTCCCAGTAGCACAACATGGGCAGCTTCGTGACTTACACACTAAGTCACATGGGAAACAACAAATCGCTCGTGCACAGAGTCGCCCTACCACTGGGCCAACCGGGGGAATCCCCTAAAATTCCAACACCGATAGCGATGCAGTATGCCATGGATGCAAATGCCAATCATATGCATTCCTCACTCTATGTATCCTATTCATGCCACTCACTAATCATCATCGTCATTACCAACATCACCACAAGGTTTTTAGTGGATTTATTATTATTGGTTATTATTATTAGTTTAAACTTTTATGTGGTATTTTCAATAGTTCTCATTCACATCATTCAATTCCATCATCAACACAATTACATCAATCTTTCATTATCAATCAAGACATGCTATTCATTCACACCCATTCTCAATCAAACATCATCAACACTCATTTCACATTTATGGTGGACATGAGTATAACATTATATTATCAAACAATCCACACCACCATATAGCACACCATGATTATTCTAAATGCATCAAAGCATGTTGCCAAAACACATCACCAACATCATACACAACACTACAATTCTTCATAACATTTCAAGCAAGGCAAACATGCATATTGTCACATATGACAATCAAATACTATTCAACTCATGCATTTAGAACATAAAGACTCCTCTCCTACCTCAAGAGAAGAATTTCGATTGATACAACATACCCGCCTCGTCGTTTGGAATGGATCCTACATTAACATACATGTAAAACCCCAATCAATCAACTATTCAAGACACAAATTTAACTCTATTTAATCATAATCATATCTACAATTTCATAACATGTATAAGATATGTTATAGAAATTATTTTCCCTCACTTATTAGGCTTCGGAAATTCCTTCCCATTAAGCTACATTCATTATGTTTAAAGGCTACAAAACAAGCTTTAAACCCCCAACATTCACACAACTCCATTTATCAACATCCATACCCATCAATGTCATATATTCCCTCTCAAGTATATTATTCAATCAACATATACCATTTCCCCTAATTCTTAATAGTTATGGTTTTCACCAAACCCACCACATTTATAATGATCATCAATCTTTCATCTCCTTCCAACCACAAGTTCATCTACCACATTTATTTTATTTAAATCTTGTATTTATGACAACCCACTCTAGGGTTTATGCATTAATTGCTTCTATCAAACATCCTTTTCACCTACATTACTCCCCTAAGCTATAATAACTCATAACCAATGCATTAACCCATCCAAAAATGGTGAGAGAAGCTTACCTCACCCAAAAACGAAAATGGGTTCCAAGAGGGGGAGAGGGACTGCGAAAATGGAGGAGAGAGGATTAGGAAACTTCAAGCTCCAAGCTCCTCCAAGCTTCTTCAACGAAAATGAAAGAGGAAGAAGGTTCACCACCTTGGCTAGGGTTTTAGGAGAAAAAGGAGAGGAAAAATGGAGAAGGGGAATAGAGAAGAAGAAGAAGCAAAGTATTTTCCAAATGGTTCCAACAAGCTCACGAAAATGAGAAGGAAAATTGGGCTTTTGCATTTAATTTTTTAATCCTCCTCATTAATATTTCATTGTTTTATGACAAATAGGATCTCTGTTTGGGCTCAACACTTTATCTGAAAATTATTTCGAATACATATTCAGACTCCCAATAATATTCTCAACAGCCTTGACCAATATCATCCCAATCGTAGATACTTGGTCCGACACCCATATTTTAAACGGGTCACTTTTCAGCTTATTCGGTCCCAATAAATTACTAGCAGTCTCCAAAAATCTTAATTTAATTAATTCCAATATTTTGGGATATTAAATAATCCATATTCTAGTATTTAATATTTATTTCCTTAATTAATTCTCTATTTTAAAATTTGGGATGTTACAATCATTATACTACGTCTATAGAATGATATAGAATCAAGAAGTGGTAGAGGATCCTTGAAGGTTGTCAAGCTCTAAGACACCTAAAAATGGATTCCAAGCTTTCCCCTACTTCTCCCTTATTTTGCATGTTGAGAAAAATGAAGTTTAGGCCTTGTATGTGGCCCATTAGGTAAGTGAAAGAAGTGTTGTCCATGCACAACTCACCTAGGTGAATTACTTAAAATTTGCTTCATTATATCAACACTAATGGTTCAGAGTCATACTTAGAAGGGGTAAGGGCTAAATAAGTCTTAGACTCTTTTATGGAATTTTGAACCTTTAAAGCACAAACAATCAAACTTGATAAAAAGCTAAGAAGGAGAAAAATAAATACTAGAGATTTATATTGGTTTACTTCTAACTTAGAAGCTACATCCAATCCTTTCTAACTTGAAGGATTTCCACTATTGTAAAATCTTCTTTACAATAATAGCACCAGACTTGTGCCATAAGTATTCTTGACTCCAGTCACTTCTGACTTAAACCCAAGTATTCTTTCAACAAGCCATTCCTGGCTCAAAAACCCAAAAATTCTTTCAAAAGCCTCTTCAGGTCACAATTGTTTCCCAATGAAACTAAGGTTGGCAACATGCCAGACTTTTACACAATAATTGATTTGTAAGAATAAGGTGTAAGGTGTTTCACAAAAATTAGTGTATGAAGGATGTATAAAGATGAACAAATACACTAAGTAAAGAAAGACAAAAGGACCAAGGTCTACTAGAGGCAGAACAACAAAGAACTCCTTTGTCTTAGAAAAGCTAAGAAGAGATTAAAAGAATTTCGATCACAGAGAATGATTCTTCTTGATAGACTTACCTCTCTGTTGAAAAAAATGATTTCTTCAAAATATATAGGATAAATATATCCTTTGGTCCTTTATCTTTTAAAAAAATATTAATTTGGTCCTTTAATTATTTTTTTGTTCACTTTGGTCCCCTATGTGGTTTAAAATATGTGTGTCTTTCCGTCAAATTCCCTAAACGTCTGTTTATCACTGTTCACATCTTCTTCATTATAACTCATTCTCCTTCTTCGATGGCTTCTTCCATATTGGGGAAACCTAGAAAGCTTGTGTTCTCCTTGCCTCATGTCCTTTAACATGGAAAACTCATATGGATCTACATCCAGCTATAGAAACAAAGTGCGTGAAGATGATGCTTCCTTGTGTGAATGCCCTAGGAGATTAAAAGTTGTGATATGAATATCGAAGACACCTACAAATTATGGACAAAGATTCTGGGGTTGTGTTAAATATGTTGTAAGTGTTGGTTGTTTTTAAGGGTCAAATAGGTTTTTTATAGGTTTTAATATGGGGTTTATTTTTCATTTTGCAAGGTGGAAAGGGTGGAAAGAATAATGAGAGCTGTAATTTCTTCCATTGGATGTTTGATGATGTTGAGACTGAGAAAGATATGCTGATTTTGAGGCAAAGTAGTCGAATAATGGCTTTATAAAAAGCTTTGAAGAAGTCACAAAGATGTCTCAAGTGGCTTGGTTTTGTTTGTGATGTCCTATATGTAGTGATTATTGTAGGGGTTTTAATGTGGTTTATGTAAGGTGTTAATGTGGTTTATGTAGGGGTTTTAATATGGTTGTGTTAAGGGTTTAGGATTGGATTTATTGTTGTAAACATGGAAGTTGTACTGTAAGATTTATGTCCTAGTAATGAAATTGCACTATTTTAGCTTTATGTCTCAAGTTGCACTATTTCTTCATTCAGTTTGTGCTATTAGCACCGCAATTGGTCAATAATGATTACTATAACCATACCACACAGCTATTGAAAGTATAAAATCAGATTCATTCAACATATATAAATTCAGTAACTTGATTAGTTATCCAATATATAAATTTCATGTTGTCAAATGTATAAATTAAGTGTTGTCCAATATATAAGTATAAAATTCAGTGTTGTCCAAGATTGATAAAATTAAATTCTTACAAAATATATAAATTACTTGTTGAGAATGGAAGCATACAACTTGAGAATGGATCACATAAAAGTATATTCATTCAAAATATATTTAAGGTTAGGTTTATCATCCTAGACATAACATAGTTTTGGCCATATTCCAAAATAAGCCATCATCCTAAACATAACATAGTGTTGACCATACTCCAAAACAAGCCATCATCCAAAACATGATTACAAATAGAAATAAACTTATCTAAACATCAAAGCATAAAATCAATTTTTCTTCTTCCTCCTTGGTGTTAATTTCTTACCTCCCCTTGTTGTAATGCTTCTGCCTTTGGGTGGAACCTGCTAGGGCTGAGTTTGAAAGGGGTTTTGGGTAGAGGTTACTATTTGGGATGTTTAGGTTAGTGATGGAGTTAAAGTTGAGGGTTGGGTTTGTGGGACATTTTTTGTTTGGCTTTCTTGTGGTGTTGGTTTAGAAGGGCTCTTGTTGTGGCCTGGTTGTTTGCATATATTGCACCTGGAAGTTAGGCCTTTCCTTAAAATGCGAATATCATCAAGCTCAGACTTGTCATTTCTCCTTACCTTCTTTGGTCTACTAGGTTGTTTCTTGTAAGGTGGAGGAAGTAGGTTGTTGCAGCCACTTGATTCCCACATGTTCTCTCCAGGTGTGGGATATATGATTGGTTTGTAGCATGCTGTGTACTTGGCTTTAGAGTAGATTGGGGGGATGTAGTTGGCTGGTTTATTATTGACTTCTCTCATACATGCCAGTGCATGTATACAAGGTATCCCAGTGAGCATCCATTTCCTGCATGAACACTCTCACGCAGCCAAGTCAACAATAAACTTGTCCCATCCTTTCTCCAGATGCCTAACCTCATAAATTTTATCTCCAGACCACCTGTAATATAACAGATTCAGCCACTATATCAGCAACTATATGATCAAATACACTTAGATGGAATTTAAAAAAATAAACTTACTTCACCAACGACATGTTTGTGAATTGCTTTTCTTTATCAACCTTCTTCATTATTCTTGGACAAACTCTGCCTCCCCCTATCATCTTTTTTCTATTGGTAGCCCATCTCTCCATCAAATAGTTTTTATTTCCTCAATCATGGTGATGATGGGTTTTCCTCTGGCAGCTAATATCACAGAATTGAAGGTCTTTGACATGTTGTTCACTAGTATGTCACACTTTGCATTATAGGAAAATCTAGACTTACTCCAATGTCTGGGTGGCAACTAAATTAACTCTTTATAAGCATCCTCATTGACAGCCCTCATTTCAAGCATCTGTTTCTCCCAAGCTAGGGTGTATGTACACTTGGCTGCTTTCCACATCAACTCCTTCAACTGCTTGCCTGGATGCCTTTTCCTAACATTGTTATACAGGTGTCTCACAAAATCTCTACTCAACACCAGGTATAAGTTCCTCTAGAGCATGTTTCAGACCCTACATACACACTACAAATAAAACATTTCAGACCCTGCACATTGCACCTAAAACAAAACACAATAGCTGTCTATGTCAGTGACCAAACTACAACAACTAAAACTCGACAGGGACCAATATGAAATCACTAATGGAACATAAGGGACCAAAATGAAATCACTTACTGAAGATAAGGGGCCAAAATGAAACATTTACCTTCTGTTGGTCTGATATGAAGGTGAACTCCTTGTAAAGCTCAGCTCCACCTAGATCCCCCACCAGCAAGTCCAGGAACCACCTCCATAAATCTGTGTTCTCACATTCAACAACACCAATAGCAATAGGAAGCATTTGGTTATTCGAGTCTCTCCCAACTGTAGCTATTAGTTGTCCACCATATGGTCCTTTTAGGAATCAACCATCTAAACCTATGATGGGTCTGCATTGTTTGAAGCTTTCTTTACATGCATTCAGGCAAACATACAACTTGTGGTACAGAGCATCTTCCCCCTACAACTGCACATCCAACTTCACTATAGAGCCTAGGTCAGAAGTCAGCAGTACTTCGATGTAGTCCCATAGCTTTGGAAATTGGTTTTTGAAATCCCCATCAACAAGTTTAGTTGCAGCCTTTCTAGCCCTGTATGCCTTGGTCTTGGAAATTTTTGCACTCCAACTCTCCTGTACTCTCTCACATATGTCCTCTAATCTCAGTTTGGGATTCTCCCTCACCCCACTGAACATCTCCTTTGATAGCCACTTTGAACTTAGCAACTTGATTGAGTATGCCCTACCAGAACTATGCTCATCAATTATAGTCCTCAACTACCAAGTTTCCTCATATGGCAACTTACCATAGTAAGCGTACCATTCACAGCCTTCCATACACCTAACCCTCACCCTTTTTTTATCATTTTTTTCAAACTTTAAATCTTTCCCATTATGGACAACATAAACCACCACAACCTCCTTGAATTCTTGTTTGATTACAAATATAGTACCTTTTCCCATTTATAATCCTTCGTCGATTTGGGCATCCTAAACAAAGGGTACTTATCACTATCACTTCCACTATCACCTGAACACAACTCATCTGACTCACTATTTGAATCGGAGTCCATCTTTCGTTTAGTTTTCCTAGTTCTAGATCCTTTTTTAGAACCTTCTTCTTTTTATAAGTCCTTGGATTTACAGTCTTAGGAATTTTCTTCCTTTTTTAACCTCATCCATATCACCCCCATCACCCTCAACCATATCACCACCATCACCCTCAAATAAATTATCCTGATCAATACCCTCATCATCTGAATCCTCAAATTAAATATCCAAGGCACTATCATCATTTTCTTCTTCTTCTTCTTCTTCTTCTTCTTCTTCTTCTTCTTCTTCTTCTTCTTCTTCTTCTTCACTGTTGTCTTCCTCTTGCACAACCTTCCCCTTCATATCCTTCTTCTTCTTCACTGTTGTCTTCCTCTTGCACAACCTTCCCCTTCATATCCTTCTCCTTAACACCCGTGTCTTCCCTTTACACAAAGTCAGCACCATGCACAACCTCTTCCTTCTGCACAAAGTCACTACTATGGAAAGCCTTTTCCCCCTGAACACCAGTACCTTCATCACATTCCACCTGAACACCACCACCTTCATCTCATTCCACCTGTACACCACCACCTTCATCATATTCCACCTGGACTCCATCACCTTCAATAGGCTCCCCTTGATCACCACCTAATAACTCTGGTCCAGTTAACTTGAAAAGAACATCAACCATATTTATAGGATATACAATGTATAACTGCATTTTCCCTTGAGAATGTGTTACTCTTGTCATCTCCATGCAACCCTTATCATCTTCCAATAACTACAATCCAACATCGAACTCCTCTCCACCTATTTTGTACCACAACTCCTTGATTGTTACATAACCCATCTCTTTCAATATCCACTCAACTCAAAATAACTCCATTTATCCTCGTCAATGTCCCATTTAGATACTTCTCCATCATATCTCACCCTCTTCCCTTCTTTGATGACAAAGTTCCCCCATGGAAAATCTTAAGCTTAAAATGACAATCCATAACTACCTAAACTTCTCAATAATAACACATTAGTAAACCCTAAATCAATTAAACAAAGTTATCAAACCCCACATTTTAAATAAATACAAGAAAATAACTACAACAAAACAATAACAACCCACCCCTATTTTCCAACAAAACCTAACCCTAACATCAAACAACGTGGTTGTGAACGGATAAACATACCTAAAATACAGGACCCGAATGATCACAAATGCAGTACCCACCTTCACAACCTTCCTTGATCGAGTTACTTGGATACAAAGCCACCTTCCTTCTTTGCTATGGTCACACAAATAAGGAAGATGAAGACACTCTTTTTCATTTTCCCTTTCATTTTTGAAACGCCAGCGTTTGGACAGTTATAATCATCTGTAAATCCTGTTTTGACATGTATACCATGATGTCCATATCTTACACCATGTCAGATAAACTGACAAACAGATGTTTAGGAAATTTGATTGAAGGACGCACTTGGCACATTTTACACCACATAGGGGACCAAAGTGAACAAAAAATAATTAAAGGACAAAACTAAAACTTTTTGAAAAGATAAAGGACCAAATGATATATTTAGCCAAATATAGGTCACTCAAGATGACCGTCTGATGATTTGGTGAGGAGATATAGCCGTTGGAAATCCTTTGAAGGAGTTTTGCTTGAACGCAAGTGCCAGACTTTTGATGAACTGAAGAGATGTCAAAAGGCCCGGTAGCAACGAACTTTGACACTTTGCATGAATATAGTGTTCCTTGATATCTTTAATGAATAAAGCCAATTGTTGGCTTTCTCTCTTTTAGCAAATGTGCAGAGAGAAATGCTGTAATTCTTCTGAATCTTCCAGACATATAAGCTGACTTGATTTAGCTTTTCTAAAGTGTGCAGAGTAGTTACGTTGATTTCTTCAAAAATTGCTTTGGTTAATCCACTGACTAGTCTCTTATCCTTTTTGATGATAAACACATTTTTCTTGATAAGGGCCTGATTCCAAAGCATCATTAAAAGGTTTTAGAAAGTTGTATGATTAATACTTTGAAGTAACGTTCATGTTGCACAAAAAGTCTGAGGTTTGATATGTTGGTTCATATGAATGAAAATTCTTGAACTAGACTTTTTGGGTAAAGTCCAGAATTAGACTTTTGATGTATCAGACTTTTGATTTGATGGACTCCCCCTTTCTTTTGTAACATGTGTACTTAGTATATATGTTTTCTGAAACACTTAAATAAACAGATTAGATCACACATAAGCAAACTTCATTTAATTTAAATACATTGATATGTGTTATTAACAAATCCTAAGGTTTAGTTATAATGACACAGCTTGGGGTCTGATCAAGGAGTATTATCAATTTCTTTTTCAAATCAGACTTGTTCTCAACAAGCATCTTCTTGAAACTCTTTATTCTCTTCCTTATTTTGGGTTTATTTTCTTACAAATCAACACAAAACATAAAATAAGGTTAGATTAAATGTACTTGTTTGATAATTACAAAATAAGGAGAAATTTGCTAGTTAACGAGTGTTTTTATATAAAAAATAAAGGAATATTTACATGCAAAATAACTTAAAATAAATCTATAAGAATGAGGTGTTAGTGAATGGAATGTTGAACTTGTAAACTGAAAAACCATCTACGGCTTGTAGAGATTGATATCAAAGTGAGTGGTGCTTAGTTCGATATGTAGACTCTTGGTAATTATCATAGAATGTTAGAATCTTAGAGTATTTTGATGGAGGTGACATCTCATAATAAGGGGTAGATAAGTATAGTCTTGCCAATGATGTCTTATAGTGAATGACAATCCAAGAGCTTGACCTTGGTTTTGCCTATAAGATCTTGTAATTTTGCTCAAAGATGAAAGATGATCTCGTCCTTTGGGTCTGGTTAAGCTACTACTTTGGCTCTCCTAGTGGTGTGTAGTTGACACCAAGGTGTTACCATAACCCAAAATGTATCCAAGAGGTTTTATCCTGCAAATGACCTTCAGGAGTTCCTTTGTGATTACTCATACTCATGAATACAATCGCAATTTTATGGGAATAACTTCAATGAGTCTAACAGGGCATGTTGATGATATGTCTGGGATAGGGTGTCACTCTTATGTGCTCAATGGGGATTTAGTACTCTATCATCGAGTCTAGTGGGGATCTTAATGTCATGTTATATACCATGCAACACGCACTCACATCTCATGTTAAGTGGCAAAATGGGGTGTCTTATGCAAAGACACTCCAAGCTCAAGTTATTACGATATCAATATTGGAGCTAAAATGTTAAGGTTAGTTAAACGTACCTCGTGCGTAGTAAATGAGTAGTATTTATAGAAGTTAAGTAGTGATTTAGTGTTACAATGTTTGTGTCGATACTTTTCCTTAAAATATGGGGGAAAGTTACTGCTGACACATTTATAGGTAATTATTAGCTAGTAGTACATTTAATCAATATAATCCAAATGTCACTTAAAATAACTTTGGTGTTAAGAGAGTGTAGTTCAATATGACACATGAGTTATTGTAATCCTCTAGGACATTTAATTCTTATGGATTCTTAAGAAAAATCTTTGAAACTAGAATCGAAGTGGGACACCACTATGCAATTATGTGTCCACTTATTTAAAATCATGGATTAAAGTTATTGTTTGTGAGTGACCTTTAACCGTTTATGAAACTTTAAACGTGCCACTGTATCCGTTCATTTAAACTTTTGTTAATTGTATTTTTTTTTAGAAATGATCATAGTTTTATCTAGCATTAAAGAATTATTCCTAGTTTTTACTTCATTAGTGTCTTGTTTAGATTTTCAATTACATTAAAGGCATTGCCCAACATAATTTAAAGACACTATTTAAGGAAGTAAATATATAATTTTTTATTAGAAATTGTATAAAAATTACTTGATTTAAAATAATTGAATTTTGATGATGTTTTTAAATAAAGAAGATTCACTTTTACTTCCTTAACATTTACTGAAAGGATACTAATTAACATTTTTCACATAAACATGTATATATTTTCTTTTTTGGGTCAAGCGACCATGTTTTTAAGTTAACTCACTTGGCATGTGCTGACAAAAAAAAATCAGGTGAAAGGTTAAGGTGTTTCTCACTGATTTTGGAAATTTAAAATTTCCATTTATTTATCCAATAGCCACTTTCTAATATGAAAAAATATATTTGAGGGCGATTTTCGTATCGCGTCTTATTCAGATGTCGTCAATGATGCGCGAGATATTCAAGAGAGTTTGAAACCGTAATAATTTTAATATTTAAAGGGCATTTTATTCCAAAGAAGTGCCAAGATTACCTCAAGCAAGAAGGACAGACACGACAGTAATAATAACAATACTGGTTATTCCTTTTCGTTCATTTTTTTTAATATTTCTTTTTAAAAAATGTTTATTTTCTTTTCTTCGTTATTCTCTTTTACTTTTTATTTTCTTTCTTTTTTTCAGTATTTCCAAATCCATTCGGTCTGTGGATATCAAGTTCCGTTCCCAGAATCCCCAGGTAGTTTTCCTATATCTTTATAGAAAATAACAGAAATTAATGTTGTTAGATCTATTATTTATTGATTCGCTTCATTTACATTTGTTGAAGAAAATGCATATTAATTCATTTCAATTGCCACACAATCTTTTTCTCTCAGATGAAACTGTGTGTCATTTTAATTTGGAATAATCTAAATTGGATAGACCATAGAAATGCTGAAAGGATTCAATTAAAACGAGGAAGATTATTAGAAATAATCAATATTCATGTCATAATTATCATTATGTTGGAATTTATTCATCTGTGCATCCATGATGCATGCTTGTGCTTTCAACGCTATGTTAGCATATTCCATCTGTGACCATAGATTCAATCGAGCTATTATTTAAACTGAAATTTTATGTCCTTTTTTCTCTGTCACGACATTTTCCGTTTAATTACAGGTTGTTTACATACATGCATGTATATTATTATATCAATGTTGAAAATTTTAGGTTCCTGTCCTGTATTCTATGTTTTTCTTCTTTCTCTAACAGTACCTTTCATGAAAATGTTCCAGAAATTAAGGCTCGAATTGAATTTCATTGTCTACAAAGTCTTTTAATTTCTTTACATAAAAACTAAAGAAATTTCGATATGTTATGACTGTACCTTGAGATAATTTTGTTTAAGTGATTTAAAAATGCAGGCTTGAGAAATATAAACTCTTAGCTGTTCCACTTTGTGCATTATTCCTGTCTATATATAAATATATGATGTATGGGTACTGTCAGCTTGAAAATTAAAATTACTATTTTGTATTCAAACTTAAAAATAAAAAAATGAAAATAACGGGTTTCAAATAAAACGACCCTTTGAGATCTTTTCAGTTTGTAAGCAGTCATAGCTTGTTCAATAAATTAGGAAAACAACAGATGATAAGGTGTTTGAACAAGCTTATCTTTATGGAAAGGAGTGAATAAGTGAATATAGCATTGGATGGTCCTGTTTTGCAAATGAATGTAGGAAATTGACAAATGCCCACCACATTTATAAACTTATTTTGTGGTGGAAAACCACGAGTGCTTGCTTGATTCGAATAGTACATGTTTAGTTTTCTTTAATTAAAATCTCAAGTTTAAACTTATAAATAGAAAAAATTTTAGATAATTCGAATAAAAATATTTCCAATATATATAACATATGCGGTTTTAAAAAAAAAATGGGACCACTGTTTGGTGTGGGTCAGAGACCAATACGGATGATGTTAAGGTTTGCCCACAAATCATAATTCATAAAGCATTAATGGAATAATAAGAAGAACCAGAGTGGATTTAAATGGCTTTTAATGACTTTTATATTGTTTCTTTCTTTTCTTGTTAGAAAAAACTTTATGCATTGTGAATATTGGCCACTGTGCGTGCCACTCACGTCTTTTTCTTCTTAAAGGAAAAAGCATCTTTCAACTCATCTACTTATTACAAATTCTTGAAAGAAAAATGATCATTTCAGAACCATATAATGTATAGATCATAAGAGGAAAAAAAAACAAAAAGAGCAGATAAGAACGAACTTGATCATTTACATGATATGACAAATACAATAAAAAAAATGGTAACTGAGATTGTAAAAAGCATCAAGTTTTGTTGAGAGTTTGGTTCTGGCTTTCATCCAAGGCTTTCCATTTTAGTCTAGAATTAAGGTTATATGGTTGAAATTTTGTTTCTTATTTTTTGGGCATACTGATAAACAAGCATTAAAGGTTATACACATTGGACGATTATAACCTAAATTTCCGTTTCAACAATTTCCTATCAGTGACCAGTGATTCTGTAGCTTGGTTCATTTCCTACTACTATTAAGTGACTATTGCATATGTTATTGTCACAAATGTTATCTCTGTTTCTATATTACTAATCTTAATGTAGCAAGAAAATATAATTGATTTTAGGTGATACAATAAAAGTGCTGTCCTGTTTGTACTTTTTTTTGCTCCCAATCTATAGCTGTTATCACATGATAATCAATTACTCAGTTGAGTGCAGATTTACAATGCCATGTGCATACATCATTTTCAAAAGGTCTTCAAATTGTTGTATGTCTTCATTTCTTTCAGGACTCCTAGTCATTTGTGAAGACAAGTGAGAGTTCCTTGACTGGCAATTAAATGTAATATTTGCTGATGGTCCCATAGTAAAGATGATAAGACACCCCTCAAAGGAATCAATCAAGTTCTTTGGGAGTGTAGTTGCTCCTGAAAATGGTGAAGCCCTCCAAAGGACCAAAACAGGCATGTACACACTTGTGCCACACATGAATATTGGAACAATCTTTAAATGTTAAGAGTCTAAGAGACCAATCCTAAGAAAAAAGATGGTTTCATACCAGTCAACCAATTTGTTACAAATATTTGATGGCCTTTACTTGGAAAGCTTAAACTTAAGGTCTTTACAATTGGCAGCATCTTGTGATTTAATGCTGCAATATATATATTGATTAACTAAAGGGATGTTTGATTCCTGATTTTGAAAACTGTTTTTGTTTTAAAAACTTTTTTGATTAAAGTAGGTTTTGAAATTAAAATTGCTTTAAAAATAATATGTCTTTTACAATTTTTAAAAACAAAACATTCCTAATTTACTTCTTCAAATAAACTAGTTTCAGTTTCCTATTATTCATAATTTTGTGCAATCCTACAGTTTCTCAATGTTGCTCTCTGTCTCTTCTAAAAGTAGTTTTTGAAAATCATTTTTCAGAATGATTTTTTAATATATGATGATCTTCCATTCCTTGCAGAAATTGAAAACAGCATAAAAAAAATCCTGAATGTTATTCAGAATGAAAGACAAAGCACAGATGGGAGCTCCAAACTTTCTCCAAAAGAAACAAAACTTGTGGGACTAATTCAGGACTTGCAAAAGAAGCATCTATCACTTTATGCACTATATGATCGTGTTGTTACTGAAGAGTTTGAGAAAGTACTTTCTTTCCAGAAAAACAAGGGAGCTATAGTGTCTTCCTCTGACTCAGACTCGGAATACTTTTCATCAGAGGAAGTAGATGTTTACAAGAGAAGGTCAGAAAAAGTACATCACAATTTACCTAATATAAGTGGTAAGGCAAAAGAAGCTCTTAAAACTGAAGCATCAACGGAGTCAAAGGAGTTAGAGAGAAAGTTAACTTCACTAAAGAAAGAGATGGAGGGCTTGAGACAGAAGAAGAAGAATCTTGAACTTGGACTTGAAAGCCAAACCAATGAAGTTAAACAACTAAGTGCAAAGAACACAAAGCTGCAAGAACAAGTATTGGAACTAGAAAAAAATTTGAAAGATGAAAAAGGTGTGAAATTTGATCTGCAAGAGAAAATAAAGAAAGCTGAGAACATGGCAAGGTCCAATGCTGCAAAATTGAGGGTCAAGATCAATGAACTGGAACAGGAAGCCAAAACGCTGCAGAAAAAGAAAAAAGAATTGGAAGAACAAGTAAAATGTTACAAAAATGAAGTATCAACCTTAAAAGAGTCCTCCATGGACAAGTTTAACTTGATGCAGCAAAAGCTAGATTCCCTTGAAAATGAGAACAAGGAACTAGAAGCTGAGATGGAAAGACAGAGAGCGGAAATATCCCAACAACTGATACAGATAGAAAATCTGAAAGACAATTTAGTTGAAATGAGATCACTTGAGCTGAACATGCAAGAAGAGCAAGAGGGTTTTCTTGAAAAGATAACAAATCTAGAACTAGAATTGGAAACTAGAAGCAACCAGAAAACAAAATTGGAAGAGCAACTAGGTTACACAAGTTATGAGAATAAACAACTAGTGGATGAAAACAAGACACTACAGGACAGAAACCAGGAACTAAGAACAGCAATAACACAAAGAGGGGAAGAGATTTCAGAATTCATAAGGGAACACGAGAACCGTAGCAATGGAGCTTCAATGGAGGTTATGACATTAAAAGCAGAAGTTAATGCTATGAGGCTTGAATTGGACACTTTACACGAACAGAAGAACAAGTTGGAGCAACAGAACGAGCGAATCCAGAAGGAATATTCAGATAGCATTGCAAAGATGGAAACTTTGAACGCAAAGCTAACGACGCAGATAGCTGATCAAGAGGAAACGATTGAGAAAGTGAGCGAGGAGAACAAACAAGCCAAAGTTATATTCAACAAGTTGAATTGGGCTCAGAGAACCGCAGAGAGGAAAATGGAGGAATTAGCAGAGAAGTTCAGAAAGAAAATGGAAGACAACATTCGGTTGTTGCACCAGAGGATCCACGTGGCGGAACAGCTGAACAACGAGAACAAAAACAGCTGCAGAAGGACAAAGGAAAGGTACGAGGAAGAGAACAAGGTACTAGGAGAGAAAGTTGCAAAGTTAGGAGAGAAAATAAAAGCCCTTGAAGTGGGTACGAAATCAACATTGTATGTCCCAAATGGGTTGGAATTTGATGCTTTAAACGCATTGGATTTGGCGGTTGAGGAGCAAAGAGAGAATGTGGTGACACGTGTGGAGAAAATAAAGAGTAAGGTTGAGTTAGTGAAGGGATGGGTGAAGGAAAAGAATGGTGAGGTGAAAGAGCTGAGGGAGAAAGTGAATAGAAGAGAAGAAGAGGAATTATTGTTGAGGGAAAAGGTGTGGAATTTGGAAGCAAGGGTGAGCAAAGAAGGAGGGGAGAAGCTGAACCTGACGAAAGCAGTGCATCAACTAGAGAAGAGAGTGGTGAAATTGGAGAAGAGTGTGAAAGAGAAGGATGAGGAATTACTTTGTCTTGGAGAGAAGAAAAGGGAGGCAATAAGGCAACTTTGTTTTGTTGTTGACTTTCATCGTGACCGTTGTAACTACCTAAGGGGTTTGCTCACCAATAACAAGACATGAATCAATCAAGACATTCAATTTTACACTTGTGCTCATTCTTCTTTTCGTACATATTATACTTGTAAATTTTGTTTTACTATACCACATCAAGTGCTTGCTTAAATTGTATTTGTATGTATGTTTTTTATAAATATAAATTAATCTTTTGCTGTAAAAACAAATGAAGTATATACGCATCCACACCATAAACTAATACTACGTGTGTCTTCCACTCTTCCGTCATATTTTAATATTTCTCAACACTTTTCATGTTTACCAACATTTTTGTTTCTGGTAATTATGTTTACAGTTACCAACAGTTTCTTTGTTCTAAAGCCTTCCAGAAAAAAAATTAAGCATAGGCAATAGAGGATGAATGACATTTGAGACGAAATGAAAAAAAAAACACGATTTGGGAAAAGAATGGTTTGAGAAGAGAGCAAAAAATGGCTTTAGAAACGATAGTGTGTCTTGATGAGAAATTCACAAGGGGGTCCATTTTTTAAGGCAATTTAATGGCTAAAATATTATGATAAAAGATCATCATACCTGGTTGAATAAAAGAGACCTAACTAAAACGTATTAAAAAATAAAAAAGTTAATTGACCGAAAAAGTTAAGGCTGTGTTACAGAAAATATTCTAATTTTTTAGGAAAAGTTTTCCGCTTATTTTCTAAACTTTTCATTTCCTAGAATAATTAGAAAAATTTTAAAAACTCGTTTAGATAATATGACCGTTTTACAATTTGAAAAACTAGAAAACTAAAAAAGTTGTTCAAGTGCACTCAATTTTCTAAATTTTTTCAAATATTTTTTTAATTCAAATTAATTGAGATATATCTTATATATATATATATAATTTATGACAATGTTATATATTATATGCATCACATAAAAGTTGTGACAAAAATTTAAAGTTTTATTAAAATGAGAGCAAATGAGTTTGTGTTTAAATATATTTCAAAATAGTAGCAGTAAAACTTTTTGAATCAATAACTGTTTGTTTCATATTCTCATTTGGTTACAATAGTCTTTATCTTGTAATTCAGTTACCTTATCCTGTAATTCAATTACCTTATTTTGTAATTCAGTTACCATCTTTTCTATTTTTTACTTTTCTTAGAAAACCTTTTAAAAGAGTTTTTTGATTTTCTTAAAAAATAGAAAATCAGTTTTCTATTTTTCTATAAAAAAAATTTAAATAATTTATAAATAAATAGTTTTTCTATTTTTAAAATTTTTTAAGAATAATTTTCTATTTTTCTAAGAAAACTTATGAACTAAACGTAACATAAGGTTTTGGAGAGTTGAATAATAGAGTATTTAAATGATAAAATTCATTTACAAAAAAATACATGAAGAAAGAAAGAAGGAGCCTGGTAGGATGTGGAAAGAGAATCCAACACCTAGTGAATGTGAAAGAGACATTTTAATAATAGATAGATGTAAAAGTTGGTTATGTAAGGCATGAGGAAGCGGCTATTTTAAGGGATGTTTGGTGTGTGGTTGAGAAAAAAGAGTTGGAGAAATGTAAAAATTTAAAAGTTGATATTGATCTTTCACATCATTTGTGACAATCAAAACAAACTTCGTTGGATCATAGGATAAAATTTCTTCTTTTCGGAACCTGCTTTCCGTTTATCACACCATCAGACCAAATATCTAATTAATAATACGTGCCGCCAGTGGGGACAAAACAAATCAACCTCAACGACACCGTATAAACGGATCTTCATGGCAATTCACCCCAACTAATATTTGTTAATTCTATTATGTCACCTTTGCTTTGATTTTTGTCTTACTAAATTCTAATTAATAAGAGAACAATTATAGTTTAATATAAACATAAAACATTTTGAATTTTTTGTGCTAACCTTCATACCCCAAATTTTAAGATGGTAAAAGTAACATTTTAATATGGAGTTATTAAATTTGACATTCATTTATTCTGTTGGTTTAAGCATTGTTTAACCAATCCAAAGGTTTGCACTTAAAAAACGAAAAATTAGTGTCAAGTGATGCTTGATTAATTTGTTAATTGAATAATTTGTTGTTTGTTTTTTTTTCTTTCATTTGCTATAAATACAAGACACAAAGTAAAGGTAAATGGGAATAAATAGAAAAATTAGAGAACTCTATTTTCCCAGGAGAAAATACAGTGTTGGGTAAATTTTGAATGTGAGTTTGACTATCACTTCTATAACTCATTTGTACTAAATTGTAGCGAGTCTCTTTAGGAAACACCATATTTTGTATATCTGGTATAAAAATGTATGGAGAGATATTGTAATTGTCATTGTTATAATGGAAGTTTTTCAAAGCTTGTCCCATGATTTCTTTTTCTGATTTTAGAGTTTTCCACGTTAAGTTCTTATGTATTAATTGTGTTTTTTTTCATACTTATTTCTTTGTTTTATGGGAAAAATTCTCTGAAAGAAATGGATATAATTTCTTAACATAAATTACCCTATATGTTTGGATGGAGAGAAAATAAAAGGAGGGAAGATAGAAAGAGAAAAAAATAAAAATTTAAAGTAAGGAGAAAATGGAAGGAGCAACATGTTAGAATTAAGTTTGAATTAATGACTAAGAAGTCTGAACCCCATGTGATTTGTTAATAAGATACATCAAGATTCTTAACTAAAATGAAGTCTGTAGGCTTGTTTATCTAATTAGTTTGTTCAAGTATGACAGGAAGTCTATAGAGCTCCACTTGCAAAGAATAAGGGGAGTCCATAATTTAAATCACTCTTGAAATGAAGAAGTTTGTACTTACTCAAAGCTTCATTGAATTAAGCTAGTTTGAAGCTACAGACCACAATTCGAGTATTTAAAAAAGGATCTTTCCTTTTCAAATAAGAAGCTGCATGTACTTTCTTATGTCATCTCTGAAGCTATCATCAAAAAGGCAATTAATGGAAAAGTTAAAAGGCACGCTCACATATGTCAAGAAAATTGCCTTACACATCTCAAGGTGTCAGAAAAGTTGAACCTGTTCAGAATGGATAGCCTAAGGTCAACTGCTATAAAGTGTACTTGTTTTCTCAAAGTGCATAAGCAAAAGTGATCTTTTGTAAAAGACTTTCGAAGCAACCCTTTTAAGGAAACTTCTTTGAAACATGTCTTTGCGCTCACTGATAGCACATTCCTCGAAGAGACCAACATCCTTTAAGCTGAATCAACAATTATTTTTCAAGAAGGACTATAAATACAAAAAGCTTTCAAATTTAAGAGTGTCTTGCTGCCTATTCTTATTCTTGAACACTCTGTTTTCTCTCAAGAAACCAAAGTCTGAAGGACTTTTCTCAAAGTTTCTAAGTTCTTGTATATTCATTACTTAAGTCTTCTTTGTAGTTTTGCTTCTAGCAGACCTTGACTTATAGTAGTTTGTAGCTCAGTGTAACTGTGTAATCATTTCATATATTTGTACGCTGAGTTATCTGATGTAACACCAAAAACTCATTATCACTACTTTCTATAAGATCTGATGTGTTTGCCAGAGTTTGTTAGTGTTAGGAAACACTTGCGGCCCAAAGAGGCTTTCGAAAGAATACTTGGGTCTGTAGCCAGGAGTGGCTCTTTGAAACAATACTTGGGTTTTAATTCAGAAGTGGTTGGAGTCAAGAATACTTGTTGCACTGAGTTGGTGCATTATTGTAAAGATTTTTTTACAATAGTGAAAATCCTTCAGTCTGAAGGGACTGGACGTAGCTTCTACGTTGGAAGTGAACCAGGATAATTCCGCTGTGTGATTCTCTTTTCCTTTCACTGGTCTGTTGAACTGTTTATCGCTTAAGCAGTCTATACATTTTCAAAAAAGAGTTTAAGACTTATTCAACCCCCTTCTAAGTCTAACTTTGTACCATCAATTGGTACCAGAGCGTGTCCTTTTGGGTTGATTACTCTCACGAGTAAAAAGGATCAAGATTCATGGCCTCATCCTCTCATGATCAGCTTACTATGGAAGGTTCCTCTATGAACAGACCACCTGCCTTCTTTGGTAAAGATTACTCTTACTGGAAAGACAGGATGAAAATGTTCATCAAGTCTACTTAGTATGGACTATGGGGAATAATCACAAGAGGTGACGATCCATAACCTACAAACAACGAAGGAAAGCCAATTCCTGAAGAAAAATGGTCCACTACTGACTTTAAGAAGATGAAGTTAAATGCTAAAGCTAGATTTCTTTTAATCTGTGCTTTGAGTAAATCTGAATACAATAAGGTTTCCAACTACAAAACTCCAAAGGAAATTAGGGATGTCTTTTAGCGCAACTATGAAGGAGCCTCCGATGTTAAGCGTTCAAAGAAGATTCTTGTGATCAAGAAGTTTGATAACTTTAAAATGGAGGATCATGAGTCTGTTGACCAGATGTTTGGAAGATTTCAGACTTTTCTCAATGAGCTCCAAGCCCTAGGATTCACACCTTCCACTGAAGACATCAATGTGAAACTTCTGGGCTGTCTACAGAAAAGTTTGATGCCAAATGTGCTACTTTGGAGAAAGCTAAAGACCTCAACACTCTTACTCTTGATGAACTTGGAGTTCAAAGAGTTCATGAGCTGAAGCTTAGCCAGAAAGAAGTGTCGAAGCCTTCATCTTCAAAGAACATTGCCTGGAAGTCTGAAGATACTTCCAGGAGATGCAAGGAACCCAGAGTTGAAGAACCAACTAGCTTAGATCTTGCGTCTGATGAAGGAGATAAAGACACTGATGAAGAATTAGCCCTAGTCACAAAAAGATTCCATAGACTTCTGAAAAAGAAGAAAGATGGAGGAGGAAGGTTCAACAGAAAAGAACCTAGAGGTAAAAGTTCATTTAAGTTTAAAACTGACAAATCTGTTATAGAATGTTTTAATTACAGGAAACCAGGACATATGAAAGTTGAAATTCCTCTCCTGAATAAGGATAGAAAAGACAAAAGAAAAGAAAAAGTTCTTTAATAAGAAAAAAGGACTCATCACTTGGGATGATGAAGACTCAAGCAACACGAGTGAGTCTGAAGAGGAAACAGAAACTACTCAGATTTTCCTCATGACCAACATCGATTCAGAATTTGAATTATGTTCAGATGAATCTGAATCAGTGGAGGTAAACCAGTCTGAACTCAAAATTATGAAGCTCTTTTCGATGATTTTTCAAGTCTTTTGAAAAACTATAAACTGTTGAAAAAGCAAAAGTTTGAAACTATTTATTCATATGAAGATATAATATCTGAACTAAAGAAAAAGGATTCAGATCAAGAATTTCTTAAGGAGCTTGATGAGAAAGAAAAGATGCATCTTGAAGAGATACACAAACTCAAAAAGGAAAATGATTTTCTAAAAACTGAAATCCATAGTTCAGACATTCGTTGTATCTCACAAGATAAGGAAATCAAGTCTTTTCAGCAAGAAGTAAGCACGCTTACTACAGACCTAACTAAATTTGTAAATGGAACTAATAACTTGTACAAACTTAATAGAAGATCAAAAGGAAGTTCCAAAAGACCTGACCCGGGATATGTTGAAGAAACTGATTCCAAAGAAAAGAGTTCCCCCTCTACATCTTTTCAATCTAAGCATAAGCATGCTAAGTGCAACTATTGCAAGAAGCATGGTCATGTAATTCAAGACTACTTAAAAAGAAAAAGGAAAAATGCTAAGAACTCTAACCCTATAGGACCTAAAAAGTTCTGGGTACCAAAGACAATATTATTCCTATTTCAGATGTGCTTAATGACAAAAGCAAAACAACACTTCTGGTATCTGGATAGTGGGTGCTCGCATCACATGATAGGTAAAAGGTCTATGTTCCTAAACCTGAAATAGTTCGAAGAAGGAAACCAGTCTGGTCGAATAACTGGGATTGGTAAAGTCGGTAACATTCCTTCCCCTATAATTAAAAATGTTTATTTTTTTGAAGATCTGAAGCATAACTTACTGAGCATAAGTCAATTTTACGACAGTGGTTATAAAGTTTCTTTTGATAAAGAAAAGTGTACAATGATCAACCTTGATAGAACTATTATTTTCTCAGCCAATAAACATAATAACCTTTACAAGGTTGATTTGGGTGAACTGGACAGTCAAAATGTAACTTGTCTCTTCTCTTCATCTGAAGAAAAGTGGATCTGGCACAAGAAGCTTGGATATGTTAGCATGAAACATATTTCTAAAATCAACAGAAAAGGGTTAGTCAAGGGACTTCCTAGAATTTCATTCAATGGAACCCAACTCTGTAAAGCATGTCAAAAAGGGAAACAACACAAAACTTTTTCTAAAAACAAAGATGTTGTTTCAACTACCAGACCACTTGAGCTGTTACACATAGACTTGTTTGGACCATCTCAAATCCAGAGTCTTGTTAGAAAAAGATATGGTTTTATTATTGTTGATGACTTCACCAGAATAACATGGGTATTTTTCCTAGCCCACAAAGATGAGTCTGTATAGGTATTCAAGCTTTTCTGTAAGAAAGTCTAGTTTAAAAAAGGGAATCTGTATTAGTACAATAAGAAGTGACCATGGTAGAGAATTTGAAAATGAAATTTTTAAAAAGTTTTTTAACAAAACCGATATCTCTTACACAATTTCTTTTCCAAGAACACCTCAACAGAATAGTGTTATGGAAAGGAAAAATAGAAGTCTATTAGAGATGGCTAGAACCATGTTTTATGAAAGTGATTTACCAAAATATTTTTGGACTGAAGCTGTAAGCACTTCTTGTTATATTCAAAACAGAGCCTTTATCAGACCAATACTGAATCAGACTCCCTATGAATTATGGAAAGGAAGAAAACCCAATATATCATATTTTCATCCATTTAGATGCACATGCTATATCCTAAACACAAGAGATCAACTTGGAAAGTTTGACTCAAAGTATGATAAAGGTATTTTCATGGGGTATTCAAATACATCAAAGTTTTACCGAGTCTTTAACCCAAGAACTCAAACCATTGAGGAATCAATACACGTAAGTAACAAAGACTGGCAAGAAATTGGTAGATCTAGATTATGATGATGCAGGTATTATGCAACCTGAAGGAAAACCTGAACCTTCAAACTTCGTTTAAAAACAAGATTCAAATCAACAGACAGTGTCTGAACACGAAAAACCAAGAGATTAGAAATCCAAGACTTACCATCCTTCAGATCTCATCATTGGAGATCAAGCTGAAGGAGTCTGAACCAGATCAAGATTTCATAACCAATCATCAATGACACTTGTTTTATAATTTGAACCTAAGAACATTAAAGAAGCCTTAGAGGATCCAGAGTAGATCATTGTTATGCAAGAAGAACTCAACTAGTTTGAAAGAAGCAAAGTCTAAACCCTGGTCCCAAGTCCAAAGAACAAGAGCATTATTGGAACAAGATGGGTCTTTGGAAACAAACTAGATGAAGAAGGCAAAGTTGTAAGGAACAAGTTAAGGCTTATAGCACAAGGTTACAATCAATAGGAAGGTATAGACTTCACTAAAACCTTTGCTCCTATAGCCAGACTTTAAGCTATACGTATTCTACTTGCATTTTCCGCCTATAAAGGAATTAAATTATATCAGATGGATGCTAAGAGCACTTTTCTAAATGGTTTTATTGAAGAAGAAGTTTTCATAAAATAACCTCCTGGGTTTAAAAATAAATCTTTTAAAACTCATGTTTTTAAACTTAGTAAAGCCACTGTATGGTCTGAAGCAAGCACTAAGAGCTTGGTATGATCGACTTAGTTCTTTTCTTAAATCAAAAGGCTTTACTAGAGGAAAGGTTGACACAACTCTATTTAGAAAAGGTTCAGATAAAGACTTTCTTATAGTGAAAATTTATGGAGATGACATTGTCTTTGGTGCTACTGAAGAAAGTCTGTGCAAAGATTTTGTAAAAACCATGCAGACTGAATTTGAGATGAGCATGATGGGTGAACTCAAATTCTTTCTTGGTCTGTAGATTAAATAGACTGCTAATGGAATTTTTATTCATCAACAAAAGTACACCAAATAGTTGCTCATGAAATTTAAAATGGCTAATACCAAATCTATGAGTACACCAATGCATCCAAATTGTATCATAAGTAAAGATGAATCTGGTAAATCAGTTGATCAGACTTTGTATAGAGGACTAATTGGATCACTATTATATTTGACATCTAACAGACCAGATATAATGTTTAGTGTGTGTGTATGCATGATATCAAGCAGACCCCAAGGAATCACACATGTCTATAGTGAAGAGGATTTTGAGGTATCTTGCTGGTACCACTAACCTTGGGTTGTTCTATAAGAGAATAGACTCATTTTCCCTTTGTGGATTTTATGATGCAGACTTTATAGGTGATAGATTAGATAGAAAAAGTACAAGTGGTGAATGCCACTTTCTGGGAACTAGTCTAATCTTATGGAGTAGCAAGAAACTGAATTCAATCGTTCTCTCCACAGCTGAAGTAGAATACTTGTCTGCAGCCAGTTGCTATTCACAACTTCTGTGGATGAAGTATCAACTAAAGGACTATTGAATTAAGGAAGAAGAGATTCCAGTATTCTGTGACAACACAAGTGCTATCAACTTATCAAAGAATCCAATATAGCACTCAAAGGAAAAACATATTGAAGTCAAGTACCACTTCATACATGACTATGTTCAGAAAGGCACTATGGATCTACAGTATGTGGATACAGACCACCAATGGGCTGATATTCTCACCAAGCCCTTAGCAGAAGCCATGTTTGCTTTCATCAAATATAGTTTGAACATGCATAATATTATATAATTGAGGTGTCTGTATGATTGTAGTCTGTATGCTCTGTAACTTAGAATTATTTTCATCTTACTCTCTGCTTTACTGAGAGATGCAGTTTGAATCCTTTTTAAACTCTTTTAGTTATTCATTTATTTTCATTTTGTAACGTGTGGCACTCTTTCATTGATTAGAAAGCAACCGTTTCTACAAACTATTTTCCCTTCATTTATGCCACATTACCTTTAAATAATCCCTCTTAGTTGTCATTTCACTTCCTCCAATCTTTCACTTCTTTGTAACTTCTCTACAACTACTTCCTTTTCTCTCTCTACTTTTTGCAAAACCACTCTTTTCTTTTTTCCCTAAAACCCTTCATCTTCAAAAAGCTTTTCTCTCTTCCTCTGTAATGACTGGACTTGTGAAAGATGTCATTGAGTCTCTATTCTTCAATGCTGCCCAACACCAAGTTAAAGATGTTACTAAGATCGAAGGAATTAGTTGGACCAACTTCTGCTTAGACCAAGAACCATTTTCTCCCTCCGTTGCTCTCGAGTTTTGGAAAACCGTTTCAGTTGACAGGAATAAGTGCATTCTAGTTGGCTCTCTATATGGGAAGCAGATAAAGATTTCTAAAGATCTTTTGGTAACAGTTCTACACTGCAACCCTAGTGGAACAGTCTTCTCTGAAGACTTTGAGTTTACTGAAGTCTCAAGCTTCACAATCAATGAAATTTTGTATGGAAAGGCTCGTCCAGACAAGCTTACTTCTGGTAGTCTGTTGCCAAAGGCCAAGATGCTTCACGTCTTAATGTGCCAAGTCTTCTACCTAAGAAAGTATACAAAGGATACAGTCTCTAAATTGGATAGATTCTGTATGTACCATATGGTAATGAAGGAACTGGTCAACCTCGCTAATGTTCTACTCATATACATGACCACTGTTATAGTGAAGAAGTAGAAGAAGGTCCCATACCCAGCTGTGTTGATGAAGATTTTCAAGCTGGAGAATGTTAGTCTAGAGAATGTTACAAATTGGATGACCAGTGGCCCCCTGATCACCAAATTGCCAACCTTTTCTCCCCTGTTGGACAAATCATCTGAAGCTACCACTGTAGTTGAAGTTAAGAAGGCTCCTCTGAAGAAGAAGGTCAAGTCTGAACCTGTAGAGGAACAGCCTCAAGCCAAGAAGGCTAAGGTTAAGAAGGTGTATGTTCTGGCAGAAAAGAAGAAGTCTAAACCCTCTCCTGCCAAGAAGTCTGGACCCACCCCCTCGAAGAAGTCTCAAGCCTCAGCTGCTGCAAAATCTGCTAAAAAATTCATGTGTCCTTTGCTTCAGATGATGAAGTGCCCATTGGGCAAGTTTTAAGAAAAAAGAAGTCTGCTCAAGCAACTTATGGAGCCTAGACTACTACATCTAAAGAAGCACAACCTACATCTTCCACACTCTTTTCAAGAAGCTCCTATGACCTTTACTCCACCAAGCTTAAAGACTATGTCAAAATTCCCTCCAAGAAGTGATACATCCACTTCATTCGCTATTACTGTGACAAGTTTCCTGATGTTGATGTGTCAAAATGGACTAAGTATAATTGGGTTGATCTATACAACCTGAACTACGATATGTACAAATCAGATAAGGCTCAATGGATTGCCTTGAGAGCTGAAGAGAAAAAGAAGAAAGCTAAAGAAGTTGCTTTAGCAAAGAAAAGATCTAGTGAAGCTTTGACAGTTCAGAAGAAGAAGAAGAAGAAGCAGCCATCTGCATCTTCTATCAAGACCTTTGAGCCAGTCTTGGTCAAGACTCCTGCTTAAGCATAGGTACAGACACCTGTTGCTCCTCCTGTTCAACAGACTGCTCCACCACCACCTAAGGTATCTGACCCCAAACCTTCTGAACTATTTGTTCCCCTACCAACACCTATTCCTACTCCTTCTATTATCTAACCTGAACCTCAACCCTCTAAACTTACCTCATCTACACCTTCCAAATCAACTAAACCCAAACCAAAGCCCAAGATTGAAAAAGGCTACCACCAAATCTCAACCCGCCTTTATCCCTATTGTACCCATTTCCCTAAGACCAAGAAATCCCTTTCCTAAAACCATATTTTCCCCTCACACTAAATATTACCAACCCCCAACCGTACCTGTTATCCCTAAACGTAGAAACTTCCCCATAATCCCTGATGTCTCTTGTAACGTCCTTAGTTTATTTTACATTATTTTTAAGTGTTTAATTAAAATTCACAATAAATTTTTCACAAAATAGTTAATTAAATAATTCAATAATTAGAAAATTGATTGTTTTCAGCAAAAGGCCCAAAATACAATTTATATGATGTTTGTATACCCAAAATACCATTTAAAATGCAAAATCCAAAATTCTGGAAACAGGGGCCTGACGCGTAGCGCCGGGCTCTCCACACAACCCTGGCGCTACGCGCCAGACTGACACCCAGTGTCAGTATACCAAAAACAACATCAGGTGCTGTTATGCATTTTAGGCCAATTGGCCAACTTCTGACCTACCCAATTTGCCCGTTTCAGGTCTGATTGCCATGAAACTTCACGGGCCACCTGTTTTCCCTATTCTGGAACTGTTGGCATGGTCCGTTTACCAAAATTTCATTGTATGCGCAAGTTATACGTGAAATGTAGTTTAATCCATTTATGTGCAAAACCCTTGCACCAAAACACCTAAATGGACCTCAAATGGCCCAAGGCCTATATGCACAACTTCCAAATGACCTAGGGATCTTATTGGTCTCCTCCAAGGATTCCAAAACCCGCTGGATCCCAAATTCACCTACTTAGTTCCTTAATTCCATATGAATTCTTCATATTTCACTATATGCATAATCTACATTAAACAACTAATGCATCAAGTAACTCTTCAATCACATTTACACAACCGTTAACAGCATACACGAGTCCTACTCATATCATTCATGGCATATAAACTCTTGGCTCCATGCTACTAATGCACATTGTTCATTAGAATCCACATATCCTCCAACACCATTATTATTTTTCTAATTCCACATGCAATTCATGATTAACCTAACCTTGAATATCATCATCGTCAATCAATCACCAAGCGATCACTAATCATCATTCATCATGTCAAATCAACAAAAATGCATAAGTCATACAAATCACACAATTAATCATTACACATCATAGTACCTGTCAATTTCACGCAATCACGCAATGGCTCATGCCTTACAACTACTCATCCATAAACATCAGGACCATACATACACAATCAATTTAATACTCAAGTAGCTTCATGTTCTTAATACCATCATATCTGTAAACATCAATTTAAATCACACTCCACAACTACAAAGTAACGTAATTTTACATTCCCATAAATTAATAAATATATATAAACACGTATATACCCATTATTACATTAATTTTCCCTTCGCTCTGGCCTCATTTTAGCGTTCACCTCCGTGGTGTGCATCCATAACCTGCCAACAGTCACTAAAACCATAATAAAGGGGGTGAGTGACTGGAATTAAGCATTAATACAGAAATAAACAATAAGACTAGGAAAGGTATAATATAGCTACATTCCTAATTATAATTATCAGTTATTATTACTTACTTTCCACATCCTTCCTTTACTTACCATTCCAGTTATTATACTTGCACAATTACATTGGTTATCCTAAACTAACACCATCATCAACATATCATGATCAATTAAATCCAAGCCTACATGCCTAACCACTTATTCTCTAATTCACCATTCGATTCTATCACTATCAAGTCAAATCAACAATATATATCACATAGATCTCCACAACTCAATCATCACACATAATGTAGGCATCATAACATCAATTTACTAGTTATCATAAAACATACATCGAGATCATATTACATATGCACAACTAACTCACATGTATATCAGACTCCTAGTATCTAGATGCTAAAGGATCGGCCTTCAACTGAGGGTCCTACTTGACACCCCATGGACCCTGCTTGGTCCACCAAGTCCTGTTTGACTCTCTACCTTAACCACTGGGTCCTACTTGACCATTGGGTAGCTCAACTAGGCACAAAAACCACAGGAGCCATAAAACGAGGGGCTACATATACAGTCGGCATCCCACACCACATAATCACACACAGAAACATATCATACCTGGATCAATGTCATCAAACCCATTCATAATTATCAGAAGTTAACATTTCATAACTCCACAGGACGGCCACACAGACCTGGCCCATAAATCTCTACCTGGGCGGCCACACAAGCTAGGCCCCAAATATATCTCCTCAGGGCGGCCACACGGACGTAGCTCAAATAAACATCACATACACCTCACCATCATGGATCACAATCATAAATTTTTAATTGGCAGATACAATAATTCATCAACATCAATTACTACACAACTTCATGATGAATATTTTATTCATTCAAGGGCAAGGCCATATCATTACATACATATATCATCTCAAGGATCATTAATCAAGACCATATTCATGATATTCATATACCTACACATATACATACAACATTACTATCATTATTAGCAACATGCCATTTGCTTTCCCCTTTGCTTATTAACTCGAAATCCATCATCATTTTGATTTATTCATTAACTTATGATTTTTTATTCATAATTTACAATCACACTATCTTATTATAAACTCTTCTCGCATTACTTCCTTACCAAAGCCATCCTTTATGATTTATAACATTACACTCTCTCACATAATCTCTCTATCATACTAATGTCATTCATATACGTATTATCAATTACAATTAGTCTTATTTCTCATTATGGATTTCACACTCTCTTACCTCTCATATATATATTTTTATGAATGTACCTAGGCCACTTACCTCCCATTTCATGTTATAATTTACCATATACATGTTTCGCCCTACATCATGCCACTTCATAAATTCTACTTATTCTATATAAACTATTCGATAATTTTCATGATCAACACGTATCGACATATCCAATTAATCACTTACTTATTCATTTATTTATTATCTATCATCTTCAAGATTCCTAGTTTACCCTCACTTCCTTATTTTTCAAATCTCTCCTAATCATAATGCTATTACCCTATTTAAGCATTTATCAATTTATTAGTTAGCCTACCCTCTTTACTCTAATAACTTCTTATACTTCCATTTCATATACTAGATTATCTGAATTAATTTAGAATAATTAGAAGTGGCTATAATACATATCTTTTTCTTATACGCCAATTGCGTACTTACATTTTTATATTAACCTTAACCCAACACATCCTCCCTTACCTTGATTCTGAGCTTTTCAAGGCTTCCAATCAATTGTCAGGTTCTTCTGAAGTCTATCAAAACCCTAAGATTAAATTTAAAGAAACTCCAATAAATATTATAATTACCAAAACCATAATCCATAACCCCAAAATAATTCTGAATCTCATTCCATGGTTATTGAAGCTTACCCTTTCCATTTTCGACCTCCGTTTCTAAGACCCACCGTATTAAACGGCCTTCCAATCCCAAAATCTGAATCTACAAGTGTCGAAATACAAAATTTATTAACTTTTCGCACCCAATACTCCAAGTTCCTCATTCAAGTTCCAACAACCATTAAACTCAAGAATCAAACCCCTATCATGCATGTTGGTTTCAGTTAGAGAGAGAAAACGAAGGTAAGGAGAAATAAACTATAAAATTGAGAGTTTCCAAGTGCTTACCCACTTCCCCAAAGCTACATAGGAGATTAACTTTAAAAATCCACCAACAATCTCCTTGGACTGAGCTCCCACATCTTAAGAGGGAAGAAGAAGGAGAAGGGAGTACGTTTTTGCATGTCTCGGGTTCAGCTATTCAAGTATTTTAAAAATAGATCACGACGCTGACGCTACGCGTCAGGTCACTTAAGCCATGCTACGCATCAGGTCACTTCCTCTATTCCTTAAAAATTCATTTTTAAATTACTTTATTCCCTTAAAATCCTCATTTCCTATTATCAAAACTTAATTATGCCTTTATTTACTTTCCCAAATATTAAATTACTAGGGATGTTACATCCCTAATCAACCCTTCACTGACTATGTCCCTGTTATTAAGAAAACTTTTATTGGAGGAACTGGTCTCCGTATCCTCTCCTAGTCCAGATATCATCTCCCAATCTCTCCAAAAGTTGCCCTATCCCACCAAACTCTTTACTCAAAAGACCTCCTTGCCTTCACCCATACCCTCCGTAGTCAACAGTAACTTCGTCAATAAGCTGAGGATCTCCACCCCCTGTCTCTCGCCATATCGTGGCCCTCATCAAGCCTTCTGCTTGCCTTTTGGCCAGTCCTGACCGCGTCATGCCTCAGCCTAAAAGAATTATCACCAACAAGCTGAAACAGAAAGTATGGTACTTTGCACCCTCTGCCCCTGATTGGTATATCAAAATGCCAAAGAAGCTCCCTGATGACATCTTAAGGATTTTACGTCAAGATCGATCTTTAGATAACAACACTCGAGGATTACTTTGGGCTCATTAGTATTGGGAAAGAGATCAAGAATGTAGCATATCCACTGCCCATCTAGTTAATGTTTGCAAATTTTTGGATCGTGCTAAATGCATGTCCAAGACTCATCTATCTTTTTATGATCCAGCCACTGCCATTCTCCCTACCTCTGCTTGTGTCCCCTTAAATTATTTTAGTTGACCACCCTTATTTCTTTTGTCGTTAGCTTTGTTATATCATTTTAGTGTCTACATTTGCTTCTCTTTTAATTTCAGCCTCTACCACTATGTGTGTTCCTACAAAGTCTACTTAGTCTCGATGATGTTCCTCATTTGTTGATTACAAAAGGGGGAGAAATAAGTTGGAAAATAGTCTAAGTTAAAATGTGTGTAGTTTATAGTCTGTAATATTTACATTTTTTATGTAAAACATCTCGTTTGCATGAATAAAATTTTGTTTAGTTTACATATATTTTGTGTTACATCTGAAGTCTGTTATATGTGAAACTTTGAATATATAAATTCATGATATTCAAAATCAAATTTCTTCAATACTTCATTTCTTTATAGATCTCATTTTATCTTAAAGACTTGATGTTTGTTATCAACAAATAGGGGAAGATTATTAGAATTAAGTCTAAATTTATGACTAAGAAGTCTAAACCCCATGTGATTTGTTAATTATACACATCAAGATTTTTAGCTAAAAATAAAGTTTGCACGCCTATTTGTCTAATCAGTCTGTTCAAGTGTCATAGAAAGTCTATAGAACTCCACTTGCAAAGAATATAGAGAGTCTGTAAATTCAAATGGCTCTTAAAATGAAAAATTTTATACTCACTCAAAGCTTCATTGAATTAAGCTAGTCTGAAGCTACAGACCATGAGAAGCTCTTACTCTCACTCACTCTTCGAGTATTTAAAAAATGATCTTTCCTTTTCAAATAAGAAGTTGCATGTACTTTCTCATGTCATCTCTGTAGCTATCATCAAAAAGGCAATTAACAAAAAAGTTAAAAGGCATACTCGTATATGTCAAGAAAATTGCCTCACACATCTCAAGGTGTCAGAAAAGTTGAACCTGTTCAGAATGGATAGCCTAAGGTCAACTACTATAGAGTGTACTTACTTTCTCAAAGTGCATAAGCAAAAGGGATCTTTTGTTAAAGACTTTTGAAGCAACCCTTTTAAGGAAACTTCTTTGCAACATGTCTTTGTACTCACTGGTAGCATATTCCTCAAAGAGACCAACATCCTTCAAGATGAATCAATAATTATTTTTCAAGAAGGACTATAAATACAAGAAACTTTTGAATTCGATAGTGTCTTGCTGCTTATTCTTATTCTTGAACACTCTTTGTTCTCTCAAGAAACCAAAGTATGAAGGACTTTTCTCAAAGTTTCTAAGTTCTTGTATATTCACTACTTAAGTCTTCTTTGTAATTCTGTTTCTAGCAGACCTTGATTCATAGTAGTCTGTAGCTCAGTGTATGTGTAATCATTTCATATATTTATATGTTGAGTTATCTGTTGTAACACCCAAAACTCATTATCATTACTTTCTGTAAGATCTGGTGTGTTTGCTAGAGTCTGTTAGTGTTGGGAAACACTTGTGGCTTGAAGAGGCTTTTGAAAGAATACTTGGGTCAGTAGCCAGAAGTGGCTTTTGAAACAATACTTGGTTTTAAGTTAGAAATGCTAGAGTCAAGAATACATACTTGCACTAGGCTGGTGCAGTATTGTAAAGGTGTTTTTACAATAGTGAAAATCCTTCGGGCTGAAGGGACTAGACGTAGCTTCTGCATTGGAAGTGAACCAGGATAATTCTGTTGTGTGATTCTTTTTTCCTTTCACTGGTTTGTTGAACTGTTTATTACTTAAGCAGTCTGTACATTTTTAAAAAAGAGTTTAAGACTTATTCAACCCCCCTTTCTAAGTCTAACTCTGTACCATCACAACATATTTTAAAATTCTTACTTTGATATGTAATTTCCATTTTATGTTCCATAATTTTTGTTGTCAAAATTCTTCATTGGAGGAGCAAGGTAAGAGAGTTCGTATAGTGTTCCTCCTATTAATTAGAGTTTAAAATAACGTGTTTATATTCGATTCATATTAATATTTCATTTAAGTAAAATTGTAAATATAATTAATTCAAAACAGCTCAGGCATCCCCTTGGTAGCTTCCATGATTTACCTCGGGGTTGAATGAAAATGGGAATAAATTTTTCTCGGTTGGAGCTCCGATAATAAATCATGAAAAGCCAAGGCTAAATACACGCACAAAATGTGCTTAAATATACACAATAAGGGAAGCATACAAGAAAATACAAAACCCTCAAGAATCACATGCAATGCGTTGAGGAAACAAGAAAAGAACAAATCAGGCCATTCTCGCTCAAGCAAAATCCCACTCGCTTGAGTAAGCACAAACATAAGCCAAAAGACAAGATTTTGCTCAAGCGGATCCCTTTTTGCTTGAGCAAATGACAAACAGAACCACACATGACACTCTCGCTTAAGTGAGATACCACTCGCTTAAGCGAGAACACAAGTGAATCAAGTATGGCTCCTCGCCCAAGTGGGATGCCGCTCACTCAGGTGAAAAAGGAACATGGGGCAATTACACTAACTTAGTTCAAGCGGGGTTCCACTCGCTTGAGCGAGAAACATACAGAACCTAAATGCACCACTTTATTCAAGCGGGAAATACAGGTTTGCCAAATTTTTGGATTTCCAAAGTATCTAACTCCTTTATTTAGACTCCGATTGGTACCAAATTTTACAGGCAACATGTTTTCACCATTTTTGAGCTATTAAGTTCGCTCGCCAAAATTTCATCGTATGTACAAGATCTGTGCAAAGATGCATTTAAATCATAAACAACATAAACCAATGCATGGAACCTATCCAATGGACATTAAACTAGGTGGAGCCTACATGCACAAGTTATAAGTAAGGTCGAAAACCTAACGGTCCCTTCTGAGGGTCCCAAAACCCACCGAACCACAAAATCACCTAAACAGTTCCTAATATTCACCTAATTCCACTAATGTACACAATGCCATTTTGCATCTTCATGTCTCACATTCACTTACGTTCATACACACAATACAATACCTATCTATTTCAAATTCATCAATCACATGGCTCCACACCATACATACGCATTATCAATTCATCATTCATGCAAACATTAAACATTCATCATCACACCATAATCAATGTCTCAAGTCTATTAGAACTACAAGCTTAGTTATCACACAATCCATATACACATGAGTCAATATTTGAGACAATTTACTAAGCTATTACACAATTCATAATTCCACAGCTTTCTTGGCATCAATTCCTCACTTGGCGCTTTCCTCCGGGGCATCCACACCTTCCTTGTCACTGGTTACTAAAAGAAAAGAAACCACAGCAAGAGTAAGTGTTTGGAAACAAAAATCATAATTAATATAAAACGGTAAGCACAATGCAAAAGTAACAATTTAATACTTTACCACTATTACCACATAACTTCCCAAGTTCGTTACATGCCCACATATATATCATATTATAACAAACCACCATCAATGTCATGTTCTCAACCATTTTACTAATCGCTAGTTCGTAGATCATCACAAATCACATTAAGAAACATCACTGACTCTCAACATGCAATATGATGCCTAGTACCCAGATGCTAAAAGGATCGATCTTCAGCTCGGGGTCTTACTTGACACCCTGTGAACCCGACTTGGTCCACCGAGCCCAACTTGGCTCTCTACCTTAACCACTGGGTCCTACTTGACCATTGGGTAGCTCAATTGGATCTCAAATTATCAGGGGAGCCAAAAAACAAGGGGCAAAAAACATACCGTCGGCCATCTCACACCACATAATCACATAAACATATTTCAAATCACACATTTCCTTATTAATAATCAATAATTACCTAGGGTGGCCACATAGACCAGGCCCCTTATCATATATTTATACTGCCTCTATATTAAATCATCATAATTTATCATTAAAACATAAACATCAACATCTATCATAAAATTTTAATTTCGTAACTCCAAGATAGTTACGCATAATCCATATAAACCAATTCATCAATTAATAGCACATTCACACCATCAAACATATATATATATCACCTCACCATACTCCTAAATTTCTCACATTCCATAAACGTTATATTCTTTTTGAACCTAATTGCACACTAACCAATTCTAATTAATTATGACCCAAACACTCTTCTTACCTCGATTCTACACTTCAACCAGTTGTTCTTTGTGTCGATTACGGCCCCTAGTCAAATTGTTCATCGCTCCGCCTTTGATTTTGATACCCACTCCACTTGACGATCCTTTGATGCCCGATTCACCACCTACGAATGTCGAAACACAAAATTCATTAACATTCCATCGCACCTATCATCCTAGAAGTAATTTATGAGCCTCCCATTTATAAAGAGGTAGCAAAACCGAACCCCCCACCATGCATGCACCCCACGGCTAAAGAGAGAAAGCGAAAAAGGAGGGAGGAAGCTTGAAATTGGAGGTGCATTTGGACATACCTCGAGGTCCCGGTTCCAAAAACGTGGTTAATTTGAAGTTCCGACGTGAAATTGACCGTCAATTAGAGCCTAAAGCTCACGACTATGGTGAAGGGAAGATGGAGAAGAAGCTCGTGTGTGTGCATATGGAGGAAGAAGAGAAAGTTGAAATTTTAATGCCTTGGGGCAAAATGGTCATTCACCCTTTTCCTTTTTCCTTTTTCTTTTAAACTTAAATTAAAACTTACCTTTTAACTCTTTGGGAAATAAAATTTACCATCTCTAATTTAAACTCTATTTAAATTTTTAATAATAACCAATTAATAAATTTATTTAATTTCATAGCATGTAATTATTTAAAATTGCATTTATATTAATTAGGAACGATTTCCAAAAATCGAGATTTAATTTGAAGATAATTATTACTATTCTTCTACCAATCATGGATTTTAAATTAATTACCCAAGATGTTACAGTTCAGTCTCAGAGGCTCACAAGGGGGCATGTCTTTAGGTACAACAAATGCTTACAAAGTTACTAATAGATCTCTTACCAATAAGATATCGTATCAGCTTACGTAAGGAAAAGATATAAGTTCTCTTATTAATCAATTAAACGAACCTTTATTAGCATAACGATTATATTTTATTATTTAAATAAAAAATTATTAATATTATAATATTATTTTTTTGAATTTATTACAATATATGCTTTTCCATGAATAAAAATTTAAAACCACAAAAAACATGTCATTATTATTTATTATGAAATATGAATCATTATGAGTTTTAAAATCTATAACAATATTATATTATTTCAATTATTATTAACATTGTAGTTATATTTATTACTGAATTGGCCGGTATGTGGGGGGGTAAGAGAGACCACTCATAACTGGTGTCAAATCTCACTCTCACTCTTATATTACACAGGTTTAGTAGGAATCTGGTATTTTATAAACATAGACCTAGTGGGGAACATCGTGTCCTTTTGTCTTCAATACTTAAACAACTTGCTCTGAGGTATGCTGGAACGAATTGGGGTTGTACCTGTAAACACACTCTGATGGGTATAACGGAGCAAAAATAATGATTAAGCTAAGATCAATGCAAAAGATGAATCCCTCTATTTGTTAATAAATACTTAGTATTTATAGTCCTTTATGAGGTACAACTAGTGATTTGACCCCTGACAAGTTTGCAGACGTTGCTCAAGCAAGTTGGCCACTTGCCTCTGGTCCTGACACAGTGATAGCCTTTTGATCAATATCTATTTTTGAGGCATACTGTTGACGATTTGACTTGTTCTTATGGGGCTAATGTCTTTTTGACCCTTTCGGTGTCATTTGCCTATGGGGACCAATATGGACACCTGATCAATTACTATTATTTTGAGCTTGATACCGGTCTAAATACCCTCCGGTCATTCGATATGGCTTAGCGGGGAATCAACTAAATAATCTCCCATTAGCGTCACCCATACACACCATTTCCATTAAAAAGCTCCACAGTCGAACTCATTATGATCTAGTATTTAGCATAGGGTAGGAAACAAGATGGGGGTCATACCTGATAACCACCTGTAGGACGAGAATATATATAACTATGTTAGATTTTTCTACACCTTACAGGAAAAGTACTGACACATGGCGTGTCAGATAAAATCCTCACTTAACTTTTATAAATATCATTCATTTATTACGCTTGAGGTAACATTCATCAACTTTGTTGCTTGAGAATCAGCTTTGATTATTCGGTATTGATTTAAGCGTTAAAGTGTTTTTATAGGTGACACCTTATTTTGCCCTACAACGTAAGATATCAATGGTTATTGGATGCAATCATATTGAGCCCTTGAAATCTACACTAAACTTAAAGGTACAATACTGAATCCTAATAGATCGATGTAAGAGATATGAACTGAGATATCTGGTACCCATACCGGGCATCTATCTCCCCATACCAAACAAATTAACTATCATATTATTATTATTATTATTTTATTTCCCTATAAAAGTTATTATGATAGCATTTATCTATATAAATTATAATAGGATGTTTCTATAAACAAAATGGTAAAATAAAAAAGTTATCATATTGTTTTAATATTATAAAATATTAAAACTAGTGTTTAGTAAAAACATATTTAAAATAATATATATATTATTTATACTTGTATTAACTATAATATTATATTATAGATATTTTTACTATTATATATTTATATTAGTTATTTTCAGTAAAAAAAGTTAAAAATTTGTACAATAACATTATAATGTGGCAATTTTTTTCATCACTCATATTCGTATATTCTATACTTATTCAAATATTTCTATGGTTAACCATTTTCATGCCTATTTGTATAATTTATTTTCTTATATTTTCAGTGATTTCAAATATATTTTTTTCATTTTACTTGCACGATTACTTAAATGAATTATTTATTTATAAATATTTTTATATTCTTATAAAATGTAGGTTAAAATACCTTTTTCAATCCTCTTAAAGTCTAAGGTTTACGAAAAAGTCCTTCAAAAATTTACCTTAAACTTTTGGCCCTTAAAATTTTTTAGGGTTTATGAAATTAAGGAAACATTAGACTTTTCTATGAACTGATGAGGTAGCTAACGTCTGTGCCACCTCATCTGTGTCATGTAGTTGACACATGACAATTTTTTAAAAATAAAAGATAAAAATCCACATCATCAATTACAATAATTTTTTTAGAAAATAATGTTTTCCCTCTTCCCTTTTCCCTCTTCCCTCTTCCTTTCTTCATTTCCCTCAATTTGTCTCTTTGAATCCCTAACTTGCATTTGTGACCTCATTCTTAAACATAATCTCAATCACTTTCTTGAACTGAAACCATAATACAACACCACCACCTTACTCTTCCTCCTTCACCTCTTCTTCACACTCTTCTCATCTTTTCCAACCCCAATAACTTCTCAACTTCAAGTCTTTTCTGCCAAACCCAAACCTCCTTCCAAACTCGCTCCCCAACTAGAACCATGAACATTCTTATTCGAATCTAGCGTAGAAGCAATGATGAGAGTTAAATTAGATAAAACACTTAAACTAGATCATAGAGAAAAGGAACATATTTCATTAAACACAATGTAAACAACTTAAATTAACAGAACGCTCATCATTTCCCTCACTTTCTCTTCATAGGACCACCACCAACCTTTCGACCCAGATATGCATTGAGAGGCCAACGAAGTCAAACAAAGGTACACTCTTACCATGAAATTGAGAAAAAAATAAAGAAAAATAATAACACTATCCTTGTGAAGTTGCAAGCTACCTAAACTGAATCATATAATCTCTCACTCATTTCAATTACTCAAACTATTAAACGAAATTTGCACAGCTTTCAATAGTTCAAAAAATTCGACCACGAGTTCCGTATCTATAATTGCGACCCCTTTCACGAGATTTGGGACAACCACTAGTCCCGCTGCATCGTCTCCAATGGGACCGAATCATCGTTGTCCTCGCACACAAGATTTATGAATCAAAGAGGCTGGACTTAGGTGCCAAGTTTGTGTGCTATTGTTTTCTTGTAGTGGTTCATGTACTCCTCTCTGTCAAGCTCCATGAAGCTGTTGATGATGAAGTCGTTGCTCTTGAGGGCAACCGTGATTAAGGAATCTATCTTCCAAGAATACTTGTTCGGGGTTGTTTTCATGGTGATGCGGTGAGGGAAGTTTGGAATGACGAAAGGACCGGAAACGTCGATGCAATGCGTTTTGACGTATTTCATGGCGTAGATGGTGAAGAGGGAAAAACTGTTAAAAACGAGTATTAGGATATGTAGGTTGTTTGCGAGTTCATGAGCCTAAGGGTAGAGTAAATCGACGATGATGCAATCAGGTGGATGGTGCTCGACGAAGTTCTGGATGGATTGGCGGAGGAGTACGGTGGCGAGGTAGATCTTTTGGGATTGGTCGAGTGATTGTGAATTGAAAGGTTCGGGATTTAAAGAGATAAAGTGAAGGAAATGACGAGAGGAAGAAGGAAAAAGGAAAAAAATTCTTTTCTAAAAAAAATATCGTAATTGATTATGTGGATTTTTATTATTTTTTATTTTTTAAAAAATTACCACGTGTCAACTACGTGACATTAATGAAGTGGCACATACGTTAGCCACCTTATGAGTTAACAGGAAAGTCTAACGTTTTCTTAATTTCATAAATCCTAAAATTTTATAAGGGCCAAAAGTTTAGGGTAAATTTTTGAAAGACTTTTTCTTGAACTATGACTTTAAGAGGGCTGAAAAAACATTTTAACCTAAAATGTAAGTAATTAATTATGTGTTTTTAATTAGAATTACTTATGAAATATTGTTTATGTTCTTTTATTAAAATATTTTTAATAAAATAAAATAATATTTAAACCATGCATATCTACATAAGCCAAAAAAAAACCCTTCATATCTTAAAAATTTTACCAATGCATCAATAAACATGTTTAATGTTTCACATAGACATAGATATAAAATATTAAAAGGGAAGTTTGAAGTCGATTCTCAAGCTATCACCTTCTCTTTATTTCAAAAGAGAAAAAAATCTTTTACCGATAATTATGGGAAAATTATTTAGAAATTCAGGTATCTGAATTTTGACGATATTTTTTTATTTTAACTTCTTTAATCATATCTTTAGGATAACGAATAACATTTTTCAATAAAAATTAGACACGTTAATAGTAATAGTTAGGTCGAAATGTCCCTACCCGAGAAAATGGCACTATAGAAATCCCGGTGGCATCATCGTAATAATTGGAGTAAAGAAAGGGCAAAAACTTGAAAAGAAATCCAAAGATTCCATTCCTGAAATTTTGAAGTGTAAAATGCTGGCGTCTCTTTAGAGTGCTCTAATACAAACAAAGCCACTTTTTGATCATTATCATTTTATAATTAATTAATTAATTTAAAAACATGAAACCAAAGAGGCTCTATATGTGCCTCTCTTGCATTAACTCAAGAGCTCCTCCTCAGTTACTCTCTGCACTTTTCTCTTTTGTTCTCTCCAAACTTTCGATCTTCTGCTTCACCTTCTACGATTCTCTTTTCAACTTTCACAGGTAACCCTGAATATTCTCCTCTTTTTTTTTGTGCGCCGGTTCAATTATCGAACCTTTTTCTTGAAGCTCTTTAGTTTCGTTTCAGCTTAAAGATTCGATCGGATCAACTTCCTTTGCTTTGAAACTGAGCTTCTCCTAGTTCTTGCTTCGAATCATTAATTTCAAGGTTATGTCGTATCTAATCCTTAATCTGAATCATTTAGTGTGCAATTAATTTTGTGTAAGATATTAGCATAATCGATCTTTGATGATTTTGATCTTTACTTATACCTTCCTTTGGATTTTAAGGGATTTCCTTTGGTAGTTTTATTATCATCTGATGGATATGTTAAAGTTGAAGTTGAAGGTCAATCTTTGCTTCTTTTTTTTTCTTCCATAATTGTATTTTTTATCTCTCTTTAGGGAGCTGCATGTAATTTTGACATCGGAGCTTGAGGATTCTGAAGAGAAGAGTGGAAGGAAAATTGAAGCCATGTATGAAGAAGGTACCTAATCGGATTTTCTAAAAAATTGACAATTATGAGATTTTTTGAATGTCAATAGTGATTAAGTGATTGTTATATGTTCTCTCTATTTTTTTAGTTCTATACAATTGCAAAGGAGTGTGTTCTTGTTTTTCTTTCAGTTTTATTTGTTGCAAATAATTTGAATTTAACAAGACAAAAGAAACTCAATAATTTGGTGAGCTGTTTGATTTGAATCCCAATCAGTCTGTGTGATGATTCTCAGAGTTGCTGACGTGGCGCCAGTTTGCAGAGGTTGGCTGGCGCATACTAGTTGCCTTGTTTCTTTATTTTTTTTCTATGCTTTTTTTATAAAAAAAATAAAATTAGTTATCTAGTTTGTATGTGTTTTTTGTTTAATCCTGTTACGAAAAATTGAACTCTGAGAAGCCGAGCGAATCAAATTTTGGTTTCAGTGATAATGGTCTGAGGACAATTTTTTATTGAGAATTTGACAGTGAATGGTGGACCCAAATAATTACACATCCACCCTTTTTTCTTTCTTTCTTTATATCCTAGATTATGTCCCTAGTTGTAAATCCCATAACCTGTGACTGAACCACAATTCCCATCTTCCAAAAGTGTAATAAAGCCTGGGGCTCGGTTAATACGAGTTTTGCAAAATAATTCTAGTCGCTCGTTAATGAACCATTGAACCCCATATACTGATACAATCTTTCCATGTATTTTATTAATATTTTTGTTTTCCCTTTAAAAATTGTTTGCGTTGAATTTCCAGAAACATCTTTGGATTGCGATATCATGTAAAAACTATTTGACATAATTTTTTTTTATTCTCACGTCTAATATTGCGTCCCACCATCTTTTGGCGAAGACATACAGACAAGGTTTATGAAGTTATGAACAAAGTCCTTGAAAGATACATTGTAGGTCATATTATTTCTTCAATAACGAAATTCTTAAGGTGTCAGAATACGTATCTCATATTCAAGGGATGAATCCTTGGTCAAATTAGTCCTTACATTATTTGATTGACAGAATATATATTCAAGAATATTGTAACGACTAAATGCAGATTAGGGACCACGAATGTGATTTCTATCAGTTAGGGATTTGTGTGATCAATGTTGTATCTTTCAGGGGCTATTTCTACATGCTTCAGTTGCTGTGCTATAATTTATATTTGTTAATCAGGTTTGATGGATTTAAATAAACTTTTGATTTCACAAAAAGTAACTAGACTTTTGTTCCTTCTATGACATATTTTAAAATGTTTATAGAAACATGTTAAAAATTGTGTGCATCACAGTGCTTAAACATAAAAAAATTATGTTAAAAATTTCAGTTTCTTACTTCCTGAAATCAAACACGGGGAACAAATAATCTTGGTGTGATAATGCTAAGAAGCTGAAGATCTATTGAGAAGATGGTGAAACATCGTTTTAGAGAGTCTATAAAATCTTTGTTCGGAACTCACATTGACCCTGATAAAGAAGAGCAGCTCCAGGGAGCTAAAGCAGGTACAATCTCTATCCAAGATTACACCCATGACACCTAGAATATGATACAATGGAAATCGCATGAATAATAATATGATACCTTTGATTTTTTCAAATTTTTTTTTGTATAATATATGCACATCAGCTTATGATGAGCCAACAAATGATTTGGAGTTTTTCTACTTTTCCTACAGATATTGAAGACAAAGTGAAAAGGATATTGAGACTTATTAAAGATGACAACCTTGAAGAGGATGGTACCCCAGTAGAACTTTCTAAGAAGGAACCACTTGTTAAACTCATTGAGGATTTTCACAATCAGTACCAATCACTGTATGAAAAATACGATCATCTAACTGGCGAGTTAAGAAAAAAGATTAAGGGCAAGCCAGAGTCAGGGAGTTCTTCATCCAGCTCAGGCTCAGATTCGGATACTTCTTCAAAGGATAAAGACAGCAAAAATGGACAACTGGAAATTGAATTTCCAAAGATAATTGATGGCTTAAAGCAAGAACTTGAGATGGCACATATAGAAGTGGCTGAATTAAATCGTAAGTTGACAATTACACATGAAGAGAAGGAGGATCTTAATTCAAAATATCTTGCAGCATTGAGCAAGATACAAGAAGCAGACAGAACTAACAGGGATTTGAAAACTGATGTTGAAGCATTAGGCACTCAAAGATCTAAACTTTTAAATGAAAATGCTGAACTAAACCAACAACTGGATGTCGCCGGTAAAGTAGAAGCTGAACTGAGTCAAAGATTGGAAGGCTTAAAGACAGAAAAAGATAGTTTGGCTATGGAGAAAGAGACAGCTCTACAGCAGATTGATGGGGAAAAGAAGATTACTGATGGCCTGAGAACCCTCATTGATCAGCTAAAAGATGAGAAATTAACTCTTGGGAAAGAGTTACAGGAAGTTACAGGTGAACTTTCCATTCTGAAACAGAAATTGGAACATGCAGAACAGCAAATGGCAAATATAAGCCACAATCTGAAGGTCACAGAGGTAGAAAATGAATCTTTAAAAGTGAAACTTTCACAGGCTTCAAACGAAGTTGAGCTGGCTCACAACAGAGTACAAGAATTTAAAGCCGAATCTAGTCAGTTACTGGAGAAACATAATGAGAGAGAAGCGGAAATTTCAGCCCTCACTCAGATGCATGAAGGGTATCAGACAGAATCCTCAAATCAAATCAGGGAACTAGAGACACAAATCACAAACCTGGAGCTGGAATTAGACTCACTGCAAAACCACAAGAGGGATTTGGAAGAGCAAATTAAGAGCAGCACAACTGAAGCAAAAGAGCTGGGCCAACACAATTCAGGGCTACAAAATCAAATTTCTGAACTTGAAATGAAGTCTAAAGAAAGAGAGGAGGAACTATCTGCTATCCTGAAGAAACTCGAAGATAATGAGAATGAGTCATCTTCTAAAATATCAGATTTGACATCTCAGATAAACAATCTGCTGAATGATATAGGTACATTAAATGCTCAGAGAAATGAAATGGAACAGCAGATAACTTTTAGAAGCAATGAAGCCACAACTCAAGTTGAAAGAATTACAAATGAGGTGAAAGCGTTGCAGCAGGAAGTGGAATCCCTACAACACCAGAAGTCTAACTTGGAAGTTCAGCTGGTGGAAAGAATCCAAGAAAATTCTGAATATGTGATTCAGATCCAAGCTCTGAAAGAGGAGATTGACAGAAAAGCCCTAGAACAAGAGAGAATTCTGGAAGACAGAGAGAATTTAGCCATGCAGATAAGGACTCTGGAATCTGAGATGAACACTATAAAGAACAAAATGAGTGATGATACAGAGCAAATAAGAGCAAACAGCAAGGAGATCAGTCATCTGAGACAGGAGAAGTTGGAGCTGCATGACAAAATAGCAGAATTGGAGAAAATATCAGCAGACAGAGAATCAGAGTTCTCAGTTATCCAGGAGAAGCTCAATAAGGTAGAGGACGAGGGCTCAGCTCAAATACTGGCTTACAGTGAACAAACTGAGAATCTTAAACATGATTTGGCATCCCTGCAGAATGAGAAGCTGGACTTGGAACAGCAAGTAAGAGCAATCAGCAATGAGATCAGTCATCTGAGACAGGAGAAGTTGGAGCTGCATGACAAAATAGCACAATTGGAGAAAATATCGGCTGATAGAGAATCGGAGTTCTTTGTTCTCCAGGATAAGCTCAACAAGGTAGAAGAAGAGGGTTCAACTCAAATACTGGCTTCCAGTGAACAAATTGAGAATCTTAAACATGATTTGGCATCCTTGCTGAATGAGAAACAGGAATTAGAACAGCAAATAAGAGCAAACAGCAATGAGATCAGTCATCTGGGACAGGAGAAGTTGGAGCTGCATGATAAAATAGCAGAATTCGAGAAAATATCAGCAGATAGAGAATCCAAGCTCTTTGTTCTCCAGGAGAAGCTCAAGCAGGTAGAGGAAGAGGGTTCAGCTCAAATACTAGCTTCCAGTGAACAAATTGAGAGCCTTCAACATCATTTGGCATCCCTGCAGAATGAGAAACAGCAAGTAGAACAGCAGTGTGAAAAGCTGAACTTGGAGGTGGATTCCATACGCAACCAGAAGAGTGAAGTTGAAGATCAAATGAGAGCTAAAGACCATGATAACTCTGAGCTGAGAGAGGAAAATTCAGCATTGCAGGGAACAATTACTGCACTGGAGAAAATGTTAGCTGAGAAAGAGGAAGAGTTGTCTGCTTTACAGGAAAAGCTTCACGAAAAAGAAAATGAGGCTTCAGGGAAAATAATTGCCTTCACATCCCAACTTGACAATCTGCAAAAAGATTTGCTTTCCTTACAGAAATCAAAAGAAGAATTGGAGCTCCATTGTGAAAAAGTTAGAGAAGAACATGCAGAAAGCCTTGTAGTGGTGGAGAATGAAAAGAATGACATAGCAAGCAAAACTACTGATCTGCAGAGAACACTGGAAGAACGAGAAGGTGCATATCAGAAGTTGAATGGAGAATATAAACTAATTGATAATTTATTTGAGGAATGCAAGGTCAAACTCGAAGTAGCAGAGAAGAAGATTGAAGAAATGGCAGGAGAGTTTCATAAAGGCATTGAGTCAAAAGATCAAATTGTAGCTGATTTGGAACATACAGTAGAAGACCTGAGAAGAGACCTAGAAGTAAAAGGAGATGAAATCAGTACTCTGCTTGAGAATGTCCGTATGCTTGAGGTTAGGCTTCGTCTGTCAAACCAGAAGCTCCGGGTCACAGAACAATTGCTAAGTGAGAATGAAGAAAGGTTTAGAAAGACAGAAGAAAAGTTTCAGCAAGATCAGAGAGCACTTGAAGACAGGATTGCTACTTTGTCAGAAATAATAACTGCCAACGATGTGGCTTTTGATGAGATTGTCTGTAACATTAAAGAGTGTGTGAACAGTGTCATGACTGGCATAGAAACTGTAAGCTGTAAGTTTTCTGACAACTGTAAAAAATATGAGAATAGCATGTCAAACATCTCACATGAGCTTGAAGTTGCAAAGGGCCATGTCAGGGAGATGAATAAGGAAAAGGAGGAGTTAAAGAAAGACAAAAGCCACTTGTTGGAGCAGCTGAATGATAGAAATGAAAAGGAAATGGCATTGAGGAAGACTGTTGAGAAGCTAGAGGCAAAGGCAAGCAAGGAGGAATCAGAGAAGATGAATTTGACAACAACTGTAGTTCAACTTAAGAAGACAGTTGCAGAACTAGAGAAAATGATGAAAGAGAAAGAGGATGGTATGTTGGACTTGGGAGAGGAGAAGAGGGAGGTCATAAGGCAGCTGTGTTTGTGGATCGATTATCACCGCAGTCGTTATGACTATCTCAAGGACATTCTATCAAAAACTCGCAGAGGTCAGAGAGCAGCTTAAATCCTGATTTTTTTATGCTGCATGTCCAATTAGGTTCGTTATACCTGGATTTTGAATTTGATTAGCTCATTTTTTTTCATGTGAATTAATTCTTTTGTTTGTTTTTCTTCTCAAATGTCAGCGTGTCTATAAGTCAATTTGTCCAGAGTATGAGTATCAGAAGCATTATCATGTAGAGTCAGTTTTATTCTTCCTTTTATTTTGAACTGAATAATGTTACAGTGTTTTCCCCATAGTTGTTACTTCCATCATAAATATTTTTACCAACTATTCCTTTAATTTCCTTCCCTTTTGTGACGGTTCTTTAATTTTACATGATTGTTTTTTTGGGTCCATTGTTTGTTCATCTGTGCGTCTTCAACCGTATATGAAATGGAAATTGATGTCCCTTTACTACGTGGGATGATTTTCAATATGCGTGCATATTTAAAAAATAAAAATTAGCGATAATTTAGCGAGTAGATATCATCAGCAATAGCACGAATAGGAAAGATTGGAAGAGGTCGAAAACACTAAAAGGTGATTTTTTTTCTTTAAAAAACAACTAATATAATCATTGCAATTGCACCCATTTTTGCTGAAATAGGCATTCACTTAATAGAACGCAGAGTAGAAATAGAGAGCACGATGATAAGGGACCACAGTATTAGCAACATCACAGATCATGGAAATCAATTAAGGGAGCCGTTGAAAATAAAACAGGATGGGTCAACGGCATTAAAACCAAATCAAACCAGATTATCATATTATTAGCACCAATCAACAATAAATCATAAATAGGATCATCTCTTACCTTTTCTATAGATTGTATATCTGCTATTTATTCTATAATTTGTATTATTTTCTATAATTAGCTGTGCTACAAATCTTCTGCAGTAATTGCACAGCTGCTACGTTTCCTATTTATTCATCCTATTTACCTTGTAATAGACAGTGCTCACGTTATAGTAATACAAGAAAAAACACTTCCATTCCTCTTTTTTCTCTTGGTATCAAAGCTTGTGTGAGCACTTCACCAGTCCTACAATCATGACCTCCCTATCTCTCAATGTTGGTAACTTTATAACTCTCAAACTCACTCCCACAAATTACCCTCTATGGCGTGAACAAGCCTTGGCTCTTGTAGAAAGTCAAGACTTGGTTGGTCACCTTACCAATGAAGATCCTGCTCCCGCCCAATATACCACACCAGATTCTAACGACAACACAAATACAGAACAATTTATTCCCAAATTAACAGAAGCCTTCACTGTTTGGCGCAAATCAGACCGTCTTCTTCGAGGATGGATTATCGGAACACTCTCTGAAGAAGCGTTGGGCCTTGTCGTTGGCATAGACACCGCTCATGCTGTTTGGGAAGCACTAAAAGATGCATATGCCGAAGATTCACAAGAACGTGAATTCACACTTCGTCAACAGGTTACATACCTTCGCAAAGACGAAAATCAAACAATTGGTGAACACATTCGTATATTTAAAGGACTATGTGACAGTCTAGCTACAATTGGCAAACCTGTATCGGATAAAGAAAAAGTTTTTTGCCTCCTCACTAGTCTTGGTCCTCGATATGAAACATTCACCATAACCATGTTAAAGCCACCGAGGCCTTCATACTCAGAGCTTGTCTCACAACTTCAAAGTTACGACCAACGTCGCAATTGGTACTCAACTCGTGATGATATACCTACCTCATTCACTCCTCAAGTGGCGTTCTATGGTCAACACAATCAGCCCCCCAACGACAATCCTCACGATATCGTGTTAATTCTCAACCGTTCACATCAAGTGGGAGAGGATTTCTAGCGCAACAACCGAGGAATCAAAATCAGACCCATTCAACTTCAACCATTCAGCAACAACGTCCTCCACCACCAGGTGAGCGTCGCATGACGCCTGCAGAACGGGACCTCTATCGAGAAGAAAAATGCCAATACTGTGGAACAATGGGTCATATAGAAAAAATATGTTGGTGGGTGCCCAAGAAGCCAACTCAGTCTCATGATATTCCACAAGCTCTTGCAGCTCTCACCTTAGACAACACAATTGCTGAAACAGAATGGACCTCAAATACAGGAGCCTCCAACCGCATGACAGGTAAGGCAGGTATGCTAAGTAAAATTCATGAATATTTTGGTTCAGATTCTGTTCTCATTGGCGATGGTTCTTCTTTACCAATTATTGGTATTGGAGACTCTTGTATTAAGCAAAAAAATACCACTCTACCTCTTCATGATGTATTGCTTGTTCCTAATTTAACAAAAAATTTACTCTCTATAAGCCAATTAACATCTCAATTCCCTGTTAATTGTGAATTTTCTAATGTTGATTTTTGTGTTAAGGATCGAGAAACAGGGCAACCGGTAATCACAGGGAGGCGCAAGGGTGATCTATATGTTCTCCCTACTTCACCAGAGTTGCATTTCTCCTATCGCTTCAAATCGGGCTCAGCGGATATTTGGCACCAGCATCTAGGACATCCACAAATTTCAGCATTACATTTATTAAAGAATAAAGGGTTGATTGATGTTATTGGAACTATAAAATCCGAACATCTTTGTGACAGTTGTCAATTAGGGAAACTTAGTAAATTGCCTTTTTCTTCTTCTGAGCATTCAAGCTCTAGCATCTTTGAAAAAATTCATTGTGACTTATGGGGACCTGCTCCTACTTTATCTATTGGGAAATTTCGGTATTATGCTTGTTTTGTTGATGACTTCTCAAAATATACATGGATTATTCCTCTACAAAATAAATCTGACTTTGTTAATACATACTTAGCCTTTGAACAATATGCTGATAGACAATTTCATAAAAAAATAAATATTTTTCACTCTGATGGAGGAGGTGAATTTATAACTCCAAACAATCATCTCATTTTCTTTCAACAGGTACAATTCATCAAGTTTCTTGTCCATATACCCCAGAACAAACAGGTATGGTTGAAAGGCGACATAGAATAATTCGCGAACTAGGTATGACTATGTTATTTCACAGTGGTGCTCCCTTATATTTATGGGTTGAAGCTTTTACTAATGCTGTGTATCTTATTAATAGACTTCCATCATCTGCTCTTCACTTTGACACTCCATACTTTACTTTATATGGCACACATCCAGATTATTCTTCACTTCGTGTTTTCGGCTCTAAATGTTTTCCCTACACTTGGGACACACGACGTAATAAATTTGATCCAAAATCTGTTTTATGTGTCTTTGTAGGGTATAGTGATAAATATAAAGGTTATAAGTGTTTTCATCCTTCCAGCAAGAAATTTTTTATTTCTCGTCATGTTGTGTTTGATGAATTATTTTTTCCATTCAAAACTACCTGCAAGGCATGCGTTCCACCCCCAATATCACATGTAACTACTATATTTGATTCTTGGTTGCCACATACTAACACCTTTAATTCTCCAGGAGAACCATTGGCACTGCTTACTCCACCATGCTCAAGCCCGTTACCAGTAGCATCTGTCCACACTCCGGTCGTACAAACCTCTACTATTTTCTCCCATTTATCCAATGATCCTGTGACTCCCCATCATGCTCAACCAAGTTTAGAATTTGATGTTCTCAATCAACCAAACCAATCCCCACAGCTTGGGTTTGAATCCTTCGAATCACCAACCCAGTCTTCACATGACTCACTTGATCCTGCACCCCCTCAATCAGAACTGCACACTGAACCTAGGTCCCTCCCACAAAACCAAGAGCCTGAAGCTTTGCTTCCACATCCCATGGTTACTCGCTCACAAAACGGGATTGTCAAGCCCAACCCAAAGTATGCTTTAACTTCCACATCCTCTTCTCCCATTCCTCGTGAACCTTATAATGTTCGATCTGCATTAGCTCATCCAGGTTGGAAGGCTGCCATGTATGAAGAACTTGCAGCTCTACATAAAAATCAGACTTGGCAACTTGTTCCTCGCACTCCCAATATGCATGTCATTGGATCTAAATGGGTTATCAAGTCCAAACTCAAACTTGATGGCTCTCTAGATCGTCTTAAGGCTCGACTTGTTGCAAAGGGGTACCATCAAGTTGATGGAGTAGACTATACCGAGACTTTTTCTCCTGTCATCAAACCTGGAACTATTCGAGTGATAATCACTATTGCACTTGTTCGGAAATGGCCCATTCGACAACTTGACGTCCAAAATGCCTTTTTACATGGTGTGATCAATGAAAACATATATATGGAACAACCTCCAGGCATGGCTGATCCAAATCGTCTAAACCATGTTTGCAAACTTCAAAAGGCCCTTTATGGACTTAAACAGGCCCCTCGAGCTTGGTTTGACCGGTTCAGTAGTTTTCTTCTTAAATATGGTTTCTTTTGCAGTTTAGTAGATCCTTTTCTTTTTATTTCTCACTCTGATACAGGTTCACTAATTCTTCTTCTTTATGTAGATGATATCCTTCTTACAGGATCTGATACAACCCTTGTCGCATCTTTCATCCAACTTCTAAACCTTGAATTTGCTATGAAGGACTTGGGGCCTATTCACCACTTTCTTGGCATTGAGGTGTCTCAGACGACCACTGGCCTCCACTTATCTCAGTCCCATTATGCCTTTACCATCCTTGAACGAGCCGACATGCTGGATTGTAAGCCCATGAGCACACCACTTGAAGCAAAGACCAAGCTCACCTCTAATGCCATGCTCTTGGAAGACCCAAGTTTCTTTCGCGGACTTGTTGGAGCTCTACCGTATCTAACTATCACACGTCCAGATTTGTTATTTAGTGTTAACTATGTCTCGCAATTCATGAATGCTCCTAATTTTATGCACTTAAAGATGGTTCGTCGTATCCTACGATATGTCAAAGGCACTATTGATCTTGGTTTAAATTTTACTTCCAAACACTACACTTGATCTTTCTGCCTTTTCTGATGCAGATTGGGCAGGGTGTCCCACAACGAGGCGCTCTACCACTGGATATTGCACCTTCCTTGGAAGTAATCTCATCTCATGGTGTGCAAAGAAACAACCTACGATCTCCCGTTCCAGCACTGAAGCGGAGTATCGCGCCATGGCTAACACTGCTGCAGAACTCACATGGCTGCAATTTCTTCTCAAGGACCTTCACATACCACTTGTTTCCCCTTTGACGCTTTTCTGTGACAATCTTAGTGCTCTCCATATGACCATTAATCCTATTTTTCATGCTCGCAGCAAACACATTGAATTGGACTACCATTTTGTGCGAGAACGTGTTGCCCTCGGTCTACTTGTCACTAACTACATCTCCACTCATGATCAAGTTGCAGACCTATTCACAAAACCTATGTCAAAGGCTGCACTTAGTTTCTTTCAGACCAAACTCTGCCTTCAACCCCGGCATCGTTTGAGGGAGGATATTAGCAACATCACAGATCATGGAAATCAATTAAGGGAGCCGTTGAAAATAAAACAGGATGGGTCAATGGCATTAAAACCAAATCAAACCAGATTATCATATTATTAGCACCAATCAACAATAAATCATAAATAGGATCATCTCTTGCCTTTTTTATAGATTGTATATCTGCTATTTATTCTATAATTTGTATTATTTTCTATAATTAGCTGTGCTACAAATCTTCTGCAGTAATTGCACAGCTGCTACGTTTCCTATTTATTCATCCTATTTACCTTGTAATAGACAGTGCTCACGTTATAGTAATACAAGAAAAAACACTTCCATTCCTCTTTTTTCTCTCACAGCTCATGGGAAAGCCCTCACTGTCTATATATGAGTTGAAAAGATGGGACAGAAAAGCAATTTTGGACAAGTTTAGGACATCTTTACTTTCTTAAGAAATTTTTTTAAATTATAAAATTATCATCTTAATTTTAATTATAAAATTATTATATTACTTATTTTTAAAAATTTATACATAAAACACTAAGAATAATATTTTCTTATCTTTTTTAAATGTAAAATAATATAACAATTTTGTAATAAAAATTAAAATGATAGTTTTTGAATTGGTCAGGGTCGGGGTGCAAGGTCCGGCATGACAACCAACCCTCAAATAAAGTTAATTTGTGTATATATTATACCGGTATAGTGGGGATCCGGTATTATATCTCCTATTCCTGTGAGAAATAAGAGTCTTGGAGTGATCCCTCAATCAAATCTCACCAACCTCACACGTTGTGGGGCGAAAGGGAATGTCGACGCTCAAGTCAGTGGGATATTCAGAGAGAATAAAAAAGCTTGAGCATAAGTTGTAGTAAGAATGTTCTCTCTTTCTTTCGTTGATTTGTAAGTCAGTGGAAGGGTCGTTTCGAGTAGTTGAGTTTACTGTATGAAATGTCAGTGTGATTCTGATCATTGCAGAAAGACTGACATGCAACAGTGACACTACATACCGGCTGTACCTTCACATCAGTCACTTTGTAGGTTACTTTCTCAACACGCGATTGCATAAGTTAACTCTGACCTTTCGGTATTGAGAGAATGACTCATACCGGTGTTAGGTAATGAGTCTCATGCGCGGTGTTGGAAGCCGATATCAGATTTCAATAATACGTGCAATGCCAGTCTTGTATGACGGCTTTAAGTCTAATGACCTTTTTGCCCAAGCTGGTATCAAGACCGGATCATTTGTCACGTAGCTTGTTTGAGGGACTATATTGGTTGCTCAAATGAGCTATATTGTCTATTCCAGTCACCTATTATAAGTGTGGGTAAGAAGAAAGACCCTTAACTTGGAAAAATTTCAATTTGCCCCATTTTGTGATTTTAATTCTTTCTCCTTAACTGTCGCGCATTTATTTCCCTTTAATGCTTAAACGCAGCGTTACGCAAAATACAAGTCACGTCAATCATTGTGTGACGGTTACTCTTTGATCAATGCGCGACGATTTCCTTTCAATCATCATGTGGTGGTTACCTCTTGGGCATGGGCCTTGGAAATTAAAAAGACATGGCCCAAAAAATTTTAAATTAAAACGTTACCATAGTTGCCCCCAGCCACGCCTATAAATAGACATGCCCCAGACCATCTCATGCCAAAGTATTGCAAAATCATCACCAACAAGCTCAAGCAAAAAAGATACCACACTACACCCCCTGCCTCTGTCTGGCATATGCAAAAACCAAGAAGACTGGCTGAAGAAAATCTACAAGCTCTCAGGTCTGCACCAAAGATGAATGATGAGCATTGAAGTCATCTTTGGGCACACTATCTCTAAGAACAAGATCAACAATGTAGCACTTCTAGTAAAGGCTCATCCTACGTACTTTGATGATTCGTAAGCCATTATTCATCCATCCATTTGGGCTTCCACTATTATTGTCATTGATCATCCTTATTTCTTTTGTGTTCCAATTGGTCGTCTTATCCTTGCCTTTGTCTCTACTTCCAATCTTATTTCAGCTTCCGCATCACTGTCTCTCCCAGCCCTTCTCATGCCTTAAGATTCTCCATGATGTCCCTTCTTTTGTTGATATCAAAAGGGGAGCAAAAGTCTGAGTAGTCTAGTAGTCTAATAGTAGAAGTCTAGACTAGGTGTAGAAGTCCATGAAATAAATTTAAATAGTCTGTATGAGAATAGTTGTTTCTGCTCTGATACAATGATTTTGTAATATTTTTGCTCTGATTAAATTTACTGATGCTCTAATTTACTAAAATTAAAGCATCATATACTCACTATGATAATGATCTTTCTTCTCTTGTCTAAATCAAAGAAATATGTGTTGATATATTTCATGTATGCACTTCTTCTACAAATCATATTTAACAAAAAAAAACTTGATGTTTGCTATCAACAAATAGGGGAAGATTGTTAGATCCAAATTTGAATGAAAGACTAAGAAGTCTGAACCCCTGGGATTTGTTAATAACATCCATCAAGACTTTTAGTTAAATAAAGTCTACTCGCGTGTTTTTCTAACAACTTGATGTGAAATCATCAGAAGATGAAATTCTATGGCAAGCACACTAATCGTTAAAAGTAGTATATTTAATCGTTCCCACAGGGATTGTCTTAAGTACCACAATCTTGAGGAGTCTCTAGCTGAACCTTACAACAAAGCCATTAAAGTCTTTAAGTTTTCTAAATTTTATATTGTTTTTGTGAATTTTTAACAATAATGTCACTAAGTAGAATTATGTTAACAATTATACTAAACTAAACACACAGATTAGAACTGAAATAAGCACACCATAACTCATAAATTCACATGAACTCAACAGCAGACACAAGCAAAGCAGAATTCAATCTCATATATGGATAACTCCTGATTCCTTAGGTAATTATCACTAATCCAACCTAGACCAATCTTAATCCCTTAGGTATTAGTTTTCAGTTGAATTTAGATGCAAAATTAAGGTGAACCCTAGCACTATCCTAATTCCTTAGGTATAATAACTAGGTCAGCAAATGGGAATAAGAATTCCTCACCATGATTCCTCTCTAGTAAGAACTTCAGAATGCCTAGATTTCCTAATCCTAGGGTTGAAGATGAATAATTGTTGCGTTCAGAACCTACTCCAATGCATCTTCAGTTTCATCACTTGATATTCATAGATATGGAGGCTTCATTCAACTCCAACCAAGAGAATTAGGAACTCATGGAAGGGAAATGAAAATGGACACAGAGAATGGAGGTTAGGGATGAAAGAATTTAGAGAGAGAAAATCCAGAGAGAGGAAAAAAATCTAAAAATGAAGTTAGAATATGAAAAATTAGTTATTCAGCTCTCTTACATTACATGTATATAGATTAATCTAAACTAATTAATTGCCTAGGCTAAAATAATACATTTTATGCCATTAATACATTTGTACAAATAAATAGGCTCACTTAAATTAACCAAAATACAACATATACATAATCTGAAACATGGAAAATACATGGTTCCCTCGCACACACGCGTGCTTACGGTGGGGAACATAGTGACACGTTGGCTTCATAGTACTTGGTCCAACGTATGGGCGTGAACACGTTGGTCATGAGCGTGAAAACGTCAGGCTTCTGGAATAACATGTTATGTGGGCATAAGTGTGAGTGTAACAGTGGCGTGAGTATGTTGAGCTTCTGGACTTGGCACCAATTTACGCGTGACAAGGGCGTAGGTACGCTAGGAATGAGTGTAGGCACGCTGGGCTACTGGTTGAGCATTTTCTAGTCCAAAAAATATGCCTAACGTAAGCCTACGCTGGTTGAGCGTAAGTACGCTCAGCCTCTGTCGAATTTTATCAAAAAAGCTTATCTGGCGTGCTCCTACACTTACGAGAGTACCCACGCATGTGTTTTGTTGTTTCAAAGTTTCTCTTGGGCGTACCAGTGCTGGGTCAAGAGCACCCACACTAAAAAATATGTGTAACAGGTGCTTCTGAGCATATTGGCACGCTAGTGAGCGTACCCACGCGCACATGTCTGATGCTCCAACTCTGATGCTAAGCATAAGCATGCTGGTCCTGGGCATACCCGCGCTAGCTAGCGTAAGAGCCTAGCATACCTGCGCTGGGGTTGTGACAACATCACTTATTTTTCATCCTTTTTCCCTTTATGCTCCATTTGTAATTTCCTACATAAAATATGCTTAATTTATTAATAATTCAACAATAATTCTCTACTTTTGTTGATTATAACCAACAACTTAATTTATGAATAATATCATTAGAAATGTATTTATTTTGCATAAATTTTCTTTAAATTATCCTTAAATAATATTAAATAACGAGTCTTCTGGACACTCATCACAAGTTCAGCGAGTGTTTTAGGAAAAGTCTGAAAAGCATTTGTTGGAACAAAGATGGGAAGTCTGTCAAACAAAGCTCACTTTAGAAGACTAGTCTAATGAAGTCTTTCAATGGACCAAGAAGAAGAGTCCGATCGATTAATCATGACCTTGGAGTATTACTCCTTCTCGAGGAATGTCTCTGAAAAGCAACTCACCATTTCTATATAAGAGTCAATAAAAGCTTTCTTGTCTCAAATCTACGTCATTCACCAAAAGGAAAGAAACAAAAAGCTGAAGGACGATGCACAGTAATCAAGATAGATGCCTCGTATATCTCAAAGTGTTAGAAAAGCTGAAAACATGATAGATCAAAAGCCTAAGGTCAACGTCTACAAGAGTGTACCTGTTAGCTCAAAATAGCTAAGCAAATAGGTCTCTTTTGGTATGGATTATCAAAGTGAACCATTTTGTTATAAACTCTAAAGCAAGTTGGACTCAAACTCTATAATTGTGTACTTCTTTAAAGTAAGAAAATTATTAACAGCTTTATGTTCTCCAACAGTTGATTAACGACTATATCAAAAAGCCTATATATATATATGAGAATATTTCAAACTTTAAAGGGATTCATCTGATTGACTTCTTGTTGATCATTCTTAAAAACAAGAACAAAAATCAAAAGTGTTAGTTTGTAAAAACTCTTAAGTTTTTCTCAATTCTTGTTTCTCAAGCACAAGTCTTCTCCGTTGTTCTGCTCCTAATAGACCTTGAATTGTTTCTTATTGTAACTTAATGTACCTTGTTTCAATATTCAATATCTTTGTACGTTGAGTTATTCTTTATAACACAAACTTTCTTTTATCACTCATTTGTTATGAAAACTAGTCTGGTGTATTCACCAGCTCTTAGACTAAGTGGGAAACACTTTGTGGTCCGAAGAGACTTTTGAAAGAATACTTAGGTTGTTAAGGCAGAAGTGGCTTGTTTGAAAGAATACTTGGGTTAAGCTAGAAGTGGCTGGAGTGTACAATACTTGAAGCACGAGTTATGCTGGTTGTGTAAAAGGTGTTTTTACATAGTGAAAATCCTTCAGGTCTAAAGGTAGTAGACATAGCTTTTGCTATGGAAGTGAACCGGTATAAATCTACTATGTTATCTTCTCTTTGTCCTTATCTTTTAAAAGTCTGATTCATAAAGAGTGTGAACCTTCGTTGAGAAAGTATTTTCTTATTCCGCGTGAAAAAGAGTTAGGACTTATTCAACCTCCCTTCTAACTTTGACTCTAAACCATCAATTGGTATCAGAGCTTGTCCTTTCAGGTTGATTACTCTTATAAGTAAAAAGGATCAAGATCCATGGTTGCCTTTCAAGATAAGCTTGTTGCTGAAGGTTCCTTAATAAACAAACCACCAGCCTTCCTTGGTGAAGACTATGCCTATTGGAAAGACAAGATGGAAATGTTCATCAAGTCTACTTAATATGGTCTGTAGGGAATTATAGCAAATAGTGATAACCTAGTCCCTATGGATGAAGATAGAAAACCCACTCCTAAAGATAAATGGTCCACAACTGACTTCAAGAAGATGGAATCAAATGCAAAAGCTAGATTTCTTCTAATTTGTGCTTTAAGCAAGTCTAAATACAACTAGGTCTATAATTACAAATCTGCGAAGGAAATCTGGGATGCCCTTCAGCATAACTATGAAGGCACCTCAAATATTAAACGTTCCAAGAAGATCTTGGTAACTAAGAAGTATGACAACTTCAAGATGGAGGAGCATGAATCTGTTGATCAGATGTTTGGTAGATTCCAAACTTTGCTAAATGAGTTTAAAGCCCTAGGATCTTCTCCCTTAGTAGAAGATATCAATATCAAGCTTCTAGGGTGCTTACCAGAAAAGTTTGATGCCAAGTGTGTTGCTTTAGAGGAAGCAAAGGATTTCAGCATATTAACTTTGGATAAGCTTCTTCGAGTGCTAAGAGTTCATGAGCTGAAGCTTAAGTAAAAGGAAGTCTTAAAGCCTTCTTCTTCCAAAAGTATTGCTCTAAAGTCTAAAGAGACATCCAAAAGGAGCAAGGAGCCTAAAGCTGAGGAATCAACTAGCTCATATCCTGGTTCTGATGATGGAGATGAAGGCACTAATGAAGAGTTGGCACTCATTACCAAACGCTTCCATAGACTGTTGAAAAAGAACAAAAATGGACCAGGGAGATTCAACAAAAGAGAATCTAACAGTAAAAGTCTATTTAAGTTTAAAACTAACAAACCTATTATAGAGTGCTTTAACTGTAGGAAACCAGGACACATCAAGGCTGAATGTCCTCTTCTGAACAAAGATAAGAAGGACAAAAAAGAGAAAAAAAAGTTCTTTAAGAAACAGGAAGGACTCATCACCTGGGATAATGAAGACTCATCCAACACTAGTGAGTCTGAAGAAGAGATACAGTCTGTACAGATCTGTCTGATGGCTCAATCAGATTCTGAACCTGAGGAAAGTTCAAGTGAATCTGAATCTGATAAGGTAAACCAGTTTGAACTTAAAGAAAACTATAAAGCATTATTTAAAGATTTCTTAACTCTTTTGAAAAATTATAAGCTTTTGAAAAAGAAAAAAATCTGAAACTATTTCTTTATATGAGAATATAATATCTGATTTGGAGAAAAAAGATACAGATCAGGATTTTCTAAAAGAGTTAGATGAGAAAGAGAAAATGCACCTTTAGGAAATACATAGATTAAAGAAAGAAAATGAGATTTTGAAAATTGAGTTAAACAACTCAGAAGTCTGTTGTATTTCATAAGAGAATGAAATCAAGTCTCTTCCACTGCAAGTAAGTTCACTTACTTCAGACCTGGCCCAATTTGTGAATAGAACAGAAAACTTAAATAAGCTTTTGGGAAAATCACACAAAAACAGTAAAAGACCTGGTCTGGGGTATATTAAAGAAATCGATTTCAAAGGAAAAGTTTATCCTCCTTCATCTCTTCAAAGTAAACATAAACATGTCAAATGCAAGTATTGTAAGAAGCATGGTCATGTGATACAAGGTTGTCTAAAAAGGAAAAAGAGAAATTCAAAGAACACTAACCATCTAGGACCCAAGAAGTTTTGGGTTCCAAAGGCAATGATCATTCCTATTGCAGATGTGCTTAAGGACAAAAGCAAAGTAGCACTGCTAGTATCTGGACAATGGGTACTCACATCTCATGACAGGCAAAAGGTCTATGTTCCTAGACCTGGAACATTTTTAAGGTGGTAAAGTTACTTTTAGAGGTAACCAAATTGAATGTATAGTAGGTACTGGTAAAGTATGTAACATTTTTTTCACTAGTAATTGAAAATGTCTATTATGTTGAAAGTCTGAGGCATAACCTACTAAGCATAAGTCAATTTTACGATAGTGGTTATAAAGTCTCATTTGATAAAGAGAAGTGTATTGTCATCAACCATGATGGAACCATTCTCTTTATAGCAAACAGACATAACAACCTCTATAAGGTTGATCTAGATGAGCTGAATAATCAAAATATAACATGTCTTTTCTCAACCTCTAAAGAAAAGTGGGTTTGGCACAAAAGCTTGGATATGTTAGCATGAAACATATTTCTAAACTAAACAGAAAAGAGTTAGTTATGGGACTACCAATAATTTCCTTTAACAGCTTCTAGACTTGTGAAGCATGCCAAAAGGGAAAACAACATAAAACTTCTTTTAAAAACAAAGATGTTGTTTCCACCACCAGGCCACTGGAACTGTTACATTTGGATTTATTTCGTCCATCTCAGACTCAAACTTTTGCTGGATATAAATATGGTTTTGTTATATTTGATGACTACACAAGAATGACATGGGTCTATTTCCTAGCATACAAAGACAAGTCTGCTCAAGTATTTAACATTTTCTGTAAGAAAATCCATTATGAAAAAGGAATTTGTATTGGTATAATAAGAAGTGACCATGGTTGAGAATTTGAAAATGAAATTTTTGAAAAGTTTTGCAACAAAACAGGAATATCTCACATATTTTCTTCTCCAAGAACACCTCAACAAAATAATGTTGTGGAAAGGAAAAATAGAAGTCATTTAGAAATGGCCAGAACTATGCTTTGTGAAAGTGATCTTTCAAAATACTTTTGGGTTGAAGCTGAGTACTTCTTGTTATATTCAAAACAAAATCTTTATCAGACCTATACTAAATTAGACTCTATATGAATTATGGAAGGGAAGAAAACCCAACATTTCATATTTTCACCCTTTTGGATGCATATGCTATATCCTAAACATAAGAGATCAACTTGGAAAATTTGACTCTAAGTGTGACAAAGGTATATTCATAGGGTATTCAAATACATCAAAGTCTTACTGAGTCTTTAACATAAAAACTCAAACCATTGAGGAATCAATGCATGTAATATTTGATGAACTAATGAAGATTGACCAGAAATTGGCAAATCTAGAACTTGATGATGTAGATATTCAACAACTAGAGACTGGACCAGGACCATTAGGCCCAGAAAGAAATGAAGAAAAGAATTTAGACCATCAATCAATGCTTGAGCCTGAAAAACCAAGGAATGAAAGTTCAAGACCTACCATCCCATGGATCTCATTATTGGAGATCAAGCTGAAGGAGTCCAAACTTGATCAAGACTTCACAATCACTCGTCAATGGCATGTTTTTTTGAACTTGAGCCAAAAACCTTTGTAGAAGCACTAGAAGATCCAGATTAGATTATAGCAATGCAGGAAGAAATAAATCTGTTGAAGAGAAACAAGGTCTGGACGCTGGTTCCTAAACCCAAAGATAAAAGCATCATTGGAACAAAATGGATTTTTAGAAACAAACTTGATGAGAATGGCAACGTTGTTAGCAACAAAGCCAGACTTGTGGCGCATGACTACAATCAATAAGAAGGTATAGACTTTACTGAAACATTTGCACCTATAGCCAGACTTGAGGCTATAAGGATTCTCCTTGCGTTTGCTGCATTTAAAAATATAAATTATATCAAATGGATGTTAAGAGCGCATTTCTAAATGGTTTTATAAAAGAGGGAGTCTTCATAAAACAACCTCCTAGATTTAAAGATAAATGTTCAGAATCATGTCTTCAAACTAAGTAAAGCACTGTGTGGTCTAAAACAAGCTCCAAGAGCTTGGTATGATTGACTCAGTTCCTTTTTAATATCAAAAGGTTTTACTAGAGGAAAGGTTGATACAACCTTATTTAGAAAAGGCTTAAATAGACACTTTCGTATCATGTAAATTTATGTTGATGACATTGTATTTGGTGCAACTAAAGAAAGTCTGTGCAAAGATTTAGCTGAAATAATGCAGGATGAATTTAAGATGAGCATGATGGGTGAACTCAAATTCTTTCTAGGCCTACAGATTAAACAGATAGATGATGAAATTTTCATCCATTAACAAAAGTACACCAAAGAGTTACTCATAAAATTTAAAATGGCTGATGCCAAACCCATGAGTACACCGATACATCCAAATTGCATCATAAGTAAAGATGAGTTTGGTACATCAGTGGATCAAACCTTATATAGAAGAATGATTGGATCACTGTTCTATTTAACATCTAGCAAACGTGATATAATGTTCAGTGTTTATGTATGTGCAATATACCAAGTAGACCCCGAGGAATCACATTCATCTATATTGAAGAGAATTCTGAGGTATCTTGTAGGTACCACTAACATTAGGTTGTTCTATAAAAAAGCAAACTCGTTTTCTCTTCTTGAATTCTATGATGCAGATTTCACAGGTGATAGACCAGACAGGAAAAGTATAAGTGGTAGATGTCACTTTTTTAGGACAAGTCTAATCTCATGGAGTAGCAAAAAACAAAACTCAATAGCCCTCTCTACAGGTGAAGTAGAATACTTTTCTACTACTAGTTATTGTTCATAACTTCTGTGGATAAAATATCAGCTTGAGAACTATTCAATCCAAGAAGAAGAATTCCAGTATTTTAAGACAATACCAGTGCAGTCAACTTCAAGGCTCATCCTACGTACTTTGATGATTCTCAAGCCATTATTCATTCATCCTTCTAGGCCCTCACTGTCATTGTCACTGATCATCCTCATTTCTTTTATGTTCCAGTTGGTCATCTTATCCTTGTCTCTGTCTCTACTTCCGATCTTATTCATTGTCTTTCCCAACCCTTCTCAGGCCTTGAGATTCTCCATGATTTCCCTTCTTTTGTTGATATCAAAATGGGAAGTAGAAGTCTAGTAGTCTAGTAGTAGAAGTCTAGACTAGGAGTAGAAGTCCATGAAATTAATTTAAATAGTCTGTATGAGAATATCTTGTTTTGTTTATGAATGAAAGATGTTGTTTCTGCTCTAATACAATGATTTTTTAATATTTTTGCTTTGATTAAATTTACTGATGCTCTAATTTACTAAAATTTAAGCATCATATACTCGTTATGATAATTATCTCTCTTTTTTTTGTCTAAATTAAAGAAATATGTGTTGATATATTTCATGTATGCACTTCACTTACAAACCATATTTAACAAAAAGACTTAATGTTTACTATCAAAAAATATGGGGAGATTGTTAGATCCAAATTTGAATGAAAGACTAAGAAATTTAAACCCTTGGGATTTGTTAATAACACCCATCAACACTCTTAGTTAACTAAAGTTTACTCGCGTGTTTTTCTAACAAGTTCAACGAGTGTTTTAGCAAAAATTTGAAGTGCATCTGTTGGAACAAAGATGGGGAGTCCGTCAAACAAAACTTGCTTCAGAAGACTAGTCTGATGAAGTCTTTCAATTGACTAAGAAGAGGAATCTGATCGATTAATCATGACCTTAGAGTGTTACTTCTTCTTGAGGAACGTCTCTGAAAAGCATCTCTCCATTTTTATGTAAGAGTCAACAAAAGCTTTCTTGTCTCAAATCTTGGTGATTCACCAAAAAGGATAGAAATAAAAAGTTAAAGGACGATGCGCAGTAATCAAGATAGATGCCTCGCATACCTCAAATTGTCAAAAGCTGAAAACACGGCAAATCAAATGCCTAAGGTCAACGTCTACAAGAGTGTACTTGTTAGCTCGAAATAGCTAAGCAAATAGGTCTCTTTTGGTATGGATTATCAAAGTGAAACATTTTGGTATAAACTCTGAAGCATGCTGGACTCAAACTCTAAAATTATGTACTTCTTTAAAGTCAGAAAATGATCAAAGGCTCTATGTTCTCCAATGGCTGATCAACGACTATCTCAAAAAGCCTATATATATAAGAATATTTCAAATCTTAAAGGGATTCATCTGATTGACTTCTTGTTGATCATTTTTAAAAACAAGAACAAAAATCAAAAGTGTCAGTTTGTAAAAACTATTTTTCTAAGGTCTATTTTCTCAAGCATAAGTCTTTACTGTTGTTTTGCTCCTAGCAAACCTTGGCTTGTTGCTTATTGTAACTTAGCGTACCTTGTTTCAATATTCAATATCTCTGTACGCTGAGTTATTCTTTGTAACACGAACTCTCTTTTATCACTAATTTGTTGTGAAACTAGCCCGGTGTGTTCACCAGCTCTTAGACTAAGTAGGAAACACTATGTGGCCATAAGAGGATTTTGAAAAAAATACTTGGGTTATTAAGCCAGGAGTGGCTTGTTTGAAAGAATACTTGGGTTAAGCCAGAAGTGGCTGAAGTCTACAATACTTGAAGCACGGGCTGTGCTAGTTGTGTAAAAGGTGTTTTTACATAGTGAAAATCCTTCAGGTCTGAAGGTACTGGACGTAACTTCTGCTTTGGCAGTGAACTAGTATAAATCTACTATGTTATCTTTTCTTTGTCCTTATCTTTTAAAAGTTTGATTCATAAAGAGTCTGAACCTTCATTGAGAAAGTATTTTCTTATTCTACATAAAAAAGAGTTAAGACTTATTCAACCCCCTTTCTAAGTCTGACTCTGAACCATCAACTTTGTTATTTAATAAAAAATCTACTTGCACTGCTCATTGGGGTTCATTATAGTCTTGAAAGAGAACCAGTCCTCGCCACTCATTAGGGCCAAGTCGCCAATCTTTTAAAAGATTAGGGTGTTATTCGTTGGGTTCCAGTATGGTCTCATACGAGGTCTAATCCTCGCCACTTGTTAGGGAAAATTGTTCTACTTGCGCTGCCCGTTGGGGTTCGGTATGGTTTGAAAGTGATCCAGTCCTCGCCACTCATTGAGGCCAAGTAGCCAATCCTTTTTTAAGGGACTGAGGTGCTCGTTGGGGTCCAGTATAGCCTCATACGAGGTCCAATCCTTGCCACTCGTCAGGGAATATCTTCGTGTAATCAGAAATTTAACAGACAATAGAACAATTTCAACATTAAATAATTTTATTAAACATTGGATATACATTTAAGCTATGCTGGGACATGCCTCGTTAAAACCTTCTTAAGGAAAAACTAGTGGGAAGAAACCTTAAGTTAGGAAAAAGAGTACATGCTTGTTATCCAGCTAGCTATAGTATACTCTCAAATTCTGTACATTCCACTTGTTCCTTATGGGAGTTCCATCCAATGTCTCAAGGCGGTACATGCCTTTGCCTATCACCTTGGATACATAGTAGGGTTCTTCCCATGTCGGCATAAGCTTACCTTAATGAGTGAATTTATTCCCAATATTGGCGCGGCGTAACACTAGACCCCCAACTTCAAAATGTCTTTAGGAGACCTTGTTATAACGTAAAGTAGCATGGGCCTTTATAGCCTGATCTCGAACAAAAGCTTCCTCTCTAAGCTCTCCAATCACATCTAGCTTATTCTAGACATGCTCATCATTATTAGAGGCTAAAAATGTTGTACCCTGGCGGAGGATGTTTGAAGCTCAATCGGTGTCAAAGCCTCGACCCCGTAAGTTAGCTGAAAGGGAGATTCAATGATGGACGAAAGAGGTGTAGTCTTGTAAGCCCATAAGACATGACAAAGTTGGTTGGTCCAGACCCTTTTTACCTTACCCGAATGTTTCTTCAGGCCCTTAAAAATGTCGTGATTAGCCATCTCTGCTTGAACATTGGTTTGGGGGTGCTCAACGGAAGAGAAAACTTGCACGATCTTAAACTCTTCCAATAGTTCTGTAAACTTGCAGTCAGTGAATTTAGTGCCATTATCTGTGACAATTCTTCTAGGAACCCCAGATCTAGCAATGATATTTTCATAAATGAAACGTCAGGTTCTTTCCTAGGTACCATTGGGAAAGAACCCAAGATGTCCAATCCCCACTGGTAAAACGATGAGGGTACTACGGAGGTTGACAACTCTTTTACCGGTGTGTGATGAAAATTAGCAAACTTTTGCAAAGGATCACATTTCTGAACGTACTCTGTAGTGTCCTTCACTGTTGACCACTAGTAGCCATCCCGGAGGATCTTTCATATTAAACTCCATGACCCAGTGTGATGTCCATATTACCCTTCATGGACCTCTTCCATGACTCCTTGGCTCTCATTCTCGTTTAGACATAAGAGGTATGGTACTGAAAAACCACGTTAAAACAACATGCCATCGACCAGAGTGAAGGGTAACTCCCTTTTTACTCATTTCCACTCTGAATCATCAGTAGAGAGCTGTCTATTCACCAGATACATCACAAAAGGAATGACCTAAGAATCTTTATTAAAAGCACCAGCGTTAATGGCATAGAGGGAGAGAGGTTGACCAACACTAGGCTTCATTAGAGTATTTTGAATGATTGAAGTTGTACTTCCAGCTTTCTTTGTATTGGCCAACTTTGAGAGGATGTCAGCTTGCGTGTTCTCTGTAACACCCCTATTTTTATTTTAATTAAAAAAATTTATATTAAAATTTTGAAGAAATTAGATTATGGTTCTTTAGAACTTTTTAATCTACGTATTATTTATAATTTTTTTGAAATTTTTTGGAATTTTTGAAATATTTAATAAAATAATATTTTTTAAATAATTTTAAATTCATATAAAGTGACTTAAAATTAAAAATATTTATAAGAAAGTGAAGTTAAATTATAAGAAAATTTTCTAAAATCCATTTCAAGTAGACTTATCTAAAAATAATCGATTTGAGTAAAATCTTGATTTTTACCAATCGTAAAAATAATTAGAAACATACCAATAAACTTTTATAATAGAAAATTTTAGATTTTTAAAATTTAAACTTTATATTACTTATTATAAAATTAGTGATGACTGATATAATGTTGCTAAATTTTGAAAAGGACTGATTTTGAATATTTGAAATATACCGAATGAATGGTTACTATTTGGCTTAATAATTCAACCGATATTTACTATGCAAAACACTGTGCATGAACGAAAATTTCAAATGTTGTACAGTAGCTAGAAACAAAATTTTTAAAATTGCAGAGTACTTTTATAATAAAATATTCAAACGCACAGTAAAATCTTTTAGTATAAATAGAGAGGCGAGGAACAAAGTTTTTCATTGAAAATTTGAAAACTTAGTAGTGTTGGAAGGAGAGTACTAAGTGAAGAGAGGAAGATATTTTCCAAAGGAAAGAGGTTCTGCAAAAATTTTGAGGTAATAATAAATTTCTTTTATATTCTTTTTATGATTATGAAGGTTGTTTTTATATCACTTAAAAATCTATTATTATACTGGATATAATATTATTTTAAGTTACTATTCTGAATAGTAAATTACTATGTCAACAGTAAAGTACTATTCTGAATAGTCAATTTCTATTTACTGTTACTATTTACTGTTACTATTCATGTTTTACTATTTATCATTACTATTCATATTTGACTATTTACTATTACTATTCGGTATTTCCCCATAGGTGATTTTCTAAATGCTAAGTTGGGGTTTTGTCCGAGTTACACGCGGAGGAGCCTTTGGGAGGCAAGATGGATTATTGAGAAAGGGTCGAGATTCAGCATTGCCTCTTTTTTAAGGTTACTACAGAGGTCCTCAAACTAATCCAGCCCAACATGCCCCTACTCATTTCTAGAAAGTCCGTGAGAGAAAAATGCAACTGTTCATGCAGCCTGCACATGATTCGCCCAAAGAAAGAGGGGGTTCTAATCCACTCAAGACATCTATTTTAAGAGAGGATCCGAGCCTTGAATCAAGACACATGAGTTTGATCAAATTGGGCATGGAACGAGTAGAAGGGAGTTGGAGCAAAGACGACTAACATCATGTTTTACTATTTATCATTACTATTCACATTTTACTATTTACTGTTACTATTCATGGTAACTATTTAAAATTTATTATTTACTGTTATTATACATAATTACTTTTTACCCTTTATGTTTTAAATAGTAATCTAAATTTTCTCTTATAACTATATTAAAATGAAATTGGTATATTTTAGAACTCGGAGACGAGACGCGCATGAATTTTTAATAACGAATTAGGATACAAGAGGTAAGGGGGAGTGAGATAAGAATATAATATGAAAAGACATAAGAATAATGGGAGGAGTCCCCTACTACTTTTAAATTTAATAATATTATTATTTTTAAAATAATAACTTTTTAACTTAAAATTTATAATAAACTTTAAATTAAGAATCTTGTCTAACTTACTCTAACATACCTATGCAAGGACTTGAACTTTTATAACCTATGTAAGGACTTGGACTATTATGACCAATATGGACTGAAATATACTTATGCGAGGACTGGAATTTTATGGACTTACATAGACCTATGCGAGGAAATAGACTATAAGGACTTAAAATCAATTTTAAATAACCATTAAAAATTTGGATTACATTTATGAGTAATATTTAATTGATTTGATTTGATTATAATTGATAATATTTGATTGTGATTAATTATGATTGATAATATTTGATTGTGACTTATGATCATGTGATGTGGAGTTTGAGCATATAGCAAGCATGACAAAAAGCTAAAATTCAGTAAGAATTTTCTTACCTTACTCTTTAAATTTTTATTCTAAGAGAAATTATTTTTTTAATCATTTTAGTCTTTTATTTTCTTCTTAGAAATTATTTTCATTCATTTTACTTTTGATCTTTAGAATAAAAAAATCTAGTATTTATTTTAAAAAGAAGCCATTTTATAAAAATTAATTTATAAAAAGATTGAGATAATTAATTCTTGAATTAAAGAAAAATTTTATAGTTTTAAATATTTTTGGTTAATAATTTAAAAAATTATTATTCTCTTTAAGTAAAATAAAACTTTCAAAAGTAAATTAATTTGTTTTTTTTCTAACCTAATAACTAAATTGTTAAGATTCAATTTGAAAAAGATTATGTAAAAGATGTAAGATTTTCTATGAGAAGTTTTGAGATTTTTAAGGCTTGGAAATTCAATTTTGGTGAAAATTGAATTTGAAAACTGTACCAAATTTACTTCTGTATGACAGAAATTCAGAGAATTAAGGAAATGTACTGTTTATTAAGATGATGTTGTAAACCTTTATGGTATTTAATAATTGAGTTTCTAAAAGCCTTAACCAACTAAATACGCGAGTAGTTCATGCATCATAAATCATTAAAGTGAAATAAAATGATATTGTCTGGGGACGGATTATAGAAACCGAGGATACATTAGAGGAGGCTTAATTACGAGCCTTGGGATGAGAAGGTGTGAAAGGGTGCTTCAGGGGACCTGGGGTAGCTCCCTAGTTTCGGGTACTTTCATAATAAAAACTTTCTCAATCTGACTAGTCTCTAAGTGTTTCCATGCCAGTTGAGCTGTTCATTATTATTATCCGGACTTATGGAACAGTGTAAACTCCTGGTTGGCCCAGTGCAAATTAAAATTTAAGGGCCCATATATATAGGTAAGTTGTGATGAAGATATTGCATAACATTCATGCATTCATAATTGATTGTGTATGTGATTGTGATTGATATTATTATATATTAGTTTGTGAAAACCCTTTATTGCTTATGCCTCATTTGGGAATATTATATTCTGTTTCTCACTCATGTCTCCGTGTTTTTGTTTCATATGTTTTGAATTGATGGTTCAGAGGAAAGGATCGAAGAATCTCGGTAGTAAATATAACACGTTCTAGAAAGGGAGCTCGGTATGAATACTGTGGTCCAATAAATAAATAATGTTATTAAGTAACTACTTCTGGGCCATGGAGTTTCCTCTTTTTCTTATAATGTTTAATATTTATTTTCTTCAGATGAATGTAAAATTACTTTATAAAGTTTTAATAATATTTATGAGGTATTTCAGAAATATTGTATGTAATTTATTTCGATATTTTTTTTAACAAATCATATTTTAAAAAAATTTATGAATTTTTTCTAGAATTTATTAAGATGTAATAGAGGGCGTTACATTCCCCTCCCTTGGGACATGTTTAAAGGTAATGGTTTGGAACCTCTCCTTTAGCTTGTTCACACAAGCCAAGTATTGTTGCAGCCAGGGATCCTTAGCTGCACAAGGTCACCAACTGAGAATCGCTGCACAAGGTCACCGTCCTTGCACCAATATCGAGGGTTGCTCTAAGCCTTGCAAGATAGGCTTCATATTCTGCTTGTTTGTTAGAGGAGGTAAAGTTGAAGTGCAATGAGATCTCAAAGTGGATCCTGTTGTCACTTTCCACTACAACTTCGGCCCTGCATCCCTTATGATTGGAGGAACCATCAACATACATTGTCCAATGGGAGCAGGACTCTTCAGGGTCTGAACTAGAAAGCTCCACAATAAAATTAACCAAAACTTGGGCTTTGATAGTACTCTGGGGCTCATGTGTAATGCCAAACTCAGATAACTCCACATCCCATTTAATCATTCTACCAACGAGGTCAGGCTTGAACAAAATTATGCAAAAAGGGAGATCTATTCGTACCACTATTAAATGAGCATGAAAATATGGCCTCAACCGACAAGATGTCTAAACAATGGCTAAAGTTGTTTTCTCAAACTTTTGATAATGATATTCCGCCCCATGTAATGTCTTGCTAGTGAAGTACACCAACCTCTGTCCCTTCAGGGTCACCTTCACTAGAGCCATTCCCAAGGCCTCATCTGAAACAAATAAGTAAAGAATTAGATATTCATTAGGATCATGTCTAACCAAAATAAGAGGTTTGAATATCATTTCCTTTAGGCTTTAGAAGGCTGCCTTTTGCTCTAGCCCTCATTCGTACTTCTTATTTTTTCTTTAGAATCTTGTTTAGGGGAAGTGATCGATGTGCCATCTTTGGCATGAATCGTGCCAACCCCGCTATCTTACGGTTGAGGAACTGCTCCTGGATTACTCTGCATTTGTCTAGGCTGGGCTCGATGTCTCTCTAAGTCAGCATGAACCCTAGAAATCTTTCACCAGGGACAATAAAAGTGCATTTCAAAGGGTTGAAGTGCATGTTATAGTGCTGAAGGCGTTGAAAAATCTTGCGAAGATCTTCAACGTGATCTCCTCCAACAGGGGTCTCAGCGATGATATCATCAATATACACTTCCACCAATTTTGTATGCATGCCCTCAAACACCTTTTTAATCATACATTGGTATGTGGCCCCAATGTTCTTCAAGCTAGATGACATTACCGTGTAATAGAATACACTTGTGTCGTTCACGAAGTCTATTTTTTCTTGATCCCTTTTCCACACCGGTATCTGATTGTAACCAGAATAAGCATCCATGAAAGATAGATACTGGTAATTAGAAGAATCATCAACCATCCTATCAATGTTGGGCAAGGGGGTATGGATCCTCGAGACAACATTTATTCAAATCGACATAATCAGTGTGTATTCGTCATTTCCCGTTGGATTATTGGACCATCACGGTGTTTACAAACCATAATTCATACCAAATTTCCCTAATGAATCCAGCTTTGAGAAGCTCTTCAGTCTGCTTGAATACGGCCTTTTACTTTTCAAGACCCAAGCATCTTGCTTCTGGGCCACTAGTTTGGTCTCAGGGTACACAGGCAATTTGTGGCAGCAGAAATCTGGGTCCATGCCTGGCATGTCAGCAACCATCTAGGAAAATAGATCTTTATACTCATTGAGCATCATTAACAATCGTTGCTCTATCCCAGCTTCAAGCTTCTCATTTATATGAGTTTCTTTATTCAGGTATCCCCCAAGATAATTACTTTAGACCTTCAATCCGGGGTTTGCTTGGACGGGTTGGGAGGGTCGATCTTTAACTCAACTTTTGGATCAAGATCAATAAGGTTCACGAACCAATGACAACTCTTCCGTCATTCAACTTTCGGTTATTGTTAATGGCCTCTAGTTTCATCATATTCAGGTTGAGGTTGTAACAATACCTTATTATCTCATAATCACCCCGGACTGAAGACACCTTGTTATCCTTTCCGATAAACATGATGAGGTGTGAGGTTAATATAATGGCTTCCATGGTATTTAGAGTGAGACAACCTATGATGCCATTATATGGGGACTGCACATCAATGACCAGGATCCTTGACTTAACCGTCCTGGTCCCTGGCTCACCATCAAATGTGATGCGAGTATCCAAATACCCCTTAGTGGGCTACTTTGCTCTATTAAACGTCGTTAAGTCTTGCGTATATAGCTGTAAGTCCGCATCAGGGAGACCCATCCTCTTGAAGCAGTCCTAAAGAGGACGTCGTAGGAGCTTTCTTGATCCACGAGAATCCTCTTTACGTCTATATTAGCAATAACAGCCATGATTACCATAGCGTCATCTCCTTCCCGTGATTGTGGGCCCAAAGTTGTCATCAGAGAAAGAGATGAGAGTGGTCTGTATATTGTCCCTAAAGGGATAATTATAATGCTTCTTGCCTTGCACAGACAGGATCATGCGAGGATGGTTTTTTTGTGCCATGATGGACACACCACCTCCTACGATCATGTCAATCACCTTTTGTCTACTCGTTGTGAAGGGGGAGGTAACTCTTCCTCCTGGACCGCCTTTATAAGCAATCCTTTCTGCTTCTCAGAAAGGGTGAAGCTCTTGGGACCCCGACTATCATCAGCATTAGGAGACTAGTTCCCTGTGCCTTTTCTCCATTCATCCAAGCTCATCTAGGGACTTGTTTTTGAAGAGGTACTGCTTCAGTTTTCCCTCTCGAATCAAGACCTTGATGGCTTCTTTCAACTGTTTACACTTGTCAGTTGAATGGACCATTTGCTCATGAAAGTCATAATACTTTTTAGGGTTTCTAGGTCTCTTCACGGTTGTAGGCTTTCTAACCTCGTACTGAATGATGCCCAACCAACTTGTCTTTAATGAGGGGCACGGTGGTTGAAGGCCACAACTCTCTTATCCTGTTGTCAAGGTTGTTGCTCCTTGCCTCGTTCCTTCTGAGGTATTTTGTCACCTTTTGGTTTCTCTTTCTCTTTCTCCATTCCTGGTGATTATGCATAAGGCTTAGCTCGTGCAGTCATGGCTTCCAAATACATCTCTATCCCAACATACTTGGAAGCTTTACGTTTAAACTCTTCAAACATAGTTGGTGGCCTCTTTGCTAAGGATGGGGCAAAGAGAGACTTAGGATGAAAAGCTTCGATCATTATGTGTAACTAGATAGCCTCAGTGAGATCTGGGACCATCGCAGCCTACTTGTAGAACCTCTTTAGAAAATCTTTCAAAGACTCAGATTCTCCTTACTTGATCTAAGCTAGGGTATGAAATGTCATAAGTATATCCTTAGAGATCATGAAGTGTTCTCTGAAAGCCTCAACCATCTCCTCCCAAGAGTCAATAGATCCATAAGGGAGCCCTTTGAACAAGCTCAGAGCTTTGCTAGTGAGGGTCCAAGGGAACATGCGGCACATGACATTAGCTTCAACCCCTAGAAATATGGCCTCATAAACATAAGCATCAAGATATTTGTTAGGATCCATTTCTCTTATGTACTTACTGATGGAAAGAGGCTAGGTGTCTTGCAAGTACCTCAAGATAGGAACACTCATCAGCCTTCTAGAGAAGGGAATACTCATTTTGTACCTAGGATAAGGAGTTCCAAAAGGAGGGTTCTTCCTTTGTGGAGTCTAAGGCTCTATCTGGGATTACGAATGTTTTTCCTCATAAGTTACGATCCTTGAATAATGAGATGTGTGGGACACCTCTTACCTTGAAACTTTAGGCTGGTGATATCCAACAGGACTCACCATCTCTATAAACGTTACATGTTCATGTCTCAACTCAGCTATTTCCTCCCTGAGTTGCCTGATGATCTCATTCCTAGGGTCAGGAGTACCATTGGCACCACTTGCTTTACAAATGCACTAGGGGTTTCAAAGGCTGACGCCTTGGCTTCGAAAATGTTAAATCTTCAATATGACCATCAGGAATGTTCGTGTTATCTTCCATAACAACATTCTTACTCATTCAAACGTGGGAATCAATTTACAGAGTCCCACCTGGCGTGCCAATCACTATTAAAAAACCCCTGATAGCTACTTCAAGTTAGTGACCGACACATGTCGTCGTTAATTAGTGACTGTGTTAGCGACCGTATTGTAAAAATGGACTTTAAAAAGAAATTAGTGATCATATTAGCGACCAACATAATCCTATCGCTAAAATTTGCAAATGTCCATCGCTACCTCTGTCACTACATGTCAATCCGTCGCCACCCCGGTCGCTATATTCATCTCCCTTCATTTTTTGCTTTGCCTCCAAATTTTTATATTGGCGCGCAACATAGCGACGAAATACCACCATCGTTAAAGGAAGTACTATTACATCGTATTACCTTCACCGACAGAAGTCTGGTTATCGCTAAGTTTGGGCGCAAACAAAACCCTTGGAGGGAACCTAAAAAAGGTAGCGATAGTGTTGATAGTCGCTATATTTGGCCAATTGAGCAATGGCGTATTGCGGTCGCTAAGTAAAGGTTTAGGGTTTTGGTAAGCCAAGGTAGCGACGATGGTTTTCACCATCGCTGGGTCTTACAAAAAAAGGTAGCAACCGTATCAGTGACCGTCGCTATATGATATGAAAAATGAACCGTTGTTGTGCCAGTCGCTAACTTTCCCTTCACCTCCTTCTTTTTGAACTAACCCCCTTTGTCGTCGCTAGAAATGTCAAGCTAGCAACGGCGGATTGATGGCGTTGCTAGTTCGTCCACATGGAAACTTTTTTTAAAATAGCGATGGTATTAGCGACGTGTTGTAGCCATCGCTAAATATTATAACTTATTCAAACCCAACTTTTCCCCTCTGCCAATTTCTCCAGCCCTAAACCCCCTTCTACTTCTCCGCCAGTTCCATTCTCTCAATGACCGTCCCCTATCCGACGAAATCATGTTCGTCGTTCTTGGTAGGCTCCTTCATCTTCGTGGAGGACGTCGTGAGCTAGCCACTTCCCTCTGTCCTTGTCGTTGTTCGCCACCGCGAGCCTCTCCCACACCCGTAGGCCGCACCTACAGGTAATTTACATTGCTTTCATTTTAGATTTTAGATTTATTTTTTTTTGCATTTGGTATCATGATATATGTAGTTTTTTTGTTGATTTCCCTCTGTTCATGTTGTTTTCTAGTTGATTTCCCTCTTTCATGTTGTTTTCTAGTTGATTTCCTTTTACTTGTTAATTGTGTGAAAATAAATGTAACATGACATGATGAGACTTCCTTGGGTTTCAAAGCACCCAGTAATGAGCAGCTTATTTTATTTCATCAATAGTGCATGTCCAATAAATGTAGCTAGAAAAACAATGATGTGCCCTATACTTATCATTCGATTATGAATTTTAATTTTGAAGCACAAATAATGTGATATCATTTCAGCAACTTTCTATTATACTATTATTCTAGATAAGCTATCTATCTATTTATCATTATAAATTAAATTTAACATCAACTTTTTAATTGCTGTCACTCATGACCAAAAGGGAAATCTTCTAAGCTATAGCATAACACCACCAAACCCTTGCCATTCCTATTATCCAAAACTCCCTATTCTTGCAAAATCCAAATTGATCTGGGAGGTAATAAAATTAATAATGCAATAAAACTGTCTAAATGTAATAAAATTCTCTTAATGTCATTTTAATTTCTTGTCCCACTCACAATACCCAAATGGGACAATATTTCTATATTATCTAGAATTCAAGTAAAGAGAAGTACCAAGTATAGAATGTACTAACAAAAAAAAGAAAGACCAATTTTTACAAAGATAAGCTACCTAATAGGACACCAAAAATGTCATACTCTATATGATTTATGACAGGAATATGTGGTAGAAATCACTTCAAACTTTTTCAGTGACTTGTACTAGGCCAGGATTTTTGTACAAGTTACATATATGGTGAATATATCACAAACTTGAAATCAAAAGAACAAGTTTACAATGAAGCAAATAAGGAATAATGATATGATCCTAGATCCTCAGCAATAATTCTTTAAAGTTTTTCATATTCTCTGTATTTTACAAAGAAATTTTGTTCGACAAGATGAAAACACCAACACTTGTGATGCAATTGATGGTCTTGTATTATTTATAGTCCTAAGTTCTAAATTTCTTGCACCACATTTGGGGAGGGATTGGATGAACGGGGTGATGTGGTCATTGCTGAAAGATTTAAAAGGAAAATCCACTTAGTTAATTTATACAAGGTAGGGTAAAACTATTACTATTAGCAAAGGAAAATCTACACCGGGGGTTTAATACAAAAGAGTTATATTCAGTATATTTTTTAACACACTCAAAAATTGTTCAACATTTTATTTTCTCTCACTACAAGAACTCTTAGAAGCTCTCTATTTTTTCTATTTCTTCACTTGATGATTTATTTTATTTCTAAATTCTAACAACATAGTTTAAAACATTTTATGGCATTTTGAGTAGTGGAAGTGGATGAAGAATTAACATTCAATGTTCTAATGCCCTCTTATAACTCCATGCAGATGTTCTTTTTTAGTGTTGGTTTGTTTTAGATACAAGTTTACACCAATCAATGTTTGCTCTATATTATGGCATTTTAAGGTTAAATTTAAATTCAATTTTTGCTTGCTTTTAATATGCAAAGCTATGTTGATTGGATGATAAAGCCCCCTGAACTTTAATTTTAATCATAACTCATTAATTTGACTTTGGAATTTTCTAAAGCTAATTAGAGCAAAAATTCTAGAGAATTTCATCCAAGTGTGTGGCACCAACAGTAGTGGATTGATTCCATGGATTTAGAAGAGACATGTTATTAGTTATAAATTGTTTACATATGATACCAATTTTAACTTTTACTCTTCACTAGAACTGTGCTAACAAAAAGAAGTTTTGCCAAATAAAATCCTAATCCAAATTAAACTATGTTTAAAAAGTTAAAAAATAAATTAGTTTTTGAAACCAAATTGATCTTTTTAATAAATGGCTTGATTAAGTAACTTTTAAAACCAGTTTTAATTCTATTTATTAACTAAAATGGGTTTTAAATCTAGTATTCTTAATGAAAATTTCATTAGTATAAATTTTAAACCGATCAAAATCTGTTAAGAAAATGTCTGATCAAAAATATAAGTTTCAAGTCCTGTTGGACCAGACCCCAGAGTTTATAATCCCTGAATTTGTTTAAACCACTCATTAAGTATTTTCGTTAAAAGAATAAAGTCTGAACTACTCATAACATTTTCTTTTAAATGTAAAAGTATTTCCAGGATATGGAGATCGAGTTATAAAAACAAAGGGTGAGCGTTGTAACATCCCGATTTAATAATTAATTGCCGAATGAAAATAAATCATTAAAATAATAAATTGATAAGTGTGGGGAGAATTATTTATTAATTATAATTGGTTTAATTAATTTAAGTTAAGAAAAGAAAGGCTGACTGATGGTGATTAGTTGTCAATGACTGATTAGATGTGACTATGTGCGTATGACGCGTGTGGGGGGGGCTGCTGTTGTGCGTGCTTTCCCACCCCACTCTTCCTTCTCTTCGTACATGCATATATGGGTACACTATCCTTCATTCTTCCCTTCAGATTCCTCTTCTTCCGTTCTCTCTTCTTCTTCTTCTTCTTCACTCTTCGATCTTCTTCTCCCTCCTCTGCGCTCTGTTCCTGTGAGCTCGCAACAATGGTGGCTGAGGATCGGAGTCCTCCTTCTTGACTCAACGAGCCAGAGAGGGTTCAGGTGTGCATTTCATCCTGCATGCAACCAGTCTTCTTCCCCGCGGTTCCTTCGTCGACTTCCTCTCCTTGCTCGAAGCTGCCAAGCCTCAGTGGAGATCTGCGCTACGAGGAGCTTCAAGGTGGTTAGAGTGTTCACAATGTTGTGATGGAGCTACTCTAGGGAACGAACCGAGAGCTGGGTATCTCAGAAGCCCGAATGGTCTCCCCTGCTCTTGCATGCAGATGTGCTAAGTGTGACTCAGTGTCCCTCTGGAACTGGGTGTCGTGTTGACCAACTGAAAGCTTCAGTCCAGGTAGGGGGTATCTTCTATCTTAAATGCATGGGTTATGAACGGGTTCTGAGTGTTGATGCTTGTTGTTCCCGTGTTCTGATTGTGTGTTGTGTTGCATGCGAGTGTGTACTGCCCAGTTGCATGACGAGTGAAAGTTGAGTGTTGCATGTTGATGGCCTGTGAATGTTGAATGATTGTGTGAAAGGAATGTGTTGAAGTGATGTTGATGATTACCGTGTGTTTTACATGACCTGTAAGTTGTTATGAGTTCAGAATGCTGACTGCATGTGATAAAATATGACTTAGTGAATCTGATAATGTACCTTACCGATTGCATGTGTTGTCTGAGTCCTGACATTGCTTAATGCCGATTGTATGTATGTTGTTTGAGTCCTGATGTTGTGTTATACCAGTCACATGAGATACGTGTATTGTTGAATACTGATGATGTATAATGCCGACTGCATGAGATGCATATGCTATTGAGTTCTGAGAATGTGTAACACCGACTGCATGAGATGCATGTGTTGTTGAGTTCTGTTAATGTCCAGCATTGATTGCATGAGATGCATGTACTGTTTGAATGTTGATGATGTATGATGCCGATTGCATGAGATGCATGTATGGCTGTGTATATGAACTCTGTGTTGTGTGATGAATCCGCGTGTGGCGCATGGGATGCGTTTGTGCTGAGAGCACGTAGTGTGGGACACTACCATCGGTTATTAAAGCGTGGGACGCTATGAAATCCTTGAGTGGGACTCAAGGTAGCCCTTGAGTGGGACTCAGGCTGCCTGTGAACACATCTGTTGGCGCTGAGAGCGTTGGTGTCACCTGTGGGCAAACGGTTGGGTACCTGTAAAACGGCCAAGCAACTGGGAGCTGATTTGATAGCTGAGAGCTATGTATAAAAAGGCTGGGAGCCTACGTTGCAACGTCTAAATCGATACACACGAATGCGGAACCGAGTGAAATACTATGTGCCTATTAACTATTGATATTGTTTGGAATTGGTTATGCATGCGGAGGTGTTAATGAGATGATGAATGTTTATAACCGAGTGAAATACTCTGTGTGTATTAACTGATTGATATTGTTGGAATTGATTATGCATGTGATGAAGTTAATGGAAGGATGAATGTGTATAACCGAGTGAATACTCTGTGTATATGTATTGCTGATGCTGACTGGAATTTGATTATGCGTGTGATGATGTTAAGGAGATGAGGAATGTATATAACCGAGTGAACTATTCTGGGTGCATGTGCTGTTGATACTGATCGAAATCTGCTTTGTGAACGTATGTTAATATTGTTGGAAAGTTGTGCATATATAGGCGAGTGAGAATTGTTGGGTTCTGAGTGAGAAATGTTCAATGTGTGTTCTGATTCATGGGTATTATCCTGACACTGATTATTGTATGTTAATATTATTGGATTGATATGTGCATAAGGCCGAGTGATACTGGTGGGTTCCGATCGGTAAGAGTTCCATGTGTGTCTTGGTTGATTGATATTGCTTGACTTTACTCGTTGCTATGTATAATTGCGTGTATATGTATATTGCTGTATAATTGTGGGACAACCTGAGTCGGTATCTATCATTTAATATCTAAGATGCTCACCCCTACACCATTTTTCAGTGTGCAGGTCGTACTCGGAAATGATGATAGGGTCTCAAGTCCGAGTGTAGTGCACTCCGACTGTTGAGTACTTGTATTGCATTATTATGTTCTGTCCGTGTAGCCTTGGCCGGCTCTTATGTAAAATGACGATTAAATATATTCATTTATAAAGATTGAGTAGTCATGGTGTCACTTGTATGGTATCGTAAGTATTGGTGAATGCATAATATCAAGATAATGAGTATTCCGAGTATATGGTTACATGTTTATGGGTCGGTAGATTGGATTTGTGGGCAGATTTATGTTTCTGAGAACATGTATTCATATGTATGTGCTTCGTACTGATTCGATGCATTTTCTGACTGGGATGTGTTGCTAAATGACTCGAGGGCCGTTTATGAGTGAAATTATGTCAAGTGGTGGTTCCGAGTGAAGATTTCTGGGTGGCTTTTCCGAGTGAACATGTTGGGTGACTCCGAGTGAAAATTATAAGTAAATCTCGAGTGAGGAAGAGTTTGTATTTCCCGAATGAAAACCTTGAGTGATTCCCTTCTGAGAGAGGAGTTAGAATAGTGGTTTAGAGTGGGTTGGATCCTAAGTGTAAGGCATTGATAATCCAAGTGAAAGATGTAAAATCCGAGTGAGTGAGGGTCTGCATCCCGAGTGGTTGATTTCTGAATAAGTCTGAGTGGGACCTAACTACCTGATTTTCCGAGTGAATGTGAATGTATACCGAATAGTGGAAGTGTAATGTGAGCCGATTGTGATAAGGATAGATTACGTCGAGTGATTCTTGAATAGGATATATTCCGATTGAGGAGGAGTTATGGAATACCGAATGGACTTAGGAATGAATTTCCGAGTGGACTTAGTCATTTACCGAGTGTATGGATGTCCCGATGCCGAGTAATGAATTTGCCGTGTGAGGCTTCTCGCTTCAGCGAATGAAGGATCCGCTCCAGCGAATGTGTGCTGCTGGAAGGCTTTTGTCGTGGTATCACCCAAGCGATTGGAACTTCGCCCGAGCGAGTGAGTTGTCTCGCTCAAGCGTCCTGGATCTCGCCCGAGAGAGTCAGAGTTGTCATGGATTTCGCCCAGGCGCTGATGTGTTTCGTTGAACCGAATGAGTCGGTTCCAGCCTTGTTCCTCCCGCTGATTGCTATATGTGTGAATGCTCTTTTATTTCCCTTGCCTTCTTTTTTTTTCTATGCCGATTGACCAATGGTTAATTTTGTGAAAAAAAAATTTCCTGTTTTTGGGATTATTATTTATTAAAAATTAGGGTGTTACAAGCGTATGTTCCAAAAGTCTAGTAGAACAACAAAAGTTTGATAAAAGCATCTTGAATAAAGAACTCTTCATCAACGTTTGAAAAATCTATTTTGGTGATGCTTCAGGAAAAATGACCATACCATATTTACGTGCCTATCATCAAAGAACAAAAAGAACAAGATCAACATGAGCAGCAGCATTCAACATACCTACCTCTACGAACTCTAATCACAAGTCAGAAAACTCATCAGGACATCTCTGAAAGCAACTTCTCGCTTAATCCAGGATAAGTTCATGAAAGATTTTGTGCATGGAAATGCATCAGAAATTATTCTCATGAAAATACTGAAATATGACTCGGATCTCTCTTAAGCCAGAAATCAACTTAAGGTCTGATCTCAAGAAGCCTATGGCAAAACACCTTCAAAGGATTTCCAACGTCTATATCTTCATTCAAGAAGTGATAACAGTTATATCTTTCAAGTCACTATAAATACCAAGAAAGTTTGAACATTCAACATAGAGAGAAAACATTTAAAAAGAAAGCTCATCGAGTCATCATTCAATCTTAGTTCAATTTCTTGTAAAAAGACAAAGATCCTCACTACTCACTAGCTCTGCTCCTAGCAGACTCAAGTCTTGTGTCAAATATACTTAGTGTTCGATCTCAAAATATTCCCATCATTCTTGTACAATAAGTTCCTAGAACATTTTCATTCTTACTGTTTGTATAAGTTTGGTGAGTTAACAGGACTAGTTTATGTATTGAGAAACACTTTGACCTGAAGAGGCTTTCAAAAGAATACTTGGGTTGAGCTAGGAATGACTTGTTGAAAGAATACTTGGGTTAAGCCAGAAGTGGTTTGTTGAAAGAATACTTGGAGCACGAGTCTGGTGTTGATATTGTAAAGGAGATTTTACAATAGTGGAAATCCTTCAAGTTGAAAGGGACTGGATGTAGCTTCTATGTTGGAAGTGAACCAGTATAAACTGTGTGTTTACTCTATCCCTCTCTTTATCATTTGATTAATTATATTTGTTTTTTGTTTGAAATTTACTTAAAAAGAGTCTAAGACTTATTCAACCCCCCTTCTAAGTCTGACTCTGAATCATCAATTGGTATCAGAGCTTGTCCTTTGGGTTGGTCATTCCCTCTAGTGAAAAAGATCAAGATCTATGGCAGCTTCTTAAAATAATCAATTAATCACAAAAGGATCTTTCATCAACAGACCCCCAGCCTTCTTTAGGGAAGATTATCCATATTGGAAGGATAGGATAGAAATGTTCATAAAATCCACACAATGTAATCTTTGGGTGGTCATCATCAACGGTGATTATGGCTCTCCTGTCAATAGTGAAGGACAACCTAAAGCTGAAAATGAAAGGAGCATTGATGAAATAAAAAAAAATAGAGATCAATGCCAAAGCCAAATCTCTTCTAACAATGCAATCTGATTTGGTTTCATGTCTCTTTGTTTTTTTATTTTTTCATCTCGACCTTAAAATTTGTGGGCAATAGTATGTAACCGAGAAAAACAACACCATCCTTAAGTTAGTGCAAAACATTGTTTATGAAATGACATGAAATGAAATACTTAATCAACAGCATAAGATATTAGAAAATAACAACCAAGAGTACAATTGTCAAATCAAGTCCTAAATTTCTCAAGACCAATATCTCTATGCTTATTTCTTATTCTCATAATTAATTAAAAATCAGAATCCTGCTTAAAGTGGTGCCTTTTTCCAATTGAATGAAAAGGCCAAATAACCTCACTTTTCCACTCACCCTACGAAGGCCAAATAAACCAAAGTAATACTATAATAAAATATACTCAAAAAGTATGAATAATTTTTTTAAAAAAAAGACAAAAGTTTTATACACCCTTTGTAAACAGGAAAAGTATTACCGAGGGACATGCATTATCATATATAATTTTTTTCTTTCATGAGTTCTTATAAAATTTTATATTTGTGGAATAGAATATAATGAGTCAAATTAGGTTTACCTAATAGATGATATTTTTAGATTTGATATAAAAATTCAATCTATGTTAAAGTCAATAAAAAACCAATAAATATATATCAAACAAATTAATAAAACTATGTTAAACAAATCAACAAACCTCTTTATCCTCTTAAAGTTATTCTTTCATGCACTAATTGGTATTATGTGTAGCAGTATTATGGGAATTGTGCCTTTCAAGAGAATCTCAATTTAATTCCATACAATTTCTCACAATGTTCAAATCTCTAGTTACCAAAGTGCCTTTTAATTCTATATGCAAACCCTCCTTACTTGAATGACTCTATTTATAGACTCTCTAAAATCCTGTTCAAACTAAACTTGTATATGGTAATCAATTTCTACAAATCTGCATTGCCAAGCTTTTATCATTACTTCCAAATTCTTCTTCCACCTTAGCTGTAATTTGCTTTGAGTGTTTCTCTTTGTTTAGTTTTCTTGCTACTTTTATGTGCTTATTTCTCTCCTTGAAGGTTATGTTAGCCTCCAACATACTAAACATTATAGGCATTTTCTGTGGACTTGTCTATTTCTAGGGGTGGCAAAATGGGCCTACGGGCTGGGCCCGGCCAAAGCCCGTCCAAATACGGGCCGGGCCATAATAGGAAAACAAGCCAAAAACATTGGCTCGGCCCATTTTTTTTGTGTCCCGCGGGCTAAAACGGGCCAACCCATTTTTTTAATATAATTATACAAACTATTTTTTATTTTAAATTTAAACTATTTTTAAATATTTTTTTAAGAAAAATTAGAAATAAAAATTAGATTTCACCTTTCTAAAGCAAAGTTTTTATAATTAATCCAATTTATTTCATTAAATGGAAATAATAAATACAAATAATTAAAATTACAACTAACTAAATATTAATATTATACATATAATATATTAATATATATTTTAATAAAGGCCTGTCGGGCCCGGCCGGGCTAGCCCGTGACGGGCCCATTTTTTGACAGGCCAAAATAGGCTGAGCCTATTCGGGAAAATGGGCCTTAAAGCTTAGCCCGACCCAACCCATTTTAACAGGCCAAACGGGCCAGCCCGCGGGCCCAACTCATATTGTCATCCCTATCTATTTTTGCATTTGATGTAACAAAATTTATATAGGCCAAGACATGACCAAAAAATTGTGTATAATCAACCCTTAGAATGTCTAATAATGCAAATTGTGTATAATCAACCCATATATAAGGTTATGGTAAATCTTGTGTATTGATCCTTAACTACTATTAAAAACTTGTTTAAACTGACTTTTCCCAAATAATTTGTTATGCGTTTTCATATTTTCATTCTAACACAAAAAATTTATAATTGTCAACCACTTCTTCGTTTATCATGCAGACTCTAATTTTTGTCGCTGTTTAGTTGTCTTTAGCTTTATCTCCATTATTGACTCTCTTTCCCAGGTAATTCCCTAACGTTGACTTTCTCATTATATGTGTTATATCTTTTGATGTGTATACATGTCGATTGTTGTTTGTTAGGGGAGAGCAGAACTCATTAGGCATTGGTCTTGTGTGCTGATAATGTCTATTTATGCATGTGTATTGTTATTTGTTAGTGGAGAGAGGAGCTCATTAGACATTGGTTTTGTGTGCTGATAACATGATGTTTTATGCATGTGTATTATTGTTTGTTAGTAGAGAAGTGAGCTCACTAGGTTGTGGTGATTACCTTCCTCAATTTGATATACAATGCGTAACATATATATTGAATTGTACTTGAAAAGTGTCTGTGTAACAAGGAGTTTCTAAAATTTGGAAATGTCTAGTTTTCAGGGAAGACTCTACCAAAATATTGGTAGGCTCCCTATTTTAGGGTACATAAAAAAGTAGGCTTAAGTTGTGTACCCACTAGGTTCCCGTTCAAGATTCAAGACAACCGGCCGACATGTTGTGTTGTGTTGGATCTTGAATTGTCCTAGTTGGACAGTTTGGGATGAATTTGTAACTAGTAAGGCATAACCCATTGCTGTTGTTTAGGTTCTATCTTGTGTTGTTGATGTCCATTTTCAATTTCGATTACTGTGTTTCATATTGTCTCTGGGTGCATATCTGCGTATGGTGTTTAATACCACATGTATCTTTTTGTACTCAAGGATCAATGCAAAATGTTGCCGAAATTCCAAATGATACATTAAAAATACAAGATAGAACCCAAACAACAATAAGGGGTTACGGATGGTTGCATATTCATCTCGAATAGGATAGGGCCCTACCCAGTTATAACATCAAAGAGATAGAGAATAATTCACGAACGATAGTCACATAAAGTAACTAGAACTCTGCTTGTTAGATATCGTGAATGGAGGTTCTGACAAATCTCGATGGATGTACAACCAGCTAGATCGTAATCGGCGAGTGACTGAGGAGTTGATGATGAGCTTGTTGGAGTTTATTCCGTTCGCTACAACGAACACACCTGGTTTTGAAGTGACTCAAGATTCGTTATCCGTGCTCAAAGTGCAAATGCATGAGTTTTGAATACGTGAATGATGTCATGTGCCACCTATGTGAGAAGGGTTTTATGGAAAGATACCACTACTGGTACAACCATGGTGAGTAGTTACCGCCCAGGCCATTGGCCGTAACTGTGCAACTGTCTTACTATGAGGTCAGAAGGAACAAGGATACGTACAACAACATGGAGCAGATGGTGATGGATCATGTTGGACCCTTCACCGGGCGTATGGTAGAACATGATGACCAAGCTGGGAATAAGGATAAAAATGTAGAGGAGGATCCTAATCTGGAGGTGAAGAGATTTTATGATTTGTTAGCGGCGGCTCAGACTCTATTGTAGGACGGGTGCGAGAGTCACACTGAATTATCCGCCTCCTAGCTACTTTAAGCCTAAAAGCAGATTATAATCTTTTAGGAGGTTGTTTTAATAGAATGGTCGATCTGATGGGTTCCACCATGCCTAGTAATCATCGAATGCCATCAAACCTGTACCATGCTAAGAAAAGATTGGCAAACCTGGGGTTGGGTTATGTGAAAATAGAGTATTGTGTTGGTGGGTGTATGTTGTTCAAAAATGAGTTTGCAGACAAGAATGTCATAAAATATGTACACTGTAATGAGGACCACTACAAAATCGTTAAAAGGAGAGGGAAACTAATTAGGACGGCCAGGAAGAAAATATGGTAATTTCCCATAACACCACATCTTTAACGCTTGTACACCTTATTGTCTAGGGTAAAACATATATGTTGGCATGCTCTGAACTGAACACAGGAGGGTCTTCTGTGTCATCCTTTTGAAGGAAAGCATGGAAGTGTTTGGATAAGCAATATCCAAACTTTTCAGGTGAGCCGCATAATGTACGACTTGGCTTATGTATTGATGAGTTCAACCTATTTAGTCAATACGGAAGAGCGTACTCTTGTTGGCCAGTCATACTGACTCCATACAATCTGCCTCCTGATATGTGTATAAAGAGGGAGGTCATGTTTCTAACTGCACTAGTTCCAGGACCCAAAAATCCAAAGGTGAAAATAAACGTGTTTTTACAACTGTTGGTTGAGGAGTTGTCACAATTATGGGATGTCGGGGTGATGACCTATGATGCGTCCTTGGAGAACAATTTCATGATGCGGGTTATTTTGATGTGGATCATTAACGGCTTCCCGGCGTATGGTATGCTTTCTGGATAGTCAAAGTCTGGGAAGCTTGCTTGCCCTGCATGCATGGAACATACCGGGGGGAATCACTCCTTGTTAGTGGCAAGACAAGTTTTTTACTATCTTAGAAAGTTTCTACTATTGGATCACCCATTTAAGAGAAACAAAACCGCTTTTAAGAAGAACAAGGTTGTTAATAAACCTCCACCCGTAGGTTATCCGGTGCACGAATTTGGTAGAGAGTCGAAGAGTATCCGTACATCTGGGATAAAAGTGTTAAGGAGTTTGCGGGTTATGAGAAGGAACACCACTGGGTAAAGCAGAGTATCTTATAGGATTTGCCATATTCGAAAGACTTGTTGTTAAGACACAACATTGATGTCATGCACACTGAACGAAATGTTTTCATGAATATTTTTGACACCGTGATGGACATCAAAGGGAGAACAAAGGACAACAAGAAGAGTCGTCTAGACCTTTTGATTTGGTGTTCTAAGAAGGAGTTAGAATTGAGGGATGTGAGACGTGGAAGAATATTTAAACCACATTCAAAATATGTTTTAACTAGACCTTAATAGATTGTTATATGTGTGTGGATGAATGGGTTGACCCTGCCTGACAGATTTGCTTCTAACTTGAGTAGATGTGTCAACATGAAGGAGGGCAGGGCGTTTGGCATGAAAAGTCATGATTGCCATGTGTTTATGCAACAACTACTGTCGTACGTGTTTCATGCTTTACCGAAACCTATTTGGAAACCGCTGGTTGAGTTGAGTCACTTCTTTAAGGAGTTGACGACAATTTCGTTAACTGAGGAGAAACTTGTGAAGATGGAGGAAAGTATCCCAGTCTTGATTTGTAAGTTGGAGCAGATTTTTCTTGACTCAATAGAGCATCTGCCTATCCATCTACCATACGAGGCCTTAGTGAGTGGCCCAGTGTAGTACCGTTGGATGTATCCCTTCGAAAGGTGAATGCCAAAACTACTTAATTTTATTGCAAAGATTTTTTCCTATAATAGTATTATGTAAGTTAACATTTGTTTATGTTGTTCTAGATTCTTACGCTTTTTAAAAGACAAAGTGTCAAACAAAGCATGGTTTGAAGCATCAATTTGCGAGGCATACTTAGTGGAATAAATGACCACTTTTGCTTCTTTCTATTTTCTGACGGAGATATAAACTAGAATGAGTAGAATTCCCTGCAATCTTATTGTGGCCAGACACACAGGTTTGGATGATCAAATTTCAATTTTTAACTATCCCAGTCGTCCTAGGGGCAAGGTCACAAAATGTTACATTGATGAGAAAGATCAAAAGGCGATCACTTGTACATTCTTCTAAATTACCCAGAAGTGGAACTCTATCTTGAGTACATCACCAACTTATAGTTTGCATTCTAAAGCTAGCTTTTATTGTACCTAAATTTTTTTTCTTTAAATAGCTTATATGTAAATATGTTAAAACTTAAGCAAAATGATATAACTGATGACCAAATTCATAGTGAGGTATCATCGGTTGGTTTGTACAACACGTAAGACCAGTATAGCTTGTGTTTTTTAGTTGTACTTTTAATGTTAGGTATCTAACAATGACCTATGTGTTATATTGTAAATAGATTCAAGACCCTAATAACCATATTGAAGATCCTTTACTCCAAGCCCTTTCTTGGCCGGTGAAAACTGTTAAAAAATGGCCTATTTACTACATAAACGGCTACAAGTTTAACATTTTTCAATGGAGTGAAGGGATGCGTACCCATAACTACGGGGTTTGTGTTGAAGGCACAGTCGGACAGTTAGAGAGGAAGACTTCTATGAGTATTGACAAAGATTGATGAAGTTTCTTTTTCCGGACGACTAAGAAGAGATATCATTCTATTCAAGTGTGATTGGTACGACAACACAATCGATGTAGGAACAAACGTTGACAACAACTACGACATAGTTGAGGTCAAGAAAATGGTAGATATAAAGGGTTTGATCCATTTATTTTTTCCCAATGAGAAGGTTTATTACACGGACTTCCCTAGAGGGCATCAGAACTGGTACACAGTAATCAAGGCCAATGCTCGAAGTCAGATCACTAATAATGTCTCCGATGAGGTTGAGGATGCTTATCAGCTCACTCTGAATAAGCTCAATAACAGTCATTTGTTGTTCAACATTGATCCAGTGATAATAGATGAGACACTCACCACTACAGGGGGTGAACACATTGACAAAGATGTTGTCTCCCAATCAAAACGGTCTAGGGTCGATTTGGAGACTGAGGAACCTGTTGAAACAGATAGCCATAGTGACACTGAAACTGAGGGGGAATTTCAAACTGAAACAGACAGAGTATGTAGTTATTAAACATATATACATACATATATATCTTTATATTCTGAGACTAACATTTGTTTTCATGGTTTTATCCACAGATGACTAGACATCGACTACCTTTTAGTTAGGGTGGTGGTTCGAGGACCCCAGGATCCTGTTTGCAGACTACCACCCTATAGTAGGCCACCACCCCACAATAGGCCACCACATCACAGCAAACCCTTTACCACCTGGGCCCACTATCCCATATCAGACCACCCCACAACAGGCCACCACTTCTTCACCATTATAGTAGACCACAGCACAATAGACCACCCCATAGCAGACCACCCCAGAGCAGAGTCCTTCACCTGGAGGTTTGGGTGACCCTAGCCTCAAGGCGACCCCACCTCTGGCATCCTCCCTACCCATGTTGGTCCACTGCCGGTCGGAGACGAGTAAGTATACTATAATTTGTTTTAAGTTTCTTAGTTGGTAGCTTGTTAGTTGCTTTATATATAAAACTCACATGGTGCCTAAATTGGTTTGTTGTATGTTAGTTTATTTAATACTTGTATAGATTGAACTGTACTGGGAACTCTTCTATTTGTAACAGGGCAACTGTTCAAATTTGGAAATGTTATATTTACAGGGGAGACTTTGTCAAAATTTTGGTAGTCTCCCTATTTATGTTGTTTTATTTGTTTCTAATTGTTGTTTATTACAGCTTTATTGATAGTAGTCGCACCACCAAAGCGATTACTATAAGGTTCTAAAGGCCCAGTGGGATGGTCCATACATCTCTTGGACAGATGCTGGGAAGGTTGTCCAGGATAGGTGGTTTAACACCTTTTCCGTAAGTTAACACTTCCCTTTATTGTAAATTTATGGCTAATTCATAAGGATGGAAAAACGAGCCAGGCCCAACGGGTTAGCCCGCCAACCCGCCAAATTTGGCGGGACAGACAAGCATTTTTAGCCTGCCTCCCGCCACGGCTGGCCCTACCTTGGCCATGCAAAATGGCGAGCCAAAACCTTGGCGGGGCGGGCCCACCTGACGGGCCCCTGCCAAAAGAAAAAATTATAAATATTACTAATTTATACTTTATTTTATTGAAATATATACTTTCATTTTCTAAAATTAAAAAAAGTAACATCTGTTACTATTTATATATTTCTTTTAATAATATCTTCTTTAATTTTTTTAAAAAATTATTTTTCTAATTTTTAATCTTAATTTGACACATTTTTAAAAAAAATTATAATTTGAACTTTGTCGGGACGGGCCCTAAATTTTGGCCCGTTTAGTTTAGCGAGGTGGGCCAACCCGACCCACTTTTTTGCGGGGCGGGCTAGTCCATTTTGCCATCCCCACTAATTCATACACCTGTTTTTAATATTGAAATCTTATTTTATGTAACAACGTGATTCTCAGTGGACAGAGGGTATGATTGATGAGATTAGGAAGGTCTTTGCCACAAAGACCTCCAAAATATCAAGAGTGCCCTTTGGAAGGTGAAGGATAAGGGTGAACGCCCTCGTTGGATCCCCGAGGACCACTGGGACGGAATGGTCTAGAAATTGGGGGTGTCTTGTTTCAACAGGCGAGTGCTCGCAACAAGGCAAACAGAGCCGCTGATGCTGCAGCCTCCGTCTACACTGGGGGTAGCATTTCAATCATCGAGCATAAAAAGAGATTTGTAAGTATATTTATGTTAAACATTTCTTTTATGAATGACCGAACATGTTTTCTAATAATAATTTCAATACATTATCAACTACAGGAGCTGAAGGAGCACCGCGAGCCTCCCCTATTTGAGGTTATGCAAATGACCAAGAAGAACAAAGTTGATGTATAGGTTAACAAAAAGACGACAGATCTGGCGGTATTTTATTTTAACTTACACATGCTTATAATTTACAAATCAGCTTACTAACTCTATCACTATTTTACATTTATAGGAGACGTATCAGGCCATGAGGGCCAAGAAGGAGGCAGAGTTAGTGGCTTCCACTCCTGAGGGGGAGGTACCTCCCACCCTGTATTATTTTGATGACAATGTCATCTATATGGGGGCTGTTGGCGGCATGAACAAGAAAGGGAGGGTGTTCGGGTTGGGCGGCGTGGGCACCCAGCTCGTGAAAAAGGGGAAGACCTCTTCCTTCTCTGGCCTTTCGGCGGATGTTGTTTAGGTCATTCAAAACCTGAACAATAGGCTACAAGAGGAGTGACGCCAGAGGCAGCTTTTGGAGGAGCGGGTCAAGGCGGACAAACGACGGGCCAAGGAAAACCGACGACAGGCCGAGAAGTAGCAGGCTGAGACTCGTCAATAGCTTGCTGCGCAGCAGGAGTTACTGATGCAGTTGATGGTGAGACTACCTCTCTCTACTTCCGAGCCGCCACCACCACCACCATAGGATCCCCTTCCACCATGATTTTACTCTTTTTATGTTTCATTTGTTTGTATATGTAGCGATGACATTGTATTTTTGATATAGTTTATATCATATTTCATTCAGTATTTATTTTATGTCATTCTTCTATTATAATTTTTATGTCATTCGATATTTGTAGTTTAAAATTCAACGAAGAAAACCTATATTATTAATATTCAACCCATATTAATAGTTTTAAAAAAGTCAACAAAAATTAATATTAGCGACGGAACAAAAAATAGACTCCGTCGCTAGTATATAAGCAAAATAGTAACGAAATCCTGAGTGTCACTAACTATCAGCCATAGCGACGGCAAGTGGTGGTCGCTATCTAGCCAATAATAGCGACGGCGTATGGTGGTCGCTATATTATTGGCTATACAACGACCACACCATCGTTGTCGCTATTATTGGCTAGACAGCGACCACACCATCGCCATCGCTATTTTACTTATATACTAGCGATGACAAGACATGGTCGCTGTCTAATAGTAATAGCGACGACATGTTGTGGTCGTTGTGTAGCCACTCATAGCAACGGGGTACGTCACCAACATAGGGACCCCATTAACGAAGGCGTTACACCGTCGAAACCTTTGCGACGGAATGCTTTTGTCGTCGTTGTTGTATCAGCAATGATTGACTAAGTGATGATGTTCGTCTGTCATAGTTTCTGTCGCTAATAGGTTTAGCGACAAAAATATCATGACTTAGCGACGGGTTTGTCGTTGCTAACAGGTTTTTTTTAAATGTGAATGAACTGGTCAGGGTTGAGTTACAAGGTCTGACGTGGCAACCTGCCCTCAAATGATGTTAATCTGTGTATATATTACACCAGTCCAGTGGGGATCCAATATTATATCTCCTATTCTAGTAGAGAAATAAGAGTCTTGGAGTGATCCCTTGATCAAATCTCACTAACCTTACGCATTGTGGGGCGAAAGATGATGTCACCTGCAAGGACACTCTAACGCTCAAGTCAGTGGGATATTCAAAGAGAATAAAAGACCTTGAGCATAAGTTGTAGTAAGAATATTCTCTCTTTCCTTCGTTGATTCATAAGTTTTTATACCTTAGAGTAGTGGAAGCCAATATCAGGTTTCAATAATACATGCGATGTCGGTCTTACATGACGGCTTTAGGTTTAAAGACCTTTCTGCCCATAGACCAGTATTAAGACAGGATCAGTTTTGTAATTATAAATAAAAAAATGACAACAAAGAATATTTTTTTTTAAAGGTAAACGGTCCGCTTTGTGCATTTTGGAAAACTTCAGGGACGGTATCTGTTAATTACCCTAATTTTGCATATTTCTACTTATATAAATTGATATAATTATAAATATCAAAATAATACCATATATTTTAGACATCAAAACAATAGAAAGAATAACACAACACAATTATTATGAATATTTAATACAATGATGGATGTCAATTGCACTTTATTATTGCCTATAAAAGGACTCCATGGCAAGGCAAGATTTACACAACTTCAATTCTCTTCTTTGATTGCTCTCTTCTATTCTCTTCTCCCAATTCATCTTCCTCCATAATTTTAGTTTATTTCATAACACGTTATCGGCACGAGATTCTGACCAACTGAGATCTACTCAAGTTTAGAGAGGTAATACATGATTATTATTATTGTTGTTATTTTGATAATTTTAATTTATATACTTTATCTTATTATAAAAGTTCCCGAAGAACTTAAATTTTAAACATCCCCGAAGGTGTATAACATTATATCTATATCATAAAAAAGTAGGTTCTTGAAGAACTTATTCATAAACATCCCTGCAGGATGTGTAAAATTAATAATTAAATAACTTAGAATTCTTGAAGAATTCTTCTTAAAAGTATTTATTGATAGTTCCTAAAGAACTATAACAATCTAATGAAATTAAAATAAAAAATAAAATAAAATTATAAAACTATACTCTTGTAATTCATTTTATTAATCAATTTTACAATGTTTTATATTACTTCCTCAATATATATTGATTACTGTTGTCTTGCTATAGCTTTTGATTTTACACTAGCCGTACTATAGCTTCAATAACACTAATATATATATATATATATATATATATATATATATATATATATATATAATATCTGCCTTCAACTTTTGACTTATACCTGTAGCTTCACACTACACTTTAATGCACTAATATATATATATATATATATATATATATATATATATAATACCTTTACCGCACACTAATTTGCACTAATATATATAATAGTCTAAATTTTGTTGTACCTTATTTTATATCTCTTGTTACTATTTACCTCCTGACTGTACTAAATTAAAATATTCATAATTATTTTATTATTAGCTATGTTCCAATTATTTGTTTCCAACTATGTCATAGAATTATTACGTTCCAATTACAATGGTTAATTGGTATATTAATACTTTCCAATCGTGAATTTTCCAATTGTTATAGTTAATTGGTATATTATTATATTATTACTTTCCAATTGCTATTAGAGCTGCTTCACTTGCTCAAATTATTTCACTTTATGCTATTCCTGATTGCTATTGCTATCAATTATTTCAATCATGAATTAATTGCAACTTTTATAATATATATTATATATATATATAAAATGTATTAATAAATAATATACACATTAGTAGAGAATCGAACCCCGATTTATTTAATGATGAGTTATCACTCTACCACTTGATCACTAGTACTTGAATGATATTTTATGAAAACTTTTAAATTTTTATTATCGGGTTACTTATGTGAAATTTTATTTATACTTATCTCCTTGTGGCTGAAAAATAATGAATTACTTATGTGAAATCATGAGTCCCGTCTAACTGGAACTGCTCTATTCCCAGAAGTGAATGTAGCAACACATGATCATTATACTTATGGTCGTGGTCATGGTCGAAATGATAACAAATCATCATTTGTATGGAAAAAATAAAGAACGTATGGAAAAAGGAAAAGATGTTCAAAGTAGTGAACAAACCAAAAATATTTGCTATCGTTGTGGTAGTCAAGGCCACTGGTCTCAGGTTTGTCGTACACCAAAACATTTGATTGATCTATACCAAAAATCCCTTAAGAATAAAGGGAAAATAATAGAAACAAATTTGACTGGTATAGATGATGTTTATACTCACTTTGATGTTGATGATTTCCTTACTCTTCTTGAAGAAGATATTGACCACTCGGTTAGAGAGGAAAGTGCCCCTAAATAAATTATTTTATATTTCATGAAATTTGTTTTGTTATGAATTTATGTTAAATATTTATTATTGTTAATTATATTTTCACTCATGATTTATTTACTATTATTTAATAAAGAATGAATGCTCATGTGAATGATAAAGATATATGTCTCGCAGATAGTGCAACAACTCATACTTTTCTCAAGAATGAGAAATATTTCTACCATATAGTAAAATAAGAAGTCAATGTTAATACTATATCTGATAGTATAAATATAATTGAAGGCTCTGGCAGAGCCAGTATTTTGTTACGTGGAGGAACAAAATTGCACATTGATAGTGCATTATATTCTACGAAGTCTCAAAGAAATTTGTTGAGTTTTAAGGATATCCGCAGAAATGGATACCATATTGAGACCACAAATGAAGGAAATGATGAATATCTTTACATCACAAAGTTAATTTTTTATAAGAAATATATATTGAAAAAATTACCTTCATTTTCCTCCGGTTTATACTAAACATATATTAGTACAGTTGAAACAAATGTTATTGTAAATCAGAAATTTACAAATAAGAATAACTTTGTTATTTGGCATGAACGGTTAGGCTGTCCTGGAACAATAATGATGCAAAAAATAGTTGAGAATTCAAATGGTCATTGCTTGTCCAACAGATAAATTCTCCAAACTAATAATTTCTCATGTGTTGCTTATTCTTAAGCGATATTAATTAATCAACCATCACCAATGAAATTTGGGAGTTAATCACTCACATTTTTAGAGCGTATACAAGGTGATATTTGTAGACCATTTAGATATTTTATGTTTTCGATTGATGCATCAACTAGATGGTCACACGTTTGCTTATTGTCAACTCGCAGCCAGGCGTTTGCGAGATTAATGGCTCAATTAATTCATTTAAAAGCTTATTTTCTTGATTATCTAATTAAGAAAATACGCCTTGATAACGCTGGTGAATTCACATCTCAATCTTTTAATGATTATTGTATGTCCATCGAAATTGATGTTAAACATCCTGTAGCATATGTTCATACACAAAATGGACTTGCTGAATCATTAATTAATCGTTTGAAATTGATAGCAAGACCATTGTTAATGAGATCAAAACTCCCAATTTCAACTTGGGGACATGCAATCTTGCATGCAGTAGCACTTATTCGCATCAGGCCTACAAGTTATCATGAGTATTCCCCTTTACAATTGGTTCACGGTAAAGAACCCAATATTTCCCATTTAAGAATTTTTAGAAGTGCAATATATGTTCCTATTTCCATCTAAGAATTTTTGGAAGTGCAATATATGTTCCTATTTCTCTTCCATAATGCACTAAAATAGGACCTCAAAGAAGGTTGGGGATATATGTTGGATATGAAAGTCCATCTATAATAAAATATCTTGAACCATTAACAGGTGATTTATTTACAGCTCGTTTTGCTGATTGTCATTTTGATGAATTTGTTCTCCCATTATTTGGGGGAGAAAGTAAACAGTTGGATACAAGGATTAGTTGGAATGAGATATCTATATCTCATCTTGATCCTCGAACAAAGCAATCTGAACTAGAAGTTTAGAAAATAGCAAGTTTACAAAATTTAGTAAACCAATTGCCAAATGCATTTGCTGATCTAAAAAGAGTGACTAAGTCACACATACCAGTTGTTAATACTCCAATAAAGATTGATGTTCATGTAGGACAATCTAAAATTACAAATAAGTCTGAAGCCAAAATAAAACGTGGCAGACCTGTTGGTTCTAAAGATAAAAATCCTCAATAAATAAAGAGAATAGTCGAATCGAGGATATAAAGACTCCAGTAGAGTCTCCTGACATAATCAAGGTTTCAAATTTAGAAGAAACCAAGGTACCTAAAATTGATAAGAATAAAGAGATCTCTATAAATTATGTCATGTATGGAATGCAATGAAATCGACATAAAGTCGATGTTGATAAAATTTTTGCATTCAAAGTAGCTCTTGATATTATAAATGATGATAAGAATCATGAGCCAAAATCTATTAAGAAATGATTAACCAAAGTGGAAAGATGCAATGCAAGAAGAGTTAAACTCACTTGTAAAATAAAAAGTTTTTGGACCTGTAGTCCAAACACCTGAAGGTGTAAAACCAGTTGGGTACAAATGGGTCATTATGAGAAAAAGAAATAAAAATGGTGAAATTGTGCAATATAAAGCAAGGCTTATTGCACAAGGTTTCTCACAAAGACCTGGTATTAATTTTGAGTAAATATATTCACCAATGATAGATACAAGTACTTTTCGATACTTGATTAGTTTGGCAATTCGTGAAAAACTTGATTTATGCCTAATGGATGTTGTTGTAGCATATTTATATGGCTCACTTGAAAATGACATCTATATGAAACTCCCTAAGGGATTTAATTTGCCTGAAGCAAAATGACATTTATATAAAACTCCTTGAAGGATTTAATTTGCCTGAAGCATACAAGACAAATTCTCAAGAAAATTATTCAATTAAATTGAATAAATCCCTTTACAGACTAAAACAATCTGGACGTATGTGGTATAATTGTCTCAGTGAATACTTATTGAAATAAGGGTATAAAAATAACCCCATTTGTCCATGTGTTTTTATGAAAAGATTCGGAAAAGAGTTCGTTATAATTGCTATTTATGTAGATGATTTAAATATCATCAGAACTCCTGAAGAGCTCTTAAAGGCTGTAAATTGCTTGAAAAGGGAATTCGAGATGAAAGACTTAGGAAAAACAAAGTTTTGTCTCGGATTACAATTAGAATATTTAAAGGAAGGAATTTTGATGCACCAAAAGACTTATATAGAAAAGGTGTTAAAGCGGTTCTATATGGACAAATCACACCCATTGAGCAGTCCAATGGTTGTAAGGTCACTTGAAGTGAGCAAAGATCCTTTTCGACCTCAAGAGAAAAATAAAGAACTACTTGGTCTTGAAGTACCATATCTCAGTGCAATTGACGCACTAATGTATCTTGCTAGTCATACACGACCTGATATATCATTTGCTGTCAATTTGTTAGCAAAACATAGTTTTTTACCCATAAAAAGATGCGGGGTATTAGTTTGATCCCCATAATGGTTGATCACAAACAGGATATTTGTTCACATGTGCTGGTACAACAATTTCATGGAGATCCATAAAGCAAATGATCACAACAACATCATCTAATCATGCTGAAATTCTAGCATTACACGAAGCAAGTCGAGAATGTGTTTGGTTAAGATCTATGATTCAACATATTCAAGAAACTTGTGGCTTGCATGCTGGAAAACTACCACCAACAATCTTATGTGAGGATAATGCAGCTTGCATCTCCCAATTAAAGGAGAGTTATATTAAAGGAGATAGAACAAAGCATATTTCGCTAAAATTTTTCTTTACTCATGATCTTATAAAGAATGATGAAATAAATGTCGAGAAAGTCCGATCATATGAGAATCTGGCAGATATCTTTACAAAATCATTACCAACCAAAGTCTTCGAGCAACTAGTATAGAAGATTGGTCTTCGACGCTTACATAAATGTTCTGATGAGGTGGAAAATTAAATACTTGTACATTTAATTATTTAATTACTTTGTAAAGAATGTTGTACTCTTTTTCCTTCACTAGGTTTTTATCCCACTGGGTTTTTCCTATTAAGGTTTTAACGAGGCACATTCTAAAATATGGACATCCAAGGGGAGTATTATGAATATTTAATACAATGATGGATGTCCATTGCACTTTATTATTGCCTATAAAAGGACTCTATGGCAAGGCAAGATTTACACAACTTCAATTCTCCTCTTTGATTGCTCTCTTCTATTCTTTTCTCCCAATTCATCTTCCTCCATAATTTTAGTTAATTTGATAACAAACAATAACTTAATAAATATCTACATCTGGACATATGAACAACGCGATAATTCAATAAATAAGAATCCGTATATAAGATTGCTACTGACATATGGTTTGGAGTGTGGAGGGATTAGTCAATAATTAACCACTGTGTAATGACCGATGGTGGAGCCGAGCTTGCTGTCGAGGACAACCGTTATCACCTTTTAAAATTAAACAATGATTGATGAAGTTTGTTTCTCTATTATTAAAAAATACTTTTGGTTAAGGAATAAAAAAAATGTTTAAAAATTATGCTGAGAAGTTGAAGGCGGTATAAAAAGTAAATCTTACAAATGGTTGGTATTTTAGATTTTATAAAAATATGTTGTTTAAATTTTTATTATACCCGTATTTAATATTAATTAAAAATGACTAATAACGTATACAGAAGTGGAGCTAAACATTTTTTCAGGGGAGTATAAAGATTCGAATTAAAATGTATTTGCATAATATTACTATATTAAGCTTAGTATCCCAAAAAGATATAATTATAGAAAAAAAATACAATTGTCATATAAAAAAAGTTGAGTTATATAATATTTTCTATAGTTAAATTCTTTAATAATTGATTCTGTGTTGAAAACGGTAACAATATCTTTTTTAATGTACACAATTAAGTTATGTGCAAAAAAGTTATCATGTCTTGCCTTTGATTAAATGTACACAATTTTTTATATATAAAAAGCTTTTCTTGTAGTTGTCATGAAGATTAAATGATTTGCATGATATTGAAACTTTTGTTTTGGGGGAGCAGTCTATCATGAACATAGTTCTATAACCAAACATATATGTTTTACTATAAGTATAAAATTATAAAGCACCAAATAATTTTACCTTGATTTTATAAAGTAATAAACAAAAATGAATAAATTAAAACTTCTAAAATGTCGAAGAAACATAAACAAAGGGAATAAAAAGTTGTTCTTAATTGTTAGCTAGTGTTTTTAAGACTATTAGTTAATATTTTTTTTATTTATGGATTGTATATAGTATATTATACAATGAAAGTTGTTTAACATTAAACATCATACATACTGTTATCTGTTTGAAGTGTTTATTGTAAGAACATAAAAACTTTGATTCTATTTTTAATTTAATTAAGATATACTAACAATGTAGAGTGCCTTTGGTAGTTCATTAATACACATGTTGAGGGTGACGGAGGTGAGATGAAAGGAACATGTTTTTCTCATCGGGTGCATTGAGGTTGGTTACAGCGTAAGGAAATTGAGTCTTAACACTATACATTTTAGGAACACAATGATAATAACAGTAATTAGCTTTGTTATGCTAGTCTAGTAATCATAACCGGTCGCTTTGTACCACCACCTACAAAGTGGTGTGAGTTTGATATCTTTTTACCCTAAAAGTATATTTTTACAATAATAACATGGTTACTAACTAATTATAACTCAGCTAACATATTAAAATTATAGGATGAGGTTTGAATTCGATTCACGTTAACACATTTATATAAAAAAGATAGAGTATATTAAAACACCCTTAAGATTCAATTGTGAAATTAGTTTAAATGACTCTTCCTTGAATTTTTACATTATCCTTATTATCCAATAACTTTTGATAGTTCAATTGTTGTATATTAACTATAGACCCATTTCCCCCTCTAGTAATAATAAAGAGTATGACAATAATTAAAATAAACTCATTAAAAGAAGAACTGATTAAAAAAATAAAGAGAAGATGAACCATATAGTATGGTGACAATCCCTCATATTGTGTTGTTTATGTTTGTCTTATACCGGTCTAGATGAGATTCGATATTATACTTTCTATTCTAGTGAAGAGATAGAAGTCTTAAAGTGTACCTTTAAGAAATCTCACAAATCTTATGCGTTGCGGGGCGAAGGGGTGTTACCTGCAATTAGAGATGGAAATGGGTCAGGCCGTCCGTCGAGGCTCGTGGCCTAGCCTATTTAAAGCCCATATAGGCCAAATTTGTTGAGCTAGAAGATGAGGCCTAGGCTTTTAAAAAAGTCTTTTTAAGTAAATAGGTCAGGTCATGTACTTTATAAAAAAGCCTTTGAAGTTCAATAGGCCGACCCATCTAATTGGCTTAACTACTAATTAGTGATATATATTTATAATATAAAAATAATATATATATATTACATATCTATATAATATAAATTAATATTACAATAAAAAATTACATAATTTAAAATTAAGTGCATTTGGCTCATTTATATTAATAGGCCTGTTTACAATGATGAGCCTGTTTATAGTGATAGGTCTGTCAGCTTATATAGTTCGATAAGTTTTTTAGGGGGTTGTTGGTATTTTAAAAGCCTAATTATAAACAGGTCATTTAAATAGACTTTTAAACGGGTCAGACCTTCAAACAGGTTTTAAAAAAACCTATGAGAGCCTAATAGGCCAGACTCAAGCCTTGACAATTGGATGTAGGTTAGGCTCAGGCCTTTCAAATCCTGGCTCATTTCTATCCTTACCTGCAATAACACTCCGACACTCAAGTCAGTAGAATGTTCAAAGAGAATATCGATGCTTAAGCGTAAGTTATGACAAACTAAGGTGTGATTTCAAAATTATAAATTTTAAGGCCTTTACTGAATCCGTAAAAATGAAAGACGATGGCTTCAAGAAGTCTTTTGTAAAAATTTGTGTGACCCAAATAAGTCTATTTTTTGGGATAACCAGGACAGGATCACCAAATTCTCAGTGTTGTAGACGCATAAGCACTTCCTGTTGATCGGGGTGGCATACTACACCGATGAGAGTGAACTGTCACTGACCTCATGCTTCATCTTATAAATTTTCATACAAGCGTTTCTTGGGATCTCGAGCCCAGCGGGAAGCTTATTTAAGTAATAGTTTTGAAATGCATTTTTCATTTGACTTACTGCCTCTAGTATCTAACCCTTCTTTATTCCTTTGACAAAACAAATCGAAATCTGTAAGGCCATGGAAAGGTTGAAAGAATTGCAAGCAAAAATAACTGCCATAACCGACGAAAACAACATCCAGCCGAAGAGGAATATTCCCAAGGCTACGGTTCAATCCATCACCTTCCTATCATAAGAAACTGGGCAAATCTCGTTGTTGGAAAGTCAACAACAAGAACCAACCACCCCCTGAAAAAGGAATAAGAAGAAACATACCCGGAGAAGGAGAAGACTCCCTCTCCTGCCAAAAAATAGAAGATTCCGGAGGAGGTTGATACCGGTAGGGATAACGTATCGATTGAGACTATTTAATCTCAGGATGAGCCTACCCTAGAGGTTGCTAATGAGAGGGTGAAGGAACAGGTTGAACCAACTCCACCCACAGTGTCTTCACCTACTTCAGGGTTCTGTCTTGCCCCGTTAAAGGCTAGGATCAATCCAAGCTCGAGCCTTCAACATACAACCTCCACGGTACCCTTGAGGTCTTGGAAATAAAATAGGCCCTACAGTTGCTCGGTGGTAATTGGCCGAGGTCAGCGGGGCCATTGAATCCCTGTCCAAATGTCCGATTGTGTTGATGAGGCTGACACATATTTCAACCAAGCCCAACAGGCTCACCTTGATGCACAAAAGGGGTGGAGGAAGTATGACCATGCTAAAAAAATGGTCTGAGGCTGAAAGGAAACTGTGGGGGGAAAGAGATCTTGAAATTATCTAGATGAAAAGAGAAGTGGAGAAACTGAAGACAGAGAGGCAAGAGTTGGAGCAGCTGAAAGAATAACACAACCGGGTGAAAGAGGAAGCGACCAAAGCAAAGATGAGTTGTGAAGCTCCCCAAGATGAGATGGTGAGGCTGATTAGTAAGCACGTTAAGGCCGGGGAGTTTGGGCTCAAGAGAAAGAGTAACTTACAACCGAGATGGAGGCCGTCAAAAAGGAGAATCAAGAAATGACTTCTTTCTGCAAGGCCAACCAATAACTAAGGGAGACCTAGCTGCCTCTCAGGCTAGGGCCATTGAGGCTCTCTAACTTTATGATATCTAGATGGGGAGTTGTTCAGCCCTGCCATTAGGCAAATCCAATACCAGAACCCGATAATCAACCTCAACCTCAATGAGATTCACCCATATTATGAATTTCATGGTGGGAAGTTGTTCTTAGTGGTTGACGGGGAGCAGGCGGAACCTGAGGATGTGCCTTATGAGCTAGTTGCCCTGCCCAAACCTCAAAGCATGGCTCCGAAGGCGGCCTCCCTTGAAAGCAAAGAGAAAGCGCCTCCCTCCTGAATCTTCTTGTTGGATTTTTCCTATTCTTTTTGTTTCAATTTTTATGTTTTGTATAGCCTTGTGCTAGGATAAGCTTGGCTCTAAAATGTATGAACCTTTGAATCTGAATGCACTTTTCAATTTTTACACGTTGAATCATAATTGTTTAAGTTATTTGTTTGTCTTTACATTTTTATAGTGTGTATACGTGTGCTACTCGTTGTAGTCTGGAACGATATTCTTAACAGGGATTCAATCTTCAATATTCATCTGGGCTAAGAAGTCTGCTACCGAGGTAATGGCTTTTCCATTCCTGGTTGTAAAATTCTACTTGCATTGCTCGTTGGGGTTCGGTATGGTCTTGAGAGAGATCCAATCCTTGCCACTCGTTGGGGCCAAGTAGCTAATCATTTTTTAAGGGATTGGGGTACCGCTTATTGGGACTAAAAATTCTACTTGCGCAATTCATTATGGTCCAATAATTTTAAAACTCAAAAAAGTAATTTTGAAAATTTAATATTTTTTTACAAATTCAACAACCTCAACTGAATTAATAAATTTCTTAATTCTTAAGAATTATAGTATTTTTTAATGAAAGGGATGAAAAATTTAAGAGCTAAGGCGTGGAAGCTCATCAAAATTAAAATCCTTATAAATTACAGTTAAGTCGATCATACCCTAAGGAATTGAAATAGGATTAACATATATATTAATTACAAATAAAAATAATCAATATAATATTTATTAAGAATGTTAGATAAAAACAAATTTTTATTAATACGGTTAAAATATTTAGATATATTTTTCTAAAACATTCTTAATCTTAATTATTGATCTGGTCTAGATACCGGCACCTGAGCAAGGACGTAATTTCATCCGTCGTCGTTGTGCTACCGGTCCCGCAGGTATGCCTCCAGACTGTAAACCCGTATGAGACGCTCTCCTTATACCGGTATGTCCAAGTTCGCACCTTGCACACCGGAAAGCATCCACGTCACCCAACAAAAGGTACAAGGTACAGTCGCAAGGGCATTCGCGGGAGACGCGGCTCTCCTCACGTCGTGTGTCAGAATCGTACACTGAGTAGTGTACTATTTGTCCCCTGGCTGAACCTGATGATTCATTCTCCACGTTCAACTATACATAGCTCTTTCTCATGCTCAGAAAAGGGTTAGACTCAGTTACATTATTCACTCTTGTTGCTTACTATTCCATTGCTCTCTTAACTTGAATTCTTATTCTTGTTACTAACTTGAGCGCCGGAGAATCTTCACAGGTGACACCACCTTTCGCTCCTCTACAACGTGAAAACTTGGTGAGAAGGACCTCCAGAACAACAAGGCTGGTGTCCCACTGAGATATCAGATTATAATACCGGATACCCACTGTATCGGTGTACAAACACTACCCACACCAGATCCTTGACCCCGGCTTAGACCAATTCAATTATTACATTAAAAATGAATGATCTTGAAATTATACTTAAAAAGATATTTATATATAAAAAAATTGATGATATAGATGTTTAATAATTAAACAAATTCTATTGGACATAGCTACAATATTAAGAAGGATTGGATCCTACTACCTCCGGTTCCAAATATAAGCAAATATACCTACTTTCACACATATTAAGAATAATAGTTGAGGGTAGTTATTTGTATTAATGTTATCATATATTTGATTTAATTTTCTAAAATACCCTTAATATCATTTATTACATGAAAAATTAGTGGCCTTGAAAATATATATATAATGAGGACATATTTAGTAAACAAACATTTAATGACATTGAGAAAATCTAATTTTAGTTATATTAAGGATAAAAAATTTCACTGAAATTTACTTATATTTAAAAGTTGAGTAGAAATGGAAGTGACACTCATGAACAGTGACAATCACTTTGACAATTCCAGGTTCAGGAAGAAATTTATCACTCCATCTCGACCGGTAAAAAATTAGACATGTAAAGCCGAAAAAAGGGTTTAAATTTGTTAATTTCAAAAGAAAAGCAATAACAGGTGGAAATTCTCTTGTCTTGTTCTCGTAAAAACTATTATTATGAGCGATCACATGGATCTAGGAATGAATGGAACACTTGACTTCACTATCTCTTCTTTGAAACTCTGAGCTCAGAAACACCCAATCAGTAACCATTATCGTAAATGAGGATGGATTCTTTGAAACACAAGTTCCCTTTCAACCACAAAAACTTCTTCCTTAAGTTCCTCATCACTCTCTTCTTCCTTGGCCTCGCTTTCAGACTCTTCTTCTGTCCCTCCCACATTTCCCCTATTCTCGATTCCCCATTTCCAGATAAAGTTTCACTGCCTCAAAACCCTCCTCCTATTCCACCACAACATGTTCCCGAACCCCCACTTGTTCCTGAAACTCAAGATCGTGCCTTTCCAACAGACTCAGGTCAGTGTGAGTGACTCCCCAAAATGGGTTCTTTGTATATTAGATCTGCATAGGTTGTATTGTAGTAGCACTATGTTAATGTTATGTTGTTATAACGAAAGTGAACTTGTTATGCAGATAAGTGTGATTATTTTAGCGGGGATTGGGTTCCTAACCCGTTGGGTCCTGTTTATACCGATGAAAGTTGCGACCTTATTGAGACTCATCAAAATTGCTTGAAAAATGGGAGACCCGATAGAGAGTTCTTGTATTGGAGATGGGCTCCTAGAGACTGTGATTTGCCTCAATTTGATCCACAAAGGTTTCTTCATATGATGCGTGATAAATCCTGGGCACTCATTGGTGATTCCATTTCCCGGAACCATGTGCAATCTCTGCTCTGCATTCTTTCAAAGGTATCCATGTCCTCACACAATCATTGAATTCAATTCAACACTCTGTTACTAACTAACTATTACAACTCTTTTTCTAACATGTACCTGGGTTATCTTGCATAAAATAAAAAAATCAAAAATGATTTTTTTTATTTATTTAGAATTAATATTAGTATAGTTTTCGTGATTAGATATTTGAATGAAATTTCTAATAAAAATTTTTCATTTTTTGATTTCCTGTACTTGCACTAGAAAACAAGGTATTACTGGTAGGGAACTGTTACTAGAGTCCTTATCATGTACTACTTATTAAGGAGTGTTTTCATTCAAAATTATTGTTAATGTGGCCCTCTTTGATTTCCAAGGTAGTAACAGCTATTTAAATTAAAACTTTCGACTTTTGATTCTTTAGAAGGGCACTGGTCATACCCTTATTATTATTATTATGGACAAAATGGATTATTTACCCCCGACGTTGTTTTCCCTCTTGTCTGATGTTTTGTGAATGTATGGGGATTGGGTAATTGCCTTTTGTGCATTTCTTTTTCTTGATTGTTTATTGTACTGGACTTGTTTTTGGTTCCAGTGACAAACCTTGGAAGATTGTTGATTTACAACAATAAAATCAAGAATCTGTGGCCAAGTGTGTTAGAAAACTTTTGTTTTCAGTTATACTTGTTTGTGTGAACAAATGATGCCATTGGCCAAAGTACTTATTGGTTATAACTTATGTTCATCAATCACTTATGGGAAATCGGTCTATGATTTAGTGTATGGAGAATAAAGTGAAGTAATTGTCTTTATTTTCTTGTCTGGTGCTTTAATCAAGTTGCATCAGAATCTGGCAGTGGCTTACAGATGTGAGACATAGATATTTAGATGTTTGGAGGATAATTGGTAGATGATTGATTTGAACCACCATTGGAGTGATTATTCAAAGAAAAAGAATGGATTGGCAAATGTTGAGAAGTTATCAACTGAAAGTGGCAGAGTTAGAATTGATAATGATGGCTAATGGCATGAACAAGCCGCAGCTAATTATTAATATATTGAAAGAAGTTCATGGCCATGCACAGATAGTTGTGTTTAGCCGACATCAGGGCCACAGTACCTTCCAAAGTCCCTTCTTCTGTTTCAACTTTCTTAATACCAAATTATGCATTTATTTTAATTTCATGACTTATGAGATTGAATCCTCAGGGTGATCTCTCTTCCTCTCCTCTTTTCTTGTTCTTTTTCAAACATATTTCTTCACCATTTTGTGTCTACATTAGCTGTATATATACATCTAATATAGAGATAAATAATTCATTTTCTTAATTGATTGACTGCATGATGTCAATTTATATAAGCCGGGCTTTGTTCCCCCCTCTTTTGGACTTCTAATTGAGGCATGTTTTAAGATATTAATCATATTAATAGTTAATTAGGCATACTAGATGCACATTTTTTCATATCGTTTGGCAAATTCTTCCTGCCTTTTGTTGTAGTGAGAAGTAAAATTCATGGTATGACTGTTGAACCCTGCATAATCTAATTCCAAGCACTTCAATGAATGTATCATGTGTGTACTAGCACTCTCCTCTGTAATGTGAATGCATGCACCACCAACCAAGTCAAAATGGTTTTCCCTATTGCATTTTACAGTTACGTTTGTTGCTTTTTTCCTCGTAAAATTTAACTGTCCCTGTTACAAAATCTTATTAAAACATTTTAAAGCTTTTTTTTTTTTTTTGAAATTATGGTGGCCTATTTACTGTTTTTCTTCTTAGTAACCATTGCAATAAAAGTGAGTAATTCAGTTGAACTGTTTTGTCCTTTAGGTGGAACAACCTGTCTTAGTCTACCATGATGAGGAATACAAGTCCAAAAGCTGGAACTTTCCCTCATACAACTTCAGTATATCAGTTATTTGGTCACCATTCCTTGTGGAAGCGGCAATTTTTGAAGACATAAATGGTGTTTCGAGTTCTGAAGTTGAGTTACGTCTTGACAAACTGGATAGTGAATGGACTGATCGGTACCTCAACTTCGATTACGTTATTTTTTCAACTGGAAAATGGTTTCTCAAATCTGCAGTTTACTACGAGAATGAGACTATAATGGGCTGCCACTCCTGTCCCAAAAGGAACCTGACAGAGCTGGGGTTTAACTTTGCTTATCGCAAAGCCTTGAAATTCGTCATGAACTTTGTAGTGTCTTCTGATCACAAAGGATTGATTTTTTTCAGGACATTCACACCTGATCATTTTGAAAATGGGGAGTGGTTTAGTGGGGGAACTTGCAATAGGACAAAACCAATTAAAGAGGGTGAGATGGAAATGAAGGATTTGAACAAGAGTCTTCGTGACATCGAGTTAGAGGAGTTTAGAAAGGCAGCTTCTAAAGCTTCAAGAAATGGAGTGAATTTTAAGCTTTTGGATTTTGCATCACTTTCTCAATTGAGACCTGATGGGCATCCTGGTCCATACAGGGAGTTTCAACCATTTGCCAAGGGCAAAAATGCTAAAGTTCAGAATGACTGTCTGCATTGGTGCTTACCTGGGCCAATAGACTCTTGGAATGATATCATAATGGAGATGATTGTCAATGATGGGTAAGAAAATTAGTTAAATGCCCCTTACAGTTCCCGCAAGGAAGTTGTGAATATTGGCCAAATTGTTATTCTCCGTATACTATGATTCTTAATATTCATATTCATACAGATGTATAATGGAGATTGGAGACAAATACATTGAATGTAGCGCAAAGGACTCTAAATATCAATTTACAGCTAATTTAGATATTAAATTGGAGGTGCATGAGATAAACATCTGTTTTTTTCCCCTTCTTTTGGTGAAGTGAGCTTTCGATGTTATTTGAGGCCAACAATTTGCTCTATCTTTTCACATTATTATGTAAAATTTGAACATGAGAGAATTCATTTTCCTTTGAATAGATATCATATCAGTCAATCGTATGTATAAAATATATATGATGAGTTGTGTCACACTGCTTAAAAAAGAGAATTCAACAAGATTTGAGGTTGGTTGTTAATAATGATCATTATCCATTTCATAATTTAATAAATATGATAAATTATCTGTTGCTATTCCAAAAATTTAAAGAAACTTAAAATATATCAATAGAGTGAATGGTTATTGTTCCATTGAAGCAGCTCCAGAAATTTATATGAATCAAATTGTACAGGACAGAGCTTGTGTGTTTGTTTACGTGCTTTGTGAAACCATAAACTTGAGTGCCAACTTCACTTCATGATATAATTGCTTGGTCTGGTTCTCTGGTTTGTAGTAATTGTATGACTGAATGTTCGGTCTGATCTCTGGTTTCTTGTATGGTTGTAACAAGAAGACAGTTTAAGAAACTATGTAAAATTGTAAATTAGATTGTTTGATTTTGAGATGCTGTCAAATTATGATTAAAGATACTATGATACTATGAAGTGTATCCTGAGGTAGAGATGAGGTCTAATTATTCATTGTGTCAGTTTAAGAAACTGTTCATTATGTTAGAAGAATGCACCATGGACAACCGACATTAATTCAGGATACTCATGAAGTCTATGCTAATATAGTTTAATGCATAAATCGAAGAATCACAACATATTTAATGTGTTGTCAGTAAGCAAAGGTGCGAGAGTCGTAAATATGTCAAGATATAACTGAATTAGTAGGGTGTTCTGTGAGCATAATTAAATTTCAAGATCATTTTATCTAGTTTTATGGAAATCAAGAAATGTCGTATTATACTTTTAAAATTATTTTTAATATTAATGAGAAAAGATAAATGGTTTTAATCTAATAAATAAGGGTATGTATTAATATAATAGTAATAAATGTCTAAAATAATTTTATAAAAATAACAAGAACAATTGAAAAAAATAATCTTGTTAAAAAGGTCTGAAGGAGTAATTAAAATCTGTAAGTTTTTTTTTCTTTCAAATCACATGTATTCTCCGTATAGCTATAGATAATATAGTTTGAAGCATGTTAAAAATTCGATAATTCAAATATCAAATTAAGAATTTATTAAAAGACATAAATATTCTTTCATCTTCGTAATAAATTTAAATTTTTATATTATATTTCTCATTCCTATTAAATTGTAATATTTTAAAAATAGTTCTCTCAAATACTCACTATTAACATTGATTTATTCAATAAATCTTTACATTTATTGATATGTTTATATGCGGTGTATGTATATAATCTCATGCACTAGTCAATTTAGTGCAAAAGTTCTATTTCCTTCTCCAACCGTTAGAAAATAAGTTAGAAGTTTTTTATTCAGCTTATTCACTTCATGGAAAAGCTTGAAAATAAAATTTTCTATTTTTATTTTTCCTTATTTGTAAAAATTAATATTTTTGAAAATCTTGTATGTCCAAAAAATATTTTATCATAAAAAAGATAAATTTTTATTTGTCAATATAAGATGAATTATTTGATCAAAATGTATAAAAACCTAATGAAATAACTAAAATTTACGTATTAAAGTTCTAGACTTATAAATGAATAAAATTAATAATTTTATTGGAGTATATTCGAAATTTCTAACTATCAAAATTTATTTTTTAAAAATAGAAACACATTATTTTAACTTGATTATAACAAATAAGTTAATAAATTAAATACTAACCACTTGATTTATTCCTCAATTACCAAAAAGAATGATTACTTGTGTAATTTTATTGTTTTTAATGTTTTGAAAAGAAAAGGAGAGAAATATAAGAACCACCAAAGAGGACCTTGAACCCTGATGGAGTGTTAGACAAAACCCTAAAACCTGAAAAGTAAAGTCCCATAGCCACAACACAAACCCTTTGTGCTGCTTGCGATGTTGGAAATTAAAACCGCCAAGACCCGCAAGGGAAAACGCGAGCTCGAGAAGCGTGCACCGAAACTCGTAAGTATCCCTGTTCTTCCTCCTCGGTTTGTTTCAACGTTTTCAGCACTTAGATTATTGTGGCGTTTTCTTCAGGTGGAATCTGGCAAGAAGACGCTCATCCTTCACGGCACCAAGACCAGTGCCGTTTTGAATGCCGTTTTGTCGCAGATTTATCACTTGAAAAAGGACTGCGCCGTCAAGTACAGCCGCAAGAACGAGAACGTTAAGCCTTTCGAGGCTGGCGGCGAGGCTTCTCTCGAGTTCTTCTCCCTCAAAACCGATTGCAGCATCTTTGTGGTACTAACAATACAATATTTTACATTTTTAAAGTTCTCCTTTAATTCGTTTTTTAGTATAAAATGACCCCAAGGATTAATCTAGGGTTTACTTATTCTCTAATAGAAATTGGCGTTTTATGCAAAAAAAATTGGTTTTGGGAACTGAAATCGTGATTATATAGAGAGATGAAGTGTTGATTGTATCTGAGTTTCATCGAAATGGACGGCTTTATATGTACTACAAATTTTAGTATAATCCTCTAATCAGAATTGTTGGCTTTTAATGCTGAGTTTTGTTACACGAATTGTTATGGTATAACTTTAGTTTTAGGCTCCACATAAAAAATAATGTCAACAATAAAAAGGCCATTATGGAGGAAACAATTGCAGCAGCTTCCTAACAGAGAGGAATGCGGGTTTATCGGAACAATTTTGTAACTGAGGAAACTCCTTAAGGAGGGGTCTGGAAATGTGGAAGGGTCTACACCTGAAGGGTTGTTAAAGATGAGTACAGGAGCTGGAAAATCTGGACAAATAGACATGGGGTTTGGTTTGGTGATTTGAGACACGTGAGGTTCTTGCTAAGTGAGTAGCTACTCAATTTGAACCTACAATCAATGACTCATCCTACAGTGGCAGAGGGCATGACTCTTTGGCAGGCACTTGTTTTAGTATCTTATGGGGGTTGGATCACATTAACATGGAAAGCGATTCTCTTTGCCTTTGCAAGGCAATGCAAGGGGAACATAACTATACATATTTGGCGCCTGTTATGGCTGGTAGTCACCATCTTGCTTTATTTTTCTTTATCTTTCTGGTCTTTCAATTATGGACCAATAGATATGAATAAGGTTGCTCATGTTAGTGTGTTATTGCTTCTTTTGCTTTTGATTTTGTTGGTTGTAGGCTTGTAGCTGGTGGGGTGATTTTCCCCCTAGGGTCCTTTTATCCCTTTCAGCAGGTTTTCTGTAATTTTATTATACAGATTTGGTTTCTAAAAGAGAAAAAAAACTTAAATTATAATTGGAGACAAACATCAGAAGTATGAGGAATTGCATCTAAGTTTTGCCTTTTTATACACACACACACTCATTCACGTGCACGTGCACACTTGTATGTGACAGCAACTGTGTGTCTTGTTATAATGTATCATTGCTTGTGAGGCAATGTCTTAAGGCTTTTGGTTTTGTTGTTTGTATTTTTGCAGTATGGATCTCACTCAAAGAAGCGGCCTGATAATCTTGTTATAGGGAGAACCTATGATCACCATATCTATGATTTAGTAGAAGTTGGGGTTGAGAATTTTAGACCCATGGAGTCTTTTAATTATGATAAAAAGATAGCACCTAAGGAAGGATCAAAGCCTTTTATCATTTTTATTGGAGAAGGATTTGAGGCCGTGGAAGAACTAAAACACTTGAAGGAAGTTTTATTGGATCTTCTTCGCGGACAGGTGTGTTTGATGTTGATCTTTGTGGTCTTGCAGTGTCCCTCTTGTTGTTGGGTGGGATTATATTAACAGAATTGATATATCAAATTGTGCAGGTTGTGGAGAATTTAAATCTTGCTGGAGTGGACCGTGCATATGTATGTGCTGCCCTATCTCCCAATCGGGTGCTTTTCACACACTGTGCATTGCGGCTGAAAAAGTCAGGCACTGTTGTCCCGCGGATGGAGTTGGTAGAAGTTGGCCCTTCCATGGATTTTGTTGCTCGTCGCCATCGTCCTCCAAATGAAAGTTTGAGGAAGGAAGCCATGAAAACTACAAGGGAGAAGCCAAAGAAAAAGGTTGGTGACATGTCTAAATTCTCTAGTGTATCTATTAATGTGAAATGAAGTAGTGTATCTAAATTGTGCACTTGCTCTGCTGCTCACAGGAGAAGAATGTTAAGAAGGATGAGTTGAAGGGAAAGATTGGCAGTATTTATATTCCAGATCAGAAGGTAAGACTGGCTAATCTATGTCATTGCATTAACTGTTTTGAGTTAGTTCCTTTTACCAGAAGTACATGGCCTGTGCCTGTATATCATTGCTTTCCCTGTTCAGTCCATTGAATGATGCTTAACCTGTTGGTTATGATTTAGGTTGGAGAAATGTCTTTACCTAATAAAGCAAAAGGAGTGAAGAGGGAGCGCCGGGAAGCGAAGCAGAGAAAAAATGAGAGTGACGAACATGCTTCAAAACGGAAGAAGGAAGATTCTTAATATATTACAGATGTTGTCTTTCCGGGTTTTAATTATAAAGTGATCCAATGTAGATCAAGTTATATTAAGCTTCATGTGTAGGTGATATGAATATCCTTAATATTCTCTATATGGGGAGTTTTGCCATCATCTTATTTTCAGTATAAGTTTTTCCTTCAAATTTTACCAGATTGAAAGCACCCTTATCAGCTAGTTTCGTGCATCATGAGTCGTAGCTTCTATTACTATATTGCCATATTAGTTTATGTCAAAGTTCAGATGGATATGTAGTTTCTATTCAGGTAGTGTTAGCTTATAGTATTTTATTATTTGCAGTGACCATTTCCGATTGATCTCCTGTTATTTTTAAATCAGTTCTGATAAGAAATTGTTAAGTAATGAACTTTTGAAATCAATATTTCTTCAATCTCCATTCAGGATTGTTGTATGTGGGGCTCCGATCTTTCCTTTACTTTCAAATGTGCTTTTCCTTTAGCTTTGCTTTGATGATTAAGCAGTTTCTTTTGCGACCACTATTTCTTTGGGCATTTAAAGATATCACAGTCAATCATATGTATAAAGTATAAGTTATGACTTGCCACACTGCTTAAAAAAGAGGTTTCAATAACACGAGGTTGATTGTTATATAGGGATTATTATCCATTCATAATTTAATAAATATGTTAAATTATCCATTGCTGCTATTCCAAAAATTTATAGAAAGTTGAATTGTATTGAGTGAATGGTTGTTCCATCGATGTAGCTCCAGAAATTTATATATCGAATTGTACGGGACAGAGTTTGTTTTTGTGGGGCCATAATTTGAGTGTCAACTTAAGGTCTGGTCTAGTTTCTTGTATGGTTGTAATACCAAGAAATTGGCTATTTGGGGTAGATGTAGGTTGGGTGAGTGAAAGTGTGCATGAAAGCGTAATTCAAAGAGATGTATTCAGGATGCGTGAACCGAGTGCGTGACTTGACCAGTAAAAGACACCTTCATGTAGCATTTTTTGTAGGCTCCAAATACGCATGATGGACATGCTTGATTTGACCAGGAAAACGCATTCTTAGAATGCTTAATTTGTTTGGCGCGCTTCCACACGTGAATACGCATGTCAAACTTGTGTTTTGGGCCATATTCTCCCTCCCCTAATACGTTTTTTTAACTCGCAGTGTATGTTTAAATTCAACTGTAGTGTGATATAATTTGTGTAAGTTTCAGTAGAAAGATCCTCCGCCCGAAGTGTTCATTTCTAAGTTTAATTAAGGTTTTTAAGATTTAGGTAAGTTTTTTAATTGCAGTCTTAGTTTAATACTATGTATATTGTAGTTTTTATTTATAGTATTATTCATGGATTGGTATTGACAGGTAAAAATAATTTGTTGTTGTAGTTTGGGTTTACAATGAGTTGTCCAATAACAATTAATTTGTCAGATGACGATGATCCTGATTATAATGTTAGGAGAGATTTTGAAAGTAGCTTAGATGATGATGAAGGGGCCATTATGAATTATAGTGATATGGACACATACGTAGAAGGTGACTATGATTCAGTTCCAAATATGTCAAATATAAACAATCCTCAAATAGGAAGCATTACTTTAGTTGGTGGGATACCATTGTCATCACCCATGATGGGAGGTTAGTAAAATGTATAGATGTGGCATTACCACCGATTATAAGGTTGTGTTGGCAGACGCCATTTTTTATTTTGGTTTTGCAAGGGATCGAGGTGTGGCATTTTGGACCTCATCACCGCATTACAACAATATAAATTGTCAACATCCTGACCAAGAACAAAATTTAAGTGGGTTGGACAACGAGTTGGAATGGCATGTCGGTGATGATTTGTTCGTGGGTTTAAAATTTTTGTCAAAGTCTGCAGTGTAGAGTGCATTGATACAGTACTTTATGAAAAAGCATCAAACGCATGTTATGATGGAGTCGAAGCCCACATATTTGGTGGTTAAATGTCTGAATCAGGTTGATGGTTGCCCTTGGAGGATGAGGGCAACGTTATCCAAAAAAATAGCATGTGGGTCGTCAGTAAGTAGGGAGGCCCCCATACATGTGTAATGTGGGATTATCCCAGGATCATGCGTAACTGAATTTTGAATTTATTTGTTCATGCATTCTAGGTGTGTTACTATTCTTTAGTAAGTTGAGTCTATTTTTAATTTTTTGTGTTGAATAAATTTGTTTGATTGTGTTTGTGTAGGGTTGGTAAACTAGGACCCTTCCATTGCGATTTCATTGATTCAAGAGGTGATTTCTGGACAGTTTGGTAAGTGTCACACAGTAAGGCGTGGAAGGCTAAACAGAAGGCGATTGTGCGTGTTTTTAGGGATTGGGATGAACCATACGTTTTTTTGCCTCGTTGGCTTCATCGGATGCGTTAGGTTGCACCGGGATCAGCGTACGAAATTTCTAGTATAGGGTACGTCGTGGGCATGGAAGTGGACGCGAGGTTTCGTATCTTTAAGCATGTTTTTTGTTCATTTAAACAATGTGCCGATGCGTTTAAATTTTGTAAGCCTATTCTACAAGTGGATGGCACATACGGAAAGTACCGTCATGCTTTACTGATTGCTACGATGCAAAATGGTAACGACTGTGTGTTACTGGTTGTGTTTGTGATAGTTGAAGGGGAAACCCTACAAGCTTGGTCGTGTAATAACATTTGCATAACATGTTACGGTTCAGTATGTAATTCACCTAGGAACACAAGGTGTACCGTGGGGCCTATCATGAAGTCGAACATTCGGGGCAATCGACAGGAACTTATCCCAAGCCCAAACCTGAAGTAAAAGGTGAAGACCACAAATTGACACTCAGTCATAATCAGTGGACTTACACATCTCACGATGCAAATAACTTAGTGCTGCAGAACCCCAACTATACTCCCCATAGCTATCAAGATTGTCAAGCAATGGTAAGTACTTCAAGGACACTCTACTACTTGAATGATTAGAAAACACAACACCACCAAGTAAACGTACTATATATGCTCCAGTAAACCTCACCAGCTGAATGTCATCCCCAACACCGTCTTCATTGTTGGCAAAATTATCAGATAACCACTTCATCTTCAAACACCCAACTTGTATAACATCTTCAGGTGGGTACACACCTAACAAATTATGCACTAAAGCCCTTCAATCCCGAGCAGTTGTATCAGTAATAACTGGTCGACCATTTACTCGTAACCCAACCTGGATTGTGACATCCTGAAGTGTGATGGCACATTCACTGGCTGACATATGTAAAGTATGTGTTTCCAGTCTCCATTTTCCCACAAGGGTAGATAACAACGCAGGCTCAACCTGAAAAAAATGTAGTTGCACAATCCCCAAAAAACTAGCTCTACTTAACAATCGAACTATTTGCTTAATGACTCTTCCACCTCGAAAAGCTAATGTAGGCCTATATTTTAATATACAGTTTGGTTTCCTGTTCTATACTGACTCTAACACATGAACATTTTGAAATCGCAAAAGAGACGAATTTTCAAGGCCAAGGTTAGCTTTTTGTGATTGATGCATTGAGGAAGATGTTGCGTCCATCTTATGCAGACAAAATAATTTATCTCATCAACTCAACAAGTCATCATACAAATAAATTTTCTAAGAAAATACCAACTTTATTACATAATAAACTACATTATAATATTTGTAAACCTAGTTTTGAAAAAAAATTCTACAATACTATTTTGAATATTCTCTAACCAAAATAAATTATAACAAAATATTTAATTATTACATAATATTTATCTACACAATTTAACAAAATATATTCAAAAAAGATCTACACATATATTTAACTACAAAATTCAAACCATAAACCAAATATTTACCTTATATAAAATAGTCTACTCGTTCCAAAGTGGACCACTCCAAAAGACCAGCAAAGTAAACACTTAAAAACAAAGTGGACCAGCTTCAAGGTGCGTTTTGTTTGTCTACAAAAATCCTTACTCTTTATAAAATAACCTTCTTGCACAATCAAAATGGACCACTTGTAGCAAAAAAAAAACTTGAAAAGAAAGAACACTTTGAAAATACGTTTATGGTAGGGAAGAAGGCAAGTGAAGATAATGGAGGAAGGGACCACGGTCTAAACACAAGGTGGTCGTGTGGGAGAGGACAATTGCTAATGGGAAACACATTTTGGAGGTGCGTCTTTACCCAAGAAAACGCACGATGAGAAGGTTTCTTTGCCCAAGAAAACACACCATGGAAAGAATTCTTTCCAGAAAACGTCTTATCACCCTACGCCAAGGCACTCACGTTGGTCCAAAATGTGTTTTCCCACTTGTGAACACTGAAGACGTTGGTCCACCATGCGGGTTCTGGTCAAATACACCCTCCCAAGTTACGTTTTTACTACATGCGTGACACATGGCACACATGCACGTAAAGCATTCTCTAGAAATACGTAATTGCCAAAACGTCCCTCTAAAATACGTAAATTAAACTTGATTTGACAAGATATACCCTAAATAGCCAAATAATTTTTTGCCAAACCCAAATCCACATATATTTTTAAAATTAACTCCATTATGGTCAAAAAGCCGTTTAATAGAATTATAAAATTGCAAGTTAGATTGTCTGATTTGGAGATGCTGTCAAATTATTCATTGTGTTACTTTAAGAAACTGTTCATTGCGTTAGTAAATCTGTTCAATGCACTTGAGATGTCCGAGAATGCACCATGGATAACGGTCATTTATTCAAGATACTCACGAAGTGTATGCCATTGTAGTTGTTTACATAAATCCAAATAATCAAAAGGTATTCAGTGTGTTGTCATTAAGCAAAGGCGCTAGATTTTTAAATGAGGGAAGAATGATGACTAGCTGAAGTGTTATTAATATTTTTAAAATCCGATTATTAAACTGGTAAATATACTAATTCAAGTGAACTGTTGACAAATCAAAGGTCAAATTATGGTTGAACTGTTAACAATAAAGAATTGATTTAAATGGTCACCTAATTGATTTGCGGTTTCAATCCTGTTTTGATAACAATGATGATGAGAACATAGTTTAATTATTCATGAACTCTTCCTTTTGTCTTTTTTCACAATCATTTTATCTAGTTTTGAGGAAATAAAGAAAATAGTTTTATACTTGCAAAATTATTTTAAAACTATTTTTAATATTAATGAAAAAAGAAGGTGAACTTTGGATTTAGATCCTATCCATCACATTTTCTCTCCATCTCTCTCTGTAAGTTCTTGCATTTAGGCTTAAAGGAAAAATGATGAAGAAGAAGCTTGTAAAAGGCAGAGAAAAAAGAAGGTCTAATGAAGAATTTTTATGTTATTTAGTGCATATAACAACAGAGGAGAATTTGTTTTATATACAACTCAATTAACAAACTCTATCTAAGAGATAAAAACAAAAAAATAACAATACATCCTATAGCTAATGGTAACAGAATTTAGCTAATTACAATTGAATAAAAAAAACAGAATAAAGATAATATTCTATCTCTAATACCTCATCTCAAGGTGGGCAATGTATATTATGAAGGCCCAACTTGGAAATAGCTATATTAAAAGGATTAGGATAAAGAGACTTGGTAAACACATCAGCCAATTGATTTGTAAAGGAAACATATAGTAATCCGATTAAACCGTGTTGAATTTTTTGTCTGATAATATGACAATCAACCTCTATATGTTTGGTTCTCTCATGAAATGTGGGATTTTTAGCAATTTGAATTGCTGATTAACTGTTAGAAAATGTGGAATAAGGAGTTGGAATAAAAATGTGCAGATCTTGAAACAAATATTGAATCCATTGCAATTCACAAGCTAAAAAAGCTAAGGCTCTATATTCAGCCTCAGAGGAGGATCTTGATACAGTAGTTTATTTCTTTGACTTCTATGCAATCAAAGACTTGCCTAAGAAGACACAATAACCTGTAATAGATCTTCTGGTTGTAGCACAACTTGCCCAATCAGAACATGAAAAAGCTTGAATTTGAAGAGAAGTATTAGAGGGATAAAGAAAGCCAGAACCAGGAGCATTCTTTAAGTATTTAAGTATCCTCATGGCTTGCTGCATATGTGGTTCTCTTGGGCAAGAAACAAATTGACTAAGCTGTTGAACAACAAAGCCAATATTAGGCCTGGTATTGGTCAGATAAAGTAATTTACCAATGAGTCTTCTGAATGGAGAAAGATCTGAGAGTATGATGCCTTGGTCCTATGAAGTTTAACACAAGGGTATGCAGGAATAGATGAAGGCTTGCAACCAAGCATGCTTGATTCAGAAAGCAATTCTAAATAATATTTTCTTTGATTTAAAAACAAACCAGTCTTGGATCTAGCAACCTCAAGACCTAAAAAGTACTGGAGAGGACCAAGGTCTTTAATATGGAATCAAGAATGAAGATGATTTTTAACAAATTGAATCTCTGAGAGACTATTACCATTAAGAACTATGTCATTAACATAAACTAATAGAACTGTGATCATTGAATCCTTGGACTTCACAAAGAGAGACTGGTCTGCTGAACTTTGTTTGTAACCCAAGCAAAAAAGTTCAAAAGTTAGTTTTTGATTCCAATTTTAACTGGCTTATTTTAAGCCATATAGGGACTTTTAAAGCTTAAAAACAAGCTTTGGATGAGAAAGAGAGGGACCAGGAGAAGGCTTCATGTAGACTTCTTCATGCAAGTCTTTATGGAGGAAAGCATTATCAACATCTAACTGGTGTAAGAACTAGTTGTTGGCAGTAGCTAAAGTTAAGAGAAGTCTAACTGTAGTTAGTTTTGCTACAGGTGAGAATGTTTCAAATTAATCAACCCCCTCTATTTGAGTAAAGCTGACCACTAACCGTGCTTTGAACCTTTCAATAGAACCATCTGCTTTATGTTTGATCATGTAAACCCATCTGCAGCTAACCAATTTCTTGCTAGGAGGAAGATGAACCAATGTCTAAGTATAGTTTCTGTCAAGAGCTTGAATTTCTAAGTCCATAGCCTGTTGCCAACAGTCACTTTGACTTGCTTCTATGAAAGACTTGGGCTCAACTTGTGCAAAGGTGTTATGTCTAAAAGAAACATGATTAGGTGAACATTTATCATAGGAAAGAAATAAGTGTATAGGGTATAGAGTAGAATAATGAGATTGTGATGCAAGGGCTGCACCATAATAATATTGATCCAAGTATCCAGGCCTATTCTTTACTCTAATAGAAACTCTAGGAGCAGTAATAGTAACTTAATTGTCCTGAGTATTTTCAGAAATAATGGAATCATTAACAACATCAAGAGTGTTATTATTTTGTGTAGGTGTTGCAACAAGTGAAATAGGTAAAGTAGAGGGAAAATCAAAAAGAGTGAAGTCATAAGTAGAATTAACAGTGTCAACTTTATTATGAGAAGTGTCTAACAATGAAGTGTGATAAGGAAAAATATTCTCATGAAACACCATATTTCTAGAAGTAAGAACAAATTTGGATTGAATATCTTATAAAACATAACTTTTAATTCCAGGTTTTCTACCAGCACTGAGTGAACTAGCATAAAATAAATAACCAAAGACTTTGAGGTTAGTGAGATTAGGCTTGGTTGAGTGAACAAGTTTATAAGGAGATTAGTGATTTAGGAAAGGAGAAGGAAGTCTATTGATAATGTGAACAGCTAGTTTGAGGGAATGAGACCAGAAGATAATAGGAACTTTAGCTTGAAAAAGAAGGGCTCTACGAATATTGAGAAAATGTTGATGCTTCCTCTCAACAATGCCATTTTATTGAGGGGTCTTAACACATGAAGTTTCATGAGAAATTCCTTTTGCATTATAAAAATCATTGATGAAAAATTGTTTTCCATTGTCAGATCGTAATTTCTTTAATTTGTATGAAAATTGATTTTCTATTAAAATGATGAAATTTTGAAGTAAGGGTCTGACTTTAGTTTTGTTTTTAAGTAGAAGAATCCAAGTAAATCTGCTATAGTCATCAATTATAGTTAAGAAGTATTTATATCTTTCAATGGAAGTTGTAGCAATGGGACCCCATATGTCATATAAATGAGTTCAAAAAATGATTTTGATTGGTTGTTACTAGTTAAGTATGGCAGTTTCTTTTGCTTAGCAAAAGCACTATGACACCCCATTTAATAAAAAATAAGGGAAACTTTTTTTTTGATTTTTACGAATCTATCATATTGTTCGGAAGTCTTAAAACATTTACATACACAGTCTGTAGCAAAAGGTTATTCTTTATACATTAGGAGCTGGCCAAGATGATACTACACTGAAAGCTATACAAATATATACATATGTATATGGGTCTCCAAGACCACGATAGCTCCAACTGAGCAATCACCAAGCATCACCTCGGTCCACATCCACTGAAAAATTAACCACAACTTAGGGGTGAGGATATATATGTTAAATGACACGTATTAAACTGAACTTAACCATAGTAATATCAATTACCTATCCAGTTCTATCACAATTCATTCACGAATATAAACATCATCATTTACTTTCATTTAATAAAGTTTGCAATACCTTAATTGCAAACAACACAATAATACATATCATGAGCTATCTAATAGTTTCTCAGCCTCAATAATTATATACGAATGTATATGCATGTGGATCCGATTCTAGCGATGGGAATTACACAATATAATAATATATCTCAGCTTTTAGCTGATTCGGCCATTTTACAGGTACTAAACCGCTTGCCCATAATGTAACACCAGTCACTCTCAGTGACAATGGCAACTCAACTCGGTGTTACGGGCCGACCTTGAGTCCAACTCGAAAGGCAACTATGGAATTCGAAGAAACTACCACAAGGTCTGTGCCTTATCATCAGGCCGCTAAAATTGTGACACCCAATTAATAAAAAGATAGGGAAATTTTTTTTTCTGATTTTTACGAATCTATCATATCGTTTAGAAGTCTTAAAACATTTACATACACAGCCTGTAGCAAAAGGTTATTCTTTATACATTTGGAGCTGACCAAGATGATACTACACTAAAAGCTATACAAATATATACATATGTATATGGGTCTCCAAGACCACGATAGCTCTAACCGAGCAATCACCAAGCATCGCCTCGGTCCACATCCACTGAAAAATTAACCACAACTTAGGGGTGAGGATATATATGTTAAATGACAGGTAATAAACTGAACTTAACCATAGTAATATCAATTACCTATCCAGTTCTACCACAATTCATTCACGAATATAAACATCATCATTTACTTCATTTAATAAAGTTTGCAATACCTTAATTGCAAACAACACAATAATACATATCATGAGCTATCTAATAGTTTCTCAGCCTCAATAATTATATGCGGATGTATATGCATGTGGATCCGATTCTAGCGATGGGAATTACACAATATAATAATATATCTCAGATTTTAGCTGATTCGGCCATTTTACAGGTACCAAACCGCTTGCCCATAATGTAACACCAGTCACTCTCAGTGACAATGGCAACTCAACTCGGTGTTACGGGCCGACCTTGAGTCCAACTCGAAAGGCAACTATGGAATTCGAAGAAACTGCCACAAGGTCTGTGCCTTATCATCAGGCCGCTAAAATTGTGACACCCAATTAATAAAAAGATAGGGAAATTTTTTTTCTGATTTTTACGAATCTATCATATCGTTTAGAAGTCTTAAAACATTTACATACACAGCCTGTAGCAAAAGGTTATTCTTTATACATTTGGAGCTGACCAAGATGATACTACACTAAAAGCTATACAAATATATACATATGTATATGGGTCTCCAAGACCACGATAGCTCTAACCGAGCAATCACCAAGCATCGCCTTGGTCCACATCCACTGAAAAATTAACCACAACTTAGGGGTGAGGATATATATGTTAAATGACAGGTAATAAACTGAACTTAACCATAGTAATATCAATTACCTATCCAGTTCTACCACAATTCATTCACGAATATAAACATCATCATTTACTTTCATTTAATAAAGTTTGCAATACCTTAATTGTAAACAACACAAGAATACATATCATGAGCTATCTAATAGTTTCTCAGCCTCAATAATTATATGCGGATGTATATGCATGTGGATCCGATTCTAGCGATGGGAATTACATAATATAATAATATATCTCAGCTACTAGCTAATTCGGCCATTTTACAGGTACCAAACCGCTTGCCCATAATGTAACACCAGTCACTCTCAGTGACAGTGGCAACTCAACTCGATGTTACAGGCCGACCTTGAGTCCAACTCGAAAGGCAACTATGGAATTCGAAGAAACTACCACAAGGTCTGTGCCTTATCATTAGGCCACTAAAATTGTGACACCCAATTAATAAAAAGACAGGGAAATTTTTTTTTCTGATTTTTACGAATCTATCATATCGTTTAGAAGTCTTAAAACATTTACATACACAGCCTGTAGCAAAAGGTTATTCTTTATACATTTGGAGCTGACCAAGATGATACTACACTAAAAGCTATACAAATTTATACATATGTATATGGGTCTCCAAGACCATGATAGCTCCAACCGAGCAATCACCAAGCATCGCCTCGGTCCACATCCACTGAAAAATTAACCACAACTTAGGGGTGAGGATATATATGTTAAATGACAGGTAATAAACTGAACTTAACCATAGTAATATCAATTACCTATCCAGTTCTACCACAATTCATTCACGAATATAAACATCATCATTTACTTTCATTTAATAAAGTTTGCAATACCTTAATTGTAAACAACATAATAATACATATCATGAGCTATCTAATAGTTTCTCAGCCTCAATAATTATATGCGGATGTATATGCATGTGGATCCGATTCTAGCGATGGGAATTACATAATATAATAATATATCTCAGCTACTAGCTAATTCGGCTATTTTACAGGTACCAAACCGCTTGCCCATAATGTAACACCAGTCACTCTCAGTGACAGTGGCAACTCAACTCGATGTTACAGGCCGACCTTGAGTCCAACTCGAAAGGCAACTATGGAATTCGAAGAAACTACCACAAGGTCTGTGCCTTATCATTAGGCCACTAAAATTGTGACACCCAATTAATAAAAAGACAGGGAAATTTTTTTTCCTGATTTTTACGAATCTATCATATCGTTTAGAAGTCTTAAAACATTTACATACACAGCCTGTAGCAAAAGGTTATTCTTTATACATTTGGAGCTGACCAAGATGATACTACACTAAAAGCTATACAAATTTATACATATGTATATGGGTCTCCAAGACCATGATAGCTCCAACCGAGCAATCACCAAGCATCGCCTCGGTCTACATCCACTGAAAAATTAACCACAACTTAGGGGTGAGGATACATATGTTAAATGACAGGTATTAAACTGAACTTAACCATAGTAATATCAATTACCTATCCAGTTCTACCACAATTCATTCACAAATATAAACATCATCATTTACTTTCATTTAATAAAGTTACCTTAATTGCAAACAACACAATAATACATATCACGAGCTATCTAATAGTTTCTCAGCCTCAATAATTATATGCAAATGTATATGCATGTGGATCCGATTCTAGCGATGAGAATTACATAATATAATAATATATCTCAGCTCCTAGCTGATTCGGCCATTTTACAGGTACCAAACCGCTTGCCCATAATGTAACACCAGTCACTCTCAATGATAGTGGCAACTCAACTTGGTGTTACAGGCCGACCTTGAGTCCAACTCGAAAGGCAACTATGGAATTCGAAGAAACTACCACAAGGTCTGTGCCTTATCATCAGGCCGCTAAAATTGTGACACCCAATTAATAAAAAGATAGGGAAATTTTTTTTTCTGATTTTTACGAATCTATCATATCGTTTAGAAGTCTTAAAACATTTACATACACAGTCTGTAGCAAAAGGTTATTCTTTATACATTTGGAGCTGACCAAGATGATACTACACTAAAAGCTATACAAATATATACATATGTATATGGGTCTCCAAGACCACGATAGCTCTAACCGAGCAATCACCAAGCATCGCCTCGGTCCATATCCATTGAAAAATTAACCATAACTTAGGGGTGAGGATATATATGTTAAATGACAGGTATTAAACTGAACTTAACCATAGTAATATCAATTACCTATCCAGTTCTACCATAATTCATTCACGAATATAAACATCATCATTTACTTTCATTTAATAAAGTTTGCAATACCTCAATTGCAAACAACACAATAATACATATCATGAGCTATCCAATAGCTTTTCAACCTCAATAATTATATGCGAATGCATATGCATGTGGATCCAACTCTAGCAATGGGAATTACACAATATAATAATATATCTCAGCTACTAGCTGATTCGGCCATTTTACAGGTACTAAACTGCTCGCCCATAATGTAACACCAGTCACTCTCAGTGATAGCGACAACTCAACTCGGTGTTACTGGCCAGCCTTGAGTCTAACTTGAAGGCGGCTGTGGAATCTGAAGAAATCATTATAAGGTCTGTGCCTTACCATCAGGACATCCTCCCATCTGGGTCGGCATCACAGGCCTCTTGCAGTCCTGTAAGCGTCTAAATGCAAATGTTATGCCAAATAATTATCAATCATCAATAAACCACCTGGTTACCATCATTAGGGGCTACCACTTGGTTACCATCACCAAGGTTTTCATCTCAACATAACTACACGCATAGCATGCAACAATCAATAATTAATTTTCAACACAACATACTTAGAAAATATTAACTGAAGCAACAATAACAATTAAGGGGTATATTGCGAGTAACCACAAATAACATCATTATGAAATTCATCAAGCATCAATCAATATAAATAAACACATATACCCCTATCAGTTCATAATCTATGCATTAAAAATATAATGCTCCCCCTACCTGGAATCCTTGATTCCTAAGCTTGAGATCCGAGTAAATCGTCGATTTCTGGTTTCCAAAGCCAGAAATTCATAAATTAATAATAATTACTTTAAAAATTTATACGCTATTTAAAATTATATTACAACATTTAAAAAAAAACAATCCACATATTTTGTGATAATTCCAATAAATTCTAAAATTTAATAATAATTATTTTAACACTTATTTTCTTTTAATCGCCGAAACTATGATTAAATATTATTTTTATACATTAAAAATGCTTATGTCTTGTAGCGATATTTTTATTTAATAAGTCTTTCTCAACCTAATATATAATATATTTATAATGTAAAATTGTATTTAAAGAATTAAATATGTTGAATGTCATATAATAATTTAATTCCTCAAATAAAAATATATTGTAAATTTTTATTACATTCAACTAAAATATACTTTTTATATAAAATCTCATTTACTCATTAAATATTATTTTCACTAAATAATAAAACCCCTAAGACTAAAAAAATTCAATTTTTAATATCTTATATTTAGTCTTTAATTTTCTTTAAAAATCTATTTTTAATATCACATAAAATTTGACTTTTACACTTGTTAACCAAACTTTTAACACCACTATTTTTTTCCAGCATTAAACACCTTTACCATTCAGTTTTATTTTTGTACTAATCACACAATTTAAATTCATGCCATGGTTTAGTGTGTTATGGTACTTAAAATATCTTAACAAGTTTAATAGTTTGTAAGTGTTTCACAAATTATCACCATTTGATTTATCAATAATCCTACCAAGACAAAATTCTAGCCTTAAACACACACGTATATATAAGTGAAATTGAGAGAGAGACAAGAGAGCAAACCAAGAAAATGATTTAAGAAAGATAGGTCTGTTGCATGGTGTTGGCGTGAAAATGTGATGCTGATTTAGAAATTTAAGAGATTGGAATAATTGGAAGAATTGAATTTAAATGCATGAGGCCATGACAATGAATTACGTGAATGATGAAATAGGAAGCTGGGATAGTGAATTGCAAAATGGAAAAAGGAAAACTAAAGATGACACAAGATGTAGTGAAACATGAAAGCTTAGGAAGGAAAAAAAATTGTGAAATGGCGTGAAGTGAAGCAAAAAATTAAAGGATTAATTGAGTTTGATGGGAGTAGGTAGGATTGAGAGTGAGAGGTTTAGAATTGAAAGTAAAGGGAAAAAAAATCCTGACACTAAAAGAAAATAAAAAAGTATATAAGAAATAAAGAGAATTGTTAGTAGAGAGTTTAGAATAAAATAAATAAAAAATAAAAGGTAGTTTGCATGAAGAAAAAAGGACACGTGAGCGTTGCAGTGGAGGTAGAGAGGGACGCGTAAGTGCGCATGACAGAGAGGGAATAATCATGGTAACATTTAAGCAAATTAAAGGGGTCCAATAACAGGCCAATGAATAAGTGAATTGGGTTAGGGAATTAATTGAATAATTAAATGAAGGAATGATTATGTAACAGAGAGATTAAACAGGAACAATAAAAGAAAGGGTGAATTGAGAGGATGGGCCCATGCTGGTGAAGAAAGAAAAGAGAATATGAGAGAAAAAGATAATAATAATAATAATAATAATAATAATAATAATAATAATAATAATAATAATAATAATAATAATAATAATAATAATAATAATAATAATAATAATAATAATAATAATAATAATAATAATAATAATAATAATAATAATAATAATAATAATAATAATAATAATAATAATAATAATAATAATAATAATAATAATAATAATAATAATAATAATAATAATAATAATAATAATAATAATAATAATAATAATAATAATAATAATAATAATAATAATAATAATAATAATAATAATAATAATAATAATAATAATAATAATAATAATAATAATAATAATAATAATAATAATAATAATAATAATAATAATAATAATAATAATAATAATAATAATAATAATAATAATAATAATAATAATAATAATAATAATAATAATAATAATAATAATAATAATAATAATAATAATAATAATAATAATAATAATAATAATAATAATAATAATAATAATAATAATAATAATAATAATAATAATAATAATAATAATAATAATAATAATAATAATAATAATAATAATAATAATAATAATAATAATAATAATAATAATAATAATAATAATAATAATAATAATAATAATAATAATAATAATAATAATAATAATAATAATAATAATAATAATAATAATAATAATAATAATAATAATAATAATAATAATAATAATAATAATAATAATAATAATAATAATAATAATAATAATAATAATAATAATAATAATAATAATAATAATAATAATAATAATAATAATAATAATAATAATAATAATAATAATAATAATAATAATAATAATAATAATAATAATAATAATAATAATAATAATAATAATAATAATAATAATAATAATAATAATAATAATAATAATAATAATAATAATAATAATAATAATAATAATAATAATAATAATAATAATAATAATAATAATAATAATAATAATAATAATAATAATAATAATAATAATAATAATAATAATAATAATAATAATAATAATAATAATAATAATAATAATAATAATAATAATAATAATAATAATAATAATAATAATAATAATAATAATAATAATAATAATAATAATAATAATAATAATAATAATAATAATAATAATAATAATAATAATAATAATAATAATAATAATAATAATAATAATAATAATAATAATAATAATAATAATAATAATAATAATAATAATAATAATAATAATAATAATAATAATAATAATAATAATAATAATAATAATAATAATAATAATAATAATAATAATAATAATAATAATAATAATAATAATAATAATAATAATAATAATAATAATAATAATAATAATAATAATAATAATAATAATAATAATAATAATAATAATAATAATAATAATAATAATAATAATAATAATAATAATAATAATAATAATAATAATAATAATAATAATAATAATAATAATAATAATAGAACGGATGTTACAAGCACAGGCATCACAAGCGTCAACAGGATTAAAAGAAATGTTAGAATATTGAGAAGCTAAAATTTGAAAAATTTTATTAGAGGGATGACCCAATTTCTTGTGCCACAAAGTGCAAGAATGAGTGTTATTAGCAAGTACAGGATGCTGTAATGAAGAATTACAGGAAGAAACATTTGCTGTAGATACATTCAAGTCACTATTTCCTAAGAGATGGAACAGGCCGTGATACTTTCTAGCTACTCCAATCATCTGGAAGGTAGTTGTATGCATAAGAATACAATGTTTTTTGTAAAATATCACAAAATAGTCATTGAAATTGATCATTTTAGGAATAGAAATTAACTGAACAGAAAATTCAGGAACAAAAAGTATGTCATAAAGAATGAGACTTCCTAAAATAATGGTGCTGGAAAATTTAGCAGTGGCAAAATATTGATTAGGTAGTCGAATGGAAATAGGAGAAATTGGTTTAAGAGTTTTAAAGGTAGTTTTGAAAGGGAAAATATGGTTAGTAGCACTACTGTCTAATATCCAAGAAGAAGAGAAAGGTGCAAAACCTAGAGAATTGCTAGTGCATTGATGAACACTTGTCTCTGGAAGAGAGGCATTTTATGACTGTGGTAACAAGGCAAGTATGGCTTGTAATTGCTCTTTAGAGAAACCAAATTGAGCACTTGGCTTATCAGCCTCCACAGCAGGAAGATTAGTAACAGAAGATTCACGTTCAACAACACTAGTAGAAGGCTTAGAATAACTAGAATTGTTCTTGAAATTGTTTTTGTAACCTATTGGGAGTCCATGTTTGAGCCAACAATTTTCAGAGGTGTGATTTGTTCTTTGGCAATGATCATAGTACTTATTGTGACGTCCAGTAAATCTATTAGAACGACCTTTGCCTCGAGAATTTTAGAAACCTCCACAGTTTATGAGAGGGATTTTGTTAGAATAATCTTGAAAATTAACGTTAGCAACCGATTCTTGTGAATTATGAGGTAAAGAACCATTGAACTCACATTCTTGTTGAAGAACTAAGGAGAAAGTTTTCACAATATTTGGCATAGGCTCCATGAGCATTACTTGAGAACAAACTTGAGAGAATCATCATTAAGGCCACGGAGAAACTTGATAACACAGTCATCATCTCGTTCTTTTTGGATTTTCAGAATTATACCACAATTACAGGGGAAGCACACTTACAGGTAAGAACCGTAAGATATATTGAAAGTTCTTTCCAAAGAATTTCCAGACGAGTATAGTATTGTGATACAGTGGAATCACCTTGCTTGCAATTTTGAAGTTCCTTTTGCAAATCAGCAATGTGGAATTTGTCACTGTGAGAGAAACGCTCAAGAAAATCGCGCCAAATGTTAGAAGCTGCATCCATCCATATAACTGATTGCTTGATGGAAGGTGTCATGGACCAAGTAAGCCAAGATATCACCATTTTGTTGCATCGCTTCCAGGCATTATGCGGAGGATCAGTGGAAGAAGGACAAGTAAGAATGTCAAGAATGAATTTCTCTTTGTTCTTTGTCTCAAGAGCAACGATCATGTCATGCTTCCATTGCTGATAATTATTTTCAACGAGCAAATAAGTAACAAGAACGAGTGTAGGATTTTCTCTTGGATGTAGAAAAAGAGGATTGGTTGGATTTACCAGGTGATCAGAAAGATTATTAGGGTTTGCCATGAGAAATCAATGAGGAAGAATAAAATAAATCTTGAGTTCTAGAAGAGAAGCAAGATTCAAAGACACAAAGGCGGAAGTTTAGCGATGATACCATGTAAGTTCTTGTATTTAGGCTTAAAGGAAAAATGATGAAGAAGAAGCTTGTAAAAGGTAGAGAAAGAAGAAGGTCTAATGAAGAACTTTGATGAATATTATTTAGTGCATATAACAACAGAGGAGAATTTGTTATATATACAACTCAAGTAACAAACTCTATCTAAGAGATAAAAACAGAAAAATAACAATACATCCTATAGCTAATGGTAATAGAATTTAGCTAATTGCAATTGAATAAAAAACAGAATGAAAATAATATTCTATCTCTAATACTCTCCATTACACTTTTAACACCTGTGATAAAAAATAATTGGTATAAAAAGTATTTTTTACACTAGTTATAAAATAACTGGTGTAAAAAAATGTTTTTACACTAGTTATAAAAATAGTTGGTGCAAAAGATATTTTTTAGATTAATTATTTTAATAAATGATGTAAAAAAGTATTGTTTTTTACACTGGTTATATAGAAATAATCAATAAATTTTATAATTTGATCCTGTCAATTTAACGATATATATTTTACTGCTGAGAGATAAAAAGAGAATGTGATAAAGATGGTCTATAAACTTTGCCTAGTAAGGGTGTGTTGTGTGAAAAAATAATAAAGTATGATATAAATTGAAATTAATATTAAAAAATCACAACAATTCAAAAATAATAATCTTATGAAAATGATTTAAGCAAATAATAATTTTTTTTTGTAAAATCACATACAACTGAAGCTAAATTAAGTTGAAGCATGTGCAATGAAAGTTTGCCTATTTAGTAAAACTTCATTTATATTTGTGTATTTATATGCAATGAACCAAAGATTAAGTTAGTGGGGAGAATGTGTGTTTAGAAGTGTTATGAATATTTTATTATTTGTAGATGTCCATTTTGGCCTATATAAGGACTCCACCCAAGCATAATAGATACCCCTTAATTCCCATTCATACCTCTCTTACTCTTAATCTTCCTTGCTCTAAGTTTTTCTCCCTCTTCTAAATCTTCTTCTCCCATACTCATTTAATTTTAGTTTATTTCATAACACGTTATCAACACGAGGTTCTGACTAACTGAGATCTAGTCAAGACACAAGAGGTAATACATTATTATTATTATTATTATTATTATTATTATTATTATTATTTTTTATAATCTTAATTTATATATTTTGTATCATTTATGTATATATTATAAAAGTTCCCGAAGAACTTATATTTTAAACATCTCAGGAGGATGTATAAGATTACATTTATATTATAAAAAGAAATATAGGTTCCTGAAGAACTTATTTATAAACATCATTGTAGGATGTATAAAATTAATACTCAAATAACTTAGAATTCTTAAAGAATTCTTGAAAAATATTTATTGATAGTTCCTGAAGAATTATAACAATCTAAGAAAATTGAAGAAGTCACTTTATCGATTATATAATTTTTACTACATTACCTTTCATTTCCATTATTTGTTAATTTTCATTCCCACACCTCCTGATTCCATTAGTGCATGATTATTATATTATTTGCTTACTACACTATCTTTCATTTCCATTATTTGTTATCTTTCATTATTTGTTAACTTTCACCTCCTGATTCCATTAGTGCGTGATTATTATATTATTCTGTTGATACTACGTCTGATCCATACATTAGTGCGTGATTATGCTGATTGCTATATATTTTATTATTAGTATGTATTATTAATACTGATATGACTATGCATTGTTATATATTTTATTATATTACCTTTGCAATTCACATATTATTGAGCTTGGATTATTTTATAAAATTATATCATTCCATGTAGTGTAACTTAGTGCTTTGTTCACGGGTTAATTTTCCTCTTGTAATGTGTCCAGTGATTGATTTAATATTAATATATGTTTTAGTGCATTGTAGCTTCATGAATTATAGATAGAATTAATAATACTCCTATGCTTTATAAATAATATAATATATTTTATATAAATAAAGGAGTAAATAAATAAGATAGCATTAATAAGGATTCAAACCTGGGTTTATAATATGGTAAGTTATCACTCTACCACTAGTACTTGAATGATATTTTATGAAAACTTTTAAATTTTACTATCGGGTTACTCATGTGGAATTTTATTTATACTTTTCTCCTTGTGGCTGAAAAAATAATAAATTACTTATGCAAAATCATGACTCTTGTCCAACTAGAACTGCTCCATTCCTAAAAGTGAATGTTGCACATGATCATTATACTCGTGGTCGTGTTTGAAATGATAATAAATCATTTCTATGGAAAAATAAAGAACGTATGGAAAAAGGAAAAGATGTTCAGAGTAGCGAACAAACTAAAAAATATTTGCTATCGTTATGGTAGCCAAGGTCATTGGTCTCAGGTTTGTCGCACACCAAAGCATTTGATTAATCTATACCAAAAATTCCTTAAAAATAAATGGAAAACAATAGAAATAAATTTTACTAGTATGGATGATGTTTTTACTCACTGTGATATTGATGATTTCTTTACTTTTCTTGAAGAAGACATTGACCACTTGGTTGGAAAATTGAGTGCCCCTAAATAAATTATTTTATATTTCATGTAATTTGTTTTGTTATGAATTTATGTTAAATATTTATTGTTGTTAATTATATTTTCACTCGTGATTTATCTATTATTATTTAATGAAGAACGAATGCTCATGTGAATGATGAAGATATATGTCTCGCATAACTCATACTATTCTCAAGAATGAGAAATATTTCTACCATATAGTAAAACAAAAAGCCAATGTTAGTACTATATTTAGAAGTATAAATATAATTGAAGGCTCCGGTAGAGCCAGTATTTTGTTACCTGTAGGAACAAAATTGCACACTAATAGTGCATTATATTCTACCAAGTCTCAAAGAAATTTGTTAAGTTTTAAGGATATCCACAGTAATAGATACTATATTAAGACCATAAATGAAGGAAAGGATGAATATCTTTACATCACAAAGTTAATTTCTGATAAGAAATGTAAATTGGAAAAATTGCCTTAATTTTCCTCTAGTTTGTACTATACCTATATTAGTACAGTTGAAACAAATGTTATTGTAAACCAGAAGTTTACAAATAAGAATAACTTTGTTATTTGGCATGAACGGTTAGGTCATCCTGGAACAATAATGATGTGAAAAATAGTTGAGAATTCAAATGGTCATTACTTGTCCAACAGACATATTCTCCAAACTAATAATTTCTCATGTGCTGCTTGTTCTTAAGGGAAATTAATTACTCGACCATCACCAATGAAATTTGGGAGTGAATCACTTACATTTTTAGAGCGTATACAAGGTGATATTTGTAGACCATTTAGATATTTTATGGTTTTAATTGATGCATCAACTAGATGGTCACATGTTTGCTTATTGTCAACTCGCAACCAGGCGTTTGTGAGATTACTAGCTCAATTAATTCATTTAAGAGCTCATTTTCTTGATTATCCAATTATGAAAATACGCTTTGATAACACTGGTGAATTCACATCTCAATCTTTTAATGATTATTGTATGTCCATCGACATTGAGGTTGAACATCATGTAGCATATGTTCATACACAAAATGGACTTGCTGAATCATTAATTAAATGTTTGAAATTGATAGCAAGACCATTGTTAATGAGATCAAAACTTCCAATTTCAACTTGGGGACATGCAATCTTGCATGCAACAACACTTATTCGCATCAGACCTACAAATTATTATGAGTATTCCCCTTTACAATAAGTTCATGGTAAAGAACCAAATATTTCCCATCTAAGAATCTTTAGAAGTGCGATATGTTCCTATCTCCCATCCACAACACACTAAGATGGGACCTCAAAGAAGGTTGGGAATATATGTTGGATATGAAAGTTTATCCATAATAAAATATCTTGAACACTTAACAGGTGATTTATTTACAGCTTGTTTTGTTGATTGTCATTTTGATGAAGATGTTTTCCCACCATTAGGGGGAGAAAATAAACAGTTGGATACAAGGATTAGTTGGAATAAGATAGCTCTATCTCATCTTAATCCTCGAACAAAGCAATATGAACTAGAAGTTCATAAAATAATTAGTTTGCAAAACTTAGCAAACCAATTGGCAAATGTATTTGCTGATCCAAAAAGAGTGACTAAGTCACACATACCAGCTGTTAATACTCCGATAAAGATTTATGTCCCTACAGGACAATCTAAAATTACAAATGAGTCTGAAGCCAAAATAAAACATGGCAGACCTGTTGGTTCTAAAGATAAAATCCTTGAAAAAGAAAAGTAAATAAAAAGGGTGGTCAAATTGAGGATATAAAGACCAAAAGAGTCTCCTGACATAATCAAGGTTTCAAATCCAGAAGAAACCATGGTACCTGAAATTGATAAAAATAAAGAGATCTCTATAAATTATATCATGGATGGAATACAATAGAATTGACATGAAGTCGATGTTGATGAAATTTTTGCATTCAAAGTTGCTCTTGATATTATAAATGATGATAAGAATCATGAGCCAAAATCTATTAAGGAATGTGCACAAAGAAATGATTGGCCAAAGTGGAAAAATACAATGCAAGAAGAGTTAAACTCACTTGCAAAATGAAAAGTTTTTGGACCTGTAGTCCAAACACTTGAAGGTGTAAAACCAGTTAGGTACAAATGGGTCTTTATGAGAAAAAAAAATAAAAATGGTGAAATTGTACGATATAAAGCAAGGCTTGTTGCACAAGGTTTCTCATAAAGACCTGGTATTGATTTCGATAAAACATATTCACTAGTGATGGATGCAAGTACTTTTCGATACTTGATTAGTTTGGCAATTTGTTAAAAACTTGATTTACGCCTAATGGATATTGTTGCAGCATATTTATATGACTCACTTGAAAATGACATCTATATGAAACTCCCTAAGGGATTTAATTTGCCTGAAGTAAAATGACATCTACATGAAACTCCCTGAAGGATTTAATTTGCCTGAAGCATACAAGACAAATTCTAGAGAAAATTATTCAATTAAATTGAATAAATCCCTTTACGGACTAAAGCAATCTGGACATATGTGGTATAATTGTCTCAGTGAATATTTATTGAAAGAAAGGTATAAAAATGACCCGATTTGTCCATGTGTTTTTATAAAAAGATTCGGAAAAGAGTTTGTTATAATTTTTATTTATGTAGATGATTTAAACATTATTGGAACTCTTAAAGAGCTTTCAAAGGCCGTGAATTGCTTGAAAAAGGAATTGGAGATGAAAGATTTGGGAAAAATAAAGTTTTGTCTTGGATTACAAATTAGAATATTTAAAGGAAGGAATTTTAATGTAGCAAAAGACTTATACAGAAAATATGCTAAATCAGTTCTATATGGACAAATCACACCCATTGAGCAGCCAAATGGTTGTAAGGTCACTTGAAGTGAGCAAAGATCCTTTTTTACCTCAAGAGAAAAATGAAGAACTACTTGGTCCTGAAGGACCATATTTCAATGCAATTGTTGCACTAATGTATCTTGCTAGTCATACACGACCTGGTATATCATTTGCTATCAATTTGTTAGCAAGACATAGTTCTTTTCCCACAAAAGGCATTGGAATGAGATTAAGCACATATTTTGCTACCTTGGAGGTGCAATGGACATTGGTTTATTTTTCCCATATGTATCTAAGGCAAACCTAATTAGTTATGCAGATGCGGGGTATTTATCTGATCCTCATAATGGTTGATCACAAACAAGATATTTGTTTACATGTGGTGGTACAATAATTCATGGAGATCTATTAAATATACGATTACAACAACATCATCTAATCATGCTGAAATTCTAGCATTACATGAAGCAAGCCGAGTATGTGTTTGGTTAAGGTCTATGATTCAACATATTCAAGAAACTTATGGCTTGCATGCTGAAAAATTACGACCAACAATCTTATGTGAAAATAATACAGCTTGTATTTCTCAGTTAAAGGAGGGTTATATTAAAGGAGATAGGACAAAACATATTTCATCAAAATTTTTCTTTACTCATGATCTTATAAAGAATGGTGAAATAAATGTCCAGCTAGTCCGATCATGTGAGAATCTAGCAGATATCTTTACAAAATTTTACCAACCAAAGTCTTCAAGCAACTAGTACAGAAGATTAGTCTTCGACGCTTACATAAATATTCTGATGAGGGGATAAATAAATACTTATAATTTAATTATTTTGAATTTACTTTGTAAAGAATGATGTACTCTTTTTCCTTCACAAGGTTTTTATCCCATTGGGTTTTTCCTAGTAAGGTTTTCACGAGGCACATTCTTAAATATGGACATCCAAGGGGGAGTGTTATGAATATTTTATTATTTGTGGATGTCCATTTTGGCCTATATAAGGACTCCACCCCAAGCATAATAGACGCCCCTTAATTCCCATGCATACCTCTCTTACTCTTAATCTCCCTTGCTCTAAGTTTTTCTTCCTCTTCTAAATCTTCTTCTCCCATACTCATTTAATTTTAGTTTATTTCATAATAAGAGGCTTTTTGTTCGATTGATTCACGTAATGGAAAAGTTTTCTGATCATTGAGAAATAAAATCTTTTCAGTTTAAGGAAAATAAAAGTTCTTCATTTAAAGGAAAATAAAATCTTTCAATTTTTTATTTCCCTTATTTGTAAATTAATAGTTTGGAAAATCTTGCATGTCCAACAAAATTTATCTTAAAAAGATATATATATTTTTTCAATATAAGATGAATTATTTTATTTAAAAATTATAATAACCTAAAGAAATAACTAAAATTTAATTATTAAAGTTCTAGATTTAGAAACTAATTAAATCAATAATTTTATAATTCAAAATTTTCTAAAATAAATTTTTTAATTTGTTTAATGTAAATTAATTACTCATTACTTAATTTTAAAAAATGTAATTAATGATCATTTGAGAAATTATATATATATATATATACACGCACACACACATTATTTTAATCCATTGAAATAATGGTTAGAGAATAAGAGAACCGAGTTCAATCTCCAGTGATAACACATTTATATTAAACATTATATTGATTGTACATTTTGTTTTTTTGTTTTTTACAAGTTTTTATACCTGGCTATATACTTCTATAGCAATATATTCTTCTTATTATTTTTAAGTTTTATGTTTATAGTATATGATTTTAAAAATATTATTTTTATTTCTTAAGTAACATAATTTTATGAACAAGATGAGTTTAATTGTAATGTACTTTTTGTATAAAAAAATTTCCACCATTAAACAATTAAAAATCTTTTTAGATGACTATTTTCTAAAACCTATATATGATTTTTAATACTATTATCAAAAAAGTTATTTTTTTCTTAAATAGAAATCTATGATTGAATGCAATGTTACATTATTAGTGTATTCTGATCCGGGGTGCATATCAGATCCCAAGACTATCAGACGTGGTGCATATAAACCCATACAACGAAAAAATGTACAAAGAGTACTAAACGAAGTCACTAGAAACTGATGTGCCAAATAAGCGTAAGTACAAGTATAAAATGATGACCCCAGTCATCATTCTGACATCTGAGTGTGAGTCAGGTAAGGTATGGGCAACATGTCCCTGCAGACATTGTTGCTACAGTAAGTTAGGAAAAGGGTCAAATCATTTCTTTTACTTTGGTAATCCCTATAAATACAACTCATTTATTAACTTAAGGGGGATCTGAATAGATATTCTTAAGAACTTCTGTAATTCTTACTTTTTCGTAATATCCGTACTGACTTAAGCATCGGAGAATCTTTCGCAGGTACACCTCCGGTGTGTCCCCTAAACTTCGACGCGGATTGTACTTCAAACTCATATCACAATGCGAAGAACTTAAGCTCCCCACTGGACCTAAGTATAAAATACCGTACTCTATTGAGGCGGTGTAAAATTGAGAGCACGTGAGGTTACTTCGAACCCTGGTCAGATCATTGGCACGCTCGGTGGAACCGTGAAAACTTTTAGTCCTACTTCGCAGCAAGAAACAGGTCATAGATCGTAAAATAGACGATGATACCCTTGAAGAACATGTCCAGACTGTAGCAAGAACATTGGACTACGATGAATAGATAGTGGAGACCCCGGGAATAGAGTTGAGGACGCAGGCGGTGGTGCAGCCAGACCCTCGGGATGAGGTTATTAGGCAACTGCACTAGGAGCTCCAAGAACTTCAAAGAGCGAAAAGAAGAGAGAATGCTTATGGAAATCAGAGATAGCAAGATTTTCACCATCATAAGGAGCAATCTCAAACTCATGCTGATGAGAAAGAATCCACATACCGAACTGAGGAGATGAGCAGCCAAAGGCGGGCTATGCAGCAGGGTGAAAGAGGAAAGTATTGGTTTAAGATTCTTTTCACAAAGTGGTTGATGAGTGTTCCTATCCCTAGATATCTATAGACCCCCAACTGTTGTTGATAGGGAAGTATACAGGAGAATAGGAGAATCAGACCCAGGGAGTCATTTGGACACATATGCGAACGAATCATTATTCTTAGGAGCTGAGGAGGATGTAATATGTAGGATGTTCCTAAGGACTTTATCCGTTGAGGCCTTGGGATGGTTTAAAAGCTTACCATCGAGATCGATTGATTTATGGGACGATATGGCCCATGCATTCTTACAACACTTTGTGGTATCGAGGGATATTCTGAAAATATCTCATATGTTGGCACAGATTAAGCAGGGGTTGAAAGAAAGCCTGAGAGATTTTTTGAAGAGGTTTTACAAGGAGGCAACATTGGTGCCGAGGTTAACAAAGGAAATTTGGATGCACGTTGTAGTGGAGGCTCTATAACCGCAGTCACCATTTGCACTATCTTTGGCAAAGGGACCACCATGGACCTTTGAAGAATTTAGGAGTAAGGTAGCAAAATACATGGGGAGAGAGATGCACTTAGCAGCTGTTGGCCAAAGGAGTACGATTCAAGAAGGGATTCAAGCATATGATAAAAAGACACCAATGTTTGATCACAGAGGTCCAAGTAAGGATGTGATACCAAGTCCGAGAGAGAGAAGAAGTGTAAATTTTATGCAGTACACCCTGTTGGCAGTTTGGTCCAGCCAAATTCTTAGAGAAATTGGCTTGAGAGGGTTAATGGTGTATGGAATAAAGAAGCCGGTGCCTATGAAGAGGGTAGGAAATACCAGCAAGTATTGTGAGTTCAATGAACAGACGGGGCATAATACTGACGAATGTCGATAGTTGAAGGAGGCGATTAAAATATTGATTTGAGAGGGGAAGTTAAAACAGTACCTATTTCGGTAGAAAGCCCATCTGGAGCCAGAAAGAGTGGCACCAAGAAGGAAAGAGACCGATCCAGTCGAAGAAGAAGAGGCCAGTAGTTCTAAAAAACCTATGTTGGATAAAGGAAAGGTCACGGTAGATAATATTAGAGAAAATAATGAGTCATGGATGAAGCCTCCCCTAGGGTTAGGAAGACGTGACATCATTAACATGATTGTAGGTGGCTTTGCAGGGGGGTTGTCAAACACCGCCCAGAAGAATCATTTAAGGATGATTAAGTTGGTTCAAACAAAAACAGATAATAGGCCTTTTCAAGATAGAGCCCAAACCCCTCCCATCATATTCACTGACGATGACTGCAGTCCAACAGTCCTTGAAGGAGATGACGCGATGGTGATGGAGGCATTAATAGCTAACAAGATGATCAGGAGAATGCTAGTTGACCAAGGAAGTTCATGCGATGTTACTTTCTATGAATGCTTTAAGAAGATATGACTTTCAGACTCTGATCTGTAACCTTACACTCGGGAGCTGACGACATTTAACGGAGCTAAGTAACCCACTAAAGGATACTTAGACACAAGGTTGACGTTTAAAGGAGAGTCAAGGTTAAGGATGATTCGTACGTGAGTATTGGTAATAGATATGAAGTCCCCATTCAATGGAATCCTTGGGCGCCATTCTCTCAATGCTTTGGAAGTTGTGGTCTCAACACCCCATCTACTAATAAAGTTTATTGACAAGGATAATCAACTGTCCTCTGTCAGAGGTGGTCAGCAAATGGTGAGGTATTGTTATAACCTTAGTGTGCAAATGACTAAAATAGAGGAATCAATCAAGAGAAGAAGGTTGAATGATGGCGAGGAAGTACCAGAGTCTATGAATTTAATTGATTTATACCCAAGAGATGAATTGGTAGCAAATCCTGAGAATCCTTAGAGGCCCACAGCGGAGGAAGGAGTGAAGAAAGTTTCATTGGAAGAAGACCCTGCCAGGAGTACGGAAGTCAATGACTCCTTAGGTACCGAAATAGAGGAGCGGCTGGTTAAGCTATTGAACAAGTTCAAACACTTATTCACATGGACTATAGCTGATATGCTTGGCATCGACCCAAACTTTTGTTGTCACAAATTGGCAATCTACCCAGAGTCAAGGGCAGTTGCCCAGAAGAAAACAAGGCTAGGGCCAGAAAAGCAGAAGGTGACCTATGAACAGACGGAGGAGTTGCTGAAGGCCAGTTTCATAAGGAAGGTTCAATATTCCTCTTGGGTTCCCAATGTGGTGATGGTAAAGAAGGCCAATAGCAAATGATGGATGTGTATAGATTTCACTAATCTGAATAAAAGCTGCCCGAAGGACCCATATCCTTTCCTAAGTATTGATCAGATGGTAGACGACTCCTCCAGGTATCAATTCTTGTCATTCATGGATGTGTACTCCAGATATAATCAGATTTCGATGTGTAAGGAGAATGAGGATAAAACTACTTTCATAAATGACAAAGGCGTATTCTGTTATATGGTTATGCTGTTTGGATTGAAGAATGTCAGAGCAACATATTAGAGAATGATGAACAAGGTCTTTGACGGGATGAGGTCAAACATAGTCGAGCTGTATGTCGATGACATTATAGCTAAGACCTCGGTTAGTGGAGACCATGTTGAAGACTTAAGAAAGATGTTCCTGAGGCTCCAGTTGTATAATATGAGATTAAACCCGTTATAGTATACGTTTGTAGTGCCTGCAGGATAGTTTCTTAGATTTATGCTGACTTGGAGAGGCATAGAAGCTAATCCTGATAAATGCAAAGTGGTGGGAGAACTCTAAAGTCTAACCAATGTGAGGGAAGTGCAGTCATTAAATGTGAAAGTTATGGCACGATCTTGGTTCATGCAAAAAAATGGCACACCGGTCATTGCCTCTCTATAAAGCATTGAAGAAAAATAAGGAGTTCAAATGGGGCGAGGAGCAGGAGAAGGCCTTTTAAGAGCTTAAGGAAGTACTAGTAAACCCATCAGTGTTAACAAGGCCTGACCCCAGAGAAAAACTTTTTATTTATCTGTCTGTGTTGGATGAAGCTGTTGGAGTAACATTGGTAAAACAAACGATTGAAGGCTAACAACCGATATACTTTGTTGAAAAGGTTCTTCAGGGATCAGAAGGCCGATATCAGAAGTTAGAAAAAGCAGCCTTAGCTTTGGTATGGATGTCTCGATGTCTAAGGAAGTACTTCCATGTGCATCCAATCACTGTACAAACTGACCTTCCCCTAAGGATAGTTTTCCATAAACTGGACTTGGCGAGAAGAATGACTAAATGGGCCATAGAGATTTCAGAGTTCGACATTTCCTATGAGCCAAGAGCGGCCATAAAAGCCTAGGTGTTAGCAGATTTTGTGACGGAGTTGACAAGAGAAGATCACACACCATTACGAGAGCACTGGACTATTTACATTGACGGATCGTCAAATGGAAAAGGATGCAGGGCCGGAGTTGTTATTGAGAGTGAAGATGGAGTGAGCGTTGAGATATCCCTCAGATTTAATTTTAATACATTAAATAACCAAGTGGAGTATGAAGCATGTTTGGCAGCACTCAGGGCAGCTCTGGACGTGGGAGCACGAACCGTAGTGCTTTGCAGTGATTCACAGCTTGTGATTTCACAGATTAATGGAAGCTATCAGGCCAAGGAACCATTGTTGTAGCAGTACTTGGCCAAGGTCAAGGAGCTAGGAGGCAAATTTATAAATGTCGAATACAAGCACGTCCTAAGGGAAGACAATGTCAGGGTAGATATTTTATCTCGACTAGCCAGTACCAAGAAAGCGGGGTCCAAAATAACAGTCATTCAGAGTACTTTAGCTGCTCCAAGAATTCTGGCTCCAATCAAAGTCTATGCTCTAGTATTCTAGCCCCAATCAAAGTCTATGCCATACAATTTAAAGCTCACCTCAAGAATTCCTGGGTGATCCTAATCATCCGGTATATGGTAAGTGGTCAACTTCTGAAGAACCCACTAGAAAAGAAGAAGCTAAAGAAAAAGCTACCAAACTTCATTTTGGTGGATGAAAATCTATTTAGAAGAGGCATATCGGCCCTATATTTAAAATGTCTAAATGAAGCAAAGGTCAAAGAGGTATTAACTGAGGTGCATGAAGAAGCATGTGGCCATCACTACGGCGAAAGGAGCTTGGCTAGAAAGATTTTATGGGCAGGTTATTGGTGGCCCACTATAACCAAGGACGCTGTTGAATATGTTAAGAAGTGCGATGCATGCCAAAAAAACAACAATGAGCATCACGTCTCGACAAAAGAGTTATTCACGTTAGCTATCTGATGGCCTTTTCAGTAGTGGGGTATGGATATTTTGTGACCTTTTTCAAAGGCACCTGGCAGAGTCAAGTATTTAATAGTCGGGGTGGACTATTTCACTAAATGGATTGAGGCAGAGGAAGTTGTGCACATCACATCGGCTCGGATGCGAAGATTTTTGTATGAAAATATTATTACCAGATTCAGAATACCTAGAAGAGTCATCACGGATAATGGGACACAATTTACAGACACCAAGTTCAAAAGCCTTCTTGAGGGACTCCAAATCAAACAAGTATTTTCATCAGTAGAGAATCCTTAGACTAATGGACAAGCCGAGGTAGCAAACAGAGAAATCCTGAAGGGTTTAAAGAAGCGGCTCAAAGACACGAAATGAGAATAAGTTAATCAGCTATGCCATGTCTTGTGGGCATACCACACTACACCTTATTCATCTACAAGAGAAACTCCATTTCGGTTGGTATACGACATGGATGAAGTCATACCGGTGGAAATCAACTAGATCTCAGCAAGAATCCAGCAGTTTAATGACAAGGACAACGACTCAAAATTGGAAAATGAGCTAGACCTATTATTAGAAGTTAGGGAAGTAGCTTTTGTCTGGGATCATGCAATCAAGGCTAAGGCCATGATGCGTTATAACATGAAGGTCCAAAGAAGAAGATTCAAGATTGGGGATCTTGTTTTAAGAAAAGCATCGGTTAGGAATCATCTTGCACACCAGGGAAAGATGGCACCAACATGGGAAGGCCTATATAGAGTGAATAAAGTTACCCCGGGAGAAGCCTATCTCTTAGAAACTTTACAAGGCGAGGTGCTTAACAATAAATGGAATGTAAAGAACCTACGTGTGTACTACAGCTAACCGGTATCGCAAGTCATGCGCTCTTTTTCCCCTACCTAGGTTTTTTCCCATAAGGTTTTACTTAGGAGGGTTTTTAATGAGGCATGCAGCCGGGATGCTTATTCAGAAATAAACCCCGGAGTGGTTCTTAATTTTAAACCATGGAGCGGTTGAAAAACCCCAGAGCAATTGAAAACTGTAACATCCTTGGTAAAAATTTAATGAGAAGCGATAAATGGATAATAAATTAAGTTGGAATTAAGAGAAATAGGATTTTAAAATAATATATGGCTTAAAGAAGGTATACTTGAAAGAAAATGGAATTTAGATGAAATTTCAAAGAAAATGGAATCAGGACCTTGACGTGTGGTGTGGCTGGGACACGCAACGTCAGTGGGATGCGTAGCGTTAGCGTCGTGACTTGTTTTAAAAATGGGACATGCAAACAGAACCCGCGAGCTCTCTTCTTCCATTTTCTTCTCTCCCTCACGCGATTGGGCTAGGATCTTGAGGAAGCTTGTGGGTTCTTGCATTTTGGACCTTAGGAAGTGAGGTAATGCCTATGGGGACCTCTATTTCAATCCTTTTATCCTTCTTCTTCTTTTCCATCTTGAAACCGAAATTGCATGTGATAATGGAAGCTTCGATTCTGGGTTTTGATGTGTTTGGAAGCTTGGATGGTGAGTTTGGAAGTGTGGGGAAGATAATGTACTAACCGATTTGATGTTTGGGTAATCGTAGGTGCCAGAACGAGCTTTGGGCGAGCGATCGACGAAGTGGGCGTTGAATTTGGAAGAGGAACGGTGAATCAAGTGACCGGAGGGCGCAACCGACACCAAGAATAAATTATCGAAGCTTGGAATCGAGGTAAGGGGGTGTTCGGGTCATAATTAATTAGGATTGGTATGTGAATAGGTTATGAGAGGACTTTAAATTAAGTAAGGAACCTTCAATAGCTCGTAGATTAGCTAGATAATAATTACATGGATATATGTATGTATGTTAGTACATTTTGGTAATTATTAAATTAAAGGAAAAGATAAAAGTCATGGAATGTATCTGAAATTAATTATTAAACTGATTGGAATTAATGATTTAAATTATGGAATTGATATAGGTATGAGGTGAGTTCATTTTGAGATATATATGTGTATGTGAGTTTGAATTAAATTATAAAAGTGATAGAATGATGACTATGAAAATGTATGACATGGCTTGTGTTGATGGGCTTGACAAGTCGGTCGTCCTATGTTACAATCACATGTCAGTTTCTGACAATTATGTATGGGATTATTGATGATATGCCATGCTTGATGTGATATGATATGTGGTTATGAGGTGTGGGAGGGCCAAAGGTATATATAGCCTCTCATTTTCTTGCTCCCGTGGCCTTTATGCCCAGTTGATCTACCCAGTGGTCAAGTTAGACCCAATGGTCGAGGTAGAGAGCCAAGTCGGGTTCACGGGGTGTGAAGTCGGACCTTCAGCTGAAGGCTAATCCTTTTTAGTATTTGGATACTAGGAGTCAGATGCATGTCAGTTGTGAAATCTATAAACTGATGATTGATATGTGTTAGATGATGAAATGTAGATTAATATGTGAAATATGATTGATGAGTTTAATGAATGATGATGTATACGCATATGATTTGTGTGGCTATGGATATTAGATAAAAAAGTAGAGGAGTTGAAAATATAAATATATATATATATATATATATATAATGTAATGAAGTCATAAAAGTTAAATAGTAATGAGAATAATAGGTAGTGTATGGTTAGGTTTATTACTCTATCCTATATTAATTAGGATATGACAAATACTGACCCTTGCTGTGGTTTATTTCATTTTAGTAACCAGTGACAGGGAAGATGCCAATGCCCCAGAGGTGTGCCAAGCGGAGGATTGATGCCAAGGAATACAAAAGACTTGTAAAATAAATGGAATAATGTAATATATAGATTTATCATATGACTTGATTGTTGTTGATGAATTAGTATATTATGTTTAGTGTGATTGTTGAATTAACTTGCTGTGTTTATAATGTGTGATAATAATTATATGATGTAATGATAATCGTGGATGATAATGAATGATGTGTTAGTTTAGTGTGTAGCTTAATAAGGTTAGGAATGGAATGATAATATTAATAGATGATGTGTGAGATATTACAATTTGTGGCATGGAGCCATTGCAAGACTAAGTTGTTATCATTGGCAGGTTCTATTGGAAATGCATGAGTAGTTTATGATGGTATTTTACACTTTTAAATTGTTATATGATGGTATAAAACAGCGTCAAGGCTGTGTTCTAGGTGTCATGCGTAGTGTAGGGCTGAAGCATAGCGTCAGGGCGCTGTTTCCAGATTTTAGATTTTTCATTTTAAATGGTATTTTACACTTTTAAATTGTTATATAATTGTTGTTTTGGGACCTTCTAGTAAAAATGAATATTTTCTTAAATTATGACATAACTAAATCATTTAATCGTGAAAAAATTTTATTGTGAAAATTAATAAAACGGGTAGAAATAAATGTAAATTAAACTAGGATGTCACAAAAACCCCCAGAGCAGTTCTTAATTTCAAACCCCAGAGCGGTTAAAGAACCCCAGAGAAGTTCTTAATTTTAAGCCCCAGAGCGGTTGAAAAACCCTAAAGCGGTTCCTAATTTAAACATCAGAGTGGTTATCAAAAAACCCCAGAGCAGCTATTTATTACTTAAGCTCGGAGTGGTTTTTGAAAACCCTAGAGCGGTTATTATTTTAAATTTCGAAACAATTATTCTAAAAAGGCGTAGTCGTTATAAAAAGTAAAAAGGATCGAAATACGGCCAGCGTGGAAAACGATAGAACAACAATAGCTATACTAGCGCTTTTTGAATATCTAATTGAACAATGATTTTGATTCAAACAACGAGCAATACAAGTTATTTCGTAAAAAGACATGATATCCGTAATCAAAGAAAGGAAGTACAAAATCATAAAGAGAAAACGTTGCTATTCAAAATAAGTGCACTCTATAAAGTAAGGTGATTAAACACTGGTAAGCAAAAAAAGGCACAAAGGTCGAGTCAAAATAATCAAAATGGACAGAGCTCATCCCGTCTATAGAGCTAAAAATAAGATTCTAAGGGTCCATAAGGCCACCGTCGTCTCTTGGTCTGAGCAGTTTCCTCTCCATCCCTATCACCAAGGTCTTTATCCTCCCCGATCTGATCTTTATCATGTTCAGTATTTTGAGTCCGGGGAGTATCGTCTTCTCTAGCTGCCAAAGTTATGAACTTGAAGGGTACGTCTGTAGGAATAAAAGATTCACCACCAACCTTGGTGACTAACCTCCCTTGCCAAAATCAGTTGAAGAAACTAATCCGTTAAGGTTTAGGTTAATACCTCGGTTGCAGAAGACAACCTGGCGGACAACATGGCTGAAGGCATCTAAAGTGGCTTTAGCAAAAGAGGCCATATCGGTATGATATTTTGCCTGGCTCTCTTCAACCGCTATTGATGGGCCTTCATTCTTTTGTTGTAGATCAACCACTTGTTTCCTCAAGCTATCTACCTCCAGGCGAAGTTTGTCACTTTTTGTCTTTAAATCCCCTTCGGACTTTTGGAGAGCCTGGTGACTCTCATTTAGCTTTTGGATCCTCTGATGGACCCAGGATTGGTCTTCCTAGCCACTCGATCTTTCATTTGGGTCCATCAGTGGCGGCGGAGTAGACAACGGAGAGGGTCTTCACATTATACCACATCGTCATCTCAAGGATGAAGTCGAGGTCATGATGACCAAGACCTTCTTTTAGTTAAAATGGGAAGGTGAATCCAGTGTTAGGAGCGGTGGTTCTGACGAGGAGCTCCTCTAGAGCACTCATTCTAGACTTGACAGCCGGAGTCTCATTGTCAATGGGCTCCTCGGTGGCGACTCCTTTTCCTTTGTCCTTTGCCTTCAGACCGGGGTCAACTTTTTGCTTCTTGGAGGGACCTCCCTCTTGTTTTTCCCTTTTTTCTTGGAGGGGGTGTCTTCGACTAGGACTGTTCCTCCTGTTGGGGGCCTTCTTCAGTTTGGGGGTAGCCCTATTGTAACACCCCGAATTTTATAAAAATGAATAATTGATGGGAATGAATAATAAATAATTATATGAGTGGATTTGTGTCCCAAAAATATTGGAATGATTAAATTGGGATTTATTGTTGATATTTATAATTTATTGAGTTTAAGTGAGATAAAATTATACCCGGTTAGAGTATGAGTGTCGGACCAAGTATCTCCGAATGAGATGTCGTTGGTCAGGGCTATTAAGAATATTATTGGGAATCCGAATCTATATTCGGAATAATTTTTGGATAATATATTGAGCTCGAACTGAGAGCCTGTTTGTTATAAAACGATGAACTTTTAATGGAGAGTTAAAAATTAAAACCAAAAAGCCCATTCTTCTCTCCTTATTTTCGTTGGGTTCTTGCTTCCATTGGCAAACACATTTCTTCTTCTTCTTCTCTTACTTCCTTTCTCCTTCTCCACTTCTTGTTCTCTTCAAAACCCTAAGCCAATGGTGGTGCCTCTTCCTCCTCCCTCCATTTTCGTTCTTCCATGGAGCTTGAGGGAGATGATGTTGATTGAAGCTCCTTTCTTCTCCTCTCCCTCTCACTTTCGTTTTGGAGCTTAAGCTTGGAAGAGAGGTATGGTTTTGACCACTCATGGTTTTATTGATGGTTTTGGGTTATTGAAGTGTTAAGATGGGAGGTTAGATGTTGTTTTGATGAATGGTGGTGTGTGGAATCAATCCTAGGTTAGAAAAATTATTGGGGTGTTGTTATAATGGCATTAATGGTGGGTTGTTATAGGCGCATGGAATTAATACTTGGATGAGTGGAAAATAAATGAGCATTTATGATGTTGATGGGTTTTTAGTGAAACCCTAACTTTAATAAATTGGGGAAAGTGTGAAATGTGGGTAGAATGTAAGTTTAATGATGTTGGAGAATGATATTAATGATGAAAGATGGCCATTGATGGTGATTAATGAGCATGGGTAAATGTTATTGGGTTTTGATGAAAACCCTAGCCCTAAGAATTTGGGGAAATGGATATTGTATAGCTTGAAAGGTTGAATTGAATGTTAATGGGTGATGTTTAGTGATGAGTGTTGTTATGAATATGGAATGTGAGGGATTGGTGTGAAAAGATTGTGACTTGATGAGGTTCTAAACCATTGTGGTTGTTGAAGGATATGAGAGCTAAGTTGAATATTGAGTAACAATGTGATGGTGATGTTGTTAGGTTTAGTTGGCCTTTTATGATCTAGAGGATCTTGGCTTTGGGAAAGGAATTCCCGAAGCCTAACACAATTGCATATGTTGGTGTTTAGCAAGTCTAGGACTTGGGGTTGAGCTTTATGATAAGCTAGCAAGTGTTTAGAATTATGATGGTTATTAATTACATGAATATACTTGCATATGGTATGTAGATCGTATTCCGGGTGATGCAATGGAGCATTCGGAGCATTGGAATCGTTTCGGCTCTTCCCTTGAGGTAGGAGAGGAGTTAACATTCAAATTGTATGAGTAAATTCGATAGTGATTGTTACATGTGATGAATACTCATGCTTGCCTTGCCATGTGTATGTATTGAATTAATTAAATTGACAAGTTGATGATTATTGAGGATGATGGTGAGAATATGTGGTTTTGTTGTGGCAAGGTATGAATATAAGTATATAAGATGATGATGAGTTTGAATTCAACATGAATAATATGTTTGGAATGTAAATCGATAAGTATGAATATGTGAACAGGTGGTATGTGCCTTTTATAGTGTGTAAGAACGTTGGATATGTTTAAATTTGACTTATAATGAAAACTTCCGAGTGAGAATGCTTAGAACGAGTTGCATAAGCCTTATATATTGTATATGAGGTGTTGGGAGTGAGGGAATTGGCTTTGAATGCAAACTTTATGGGCTGAGTTGTTAAAATTTTCGCTTTTGTTTGGGTGCTGATATTCTCGCTCGTGCGAGAAGGGATCTCGCTCAGGCGAGGATCCCCTGTATTGGTATAATGGTCTCTGGACCAATTTCGCCTAGGCGGGTGAGGTTTCCGCTCAAGCGAGCTGCATATTATGCAATCAGGGGAGTTACTGGATGAATCTCGCTCAAGCGGGCATGGCCGCGCTTGAGCGAGCTAGTGAGGAAATGGTCACTGGACATTTTTCGCCCAAACGTGTATGAGTGGCTTGAGCGAAAGTGTGAAGTTTGATGTTGGGAGGGTGCCCACTCAGGTGAGTGATTGGTATGGTTGTGTCTTAACCGAGTGTAGCGAGTGAGTGGGAGTAAGTAAGATTCTGGATGAAATTCCACTCAAGTGGGAACCTTAGAAAATAATTTCATGATGTAGTGAATTTCCGACTGAAATTCTGAGTGGGCTATGCCAAGACAGGACCTTCCAAGTGAGGGAGTGGATATAATTTCGAGTGAGAGGTCTCCCTGTGTGATATTCCGAGCAGTGGAGTTCCGAGAGGGAATTTCTGAGTTCAGTGTAACTTATTCTGAGTGGAGTCCCTCCATGTGGGTAGTTTCGAGTGGGGATGGCACCGATTGGGGATACATGGTGTGAGTTTGTCCAGAAGTACTTTGGAATAACTCCGTTTGAGAGAAAAAGAAAGGAAGTTGAATTTGGAATGAGATGCCGAGTGAGTGACCACTTGGGTGGTGAGTCGGTTTCTGGATTATTTTTCCGAGTGGAACACCGTCTGAGTGAAGACTCAGATTTGAAATGAATTTATCGAGTGGAAGTCTGAGTAAGAGACGACTCGGTCTGGACTGATTTTGCCGAGTAGAGGACCGAGTGAGTGATGGTCGGTCTTGGAATTAATATGCCGAGTGAAAGATCACAAGAGAGAAGAGTGGCTTTTGAAATAATTCACCGAGTGAAAACCGATCAGGTAATGAGTTGGTTTTGGAGTAATTAGCTGAGTGATAGACTATGTGAGTGTGAGTCGACCCTGGAATGATTTGGTTGAATGAAAATGGGTCGGTCTAGATTGTTATGCCAAGTGGGAAGCCGAGTGTGAGATGACTCGGATCCGGATAAATTTTGCCGAGTGAAAACCGAATGAATGATGGGTCGTTTTGGGGGGAATCTGTCAACAGAAACCCAAGTGTTGGGAAATTTGCCGAATGAGTGAGTATATGCTCGGCTTTGGGAGTTATTTGCTTAGACGAAGAGGTTTCGCCCAAGTTAGTTATGGGTTATACTGGTACTGGCCGAATTCTGCTCAAGCGAATGGCCTTAGTTGTGATGCTCGCCCAAGCGAGTCAGTATGGAACTCGTTTCTGGATGATTTCCGCCCATGCTCACTGGCTTCGCCCAAGCGAAGCTTGTGTCTCTCGCTCAAGCGAGTCAATTTTAGCTTGAGCGAAGCTCCCCTTATTGCTTCTTATTTCTGTTCGCTCTACTCCCTTCTGTCTCGCCCATGTGTATTGTTCGGCACTCGCTCAAGCGAGTGGGGATTTCGCTTGGGCGAGTGACCCCCTGATGGAATTTTCCCTTTTTTCTCTCGGTTCTGTTTGTATTGACCCTTCTTTTCTCGGTTCTGATGGCTTGGGGCCTTCTTCCCTTATATTGTATGAGGCTTGAGGGGATGTAAAGGGATATATATCTTTAAGACATTGATATGGTGGTGTTGGATAATGATTAAAATATTGGGATGACTTGATTATGCCCATAATACACATAATGAGAAACATAAAATCTTAACCACCAAGAATGATCATACGAAAACAATGTTAAGGGCTTGATGATAAGTTATGAGATGTATGTCCAAGAACATGATTGTGTTGGGCATAAGTGTGATTGCCTTAAGTGGAATGATGAATATGCTTCGAATACTTTTATGTATGGGCTAATACTATGATTGGCTGCCATGCCTTTTTATATCCATGTGTGGATTATTATGAATGATGTTGTGGCCATTGAAGTGCCTATTATATGTATGTTGTGCCTTGAGGGGCCTTGTGAATGTTTGTATGCCATTGATGATAAAACTAAAATATACAATATACCCCTAAATGAGAGGGTGAGATATCCTTGCGAGCTTGTTGTTGAGCATATGCTTTATCGCATTGCATTCATGGCATGGCATAGCATTGATACTTTGTGGTTGCGATCACAGTGATGAAAGATCCTGCGGGATTCTATGAAAAGAGTACCCCTTGCGAGGTGGGAAACCAATGTGATGATGATATGATATTGTGCCGGTGGTTGCGATCACCCGGTTGTGAAATGTGAAAGGCCCTGTGGGGACCAATGTATAATGATGAGCCAGTGGTTGCAATCACTTGGTATTTGATATGATAAAGGGCTTGCGAGCACCTATGATGCCCATGGTTGCGATCATGAGGCGGGAGTACCCCTTGCGAGGCGGGAAACCTATGAGAATTGTTGAAACGTGGTTGCGATCACGAGATGCACCTTGCGAGGTTGCTATAGGGAGTACCCCTTGTGAGGCGGGAAACCAATGATTATGAATGATTGATTATGGTGGTTGCGATCACTCGTGATATGAAATTGGATCCGTTGCATATGCATTAAACAGATAACATATGCATTAGCTTAAGACCATGGCATTTGAGATGGGATGACCACGAGAGATGAGAAACCCCTTGCGAGGAGGTATTGAGTGAAACCTTAATGGATTAATGATGATAATGATTACGAATGCCCTTGTTGATAAGTGGTAGGTGATTGTGTATATGATTATGTACGTGCTTGTGCTTATTTATGATATGAATTGCGATTCATGAGGCTTGTATGCCTATTATGATAATGAGATAATGAATGAATGATAATTTGATGTTTTGATAGCAAAGCACACATGATGTTTGTATGCATATACACATGATCACAATATATATATGTTATTCGTCATTTTGAATGTATAACTCACTCACCCATGTGGTCTCCTTTTTAGCATTGTGATGCAGGTTGCCATGGGATGAGTTCGGATTTTAATTAAAGCTTGGGTGAAGGTAAATAGTGGTAGAGGAAGTGCCTTGGCCGGCATCATTTATGAGTTCTTATGTAATGAATGAATTGGTTATGAGAATGTAGATGATTTAGAGATTTTGAGTATGTATAAGATAATCCTTTGAATTGATGGATGGTGAATATATATGTAGAATGTAAGAGATGATTTGATGTGTATTAGAAGGATTGAAATTGAATGATGTTCATTGATGATTGTGATAGTCGGGAGAATATTCCCGAATGTATAAATATAATCATATCTTAGGCATTGCATGTTTATGTAGTTATGTAAAATGATGATGGTTGTCTATTAGGCTTATGATATGCCATTGCATGCTTTGCCGAGCCTTTTCTCATATCGTCATATATGGGACTAGGCGTGTGCCCGGTATGCATAATCTTCCGCTGTAAACTCTATTATTTTCGTATACCGTTATAGGCAATTTATCTATCGATCCAGCTTTAAGATATTTAATCTCACCCTTGGGTTTTCTGTGATTTGGGTCTTGATGTGATCATGGTGGTGTCTTGGAAATATTTTCAAACGTGAAAAATTTATTCGCAATTTTATTAATTATGACGATCACATCGGGATTCGAGTACAGAAAATCAGGGGTGTTATACCTATTCTCCCCATCGACGTCGGCCTTAGAACCCTTCAAAAGCTTGCGGAGGGCGTCTAGGGCGTCACTGTTCATGTTCCCTGAAAATCACAAGAAAAAGTATTATTATAACCGATATGTGAAAACTCATCAAAGTAAAAAAGCATGAAAGGTGAATACCCAAATGAGCGAGGTACTCATTTCGTGCCTCCATGGGCCCCAAGAGAGAACGGTACTTGAGGGGTGCTCCTCGGGAGATGTTATGAAGGGCATCAACTACGGCTCTGGAGGATTCAAAAAAAAAGCTCCCATTGACGGCGTATGCCGAACTCTCTAGGAGAAAATGCTTGTGGGTCTATCCGGTGTGGATCAAATATCGACCCTCATCATCTTTCCAGAAGGGGGACACCGTCTCCTCAACATAAAGTTTAAAAAAAGGAGTTCTTGAAGGAAGCTTCGAACATTTTGCAAGATTTAAGATACGCCTCAAAATTGACGATGTCACTTTGACATCTCAAGTTGATGTAGCCTATTCCAGTGCCACCATGGCGCATCATCCTAATGTACCTAAAAAACATGGCGACGGTTGGAGTGAAGCTGCGGTGCTTGCCTAGAACTTGAAGGGCCATCACCAAGGTCTAACCGTTAGGGTGGAGTTGACTAGGGGCGATGTCTAAAAAATGTAACACCCTTATTTCAAACTTATTCCTTGGAAATCAAACTCCTACTTTCACTAAAATGTAATCATGAAAGAAGAAGAAGCGGTCGCAAAGAATGTGGCAGATTCGATCTGCGTAGGTAAGGGAAAAATGGAAACACTTGGCATACTTCTTTGTACGCCAGAAAGAGTCAGCTTCGAGCTCCACATCGTCCTCAGTTACGGCATGGGTGTTGTATATGGCTAAGACGTCTCGAGCAACCCAAAAATATGGATCTTCAGTTTTTCGGGCTAACCAGTTAACTTTGTCTGCAATCATTAAGGTGTCATCAGGGTTATTTCTTATCACGGATGTTCCGATGACGTCCATTGCAACAACATGTTCTAGAAACAGAACAGTTGGGTAAAAATCAGTTTCATCAGCGTAATAATGAACTACGCTGGAATCCACATCTTGGTCTGAGGATAAGAGCGGCAAAGAGGACTGAGGTTCACGAAGCTCAGAGGAGGGAGAATGCAGGTCTTGAGGATTATAACCGCTCCAGTTTCCTGAAATCACCCACCTTCAATTAGCCAAGAGACTAAAGGGTTCGAAATGATTTCAACCAAACTATAATTCCCTTGGCCGTTGTTAGAAGCGAAAGACATTACAAATAAAAGAAAGGATCAAGGGCTACCTGTGTGGATAGTATGGGTGGTTCTTCTAGTGCGGGCCAGGATGAGGTCAAGAAGAGCAGAGAGTCCGGACAGATAGAGTTTTAGGATATAAGACGTAAAGTGAAAAATTGATGAAGAGGTTTTCCTTTATATAGGCGAAGAAGATGTCATGGGCTAAAGTTCAACCGTCACGGCCCATGGACGAAGTGGAAGTTGAAACTGCGGCCTAAAAGCAGGTGTTGTTCCACCTTTTAATGACGTCACCTGACGAACATGATGGCTTGTGGATAACATGCACCATTCAAAACTTACCATGTTAGAGATCCATATAAAAAAACAACTTTTTCAGGCGGCGCACATTAAATGCTCAACCTAACCGCTAGTTCATATCAATACGGGAAAAAGTTACACACCGGTCACACTTATCATGCCAGCTCGAAGTCTTGTGAGAATCCTAGGAGAAGCTCCCAGCCGGAACTAGAATAGCTCATTATCGCGACACCATCATGACAACGAACTAGGGGGCAAATGATCCAAGGTGCATACCGGACCCCAAGACTATCAAACGGGGTGCTTATAAACCCATACAACGACAAAAAGTACAAAGAGTACTAGACAAAGTCACTAGAAACCGATGTGCCAAATAAGCGTAAGTACAAGTATAAAACAATGACCCCGTTCATCATTCTGACATCTGAGTGTGAGTCAGGTAAGGTATGGGCAACATGCCCCTGTGGACATTGTTGCTATAGTAAGTTAGGAAAGGGGCCAAATCATTTCTTTTACTCTGGTAATCTCTATAAATACAACTCATTTATTAACTTGAGGGGGATCTGAACAGATATTCTTAAGAACTTTCATAATTCTTACTTTTTCGTAATATCTGTACTGACTTAAGCATCGGAGAATCTTTTGCAGGTGCACCTCTGGTGTGTCCCTTAAACTTCGGTGCGGATTATAGGTCAAACTCATATCATAATGTGAAGAACTTAAGCTCCCTACTGGACCTAAGTATAAAATACCGTACTCCATTGAGACGATGTAAAATTAAGAGCACGTGAGGTTACTTTGGACCCCGGTTAAGGGAGGTCAACCTTTGACCCCGGACACCAGTCAGATCATATTCTAATAAATTTTATAAAATTTGTAAAACTTTAAGTTAAACAATATTATTTGATTCGGTTTTGATATTGGCCTATGGGCAGAAAGGTCAATTGACCTAAAAGCCATCTTGCAAGACCGACATCGCACCATTATTAAAATATGATATCGGCTCCCAACACTGCATATGAGACTCATGACGTAACACCAATGTGAGTCATTCTTTCAACACCAATCGCATGTTGAGGAATTAACATGTGAAGTGACTAATGGAAATATACAACTGATAGGTAGGGTCACTGTTGTATGTTAGCCCTTTTGCAAATGATCAGGGTCAATCTAACACCTTGTACGGTAAATTCACCTACCCGAAATAACTCTTCCATTGCTCTAAGGTCTATAAACTTATGAATCAATAAAGGAAAGGTAAACCATTTTCACTTGAACTTACACTTGAGCTATGATATTCTCCTTCAATATTCACTAACTTGAGTATCGGAATGTCTTTACAGTGACATCCCCTTTTACCCCACAACACATAAGACATTTAACATACTTTTGTTTTTTGTTTTTTGAAAAAGGGAAGGGAAAAGGTCCATGCCATTGCTTAACTAAATGATACAAATTATATTACAAGAAAACTCATTTTCTAAATGAGGAGTAACAACATTATTTGAATTTTAGCTTTATAAAATAAATTTTCAATTTTTTTAAAAATAATCAGATATGGTATTTTTCATTCAACATTCCTATGCATATTATATCATGAATCTGAATTAAAAAATTAAAGTTTTGTTAACTTCAGCTATTAAGATTATGTTTAAGTTATAAAAAATAACAACTTTTTATTCAAATAAATATATGTATTATACTTTTAAGATATAGCACTCAAATAAAAACTTATAATTATTGTGGGTTAAACTCGGTTAACAAAATTCATAAAGTTAAACTCATTATTTATTATTCAACACATTTTCCTTTCTTACATAAGGAATAAATCAGACACATTAATTGGTTGATTTTGCGGATCATGAAAAATTCAAAATTGCCCAGCATATGGTAAAAATAATGGGTTGTGTAGTGTCTCGCCCAACGGTCAAAAACAATAAATGAGAAGCAGATTTTCAAATTTGAAATGTCCAGCCGTTGTATTGTACCAACATTCCCCTTATAAAAAAGACCCTCCTCTTTAATAACCCTCTGCTTCAAATTCCTCTGTTCCTCTGTTTTTATTCATCAATGGCTGAAGTGCCCACTAAAAGGGGAAGGGCAAGAAAAGCCCTCAAGGAGAAAACCTCATCAACAAATGAGGCCAATATCTTGCCCTCTTCCACCCCAATTTCACCCCATTCTGCTTCGAAGAAGCAACAACAATCAAAGCAGCAATCTTTTGAGAAAGACTTGCTTGAGATGCAGGAAAAGTTGCAACAGTTGCGCCTAGAGAAGGAGAAGACCGAAGAGCTCTTGAAGGCCAAAGACGAGGCTCTCAAACAGAAGGAGGAAGAACTTGAAAACCGTGGCAAGGAGCAGGAAAAGCTTCAGATTGAACTCAAAAAACTGCAGAAGTTGAAAGAGTTCAAACCCACCATGGTGTGTTTTGGTTCCTTAATCTTTATCTCTTTCCAATTTCTTTAATTTTTTTAAGTAGTTTTCATGAGGGTGTTCATGTTTTTTCTTCTTTCTTACTTTCTTTTTTTTTACAGAATTTGCCTGTGTTGAAAGATAATGAACCAAAGAAAAAGAAGAATGGGTGCCCAGAGAAGAAAAGGCCTTCTCCACCTTACATTTTATGGTGCAAAGACCAATGGAGTGAGGTACCACATGAAATTGTTATGTATATTTTTTAATTTTAATTACTCTTGTGAAATTTGATTTGGTGATGCTTTTGACATAAAACATTTTTAAGTATTAGGAGTAGACTTCGAACCTGAATTACCCATTTATGATGATTACTATTTCGAAGGATAAAAAGGGGGGAAAATGATTTGATGGTTTTTATGGATTATGTAGATTAAGAAGGAGAACCCGGAGGCAGAATTTAAGGAGATATCGAACATGCTAGGGGCAAAGTGGAAGACAGTGAGTGCAGAAGAAAAGAAGCCTTATGAGGAGAAATATCTTGCTGAGAAAGAAGGTTATTTGCAAGTAATTGCAAAGGAGAAACGTGAGAGTGAGGCAATGAAGCTTCTGGAAGTGGAGCAGAAGCAAAAGACTGCTATGGAATTGCTTGAACAGTATATGCAGTATAAACAAGAGACAGAGAAAGAGATCAAGAAGAGCAAGAAAGAGAAGGATCCATTGAAACCAAAGCACCCCATTTCAGCTTATTTCTTGTTCACTAATGATAGGCGAGCAGCACTTGTTGCTGAGAACAAGAATTTCGTTGAGGTAGTAATTGTAATTGAGTGTCATCTTTGTTAGAGTTTATTAATCATGATGATCACATGTTAATAAGGGTTTGCTTCTTTCATTACTCAGGTTTCAAAGATCACAGCCGAAGAGTGGAAGACCATGACAGAAGAACAAAGAAGACCCTATGAAGAGGTTTTTTCATTTGCTATATCAATCATTTTAACTCCACCGTTATTGTAATTATTTTACTATGCTTTTCATCATCCTTTTATTTCCTCGTAAAGGCTAAATTAAAGTTTTTAAATCAAGAAGAGTCCACATAATCTTGAGTGTTTTAAATTGAAGCTTTTGTAGAATTCATGAAATCTTGAGTACTAATTTGGCCTGTCACCATTTCATTATAGCTTTTGAGCCATTTAGAGGCATTCCTTAGTTTGATGTTAGTTTGTCAACTTAATGTTTGACAAACTAAATGACTCAATTGGCTAAACTTATTTCTTAATTGGAACTTGCAGCTTGCAAAGAAGAACAAGGAGAAATATACTCAAGAAATGGAGGCTTATAAACAGAAAAAAGAAGAGGAGGCAGCGACTCTCATGAAGGAAGAGGAGGAGCATATGAAACTTCAGAAACAGGAAGCTTTGCAACTGCTAAAGAAGAAGGAGAAAACTGAGAATCTCATCAAGGTTTGTCTCTTTAGTCATTGTGCTTTCTTATTGTGTTATTATAGTTTCATTGATTGATGCTAAACCACCCATGCATATGCAGAAAACCAAAAAGGATCTTCAGAAGAAGAAGCAAAACAAAGAAGAAAAGAATTCTGATCCAAACAGGCCTAAGAGGCCCCCCTCCTCATTCCTCCTATTCAGGTAAGTTCTGCTCAACAAAGTTATATGAAATTGAAAGAATGTTTCTGGGATTTTATAATTAGTCAAACTTCATTGCTGTGTGCAGCAAAGAAGCAAGGACAAGTTTATTGCGACCAGATATGTCTAACTCTACCCTCAGTGCACTTGTTTCATTGAAGTGGAAGGAACTTAGTGAGGAAGAAAGACAAGTGTGGAACGGAAAAGCATCTGAAGCAATGGATGCATACAAAATGGAACTGGAGAAATACAACAAATCCCTTGTTGTAGCTGCTGCTGCTGCAAACCAGACTGATGAATAACGGGTTTCCATAGGCATGTTCAAACTCATATTGAACAATTTAGTTGCCATTATTATAAGTGGTTTTTTGTTTCATGTAGTTGTTTCTTCTCCCAATGCCATACTTCAATGTGGTTTAATTTTTATAGTTTAAGCGAAGTTTTTTTATTGATCTTGCTTTTCATCCTAGCTTTTGATTACGTTTCGTCCTTGCTTTTTAAATCATAATATAACTTCAATAATTCATCTATATTTTTACTTTTTTATTATTATTCAAATTAATCATTTTTTTTTCATTCATAAACGTCCTACGCATAATACAACATCTTTTTTCTACAAATATTATGTTATGTTTGTTTTTGTTGCAAGATTAAGTTTTTCGACAATGGTTGTGAATTTTTTTGTAAATGTTTGTAGAAATTGTGTATAAGAAAGATGTTTTGTAAATCTTTTTTCTACAAATATTATGTTATGTTTGTTTTTGTTGCAAGATTAAGTTTTTCGACAATGGTTGTGAATTTTTTTGTAAATGTTTGTAGAAATTGTGTATAAGAAAGATGTTTGTAACTTAACTAGATTAATATGTAAAATATTATATAATTTCTCACTATGAAATGCCTCTATTTTCCCTAATAGTTATTTTAGCGGATGTGTCTACGTTAAATTGTGACACTAAGGACCATTTTCATATAAAAAAAATTGAGAAATTTAGGGTTTAGGATTTTGAGGATTTGGATTGCAAATTTGCAAGTAATCTAAGAAAGACATTCATATTAACTTGTCTAATTTTAAATTTTTGTTCTAAATTCCAATGTGTGAAAAACCGTTAAAACATAGATAAAAAAAAGCAGAAATATTGATTTTTCTGACTTAGAGAGGTATTTAATGAATTTTTGCGGCATCTCTTAAAATATTTATTTTAATAACAACAATTTTAACTAATTTATTTTTAACACTAACAAGAAAGGAAATAACAATGAAAATATATAGGAACTAATTTATTTTGATTTTGATATATTCTATTCGGGTTCAAGTCAACATAATAATTGATAAAATATTTTCTTATTAATATTTAATGAACTTAAATTTTTATTAGTTAAGCTACAAACAGTATTTATTTACTGGTTAAAATATTTGTTCCTTGGGAAATGACATGGTATTTGTTTTGTAAAACAATTGCAAAGTGGCACGAAAAATTCTAATGTTCTCTCCAAGTGTTGGTCAAGTCTTACCTGAGACATTGCAAGAAGTAGGTGTCAAAATTTTTTGACTATGGATTTAATCAAATAGTGGCGCATAGGAAATGAAAAAATGAAAGGGATGTAACCAGTTGTGAGAAGCTAAACATATTTTTTAAAATAAAAATGTTGGGGGTGTTTTGGTAAATTATGTAAGGACATGGAGCAGGGAGCCGTTGTGAATGGGCTAGAGAAAAAATTGAGGAAATCTCTGGAGAAACAAAAGAAAATCTCAATTAATTTTTTATAAGTTAATCTACAATAGTATTGATCTATTCGTTAAAATTTTTGTTCCTTCAAATTGGGCATTATAAAGGGAAATGACAGGGTATTTGTTTTGTAAAATAATTACAAATTGGTAGTACATGATGAATCTCATCTCTTTTATTCCATTCACGGAGAATCCTAATGTCCTCTAAATATTTGGTCAAGTCTTACCTGTGACACTACAAGAAGTAGGTATCAAAATTTTTTGATTGTGGATTTAATCAAATGGTGGCGCACATGAAACAAGAGAATGAAAGAGGTGGAACCGGTTGTGAGAAGTTGAACATATTTTCTAAGATAAAAATGGTGGGGGTGTTTTTGGTAAATTATACAAGGACATAGAGTAGGGAGCCGTTACGAATGAGTTAGAGAAAAAATTGAGGAAATCTCTAGAGAAACAAAAGGAAATCTTAATTAAATTTTTATAAGTTAAGCTACAACAGTATTGATCTACTTATTAAAATTTTTGTTCGTTCAAATTGGGCATTATAAAGTGAAATGACATGGTATTTGTTTTGTAAAACAATTGCAAAATCGTACATGATGAATCTCATCTCTTTTATTCCATTCACGGAGAATACTAATGTCCTTCAAGTTTTTGGTCAAGTCTTACTTGAGACACTACAAGAAGTAGGTGTCAATTTTTTGACTGTGGATTTAATCAAATGGTGGCGCACAGGAAACGAGAGAATGAAAGGGCTGGAACCGATTGTGGGAAGCTGAACATATTTTCTAAAATAAAAATGTTGGGGCGTTTTGGTAAATTATGCAAGGACATGGAGCAGGGAGCCGTTGCGACTAAGTAAGAGAAAAAATTGAGGAAATCTCTAGAGAAACAAAAGGAAATCTCAATTAAATTTTTATAAGTTAAGCTTCAATAGTACTGATCTATTGGTTAAAATTTTTGTTCCTTCAAATTGGGCATTATAAAAGGAAGTGACATGGTATTTGTTTTGTAAAACAATTGCAAATTGGTAGTACATGATGAGTCTCATCACTTTTATTCCATTCATGGAGAATTCTAATGTCCTCTAAGTTTTTGGTCAAGTCTTACCTAAGACACTGCAAGAAGTAAGTGTCAAAATTTTTTGATTCTGGATTTAATCAAATAGTTGCACATAGGAAATGAGAGAATAAAAGGGCTGGAACCGGTTATGGGAAGCTGAACATATTTTCTAAAATAAAAATATTGGGGGTGTTTTGGTAAATTATGCAAGGGCATGGAGCAGGGAGCCATTGTGAATGGGTTAGAGAAAAAATTGAGGAAATCTTTGGAGAAACAAAAGGAAATCTCAATTAAATTTTTATAAGCTATAATAGTATTGATCTACTGGTTAAAATATTTGTTCCTTCAAATTAGGCATTATAAAGGGAAATGACATGGTATTTGTTTTGTAAAACAATTGAAAATTGATAGTACAAGAGGAATCTCATCTCTTTTATACCATTCACGGAGAATTCTAATGTCCTCCAAGTTTTTGGTCAAGTCTTTCCTGAGACACTACAAGAAGTAGGTGTCAAAATTTTTTGACTATGGATTTAATCAAACGGTGGCGCACAGGAAGTGAGAGAATAAAAAGGGTGGAACCAGTTGTGGGAAGCTGAAGATATTTTCTAAAATAAAAATGTTGGGGTGTTTTGGTAAATTATGTAAAGACATGGAGTAGGGAGACTTTGCGAATGGGTTAGAGAAAAAATTGTGGAAATCTCAATTAAATTTTTATAAGTTAAGCTACAATAATGTTGATCTACTGGTTAAAATTTTTGTTCCTTCAAATTGGGCAGTATAAAAGGAAATGACATGGTATTTTTGAAAAGCTCATAGGGGGTTTTGTTTAAAATGGGTCGAATCAAATAACAGTTCATAACATAGCAGGCTATATTGACAGCTTCGGTCAAAAACTTTTTAGAATCCCATTTTTGTTTAACATTGTTCTAGCAAGTTCTTCTAGAGAATGATTCTTTCTCTCAACAACACCGTTTGGTTGAGGTGTTCTTGTGTAGAAAAATTGTGTTTGATTCCGCTATTTTCATAAAAAATTTTGAAATCTCGGTTTTCAAATTTTCCCCCATGATCAATTTGAATGGATGTTATTCTTAAGTTCATTTCATTTTGGACAACTTTCATAAGCTTTTTAAATACTTTAAATGCTTCATTTTTATGAGATATGAACAAATTCCATGTAAATCTAGAGAAATCATCCTCAATCAAGAGTGCATAGTAATTTCCACCAAAACTTCTAATTCGTGATGATCCAAAAAGATCCATATGCAAAAGCTGTAAAGGCCTATTTGTTGAAACAATGTTTTTAGATTTAAAGGAGGTCTTTACTTGCTTTCCTTTATGGCAAGTATCATAAAATTTGTTTTCAAATTTCATTTTTTGCAATCCTATCACTAAGTCTTTTGAAATCAATTTATTTAAATGATCTATGTGAATGTGGCCAATTCTCCTATGTCATAGAAATGATTCATCTTCTCTAGAAATCAAGCATTATGCATCATTTGAAGGCAAGCTATCTAGGTTAATCATGTAAATATTATTTATTCTTTGACTAATGAATTTGACTTTATTTTCTTGATTTTCAATCATGCAACAGTTTGAGTTAAAAGTTATCATAAATCCTTTATCACATAATTGACTTATGCTTAACAAATTAAGTTTTTATCCCTCAGCATATAAAACATCATTAATTGAGGTAGAGGAATTGGTACTTACATTTCCATGTCCAAGTATCCTTCCCTTTATGTTGTCTCCATAAGTAACACTTCCTTTGTTCTTTGGAGTTAAGGTTGTGAATTTGGACATATCTCCAGTCATGTGTTTGAACATCTGCTATCTAGATACCAATGAGAGTTTGCCGCCTTAAAACATACCATCAAGTCAAAAATTTAAGTTTTAGGTACCCTTTATATGTTGGGTCCTTTCTGATTAGTTTGGGATTTCAAAATTTCCTTTGGAATCCATACCTTTCTACTAAACTTTTGGGAGGTATTCTTTATAAAATAATTAGAAGTTATATGACCATATACTCCATAATAGAAACATGTTGCATTCAAGGAATAAGGTATTTTATAATGATTCTTATATGGTTTGATATACCCTTTTAAAACAATTTGAAATTGTATGACCCATTTGTCACAAGTTGTATATTTTAGAATGGGTTTAGGTTTTTCTTTAAAAGGTACAAAGAAGTTCTTGTATTCCTTACTGTTTTCATACTTTTCATAACCTATGCCCGGTCTATCAAGAGTATACTTTTGATTTCCAAGAAGTGCATCTAGATTCTTTTTACCATTTGTAAATTTCTCAAGAGTTTTTTTAAGTCCTTATTTTCATTTTCAAGAAGCATACATTTATCAAACAACATATAATCTTCATGACCATTACATGTCATAAGAGTGACATTGGATGTGATTAATTCTCCATTTTGAATTCTAAGACTTTATTTTTCTATGTTAACCTCGTGCAACTCACTTTTAAGTTTCAAGATGGTTTGTTTTGAGCATGCATACTTTTTTGTTATTAGCATAAACTTTTCATGCAATTCACCAAATGTTTCTAGCAACTTATTTTTATCAATTTCACTTTCATTATCACTAAACTCATTAGAGAACTTACCTCATCATTTTCGGAGTGCTTGATCATAAGGCAAAGGTTGACAATCTCTTCTTCCGATTCTTCAGATGAGTCTTCATTATTTTCTTCCTAAGCTATATATGCTCTTCGTTTTCCTTTGTTGTCCTTGTTCTTTTTCTTGAGGTTTGGACACTCAACTTTGAAGTGACCTATTTTGCCATATTCGAAACAAGTAGGAGGATTAGTGTAATCTTTAAATGACTTTTTACCTTGGTTTGGATTTCGTCCTCGGAAGCCTTTCTTCTTCATGAACCTTGCAAACTTTTTGATAAGTAAACCAAACTCTACATCATTAATTTCTTCATTTTCAGATTCTTCTTCATCTTTTATTGATTTAAGAGAAATTCTCTTCTTTTTAGTGAGCTTCTTCTCTTCTTCTTCCTCGACTATTTTCAAATCTTTGAGCTCTTGCTCATGTTCTTGAAGCTTACCAAATAGTGTGCAAGGGACATGGTGTAGAGATTTGTCATTTGCTTCAATGCGGTCACCATTGGTTTTTCATTCCCTAGTTAAACTTTTCAACACTTTTTGAATTAATTCCTTGTTGCTGTATGTTTTACCCAAGGTGAGTAAATGATTTATAATAAGAGTAAATCATTTTTGCATATCCATAATATTTTCCTCCAGACTCATTTTAAAACCTTCATATTGACTAGTAAGTGTACCAATTTTAGCATCTTTAACATTATTAGTAACTTCATGAATTGTTTCAAGAGTTTCCCACATTTATTTAGCAAAATCACAAGTAATAACTGTAAAAAATTCATCAGGTCATAATGCTAGAGTAATAAGATTTTTTGCTTTAAGATTAAATTATACCTTTTTCTCCTCCTCATTTGTCCACAAGTCCATAGGCTTAACACATTCAACGTTATCAACAACATATTTAGGAATAAAAGGACCAAATTAAATAGCATTCTATACCTTGAGATCATAGGATTAGACAAAAATTTTTATCCTTTCTTTCCAGAAAGCATAGCTTCTCCATTGAAAGTGGGAGGCCTCTTTGTAGCACAATCCTTAAGAAAAATATTGCTCAAGGCCATTTCTATCTCTTGCAGCTGTTAAGCCTTGTAGCAAGAGTCAAGCTCTGATACCACTTATTAACCAAGTGACCTCAATGACTCTTGAGGGGGGTGAATTGAGTCTTAAAGATTAATTGCCTTTTAATCCTCTATTTCAAATTTACTTTACTTAGAGAAAAGAAGAAATTAGAAGCTTAACAATTAAATAATGATAATTAAAGCAAGTAAATAAAGTAAATAAATGACTTGAAATTAAATAGAGTAAGGGAAGAGAGAAAATGACACACTCAAATTTTTATCCTGGTTTAGAAACCTGTACGTCCAGGCCCCAAGTGAACTTACTTGAGATTTTCCACTAAGAATTTGAGATTTACAAGATGAGCCAATACAAGTCTCTTGATTTCCATACCAAGAACTTTATCCCTCACTCTTTTATCTCATAATTCTTACTCAACCAACCCCAAAGGCTACAACCTTGCCTTTGTTACAATACTTTCAACTTAATTTATGAATGAGTAAAACAAAAACCTTTACACTCATCTTATAATGAATAGGTGAAAACAAGATAAGAGAAGAAAGAAATATGATGATGACCACAAAATGTAGCTCTCTTTGTAGAGCAGATTTGTAAATTTAAAGCACTAAGAAAAGCTCTCTTGATAAAGTAGAATAGAAAATTTATAGTGCAAAATATAAGATGATCAACTCAAAGAATGTAACTCTCTTTTGATAGAGTAGTTTTAAAAAATTTAAGCGTAGAAAAGTTGACCAAAAACTGAAACTCTCTTTCATAGAGTAAATTTAAAATGAAAGCACAAAGAGAATAATTTAACTCATAAGAATGTAGCTCTCTTCTTGAACAAAATCAGAAATTTAAAAGCGCAGAAGAAATAAACCAAACTGCTATTCTTAAAAGTGATTGAGAAAGAATGAGAAAGCTTAATGCATATGAGTGATTTCCAATGAAGAGTTAGACCTCTATTTATAGTGTTTCAAGAGATAACTAGTTGTTGTAATCTGAGTGATTTCAAATTTGATTCATTGAAAATATCCCTTAATTTTAGCAAAAACTGAGAATCAGTCAAAATAACACAGCTTAATCGATTAGCTTAATCGATTAGCCTATCGATTAGCAACATTCTGATTTAATTTTAAACGTTCTAGATTCGTCTTAATCGATTACCTTAATCGACCAGCAAGGTTCTGTTTCAATTAAAACATATTTAAATTTGCCTTAATTGATTACCTTATTTGATTAGCAAGGTTCTGTTTCAAATAAAACACATCAAATTTGCCTTAATCGATTACCTTATTCGATTAGCTCTGTTCTGGTTTAATAAAAACTCATCCAGATGCACCTTAATCGAATACCTTATTTGATTAACTCTGTTTCAAATAATTTCAAAATTTGTTTTGTGAGTCTTAATCGAATACCTTAATTGATTACCTTACACCTAATCAATTATCTTATTTGATTACCTTGCACTTAATCAATTATCTTAGTTGATTACTAGAGTACTGATTTGAGATTCTCATTGTTTTAATATTTTTGAAACACATTTTTGGAATCATCAAAACTTGGATAATAAAAATTCTTTTTATTAAATCTCTCCCTGTTTGACATATTATTATGAATAATTACATTCTCCCCCTTTTTGATGATGACAAAAATTTTGTTGATGATAGCGAAAATAATGAAGAGACCTTATTTTTCTCATTTTAATAAATCTCAAATCCATAGTAGTGAGGATCAAATTTTTCATATACAAAAATCAATCATAGCATGATACTCAAATCATCATATAGCATCAAATCAGCATATCATACCATCAAATTTCTCCCCCTTTTATCTCCCAATCATATCATCATTGAAATCATATTCAAATCAGTATCATGTTCAAAATTCAAATTCAAAATCATTAAAGGCATGCATGATTTTCATTTCAAATCATCATATTCTCTCCCTCTTTGTCATTATCAAAAACAAACATATACTAAAGAGTAAAAGCAAACATCATCATTGATTAATGTATCATTAAAAACATAAGTAGCAATAATACAAAGAAAACTAATCCATGTTAGGTGGATAGGATGGATGATGAAGTTGAAGACTTTCCAATCAAGCAATGATAGTTTGTTGCCCTTCTTCAAGAATATCAAAGTGAGCTTCAAACCTATCAAGACGATTGTTCAAGTTTTGAACCGCTTCAAGGATAGCATTTCCATAGTCATGAGGTACCGGTCTAGGAGGGGAATCATGAGCAGGAGGTCGATGATTAAAATCCCATACTCCGACATATTGAGAAATTCCTATTTTTGCCAATTGAGTCGTTGCCATTTCATTCTTAGAAGATAGCTTTTCCTTAACTTCTCCTTTTAAATTAATGTTAAAGGCTTTGAATAGCTTGGTTAGAAGGATAGCATAAGGAAGTTTCGATTGGTTCTTACTTTTAACCATATGAATTTTGATTATGTCAATCTAATTAATAGGGCGCGCATTTACCATACCTCAAAGGACTAAAACATCTATTTCCTCAACCAAAGCATAATTGCTGCTTCTACAAACAAGAATTTTAGCCAGGCAATAATGTAATAATCTATTATTCAAGGAAAGCCTACCAACAGTCCTAGAATTATAAGTGTCATGATCTTCACACCAAAGAGATGTTCTAGCCTACGTTGGATTATAATTCCAGGAATCATCAATAGAATGACCATTAAAATCGGAGTCAACTAAAGGAATAAGACCAGTCATGGATAATATTTCATCAGAAATTTTCATATGGACCTTTTTAACACATGCTTCAAGAACTCCATCTTTCAAGGATAAAGAGGAGTAGAATATTTTGACCAAATTAGGATAAATAAATTCATCAGATAAAGAAGCAAATTCAAGAATGTCATGCTTCTCTAAAACATTGAGAAAATAGAACCCCTGGTCTTTGAAGAAGTTCTTTGAAAGCCATAGAGGGGAAATGATACCTTTGCCTGAGAAGTGAGAGAGGTAATGGGTTTTCTCTTGCTTGGTTTCAAAGTGAGGTAAGAAATACTCAGAGGAACAAGAAGATGCTCTAGCAATGTTGGCTCTTTGCTTCTTCCTTGTATGAGACATGGTTGAGAAAGAAAGCAAGTGAAAGATGGGTGTGAGATTAAAGTAAAGACATGATTTTTATAGAGTGGAAGAGTGATAGAGTGAATTAATGGAGGATTAATGGGAAAGGAAAGAGTTTTGGTGCAAACAAGAAGTTGTAATCGGTTGGAGTTCCTTGAAAATTGAATGTGCGCGTGAAGAAGAACAAGAAAATGCGTTCATTTATGGCTCCTACAGCTGTCGTAATCGATTAAGCTATCCGAATACATGGCACCTATCCGAATACGCTATTCGAATAAGAGGCTACTGTTTTAAATTTATTTTCCCTAATTGATTATCCTAATCGATTACCCTTGTATGTTTTAAATTTTTCATGCTCTATTTTATTTTAAGAAAAGATTTTATTTTCCTTTAATAACTCTATTCCAAAGAAATTTCGTACTGTAATCAGGTTAGTTCCTAGGAAAGAGAGGTGGGTCCGGTGTGACCGCTTAAGTACTAAGTCTTTCCTAGCTAGAACTTCCCACTGACCATTAACAGCTCATAATTGTTTTAGAAGAGAATTATTCAAAGCATGATTCATCTAAAATTCATAATTCTCTTCGAATTCTTATGAAATTTTCTTTTGTTAAGGGTTTTGTAAAAATATCTGCTAGTTGATCATTTGATGCCACATATTCAATTTTACAATCCCCTTTTAACACATGATCTCAAATAAAATGATGTCTTATTTCAATATGTTTTTTCAAGAGTGCATTACCGGATTCTTTATTAAATTAATTGCGCTTGTGTTATCACACTTCAAAGGAATTTGATTTTGGAATACTCCAAAATCCGCAAGTTATTGCTTTAACCATAAGCTTTAAGCACAACAACTTCCGACTATGATATACTTAACCTCAGTGGTAGATAGGGCTACGCTTACTTGTTTCTTGCTGTGCCAAGATACAAGAGAACTACCTAAAAGATGGCACGAGCCACTAGTGCTCTTACGATCGATTTTGTAACCGGCAAAATCTGAATCAGAATATCCAATAATGGTGCAATTTGCCCCTTTTGGATACCACAAACCAACATTTTGAGTACCAACAAGATATTTTAAAATTCTTTTCATAGCAGATAAATGAGATTCTTTGGGTTTAGACTCAAATCTAGCACATATACACACAACAATCATTATATCAGGACGAATAGCAGTAAGATAGAGAAGAGATCCTATCATACCTCTATATTTGGTGACATCAACTTCTCTGCCTTTTCATCATGATCTAGATAACAAGAGGTTACCATTGGTGTAGCAATTTCCTTTGCTTTGTCCATGTCAAACTTCTTAAGAAGTTCTTTGCAGTACTTTGATTTGTTGATGAAGAAACCATTCTTTCCTTGTTTGACTTGAAGTCCAAGGAAGAAAGTCAATTCTCCCATTATTGACATTTCAAATTCTTTCTACATCATACTCGAGAATTGCTTGCAAAGCAAATCGTTAGTAGCACCGAAAATGATGTCATCAATATAGATTTGCATTAACAGGAATCTTAATTCTCATGTTTTATAAAAAAAAAATGTTGTCTACTTTTCCTTTTTCAAACTTATTTTCTAAAATAAATTTACTTTGCCTTTCATACCAAGCCCTTGGAGCTTGCTTCAAATCATACAAGGCCTTTTTAAGTTTGAAAACATGATTCAGATATTTAAAATCTTTAAAACCGGGAGGTTGTTCAACATACACATCTTCTTGTAAATATCCATTTAAGAAAGCACTTTTTACGTCCATTTGATATAATTTAAAATCCATACAACATGTAAATGCTAGTAGTAATCTAATGGCTTCAAGTCTAGCTACGGGTGCATACGTTTCATCATAGTCTATTCCTTCTTGTTGTTATAACCCTTAGCAACTAATCTAGCTTTATTTCTACTTATTAAGCCCGATTCATCAAGTTTGTTTTGAAAAACCCATTTTGTTCCTATTACTTGATAATTATCAGTTTTGGCGTTAATTCCCAAACTTCATTTCTTTTAAATTGATTTAATTCATCTTGCATAGCTAATATCCAATGTTTTTCTAAAATAGCTTCATCAATAGTTTTAGGTTCAATTTGAGAAACAAATGTGAGATGATTGCATGTATTTCTAAGAGAACTACGAGTAATTACCCCTTTGGAGATATCACCTATAATATTGTCCGCTGAAAGATTTCTTGGATATATCCATTGTTTTGGTATATCAGATGGTGATTCATTTTGTTCAAGAGCCTTATCTTGCTTTATTTCTTTTTTCTTTTTCTCCTATCTTTATGTCTTCCATTAGACCTGCAAGATCATCAATACCCTCCATTCTCGGAGTTTCTTGGTCATCTTTGTTAAACTTTACATGAATAGACTCTTCTATGGTCAAGGTTCATTTGTTAAAGACTCAATAAGATTTACTATTAGTTAAATAACGGCTAAATACACCTTTTGGTCCCCTATCTCTTAAGTTATTTTCAGATTAGTCCTTTATTATTTTTTAATTTCAAAATAGTCCCTTAACTTTCTAAAAATATGTCAATTTGGTCCTTTTTAAAAAAGTTAGGGGACCATTTTGAATCAAAAAAAGGACCAAACTGATACCTTTTTAAAAAATTAGAGGACCATTTTGAATTAAAAAATGATAGGGGACCAATCTAGAAATAACTTAAGAGATAGAGGACCAAAAGGTGTATTTAGCCTTAAATAACCCAAAAGATTGCCTCATCAAACTTAGCATCAAATTTTCCTAGGTTGTCCTTACCATTATTATGAGGTCGAATTGGATAAGGGCACAATCAAAGTTGTTCCTTCTCGGGTTTTGGTTAAAGGTGGAAGGCTGACCCCTCTATTGTGGAGGATGGTTCGGCATTGGTTGTGGATTTGTTGCTCGGGTAATAGGCGGACAGAAGTGGAATTGTGGCGGGGTAGGATAAGGAGTTTGGTTATGAGTAGCGGCAGCCACATATGGGTATGGTGCATAGAGAAAATAATTGGCTGGTTGAAAGATGGCAGGGGGAATGGTCTCAATTAGGCCCTTCTTTGGTCATAAGATATGGAGTTAGTTTTGTCATCTCTTCTCCTTTCGTCTCCCGGTGTAGGTCTTCTTGTAGCAGGTACCCCAGACGGGCTTTGGGCAATCTTCTCTGTCCTCAAACCGCTCTCTATTCTTTCTCCAATAGTTACAATGTCGGAGAAATTGGATGACACGCTACCAATTATCCTATCATAGAAAGGAGACTGGACTATGTCAATAAACATTATGACCACTTCCTTTTATGAGAATGGGGGGCCCACTCGTACAGCCGTTTCTCGCCATCACTGGGCATATTCTTTAAATGTTTTGTTGTCCTTTTTCGTCATATTTTGCAGTTGAATTCTATTAGGCTCCATATCCAGATTATACTTGTACTGTTTTAAGAAGGCGTCTGTCGGGTCCTTCCAAAGCAAATGCGAGTTCGATCCAAATGAGTATACCAAGTGAGAGCGGCCCCAGTTAGGCTGTCTTGAAAATAATGTATCAACAACTTGTCATCAGAGGCATGAGACGCCATCTTCCGATAGTACATTATAAGATGATTTTATGGACTAGTCATCCCCCGGTACTTATTAAAGTCTGGAACTTTGAAGTTTGGCGGGATGATAACATCTAGAACCAGGCAGAGCTCGGAAGCATCAGTTGAACCAAGGCCTTCCACACCTTCCACAATTTGTAGCCGCTCCTCCAAGATCTCCATCTTCCCTTTTTCCTGGGAAGTCATGTATGCGCTAGGATTGACAACCGGGTTTATCGTCTGGGTCATATCTTACGGGTTGGCAGTGTATGAGTTTATATACCTATAAGGGTAACCATAATGTGGGTAGAAAGGTGTGGTCAAATGGGCTTGATACATCAGACCAGTGTTTTGTGCAGGACCTTATGGTTGGGCTGTAGCTTGGGCAGCATGGGTTGGCTGGGCTACCTGGGTGGTTGGAGCTGTTAGGGAATCCCTAGTGATGAACAGCGAAAATACAAGGATTGCCACAGGATTTGTAAAGCGCCATGTTTCAAAGTATAAGACAAACATAAAAAAGAATATTGCGTTTTAGGATTACCTCTTGAATAATATCGAAGTAGTCGTAGCCTCGTCCTTTAGGAGTCCACACGAGTACTCCCACTAGAAACGCTACACCTTCCAAATGTAGTTTGACGGTGTGTAGCTTTTGTAACTTTTGCTTATTATGTGTCTCTTTTTGGGTGAACCACCTATGAGCTTCTTATGCTTTATTTATAGAATTAGGTTTGACTTAATTTGTTCTCTCTAAAGAGTGGGCTCCTTACTTATTCTAAATGAATTAGGCCCAATAGCTTTATTTTAGTCCAACTAAAATAAAAGCTATTTTTTGATGGGCTTAATTTATGTTGTGACCTTATAGGTAAAATACTCGGTTATATTAATAATAAACTATTTTATTACTAATATAAAATAAGAGCGGCATCTAGCAACGCATCATTATATTCAAATATTATTTTATAAGTGATAATTATTTTATATGTTTGTTCCTTTTGTCACGATATCCTAATTGGGCTCGAAGGCATGGTCGTGCATCCTTGTACGACCCAATTTATTTTACTTGATACCGGAGTAGACTTTATCCGAATAAATATCCAATATTTATTCTTTCTAACATAGCCATGCATTTCCTTAGTCGTACTCCATCAAGTGGCCTATAGATATCACTCCTGTCACGTAGGAGAGACAAATTCCATCTACATCACTCACATCCCTCTACATAATTTGCGCATTGCCTAATCCCAACCTTTATAGTCCTTTTGTTACAGAAGACGTTTGATTGTATTAAAACAACAAACTCTTCATGTAGGAATCGTAGTGACTTCAGGCTGAAAGACTACATATACCTTTATTACATTGAGAATCATTTATGACATCATGTAACGATCCATGCAACGTTCTCATGGTGGGTCTGTCTAGTACATCAATACTCTTAATGTGTACTCATATGAAGACTTGATATCATCTATATCTATAATCTGTGAGATCAGATCATTGGTACACTCACACTCACACACTAGTCTTAATGTATTTACATGTTCCCACATAAATACTTGACTAGGGTTTTAGGAATAACTCTCATATAACCTATTACTCTAAGGATAAATAAAGACTGTTAAACTATTTAACAAAAAATGCCTTATTCAGAATTATGCGTTCTATATAGGCTCTTAGTGCATATTTCCAACAAGAGCTTGGGTGGCTTGCGTTTCAGGGGATTGGGGGTTTGGTGTATGGTTAGGGTTCAGAGCATGAAGATTCACTGTTTGCTGATCATGGCCATCTTGAGGGTTGGTGAGGAATGAGGGAGAGTACCCTGGGGGTAGACTGTATGGTAGGAAAGGCACAGGGTTGGCGTCTGGGTCAATAAAAGTGTGTGGTGGTGCATAACCATAAGGCATTCCATAGGATGGTAGGGATCGATGTTAGGTTTCCTAATGTTAATTGTGAAAGGAGCTGCCATGGGATTCGTAACTTGAGCCTGTACCAGAGTGAAACCAGGGGGATGTAGAGGGGTAGTCGGCTACTCATCATTACCTGTAGAAGAGCCCCCTTCTATGATCTTCTTTTCCCAGAGCTTTGTTAGTTCTGCAACTTACTCTTTCAACTGGTTGACCTCATCCCTGAGATCTTCGTTCGCATGTTCTATTTTAGCCATGAGTCTCTTCTGAAGTTGGGTTCCATAAGGGTGTCTCTCCGAGGTGTCTTTTGTTAAAACAAAATGGGTCAGGTAAAAATAAAAGGAAATAGAACAGCAGAATTGTAAAATGCATTAAAATAAAATGGTGTGTGAAGCAATCATAGGTCTTCATGAGCGTCTTTTAACTGTTCCTCAGAACATCTCGTCCAAAAGTACTAAGTAGAGTAAGCATGAAAATTAATATATGATAATCATGGATACAAAAAAATCCTTCATTCCAAGGTACCACAAGAGTCATTACTGCCATAAATGTTCATTATAATTATAAGAAATTAATCATTCAGTCTTAGCTTGGGCAATCATAGCCCTCATCCTACTAATATGACCCAATAAAAAGTCACAATTTCTTTGGGAGCAGTAAGAGGGTTTGCCATTTCTTCGGCTCCCCTCAATAAGGATCTTGCTTCCTCATATGGTCCCATGACTATCTGATCCCATATTAATTTCCACATTCTCTTATGAAGACACTTACCAAGTCCCGGATAGCTTTCTGCTAGAGCGGAAGTAAAAAAAAGGAAATCAGTCATTAGAATTTGACGTGCTTTGTAAATCGTTACTTCCCTAGTAACTTTCTTGGAAAACATTTTCATACCCGGGGAAGTAATGATTAATAAAATTCGTGACAGATTGAGAGTCATGTGGCTTACGGACCTTCTGATCATCGCCAATTATTTGATCTTTTTATTTTTTGATATACTTTTTTTAATATTTTGGATATTTTGATTTTTGGATTTTTTTGATTTTTTTAGCGATTAGGGAAATCTGTAACTCAAGACCCAAAGACTTAAGTAAAGACGCGTAAAAGGAAAAGACTGCTTGCCCGTTAAAGAATAACTAGTTTAAAAAGCATGTCATTTTTGCAAAAAGTAATTCGCTGAATGGGCAAGGGGTCCACCAATTTAGATTAAAAGGGAAAGTGAGAATGAGAGAAGGTAGAGGAAAAGTCTGCCCTTTTGTGCCCTAAGTTGGGTTCTTTCTGAAGGCCTCCTACCAGTTCTAAGGTTTGTCTAACAGTGATATCTCTCATTAGGTGGCTTGCACTAACTGTCTAAAGGTCACTAGAGCCAAGATCCTATTCATGATGCTGACCACAACAATAGGAAGTCTACTAGGTGTGGGACACAAGTTAAACTCTAACTGAGGTTCTCACGATAGCCAAACAAGACGTACATCCCAAATGACACTGCTATCAACCTCCCCTAATCTTAACTTTTATTTGGGCCTGAGTATAGGGTCCCACTCAAAAGTGTGTGAATTATGAGTGTAGTGTATGAAAGAGACATCCAATACCTATACCTTACCCATCCTTCACAAAGAACAAACACAGAAAAATAAAATAAGGTTGCCTATCCTAGGGTTCAACAACATACAAACATTAACCGAAAATCAATGGCAAAATACAACAACGCAATGATTACATGAAAACATCAATGAAAAATAAATGGTATAAAAATAAAGAATTCAAATAATTAAAGGCTAAATAAATATGTGCAATTAATTTGGTAGGCTTGACTCTCAAAGTCCCTAGCGGATTCGCCAGTTGTCACGACCCGGATTGCGGTAGGAGGCCAACCGAAAAAGATGAATCGCTTCGAAGTCCTTTCCAAAAATAGGGAGTCGCCATCAATATTTTTTAAAGGTAAAATACCGGGAAAACCTTTGTTAAAGCACTAGTCATAAAAAAATAAGATTCCAAGTTTAGGAGTCTAATTATAGGTGAAGAAGGTATTAGCACCTCACACTTCCGTTATAAAACGGTTACCTTAAATTGATTGCGCACATTTTAAATAACTTAGAAATTAATTTAACTTCTCAAGAAAAGGAACAAACAACATGGACAAAGAAATTTTCGAAATAAGATCAACAGGATGTCTCATCCAAATTAAACTTAAATTGAACAACTCAATTAAATAGTAACAATGGTAATTAAAAATAAAACAAATAAAAAATTAAAGATCAACAGGACGTCTTATCCAAATTAACCTTAATTTGTAATAAAGATTAGAGATTAAGATAAGATAGAGTTAAATGGGATTAGATCAAATAAATGGAACGAGATGGCATGAAGTGAATTAAAACCAAACAAAACATCAACAGGACGTCTCATCTAAATTAACCCTTTTTTTATGAGAAACATTATTATAAATAAAAGATATTATAAAAAATAAGAAGATTAACAAGACGTCTTATATAAATTAATCTCCTCTTATAAGAAATATTATTTAAATAAAAAACTATTGAAAATATGAGATTAACAAGATGTCTCGTCTAAATTAACCTCCTCGTGGTGAAACAGTATTTTTTTGAAATTTAAATATTAGCGATATAAAATTAATCAAGGTAAAAAACAAAGACATACAAGAATTAATAATAGGAAAGTGGGCCCGATAGGAATGATTCCCGCCCCTATATATTCTTGAGCTTTCAAAAAATCAGGGTTATGTAGTTCTTTGTTCGGACATAAAACCTTTGAAATATTTGAATTATTTTTAATTAATTTAATTTTTATATAATTAAAGAAAATTCATGAGGAAGGAAAATACAAGGCGATTAAATTCGCACGTGTATAAACCTTCGAAATCTTATAATGCATATGTAGGCAAAGTGTTTTACACGACATTGCTTATATGATTTTATGACATTTATTCTAAAAAGATACTTATATTTTGATGTTTTTTCATTTTTTATTTAACATAAATAAAAACTGCTTATTTTTATTCTAAGAAGGGATATTTAGATTCTAAGATTTTTATTTTTAATTTAGCATAAAATAAAAGATATTTATTTTTGTTTTTTTAAGGTATTTAGTTTAGTTTTTTACATATATACTTTCAAATTTTCAATTTAATATAAATAAAAATTATTTATTTTATTTTAAAAAGAAAGAAGAAGAAAAAGTTTTTGGTCTTTTAAGCTTCTAAAGCCCACTACACAAAAAAGAAAAGGGGAGAGTAGAAATGGGCCTCTAAGGCCCAAAACAAAAAACAAACAAAAAAAAAGTGACTAAACCTAATATCTATAGAAGAGAAGGTGAAAGAAAAAAGACAACAGAGAGAAGGTCGGAGAGAGGGTGCAGTATAAAGAAAGAGAAGAAAGAGATCGGCAGAGGGAGAGAGCAACAGTCGCGGGTCTGGCCGGTACGAGCCTAGTCGGCATCGGGAGGGGTGTTAGTCACAAAGGGAGGAGGTCGGTGGCTAGGGTCTGCTCGGGTGGCGCGGGGCGTCGTGGTAGGGACGAGAGAAGCCAAACCTAGTCGGAGGGCTTCGTGGAATCGAGGACCGGGGTCGCCTTGGGGCGACGTTGCTCGGGCGGTGTTGGTCGGGACCTGTAGGTCAGGCGGTGCCAGGGTGCGTGATGAAAGAGGCCGGTCAGGAAAGTTCCGGTGGATCTACGCAGGGAAGCCAACCGGTGGTGGGCTCGGGAGGTTGGTTGCCAGTCTACGCGCGGTCCGAGGTCACCAGTCACTGGTCCGGTTGTTGTTATCTTCTTCTTTTTTTTTTGTTTCTCTCTGTGTTATTCTTCTTGTATTGGTATTGACTGTTATTTTTGTTTTTGGTTACTGTTTGAGTTGAGGAAAATGAAAGGGATTTGATTGGAATCAAGCTCTCTGTAGTGCGTGTTGTTTTTTGATTAATGGTTGCTTGTGTTGGTGTGTATTGCCGTTGTAACACCTCTATTTTTATTTTAATTAATTACATAAATTTTATATTAAAATCTTGATAGAATTTGACCATAGGCCTTTTGAATTTTTTGATCAGTTTATTATTTTAGAATTTATAAAAAAAATTTCTTAAAAAAATTATTAAAAAAATGAAAAATTTCTTTCCCACCCCCTAAATTACTATTCACACCACCCCTCATAATTCTCAATAGCGTTCACGTAAAAAGTTACTACGCAATTTTGAAATTTTCAACTTTGAAAAGTAATCTGAATGAAATTTTCAATTCTTGCACAATACTTTTATAATAAAATAATAAAATGCACAGTAAATATTTTTTATAAATAGAGGGGCGAGGCACCGAGGAAAATGTAAAATTTTGAAAAGTAGTGTTGGGAGGAGAGTACTAAGTAAAGAGAGGAAGATATTTTCCAAAGAAAAGAGGTTCTGCAAAAATTCTGAGGTAATAATAAATTTCTTTTATATTCTTTTATGATTATAAAAGTTGTTTTTATATCACTTAAAAATCTATTATTATACTAGATATAATATTATTTTAAGTTACTAGTCTGAATAGTAAATTACTATGTCAACAGTAAATTACTATTATGAATAGTAAATTACTATTCAAATAGTAAATTACTATTTACTGTTACTATTTACTGTTACTATTAACTTTTACTATTTATATTTTACTATTTATATTCACGATTTACTATTTACCATTATTATTCACGATTTACTATTTACTATTACTATTTAGAAATTACTATTTACTGTTACTATTCACAGTAACTATTTAAAATTTATTATTTACCGATTCTATGCATAATTACTATTTATCCTTTCTATTTCAAATAGTAATCTAAATTTTCATCTTATAACTATATTAAAATGAAATTGCTATATTTTAGAACTCGGAGACGAGACGCTCACATATTTTCCATAACGAATCAAGATACAAGAGGTAAGGGGGAGTGAGATAAGAATATAATATGAAAAGACATAAGAATAATGGGAGGAGTCCCCTACTTCTTTTAAATTTAATAATATTATTATTTTTAAAAAATAATAACTTTTTAACTTAAAATTTATAATAAATTTTAAATTAAGTATCTTGTGTAACTTACTCTGACATACCTATGTAAGGACCTGGACTTTTATAACCTATACGAATTGGACTGAACCTATGCAAAGACTTGGACTATTATGACCTATATGAACTAAACTAAACCTATGCAAGGACTCGATTATATGGACTTACATAGACCTATGCGAGGAATGGACTATAGGGACTCAAAATCAATTTTATTAATTTAAATAACCATTAAAATTTGAATTATATTTATGAGTGATATTTAATTGATTTAATTTGATTATAATTAATAATGTTTGATTTTGATTGATAATATTTAATTGTGAATGATAATATTAGATTGTGATTGATGATATGTACTTGTGATTGATAATATTTGATTATGATTGATGATCTTGTGATGTGGAGTTGAGCATATAGTAAACATGACGGAATGTTAAAACTCAGTAAGAATTTTCTTACCTTACTCTTTATATTTTTATTCTAAAAGAAAGTATTTTATAATCATTTTAATCTTTTATTCCTTTTTAGAAATTATTTTCATTAACTTTACTTTTAATCTTTAGAATAAAAATCTAGTATTTATTGTAGAAAAAGACATTTTATGAAAATTAATTTATAATAAGGTTGAAATAATTAATTATTAAATTAAAGAAAAATTTTATAGTTTAAGTATTTTTAGTTAATGAATTAAGAATTATTGTCTTTTAGTAAAATAAAATTTTCAAAAGTAAATTATTTTGTTTTTTCCAACCTAATAACTAAAGATATTTGGAAATAATTGAGATTTCTAAATTCGATCTTGCTAAGATTCAATTTGAGAAAGATTATGTAAAATTTTATATGAGAAAGTTTTGAGATATTTAAGGCTTAGAAACTCAATTTTAGTGAGATTTGAATTTGAAAATTTTACCAAATTTATATCTGTATGACAGAAATTCAGAGAAGAAATTGAGGAAATGTACAGTTTATTGAGATGATATTGTAAACCTTTATGGTTTTTAATAATTGAGTTTCTAAAAGCTTTAACCAACTAAATACGCGAGTAGTTCATGCATCATGAATTATTAAAGTGAAACAAAATGATATTGTCTAGGGACGGATTATAGAAACTGTAACGCCCCCAAACGTTGGTTAAAAATTTCGAGTAAATTTTTCGCTTTTTCGAAAGATCATTTTAAAATTATAAATTTAATTCAGAGTTTATATAACAATTAATAACAACGGAAAAATTATCATACATACTAGTCGTAAATAATTAAATTCAAGAAAATATTTAAGTAGCGGAAACGATTGTGAGGATAATAGTACATGACATATTATACTTATTACAACCCATAAATTCAAAGTTCAGGTAATAAAACAAATAGACATCCATCATGGCATCACTCTGCATTCTGCGTGTCATCCACTGTAAAAATTAGTGTAAGAGTGAGACAGAATATAGAATAAATATAAAATAGATAAAATTGCACAAACACAATCAACAATTCATAATGATATGATGAATATGCCAAACAAGTCAATTAATAGATCTTTAATTAGTCAAATGATGTCATGCTGGATCCATTTGGTCTTGGTGGGAATACTGCAGTAAAAGTCTCATAGAGACACAAATAGGACTTTAGCATATACCATGAATCCCTATACTTCATGGCGCTTACACAATTAGGGCTTTAGCATATACCATGAATCCCTATACTTCATGGCGCTTACACAATTAGGGCTTTAGCATATACCATGAATCTCTATACTTCATGGCGCTTAAGTACCGAAGTACACAATATCATAAGTAGGACTTTTGCATAAACCATGAATCCCTACACTCCATGGCACACAACAAAATAGGGCTTAACTCATCATAGAGTAACCCCCCACCAGGGTAGGCAATCATGGAACCCCTAAATTCCATGGTGCGTCCGAATGCTTATGATGCATGAATGCCTTTAATTCTCTTTATCATTTAACATACCATGATATCCACATTTCCAAAACCTCTTGGATAATACAAGTCCTCAAGGGACACAATACACATAATAATTCACAAAATCATGGATTTACTGTTTTCAACCACATATGCCAATAACCGTAAGGCATTCATGTACATATAAATTAATTATGTCATTCATAATTATTCACCATCATAATATACTAACTGTGTGATACTCAACAGCATTTATAATAATTCATAATCACTCAAGAATTCAATAATAAATCATTACTCATAGAGAAAACATCATTTTTATCCAATATAACCATCATAAGTAAATTTCAGCATTTCCAAACAGCGATATGCATTAGTAAAACAGTCATAACATGGGCAAATCAACTCCTTTTTAGGTGATTCCACTTTTTGTAGTTTAATAACATAATTGTCTACAACTTTCATGAAGAACACCATTTCAAATTCCGAACAGAAATATCACTTATTCATGAAATACCACACTGCCCCAAGGTGAGTTTTTCAAAACGTACATATGTTAGTAATTTCAGTGTTTCTGGAGTTACAAAAATGATTTTTACATGAAACCAGTTCTAAATTAATATTAACACAAATATCTACAATATTCATGAAGATCATAAATTCAAATTCTAAGCAGAAATACCATTTACCATAAAATACAACACTGCCTCCAGGTGAGTTTTCAAAACGTACATATATTAGTATTTTCAACGTTTTTAGAGCTACACAAATGATTTTAACATGAAACCAGTTCTAAAATACTCTTAACATAATTATCTACAACTTTCATGAAGACACCAACAACTAATTCATACCACAAAATTCCCAGTATTGAAAACAAGATTCGGATTTCATAGTTAACAGAATTTCAGAATTTTCAGCTTGCACATACTTCAGTAATTTGAGCATAACTTGAGTTACAAAAATTATTTTGATGTGAAACCACTTTCTAAAAATCCACAAGTTAATTATCTACAACTTTCATAGAGACATTCAAGGCTGATTATGCACGTACAGTTCCCAGTAATTCAATATATACACAAAACAAAGGATAAATCTTCCATACGAACATGCTGTAGTATTTTGGCTATAACTTTTGCTATACATATCCAAATCAGTTGAATGAGGTATCAAAATTCACATAACAAAAAGATCTACAACTTTCATGAAGAAGTCAGAGTCAAATTCATACGTTTTCAGCTTCAAAATTTAGCAACAAGATACGAAATTAAAACTGGAATTCTAGAACAGCATACAACTCTACCCATTTCACAAATATTCACAACCCTGTCCCCTCTTACATGGTTTGAAGACTTTTAGCTGACTGGAAAAGAGGTCCCCTGGCTGTCCTGGTTCAGATCGAAGGTGTGTTGATGGAGAAGAATAATTGGGAGTTTCAGAATCAGTGGTATGTTTAATAATGCAAAGGCAAGTGGGGAGACAAGCTTTCCCGTGATTACAATTTAGTGGGCTGTTAGGTGTGTTTGATTGTGGAAATAATGGAAGTTCAGATAAGAAATGAGCTGTAACATTGTCCATTTCTGGCCGTCCTACGTACTAGAGCAATTAGTGGGTTCAAATGTATTAAAAAATGCCTAAAAGACAAGAAAAATGTCAACAGTTACTTCTGCACTTCAAAACCGACTGGACTACCACTTCCAAGTCTGGTTGAGGAGAACTTAGCAGTCCCTCAATTTCTTCTTTGGGCGGATTTCACCCGGTCTTGTACATCGGTTGGAGGATTTGAGGAGGTTGGTATTGCATGTGAGGGCGGAGTAGGGTGTGAGGGCGGTCTTGAGGGTGAAGGGCGGTGTTGAGGGTTAAGGGCGTTGTTGAGTGTGAAGGGCGGTGTTGAGTGTTAAGGGCGGTATTGAGTATATGGGACGGTGTAGGGTGTGAGGGCGGTGTTGATTATGAAGGGCGGTGTTGATACATCTTAGTGTATAAGTAATTCCTAAGAAATGCCCATGCTCAAGAAGACGTTCACGTTACTCCGCCAAGGCATTTGACCTCGTCAATGCCTATCACTCCGCCAAGGCATGACACCCCGCCTAGGCTTATTACTCCGTCAAAATGTGTGACTCCGCCTAATCTTATTACTCCGCCAAGGCATGAGACCCCGTCTATGCTTATTACTCTTAAAACGTGTGACCCCGTTTAAGCTCATTACTCCGCCAAGGTACGTGACTCCGCCTAAGCTTTACTCCGTCAAGGTACATGACTCCGCCTAAGTTTAACTCCGCCAAAGTACGTGACTCCGCCTAAGTTTTACTCCGCCAATGTACGTGACTCCGCCTAAGTTTTACTCCGCCAATGTACGTGACTCCGCCTAAGTTTTACTCCACCAAGGTACATGACTCCGCCTAAGTTTTACTCCGCCAATGTACGTGACTCCGGAGTGAATCCTTTGAAGAACTTGACTCGGAATTTGAGTCTTATCTATGAAAATCTATGAAATTTCTAAATTTCATCCAAAAATAAAATTTTTTGAAGTATAATAGACCATTTATAAAGCGTTCTATTCATTGTTTAACACATATAGACCTTCCATGCTTTATAAATTACAAAATAGAGCTATTATTAAAAGCAGGATGTTACAATTCTCCCACCCTAATAAAAATTTCGTCCTCGAAATTTCAAAGCTAAAATCTTTCCGTATCATCATCCGGAATACAAGCCTATTACAATATACATATTTATGCCATTAATATACCATCGTAAATATCCTCCTCCAATACTCCTTATCAAATCCTAGCTCGTCTAACTTCAATTTACATGCTCGTGTTAGGCTTCGGGAATTCCCTTCCCATGTCCAAGATTCCTTAAATCTTACAAGAGCTAATCACACCCGTCAATAATAATACTATGGTCCTTAGTTTTTAAGATCATCACATGAATCATTCAACTATTACTATTTCAAATACTTCAAAGTGACTCTAGTATTTATTACCTTAATTCACTATCAATTGTTTGCAACCATTATTAACATCATCATAAACATCAAAAATCTAAATTTAAGTCCTCTAATCACTCACATACTCATATACACTCTTCTCCTAATCCCCAATAATCAATACCAATGTTTTAATAATTCGATTCCTCATATATATCATCATCCTAGAGTATTAAAAGTCATCAGAATCATTAACTTAACCAAAATACTCAACTTATTATACTCTTCATCAAAACTTAATAATCATTTCTAATAACTACTAATCTCCGTTATTAATAACACCTACACACACATTATCATGGGCTTCCACAAAATCACTCTTCATAACATTATCATTCATTTTTCCCAAATCCTAGAGTTAGGGTTTCACTAAAATTAAACAGTCACCCTTAACAGCCATTATCTTCCATCTCAAATCTTAAAATCTTCGTATACCATTTCACACTTATCCAAAGATACTTAAGACATATTCTTCCTTTGGGTTTCACATGAAAAATGATTTCTATTCTTAAACTCATTCATAAAGTATTCTTCTATCACCATGGAAACCAAAACCTAAAACCAAAAACAATAAAAGAGTATAAGAATTTCACCTTAAGCTCCAAGCTATCTCTAGCCTTAGTATGTCTAAGAAAATGAAGAGAGAATAAGGAGTTTCCAACATTTGGACTATCTTGGTCTCGTTATAACAGTCTATTAAAACTTGATTCACCGATAACCAATTCATTCCTAGAATTACTTCCATATTCTTCAAGGATAAACAGGATTGACAGGAAAGTTCTTATCTTCTGTGAGTTCAGACTAATCGTCTCACACCTTAGTAATCCTAAGTTGTGTACCGTTGGGAATGGAATTAATCAAGTCATACATTATAGGCTTCACGGGTAATTGAAAACGTCTAACTTACTTCTGTGTAGTACCAGAATCAGACAACACAGATAAAATAGTATCATTGATCTCACACTTACTTTGCATGAGGTCGCCTGCTTGGTCTGCCTCTGAGCTGCTAATGTCAAATACTCTTCCTGTATGTGATCTTTCGTCTGTTGACTCCCTATACTGTCTTATAGGTTGAATAGTGCGAGTGTTTCCTCTACAGACTTCTTGATAACCTGAATCTCTTTGTTTCTTCATAGTGTTGTTGATTTGTTGTTTCAGCGGACAATTTGGGCTGATGTGCCCCTTCTGATTGCATTGATAGCAAGTGATATTTTCTAAGCGTCTATTGCAATCACGTACATGGTGATTACCTTTGCACTTATGACACTTTATATTCACATGATTGTTACGTTTTTTAGAAGAAGATGATGATCCTCCCTTGAAACAATTTGGATAAAATGATCCTCTCCTTTTGAAGGTAGTTGACTGAGGTTTCAGTTGTCTATTAATCTCTTCTCGTGCCAATCTGTCTTGGTGATTTTCTTCGAAAATTCTTAGTTGATTCTGCCTTTCTATAGCTTCAGCCAAACGGTTGATAGCAGCTGCCATAGCGTCGTTCTCGTTCCTTGTTATCCTATATTCATGGTTTGATTTATACTAATCCTATGGGAAAATATATCGTATATATATATATATAATATTATAACGTAACTACAATTTATCAGATAAGCAATAAGTCATATAACGCACATTTATCATATCATCAAGCTAGTAATCAAACAAATCACTTTGCAGTTTATCAGTCAGGCACAAGTCATATAGCACATATAAGACACATTCTCAAACAATTAATCAAACAATTCACATAGTATATCAAGAATCAATACATATCATAGCAATTGGTCCTGAATTTTTGAAAATGCTCTGATACCAACATGTAACGCCCCCAAACGTTGGTTAAAAATTTCGAGTAAATTTTTCGCTTTTTCGAAAGATCATTTTAAAATTATAAATTTAATTCAGAGTTTATATAACAATTAATAACAACGGAAAAATTATCATACATACTAGTCGTAAATAATTAAATTCAAGAAAATATTTAAGTAGCGGAAACGATTGTGAGGATAATAGTACATGACATATTATACTTATTACAACCCATAAATTCAAAGTTCAGGTAATAAAACAAATAGACATCCATCATGGTATCACTCTGCATTCTGCGTGTCATCCACTGTAAAAATTAGTGTAAGAGTGAGACAGAATATAGAATAAATATAAAATAGATAAAATTGCACAAACACAATCAACAATTCATAATGATATGATGAATATGCCAAACAAGTCAATTAATAGATCTTTAATTAGTCAAATGATGTCATGTTGGATCCATTTGGTCTTGGTGGGAATACTGCAGTAAAAGTCTCATAGAGACACAAATAGGACTTTAGCATATACCATGAATCCCTATACTTCATGGCGCTTACACAATTAGGGCTTTAGCATATACCATGAATCCCTATACTTCATGGCGCTTACACAATTAGGGCTTTAGCATATACCATGAATCCCTATACTTCATGGCGCTTAAGTACCGAAGTACACAATATCATAAGTAGGACTTTTGCATAAACCATGAATCCCTACACTCCATGGCACACAACAAAATAGAGCTTAACTCATTATAGAGTAACCCCCCACCAGGGTAGGCAATCATGGAACCCCTAAATTCCATGGTGCGTCCGAATGCTTATGATGCATGAATGCCTTTAATTCTCTTTATCATTTAACATACCATGATATCCACATTTCCAAAACCTCTTGGATAATACAAGTCCTCAAGGGACACAATACACATAATAATTCAAAAAATCATGGATTTACTGTTTTGCAACCACATATGCCAATAACCGTAAGGCATTCATGTACATATAAATTAATTATGTCATTCATAATTATTCACCATCATAATATACTAACTGTGTGATACTCAACAGCATTTATAATAATTCATAATCACTCAAGAATTCAATAATAAATCATTACTCATAGAGAAAACATCATTTTTATCCAATATAACCATCATAAGTAAATTTCAGCATTTCCAAACAGCGACATGCATTAGTAAAACAGTCATAACATGGGCAAATCAACTCCTTTTTAGGTGATTCCACTTTTTGTAGTTTAATAACATAATTGTCTACAACTTTCATGAAGAACACCATTTCAAATTCCGAACAGAAATATCACTTATTCATGAAATACCACACTGCCCCAAGGTGAGTTTTTCAAAACGTACATATGTTAGTAATTTCAGTGTTTCTGGAGTTACAAAAATGATTTTTACATGAAACCAGTTCTAAATTAATCTTAACACAAATATCTACAATATTCATGAAGATCATAAATTCAAATTCTAAGCAGAAATACCATTTACCACAAAATACAACACTGCCTCCAGGTGAGTTTTCAAAACATACATATATTAGTATTTTCAACGTTTTTAGAGCTACACAAATGATTTTAACATGAAACCAGTTCTAAAATACTCTTAACATAATTATCTACAACTTTCATGAAGACACCAACAACTAATTCATACCACAAAATTCCCAGTATTGAAAACAAGATTCGGATTTCATAGTTAACAGAATTTCAGAATTTTCAGCTTGCACATACTTCAGTAATTTGAGCATAACTTGAGTTACAAAAATTATTTTGATGTGAAACCACTTTCTAAAAATCCACAAGTTAATTATCTACAACTTTCATAAAGACATTCAAGGCTGATTATGCACGTACAGTTCCCAGTAATTCAATATATACACAAAACAAAGGATAAATCTTCCATACGAACATGCTGTAGTATTTTGGCTATAACTTTTGCTATACATATCCAAATCAGTTGAATGAGGTATCAAAATTCACATAACAAAAAGATCTACAACTTTCATGAAGAAGTCAGAGTCAAATTCATATGTTTTCAGCTTCAAAATTTAGCAACAAGATACGAAATTAAAACTGGAATTCTAGAACAGCATACAACTCTACCCATTTCACAAATATTCACAACCCTGTCCCCTCTTACATGGTTTGAAGACTTTTAGCTGACTGGAAAAGAGGTCCCCTGGCTGTCCTGGTTCAGATCGAAGGTGTGTTGATGGAGAAGAATAATTGGGAGTTTCAGAATCAGTGGTATGTTTAATAATGCAAAGGCAAGTGGGGAGACAAGCTTTCCCGTGATTGCAATTTAGTGGGCTGTTAGGTGTGTTTGATTGTGGAAATAATGGAAGTTCAGATAAGAAATGAGCTGTAACATTGTCCATTTCTGGCCGTCCTACGTACTAGAGCAATTAGTGGGTTCAAATGTATTAAAAAATGCCTAAAAGACAAGAAAAAGGTCAACAGTTACTTCTGCACTTCAAAACCGACTGGACTACCACTTCCAAGTCCGGTTGAGGAGAACTTAGCAGTCCCTCAATTTCTTCTTTGGGCGGATTTCACCCGGTCTTGTACATCGGTTGGAGGATTTGAGGAGGTTGGTATTGCATGTGAGGGCGGAGTGGGGTGTGAGGGCGGTCTTGAGGGTGAAGGGCGGTGTTGAGGGTTAAGGGCGTTGTTGAGTGTGAAGGGCGGTGTTGAGTGTTAAGGGCGGTATTGAGTATATGGGGCGGTGTAGGGTGTGAGGGCGGTGTTGATTATGAAGGGCGGTGTTGATACATCTTAGTGTATAAGTAATTCCTAAGAAATGCCCATGCTCAAGAAGACGTTCACGTTACTCCGCCAAGGCATTTGACCTCGTCAATGCCTATCACTCCGCCAAGGCATGACACCCCGCCTAGGCTTATTACTCCGTCAAAACGTGTGACTCCGCCTAATCTTATTACTCCGCCAAGGCATGAGACCCCGTCTATGCTTATTACTCTTAAAACGTATGACCCCGTTTAAGCTCATTACTCCGCCAAGGTACGTGACTCCGCCTAAGCTTTACTCCGTCAAGGTACATGACTCCGCCTAAGTTTAACTCCGCCAAAGTACGTGACTCCGCCAAAGTTTTACTCTGCCAATGTCCGTGACTCCGCCTAAGTTTTACTCCGCCAATGTACGTGACTCCGCCTAAGTTTTACTCCACCAAGGTACATGACTCCGCCTAAGTTTTACTCCGCCAATGTACGTGACTCCGGAGTGAATCCTTTGAAGAACTTGACTCGGAATTTGAGTCTTATCTATGAAAATCTATGAAATTTCTAAATTTCATCCAAAAATAAAATTTTTTGAAGTATAATAGACCATTTATAAAGCGTTCTATTCATTGTTTAACACATATAGACCTTCCATGCTTTATAAATTACAAAATAGAGCTATTATTAAAAGCAGGATGTTACAGAAACCGAGGATAGATTAGAGGAGGCTTAATTGCGAGCCTTGGGATGAGAGGGTATGAAAGGGTGCTTCAGGGGACCTGGGGTAGCTCTCTAGTGTCGGGTACTTTCACAATAAAAACCTTCTCAATTTGACTAGTCTCTAAGTATTTCCATGCTAGTTGAGCTGTTCATGTTATTATTATCTAGACTTATGGAACAGTGTAAACTCCTGGTTGGCTCAGTGCAAATTAAAATTTAAGGGCCCACATATATAGGTAAGTTATGATGAAGATATTGCATAACATTCATGCATTCATAATTGATTATGTATGTGATTGTGATTGATATTATTATATATTAGTTTATAAAAACCCTTTATTTCTTATGCCCCATTTGGGAATATTATATTTTGTTTCCCACTCCTTTCTCCGTGTTTTTGTTTCATATGTTTAATTGATGATTTGTACAGAGGGAAGGATCGAAGAATCCAGATAGTAAATATAGTACATTGTAGAAAGGGAACTCGGTATAAATAGTATTTATTAAGTAACTGCTATTAGGCCATGGAGTTTCCTCTCTTTCTAATAATGTTTAATAGTTATTTACTTCAGATGAATGTAAAATTAATTTATAAATTTTAATGATATTATGAGGTATTTCAGAAATATTGTATGTAATTTATTCCGATAGTTTCTTTTTAATGATTATATTTTTAGTAAAAAAATTATGAATTTTTTTAGAATTTATTGAGATGTAACAGAGGGTGTTACAACTGTGATATGCTTACTATAAATAGGATGAATGAGAAGAGAGGAGTTTTTTTCAGAGAGGATTATTGGGTCTGTTGATGTTGATGAAAAGAGGAAGAAGAGACAGTTTTTTTTTTGTTTTCTGATTTGTGGGTGGTTATATTGAGGATTCCATTTCTATTTTTGTGTATTCCTTGTAAATTCAAACAAAATATCTTATTTCAATTTTCTGATTTTGCCACTTTTGAGCTTGCTTAAGGGTTCCTCATTGACCATAGGATTTGTCCATTCATTTACCAAAAAAATGCACAATGGAAAAAAGAGATAGGAAAGGGAGGAGTAGGACACCAAATCAGAAAACAAAGTAAAAGAATGGTGTTCACACCCATATATTCAAATACATTAAAATTAAACATGCAACTTAAAAATAAAAAAGATAACATAACTTTGGCCGCCGACAAGGCTGTGTTCCTTCCACAAACCCTCTTACTCATGAGAATCATCCCTACCAACAACCCCAAAATAAAGCAGACTTATGCGTTAACATCAGAACCGCCTTCACCTGAGGTTGAAAGTCCATCGGAGAACACAAGTTTTCCACTATTTAGATTTGAGATCCTGGAACAGTGATGTTCCCATTCTTCCATTGCCTCCTCATAGCTTTGGTACGACTCGTGGCATGCATCTGGAAAGCCAGAGACCTCCAGTTGACGGTCACTCTAACATGTATAGATCCCAGGATTACGACCTTTGAAGACAACGTAATACTTTTTAGCTATGCGTTTCTTATTGCCATCACTGGCAGTGGAAGCCCCATGGAACCCGACCATCAAAATGCAAACTCAAATGACGGGAATGATGAAACAAAGAGGTAGATCTGAGAAGGTGAAGAGAAATCAGAGAAGATAAGGGGCTTATCTGAAATAGGGAAAACATAGAGAATATGGGGGGAGGTCGTAAACAGAGACGTAGATCGGAGAAGATGAGGGGAAATCGGAGAAGATGAGAGGTTGAGACACAAGAAATAGAGAGATGTATGTGAGATGGAATGCATAAAACAGAGAACGAAAATGAAACATGAGAGAGGTACGCATTAGAAATTCATGAGGGGAGGTCTGAAACAGAGACATAGTTTAGAGAAGAAGAGGGGAAATTCATGAGGGGAGGTCTGAAACAGAGACATAGTTCAGAGAAGAAGAGGGGAAATCAGAGAAGATAAGGGCTGAGACACAGGGGGAAGATATATATATATATATATATATATATATATATATGATCCGGTCTCAATACCGGTATCCGATCTGCAATACAAATTTCAACGTCTTTGACAAGACATCTACGTGTAACCTGTGTCATCGGTATACATCCGAACTGTAATTCCGTATCAGGCGTTCTCCCTATACCGGTTGTTCAGGATAACACCATGACATCGGACAATACACACGTCACTGTGCTAATGACAAGGATTGTTGCTACAGGGATCGATCAATAATTCCCTACACTACGAGCCAAATTCTGCTCACGGGAATGGTCAACTTGTTCCCTAATCCTAGTCTACATTCTCTACGCTCAATATAAAATAGCCACTTGACCCAATCATGCAGGTAAGTGCGCAATATAATAATGCTAATGGGAGTTGGTGGTTCCCCACCAATGAGTCCTCGTTAATCGAGCCAATCAGGTATATGAACTCACTTCATGATTGAAGAGAGGATCTTCTTCAGCTCCTTTACGACTGATTACTCTCTGAATACATTCCTTACTTGGAATATAATCACTGACTTGAGCGTCGGAGAATCTTTGCAGGTGACACCACCATTCGCCCACTTCAACGCGTTAGGTCGGTGTGAAGGATCTCCAGGACGCCCAATCCGCTCTCCTCATTCAAGGACAACGGATACATACATCGGATACACATACATTCGGTCTATTATACGGTATTGACATACTATTCGTGACTGGCTTGAGATCGGATCTCTTGACCCCGGTCCAGGACAGATCATTGGCACGCCCGGTGGGACTCGATAAAGTTATTCCCATATCCTTTGACAGAGCAGGTAATCCACAATGGAGGGCGAAGCACAAGACTTCATGGAGAATCAAACTGAAGGCAGAATCAATCCCAACGCCTTCAGAAAACTCAACTTTGATTCTCATGGGGGCAGCTCAAAGAAGATAGTAACTGTGTCTGATCCTGATCCTCGCGATGAGTTGATTAAACAACTTCAGAGGGAACTCACTGAATTGTGAAGAGGAAAAAGGCAAAGCGAGGATAAAGAATCATCTCGCACGCGAAACACTCCCCACGCAACTGATGGTGAAAAGTCCACCACTCTTCAGTACTCAAATATCCCTACATTTGAGGGGGGAGAACAGACTCGCGATTCTGAGGATGCAGCTTCCCGAAGGAAGAGAGATTCAACAACAGCACCCCCATTGTCTTGCAATCTGAAGGTTCCTTTTTCAAGGAGACTTATGGGCATCAGCATCCCCAAGCACCTTCAAACTACTCAACCACTTTCCATCGGAAAGTATAATGGTGAAACTGATCCAACTAAGCACCTTGATGCTTATGTGTTTGAAGCCATGTACTTGGGGGCTGATGAGGACGTGATGTGCCGAATGTTCCCTCGAACATTGTCTGAGGAGGCCCTCGGGTGGTTTAAAGGCCTGCCTTCTGGATCCATAGATTCTTGGACGAAAATAACAGCTGCCTTTGAAACCCACTTTGTCATCTCCAGAGACGTGCCCAAGATGTCCCATACCTTAGCTCAGATTAAGCAAGGTGAAACAGAGGGCTTAAAAGATTTTTTGAAGAGGTTTTATAAGGAAGCAGCCCTGGTTCCTAACCTCACAGAATCTATCAAGCTGCATATCGTTATTGAGGCATTGCAGCCGAGTTCAGCTTTTGCTCTTTCATTAGCAAAGAGCCCTCCATCAACTTTTGAGGAGTTCAGAAAGAAAGCCTCAAAATACGTGAGTATAGAGATGCATTTGGAGGCAATAGCTGCAAAGAAAAAGCCCCCAGCACCACTTCCTCAAACCCAGAAGGGTAAGGAGAAGACGAGGTCAGAACGCACGGAAAGGCCGTTTACAAATCCTAAGGTTAATAACCACCCTCCTCGACCTCGAGAAAGGCACGTCAATTCCTTCAGCCATTATGCACAATTGTCTGCCAGGCCGTCTCAGATTTCAAGAGAGGTCGGATGGCCAATGCTCAGCACATATGGCATCAGAAGACCAGCCCCTATGAAAAGACCAGGAAATTCACGTAAGTACTGTGATTTTCATGAACAAAATGGTTATTCAACTGATGAATGCCAGGCGCTAAAGAACGCGGTTGAGACGCTGATTAGAGAAGGCAAGTTGAAGCAATACCTGTTCAAAGAAAAATCCTTTGACAGGGCAGAACGGAATGAGAAAAGAGAAAGAGATCCAGACGATGGGGATGACAATAACCCCAGTTCGGTTCGAAAGTTCTCTGCTGCAGAGAAGCAAAAAGGTGTGATGACTGATAATGCAGCACAGAAAGACAGCATGCCCCAGCAACAACGTCAGGGCCGACGTGAAGTTATTGACATGATTGCTGGAGGGTTTGCTGGAGGAGGAGCTTCAATTACAGCCCTTAAGAATCATCACAGAATGATTCTATCTGTGCAAGGGAAAGTCAAAGACAATCGCCCTTACAGAGGTGGGATTGAAGCTCCCACAATCTCTTTCTCTGACGAGGATTTTGGCCCAACCATTCCTGGTGGTGACGATGCTGTAGTCATCACTGCTGTGATCGCCAACAAGGACGTCCGAAGAATCCTTGTTGACCAGGGAAGTTCCTGCGATGTTATTTTCTATAATTGCTTTGAAAGAATGGGTTTTAAAGACTCAGACTTACAGCCTTACACGCAGGAACTAACAGCTTTCAATGGCGCAAAGCAACCAACTAAAGGGTATCTTGATACCCTTATCTCGTTTGAAGGCGAGCCAGGAGCCAGGACGGTTAGGTCTCGGGTGCTAGTGATTGATGTCAAATCACCATTTAATGGCATCATAGGCCGTCCCACTCTGAATGCAATGGAGGCAGTCGTATCAACCCCACATCTCCTTATCAAGTTCATTGACAAGGATAATGCGGTGTCATCTATCCGGGGTGATCAAGAGATGGCTAGGTACTGCTACAACCTTAGCCTCAACATGACAAAGCTAGACGCCTCCAATAAAAAGAGGAAACTTAATGATGCTGGAACATCGGCTGGATCTGTAAGCCTTGTCGACCTGGATCCTAGAGCGGATTTGAACATTGATCCGTTCAACCCATCAAAGCCCACACCAGATGGAAGTTCCAGGGACATCGTCTTGGGAGATTCTCCAGAAAAGGTCACCCATATCAATGACAAGCTGGATACTGAAATAGAGCAGCGACTGCTGGCTCTCTTGTAAGAGTTTAAAGACCTCTTTGCATGGACTGCAGCCGATATGCCAGGCATAGACCCTGAATTTTGCTGTCATAAACTATCCGTCTATCCAGAGACGAAACCTGTGGCCCAAAAGAAAAGACGATTGGGCCCAGAGAAACAGAAGGCAGCTTGCCAGCAAACTGAGGAGTTGCTGAAGGCCGGATTCATCAGGGAAATCCGATATTCCTCTTGGCTTTCGAATGTGGTGATGGTCCCTAAATCCAACGGTAAATGGAGAATGTGCATCGACTACGTGGACCTCAACCGCTGCTGTCCAAAAGATCCTTATCCTCTTCCTAATATAGATCGGATGGTGGATGATTCCTCTGGTTATCAATACCTGAGCTTCATGGACGCTTATTCTGGTTACAACCAAATTCCGATGTGCGAAGAGGATCAAGAGAAGACAGCTTTCATAAATGATCGTGGTGTCTTTTGCTATACAGTCATGCCCTTTGGCCTGAAAAACGCTGGGGCGACATATCAGCGCATGATCAACAAGGTTTTCGAAGGTATGCACACCAAACTTGTTGAAGTATACATTGACGACATAATAGCAAAGACACCGGTTGGTGGCGATCATATTGAGGACCTACGCCAAGTATTCACCCGTTTGAGACAATTTAACATGAGGCTGAACCCAATGAAGTGCACATTTGCTGTCCCTGCTGGGAAGTTTTTGGGTTTCATGTTAACTCAATGTGGTATTGAAGCCAATCCAGGGAAGTGCCAAACGATTCTAGACATGCAGAGTCCTAAGAATCTCAAAGAAGTCCAATCCCTGAATGGCAAAGTAGCAGCTTTGGCACGATTCATGCCGAAGATGGCTCACAGGTCGCTCCCCCTGTATAAAATACTGAAAAAGTCAAAGAAATTCGAGTGGGGACAGGAACAAGAAAAAGCTTTCCAAGAGCTTAAGGAGGTGTTGTCCAAACCTCCCATTCTCACAAAGCCTGACCCCGAAGACACACTCATTTTGTACTTGGCTATTTCAGATGAAGCTTTGGGCGTTGCCTTGATAAAAGAAACTCCTGATGGACAAAGACCGGTCTATTTCACTAGCAAGACCTTGCAAGGTGCTGAGATCCGGTATCAGAAAATTGAAAAGGCCGCCCTCGCTGTTGTTTGGGCCTCACGACGGTTGCGTCCGTACTTTCATGCCCATCCAATCATAGTGAGAACGGATTTGCCACTCCGTTCTGTTTTAATCAAGCCCGATCTCGCTGGGAGGATGATTAAATGGTCTATTGAACTCTCTGAGTTTGATATATCCTACGAACTCCGCAGCGCTATTAAAGCTCAAGTCCTGGCTGACTTTATTGTGGAAATGACAGGGACTGATCCAGATTACCCTCGAGTCCATTGGATCATTTACGTTGATGGTTCATCAAACCAAAGAGGCTCTGGAGCAGGTGTATTTCTAGAAAGTGATGACGGAGTACACCTGGAGATCTCCCTTCGTTTCAATTTCAAAACATCCAACAACCAAGCTGAGTACGAAGCTTGCTTGGCCGGGCTAAGAGCTGCAATTGACATCGGAGCTTCTGAGGCGACACTCTGCATCGATTCACAGCTGGTGATTTCGCAGATCTTAGGAGATTATCAAGCTCGCGAACCTCAACTCCAATTATACTTGAACTGTGTCAAGGAGTTGACTGAGAAATTCTCAAAGGTGGAATTCAAGCATGTTCCACGTGAAGAGAATACGAGAGCGGATATACTCTCCAGGTTAGCAAGCACTAAACGACCAGGTAGCACCACTACGTTGGTTCAAAGCACGCTAACGTCGCCCAGCATTCCTCTTTTCCCTTCTCTAAACGCCATAATGACTAACTCCCTTTACGGAGATACATGGATGGCTCCTTACATCCGTTACTTGGCTGATGGACAACTACCTACGGATGAGAAGGAAAAAACGAGGATAAGGAGAGAATTACCATATTTCACTATGATTGATGGTAATCTCTACAGAAGGGCACTCTTTGTGCCCTATTTGATCTGTCTCAAAGAGGATGAGGTGCAAGATGTAATGGAGGAAGTGCATGGAGGACAATGTGGACACCACGCCGGAGGAAGAAGCTTAATGCGAAAAATCCTCAGAGCTGGATACTGGTGGCCCACAATGAAGCAAGACTCCATTGACTTCGTCAAAAAATGTGATGCTTGTCAAAAATTCTCTAACCTTCACCACACACCGGCGGAAGAACTCTTCACATCCGCTGTTCCATGGCCCTTCTACCAATGGGGTTTGGATATTCTGGGCCCCTTTCCAACTGCTCCTGGGGGCATCAAATATCTCATTGTAGGGGTCGATTATTTCACTAAGTGGATAGAAGCAGAGCCGGTGGTGCATATTACTTCAGCCCGAACTCGTCGTTTCATGTATGAAAACATCATAACACGGTTCGGGGTCCCAGCACGGATTGTCACAGACAACGGCACCCAGTTCACGGATAGAAAATTCACAGATTTGCATGAAGGGTTAGGAATAACCCAAATATTCTCATCCGTCGAACATCCCCAAACTAACGGTCAAGCTGAAGTGGCCAACAGGGAGGTGCTGAAGGGACTAAAGAAACGCCTTGGTGAAGCCAAGGGCGGATGGACAGACCAGCTGTGTCATGTCCTATGGGCATATCAGACAACGCCTCATTCATCCACCAATGAATCCCCATATCGCCTAACATACGGGGTCGAGGCAATGATACCTGTGGAACTGCAAATTGCTTCCACAAGGGTTAAGTACTTCTCTGAAGAAACCAACAATGCTAACTTGGCATCCGAAATAGATGTCATACAAGAACTCAGAGAAGACGCTTTCATCAGAGATCAAGCCATCAAAGCCAAAGTTGCTCTCCGGTACAACAAACGAGTCCAATCAAGGACTTTCAACGTTGGAGATTTGGTTTTGAGGAAAGCAAGTATAGGGAACAAATTCGCTCATCAAGGCAAACTAGCCCCAAACTGGGAAGGCCCATACAGGGTATCCGAAGTTACTGGCAAAGGCTCTTACCGCCTTGAAAACCTTGATGGCACTCCTATCCGAAATAAATGGAACACCCAAAACTTGCGCATCTACTATAGCTAGCTGTTGGAACCATCTACACTCTCCTATCCTTATCTTGGATTGAATACTGGAGAATTTATTTTCGCAGCTACGCTCTCATTGTAATTCTTATTTTTGATTTAATAAGAATCTCTCACAACAATTTAACTCTTTCAAGTTTTTCTTATGCTGTGATTTTCAGTTTATCCGGTGTACAGAAGCATATTCAGGACGGATGATCTCAGCTACTTATTCTGTAGTTGACGATGTAACTCCTCGAATATGCGCAACGCACAAGAACATACTCAGGACGGATGATCTCAATTACCCATTCTGTAATTGACGATGTAACTCCTCGAGTGTGTCTAAGTATTGAAGGCCCAGATTGTAGGATTAAACCGAACTCTGGGTACGGTTAGTAAGTTTGGCTGAACACCGGTGAAGGCTCGGATTGTAGGATTAAACCGAACTCTGAGTACGACTAGTAGGATTAACCGAACATCGGTGAAGACCTGAGTTGTAGGATTAAACCGAACCTCAGGGCATGGGTTGTAGGGCTGGTCCTTTTTCAAGGCCACAAACCGAACCCCATTCGAAGACTACATGGGTTGTAGGGCTGGTCCTTTTTCAAGGCCACAAACCGAACCCCATACGAAGGCTTGGGCACAGTAAGCTAGTTCTTCTTCAAGACCACGCTGAACCCCAAGTGACGGGCGCAATAGGTTCAGGATTAGCCCTGATCTGAACCCCGTATCGAAGGCTCGGATTGTAGGATTAAACCGAACTCTGAGTACGACTAGTAGGATAAACCGAACGTCGGTGAAGAATTGTCATTGGATAAAACCAAAGACCAATTGAAGAACGGCTAGTAGGATTAAACCGAAGGCCAAATATGACATGGACTGTAGGATCAAACCGAACTCCAAACACAACAAGTAAGTTATACTGAACTCCAGATTAATACTCTCATGAAGTTCTTTACTTGGAAATTTTATAGCTTATAATTCTGAGTCATCAATTCTTCAATTGAGACCTGACTCATAAACTCCGACACAAACAATTCACTCGGGTACGCCACAATCTAAGGCATATTCACCCGAAATCTCTCAGTCGGAAATATTTGAGGAGGAATTTCTATTTTAAATCCTCCCTCTTAAAAGCTCTCACGAGAAAATCTCACTCAGAGTTTATTCAAAGTGAATAATCACCCAATGAAACTGGGGGACAGCATCAACGATTTAACGAATACCTTGAGGAATAAACTCTCGTCTAAACGATCTCACAATCATTCCCCTTAAGCCGTTCTTGTGACGATGATGTGTTCCCTCACAAGCGATGATCTTATTATGAAATTCATCTCGCATGTATAAGTCCGGTATGGAGATTTTGTTTTAGAATCCGATCTTCATTACTTAAATCTGGAATGATACAATACACATGCAATCCCTCTATTTAAGTTGTTTTTCACTAAACAAGTATGGAGGTAAAAAACCTTTTTATTGATTTAATGAGAATTACAATTCGTGTAATAATCCGGAGCTGATCCCGGAACACAACGAATTTGGATCAATAAAATGAAAAAGGAAACAAGGAAGGCGCTACTTTCTCTGGCTTGAGTCTCCTTCCTTCCCTTTGCCTTTATCTCCGATCTTGCCTTCTTCAGTGCGAGAGCTTGTTCCTGTGCTTATGGGCTTCAGGAGTGAAGGTCCCATTGATTGACCTTTAGGTAAAGGAGCAAACTTATAAGGAGTGTTAGGCGGACTTTCATGACGCTTATCGACTATGGCCACTAGTTTCCCTTGATGAAACTCATAGAACGGATCAATACCATTCAGATTAAGTTTCACCTTGGGATTCCGGTATTGAATTTGACGAACAGCCAACCCAAAGGATTCCTTGACTGCTTGATCGCACATATCTACAGCCTCGTCAAATTCTGCTTTTGTGTCCGCCAACTTTGAGAGCAGCTCCTTCTCCTTACGCGACCAATCTTCGGTTCCTCGAGAATAAACAACTTTAACTTCCTTAAGCTCCTCTTCCAGCTTTGAAGAGCGTTCCTTCTCCGCACAAAAACCGGAGTGGAGGTCAGCATTGATTTTCTTCTGATCAAGAACTTGACCCTCCAGCTCCTTGGCAAGGTTCTTCAGCTTGGCAATTTCTTCATCCTTCTTCTGAATTTCTTCTCTGGAAGCTTCTAATTTTCCTTCTAATTGGAGGATGATTGCCTTGTCCTTGCCAACCATTGAGGTGAGCCTCTCGTTCTCTTCTGTGAGCTCACGAACCGACTTGAGGAGCCCGGATAACTCAGCCAAGTGCTTCTGTCCGTCGTCGCAAGCTCTGATCATTTCATCACTCTTCAACGAGGGCTTCACCTTGGGTGAAGGTTCAGGAACGCCCTCAGGAACAGAGCCCTCATACACCGGATGTTGAACAAGACCGGAACTACCTTCAAGAGGGCAAGGGGCTTTGGGCGCGAAATAAGTCGTTATTGGCTTCACCCCATAAGTGATTACACTGCCTGGGGCATCAGGAGTGGGCTCTTCCGCTCTCTTTTCCTTAGAAGGCCCTGGCTCAGCAACCCCTCTTGAAGTTTTTGGTTTTTTGGGCGAGGATTGACGGTCTGAGATCTTCGAGGGGCTACGCTTTGTCCTCTTCTTTTTCTCCACAACCTTCTCAGATCCGCCCTCGATCAGAGGAATATCGTCACCAGCAGACGAAGTTAATATTATCGTCTCAGCAGTAGCCTTCTTCGAGTTCCGCTTTGCCTGAATGTCATTTTCAGCCGCAACGGAAGTCTCTCTGGCCTTGAGTCCTTTTAGCCTATTCATCTCTGGTGACTCGCTCTGAATTTCACCTGCAAAATCAAAAGGCACAATCAGAGACGAAAAATTTTCAAGGCAAATGACATAATAACGCATGAAGAATGGCAGGGAAATTACGTAAATATTCCTCGCAAGTAGACTTTGGTCCTAACAAACGCCTGCAGGAGAAAAATTGGTGCGAGGCTGTGTAGGATTGAAGAGCCGAAAGAACGGAGATGGAAGATGGGCTCAGTTCGTCCTCCTCAGTGTAGTACGCCTGGGAGGTTAGCAAGAAATGCTCATGCGTCCAAGCCACTGGGATCTTTGGAATCCCATCTTCAGTTAACCAAAAAACTGGTTCATTCGGATCGACGCTGATCTTTGTATAATAAGATTTGAATGAACGCCCATCAACTTTGGCGGAGTCAGTGTACGCCTCGAAGTTGATGATCTTGGAGATAGTCCGGAGGGATATCAAGCTCACTCCTCCTTTCTCCTTATTCGCACGACGGACCACTTGAGTGAAGTAGAAAAGCATGGCCACCGTCGGTTGAAAGTTGAAGTGCTCCCCAAGCACTTCAAGAGAGCGGACCAATCCCCATCCATTAGGGTGAAGTTGCGAGGGAGCGCAATCCAGGAATCTCAGGACTCCCATCTGAAACTTCGTAAAAGGGAAACGCATGCCCAAGTTCAGAAATAAAAAATCATACATGAACAAGGACCTCTCGTCCGGTGTATGACATATCCGTTCTGATGGAAGGGGAGCGAACACCTTAAAACACCATCGGTATTTATTCTTCTTCCAGACTGTGAAGCGCGGTTCCAACTCTGCTCCGTCCTCACGAGCACGCACGGATGTAGTTTCACGAAATTCCTCAGCGACCCAGCTGAATGGGCGCTTCTGTTGGAATTTCACCCAGTCTATCCGGTGTGCAACCACATTGCATAGGCCGGATTGGGTCTTCAAAATATACTTCTCAGAGGGAGATTCCCCTTCAGACGATTTCCTCCCAGTAACTTTCTTTGTCACCATAGTGAAAGCTTTGATACTGCGATAGAATTTCACATCATCAGAGAGATACAAATCCCCACTCTCGAACTCTCACTAGAGGAGGAAGACTCTGAAGAGGGTATAATCACCCTTCGCCTTTGATATTGCGACTCCTCCCTCTCTGTATACTGTGGCTTCGACTGGAAGATCACTGGGATCCTCCCACCACGAACGCTAGGGTTTTGAGTCAAAGCCCTTCCTTCTCTTCCTCTAGGGCTAACGCCACTGAAGCTAACACCCTTCCTAGGCATTCTCAAATATTGAAAAGAGATACAGAAAACGAAGGGAAAGTGGTTACCTAAGGATAGTTAATTGAAATTCACAGAGGCGGACACGAAGAACTTCTTGGAACTTTTGCAGACGTTCGTCAAGGAAGCAAGATGAAATGGAAACTGAAATTGCCGGATATGCCTATCTCAGGGCACGAGAATTTTTCAAATACCCACTAAACACAACATGTCGTTTACCCCCAAACGACTCCCCGTTTAGTGGACCAAATTTGTCGTTTTGTACCTCAAGGCGCGAAAATGCCATCGTTTTGTCACAGAGCCATCGAAATGGGCCTATTAAAACCAAATACTAGGCCCAACAAGACTATGCGTGATAGTTACTAAGACATGCGCACTTAACGCAATAATGGCTCGCCCACGTGAATTAAGGCATTAAATATCCAATCATTAGAAACGTGGCCACCATTACCCGAATACCAAGGGTTGCGAAATTCGATAAACTTCTGATATTCCCATTGTCGAATCCGCCCTTAAAATTTCATCACTACGGAACATGGTTCCCAGAGCGGATATTTACACTTCGGTGCAAATCCGAAATCCAAACGTACTATGATCAATGTAGCTCATATGAGCAAGTCAACTGCTTCCTCACATCAGCTAGGGGGCTAGTAGAGGTAATACTCGGATTTCGGATGGATGCGAAAATTGCCTAATCCGCACTCCCATGATTGGAAAAAATTCACCAGGACGGATGATCTCAATCACCTATTTTGTGATTCGATGATGTAACTCCTGGTACGAAGAGCTCCACTAATCATTCCAGGACGGATGATCTCAATCACCTATAAAGTGATTCGACGATGTAACTCCTGGTATGAACAATTCTCATCATCATTCTGAGAAGTATTCACTAAATCCGTACCTCTACAATTGAAAAATGTCTCCAGGACGGATTATCTAAATCACCTAATCTGTGATCTGACGATGCAACTCTTGGTGTTGTGTACTTTTCCAGAACGGACATCACCCATTATGTGATCTGACGATGTAACTCTTTGACATGGTGTACCTGCCCAGGACGGATGATCTCAATCACCTATTCTGTGATATGACGATGTAACTCCTGGCGCCGTACACACCTCAAGGACGGATGATCTCAATCACCTGTTATGTGATCCGATGTTATAACTTCTGGTGCTGTACACCTCCCCAAGACGGATGATCTCAATCAATTATGAAGTGATTTGATGATAAAACACCTGGCATGATCAATTCCCATAATCATCTTTATGATGGAAAATTCCGAAAGTCAGTCTGCACTTTCGCTTTCAAGAGGTATTCTCCCAGGACGGATACTCTTTATCACCTATTCTGTGATACAACGACGTAACTCCTGGCGTAGAAAAAACTCCCATCATCATCCTTATGATAAAGGACTCAAACACCACTTCCTTGCAGTTCCCTAAGCTTGGAACAATATTGTCATCTCCTGTGAGAGCATTACGGATTAAAAGCAGTCATCCGTCCTGTTACACTACTCTACTGAACAGCGGATCGACCCATCTTTCCCCAAGAGAATTAAGAAAATTAAGGATCATGCCCCAAAGACAGGCACCCTTTTTCTTAATACGCACTTGGGGACATGTATATATTTATCCGTTCTAAATTTTATTTATTGTTTAATTTTATGAGGCAGTTATTTCAATCTGGCCTTAAGATTAATTATACAGAACGGATTAGTAACGATTTATATATACATGAAACGACGAAGACAAATTTCTTCAATCAAAACTCATTCATTGAAATGAAATTACATACAATAGTTCAAAATCCGGAGTTGATCCCGGTACACAACTATACATGTAAATGAAAACAAAACTACGGAGGAGGAATCTGTTCTTCAGTTTTCTGTGCCTCCTCAGCACCAGGCTCTGCTGCCCCTTCCTTTGGAACCTCCTTAGGAGTCTCGCCTCCAGGAGCCTCAGCCCTTTCTTCAGATGAGGGAACCTCAGACACGGGAAAGACGTAATCAGGTCCCATGGTTTGACCCTCAGGAAGAGGAGCCAAACCATACAAGGACGTCGGTGGATCTTCGTGACGACCATCCACCACTGCGACTAACTTTCCCCCATGGAATTCATAGTACGGATCCATTCCATAAAGGTTAAGTTTCGCAGTGGGGTTGCGGTAGAAGACTTGGCGTATGGCTAGGCCGAAGGACTCTTCAACAGCCCGGCTGCATATGTCAACAGCTTCTTCCCTCTCAGCTTTCGCTGTAGCCAATTCTCCCCGCAACTTGGACAGCTCCTCACTAGATACTTCGGACTCCGCTTTCCTAGCCTTCAGTCCCTCTATCTCAAGAAGGAGCTTCTTCTCCCTTTGAGACCACTCCTCAGCATCAGCTTTATTTTTATCCTGGCTGCTACGGAGTTCTTCCTCCTTCTCTGCCACTTTGCCTTCCAAGTTTTTAAGATCGCCTTTGAGCTTGAGATTCTCTTTAGTCATGAGATCCCCAAACTCCTTAGACTTGCTAAGACGATCTTCCATTAACTTCATGGCGGCTTTGTCTTTTTCTGAGGAAAGGTTGAGTTCTTCCAATTTGTCACTCAGCTCTTCAACCTTGTTGACGTTTTTAGCCAACTCGCTGACTGAAGAAAGCATTCCAGCGAGTTCGGCTAACTGCCACCTTCCGGCCTCACACGCTTCTTCAATTTCTTTAACACTAAGCGTAGGCCGGAGTTTGTACATCGGAGGAGGAAGAGTGGCTGGAGTAGAACCCTCATAGGAGAGGAAGGGGGTGAGAAACGAGGCCGTTGGGAAGGAGGTCGGATTTGACCCAGAAGCCCCAGCAGCAGTTTCCTTATTAAAACTAGAGGGAGAACCAGCTGCTTCCGAGGTTTCAACAGGCTTATCCTCCGGAGTTTTACGCTTTTTGGACGGGCCTCCCACTGAGTCATTCTTGATTTTTCTTATCCTCTCAGAAACTAGAGGATGGCCCGTGGATTCATCAGCGGCAGAAGAACCGCCCTCAACCAACGGAACGTCCCCTTCAGCATCCGAGGTCAGTATTATTAACTCAGGACGATCCTTGGTTGAGGGCCTGGGCTTCACTTCATTTTCACGGGTAACGGATTTACCAGCCGCTTTGAATTTCTTCAATTTGTCCATTTCTGGAGTTTCCTGTTCTATTTCACCTACATGAACAAACACAAAATGTCAGCAACTACAAATATTCAATATATATATTTGGTAAAGGAGAAAAGATGAAATAAAACGAGAAGTAAGCAAATATTCCTCCCGGACTCCGCTTGAGCTACTCAGCAAACGCCTACACGAAAAGACGCGACGACGTGTAGTGTGCGATTCAAGTGCGAACAACACTCTCGACGTCTCACGAGACAGATCGGATTGGTCAGTATAGTACGCGTGTGAGCTCAAGAGGAAATGTTTGTGTGTCCAACTCAGGGGAAATTTGTCAACGCCCTCTTCATCCTTCCAAAATTTTGGTTTGCCCTTCTTAATGGAGATGCGAGTGAAGTAAGTCTTGAAGGACTTCCCGTCAACCTTGGCAGAATCCGTATAAGACTCAAAGTTCACAAAGGAACAGAGAGTCCGGAGAGTCACCAGACCAACTCCACCCTGCTTGTTTGCTCTTCGAACTACCTGAGTGTAGTAGAACAGCATCGCTACAGTTGGCGTGAAATTAAAATGTTCACCCAAGACCTCCAAAGCTCGGATGAGGCCCCAACCGTTGGGATGAAGTTGGGAGGGTGCACAGTTCAGAAACTTCAAGACGCCCATCTGGAGTTCGGTTAGAGGAAAACGAACTCCCAGATAATGAAAAATAAAGTCATACATATATACAGAGCGGTCATTAGGGACGACATGGCATATCCGCTCTGTCGGAAGTGGTGCGTAAACCCTATACCACTTTTTCGTCTCTTCATCCGAACTCAGCGTGAACCTCGGTTGAATCCGGGATCCCTCCTCATCCGCATGACGGGAGCCCAAGTCCTTAAACTCACTGGACACCCAACAGAAAGGCCATTTAGCCTGAACCTCCTCCCAATTCAGTCTCGAAGCAACTACGCTATAGAGACCTTCAGATGTCCTCGAAATAGCGTTATTTCCAGAGTTTCCCTCTCCAGTGGCCATTTGGATTTTCTAAATCGAACTCCTTAATCTACGATAAGAAATAAAATGTCGTCAGAAAGTTACAATCATTACTCACTGCATTTTAAAAGCAATTACAATCAGAGGGCGACTCTGAGAAGGGAAAGGTCACTTTCCACAGTGAGTAAGATCCCCTTTCTGAGCGACGCGATTCAGTCTTAGGAAGAATCACAAGGATTCTTCCCCATGACTATTAGGGTTGCGGGAAACTGATTCCCCCCCCTAGACGAAGCCTACTTTCTTTAACTAAGAAGTAGCAAAACAAAACAAAACTAGAGCAACAAGGAAGGAATAGTTACCTCAGATGACAACGATGAATATGAGGAACGAAGAAACCCTCGTAATGTAGGCAGCAAACTTCCTTGCAAAATTTCTGCAGAGTTTCGTTGAGTAAACAAAAGCGAGTGGAACCCAGAACCCACTAAGTGTTCCTTTTATGGGAAACGAAGAGGGTCGGTTACCCCCTCTTGAAGTTGTGTCGTTCTCAATAAAACGCATTCGTTCACAAGCGAAACGACACAACCGTTCCAAATTCTTGGGCGCCAAAACGATGGCGACTCAGCGAAGGGTTAACCACTAGGCCCAAAAGTTTTGAAAACTTCAGGCCCATTAAGCCCAAAACGACGGTTAATGAGATTTTCATCTCAGACGTAATAATTGCTTGCCCACGTGATTAAAAGCATTAATGTCTAATCATGCAACGCAATTCACGCTTTACAGCTGTTACACGAACTTCAAGAGCTTTCAATTCCAATAAACTCTTGAAATTCTCACACAACGAATCTTTGTCTGAATCCGTTGTGACCGCACCGAAAGGTCGTATCTATTAAATTTAGAACGGTTCTTTACGAATGACAACAGATGCTAAGGAACTGTTACACACGTAAGCTTACCGATATTGAGACCTCTCGCAGGTTCAGTAGCTTATGTGAACAACCATTCAGTCCCTCACACAAGCTAGGGGACATATGATCCGGTCTCAATACCGGTATCCGATCTGCAATACAAATTTCAACGTCTTTGACAAGACATCTACGTGTAACCGGTGTCATCGGTATACATCCGAACTGTAATTCCGTATCAGGCGTTCTCCCTATACCGGTTGTTCAGGATAACACCATGACATCGGACAATACACACGTCACTGTGCTAATGACAAGGATTGTTGCTACAGGGATCGATCAATAATTCCCTACACTACGAGCCAAATTCTGCTCACGGGAATGGTCAACTTGTTCCCTAATCCTAGTCTACATTCTCTACGCTCAATATAAAATAGCCACTTGACCCAATCATGCAGGTAAGTGCGCAATATAATAATGCTAATGGGAGTTGGTGGTTCCCCACCAACGAGTCCTCGTTAATCGAGCCAATCAGGTATATGAACTCACTTCATGATTGAAGAGAGGATCTTCTTCAGCTCCTTTACGACTGATTACTCTCTGAATACATTCCTTACTTGGAATATAATCACTGACTTGAGCGTCGGAGAATCTTTGCAGGTGACACCACCATTCGCCCACTTCAACGCGTTAGGTCGGTGTGAAGGATCTCCAGGACGCCCAATCCGCTCTCCTCATTCAAGGACAACGGATACATACATCGGATACACATACATCCGGTCTATTATACGGTATTGACATACTATTCGTGACTGGCTTGAGATCGGATCTCTTGACCCCGGTCCAGGACAGATCAATATATATGTATATATATTTGTGTGTGTGAAGAGGGGAAATCATAAAAGATAAGGACTAAGACACAAGGGGAAGATATATATATTTTTGTGTGTGTGTGTGATGGAATGTAAAAAAGAGATAACGGGAATGAGATAGGAGAGAGATAACAATACCAGTTGCCATCCCACAATCACATCCATCCATTTAATCGACAGTCCAAAAACTCCCACGCTTCATGATCAGCTTTTGTCAGCAAAGACTTAACTAAAAACTTGGAGGACATTATAATTCTCCCCTTAAATATTCCAGCTATTTCAATAAACCCAATAATTAGTCGTACCTCTGCTTTTGTAGGGATTCCAGGAATGCAATTCCGGATAGATGGAAATATAAATTAAAGAACAGAGATCGAACAAAAAAACAATTGATTATTTGGGTAGATTTATTCTTACTATTCCTGGATTTATTTTATTGAAAATGTAAAATAAGAAAAAGGAGCACGATAATAGACCGTGGTGGATGCTTGTCGCGCATTTGCAAGGGCAAGTGGGAACACTCTTCAAATCGTCAATCATAACTTAGTATAGATATTTGGCTACTTGGATATTACTATGAGAATTTTTCCCTATCCAAATATATTTTTTTGGAGTTGGACTCAAAACCACATATCAACTTAAAAGAATTTCTTACAATTTGTTTAGTTTGATTGAGAGATTGAGAAAATTTTTCTACGAGAAAAAAATTTAAATGAGAAAGTTTTCCATATGTTTAATAAAATTAGTGTTTTGCTATAGAAAAATATTATAAAGTAGTTTCGTACCAAAAGAATTTCACACCAAAATTAAGGTTAGTATGATATTTTAAGTTGATTATAAAAAAATTCTTACGTATTTCATACTAATCAAACATCAAGAAAAAAAATAATCTCTTGCTTTTTATAACGTTTTTTTTTGTCTGGGTAACGTTTTTTTTAATCAAGTAGGCATATTTTCTCGTACCTTTTTTTGTTAATTTTTGCTATGTGAAACATAGTCCAAATGGGGTCCACTTCAATCAATAAACAAGCATTCCCTAAAGACACGGCTCTTATTTTGTGTGCCAATTCATTGTCTCCAAAAATAAGCTGTGGGTAGGCCATGAAAATTTTGAGTTGGAGACGAACTTGTTGAAAATTTTCAGCAAGTAAGTAGTGTTGAACATTTATTTTGTCTTTGAAATTCACACTATAATTTATTTGACTAGCTTAATTAGAAACTGCAACCCTTATTATGATTCTGTATGTTCCTGCTTCAAATAAAATGGTATCAAGTAGATGATAAAAAAAAACCATGGATGCTGAAAAAAAGTAATTTATCAGCCTATCCCAAAAAACTGGGAAGTTAAAAAAATCTATCAAGAACAGATTTAAAAAATCGAACGAGAACTCTTTTTTTTTAATTATTTTCTAATTTTCATAAATTTCATTCTAATATAAATTAAAAAAATAAAAGAATTCATGTATAATATACATTGATATTATTTTTTTATGCTTATACATTGATATTATTTAGATATTCATTACGAATTATGCTTATTAAAGTTTTGCGTGCTTTTTAACGAAATAAATATATTTTTGATATAGAATACAAGTCCTTTGATTTTGTCCTGATAAAGTTATCTATTCTTTTATGTCAAATATTTTCGTTGTAGTTATAACTCTTAAGTTGAATCTATGCAGTTTTAATATATTTATTATCAGGGTGTCTCTAATAGCTAAAAACTAAACAATTTTTTGTAACAGTTTTAAAAATAAGTTTAACCGAAATGTAATGACTATGAAAATCATTTACCTAGGTGATTTATGAGGACGTATCATAGAAGAAAATTTTCTTATGTGAGAGGGAAAGGAGTGAATATAAATCGTATAATTATACAATAAATGATTAAAATTAATCATGTAAATTTTTAAAAAAGTTATATAATATTTTAAGTGATTAAATGACTTTTAAAAAATTTTAATCTTAACCATCTATATATAATTATGCGGCTAAATTTACCACTCTCGTTCTCACGAAAAAAAACCTTTCTATTCTATATATAGGGATTGATAATTGTATTAACAATGTTAGGAAAAGGGAGGCTATAAAAAGAAGCGACGCAACCTAGATTCACCCACTCATATGCTTCGGTTGCAGCTCCCAAATTGAATTTAAATTGTTGGGAGCCGAAATAATAGTTAGTTAGTGATTAACATGGGAGAGGCACCTAAGGGGGAGAACCAGCGTGTGGATGAAGAAGATGCGGGAGCTGCTTTCGTTCTTCAATCCAAAGGTAAGAAATGAAACATATACTTTTTCCTCTCTTCTCTCTAATCCAATTCACGAACATGTATTGTATACAGGTGAATGGTGGCATGCGGGATTTCACTTAACAACGGCAATTGTTGGGCCAACAATACTAACGCTACCCTACGCCTTCAGGGGATTGGGGTGGGGGCTTGGCTTTCTCTGCTTGACGCTCATGGGAATCGTCACCTTCTACTCCTATTTCCTTATGTCTCAAGTGCTTGATCACTGTGAAAAATCCGGTCGTCGACACATTCGTTTCCGGGAACTCGCCGCCGATGTCTTAGGTGATTACTATGCAACCATGGTCAGTGTCACCTCAAAATCAATGTTCAAATATTACATTTTTAATTCCTTTACTAATTTCTCTTTCTACGCAAATATCTCCTTTCCTTAATTTTCTTTATATCTTTGTGGCTCTAATTTATGCACCAATCCTCTGAATGCATTTGGCAACTTATTTATCTTACATCATTTAGATATTATATGTGCTTTGATTGATGGAATTTTTAAAAACAAAAATACTCAAGAATTATAAATTTGTGAGTTGACCTTGCTTTGTTTAATTTATGGTATGTCAGGGTCAGGATGGATGTTCTATTTTGTAATCTTTATACAGACGGCAATCAACACTGGCGTTGGCATAGGGGCAATCTTGCTTGCGGGACAATGCCTTCAGGTTTCTTTTCTTTACCATTTTACTACTTATTAACATTAAAGTAATAACCAACCAAAATTAGACCCAACTAATTATTTCAACATGATTAATTTAAGTTAATTTTTTACTATTATAAATTTAACAACAATTTAACTTTTAATTTCATCATGATTTATCTGAATCAATATTTTTACTAGTTTAATAAATGTTCTGATTATAACAACATTGCTAATAACCATCTATTACTTATCAATTTATTTATTTATTTATTAAATAAATCATTTGAGGTTAATTTTCTGTAATCATACTTAAAAAAGAGATATAAGAAAATAAAAATAAAGTGACATAAACGAAAGCAATTGGCCGGTTATATAATTCTAGCATATACGTCATACTTATAATTTTCTCTCATCAATATGATTGATCCTTTATTTTTTGGTTCATTTGATGATTAGAAGTGCTGACAGTTTTGAAGTTTTGTAAACGTGGAACTGTTTGGCAAATATGTTTTCCAAGTCTTTTTAACTTGTACGGTGTTGAACTGATCCAAACTGTGAAGGAAAAGAAAAGTGCTTTCTAAATTATATAGAGATTGAGTAATTTTGGAAATTTTCATCTAGAATTGATTTATAAGTCTCCTTTTGACGTATTTAAAATGTAAAGCTTTCCGTCCACGGTTGCATGGTGGGGTATAGTGTAATGTGAAAATGATACAGTGGGATTGAAATGTTGGTTGGGTCAAATGATTGGGCTCCTTTCACAATTTAGGCAGAGTCGAAGATAATTGTGACTTGTTGAGTCACGCAACTCATTGAAATGTTGGGTGTATGGTCTATGGTTCATGAAAGCTTTTGCACGCGCATGAAATGATTGTTGTAAATTAAACTTCAAAAGTTTGCAATTTCAACAGATTTTATATATACATACATACAGGGTTTATTCTGTGCATGCACAATAATACTCACATCGGTTATAAGGAGGCTGCTTTTGGAGCTTTTAAATTTTATTAGGCTTTAATTTGCATAAACACCAATTTGACAACTAAAATTTAAAATGAACGTTTTAAATATGATTTTGACCATTAATTTTGATTAATTCCCCTAATATTATTCATATTAGATGAGATTTAGAGTGTGTTTAGTAAATGTATAAAAACATTTTATTTTGATAAGTATTTATTTAAATAATTGAATTGATTTTATTAGATTTATTTTAATGTTTTTATGTGGTTATAAAAAAATATTATTTAAATATCTTTTGTTTAAATTGTATTAAAAGTAGTTTTTAATTTTAAAATTACTAAAATGGATGAGAATTATGAAATTAAGAAAAGTGTAAAAGGTAAAATAGGGGGGGAATGAATATAATAAAAATAAACATTTTTTTAAGTTAGAATTTAAAAAAATTCAAATTTTGATTATAAATATTTTCGTTAAAAAATAATCTAATATATTATAATTGACTTTTTATAAAATTACTCAAATATGCAAAGAAATATTTTTTCATAAAATACTTAAATAAAGCATTCCCAAACACATACTTAGTTGTTTTGATTATGTGATTATTTTCTTTACGTTTTCTCCAACAATGATAAGTGTATATTTTGCAAAAACTAGAGGTTGCAATTGGGAAATTGAATTTGGGGAAACAATTTGTGTTGTGACTTTATTGCACGATTATTTAAGAATACAAAGAGTTAGATTATTAACATTTTTTCCCTTTTCTTTGGTTATGATATGGAAGATCATGTACTCCAATATATATCCTGATGGACCACTGAAATTGTACGAGTTTATAGCAATGGTGACAGTGGTAATGATAGTATTATCTCAGCTTCCTTCTTTCCATTCCCTGCGACACATCAACTTGGGTTCATTGCTTCTTAGCCTGGGCTACACCATCCTGGTTGTTGGTGCCTGTATTCATGCTGGTATATCGCCAACTCCTACTGCACCATACAATTGAGTAGAGGATCTAAATTGTAATTTGTTAACTATAGTTATAGGAAATAAATAGTTTTTCTAATTATGAAATGATTGTATTTTAATCCTTCAATATGTATCCTTAGTCACACGGGAGGAATACCGTTAAGTAAAAGTACTTGGAAATGTTCCAATTATGAAAGGTCCAACCCTTTTGCAGGTACATCCAAAAATGCCCCTCCAAGGGACTATTCCTTAGAACCTAAGAAATCAGCAAAAGCCTTCAGCGCCTTCACTTCCATCTCCATACTTGCAGCAATATTTGGGAATGGCATATTGCCTGAGATACAAGTAGGTACCCCCTCTTTTTTCTAACTTGAATTAATTAATTTATTTCTATGTTACTTGACTAATGTTCATGTCATCATGAATACAGGCAACTCTAGCTCCCCCTGCCACTGGGAAGATGGTAAAAGGCCTTGCTATGTGTTATACTGTAATTTTTGTGACTTTCTACTCTGCAGCAGTTTCTGGTTATTGGGTATTTGGAAACAAGTCCAACTCAAACATCTTAAAGAGTCTTCTGCCAGATGATGGCCCTTCTTTGGCTCCTACTTGGGTCCTTGCACTTGCAATCATCTTTGTTCTTCTCCAACTCTTTGCCATTGGCCTGGTATGCAACAGCTTTTCAATTTTTTGGAATAAGAATAATTATTGAAAGCGTCATGTTGATTTAGAGATACAGCCAATTAGTATATAAGTGATAGGTAAATTTTATCCAATGAGAGATAGTTAGATTTTAAGATTGAATTTGATTTAATTCTAAATTTAAGATGATATCATAATTTGTCTTGATTAGATTATTTATAAGGAGTTGTTAAAACTCAAAAGTTTTATATTGATTAAAAATATAAGTAGTTAGATTTTAGGATTGAAAGAGACGTAATATTTAAATTTAAGAGTAATGTTTGTAGCAACATATGATAGGTGTATTCTCAAGTTGCATATGAGATAATGGAGAAGAAATCAGCTGATGTGAGGCAGGGGATGTTTTCGAAAAGAAATCTTATACCTCGCATAATTCTTCGAACAATTTACATGATGTTCTGTGGGTTTTTGGCAGCCATGCTGCCATTTTTCGGAGACATAAATGGTGTGGTTGGTGCAATTGGCTTCATCCCTCTGGATTTCGTTCTGCCTATGCTTCTATACAACATGACATACAAACCTCAAAAATCATCTTTGACTTACTGGATAAATGTCTCAATCATGGTGATATTCACGGGTGCAGGAATCATGGGAGCATTCTCCTCCGTTAGGAAATTGGTTATTGATGCCAACCAATTTAAGCTGTTTGGCAGTGATGTTGTGGATTAGGCAAGTGCCTGCATAAAAGGTTATTTCAATGTGGTAACAAACAGATAAGAAAAACACACTGTCCCTTTGTGTTGACAGGACTAACACTAAGCTCAGCTCATAAAAAAGTTGCAATGCTACTAGCAGTTACACTTATGTTAACTCTTTTTGTCGATGGGCTATTATAAATGTTTTTTTTAATCAACGATTGGCTATTACTTATTATGTCTCTTATTTTTATCACCGATTGGTTATTATGATAAAAAAAATCATAATTTTTTTTTAATGTTACGTGGCTTTCAGCCCAAACAAAAGTTTGAAAAAAGAAAGCTTACATAGAGGAATCTATTCACTATATAATAATTTACCATATTTACCATATAATAATAAAAGAAGGTCTTGATACACATATGTCATCCTCAGGGAAAACAAAATTTATTACTTAGTTTTTCGCTCAACAGTTTACTATATAATAAAAGAAGATCTTGATGTACATGTGCCATCCTCAAAGAAAACAAAAAAATTATTGCTTAGTTTTTCGTTCAGCAATTTAACCACGCTTCTAATCACTTCTTTCTTATACTTTTATTTCATTCTTTCAATCTCGTTCTATCTGCTTCTCACTTATCTTGCTTGCTTTCATTTTAAACTTCAATTTATATTTGAATTACTCACTGAACTGGTCTAATCCGGGATCAAAGATCCGGAGTGGGGACAGCCTCAAAAGTCAAGGATAGAAGTGTTTATACATCGGTACAGTGGGTATCCGGTATTATAGTCCGAACTCTCAGTGGGAGAATCCAGTCTTGATGTCTTGAAGATCCTACACACCAAGCTTTCGCGTTGAAGAGGGACGAAAGGTGGTGTCACCTGCGAAGATTCTCGGACGCTAGTCAGTGAAATAGAACAAGGATTCCAGGGGATTCGAGCAATGTGATAGTAAATAGAGAGTAAGAATAACGTACCCTTTTATGAGTGTGAGAATCGACTATTTATAGGTGAGCATGGAGAATGAATCGTTAGGCACAGGTGGGGCCAGGAGACAAATAGTATACTGCTCAGTGTACGATACTGACACACGACGCAGGGAGAGCCGCGTTTCTCGCGTATCCTCCTTGTGGCTGTACCTTGTACCTTCTGTCGGATCACGTGGATACTTTCCGGTGTGCAAGGTAAGAACCTGGACATACCGGTATGGAGAACGCCTCATACAGATTTACAGTCCGAAGGTATACCTATGAGGCCAGTAGCTCAGTGAGAGCGGATGAAATTATCTATCTGTCCCAGGTACCGGTATCGAGACCGGATCATCTGTCCCCTAGCTTGTGTGAGGGACCGGTAGAGTTGCTCATATAAGCTAAATCTGCTCTCTGGCGGGCGCTGATACCAAACCGAGACGATCATTTCTTATGTCACTCTGGCGGTGTGGAGAACGGATTCAGACAACAATGCATTGGAGCGAAACCCAAGACTTTTTGAAACTTGTAACCGAAGTGGACAAAATGAGTACTAAAGTTAAGCACCTCAACCTCGCTGTTGAGAAAGATAGGGTGGCCCTAAAGTTATCTGAGGACCGCCTCGAAAAATCCAAAGACTATGGTGAACGCATGTATGCGGAGACCCTCAGGCTCAAGACAGCGGCTAAGGAGCTGGAGGGAAAACTGGCTGAAACAGAGAAGATTACCTCCAAGCTGAAGGAAGAGCTCCGTACTGGCCGGGATACAAATGCTAAGTTGGAAGAAGAACTAAAGACAATGGCAGAGAGTCGCTCGAAACAAGTGGAAGAGTGGGCCCGGAGGGAAAAAGAGTTGCTTCTTGAAATTGAGAATTTAAATCTAGAAGGCGCAGAATCGGTTAGAGAGAGAGAGAGGTATTACGATGCACTGAAGGAAGAACTGGACATCGCTACTGCTCAAGCTAAAAAGGCCATAGAGATCTGTACCCAAGTTACTAAAGAGTCCTTCAGACTGGCAGTGCGTCAGATCTTCTAACACAATCCTAACGTGAAACTCAATCTATATGGCATGCATCCGTTCTACGAGTTTCACGGAGGGAAGCTAGTTGCAGTGATCGATGGCCAGCACGAGGAATCGTCAGACTCCCTGTACGAGCTGGCACCGCTTCCTGAGGGTCAGAGCATAGGGCCTGGTCCTCCTACTCCTGGGCCTGAGGAAGCCGCTGAGGAAAAACAGACGAAGGGTGATGAAGCCGAATGTGGAGGAGGTCTGGATGAAGAGGCCGGAGGAACGAATAAGGCCACTGAAGATACCCAAGGGCATGAAGAGACTCATCAAGAAGCTCCGCCCTCTTAGTCATTTTTTATTTTTCCTTGACTTGTTCTGCTGTGTACCGGGATCAGCTCCGGATTTGAATTTTTGTTTCTTTTTAATCAATGAGATTTTTGTTTTCTTTCAGCACCGCCTCCAACGTAATTATGATTATTGCCTGCGCCAATCCTTTATTCTCAAGCTCTTCAAATACTAACTTCGTAATTTGAACAAGCTCTTTAACTTTAACTTGTAAAATCTGCTAGCTGTTCTTCGAATTGAGACTTAGGATTTGTCCGGTAGTGTCACCAAATTGGAGGAAGTATTTCATTGAATAAATAATGTTCCCTCACTTGATATTTAAATATTTCTCATGAGGTTGTGTCATCAATTCTAAGAAGGAAAAACTAAGTCTGTACACCCAGATAGTAAGCCTTTACTGGGGTTTGGTACGACCTTGGGAAAGGTCTGATCCTACAACCCGTTGAACCGCTCAAGGAGTTACATCGTCAATCATAGAATAGGTGATTGAGATCATCTATCCTGAGGGTGAGTTTTTCGCTGGGGTTCGGTTTGTGGCCTTAGAAAAGGACCAGCCCTACAACCCATATCTTCATAGGGGTTCGGTTTGTGGCCTTGGAAAAAGACCAGCCCTACAACCTATTTGACCACTTAAGGCGTTACATCGTCAACTACAGAATAGGTAGTTAAGATCATCCGTCCTAAGGGCTCTTGTGCACATCGCGCATAAAGCTATAAATCACAGACATAGGAGAGAAGTGAAAATACAGTAGTCATGAATGTATTTCTCATTAAATTGAATATGAGTTACAAATGAAGCGTAGCTGGGGTCATGCCTCGTTAAAATCTTATTGAGAAAACCCAATGGAAAAAACTCAAGTTAGGAAAAAGAGCACGCCATCTTATCAACTAGCTGTAATAAATGCGTAAATTCTGAGTGTTCCATTTATTGCGGATAGGTCTGTCATTGAGGTTCTCCAAGCGATATGACCCCTTACCAGTCACCTCGGATACTCTGTAGGGGCCTTCCCATGTTGGTGCTAATTTGCCTTGATGAGCGAATTTATTGCCCACACTTGCTTTCCTTAAAATGAGGTCTCCTACGTTGAATCCTCTGTGCTGAATGTTTTTGTTATATCGGAGGGTGGCTTTTGCTTTAATAGCCTGATCCCTGACAAAGGCTTCTTCTCTAAGTTTTTGAAGAACGTCCAATTCAGATGTCAGGTTGTCATTATTATTTTCTTCAGAGAAATACTCCACCGTTGTTGACGTAGTCTAGAGTTCCACCGGTATCATCGCCTCAACACCATAAGTAAGACGGTATGGAGACTCGTTGGTTGAGGAATGTGGTGTGGTGTGATATTCCTACAAGACATGGCACAACTGGTCCGTCCAGCCGCCCTTTGCTTCGCCCAAACGCTTCTTAAGCCCTTTCAGCACCTCCCTATTAGCCACTTCAGCCTGGCCAATTCATCAGTGGGTAATTGCCCATCGACAAAGTATCGTATGTAAAGGACTACCCATGAATTCTCATTGAAAGCACGATACGATATTGCGTTCAGCGATGGGATCATGGGGATGCTGGGCATCGTCAACGTACTCTGTACCACGAATGTTGTGTTCCCAGACTGTTTTGTGTTTGCAAGTCTTGAGAGGATGTCCGCCCTAGTGTTTTCTTCTCTGGGCACATGCTTAAACTCCAACATAGAGAATCTTCCCTTCAATTCATTCACGCAATTTAAATATAATTGGAGCTGAGGTTCGCGGACTTGATACTCACCCTGAATTTGTGAGATCACTAACTGCGAATCACTACAGAGGGTTACCTCGGAAGCTCCGATGTCAATTGCTGCTCTAAGTCTGGCGAGGCAAGCTTTGTATTCAGCCTGATTCTTGGATGTTTTGAAACTGAAACGCAAAGAGATTTCTAGGTGCACACCATCATCACTTTCCACCATGACACCGGCACCACATCCTTTGCTATTGGAAGAGCCGTCCACGTAAACCGTCCAATGAGTTTGTGGCACAGTTGGGTCTGCCCCAGTCATCTCCACCATAAAATCAGCTAACACCCGGGCTTTGATGGCACCCCGGGGTTCATAAGAAACATTGAATTCTGACAGCTTGATGGACCACTTGATCATTCTCCCAGCGAGGTCTGGCTTACTCAAAACGGAAGGAGTGGAAAATCTATTCTTACCATTACAGGGTGTGCATGAAAATACAGCCTGAGGCGGGGAGAGGCCCAAACCACAACAAGAATGGGTTTTTCAATCTTCTGATATCGACCCTCTACTCCCTGTAGCATTTTACTGGTGAAATACACGGGCCTCTGTCCTTCTGGGGTCTTCTTGACCAGCGCTACACCTAAAGCTTCATCCGAGATGGCCAGGTAAAGAATGAGCACATCTCCAGGTCAGGTCTTACCAAAATAAGAGGGCTAGACAACACCTCCTTAAGCTCCTGAAAAGCTTGCTCCTACTCCTGTCCTACTCAAACTTCTTGGACTTCTTCAGGATCTTGTATAAAGAAAGGGACCTGTGCGCCATCTTAGGCATGAATCGTGCCAAGGCAGCTACCTTTCCTTTCAGTGATTAGACCTCCCTCAAATTCTTCGGACTCTGCATGTCCAGAATTGCCTGGCACTTGCCCAGATTCGCCTCGATACCACGCTGAGTCAACATGAAACCCATAAATTTTCCTACATGCACGGTGAAAGTGCACTTCAATGGGTTCAACCTCATGTTGAATTGCCTCAAACTCGTAAACACTTGGCGTAAGTCCTCCACATGATCAGCCCCAGCCGGGGTCTTAGCAATGATGTCGTCAATGTATACCTCCACCACCTTGGTGTGCATTCCCTCGAACACCTTATTAATTATACGCTGGTAAGTGACACCCGCGTTCTTCAAACCGAAGGGCATGACGGTGTAACAAACACACCGCGGTCGTTGATAAATGCCATCTTCTCTTGATCCTCCTCCCACATCAGAATCTGGTTGTACCCCGAATAAGCATCCATGAAAGACAGGTACTGGTAACCAGAAGAATCATCCACCATACGATCAATGTTGGGGAAAGGATAGGGATCCTTGGGGCAACAACGGTTTAAATCCACATAGTCTGTGCATATTCTCCATTTACTGTTGGCCTTCTACACCACCACTACATTAGAGAGCCATGAGAAATATTTGACTTCCCTAATGAATCCGGCCTTCAACAATTCTTCTGTTTGTTCACAAGCTGCTTTCTGTTTCTCGGGGCCCAGCCTTCTCTTCTTTTGGGCCATCAGTCTCGTCTCTAGATAGACAGATAACTTGTGACAACAAAAATTGGGGTCCATCCCGGGTATATCTGCAGCAGTCTACAAGAACAAATCTTTAAACTCGTGGAAAAATGCAAGCAGACGTTGTTCCATCACAGTTTTCAACTTGTCATTGATATGTGTGATCTTTTCCGTGGAATCTCCCAACACGACGCCTTTGGAACCTCCTTCTGGCATAGGCTTAGAAGGATTGTGGGAATCAATCTTTAGTTCTGCCCTGGGATCAAGGTCAATCAGACTAATCGATCCTGTCGCTGTTCCTCTATTGTTCAGCTTCCTCTTTTTATTGAACGCTTCTAACTTCACCATGTTCAGGCTCAGGTTGTAACAATACCTGGCCATTTCTTGATCACCTCAGAGGGAAGAAACCTGGTTATCCTTATCAATGAACTTGATAAGAAGGTGCGGAGTGGATACGATTGCCTCCATAGCATTCAACATAGGGCGGCCTATAATGCCGTTGTAGGGTGACTCCACGTCAATCACCAGCACTCTGGACTTTACCGTCCTCGCTCTGGGCTCGCCTTTGAAAGACACAAGAGTGTCAAGATATCCCTTGGTGGGTTATTTTGCTCCATTAAAAGCTGTGAGCTTCTGCGTATAAGGTTGCAAATCAGAGTTATTAAAACCCATTCTTTTAAAACAGTTATAAAAAATGACATCGCAGGAACTCCCCTGATCAACAAGGATCCTTTTGACGTCCTTGTTGGCAATCACAACAACTATGACCACAACGTCATCACCCCCAGGGATAGTTGGGTCAAAATCCTCGTCTGAGAATGAAACCACCAGTGCCGCCACACCGTCTCTGAAAGGGCGGTTATTTATCGTTGGGTTTCCCCTGGACAGACAGAATCATTCGATGATGATTCTTTTGGGCTGTGATCGAAGCTCCGTCACCAGCAAAGCCTCCGGCAATCATGTCAATCACCTCACGCCGGCCTTGCCTCTGCTGCTGGGGCATACCATCTTTCTGAGCGCCTTCATTGATAACAACTCCCTTTTGTTTCTCAGCAGCAGTGTATCTCTTGATTGGGGCGCGGCTATTACCACCTTCATCGTCGTGGTCACGACCTCGCTTTTCCATCCGCTCTGGCTCATCTAGAGACTTCTCCTTAAAGAGATATTGCTTCAACTTTCCCTCTCGAATAAGGGTCTCCATAGTATTCTTCAACGCCTTACATTCGTCAGTGGAGTGGCCAGCTTGCTCGTGGAAACCACAATACTTATGCAGATTCTCAGGCCTTTTCAATGGATCCGGTCTCCTAATCCCGTACACGCTAAGCGTAGGCCATCCGACCTCCCTTAAGATCTGGGAGTGCTTAGCGTTCAGTGGTGCGTAGTTGCTGAAAGAAGCCACTCGCCTCTCCTATTGCTGGGGTCGAGGGCCCCTGAAATCATCCCTCTGGAAATGCCTACCTGGCCTTACCCTCTCCTTATCCCTCCGTGGTTGAGGTGGGGGAACTGGTGGTTTAGCCTGAACCACTGTGGCTTCCAGGTGCATCTCTATACCCAAGTACTTTGAAGCCTTCCTCCAGAATTCTTCAAACGTCGTCGGAGGACTCTTTGCCAGAGATAGGGCAAAAGCTGATCTGGGCTGCAGGGCCTCAATAACGACATGCAGCTGAATGGCTTCTGTGAGATTAGGCACCATGGCTGCCTCCTTGTAGAACCTTTTCAGAAACTCCTTAAGAGTTTCGCTCTCCCTTTGCCTAGTCTGGGCCAAGGTATGAGACATCCTGGGGACATCCCTAGAAATGACAAAATGGCTCTCAAAAGCTACTGCCATCTCCTCTAGGAGTCTATTAAGCCAAAGGGTAGCCCCTTGAACCAGCTAAGGGCCTCCTCCACAGGGTAAGCGGGAACATCCTGCACATCACATCCTCGTCCGCCCCAAGTACATAGCCTCATAAACGTAAGCATCGAGATGCTTAGTGGGGTCAGTTTCTCCGTTATACTTTCCAATGGAGAGTGGTTGAGTTATCTGCAAGTGCCTGGGGATAGGCACGCTCATTAATCTTCGTGAGAATGGGACGTTGAGCCGATACGTCCCAGGAGCTGCTATCACTGGCTCCTTCCTACTTCCACTGACTCTATCCCTAGAGTCATGAGTTTGCTCCCTTTCTTCGTACGTGGGAATCTTCGAATACTGGAGAGTTGTAGATTTCTCTCTCCCAGAGGTGAGGTGAGTCTCCTCAGCCTGAGACACCACTTTTTCTTCTGTTTGTCTTCGATCCTTCTTCAGCTCAGCAAGCTCTTCCCTGAGCTGTCTTATGAGCTCATCACGAGGGTCAGGAGTTGGTACCTGCACCATCCTCCTCGAACTAACTCCAGGAGATTCGAAAAGAAGTCTCATGTTCGCCCGTTGGTTGGTCACATCCTCGACATGACCTTCGACAAAGTCACGACCACTACCCTCCATGGTGACTACTGGACTTCTACGAGAGGTGGGAATAACTCTAACGTGTCCCACTGGGCGTGCCAATGAACTGGTCTAATTCGGGGTCAAAGATCCGAAGTGGGGACGACCCTCAAAAGTCAAGGATAGAATTGTTTGTACACTGGTACAGTGGGTATCCAGTATTATAGTTTGGACTCTCAGTGGGAGAATCCGGTCTTGATGTCCTGGAGATCCTACACACCAAGCTTTTGCGTTGAAGAGGGGCGAAAGGTAGTGTCACTACGAAGATTCTCCGACGCTCAAGTCAGTGAAATAGAACAAGGATTCCAGGGGATTCGAGCAATAAAATAGTAAATAGAGAGTAAGAATAACGTACCCTTTTATGAGTGTGAGAATCGACTATTTATAGGTGAGCTTGGAGAATGAATCATTTGACATAGGTAGGGCCAGGAGACAAATAGTACGTTGCTCAGGTACGATTCTGACACACGACGCGGGGAGAGCCGCATTTCTCGAGTATCCTCCTTGCGGCTGTACCTTGTAGCTTCTGTCAGGTGACGTGGATACTTTTTGGTGTGCAAGGTAAGAACCTGGATATACCGGTATGGAGAACGTCTCATACGGATTTACACTCCGAAGGTATACCTATGAGGTCGGTAGCACAGTGAAAGCAGATGCAATTACCTATCTATCCCAGGTACCGGTATCGAGACCGGATGACTCACTAAATTATATTTCATATATTTCTATGTAATTGTTTAAAAGTAAATTTTATTCTTATTTAACTATCCATTTAGCAATAATATTTGGATAAGAAAAACATATATCAAGACAATATAATGTAATAAATGAAAGGTAAATAAAAAATTTTACATATAAGATAATATAATTATATTAGAATTTTATATTTATTTCAACATAAATTACTTATTAAATTATCATAATTGATTCCATTAGATATTTTTAAGTCGATTTAAATTGCTTCAATTTTATTTTCTAAGCTTACAACTATCAATATTTATATCTATAATATTTATAATACACATCACATTTTCATTCACTCAACCATGACATTTAAATTATAAATGAAAATTTAAAAATATAGCATTTCCAAGTGTCAAACTCAGGCTCTTTCCTTGACACATTTAACTACTATATGTCCAATCATTAAATGGCATAACGATTAATATATTGTAATAATTTCAAGGATGGATTAATTTATAAATGATATTGGCGGGTGTTTAGAATATTGACACTTATGATTGTCTCTTATCACACGGGTCATTATTTCTCATTATTTTCCATTTAAATATACTTTATTATAGTTGTTCCCTTTTAGATATGTTGTATCTGGTCAATGTACGACTCTTTGAAATTCTATAAATATAAATTTGAACTCAAAATACATCCAATATCATTCACGTGAATATATTTAATTCATCATTCACATGAATTACTATTTGGTTTTCAAATTATATGTTAACTAAAACCATGCAATACCAACATTATATGACTCAACCATATAATTAATTCTTTAAATTACATTTAATTTATTTTAAGAAAAATATTCTCATCTCATATGTAAATAAAGGGGAAGAGAATTATATAAAAAAATGTTTGGATCTTGACCATTCTTTAAAGAGAACTACAGAAAAAAAGGAATGCCTAAAACAATGAGAGAGCCACATTGAATCAGTAAAAGGGAGAAGATAAGAGATAAATAAAAATATTTTTTTAAGAAAGCAAAAAACTAATAAAGAATATTTGAGAGCTCATCTCTCTAAATCTTTTATCTCTCTTTAAAATGAGTATCTAAAAGGGTGCCTTACAACATTAAATAAACACACCTTAAATAGTTAAATAAAAATATAATTTCTATAGCACCCCTTGCATGACCTAATGTGTAGCTATAATACCGGTTGGTTTCTCACTATTTTTAATAGTACACTATTAATACAAGAATACGAGTACAACAATGTCTAATTTATTTAGATTATTGAAAATTTTATCTTCAACAATCTTCATTCAAGTTTATGTTAAAGCAATCATAACCATTTCAGTAAAATTTGTCTAAGGTTGTTGGTAAAAAAATCCTTTGTATGTGATTAAGGTTTAGCCTCTTCTTGTTGGAACAACTTTAAGATATCATGTACATTTTTTGCAAAGCTTTCTTTGGATTGATAACTTGCGAATGTTGTTGTAATTTTTGCTTTGATTGATTTTTTTATCTATTTTCTTCAATATTTAAGGATTGTGTGTTTGTGAACACCATTTTCTTGTTTATTTTATTTTCTATTTTATTTTTATTTTTATTATACAGATCCATTTCTATTATTATTATTATTTCATTATTTTTTGCATTGTTATTTTCTTCCCTCATTGATACAACACACAGACCTCGGGGAAGAGAGACTTTGTAAATAAAGTTCTTAGAGCCTAATTTAGGGCAACAACTCACAAGGTCAAATGTTACCCCTGCCGCCCTTGCTGTTTTAGATTTTAGAAAGACAAATAAAGCATTCACACGAAGCAAGAACAAAAAGGTGAATCTCAAATTTGAAGCTAAAACACAAAAAAAACAATCCCTTCTGTTTTTCCCACTGTCCTATGATGACCCATTCCCCCAGAACCAGATACAACAAGGACAATAAAAAGAGAAGAAACAGAGAACAAAAGGGGATTTAATAGAAAAACGATGAGACAAAAAAAATAGAGAGCAATTTTTACACCTTTGATCCTTTGTCTTCTCTATCTCTGTGAGAAACCTCCACCTCTCTCCAACGCTACCCAAGCCCCGCGATAACACCATCTCCAAGTCGTGACCCGCCACCGCGAGAACTACCACGCGAACCATCTCTCTGTTCTCATCACCGTCATCTTCTTTTCTCCTTCACGGTTTTTTTCCTTTCCCCTTCTTTTCCTCCCTCTTGCAGTTGTCTCTGTGCTTTGCATTAATCTCATTAGGTTTTTTTGGTTTAAGACAATGAGGCCTTTTGGGCCAAGGCTTATGTTTCTTTTCAAAAAAAATGTCTCGCTAACTTAGTGTCATGTTATCTAAGTTTGCAAAAACATTTAGATTGTATTAGTTGTCTGACGTGTGATTACAGTCGTGGTTCCGTCAAATTAGTACATTAAAATTAATTAATGTAGTACTAGGGTGTCAACCTAGGTCGTTTTCTCAAGGATCAACACAAAAATTTAGGAAAATCAAGTTTAAAATTAATTTTTACAAACAAAAATTCAACAAACATACAAATACAATTGGGGGGTTTGATTGATTGGTTGTCACAATTAAAATCAAAACAAAGTAAATATAAGATTTGAAACAATAAATAACAAGCGATTGATTTTCTTGGAGTATTGTAATTAAATTTATCCTTGGTTCACTAAAGATAATTTGTATACTTTCATTACTGTTGATTTCTTAGCTCAATTTGAATTAATCAACTAAGCGTCTTTTTCAATTCATAATTCCTTTACTTTCATTTAAAAATGAATATTTTAATCAAGTATCCTAATTAAGCAAAAGGAGTCAAGATTGTAAAATCTAGGAATTATTGAGCATATGTAAGAACATCGCCTACATACATAATCTATTCTCAAATTATGGAATTAAGCAAACCATAATTATTAAAAGTGATTATGAAAATATTCATTAAGCATGCATATTTCCTTAATCCATTTTAATTTAAAATCTTATTTTATTCCATTTGAATAATTAAACCGATTAAGCTTGCAATTTCATCACATGAATCGATTCCTCAGGGGTGGGAATCGATTCCCAAGGCACATGAATCGATTCCTGCATAGATGAATCGATTCCTAGGCTTTCAAATACTCATGAATCGATTCCTAGGGGCAGGGAATCGACTCCCAACTGTATGAATCGATTCCCATGAGGCATGAATCGATTCCTAGCTATGATTTCACATGGGAATCGATTCCCAAGTTGGTGAATCGATTCCCAGACCTGTTCTGGTGCTTTTCTTTACATTTTGACCATTTCTTAAGGCGTGTCTTCTTCCGTTTGACCTGCGGTAATTATTTTTCAATTGCAGGCTCAATCATACACTACAAAACAAGAAAAACCAATATTTCATTATTTTTATTAAAAACTAATCTTTAATTTATTTTAAAATCAAATATTAAATAAAGCTCAAATGATGAAAATGTATTAAAATGCAATATATTACACAATAAGTGATGGAAAATTATACACATTTAAAGTGAGGAATTAAGGATAAATCATGCATCATCAAATACTCCCACACTTATTCTTTTGCACTCCCGGGCAAAATTAGAATAAAAACAAGTATCACAATTTTTTGAAAACATTAAGTTGAAAACAATAACACACAGAATTGGCATGCTTGTCATGAAATCTTAGGAATATACAGAGAAACAAGAGTTATTCAATCATGCAAAATACAAAGCATCAAGATATATATGAAAATCATCCAAACACTTAGGCATGTGAGAATTAAATTAAACTGAAAAGAAGATCATAAGTGACAGAACCTCACAAGACATACTCTCAACTCTCAAGTGTTTTGGGTTTGTGTATACACTCAAAATATTTCCAAAAAAAATAGACAGTCCCATAAATTTGGCAAATTTCTCAATTCCACAATCAACGCAAATGCATGTATAGATCGACAGGGCTTATTAGGGTTGTAATATGGCCAAGGTAAAGATTTAGAAATTAGTTTCATATGCCATAAAGAATGATGGAGTAATTAATTTAACAGTCAAATAGTGAGGTAAAACATTTAATCACATTTGGTCGTAATTATCAATATCATCATCTTTTTTTTAATATATATATATATATGTATATATTTAATGTGTTTTTATGTAATTGCATAATACTTAAACTAAGAGTTGCGACTCCTTTTAGCATACTCCCACACTTATTTGAATGCCTATTTTTGACTTGATTCCAAAGCTCTAACATCTTCTTTAAGTAGGTGTATAGCTTATTTGAGCTGTAACAAAGAAATGGTTAAATAGGCTCAAAGGGGCTAACAAAAGATGATTTATTTATGGTAAGCTTATATGGCTAGTGGCTTAATTGAACAAAATGCCTGTGTCCTTTCAAATACATGTATATGAGTTTCAAGTATCATCAAGAAACAAGACAAAGATTGAGATGTAAGTATTCAGGAATAAATCACACATGAAAGAATTTAGATGGTATAAAGTGATCCATCAAATTTTTAAGGTTCAAAAATCTCATAAGGTATAATTCTATCGTATATGATTGTCTCTCAATTATCATGTCATTCTCAACATACCAAAAATGCTTGAGTTCAAATCGTAACATATCATTAAGCTCATATCAAACATGAAAGAAATTACCTGTTACTCATGCATATCCTTAAAATTTCAATAAAACATGCCATTTTAAACAAAAACACACATAGAACCCTTTATTTTTTTATTTTAATAATAATAATCATAAAAACAATTTCACTCAAAAAATAACACATAATAAAATATTATACAATATTATACAAGAATAATCTCACCCCCACACTTAAATCATACATTGTCCTCAATGTAAGACAGAGCATACAAAATAGACAATAGAATGAAAAAGTAAAGAGATGGGTAAGAAAACTCCCTCAAGGGGGATCAAGAAGTGGTTCCCCCAAAGCATACTCCTCCATTGTGACATCTACAAGTGAAGGATTTTCATGAAATGTCTTCAAGCGTTGTCCATTAACCTTAAAGCTTTTATTGGAGTTTTCACTTTTTATTTCAACAGCTCCATGGGGAAATACATTAGTGACAATGAAAGGTCCTTCCTATTTGGAGCGTAATTTTCCAGCCATCAGTTTCATCTGAGAATTAAATAGTAACACTTTCTGTCCAACAGTAAACTCCTTTCTAGCTATTGAGCTATCATGGAATTTCTTCGTTTTCTCCTTATAGAACTTCGAATTCTCATAAGCTGCCAAACGGATCTCATCAAGCTCATTTAGTTGTAATTTGTTTTCCTCACCTGCTTGATCAAGTGCTAAGTTGCAAGCTTTTACAGCCCAATAAGCACGATGCTCAATCTCCACTGGAAGATGACATGCCTTTCCAAAAACAATTCTATAGGGAGACATTCCTATAGGTGCCTTAAAAGCTGTTCTATGTGCCCAAAGAGCATCATCCAGTTTTTTGCTCCAATCCTTTTTGTTAGGCTGTACTATCTTCTCCAGGATTCTTTTGATTTCTTTGTTAGAGACTTCTGTTTGTCGATTGGTTTGGGGGTGATATGGAGTAGAGACTCTATGAATAACCCCATACTTCCTGAGCATAGCTTGCATGGTCCTGTTACAGAAGTGTGTTCCCTGATCATTAATGATTGCTCTCGGGATGCCAAACCTGTAAAAAATTTGGGATCTAACAAAATCCATAACAACTTGAGCATCATTAGTTCTGGTGGCTTTAGCTTCCACCCATTTAGAAACATAATCTACAGCCAATAAAATGTAAGTAAAACCAAAGGATGGAGGAAATGGACCCATAAAATCAATGCCCCAAACATCAAATACTTCACAAAACAACATAGGTTGTTGAGGCATCTATTGGCGCCATGTGATAGCATTACTAGCTCTTTGGCATTCCTCATAGGTGTTACAAATGCTCCATGCATCCTTAAAAATGGTGGGCCAGTATAAACCAGAGTCCAACACCTTCCTTGCTATTCTTTGTGGACCAAAATGTCCACCAACTGGTGAAGCATGGCAGAATCGAAGAACTGATTCTATCTCATGATCGGGAATGCATCTTCGAATCACCTGATCATTACACAATTTCCATAAATATGGGTCATCCCATATATAGTATTTTGCATCACTTTTTAATTTTAAAATTTCGTTTCTGGATGCATATGGTGGAAAAACAGAAGCAATTAGATAATTTACAATGTTAGCAAACCAAGGTGTATCAAAAGAGTTAGAAATACTCATGAGGTGTTCATCCGGAAAATGATCCCGAATAGGTGCTGAATCAGGAGCATTCTCAATTCTGCTTAAATGGTCTGCCACAAGGTTTTGTGTTCTACTTCTGTCATGAATTTCTAAGTCAAACTCTTGGAACAAAAGCATCAAACGAATTAATCTTGGCTTGGAATCACCTTTCTTCAACAAATACTTCAGAGCTGCATGGTCAGTAAAGACAACTACTCGAGAACCGAGTAGGTAAGATCTGAACTTATCTAATGCAAAAACAATGGCCAAGAGCTCTTTTTCAGTAGTGGTGTAATTTACCTGGGCGGCATCTAAAGTTTTAGATGCATAGTAGATGACCCTAGGCTGTTTGTCAATCTTCTGACCAAGGACAGCTCCCAATGCATAATTAAAGGCATCACACATCAACTCAAATGGGGCTGTCCAAACAGGTGCTTGGATTATTGGGGTAGTGGTCAATGCTTGCTTGAGGCAATTAAAAGCCTCCTTACACTTTTCATCAAACTCAAATACCACATCCTTTTGAAGCAGATTGGATAGTGGTCTAGCCTTCTTGCTAAAATCCTTTATGAATCTTCTGTAGAAACCTGCATGGCCAAAAAAAGAACGAACCTCTCGAACACAAGAGGGGTAAGGCAAATGTAATATAACTTCTATCTTGGCAGGATCTACCTCAATTCCTTTTTCAGAGATTACATGCCCTAAAACTATTCCTTGTTTTACCATAAAATGACATTTTTCATAGTTCAAGACAAGGTTAGTTTCAATACATCTGTTTAAAACTTTATCCAAACTATCAAGGCATGCATTAAATGAAGATCCATAAACAGTAAAATCATCCATAAACACCTCTATGCAATTTTCAATGAAATCATGAAAAATACTTATCATGCATCTTTGAAAAGTTCCAGGAGCATTGCATAGGCCAAATGACATTCTCCTATAAGTAAATGTGCCAAAGGGACAGGTAAATGTGGTCTTTTCTTGATCCTCAGGTGCAATATGAATCTGAAAATATCCAGAGAATCCATCAAGAAAACAGTAGTGAGATTTACCTGTGAGACGCTCAAGCATTTGATCAATGAAGGGTAAAGGGAAATGGTCCTTCTTTGTTGCTTGGTTTAGTCTCCTGTAGTCAATACAGACTCTCCAACTATTTTACACTCTAGTGGGGATCAATTCATCCTTCTCATTTTTCACAACTGTGGTCCCTGTTTTCTTAGGAACCACTTGAATCAGACTCACCCATTGGCTATCAGAGATAGGATAAATGATTCTTGCTTGTAGAAGCTTGGTAATCTTCTTCTTAACCACATCAAGGATTACAGGGTTGAGTCTCCTTTGAGGTTGTTTTACTGCTTTAGCATTTTCCTCCAGAAATATCCTATGCATGCACATGGATGGGATAATTCCAGGAATATCTGCCAATGTCCAGCCTATAGCCTTCTTGTGCCTTTTCAGAACCTCCAGTAATTTTTCTTCTTGATTTTTATCAAGAGAAGTGGAAATTATTACTGGGAGCCGTTCATTATCCCCTAAGTATACATACTTGAGGTTTTTAGGTAAGGGCTTCAACTCTAATTTGGGTGTCTGCAAAACAGATGGAACTAACAAAGTAGATTTGGATTCCGCTGCTTGCACCTCAGAAATTTTGTTAGAGTCTTCTTGAAATCCTGAATTTAGGTTAATACATTCCAGCTCCTTATGATTAACAGGCATATTTAAAAACTCTGAATCAATAGTTATGTATTTATCAATTTCATCACAAATATCACAACTTCCAGAATCATTGCATGCAAAACAATTGTTTGAATCATCTATGCATTCCAAATCAATATTTTTAGAGATATCAGAAAGATATTCACAAATCAAATCATCCATAATGTCAATATAAAAAATATAGTGATCTTCAGATGGATATTTCATAGCATCAAGAATATTAAATTGAACTCTTGTGTCACCAAATTCCATAGAGAGTGTTCCAGAATGAACATCTATTTTGGTTCAGGCTGTTTTCAAAAATGGTCTTCCTAAAATTATAGGAACAGGAATCTAAGGCATACCTTCTTCCATATCAAGTACAAAAAAGTCAGCAGGGAAAACAAGTTGATCTACCTGAACCAAAACATCCTCTATGACTCCAGCAGGGTAAGCAGTACTTTTATTGGCTAGTTGAATCACTACACCAGTAGGTTGTAAATTTCCAAGAGACAAACATTTGGAAACAGACATAGGCATAAAATTTATTGAAGCTCATAAATCTAACATGCAATTTTCAAATTTGTTATTGCCTATGATACAGGGTATAGTGAACGTACCTGGATCTTTACATTTCTCAAGGATATTTGGAACTTCCTTACCAAGTAATGCAGATACATTTCTTCCCATGCTTATCCTTTCATTTTCCTTGAGTCTCCTCTTGTGAGTACAGAGTTCTTTCAAAAATTTGGCATACTTGGGAATTTGTTTGATTGCATCAAGAAGAGGTATATTCACTTCCACTTTCCTAAAAGTATCCAAAATTTCTTTGTCCACTTCTTCCATCTTCTTACTTGGAATTGCTTTTGGTGGGAAAGGAAGAGGGATATGAGGTGGAATTTAGGGTGGTTGCATCTCAAACTTTCTTGTGCTTGAAGAGGGTACATCTTTCTCAACTGTTGCAAGCTCAGTTGTTTGTTTCTCAGGTTCCTTGGGTATGGGTACTTCAAGGTTCTTACCTGATCTTAACTAAATTACACTCATATTTCTTGGATTTACAGTTGGTTGAGATGGTAATTTGTCAGAGTTTTGAGATTGTAACTGGCTCAATGATGAAGCCAGTTGCCTAATTTGGTTGCTTAAACTCTAGATGGTAGCATCATTCCTCTGTTGATACTCTAAGTTCTGTGCAGCCATTTGTTTCACCAGTTCTTCCAAAGAAGGGCCACTTATGGATGGTTGAGGTGTAGGTCTTTGAAAGGTTGGTGCATTGCTTTGAAATGGAGGTTGGGGATTTTGTTGTTGGTTACCCCATCTCAAGTTTGGATGGTTCCTCCAACCTGGGTTGTATCTGTTGGTGGAAAGGTCATGGTTTTGTTGCTGTTGTTGTGGTGAAGGGGTATCATGGTAGATGTTAGCTGCATAGGCTTGGGGACTATTATTATCCTTTTCTTGTAGAGAAGCACAACAATCAGTGGGGTGCTCTTGTGAAGAGCAGATGCCACACACTTTAGCAGTCATGGATTTTTGATTTACTGCTAATTGTGTGACCAGAGTGGTGAGAGCGTCAAGTTTGCTCTCCAATTTAATTCCAGGTGAATTAGAATTTGAATCATACATGGGTTTGAAAGCATCATTTCTTACACTGAATTGTTGAGAATTAGATGCCATCTTTTCAATCAAGGTCCTTGCTTTAGCAGCAGTCATATCTCCTAAAGCTCCTCCACTTGCCGTATCTATCATCACTAGTGGAAAAAATAGATATAATCACGGTTAAAAATGGCCTTTATTCACGGTTAAAGAACCGTGGTTGTTGCAGCCGTGGTAGTAGATGAGGGCCTTTAACCACGGTTAACAACCGTGGTAATAAATCACATCTGACCACGGTTAAGAACAACCGTGAATATAACTTACAATTTATATTCACGGTTATCGAGCATAACCGTGAATATAAGAACTAAAAGGTTTCAATTACAAACTACTTATATTCACCGTTATGCTAATAACCGTGGATAAAGAGTATCTATATTCACGGTTGTCCAGTATAACCATGAATATAGATTCTATTTATCCACGGTTGTCCATCATAACCGTGAATATAAGTACTAAAAGGTTTCAGTTACAAACTACTTATATTCATGGTTATGCTACTAACCGTGGATAAAATGTATCTATATCCACGGTTGTCCATCATAACCGTGAATATAAGTAGTTTGTAACTGAAACCTTTTAGTACTTATATTCACGGTTATGATGGACAACCGTGGATAAATAGAATCTATATTCACGGTTATGGTAGTAACCGTGGATAAATATAGTCTATATTCACGGTTGTTACCATAACCGTGAATAAATACTGAGGTTTTTTTTTAATATGGTTTCTGTTTTATCGTTTCCCAAACCTGCATTCAGACAACCAGTATAGTATACAGTATGCCACAGCAACACTATATAAAAAGAATGGTATGTATATAACAATTTATTTTCTATATCAATTCATAACAACCTAAAAAATGAAAGTATATATAATTAAGTTGAATGTAATCTAATAAAAGTAAACCCTAAATCCTACTAGATACATATAGAAAAGAATAAAGATCCTATATCTAGCTTCGCCTAACTTCAATGAAGTGTGAGGCCTATTGCTTTCTAACATCATCTACAAGTGCCTTTGGGAAATATGACCGGTCCTTAAAGTACTGCAAACAATGCACAAAACAATTAGAACAAAAGCTTTATTTATTACATGAAATTGATGAAATTGGTAGAAAAGTAGTCCAAATGATGAGACTTACATCTGTCCATCCATCTACTAAATGTTGTTGGACAATGGTCAGCATAGTGTGCATGACGAAATAGCCACACTCGTAGGTACCCTTCTGCCTGTAAGACTACAATGGACATATAGTATAGAATAAGTGAATTCGCAACTTAAAAAATATGTATTGAAGATTTGAATGAATACGATTGACTTACTTTTGGGTGCACCCATGCAACTTTTCTTCCGTTGGACTTGTTTCCAATCAGTAGATTGCATCCAACCACCGCCCTACGTCAAACAAAACACAAGATAAGTTAGAATCGTATAGTTCTAAAAATGATGTAATCGAATTTGTACTTATTTTTTAGGGATTAACTTACCGGTCTAATATATCTTTCAGGTCTAATGGAACTGTCCGATGCAAAGTATCAAAATGTAGAGCAAGATAGTCCTTCGGACAGATCACCACAAGCGTCCAGTGAGCCCTGCAGTTACCAGTGATAAGTGAGACTTCAAAATGAAAAAATTCATGACAATAATTATGGAATAGAATATTACCCTTTATGATAGGGGCCCATGTATACAGGCTTCCCAGACTCAAACATCTAATTCTGGATGTATGCCTAGGTGTCCTGTGGGGTGTTTCCTTGCTTCTGTATGAGAGAGGGCTCTAAGAAACCATAAGTTCCTTGGAAACCCAAGTCCACACAGAGTTTTGCCAGAAACCTAAACAAGTTAAGACATGGTTAGCGACAAATAACTTGTATAATGAAAAAATTGGACAAAAAATGATATACTTACAGCTCCCACAACTGAATGATGGAGGCGTTCAGCATCGACGTCCCTGAAATAATATCACACATGTCAGAATGTGTAACGTAAAGTGGAAGATCACTTGGACGGCTGAACACTAGTGGCTGCCATGGGACCTGAACAGTGTCCTCTCCTTACTCATACCCGATGCGCCATAGCATCCGGATGGGATCCTTGGCCGGGTCTGGCTTCTTCAATGTCTGTTCCTGTTGAACAATTGACAACCATCACATTTTGTACCATAATTGACAATATAACCAAATTAGTTAGTGTTTAGGGTTTTTACCTGTCCAGGGGCAATCACCAGAAGTCTGTTGGGCCACATCAGAAAGTGGCCCACTGCCTGACCGACGGTCTTCACCTCCGGAGTTGCCACTGGCACAACAGCATCCTCCTCGAGGACGAGCACAACAGAGACCCTGGACATACCATCAAGTAATGTCTGATGGTGAACCACAGGGCCTAAGTTGTACACCATACCAGTGGCAACTGGCTCCTCCGACCCGTCAACGAACAGGTCACATTGACGGGTGTCTGGTGGCTCGACCCCATCATCGTCAGGGTCAGCCGCAGCGCACGACCCCTTAGTGCTAACCTTCCGTATCTACATATTTACACATCAAGCAGAAGTTATTCAACAATGAAATAAAGTGATTACAAACAATAAAACCATGGAAATTAAATAAAGAATCTAACCTGTGGGTCGCTAGCTGGTGTAGTAGTCTCCTGGTGGTGGCTGAGTGAGGCCTTTATCTCTTCCCTGAATCGGGCCATCTCCTGGTGGAGCCTAGATATCTCCTCCTGATACTCAGCCTTCACAACAGCCACCTTCTGCTCCACCATTTTCTCAAGGGAGGGGGCAGGGTCGGGAGCACCGTAATAGGAGTGGAGGCCTGTGAAATGTTAATGATTAGCCTATAATTGTTTAACAGATAACAAAGTGAAAGCATAGAGTTATTTACCACTTACCTACACCTCGACCAATAGCACGCACTCTTCCTGGGTGCTCTGGCCTGCCGATGGCGGTAGTCAAAATATCCTCCCGTCCATGGGCTACGAAAGACCCTTGGATTGATTGCTCAACCAAGGAATCCTGAAACCAAACAAGTTAGTATTCACTTCCTTCACGTAAACCAAAAAACAGACACTGATACAAAGGGGAATACTTACTATCCGTGAGGCAAACTCCTGAGCTTGTGAGGAAGTGTATTCCCCACTCTTCTTGATCCTAGCCCGCTTCTATTTGTCGTGGCGTGTAGGTGGGGAAGGGGGATCCACAATACCAGTGTCAGTCTGACACTGACTCAGCCTCTCCTGTGCCAGCCGCTCCTCCAAGCTACGGTAACCCCCACGTGACAGTGTGTGTGGGCAGTCATTTAGCTTCCTAGTCTCCTGGGCTTTCTTTCTGGTCTCCTACAACAAGAAAAAAAATATTCAGAGTTAGTCGTTTAAATTATACATAATTTAATCATCTAAAAACCAATGTACCTGAAACTCGGCAAAATGTCTAGATGCAACAAAAGCATCCCAGGTCTCCTGATCGATGAATGGATATTTCTCTCCAGGGAACTTTCCTTGGTCATCCCCGAATACATACCTACAATTAAGGTACATTTAAACTAAGGATTGGTACAATTTGGTGAAGCGTTGATTAAGAATTTAAAGTTCAATATACCTCGTGGTGAGTATGGATTTGAACGACCTCCATCGCTCAGCCATAATACCGAGGACCTTCCTTCTTGCTATGTCAGAAGAAGGTATGTCAAAAGAATCCTACATGAAAGGAGTCAGCCCATAAAGGAGTCCTTATTAAGAGTTACATGAAATAATACACTAAAATAAAACTACTGTAAATTATATCTAAGTTACCAGAACATCACTCCATAGCTGGTTCTTCACCACCTCCTCAACATTATCCCAGTCGGGGATAATGATGGACACCTTCGGCCGAGCCACAACCCCCAAATAACTGCTAAACTTCATGGCATTCGGTCCACTAAATCTACTGGTGTTGACATCCATGTCAACAAGTAGCCTCTCTCCCCGGTGACGCCTAAGTGTAACGTCTGGCATCCGGGTAACACCTCTGCTCTTCCGAGCAGAGGAACCACTGGCCTGTGAGTCAGACCTGGATCATCCATCCTGGTCAACCATGAGTATCTGTCCAAACAAGGAAACAAAACTGTCAAATATTTAATATAACATTTAAAACAACGAATAACTAATATAACATGTAATTCAATGAATCACTAACAAGATTAATACCCTATTAAGATGAAATATTTTTCCACAAGCCTTCATGGTGGTCATGACGACTGGTAACTACATCATCCATGTCATGTTCCACGATAGATGTTGGAATACGTGTTGTAGTTGATGGAATTTCCATAATATCAAGATTGGGGTCTCCAATATGTCTACCTTGAATAACAATTAACCACCGTTTGTCAGCTGGGTCAGCAACATAAAAAACTTGCTTCACCTGTGTTGCCATTATGAATGGTTCGTCCTTATGCCCTATCTTGTTGAGGTCCACCAACGTAACTCCTAAATCATCAGTTTTGACAGCGTTTTTATTGTCAACCCATTTGCATTTAAACACAGGAACGGTGAAGGGACCGTAATCAACTTCCCATATATCTTCAATCACACCAAAGTAGCATGACTCGGCCATCACAGGGTTGTTGTCCTTTGAAGTTGAGAAATGCATTGATGAGCCACAACCATCACTCCATTGTTTTGATTTGTACTCTTTTCATCCTGTGTCCTTGTATAAAACGAATAGTTGTTTATGTCATACCCACAAAAGGTGAGGACATCAAAGTTCGGGCCCTGTGCTAGACGATGTAATGTCGAGGATGCAGATGCATCTTTCAGGACGGTCTTTTGGAACCACTACATGAAACTCTTGTTGTGTTCATTCAACAACCACTTTTCAGTCATTTTAGGGTTGGTTTTCTTGACTTGCTCCTTGTGTGTGGCTAGATACGATTGCACTTCGTCCGTGTTGTTTAAAATATACAAGTGTGCCTGAAGGACATCAGCATGTGGCATGCTCTTCATTTTTTTTTCCAATCGTTCCTTTCCCATCCAATCTCCCTTCATGACGAGTCGTTGGAATACCAATGCTTGCAGCATGTGACATGTATTCAGTGCAAAACTTAATTGCTTCCTCTGCAATATATCTTTCCAAAATTGAAGCTTCGGGACGACGTTGGTTCTTCATATACCCTTTCAATATCTTCATATATCACTCAACGGGATACATCCACCGTAAGAACACTGGACCACACAAACGAACCTCTTTCACCAAATGGATGATTAAGTGGACCATTATGTCAAAAAAAAAGAGGGCGGGAAATACATTTCAAGCTGACATAATATAAGTGATGCCTCCTGTTCCAACACATCCAATTCGTCGGGCACGATTACCTTGCAACATATGGCATTGAAAAACATACACAACCTTGTTATGACATTTCTCATATTTTTAGGAAGAATGTCACGAATGACGATAGGCAAAAACTGCTGCATCAACATGTGACAATCGTGAGACTTCAACCCAGGTAACTTCAAATCTTTCATGGAAACACAAGAGTTGATATTGGAGCCATAACCAGACGGAACTTTCACACTTCGTAATGATTCACACAGACTTTGCTTTTCTTTTCTGGATAATGTATGACATGCTGGAGGCAAAATGTTCTTTTGCCCTTTGATTGTGGATGCAAATCCTGATGTATACCCATCAACTCTAAGTCCATACGCGAGTTTAGGCCATCCTTAGTCTTCCCGGGTATGTTTAAGAGTGTACCAACTAAACTATCACACATATTCTTCTCCACATGCATTACATCAATACAGTGTCTCACATCAAGCTCCCTCCAATATGGCAGGTAAAAAAACACTGACCTTTTCTTCCAGTTGTTTTGTGTCGGGTGCTATTTTTCACACTTACCAAATTGCACATTGACGTCTTTCACCTTTTCATATGCCTGGCGACCAGATAGTGGTGGAGGAGCCATTTCAAAATCTTGGGCACCGTTAAATGACTTCTTCATCCTCCGAAACGGATGATTCGCTTTAAGAAACCTTCAATGTCGAAGATAATCCTACTATGATGTAACCGCACAGAACTAGTCCCCTCCTCACATACTGGACAAGCTTTATGACCCTTCACGCTGTACCCGAATAAGTTACCATACGCTGGAAAGTCATTGATCGTGCAAAATAGCATGGCACGCAATTTGAATGATTGCCCGGTAAACCCATCAAACACTTCAACCCCGTCTTCCCACAACCTTTTGAGGTCTTCAACCAATGGAGTTAAATATACATCAATGTCGTTCCCCGGTTGTCGTGGACCAGAAATCATTATTGATAACATCACATATTTTCGCTTCATGCACAACCATGGCGGCAAGTTGTAAACAAACAACAAAACAGGCCACGAACTATGGTTTGTGCTCAGGTTCCCAAACGGGTTCATGCCGTCTGTGGCTAGTGCAAGCCTAACATTTCTTGGTTCATGGGCAAATTCTGAAAAAATCGTATCCATTTTCTTCCATTACGATCCATCGGTCGGATGCCTAAGTAGTCCATCAACAACCCTCTCATCAGCATGCCATCTCATAAGTTTTGCATCATCTGCATTGGCAAACAGACGCTTTAGTCTTGGAACTATAGGTAGATACCACAACACCTTTGTAGGAGACCCTTTAGTGCATACCTCATAAGAATCCCCCCCTTTCTTCTTATACTGTGACACCCCACACCTAGGACATCGATGCAACATTTCTAACTCACCCCAGAATAATACACAATCATTTAGGCATACATGTATTTTCTCATACTCCAAACCTATAGGACACAACACCTTTTTGGCCTCATAGTTACGATTCGGCAAGGTGTTTCCAGCTGGGAGCATTTCTTTCAACAACTTCAGTAAGTCAGTGAAACTTTTATCCGTCCACCCGTTTATGACCTTCAAATTAAACAATCACAAAACTGCTGATAACCTCATGAAATTGACGCAGTTTGGATACAACGGCTGCTCAGAGTCCTCACACAGAGTCGTATATACATGAGCTTTCTTAAAACCTTCTACCCCCACATCACGGATCATATCCTCGAGTCCGTCATCCATGTCGACATTGGTGTCATGCATCGAGCTTCGATTTTCAGTTTAAGAGCTGTTACTTGGCACCACCATATCTTCACCATGCCATATCCAACGCATATAACTACGCAGAAAACCGTCACACAGTAGATGCTCTCGCACCTCTTCCAAGTCTACCCGACGCAGGTTCAAGCATCTCACACAAGGGCAAAAATACTTTCCATTCACCTCCACTGCATTCCTCGCTACGAATTCTATAAATGATTCAACTGCCCCCTCGTACTCTAGACTGAGGCGTGATGTAGTTATCCAACTCTGATCCATGCCAACTGTTTACAAGGTGCTATGATCAACCTCACTTTTTCCACAAGGTGGTGGTCCTATACCCATTTAGGATGACAATTGTTTTTATACGTCATTCTAATATACAGGTTAGGAGTTATTTTAAAATTTGATGAAATTTCGGCAGCATTTCGCATTGGTCTCTAAGTACACAAAATGAGAGTGGTCAAATCAAATTCAACCACAACCAAATATGCACCCAGAGAACAACACAAAATGCAAGTTACCGAAAGTTTATCAAATTTTAAAATAACTCCTAACTTGTACATACTAAAAATGACGTATAAAAAATAATTGTTCATCCCAAACTGTCCAAACGGACAATTCAAGATTCAACACAAACGATGAAATTAATTAATTTAATGACCATTTGTGTCGAATCTCAAACGGGGAACTATGGTTCACTCATATGCACAACAACTTTTATACCAACTAGTATGAGCCTACGAGTTTGCAAGATTGAAAACCACATACATACAATAGACAGAAATAACATTATATACGAGCAACCAACAACAACAACAATAACATTATATAAGTGAAATGTAACTTTTCATTACATAGAAAATGAAAAGTTTATCAAATTTTTTTACAATGGGATCATCATGAGAAGAAGTTCATCCATCCTATGGTTAGATTTTTTTTAATATGTATATTTATCATTTTCATTTTTTACAGTGGTATTAAAGAATTTGCATGGTGTGTTTTCAGGAACATGTCTCTGTTTTTAACTTGGTTTACAATGACAAAGATGTTGAGGGTATTGTTCCTGTGAAGCCTCCTAAAGTTGAAAGTTTCAAGCTTGTGGAGACAGTCAAAGATTTGGAGGAATTGGCTACCAAGCTGCATTCTGTTGATGAGTTTGCGGTAAAAAATAATCACTTTCTTTCATTTGATTTTTGAACATTGTACTTCCTTTGTTGGACATCTACAATTTTCCTTGCTTTCTGCATTCTTTTGACATTTTTTTTTATATTTTAGGTTGATTTGGAACATAACCAATATCGGTCATTCCAAGGGTTAACCTGTTTGATGCAAATCTCAACCGGGACGGAAGATTTTTTGGTGGACACTTTAAGACTTCACTCTCATATTGGACCTTATCTAAGGGAAGTGTTCATGGACCCTGCCAAAAGGAAGGTTTGTTTCGCACCATTGGTTTTTCTCTTCATTCAAAATATTTGTCTCTTCTTGTAATTTCCTGACCCTTTTCGTGCTTTAATCAGGTCATGCATTGTGTATATAAAGATACTGTTTGACTTCAAAGAGACTTTGGCATTTACATTTGTAATTTGTTTGACACTCACCAGGTTTGTTTAATAAAATTTGATTCTCTTTCACATATTACTTATCAATCCTACAAAATCTTTATGCCTTGCCCATAATCTATATTCCTTTTTTATTGCTAAAAAGTGATAAAGCATAACAAATGGTGATAAAGCATAACAAAGAAGCAGGGCTAAAAACTGAACGAAAGAAGAAGGGCAAGGGAACACTTACCAGACAATGGTGAACAAAGAAGAAGAAGCGCACACGAAAGAAGAAGGAAGGGAACGCAGAAGCCTACGACCAGCAAAGAGGAGGACGAGGAAGAAGACGACAATAACCAGTGCGAAAGAAGAAGAGAAAGTGAAAAAAGGCTGAAAGGCGCGGCTTTTGAAGTTTCAGAAAGGATGCATATTCACGGTTCCCCTTGAAACCGTGAATATATTACACATATATTCACGGTTGAACAACGAACTGTGGATAAATGTTATCCACGGTTACGACCCCAACCGTGGATAAATATTAAATCTATAATCACAGTTATATATACAACCGTGGACATATAGTACCCAGTTATTAAACCCTAAAACCTGAAGTATATATCCACGGTTAAAAATACAACCGTCATTATAGACATCAATATATATCCACGGTTAACATCATAACCCTGATCATACCATGAATATATATCCACGGTTGTGCACATAACCGTGGGTATATATTTCAGGTACTATATTTCCACGGTTGACTTCTCAATCGTGAATATATATTGACGTGTACGATGACGGTTATGATGTTAACCGTGGATATATAGTTTTCTCTGATTATATCATTCACCTTTTAATTTTAAAAATGTCACCGCGCATGTTTTTATCACTGATCCACTACAACCCGTGAATATATCCCGTTGTTATATCCAATTTTTGCACTAGTGCATGTTGCAATCAACGTGGTGTAGACCTTCATAAAAGTACTGAAGAAGAAGTTGTTCAGAAATTTGGTGGTGAGGGCAACTTGCACAGAGTTTGTTGAATCTTTCCCAATATTCATAAAGACTTTCTCCAGAGAGTTGCCTAATGTCAGATATGTCCTTACGGATTGTAGTTATTCTAGAGGCAGGAAAGAACTTTTCCAAGAACATTTTCTTTAAGTAATTCCAACTTGTGATTGATCTTGGAGCAAGGTAGTAGAGCCAATCCTTAACAACACCCTCTAAAGAATGAGGAAACGCTTTAAGATAGACATGGTCTTCTTGAACGTTTTGGGGTTTCATTGTGTGGATCTTCACCCACAAGACCATGAAACTTAGGCAACAAGTGTATAAGTCTGGTCTTAAGCATAAAAGGGACATCCTCTTCAGGATATTGAATACACAAACTTTCGTATGTGAATTCGGGTGCAGCTAGTTCTCTAAGAGTTCTTTCACGGGGTTCAGCCATATCAGAAAAACTAGCAGTAGTACTTTCAGCAGATTCAGATAAGATACTATCACTATCAATATCAACAAAGTTATTATTAAATCTAGCTTCTCTAATTAATCTATGAAAAGTTCTATCAATTTCAGGATCAAATGAATATAAATGCTCAAAAGTCCTTCTAGTCATACATAGCATACAACAAGATATTTGATGATCATGAGCAATAAATCATAAGAATCCTAAATCATACAAAAGGAATAAAATAAACAAACAAAAGAAAATTTTTTATTATATTTATTTTTTTAAATTTTTTTTTAATTTTCAATTTATAAAAAAATTAATTTAAAACAACAATTTTCCTAAAGATCGTTGATCCCCAGCTGCGGCGCCAAAATTTGACGTGTGATTACAGTCGTGGTTCCTTCAAATTAGTACATTAAAATTAATTAATGTAGTACTAGGGTGTCAACCTAGGTCATTTTCTCAAGGATCAACACAAAAATTTAGGAAAATCAAGTTTAAAATTAATTTTTACAAACAGAAATTCAACAAACATACAAATACAATTGGGGGGTTTGATTGATTGGTTGTCACAATTAAAATCAAAACAAAGTAAATATAAGATTTGAAACAATAAATAACTAGCGATTGATTTTCTTGGAGTATTGTAATTAAATTTATCCTTGGTTCACTAAAGATAATTTGTATACTTTCATTACTGTTGATTTCTTAGCTCAATTTGTATTAATCAACTAAGCGTCTTTTTCAATTCATAATTCCTTTACTTTCATTTAAAAATGAATATTTTAATCAAGCATCCTAATTAAGCAAAAGGAGTCAAGATTGTAAAATCTAGGAATTATTGAGCATATGTAAGAACATCGCCTACATACATAATCTATTCTCAAACTATGGAATTAAGCAAACCATAATTATTAAAAGTGATTATGAAAATATTCATTAAGCATGCATATTTCCTTAATCCATTTTAATTTAAAATCTTATTTTATTCCATTTGAATAATTAAACCGATTAAGCATACAAATTTAATTAAACAGAATGGAATTAAATAAGCAGAGTAAGATTATGAAGAAATAAACAATAATAAAAGCATACTATATTAAAAACAAGAACCTCAAAATTATATTACAATATTCTCCAAGAAAATCAATCTAGGGGTTTTAGCCCTCTATAATTAAAAAAAACTAAAAATTAAAAGAACCTAACCCGGAATGAAGAACGGAGGGAAGAAGAAGTAGAAGCAGAGAAGAGGAAGAAGAATGAAGTTATGGTGTGAATGAAATGGTCGATTTTGGCTTCTATTTATAGGGGAAGGAATGGTGCCGGATACAATAAAGAAATGGACGAATGGAATGCTAGTGCGTATTTAATAAATCTTCAGTGCTGATTCCACTTGATGAATGCGTTTCCTGCTGTTTTCCACTTGATGAATCGATTCTTCAAAGTGCATGAATCGATTCATCTAGGCAAATATTGGGCAATTTCATCACATGAATCGATTCCTCAGGGGTGGGAATCGATTCCCAAGGCACATGAATCGATTCCTGCATAGATGAATCGATTCCCAGGCTTTCAAATACTCATGAATCGATTCCTAGGGCAAGGAATCGATTCCCAACTGTATGAATCGATTCCCATGAGGCATGAATCGATTCCTAGCTATGATTTCACATGGGAATCGATTACCAAGTTGGTGAATCGATTCCCAGACATGTTCTGGTGCTTTTCTTTGCATTTTTGACCATTTCTTGAGGCGTGTCTTCTTCCGTTTGACCTGCGGTAATTATTTTTCAATTGCAGGCTCAATCATACACTACAAAACAAGAAAAACCAACATTTCATTATTTTTATTAAAAACTAATCTTTAATTTATTTTAAAATCAAATATTAAATAAAGCTCAAATGATGAAAATGTGTTAAAATGCAATATATTACACAATAAGTGATGGCAAATTATACACATTTAAAGTGAGGAATTAAGGATAAATCATGCATCATCATTGTCCTAGTGGCAAGCTATGTTTTCTTTAAGGCCAAGGGTATATGGTTCAAATCATGACTATTTGTTGTTAGTGTATTTTTTATTTATTTGCGCTTAACATGGTTTGATAAACATACATATGACATGATACTTAACAAGGGCTTTTATTTATTTCCACTTTTTATCTTGTTTTCTTTTCTCTTTTTTAATCATTTGTTTTGTTTCATCCCTGTTGTCATTTTAGCTCAAAAATCCCTTGTTCCCTCTTAGCATATTGTTTCCTTAACATTTTTATTCTCTTTATTTTCCTTTTCATTTTTATTTTCATTTTCGTTTTATTTTTATTTTCATCTTTATTACAAAAATGCCCTTTTTGAAATAAATTATGTAATGATTTTATAACGGTGTCGTGCAAAGTACTTTGTCTACACCGACGTTATAAAATCGTGAAGGTTTTATGCACGTACAGATGACTCTGTCTTGTATTTTTCCTTCCTCATACATTTTCCTTTTTACTAAAGAACCGAAGTTTTTATCCAAAACAAATCATTCTGTAAGTTCTTTTAGAATTTTAAAATCCTTTAGAGACTAAAAACAATTTTCAAATTGTTTCTTAACCAAAAACTATGTAACCTGATTTCCCGACATGCTTGGTAATACGTAGGAGAGGGAATAATTCCTGTCAGGCTCATTTTCCTTTTATTAATTTTTGTGTATCCTTGTTTTATTTCAATTAATTTTTTATTTTTATTATTTAATTTTAAAACACCATTTTATTACGAGGAGGTAAATTTAGATGGGACGTCTTGTTAATCTTCTCATATTTTTAATCTCTTTTTTATTTGTTAAATAATAATATTTCTTATAAAAAGGATTAATTTGGACGAGAGACGTCCTGTTAATCTTGTTTTCTTTTAATTTACTTTATTTTACCTTATTTTATTTTTTTTCATCTTATCTTTTTTAACTTCACTTTATTTTATTTTATTTTAACTTTCTTAATTTTCATTATGTACAAATTAAGATTCATTTGGATGAGATGTCTTAATAATCTTTAATTTTATTTTATTTTATTATTTATTTAAGTTGTTCGATTTAAGATTAATTTGGACTAGACGTCGTGTTCACCTTATTTCAAAATTTTCTTTTTTTCTTGTGCATGTTGTTTGTCCCATTTCTTGAGAGGTTAAATTAATTTATGAGCTATTTAAAAATATGTGCACGATCATTTTAAGGTAACCGTTTTATAACGGACAGTATGAGATGCTAATACCTTCCTCACCTCTAATTTGGTTCTCGAACTTAGAATTTCATTTTTTACGATTGGTGCCTCAACAAAGGTTTTCTCGATATTTTACCCTAAAAAATATTAGTGGCAACTCCTTACTTTCTGAAAAGATTTCGAAACCTTATCCTATATTCTCTTTTACAGTCGGCCTCCTGTCGTGATCCCGGTTGCGATAGTGTTTGAACCATAATTTAACTTCTTGAAAGTTATTTGACAAATATAAGATTTTAAATGTCTCATGTGAGGAGCATGTGACTTGTCTAGGGACTAATAAGTAATTAATTAAATTATTAAGGACTAAATTATAATTGGGTAAATGAGAAGTGATTTCATATTTTAAAAAACTTCTATTTGATGGAGATAGTAGTTAAGAACAGTTATAATGATAACAGTTATGAAACAGGTCCTCTTCCTAACAGTGAAGTATTTTTCTCTTCTGTAACTATCACTGACATAGAGAGAATAGAAAGATAAGTCAAGGAAGTAGAAACCGGTTTTCTCTTTCACTGAAAAATTCAAATTCATCTGTTACTTGAGCAATGGACAGAGGTTAGTTAATTTGTTCATTCTATATTATGTGAGAATCATGGAATTTCAAGATCCTAAAATAGTTTTCTGTTTTTGTTAATTATAGAAAACTTGTATGATGAGAACTTACATGTGGTATCAGAGCCAAGTTGTGAAATTTGTGATTCTCCATAAATTTTCTCAATCTATATATGAACTCTAAATTTTCAAATTGGGAATTTTGTTTTTGCTGTACGCATAAGTATGTTTAAAGTCTGAATTGGTTTTCAATTATGGTTACACAAAACTTTACAGCAACGATACATTAAATATTATATGTATTACAAATTATTATGTATTACAAATTGTTTTGATTGATACGGTACAACTTCACATTAATCCAATTGTTCTAGAGACTTGATTGATTGCCTTTTGCCATAAAGTATTCATATTATGATTGTTTTATTTGTTATGTTTTAAGAGTGGCTGCGAGACGCTAACTGAATTATTTTGCTTAGAGAGTATTTGGTTGATTGGCATATGTATTAGAATTTTCTTATGAAATTAATTGATTGCTAATAGCCGTATAATTCCATTATTGATTAATCGCTAATTGCTAGTTGCCAATTGTTGTACAATTTAAAGGTTCATTATATGATCATTGCGGTTGAAAGTCAATTTGTTTGGGGTTATAGTACGTGATGAATTTTGTTAATCACCAAAGTGATCAAATTCATAAATTTTGTTTAATTCTAAATTAATGATAAATATTTTCAATTACCTATAGAATAATGGATGCTAAATATATTATTATTAGTTTATAGGTATGCATTGAAATTCATTTTTATGAGACATTTTTGGATCACTCAAAGGTTGATTCATTATTCTTATAATAAATGAAAATAATTGTAGGTAATTTGTATGTGCCATTAATTTATTTATATACCCAAAGGTAGTAAATATTTCTAATTGCACTGGTGGAAAAAATAGATATAAGTTAAAAATGGCCTTTAATCACGGTTAAAGAACCGTGGTTGTTGCAGCCGTGGTAGTAGATGAGGGCCTTTAACCATGGTTAACAACCGTGGTAATAAATCACATCTAACCACAGTTGTCGATTATAACCATGAATATAACATACAATTTATATTCACAGTTATAGTAGAAACCGTGGATAAAGAGAATCTATATTCACGGTTGTTTAGCACAACCGTGAATATAAGTAGTAAAAAAAATTCACTTACAGACTATTTATAATCACGGTTATGGTAGTAACCGTGGATAAATAGGGTCTATAATCACGGTTGTTTAGCACAACCGTGAATATAAGTAGTAAAAAAATTCACTTACAGACTATTTATAATCACGGTTATGGTAGTAACCGTGGATAACTAGGGTCTATAATCACGGTTGTTACCATAACCGTGAATAAATACTGTGGTTTTTTTTTAATATGGTTTCTGTTTTATTGTTTCCCAAACCTACATTCAGACAACCAGCATAATATATAGTATCCCAACATATCCAGCAACAAACCATATATAAAAAGAATGGTATATATATATATATATATATATATATATAACAATTAATTTGATATGAATTCATAACAACCTAAAAAATGAAACTATATACAATTCAGATGAATGTAACCTAATAAAATGTAAACCCTAAATCCTACACTAGATACATATTTAAGAGAATAAAGATCCTATATCTAGCTAAGTTCTTTTGCTGATTTCAATGAAGTATGAGGCCCATTACTTTCTAACATTATCTATAAGTGTCTTAGAGAAGTATGACTGCTCCTGGAAGTACTGCAAACAATGCACAAAACAATTAGAACAAAAGCTATATTTATTAATGAAATTGATGAAATTGTTAGAAAAATAGTCCAAATGGTGAGACTTACATTTGTCCATCCATCTACTAAATGTTGTTAGATAATGGTCAACATGGTATGCATGACGTAATAGCCACACTCGAAAGCACCTCCTGCCTGTAAGACTACAATGGACATAAAATATAGAATAAGTGAATTCGTAACTTAAAAAATATATATTGAAGATTTGAATGAATACGATTGACTTACTTTTGGGTGCACCCACACAACTTTTCTTCCGCTGGACTTAACTCCAAGCAGTCGATTGTATCCAACCACCGCCCTACATCAAATAAAACACAAGATAAGTTAGAATCGTATAGGTCCAAAAATGATATAATCGAATTTGTACTTATTTTTTAGGGATTAACTTACCCGTCTACTATACTTTTCAGGTCTTGTGGAACTGGCCGATGCATAGTATCAAAGTATAGAGCAAAATAAGCCCGGGGACAGATCACCACAAGCGTCCAGTGAGGGTTGCAGTTACCAATGATAAGTGAGACTTCAAAATGCAAAAATTAATGACAATAATTATGGAATAGAATATTACCCTTTATGATAGGGGCCCATGTATACAGGCTTCCCAGACTCAAACATCCAATTCTGGATGTATGCCTAGGTGTCCTGCGAGGTGTTTCCTTGCTTCTGTATGAGAGAGGGCTCTAAGAAACCATAAGTTCCTTGGAAACCCAAGTCCACACAGAGTTTTGTCAGAAACCTAAACAAGTTGAGACATGGTTAGCGACAAATAACTTGTATAGTGAAAAAATTAGACAAAAAACGATATACTTACAGCTCCCACAGCTGAATGATGGAGATGTTCAACATCGACGTCCCCGAAATAATCTCACACATGTCAGAATGTGTAATGTAAAGTGGTATTGCACTTGGACGGCCGAACACTAGTGGCTCCCATGGGACCTGAACAGTCTCCTCTCCTTGCTCATACCCGATGCGCCATAGCATCCGGATGGGATCCTTGGCCGGGTCTGGCTTCTTCAATGTCTGTTCCTGTTGAACAATTGACAACCATCACATTTTGTACCATAATTGACAATATAACCAAATTAGTTAGTGTTTAGGGTTTTTACCTGTCCAGGGGCAATCACCAGAAGTCTGTTGGGCCACATCAGAAAGTGGCCCATCGCCTGACCGACGGTCTTCACCTCCGGAGTTGCCACTGGCACAGCAGCATCCTCCTCGAGGACGAGCACAATAGAGACCCTGGACATACCATCAGGTAATGTCTGATGGTGAACCACAGGGCCTAAGTTGCAGACCATGCCAGTGGCAACTGGCTCCTCTGACCCGTCAATGAACAGGTCACATTGACGGGTATCTGGTGGCTCGACCCCATCATCGTCAGGGTCAGCCGCAGCGCACAACTCCTTAGTGCTAACCCTCCGTACCTACATATTTACACATCAACCAGAAGTTATTCAACAATGAAAGAAAGTGATTACAAATAATAAAACCAAGGAAATTGAATAAGGAATCTAACCTGTGGGTCGCTAGCTGGTGCAGTAGTCTCCTGGTGGTGGCTGAGTGAGGCCTTCATCTCCTCCCTGAATCGGATGATCTCCTGGTGGAGCCTAGATATCTCCTCCTAATACTCAGCCTTCACAACAGCCACCTTCCGCTCCACCATTTTCTCAAGGGAGGGGGCAGGGTCAGGAGCACCGTAATAGCTGCGGAGGCCTGTGAAATGTGAATGATTAGCCCATAATTGTTTAACAGATAACAAAATGAAAGCATACAGTTATTTACAACTTACCTACACCTCGACCAACAGCACGCACTCTTCCTGGGTGCTATAGCTTGCCGATGGCGATAGTCAAAATATCCTGCCTACCATGGGCTACGAAAGACCCTTGGGTTGATTGCTCAACCAAGGAATCCTGAAACCAAACAAGTTAGTATTCACTTCCTTCACGTAAACCAAAAAACAGACACTGATACAAGGGGAATACTTATTATCCGTGAGGCGACCTCCTGAGCTTGTGAGGAAGTGTATTCCCCACTCTTCTTAATCCTAGCCCGCTTCCATTTGTCGTGGCGTGTAGGTGGGGAAGGGGGATCCACAATACCAGTGTTAGCCTGACTAGTCTGACACTGACTCAGCCTCTCCTAGGCTAGCCGCTCCTCCAACCTACGGTAACCCCCACATGACAGTGTGTGGGGGCAGTCATTCAGCTTCCTAATGTCCCGGGCTTTCTTTCTGACCGCCTACAATAAGAAAGACAAATATTCAGAGTTAGCCGTTTAAATTATACATAATTTAATCATTTAAAAACCAATGTACCTGAAACTGGTCAGAATGCCTAGATGCAATGAAAACATCCCAAGTCTCCTGATCAATGAATGGATATTTCTCTTCGGGGAACTGTCCTTTGTCCTCGCCGAATACATACCTACAATTCAGGTACATTTAAACTAAGGATTGGTATAATTTGGCAAAGCGTTGATTAAGAATTTAAAGTCCAAATATACCTCCTGGTGAGTATCAATTTGAACGACCTCCATCGCTCAGCCATAATACCGAGGATCTTCCTCCTCACTATGTCATGTGATGGTATGTCAAAAGAATCCTACATGAAAGGACTTAGTCCATAAAGGAGTCTTTATTATGAATTACATGAAATAATACACTAAAATAAAACTTAAATGATATCTAAGTTACCAGAATATCACTCTATAGCTGGTTCTTCACCACCTCCTTGACATTATCCCAATTGGGGATAATGATGGACACCTTCAACCGAGCCACGACTCCCAAATAACTGCTCAACTTCGCGGCATTTGGTCCTCCAAACCTACCAGTGTTGACATCCATGTCAACAGGTAACCTCTCGCCTCGGTGTCGCCTAAGTGCAACATTTGGCATCCGGGTAACACATCTACTCTTCCGAGTAGAGGAATCAGTAGCCTGTGAGTCAGACCTAGATCGTCCATCCTGATCAGCCATGAGTATCTGTCCAAACAAGGAAACACAATTGTCAAATATTTAATATAACATTTAACACAACGAATAATTAATATAACATGTAATTCAATGATTCATTAACATGATTAATACCCTATGAAGATGAAATATTTTCCCACAAGCCTTCATGGTGGTCATGACGACTGGCAACTACATCATCTATGTCATGTTCCATGATAGATGTTGGAATTCGTGTTGTGGTCGATGGAATTTCCACAATATCAAGATTGGGGTCTCCAATGTGTCTACCTTGGATAACAATTGACCACCGTTTATCAGCTGGGTCAGCAACATAAAAAACTTGCTTCACCTGCGTTGCCATTATGAATGGTTCGTCCTTATGCCCTATCTTGTTGAGGTACACCAATGTAACTCCTAAATCATCAGTTTTGGCACCGTTCTTATTGTCAACCCATTTGCATTTAAACACAGGAACAGTGAAGGGACCGTAATCGACTTCCCATATATCTTCAATCACACCAAAGTAGCATGACTCGGCCATCACAGGGTTGTTGTCCTTTGAAGTTGAGAAATGCATTGACTGAGCCATAACCATCACTCCACTGTTTTGATTTGTACTTTTTTCATCCTGTGTCCTTGTATAAAACGAATAGTTATTTATGTCATACCCACAAAAGGTGAGGACATCAAAGTTCGGGCCCTGTGCCAGTCGATGTAATATCGTGGATGCAGATGCATCTTTCAAAACGGTCTTTTGGAACCACTGCATGAAACTCTTGTTGTGTTCATTCAACAACCACTTTTCAGTCATTTTAGGGTTGGTTTTCTTGACTAGTTCCTTGTGAGTGGCTAGATACGGTTGCACGTCGTCCGTGTTGTTTAAAATATACAAGTGTGCCTGAAGGACATCATCACGTGGCATGCTCTTCATTTTTTTTCCAATCATTCCTTTCCCATCCAATCTCCCTTCATGACGAGTCGTTAGAATACCAATGCTTGCAGCATGTGACATATATTCAGTGCAAAACTCAATTGCTTCCTCTGCAATATATCTTTCCACAATTGAAGCTTCAGGACGACGCTGGTTCTTCATATACCCTTTCAATATCTTCATATATCGCTCAACGGGATACATCCACCGTAAGAACACTGGACCACACAAACGAACCTCTTTCACCAAATGGATGATTAAGTGGACCATTATGTCAAAAAAAGAGGGCGGGAAATACATCTCAAGCTGACATAATATAAGTGATGCCTCCTGTTCCAACACATCTAATTCGCCGGGCACGATTACCTTGCAACATATGGCATTGAAAAACATACACAACCTTGTTATGACATTTCTCACATTTTTAGGAAGAATGTCACGAATGGCGATAAGCAAAAACTGTTGCATCAACATGTGACAATCGTGAGACTTCAACCCAACTAACTTCAAATCTTTCATGGAAACACAAGAGTTGATGTTGGAGCCATAACCAGACGGAACTTTCACACTTCGTAACGATTCACAAAGACTTTGCTTTTCCTTTCTGGACAACGTATGACATGCTGGGGGCAAATATGTTCTTTTGCCCTTTGATTGTGGATGCAAATCCTGACGTATACCCATCAACTCCAAGTCCATACGCGAGTTTAGGCCATCCTTAGTCTTCCCGGGTATGTTTAAGAGTGTACCAACTAAACTGTCGCACACATTTTTCTCCACATGCATTACATCAATGCAGTGTCTTACATCAAGCTCCCTCTAATATGGCAGGTCAAAAAACACTAACTTTTTCTTCCAGTTGTTTTGTGTCAGGTGCTGTTTTTCACACTTACCAAATTACACGTTGACGTCTTTCACCTTTTCATATGCCTGGCGACCAGATAGTGATGGAGGAGCCATTTCAAAATCTTGGGCACCGTTAAACGACTTCTTCAACCTCCGAAACGGATGATTCGCTTTAAGAAACCTTCGATGTCAAAGATAAACATTTTTCCTACCATGATGCAACCGCACAGAACTAGTCCCCTCCTCACATACTGGACAAGCTTTATGACCCTTCACGCTGTACCCGGATAAGTTACCATATGCTGGAAAGTCATTGATCGTGCAAAATAGCATGGCACGTAATTTGAATGACTGCCCGGTAAACCCGTCAAACACATCAACACCGTCTTCCCATAACCTTTTGAGGTCTTCAACCAATGGAGTTAAATATACATCAATATCGTTCCCCGGTTGTCGTGGACCAGAAATCATCATCGATAACATGACATATTTCCGCTTCATGCACAACCATGGCGGCAAGTTGTAAACAAACAACAAAACAGGCCACGAACTATGGTTTGTGCTCAGGTTCCCAAACAGGTTCATGCCGTCTGTGGCTAGTGCAAGCCTAACATTTCTTGGTTCATGGGCAAATTCTGAAAAAATCGTATCCATTTTCTTCCATTACGATCCATCGGTCGGATGCCTAAGTAGTCCATCAACAACCCTCTCATCAGCATGCCATCTCATAAGTTTTGCATCATCTGCATTGGCAAACAGACGCTTTAGTCTTGGAACTATAGGACATCGATGCAGCATTTATAACTCACCTCGGAATAATACACAATCATTTGGGCATGCATGTATTTTCTCATACTCTAAACCCATAGGACACAACACCTTTTTGGCCTCATAGTTACGATTCGGCAAGGTGTTTCCAGCTGGGAGCATTTCTTTCAACAACTTCAGTAAGTCAGTGAAACTTTTATCCGTCCACCCGTTTATGGCCTTCAAATTAAACAATCGCAAAACTGTTGATAACCTTCTGAAGTTGACGTAGTTTGGATACAACGGCTGCTCAGAGTCCTCACACAGAGTCGTATATACATGAGTTTTCTTAAAACCTTCTACCCCCACATCACGGATCATATCCTCGAGTCTGTCATGCATGTTGACATCGGTGTCATGCATCGAGCTTCGATTTTCAGTTTGAGAGCTGTTACTTGGTGATCAGTCCTGAACCGGGGTCTAGAGATCCAGACTCAAGTCAGTCACAAACAGTATGTAAATACCGTATAGGAGACCGGATGTATGAGTATCCGGTGTAGGTATCCGTTGTCCTTGAGCGGAGAGAGCGGACTGGGCGTCCTGGAGGTCCTTCACACCGACCTAACGCGTTGAAGTGGGCGAATGGTGGTGCCACCTGCAATGATTCTTCGACGCTCAAGTCAGTGATAATATTCCAAGTAAGGAATGTATTTCAGAGAGTAATTGTGCCTCCAATTGGTTGAAGATCCCCCACTTCATTAATGAAATGAGTTCATATACCTGATTGGCTCGTTTTTTGAGGACTCGTTAGTGGGGAACCACTAACTCCCATTAGCATTATTTTATTGCGCACTTACCAGCATGATTGGGTCAAGTGGCAATTTTATATTGAGCATGGAGAATATAGACTAGGATTAGGGAACAAGTTGACCATCCCCGTGAGCAGAATTTGGCTCGTAGTGCAGGGAATTATTGATCGATCCCTGTAGCAATAATCCTTGTCTTTAGCGCAGTGACGTGTGTGTTGTCCGGTGTCATGGTGTTATCCTGAACAACCGGTATAGGGAGAACGCCTGATACGGAATCACAGTCCGGATGTATACCGATGACACCGGTTACACGTTGATGTCTTGACAAAGATGTTGGAACATGTCTTGCAGATCGGATACCGGTATTGAGACCGGATCGCTGACCTGTCAAAGCATTCAAGCCATGCCCCTGGGGGCCGGTGTTAGGACCGGATCATATGCCCCCTAGCTTGTTATAGTGACTGGCGGAGTCACTGTAATGAGCTATAACACTTAAGTTTAGCTTTTATAGGCATGGGTTGAAATTGAATTCCGTAAGAAGGCGGTGTAGCCTCTTAGGAATTTCCAAGGAGTTGGATTCCATAAGAAGGCGGAATAGCCTCTTAGGAATTTCCAAGGAGTTGGATTCCGTAAGAAGGCGGAATAGCCTCTTAGGAATCTCAATGAAGTACAATTTTACAAGTGTTGAACTTACTTGAATTTGTTGATTATGTACTCCGTAAAACATTGGAAGTTAGGCGGTATGGTGCAGCATATAGCTGTGACACCAATTCTTCCTGCAAGGAATTTGTTGGATTTTGGGATTAGCGTGGTGCAGCATATAGCTGTGACACCAGCTCTTTCCACAAGAAGCCTGCAGGACCTTGGGGACGAATTAGTGCAGCATATAGCTGTGACACCAGTTCTTTCCATAGGCGGCCTGCAGGACCTTAGGGTCGGTATGGTGCAGCATATAGCTGAGACACCAATCCTTCCCCCTAAGGAGTTTTTGTTGACTCCGTTTGCGAAGCGTTGTTGCATGTTGGTTGATCTTTATGGAATAAAGAGTTATGCATCTGTGCTTCAGTTTTGGAGCCGTTGTCTTATCTGCATGGGAACAAGTTCAGGAGTTTTATCGTCGAATCACTTCATAGGTGATTGAGATCATCCGTCTTGGGGATGTGTACGATACCAGGAACTACATTGTCAGGTCACATATTAGGTGATTGAGATCATCCGTCCTTGGGGTGTGTATGGCGCCAGGAGTTACATCGTCAGATCACAGAATGGGTGATTGAGATCATCCGTCCTGGGCAAGTACACAACGTCAGGAGTTACATCGTCATATCACATAATGGGTGACTGAGGTTATCCGTTCTGGAAAAGTACACAACGCCAAGAGTTACATCGTCAGATCACAGATTAAGTGATTTAGATAATCCGTCCTGGAGATATTTTTTCAATCGTAGGAGTACGGATTGAGTGAATAGTTCTCAGTTTTCAAAAGCCTCCATCATAAGAGTAATGATGGGAATTGTTCGTACCAGGAGTTACATCATCGAATCACAGGATAGGTGATTGAGATCATCCGTCCTGGATACATTTTTTCAATCGTAGTACGTTTAGTAGAAAACAGCTTTAATAGAGGAATTGCATGTGTATTAAATCATTCCGGACTTAAGTAGTGAAGATCGGGTATGGACGTAGAACCCTCATTCCGGATTTTTACATGCAAGATGGAGAACGGATAGAGACGTATAACTATCGTTTTCATGCATAGGCATTTTGATAGCCAAAGACTTGTTGTGTTTGGAGTTCGGTTTGATCCTACAATCCATGTCGTATTTGGTGTTCGGTTTAATCCTACTAACCGTTCTCCAATCGGTCTTTGGTTTTTCCCAATGACGATTCTTCACCGACGTTCGGTCAGTCCTACTAGTCGTACTCAGAGTTCGGTTTAATCCTACAATCCGAGCCTTCAATACGGGGTTCAGATCAGGGCTAATCCTGAACCTACTGCGCCCGTCACTTGGGGTTCAGCGTGGTCTTGAAGAAGAACCAGCTTACTGCGCCCAAGCCTTCAATGTTTTATGAAGAGTAAAGCATTTAATAATCCGTTCAGCGTGATTAATATTGAGGTCGGATTGAAATAATTGCCTCAGAAAATTAATCAAATCATTTAAGATAAATAAGTTTTAGAACGGAGAAATATATACATGAATATTGTCCCCAAGTATAAGTTTGTTAAGGGATTGGTACCTGTCATAGGGCATTACCCTTAATTCCTTTGGGGAGAGAAAGAGTCGATCCGTTGTAACAGGACGGATGACTATTATTAATTCGTTACTCTCACTGGAGAGAACGATGTCGTCCATTGTGAGAGTATTGTTCCGAATTTGGGGAACTGTATCTCAATCGTAAGAGTACGGATTGAGTCTTCAAAGACTTCCATCATAAGGATGATGATGGGAATTGTCCGCGCCAGGAGTTACCTCGTCAACTCACAGAATATGTGATTGAGAGAATCCGTCCTGGGGAACTGTATCTCAATCGTAAGAGTACGGATTGAGTCTTCAAAGACTTCTATCATAAGGATGATGATGGGAATTGTCCGTGCCAGGAGTTACCTCGTCAATTCACAGAATATGTGATTGAGAGCATCCGTCCTGGGGAACTGTATCTCAATCGTAAGAGTACGGATTGAGTCTTCAAAGACTTCCATCATAAGGATGATGATGGGAATTGTCCGCGCCAGGAGTTACCTCGTCAATTCACAGAATATGTGATTGAGAGCATCCGTCCTGGGGGAGTGTATCTCAATCGTAAGAGTACGGATTGAGTCTTTAAAGACTTCCATCATAAGGCTGATGATGGGAATTGTCCGCGCCAGGAGTTACCTCGTCAAATCACAGAATATGTGATTGAGAGCATCCGTCCTAGGGAACTGTATCTCAATCGTAAGAGTACGGATTGAGTCTTCAAAGACTTCCATCATAAGGATGATGATGGGAATTGTCCGCGCCAGGAGTTACCTCGTCAATTCACAGAATATGTGATTGAGAGCATCCGTCCTGGGGAAATTAGTCTCAATCGTTCTTCTTCAACCGGTGTTCAGCCAAACCTACTAACCGTACCCAGAGTTCGGTTTAATCCTACAATCTGGGCCTTCGAATGGGGTTCGGTGCAATCCTACAACCCATTTCCTGAGGTTCGGTTTAATCCTACAACTCAGGTCTTCACCGACGTTCGGCCAAACCTACTAATCGTACTCGGAGTTCAGTTCAATCCTACAATCCGAGCCTTCACCGGTGTTCAGCCAAACTTACTATCCGTACCCAGAGTTCGGTTTAATCCTACAATCTGGGCCTTCGAATGGGGTTCGGTGCAATCCTACAACCCATTTCCTGAGGTTCGGTTTAATCCTACAACTCAGGTCTTCACCGACGTTCGGCCAAACCTACTAATCGTACTCGGAGTTCGGTTCAATCCTACAATCCGAGCCTTCATCGGTGTTCAGCCAAACTTACTAACCGTACCCAAAGTTCGGTTTAATCCTACAATCTGGGCCTTCGAATGGGGTGATTCACCCAGTTGTACCTTCGAAGAGGTTCATCACTAACAACGGATACATTGTTAGGATCATCCGTCCTGAAAGTATCTTGTCACAACAGTGTTGTGCATCGAATAAAATCATAAAGACAATGGGTGAATCATTTAGAGTATTTCATTAATTATGAATTACAAAAGAGAGAAAGAGAGATGAGTCGGGGTTATGACTCATTAGACCTTCTTGGTAAATCCCGATCTGGATCTGCTCTTATCACTCCGTTGTAACGTTGGGGATTTCTCTCTTGCCACTGTTGCTTCCAAGTGTATTTCAATGCTCACATACTTGGATACTTTCCTCCTGAATTCTTCGAAATTCACTGGAGGATTCTTTGCCAATGACATGGCAAAAGCAGAGCTTGGTTGCAAAGCTTCTATTGCTATGTGCAATTGAAGTGCTTCTGCCAAGTTTGGAACAACAGCTGCTTCCTTGTGAAACCTCTTCAAGAAGTCTTTGAGAGTTTCATGCTCCCCTTGCCTAATCTGAGCCAAGGTATGAGATGTTCTGGGAATATCACTGGAAATGACAAAGTGGTCCACAAACGCTGTTGCCATTTCTTCCCATGAGTTAATGGAACCTGATGGTAGCTTCCTGAACCAGCTAAGGGCATCATCAACAAGAGTCCGAGGGAGCATCCTGCACATGAAATCTTCATCTGCCCCCAGGTACATGGCTTTGAGTGTATAAGCATCAAGATGCTTAGTAGGATCAGTTTCACCACTGTATTTTTCTATAGAGAGAGGTTGAGTAGTCTGTAGGTGCTTAGGGATGCGTACACTCATAAGTCTCCTTGAAAAAGGGACTGTGAGCTTATAAGTTACTGGAGAGGCTGTCATCAGCTTCCTCTTCCCTTTAACAACTCTCTTATCAGAATCGTGGATCTGTTCCTTCCCTTCAAATGTGGGGATATTTGAATACTGGGGAGTAGAGAATTTTTCTCCCTCGGTTGTGTGATGTGTCCTCTTGATCAGAGACATGGCTCTCTCCTCCATGCTCTTTCTTTCGCGTTTCAATTCCATCAGTTCCTCCCTCAGCTTTCTTATCATCTCATCCTTTAGATTTGGTGCTGAATCCTGCACCATTCTTCTTGAACTTTCCACAGGCGACTCGAGAGCTAAGTGCCTGTTCACTGGTTGTTCCTGGGCAGTGATGTCTTCCACGTGCCCATCTGGTTGGTTTCTCCCATTACCTTTCATAATAAGAGACCAAACTTCTTAAACGAGAGGTGGGAATAACTTTAACGAGTCCCACCGGGCGTGCCAATGATCAGTCCTGAACCGGGGTCTAGAGATCCGGACTCAAGTCAGTCACAAACAGTATGTAAATACCGTATAGGAGACCGGATGTATGAGTATCCGGTGTAGGTATCCGTTGTCCTTGAGCGGAGAGAGCGGACTGGGCGTCCTGGAGGTCCTTCACACCGACCTAACGCGTTGAAGTGGGCGAATGGTGGTGTCACCTGTAATGATTCTTCGACGCTCAAGTCAGTGATAATATTCCAAGTAAGGAATGTATTTCAGAGAGTAATTGTGCCTCTAATTGGTTGAAGATCCCCCACTTCATTAATGAAATGAGTTCATATACCTGATTGGCTCGTTTTTCAAGGACTCGTTAGTGGGGAACCACTAACTCCCATTAGCATTATTTTATTGCGCACTTACCAGCATGATTGGGTCAAGTGGCAATTTTATATTGAGCATGGAGAATATAGACTAGGATTAGGGAACAAGTTGACCATCCCCGTGAGCAGAATTTGGCTCGTAGTGCAGGGAATTATTGATCGATCCCTGTAGCAATAATCCTTGTCTTTAGCGCAGTGACGTGTGTGTTGTCCGGTGTCATGGTGTTATCCTGAACAACCGGTATAGGGAGAACGCCTGATACGGAATCACAGTCCGGATGTATACCGATGACACCGGTTACACGTTGATGTCTTGACAAAGACGTTGGAACATGTCTTGCAGATCGGATACCGGTATTGAGACCGGATCGCTGACCTGTCAAAGCATTCAAGCCATGCCCCTGGGGGCCGGTGTTAGGACCGGATCACTTGGCACCACCACATCTTCATCATGCCATATCCAACGCGTATAACTATGTAAAAAACCGTTACACAGTAGATGTTCTCGCACCTCTTCCAAGTCTACCCGACGCAGGTTCAAGCATTTAACACAAGGGCAAAAATACTTTCCATTCACCTCCACTGTATTCCTCGCTACGAATTCTATAAATGATTCAAATCCCCCTCGTACTCTAGACTTAGGCGTGATGCCGTTATCCAACTCCGATCCATAACAACTGTTTATCAATATCACTTTTTCCACAAGGTGATGGTCCTATACCCATTCAGGATGAGAATTGTTTTTATACGTCATTCATATATACAGGTTAGGAGTTATTTTAAAATTTAATGAAATTTCGGCAGCATTTCGTATTGGTCTCTAAGTACACAAAATGAGAGTAGTCAAATCAAATTCAACCACAACCAAATATGCACCCAGAGAACAACACAAAATGCAAGTTACCGAAAGTTTATCAAATTTTAAAATAACTCCTAACTTGTACATACTAACAATGACATATAAAAAATAATTGTTCATCCCAAACTGTCTAAACGGACAATTCAAGATTCAACGCAAACGATGAAATTAATTAATTTAATGACCATTTGTGTCGAATCTCAAACGGGGAACTACGGTTCACTCATATGTACAACAACTTTATGAGCCTACGAGTTTGAAAGATTGAAAACCACATACATACAATAGACAGAAATAACATTATATACGAGCAACCAACAACAACAGCAATAATATTATATAAGTGAAATGTAACTTTTGATTACAACTCAATTCAAAAATCTAATAATGAAATATCAAAATTTTAAACTAAACTTCAACAGAACAAAATTCATAAATGGAAAATGTTTTAAAGGGAATGGTTAACAATGATGAAGTGAAAATTTTCCATTTAAAAATATCTAACTTGAACCTAGGAATACGTTATGTTCATATCTAACAATGATGAAGTATGGATTTATGAATTATGGATTATGAATTATGGATCATGGATTATGAGATATGAATTATGGATCATGTTAAGCTTTCCCGTTTACATAATTTATAGATATTCATACTTCAAACACGTATAACTACATCTATATGTGTTTGATGATTTTCTTTTCTAATGTTTAATTCTGATCCAATAGTATTTATTTATTTTTTTTATGTAGGACTGAACTCGTCATATTTTTTAAAATCTGAAGGGGATACAAAGATTATTCAATAGTTTGTTTCCCTATACAATAAGGTGATTTATTTCTAATTTGATAGCCTAAAGCTTCTTATTCTATTCATCCTTTACTTGGTTTCCATAAAGACCATTGAATGTAAGTTTGAAGGAAATGAAGTCTTCAAAAAAGATTAATCTTGATAAACTGAGTTGAACACTTTTCAGGTCCCATATAGGCTATAATTAATTTTATTTCACACAAGGGATGTGTCAGAGTGAAATGGCCCACAACCACAAGACGTTGCTAAGATGCTTAGGATTTCCAACTCCACACAGTGTTGCGTATTTTAGGGATATAACTTTTTTCTTGCATGTGGATATACATTTAAAAGGTATCCTTAGTATATTAAATAGATGATTATGTGTATTATATGTAACATCCAAATTTTGTAAAAATGATTAATTAAGAGGAATACATAGAACCAGCAAGCTTGCTTTAATTGTTACACAGATATTATCTAATCAGATATCTTATACATATATAATATCTATACTACAGGGAATGTCACAGGCAATGTCACAGGCAATGAAAACACAATGAGATTGAAAAAAAATGAAAACATATGTCTAATCAGATATCTTGCTGCTCCCCTTTTACAATTTTTCATTAAATAGATTGAAAAAAAAATTTACCACAACAATGAAAACACATGAAAACAGAGGCAATGTCACAGGCAATGTCAAATAAGCAGAGACAGAGTTCAGCTTTAACAATGAAAACACAAACTCAGAGACCTATATTCGTTCATGTTCGACTACACACAAACAGAGAGACAAGCTTTCCAGACAATGGTGATAAAGCATAACAACGAAGTAGAGCTAAAAAGTGAATGAAAGAAGAAGGGCAAGGAAGCACTTACCAGACAATGGTGAACGAAGAAGAAGAAGGACACACAAAAGAAGAAGGAAGTGAATGAGAAGCCTACGACCAGCAAAGAGGAGGACAAGGAAGAAGATGACAACCAGCGCTAAAGAAGAAGAGAAAGTGAAAAAAGGCTGAAAGGCGCGGCTTTTGAAGTTTCAGAAAGGATGTATATTCACGGTTCCGCTTGAAACCGTCAATATATTACACATATATTCATGGTTGAACAAAAAACTATGGATAAATGTTAACTATATCACCACGGTTACGAGCCCAACCATGGATAAATATTAAATCTATAATCACAGTTATAGAAACAACTGTGGATATACAGTACCCAGTGATTAAACCCTAAACCCTGAACTATATATCCATGGTTGGAAATACAACAGTGATTATAGACATCAATATATATCCACGGTTAACATCATAACCGTGAACGTACCCATGAATATATAGTCACGATTGTGCACACAACCGTGGATATATATTTCAGGTACTATATATCCACGGTTGACTCCTCAACCGTGAATATATATTGATGGGTACGTTCACGGTTATGATGTTAACCGTGGATATATAGTTTTCTCTGATTATATCGTTCACCTTATAATTTCAAAAATGCCACTGTGCATGTTTTTATCACTGCTCCACTTAAACCCGTGAATATATCCCGTTGTTATATCCAGTTTTTGCACTAGTGTTGGTACATATTTTATTGCCAACTAATTATGTATCGTTAGCATCATTAAATGTCATGTATTTTGATGTATCACCCAAAGGAGAACATTAGTATACATTAAATGTTAGAATGCTTTATATGTGTAATATGTGTATTTATGTCTCAAAACACTTACGTATCTTTTAATTATGCAGTTCCCAATATTATGCACTCTAGCATTTTGTCTGTACCAGTTTTTAATAGACTTAACTTCTCTAACTAGAGTGAACAAGTTCAATTTCACCTTGGTGTTTTGGACCTTGATCTTGCTCTTCAAGAAGAGAAGCCTACTGCTATTACTGATACTAGCAGCAATGAAGAAAAGGGCCATTATAAAGCTTGGGAAAGATCAAACAGACTTAGCATGATGTTCATGCGAATGAGTGCAACCAAAAATATAAGTTCCGCTCTTCCCAAAACTGAAAGTGCAAAACAATTTATGAAAAATATGGAAGAGCGCTCCTAAACTGCTGATAAATCTCTTGCTGGGACATTAATGAGTACACGACTTAAGAATCAAGGAAGTTATTCAGTCCATTATGTAAGCCATAAAGGACATAAAAGAGGTGGAAAGAAGGTTGTGAAGAAGCATGATAAAAGGAAAGGGCTATTGAAAATAATTGAGGCCTCTACATAAATCCAAAAGAAATATGATAAATGTCATTTTTATGGATAATTTGGTCATTTCTAGAAGAATTGCCTGAAATGGAAAGCTTGGTTTAAGAAAAAAGGTAAGCTCAATGCTTATGTATGTTACGAATCAAACTTAACTGAAGTTCCACATGATACTTGGTGGATTGATTCTGGATATACAACTTATGTTTCTAACTCAATGCAGAAATTCCATTCGATCCAAACCATAAACCCAAATGAAAGATTCATGTTTATGAGGAATAGAGTGAAAGTACTAATAGAGGTTGTCAGGACTTATTGCTTGATTCTTGACACTAGACATCATTTAGATTTAGTAGAAACTCTTTATGTACCTATATATCTAGGAATTTAGTTTCACTATCTAAACTTGATGTTACTGGATACTCTTTTAATTTTAGAAATAGATATTTTAGTTTATTTAAACATAATTATCTCATTGGTATTGGTACTCTTTGTGACAGTTTATATAAATTAAATTTAGATGGTTTGTATGTTGAAACTCTCTTAACTCTACATCATAGTATTGACACTAAACATGGTTTAGTGAATGAACATTCTGCTTACTTGTGGCATAAACGTTTAAGTCATATCTCCAGGGAAAGAACGGAAAGACTAGTAAAAGGTGGAGTTCTTCCAGACTTGATTTTACTGACCTAAATGTTTGTGTGGATTGTATAAAAGGAAAGCAAACAAAACACGCAAAGAAAGGAGCCACAAGAAGTACCCAAATTCTTGAAATTGTGCACACTGGTATTTGTGGACCTTTTGATGTTAATTCTTTTGGAAAAGATAGATACTTTATCATTTTTATTGATGACTATTCTCGTTATGGTTATGTCTATTTGCTGCATGAGAAATCTCAAGCAGGAGATGCCTTGGAAATCTACTTGAATGAAGTGGAAAAACAATTAGATAGAAGGGAGAAAGTTGTTAGGTCTGATAGAGGTGGTGAGTCTTACGAAAGGTATGATGAAACTGAACAACACCCAAGTCTATTTGCTAAACTCCTTAAGAAATATGGTATTTGTGTTCAATACACAATGCCAGTACACCACAACAAAATGGTGTATCAGAAAGGCGTAATAGAACATTAATGGATATGGTTAAGAGCATGTTAAGAAACTCTTCTTTACCCACATATTTGTGGATGTATGCCTTAAAAACTTCTATTTATCTGTTAAATAGGGTTCCTAGTAAGGCAGTTCCAAAGACACCTTTTGAACTTTGGACTGGTAGGACTTCTAGTTTGAGGCACCTGTATGTTTGGGGTTGCCAAGTAGAAATAAGGGTTTATAATCCACAAGAAAAGAAACTGGATACAAGAACAATCAGTGGATATTTCATTGGTTATCCAAAAAAGTCTAAAGGGTTCAGGTTTTATTGCCCTAATCATAGTACAAGAATTGTTGAAACTAGAAATGTTAGATTCATTGAAAATGGTGAAATCAATGGGAGTACATATCCACGAATATGGAAATTAAAGAAGTAAGAGTACAAGTTCCTGTGACTTATGCTTCTAGCAGTAGAGTTGTTGTTCCTCTTATTGCCACACTACAGCATAATGAAGAAGTGCAACAAAACACTGAACTAGTGATTCACAATGAACCTATTGTAGAAGGACCATAAGAAATAATATTAAGGAGGTCTCAAAGAGAAAGAAGACCTGCTATTCCGAATGATTATGTGGTATTTCTACAAGAGTTAGAAGTTGACTTAAGTATTAATGATAATGATCCAGTTTTATTTTTATAAGCCATAAGTTGTAATAATTCTAATAAATGATTAGATGCCATGAAAGAAGAGTTAGAATCCATGGAACAGAATGGTGTTTGGGACCTTGTAAAATTTCCAGAAGATTGTAAGAGAATTGGTTGTAAGTGGGTCTTCAAGACCAAATGTGATTCTCATGGCAATCTTGAACGTTACAAGGCCAGACTTGTTGCTAAAGGCTAACTAGCTACGAAACTTTATTTCAGTTTGGAATAGTCAACAGTATTGCCAAGCCGTTAAAAATTTATTATGATAATTCTACAACAATGTTTTTCTCTAAGAATGACAAGTACTCTAAGGGTGCTAAACATATGGAGCTGAAGTGCTTTTCAGTGAAAGATAAAGTACAGAAACATAAAGTGTCAATAGAACATATTAGCACCACCCTTCTGATAGTTAATCCTTTGACAAAAGGGTTGCCGCCCAAGACATTTATTGAGCATGTTGAAAATATGGGCATTATCGTTTATGATGATTGTTAGATGCAATGATTGCATTTTATGTATTATGCACTTGATACTCTAAGTTCATTAATGAATATGTTTCTGGTTACCTGTTTTCTTATATGCATGCATGATTGTATTATAATAATGTAACAGGTACTGTCTTGAATAAAGACATTATGTTTGACCAATTATGTACTTCTCACTTAATGGTCATGTTAAGGAGAAGACTGATTTTGTAGTACATGGAAGGAACTATATCGATTAAGTGATGTACAACTGCGATGACTCAAATTAGTTCTTATTCTTAATTATGATTTATGATGTACTCAATGTATGAAATAATTAGTCATGACAATGCACATTATGATGATTTAATCTTTTATTTATTAGTTCATAACATTGGATAATGTCACATGAGCCAAGTGAGAGAATGTAAGATTTTAAATGTCTCATGTGAGAAGCATGTGACTTGTCTAGGGACTAATAAGTAATTAATTAAATTATTAAAGACTAAATTATAATTGGGTAAATGAGAAGCAATTTCATATATTAAACAACTGCTATTTGAGGGAGTAGTAATTAAGAACGGTTAGGATAATAAAAAGTATGAAACAGGTTCTCTTTTTAACAGTGAAGTATTTTTCTCTTTTGTAACCATCACTAACGTAGAGAGAATAGAAAGATAAGTCAAGGAAGTAGAAACCGATTTTCTTTCTCACTGAAGAAATTCAAAGGCTTTAGGATTTATTTGTTACTCGAGCAATGGATTAATCTATTTATTCATTCTATATTTTGTGAAAATCATGGAATTTCAAGATTCTAAAATAGTTTTCTGCTTTTGTTAATTATAAAAAACTTATATGATGAGAACTTACAACAAAAGTATCTATATGTAATCTTAGTATGGTGATTTGGTTTATTTACATAATGGTATTACAAGAGAATACTCATACTAATGAAAAGTTGAGAAAAACTGTAGATATAGAAAAATTAAAATCCCACAATTTCTAGTTTTTATTATTTTCAAAAAAGTTTTGTATCTATTCAATAGTATCAAAGGAAAGATTTTTTTAATTGATTTAAAATAGTCCATCATTGGAGGAAAAAGTTTGAAAACTCATATTAAATGTTTCTTTTGAAATTACGTTTGAAGTGAACTCATTTTCTTTCATTTTATATTCTTCTCTCGCAATTTTCCTCGTTATTTTTGCCTCACAACAATCAAACGGGAAGTGGACAAATCTGAATGTCAATCAATCTTTATTACACTCCTATGTAATAATGTATTATTGTCGTGGATCTTTTTGTGGTTCTATGATTATTAATTAATCAATCAACTACTATATGAACATGACCAATTTAGGGTCCGTTTGGTTTCCAGTTGGGGAAACGGAGTTGGGAAAATGGAGAAATTTAAGGGTTGATATTGATCCTTCACACCGTTCGAGATAGTCAAAACTCCGTTTGACCGTAGGATTTATTTTTGGGGTTGGTCAAACCGAGGTTTGACCAACCAAACCAAATAACCAAACAGGCCTTTAATTTTTTACTCAAAGTTAGCCAGCTGCAATTCCTATTTCCATTTATCCCAGTCAACCTTCAAATTTCACACACAGTTGTTCAGATTTCCCTTACTTTAATTTCCGGTTTCCATTCCATGGCATATTTATCACGAGTAGATCAGCCACTTTGAAGTTTGACTCTTTCTCAAAACTCTTCAATCAATAGAACCATATATAAACTCATAATTGCAATTTCTACATTTTATTTGCTCCTGCTGGGCCTGTTGCCTATCCATCTTCTTTATACATTTCAGAGGTGTTTAATTACGAGCTGGGTTGGTCAAATCACTTTTAAAAAATTTTCACGATTAAACAAATTTTTAATTATTTCAAATAATATAAAAGATTAATATTAATTCTTAAATTTTTTTATTTTTATAACTGTTTTTTTCTAACTGAATAACAAACCAACACTTCAGCTACCAAAATTTGTAAATCTAGTAGTAATTTCTTTTAGGGTAACGATAACCCCAATTATAAATAGAACGGTTATTAATTAGGCTTATATATTAATAAAAAATGATTATGATCCAGATGCCAAAGGGTTATATGTTAATAAAATAACTCATGAAAAGATTGAACAATTTTATAATGAAAAAAATAAAATAAAAATTGAATCTTTGAAATTTTGCAATCTCACTGGTCAACGCAGAGAATTATGAAATGAGGGACCGATCATCTACATCCATTCATATAATTGTCACTTTTGATGGTGAAGCGTGCGGTGACTTGCACAAGAATCAACGTATGCAAATACTTCAATATTCTTAGGATTTATATATGAACGGCGTTAACAAGTATTTTAAAGGGATTTTCTAAGAAAATAAAAGTAATCTTTTTTTTAAAAAATTATGTATAAATAAATTACTTAAAAAATAGGATGGATAAATTTTATTGATATTTTTAAATAAGAATTTTAGGATCCTTATTTTCCTTTATATAATTAGGACGGCCATCTAAAATTTAATTTAATAATCGCATGTGTGTGTGAATGCGATGTGACTTTACATTCCACGTGTCCCCCCTTTTCCCGCCATGTATCTTTATTTTTTAATCCGCATTCCACTTAAATATTTATTTTAAAAACTTTTGAAGCTATTTACCCAATATTAAGCAAGCAGCTAGACAACATAATCCAAACAATTACTTGGTACTGCTTCTACCTAGTAACTGCTTGCTCTTTTTCCTTATTATAAATATTATCTTGTTGATAAAATAAAATAAAATAAAATAATCCAAACAAACTCAATTGGTTTTAATGTGGTTATTATCGTCTTACTATAGAAAAAAAGACATTAAAAATAAATAGGAGCACAACTCAAAGTCAGGTATATCAAATTCATATCATATTAAATTATTTTTAATCACCAATTCATTATCATGTTAAAAAAATATTTTTTCAATATTATATAGCTTTTGAACCTAAACAAAAGTTCAAACTAAAGAAAGTCTTAATCTTTATACGAGTATTTTAAACCATCAGGTCATGTAAAGTTAGAGTTCGTTATATCCCAAAGAAAAATTACAATGGGTTTCTTATATCTTCAACCCATGCATTTTTTTTGAAAAATCATGGCTATTCAGTTGATGAAAAATAATTTAAATATACTTTTACTCTTTATAAAATAACAATATTTCAATTCTGATCTCAATAAAATAGTTTTTTTACATGTAATTTATATTGAATATTGTGTTAACCAAAAAGCTAATCAATCTATAAATTATCAATTAGTTGGATATGTCAAAACTATCTTAATAACAAACATGAAAATAAGGAAGGTTGATTTTTGACTATCCAATTACTATCCAATTACTGGCAAAATCCTAATTTTACAGTAATTTAACTCATAATTTCACCACATTTTGTTTCTCTTTAACTTTTACCTAGGGCTGTCCATCGGTCGGGTCCGGTCGAATTTGGTTAATTTTGAGTCCACCCGTTACTATCTATAAAACATAAATAAAAACATTTCGAAGTTTTTATCAAGTAAAAATATAAACGCAAAATGAATATACAGCTGAAATATACATTTTAATTCTTTAATAAATGTAATGTAATCCATTAACCAATAATAACAACCACCACATTAAATCCCTAAGCAATCGGTCGGGTATGAGTATCACCAGGTTTAATTTTTTAACCTGAACCCGCTCATTCTTAATCAAAATAAACTATTTAAATAACCTATTTTTACTCACAACTTATTACAAACTGACCAATTTTTATTTTCAAAATTGAGTATTTCGGGTTCACATGAATAAAACTGAAATTGCACACCCATACTTTTACCATCCTATTAATTGACTTGCATTATATATATTATATGTATGTATCACTTTTTCTCTATATGTTTACTTCTTCCACCTAAATCGAGATTTCCTGATACTAATTGTTCTATGAAGTTAATATGGCGTATGAATATGGTTTAAACCCTACTCATGATAAAAATTAAACATACTAATTGCCTACATATAGAAAACATCATGAAACCATTTTCTAATTTGTGCCACATAGAGTAATAAAATAAAATTGTGCCACATAGAGACATTTGTCAAAAAAAAATATTTTTGATTTTTAAAAACTAATATCAATGCATTATTACTTCGGAATTATAACATGTATTTTCTATTAAAAAATATTTTTCGATTTTTTAACATAGATTTCACTATTGAAAGGAAATAACTCATGATATGCATTGAATAATTATATAATGAAAAAAATAAGGAGGGAATCTTTGAAATTCTGCTGTTACATAGGAAGTCAACGAAGAAAATTATGGTGTAAGGGATGGATCATATATCAATGTAGTTCATGGAGAAGCTAGCTAGCGCTCAGCGACTTGCACAATAATTAATTAAACAACACATGCAGTTCCTTAAATCTTTTGAGGTTTTTATATATTAGCACGGCCATCACATTCATGATTTTAAATTTAATTTGATAATCGCACTTAGCCAAATACCATCAACTATGTGCCACACATGAAACATGGGGCCCACCTTTTCCCACTTCTTCTCATTTATGTCTCATTATTATTATTTAAAATAAAAATTTAGATGAGTTAAATCTCAAAATTTACTCAAATTAGTTATAATTTTATGCATGTTTAAATTACCCATTAATTCAAACTCCTCATCATTTTGGTATTTATCTTCATTTTTAATCTTAAATATTTGTTTTAAACAGCTTTTCTAGATTTAAAGCTTATCTGCACTTTAATGCATTTGGCCAATATTAAGGAAGCAGCTAGCTACAAAATAATAGTGTGCTGGCACCGCCATTGCAAAAATGAAAACTTCCCTCACGGATTTAATGGCAATGGTGGTCAATATCCGCGGGGCGTGAAACCTTATAGAGTCACAAAGTCATAACTAACGCGTTTGATCCTTCACCAACCTTCACACAAAAGCCATTAAACGTCACTCTCTTCTATGTTTACTCATCTATATCTATATTTATATCTCCCATCCAAATCTTCTCCTATATATCACACTCGAAAATTTTAATCATCACAAATTAAGCTTGATCGATCTTCTACAATCATAGGCTGCACATGGAGAAATCAAGAGAAGAAAAGCATCACAACGAAATTTCAAAGGCGTCCAATAAAATATCAACTATATGGGATTGTGGTAGCACTCTATATGACTCGTACGAGCTCAACACCTTCAAAACCCATTTGGATTCGGCAATTGCGAATTCACCCAGAAATATTAGAACACTTTCCATGCCTCATTTACCTCAACGTTATGTCTCATCACAAATTCAACCTCAACCTCAACCTCAACCAACATCATCTGGCATCTCCAATAACAACAAGTCATTCAAGATCTCTCGAACATTCCAGAAACTTCTTCGCTTTGTTTTCAAGTCTAGGAATAAACCAAGGATTTCTACTAGTAGTAATAATTTGCAGGTGGCGGAGAAATATTCGAAAGAGCGTTTCTATGTGGTTTATGATAAGTATGATCAGCCTGTTCTCTCTACAATCCCCGAACTTCCTGAGTTTGATGTTTCGCCGGAGATTACTTCCTTCGTCAGAAAGTCAGCTTCCGAGAGGTTTACGGCCACCGCCACTATTGGTGTTTCGTGTGCTTAACACAATTGGCTTAGTCTTTAGATTGTGATAATCAACTAATGTTCTTTTGATGTCATAGCTTAGGGATTAATTAGATTAATATGTATATATTGTGGGCTCTGTTTTTTTATTACCGTAAGTTTTGATGATTCACGATACAATTTTTAAATTTTTATTTTATGTAGTAATAGGCAAAGTTGAATCCTCAGATTGATCGATTAGGAATCTACCATTCGAACGATTATGTGACATGTTATTAATTATTAAAAGTAAAACAATACTAGAAAGTTGTTCCGGCCCACGTAACTAACACGAAAATGATTTATAAGCGTATCATTGAAATGATGTTTGAATGAACTTATTCTACAAGAGCTTCTAATTTATTTAAGTAATACCGGTGCTATTAATTGCTAGTTTGTCGGTTGGCAATGAGTGCATTTCTAAAGAGAATACATATAAAGAATTAAAAGATTGTTGATGGGGTTACAACCATGGATTTCTGGAGACTTTCATGAACACTCTTTTGAGAAGGACAATCCGGTGGATAAAACCACCCAAAAACCTATGATGGGGCATGTGAAACCATGGATGTGGAATATGAATCAAGGTTGCTCGGAATGATCTGGTGGCGAAACCTTTTTATTGTGATAAAGAAGTTGATATGTGGGATGATGTTGACTCCCTCTAAAATTGTGAAAATCATGGTTGACGATCACATCAATTATATTAATAATGGGATGGATGAGGTCTCAAATAAAACCTTTAATCGCAATCCAAAAGTTAAGGTTAACCTTGATGAATTCACTAATTGTTAAGCTTATGGGAAAGAACTTTAGTTTGCCTATCATGTTGTCTCATATGAAGAATTTACGAGTTTGAAATGGTGACATCTCAGTGATGGACCTAAATGACGATTATTAGGTTGCCAGGTTCCTAGTGAGAATGATTATAAGCATGCCTTATTTGAGGGGCCCTGGACGATGGCTAATCATTACTTCCTTGTCCAAAGTTGGCGACCTTTCTTCAACCCCTCAAAACATGATTTTATAAATATCATAGTCTGGGTTTGTATCCCAAACTTGCCTCTGGAACTTTATGATAAGACAATCTTGTGACGTATCAGGGAACAAGTTGGTACCATGCTTCAAATTGATAGTGACACCTTGATTCATTCTCGGGGTAAGTTCGCTCGATTGTGTGTAGAGATTGACTTGCGTAGTCAACTAGTGCTGCATTTTACTATTCTGGGAGGACAAGGCTAACGTCCTCCAAGTTTTTGGTCAATGTGTTGCTGATAAAAGCTAACCATGTGAGCATGAGAGTTTGTGGATCATTGATTAAATGGACGGAAGTGATTGTGGAATGGCAACCATTTAAGTGGATGAGGGAGTTTAATATAAATTTCATAGTGCAGTAATAGTTGTAAACATGTGACCTTTCATTTCTCTTGGTAAGTGGTGCAGTGCGTGCAATAATAACATTGCCATATGTGTGTAACCATGAAATGCGTCAATGGACCACGTGTTGATATTTTGGGCCACGGGAAATGAAACGCTAAGGGAAGAAAGAGGTTTTGATATCAATATCTTTTTTCTTGTTTGTATTTCCTATCTCTTTTCTGTTTGTTTGTTTCCTCTCTCTTTTCTGCATCTGACCTCCATCTTTCATTCCCACCCATGTGTGCTTTTGTGTCTTATTTCTCCTATTCGTCTGTTTGTTTCCTCTCTCTTCTCTACATCTGACCTCCACCTTTCGTTCCCACCCCCGTGTGCCTTTGTCTCTTCTCTAGGTTTGTTTCTCTGCATCTCACCCTTCATGCTTGTGTTTTCTCTAATTCCCCCATTCCCTCATCTTTTTAACAACCTAGTTTGTTTAGTGTTTCGAACAACCCACTTTGTTCCTTTGCATGTGTTTTACCTGGTCCATTTTTGTCACTTGAGTGTGGTCTTTTGATGGCCGGGTTCTATGAGCATTCGAGTCCCAGTGACGGCACAAAGAAACATAAAGCAAAAATATGGTATGTTGTTTTCAAAGGTTGTAACCTGGGTATCTATGCTCGTTGGAGCTACTGTCACATGGAGGTCTTCGGTTTTCCAGATGCATGCCATACATCATACAAGGAGAAAATGCCCTAATGTGGCGGGTGCAAACATGCTCAATTCTGGTGAAGGACCATCTCGTGCGCACGATGTCGACGACTAGAGTAAGTTTTCATTTTTCATTAAGTAATTTTTAAAGTATGTGATGGCTCGGAGAACAAACTTAAAAGGGGGTTGAATAAGTCTGTTCACTTTTTCAAATAAAAAAGAAAGATATTCAAGCACAACAACGTTTTGCACACCAGACCAAATTTTTGCTTATACGGAGAGCATAATACTTTAATTAAGCGAGCGTAATTTTGCCAGACTTTTACTATCGAGTATAACAATAATAATTTACCAGACTTTTGATAGTAAAGAGTAAGAGAAAAAGAGACAATACACAAGCAATTTATACTAGTTCACCTCCAACTCTGAGATTATATCCAGTACCTTCAAATCTGAAGGGTTTCCACTATGTAAAAATCATTTACATAAATAGCCCAAACCAAGCTTATGAGAATTATTGACTCCAGTCACTCCTGGCTTAAGCACAACTCGTGATTCCGAGTATTCTTGGATCCAGTCACTCCTGGCTTAAGCACAACCCGCGCTTTGAGTATTCTTTTATAAGTATCCACTCCTGGGGCAGACCCAAGTATTCTTTCATGAGCCACTCCTAGCTCAAACCCATGTATTCTTTCTAAAGCCTCTTCGGGCCAAAGTGTTTCCCAATAGCTCAATCAGACAAGTGTTTACTAAAGATTGAAAATATTGATACAAAACCATTTGGCCATGTGTGTGTTCTTCAAACTATCTTTCGTGAGACTTTCCCATCCTCGTTTTCTTGATTCACTCTCACAAGCTCTCTCTTTTTCTTTTCTACTTTTATATATCTTCTTTTTTTTCATATCTCTCTATTCTTCTTTTGTAATCTCTTTTCTTTCTTTACGAGACATCTATGTCTATTACACACATATAACTCTATGTATTACTCTCACTTTTGCATTGTGTGTGTGTTCTCTCTATTTTTGCCCAGAGGTTTTGCAGCATATAAACACTTGTTTCATGGAGATAGATCCGTTGGATGGCCGTTTGAAATTTATTCTATCTCATGAGAAAGTGATTTTTCTTCTGATTGGTCAGAGAGACGTTCTGGACATTTTGTGTGGGATGGAGAGCTTTTATGATGAAGACAAACATGGATTGTACATTTTTCACCGAAGAGGATATTCCTTGATTAAAGGAATTCTGACATCTTAGAAAGTTGGTGAAAAATATATGCTTTGAGATTAGCTTGAGATTTGTCTTACTTAGGTACTTTCCTTATTGTGATAGTTCTTTTTGTTGAGAAGGAAAGATGCTTTGTTGGGTCATAATATATAGGTCCAGAAAGAGAACATTTGAGATTAGATTGAGGTCTGGTGAATCATAAAGTGTTGGTGATGAGACTCAAAACTTCAAGAGATATTCTAATCCCTTTCTTATGATTTTTGAAGAAGGTCTAAAGCAACTTTTATCTTGTCAAAGCGTGAGGATAGAGTCTGATTAAAGTAGGTTGTTTTGTTGACGTTTGTTGTATGACTTAATGAGTCTGGGTCTAGTATAAGTTCAGATGAACACTTTTCTTTTGAGAGACGTTCTTAGACTTTTAGTGTTTCTTTGATGCATAGCCTTTACCGGACTTTATTTTACTAAATTGTTAGATACGAGTTCCCCCTTTGATTTATAATATGTGCTTTATATCCTGAAACACTTGAATGATCTTATCAAACAATTTAACGACTCATAACTTGATTAATTAAGACGCTTGATGTTAGTTATCAACAAATCTAAGAGTGCTTGAAATTTTTTCATGGTTCCAACAATCTCCCCCTATTTGTTTATAGCAAACCTTGAATCTTCTTAATTATTTGATTTTCTTTTGGCATAAATATTAGATCATATATACTTAAAAATAGGAGGACAATTATTTAAACCTTTTACTAGAAAAAGGTAAGCTAGACAGAAAATCTCAGACTTTGGAGATACTTAAAATGACACTTTAAAAAAATTTTAAACACGACTTTTAAATTTCAAAATTCTCAGATACTTCTTTGACTACATCTTCTCAATCTTCTTAATTTCTTCTCCCCCTTTTGATATCAACAAATCAACAAATTAAATAGAGGTATAAAGAAGATAAGGTAGACAAAGAAAATTATTTCTGCGCTGAACTCTTAGAACAAGAACCAGTTTCTCCCATCATCCAGAGAATGTGATTCCATAGTTTTCTGGCATCATTTTTCATTGTTGTTGTTGGAGGATAACAATTTGGCAACTTCTTCATCAGGAAGTCTTCTTGGTCTAGGCTCATCCCATGCCAGAACAAGAGGATAGACTAAAGCTAACATAGGCTATTTTCCCTTTTTGGAACAGTGAGGCTTGAAAACAGGAGCAAGTTTATCTGGAGCGATTAAGATTTTTATGGAGGGCAGAATAAGGGCAGACTTTTCTTTGCCATTCTGAATGTCTTCTAAAGACTTTCCTTCTTGAAGATTGTAACATCCTAAATTTTAGAATAAAGGATTAATTGAGGAGAATAAATATCGAATAATTATTTATGGATTATTTAATGTCCCAAAACGTTAGAAATAATTGAATTAAGATTTTTGGGGACTATTGGTGATTTATGAAGATCGGATAAGCTGAAAGCTGACCCGATTAAAATATGGGCGTCAGACCAAGTATCTCCGATCGAGATGATATTGGTCAGGGCTGTTGAGAATATTAATGGGAGTCTGGATATATATTCAGAATAATTTTTGGATAAAGTATTGAGCCCAAACAGAGAACCTATTTGTGGAAAAACGATGAAATTTTAATGAAGGAGTTAAAGTTAAAAGCTAAAGGCCCATTTTCCTTCTTTCACTTTCGTGACTTCCTGAGACCATTTGGCAGAGATACACTTCTTCTTCTTCTTCTATTTTCTCCTTTTCTCTTCTTTCTTCTAAACCATGAGAAAAGGTGGTTCCATTTCACTCTTCTCAAATTTTGTTCTCTGGAGATTAGAAGGAAACTATTGGAGCTTGGATTTCCCTTCTTCCTTCCTCCATTATCGCAGCTCCTCTTCTCTTTTCTTGGAGCCCATTTTGTTTGGGTGTGGTAAGCCATATTCACTTCTTTTGTTTGCTTTAATGTTATGGGTTTTATGAAGTGTTAATGAAGTAGATACAGTATGGCTGAAAGAAGAATAAAGTTAATGGGTATTTATGAATGTTGGTGGGTTAGTGAAAAACCCTAACTTTTAAAGATTTGGGGAAAATGGTGAATGTTGGTAAAATGAGGTGTTTGAAGGCAAATGCAAGCTACTAAGAGCTTGGGTTATGATTGACAAAGCATTATCATGGATGTTAGGTTATGGGTTTTGCGGCTTTTAGATATAATGAATGTGGTATGGTCATAAGGAATTCCCGAAGCCAAATAAAGAGAGGAAAAGAATGCCTATAACATGTTTTATACGTGTTATGAATTGTAAATATAAGAGTGGTTAGTTAAAGTTGAATTTGTGTTGAGTGGTTGATTGATTGTGATTCTTTGTGTATGTTAATGTAGGATCCATTTTGAACGACGAGGCGGGTACGTCGAATCAATCGGAATTCTTCTCTTGAGGTAGGACAGGAGTCTTTATATTCTAAATGCATAAGTAAAATAGTGTTTGATTGTCATATGTGACAATATACATGTTTGCCTTGCTTGTAATATTATGAAGATTTGTAATGTTGTGTATGGTGCTGATGATATGTTTTGGCAACATGCTTTGATGCATTTAGAATATTTATGGTGTGCTATATGGTGGTGTTGAATGATCAATAATATGATGTTATGTTTATGTCCACCATAAATGTGAAATGAATGTTGTTGATGCTTAATTGAAAATGGGTGTGAATGAATAGCATACCATAGTTGATATTGAAAAGTTGATGATTGAAATTGATGATGAATGCCACATTGAAATTTGAGAATAAAGACTAAAACCAACAATAATAAAATCCACTAAGAATGGTGAAGTGGTGTTGGTGGTGATGATGATGATGATGATAAGGTTGATGAGTAGCATGTACACGATGCATAGAGTGAGAAATACATATGATTGGAATTTGCATCCATGGCATACTACATAGCTGTCGGTGTTGGAACTTTAGGGGATTTCCCCGGTTGGCCTAGTGGGAGGGCGGCTCAGTGCACGGGTAATTTGTTATTTCCCCTGTGACTTGGTGTATGAGTCACGAAGCTGCCCATGTTGTGCTACGGGAAACCGCATGTGGTTGACCCTTGTGGGGGGTGGCTCTTGATGAGTAAGTGTTCCCGGTGGTCCCTGGGATCACAGCTGCCATGATGTGTCTCATGGTTGGCCCGCAACACCATATATTGATTATGTTGTTTACCGCGGTCATGGTGAAAATGATCGTTGTTGTAAATGGGCGATGCGGTTTGGTACCAATAAAAGATTGGTGAAATGCATGCGACTTAATGATAAATGTACATATTTTACTACTACAGTAGGGGCATGGTATGTAATCATGCTTGAACCTACAATTTGGTGTTTATATTCCCACAGTCAAATCTGCAAATTATTGAAATATTCCATTGTGCATATGTATTAGCCTAAGAGCATTTGCATATAGTAAGGAAGTATGCCAAAGGTGTTGATATATGGTGATGGGTGTGTTGTGGATGAGGAGTTATAATAAGACAACATAAAAGATATGAATACCAGGAATAAATTGATTGAAATGATAAGATGTGTAATGGTCTAATTATTGAAGGACTAGGTTATGTATTATATACTTTGCTTTGTTTTATTACATGCTAAAGTTTATTGGTGTGATGATGGTTAATGATAAGTTGTATGTGAATGCAAAATATACATGTATGATACATATGCACATAATCACACGGTATTCATATTCATACTTTTGAAATATATGACTCACTCTCCCATGTTGTCCATTTTTAGATTTGTGAATGCAGGACATTCATGGGTGAAGTGAAACTTTTTGGAAGTTCATTTTGATGAAGGAGGTAAATAGTTGTGTAGGAAGTGCCTTGGCCGGCAGTTCATTTTGTATAATATATATAGTACAAACATATGCCTATTTTGTATTTGGTTTGTGGGATGATGATATTAAAGGTCATGGGTGAACATTTGACTTGAGAAATGGCTAAATTCTGTGTTAAGTCTTGATAATGTTGGATGACAAATTATGATATGGGTTTATCACCCAATTTTAAGAATGAATGATGTATTCCTAAAAATTTGACTCTTATGCAGTATAAATGGATGATGGTTAATTGTTGTGCAATTGATAGATATGAAAATTAGGATATGTGGTTAATTGATTTAATTATGAATGTATAATTTTGCACAGGCACAATACTAGCTTGAATTATTTTGTGAAGGATTGTTTTAGGTATGGTAGGATGCATAAATTTCAAAGTTTTCTGCATAATATGTTAAATTCGCTCAAGCGAGAAGATTTCTCGCTCAAGCGTGAAGGCCCTGCATCTAATATTTGCTCTCTATGCATCCTTCGCTCAAGTGAGATTTAATTTCGCTTAAGCGCTTGCTAAAGGAAACCATTCTGTGTTAACCTCGCTCAAGCGGAGAAAGGCTCGCTCGAGCGAGAGTCATCAGGTGAGCTACTGGAGTGATTTCGCTTAAGCGAGAAACTCTCGCTCAAGCGAAATGAAGAGAATATGGAGAGTGCAGGGGTGTCACGCTCAAGCTTGACCAAGCATGAAGGATCCCACGCTCAAGCGCGCTCGGGTCCTAATCTTTCCTTCTTCTCACGCTCAAGCGTGAATTATGTACATTTAGGGCACGCTCAAGTGTGCTCGTGTGGGAGAGGCCTGATTCCTTTTCACGCTCAAGCGTGAAGCCAACACACTCAAGTGTGGCTGTGCATGCGCGCTCAAGCGCGAGGGGGGCCACGCTTAAGTGTGAAGTCCCCCTGATGCTTATTCTCTTCCTCGCTCAGTTTTTCCTAGTTTTCGCTCAAGCGTGCATATGTGTACTCGCTCAAGCGAAAGTGGTTCTCGCTTGAGCGAGTGGTGCAGTGATGCTCCAAATAATTATTTTTCTTATTTTACCTCCACATTGCATAAAGCCTCTTCCTATATTATTACATAATTGTATTTAATATATTTTGAGTCATTAAATTCTCTTTTAATTCACTCTCTTTAAAATGCAAATATACAACATCAATTTATTAAATTCTTTCCGCTGTTTTTTTTAAATGAGAATATTTCTGAAATTATTTTAAAACTCACCTTCTCATATCTTCATATATGAGACAGGTTTTTATAGATCCGGGGTGGAGATTTAATGCTTCACCACTTGATTTTCTTTATTGATTAATATCTTTAAAATTATAAAAAATTTATCCGAATTTTTGGGGTGTCACAAAGATCACTTAGAATGGCTCTTTGTTCTTTCTTCAGTTTGCTGAAGATGACAACATCTGATGCAGTACACAGATTTTCATCTCGGATGACACCCAAGGCAGGTAGGGGAGGAACAATTGAGGGTGAGGATGCAGCAAGTTTCCTTTACAAAGAATGGGTGTATAAGAAAATGATGAGGGACAGGACAACTGCCTTAAATTATGTGTAGGGAAATTAGAGGCAGGTGGAGGGTCAGAGATTTTAAGTTGATCAAGGTTGATGAAAGATGAGTCTGGGGGAGAGGAATCCTGACGAGCTTTCTTTGAAAGTGAGTTTGGAGAGGAGGGAGATTGAAATATTTTTAAGTTGGAAGGTGAGAATGCTGAATAAATAGATGCGAGAATATCTCATGGTTCAGGAGAAGTTGATAAAGAGAAAATGAAGTCTGAGGAAGTAGGAGAGAGGGCAATAAAAGTTCCTAGGGAAGCTGAGGGAGAGTTTTTAGAGTCAAAATCTAGAATCAAGGGATTGCCAGCCAAGGATCCTTCCTGGTTTGGCGAGTGAGATATCATTTGTAAAAAAATTTGAGTAAAATTTAGATGAAAGAGTGTTTGAGAAAACAGAAGGAGAAATTTGATAAGTGAACCTAGATTGTTAAAACTCCTTTTATAAGATGGTGAAGCGGTTGAATACTGAGAGTTTTTGACATAAACAGACATCATTAAAATATTTAATCGGTGAGAGATATATTGGTTTGAAAGATTGCGATTTTCAAAACACAGACGCCATTCCTTAATGATAAAGAGAGGTTATCTAGATATTTCAATAAATGCTAAAGTAATCATATGACAAATAAATTTAAGAAGTTATCGAAGAGTCATGTATAGTTACCCAACCATTAAGTGAAGATTCTGTTGTGGTTCAGACATGTTTTCTCGTTTATTGAAGTTGAGAATGATGCATCTATTTGAATTCTTTTTCAACCTTCATGCTTGAGTCAGATCCTGAGGGCTTGATTCTGTGCTTCCTTCCTCGTGATGTCCTTGACCTCTGATATCCAACCGCAAACGCACAGGGTATTGCGTAATAAAAAGTTATTGTTCCCACAAGGATTGTGCCCAAGTACCGGTTTTATCAGCGATTCGATTATCTAGACCAATGATTTAATTTTAATAGAAATTTAAATTGACTTAAGAATAAAAATGCCAAAAGAAAACATAAGGCAATTCGTGGTGAAAATGAAAGTACTTAATTGAAAACAATCGAGATTAGGTTCTTGGGAGTCAAAAGGTTCACATATCGTTACCAAGTTTCAATGCAATCAATCTCCCATTTATGAAATCTTGTTTCCTAAGGCAAGTTTTCCAAATTTAATTAGTGACTTTCTCTCGAAACCTCACTAACGTACCTAATTACCAAAGAACCGTGTTCAATTCGTTAATTAGATCCCTTACGCTTTATGAAAACCTGGTTATCCCTCAAAGGGCTTTGTCTATTTTCATAACCCAAATCCCTAGGTTCAATTTCATGTGATTCAAACCATATGCTAATCTTTCGATTACCCACACCGTTTATAATCATCTACACTTATTTCTAAGCCTTGTAGAAGCATTAAACATCCATAAAATTGAATAAGAAACATAATTCATAAATGGAAAAATGAAGAACATCTCAAGTTTGGTTTACAAACATGTTACCCCTAATCCCAAGAAAGGAGTTCAGTTTACCATAAGGAAGTGATTACAATACCATAAATCAGAAATTCTATCTCAAACATGAAGGAAATCTTAATTACAAAACAAGGGTTTGGAGAAGAATTAGAGTTCTCATTTTTGGTCCTAATCCAATGCCCCAAAATCTGAAGATTTAATGCCCTTCTTGTTGATTCTTGAAATCCTTCATAAAAATCTCCTCCTTGAAGCTCTCAAAAATCACCCAAAACTGTCTTGTGTCCCTCTGTGTCAGTTCCCACAAGTTTTTGCTCACCTTTCTCTTTTAAAATTTTATAAAAACTGAAGGTAACTACTGCAGCGTGTGAAATCCATTGGCAGTGGATCGCACTGTGTGACACCTAAAACGCTTAAAATTAAAAACTGTGCAAAAACCACTAGCAGTGGGTTTTTTGGCAAGGAGATCCACAGCCAGTGTTTTTTCCCACTGGCAGTGGTTTTCTCTGTCTCCATTTTCTCACTTTCTCCAGTGTATTCCACGGCCAGTGTTTTTTTCCACTAGAAGTGGATTTCTCTGAACCTTGGCAAATGTGCATTTTGAGGGTGCTTTTGGGTTCCGCAGTGCTTCTTTGGTACGTTCTTCTTCCATTGTTAGGCTGGCTTTGATCTTGGGTCTTTTACAAACTCAAACTCTTCCCATTTGCATCATCCCATTCAAAATCTTCCAAATCCATTTGCTAATAGATTTATCTCATGAAAGTTTCTACAAAAGACAACTACCTAAGTAACGTGTGGAAATAGAAGAACATGGAAATTAGGTAAAAATAAGATAAAAATAAACTAAAATTAAAACTAAATGGACCTTAAAACTAATGCAAACTAAACTCCTATCAAAATACCCCAAACTAAGGCATTACTTGTCCTCAAGCAATCACTGTATCCATATAACATATAATGAAAGACCAGCAGACCCAAACAACTTGAGGAACCTTGTGTTATGTGTTTTATAAGTTTTATTCTTCATCATTTTTTTTGTTGATTGCATAAACTACCAGAATACACCACAACAACCAATCAAACCATGTAAACTAAGATTTGACTAAAGGTACTTTTTCTCACTGTTCACTCAGTGTTTGTGTTTCAATCATTCAAATCACTACATTATAAACACTACCATAAGCTTGGCAAATGAACACAAACTCCATAGTTATCAAGAAAAACATGTATTAGTCAAAAGGTCTTTCATGTGGTTATAACATGGCTAGGGGGTTTATAGCATGGGAATGGGAACCAAGAAAAAGGAAATTACAAAGGGTTAATAACATGTGAGGAGTAATGTCATAAAAAGGCAAACCCCAATTCAATAACTCTTTGCAAATTCAAACTATAAGGAGTGTGGTTCATGTATTTTTCATTTTCATTTTCCGAACTCAACTCTTTATTCTTTTTTTTCTTTTTTTCTTTTTTTTTATTTTTGAATATCAAACCCCAAACCATCACAATTTATTTCTCAAACCTCCTTAGTTTACCTTGCCTCTTTTCCTCCTATATATATTAATGAGAAATATTATATCAAAGACTTTGAAAGAACATTTCATTTAATGGCTCAAAAGAGGCAACTAGTGGATTATGCATTTAACAACTTCTAAGGTTAAAGAAAGAAAACCTAATTTGCCTTTTTCATTCCAAGCATGCATTCACAAACCGTTTCGAGTTGGTCAAAAGCCAAGTTCTAGAGTGCCATCAAATGTGTGAATCACTCAAAGCAAGAAACATGGGTAAGTAAAATTATATGCACCGAATACCCTATTGGCGCAAAAGCTCACAATGGTAACTTAGTTTAATCAGAGAAAACATTACATCATGAAGAGTGATTATTCTAGCAAGAATAGCAATCAAAAACCTTCTTTTTTTTAAGGTTCACCCAAGCAATGCTTAATATCTAACTAATCTACACCATATGTCATATAGATAAGAAGAACTGTAATCAGCAATCAATGCTAGCCTAAGGCATATGAGCAGACATACAATCATGCAAATAAACTAGAACATAAACATACAATCATGAAAATGAACTAGGAAATAAAGATAAAAAAAATAAAAAAGGATGAAGTAAGCACAAACTGAACTTTTATGTACCCATCACCCCAAACTAAAACTGGACATTGTCCCCAATATCCATATCAAGGGGACCAAAGAGGTCCGTAATTGAGGAACCAGGGGTATAAGGACACAAAAGTTCAACTGATACTTGTCATGACGAAGGGGGTGGAAAATGGCCCTGTTGGGAGTGCCAATCGTACATGGCATCAACTCTATGGGAGATATGGGTGAGCTAGGCTTCTTGCCTCTCCTGCTCTCTAGACATGGACTCTATCTGTAGGGACATGGAGTCCATGCGACTGCTCATGCCCTCCATCAGAGAGTACATACGCTCCATGGAGAAACTAGAGCCAGAAGTGGATTGGGATAGGCTAGCGAAGTGCTCTGGAGGATGTGGCATATTAGTATCCACATGATCTTCCTCAGCATCACTTGTACCTGTAAACAAAAAAGTACTATTGCCCTCCAAGCTAGTACAGCTGGGATCAGGCAAGGGGTGAGGCACAGAAAGTCTAGGAATAATTAAACTATAGATACCCCTATGAAGTACTATCATACCCATATTAATCATTTCATCTATGTCTACCCTTTTGGGTTGACATAATAGGGTATCCTGTTCCAAGTCAATGCCAACATAGCAGACAAGTGGATTGATATACCCAACTATAACTATCCTGCCAGAGGTAGCCCGACCAACTCGAGTAAATTGACTAAAAAGCCATTTAGTTGAGTGGATCGGTATTTGATGGATGATGGCATAAAGAAAGTATAATTTAGCAGCCTGAATGGTACCAGACTGTTGAATCGCCCAAAGATAAAACGGGCCATGAACCTCTGGAGGTATTTAAAAATAGGATGATGTATAGAGGAGGCTTTGGTGGATGATGGATCATATTGTTCTCTAGCCCTGGAAATTTGGGACCAAATGATTGACCCCAAAAGTCCCTTGGAATACAGGCAGTACTCACACAAGCTAAAAGAGTACTAGTCATAGAGGGAAAACCATAAATGATATCCATATCCGCCAAATCCATTCTATAATCAGTGTTTTTTAGCCTAAAAGTAATCTCCCAACCTGAGTCATTTGCACATGGTTTGATATCAATCGAGCTAAGGAACTATAAAGTAGTGCGTTCATAGCAACGTTCATATAACTCAATGAAATCACCCTACCCCATATTGTTGCATAGTTTTAAAGTATCATGGTAAAGGCCAAGCTCAAGAAAGGATTCTTTGTAGAAAAACCAGGAGGGAATAATATCCCTCGTGGACAAAGAAGTAAGTCGCATCCTCTACTCATCCAAGGTACACTCAATGTCATCAATATCAGCATAGTTAGATGCCTTACCTTTTGTTTTTCGCTTCTTGCCCACTGTCTTTGTTATTCCAGAAGACATGTTTCCTTCCTGAAAAGTATAAAGTGGATAAAAAGTAAAACACACAGGGAGAATCTCCTTCCAACTCAAATGGAGGATCACAATAAGGAAAAACATGTTAGGAGAATATAAGTTCATGAATTCAGCGAAAGATTCACCCAAAATGAAAGGAAAAATGCCTAGGCGTGGAAAAGTATCTATGAAATCATATATCTTGTATCTAAGGAATAAGTTCCACATGCTATAATATGAAGCAATTCCAACAAAAATGAAGTGAACATCTTTTAGGCATTTTTACAAACACTTGGTGGGCATATAATTTAGCAATAAGAGATTCATGAACAATCTTAACAAAATGACTCCAAATCAATCCATATTTTAGGTACCCCAAACGATAATTTTTAATACCCCTTATGATTAGCAATGCATGATAATCAAAGCATTTCAACACCTTGAAACATAATTCAAACCAATCTTGGTGAACTACACCTAAAAGCAAAAGGCATTTCAAACATATCACATGTACCCATTCCATTTTAACTCATTAACACTAATAATACCATCATGTACAAGAGCAAAAAGATGTGAGTAACAATACCATGAAGGAGTAGTTATGAATGATTAATGACCAAGGACCCATGAACAACTTACACTTTAAACCAAAGTTAAGAACAAAAAAAAATTGTCTTGAGCATTATAGCAAACACTTGGTAGGCATAAGAAGAATGAACTATGAAATTCATGAACATGCAACACAAAGCCCTCCATTTTCACAATATGCACTCTACACATGAGTAATCATGAATCAAATTTGTTATATATGCTTCATGGAGTGTAAATCATGAAAAATAACCATATGGGCTTTTTGGGGAAAAATAAAGAACATGATGAACATTACTATCTTGAATCAAAGATGTCATAGCATACCCACAAGAATTTTGAATCACCACAATCAAACAATAACACACACAATCCCTCACACATAATCAATTTAATCAAAACCCAAACTAGTGAAGGAAATGGAATGGGAGACTTACTTGATGAAAGAGAGAGAATAAAGTGATGTTGATGTGCTTATGGGTGAAGGAAATGAGAGGATTAGAATAGGTTTCAAGAAGGTTTTGAAATGAGGGAAAAATTGAAGAGTGAAGGGAGTGTATCATGAGAGAGTGTGGGTGAAATAGTGGAAAAACACGGGCTATGTGGTGCATTAAATAAAGGGAAAAAATGAACATGCCTGTCATAATCCACGGCCAGTGGGAATTCCCACGGCCTGTGAATCTTGCTGGCCTTGGCCAATTTTTTTTAGTTTTATTTTAACGCGTGGCACCTGTTGAGAACCCACGGCCAGTGGGAAATCCCACGGCCCATGGAGTTCTCTGCCCCTTGATTTGTAAAAACTCATATCCTTACCTGTTGAGAACCCACAGCCAGTGGGAATTCCCACGGCCAATGGAGTTCTCTGATTTGGGTCCTCTAAAACAATGCCTTGTACCTGTTAAAAACCCACTGGCAGTGAGAAATTCCACTGCCCATGGGTCTTGCTACCTGCATCCTCCAAAATCCTACAAAATTAAACCTAAATACAAGTCAGAAGAACCCACGGCCAGTGGGAAAAAACACTGCCCGTAGAGTTCTCTATTTAGGCCCAATAATCCTTCTTTTTTTCTAAGTCAAGGTTCCACTACCAGTGGATCTCACTGTTTCCAGCACTTCAATCCTTTAATTATGCATAGAGGCTTGCCTTTATTTATGCAACTTACCTATGCCAACATATATATGTATCCAAAATGACCAAATTGAAAAGAGAAATATGTAACAAAACAAAACAAAAACAATCATGCAATGCATTGAGATTATTCATCCTTATTTATTAGTGAAAAAACAAACATGTAGCATATCAATTTAGATTTATTTAAATGAAACCAACAAAATTTATTCGAATGATAAGAAAAATATTTAAAGAATAACAAATGGGATTACCTCCCCACAAGTGCTAATTTTAACATCTTCAACCAGACGTTTTGCACCATTTGGATTTAAGAGTCTGATACCTCAAACAAGTCCAAGACACTTGCTTGTTGTATTGGCTCTCCTTTTAAATAGTGCTTAAGTTTTTGTCCGTTTACCTTAAATGAACCAGACTTCTCACTCCATACCTCAACGGCTCCAAAGGGAAAAACCTTCATTACCTTGAATAGCCCAGACCACCGGGGCCTCAGCTTACCAGGGAAAAGTTTCAACCGAGAGTTGAAGAGTAAGATCATATCACCTGGTTTGAAAGACCTCTGGAGGATGTGACGATCATGCCATAACTTAGTTTTTTCTTTGTAAATGCGGGCATTCTCATAAGAATCCAAACGGAGCTCCTCAAGCTCATTCAACTTTAATAGCCTGCGCTCACATGTAACCTTATGATCAAGATTACGTGTTTTAACTGCCCAAAAGGATTTATATTCAAGCTCTATAGGTAAATGACAAGGCTTCCCATATACTAGCTTAAAAGGTGTGGTTTCAATAGGAGTTTTATAAGCGGTTTAATACGCCCATAAGGAATCATCTAATTTAATAGACCAATCCTTACAGGATGTATTAACCACTTTCTAAAGAATATTTTTGATCTCCCTATTGGATACCTCAACTTGGCCACTAGTTTGAGGGTGATAAGGTATAGAAACCTTATGCCTCACTCCATATTTCTTGAAGAGGGTTTGAAAAGATTTTTCAATAAAGTATGACCCTTCATTGCTGATTATATATCGCGGGACCCTAAACCTTGGAAATATGATCTTTTTAAAAAGCTTTGTAATAGTCTTAGCATCCAAATAAGGTGAAGCAATGACTTCTACCCATTTAGACACATAGTCGACTGCTACCAATATGAATTTATTTTCAACGAATGTTGGGAATGGTCCCATAAAGTCTATACCCCAAACATCAAAAAATTCAACTTCAAAATATTATTAAGCGGCATTTCATGTCTTTTAGAAATGTTACCGGACCTTTGGCATGAGTCACATGTGATGACATACTTACAAATGTCCTTAAAAATATATGGCCAGTAGAAACTCGCTTGCAAAACCTTTGAATCTGTTTTGGAGGTGCTCATGTGGCCTCCACAGGATAAGGAATGGCAATGGTCCAAGATTTATCGCACTTCCTCTTCTGGTACATATCTCCTTATGATACCATTAGCACACCATTTGAAAAGGAGGGGCTCATCCCAATAATAGTACCTGACATCTGTAAAAAACTTCTTTCTCTGCTGAAAACCAAGGTCAGAAGGTACAATGCCACATGCAAGAAAATTAACAAAATCCGCATACCAAGACACTTGTTAGACACTAAGACTCAGTAGTTGCTCATATGGAAAAGATTCATTAATAGGAACAACATCACCCATCTCATCTTTTTCAGATGATAACCTAGATAAATGGTCAACAACAAGGTTCTCAGTACCCTTTTTATCCTTTATCTCTAAATCAAATTCTTGCAAGATCAAAATCCACCTAATTAGCCTAGGCTTTGCTTCTTTTGTATGTAAAAGGTACTTGATGGCAGAATGGTCAGTATATACCGTAACATGCAAGCCTACCAAGTACGATCTAAACTTATCAAAAGCAAAAACAATAGCTAATAATTCCTTTTCAGTGGTAGCATAGTTTACCTGAGCTTCATCAAGTGGATATATGACAGGATGTACCATAGGAGCAGAAATCAATGCTTGTTTAATCCTACAAAAAGCCTCAAGACAAGATGAGTAAAAAATAAAAGGGATATCCTTACCCAAAAGATTAGTTAGAGGCTTGGTGATCTTGCTGAAGTCTTTAATGAACCGCCGGTAAAACCCGGCATGCCCAAGAAAGTTTCTAATGCCCTTCACATTGGTTAGTGGGGGAAATTTTTCAATCACTTCCACCTTGGCCTTATCCACCTCAATTCCTCTCTCAGACACCAAATGTCCAAGAACTATGCCTTCTCTTACCATAAAGTGGCATTTCTCCCAGTTTAACACCAAGTTGGTCTCCTCACAGCGCTGCAAGACTTGGCACAAATTAGTCAAACAATTATCAAAGTCTAAACCATGCACAGAAAAGTCATCCATGAAAACTTCCATCACATTCTCAATCAAATCAAAAAAGATGGCCTGTATACACCTGTGAAAAGTCGCAGGTGCATTACATAGGCCAAATAAAATTCTCCTATATACATATGTCCCTTAAGGGTAAGTGAAGGTAGTTTTCTCTTGATCAGATGGATGGATAGAGATTTGATGAAAACCTGAGTACCCATCCAAATAACAGAAATGAGAGTGCTTAGCAAGCCTCTCAAGCATCTAATCAATGAAAGAAAAAGGGAAATGATCTTTCTTTGTGGCACTATTTAATTTTCTATAGTCAATGCACATGCACCACCCAGAAACTATCCTAGTAGAAATTAGTTCCTGTTTATCATTTTTCACAATAGTTATCCCTCCATTTTTAGGTACCACATGAACTGGGCTAACCCACTTGTTACTAGCAATGAGATATATGACACCAGTATCAAGCAATTTCAATATTTCCTTCTTAACCACTTGTTGCATTTTTGGATTTAGTCTCCTAAGTGGTTCTACTGTGGGCCTACTCTCATCCTCTACAGTTATCCTATGCATGCAAAAGAAAGGGCTAATCCCCTTTATATCATCCATTGTATGACCAATAACCTTCCTATACAACCTAAGTTGTTTCAAAAGCTTTTCAGTTTCACATGGATTCAAGTCAACATTTACAATGATAGGATATGTAGAGTTGGGTCCAAGAAACTCATAACTCAATAAAGCCAGTAAAGGCTTCAATTCAACAGTTGAGCTTACCTTTTTCTCACACATGACTTCAGTATCATGCTTAAATGGGACATTTTCTTCCAAACAATCTGATGTTCCTACAGGCTCAATTAATAAAAGTGTTGAATCTAAAATATCATGGCAATTAGGGAAAAATAAGATGAAAATAAACTAAAATTAAAACTAAATGGACCCTAAAACTAATGCTAACTAAACTCCTATCAAGCTCTTGATTTTCTTCATACTTTTGAATTCTTCAATTATTGAGCAGTTTCTTCTTCTTGATTCTTCCTGTTAGCTTTCATCAGAGTGGATTTCTTCATGGATCTTTCTTCCTCTACACTCGTTAGAGTGTTCAATCCCAGAGGCCATGCTCTGATACCAATTGATGATTCGGAGAACAGACTTAAAAGGGGGGATGAATAAGTCTATTCACTTTTTCAAACCAAAAAGAATGATATTCAAGCACAACAATGTTTTGCATACCAGACCAGACTTTTGCTTATACAGAGAGCGTAATACTTTGATTAAGCGAGAGTAATTTTTCTAGACTTTTACTATTGAATATAATAATAATAATGCACCAGACTTTTGACAGTAAAGAGTAAGAAAGAAAGAGCCAATACACAAGCAATTTATACCAGTTCACCTCTAACTCTGAGACTATATCCAGTACCTTCAAATCTGAAGGGTTTCCACTATGTAAAAATCATTTACATAAATAGCCCAGACCGAGCATATGAGTATTATTGACTCCAGGAGCTTCTGGCTTAAGCACAACTCGTGCTTCCAAGTATTCTTGAATCCAGCCACTCCTGGGGCAGACCCAAGTATTCTTTGATGAGCCACTCCTAGCTCAAACCCAAGTATTCTTTCCAAAGCCTCTTCAGGCCAAAGTGTTTCCCAATAGCTCAATCTGTCTAGTGTTTACTAAAGATTGGAAATATTGATACAAAACCATCTAGCCATGTATGTGTTCTTTAAACTATCTTTCGTGAGACATGCCCATCATCGTTTTCTTGATTCACTCTCACAAGCTCTCTCTTTTTCTCTTCTTCTTTTATATATCTTTTTCTCTTTTTCATATCTCCTTATTCTTCTGATCTGGTGTGGATACTGGTCCCCTAAAACTAGCTACCTCGGATAATATAAAATACAAATTACCTATGAAAGATATCAATAGAACTAAACTACCTCTCAGTCATACCAAAGTCAAAAAGTCTCTTCAATACGGATTGTATAAACATGACCCCGGTCAAAATAGGCAAGTGGGCAATTTGCACTTACAAAAGCTGTAGGCTCTGATCCTGACACAAGTCAAATCACCCACTTGTGTTTTAAGGGAACCATGTATAAATAGCTCATGTGATTAACACATAAACACACTTAATGAGATTTTTGAGCACTTTTACTCTCTTGTATTTGCTCTGTAATATAGATTTTTCCCGTTATAACCATACTGACTTAAGCATCGGAGTCCCTTTTGCAGGTACACCTCTGGTGTGGTCTCAAGGACGGTGGCTGAGTAGCTACTACTTTAAACGCGAAGAGCTTAGAGTTCTAACTGAACCTAAGTTACAATACCATACTCCCACTGAGACGGTGTAAAAGGTGAGAGAAAATTAGAAGCTCGACACCGGTGTGGGTCAACTACTTTGAGTACACTGGTCAGATCATTGGCATGCCCGATGGGACCTATAAACTAAGTCCCACATCATCGAAGTTGAAGTTATGGAAGCAAGTAGGCAAAATAGAGCCCTCGAGGGACATGTAGAGAATGCCGCCCAGAGGGTCGAACCTCGGATCTTAGACTTTAAAGGCGGATTCGTGGAAACTTCTAGCATGGACCAACCTCAAGGAAGGATGTAGGCTGTCCAACAACCAGATCCACAGGATGAGCTTATCAGGTAGCTAAGGATGGAAATATAAGAGCTGAAGCAGGGAAGGGGACTATAGAACGATGCAATGAGAGAATGAAGGCAGCAAGAACCTTTTCATACCCATGAGTATTCACAAGCACAAACACTCGATAAGCAGGAATCAACTTACCAAACCGTGGGTATGAACAATCAAAGGAGGGGTTAGTTATAAGGATGAACTGGGGAATACTGGTTTAGTGTGCCATTCACTTGAAGATTGATGAGTGTACCCATTCCAAGGCATCTACAAACCCCACAACCATTGTCCATCAGAAAATATAATGGAGAGTCTGACCCAGGATGCTATCTGGATGCTTATGCAAATGAGTCACTTTTCCTGGGGGTAGAGGAGGACGTAATGTGTAGAATATTCCCCAGAACCCTGACTGCTGAAACCTTAGGATGGTTCAAAAGCTTACCGCCAGGGTCGATAGACTGTTGGGATGATTTGGAGCACGCCTTCCTGCAACACTTTGTTATATCAAGAAATGAACCCCGAACATCCCATACCCTGGCCAAAATCAAGCAAGGTTCAGATAAGAGCCTTAGGGATTTTTTGAAAAGATTTTACAAGGAAGCAGCGATGGTACCAGGATTGACTGAATAGATCCAGCTACACATAGCAGTCAAAGCCCTACAACCGCACTTGCCTTTCACCTTGTCTTTAGCGAAAGGGGCACCTCAGACATTTGAGGAGTTTCAAAGAAAAGCTGCGAAGTACGTAGGAAGAGAAATGCACTTGGATGTGGCAAAGGAAAAAATTCCGGTCATAGAAGACCGACTACAAATGCATGATTAAAAAGGACCAAAGATTAGAGGAAGTAGGGGGCGAGATCACTTTCTAAGGCAGAATGAGCGTCGGAGTATCAATTCAACCCAGTTCACCCCCTGACAGTCCGGCCCAGCCAAATCCTAAGAGAAATGGAGATGAGAAGTTTTATGGTGAGTAGAATTAGAAAGCCCGTGCCTATGAAGAGACGAGGTAATGCAAACAAGTACTGCGAATTTCATGAGCAGACCGGTCATAACACTGACGAGTGTAGACAATTAAAAGAGGCTATTAAAACTTTGATTAGAGAAGGAAAGCTAAAACAATATTTATTCCGCCAGGGAGTTTACAGAGAACAAGTGAAAGAGTCCCCCAGAAAAAGGGACACCGGTCCGGTCGAGGAAGAAAATAAGGATTCAAAGAAGCAAGTCCTGGACAATGGAAAGACGGTTATAGATAGCATTGAAGAAGATGATGAGTCATGGATGAGACCTCCTGGTTCGGGAAGAAAGGACGTAATTGATATGATCGTAGAAGGATTCATAGGAGGAGGAGTATCCAATTCGGCTCAGAAAAACCACTTAAGGATGATCATGTCTGTTCAAGCAAAGACAAAAAATAAACCACACCAGGGTGGAATACAAACCCTGACGATAAAATTCTCAGATGAGGACTACAGTCCCACTGTACCTGGAGGAGACGATGCGGTGGTTATCGAAGTCGTATAGCTAATAAAATGATTAAGAGAATCTTGGTGGGTCAAGGAAGTTCTTGTGATGTAATTTTTATGAGTGTTTCAAGAAGATGAGGTTAACAGACAGTGACTTGTAACCTTATACCCAGGACCTAACAACTTTTAATGGAGCAAAGCAACCCACAAAAGGTTACTTGGACACAAGATTGACTTTTGAAAGAGAACCGGGGTCTAAAACTGTCCGGACTCAAGTGTTGCTGATAGATGTGAAGTCTCCATTTAATGAAATCTTGGGAAGACCGTCTTTAAATGCCTTAGAAGCTGTGGTTTCCATGCCACACCTACTGATCAAGTTTATAGATAAGGACAACCAGGTATCTTCAGTCAGGTGAGATCAATAGATGGCAAGATATTGCTATAACCTGAGCGTCTTAATGACTAAGGCAGAAGACGTGGTGAAAAAAATGACTCAATGATGGTGGACAGGTACCGGGGTCAGTAATTTGATAGATTTGGACCCAAGAGATGAAATGGTGGTTGATCCGGGAAACCCTCAAAAACCCACCCAGACGGAGGAATCAAAACTGTTCCCTTAGGAGACGACCCCGAAAAGGCAATCGGGGTGAATGATAGTTTGGAAAAAGAGATGGAAGAAAGATTGATAAAACTACTAAAAGAATATAAGCACTTGTTTACTTGGATAGTGGCAGATATGACCGGTATAGACCCAAATTTTTGTAGCCACAAATTAGCAGTTATCCTGAGTCAAGACCGGTGGCACAGAAGAAGAGAAATCTAGGGCCTGAAAAGCAGTAAACTGCGTGTGAGTAGACAGAGGAGCTTCTAAAGGTCAGATTTATTACAGAAGTTTAGTATTCGACATGGGTATCCAATGTGGTAATGGTGAGAAAGGCAAACAGAAAATGGAGGATGTGTACAGACTTCACAAATTTGAATATTGCTTCCCAAAGGACCCTTATCCACTTTTGAGTATTGATCAAATGGTGGACGACTCTTCAGGCTACTAGTTCCTCTCATTCATGGACGCTTATTCTGGTTATAACCAAATTCCGATATGGAAAGACAATGAGGAGAAAATGGCTTTGATTAATGATAAAGGAGTTTTTTTGGTATACGATGATGCCCTTCGAACTCAAGAACACCGGAGCCATATATCAAAGAATGATGAACAAGGTTTTTAATGGTATAAGGTCCAGAATTGTTGAAGTTTATATGGACGACATCATAGTAAAAACTCCAGCAGGGGGTGACCACATCGAAGATCTAAGGAAGATTTTTCAAAGAATCCAGATGTACAATATGAGGTTAAATCCTTTAAAGTGTACTTTTACAGTGCCAACAGGACGGTTTCTAGGGTTTATGCTAACCCAAAGATGAACTGAAGCTATCCGGACAAGTGCAAGGTGATTCAGGTGTTACGTAGTCCAACAGCATAAGGGAGGTCTAATCGTTGAATGGGAAAGTAGTTGCGTAATCCCGGTTCATGACAAAAATGGCACATCAGGCACTACCTTTGTATAAAATTTTGAAGAAAAATAAGAAATTCGAGTGGGGAGAGGAGCAGGAGAAAGCCTTTAAAAGCCTCAAAGACGTATTGGCAAACCCACCTATATTGACGAAACCCGACCCTGGAGAATAGTTGTTGGTCTACTTGTCTGTATCAAATGAAGCTTTAGGCATTGTGCTCATCAAAGAAATAGTAGAGGGGCAGAGATCGGTCTATTTTGTTGGAAAGGTGCTACAAGGATTAAAAGGGCGATATCAAAAACACGAAAAGGAAGCTTTGGCATTAGTCTAGACCTCTAGGAGACTAAGGCAATACTTTCATGCAGACCCAATTATGGTAAGGACCGACCTCCCCTTGAGGGCCGTACTCCATAAACCGGATCTGGCTGGAAGAATGACAAAGTGGGCTATTGAGCTCTCTGAAGTCGATGTTTTGTTTGAACCCAGGACAACCATCAAAGCCCAAGTCTTGGCAGATTTTGTAACCGAATTAACGGGAGAAATCCCATCGCCCCTGAGGGAACATTGGATGATTTTCATGGACAGATCCTCAAATTCAAAAGGTTGTGGAGCTGGCGTAGTTATAGAAAGTGAGGATGGGGTCAGCATACAAATTTCCCTCAGATTTGATTTCAAGACATTAAACAACCAATCAAAGTATGAGGCTTGCCTTGCCAGACTCCGAGCTGCATTAGATGTCAAAGCCAAAAGCATCGTACTATGCAGTGATTCCCAACTGGTAATTTTGTAGATTAATGGGAGCGACCAAGCAAAAGAGCCGCTCTTTTAGTAGTATAAAGGAATTAGGAGAAAAATTTATTCAGATTGAGTACAAGCACGTACCAAGGGAAGATAATATAAATGGTGATGTTCTATCCTGTTTGGCGAGCACAAAAAAGGTAGGATCAACAACCACGATTATTCAGAGTACCCTGGGAGAACCTAGCATAACGGCACCTATGAAGGTGTATGCCATTCGTTCTGGAGCATTTCCAGATGACTGGTGGGTAGTCCCTATCATCAGGTATCTAGTGAATAGGCAGCTGCCTACAGATCCTTTGGAGAAAAAGAAGCTTAAGAAAGAATTACCAAATTATGTACTGATCAATGGAAATTTGTTCAAAAGAGGAATATCGGTCCTATACCTAAAATGCTTAAACGAGGCAGAAATAGGAGAGGTAATGACCGAAGTACATGAAGGCACGTGTGGTCATCACTGTGGTGGTAAGAGTCTCGCTAGAAGAATAGCCAGGGCTGGTTATTGGTGGCCCACGATGACGAGGGATGCAGTGGAGTACGTCCAAAAATGTGATGCCTGCTAGAAGAACAGCCATGAGCACCATGTCCCAGCTGAGGAATTGTTTACCACGGCAATCCCGTGGCCATTCCACCAGTGGGGAATGGATATTTTAGGACCATTCCCAAAGGCGCCAGGCGGGGTCAATTACCTGATTATTGGGGTTGACTACTTCACAAAATGGATAGAGGCTGAGGTCGTAGTACACATTACAGCTGCCCAGACTCGAAGGTTTATGTATGAAAATATAATACACCAAGTTTGGTATCCCAAGAAGAGTAATCACGGACAACGAAATGTAGTTTACAGACTCAAAGTTCATGAGTTTACTAGAAGGACTTCAAATCCAACAAGTCTTCTCGTTAGTAGAGCACCTCAGACAAACGGCCAGGCCGAGGTGGTGATTAAAGGAATTCTGACATCTTAGAGAGTTGGTGAAAAATAGATGCTTTGATATTAGCTTGAGATTTGTCTTGCTTGGGTACTTTCCTTGTTGTGATAGTTCTTTTTGTTGAGAAGGAAAGATGCTTTGTTGGGTCATAATATATATAGGTCCAGACTTGATGCGTTTAGAGAGAACATTTGAGATTAGATTGAGGTCTGGTGAATTATAAAGTGTTGATGATGAGACCCAAAACTTCAAGAGATATTCTAATCCTTTTCTTGTGATTTTTGAAGAAGGTCTGAAGAAGCTTTTATCTTATCAGAGCGTGAGGATAGAGTCTGATTAAAGTAGGTTACTTTGAGGAGAGAAGTCTTCCATGTTCCTGACATTTGCTGTATGACTTGACAAGTCTGGGTCTGGTATAAGTTTAGATGAACACTTTTCTTTTGAGAAACGTTCTCAGACTTTTAGTGTTTCTTTGATGCATAGCCTTTACCAGACTTGTTAGATGCGAGTTCCCCTTTTGATTTATAATCTATGCTTTATATCTTGAAACACTTGAATGATCTTATCAAATAATTCAACGAGTCATAACATGATTAATTAAGACGCTTGATGTTGGTTATTAGCAAATCTAAGAGTGCTTCAAATGTTTTCTTGGTTCCAACAGTATGCAACTTCAAACAAATAATAGATGCACATTTATAGGTGGCATGACGAGATGCAAAGAACGCAAGCCTACAGATGTACTTTGCATTACTGAGTGTTTACTGTTTTTTATTGCTTGTTTATGAACCAGTTTGTAACTTGAAATATATTTGTGTTGAATTATTATAATTTGACTTCACTGATTGATCATTATACTCTAATCATTATTGTAATTTTTAATTAGTAAAATTGATTTTTAATTAATAAAATTGATTTTTAATAGAATTTTAGTTAATAAAATTGAACAACACGAAACTTACAAAACATTTACACAATATTAAAAGTAACATCATAAATTGTAGATAAACATAATTTATAGCCCACGAAGTCCAAAAAGGAAACTTAAAATTACAACACCATAATGAAAACAATAGTAAACCTTAACTAAGTTATAAACACTTGTGATTCAACAATCAATTAGAGCTACTCCAAACCATTTGAATGGATTGTCATACTCCTTTATGTCATTACCAAAGCTCATGACACCATAGATTGCAGTTTTCAAACACACCACTGGTTCGTTAAGTTGTTTTACACAAGAAATTGGACCAAATTACAAAATAATTATTTAACATGTTATTGACATTATAAAAAATTTCTTACCACCCCAATCATGTTTTTTTGAAAGTGGTTTCCTAGTTTGAGGCAATCAATGACCCAAACAGCAGAGCTTGTGCTTAACTCGACATTGCGTATTCCCCTTGGCTCAACAACTTTCCAGTTTTCAAAATTTGTACCACTTTCTATAATTCCTAGAATAAAGTAATCAGAAGCTAGGATTTGACTAAGCATGCAAGCCTACAAAACAATTAACAAAGTTAAATGAATCTATCAACAATTTAAGAATTTTACTTAAGTGGCACTTACAATTGTTTTGACATTCTTCATTCTGAGGGGATCCTTGTCATTAGTAGGGAATGTGTCTAATTTGTGAATTTCATGGTCTCTGATATTAACCACCAATAGATACCAGTGATAGTCTTCCTTTATGGGAATATAAATCTATGTTGGTAGACTAAAAGGGTGTCAATCTATAAATTATGTTTATTTGGTTACTAAAACATATACTTATGAGTTAAAGATGGTTCATACATGCATAAGATACATATTTCTAGGTATCTATTCTAGAACATAGTTAGTCATCAAGTCACTAATGGTGTGACCAGCTATAACGTTCTCCTGTTATTTTATTTTATTGGTTAAAAGACAACGAGGGGAAACACAAAAATACACAAATAAAAAAAAACAAATAGTTTAATGATTGTCTTCATAGCAAATGAAGGTGGAAGACATCATATAGTAATCTTGTCATTAGTTCGGTTGGCGTGTACATAATTAAGTGACACAATACGGAAAATCTATAAAGTTTTAATTATATGTAACATAAAGGATTCATTACACATTGTAATTTTTACTCTTATGCTTACCTTTTCAGTGACAGTGTTGTCAAAGACTAAACAACGGAAGTCTCCATGATGCAGCATAAAGTTGTTTATTGAGAAAATGACATTGCTATCAGGTTTTAATCATGCATACTTTAAATATTTTATCAATTTGACATAAATAAGACATTTAGGAAATACTATTTAAAACAACTTACCTAATGTCCAAAGTGGCCCCATAAATATAGTACGCAGCTATGAGCTCCTCTTTGCTTATTCCATAATCAACAGTGATTTTAAACTTACTTTTTAGATGTTATATACGATTGCCAAAAAATATTAGAAATAAAAAGCAAAGGTTCATATGTAATATAAGTGCAACCAAAAATAATAAGAAGGATACATTAAAAAAATAAAGAGATGAACTTAGGCAGGATATAACCAACAGCCCTTCTAGTCACAGAGACTGTGGGCCTCAGATCATATAGAGCTGGATTCAGGAATATTGGTGGGGAGATCTGACTTAATATTGGTGGGGAGGTTTGACTTAATATTTGTACAACCCCTGTTGGGACCAACCTTGGCTGGGTCAGTGAAGGGACCAAACAGGACCATATTTCATTCGAGGATCATGTATTATTGGAACATGGTTCAAACATTATAGTCCTTTTCCTCTAACTTGTAGTAGTAGTTATTCCCTTATGACACAGAATAACAAAAAGAACATGCATAACATTAACCAAAAATGAACATTTATAAAACGTTAACATCAAACATCAATACATATTTTTTAAGTTATAATATCTGTAAAGTTGTTGGTGTTCAACACCCTCCTACAGATGAGGAGTTCACATTTGAGAAATTCATATTCATTAAGGGACGTTTCCATTTCTATAGGTGTATAGTGACTGACGTGGTCTGTTATGTTTCAACCTCTTCCTCGTCTAACAACACCACCCTATGGGGTGACGCTTTAGCCAAAAAACTATCTACAACATCAATGACCTTAGAGTTACCCTTGTCTTTTAACCGCATATCCTGGACATCCACCTTTGTTGGTGGTTGTTGATCAGATTGGTTATAATAGGTGTATGGGATACCCTACTTCCCACATACAAACAATAGCATAGCTAGAGACATTCGCATGTTATCTAACTCTATTTTTAACTAGTGGATTTGTATTTTTTATTGTGCTTGGCGGTCAGCACACTGTTTCATGTCCACTAACATTTGATTCACTAACGATGATGGTAAACCTTAGCCACTATTTAAATTCATTCCAAAATTAAGATTACTAAAACCGTCCATCTAGTTCTATGTATAAGCGTGTAAGTCATATTAATGGATGCCTTTTATCATGGTCGCATTACCAATATTGGTTAGGTTTAATTAATGCCCATATTAATTGCCAAGACTAACATAAATGATTACTAATGCCGCATAAAACCAAAGAAAATCACAATTGTACTTGGCTACTAAAATTTCCCCACATCACTACTTGTAGCCAGAAAATGTCTTATCATAAACAGTAACATATTAAACAACAACCGTACTTGTTATCATTTTGAAAACTACAAAATTTTAGACACCCCACCAAATCCTTATTCCCCTAAACGAATGTTTTATTAACAAATTACCAACAAATATAAAATGACTTTAACGACTTTATCATAAAATTACCAACAAATTATTTTGTAACGTTGTCATAATAAATGAGAAACTTACAACTAACATGTCAAAATACAGTTGTCATATGTAATAAAAACAATAATTATTCACTTAAAAACACAAAACACTTATTTTAAATCACTTATTTTAGTGGCGTTGTTGATTCTCGTAGTAGTTGTCCATTTCCCAAAAAATACTTTAAAATTTGTCTAAAGAAACTACGCGAAATACCAGCATAAAAAATTTTCACTCCCTTAATAGCAACCTTACTTGCAACGTTGACACCAGCTATGAAAAATAGACTCCGACTGTACCTACCAAACATAAAACAAAAATATACAATTAATGTCATGAACAAAAATCAACAACCAACATTAATTATATTTGCCAGAAACCACTCAACAGTTACTCCTGGTTACTCATTTTTTACCAACACGAACACAAGCTATATTACATATAATTGTTCATGTTCACACTTAATACTTAATTTTCAATTAGAAATAATTTACTTTAAAAACTTAAAATTGATTTTGTCAAAAGTTAATAGACAATAATATCTTATTAATAACATATTAATAATGTTTATGCTTACAAATTAAATTTAAAAAATACATTATTTTATTCTAACAAACCCTAAAACTCTATTTCATTAAAATCTAAATACTGTTAATGTTTTCACTTAAAATTTAATTTTCAACTAAAAATAAATTTAGTTAATAAACTTGAAATTGAGTTTGTCAAAAGTTAACACACAATAATATGTTATGAATAACAAATTAAATTTTCCAGGAAACATCATTTTATTTGAACAACCCTTAAAACTCAATTTCATTAAAAACAAAAATACCATGTACAATAAATAAACAGCTACCAACAGCAAATAAAAGCCCATAAAATAACCATATAGCATTGCAAACAAAATGCTAAACACTTAAAAACAGTTTAACATATTCAAACATTAATATTAAAACATGCAACAAAAAAGAACATATCCTTTTCACATCGACAACAGTCCATTCCTCCTCAGACTCTCCTTGTTGCAAGTTTCATCCCTACCAACAGCCCAACAATGAACCCCATTCGTACATCGGCACCACCAAGTTTCGGATCCTCTTCAGCCGCAGTTAAAACTTCGTCAGAGGACACATGATCTCCATCGTTCAGATCTGACACCCGTGTTCCCATTCCTTACTTGTCTCCTCGTAGCTATGGTATGACGTATGGCATGTATCTAGAAAGCCGAAGACCTCAATTTAACAGTCGCTCAAATGAGCATAGATACCTAAGTTATGACCTTTGAAAACAACATACCACTTTTTTGTTTTGTGTTTCTTCGTACCATCACTAGGACTCGAATTCCCATTGTAAAATCACTCATTAATTTATCTATAATTTTAGGCATTTGAATAAAAATACCAATAAATTTTTCACAAAATAATTATTTGGCAATTAATTCATCATCTACAAACTCAAAGCCCTAAAAATAGGGATAATGTAATACCCCTAATGCCTCAGTTCTGATTTGTAATATAAAAACAAGCATGGTAAAAACAGGGGCCTGACGCTATGTGTCATCCCCATACTACGCGTGAGCCCAAAAGTTTGTACCTTGTGCTGTGTGTCAGACTAGCACTATGCGCTAGGCATGACAGTAGCAGCAATGCTGCTGTCATGAAATTTTAACCATTTTGCTAACTTCTCTAGGTCATACATTGCCCAATTCAACTCCAAACCTCACCAAACTACAATAGCACTATATTACCCCCATTCTGAAGCTGTTGACGCAATCCGTTTCCTAAAATTCCAAACCAATAAAGAGATATGCATAAAAATGCATTTAGGCCAACTTATGGCTATATCAATACATCAAATCACCTTAACACCATTAATTGATAAAATACATATTGTAGGATTGTTTCAGCTCTGAAATGTGAAATAAATAATGTATGTGATATTAAAGTAAATTATTGGTAATTATAGGGATTATTGGATTGTGCATCGGTGAGCGATTTTATGATCAGAAGCGAATCGGGGGTAACCGCATTGTCGGTAAGTTAATACTTATCAGAACAATTACGATTAATGGGTTTTAGCTTAAACTACAATTTTAATGGTCATTGTGGTGTTAATATGTATTATCATTATTTTTAGGAAGTTGTTTGATTGGAAAAAGTGTGATCGGAGAGCGACCGATTAGCGTTTGCATCGCTTGTGAGCTTCTGGATTACTTATTCTAGGTAGGGGGAGTTATTACATTTTAAATGCATGGTTTATGGATGGGTTTGAGGTATATTGATATATATATATATATATATACCAAGTATGAATAACGTGTGTGAACTATGATGATTGATTTGTAAATTGTGAAATATTGAGAATATGCCCCGCTTGTGTGATAATTGAGAATTATCAATGTTTATGATGTTTGTCGTCCATAATATGGTGTTGAGTAGCATGAGATATAAATGGTAAATAAGATTGATGTGATCTATTACATGTGATTTAATGAAGTGATGAATTAGGTTCTATGCATGAGATGTATAGAATGACATAGATGAAATTGAGATATTACATGATATACAATTGAGTAAATGATTTGGTGTCATTTTTGGTAGCATGAGATGCTTGTGTGAATTGCATAATATGACATAGATGGTAAGGGTGACCCGTGGAAGGTCAGGAACCTTGTGTTGGTGATTTCAAGTTACAGATTCTTGGGCTAGGTCCTGTGAGAGCCCGTGATTACCGTAGGAGCTAGAGTTAAGTCTCGAGACGTCACGAGGTGACCGGTATCACGCGGGAAGGGCTAATGGAGTGAGACCAGGATGGAATCTGTAGTTGAAATCATTGTTAAGTCAGATCTGCATACATATGCATTGATGTATGTTATTGAGAATAACATAATAGCATATAGCCTATGTTATTTGATATTGTGAATATTTGGTAAGTGTGAATTTAGTTGAATGGCAATGAATATTATTGATTGATTGTGATATGGTATGGTATATTAGAGAATTAGATAGAATAATCTGATTCAATAACTGCCATTTAACATGTAATGTGCTCACCCCTATTATGTGGCTATATTTTTTAGTGAGATTGGACCGTGATGGTGATTGGTGAGATGTCACCATGCTTGTACAGAAGACAAGTTGTATATATTATCCATATATATATATATACTGTATAGTATCTTATGATGTAGCCTTGATCGGCTCCTATAGATATCTATTTTTACTATTGTATATAACTGCTTAGTGGATCCTAGGTTGCTGACGGCTTCAACTGGAAGCCTAGATTTCATTTTGATTATATATATGAGGACATGTTGATGTTATATGTTATGATGATGATATATGGTCAGTGACCAAGGATGGTCCCATTTGATGCATGTGATGCGTGATATTTCCAGGAACTGTATTGTGTGAGTGTGATGGGCAGGAATTATGGATATGCATGAATGAGTTATGATTGAGTAGCTCATGTGATGAATTATGAGTTGATGATAGATGCATGAGAAATAAGGTTTTACATGAGTTTTCACACATAATTAAGGAAGTGATATAGTCATAATGCATTCCATGAGGTTTGGGTACCTCTAGATGGGTCCGAACAACTAATTTGGGGTTGAATTAAATAAAAAAAAGACATTTGGGTTTTTTATGGTTCTTTTAAACTTAAGGATGTTTTATATGTGATACTTTATTAAAATTTTACCACAAGACTTTCACCAAAGGAATGTTCTTATTTCTCAATTGCTTAGTCTAATAGCCCTCAATACGAAGAGGAATAACTGGTACTATCACATCTTCCTCGATCTCAATAGAATCATCAGGAATCACCCTTTTATCACAAGGTATATACTTCTGAAGCTGTGATACATGAAAGACATCATGTAGTCTAGATAAGACTGGTGGGAGCTCAAGTCTATAAGCAACATCGCCAATCCGTTCCAGAATACGATATATGGGCCGATATATTTTGGACTCAACTTTTTACTACCAATAGCTTGACCTACACCTTTTGTAGGTGAAACTCTCATAAATACCTGATCATTAACCTGAAATATCAGAGGTCTGTGCTGAGCATGATAGTAACTTTTTTTATGATCCTATGCAATCTTTAACTTATCTCTAATAATTTTGATATGATCTGTCATCTGTTGAATCATCTTAGGTCCTAGCACCAAAACATCACCACTATCTGCCATAAAGGAGTTTGGCACTTCTTGCCTTACAAAGCCTCATAAGGAGCCATGCCATTGTTGCTATAGAAACTATTATTATAAATGAATTCAATCAGAGGCAAATACTGCTCCTAGCCTCCTCCATGTTCTAACACACAAGCACAGAGTAAATCTTCCAAAGTTTGTATGGTACACTTAGATTAACCATTAGTCCGGGGATGATATGCTAAACTCAATCTTAGCTCAGTACCCAATTCATGATGCAAACTTCCCTAGAATCTAGAAGTGAAACAGGGATCACGGTCTAATATAATACTTGAGGGTACACCATGCAATCGTACAATCTCTTTCACATAAACACTAGCAAGTTTTTCTAAAGACCATTTCATATTAACAAGAAGAAAATGAGCACTTTTTGTTAATCTATCAATGATAACACAAATAGAATCACATCCCATACCAGAACAGGGTAATCTAGATACAAAATCCATGGCTATACTTGTTGGTGTATGCACTACGAGCTATTAATGTATCAATTTTAACTTATTAATAAAATTAGTATTTTCAGTTTTAGACAAATGCTATTTATCCTGGAATAATAGGTCATATGAGAATTATTCCTAAAACGTCCCTAATCAATTATTTACATGGGGACATGTAAATACATTAAGATTAGTGTGTAATGTACTGATGATTTGATCTCACAAATCATGGATATATGATATCAAGTCTTTACACGGGTACACATTAAGGGTAATGTTGTACTGGACAGACCCACCATAAGAACGTTGCATGGATCGTTACATGAGTGTCATAAACGGTTCTCAATGTGATAATGGTATGTAGTCCTTCGACCTGAAGTCACTACGATTCCTACATAAGGAGTTTATTGTTTTAATACAATCAAACATTATCTGTAATAAGATGACCATAAAGATTGTGATTAGGCAATAGATAAATTATGCAGAGGGATGTGAGTGATATAGATGGAATTTGTCTCTCCTATGTGACAGGAGTGATATCTATGGGCCACTTGATGGAGTGAGACTAATGAAATGCATGGCCATGCTAGGACGAATAAATATTAGATATTTATTCTATAAAGTCTACTCTGGTATCAAGTAAAATGAATTGGGCCATACAAGGATGACGACGACCATGCCTTGGGCCCAATTAGATATCGTGACAAAAGGAATAAATATATAAAATAATTATCACTTATAGGTCATGTCGATGATAAATAATATTCGGACATAATGATGTATTGCTAGATACTGCTCTTATTTTATATTAATAATAAAATAGTTTATTATTAGTATAACCAAATATTTTACATATAGGGTCACACACATAGAGTAAGCCCACCAGAGGATAGTTTTATTTTAGTTGGACTGAAAATAAAAGTATTTGGGCCTAACTCATTTAGAATGAGTAAGGAGCCTAATGTTTAATGAAGGCTCAGGTCAAGACCTAAGCCTATATATAGAGCATGAGATGCTCATAGGCTGCTGCTTAGAAATTAGACCAAAGCAAAATTTCTGTACTAGCATTCGGAGCTTTGTTTTTCTGGTGGGAGTGCTCGTGTGGACTCCTAAAGGCGAAGCTACAATTGCTTCGATCGAGGATCTTGTTCTGCGTCTACAAGAGGTAAACCCTAATTAAAAATTTTAATTTAGCATAATTCTTTGAGACATACGTGTTTGCAATTCTTTTGGGAATCCTTTGTGTTTCCGCTGCTGACCCTAATGGGATTCCCTAACAATACTGTCCTATTTCCATACCAGAATATCAAGTGGTTGTAATAACCCAAAAGGTTTATGATGTTCCACTTTAGATTCCAAACATACAATACAAGATGTAACAACATCAATTATCATCCTCTTCATTCCTGGCTACCAAAACTGTTATCTTAAGTCATGATACATTTTAGTCACACCAGGATGATTACTTAGTGAACTCTTGTGAGCCTCAGCTAGAATTTGTGTTCTAAACTCGCCATCAGAAGGCACAATAATACGGTTCTTAAACCGCCACAATCCACTGGAACCTCTGCTCAATGGTATACTTTTGTCCGTAGCTTGGGATTCAATCAACCTTTTCACATCAATATCATTTTCCTGAAATTCAAATAAAGATTTCAAAAACTCATTAGTAATCTTTAACACTCCAATCATCATGCTATCAGAAGAACAAATCATCACAGCCAGATTCATATCATAAAAACTTTCTAACAATTCATATTCTTTCAACATCAAAGATGCAACATGAATAGATTTCCTGCTCAAGGCATCAACAACAACATTCACTTTGCCAGAATGATCTTTTAACTCAAAATCATAATCTTTTAAATACTTCATCCACTGTCTCTGCCTCATATTCAATTCTTTTTTATCAAACAAATATTTTAAACTCTTGTGATCACTAAACACCATAAAACGAGAGCTATACAAATAATGTCTCCAGATTTTTAAAGCAAACACAACTGCCGCTAACTCAAGATCATGAGTAAGATAATTCTGCTCGTGAGGTCTCAACTGCCTCATAGCATAAGCTATAGCTCTGTTATCTTGCATCAACACATAGCCCAAATCGGACCTAGATGCATCATAATACATAATAAACTCTCTAGTAACATCAGGTAAAGCAAGAACTAGTGCAGAAGTCAATCTTTTTTTCAATTCATTAAAACTTAGTTCACATTCATCTGTCAAAACAAAAGGACACCTCTTCCTAATTAATTTGGTCATAAGAAGTGCAATACGAGAAAAACCTTCAATAAAATGACGATAATACCCGGCAAAACCAAGAAAACTCTGAATCTCAGTGACAAATTTGAGCCTATCCTAATTCATAACAGCAGTTGTCTTGGATGGATTGACGGAAACACCATTATTAGAAATCACATGCCCTAAGAACTGAATACTCTTTGCCCAAAATTCACATTTAGATAATTTGACATACAAATGCTTCTCAAGCAAGATCTATAAAATAGTATGGAGATGCTGAACATGTTTACTTTTAGATTTAGAATATATTAATATATCATCAATAAATACCATAACAAATTGATCTAAATAAGGATGAAAGATCTGATTCATATAACTTATGAAAGTTACAGGAACATTAGTAACTCCAAACGGCATCACTACATACTCATAATGACCATATCAAGTCCAAAAATTAGTCTTTGGAATATCCTCAAGTCTCACTTTAATCTGATGATACCCAGAATGCAAATCAATCTTAGAAAAGACACACGCACCACACAACTGATCAAGTAAATCACCAATTTGAGGTAAATGATACTTATTCTTAACTGTCAACTTATTCAACTGTCGGTAATGAACACAATTCTCATGCTCCCATCTTTCTTTCTTACAAGCGACACAGGAGCACCCTAGGGCGAAGCACTAGGTCTGATAAAACCTTTGCTCAATAATTCATCAACTTGTTTTTTCACCTCATCTAGCTTAACAGAGGACATACGATATGGTGCACGGGATACTGGCTCGGCACCAAGAACTAGATCAATAACAAAATTAATTTCTCGACTCAAAGGAAACCCAGGAATATCCTCTAGAAACACATCCAGGAACTCACATACAACAGGAATGTCAACAGGAACCAAACTATCTATCCCTGCAAAATAAACAATAAAAGAATGAATATTAAATATACCAAGCTTTTAGGAGTAGACTCAGCAGGAAAAACCACCACTTTATGATAACAATCCACCATAACTTGATTGGTAGACAACCAATCCATTCCCAAAATAACGTCAAGGTTTTTCAAAGGTAGGCAGATTAAATTTGTAATGAAAACTCGACCCTTAATGCTTAAATTTATCTTTCCACACATAGTCATTGTTCTAATCATAGTACTAGTCGAAGAAGAAACAATTATAGCATTGTTCATCAACACCACAGGTAATTTAAGATGTCTAACATAACTTTCAGCAATAAATGAATGTGTAACTCCAGAATCATATATCACATCTACAAGACTACCAACGATTAAACACTTACTATGTATTAACTGTTCATTCTGTACAGCATCTGAGCATCAAAAGCAAACACTCTCCTAGTAATAACGTTGAGTACTGGCAAATGGTGTGGTGTCAGATTATTGGATCGGGCCTCCTTGGCTACCACCACCACGTCCACCTTTTTGGAATATGTCACCTTGAATTGTGGAAGTAATGCTCCTACTTCCCTGTACATTCTTAGTCTACCTCAAAGAACAATCAGGTCTAAGATGTCCAACCTGACCATAATGATAACAAGTAAGCTGTTATGATTTGCAATTTCTAGCTAAATTCCCTTCCTTTCCACATTTAAAGAAAAACTCTATTACCAGAACGACCGCCACCACGGCCTTTGGTGTAAGGATGCCCTTAATCCGATAAATAATGTTAAAGGTATCAATATTTAGATAATGAAAAGTAGGATAAATTTTTCACGATTTTAAACCATCGTTGGATAAAGAACATGACAAAATAAACTTTAACAACTAACCCCAGACCATTTGAAGACCTATCTCGTATATGAAGATATGAGAAGGTAGATGATTTATACTAACATTAACTTAAAGTAATTAATTACGCGATCATCATGCAAGTGTTTAGCAGAATACATATATCAATTCAGAAGCAAGAGTGGATGCAATAAGAAATCCAAGAATACTCAAACTGATTGCCAAAGTTTAGTAAAAATATGTACATTCACTTGCATAAACATGTCATAAAGTAAAGAAGTGCGAATCCTAACTCGGAATGGCATAAAGTATGAAAATTTAACATTTGGACACAACCACCGGCAGTGGTGGCAAACCACTGGCAGTGGTGGCAAACCACTGGCCATGGTCGTCACTAGTTCAATGGCCAATTTTTCGTAACAAAATGCACTTCCAAGGCAGAACCCACCATTGGCCATGGTTGGCTCTGTTTACACACCCAACTCTTGCAAGACAAAGGTACCAAGGGCAGGACCTGCCACTGGCCGTGGTTGGAAACCACTGGCCGTAGTTAGCTCCCTGTTCTACCATTTTCTAATTTTAAAAAGAGCATCCCTTTGGGACCTAAGTACTTGCAATGCCTATTATTTTTGGGACACATTTTCATCAAGATACACTCATAATAGTGTATAAAACATACACAAAGCATCTCAAACATATCAAAACCTTTCTTCCATCAAATTCAATCACCTCAAATTAAGCATCAAACATGAATAAAACATGCCTTAACATTGAATCTCAACTTAACAAGGCTTATATTTCATCCCACCATGAAGTGTTCTTCAACATAAGCATCAATGCCATCAAAGCAACTATCAAGCTATCATTGTCAATATTCACATGATTGTTTACAAAAGAATTGGCCTATTGTATACATATGTATACACAAAAGAATATAGGACCAAATATATATGAACTTAGGCTCAAACATCACATCTACATCAACATCATTGTCATCAAACATATACATAATCCAAAACTCAAATGATTACCGGCCAAGGCACTTCCTATACAACTATTATACCTTCATCAACAAAACATAAGGTTCCAAAATAAGGTACATCTCACCCCTTATGTGTCCTGTATCATAAAGCTAAAGAAAAAAAGACAACATGGAAAAGTGAGTTTATATTCGAAATGACAAATAGGAATACGTGTGTGGTTATATGCATATGCATATAACAACATGTAGGCTTTACATCAAAACACTAACTATCATCACAACTCCATCATTCTAGCAACATATACATATAACATAATCAACAAAGACTTATAGCAAAGTACATACGCAATGACACATCATTGCCCTTCATCATATGGGCTAACACGAGCGTCATCACCAATACACAAGGTCTTTTTATTACATATAGTTTTTCTTGTTGTCTATAGGTTTTCTTTCACTCTTTTCAATCATCACCTCAAACTCATTCTCTTATTGGCATATCACCATGCTATATGCAAATGCTCTTAAGCTTAACGCATGTGCATAAGGAAATCATTATCAATTGCGGATCCGACTATGGGAATATAAAAACACCAATTGTGGGTATCAAGCATAGATAAATAATCGTGCCCCTACTGCAGTAGTAAAATGTGTACACTTATCATCAATTGCATGTATAACATCATATTTTAATGGTACCAAACCGCATCGCCCATCTTGCAACACCGACCATTTTCACCATGACCGCGGTAAACAATGTAAACAACATAAAGGTGTTGCGGGCCAACCATGAATTATACCATGGCAACTGTGATCCAAAGGACCACCGGGGACACCTGCTCCTCAACGAGACACCCCTACCGGGTCAACCACATGCAACTCCCTGTAGCTAAGCATGGGCAGCTTCGTGACTTACACACCGAGTCACTAGGGTAAACAACAACAATAACACTCGTGTATAGAGCTACCCTCCCACTCGGCCAATCGGAGGTGAAACATCCTAACAAAATTAAATAAAATCTGAAACAAAAGAAAATTTTTCCAAAAATTCCGAACGACTAACAGGGAAAATCGGAACAAGAATCCGACCAAAGAAAGGAAAAACCGAGTCAGAACGCCTAAAGTTGGCAGCCCAAACAATGGACAGCGGAAGAAAGTGCCTAAGCGAACCACGATTCGCTGGAGCGGAACCTTATTCGCCTAAGCGAACAAGGCACTCGGGTATTTCGATCACTCGAAATCTAAACTCAAGTCCACTCAGGACGGTCCCCACATACATGATTCACCCGGTAAATTCTTACTTAGCCAAATATTTAGTTTGTTAGAAAAGCCCACACACAAGCTTCATTCGGAAGCGTAATAATCACCACTCGGGAAATGATTCCCATGATCACTCCACTCGGAATTCATAAGCTTTCCCTCACACGGATTATTCCCCAGTCCAATATCACTCGGTATATTTCAACCACAATTCACTCGGATTATATTATCCATTCTGCATTCGGCATAGTTTTATCTTCCACACTCGGAGATCACATAACCTCTCGGCTATAAATCACTCGGTCACTTCTTAACCATTCATCACTCGGGTAATACATTAACCCATTCCCACTAGGAGGAATTCACCAAGTTAAGTCACCCGGACTTATTTAATACTTAGCCACTCGGAATATATAACATTCACTCGGAATATATATATATATATAGCCTCATTTAATCGGAAGAGGACCCTTAGAATACACCTCAATCAAACCATCACAACTACTCTTCCCTCGAAAGAGGTCCACCCGGGGCTTCCCACTCGGGAATATTCAAACCCTTCCCCACTCGGGGTTTTACTCATGCTTTTCACTCGGCAACTCATGGACTAGTCTTCCCTCGGAAGTAGCCCACACAAACAATAGCATCACTCGGCAATGGCTCTCACAACAATATTCCACTCGGAATTTATCAACTTAGCATTATTCTCTCAACCCACATAATGAACAATTTCGGGTAACATCATAACAACGTAAATGTATATATATAATGTATGTTTATCCACAAACCCGATAATCAACCCACATAATTAAATCCGTTCGGATTACAAGAGAGCTAGCCAAGGCTTTAACATGTCTATTTACAATATATATACTATATGTGCACTTCAACAATCTGAGTGCCCATCACTCGGACTTGAGGTCATCCTCATTCCCAGTCCGACCTGCATACACTGAAAAATATTGTAGGGGTGAGCTTTTACATATTAAATAATAGTTATTGACTCAGATTAATCTTCGAATCCTTAACCATGCAATAACATATATCATCAATCAAACATACACACTGCCATTTAACATGGACATTCACATAACATCTTCCGATCGGGATTTTACTCATTTCACTCAGCTATAATTCATAACATCCTCAATAACAATGTATCATCCAATCGGATTCCACCCCAAATCTATTCCAATCAATATCAATAATGTTTAAACTCTGAGCCTCGCTCAAGGAGAGTACCTGAGCCCCGCTCAAGGAGAGTACCTGAGCCCCGCTTAAAAGTCTTAATCATATCCTCATACATTTTTATCTGATTACCGATTCAACAATAAGCGTCCAACGCTTCATGCTCCAAGCATTTCCAGTGGTGAATCGGATGCATACGGTCTCATTCATCAGGCGTCCAACGCCAATGCACTCGGCATTGCCTTGAGTCCAACCCAAGGTCTTTAATCAAGCGTCCAACGCTTAGTGCCCTTGGCACTTCCTCGAGCACAACCCGAGGTCTTTCATTATATTTGACACGTATTCATCCGATTGCCGACTCAGAATCAAGCGTCCCACGCTATATGCACTCGGTACTTCCAATGGCGAATCAGATGATCCACATCTCATGCACTCGGCAATCACAATGCCATCCACTCGAATTATCCTTACAACAAGCATCTCATGCTTTCTCATATAACATTCCACTCAGAAATCAACACTAGTAAGCATCTCATGCTATTTCATATAAAATTCCACTCGGCATTAACATAGTAGTCCCCATCCTATGCACTCAGCATTCGCATATTCAATGTCAAGCATCACATGCATTAAACACACCATCATACACGGGGACCAATAAAAGACCACACAAATGCACTCGGCATTCATAATATGCATCTCATACATTTAACATAACCACAACATGCATCATACATCATATGGACGGAAATCATACACCACACGATAATAATCATCACACATTAGGGCTCAACTCAAACAACATACAATCACAAAACAAACACAACACATCACAGTGTATTAGTTTCACCCAGAAACCCGTCCATAAACTATACATTTGAGATGTAAATAGCCCCCTACCTGGAACGAAGATTCCAGCAGCTCCATGGCCACTCGTTCTTACAGAACGACTCAGCCCCAGCCTTCAGCAGCACTCTGTTTGGCTTTCAACCCTGGGAAGAGCCAAACACAGCTTCCTCTGAAGCAGCTCTACCGCCAAGTCAGTAGAGAAACCTCCCAAGGCACAACACCGTCCTCACGTAACCCAGTGGAGGATTTCCATGGCTGTTTCCACCACTAGAACAGCTAGTCCTCACCAACAATGGAGGACCCCAAGGTTTCATGTAATACAACCATCATCGTTCAGGCAAAACAGAGGAGGATCCTAGCCTCCACAACACACAGCACCATGCTGTTTCTCAACCACCATACAGATCTCTCACAACCACGTTGTTCCTCTTCGTGTTCCCACTTCCACTCGGGTTCTACACAGTGTGGAGTGGAAGAAGAAGATGAAGAAGACAAAGAATAAGATGAACAGCGAAGGAGGAGAAGAGTCTCTAGAGGAAATTGAAAGAGAAAGGAGGAGTGTTTCCTCTTGTACCCGAAGTGTAATGAGCGAGAAGTGGTTGGAAAATGAGAAGCCAAGCCCTTATCTCTTTCTGCCGTGACAGCCCAGCTCTATCAATCAGCCATCACATCACCATTAACTTCATCCCATTAGCGTGCCAAGAGAGAGAAAACCGAAGCTCTCTTAAACCACCAAGGGCACATGGGTCAATTCTTTGCATTATTATCATTATTATTAAATCAATAAATATTAATTCTGTAATTAACCTTAATCGGTAATTAATTCAAAATCGGGATGTTACATTTCTCCCCCTCTCAAAGAATTTCTTCCTCGAAATTTAACACAAACTTACCCCAACAAACAGCTCGGAATATCGCTGACATGCACTCTAAACAATTACACATCTATGCTTCCCAAGTATTCACCGACCGGTTCACGATTCCAATCGGCATAGTTGGCTTCTAAAGCGATTTACCGACCGCTCCACACAGAATTCCAAGACATCACTCTTAACACCTTCCCACTCGGAAGTGTCTCAATTAACTCAGAATACCACAACTTCACTTCACTCATTAATTCTTTCTTCCAGAAAGATTTCACTCGGAATTACATTCCTTTCTTTCACTCATCCTTCTTTTAACACACAACCACTTACTTATCCACTCAACACAATTCTTATCTTTGCTCGGAGCAGCCTGATAGACTCAACCATCCCCATAAGCAGCTACAGCCTCACCTGCCCGACCTATGAACTGCTGCATCCAACTTATAGGATGATGCCTCATTCCTATAGGGTCACAACAATTACATAGAGTCGCTGCAAAAGTATACACTGCCACAATACCTATGGTATGTAGAGTCATCTCGGAACAGCATCCTCGCACCCTTTTCACTTATACCGACCAAACTCACTCAGATAATACTAATCTATATGAAAATTAATGGCAGTTTATACCAATCTATAAGCAACACATCCCCATCAACAACATTATTAGGCACCAACAGTGATGCATCACATGCCAACAGTCAGTAAACATCAATCATCATCACTATAAAATAGTATACTAACAGTATACTTCCGACCCACACAAGGTAGACTCCCGACCCTCAAGAGATATATACCTTGTCATTACACATAATCTAGGGTAAATTACATGATAATAATCATCAAACGCCAGCCACTCTCACCATAAAATGGCATAATAGCAATCGGTTTCTTGTTCAGACCAAGTAAATATCTCTTCTTTAATCTTATTCGTTACAAAACCATGGCTCGACAGCCTAATAATCCTTAATGCCACCATTCACTACCAGCCATAACTCAGCCTTAAGCCAAATAATTCACTACACTCACTTAGATATACAACTCCAGGTTACAATATATTTTCCATCATCATCATACTCAGTACCATAGTATACCCGGAATTCAACATTACCATTCGGTATTTGCATTTCATCACACCATAACAATTCAAGCCTCAATGAGTTATTATACAATTACTTTACTCGGGCTCAACAACTCACAAGATTAATACATTATCAGACTTAGAATTTGTAAAGGATCACCAATTATCCAGTATCCATCGATGGGTACTTCAACAACATTCAAACGTCACCAAGTCTAAACCATTCACTTGGTTTTCACACACCAAAATCGAGACAGTACCCAAATCTTACAGGTATTCGATTTCACATTTATCCACTTATCACATATTCAAATTCTTAACCTAGAAATCTGCAACCAATCAATTATATCATATACCATATAGGGTTCACGTGCCAAGGATATAAAACATCCTTCACAAATGGCGCAAGCAATCTCACAATTTAAAATCACCACACTATGGGACTCCTCAATATTATTCACTTAACTCAACATATGAGTCCTATCTCATTCAATCAGTATGCCTCAACTATGAGCCACTAGCTCGGCTTACACAAAAGACCAAACCAACTTATACAGCTTCAATACACATGAAGGTTTCAATACCTTCCATTCTATTCCCCCATAGCCGACTCAGGCTTAGAAATACCTTCCCCCATTGTCCTCAACAGAACACACAGGCACATGGCCACACCATTCATGTCTGAGCATGAGTCAAACATAGTAAAACATCATAAGCAACTATGACAACCGGTCATATTGCACACAACCGCTCACTGTGGGTAAGCATACCTTGGCCTTGGACCTTTTAGGTCTGCTCTGATACCAAAATGAAACATCCTAACAAAATTAAATAAAATCCGAAACAAAAGAAAATTTTTCCAAAAATTCCGAACGACTAACAGGGAAAATCAGAATAAGAATCCGACCAAAAAAAGGAAAAACCAAGTCGGAACGCCCAAAGTTGGCAAGACTCCATACCGCCCAAACAATGGATAGCGGAAGAAAGCGCCTAAGTGAACCACGATTCGCTGGAGCGGAACCTTATTCGCCCAAGTGAACAAGGCACTCGGGTAATTCGATCACTCGGAATCTAAACTCAAGTCCACTCGGGACGGTCCCCACATACATGATTCACCCGGTAAATTCTTACTTAGCCAAATATTTAGTTTGTTCAAGAAGCCCACACACATGCTTCATTCGGAAGCGTCATAATCACCACTCGGGAAATGATTCCCATGATCACTCCACTCGGAATTCATAAGCTTTCCCTCACACGGATTATTCCCCAGTCCAATATCACTCGGTATATTTCAACCACAATTCACTCGGATTATATTATCCATTCTGCATTCGGCATAGTTTTATCTTCCACACTCAGAGATCACATAACCTCTCGGCTATAAATCACTCGGTCACTTCTTAACCATTCATCACTCGGGTAATACATTAACCCATTCCCACTAGGAGGAATTCACCAAGTTAAGTCACTCGGACTTATTTAATACTTAGCCACTCGGAATATATAACATTCACTCGGAATATATATATAGCCTCATTTAATCGGAAGAGGACCCTTAGAATACACCTCAATCAAACCATCACAACTACTCTTCCCTCGGAAGAGGTCCACCCGGGGCTTCCCACTCGGGAATATTCAAACCCTTCCCCACTCAGGGTTTTACTCATGCTTTTCACTCGGCAACTCATGGACTAGTCTTCCCTCGGAAGTAGCCCACACAAACAATAGCCTCACTCGGCAATGGCTCTCACAACAATATTCCACTCGGAATTTATCAACTTAGCATTATTCTCTCAACCCATATAATGAACAATTTCGGGTAACATCATAACAACGTAAATGTATATATATAATGTATGTTTATCCACAAACCCGATAATCAACCCACATAATTAAATCCGTTCGGATTACAAGAGAGCTAGCCAAGGCTTTAACATGTCTATTTACAATATATATACTATATGTGCACTTCAACAATCTGAGTGCCCATCACTCGGACTTGAGGTCATCCTCATTCCCAGTCCGACCTGCATACACTGAAAAATATTGTAGGGGTGAGCTTTTACATATTAAATAATAGTTATTGACTCAGATTAATCTTCGAATCCTTAACCATGCAATAACATATATCATCAATCAAACATACACACTGCCATTTAACATGGACATTCACATAACATCTTCCGAACGGGATTTTACTCATTTCACTCGGCTATAATTCACAACATCCTCAATAACAATGTATCATCCAATCGGATTCCACCCCAAATCTATTCCAATCAATATCAATAATGTTTAAACTCCGAGCCTCGCTCAAGGAGAGTACCTGAGCCCCGCTCAAAAGTCTTAATCATATCCTCATACATTTTTATCTGATTACCGATTCAACAATAAGCGTCCAACGCTTCATGCTCCAAGCATTTCTAGTGGTGAATCGGATGCATACGGTCTCATTCATCAGGCGTCCAACGCCAATGCACTCGGCATTGCCTTGAGTCCAACCCAAGGTCTTTAATCAAGCGTCCAACGCTTAGTGCCCTCGGCATTGCCTCGAGTCCAACCCGAGGTCTTTCATTATATTTGACACGTATTCATCCGATTGCCGACTCAGAATCAAGCGTCCCATGCTATATGCACTCGGCACTTCCAATGGCGAATCAGATGATCCACATCTCATGCACTCGGCAATCACAATGCCATCCACTCGGATTATCCTTACAACAAGCATCTCATGCTTTCTCATATAACATTCCACTCAGAAATCAACACTAGTAAGCATCTCATGCTATTTCATATAAAATTCCACTCGGCATTAACATAGTAGTCCCCATCCTATGCACTCAGTATTCGCATATTCAATGTCAAGCATCACATGCATTAAACACACCATCATACACGGGGACCAATAAAAGACCACACAAATGCACTCGGCATTCATAATATGCATCTCATACATTTAACATAACCACAACATGCATCATACATCATATGGACGGAAATCATACACCACACGATAATAATCATCACACATTCGGGCTCAACTCAAACAACATACAATCACAAAACAAACATAACACATCACAGTGTATTAGTTTCACCCAGAAACCCGTCCATAAACCATACATTTGAGATGTAAATAGCCCCCCTACCTGGAACGAAGATTCCAGCAGCTCCATGGCCACTCGTTCTTACAAAACGACTCAGCCCCAGCCTTCAGCAGCACTCTGTTCGGCTTTCAACCCTGGGAAGAGCCAAACACAGCTTCCTCTGAAGCAGCTCTACCGCCAAGTCAGTGGAGAAACCTCCCAAGGCACAACACCATCCTCACGTAACCCAGTGGAGGATTTCCATGGCTGTTTCCACCACTAGAACAGCTCAGTCCTCACCAACAATGGAGGACCCCAAGGTTTCATGTAACACAGCCATCATCGTTCAGACAAAACAGAGGAGGATCCTAGCCTCCACAACACACAGCACCATGTTGTTTTCTCAACCACCATACAGATCTCTCACAACCACGCTGTTCCTCTTCGTGTTCCCACTTCCACTCGGGTTCTACACAGTGTTGAGTGGAAGAAGAGGATGAAGAAGACGAAGAATAAGACGAACAGCGAAGGAGGAGAAGAGTCTCCAGAGGAAATCGAAAGAGAAAGGAGGAGTGTTTCCTGTTGTACCCAAAGTATAATGAGCGAGAAGTGGTTGGAAAATGAGAAGCCAAGCCCTTATCTCTTTCTGCCATGACAGCCCAGCTCTATCAATTAGCCATCACATCACCATTAACTCCATCCCATCAGCGTGCCAAGAGAGAGAAAACTGAAGCTCTCTTAAACCACCAAGGGCACATGGGTCAATTCTTTGCATTATTATCATTATTATTAAATCAATAAATATTAATTCTGTAATTAACCTTAATCGGTAATTAATTCAAAATCGGGATGTTACAGGAGGAATCCCTAATATCCCATACCGGTAGTTATGCAATATGCTATGGATGCAATGCAATGCAAATCAAGTGCATTCTCATACTATGCATCCTATCATGCCACTCATCAAACATCACCATCATCATAACACCACCCAATTCTTAGTGGATTTTAGTTTCGTTGATTATCACCATTGTTATAAATTTTTAATGTGCATCACAATACTTTTATTAACACATTTATAACATAAATACAAGTTCATCTTGTATCCATCACAATGGCCTTAATAATCATCATTATCAACATTCATAATCTATCATCAAGATTACAAGGGTATGCTCACAATCATATTTATTCTTATTTAACAACAATACCCATCATTCAATAATTGTGGTGAATTTTACACATGTTCTCAATCAACACAAGGCATCACAATTGCCTTAAAATCTCAAGTCAAGGATCAAACACCACAAAGCATACCATCAATATTCTAAATGCACAACACACATTAACTAAGCATAACAATCTCACAACATTAAACATCAAGATTCATCAATATCACATAGGCAAGACAACATGTACAATATGACATACATCAATCACTAATAATCAATTCATGCATTTAGAATATAACTCTTCTCCTACCTCAAGAGAAGAATTCTGAGCGATCTAACAGTCCCACCTCGTCATTCGGAAAATATCTTACATTAACATATATATCATATTCAATCAATTGGCCAATCAAGGTACTAACTTCAAATTCTAAATATTCATCATTATATCTAGAACACATAACATGTCTTAAACATACAATAACTCCTAAGCCTAACACACTCTAAACACCACCTCAACCAATTTTCCAACTTGGTGTCTTCCACCACCTTTTAATTTTTCAAACCTCAAACATCAAAAATTATTCCAACCATTCCAAAACTCATTTCCTCATCCATAAATCATTCTCAAGACCATAAAATTCCAATCTCATCAACATTCACCTAAAACCCTAAATTACACATGTTAGGGTTTTATCAAAAATTTACTAACACTAATTCTAATCATCTCTTTACATCATCTTAACACTTCCAATACCACAACATCAAAATCACAATAACAACAACATCCCCAATGGTTTTCTACCCTAAGGTTGGGTTTCACATACTTCTATTCATCAAAATAACACCCAATCAATTACTACAATGCCTTAAGAACCTAAAAATATCAAGAAATCCATCGGCTTCAAGAAAAACCTACCCTTTCCACCAAGCCAACACCAAACACGAAAATGAGGGGAAGAGAAGAGGAGATGAGTTGAGATGCACCACAAAGTGCCGTCCTTTCCTCACAAATCCAAGAAACCCCAAGCTTTTTAAGTAGAAATGGTTAATGGAAGTGGTAGAGAGAGTGTGAATGGTTTTTGCTTTCATAAGGAGAAGGAGAATATGAAAAATGAAATGTATGAAGGGGGAGTTGAGAAAGCCACCGAAAATTGAAGGAGAAAGGAGAGAGAAATTATCAAAATTGGTCTTTATCCATTAGTCCAAATGTGCTTCATCCTACTTTTTCCAATGGGTAACAATTCTCTTTATCCAATAGGCAAAAGAAAATAGAAAAAGGAAGGGGAGATGCTATGGTTAAATGAGGAGGAGAAAAAGGAATTTTCATTTTTCTTTTAATTCCAATTGACTCGTATTTTCACCGTTTATTATCATACACTGTGTCCCAATAAATATCTCCTCAACACCAAAAATTATTTTGACCATACCACCATAACCATAATAATTTTCTAAATATTCTAAACCTATCAAATATCCAATTTGACTTAGTGGGTCCCACACTATCTCTTCAATTATTCAATTTTGGTAAATCTTACTTAGTGGGTCCCACACTATCTCTTCAATTATTCAATTTTGGTAAATCTTAATCTACCAATAAATCATAATTAGTGTCTAACTAATTTTTTCCATGTACACTGGAGCATAAATAATTAATTATCATCATTCAGTAAATTTATTTCTCTAAAATTTGGGTTGTTACATCTGGAGGAAAAAGAAGAAGAAGAAAAAGAAGAAGAAGATGATGATAATGAAGATCCACTTCAACTAGATTGACTCTTTTTTAAAATCAATTTCTTTGACTTTAAAATATGATCCGTCTTTCCTGAAAGAAACCCTCTGCAATTGAACTTCCTCAGTCAACTGTGCTTTATTCACAGGATCAACATAATCCCTAATCTCTAAGGGAATAATCACACTACGAAGTTCAATTCTCAAACCAGATTCATATTTGGCACACTTATTGCTTTCAGTACCTTCCAAAGAAAATGGATAATAGAAATCACACAGTTCATCAAATTTAGTTGTGTATTCTGCTACAGACATTCTTCCTTGCTCAAGATGTAAGAATTCCATCTTTTTCTTGGTTTTATAATTATCAAGGAAGTATTTTACTAGAAATCTCTTCTTAAAATTATCCCATTTTAAAGCTTCACCAGCAACTGCCATCTAGGTTTTGGTACGAGTCCACCAAACCCTAGCTTCATCGCGTAATTGATATGTAGAGAATACCACTTTTTGCTTCTTTGAACATTCAAAGTAATCAAACATTTTCTCCATTTCTCTGAGCCAGATATAAGCTTCACCATCATCATGTCCACCCCTATACATAAGTGGTCACTTTTCAGAAATTTATCCAGGGTCGGGCCAGATTCAGCCTTTCTCATCATTCAAGAAAACTTCTCAAAGAAATCATATTCTGGAATAGAATTAGAACTTCCAGTCATTCTAAAATAATATAATCCGCCATTAATACTTAAACAAACTCAATAGAGTTTAAACATAATACCTTATTACAGGGAATCATAGCCGACAGAGAACTAGTGAGCACACTGCCAGAATTCCTGTACCATTTACATTCACACACACACACACACACACACACACACACACACATATATATATATATATATATATATATATATATATATATATATCGGCACAATAAAAACCTTTACTCATACAATTTCACCACTCATTATTATGTTTCACCCACAAGAATTATAATCCTGAATAGATCTGCTCTGATACTAATTGTAAAATCCCTTACTAATTTATCTATAATTTTAAGCATTTAAATAAAAATACCAATAAATTTTTCAAAAAATAATTATTTGGTAATTAATTAATCATCTATAAACTCACAAAGCCCTAAAAATAATGTTAATGTAATACCCCTAATGCCTTAGTTCTGATTTCTAACATAAAAATAAACATGGTAGAAACAGGGGTCTGACGCTACGCGTGAGCCTAAAAGTTTGTGCCTGGCACTACGCGTGAGCCCAAAAGTTTGTGTCTGGTGCTACATGCTAGGCATGACAGTAGCAATAATGTTGTTGATATGAAATTTCAACTATTTTGCTAACTTCTCTAGGTCTTACATAGCCCAATTCAACTCGAAACCTCGCCAAACTACATAGGCACTATATTACCCCCATTCTAGAGCTGTTGGCGCAGTCTGTTTCCTAAAATTCCAAACCAATAAAGAGATATGCATTTAGGCTAACTTATGGCCATATCATTACATCAAATCACCTTAATACCATTAAAATACAAAATGGATACATAAACAGATTCTAAATATCCATATGAACCTATTGGGCCTTTCCTGGGATGCTGAGTCCCACCCCGGATCTCCAATTCACCAGTCCAGTTCCTTAATTTCACATTTAATTCATTAATTCCAACATTATAATTCATAATTCCAATTCTAATCTTTATAAATCATTCACATCACACTTTCAGCATAATCATACAATATTCAATCAATATTTCCTATCAATAATGCATGATTTTAATTACTATATGCCTCAATGCCATAATTATAACTATATAAGCAATTCCTGGTCATTATGCATGAATAACTATCCAATGGCTCAGTGTCATATAACACTCACATTATATCAGACCTGAATATATCACATATATGAATACTAATGGCTAAATGCCCTTAATTATCAAAACACACAGATATCAACAAAAGCACACATGGCAATAAAACACATGATACAACCATACACCTATATATGTACACATACATATCCATTAGAAATATATATATATATATATATAATATCATAAATATATACATAGCATATTAAAACTCTTCTAGCATTGCTCCACTACTCACTTCGTGCTAGTCTTCGCGGCATCCGCAATGTCCCTCTTCTCACCCACTAAAAAATAATTACAAGGGTGAGTATCTGGCATTATAAAATAACAAATAATTGAAACAGAAAACAATATCACCTGGAGGATTTCACACACTTCCCTTGCATATCAATCCATTAATCCTTTTTCTTACAACATCGAGATATACTTAAAATTTATCATAATCATCACATTATTCAATCAATTCAAATATCTTAAACACATAACATAATTTCATCATCATAAATCAGATCACAAAATCATATATTAATCATAACTGACCCTCATGGTTAAATCATATAAAATGACACCTAGTATCCAGATACTAAAGAAGCTGCCACCAGCTAGGAGTCACACACTGATATCCCGTGAACTTTACCTGGTCCACCGAGCCACACACCTGCTCCTCACCTCAACCACTACCTAGACTACTAGGTAGCTCAACTAGATCTCTACATGGACCACTGGAGCCAAAAGCGAGGGGTAATACATACCGAATGGTTGTCCACACCACATATCATGCATATACAACATATAATCATTAATCTTATTCATAACACATAATCTTTGGCATTAAAGCCATCTTCTTTGAAAAACATAATCAAAGCCAACACCGGGCATAATTCCATATCATCAATATCATATATATCACCATATTCCATATCATTTTCATAAACCATTCTTGGCATAATTTGCTCATCAATTCTCATTATATTCATCATTCTCATTACATAATCAATAACAACATTTTCATTTCACCATTTATCATCATAATCACATAGTTCATAATCACAACTCATCACTTTCTCATTGTAATTATTATTATTACATCAATCATATTTATCAAACTTATTATACAATCGTTAACATATTTCAAACTGTATATTTTCAAATAAAATATTTACATACATATAAAATTTTCAGCTCGTAATATAAAAGCCTCAAAACCTTAATTAATTACATACTTAAACATTCTCCTTACTTCACTTCTAATGCTCCTTAATTTAATCGCAAGAACCGATGCGTCAAAACACTAAAAATGGGAGAATTATTGTTGAAATCTTAATTTAATTCAAGAAATCACTTAAAAATTGACCTTTAAAGCTTCATAAGCTTACTGCAATCAAAATCGACAGTTACTTAAGAAAATCCTCTTCCGCTAAGCTTCCAACGCTTTATTCGTAACCTACAGAAAGCGGAACTCAATCCCATCACTTAATCTTTCATGTAAGAGCCTTAAAGAACTCTTTAACTGGTTCAGCATCTTAAAGTTCAAAGCCTCTTTGCTTTCCCAAGAAAATCAAGCAAAAGAAGGAAACTCCCATGAAAATTGAAATTGAGAGATTTCACGCGTTTACCTTGAGTTTCCCACTTCTAATCCATAATTAATTCGAATTCCAACCAAAAATTGACTTCAACTGGCTTCTTGAACTTCAAGAGAAGAAAGAAGAAAAGAAAGTCCCAAAATTCTGTTTTTAACTTCTATTTTACGTAGTTGTCACTATAGGGTTTTAATTCTGATTGCGAAGCTGACGCTACGTGTCAGGTCTAACTTTCTACCTTGACGCTACGCGTTAGGTAAAATCATAAATTTCCCCCTTAAAATTCATTTTAACGCACACAATTGCATTATATTTCAAATCATCATAATTTAAATATAAAAACATATGGGATGTTACACCCATGGAACCCCACCATCAAAACACTAAACAAACATGCATAAGAGAAGGAGATGGATTTGTGGATGGGTTGATCGGAATACTAAACAAATTGGGTTGTTCGAAATATAAAGGGATGAGGGAATTAGAGAAAACATAAGCACGGAGGGTGAGATGCAGAGAAACAAACGCAGAGAAGAGAAAAAGGCCCACGGAGGCGAGAATGAAAGATGAAGGGCAGATGCAGAGAAGAGAGGGAAAACAAACATATAGACAGGAGAGAGAAGACATAAAGGCCCACAAGGATGGGAACGAAAGATGGAGGTTAGATGAAGAAAAGAGAGAGGAAACAGACGGACAGGAGAGAAATAGGAAATACAAACAAAAAAAAAGATTTTGATATTAAACCTCTTTCTTCCCCAAACGTTTCATTTTCCATGGCCCAAAACATCAACACATGGTCCTCTGACGCATTTCATGGTTACAGGCGTGTGGCAATGCTATTATTGCACGCACTGCATCACTCACCAAGAGAAATGAAAGGTCACGCATTTACAGTTATTACTGCACTACAAAATTTACATTAACTCCTTCACCCACTTAACCGGTTGCCATTCCACAATCACTTTTGTCCATTTAATCAATAATCCACAAACTCACATGCTCACGTGGTCAGCTTTTATCAACAACATATTGACCAAAAACTTGGAGGACATTAGCCTTATCGCTTTACCATTTGGTTGCTAGACCATGTGGCCATTGTTTCCAAAAAAAGAAGGAAAAGGTCAACGTGAATTTTCTCACCAATTTTGACTATTCTCTTTGACATAAGCTCTATTAGTTTTGATGTCTCTAGTACATTTGTGGGCTATTTAATGATTGAGGATGGTAGAGATATTATCTTTCCTAATGTTATTCATGTTTCTTAGTTTGCTTTTGAGGCTTTAAGCCCTTTCTTTTATACTAGCCCAGTCCCTAAATATGATACCCTTTTAAATTTTTTGTCCCTTAATATAAGACCCTCTTTTAAATTTTAATGTCATTAGTTATTTTTTTACCTAAATACCCCTTATTAATGTATAACTTTTATTGGAATTAATATAATAATCAATGACATACCTCTCTTTAATGATAATTGGGTAGTAAGTGAAGATAGATTAAATGGAGAGAAGATAAGTGAAGAAAATTGAATAATAAGTGACAATAATTTTAAGAACAATTTTAAAAAGCTATTACAGATTTTAAAGAAATTAATGATTTTAACTAAATTAACCAACTTATTATATGTGAATTAGGTAAAATAATCATATATCTAGAGACATATGAACATAAGAAGTATATATAAAAAAATTGTGCCTTTTTGTGAGAAAGATATGGAGCGGAGATGGAGGTACACCAAAATTCCACGTTACTACCACAGAACTCGAGTCAAATACTACTCTAAACATGAGTTGTACACAAAGAATCAATTGAGCATATTCAGCAAGAATTTGACAATTTTAGCCCAATTAGATCCATTTGTAGCTAGTCTCTATTGCTAATCGGTATATCTAGGCCCAGCCCATTTGTGTAACACTTCAGGAAATTGAACGGTCCCGAATATGGCAGAAGCAGATGAGATAGAGGTGAAGGAAGGAGCAACACATGTGAAATGGCAACTGCGATAAACTTGCCATTTGTGTCCCTATGTAAAACCCACAAGTTTCTTAACCCTTCTTCTTCACCAAGTTTTCTGCAACACTTGGACTATGGATGCAGCCTCAGAAGAAAAGGAAGAGGGATTGTTGTGTGCGTGTTGCCATTAGCAGTTGATGCGTGGGCACCCACTATCGACTCACAGAGCATTGCTCCTCAGCTATTTGCGTTTTCATTGTTTCCGTACATAGCCTTCTTGTACTTTATTACCAAGTCCAAGACTTGTCCCAATCTCACCCTCTTTGGCTTCTACTTCTTGCTTGCCTTTGTTGGAGCCACAAGTCAGTTTCTCTCCTCTTTTCTTTTTCCTGTTATTATTCTACTATATGAACATTTCTGATTTGCTTTCATGGCACAATTGAGCAGTTCCTACTGGAATTTATGGTGAGTTATGTTATGTTATGTTGCTCAAAATCAAGTTCATTTTTTTGAATTGATATGTGAAATGTAATGTTTATTGTCTTTGCATGATATGGCAGCAAAGGTGCATTATGGGACTTCTTTGTCCAACGTGGATTGGTTACATGGTGGGGCTGAGTCACTTCTCACTCTCACTAACTTGTTTATTGTGTTGGGTTTGAGAGAGGGTCTCAGGAAAACTGGGAATTCAGACCAAAGTGGAAACACATCAACTCCTAAGTCAGGTTTGGATTTGGAGGAGAAGGAGAAGGAGAAGGAACGTGGGATTCAGATTTGATATTTGAAATCAAGTTATTCTGTTGTCACTATAGACTGTGTCGTATCATTCAATCCTCTCTGCTGTTTTGTAAATAATGGATATAGATTCTCGAAATTTGTGTAACTGAATAGTCAATTGGAATGAAATCCTAGAGCTTTGGAATGTGCATCCAATTTGGATGTGCAAGTTTTTTAATGCTATTGCTACATGAATAATGGCTTGCCCTTCAATAATGTTAACAAGGCTCTTCTATAATTTTTATATGTATGTATGTGTGTATATATATTGAGATTATGTAATCTTGTTACTTAATTTGGCTAGTTAGTTGTTGTTCTTTGTAAGTGCTATGCTCTACTACTAAAGACGGGCTTGTAGGTTGTGCAAATGCAAGGAGCACCTACTAATTTGAAAGTACATACTGCGAAGCAGTGCCTGAATTGTAATTCGAATATTAACTGCTGGGACATTTATAAGTGCTACCGTTGCTCATTCATTATTCTACAATTCTACTGCTGTCTAAAGTTGTCCTATTTAAGGTAAACTACATTGTTGTAATGTTCCTTTTTTTCTTAAGTGCAATCAGGAGAAAAACCCTGGGGTATTGATAGGAAAAGTTGGGTCAATTTCCACTGGATCGAGTGTGAAATTGAAATCAGGAATTGGAGAATTGGTTGCTGATGTGTGGGTGGATGGGATGTTGTTGTAGATCCCATCAAACTCATTCATATGGAAAGCTGGAGATGAGAAGTAGTTTGATTCTGGAGTTGTTGGAGATAACAGGTGTGTTTGGTATAGGCCACCCAAGAAGTACTCATTCTCTATGGCTGAAGGAATCAAGCTGTGGTTTTCTTGTGCCGTGCATCCAAATGAAGTTGAAGGGAAAGTAATAGGGTATGCCATTTCTCCATTTTCCAGTTTATCTGTGCTGACAGCCAAGACATTTCTGAACTTTGCAAGGCTTTCTTGTGATGTTTGTGCATGGTGAATATCAATATTATGATTGAGTGGGTTCTCTTGTTTTTCTGGTGATTTAGGTGGCAGAACGGCATTGTTTCCCTGAGAACAGGTATGTTTTCCTCTGTAAGTTATGTCAAATATTGTGGGGTCTTCATCTGATCTCTGCACTTGCTTTGTGGCCCAACATCCCTGAGTATTGCGGAAGGTGCACCTATAGTAACTTCTGCAAATGCCACAATGGGTTTGTTAGTAGTCAGATGGCCACTCAGGCAAAGGTAATTTTATCCATAACAATACATTGTGATTCTTATCTAAAGCAGGATTGAGGAAAGTCCTTTCACCTGGGATATTTGGCACCGAGGATGTCTTTCTGACCATATTTTCTCCAGTTGTAGCCATCTTCATGTGCTCCTTCAAGACCACTGTCAAAGCTAACTCTTATTTGATCCATCCATTTGGGCATTATCTTTCTGAAACCATTTTTTTAAAAAGGAAAAAATCAAATTGTTAGGAGCTTTAGCATAACCACACACATAGCTGATGCTTCTGTGGCAGAAAAAAGCTACCAAATATTCTAGTAAAATTCACCTTTTCTTTGCATCATGTTTAACTTCCTGGTGATCCTTGATTGCCCCTTCAACATCCTCCCTCAGAGGACTTCCATTGACAGATATTGGGGACCCTGGTAACAAAGTTGGCGCTGCTTGATTCATGGTCTGCAACTCGGATGTTGATGCATTGCATCTTAGAATTAGAAGTGCCTTTTCATAAGATGATAATATTCTCTGCACCATCAAATCTTTTGCATCAACTGAATATGGTGCCTTCAAGTCTGCTTTCAACTTCCTTGCCACTTCCATCCCCTGAATTAGCTCATTGATGAGTGTGCTCTGCTCACAGCCCCATTCATTCTCCATTTTGTATTTTTATAATGATGTTAATGATTGAAGATGTTAGTGCTTGATATCTATCTCATGCCCTATAGCATCTCTTTCTACTCAGGAAATGCACTTGTATCTAGAACCAATAGTCTCCTACTCTGCAGCAAGGTTGGAAACTGACAAAATTTAAGAAACTCTTGGAATGAAGTAAGGTAAGCAATAAACATGGATTTAGCCAGAACGAGAGTTGAAATTTCAAATGGTTTTCTTATGGTTAAATGAGTTGATGTTGGAGCTTACAGAGGAGAGAGCTTAATGAGCTAAGCTGTTTTTTTGCTGATGAAGGAATTGGAGACCTTGTATTTAAAGGGTACTTCTACTTTTTGAGTTGCAAGTTAGGGAGCAAAGAGAAGGAAGGAGTATTGGAGAGTTGAAAGTCCAAAGTTTGACTGAGAAAACGAGTTTTTCAGCTAAGACCAGTATATGGTCAGTGTATAGTGTGATGAATAAGGATGCTGACCAAGTCCACTTCAGCAGGATAAGTTATTGTTGGCTAATCATAAGTGTTTTCGAAGCATGATTTAAGTTGGGATGGAGAGAATTTTCAAACATCTTTCCGCGTGGTTTCTTTGGTTTGGTCCCTTACTACTAGCATTATTTTTCATTACCCTAGATATAAAGGAAAGAGAAATATAGAAGACTACTATCGTGACTTTGGGTTGTTGCCATCTACTCAATTTCCTGATTGATTTTTGCTCACCCTTCAGTCTAAGTCAACATAAAATAATAGATAATTCTATAATCTCTACTGTCCACTGTCCACTCTACTCAACATTCTCATTATGCAGCTTCATGTTTGACAAAGTCAGAGTGAAAAACAGTTGATGGAGGCGTTAATTTAACGGTGATTTAGTGTTTTATTCAAAAGATATTAATAAGACTTTTATCAGCAGTCTCGTGTGAGAGAAAAGAGATGTGTCAAGGGAATATAAAAATGGGTGTTTTATCTATAAACGGAATTTGGTAAACGGTATTATCTAACCATCAATATTAATTATATAATTGTTTAAATTTTGTTTAATCAACAAATGAAAAATTTACTTATAATTAATTCTAATTTAACAACCCTTATTCAACTAAACAAACACATAGATATTGATATTTCCTCTCATTTTCCCCTCTCTCGTTTCGAAAAGATGTTTAATTAGCATAGAATTCGCTTGGAAAATATAGTATTACAACTTCATTTTTCCCTTTCTTCATTTTATTTTATTTTATTTTATTTTCTCTTTTAAAACCTTTTTCAGATTATACTTTTTTAATGTATATATTCTTTAATCATAATTCTTTTTTGTACATTCCTTGTATTCTGATTCTTTTGCGTTATAATTGATGTTTTCATTCACAATAGAATTCGTTGAATTTAAAAGGAGAATTTATGAATGCATATCAAATTTATTTATTTTTTAGCCATCTGCAAAGAAACTCATTCCCCAAAGCTTCTAGCAGCATCCATCTTATCTGTGCCATTTATCACAAAGCTCTCGGATATGAGTTATGAATATTGATCACATAAATTAGTTGAGCCCATCATTAATATTCGTTTACTATTTCCTCCAACTCAGATGACTACACGCCTTCAATATATATCTTTTTCCTATAGAATTAATCATATGTTTTCTTTTTTTAAAAGAAACAAAAACAAAACAAATTGACTGTGGAAAATTGCAAGCTTTTCCCATTGCCAAACAGGACTATAAATACTTATATTGGATTCTCATCTCTACTTATTTTCATTTTTAATTTTTCTGAATGAACTTTATTTGGTATATATTCGGTGGGCAAAAAATGATAAAAGAAAAAAGTGGTATATATTGATATAATACAGTATGAAGATATTCTTGTATTATCCAATTCACCAAATTAATTATAAAGACATCAAAATGTCATACACCTTTTTTATATTCCTTTTCTTTTTTTTATCTTTCTGTTATTTTATGATACAACTTATTACCTACTTTAATATGCGATAGTTTAATTTCAGATACTTAGATAAATTACACTTTGGTTAAAAAAACTTACTACGTATTTTCTTTCTTAAAAATTCTCTCTCTCTCTCTCTCTCAACATCAAAATAAATGAAAAAAGTAGTCTCGAAGTTCACATTTTCATGGAGATTCCAATTTTATTGATAGATGTAACGTTTAATTAACTTTGTAAGAAATCGAAGGCAGTTCAACTCAATATTATATATAGCTTCCTATTATTAAGAACTTATTATAACTCTCAAAACATACAGTGATACAACCATCAAAACACATACAGCATCACCCTTAGCCATGGCCTCAGTTCAGTGCCAGAAAACCTGTGAAGACAGTTGCCAACAGAAAAACCAGCATAATGGGTCATTTGGGCAGAAGGTAAGTGAGTTTTTGAAAGCATAAATCCAATGAGGGCACCAAAACCCACACCCAAAGCTACACTTGCACCCAAACACAGACCACTCAAGGGAGGAGACACAAGATAAACTTTCTCCAGAAGATCAAAGATGGCATATCTGGTCACAGCAGTGACAGTGAAAGCGACAATGAAATTGCCAATGGAGAAAGGTATGTAATGTTTATATATAATCATATATATAACACATGAGAAATATTCAAATTATATTCATACAACAATTCATACATATTGTTATTAATTAGAATAATTCTTCGATGGCATAGCTTGTACTCAATTTGTATCCTCACATTGCTGTAAATGTATGCAGGACTGAATCGAGGATCAGAATTCGCAACTGAGACGCCAATATTCGCAACGTTGATCATTGCTACCCAGTATGAATAAGCAATACCGTAAAGAAAAAATATATATGGCAAAGAAGGAAATAAATATAGGTTCCTTAAATGGAAATCAATGTATTATGATGAAAATGAAGCAATGTATAGTTACTAGTTATGGTGCAAGTATGATGCATGTACTATGATGCAAAATCGATCTTTCTATCATGAATAAAACTGTTTGGCTTGTTATTTTTTTTTTTTGGGGGGGGAGGGGGTTCGAGATACAAATCTATTTTTTTTACTGCAGTTGTTGTGTTATACTCTAAGGAATAAGTCAAATATTTTTTATTGATAATTTCATAGTTATTCTTAATCATATTGGATTTATAAACTACTAAAATTTTAAAGTAGTACTACAGTCCAAATACTTAATTTTATCGATCTATAAAAAAGTAATTATAAAAAAAAATACGACCTCTAAAACTCAAAAGGAAAAGAATTCTCTTACCTAATAATTTTACCTACATAATAAAAACACACAAGGAACTACAAAAAAGCTATCAAAATATCCATAGCCTTGATTAATTAGAGACAAAAATTACACCAACTTGATAACATCACATACCATAATGTTTAAAGTAGAGCAAAGGAATTCCATATAATACACAAATCATAATCTATCAATTAGAATGAAAAATGCAAAAGAAGATTACAATTATTTATAAAGGAAAGAAAACTTATAAGAGAAGCTTAACATCTTTAACAAACTTATTATTTAACTTTTTTTAGTAAAATTATTTAACATTTTTTTGTTATTATCAACACAAGATTGAATAATATTAATATTTTACACCTTTTGGTGATAATTTTTCCAATCAGAAGCAAGTGAAATAGGTTTTTCCCAAAATAGACTAAGCCTACAAGGTTACTTTCATGCTATCAAACCTTCTGCAAAGTGTTAATTTATTAAACTTGTGTATAGGATTCCAACAGAAAAAACTGAGAATTCTTAAGACTGCTTGATCAGCAAACTGTTTCGGAATGGGAGCAGAGAGGGAGAGGAGGATAAGTATAAAGAAATGAAGAATAAAAATGGCTTGCACGGGTAATGATAAGATAATCGTTCACTTGCATGTATCTTATCATATAGTAATGATACCCGTGTTTTATACGTGTTGAATTGTTGTTTTTTTTGTATAATTTGTATTAATTTAATTTTACTAATCATAAAAAAATAAAAATAATTTGAATCAAAAGTGTAATTTAAAATATAGTATTAATTATAATTCAATAAATAAAAGAAGATCAAGATATATGTATATATTATCTAACTAATTAAAGTGTTAAAATTAAACATTCCCAAAAACTTCTTTAAGGACTATATTTGTTGTTGTGTTGCTACAATTTCAAAACCAAGAACTTCAACTCCTTTTTTTTTTTATCTCACCCTTGAAATAGCAACATACAATTGTCCATGAGTGAATACAGCTTTCGGAAGATACAATCCAACATGAGATAAAGATTGACCCTGACTCTTGTTTATTGTCATAGCAAAGCATAAACAAATAGGAAATTGACGTCATTCAAATTTGAATGGTAATCTTCAATCAGATGGAATCATAGACATTCTTGAAATGTAGATTTTATCTCCAATGTGTAACTCTGTAATCACAATAGTACCAATAACATTGTTTCCTAAATGAGTAACTTTAACCTAGTGTTATTACATAAACCATTAGACTGGTCAATGTTCCTCAAAAGCATGATTGGAACCCCAATTTTCAATTTTAGTCTATGGTTAGGGATACTAAAACACTTGATATCATTTAGGAATTTAGTTGTATATCACTCTCCCCTGATTTCAGAATCTCCATTTGATACACATGTTACATCAGAACTAAAATATGCTTTTTCGTTTTCTAAAACTAAAGAAAGTATGAAGTCAATTACAAATTCAACAGATTCCAATGTAAGAGCCAAAATAGCCCTCTCCTTAAAATATTTGGGTTCATTAAAACTCTCTGGCATGTTAGGATATACAAAGTTGACCAACTACGTCAATGGAATGTCAGAGTTACCTATCAATAGATCTAGAGGAATTTCTATAGAAGATTCACCAAATTAATTGTGTTCATGATCTCTATTTCCAATACTAAGAATCCAATCTGTGAATTCTTTGATTTCATTAGCCTCTTAAACATTATTTGTTGTAGATAATCTCATATTTTTTTTGTCACAATAACCTTTTGCATCTACAACATTCTTCAATCTTTTGGCATGCTTAGGACATGCATCATATATGAAATCTTTATTTAAGTCCACATCAACTACAATAGCTAAAACACATACCATGGATTTATGAAAAAATAATTAATTTATAATTTTGAAATAGTAATTTGAAATATGAATTCAACATGATGTACCTCTTTTATTTCAGGCAAGTCAGAAAGTGTCTTTATTTCAGTAGACATTAGATCATCTTAAAGTAAACTTGATTTCGAAGACACTTGATTCATTATAGGTGTGACCATGGCTTTTTCATTTTCCAATCTCCATATAAAAATATAAAATCATTAGATTCTATATCTCTATTATATAGTATAAATTAATAAAATTTATTTACCTTTTGATATAGTCTTTTATCTCATGAATGTCTTCATTGATAATCATGTGTGTTCTATGAAAAGCATTGGCCAGTCCCTTTTTGCCTGTCAACAAATGTAAGATTATAAAACAATATAAAATATCATATGAATTTAATGAGTTCAAAAATATCACCATAATATTATTAATTTTAATTATATAGAAAATAATACTTACTATTAAATATGTTTATAATGCATTGTTGCAAAATGACAACAACAGGAAAACTTGTACTTTGTTGTGCTAGAATGAAAACTATTTTATCAGCAAACTCTTCCCAAAGAGTGCAAGTCAAATGTCTTTTCCTATATTGACATGTTAATACAAAAAAATAGTAGTCATGTATATTTACATAAGAAAAAATCATACTCAATTATAAAGAAGTCTATAAACAAACACAATTTACTCTAAATTTTCAAGTATTATCTTAATCTGCTTTGAAGTCCTCCCACCCCTTTACTTGTTCAATAAGATCATCTCTTTGAACCACATGTTTAATTATATCCACTACTAAAAAAAAGCCCTAATTGCGATGGGAAAAATCCATCGCTAACATCCAGAAATCTGTTGTATCAGCTACGTCTGAATACCGTCGCTACAAATCTAGTGGCAAACATGTCAGCGACTGAAAGTGAAGACCGTGACAAACTTTGTGACGGTTGCATCCCGTCGCTAAAAGCAGTCCCCTTTTACCATTCTGTCACTGGCTCTGTTCCACATTAGCGACGGTGAGTGGTTCGTCGTTGACGAATTTAATATACACCCTCGCTAATTTAGCCTAATTAGTGACTGCAGTAACGTCGTAGCTAATTGGATATCGAAATGTTGTCGCTAACGCCATAGCTATATTCTTGATAGGTGTCGCCGCTAATTTCGTAGCTGAATAGGGACTAATGTTAGCAATGGCCCTGTTTCGTAGCTACGTGTTTGACATAGTAGTAACGGTGTTTTGGCTGTAGCTATGTTTTTGATAATTGTCGTCGCTAATTTCATAGTTGAACAGAGACCAACTTTAGCAACGGGCCTGTTTCGTAGCTACATGTTTGACACATTGGCGACGACATTTTGGCTGTCGTTAATAATAAAAATTATTTTTTTAAAATTTTTTCATAAAATTTTATGATTTAAGGTAATTTTCTAATTTTATTATTTAAAGTATATTTTATAAAGTTGGACGATTTTTTTTTATAAAACTAAAATATATATTAATTTTTTATAGTGCTTTTATTATTTAACAAACGCATATATAGACTCAAAATAAATAGAAAAAATATAACATCAATCAACAGTAAACACAATCGAATAAAAAATATAATAATAGTCGTTATATTATTTACAACTCAAATAATAAAAAAAGAATAAAAACAAAAATATGTAACACTAAAAAAAATAAAAACAAAATTGGGTCCATCAACTAGGGGGATCTTGGGGTGGTGGGTCTGGCCGCGAAGCAGAGGCTGCGTCCTCAGGTCGAGCTAGTAAGCACTCTATCAACCGGCAGATCAGAGCCTCTTGCTGAGCCATCAGCTTGCGAGTGTCCTCACGATCTCGCTCTGCTCACTCCTCCGCCGGTTGCCTCTGTCTGTGCTCCTCTACGAGCTCATTATTCAGGTTTTGAATAACCTGAACAACATCTGCTAGCAACAAGAGGCAGGGGCCTTCTCAGTCCTGGCTACCTGTGTCCCAACCCCACCAAGGCCAAACACCCTCCCCTTCTTGTTGACACCTCTGACAGCCTCTAAATAAATGGCGTTGTCGTCGGTAGAAGAAAAGGTGGGAGGTGCCTCCCCATCAGAAGTCTGAGAGACCAGCTCAGCCTCCTTCTAAATCCGCATGGCCTGGTATGCCTCCTGCATATGTCTAGAAAAGTCAAATAAGTTAGTAAATCTAAATGTATAAAAATTTTGAAAACATTTGTAAGTTTAGATAAAGTACCGCCATCTTCGTGGTCTTCTGGTTAACCCAGTGACTAGCCTTGTTCTTCTTAGTGATTTACATCACCTCTAATAACAAAGGCTCACGATGCTCCTTCTGCTCCTGTAATTCACAACATATTAAAATTGTTAGGAAAAAGCTTTCAAGTCAATGTATTAATAACATATTTAAGAATGTGTACTTACAAATCTTTTTTTGTGCTCTACCACTGAAATGGAACCCCCAGTGTAGACAGAGGCTCCAACATCAACTTGCTTGTTTGCCTTGTTACGAGCATTGGCCTGCTGGAATAAGACTCCTCCCCACTTCTGCAGCATGCCTTCCCAATGGGCCTCGGGGATCCAGTGGGGGCGCTCTGTCTTCGCCCTCACCCTTCCAGAGGGTACTCTTGATAATTTGGAGGTCTTTACGGTAAAGATCCTCTTAAGCTCATTAGGTATTCCCTCCTCCCACCGAAAGTCACGTTGCAAATTAAAATGCAATTCCAAATTAAAAAGGTAAACAGTGTACACAAGAATGAAAGTTACATGAAATTAGAAGAGTTGTGCTAAACTCACCCAGAAAGTGTCAAACCATCTATCTTGGATAATCTTACCATCATCTGTCCAAGAGATGTAAGGACCATCCCACTAGGCCTTTAGAACCCTAGTAATCGCCTTCGTAGTGCGAGTACTATCAACATAATTATAGTTCAAACAATTAAACAATTAACCAACAAAATTGAATGAATCAAACAAACATGAACCTTGGGAGTCCATCGAAATTTCAGTAATCTCCCCTATAAATCAGATATTTTCAAATTTTTACAAATACCCTATTACACACAGAAAACTTTTTAGTACAGTTCAATGTAAACAAACATTAACAGACATGCAATAGTTATGTTATCAACACACATACCAGTACCTAGTGAGCTTTGCTCTCCACTAACAAACAACAATCAAATCAATCTCAAAGTTACAAATAACATAAGTGAACTGGTCTGAACCGGGGTCTAGGATCCGGTGTGGGACCAGCCACAAGAGTGCAGGTGTTCTAGGGTTTGCACACCGGTACAGTGGGTATCCGGTGTTGTATTCCGGCCTCTCAGTGGGAAAACCGGTCTTGTTGTCTTGGAGATCCTTCACACTAACGATTCGCGTTGAGAGAGGGCGAAAGGTGGTGTCACCTGCGAAGATTCTCCGACGCTCAAGTCAGAAGAGTGTATAAACTTAGTGAGTACTCAAGCAATACAATAGTAAAGAATGAGTTAGGACAACGTAACCTTGCATGTGTTTTAGGTCATGCTATTTATAGTTGAGCGTAGGAAATGAATCGTTGGATACAAGTGGGCCTATTGGCTCTGATAGCGTGTGAAATGTGTCAATCAAAGTGGCTCAATACTCAGAATGTGTCAGGAGGATAGGTCAATTATCAGAGTACGATCCTGTGATAAGGATGGAGGATAATCACCTTTCCGTATATTTCGCTGACACATGTACTTACTCTCTGAGGTAACTGACATTGACATATTCCGCTATACAGGGTATCTTCGCTGATAAGTTATAAGAAACTCTTATCTCATAGTGATTCTGAGGCAAACGGCTATATAGACGTTCAATGAGAACGAGTGAAGTATCCGTTGTAGAGAGAATGAGTAGAACGAATGATGAGATAAGAGCGGATGGAGGGATATCGGATATCCAGTGTGGCACTGCCTGAACTGTGACACTGGTTTCCCTCTCATGAAGTCATTCTGACGTCATAACTTTGGGGACCGGTATCCAGACCGGATCATTTGTCCCCTAGCTTGTATGAGGGACTGTTAAGTTGCTCATATGAGCTATACAGCCTTTGAGAAGTCTGGATTCCGGTGGAACGTTCTGGAAATTCCTTCTGAAAACTCTTTAATATCCGTTCTGCCAACTGAGTTACCGTTTTTCTCGTGCTATATACAACGGATTCAGACAGCGTATCGTAATAAGGGAAATCCCAAGAGTTTTTGGAAATTAAAACCCTTGGTATTCAAAGAGTGGTTGGGGTGCTTTAAATGCGTCTAAAATGATTGGACATTAAATGCACCTTTTTACGCACGAGCCATTACTTCCCAGGGATGTAGCCGTTGGTTGGGCTTATTGGGCCTGGATTTCAACTGATGAAGGCCCATTTTGTAAAAACATTTACTGAAACATTACCATTTTTGCGCTTTAATGTTACTAAACGACGGAGTCATTTGAATTCGAAAGGTTGCATTTTGAAGTAAACGTCGTGACTTTCAACAGTGCACTGTGCTTCTTCGTTACCTATAAAAGAAACACTTAACGAGTTTTGGAATTCATCTTTTTCTTCAAGCTTAGTGAACCTCTGCTCAAATTTCTGGAGATTTCTTTGCCACCTTCAACCTTCACAAAGTTCCTTCTTCTCTTTAGGTAACCTCCTTATCCTTTCCCTCTACATAATTTTATTCATTCTGCCTCGGATATGTGCCCTAGAACAGGCAACGCTAGTACCTCAAACAGGGGGAGTCTGAGCTCTCATGCCCCCTCTAGCCGTCGTGGAGGAAGGATCCCAGTGAACCTTCCTGTGGATGGGCCTCATCGCTCAGAGAGAGTCGAAACCTCTACCTCACGAGCGTCTTCTGATCAACGCCGCTCTGAGGTTCCCCTTGACTCGAGGGCTACCAGCAGCTCTGATGAAGGGTCAAGTAATGAAGGTTATCTCTCTGACGATGTTGCTTTTTACCACAGCACGTACGCTTTCCATCATGCATCAAAGACCATGGAGATTCCGGGGTCTGGAAAAACGTTGATTCTTCGCACTACTGAAGGGTGTGTCAATGTCGTGGCACACCGGCTGAACTGGGAAATGCTCAATAGGGAGAGGCCGTATTGCTGGGTTGAAGAGGAGTTTCTAGAAATCCCCTCGCATCATGCAAGTGAAGAGGAAGGGACGGTCTCTCTCCGCTGCAAGATTTACTCGGACAAGAAGTATAAAGCCCGCTATGTTGCGCTTGCTCCACGTCCATCAGAGAGGGTTTGTCACATCGTCCCTGATGAGAGGTCGGTTTACATGTACGACTTTGTGTTCCAGAAGCTAGGGGTGCGCTTCCCCATGACTGAATTTCATATGGCCGTCCTGCGTTTCCTTGACTGCGCCCCCACTCAACTACACCCCAACGGTTGGGGCCTGGTTCGTGCTCTTAAAATTCTGGGAGAGCACTTCAACTTCACTGCCACCGTGGCCAAATTATTCTATTACTGCCAGGTGGTCCGCCGCGCTAACAAGAAGGGCGGCCTTGGGTTCATAACACTCCATTGTGACTCAAGGGTGGTGAACTTCAAGTCCTACACGGAATCCGCGAAGGTGGACGGACGTTCTTTTAAACATTACTACACGCGGGTATGTATTCAACCCAATAAGCCGGTCTTCTGGCTTAATAAGGAAGGATTCCTCAAGTTTCCTCTCAGTTGGACGTATGAGCATTTACTACTTCTGAGCCGTGCTTACTACACTGATGAGAGTGAGCTTTCTTCCCATTCTGTTGAGGTACTGAGTGCCATGCAGACGGCCTCGAAGACCCTCAAAGGATTCTCCTGCAGGCTCCTCCTGGCAGAGGATGATGTCCGAACCGCCTATCTCTGTAATATCCGCTCTTACTGTATTTATGCTATGCATTTATTCCGTTCTGGTTACTCTCTTCTCATGTGTTAACTTAATTTTTCTTGTTTTGCAGAACAAATCGAAAAAGCCTGTCCAGAGATGTTGTCTCTAAGGACCATGATGGCTGATGATGACTCCTTCTCTGAGGAGAATAAGATTCAAGCGAAGAGGAACGCCACCAAGGCTCCAACCATTCCTCTGACTTCAGTAGTGGGAAATAAGGTTCCTCTCCTTGATGAGGAAGAAACAGAGAAACAAACAGAGGCCACTGGGCAGGGCGATGAGGAGGCCGTCCCAGAAAAGAAGAAGAAGAAGAAGAGGCACCTGGTCAAGACGGCGGACCGAGAGAAGCCTCCTTCTGGTGACCCCTCAAAGAAACGTCAGAGGACGCTGGAGGAGACTGGGCTGACAAAGGACAAGGGGAAGAAGCCCGTTCTTGATTCTTCTGCCCCTGCTTCACAAACCACTTCTGGGCCAGACTCTGAGAGCGGTCCTCCTCCAGCGTTTGTCTCTCCTCGCGATTCCTTTCTTTCGCCATACTTATGGTTTCAGGGGTCCATGCCCCCCACTCTTCCAAAGGCTAGGTACTGCCTCCGCCCCTCGCTCGATGCTGCTGAAGTTCGAGGTGCTTGTAAGGCCGGCCGCTGGCAGCTGGACTAGCTGTCCGGCCTCCTTGAATCTTTGAGCGAAAAGGCAGATTACATGGAGCAGGTTGAAAAGCTTGAAACCGAACTCGCTGTGAAGGAAAAGTGGGCAGCCAAACAAACTAAGATTCACAGAGGTATGGAGGCTGAACTGAAAAAGGCCAAGGAAACACTTCAGAAGAAGACAGAGGAAATAAGCCAACTTCACTTTGCCAACAAAGCTTTGGAGCGGCAGGTTGCCGAGCTTTAACAGCAAAATAAGTCCATCCCCCTCCTTGAAGAAGAGCTGCAACTGGAGAAGAAGAGATCAGCCAAGCTCACTGATGATCTCAAAATAATGGAGGACGGACATAACAAAAGCCTTGGGGAGTGGGAGATCCTTCGAAAGGAGATACAGGTCCAAATTGAAGAGCCGAGGAAGGGAGGTGCAAGCACTAGGCCGTCGAAGGAGGATTTTGCCAAGCTCCAGAAGAAATTATCTGCTGCTAAGGCCAAGGCTGCCAAATCCTTGGAGATATGCAAAAATGTGGCTTACGAATCCTTCGGCCTGGCACTTCATCAAGTTTTTTACCGCAACCCTAATGTAAAGCTTAATTTGTACGGATTAGATCCGTTCTATGAATTTCATGGGGGAAAACTTGTCGAAGTGATGAAGGACGGCTCGCACCAGGATCCTCGCGAGGCTCTTTATGAACTGCCTCCACTTCCAGAGGGTCAAAGTATAGAGCCAACACCATCCACTCCTGGCCCTGAAGCTGAGACGTAGGGAGGTGCTCAATCTGAAGCGGAGATCGGAGCGGATAAGGCTCAAACCGAGGGAGCTGAAGGGGAGAGGACAGAAGTGCCTACTTCGGAGGATCAACCAACTGCTTCTTGATTTTATGCTTTCATTTATAGCTGTGTACTGGGATCAGCTCCAACTTTTAATATTTCAAAACCTGTACGGCTTCTCCTTTCCAGAAATAAAATTTGCATTGGTCCTCTTCTATCATTAATGACAAGTGTATGATTGCCAGATAACTTAACAATATGCATAATACTTTGATTTTTTCAATACTTTGCAAACCCGCTCTTGTTTAGCTATACTGCTGTTTAAAGCATTCTTATTACCTCGGATTAAGATAACAAATTGTAACAGATGAGCAACAATTAAGTTAAAGTATGCCCTGTCCCCAAGTATGAATAGTTCGGGAAGGGAAATTTCGTTGTAAAGAGTTACCTTTAACCTCTTAGAGATTAGGAAAGACTCACCCGATCTCGAAGATATAGAACGGCCATATTTACGTTCAGCTACCCTGTGATGAAGGCTTTGGAGATAAGAACGGAAATTAAATTTGAAGTTCGGTACAGCCCTGAAAAAGGTTAAGTCTTACACTTTTCTCTTGAGGTTCGGTTTAATTCTACAACTCAAGTCTTCGCACGGTGTTCGGTTCGATCCTACTAACCATACTTGGAGTTTGGTGTAATCCTACAATCCAAGCCTTCATCCGGTGTTCAGTTCGTTCCTACTAACCGTACCTAGAGTTCGGTGCAATCCTACAATCTGGGCCTTCGGCATGGGGTTCGGTTTGTGGCCTTAAGGAAGGGCCAGCCCTACAACCCATGTTGTATTCGAATGGGGTTCGGTTTGTGGCCTTAAGAAAGGACCAGCCCTACAACCCATGTTGTATTCGAATGGGGCTCGGTTTGTGGCCTTAAGAAAGGACCAGCCCTACAACCCATTTCCCCCTCGAGGAGTTACATCGTCCACATATAAAATGTGTAATTGAGATCATCCGTCCTGAGGGGTCTTCACTCATCCCTCAAGGAGTTACATCGTCAAAACACAAGTTTGGTGATTGAGATCATCTGCCCTGAGGAAAATGCGTAGTAGACTATAGCTATAAATCACAACATTCGAAAAAGTGAGAGTGATAGAGTTACGAACTGCATTCTTATTAAGATTAAAGTATATTACAAAGAAAGCGTAGTTAGGGTCATGCCTCGTTAAAACCTCCTTGAGAAAACCCAATGGGAAAAAAACTCAAGTAAGGAAAAAGAGTACATGCCGTCTTACCAACTAGCTGTAATAAACACGTAAGTTCTGGGTGTTCCATTTGTTACGGATTGGAGTCCCATCGAGTTCTTCCAACCGGTATGATCCCTTTCCAGTCACCTCAGAAACTCTGTAGGGGCCTTCCCAAGTTGGCGCAAGCTTTCCTTGATACGTGAATTTATTCCCAACACTTGCCTTTCTTAACACAAGATCACCAGTATTGAACGCTCTATATTGGACGCGCTTGTTATACCGGAGGGCTGCCTTTGCCTTTATTGCTTGATCTCTAACAAAAGCTCCTTCCCTTAATTCATGGAGAACGTCCAGCTCTGATGCCAGATTGGCATTGTTGTCCTCAGCTGAGAAGTACTCCACTCGAGCCGATCTGGTCTGTAACTTTACTGGGATCATCGCCTCGACCCCGTAGGTCAACCGGTATGGGGATTCATTAGTGGAGGAGTGTGGTGTAGTATGGTATGCCCAGAGAACATGGCATAGTTGATCAGTCCAACCTCCCTTCGCTTCTCCAAGACGCTTCTTTAGCCCCTTCAGTACCTCTCGATTGGCTACTTTTGCTTGGCCATTCGTCTAGGGGTGCTCGACAGATGAAAAGATCTGGATTATCCCCAGTCCTTTAAGCAAGTCTGTGAACTTTTTGTCAGTGAATTGGGTGCCGTTATCAGTTACAATCCGCCCTGGCACACCGAATCGAGCAATGATGTTCTCATATACGAAACGCCTCATTCACGTAGAAGTAATATGCACTACTGGCTCGGCTTCAATCCACTTGGTGAAGTAGTCTACCCCCACAATCAGATATTTGATACCTCCTGGAGCAGTGGGAAATGGACCAAGGATATTGAGGCCCCACTGGTAGAACGGCCAAGGCACAGCGGATGAAGAAAGTTCTTGGGCCGGCGTGTGATGGAGATTGGAGAATCTTTCGCTAGCATCACACTTCTTCACAAAGTCTGCCGAGTCTTGCTTCACCGTGGGCCACCAATATCCAGCTTTGAGGACCTTTCTCATTAAGCTCCGACCCCCAACATGGTGCCCACACTGCCCCTCGTGCACCTCCTCCAACACTGCTTGCACTTCATCTTCTCTCAAACACAGGAGGTATAGGACAGAGAATCCTCTCTTGTAAAGAACACCGTCAACCATGGTGAAGTAGGGGAGCTCCCTTTTTACTCGTCTCCTCTCCTTCTCATCAGTAGGGAGTTGTCCGTCTGCCAGATAGCGGATAGAGGGTATGACCCGATAGTTCTCGTAAGGATAGTTCACCATTATAGCATTCAGAGAAGAGAACAGAGGGATGCTAGGCAATGTCAGAGTACTTTGAACCACCGTTGTTGTGCTACCAGGCTGCTTGGTACTTGCGAGCCTTGACAAGATATCCGCTCTGGTATTTTCCTCTCTTGGAACATGCTTGAACTCTAGAACGTCGAATCTTCCCTTCAATTCATTCACACAATTCAAATAAAGTTGAAGTTGTGGCTCCCTGACCTAATATTCCCCCTGGATTTGTGAAATCACCAGCTGTGAATCGCTGCATAGTGTAATTGCTGACGCTCTGATGTCAATCGCCGCTCGGAGGCCGGCCAAACATGCTTCATATTCAGCCTGATTATTGGAAGTCTTGAAGTTAAACCAGAGGGAAATCTCTAAGTGCACACCATCATCACTTTCCACCACAATGCCTGCTCCACAGCCTTTACTATTCGACGATCCATCCACATAAATGGTCCAATGTGCCCGCGGTATGGCTGGATCCGACCCCGTCATCTCCACTACAAAATCTGCCAGTACTTGAGCTTTGATGGCGCCTCGAGGCTCATAAGAAATTTCGAACTCAGACAGCTCGATGGACCACTTAATCATTCTTTCAGCAAGATCCGGTTTGCTAAGCACTGAACGGAGGGGCAGATCCGTTCTCACCAGTATTGGGTGTGCATGAAAATAAGGCCTCAATCGTCGTGAAGCCCACACCACTGCTAGGGCGGCCTTTTCTAACTTCTGATACCTTCCTTCCGCCCCTTGGAACGTCTTGCTGGTAAAATACACTGGTCTCTGGCCCTCTGGGGTTTCTTTAACTAGAGCTACGCCCAGGGCCTCATCAGAAATTGCTAAGTATAAGATCAGATTCTCACCAGGGTCAGGCTTCACCAATATTGGTAGACTTGAAAGTACGGCCTTGAGCTGCTTAAAGGCTTGCTCCTGCTCTTCTCCCCATTCAAAACTCTTGTGCTTCTTCAGTACCTTATACAGGAGAAGGGATCTATGCGCCATCTTGGGCATGAATCGAGCTAGAGCGGCCACCTTCCCATTCAACGATTGGACCTCCCTCAGATTCTTAGGACTCTGCATGCCCAGAATTGCTTGACATTTCCCAGGGTTGGCCTCGATACCCCGTTGGGTCAACATGAAACCCAGAAACTTCCCAGCTGGGACTGCAAAAGTACACTTCAATGGGTTTAGCCTCATGTTGTACTGTCGCAATCGAGTAAAAACTTGGCGCAAGTCTTCAATGTGATCTCCTCCAGCAGGAGTCTTTACGATAATATCATCGATGTATACTTCTACCAGCTTAGTGTGCATTCCCTCAAACACTTTATTGATCATGCGCTGGTAGGTGGCGCCGGCGTTCTTCAACCCAAATGGCATGACGGTGTAGCAGAAAATGCCGCGGTCATTGACAAAGGCCGTCTTCTCTTGATCTCCGTCCCACATCGGAATCTGGTTGTACCCTGAATAAGCATCCATGAAACTGAGGTACTGATAACCAGAGGAATCGTCCACCATACGATCAATATTTGGGAGAGGATACGGATCCTTGGGGCAACACCGGTTAAGGTCCACATAATCTGTGCACATCCTCCACTTGCCGTTAGCTTTCTGCACCAGAACAACGTTGGACAGCCAAGATGAGTAACAGATCTCCTTTATAAAACCAGCTTTCAACAACTCCTCAGTCTGTTCACACACTGCCTTTTGCTTCTCCGGTCCCAACCTCCTCTTCTTCTGGGCCACCGGTCTAGTTTCGGGGTACACAGCGAGTTTGTGACAACAAAAATCAGGGTCCATCCCAGGCATGTCTACTGCAGTCCATGCAAAAAGGTCCTTGAATTCCTGCAAGAGAGTTAACAAACGCTGCTCCATGCCTGCCTCCAGATTATCATTAATGTGCGTGACCTTTTCTGGGGAATCCCCTAATACAACGTCCCTGGAACCACCATCCGGCGTGGGCTTTGAAGGGTTGAGAGGGTCAATTTTCAATTCCGCTCTGGGGTCCAAATCAATCAGACTGACAGACCCAGCCGCTGTTCCTCCATCGTTCAGCTTCCTCTTCTTATTGAATGCTTCCAATTTAACCATGTTGAGGCTCAGGTTGTAACAGTACCGAGCCATTTCCTGATCACCGCGGAGGGAAGACACACCGTTATCCTTATCAATGAATTTGATCAAGAGGTGAGGAGTGGACACAATTGCTTCCATTGCATTTAGGGTAGGACGACCTATAATCCCATTGTAGGGGGATTCCACATCGATCACCAGAATTCTCGACTTAACCGTCCTTGCGCCAGACTCTCCTTCAAAAGAAATCAGGGTGTCGAGGTATCCCTTAGTGGGTTGTTTAGCCCCATTAAACGCTGTGAGCTCTTGCGTGTAAGGCTGAAGATCTACATCATTAAAACCCATTCTTTTGAAACAGTTATAAAAAATTACATCACAAGAACTTCCCTGGTCAACGAGGATCCTTTTCACGTCTTTGTTGGTAATGACAGCAATGATCACCACTGCGTCGTCTCCTCCTGGGATCGTTGGGCCGAAGTCCTCATCAGTAAATGACACCATTGGGGCTGCCACACTGTCCCTGAAAGGGCGGTTATCTCTTGGTTTGCCCTGGACAGATAAAATCATCTGGTGGTGATTTTTTCGGGCTGTGATCGATGCTCCTCCTCCTGCGAATCCTCCAGCTATCATCTCAATCACCTCGCGTCTACCTTGCCTCTGCTGCTGAGGCATATTACCCTGCTGGGCTCCTTCAGCAATCACCACCCCTTTTTGCTTTTCAGCCGCAGTAAATCTTCTCACTGGGTTATGACTATTATCACCCTCATCATCCGGATCTCTCCCCCTTTTGTCCATTCTGTCAGGCTCATCCAAAGACTTTTCTCTGAACAGATATTGCTTCAGCTTTCCCTCTCTAATGAGGGTCTCCACAGTGTTCTTCAGTGCCTTGCACTCGTCTGTATGATGACCCGTTTGTTCATGAAAAGCGCAGTATTTCCGTGGATTACTAATCCTCTTGACTGGGGGTGGCTTCCTTATACCAAAAACACTGAGCGTTGGCCAACCAACCTACCTCATGATTTGGGAGTGCCTGGCATTCAGAGGAGCGTAGTTGCTAAAAGACGAGACGCGCCTGTCTCGTTGATGAGGTCGAACGCTTACAAAGTCCTCCCTGAAGGTGTGCTTTTCTGGCCTAACCCTCTCCTTCTCCCTTCGTGGCTGTTGAGGGGGTACAAGGGGCTTCATTCTTGCTGCCGTAGCCTTCAGATGCATTTCTATGCCCACGTACTTGGAGGCTTTCTTTCGAAACTCCTCGAAAGTTGTTGGGGGGCTTTTCGCCAAAGATAATGCAAATGCGGATCCAGGTTGCAAAGCTTCCACCACAATATAGAGCTGTATGGCCTCCGAGAGGTTGGGGACCAAAGCAGCCTCCTTGTAAAACCTCTTCAAGAACTCCTTAAGAGTTTCAGTCTCTCCTTGCCTTATCTGGGCCAAGGTGTGAGATGTTCTTGGGATGTCCCTGGAGATGACAAAATGGCTTTCAAACGCAGCTGCCATTTCCTCCCAAGAGTCTATGGAACCCGAAGGCAAGCTCTTGAACGAGCTAAGAGCCTCCTCTATCAACGTTCTTGGGAACATCCTACACATGACGTCTTCATCAGCTCCCAAGTACATAGCTTCATACACATAAGCATCCAGGTGCTTGGTAGGGTCGGTTTCTCCATTATACTTGCCGATCGACAGTGGTTGAGTCGTTTACAAGTGTTTTGGGATGACAATACTCATGAGCCTCCTTAAGAAAGGAACACTGAGTCTGTAAGTCCTAGAAGTCACCACACCCTGCTCCTTTCTCCTAGTACTAACTCTATCACCAGAGTCTTGGGTTTGCTCTCTCTCCTCATACGTAGGAATTTTAGAGTACTAGAGGGTTGTAGATCTTTCCCTCGCTGATGCATGGTGAGCCTCCTCGGCATGGGACGTTACCCTGTCCCCAGCTCCTCTCTTCTCCCGCCTTAACTCCACTAACTCCTCCCTGAGCTGTCTGATAACCTCATCACGAGGGTCGAGGGTTGGTAACAGGAGACTCGAAGACTAGCCTCCTTCTAGTCTGCTGGTGGGTCACATCCTCCACACGACCCTCAATGAAATCACGTCCATCACCTTCCATCCTGACCACCAAACTTCTACGAAAAGTGGGACTGACTCTAACGAGTCCCACTGGGCGTGCCAATGAACTGGTCTGAACCGGGGTCTAGGATCCGGTGTGGGACCAGCCACAAGAGTGCAGGTGTTCTAGGGTTTGCACACCGGTACAGTGGGTATCCGGTGTTGTATTCCGGCCTCTCAGTGGGAAAAACCGGTCTTGTTGTCCTGGAGATCCTTCACACCAACGATTCGCGTTGAGAGAGGGCGAAAGGTGGTGTCACATGCGAAGATTCTCCGACGCTCAAGTCAGAATAGTGTATAAACTTAGTGAGTACTCAAGCAATACAATAGTAAAGAGTGAGTTAGGACAACGTAACCTTGCATGTGTTTTAGGTCATGCTATTTATAGTTGAGCGTAGGAAATGAATCGTTGGATGCAAGTGGGCCCATTAGCTCTGATAGCGTGTGAAATGTGTCAATCAAAGTGGCTCAGTACTCAGAATGTGTCAGGAGGGTAGGTCAATTATCAGAGTACGATCCTGTGATAAGGATGGAGGATAATCACCTTTCCGCATATTTCGCTGACACACGTACTTACTCTCTGAGGTAACTGACATTGACATATTCCGCTATACAGGGTATCTTCGCTGATAAGTTATAAGGAACTCTTATCTTATAGTGATTCTGAGGCAAACGGCTATATATACGTTCAATGAGAACGAGTGAAGTATCCGTTGTAGAGAGAATGAGTAGAACGTATCGGATATCCGGTGTGGCACTGCCTGAACTGTGACATCGGTTTCCCTCTCATGAAGTCATTCTGACGTCATAACTTTGGGGACCGGTATCCAGACCGGATCAGATACTTTTGCTAAATCAGCAACATACTTTTTCTAACAAAAACTAATTCATTAGTACCACACAATCACACTTGGTAAGAATTCAAAAAATCTCTTAAGTGAGAGTTAAGCTTTTCAATTTCCTAAAACACTATTGTTTAAGGAGTTTTCTTTACTTCAAGTGTAATAAGCCCATAACCCGATAAAACCTGGTCTGTTTAGAGCCACCCGCCTAAATTGCCAGCTCTACGTAAATATGACCACATGTCCTATAAAAACGATGAAGATGAAAAGATTTGAATGTTGTGTAAAAGGATGACATCATTAAGGCTTCATCTTGACCGGGAGATAAAATAAGAAGGAAATAGTTATTCTCTTGTTTAAAATGATAAAATGAATGTGAAAGAAAATAAATTAATTTTATTAGAAATAAATTTATTTTTATATTAAAAATTTAATTTTTATTACAATATATATGTGTTATTTTATATCATGATTTGATAAGTAATTAGATGGTATATCATTATTTTATATCATGATATTTGATGAGCAAGGTAAGATAATGGGTTGTTTATTTTGGTCTTTTGGATATGTTATTACATATTATATCATGATTTGATAAGTAATTAGATGCTTTTGCAACTCTTAATTGATTGAAGGGGTGCTTGACAAGTTAAGATCATGTATATGGCATGCAAGGCTCTTAGCTTTGTGAACAATTAGTTTGCTTTTCTTATTGTAATTTTTTGTTGTAGTTGATTCCTTGCATTGAACTTTGAAATTTTTTTTGTTGTACTTTATCCTATTTTGGTCATTCAAATTTTAGAAACATCTTATTAATTTTTTTTGTTAAATCTCAATATTTTCAATTGTTAGATTTTTTTAAACTCAAAGAGTGTTTCAACTTAAAGTGAGTCTTATTTTCCTAACAGTTTTTTCTATGCAAGTGGCATGTGATATGAAATAACCTTGTTATCTATCAATTGGGTAAGAGATATGTGTTTTTTTTTAAATTTGCGTTTTATTTCTTTCAAACAAAATGATTATTTCACTAAAATTTAACAAATAGTGAGATTCGCCACACGAAAAAGAAAAGCAATAAATCAAAATAAATTTAAAGAATCAAAGTAAAACTAGAAGAGGGAAACACTAATTTTGCCTAAAATATATGAAACACAACAAATATACATATTTGGGTCATAAAACTTACACCTCTTACAAGCTAGGCCATTTCAATTCAACCCTCGTTCACCAAAGAAAATATTCAACCCTTTATTCAAAATATGTATTAAAGTTGTAGAAACAAAGAAATCATTATAGAAGGTCCTCCGGAAGAAATTAATCAAACGCTGCACTCATAAGCTAATCTTACCCTCAATTATTATTGAAGAATAGTGATAAACAGAACAAGAATTAACAAGTAGAAATTAATCTAAAGATCAAATCTCTAAATAAAATGTTTCCTAAGCCACTAATTAGATAATGCAATTTGTTGAACTCAAGATTTTACACTTTTCCTATCACATTATATTTTTGTCTAGTTTGAAAATAGCCTAACTATCTATCATAATGTATATCATATGCATATTCATCCATTTAAAATTTCCTTTCTATTTTAATCTCCACAAAAGAATTGTTATTAATAATAGTATGGGGGAGAACAAGGAATTGCAACACAGATGAGGACAAACAAAATAAAAACTCCTCCAATCATATTAGGTTCTTCTCAAGGAAATTCTTAAAAGCATCTTCAGTAATGTCTGTCAACATGATTTCGCACATCCACCCTGCGAAATATTAGAAAGAGAAAATTATTTCGAAAGTTGCCTATATCGGGAGTCAAACCCAAAACCCATTAAACACAACTTAGCATGACAATCACTGGGACAAATACTTCCTTGTTGTCAAATAAAGAATGCTATTAGATATAACTCTTTCTGTTTGTTTACTAGATTTATTAAATATTTATTTTAAATATTTTTAAGATATATAAATATATTAAATACCTTTATTAAATATTTAATATATTAAATATTTATATATCTTAAATATATTAAATATGTTAATACATTAAATATTTATGTATCTTAAAAATATTTAAAATAAATATTTAATAAATCTAGTAAAGAAACAGAAAGAGTTATATCTACCCCATTTCTCAAATATTTTTTAAAAAACACATTATTTAAAAAAAACCTAAACTTGAAAAATAAAAGGTCAGTCTCAAAAGCTTGCAACAGAGGGTTATTGGATCGTTAAGTGAAAAATAAAAATGAACTGGATCAAAACCACAAGAAACACAACAGCCATGTCTAAAATCCATAAAACCTTAGGGTGACCCATATAAGGGTAGTTTCATGTTCTTAGTCATTCTCGATGTTTCACGTTATCAATCTAGATGTGAAGATAAATCTACCCCATGGAACAAAACCTTAATGACAAAGAAATGGTTTAATTCTGCAGATAGTGTGGCATTTAAAGCAAACAGCTTAGAAAATTAGAATAATTTATAGCGTATTTTGTCATATTTAAATCTCTTCTCAACACAACTAGAGATACATGACAAACCGAACCATCACTTTAACACCATCAACGAAGCTGGTAGCAACCTAGTGCAATTATATATACATGATTCATCTTAAATGATAAACGATGTGCAAGTGGAAACAGAAAGTAGTACCAGTGGGGGACTTACGGAGGAGGCGCTGTCGGATAGAGTACAGTTGCGGGCAAACTCAGAGGCAGCTTTGAAGGACAAGTGAACAATTAATGATTTATTAGTTGCTACCAAGGAGCACTGCGAAAGAATAAGTAAAAAAGCAATGAGAGAAATGATGGATGCAAATGTTATAACAATTGTACAGGTGATTTAGTCGGTCAGAATAATAAGTTTATTTATAGTCCTCAAAATCACTCTTTTAAAGTAGCATAAAAAAGAATTGATGTCTTTTTTTATAAGGAAAGAACTGAAATGTTTGACATGTGGTAAATTAAGGGATTAAAATAACATTTTAATACTTTTAGAAATTGAATTATCCATATGTATAAAGTTACGTTAACAACCAAAATTATGCATTGTTAATACTTTAGATTAACAAAGACAGACACTTAAAAGTAAAGTCACTTTAAATAGCTTTTTCCTTTACAAACATGGCTGTCACTCTTGTCTACCGCAAAATGTTAACAAACATACATTACATATACACAGAGAGAGCAGCAAAGCCAGCACAGGCACCCAATAATAAGTGTGAACAAATAGACTTCAAAGTGTTGTTTCTCAGTGTGTTTCAGACAAAAACAATAATAATAAAAAAACAGCAAAATGGGAGAGGCTTCTACAGATCTTCATCATGAATCAGACATAGAACTCTCAAGGGCTGAAATCAAATTAAGTGTTTGAGTCCATTTCTGAGAATGATGTTGGACTTAAAAGTGGGACCAAATCCCATAATGGAGATGAAGAACACTATGTTGAGGTCACAATGGACATCCAAGGTGCCTCTGTGGCTTTACATAGTGTTAAAGATGTTGTTGACATGGGAGGGGAAGAGAAATTGGGCTTGACGGGGAAAAAGTTTGAGAAAAAAAAAAAACATCCTTTCGTTCTTCTGTGGTTTAGAATGCTACCATCCGCTTCGAAGCAGCTGAAGCGTTTGGCATTATTTTCCAAACCAGCACCTAAAAACTTTGAGATGACAAAGTCTACAGTGGGTCATGCTCTCATAGAACTCAAGTTTATCAGCAAGGCAGATGGTGGTGCAGGATGGGCTGCGGTGGAGAAGTGGTTCCACAAGCTTACTACTACCACTGATGGCTACCTTCCTCGTTCTCTCTTTGCTCAATGCTTAGGTAGGTACCTCATCATCTTGCTCCAAAAGTTATATGAAATGATTATGTTATGAAGATGTTTCTGGGTATATGTATCATTGGATTTTTATTGTATGATTGAATCAATAAATCAACGGTTAAACTTGTTTATTTCAAAAACTTAATTTTTATATTAAAACTAATGTTCATATAAGATAGAAGAACTGAAAGAAAAAAATGAAGCTTATGAGAAAAAAAAAACACCACAGCTAGCCAAAACATTAACCTACACCAGAAAACCAAACCATCATTCATCAAACAAATTTAAATTTAAATACAGGAATCAACTACCAATCATGCACTTGTCATGACATAAATTTATATTAATTGTATAGAAATAAAATAAAGTAATTATATTGAAGAATACCTATCATTACATTAGAATCTGTGTTATTGTTTAAAACATCAATAAACGGGACAAATTTAAAAATATCATTTGGGATGTCATTACACTCAAATGATTTGACAATAATGTTGCCAATAAAACTAATTTTGAACTCATGATCCGCAGGTTTGATCACGCCCTTAGCTTTTAAGATTATTACTTTCTCGAAGACATATGTCTTTCCTTGAATAAAGAGTTTCTCATAATTTTTCACCAAATATTTTTGGACTGTCACATGCATTGAATCCCCATATATTAAGTCGTAATTAAGTCACTTACACCATAATCAAAATATATAATATTAACTTAAATTAGTTTTAAACACTTATAATTTACCTTTTGATCAACCAGAACCATCTCTAATATTGATATTTTTAGTGCCACTAAAATCTGTTCCCCTCCATAAATTGATGACTCTAGTACAGAACTTCTAATTAACCGTTCCACCTTTAATGTTAACAAAAAGAGAGTAGGTAAGATTCATCCTAAAAACAATAGAAGTGAAGGGTGAATCAAATTCTATAAACGGTGGAGTGGTGAACGTGAACGTCAATGGTGGCGAAGTGAGATAAAGAGAGAAAGCAGGTAAAGTGCATAAGAAATCATATTAATAGATAGACAATTAAGGGTATTAAGGATATTATTCTAAAAAAATTGATTTGATAAGTTGTTATATATTTATTAATTTTGAAAAATAGGTTTTAAAAATAAAAAACAAACTAACTAATTTTTTATTTTAAAAAAATTATTTTGATAACTTGTTATTTACTATTAATTTTGAAAAATAGGTTTCAAAATAAAAACAAAAAAAATTATTTTTACTTTAAAAAATTAAATTGATGAGTTGTTATCTATTTATTAATTTTGAAAGACATGTTTTAAAAATAAAAAATAAACAAACTAGTTTAGTTTTTATTTTAAAAATTATTTTAATAAGTTGTTATCTACTATTAATTTTTAAAAACAGGTTTTAAAAATAAAAATAAACAAATAAAATTTATTTTTATTTTAAAAAATTGATTTGATAAGTTGTTATCTATCTATTAATTTTGAAAAATGAGTTTTAAAAATAAAAATAAACAAATATATTTTTATTTTAAAAAAATTGATTTGATAAGTTGTTTTCTAGTTATTAATTTTGAAAAACAGACTTTAAAAATAAAAAAACAAACAAATTTATTTTTATTTTTAAAAAATTGATTTGATAACTTGTTATCTACTATTATTTTTGAAATTTAGGTTTTAAAAATAAAAAATAAACTAACAAATTTATTTTGATTTTAAAAAAATTGATTTGATAAGTTGTTATCTATTTATTAGTTTTGAAAAATAGATTTTAAAAATAAAAAACAAAAAAACTAATTTATTTTTATTCTATTTTTTTTATAAGTTGTTATCTACTATTAATTTTGAAAATAAGTTTTAAAAATATTAAGCAAATAAAAAAACTTATTTTAAAAAAATTGATTTGATAAGTTGTTATTTATTTATTAATTTTGAACAACGGGTTTTAAAAAGAAAAACAAATTAATTTTTATTCTAAAAAAATTATTTTGATCAGTTGGTATCTATTATTAATTTTGAAAAATAGTTTTTAAAAATAAATAACAAACAAATAAATTTATTTTTATTTTAGAAAAATTATTTTGATAAATTGTTATCTAGTTATTAATTTTGAAAAACAGGTTTTATATCTTCTATTAATTTTGAAAAATAGGTTATAAAAATAAAAAATAAACAAACAAATTTATTTTTATTTTAAAAAAATTAATTTGATAAGCTGTTATCTTGTTATTATTTTTGAAAAACAGGTTTTAAAAATAAAAATTAAACAAAAAATTTATTTTTTTAAAAAAATTGATTTGATAAGTTTTTATCTACTATTAATTTTGAAAAACAGGTTTTAAAAATAAAAAACAAACAAACAAATTTATTTTTATTTTAAAAAAATTAATTTGATAAGTTGTTATCTATTTATTAATTCTGAAAATAGGTTTTAAAAACAAAAAATAAACAAACAAATTTGTTTTTATTTTTAAAAAATTGATTTGATAAGTCGCTATGTACTATTAATTTTGGAAAACAGGTTTTAAAAATAAAAAACTAACAAACAAATTTATTTTTATTTTAAAAAAATTGGTTTGATAAGTTGTTATGTATTTATTAATTTTGAAAATAGGTTTATAAGTAAAAAATAAACAAACAAATTTATTTTTATTTTAAAAAAATTGATTTGATAAGTTGCTATCTAGTTATTAATTTTGGTAAACATGTTTTAAAAATAAAAAACTAACAAAAAAAATTATTTTTATTTTTAAAATTGATTTGATAAGTTGTTATCTATCTATTAATTTTGAAAAACAGGTTTTAAAAATAAAAAATAAACAAAAAATTATTTTTGTTTTAAAAAAAATTATTTGATAAGTTATTATCTATCTATTAATTTTGAAAAATATGTTTTAAAAATAAAAATAGACAAACAAATTTATTTTTATTTTAAAAAATTATTTTGATAAGTTGTTATCTAGTTATTAATTTTGAAAAACAGGTTTCGAAAATAAAGAGCAAACAAACTAATTTATTTTTATTCTAAAGAATTGTTTTAATAAGTTATTATCTACTATTAATTTTGAAAAATACGTTTTAAAAATAAAAGACAAACAAACAATTTTTTCTTATTCAAAAAATTGATCTGGTAAGTTATTATCTATTTATTAATTTTGAAAGACATTTAAAAATAAAAAACAAACAAACTATTTTATTTTTTATTTAAAAAATTATTTTGATAGGTCGTTATCTACTATTAATTTTAAAAATAGGTTTTAAAAGTAAAATACAAACAAACTAATTTATTTTTATTTTAAAAAAGTTGATTTGATAAGGTTTTATCTACTATTAATGTTGAGAAATAGTTTTTAAAAATAAAAAAACAAACTAACTGATTTATTTTTATTTTAAATTTAAAAAAGTAAAATAAATGGGTCTGCATTTTATTAGATGTTGACATGTGTCATAAAAAGCTTCACAAATGTATATAATAGAGATAGAGATTGCTAATTTTTAAATTACTGACTAATATATTTTATCATCTAAAATACATTTAGTTTGTCGCTGATAATACCCTAAATCTTCACTGAAAAAATACATTCCCATATTTTGTAGAGTCAAATTGAAGAAAAATATATATAATGACTCATTAATTACTATAAATATGTTACTACGGTTTGTTAATTAGGAGTTTGGGTTAACTTTGGAAAATTCTTTTTTACCGAGAACTAGTTTAATAACTCGTGAGATGTACGACTTGTGTTTTCAACATAGATAAAAATGGTACATGCATTAAAATATAAGTTAAGCATTCAATTCAAATCATGTACCATTGGTAACATATTTGATTCATGACAACAATATGAAAGATTCATAAGTGATTGTCTATAACAATTAAATGATGCTCTACTATAAAATATTAGGCAAAACAATGGATAACCGAGAAATTGCACATTATGCAATAATGGAGACTAACATGTAAATCTTTTGTATTATGAGTTGATTAATATAAACAGAAAAATAGATGTTTGAAAAAATTTAAAAGTTTTTGAAATAGTTAATGGAAAACTCGAAGTACTATGATGACTTCCAGCATGATAAAATGATGTTTGGTGGACAAACATTGTTTGATGTGATGATTTAACCTTCAGCCGATGGCCTACGCAATCCCAATGTAGTTTTCATTATGATGTACCTAATGCAAAATTTGTGTTTGTGATGCTTCAATTGTCAAATGTGTGACAATGTAATAAAAGGTAAAGCAGCATGTTATTTTGTATAAAATATTATACGAAAACTTTTATTTGATATTTAAAAATATAACAACCAGCATACCAAAATAATTGACATTATGACATGCATATGAAACCATATATGATAAAAAGACATTGACATCAACCATTCATAAACTGAATAACTTTTCCCCTTAAATTTCATATAAAAAAGAGGGTAATATCAACATAGGTTGGATGATATTCGATGCATGGATTAACATCTTGATAGAAAACTGAAATGAAATATAATTACAACAAAATTATATACATTGTCTTACAAAAAAAAATTAATAAGTTGAGTTGAAAATTATAATGCAGAAAATGCATACCTAAGACAACTTTGAGAATATTTTTCTATACACGACGTTAATGGTATGGTTTGGAAAAATATCGTCATGGTTTTCAAATAGAATCCTTACACCATGTCTTGATCTAACTCGTGACAATGCAGCATATAATTGGTCATGTGTAAAGACTAGTTGTGATAAATTTACAGTTCATCCAACTAAAATAAAGAAAGAAACATTATATTTTATTGTTGTAAATTATATTAATCGAATTATACATGTATAATTAGCTCTATATTAGGGAATTTTTTTATAGGCTAGAAGATAACATATTAAATTTATTATTTATTATTAAGATTGATATAAGGGTAGCTGTATTTTAAAATTTATTGATGAATAATTATTTAAAAAGATTGATTAGTTGTGGATACATTAATGTTACTAACCTAAGAACTTTTACAAATTTGAATAGTAACTGAATAAATAATTATTTGTACAGTTATTATAGTGAAGTGTTTTAGTTTAACTTTATATATATTGGTGTCTATCATATCTTCTTCGTTTCTTTGTGTTAATATACTTGTATCCTTCAACAAAGTAAAACAAAGAAAAAATATTTGCATTCTTTCAAATATTTCCAAAAAATTAATAACTTGTACAAATGTGTAGCAATTTAAAGTGTCAGAATATGTCTCTGTCTTTTAAAAAGTAAATCAGGGTGATTTAGTAACCCCTTTGCTTGATGGAAGTGTATAACATGTAAATTTTCAACTTGAATATCCCTGGTAATGTGCAAAGATTGAAAATTGCATTGTAAAAAAAATGGTCACTTTGATATGAAACCTTTAGAAGGTGCATAACACATTCGGGTTGCTATTATTTATTTAACTTAAAAAGGTGCATTTGACCCTAAGATACTTGAAAACTCCAGTAAATATAATTTGCAAACATAAGAAGTATAACTCATAATCATGCACAAAAGAACAAAAAACAAAGTTGTCTTCCATGTAACGTTCATTTATAAAAGCCAACAAAAGACCACATACATTTAAACAAAAAAAATCTCCTATTAACAAGAAAAACGCAATCCGCTAAAAGGTCTAGATAGAAAAATATTTATTTTAAAATCTTAAAGTATAAAACAAAAACATTAGCATAAGGCTTCCCAATCAACATTCTATCACCATTCTTCAAATTGTGGTTGACACAGAACTCACGCCAACTTGTACCAAGATAAACTTCCCATGGCCTTCTACCAATCTAACAAACTTCAACTGGCCACACATGAACACCTCTTTCCATCCTCATATGAATGATTTGAGGCTTACCTAAGAATGACAAAAGCAAAATGATTTGAGGCTTTCCATCCTAAACCCTAAATTCTAAACCCTACAAAAGAGACAACAAAGTCAATAAAATTCCAAAAATAGAGCATTGGATCTCTATTGGTTCATCCACTACTTGACTTTTAGTGTGGTTGGCAATTCAAGGAGTCATATATTAATTCCACGAGATAGAATGAAAGTGATCACAAAAGTGGTGGTTTAAAAGTGAATCTAAGCAGAATTAAGCTAGTCATATCGTATCCACACAAAATTATATTTATTGTCCTAGAAGCATATGCTTTAGTTGCACATATCCATTCAACTTACAAAGACTTTGTTACATTAGCAGAAGTGAAATAGTTATAAATTTGAAATTTAAATACTGATACTCAGTTTTGAGGGTGTAAATTCTCCTAAAGTAAATGGGAAAAAACGGGGAAAAAAAACTCACCCCTTCCAATGCTATGAACAACCACTCACTTGAAAATCAACAAAAACAACTTTATAAGATAAAAAAAAAAAAAGAAACTTCAAAACAAAGAATTTCATTCCATTAATAAACACTGCAGTCTCATAAAAAAAATACAAATAAGCAAAAACGTAAGTTAGTATAAGTATATAATGACTCGTATTAGTTACTATAATATCTTACTGCGGAGTTTTGTTAATTAGGAGCTTGGGTTAACTTTTCAAAAGCGGAAAATTCTTTTTAAAGAGAATATTTGAGATGGCTACTTTTCCTTAAGTTCATTTACGAGAAAGGTCAATCAAATATGAGCTTAATTTCAAATCCAAACTTTTGAGATGTTTAAAATGCTTGTTTAACTGCTTCAAATTAATAATCGAGATTATGATTCTAATAATACAGATAAAAAATTACCTGGTCATTGTAACTAGTGTGGATTTGAACTGTAAAATTTAGTGAAAATTGGGATTACAAATTTTATAATATTTTGGATAAAAGTATTTAATGGATGAAAAAACTCTCTTCAAAGATTTAAAATTTTGAACTTGAAGTTGACATCATGTATTAATATAGAATAGTCTATTTAATGGCGTTTAAAAACAACTTTTTGATACACCGAATAATTAACTGACGAGAAAATAGAAAAATAAAATCTAGAAAATGCTGATAGCCCATATGACCATACGAATGCCACATTAGCTTTTCTTTCTTGAATTCTGGGTCCACAAATTGAGTGGGAACTTATTCAACATGTCTGTGTGATATATGATGCTAATGCCATGAAATTAGATTCTTTCAATTAATTTATTTTTCCTGATATGTTTTGGAAGGACGCAGAGAATAAGTTCCGTTTTCTGTTTTTCTGTGTGTTGATAAGACTACTTTTATTCAGGCCATATTTCAACAAGCATGACTGAATTTTGAATGGTTATTTTATTTCTCCACTATAGAGGGAGGAGAGGAGCCTCAACCTCGCCCAGCCATGCCCATAAAAGGCCCTTAGTACCATGCAACTGCAAGGAAACAAATCAGAGAGGTAATTCAGCAACTTAAACCACTACAATGGCTTCAGCTCAGTGTCAGAAACCTAATACTGCTGTTGAAGTATGCCAACCAAAAAACCAACACAAACCCAATACTGCAATTGATGTCTGCCAAACCAAAAGCCAACACAGCTCATTTGGCCAAAAAATTTCTGAGATAACTAACAAGGCTTTCAAAGGATACCACCACAACCGCCATGGCAGCAACCAAAACCAACTTCAATGCTACAGCCAAACTCAGGTTGAGTCGCATGGCCACAATGGCTCCAAAACTGAGACTCATCTGCATGGCCATTCTCAGACCCAACATGAAAAAAAACATGGTGTCTCCAAAACCCAGATCACAGTTACCATGGTTCAAGCACAAATTACCCATACCAGCGAGGACCCTTCTTATGCTCCAACTACAAGTTGCTTTGGGGGTCATCATGCCAAGAAGAATGGAGAGCTAAACAATAAGAAGGAAATGAACTTGTTCCGCAGGATCAAGAATGGCATGTCCCGCCACGGCAACAATGAAGGGGGCAGCAGCAGCAGCAGTGACAGTGAAAGTGATGATGAGAAGAAGTGTCCAAAGACAAAGGCAAGTGCACTTAAACGCATATTAGTTTTCAAGTTATTCATAAAAAAATAACCACCTGGAAACTAAAATTTGTTTCATTAGATGCATGTTGCGTTAGAACAAGATATATTCTGTTTCTTCGATGACTCTGTTGACTTCTTTGTTCTTTGTCGTGTCTGCAGAATTAATGGATCCAGCAGCTGCAAACAGGATGCAACTAAACAAAGCTTGTTGATCGAAGCGAAAGAACATCTTTACAAATAAAGCTTCTTAATAATATGATAATGCTATTCTTGTGCCCAACATTGTCGGGGGAAATAAATTCCAAGATTTTACATGGCTGTGTGCACCTATGATGAATAATTCATGTTTAAGTGTACCTACTTTTACCTAGCGTTCATGCGCTTCGATTAGTGTTTGTAAAATTGAGTCAACTTAAGGATCTTGCTAAAGAGTCTCAGTGAATTGATTTATGTTTAGAAACATTTATTTAAAGTGATATTAATACTTAATACAATAAAACCATTTTGGTAAAAATCACTTTTGGATGTGTAATTAATAATATAGAACGGATGTTAAAATTGAATATAAAAAACAAAATAGATATATTTATAAGAAAGAATTACATATTTCTAAATAAATTAATGATAATATTTTTTCATATTTTTTATTTATTATAAGAGGGGAAAAAATTACTTTATAAAATTTCCCTATATTACCATTCAAGGATATTCTTAAAAAAATAATTCTGTAATATAATTATCACAAATATTAATAAGTATATCTTTATTATTTATGTCTAATAATCAGATTAGAATGACTAATATAATTAGAAGGATATTATCTGTAAAGCTTCAATTAGACTTCACTGCAAAAGCTGCAAGAATATTGCTTTTACAGTTAGACAATAAAACCATGGTTTTTATGCAAACTCAATTTGCTCCAAAATTGCTAAATGTTGGCACAACTTTCAAACAAAGTTCATGGCATGAAACTTAATTCTCAAAGATGAAAATGCCAATCTAAACAAGCACTAACACGGATATATAAAACTGCATTTAGTTAAACTAACACGCTTAACACCAAGTAGGTGAAACGCTTCGGTCAACAAGAAAATAATATATGTCTATTCAGTCAACAAGGAGGCAATACAAACTCAACCCAATTCCCAAAAACATAATTACAGCCCACCTACTAGAACATGGACTAGATTACCGAGAAAGATACAGCGGATTTTTATACACAAACCACATTACACAAGTAACAAACGTACTGGAAATTTATCATCCTTCAAGAGACTTGGAAATGAAGGCAGCAATGGCTTGCACAGCGGCCTCTTCACATTCATTTTGGGTTGAACTGCTTGCTTGCAGGTGCTTCTTTCCAATCTTGAAAGAGTGGTCACCACCATCAATAACATGTAGCTCATTGGCTGCTGTCATCTTCTTCCGAGTGGTTTCCAACTTATCAAGTGGACAGAGAGCATCCTTGCTGCCCTGCACAAGAAACAAACAATTTGTGGATGCATTAAACGATACTGATAGAAATTGACAAATTTGACAGCTCATTCAATATACTTACAGGGTATGAAACTGCAGAACTATGACCAGGAGACTGTCTCGTATTTGTACCAGGATGGGTAATGACAAATTAGAAAAGAAAAATTACCTGAACAAACATTGTAGGAACTGTTAGCTGCAACAGTGTTTCATCTCTAACTGCACCATTGATTCCCTGGAACATTGGCAACTAAATTAATGTGATTCTTAGTTGCATTATTTGACATCTCTGGTTTACCAAAGAAAACCAAACCACCAACTATAATGGCTCAAGTGTGGCATGCCAACAAATCCTCAAACAGAAAACTAAGCATCACAAGTGCAAATGGTACAGCAACCCAGGAAGAAATGAAAAGAAAAATCTTTAGAGTAGCAAAGTAGAGAATAGACATTGTTGGTTCCAAAGCTCCACACCACATCAACCAAGTGGGCGAATTAGGATGGCTAGCACAGATCCAGTGACATAGGAGATGAAATGTTCATGAGAACACGCATATTTAAAAGACTTGAGATTCATGAATCATGACTAAACTATAATTATCAACAAAAAGGGATAAATGGAGGTTGAAATTGAACTATCAAGAAAATCACAAATGTGGCAAGCATTACACCCTAAGATGAACAGCAAATAGCTGGAAACCTTCTTCAATAATCCTACACCAAGGTAAAAGGGACCAAAAAACATCAAACCTTTAATGGGTAGCCCAAGCATACAACAGCAGAGACCCCAATGTCTTTCAAGCTAGCCACCATGCACCCAACTCTACAATAAAATAAAATAAATATAAATATTAAGATACATGTTCACCTGGCAGTTGACACTTCCTCAGCCGAACATACACGTCTAAACAACAAAAACAACAATAATAACGAACCTTGAACCCATTGATTTGCCAGCCAGTATAAGGGGGTGACCAGGGTACTTGGTTAAAGTTTCCTTCACTATATCTGAGTGAAAATCCACAAGTTTTTCTGCCTTAGGAGGGGCCTTCTTTTTCCCACTCATGTCTGGAGAATACCACATCACACAACACAATTAACACGACCTTCACTAAACTAGAGATCATGAAAAATTTTCATACATAATAAAAAAAAAATCTCGATTATGTTTGTAATCAGGGAATATTATATGTAAACATGATGCTTTAAATGTAAGCGCCTTTGAATGGTCAAACCAAAAACCAAAAAATGGAATACAAGTAATAAAGTTTAGAAACTCACAAGGATAATCAAAAGTGACAACATCAACAGCGTGCAGTGCTTCCCTCAACATATTCTTCCATCTATCACGAAAATAGAGACACATCTTTCACGATAAATCTCATAACAATATTTGGTAATTTGAATGAAAAATGACCTGACCTTTGCATCCAATCGGAAGAGGATGGAGCACCGGCACCGTGAGCGAAAACCACCACCGGCGACAACTTGTGAAGCTTAGATGCTTCAACCTCGCCGTCTTGTGTCTCACGACGTCGTTTCGCGGAGGGTAACGAATCCATGGCTTCGTAATGGAAAAATCCCCAAAATCAAAAACACTAATCGTAACCCTATATCCCACTCACTCTCGCTTCCTGCTTCCTGCTTCCCACTTCCCACGCTCACTTTATTAAATACTAATTTTCCCGCCAAATGTCAGAAGAGAGAGAATAATATTTATTGAGATAAAATGATAATGCATGTAACGGAGATAGATAAAGAGGGTGTTTGGTTTGTAGTTGGGAAAACAGAGTTGAGTTAAAGTGAAAAATTTAAAGGTTGATATTAATTCTTCATGCCGTTCGAGACAATTAAAACTCCGTTGACCCGTAGGATCAAAAACTTGCTTCTATTTAACGGAGAAAAGCTCCGTTTGAAGTCTTCTCCAAACATGCTCAAAAAAGAAGTTTACATTACAGATAATAATAATAAATTTAAAATAGGTCCGTTTGGTTTTCAGTTAGAGAAACGGAGTTGGGAAAATAAAAAAATGTAAAGGTTTTCACAGACAGTTAAACATTTAACTGTAAGATCTATTTTTAGGGGTTTGACCAACCAAGTTAAGTATATAAACTCACGTTATAATGGAAGTATGTTATTCAAGTATATTTCAAATAACCGTACTAAAACTTCATATAAATGAAAATTTCATTGAAAGAACATATATGTGCAATTATACCTTTTTTGAGGGAACAATCATATTGTGGGAAGAGGCGAGGTGTGAGATAAAAAGTGAAAGAGAGAAGGAATGTCAAATATTTGGATTATTAATTAGTGTTCATGTGATTAAAGATAACGTTGAGATGCCCTGCAAGCAAGCTGCTTATATTCCGTATTATCGTCTTTCAAGATTGCTAAAGGCCATCCCTATCCTGTTAATTATTCTAACCTGTCAATTCAATCATCAATGTTCCCTTTATTTAAATTTTGCTACTCCATGCCTTCAGATTCATTTCCAGCGTCGCTGATCATCTGTCTACAATTTCCAAATCCACTTATAAGGCATGGCTCCGGAAAAATTATTAGATCGCTACGACTAAAAATTAGTTGAATTGGATTTATCTTCGTTTGATTCACTTTAGTTGAATTTGGGTTAAGTTTTTTCACAAACTAAATTTTTCACTTCAAGTTTAAAGTTTACAAATTGTTTGGCACGATAACTTTTCAAAATTTTCAGTTGCTTTGTTTTTTTCGAAAACTAAAATAAATAATAAGTAAGTAAGTAATTTAAATTTTTATCTTTTACAAATTGAAACTAATATTAAAATTTTATAAAGTTTAAAGTTTTTTTTATTTATTGAGCTACTTTATAAACTAAATGAGTCAAATTATCTTTGACTTAGAATCAGCCCTTAATTCTTAAATCAGTTTAACTCATTTGGTTTATAATCATCCAGTAAATTAACAAATTGATATCGAATTTTTGTAGACAAAAAAGTTCAATTCATTTAAACACTAGTAAGAGAACTAATGTTTTGTGCAATAAATGATATTAGAAGTATTTTAAGATCTTACATCAAATATTTGAATACAGATAACTATTTCTAACCATTATTCTTAATATATACAAAATAATTACATATACTTATATTTAAAAATGAATATGTAATCGACACGTGACAGGAATAAAAATGTTATATTATTTTTTCATTATGAAATAGAATTTATTTAGAAGCATAAATACATGTCTTGCCAGAAAAGTTTTTGATGCCAAGATATGGAGACCCCACGTAATAAAAGTCAATGGGTTGCACATTTATTGAGAGAGTGTGTATAAAAAGGGTTGTATTCTACGAATCCTTCAAGGCCAATGAGAGAAGAGTGATGAAGGGGTTGGTTATTCATTCTCCCTCAAGGGCTTCTCGCCGGAAACCATGGCTGGGGGCCTTTGGGGGAGGAGCAAATAAGCTGTCCCTTATTTATGCAAACCACAAAGAAGCTATGCCCTCATTCTCAGTAAGTAGAATATTGTTTCTCACCTTCTCAATTTCCTAGCAACGTGAGATTGGATAATATACACTTTTTTGCTTCAAGGAGGAAAATTTAAATAAATTTTATTTTATATCATGTATGGTTATGTATGATGTCATATTTCCAAATTAGTTGCCCAAAAACCTATAAATTTTTTGAAAATGGTTTATAGGTTTCATAAGTTGTTTTTTTATTAGTTTTAATAAGTAATTTCATGTAAGTTTAAAATAAGTCATTTTCAACTTATCCCAATAAATTTTGCAATTAAATTTATAGTACAAACTCATATTTAAAAATAACTTATTGATTAAGTTCTTAATAAGTTTGGCATCCAAACGCATCTTTGATATATCAAAAATAAAATTTATCATTATATCTTTCTATACAAATTAATTGGTTATATAGATTATGAAAAAAGTTACAAGTTCAATTTTCATTATACACGTTTATCAGAAGCTCTAAATAATAATAATCTATTAGGAAATATGATCAATTTATTTTTGTGTGCAATATAAATCACTTTATAGTAGAGATAAATTTATTGGTTTGAATATCTCGTTCACCTTTTAGCTTAGCTGAATTATTATGAGAGCAAAACTCTCTTTATTTATATTTAACACAACTATATATATAAGATTTTTTTAAGACAAAATCTTTAAGAATTTGATTATAGATTAATTTGGTGAACAAAATCATTGAGAGACTTCGGTAATAAAAAAATTTAAAAGACCGATATGAATTATGATAGATGTACCTTAAGGAACAAAGTAAGATTTAATACAGGGAGGGGGGAATGCCATGTCCATTTTGCTTGTAGCTTGTTTCGGGCATGACCAGCAATGGGTCACCAATAAATGGGATGAATTGGGTTAGCCCACGAATTTAATGGGCCTACAAAAAGTCTTGGATTAAGTTTATGTAACTTGAGTCTGAATTAGGTCCGGCAATCGGTAGGAGATATAGAATTGTGAAGATAAAAAACAATTAATAGTTATTTTTAAAAAAATTAATAGTTAATATTATTTTTTTAATTATTCAAAATAATTTAATTTTTTAAGTTAACAGATTTATTTTTAATTGGTTCAACCTTAATTTAATTGACAGAACTGTCAACCAAATAAACACTTAATAAATTTGTCTTTTATTTATTATGATTGAAGATAGTTACGAATAATTCATGTATTCTATTCAATCTCAATTTGCACTAGAAAATTAAGAATCTATAAAAAAATGCTAATTATTTTAAAAATGATACATATATATATATATAGTATGCATATATTAATTTAATAATTTAATCTATAAAAATATAAAGGCTAAAGGGTAAATTTAGCCCCTGGAAAATTTATGATTTTGGCTTTACCCCTGAAATAATTTTTCTTAGTATTGTGTCCCTAGAAAATTTTAAGTGTAGTATATGACCTCTTCCGTTGACTGTCTCTGTCAAGTGATGAGTTGGAGCTTAGTCACATGTCAATGATTGCATATGTGGCATGTGACTTATCAGTTTAAATGCCTTATAGGATTGAGTTTCTGATTAAAGGGCCTAATGCTATGAAACAACTTTTTAAAGGGTCTATTATTGTATTCGTTGTGACTGAACATAACCCTAAACATAACAACATCATCTTTTCAACCTCTTAAATCCTTCACTGTAACAACCTTGGGAGATATACACACAGCACCGTGATATATTGCACACAGCACTACGAATACCACTCACATTCCTATCATTCTTCTTTTTGTGCCCTCTTTCTTCTCTTGCTCACGACAGCCATGGGAGCTTGAAAGGAGTTTCAATTTCTTGAAATTGTTAAATGTCACTACTAAAAAAACACCTGTTAGCGACGGAATAACTTAGTCGCTAATCCATGCCAAGACCGTCGCTACATACCTTAGCGACGGCATTTTAGACGGGAAAACATCCGTCGCTAAAACCTTCGTCGAAAATAGATCAGCGACCTTAAAACCGTCATCGCTAAAATGCCGACGACATAATACCGTCGCTAAAATGGTCTCTGCTTCACTGACTTCAGCCGTCGCTAACTGTGGGCATACAGCGACCTCAAAACTCCGTCGCTAGTGGCGACGGCGGTTTACCGTCGCTGTGGTTAGTCATACAGCGACCACAAGCTCCGTCGCTAGTTGTAGTCTACCAGCGACCATAGAAGTCCGTCACTATGTGTAGTCATGTACCATACCAGCGACCGTATTTTTCCGTCGCTGTGGTTAGTCATACAGCGACCACAAGCTCCGTCGCTAGTTGTAGTCTACCAGCGACCGTAGAATTCCGTCGCAATGGGTAGTCACCTACCAGCGACCGTATTCTTCCGTCGCTGTAGTAGCCATTCAGCGACTACTGATGTCCGTCGCTGTTTATATCTTATAGCGACCGTCTCATTCCGTCGCTAACTGTAATTTTTTAATTTTTAAAAAATTGGTTAAATATTTACTGATTTTATTAATTTAACTTTAAAAATGTATTAATATTTTGTATTTTGTATTGGCTGATAAAATTTTATAATTAAATTTAAATAGTTTTTTAAAATATTAAATTATTATTAAAAACAAAATAATGGATTAAATTTATTTATCAAATAGGTTGAATTATTAATGATAGTTACAATACGGCTTTTTGATTTGAATTTAATTACCAATAAATATTGACATAATAAATGAAGAATGACAAAATAAATACTGAATGAAATATAACATAAAAACTATAAATCAAATATACAATGTGTATAAATAATAAAAATACAATCATGATGGTGGGGGATCCTAGGGTGGTGGTGGGGGCGCCTGGGAAGTGGGGGGAGGTAGCCTCGCCATCAACTGCATCAGTAGCTCCTGCTGCTGAGCAAGTTGCCGACGAGTCTCGGCGTGCTGCTCCTCGGCCCGCCGTCGGTCCGCCTCGGCCCGCTCCAACAACAACTGCCTCTGACGTCGCTCCTCCTGTAGCTCATCGTTCAGGTTTTGAATTACCTGAACGACCTCAGTCGGAAGACCAGAGGAAGACGAAGAGGAAGGGGTCTTCCCCTTTTTCGCCAGCTACGTGCCGACGCCACCCAATCCAAATACCCTCCCTTTCTTGTTCACACCGCCAACAGCCTCCATATAGATGGCGTTGTCGTCAGAACAAGATAGGGTGGGAGGAACCTCCCCTTCAGGAGTGGAAGCCACCAGGTCCGCCTCCTTCTCGGCCCTCCTGGCCTGATACGCCTCTTGTAAATTCAAAAACAATGATAGGATTAGTAAGCTGATTTGTAAACTATAAGCATGTGTCAGTTAAAAGTAAATACCGCTAGATCCATAGTCTTCTGGTTTACCCATGCACCGGCTTTGTTCTTCTTGGTCATTTGCATGACCTCAAACAAAGAAGGCTCCCGGTGCTCCCTCAACTCCTGTGGTGGACAAAAAACATTGAGATTATTATTTATAAACATGTCAGACGAATCATAATAGAAATGTTTAACATAAATATACTTACAAATCTTTTCTTGTGCTCGAGGGTTGAAATGCTACCCCCAGTGTAAACTGAGGCTGCAGCATCGGCGGCTCTGTTGGCCCTGTTCCGAGCACTCGCCTGTTGGAACGGGACACTGCCCCACTTCTGGACCGTCCAGTCCCAATGGTCCTCCGAGATCCAACGAGGGCGCTCACCCTTGTCCCTCACCTTCCAAAGGGTACTCTTGATGATTTTGGAGGTCTTTGTGGCAAAGACCTTCCTAATCTCATCAATCATACCCTCTGCCCACTGGTAATCATGCTGTAAAATGAAATGAGAAATCAAAATTAATAAGAGGTCTATTTTACAAATCAAGTCACAACAAATGAGCTAGGAACTTATCGAGAAGGTGTCAAACCACCTATCTTGGATAACCTTCCCAGCATCTGTCCAAGATATATATGGACCATCCCACTGGGCCTTTAATACCTTAGTAATCGCTTTGGTAGTGCGACTACTATCAACAAAGCTGTAATGACAACAATTATATCAGGAGAATAACAATGGACAATCTAGGCAGACTCCCAAAATTTCGGCAGAGTCTCCCCTGTAAATGTAACATTTCCAAGTTTAAATAGTTACCCTGTTACAAACAGAAGAGTGCCCAGTACAAGTCAATCTATACAAGTACTAATTAAAGTAACATCCAATAAACCAACAAGTCTTTCCACTAAAGTTTAATATAAAGTACCATACAAATAACATAAAAGTATTTGAGGTTTAGTCACTTACTCGTTTCCGGCCGGCACGGGTACCAACATGGGCAGAGGGGATACCGGAGGTGGGGTGGCCTGATGGCCATGGTCCTCCAAGCCACCAACTCCAGGAGTCTGCTCTGGGGTGGTCAGTGGGGGTGATGCGGTGGTCTGCTGTAGTGGTGGTGATGGAGTGGTCTACTGTGGTGGTGGTGATGGAGTGCTCTGCTGTAGTGGTGATGGAGTGGTCCGCTGTGGTGGTGATGGAGTGGTCCGCTGTGGTGGTGATGGAGTGGTCTCCTGTCCTGGGGTGGGAGTCCCCAGCCGGGATGTCGGGGTCCTGGACCCACCACCCCTACTGAAGGGTAGTCGACGTCCCGTCATCTGTGGATAAAATCATGAAAAGAAAGGTTAGTCTCAGGATATATATATAAACCTATGTATATATGTTTAACAACTATATACTCTATGTCTGTTTCAGTTTCAAATTCCCCCTCAGTTTCAGTGTCACTGTGGTTATCTATTTGAACAAGTTCATCAGTATCCAAATCAGCCCTAGACCGTTTTGATCGAGAGACAAGGTCTTTGTCAATGTGTTCACCCCCCGTAGTGGCGAGTGCCTCATCCATTATGACTGGATCAATGTTGAACAACAAATTGGCATTGTTGAGCTCGTGTGTGCAAGCTGATAAGCGTCATCGACCTCTTCAGAGACATTGTCAGTGATCTGACTTCAGGCCTTGGCCTTGATTATTGCATACCAGTCGTGATGTCCTCCCGGGAAGTCAGTGTAATAAACCTGCTCAGCTTGTTGGGCAAAAATGAAAGGATCAAACCCTTTATATCTACCATTCTTCTTGACCTCAACTAAGCCGTAGTTGTTGTCAACCTTTGTTCCAACACCGATTGTATTGTCGAACCAATCATATTTGAATAGAACAATATCTCTTCTTAGTCGTCCAGATAATGAAACTTCAACAATCTCCGTCAGTACTCCATAAAAGTCTTAAATCATGAGTTTTATTTTTTAAGTTCCCTAAAAAAGGGAGCCTGTCAACATTTTGGCAGAGTCTCCCCTGTAAACTAGACATTTCCCAAATTTACAAACCACCTGTTACATACAGAAAACTTCCCAGTATAGATAAATAAATATACTATACGCATTGTATATGATATTCAGAGTTATGAACACCAAATCATGTTATCAGTACATAAAACCAATGCCTAATGAGCTCTGCTCTCCACTAACAAACAACATTACACATGCATAAAGAATCATGTTATCAGCACACAAAACCAATGCCTAATGAGCTCTGCTCTCCACTAACAAACAACATTACACATGCATCTTCAAATCATGTTATCAGCATACAAAACCAATGCCTAATGAGCCCTGCTCTCCACTAACAAACAACAATCCACATGCATACACATAATGACAAAGTCAGTGTTACGGGATTATCTCGAGGAAAAAAGTGAGGGAAGAATATAAAGCTGTTGACAAACGATCACAGACCACGCGTAACGTGTGCTAGTCTGCATGACAAACCAATAACTGGTTAGACAGTTACAAGTAGCAAGGAAACTAAACAAAGAGAGACACGTAAAGCAAATTATAGATTAAGTACATTGCAAGGAAACTAAACAAACAGAGACAATAAAAGCAAATTGTAGCTAAGGTGGCAAAAATAAAGCGTTCAGTTGGAATAATTGATTACTAATAACTCAATATTATATAAGGTCTATCCCATTCAATGTTAAAGACCAAGTTCAAGTAAGAAAAATAAGAACACTTTAATGGATTCGGATAGGGGGCTTTAATGGATTCAGGAGGTTGAAGATTGGCTCCATCGAAGATTATTTTTCTGTTATTTAGAACCTAGACTTTAGGAGGAGCTCTCAATTCTTTTCTTTTATAAACTCAGACTGGGACGTGGTTCAGGGGAGGGAGAGAAATCTGAAGAGTAGGAGAGTATGAGGGAAGAATAATCTGGTAAGATGAGAGCTACTGTATTTTTTCTTGTTCTTTTATGTGATTTGATATTTGTGATTATTTCCGCCTTTTTGTAATTGAGATGCCCAAGTTCCTCCTGAATTACTTGTAAAGCTCCTCCTACAAACTAGGGTCCTACTGGGGGTGTTTAGATAGTTTGCATAATGTTTTAAGTTCAAACCTTGATACTTTCATTGTACACCAAAAAAAATATTAGAGCTCCTGACCTGGGACCTGTGGCGCTTACAAACTTGGGGATTCTATTATTTCAAATAGAGACTGCCTATAGGTTCTTGAAATTAACTTGATACAAAAATTGTTGATATCAAAAAGTGTGGGAATACATTTGCCTAATTTGGACATGCCCGGCACGTTGACCATCCAGGATGTTAATGTAAAAATTAACTTGACGTATATCTTAAACATCTATTAAGTTTTGTAATAAAAGTCATAACTCAAATTTATGGTGAATTAACTTGATGTATATCTTAAACATCTATGATGAATGACCATTAATATTTGTTCTAGGTCACTTTTGATCAATGATGATGAATGACCTGGTGTTCCTGGAAGATTTCTTTTCTTCTTGGGAGGAGGGTTATGTAACATCCCTGTTTTTAAGAATAGTTTTACTCTTGTAATTTTTGAATTATGAAAGGTTTGTGAGTAAGAATAAGTCAATATATACCCTGTTGATGGTCTGTGGTATCTCAGAAATGTCATTTTTGTGCATAATAATGGAATTTATATGGACCATTAGTGAAATTAAGCAAAAACCGAGCGAAAAGAGCTCTGTTCCGAGTAACAGAGAGGAATTCCGAGTGAATAATTAAAAATTCCGAGTGGAGGATGGAATTCCGAGCCAGTGTCATGTTTTTCCAAGTAAAACATGACTGAGAGGGCTACCACCGAGTGGAGTCCTGACCTGAGAAGCAATTCTGAGTGAAGTGTGTTCAAGAGAACCACTTCTGGGTGAAATTCCGAGTCAAAACACCCTAGAAAGGCTCGTTTCCGAGTCAAACATTGTCAAATGCTTCCTTTTCCGAAGGAAATTCCTCTGATTGAACTGGAATGTGTTGTGGAATCAATTGGGAAGGATTCTGAATGGTTTCGTATGTGTTTGCTTAGGAAACCGAGTGGAAAATGGTAGAGGGAGCCCATTCCGAGAGAAATGTAAGAGGCTGAACCATTTTCGAGTGAGTCTATGAGTATGACCCCTCTTTTGAGTGAGATATACTCTACTGGACCAAAACCGAGTGAGACTCGTATGTGTAGGTCTTGTTCCGAGAGGTAATGGCTTAAATAAGCCTTAATTTGGAAAGATAGTTGAAGAAGTTGGTCTAAACCGAGTGAACCAAGTGAATGAAGACTCGGATTTCCGAGTAAAAAACTCTGAGAAAGAGAGAACTCGGTCTGGACAGATATTACCGAGTGAGAAACCGAGTATCTGAGTCAGTTTCAAAGGAATACTTGAAGACTCGCTCAAGCGAGTCGGATTCCGCTTGAGCGAGAAGGACCCCTGATGCATATTTCTCTACTTCGCTCAAGCGAGCAAGCCACGCTCAAGCGAGCCTTGTATTTGTTGGCTCGGAAGAAGAATTCCAGTCGGCATAGTGGTTAACCGAGTGGAATTTTCACTCGGTATTCAGTGTTAGTTTTGCGTGTTGACTTCAATTTTGTCTTTTAATGCTTATTTTAATTCAATCATGCGCACTATAGCTAGTAGGCGGCCAGAAATGGGCACTGACATAGCCTACCTCCTTATTTAAATCTCCACTGACACTCTATTAACACTCCACTAAAAATCCACTAACAGCCCACTCACAAAAGCTGTTCCCCATTTAGTTTTCCACTTACTCTCTCATTATTTAAACCAGTGCGATGACTCTTAGAGAACACACACACACGAAACAGACACACCTCTATTATCATTCTTCTTCCTACAAGTTCCTTTCTCTCTCTTTTCTTTTCTCTTTCACTCGGATTTGAAGCAGGACAGTGGAAGGAACCTTTTTCTTTCCATCCAAGAACTTCATTAAGGTAAGGGGGTATATTCTTGGGTGCTCTGTGGGAAAACCGAGTGAAGGAAAGGGTTAAGGAATCATGTTCCTCACCTTTCTAGGACAGATTCAGTGATGGGTGAATTAAATGCTTAATTGTTACTATTTTGTATATATATATATATATTTGTTGGTAAATGATATACTTTGTGTGAATTGTGAGAAAAATATGAACTGTATTAACTGTGAAAATACTAAATCATGGGTACCTATGTGCGTTCCAGCGAAGAATTGCAATTAAATGTTGGAATAAATGACAAACAACTCGGTTTTATATGAATTCAATCGGTTTTTACACAATATCACTCGGTAAATCATTATATATATCAGACAGAACCCTTTTCTTACTTGAAGAACCTCCTTTCAATCATTTTTACTCGGAATTATAGTTATTCCACTCGGAAATCTCTTTCTTAATTATATTTCACTCGGATTTACAAACAATTCTACTCAGGGAACCATTTTCATACTGATTTCACACGGAATCATGTTTTAATTCACTTAGAAACTTATTTCACTTAGAAAATCCTTTTCAGTATCTGTTTCACTCGGAAAACATATTAATTTCATTTAGAAAACTCTGCTCAGTTTTATTTCACTCGGATTCATAGTTAATTCATGCGGAAAACCCATTTTCACTCGGAATCAAACCTGTTTCAGTCGGAAAACAGCCTTCCAGTTCATTTTCACTCGGATTTATAGTACTCGATTGTATTCTATTCAAACAGAACGATTTTTCACTCGGAAATACATCTTTCCAGTCGGATTTCACCCGGAATTATAAGTAAATTATTCAGAGAACTCTTCCTTAATTATATTTCACTCGGAAAATAACTTAATTCCTCTCAGAAAATTTCATTCAGTTTGATATCACTCGGAATCATGGTTATTCCACCCGGATTCATATTTAATCTACTCAGAAACTTCTCTGAACCATATTTTCACTCGGATTCTTACTTATTTCACTCGGAAATTCTATTTATTACACTTAAAATCAATCTCTTTTACTCGGAAACTCTGTTTTTAACATATATCACCCGGATTTTTCATTCAAAGACTTTTCTTTAATTCTTTTAAATTATTTTGGAAATGTTACAACTAAAATTACTATTATTCTTATTATTATAATTCTTATTGTGAATCTTATCATTATTAATAACTAGTATTATTGATATTATCTTGTTATGAAAAATTAAATAAGGAATATATTATTTTACTCTTGATACAAGTATAATTCTAATCAAGATATAATCGATATATTTTCTTACAACGTTTGAATAATGGAATCCTAGAACTTGAGAATAATATAATGAGACTGGAAACACATAGATATCCAAGGAATCAATTGATAAAATAAATGCATTTCGCATCATGAAAATATTTTTAAAGAAGAAAAACCTCTAGAGCATACACTTGGTACAGTGGAGGACACTCACGTTCGATCTCCATGAAGAATCTTGGGAGTACAACTGGAACGGCAACCCAATGGCATCAGAGTCGCGCCTGATAGCCGGGTGAGACGATGCAATTCTAGTGTACTTTGACTAAATGACGGAGTGTAACTATGATCGTAGGGATCCAAGTTCCAAAAATATTTAAATCAATGATAAGAACCAATGAGTTCATTTGTACCATATGGAACTTGGGCGGACCCTGATCGCTCTAGATGATTGGAATGGAGTTATTCCAAAGAATGAGAAGAAGATGAAACGATTTATTGGGCCCACATGCATCATGAGACAGAACCAAAGATAAATCATAATAAATTCAACCCATGCATTCCATGACAACATGCTTGATTGTTATAATTGTGAATATGCTAATTGTATGATGTATGTGATATTGTATGTTAACTGGATTATGTCCACACCGGATTAACCAATCAGGGTCTTGGGTTATACTCACCCTTACTGTTGACCATTTTTCAGAGGAATTAGAAAATCAAGAACCCGAGTGTGAAGAACAGCACTATGCTGAACCCACTGAGAACGATCATTAAAGATAGAGTTTATATAGTTTGAATATTTATTAACGACAAAGACATCGGATGACTGTATAATGTTTAAGGGTGCCTGCGTGCCCCATTCTGTTATGAGTACAATTATTTGTAAGTTTGTGAATGACTATGTGATATATTCACTATTTGCTTCCATTGATCTGCCATCTCTTTATTTAAAAAAAAATATTCACTTTTTACAAAAATTGTTAACACTCTTAGTTAAATAGGATGATCCTATAGAATGGGTTCTCTTATCTAACCGAGGGTGTTACATTGGTGGTATCAGAGCATAGTCGATTCATTAAACTTGGGAAGTGGACCATTAGGTTTCCACGTACTCTGATAGAAATATTGAACAGTCTATAACACTCCTAAGACTAAATATCCTATGTGGAATACTCCACATAACATATACCCTGAACCTATTTGTTGATATTCTTTCAGCAAATTCCTAAATGGCACGCCGAAATAACGATCATGTGATGGAGGATCTTCTTACCAGAATTGTGGAGGTAATAGAATGCCAAGAGTTACCTCATTCTTCTACTAGGCAAAGTCATGGATTAGCTGACTTCCAGAGGAATAATCCTACTCAATTCAAAGGAGGCTTTGATCCAGAAGGAGCACAATTATGGATTGAATAACTTGAAAAGATTTTTGCTGCTATGCGATGCCCTGATGAGGACAGAATAACTTTTGCTGTCTTCATGATGGTTGGAGAAGCAGAGCACTGGTGGACTCATGCCAGAATTAGATTAGCAACTGAAGGACATATCATTACCTGGGGACGATTCAAGACAGAGTTTCTCGCTAAATATTTCCCTGAAGACATAAGGAGGCAGAAAGAGCAGGAGTTCTTTAATCTGAAACAAGGCAATATGACTGTAGGGGAGTACGCTGCTAAGTTTGATGAGTTGGTAAAATGTTGTCCCTACTACACCCACATGGGAGAAGCGTCAAGATGCGTGAAATTTGAAGCAGGGCTACGACAAGAAATTCGCCGAGCTATTTGTTGCCAATAAATTACTCGATTCTCTACTTTGGTTGACAGATGTCGTATCTTTGAGAACACCTCTAATCTACGACGACCTGGAACGTCTAATCATGGGCCAGAACGACGTATGCCAGACAGACAACAGAGGAGAGATTTTCGAGTAGATCGACCCTACTCTCGTCCACCTTACTCAGCCAACCGAATTCCTCCTAGAGGTCAGGAGAACCAAAGCGGTAAAAACTGCATAATTTATGGACAGATTGGACATCGTGATACTGATTGTTGGTACAGAAATAAAAATAACCAACAACAAGTAACTCAAGGACAGGCAGTACGACCAACAGGTCAAGGAAGTGGAGGATCTACTGCAAATACCTCTACCAACAATGTCCCAAGGATGCAAAATATTCATCGCGGCAACAATTTCAATCAGAACAATAATCCTAGAAGGCCCGAAAATAAATCTACTGGAAGACCAGGAGGAAATGCTAGAGTTTTTACCATGAATGGTGCGGAAGTATCATAAGAGAACGATCTTGTGCAAGGTACATGCTTTATATGAAGTACTCTATTAAATGTATTATATGATTCTGGAGCCACTCATTCTTTCATATCTGAGAATTGTGTAAAACATTTAAAGCTTCCTACAACCTCTCTGCCTAATAAGATGATTGTCACGACTGCTGCAAATAAGCCCATTTGCCCTTCCTACATGTGTTTGAAATGTCCTCTCAACATCGAAGGGAAAGCTTATCAAGTAGATCTGATATGTTTGCCTTTGATTGATCTAGATATTGTTCTAGGAATGAATTGGCTTACTACCAACCATATTCTGATTGACTGTCATAATAGATCCATCTCTCTCGGGTCTACTACATCTCATTGTGATCAAAACACTGATCTTTATCCTATTAGCTCAGAAAAGGTAATTCCAGCAAAGGAAGTCCAACTATACATGATCCTTACTGAATCTGAAAGTAAGGCCACTCCTCAAATTGACCAGATTCCTGTTGTTCAGGAATTTCCAGAAGTTTTTCCTGATGATATACTAGAGCTACCACCAGAGCGAGAAATTGAGTTCAGTATTGACATTATACCGGGTGCGGGACCAATCTCTATTGCTCCTTACCGAATGTCACCCAAGGAACTCAGTGAACTTAAAGAGCAAATAGAAGAACTTTTAGAGAAAGGAATGATTAGACCCAGTGTCTCACCTTGGGGAGCACCAGTTCTTCTAGTCAAAAAGAAGGATGGTAGTATGCGGTTATGTATTGACTATCGTCAGTTGAATAAAGCTATGATCAAGAACCGATACCCTCTTCCAAGAATTGATGATTTGATGGACCAATTATGAGGAGCCACTATCTTCTTGAAAATTGATCTGCGATCAGGCTATCATCAAATCAGAGTGAAGAAAGATGATGTACCTAAAACAACATTCAGAACACGATATGGGCACTATGAGTATCTTGTTATGCCCTTTGGAGTTACAAATGCACCTGCAGTCTTTATGGGATACATGAATCGAATCTTCCATGAGTACTTGGACAAATTCGTGGTTGTATTCATTGACGATATTCTCGTCTACTCCAAGAGCCATGAGGAACACGAAGAGCATCTCTGAATTGTTCTAAATACTTTGCTAGCAAGGCAATTGTACGCCAAGTTTTCAAAATATGAATTCTGGTTGACAGAAGTGAAATTTTTAGGACATGTCATCTCTAAGGAAGGAATTGCTGTGGATCCTACAAAGGTAGAAGCTGTACTAAATTGGGAACAACCCAAGAATGTGACGGAAATCCGCAGTTTCCTTGGACTGGATGGATATTATCGTCGATTCATCGAGAATTTCTCTCGAATTGCAGCACCTTTAACTAGGTTGACTCGTAAAGATCAACCATTTGAATGGACTGACAAATGCGAAAGCAGTTTTACGGAGTTACGCCAACGACTCACTAGTGCACCTGTCTTGATTTTGCCAGATCCTGCCAAGCCATATGAAGTGTATTGTGATGCGTCAAGACAAGGACTGGGATGTGTTCTAATGCAAGAAAGAAAGGTTGTTGCTTATGCTTCACGACAGCTAAGAACGCATGAAGTTAATTATCCCACACATGATTTGGAATTAGCTGCAGTTGTGTTTGCCTTGAAAATCTGGAGACACTACTTGTATGGTACATACTTTGAAGTCTTTAGTGATCATAAAAGCTTGAAGTATCTATTCGACCAGAAAGAGTTGAATATGCGACAACGTAGATGGATGGAATTCATCAAGGATTATGATTTCAAACTCCGATATCACCCTGGAAAGGCAAATGTTGTGGCTGACGCACTTAGCAGAAAGGCCCTACGCCTATCATATATGATGACAAAGGAGTTGGAATTGATTGAACAGTTTCGCGATTTGAATCTAGCAGTAACACCAAAAAGGGGAAGCCTTATGGTTGGAATGCTAAGAATTTCCAATGATTTCCTGGAACAAGTCAAAGAAGCTCAAGCCAATGACCAGGAATTACAAGATTTAGCAGAAAGGACAAAAGAAGGAGTCTCAGAATTTAGCAAGGATGAACATAGGGTGATCAGGTATCAACAGAGAATCTGTATTCCAGTTAATACAAATCTTAAAAGATCCATCCTTGATGAAGCACATAAGAGCAAATACAGTATCCACCCAGGGTCGACCAAAATGTATCAGGACTTGAAGAAATTATTCTGGTGGCAAGGAATGAAAAAGGATATAGCTGAATATGTGACAGCTTGTCTGATGTGTCAGAAGGTAAAGGCGGAACAACAACGACCAAGTGGGACCCTTCGTTCTTTAGATATTCCAGAATGGAAATGGGATGAGATTGCTATGGATTTTATGACTGGATTTCCTAGGACATCAGGTGGATGTGATGCTATTTGGGTAATCGTGGATCGATTAACAAAGACCGCTCACTTCATTCCTGTCAATATGAAGTATTCCCTAGAGAAACTCACCCAGATCTATATCAAGGAAATTGTACGATTACATGGAACTCCCACTGCAATTGTGTCCGATCGAGATCCTCGTTTCACATCACAATTTTGGAAGAGCCTGCAACAAGCTCTGGGAACTCATCTGAAGTTAAGTTCCGTATATCACCCACAGACAGACGGACAATCAGAAAGAACAATCAAGACTCTTGAAGATTTGTTACGTCTTTGTGTCCTAGAACATGGGGGAAGTTGGCAAGAATACCTTCCACTTGTGGAGTTCACTTACAACAACAGCTACCATGCCAGTATCGGAATGGCCCCCTATGAAGCTTTGTATGGAAGAAAATGCCGTACACCTTTATGTTGGTATGAGATTGGTGAAAAGACAATAATTGGACCAGAGATTGTTCAGAAGACTACAGAACAAGTCCAAAAGATCCAAATGGTAATGAAGACTTCGCAAGATAGACAAAAGAGTTACTACGACAAACGTCAGAAGCCATTGGAGTTTGAGGAGGGAGATTATGTTTTTCTTAAAGTTACCCCTACCACTGGAGTAGGAAGAGCTTTGAAGGCCAAGAAATTAAGCCCTAGATACGTAGGACCTTATCAGATTCTGCAAAAGATAGGAACTCATGCGTATCGTATTGCTCTACCACCTGAGCTAACAAACCTCCATAATGTCTTTCATGTTTCTCAGCTCCGCAAATATGTGCCAAGCCCTGATCATGTCCTGAGACCTGATCAGTTTATTCTGAAGGAAAATCTCACCTTTGAAGTATCGCCAGTGAAGATTGTTGACCGACGTCTTAAACAGCTAAGAGGCAAGGAAATCTCTTTGGTCAAGGTAGTTTGGAGTCAGACAGATGATGGGAATGCTACTTGGGAAATTGAGGAGAAAATGAGAGAATTGTATCCTCAATTATTTTAACTTTGAATTTCGGGACGAAATTCCTAAAAGGGGAGGAGAATGTAACATCCCTGTTTTTAAGAATAGTTTTACTCTTGTAATTTTTGAATTATGAAAGGTTTGTGAGTAAGAATAAGTCAATATATACCCTGTTGATGGTCTGTGGTATCTCAGAAATGTCATTTTTGTGCATCATAATGGAATTTATATGGACCATTAGTGAAATTAAGCAAAAACCGAATGAAAAGAGCTCTGTTCCGAGTAACAGAGAGGAATTCTGAGTGAATAATTAAAAATTCCGAGTGAAGGATGGAATTTCGAGTCAGTGTCATGTTTTTTCGAGTAAAACATGACTGAGAGGGCTACCACCGAGTGGAGTCCTGACCTGAGAAGCAATTCCGAGTGAAGTGTGTTCAAGAGAACCACTTCTGGGTGAAATTCCGAGTCAAAACACCCTAGAAAGGCTCGTTTCTGAGTCAAACATTGTCAAATGCTTCCTTTTCCGAAGACAATTCCTCTGATTGAACTGGAATGTGTTGTGGAATCAATTGGGAAGGATTCCGAATGGTTTCATATGTGTTTGCTTAGGAAACCGAGTGGAAAATGGTAAAGGGAGCCCATTTCGAGAGAAATGTAAGAGGCTGAACCATTTCCGAGTGAGTCTATGAGTATGACCCCTCTTCTGAGTGAGATATACTCTACTGGACCAAAACCGAGTGAGACTCGTATGTGTAGGTCTTGTTCCGAGAGGTAATGGCTTAAATAAGCCTTAATTTAGAAAGATAGTTGAAGAAGTTGGTCTAAACCGAGTGAACCAAGTGAATGAAGACTCGGATTTCCGAGTAAAAAACTCTGAGAAAGAGAGAACTCGGTCTGGACAGATATTACCGAGTGAGAAACCGAGTATCTGAGTCGGTTTCAAAGGAATTCCGAGCGAGGACTTGAAGACTCGCTCAAGCGAGTCGGATTCCGCTTGAGCGAGAAGGACCCCTGATGCATATTTCTCTACTTCGCTCAAGCGAGCAAGCCACGCTCAAGCGAGCCTTGTATTTGTTGGCTCGGAAGAAGAATTCCAGTCAGCATAGTGGTTAACCGAGTGGAATTTTCACTCGGTATTCAGTGTCAGTTTTGCGTGTTGACTTCAATTTTGTCTTTTAATGCTTATTTTAATTCAATCATGTGCACTATAGTTAGTAGGCGGCCAGAAATGGGCACTGACATAGCCTACCTCCTTATTTAAATCTCCACTGACACTCCATTAACACTCCACTAAAAATCCACTAACAGCCCACTCACAAAAGCTGTTCCCCATTTAGTTTTCCACTTACTTTCTCATTATTTAAACCAGTGCGATGACTCTTAGAGAACACACACACATGAAACAGACACACCTCTATTATCATTCTTCTTCCTACAAGTTCCTTTCTCTCTCTTTTCTTTTCTCTTTCACTCGGATTTGAAGCAGGACAGTGGAAGGAACCTTTTTCTTTCCATCCAAGAACTTCATTAAGGTAAGGGGGTATATTCTTGGGTGCTCTGTGGGAAAACTGAGTGAAGGAAAGGGTTAAGGAATCATGTTCCTCACCTTTCCAGGACAGATTTAGTGATGGGTGAATTAAATGCTTAATTGTTACTATTTTGTGTATATATATATATATATTTGTTGGTAAATGATATACTTTGTGTGAATTGTGAGAAAAATATGAACTGTATTAACTGTGAAAATACTAAATCATGGGTACCTATGTGCGTTCCAGCGAAGAATTGCAATTAAATGTTGGAATAAATGACAAACAACTCGGTTTTATATGAATTCAATCGGTTTTTACACAATATCACTCGGTAAATCATTATATATATCAGACAGAACCCTTTTCTTACTTGAAGAACCTCCTTTCAATCATTTTTACTCGGAATTATAGTTATTCCACTCGGAAATCTCTTTCTTAATTATATTTCACTCGGATTTGCAAACAATTCTACTTAGGGAACCATTTTCATACTGATTTCACACAGAATCATGTTTTAATTCACTTAGAAACTTATTTCACTTAGAAAATCCTTTTCAGTATCTGTTTCACTCGGAAAACATATTAATTTCATTTAGAAAACTCTGCTCAGTTTTATTTTACTCGGATTCATAGTTAATTCATGCAGAAAACCCATTTTCACTCGGAATCAAACCTGTTTCTGTCGGAAAACAGCCTTCCAGTTCATTTTCACTTGGATTTATAGTACTCGATTGTATTCTATTCAAACAGAACGATTTTTCACTCGGAAATACATCTTTCCAGTCGGATTTCACCCGGAATTATAAGTAAATTATTCAGAGAACTCTTCCTTAATTATATTTCACTCGGAAAACAACTTAATTCCTCTCAGAAAATTTCATTCAGTTTGATATCACTCGGAATCATGGTTATTCCACCCGGATTCACATTTAATCTACTCAAAAACTTCTCTGAACCATATTTTCACTCGGATTCTTACTTATTTCACTCGGAAATTCTATTTATTACACTTAGAATCAATCTCTTTTACTCGGAAACTCTGTTTTTAACATATATCACCCGAATTTTTCATTCAAAGACTTTTCTTTAATTCTTTTAAATTATTTTGGAAATGTTACAACTAAAATTACTATTATTCTTATTATTATAATTCTTATTGTGAATCTTATCATTATTAATAACTAGTATTATTAATATTATCTTGTTATGAAAAATTAAATAAGGAATATATTATTTTACTCTTGATACAAGTATAATTCTAATCAAGATATAATCGATATATTTTCTTACAACGTTTGAATAATGGAATCCTAGAACTTGAGAATAATATAATGAGACTGGAAACACATAGATATCCAAGGAATCAATTGATAAAATAAATGCATTTCGCATCATGAAAATATTTTTGAAGAAGAAAAACCTCTAGAGCATACACTTGGTACAGTGGAGGACACTCACGTTCGATCTCCATGAAGAATCTTGGGAGTACAACTGGAACGGTAACCCAATGGCATCAGAGTCACGCCTGATAGCCGGGTGAGACGATGCAATTCTAGTGTACTTTGACTAAATGACGGAGTGTAACTATGATCGTAGGGATCCAAGTTCCAAAAATATTTAAATCAATGATAAGAACCAATGAGTTCATTTGTACCATATGGAACTTGGGCGGACCCTGATCGCTCTAGATGATTGGAATGGAGTTATTCCAAAGAATAAGAAGAAGATGAAATGATTTATTGGGCCCACATGCATCATGAGACAGAACCAAAGATAAATCATAATAAATTCAACCCATGCATTCCATGACAACATGCTTGATTGTTATAATTATGAATATGCTAATTGCATGATGTATGTGATATTGTATGTTAACTGGATTATGTCCACACCGGATTAACCAATCAGGGTCTTGGGTTATACTCACCCTTACTGTTGACCATTTTTCAGAGGAATTAGAAAATCAAGAACCCGAGTGTGAAGAACAGCACTATGCTGAACCCACTGAGAACGATCATTAAAGATAGAGTTTATATAGTTTGAATATTTATTAACGACAAAGACACCGGATGACTGTATAATGTTTAAGGGTGCCTGTGTGCCCCATTTTGTTATGAGTACAATTATTTGTAAGTTTGTGAATGACTATGTGATATATTCACTATTTGCTTCCATTGATCTGCCATCTCTTTATTTTAAAAAAAATATATTCACTTTTTATAAAAATTGTTAACACTCTTAGTTAAATAGGATGATCCTATAGAATGGGTTGTCTTATCTAACCGAAGGTGTTACAGGTTAGGTTTAGGGTTAGGGTTAGTGTTTTGCTCCTGAGAGATGCTTCCAATGGAAGTGGATTAGGAAAAGGGGACACCGGGCATCATTTGCATATTAGAAGAAAAAAAAGGTCAAAAAGGTGAAGGTTTGAGCTATATTAAGAAGTGAGCAGAAGCAAACAGGGAAGTTTCCAAGGTTTTTAGACAGTACAAGGAAAGAAAACAATGGTTTTGGAGTAGGAAAAGCCAAGAAAAACGAACATAAATTCTTTTGGAGGGTACCTAAAATTCTGGTTCAATTTCTTGGCTTATTCTTCAATTTGATTCCTGGATTATTTTTGTTGGGGGTAGACGCCAAAGCTAAAGTTAGTCAGAACTTTTGGAGGAGCATAATTTTTACGATTGTTAATCCTAAGTTCTTGTACAATCACTTGTATTTAAGGCATCGTTTGGTTGAAGGGAATCACCGGAATGGAACTTTTTCTCAGCTGATATTAGGGGAATTTCACCGTGGCTGTGTTGTTTGGTTTGAGGTTATTATATTAAGTGAAAGGAATAAATTTTTCCAGATCCTAAAAAAATAATTTCCCACTCAGAACCATGGTATTTGAGTGGAAATTAATTTGTTTCCCTAGCTACCCTTCTGCAGAAAAAACAAAAGATTGGAGTTGTTTCCATTCATGTTCCGCAAAGAAGCAATGGAGTTCAAGCACTTGTCATTTTTCTTTCAGTGGATAGTTGGAAAGCCTAAACATGTGGATAATTCATAATTCTTTTATTAGAGCCATTAGAAAGATAATTGCGTATCAAATGCATATATATATACACCACATTTGGATGTTACCAAGCTAACAGGTAATTGAATATCAAATGCATTAGTTAACACTACCAAATTCTAACACCACCAGATTCCAAGTTAAGCAAATACTAATAGGTTCCAAATTCTAACACTACTACATCAAATGCTTTGATTATGACAAATGTGACATTCACAATTTGAGCCATATGGAATTTCAGATGTTGATATGAAAAGAGTAGGCATGTGTATTGGGGCTAGAGAGTGTGTGGGGATTCTGGTATAGGGTTTATGAGACCTTGGGCTCTTTGACCATCTTGACTGGTCTTTGTGATGTGGTTCCCCTAAGGTTCTTATTAGAGGTGGGAAAAAATAATAAGCTAAATGTTTTACTTCTAAAGGCATGCATAAAATCTCTCCTACTGATTTTACTTGGTTTTTGCCTACACAATGCTCTAAATCTTCAACAGCTCTACTGGATTCTTAAATTACTTCTCATATTAATCTTCTATTACCTTACTTTCAGGGGTTTCATTGTCGGAGGGGAAAAGCATACCTATTCCATAATGCGTGAGTACATTTCAACTTTTATTGGATATTCCATTGGTGATCAAGATTAAAAATTCCTGATGGTGTTGTATCAAGTATGACAAGATAACATGCTTTAGGTAGCAAAAAATTGCATTTAGCATAATTTAATACCACCAACAATTTGGAAATTATAGTCTTATAATATAGTGGTAATGTTCTGCAAAAGTCAAACTCTACAAAAGTTGCATTCTCAATTACACCATGAACTCTAAATTGTTCTTTTCTTTTTTTAAAAAAAAACACTAAAAAAAATCCTTCACACTCTTTTTACAATAGTTCCAGGATTTATGTGGAATGCATTTGCATCTTTGAATAGACTTAAGATTGAAACTTTTCTATAGAAACTAAAAATCAGGAATTCTGGATAGTATTCAACTAAAAGGAATGGAGCTCAGTTCCTTACAACAGAGAAATTCTCAGGAGACCAGAAACCAAAAGTAGTAACTATAAACTACACCAAACTGTACTGAAAATAGTTAGTCACAAAGGAATGTAGAAAACCAACAGAATGATAAGAAAATAAAAAAAGAATAGACACCAAAGAGTAGTGTATATTCCTCTTTCTAGCTTCTGTTGATGGAAGTTTTGATTGCTGTTGATAGTGAAGGAATATTTTTGCCACCCCTACTTTTAAGAAGAAGGAAACCAACAGCACTGCTATGTATTTTACATTCATGAGTCTCTTTCCAGTTGGAGTATAAGTGCATTATTGTATGACCATGACACAACACCTTGTATGGAAGATTATGTTATATGCACCTATATAATTAAGTTAATCTTTATCTAAAATATTTGAAGACATTGTTAAATTCTAATGTGATTTGGTTTCCCCACTGCTTGAGTGGTTGTTTCTTCTTCCTTCAATCAAAATGATAATTTATCAATTCCCGCCTTTAACTTTGGCTCTAATAACTCTCCCCCTTTTTCTTTCTGCACTGCTTTTTTATTTAAATTCCTTTTTTGCAGACTCAGATTTTAGATTTGTTAACAGTGATTGCCTATGGAATTGAATTCATGAGTTTACAATGATCACAAACACAATCCAGAAATAGCCTAATCATTATATGTTATTGGTACAAATTTCAAATATACTATGGATTCACCAAAATAACCTATGAACTAGTTTGAACCTGTAGCTGTTCAAAAGAATTATAGCAGAAATGGTGCAGTGTTATACTATGCTGCATGGAATTTCAGATGTTGATATGAAAAGAGTAGGCAATGTGGAACTTACCTTGAAGGAGAGAGGGAGGAGCCACCACAGATGTGTTACAAGAGGGAAGAGTTGTCGGAGACAACCTTTGAGTAGAGGGAGCTCCAAACCGAGAGATGAGAGAGTGGGTGAGCCGGGGTAGTGAGGAAGATGGTGGTTCGTGAGAGAGAGAAACTGAGTGAAGGGAAGAAGGTTTAGGGCTTAGAGGAGGCAGAGAAATTGATGGAGGAGAAACTAACCGACGGACCAGCTGAACACCAGCCTTCGAGGACCACCGGACGGAAAAGGAGGGAGGGACGGAGGGAGTGGAAGGGAAGACGGAGGTAGATGGAGATTGAGGGAGAGGGAGACGGCGGGGCTGAGAGAGGAAGGGGAACTTTAGGGAAAATGACAGGGAGAGGGAAAGCTGTCGAGTTAGATTAAAACTTAGCGACGGCTTACAACCCGTCACTAACGACGTCACTAATATAATGACGAAAAAACATAGCCGTCGCTACAGTTAAAAATACTAGCGACGGCCACACTCCTCCGTCACTAATCCCCAGAGTACTAACGACGGTATAACCCCACCGTCGCTAATTCCCTTAGGCCAAAAACAATAGCGACGCCTAAGTCCTCCGTCACTAATCCCCAGAATACTAGCGACGGTATTCTCCCACCGTTGCTACCTTCCCCTTCTTAAAGTAAACTGATAGAGGGAACACCGAAAACACTAACGACGGCCAAACTCCTCTGTCACTAATCCCCAGAGTACTAACGACGGTATAGCCCCACCGTCGCTAATTCCCTTTCTTAAAGTTAAAATAATGGAGGGAAGGCCAAAAACAATATCGACGCCTAAGTCCTCCGTCACTATTCCCCAGAATACTAGCGACGGTATACTCACACCGTCGCTACCTTCCCCTTTTAAAGTAAACTGATGGAGGGAACACCAAAAACACTAGCGACGGCCAACTCCTCCGTCACTATTACAAAACATAGCGACGCAGTTCAATCGTCGCTAACGTTGAGGGAAATTTAGCGACGGTAAATACCGTCGCTAATATTTGGCGCCAACAAAAACTATGGAGGGAAACGAAAAAAAGAGGCGCTAACACTACTGAAAAAACCTTAAACAGCGACCACAATTTAGCGACCACCAACTACCGTCGCTAATCAGCGACCGATTTAGCGACCATTTTAAGTAAAAAGGGACCAAAAAAATGTTAGCGACGCGTTTAGCGACCACAAGGGGGATCGGTCGCTACCAAATGTAGACACCGTCGCTAGTACGGTCGCTAACATCCGCGACGGTCAACTGCGTCACTAAGTTTTGTTCTAGTGACGGAGGCCTCCGTCGTCGCTATTATTAACAAAGGATACTAGTGACGGATTTTTCCTTCCGTTGCTAATATTCAGGAACGTAGTGACGGAATTATGTACCGTCGCTAATGTTTTCGTCTTCCCTCCATATTTCCACATTCAGGAAGGGAATGTAGCGACGGGGTTTATCACCGTCGCTAATATTTAGGAGGTTAGCGACGGCGTTTTTCTTCCGTTGCTAATATTTTCGCCTTCCCTCCATATTTCCACATTCAGGAAGGGAATGTAGCGACGGGGTTTATCACCGTCGCTAATATTTAGGAGGTTAGCGACGGCGTTTTTCTTCCGTTGCTAATATTTTCGCCTTCCCTCCATATTTCCACTTTCAAGAATAGAACGTAGCGACGGTGGTGTTTACCCGTCGCTAATATTTAGGAGATTAGTGACGGAATTGTTATACCGTGGCTAATATTCAGGAGCGTAGTGACGGTGTTAGTGTGCCGTCGCTAAGGGTTTTAGTTGTAGTGACGGACGTAGCGACGGGAAGGTTGCCGTCGCTAAGTGTCAGTAATACTCGACCAGCACCTCTCCCCAAATCATTTGCCCTAACTCTCCCTGCCTCCCTCCTCTGTTTCCCTGAGCTCCTCCAAGTGCCTCCCTATCTCTGACTTCCTCGACCGGTGTCCCCCCGTCCGTTCCTTCCCCAAACCCTCCCTCCCTCCCTCCTCTGTTTCCCTTAGCTCCTCCGTCACCCTCCGTCTCTATCTCTCCTTTGCGCCCGTCGGTTCCTCCCTCTATCTCCTTCTCCGTGCGTTCGTCGGCACCTCCCTCCCTCCTCTGTTTCCTTTAGCTCCTCCGTCACCCTCCGTCTCTATCTCTCCTCTGTGCCCGTCGGTTCCTCCCTCTATCTCCTTCTCCGTGCGTCTTCGTCGGCACCCATTCCCTCACCGGTGGCTACACGCATCCCTTCCTGGTCAGGTTAGTTCTCTACGTTTTTCCGTTCGTGTATGTTAATATTGCCATGGATACTTGTAGTTGCATGAACCCTTGCTATCATAGATTTGCAGTTACAATTTTTTGATATCTTTATAGATGATATAATTTGGTTTTATGTGTATTACTTATTTGTGTGCTTAGTAGGACAGCTTTAGTTGAATTAAGAACTTTCCATCTCAGTTTTTTCAAGTAGTCTATATTTGAACTTGCCTAGATGTGTTATATTGATAAATTGGGCTGTGTGATAGTGTGTAAAAACTGTGTGCATTGTGTTATATGCCCTGTTTGAAAAGTTTATGATTCTTCACTGATTTTTTTCATATTAAAGTATAGAAGATAGAAAATAAACAAGATGATAGAACCTACATAACAGGAACAAGGTATGTATTATGTTATATGTATTTTTTTTCATATGTGGCAGAACTGCTAGATAAGTGGTGAAATAGTTTAGAAATTGGATCCTCACAACAATTCTATTAAAGTTCTATTAAACACCAAACCTAATTAAAAGCTCTGAAATAGTTCAGAAATCTACATAAAAAAGTTCAGTAACCTGATTATTGAGAGCGAGGCAATTACAAATGATTCAAAGTTCAGGAACCTGATTATAAACTTTCAAATTATAGGAACTTAATTAAATATATCCAAATTAAAACCCTTTTTGGTTCAACAACCAATTTTTAAACTGGTTTTTCCTTTTAAATGGTTTGAAACTGGTTTGAACTCAATTTCAGCCAAAACTGGTTTTTCCTTCTCTGTGTGGGCTGTGTGTATTGGCTGTGTTCTCCTTTATTGGTTGTGTATTACTTTCCTCACAGTAGTCCTTTGAAGCACCATCTATTTCTTCAATGTAACAAAAATCTGCATCCCATTACCGTGCAAGATAACAAAAAACATGAAATTAAATTCTTAGTGATTGGTTCGGTTATGTTGTCAGTATGTGTTTGGTTATGTTGTCAAACCCCTAAAATTAATTTTCACTTTCTAAAAACATGTTTCACTACAATTGTATATGTTTAGAAAGTCTTCCCAAATTGATTTCTAGTCATGAGAACCATGTTCTGGTTGAAGTCACTCCTCCTTACAGTTTCTGCTTTAACAAAATCAGTTTATAAAATCATTTTAATCTAAAATTTAGTGAATTTTAGTGTTTGTTCGGTATCCCTTATAAAAAAAGACACTACCTATTAGAGAAGATTGATGTTACACATTGTTTGAATTGTTAGAACAATAATTTCAATTAACTTTTGTCATTCGTTAACTTTTCAAGTCTCATATTAAAAACTCTATCTCTTAGATCATATTTTTATATATCTTAACCAACTTAATTTGGTATGTTAGTTAAAAGACTAATAAATAAAATCGTCAAGCAGCCCTGGCCCGGTTACACAGTATACACGCTCATTATTTGGCTGAAGTGAATCAGTAGACCATTATACACAATTCTATCTCCTTGAATCATTTTATAAAAGAACCCTAACAACATTGTTAGACACTATATAACAATCAAATTAAAAACTAACCCAATTGAGAATCAAAGATGAACTAAATATGATTCTTCCTTTTATATCAGAATATATTTGTCAAACATGCCAAACTTTATTTTTTAAGTTGAGCTTGTAGTTTAATTTGAATTTTTAAGTTTCAAGGTTTTTAAATAAATAGAAAGAAAAAACTTTTGTTAAACTTGCTTTTTCTCTAAAAATTAAATGGCAAAGGTGTCTTTTTAGTTGTCAGGTTGTAATTCATTGTATCCAGGGTGACTTTTGCTTTTGTTTTGAACTTGTTTTTACTAATTAATAAAGTTATGCATTATCCTTACTATTGAATTTTTAAGCTTGACATATAGTAACAATTATGGATGAGTTAGTAATTAACAATATTGATTTCTCCTATGTGTTTTTTAAAGAAAAATTATTATATGGGTATTCTAGATGGAATGTATTATTAGATCAGTGAAATTTAACTGAAAGTCACTTAAATTAGAGAAGTGAAATTTAAGTGAAAATCACTTAAATTCCTTGAAACTTAATGTGAATGTATTATTAGATAAGTGAAAATCTGTTTCATAGAACACTACGGTAATATTTTGTTTAATTGCATTGACGTAGTTAGCTCTACTGGAGTCATAATATCTTTCTTTTGTTATTTCAATTATGTTATCATATTAAACCTGTATTAATGCATGCACACAATTAGTCTAAAGCATAGTAGTTAAATCACGCGTAGCGGCCGCGATCGCAACGCGAAATAGTGTCGTGGCTCCCTTGCGCGACAGAGCAGGCATAGCGGGCATGATTGAGGTTGCGGCGTGATTGCCACGATCCCACGATCGTAAATCGCGGAGAATCGCGGAGGGGAGCGGCCGCGATCCGGTTCCTCTGTAAAGCTGCGTCGTTTTGGGCCAAAATTAAGGGTAAATCAGTACTTTTTTTAGTTTCCATCCTTTTTCTCACTTAGGTCAAGTTTCTTCTCCCTATTCTTCTCTTCTCCTCACTGTTTCGTGCTTCCACTACTCTCTCTCTCATCTTCGACAACTCCCTCTCATCTCCGACAGCTCCCTCTTATCTCCGGCAGCTCCGTTCATCTTCTCCGGCGAGTTCCCTTCTTCTCCGGTGAGTTCCCCTTCTTGGGTGAAGGTTTTTCTTTTTGTCTTCTTTCTTTTCTTCTTGGGTGGAGGCTCTGTTTCTGCCTCTTGGTCTCCGGTGAGCCTTCAGCAAGCTGCAAGGAGGAAGAACAGCCATTGTTGGCTCCGGTGACAACCCCACACAGCAACTGCACCCTCCTGCAACAGCCCCTGCAACCTCTGTTTTCTCTTCTCTAAATTTTTTTTTTGTTGAAATTACCTCTATTAACAATGGCAAGTGGTGGACAGCAGCCTGTAAACACCTCTGGGACTCCTAATTCAGCTGCACAAGCTGAAATGTTTAGGCCACCAGGAAGAGAATGGTGCATTTGACCTGAAACAACTTGGGTCTTTTAACTAATTAACTCATCTAAGAAGAGTCTTTATAAATTAACTCATCTAAGAAGAGTCCTTACAAATAACGTTTAGAATGTTTAATAATGCAAATGTAGTCTCCGTTGCATCTCTCATGGACTCATTCTCACGTGGATCCCAAGTGTCTAGATCATTAAGAAGTCATTGTTATGTAATCTATAATTTGCTTTGCGTGTCTATCTTTGTTTAGTTTCCTTGCTACTTGTAACTGTCTAACGACTTCTTGGTTTGTCATACAGAGTAACACACATCACGCGTGGTCTCTGATCGTCTCTCTTCAGCTTCGTATTCATCACCGACTTTTTTCCCCAGGTAATCCCTTAACGCTGACTTTCTCGATATATGTATGCATGTCAATTGTTGTTTGTTAGTAGAGAGATTAGGAACTGGTTTTGATGTGTTTATAATGAGTTTTATGCATGTGTAATGTTGTTTGTTAGTGGAGAGCAGAGATCATTAGGCATTGGTTGTGTGCTGATAACATGATTCTTTATGCATGTGTAATGTTGTGTGTTAGTGGAGAGCAGAGCTCATTAGGCATTGGTTTTGTGTGCTGATAACATGATTCTTTATGCATGTGTAATGTTGTTTGTTAGTGGAGAGCAGAGCTCATTAGGCATTGGTTTTATGTACTGATAACCTTGTCTCTCGATCGTATTCATAACTCTTAATATCATATACAATACGTATGGTATGTATATTTAGGGTTTCTGGAAAGTTTTATGTATGTAACAGGTTGTTCGTAAATTTGGGAAATGTCCAGTTTACAGGGGAGACTCTGCCAAAATTTTGACAGGCTCCCTTTCTTAGGAAACTTAAAAAATGAAACTCATGATTTAATAATGTAGAGTTTAGTCGTGTGTGAACCCATTAGATTCCCGTTCAAGTTTCAAAACAACCGGCTAATGTACCGTGTTGTGTTGGATCTTGAATTGTCCCAGTTGGACAGTTTGGTATGAATTTGTAACCAGTAGGGCGTAACCCATCAATGTTGTATATAGTCTATCTTAAGACGTTGAATGTTCATATAAAATTTCGGTTATGGTGTTTCGTATTGTCCTCAGGGTGCATGTCTGCGTGCGGTGTTTTATACCGTACGTATCTCTGTGTACTCGGGGACTAATGCGAAATGCTGCCGAAATTTTAAATGAACATGAACGACACAAGATAGACCACATACAACAGAGATGGGTTACAGTTGGTTGCATATTCATCCCGAATGGGATAGGGCCCCACCAATTTGCAACATCAAAGAGATAGGGAGTGATTTACAACCGACAGTCAAATAAAATTACAATAATTTAAAGTAACAGAAATCGTGCTTGTTAGATATTGTAAATGGAGGTACCGGCTAATCGGCGATGGATGTACAACCGACTAGATCGCAATCGGCGAGTGACTGAGGAGTTTATGATGGGGCTGTTGGAGTTCATTCCGTTCGCTACAGCAAACACGCCTGGATTTGAAGTGACTCAGAAGATCCGTTGTCCGTGCTCAAGGTGCAAATGCATGAGTTTTGAATACGCGGATGATGTCATGTGCCACCTAACTGAGAAAGGGTTCATGGAAACATACCACTGCTGGTACAACCATGGTGAGCAGTTACCGCGTAGACCGTCAGACGTAACCGTGCAACAGTCTTACTACGAGGTTGGAGGAAACAGGGATACGTACAACAACATAGAACAAATGGTGATGGATCATGTTGGACCCTCCACCGGGCGTATGCTGGAACATAATGACCAAGCAGGTAATGGGGACTCTGACAATGCAGAGGAGGATCCTAATCCGGAGGTGAAGAGATTTTATGATTTGTTGGCGGCGGCTCAGACTCCATTGTGGGACGGGTGCAACAATCACACTGAGTTATCCGCCTCCCTAGCTGCTTTAAGCATAAAGGCAGATTATAATCTTTCTGGAGGTTGTTTTGATAGAATGGTCAGTCTGATGGGTTCCACCATGCCTAGTAATCACAGAATGCCAGCAAACCTGTACCGTGCTAAGAAACAAGTGGCAAACTTGGGGCTGGGTTGTGTGAAGATAGAGTGTTGTGTTGGTGGATGTATGCTGTTCAGAAATGAGTTTGCAGACGAGAGTGTCACAAAATGTCTGCATTGTAATGAGGAACGCTACAAGACCGTTAAAAGGAGAGGGAAGGTAACCCGGACGGCCAGGAAGAAAATGTGGTACTTCCCTATAACACCGCGTCTTCAACGCCTGTATGCCTCATTGTCCACGGCAAAACACATGCGTTGGCATGCTCTGAACCGATCACAAGAGGGGTTTCTTTGCCATCCTTCCGACGGGAAAGCATGGAAGTGTTTGGATGAGCTATATCCGGACTTTTCTGGCGAGCCGCGAAATGTAAGACTTGGACTATGTACTGATGGGTTTAACCCTTTCGGTCAATACGGAAGGGCTTACTCTTGTTGGCCAGTCATCCTGACCCCATACAATCTGCCGCCTGATATGTGTATGAAGAGGGAGGTCATGTTTCTATCTATACTAGTTCCAGGACCCAAAAATCCAAAGGCGAACATAGACGTGTTTTTGCAACCGTTGGTTGAAGAGTTATCACAGTTATGGGATGTCGGTGTAATGACATACGATGTGTCTTTGAAGAACAACTTCATGATGCGTGCTGTTTTGATGTGGACTATTAACGACTTCCCGGCCTATGGTATGCTTTCTGGATGGTCCACGTCTGGGAAGCTTGCTTGCCCTGTATGCATGGAACATACCGGGGGGGAATCACTCCCTGTTAGTGGCAAGACAAGTTTCTTTGACTGTCATAGAAAGTTTCTACCGTTGGATCACCCGTTTAGGAGGAACAAAACCGCTTTTAAGAAGAACAAGGTTGTTAATGAACCTCCACCCCGTAGGTTATCTGGTGCACGAGTTTGGCAGAGGGTCGAAGAGTATCCTTACATCTGGGACAAGAGTGTTAAGGAGTTTGCGGGTTACGGTAAGGAACACCACTGGGTGAAGCAGAGTGTGTTGTGGGATTTGCCATATTGGAAAGACTTGTTGTTAAGACACAACGTTGATGTGATGCACACTGAACGTAATGTTTTCATGAATATTTTTGACACTGTTATGGACATCAAAGGGAGAACAAAGGACAACGAGAAGAGTCGTCTAGACCTTCCGATTTGGTGTTCCAGAAAGGAGTTGGAGTTGAGGGATGCGGGACGTGGAAGAATGTTTAAACCCCATGCAAAATATGCTTTAACTAGACCACAACAGATTGCTGTGTGTATTTGGATGAATGGGTTGACCCTGCCTGACGGATTCGCTTCTAACTTGAGTAGATGTGTCGACGTGAAGGAGGGCAGGGTGTTTGGCATGAAAAGTCATGATTGCCATGTGTTTATGCAACAACTACTCCCGTACGCGTTTCATGCCTTACCGAAGCCTATTTGGAAACCGTTAGTGGAGTTGAGTCACTTCTTTAAGGAGTTGACGGCTACTTCGTTGAGTGTGGAGAAACTTGTGAAGATGGAAGAAACTATCCCGGTATTGATTTGTAAGTTGGAGCAGATTTTCCCACTAAGTTTTTTTGACTCCATGGAGCATTTGCCTATCCATCTACCGTACGAGGCCTTGGTTGGTGGCCCAGTGCAGTATCGTTGGATGTATCCATTCGAAAGGTGAATGCTTGGTGAACTCTTTAATTTACTTGCAAATCATGCTTATAATAGTATTTTCTAACTTAACACCACCTTGTTAATGATCTTGAAGATTCTTACGCTCTTTAAAAGATAAAGTGTCGAACAAAGCCTGCGTTGAAGCTTCAATTTGTGAGGCATACTTAGTCGAAGAAATGACAACCTTTGCTTCTTTCTATTTTCCAACGGAGATAGAAACTAGAATGAGTAGAGTTCCCCGCAATCTTGGTGTAGCCAGCCGCACAGGGTTTGATGAACAAACGTCGATTTTCAACTATCCTGGTCACCCGGGGGGCAGGCTCACAAAATGTTACATTGATGAGAAAGATCGAAAGGCGGCTCACTTGTACATTCTTCTCAATTGCCCAGAAGTGGAACCCTTTATTGAGTAAGTCATAGAAGTTATATTATACATTCTTAACGTAGCTTTCATATTAAAGTTATTTGTTTCTTTCAATAGCTTATACACAGATATGCTAAAACTTGAGCAAAATGATTTAACTGATGACCAAATTCATAGTGAGGTGTCATCCAAGTTCGTTGGTTGGTTCGCGCAACATGTAAGACCCGTATACCAAGTGTTTTTAAGCCTATTTGCTTCTAACTCCCGTCAATATGGTAACAATGACCTACTTCTTATGTTGTACATAGATACAGGACTCTAACAACCATATTGAAGATTCTTTACTCCAAGCCCTTTCTTGGGGGCCGGTGAAGACTGTTAAAAAATGGCCTATTTACTACGTAAATGGCTACAAGTTTAATATTCTTCAATGGAGTGAAGGGATGCGCACCCATAACTACGGGGTTTGTGTTAAAGGCACCGCCGGTCAGTTGGAAGAAGACTTTTATGGAGTGCTGACGGAGATTGTTGAAGTTTCATTCTCTGGACGACTAAGAAGAGATATTGTTCTATTCAAATGTGATTGGTTCGACAACACAATCGGTGTTGGAACAAAGGTTGACAACAACTACGGCTTAGTTGAGGTCAAGAAGAATGGTAGATATAAAGGGTTTGATCCCTTCATTTTTGCCCAACAAGCTGAGCAGGTTTATTACACCGACTTCCCGGGAGGACATCGGGACTGGTATGCAGTAATCAAGGCCAAGGCCCGAAGTCAGATCACTGACAATGTCTCCGAGGAGGTCGATGACGCTTATCAGCTTGCACCACACGAGCTCAACGATGCGAATTTGTTGTTCAACATTGATCCAGTCATAATGGACGAGACACTCGCCACTACGGGGGGTGAACACATTGACAAAGACCTTGTCTCTCGATCAAAACGGTCTAGGGCTGATTTGGATACTGATGAACTTGTTCAAACAGATAACCACAGTGACACTGAAACTGAGGGGGAATTTGAAACTGAAACAGACACAGAGTATGTAGTTGTTAAACATATATACATAGGTTTATATATATCCTGAGACTAACCTTTCTTTTCATGATTTTATCCACAGATGACGGGACATCGACTGCCCTTCAGTAGGGGTGGTGGGTCCAGGACCCCGGCTTCCCGTCTGGGGATGCAAACCCCAGGGCAGCAGACCACTCCATCACCACCACAGCGGACCACTCCATCCCCATTACAGCAGACCACTCCATCACCACCACCACAGCAGACCACTCCATCACCACTCCAGCAGACCACTCCATCACCACCACCACAGCAGACAACCCCATCACCCCCACAGCTGACCACCCCAGAGCAGACTCCTGGAGTTGATGGCTTGGAGGACCATGGCCATCAGGTGACCCCACCTCCGGCATCCCCTCTGCCCATGTTGGTACCCGTGCCGGCCGAAGACGAGTAAGTGACTAAATTTCATATACTTTTATGTTATTTGTATGATACTTTATATTAGGGTTTAGTTGAAAGACTTGTTGGTTTATTGGATGTTACTTTAATTAGTACTTGTATAGATTGAATTGTACTGGGCACTCTTCTGTTTGTAACAGGGTAACTATTTAAACTTGGAAATGTTACATTTACAGGGGAGACTCTGCCGAAATTTTGGGTGTCTCCCTAGATTGTGTGTTGTTTTATTCCTAACATAATTGTTGTCATTACAGCTTTGTTGATAGTAGTCGCACTACCAAAGCGATTACTAAGGTTTTGAAGGCCCAGTGGGATGGTCCATATATATCTTGGACAGATGCTGGGAAGGTTGTGCAAGATAGGTGGTTTGACACCTTCTCGGTAAGTTCCTAGCTCATTTATTGTGACTTGATTTGTAAAATAGACCCGTTATTAATTTTGATTTCTCAATTCATTTTACAGCGTGATTACCAGTGGGCGGAGGGTATGATTGATGAGATTAGGAAGGTCTTTGCCACAAAGACCTCCAAAATCATCAAGAGTACCCTTTGGAAGGTGAGGGACAAGGGTGAGCGCCCTCGTTGGATCCCGGAGGACCATTGGGACGGGATGGTCCAGAAGTGGGGCGGGGTCCCATTCCAGCAGGCGAGTGCTCGGAATAGGGCCAACAGAGCTGCCGATGCTGCAGCCTCGGTTTACACTGGGGGTAGCATTTCAACCCTCGAGCACAAGAAAAGATTTGTAAGTATATTTATGTTAAACATTTCTATTATAATTCGTCTTACATGTTTACAAATAATAATCTCAATGTTTTTTGTCCACCACAGGAGCAGAGGGAGCACCGGGAGCCTTCTTTGTTTGAGGTCATGCAAATGACCAAGAAGAACAAAGCCGGTGCATGGGTAAACCAGAAGACTACGGAGCTAGCGGTATTTACTTTTAACTGACACATGCTTTTAATTTACTTACAAATCAGCTTACTAATCCTATCGTTGTTTTTGAATTTACAGGAGGCGTATCAGGCCAGGAGGGCCGAGAAGGAGGCGGACCTGGTGGCTTCCACTCCTGAAGGGGAGGTTCCTCCCACCCTATCTTGTTCTGACGACAACGCCATCTATATGGAGGCTGTTGGCGGTGTGAACAAGAAAGGGAGGGTGTTTGGATTGGGTGGCGTCGGCACGCAGCTGGCGAAAAAGGGGAAGACCCCTTCCTCTTCGTCTTCCTCTGGTCTTCCGACTGAGGTCGTTCAGGTAATTCAAAACCTGAACGATGAGCTACAGGAGGAGCGACGTCAGAGGCAGTTGCTGTTGGAGCGGCACGAGGCGGACCGACAGAAGGCCGAGGCGGACCGACAGAAGGCCGAGGCGGACCGACAGCGGGCCGAGGAGCAGCACGCCGAGACTCGTCGGCAACTTGCTCAGCAGCAGGAGCTACTGATGCAGTTGATGGCGAGGCTACCTCCCCCCACTTCCCAGGCGCCCCCACCACCACCCCAGGATCCCCCACCACCTTGATTGTAGTTCTTTTATTTATACACATTGTATATTTGATTTTTAGTTATGTTATATTTTTATTCAGTATTTATTTTGTCATTCTTTATATATTATGTCAATATTTATTGGTAATTACATTCAAATCACAAAGCCTTATTCTACCTATCATTAATAATTCAACCTATTTGATAAATTAATTTAATTATAAAAATTTTATCAGCCAATACAAAATATTAAGATATTTTTAAAGTTAAATTAACAAAACCAGTCAATATTGAATTAATTTTTAAAAAATATAAAAATTCCCGTTAGCGACGGGACATGTCCGTCGCTGACGTTTTAACACTAGCGACGGATGCCGTGGTCGCTATATCACAATCACTAGCGACGGACGTTGTGGTCGCTAACTGACAACAACTAGCGACGGACATTGGCGTCGCTACATCGCAACCTCTAGCGACGGATACTGTGGTCGCTACATCACGATCAGTAGCGACGGAATAACTTGGTCGCTGTATCACTTCCTATAGCGACGGCAGACGGTGGTCGCTGAGGGCTGTTAGTAGCGACGGGTATTCGAGGTCGTTGTATGACAACACTTAGCGACGGCTGGAGTTATTGGGGCAGAGACGATTTTAGCGACGGCCCTACCCCGTCGATATTGTAGCGACGGCAGTTATGTGGTCGCTGATGTGTTTTCGACGAGGGTTTTAGCGACGTCCTCTTGCCCGTCTGCGATGCCGTCGCTAAAACCATTAGCGACGGGAATTCCATTGATTAGCGACCAATTACTTCCGTCGCTAACAGTTGTTTTTTTAGTTGTGTAAAAGGATAGCGACCGTATTAGCGACGGTATTTGTAATTTTTAGCGACCGCTTCCTTTTGGGGTCGCTAAATGAGTCGCTAACATTTTTTCGTTCCCTTTTCGTATAAGAGGTCGCTAACGCGGTCGCTATTTAGCGACGGGAATCGGTGGTCGCTAAGTCGAGGTAGCTGTTTAGGGTTTTTTTAGTAGTGTGTAAGGGTTGAACTCAAACTTAACTTTGTGTAGATTATGAACCCCCACATTCAATTCTTACGATTTCTTGAACTTTGAAGCAATTTCGGAGCTTAGGGTTTTTTTGTAGTGAATGATTTAAGGGGTTGAAGAAATGGTATTGTTATGTTTAGGGTTATGACTCAGTCACAGCGAATATTACAATAGGCCCTTTAAAAATTTGTTTAGCAATAGGCTCTTTAAAAAGTTGTTTCATAGCATTAAGCCCCTTAATTAGAAACTCAATCTAATAAGACATTTAAAATGACGAGTCACATGTCACATATGCAATCACTGACATGTGACTAGGCTCCACCTCATCACTTGGCAGAGGCAGTCAACGAAAAAGGTCATATACTACACTTAAAAATTTTTCAGGGACACAATACTAAGAAAAATTATTTCAGGGGGTAAAACCAAAATCACAAATTTGAGAGACTAAATTTACCCTTTAGCCAAATATAAATATGTACATAAAATATTGGTAATTGAAAAAATAAACCAATTTTGTATTAGATTGAATTTCAAATTTAATTTAATTGCGATGCACTAGTATAAAGATTTTAATATTATCAAACCAATTAGAAATCAATATATGTATGTATGACTTTTGGTCTGAATATGTCCCTTCTAAAATTTCTGCATTTGCATGGGACTTGTTCGAGACTATACAAAACCCTGGACAACCTGCAGAAAAGAGAGATAGCCTGGCCTGTGTGACTAATGTTAAATGTGAAAATTGCAATATGTTTTATGGAAATTCTAGCTATCTTTTTTTTTCTCTTGTAGACTAGCTTTGCAAATTTGGAGGCGTGCTATCAACGGTTGGGTTTCCGATATGCACTAGATGCTGGTATATTGAATCATTTATTAGATTTGTATATGAAACAAGTATATCAGCTCATATATTAATCCAGGTCTAATAAAATTATTGTATATATCGATATTCTTGTTTTTGAAATTATACAGAAGTCAGTATAACACACCATCATAATAAGGCATGCACCCTTCAACTATATACTCATGTATTTATGAATTAAGAGATGCTCATTATTTTCTTTTCAAACTTAAACTTTGATATACTGATTACTTTAAGTATTAGAACAAGATACCATATATTTTATCTTTTTATGTAGGAAAGGCAATAACCCTCTCAAACTTTATTGAATTCTCATTGGACCTATATTACAGATACAAATACCTTATACACTCTCAAGTTTAATACCCCAATACCAGCCAGATTAGTTTCATCACTGTGTTGCCAATTAAGTGCAGGTATCATATTTTCTGCAGCTTAATTAGTGGATACCTATACACTCAAAAGGCAAAACATATGGGGTGGTATGGTTAAGAACACTTTGGAAATTATGGTTGGAAAGATGATTTTCAAGGAAGAGGATGCAGATATAGCTTTCATTCTTGACCCTTATTAAGCTGAACACCTGAATATGGTTAAGGAATAGATGTAATTAAGGGGTTTCTTTAACTACTCCTATTATGTAAACCCTATTTTTTTGTCGTGTGGGCTTGTGTAAGTTGTGCTAAGAAATCGGATGATTCTTTTTATTCTTGTTTTAAATGTTTTTGTTGTGATTTTTTTTTTTGTTAGACATTGTTTATGGATCTGGCACCCTTGTACCCCTGAATGATTAAAGTAAATTGAATATATATATATATATGTATGTATATATTTAAAAAAAGGCATTTAACTTGCAGAGTCCCACTTTTAGACCATGGCCCTATCTATGGTTTGTAGTTTGCAAGCACTACGTACAAATAAAAGGGGGGCCCTGCCATGCGTCGTCATTTGTGTATTGAGTGTATAGATCAGAAAAGAGAAAGCAAAATTTTGATACCTTATGCATACTGCACGAGGATTCAAACCTGACCCTAGTAGTGGGGGCAACTGTCTTGAATGCAGAAAAAATAAGCTCACAACATATATAGCTTAATTATGCCTTCTGATATGCATATGCATGTGAATCATCTGACCCATACTCCAGCCTTTGTTGAAAACAGCAACCAAATCACTCTATTTTTTACCTTATCTATCATTCCTGCTTCAGATTTCCGGACTTTGTATTTGTAGTTTTTAGTGTTTCTGTTCGTTCCCTAAATCAACGTGTTCTTTCTTTTTTGGGTTATTAATTGAATAATGCTAAGAGAGACGGAGAAATATTATTATCTTTATTTACTCACAAAGTGATATGGTAATATATGTGATTAGATTTAATATTGTATTTTTTTCTCTTACATTTATTAAATAATTATTGGTTAGAATAATTGTTCGGAGATGAAAAGAATATGGAGAAATTGTGGAAATAATTTATTACACCACAACATAATATCTATTTACTAACATTTAATTTCTTTTTAACTTTTTTAGTTAGCTCCATCCGGTTAGTATAACTTAAATTTTAAGATAAATTAAATTGTTAGTACATTCATTTTAAGTTCACACTAATATTTAACGCAAATGAGAAAATACAATGGACTCGTTTGTTTAAACTTATTGTAAAAGATAAGTACTTTTTAAATTAAAAAAAGTATTTATTTTAAATTTTGATGTGTTGTTTAAAATTTTAAAAATAAACCGAAACTGAAAATAAATATATTTTTACTTATTTTAAAAAATAATTTTGATCTGCTTATTAAAAAAATACTTTTTAAAAAACATTTAAAAATATGCTTAAACAAACAGGTCAATATTATAATGTGAGGGTGTGCATCATCATTTATAAAAAAGAAACTGGTCAAGGCTGACAGAGACCAAATAAGCTAACTGATATGCACAAACAACATCACCCCTTTGATTTTAACAAAATTCCAAACTCTTTATTATAATATATAATTATATACTTAATCATATTTCAGTATAATTAGTTGTAGACTTGTACTGTGCGTCTATTCTAACAACAAGAACATTGTTAACAAATAAATGGTTAATATATAAATGAATTTTTTTGAGTGTTACTTCATTGAGTTTGGCCTATTGCCATGCAGCCAACGGTAAATAAACGACACCGGAAAACTTATATTGACGCATACAGAAGTAGAATAGCAAAACAAAATATGAAAGATTTTTTTTTTTTTTTTGCTTGCTCCTCCATCTCAATTTCATTGTTATTATAATAATTTTCTTGTTATATTCTTACTGCCAATTTTACAATACTAATGCAGGGTTAAATATTTTTCAACATTAGCCACAACAATTTATATCAGATTGTTAATTGATAGGTTTTATTAGTATTGTATTACAGTGAATGAGAAAGATAATAATAATAATAATAATAATAATAATAATAATAATAATAATAATAATAATAATAATAATAATAATAATAATAATAATAATAATAATAAATGACAGATAAGGAATGTACTAAGAAACTACTTATAATTATCATGCCAGTAAAAAATATATACTTTAATTTTAATATAAAACTAAATTAAATATTAAGAATTTAATTACAACAAGTGTCATCGCAAAAATATAAATAAAGTATTAAGAATATTTAATTATGTCGACAATTGTCCTTAAGGATATTTATATTGTGAACCAATTAAAATAATATTTTATGTAAAAATTACACAAGTTAATTATTTTTGGTTACATGACAATTCACGCATGTCATTATTGGATGATAATGTAAACAATTTTACACAAACTATCTACACATACTACCTAAGAAGTTGTTTTACATAGATTTATTTTCTAAATGAAGTTGTTGAATTTAGTTCCTAGCCTTTAAGAAAATGATTCATACCTATTAAATCCGCTAACTCCAGTTTTGCGTGTTTTATCAAATCCTCCTGATAGGATGAAGCATATTTTCTAAGATTCTTTTAAAAAGATTAGGGATCAAATAATCCTAGTTTTTTAGAGAAAATTCTAAATTCAAAAACATGGACCAATTAATTAGTTATTTAAGATATATAAGGTGTGTTTGACATGCAGTTGAGAAAACAGAATTATGAAAATAAAAAAATCTAAAGATTAATATTGATTTTTTACACCGCCCAAAGTAGGAATTCCAATTCTTTAAAACTTTATTTGACCGTAAGATTTTTTTTAAGTTGATCAAATCAGGATTTAATCAACCCAACTACATTAAAAAAAATCCCATAATATATCGATGGTGAGAATATGCGTGGTTTTGTTTCAAAAGAACCCGTGCATTTCTATGAATGGTACTCAAATGAAAATATATATGAACAATCGCTGTAGCGCCACCAAATTCTTTTTCCTGAGTATTTTAGACATTAAAATATATTTGAACATCCTCTCCCAAATACATGATTTTTTTTGTAAGGAATAAAACTCCAATGTTTAAGTGAATTTACCGGTGAGGTCCATCACAAATAGGAAGCACAAATTATTCTATATATTGTCGATTATAGATGATAATTAATCACAAAAACCCTTATGTCCAACACAATTTAAAAACCAAAAAACATATCATAATCAACACAAATCTGCCTTGGTTCTCTTAACATAATCCCCTTCTTGCCTAGACAATTGACAGTAATATGGATATTTTTCTCCTGATACACTAGACTACTTCGTTTTTCTCCACAACTCTGACTCCTTTTGCAGATCTGAGCACATTGGCCTGCATGAAAAGAAGAATATGTTTGATGTGATCACATGTGCAAATATCATAAGAAACTTGTATATTTATATACTTGATTTTCGTTGATTTCCACTGCAAAGCCATCAACAATGACCAAAGAAGATGTCTTCTTATAGCTTCCTGGCTCTAAGGTACTTTCTAAGAGCTCATCATGCTTTCTACTTAGGTACAAATCAAGCTCATATGCCCCTCTCTTGTTTCTAATTAAAGCATAGATTAAAAATGAGCAGAATTCAAGAAAATGGTATGATTAATAAAAGAAAAGGAGAGAGTAGTGATGAGAGGAGACCGATCAGATCGCAGTCGCTCGTACTGAGGATCATAGTTCATGAAGACAAAGTAGGACTCACTTCTTGTTCTTGTGCTCCCCATTCTCAATGCCAATCTTCACCTCCACTCGCTACCTATATTTATACCGCAAAACCAGCAACAATAATAGAGATTAAAGACAAAACAAAAAAAGAGGCCCAATTAGCTGGGTGTTTTTTCTACTTTCATATCCTCCCACTGTTTGAAAATAGAAATTTCTAAATATTGTTCAAAACAATAAAATTTTATTGAATTAACAGATTTTTTTATTGGTTAATACAACAAGGTTAAACTTATATGCTTTCATTAACGTCATTATGTTCTTAGACTATTCTATCTAATATCTTGTTGGTTTTCAGTTTTACTTAAGAGCTAAGAGATAACCTTTCAGCTGTGCCAACTGCCAACGAATTCTTAATTTTACCCACATCATATCAAATAGTTGACATTTTTTTTTGGACTCATTTATTTTTATTCGTGAGTGAGTATCAGACAATGATTTCGGTGGCGCCCCTTAGTGACACACCGTCATTTGTAGAGGTGGTTGAGTTGTCCCCTCCAGAATTAAGATTTATTTTAATCCAACCTATTCAATATAAAAATCAAGTTAATATTTTTTGAAAAATCTTTCTATCTGGTTAGGTTAGTTTTTTTAGACTCTATATATAATTTTATAAATAAATATAATTTATAAATACACATGATATATTTTATACGAATTATAATTTATAAAATTAAAATATGTTAAAGTCATTTTTAATATGAAAAATTATTAAATAAATGTATATTGTAGGTAGGTTATTAGCCTTTTAGGTATATATTAATTTGTTTGACATAAAATTATTGATCTATTTAATATATTGGTTTGTCATTTTATTAACACAGTAATTTAATTCGGGCTTGTATACAAACTATCAAACTAAATTAAACTTTTAAATAGGTCAAATCAAACTTATAAAGATGCTCATACTTTATAATTAAATATAGGTGAGACAGGTAAAATTTATAAAACCTAGTGTATTCCTATTTCTATGAAAAATATTGCACATTGCAAATCACAAGAACAAAAAAGTTATTACTATAAGATGCGTTTGAGTTTAAAATATTAATTACTCATACAAGTTATTATTTCAAGAAAAAATAAGCATATGTTGAATAGTGGCCTATTGATTATTTTTGGTCCAAAAAAGCGTTGTCGTCTACAGTTTTTGTCCATGAAAATATTTTTGGTCACCATATGTATTCAGTGTCGGGCCAATATTAACACTCCCATTTTTAAAAATAGACATTTATTAATATATTTTGAATAATTTATTCCTCAAATACATCTAGTCATTTCATTTTCTTTCATCCTCTCCTTTTTCCTATTTACAGGGCTGCGTGAGACGGAAGAGGATGTGGAGGTGGGAGGAGTTAGAGACCAGGCAGGGAGAAAGAGAAAATGGGTGAAATAATTGGGAGTATTTTAAAAAATGCTTTATTATATTTTTTTATCACTAAAAAATTATGCAAATTTGTAATTAGTCCCTACAGCATCCACATCCCTGTAATTAGTCCCACATAATTAGAAATCTAAATACTTTTTGGGGGAAAACATGATTAAATCTTTTTAAAAAACTATTTAAAATATAAAAAAGGATCTTTTTTATTTTTTTTAAAAAAGAAGTGTTAATAACAGTGTCCATAAGGTCCGGCTCAGTGGGCCAACATGACTTACGTGATTCTCTGTGGTGGTGATAGGCTTATCTCCGGTAGGCCCGTGAGGTTTAAATATTTAAAGGTCCAAATGTTAGTTTTTTGCACCATCTATTTTTACTTTTTATACCATTCTTTATTTGAAAATTAAACTTACAATAGAATTACTTGCGATTTCTATAAGCTCCGTTAATGTTTTTGATTTCAAGATTTGGATGCATCTGCTTTTACATTGGCATTTCAAAATTCAAGAATTCCCGAATTTTTTTTTCCCAGAAAACGTGACGGGTACCCGAAGAAAAAAATCCATCCATAAGTGAAGCCACATTGGAACAATAAGACGCCATGAACCTCCCTCTCAACTTTTTCTTTTTTAAAAAGTAAGATTACATATTAAAAGAGAAGGTAACAAACTACTATTTGAAAAAACAATTGTAAACACTTAGAACCTAGTTGTTGTAAATGATAGAGTAGGAATTTACTGAATGGCACAAGTTACCTACCTATTTATAGGAAGCTTAACAAAAAAAAGCAAACTAAGTTGGTTATAATAAACTCAAGTAATTTAGCAGTAACAAGTTTAACAAACTAATTACTCTAGGTAGGTTTCCTAACATCTCTCTCAAACTTAATTAGGGAAAATGCACACATTTAGTTTGCATCTTAATTCTAAAAAGGTAGCCGAAATTGGAGATTTGGTTAGAAGTTCTGCTACTTGGAATCCGAAAGATAGATGTTTCATAGAAATTTGACCTTTAGTAGTTTCCTCCCTTACAAACCGTAAATCTAACTCAAAGTGTTTAACTTTGGAGTGAGACACAGAATCAACTTAAAGGAGCACAACTCCATGATTGTCACACCAAATGAAACGAGCTTTAAGGTTTGGAAGATATAGCTAGAACAAGAGAGATTGATGTACATTATTTCAATGACCACAAAGGCAAGACTTTTGAACTTTGCCTTAGTGCTTGACCTGCTAATAACATATTATTTTTTTTGTCATCCAAGACACTATATTGGTACATAAATAGACACAGAAACCTGAAGTAGACTTCATGTCTGAAGGATCACATACCCAATCATTGTCATAGTAAAGGAAGCCCTTTTGTATGCCTTTACAGCTAATGGTCTTTCTGTCTTTTGGTAAAGTGACAAGATCCCAAGTGAATTTTTTGAGTAGGGCATTGTATTTGTTAATCATAGTTTCCTTCCAAGCTAGTGTGCCTAAGGCCTCATCAATGTTATTGGGTTTAGTGGTAGATAACAAAGCTTTAGGCTTAAAGATACTTGTCTTTGCCTTTGTTAACATGGGCTAAGTATTCTTAGCTGGAGTAGGAGTAATATGATATGGGGTATTAGGTTTAATATCTTGTATGTTATCAATGGTGATGAGTGTAAGAGTATGATCAATTTCTGGTTGAGGTGTAGGTTGCACCGTCTCAAGATTTATGGTGGAAAAAATATTGGAAGAGTAGGAATGGATGAAGAAGGTGAGATGTAGACACAACAGGTGAAGGATTGGAAAGAAAAAAGGGATTTGACTTGAGAGGGTAGTTAAGTTCATCAAATATGACATTTCTTAAAGTGTAGAATGTTCTAAAGGGAGATAAGTATTTGCATCCTTTGTGTGGGGTAGAATAGTCAAGGAAGATACATGGATGGGGCCTATGATCTAACTTATGTTTATTTTAAGGTCTTGAATAAGGGCAGTAAAGACATACAAAAGGTTTGAAGAGATTATCGACAAGTGTTTTGTGAATCAATACCTCAAAGAGTGATTTTAACTTGATATAGGGAGAGGGTAGTCTATTGTCGACAAAGATGACAATAGCAATAGCAAAAGCCTCAAGCCAAAATTCAAAAAAGAGATCAGATGTAGCTAACAGTGTGAGGCTAATCTCAGTGACATGCTTGTGCTTTCTCTCGGCTACACCATTCCATTGATGTGTGTAGGGACAACCGGGTCTATGTGTAACATCCTATTTTTTTACTCAAATAGAAAATAGATATTAATATCTCTTTAATGAGAAAATACTTACTATTAGTTAGTTGATTTTTTTAACTAATTAATATTTTTATAAAATTTTGGTACTTATATTTAAATTATTTTTTTAAAAATAAAATGAAATAATAATAAAATAAAAATATGTATATTTAACGAAGATTTAAAATGACTTAATTAGTATTCACTAATTAAGAAAATTATATTAAGAATTTTTGATATCTTTATTATTCACAATTTATAGTTTATGTTTTTATATTTTATGTTTTTACATATTTAAGATTTAACTCTTATTAGAATTTTAAAATAAAAATTTGAAGGAATTAGAATATGGTTCTTTAGAACTTTTTGATCTGTGCATTATTTATGATTTTCTGGAATTTTTAAATTTTTTAATAAATATTTGAGAAAATAACCGAAATGCCACTGCAGACATCATCGCTTACATCATTGGTTGGTAAATACTCACATCATGAATAGTGACCGGTGGGTAAATACTCACATCATGAATAGTAAAATAAATAATTAAGTAATCTTAAATAGTAAATTTCTCTTCCTATAAATAGATGACTCATTTACAACATTTTCACACCAAAATTAGAGAGAGAATCTAGAGAGATAGTGCGTAAGAAATTAGTGAGGAGTAAATTCTTTTGGTAAAAAGAGGTTCTGTCGGAAGTGTAAGGTAATAACATCTTTCTTCTATATTCTTTTTATGATTATCTAGATTATTTTTTTAGTACTCGTAAACTATTAATATGCTATTACTATTATGAATAAGTTACTATGGTAAAAATAAATTACCACAACGTTATTTTTACGATTTACTGTTACTATTCACTACTTACTGTTACTATTCACACTTTACCATTTACTGTTATTATTCAAAATTTATTATTTACCGTTATTATTCAAAATTTATTGGTTGTTGTTACTATTCAAAATTACTATTTACCATTACTATTCAAAATTTACTATTTACTATTACTATTCAAAATTTACTATTTACCATTTCTATTTACGATTTATCATTAACTATTACTATTTAAAATTTACTATTTACCGTTACTATTTAAAATTTACTATTTATCATCGCTATTTACCATTTACTGTTATCATTTAAAATTTACTATTTACTGTTTTATTCACGATTTACTATTTACCGTTATTATTCAAAAAAAATTATTAGTTACCATTACTATTGATGATTTACTATTTACTATTACTATTTACTATTACTATACATAATTACTATTTATCATTCTTATAGTAATCTTAATTTTCATTTTATGCCTATACTGAAATAAATTAGTATTAATATTTTTTTAGAATTCGGAGGCACAGAGCAAATTTACTTTTGGTAGCAATTCCAGGTAAGGGGGAGTGAGATAAAAATATAATATGGAAAGACATAAGAATAATGGGAGGAGTCCCCTACTCCTTTTAAATTTAATAATATTATTATTTTAAAATAATAAATTTTAAATTAAGTATCTTGTGTAACTTACTATGAATTACCTATGCAAGGACTTTGACTATTATGACCTATATGGGCTGAACTAAACCTATGCAAGGATTGGATTATATAGACTTACATAGACCTATGCAAGGAAATGGACTATAAGGGCTTGGAATTAAGTTTATTAAATTAAATAACTATTAAATTTTAAATTATGATATTTATGAATGATATTTATTTGATTTGATTATGATTGATAATACTAATTGATGATATTTGATTATGATTAATGATATTACAATACTTGATTGTGATTGATGAGTGATTGATAATCTTGTGATGTGGAGTTTGAGCATATAGCAAACATGACGGGAAGCTAAAACTCAATAAGAATATACTTATTCCATACTCTTCACAGTATTACTTTAAAAGAAATTATTTATGATAATTTCTCAATGTTTATTCAGAATTATTGTTAAGAAAATTTTCTTAATTTTCAATACAAATATATAATTTCTATGACTTATCTTTTTCTTCCAAAATAAATTATTTAATTAAATTTTAGAATAATTTTTAGTTATAAAAATAAAGAAAAAGAAATTGTTTTATAAAAAATATATATTCATATATGTATATATATGAAAATATTTGATTCTCAAATGGAAATAAGATACTTCAATAATATTTCATTTTAAACTTTTGAAAATAAGAGTCTTTAATTTCAAAGTACTTTATTATATACTTTTCAAGTATTATAATTTAAGATGGAAAAAGATCGATAATTCAGACTTGTGTCTAAAGTAAATTAATTTCCTATCAATGCTCTAAAGAAAGTGTGGGATATATTAAGACTTTGAAACTCAAATCACAATAATATTGATTTGTGAATGATAAAGAAAATTGTACTGAGATTCTTCTGCGTGTGGCAGAACTTGTTTAAGAGTTTGGAAATGTGTAGTTTATTGGGGTGGCTATGTTGTTATTTGTAGGCCCCGAAGATATAATTTATACTTGAGTTTCTAAAAGTCTTAACCAACTCAATATGCGAGTAGTTCATGCATCATGAATCATTAAAGAGAAATAAGATATGATATTGCCTGGGGACGGATTATAGAAACCGAGAATACATTAGAGGAGGCTTAATTGCGAGCCTTGGGATGAGAGGGTGTGAAAGGGTGCTTCAGGTGACCTGGGGTCGCTCCCTGGTGTCGGGTACTTTCACAATAAAAACCTTCTCAATCTGACTAGTCTCTAAGTGTTTCCATGCCAGTTGAGCTGTTCATATGTCATGAAGGCATTTATGTTATTATTATCCGGAATTATGGAACAGTGTAAACTCCTGGTTGGCCCAGTGCAGAATTAAAACTTTAAGGGCCCACATGCATAAACTGAATGAGATAGTAGCATTAAAAGCATTACATAACATTCATGTGATTATTCTATGTGGGTGGTTGTGAATGAAAATATAATTGTTATGTATGTGGAAACCCTATATTCATAATTGATTGTGTATGAGATTATGACTGATATTATTATAGATTGTGAAAACCCTTATGCTTATGTCTTATCTGTAAGATATTATATTTTGTTTCTCACTCCTTCTTGTTTGAATTTTATGTCCAAAATATATGTTATGTGATATATAGCTAGCAGTCTAAGATGGAAGGATATGTAATTACAAGAGGGTAAAGTGATTTCATCCTCAATCAGATAAATGAAGAGATATGCCAAAAGTAGGATTCCAAAAACCTATGGTTCGAGGGCTAGGAAATGATTGATCACAGTCATAGTAGAGGTATACTTTAATTTTAGTTCACCTTACTACAATATTAAGTTGGACAATTGTAACAAGGTGAATGTTAAACTTTGATACTGTAATCTTTTATCACTTATGATTTCTATAAATTTATTTTGTCATTATGGACAAATATTGAGAGACAATATTTTTTTTTACTTTCAATATTTAAAGGAAATCATATGTATATACGTCGTTGTATACGCGAGATAAGAAATGATATATATATATATATATATATATATATATATATATATCTTTATAAAGTTTTTAAAAGCAAATAAGAATATACATATCTCGTGTATATAAGGGGGTGTTACACTATGAACTATTGTAAACTCTGACAAGTACTTCTTCCCTTCATCAATTTGAATAGCTTTGATTTTGTTATCAAATTGTAATTCTACCATAGATTTAAACTGAATTAAAAAAGTTAATGTCTCGGATCTGCTATGGAGAAAATAAAGCCATGTAAACTTTGAGTATGCATCCGAAAACAAAATATAGCGTTTTTAACATTCCTTAGAGGGAGATGGACAAGGTCCCCATATACCTAACTAAATGAGTTGTAGGGGAGTAGTAAATTGAGTTTCAAAAGTAGGAAAAGGTAATTAATGAGATTTGCTTATGCAACATGAACTACATACAAAATTCTTATTGACATGAGATACGAGAATGTCACAACTTCTCATAACCGAAGCTATAATTTTATAAGAGGCACGTCTTAATCTATAATGCCATAAATTTACATAATTATTGCTAATACTAGAATTATAAGCACTTGTTTTATTGACGTTATTGGGACATATCATGTACGAATTTTCAAACACTTAGAGTCCCTTCATAAGCTGTCTTGGAGAAGAACCTTCCTAAACACCTGAGATTTGACAAGGCACACATTAAAGTAAAATTCAAAAAAGACATGTGTAACACCCTCTTGTATATACTAGATAGATATCCTTGTAGTTTTCAAAAAAGTATTTTTGTTCGCATTGATTCCTTTGAATTCCCTATCTCGTATATACAAGGACACATATATAACTTGGTTTCCTTAAAAATTTAAAAGTGAAATATTTTTTTCGATAATTTTCTTTTAACAAAAAAATAAATTTTCATAAATCACAAGTTAAGTGATTAGAAGTTACCGTACTATGTCCAAATAATAAGACCTATCGAAGTTTAACTTTTACCTTGTTACAATTATCCAAAATATGATACCGCAATAAGGTAAATTTAAAACTAAGACCAACTCTAACATTCTATCTTTATTGCTACCTCCATTGTTTGTTTCCTCATCTTTGAACCATATAACTACGAGTCATATTCTCAACATATTTGTTCAACTATCCAATCAAGGGTGAGACTTCTTTAATCTCTCGTGGCTATATACTTTTGCCTTTATGTGATAGTTATGACCTCTTCATTGCATATGATCATATGATTTGGAAATAGAGATCAAACAAGGAGTGAAAAATTGAATATAATACTTCAAAGGTATAAGCATAAGGGTTATCACAAATATCATAATAATATATCACTCACAGTCACACAAACACACATAGTCATAATTACATGAATGTCATGCAATGCTTACAATGCCACAATTATTTCTATCCATGTATGTGGGCCATTTAAAGTCTTTTTTTGCATTAGGCCAACTAAGAGGTTACATATAAATTTGGATAATAACTATATGAACAACTCAACTGATATAGAAGCACTTAGAGACTAGTCAGAGTGAAAAAGTTTATTATAAAAGTACCAGACACTAGGAAGCTACCTTAGGTAACCTGAACCACCTTTTTCACACTCTCGCATCCTAGAGTTCTCAATTGAACCTCCTCTAATATATCCTTGATATTTATAATCCGTTCCCCGAAAATATCACATATTTTCTCTCTTGAGTTTTCATGATGCGTAAACTACTCGTGTATTAAGTTAGTTAAGACTTTTATAAACTCAATTAACAATTACATCTTTGGGGCCTATGAATCATGACATAGCCACCCCGGTAACCTATATGTTTCTAAAACATCAAAGAAGTTCTTCCATATGCAAAAAAATTTAAGTACATTCCATTTATCATTCACAAATCAAATTTCATCAATACTGAGTTTCAAAATCTTAAAAATACCTCGAATTCGTTTTTAATAAGTATGTTGGAAAACTCAAAACTAACTTATTTTAATTTGACCCTAACTCATGAACCACTTTAAATCATTGACTAAGTTACTTGAAAATTAGTGTATGAAAAGTTTAATAATATTTCAAATGTCTTGAAACCCAATTTCCATAGTTTCAAGAATTTAAACAAGTTATCAATATTAAAGAAGATTCACCCTTTCATTCAACAATAAAATATCTCAAACTTTTTATTTTGATAAAATGATTTCTTTTATCAAAAGAATGACTAGTCAACTTAAAATTTTAATTTAAATAATTTATTTTCAACAAATTAAAAGAACCTTCCAAAAAAACTCTTATTCTTAAATATATATAAGAATAGTTTTTACACAAATCTAAATAAGTACTAAATCATAGATATTTAAAAAAAGAAATAAGAAAAATAATTCCTTAAAAGGAATATGAATAAAAACCATAAATAATTGCTTAAGCAAAAATTTAAAGAATAAGAGATAAGTAAATTCTAACTGAGTTTTAATTTTTCGTCATGCTTGCTATATGCTTATTTTCCACATCTATACAAGATTTTTAATCAGAATTCAATCAAGTCGAAAATAATTCAACCATCAATATAATACATAATCATCATAGCTCACTTTTAATTTTAAGTGATTTTGTCATCATTATAGTCCATTATGTGTTAATGGTCTAATCATCATATATGACAGTCCATGTCAAGTCCAAATAGTTCAATCGTCATACTGGTTCATCATGGTTCACTCTTGGTCATTGAGGATAAGTCTTACAAGCTATACATGATTTAAGTTTTAATTTATTTATTCAAGGTAATTTACCTTTTCAGGCATCTTAAAGTTTAGGGTTTTGAAAAAGCCCCTTAGAAAAATCCTGTAATTTTGGCTCTTATAAAATTTTAGGATTTTTGAAATTAAGGAAATGTTAGTCTTGACTGTTAACTAATAATGTGGCTAATGTTTGTGTTACCTCATCAATGACACATGTCATATGACATGGCTAGAATTTGTTAAATGATGGTTTGATTAATTAAATAAGTCATTAGTTAAGTTAATTCATAATTAAGGTAATTCATTTTTTTTTGTAAAACGTGTTTTGAATAGTTGAGTCTTTCTGAAACTCTCATGTTTCCTCATATTCTTGTCTTCTCTTTGACTCTTTCTGAAACTCTTGTGTTCCCTCTTACTTATTTGTTCAGTGTCACTATTGTGCAAGCTCCAAAATTACGTCGCTGTTCCAAAATTGAGTGGTTGTAGAAGGTCATGTGGGACGTCGTGTGGGTCATCAACAACCAAAAAGAGGGTATGATTCAGTCTTTTGAGTATCTATGTAAATTTTTTAAATGTTGTAGTGTTGAACCCTAGTATTTTAAATTTTCTTTGGGATGAGGTTTGGGGTGTAGAAGGACCACATGTCGGTTATCTTTTATGGTTGTGTTACATTTCCCTGATTAAAAAAGCATAATTTAGTGTTTGTGTACATTCTATGTAGGTATGAGTTTTAATGTTATGATACATCATAAAGGAAAATTTGATAATAGTTCACCAGTCTTGTTTATTGATAAAGACATAGAATTCATTCACAATATAGACTTAGATAGATGGTCTTATTTTGAGGCACGGTCATTGGTCCAAGACCTTGGGTATAAAGTGAAATTTAAATTATGGGTGGAAAAAATTAGAAGAGTCCAAGTACAAGAGTGTCACATGGGACTCACATGCATTGGAAATGGGTAAGTATGCAATTAATGAGAATTGTGAGGTTGATATGTATGTTAAGCATTGTTTGAATAAGGCTGAGGAGGTTTTTGCTTAGCTAGGGCAGAAGATATGGTTGTTCAGGAATCAGGGGTTCAAGAAGGTGTGGGCCAAGAAGGTATAACCCAAAGCCAAGAAACCTAACAAACCCAAGAGGGCAACAAAATTAGGAGAATAAAGTCTAGCCCTTATGTGAATCCCAATAAAGTAGTGACTAGGAAAAACCTGTAAATAAAAGTGCGGGCACAGGTATAAGGGTACCCGTACCCACGAGTACCCGTATTTGTGAAAATACTATAATACCTTTATTTATATTATGTAATAATTAATACAAATAATGAATTTTTGGTCTTTTTGGTTACTAGGCAACCCTAAATCAAAAAGGGATCACTCATGTGAATTCTGTTTCTTTCTTTTACTCCGCCACAAAGACTAGTGTTTGTTCTCACCTTCTCAGGTATTACAAATCGAAGTTTTGATTCACCCGTTCTCACCTTCTGCAAATCATAGGTTCACATGTTCTCACCTTATTGTATGATATTACCTTATCTCTACTATGTGTATTTGGAAATTAAAGTAACATTGGAGTGCAGTGAATTTGAAAAGGTGGAAAATCAATCAACGAAGATAGCTTGCCATGATTTTTTTTCGATTTTGCAAGAATCAATTTTGGGTATTTAACAAATAACATATAGGCTCCAATGGTAAGATGTCATGGCCAGAACTACAAAGAACATCAATTTGCGTTGTTTAATTTATGGATTTATGTTGTTTTTATTATAATTTAAGGTTATAATAGTTTGTTGTTGTTTGACAAGTACCCGTGGGTATCCGTGGGTACCTGCAGATTTTTAAAACCCACAAAAAAACCTGTTATGTGGGTACCCTGTGGGTAACGGGCGGGTGCGAGTGCGGCTGTAGGAAGTATGATATCCGTACCCACCCTGCCCCGTTTACATTCCTAGTGGAGCACAAGTATTGTGTCAGACATTTGTATACAAACCTGGAGAAGAGATATGGTGGAGGTGCCTTACTCAAACATCTCATGTTAGGTGCAAGCAAAGCTGTGTTTGTTAAAGGTTGGGAGGCTGAAATACAACAAATCAATGAGCTAGATGAGAGGGCCTATGAGTGGATAATGGTAATTCCAACCAATACTTGGTGTAGGCATGATTTTTCCCATTACCCTAAATATGATGTAATTATGAACAAAACCTATGAGGCTTTTAACTAAGTTATATTGTCGTTTAGGGATAAGTCAATTTTTACAATGTTAGAGTGGGTAATGCAGTATTTGTTAGGTAGGTTTGCCAAACTAAGATACAAGATGTGGATACTTTAGGGGGATGTAGGAAAGTATTGAAAAAAGTTGAGTTCAGGGGGGATTGGGTTCCAGTTTGGACAGGAGAAATGCTCTTTGAGTTGAAACATACTAACTTTGATCATATGTTTGTTGTTGATTTGGCTAAAAAATAATGTAGTTATAATTGGTGGGAATTGAATGACATTCCCTAAAGGCATCAATCTCTGCTATGCAATATAGGGATGACAGCCGAGAGCAATTTGTATCATCATGGTACTCCAAAAGTATATATGCCAAGTGTTCTGTTACTCTAAGAGGGATCTTGGCAGACCAAAGAAGCTTAGGAGGAGAGACCCCTATGAAGAAGACAACCCCTCAAAACACCCAAGATTTACAAGTCGGTACGATTGCATAAACTGTGATGGTAAAGAACATGTCCAAATCCCCATGTTACAAAGGTAAGTTGAGGTCATACACCCTCACTATATAACATGTAGATCAATTCTCCTGCACCTGCATCTGTTGTTAACATGTTCCATTATTTTTTCAGAATACACCTACACCTGCTAAGTCTAATATTGGTGGTGGTCAACCTGATGCACCTGCACATGTTGATACTGATATTAGTGGTGGTCAACCGGGTGTTCCTACACATACTGATACTGACATTGGTGGTGGTCAATCTGATGCAGTTGATGCCACAACAACATCAAGGAGGGGCAAACCTAGAGCAAAAGGAAGAGCAAGAGAAGAGGAAAGAGAATGGGAACTGAGACTGTGACACAGCTAGTGACCACAAATAAGCCCTATGACTTCCCAAGCACCTAGGAAAATGTCAACACTTGAATATTTTAGCTTTTCATTCTGCTAAATTTCTATAAACTTATGTATTATTTTGGAACCTGACCAATAGGTTATTCAATTATGTGATGCCCCTTTCATTTGTTGATATCAAAAGGGTGAGGAGTAGTCTTAGTTTGGGTTGAAGTTTATGATCAGAATTTCTTTTGAGTTGTTTGTGTCCTGTAAGAATTTTCACTTGTTGTCGAATAAAAAGAGTTTGTTTCTTATATCTGTTTTAGATAACATGCTCTAAAGTTTATAAGTTTCAGCTCTGATATATAAGCATGTGCTCTGATTACTAACAATGGCTATTTGCTCTAATCTGAGTTATCTAACATGTTGTGTTTTGATTCTTGATATGTTATAAGACATATGCTTTGAGTGATAAAAATTTTTATGCTCTGATGTCTGTATTATAAATCTATACAACGATGCTCTGATCATATTTGTTTAATGAATTGTATGCTTTGATTTTTTCCAAGTATAATTATATGATATGCTTTGATCTCATCCTCTGATAATGTCTTAACTTTCTGCTACATCATGATAAGTCTTATGAATTTTGGTTCCACTATATCATATCTTGCTTATCACTAACTCTATTTAATAAGAGACCTAACGTTTGGTATCAACAAATAAGGGGGATTGTTAGAACCAAGTCTGTTTTATAAAGACTCTAATGTTGATGGTTCTTATTCCAAGATTTGTTAATAACACATATTAAGGCACCTGATTAAATAAAGTCTACCTACGTGTTATCTGACCTGTTTAATTAAGTGTTTTAGGTTAAAAGTTTGTAAGGTAAATGAAAAGGGGAGCTTATCATAAAAAGTCTGATGTTGCTGCTCAAGTCTGTATGGGACTAAAGAAAATTCCAAGAGAAGTCTGAACCTAGTTGCACCATCAGGGTATGATCTACCAAGCCTTGTCTTACATGGAGCATGTTTTGTTCTTTTAAGTCTTGAGACTCAAGACTTCCAAATATATAAAGACGTTATTTTATCTTTATGTCAAAGCTTAACAAATCCTTTCTGAGGATGCTCCAAAATTGATCCTTTTCTCTGAAGACTGCTCCTATTATCAAAGGAGATGAAAAGACAAACATTTATTTAAGAACCAAAGATTACAACAAACAAAGATCAAAGTTTATTTTGATGATGCTCTGAATTATGTGTATATCAAGGAAAACAACACTTATCATCAAAAGAAGAAAGGAAACAAAACAATGCAAAATCCCAAACTCTTATGGAAAGTAACCAATGAAGCTGCTCTACGTATTTCAGATTACTGGTGAAATTCAGTAGTGTGTCAAAAAGCCTTCAAAAGGCTAACCCTTATGCTCTGCTCGTTTTAAGTTGAAAGAAGAATGCCTACAAAAGGACTTTGCTCTGAAGCTCTCAAGAAACACCATTTCAGTGCAACCTCTGATAAACCTTCATACCAAACCTTTTGTCCTCTCATTTCTCCTCAAGGTCTGATGCTCTCAATAGCTATGTCCCTTCATCAGATTACTAAACAGCCACCTTGTGTGAACTATAAATATGAAGAGATTCAAAATTTAAAGTAGAGAACTTTTGAGACCTTTGAAGAAATCACTTGCAATCAGTTTTAAGTTGTCTTCTTGATTTTTAGTTTTTGTCTCTAAAGCAAAGACCTTCTTTGTTGTTCTGTCTCTAGCAGACCTTGGTCTTTATCTTTCTTACTTAGTGTATCTATTCATATTTTGTATCTTCGACGCACTAAGTCCTTAAAAACACCAAACACATCTTTCATTCAAATTTATATATGTGTAAAGTCTGGTATGTTGTTAGCCTTAGTTTCTGTTGGGAAACAGTTTGTGGCTTGAAGAGGCTTTTAAAAGAATACTTGGGATTGAGCCAATAATGACTTATTGAAGCAATACTTGGGTTTGAATCAGAAGTGGCTGGAGTCAAAAATACTTATGGCACGTTTTGGTGTTGAAATTATAAATGATATTTTTACAATAGTGGAAATCCTTCAAGTTTGAAGAGACTAGACATAGCTTCTGAGTTAGAAGTAAACCAATATAAATTTTGTTCTCATTCTCTCTTTCCCTACTCTTAAAAGTCTGCTCGCTTGCCCTTATAAAGTTTAAGTTCCAGGAAAAGAGTTTGACACTTATTCAACCTCTCTTCTAGTTTGACTCTGAACCATCATGTGCATTGAGTTCTAATTTGCCTTTTCATTCTACCGATGTTCCACAAACTTATGTATTTGTTTGGAACCTGACCAATAAGTCCATTTATTATGTGAATATGTAACATGTTAATTTACTCATGTTAAGGTTTGGTTTCAATTTGTAGTGAATAGGCTTATTTCATGTGCACTGGGTTCCAATTTGCCTTCACTGAAAACAGAATGAACACAATGAACAAACCAAATCATAATGAACTAACCAAACCATAAAATTCTTTATTCTATTAGAATACTTGTTAATTACAAATCACAACAACATAAGAAATACAGACTCATAATAAACCCTACATCTAATAAGGACTAAACCATAAACCCTACATGAAATAAGGGCTAAACCCTAAACCCTTAATATTATAGGTTTTTTTTCAAGAACCTTTTAATACAAAGTTCTTCTTACGAAAAAACCAAAACACAGGTTTTAACCCTAGAACCCAACCCCCATTCTGCATTAACTCATTTCTCCTTAATGTTTGGTTGGTACATATAACATCATCATCAACAACGTAATGGCCTAGGAAACAATTGTAACCATCACCAACATTGAAAATTTTCTATTCTCAGCCACCATTATTTACATCATGCTGCCATACATACATATCTATAACCATCCATCTAGTTTTCAATACCATAAATCCATCATCAAAATAACCATGTTTAACATTTATAGGATATCATAGCACTAATAGCTCAAAATATAACCTATATACATATTTTTACAGCTATACATCAACCATTAATCTCATTCTTTGGCATTGTTTCCCAGTCACCAGGCACTGGTATCCGCAACATCTGTATCATCTCTGTCTTCAATCACTAAAAACAAATATAAGGGTGACTGACTGACAACACAAATAAATGTAAATAACATAGTCATATGCGTATACAAGGGAAAAAACGTAATATAGCTTAGGTTCATTACATTAAACATTTCATACTCATTTTCATTCCATTGTAATACCATCACTCATCATTTACTCAACAATTTCACCATTCTTAGTCCAAACATCAATATTACATTTCAACTCATCCAAGTTCATGTTAAATTCACATAAAGCACCATTGACTCTCAGTTAATATAATATATGACTCTCTAGTATCCAGATACTAAAAGGATCAGCCGTTGACTGGGGGTCCAACCCGATCCCGTGAACCCTGCTTGTTCCACCTAGTCCTACCTAGCTCCCTACTTCACCATCGGGTCCTACCTGACCACTGGATAGCTCAACTAGGTCACACTTGACCACGAGAGCCAAAACGAGGAGTATCTATACTGATCGGCTGTCCACACCATATAATAATCACATATAACATCATTATCATAAACCATTTCAAATAAAATCTCAACCATCTAGTCCCAGCACTATAACCATTAAAATGGGACCACCACCTGTAACACCCTTAGTTAATTAGGATAATCCTTTCTGTAACATCCCATTTTAAACACAAATAGAAAATAGATATTAATATATCTTTAATGAGAAATACTTACTATTAGTTAGTTTATTATTATCAATTTTTTAATGAAATTTTGATATTTATATTTAATTATTTATTTTTTTAAAATAAAATAATAATAATAATAATAATAATATTTATGTATTTTGAATGAGAATTTTAAAATGACTTAATTAGTATTCATTAATTAATGAAATTATATTAAGAATTTTAAATATATTTATTATTCACAACTTTTATTTTATGTTTTTATATTTATGTTTTTACATATTTGTGATTTAACTCTTATTAGAATTTTAAAATAAAACTTTGAAGGAATTAGACTATGGTTCTTTAGAACTTTTTGATCTACATAATATTTATGATTTTCTGGAATTTTTTGAAATATTTTTTAGTAAAATAATGTTTTAAATAATTTTAAATTCATATAAAGTTACTTAAAATTAAAAATATTTACAAGAAAGTAAATTTAAATTATAAGAAAATTTTCTAAAATCTATTTCAAGTAGACTTATCTAAAAATTATCGGTTTAAGTAAAATCTTGATTTTTACCAATCGTAAAAAAATCGAAAACATATCAATAAATTTTTATTAACAGAAAATTTTAGATTTTTAAAATTTAAACTTTATATTAATTATCATAAAATTAGTGAGAACTGATATAATATCACTAAATTTTGAAAAGGGTCGATTTTGAATATTTAAAATATACCGAGTGAATGGTTACTATTTGGCTTAATAATTCAGCCGACATTTACTATGCAAAGCACAGTGTATGAACGAAAATTTCAAACTTGCACAGTAACCAGAAACGAAAATTTTAGAAATTGCACAGTACTTTTATAATAAAATAATGAAATGTATAATACATATTTTTGCTATAAATAGAGGGGAGCACCGAAGGGAAAATTTATAGTTTAGGTTGAATTTTCTTAATATAGCAGTGTTAAAGAGATAATGGTAGAAGTGAGAGAGAGAAATAATTTTTATAGAATGAGGTTCTGCCAAAATCATAAGGTAAGAATAACTCTCTTTTATACTTTTAAGGTTTATTTTCATATAGTTTTAGAAATCTATTATTATACTAGATATAATATTATTTTAAGTTACTATTCTAAATAGTAAATTATTATGTCAACAGTAAATTACTATTGAGAATAGTGAATTACTATTCAAATAGTAAATTACTATTAGGAATAGTAAATTACTATTCAAATAGTGAATTACTATTTACTGTTACTATTTATAATTTACTATTTACCGTTACTATTTATGTTTTACTATTTACAGTTACTATTCCCGTTTTACTATTTATATTTTACTATTTACTATTCAAAATTTACCATTTCTGTTTTACGTAGTAATCTTTATTTTTATCTTATGCCTATACTGAGATAAGTTGGTATTAGTAGTTCTAGAACTCAGAGGTGCAAAGCGAACTCACTTTTAGTAGCAATTCAAGGTAAGGGGGAGTGAGATAGGAATATAATAAGAAAAGATATAAGAATAATAGGAGGAGTCCCCTACTCCTTTTAAATTTAATAATAATAATAATAATAATATTTTAAAATAATAACTATTTAACTTAAAATTTATATAAATTTTAAATTGTGTATCTTGTGTAACTTGATCTGAAATACCTATGCAAAGACCTGGATAACCTATGCGAACTGGACTAAACCTATGCAAGGACTTGGACTATTATGACCTGTACTGAACTATATCTATGCGAAGACTGGATTATATATATGGACTTATATAGACCTGTGCGAGAAATGGACTATAAGGACTCAAAATCAACTCTACTAATTTAAATAACCATTAAAATTTGAATTATATTTATGAGCGATATTTAATTGATTTGACTTGATTATAATTAACTATACTTGATTTTGATTTATTGTGATTTATAATATTAGACTGTGATTAATGATATATAATTATGATTGATAATATTTATGATTGATGATATTTGATTGTGATTGATGACATTACAATACTTGATTGTGGTTGATGAATGATTGATGACCTTATGATATGAAGTTTGAGCATATAGCAAACATGACAGAAAGTTAAAACTCGGTAAGAATTTTCTTACCTTATTGTTTAAATTTTTATTCTAAGAGAAAGTATTTTATAATTATTTTAGTCTTTTATTTCTTCTTAAAAATAATTTTCACTAACTTTATTTTTAATCTCTAGAATAAAATCTAGTATTAGAAAGAAGCTATTTCATGAAAATCAGAGGTTGAGATAATTAATTCTTGAATTAAAGAAAATTTTTATAGTTTTAAGTATTCTTAGTTAATGATTTTAAAATTATTTTCTTTTAGAAATTAGAAGTTTAAAGTAAATTATTTTGGTTTTCCCCAACGAAATAACTAAAGGATATTTTGTTGAGATTTTTAAAACTCAATCTAGTTAAGATTCAAATTGAGAAAGATTATGTAAATATGTGAAGTTTTTTTTAAGAGAAAGTTTTGAGATATTTAAGGCTTGGAAACTCAATTTTGGTGAGATCTGAATTTGAAGACTGTACTAAATTTATTCTATATAATAGAAGTTCAAAGAAGAACTTATGGGAATGTACAGTTTATTGAGATGATTTGTGAACCTTTATGGTATTTAATAATTAAGTTTCTAAATGTCTTAACTAACTAAATATACGAGTAGTTCATGCATCATGAATCATTAAAGAGAAATTAGATGTGATGTTTCTTGGGGACGGATTATAGAAACCGACGATACATTAGAGGAGGTTCAAATGCGAACCTTGGGATGAGAGGGTGTGGAAGGGTGCTTCAGGGGACCTAGGGTTGCTCCCTAGTGACGGGTACTTTCACAATAAAACGCTTCTCAATTTGACTAGTCTCTAAGTGTTTCCACGCCAGTTAAGCTGTTCATATGCTACAAAGGCATTTATGTTATTATCCGAAATTATGGAACAGTGTAAACTTCTAGTTGGCCCAGTGCAAATTAAAACTTTAAGGGCCCACATGCATAAACTGAATGAAGTAGTATTAAAAGCATACATGTCATACATATGATTATGATATTCTGTATGGATGGTTGTGAATGAAAGTATGATTACTATGTGTGTGAGAACCCTATATTTATAATTAATTGTGTACAAGATTTTGAATGATATTAATTTATTAGTTTGTGAAAACCCTTATGCTTATGTCTTATCTGTAAAGTATTATATTTTGTTTCTCACTCCTTCTTGTTTAAATTTTGTGTCCAAAATATATGTTATGTGATATATAGCTAGCGGTTCAAGATGGAAGGATATGTAATTACAAGGGGGTAAAATGGTCTCATCCAAAACTCTATAGTTCAAGGACTAGGAAATGATTGGTCACATTTGTAGTAGAGGTATAGTTTAGTTTTACCTTGGCTTATTACAATATCTACTTAGATAATTGTAACAAGGTAAAGGTTAAACTTTGATAAACTTTCCCATCTGGATATAATACTGTAATGATTTATCACTTATGATTTCTATAAATTATTTTATCATTATAGAAATCAGATGTATATACGTCCTTGTATACGCGAGATAAAGAGTGATAAATATGTATATCTTTCTAAAAAATTTTTATATATCTCGTGTATATAAGGGGGTGTTACACTTTCCTCTAGATCACCCTACTTAACTGAGGCTACGAGTTTTTTTTTTTTAAAAAGAAGTAAAATTTTTTTGAATAAGAAAATAGTGATGTATTAATAACTAAAAAAGAGTACTATATACATTACATGGTTATATCCCTGCTTGGGTATAATACTTGATAGCATAGGGCACATAAGAACCCAATAAACAATCATCTAATTCTTATCAATTCTTTAATTACAGACATTAAACCTACATTAGGCTAACTTTTCTGAAGCGAGCAGATACTCCTTTATGTCTTGCTCAACGGTCTCTCACTGATTGATCTACTATTGGTCCTTAGACTCTGGTTCCCAATTTCCTTGTCCTTCTGTCGTCGGTTTATAGTGAATAAACACAAATAACTAGAGGGGTGAGTATATACTATCAACCCTGAGAATTTCCACACAAGGGCATACCCCATTAATAGTTATAAAGTCATCAAATAAATATTATTTATAATAGGCTAACGTAAAACAACACTTGAGTCATAAAGACATCATGATATGTGTAACATCCCAAAATTTATATAAATACTTAATTGAGAGGAATAAATAGTAGATAATTAAATATGAGTTGATTAATGTCTCAAAAACTTAGAAATAATTAAATTTGAGATTTATTATGATAATTCATACTTTATTGTGGCTTAAAGAGTTGAAATTAATACCCAATTAAAATATGAGGTGTCAGACCAAGTATCTCCGATTGAGGTACTGTTGGTCAGGGCTGTTAAGAATATTGATGTGAATCCGAATATGTCTTTAGAATAATTTTTAGATGAGTATTGAGCCTGAACGATGATCTGTTTGTTATAAAACGAAGAAACTTTAATGAAGGGTCAAATTAAAATGCCAAAAATCCTTTTCTCCTTTCTCATTTTCACGACACTTCCTTTCCCTTAGGCAAAACACTATCTTCTTCTCCTTCTCATTCCCTTCTTCTTCTCCTCAAATTCTAGCAAGTATGTATGTACCTTTTTTCTCCTTCTATTTTCGTTTCTCCTCATAAGCATGAAGTAGATGATGGTGATTTGAAGCTCTCATCTTCCCCTCTCATTTTTGTGCTTTCTTAAAGCTTATTTTTGTTTGTTAATTTGGGTAAGTTCCTTTTCATTTATCTTGAGCTTAAGCCCTAATTTATGGGTATTTATGGTTTATGAGAGTGTATGGTTTATGGGTTATTGATGGGAGTCATTAATGATGGAAAACCCTAAGGTGGGGTGCCGTAAATGCAATGTTTATAAAGGTTGATGAAGATGTGTGAAAATGGTAATAATATAATGGAGGATGATGTGCAATGATGATGGTTGTTGGGTTTTGATGAAACCCTAACCCTAAGAATTGGGGAAATATGTATTATTGTTTGGACAGTTAATTTTGAATTAAAGTGTATGATATTTAAAGTGTGGGTGTTATTAATATTGTTGGGAGAATGTTATTAATGATATGAAATAGTCATTAATGGGGGTTGATAGCCATTAATGTGGGAATCCATTAATGGGTATAGCTTTAAATGCCTAATAATGAATATGAGTACCAAACCCATGGTGGTTGTGGTGAAATAAATAAAAAGGAAATTGGTTGGATAATGGTAATGGTATAAGCACTAAGTGTTTAATTAAGAACATGTAACTCTTGGTAGTTAAATAGAAAATAACGGTATGGTGCGTTGTGTGATGTAGGATCTATTCTGAACGATGAGGCGGGACCGTGAAATCGCTCAGATTACTTCTCTGGAGGTAGGAGATGAGTTTATATTCTAAATGCATGAGTTGAATATTGGTTGATTGTTGTATGTGATCGTGCACATGTTTTCCTTGCCTATGTTGTATTGATAAATTAGGATGTTGAATATTGTGATGTTATTGTACTTGGCAAATGTGTGGTATGCATTTGGAATATTGGTGGTATGCATTTTGGTGATTGATAAGTGTTATGAGAATTTGTGGCAATTGTTGTGCCTTGTGTTGTTGTAAATGGTGTATGTTCACCACAAATAATGAATGATGAATATTGATGATAAATGAAAATGGATATGGTTGTGGGGCATACCCTTGATTATTGATGAAAGATTGATGAATGTTGTTATTGATGATTATGATGCCATTATGGTTGATGCAGGTATAAACTTGTATATCTGAGATAAGGTTGTGTTGATGGTAATGGTTTAGAGTTAGACTTATAAAGGGGGTTGAATAAGTCACGGACTCTTTTTCACAGAAAGATGAACCAAAAATATAAGCAATCAAGCAAATAATGAAGGAAAAAAATTAACACAGAGAGATTATACTGGTCCACTTCCAACATAAGCTATGTTCAGTCCCTTCTAACTTGACGAATTTTCACTATTATAAAATCTCCTTTTACAATAAGAGCACCAGACTAGTGCCACAAGTATTCTAGACTCCAGCTACTTGTAGCTTAACCCAAGTATTCTTTCAACAAGCCACTGTTGGCTTAATCCCAAGTATTATTTTGAAAGCCTCTTCAGGCCACAGTGTTTCCCAACAAACACATTCTAGCAACCCACCAGACTTTTACAAAGTTTAAGAAGAAAAGAACATAGCATATGAAACTTAGTGTTTGACAGATATACAATAGAAATTTAAGCACTAAGTTGTGACACGAGACCAAAGTCTACTGAAAGCAGAATAGAACAAAGAGGGTCTTTTGACTTACAAATAAGAGACTTGAAAATTAAGAATTTTGCTAGCTTGGAAGATTTGTGATTCTTGATTCTCTCTTTTGAAGTTCAAACTTCCTTGGTATAAATAGAAGCTGAAGAATATGACCGTTACTGTTTCTTGAGAGGAGATATAGTCGTTGAAAATCCTTTGAAGGTATTTTTCCTTAAGCCTCTTGTTACCAGACCTTGAAGATGAAATGACTTTTAAACAAAAGGGTCTAGTGCACACTCCTTCAGTTGTTTTCACGAAAATAGTTTCTCATGCATTTCCATGCACGAACCATTCGTAAACTAATTCATGATTAAATGACAAGTTTCTTTCTGAGATATTCGGACAAAATCTCTGATTGTGATCAGTATGCGCAGAGGTAGGTACGTGTTTGATCTTGTTTTTTATGTTCTTTGATGATAAGTACGCAAATATGATAAGAGCATGAATCCTAGTGCATCACCAAAATAGAATTTATGAACGTTAAGAATAGTTCTTCGAATAGAATGCTTCTATCAGACTTTTGTTATTCGGCCAGACTTTTTGAACATTGATACTCTCCCTTTGTTTTCACAGCTTAATATCCATGTCTTGAAATTACTTAGGTACACAGAAGTATGTTAACAACAGTACAGACTCTTCTGTTTGAGTAAAAGTACTTGATGAATGATATAAACAAATTCATAAATATAAAGTCTAGGGTCTGGTCCAATGGGACTTTAAAAATTCTTTTGCATCTAGACTTTTTCTCAACAGATGGAAAATGTTGTGAATGTCATACAAAACCTTGAAACAATGGCAATGATCAATGAAATTAAAATCTACTAAGAATTATGTGGTGATGTTGATGATGGTGATGATTGATGAATGGCATGATAGGATGCATAGTATGAGATCGCATAAGATTTGCATCTGTATTGCATCCATGGCATATTGCATAACTTCCGGTAAGGGATGTTAAAGGTTCCTTCGGTTGGCCCAATGGGATGGTGGCTCTGTGCATGAGCATTGTTGTTACCCTAGGGGCTCAATGGTAAAGTCATGAAGCTGCCCATGCTTAGCTACAAGGAGCTGCATATGGTTGACCCGGTGGGGGTGGCTCCTTGAGCAGTAGGTGTCCCTGATGATCCTTTGTATCATAGCATCCATGACATAGTTCATGGTTGGCCTGCAACACCATTATGATGTTTATGTTGTTTATCGCAATCATTGTGAAAATGATCGGTGTTGCAAGATAGGCGATACGGTTTGATACCCATAAAAATTGAGATATTGACATATATGTGTACATATTTTACTACTGTAGTAGGGCATGGTTATTTATCTATGTTTGTTACCCAAAATTGATGATTGTTATTCCCACAATCGGATCTGTAAGTATTTTTTATGAATATGATTCTTGTGCATATGCATTAGCTTAAGAGCATTTGCATATAGCATGAAGATATGTCAAAAGAAGATAAGTTGAGGTGATGATGATATGGGTAAAAGAAAACCTAAAGACAACAAGTGATATATATATAATGAAAAGATCTTATGTATTAATGACAATATTGTGTTAGCCCAATATGGTGAAGGGCAATGATGTGTGTATGTGAATATGCTTTGCTATAAGTTTTGGTTGATGACCATGATATATGTATATGTTAAAAGAATGATGGAATCATGATGATAATTGATGACTTAATGCAAAGTATACATGTTGTAATATGCATATACACATAATAATGTATTCATGTTTATCACTTGGAATGTATAACTCACTCTCCATGTTGTATTTTTAGCATTATGATACAGGAAGTGCATGGGGTGACATGCATCTCATTTTGGAACTATATGTTTTGGTGGAGAAGGTAAAATAGTGGTATAGGATTGTCTTGGCCGGTGACCTTTTGTAAAGGACTAAACACCCCAGCTAGTCCCTAACTCCAACAAAGTCGGACACTTAGGTCCTCCAGTTAATAAGTGAGTCCTGTTAGTCCTCCACGTTAGTCATCGCCAGACAAATAGATCCCTGACGTTAATGAAGTGGTAACGTCCGTCAGAGTCAACTGACGTGGATCGTTAAATTCCAACAGGGATGCCATGTTTCCATTAAAACACGATGTCGTTTTACTCTCATTAAACGAAACATGAAACTACGTTGTTTTGATTTCTAAAATTGGGGGTAAGTTGTTCGTTTAGGGTTCAATTTTGTTCTGCGTTAATCTTTCATTCATATTTTTCCCTCCCAAGCCACAACTTGCGAAAGACCTTCCACTTGTTTGTCCTTTCTCCCTCCCAACCAAAAGACCTCATTTCCTCAGCGTGGCATTATGTTGGAGGTGCATCTACGACTTGCGACCTGCGACAGCGTTGAAGGTGTACGTTAGTATGGACAACGGTGATGGGAGACCCCAAGCAGGTTAATAATCAATGATGGTAGTTGGTGTTATTCTGTTGTCTCATGTTCTTCGAGTTTAGGGTCTTGTAATATGAGTGTCATTTTAGGGGTTTAGGGTACTATATTTGGGGGTTAGGGTTTTATTAATTTAGGTTTTGTAATCAGGGGGTTAGGGTGTATGAATTGGGGTTTGGGGTTTTGTTAATTAAGGGGCGGGTTTAGGGTTCGCTAATTGGGGGATAAGGGCGGTAAATGAGGGTTAGGGTTTTTAATTGGGGATTAGGGTTCCATAATTGGGGGTAAGGATTCGGTAATTGGGGGTTTAGGGCTTTGTAATTGGGGTTAGGGTTCAATAATTGGGGCCTAAGGTTCGATAATTGGGGTTTTAAGGTTTTGTAATTGGGGGTTAGGGTTCGGTAATGGGGGTTAGGGTTATGTAATTGGTGGTTAGGGTTCTGTAATTTAGGGTTTAGGGTTTAGGTTAGTTTCGGCTCTGTAATTCGGTTTAGGGTTCTGTAATTGGGTTTGTAAATTGTAATGTGTTTAGTCATAATTCCTGAGAGTTATTTCTTGACTTTCCCTCTGTAAATCATTTGTTTTGTTTGATTTTTAGCATGCTTTGTTAAAATTTCTTGATAGGTTTATGTTATCATCTGTAAATAATTTGTTTTGTATGAATGCTCTGTTGTTGATAGGTTTATGTTATCATCTCTAACTTACATTTTTTATATTCATATTCCTTAAAATTGAAAAAACTAAATGTAAGGAAATTGATATTTGATTTGCTTATATTAGTAGGACTTTTAAAACTTGAAAATATGGATTGCCTATAGGTTTGCCTGTGTGCATGCCAATTGTTACATAACTGTCTGGATATATGTATTGCCTATATTTATGTTGTTTCTGGATAGGGTAATTCTAATAAGAATGTAATGTATTAGGTTGGACATTTAGGATATTCGGATTAGGCTTCATATAGGGGGCAGATTTGTGATTGATGCAGATGGCAGAAAAGAGTACAGTATGGGTAAAATTGAAAAGTGGGATGAACTAGATTCTGATTACCTAGATTTTTTTGCATTCTTGAGGTTTGCCGAGAACTGTGGGTACTATAGGTTATGTAATATCTTTTGGCATAATCCTAATTATGATTTAAATGAAGGGTTAAGTGTGTTGAAGTGTGACAGTGATATATTAAAGATGGTTAGCTGTGCAAGGCAGAATGAAGGGTGTATGGAAGTGTATTTTGAACATCCAGATGATGAGTGTTTAAGGAAGGATGTGGATGGATTGAGTCATACTGAAACTGGTGTCAATGTTTTTGTGAGGGTGGAAGATGAGACTGTGACTAATGAGGGTGCCATGGATGTTGGGGGCAGTTCTAGGACATGTAATGGAGATGGAGGGGAGACTTTAGGGACAAGTGAAAGTGAAGGGTGTAGTTCAGACATAGGTGAAGATGAATGTGCAGGAGATGGTGGCAGAAAGAGGAAAGGAGGTCAGGGTGTTGATATAAAGAGTAAGAAAAAGAAAAAACAAAAAAGGAAGGTGCAAGAGACCAGGAGATCAGCCATTCCCACTATATTTGATACTGACTCAGAGGAAGAAAATAAAGATGGTGATGGTGTGTATGGGGCAGACAATGTTGCATGTTCTGAAGACTCCTGGGCTTCAGAAGAATTAAAAACTCCTGAATGTTCTGAAGATGAGGGTGGGTCAACAGAGGTTTATCCTCAGTACAATGAAGCAGCCACATTTGGTCATATAGTGTTAGAGTGTGAGATGAAGTTTAGTTCACTGTCAATGTTTAAACATGATGTGAAGGACTACAATGTTCATCTGGGCAGGGAGTTTAGATGGGTAAAAAATGATAAAGTCAGGGAAAGAGCAAAGTGCAAGGATAAGAATTATGCATGGGAGATTTTTTGTAGTCTTAATCCAGTTAGGCAATCTTATCAGGTTAAGACTTTCAATGATCATCATTCATATGTGGGAGTGTTTAAAAATTCAGTATGTGACCAATAATGGGTTGTAGGAAAGCTAGTTAAGCATATGAGAAGACACCACAAGATCACACATTCTAGAGTGTATGAGCTGTTCAGGAAAAGGTATAAGGTGAAGCTAGAAGATAAAACAATATACAGGTCAATGAAGAAGTCAAGGGAGGTAATTGAAGGATGTGAGAAACAACAGTTTGCTATGTTATGGGACTATTGTGGAGAGCTGCTTGAGCGGAACCCTGGATCAACAGTTAAGATGGAATGTAAGCCACAACCTGAAGGCCCACCAGTATTCAACAGGCTGTATATTTGTTTAGAGGGATGTAAAGCTGGTTTCTTACAAAGTAGATGATCACTGGTGTGCCTTGATGGATATTTTTTGAAAGGTTATTATAGAGGACAACTTTTGACAGCTGTGGCTCAAGATGCAAATAACCATATTTAGCCTATTGCCTATGGTGTTTGTCAGGTCGAGAACAAGGAGAATTGGAAGTGGTTTCTTGAGTTGCTACATGCAGATGTAGGTGACTATAAGGAGACAAGGCTAACATTCATGAGTGACATGCAAAAAGTATATACACTATTGTTGATTTGCTTGGTTTTTTGTAGTTAATCCCCACCTTGACTTTCATGTTGACTTTACTATAATGTTTCCTATAGGGACTGATACCTGCCCTTCAGGAAGTGATGCCTGGTGTACCACACAGATTTTGTGTGTGGCACCTATGGCAGAACTTTTCAAAACAGTGGAGGGGGAAGGAGCTCAGGGCCCTTTTGTGGCAGGCGCCAAGATCAACAACACCAAATGAGTTTGAAAGGAGCATGGTGAAAATAAGGATGGTAGATGATAAGGCATGGGCCTATCTATGTAAGTTTCCAAAGGAGTGTTGGAGCAAGGCATTTTTTGATGAGGACTGTAAGGTGGATAATATCACAAACAACAATTGTGAAGTCCTGAACTCCAAACTTGTACATGCCAGGTACAAGCCAATTGTGATAATGCTGGAAGAGGTCAGGACATATCTTATGATCACCATGGGTAATCATAAGTTGAAATTATTAGGCCACCTTAGAAAGTTACCCCCAACTCAACAGAGTCAACTAGAGAAATAAAAGTCTGCAAGCAACAACTGGATAGTAGTATGGACAGGTAACTTAATTATATGTTTATAAGGTTATGATTATTTTTTCTTTTTCCCATGTAATGTATCTGAATGTGTTTATGTTTTATGACTAGGTGATGGTGGTATTGAGAAGTATGAAGTTAGTTGTTTTCCAGACAAGGTGTCTGTTAACTTAGGAACCCAACAGTGCACTTGTAGGGTATGACAACTGACAGGTATGATTCTATGTGTATTGTTTACTATTTAAGTGGTTAGTATTAGTGTATTGTGGTTTGTTATAATGATTTTCTGTTTAACGACAGGTATGCCATGCAAACATGCATGTGCAACCATAGCACATAAAGGAGAAAGTGCAGAAGATCATTGTCATGTTGGGCTCACCATGGCAGCTTGGTATGTGACCTATGGACACCACATTGAATCAGTCCCCGAATCAAAATTTTGGGAGAAAACAGCCTATGTCCCACCAGTACCACCTACCATACAAAAGACCATTGGGAGACCCAAGAAATAGAGAAGGAGGACATGTGACAAGACTGTAGACTCAGCTGCAGATGACAAAAACAACACAACAAAAAAGATGAAAAGGAAGCTGTAACCTGGGAAGTGTAGTGTGTGTGGTCAGGTAGGACACAGGAACCTATCATGCCCAACAACTAAAGAAGCAAGGAGAAAGGATCAGACTCAAAATCCAATTGAAGTAGCCAACCCAAGCAACCCCCTAGCTCAACAGACCCAGGAAGTGATTGAATTGACTGTCTCCCAGCCACTGTCTCAAGCTGAGTCTACCACTCCTGTGAGGAGAAGTCCTAGGTTGGCAGCCACTGCCATATCTCCACAACCTGCCAACACCACAACCTCACCACCCAACAGGCTCTATAATTTCAGAAGGAAGATACCTATCATGAAACCATCATAATTGAAATGACATTGTACTTCTATTTTGTAATTGACAATTGAAAAGAGATAGTGCTCTTATTTTTGAATTGACAATGCTGAAAGGAGATTGTACTCCTGTTATGTCTTTGTTTAATTGACAATGCTGAGTATGAATAATTTTATATGTGAAGGATCAGGTTTATGTGTCTGTTCAGTTTAGAAGTTGAATGTGATGATCATTATGATGTTACCACATTTATGTTACCAAATTTATGATGTTATGATCATTATCATGTTCAGCTTTACTTAATTTGCATGATCATTATCATCTAATGATCATTATCATTGAATTGACATTCTCTATTCCCAATTCCCAGCCACTGTTATCTTTCCACCACAAATTGATCAACCTAATTGTAAGACTAAGGGCCTGTAAAATTGAATTGACATTCTCCATTATCGATTTTGCTAAATTCAGTTTTTTTACACCATAAATTGATCAACCTACCAGTAAAGGTCAGGGCTTCTTTCAATTTAACATGAGAAGGAAACAAAAAACATGAGAAGGAAACAAAAAACAAATAGTTAAATGAAACATAACCATTTATAACATAACCAATACTCACTCACAAACCCATGAGACTGCATGGATTATACATTTCAGCCCCTAAAGAGAAGTGGGAAAAAAAAGAAATTCTTGAATCATTTTTCTCAATAACCTGGTACCTTGACTGCACAATACAATTCTAATACTAATAACAAAACAACAACCTCATTACATTTTCATTATCATAACCAACAACCCCATTAGAGAAAACAAAAATACAACACTTTGACTAATTAAAACCATCTTCAACTTTCGCAGTTCTTGTTGCATTTCCAAGCCTCCTTTCACTAAGGATTCCATGTGTATATGCCATTTACCTTCTTTATTCTATATCATTTGGGTCATGGCTTCACAAATATCCTTATGCAAATCAGATTTGTGCCCTGTAATAATAGACTCCATCTCTGTTAACTTACAAATCAACACATTCCTCCATTCTTCCTCATGAATAACTAAATCCCCATCCTGGACCCAAAAAAAGGAATCACATTGGGCTCCTCCAAGTCGTCCATATGTCCAAAACTGGTGATTGGGGTTATTCACTGTGTGAGACACATGTCGGGCTGGTGGGTCACCATAACGGCAACGAAGTTGGCGTCGAGATTGGTTGGAAGCTGAGGACGACGATCCCTGACTCCTACCTTCCATGATGGGTTTGCTTCAGCCACCACAATCACAGGGAGCTTCATAGTAGGATACTAACAATGAGGCAAAACAAGTGTTTTGGTGGTTATGGAAGCTATAGAAGGCACATATAAAGAAGGAGAGGGTCTCAGGTTTAAGGAACGAAGGGGAAGTGTTAGTGTTTATGATAAGGAAAGGGATAATGTTGATGGACATTGAAGAAGGAATGAGAGATATAGAGAGGTTGGTGATCGGAACTAGATGCTAAAGAAGAAGAAGAAGCACATAATGGTGACGGGAAGAAGATGAAGGAAGAAAATAGGTAGGGTTTGCCCAAAATGACGTCGCATTAGTTTAATCAATCTACGTTGGCTTTAAGATACAAAAACAACATCGTTTTGTTGGAGACGTGGCATCCCTGTTGGGATTTAACGATCCACGTCAGCTGACTCTGACGGACGTTAACACTTCATTAATGGTAGGGATCTATTTGTCCGACGATGATGGACGTCGAGGACTAACGGGACTCACTTATTAACTGGAGGACCTAAGTGTCTGACTCTGTTGGAGTCAGGGACTAACTGGGGTATTTACTCTTTTGTAAAGCATATGATATAGATGTATGCATGTCATGTAATTGAATACTGAATGATGAGAGATGTTTAATTTATGGGTCATGTGTGAAAATTAGACCTTGATGTTGAAAGGCTAATTTTTGGTTATGACCTTAACATTGAAGGAAGATAATTATGGTATTGTTATTTATACCAATTCGATGAATGATTGATGATGTTTGAGAAATTGTGATCTTTGTGGATGCATGTATCACTTAATTGTGATGGAGTTTTGGAAATGTACGTGTATCATGAGAAGCAGATAGGCCATATTCCCATTGGATGATCAATACCTCATGTAGAGGCTACCTACACTTTATAATATATGTTTATAACTTATATGTATGATTGGTTATAGCAAAATAGCCTATATTGTAAATTGGCATGGTTGGTTGGGTCAAAATACAATTGAAATGCTATTTATGCATAAGATGATTTAAAGTGCAAATTGTGGCATGTGACTTGTTGGGACAAGTCTTAAATACATGTACAAATGTGCGACAATTGATACCTTGGACCAAATCAGTGTAGAATGCATTTTGGTATGTCATGTAACAAGATTTGCATAAGTTAATATGTTTTTCTAATAATCTCGCTCAAGCGAGATGGTTATGCATCAGTATTGTGGTTTCTAGTGCATTCTCGCTCAGGCGAGCATGGTTTAGCTTAAGCGAGAGCCCGTGTAATGCTCTTTTGTGTTTTTCGCTCAAGTGGGTTGGGCTTTGCTCAAGCGAAATTAGAAGGAATTGATTCTGTTGGATTTTCGCTTAAGCGAGTGAGTACCCGCTCAAGCAAAAATGGTGTAATTTGATTCTGCCATATTTTTGCTCAAGCGAAAGGCGCCTCGCTCAAGTGAGTGAATGGGGATTTGATTCTGTGGCACTTCTCTCAAGCGAGGGGTGTCTCGCTTAAGCGAAATTACAATGTTTTGCATCTGGATGTTTTTTTGCTCAACTAAACATGGCTCACTCAAGCGAATTTGTGGGTCTGATGCTTGGGGTATTACTCGCTCAAGCGAGTTTATGCTCACTCAAGCGAAGACTCGGGGACTCGCTCAAGCGAAAGCTGCTTCGCTTAAGTGAGATCACCAGATTTTATTATCTTCATTCCTTTCATCATTTTTAGGCCTTTTCTCATATCTTCATATATAGGACTAGGCGTATGCCCTACATACACATTTTTCTTCCGTTGTAAACTCAAATTATTTCTGTATACACTTTAGGGTGATTATTTATTGATCCATTTTTATAAATTCTTTAACTTCGGTTCCGATTATCCATGAGAGTTTCGACGTAAAGTTGTACGTTCAGACTTTTAAAATGCAAAAAATTTACTCGTGTTTTTATTTACTTAGTTAATTTGATTATTGTAATTACATCAGGATTTAGGGTTTGGGGAATCGGGGTCTGACAATATGCATAGGTTAGGTGTCTTATGGTTTATCTGAGATTAAGTTTCATGATGCATGTGGGCCCATATCCATAAAACCAATTTTCTCATCATCTTCTCTACAGTATATCTACTTGGGGAACACAGCTTCTAGAGCAATCAGAGAACACCAAGTTCCTACAACACAAGGGTATCAAGGACACGCATGTCCTACTCATCATGGATCCATCTCAATCCACAACTCGTGATCACATTACAATAGGACTTGGCTCTACACGATCATAGTTACGCTTTGTCTTTAGTTGAAGTACATTAGGCTTACATTGATACACTCGGCTTCAGGCGCAACTCTGAGCTTGTTAGGTTTCTGACCCAATTGTACTTCCGAGATCCTTCATGGGGATTGAATGCGAATGTCCTCCAGCGTACCCCTCGTCGTATGCTTTAGTTTTCATTACAACCCTCTGGCAAAAAACAATTTTATAATGCAACATGTATTCTTATTCTTCATCTTTTAACATCTTGGTGTCTACGTGTTCCTACTCTGGGTGTATTTGTCCTCAATTCGTTAGGTCTCACTTGTTTATCGGACTTCATAAAACTTCAAGTAGAAAGGGTATTCGTTTATATTTCAAACCTCCTATTTAGCTAAGGAATATAAATAAGGCGATATGCATTACGTATATATACACACACATGCACACACATATTATCTTGCATATTTAATAACAGGTTTCACCCTTTCATTATTTATTGGATATTACTTAGGGAAAATTTTAGAGTATCTATTAGAGAATAGACTAATGATTGGTCGCTACCCCTATCAGTATGCCTAAGTAAGTCAAAAGGCTTATGGCCATTTCCGGATAAAATAGTATTCAGCCATTATTCTAAGGTAATAAAAGTATGGAGTATCGCTTAGGTAATAAAACAATAATCGGTTGCTATCCATATTGGTATGCTCAAATAAATCTAAAAGACTTACGGAGCACTTCAAAATAAAGTAGCATTCAACCATTATGTTAGAGTATTTTTCAAAGAATAAAATAATACTTGGTTGCTACCCTTATTGGTATACTCAAATAAGTTTGAAAGACATATGGAGTATTTCAGAATCAAGTAGTACTCGACCGTTATTCTTGTGTATTGAGTAAATCTAACTAGACTTATCGCGTAACACAACATCATTAAGTCCTTTTTACCAATTTGAATAAAATGTGACTTAGTCATATGTATCGACTCTAAGTCCCATTTTGATCGGTTTAAAGAAAATAAGGTTTATAAATAATTGATTTGGGAAAAGAATATATAAAATTTATTTAGACTAAAATAATAATATTTTTATTCCTTTTTCTTTTTTAAAATTTTTTATAAAGAAAAAAATCATTCCCCATTACAAAATTTAACATAGAATATAATTAAGGACAAATATCACTCTTCGCCTCATGAACCACACTTCAATATAATTATTGCATGCTTTTGGCAATAACAAATTATACATAAAGGCCACGTGCCCGTCCGTCCTTATTTCCCCCAATTTACGATTTCACACTTTTGGTTTAAGGAGCCACGTCGACACCCAATGTTTTGTACTTTTTCTCAGTTAGATATCTAGACAGTGCATCAGTCAACCAATGTCAATATAGAAATATTAATAACTATATTAACATAAAAATACCAGTAAGGTCAAATAGACGTAATTATACCTGAAATTTCTAAAACACCCAAAAGGTAAAGGCCCAAGGGAGGCCCTTACCAGCCCCAAGCATACAAATACCCTAGAGATATAAAGAGAACTCCCCCTTACCTAGAATGGTATTTCTGCCACTTGGCGAGAAAGAGACGAACTCCGATCTTACAGTTTTATGGCTCTAATCGTCGATCTATTTGCCCCGATCGAATAAGCGAGATGATCCAAGGCTGGTGGTGGTCATACAAGGCAACCAAGGAGATGGAGGTGTGGCCGTGAGATGTTTGGCCACGCTGGTGATGTGGGTGTGAGGTGGTGAGGCCACGGGTGATGGGTGACTGTGAGGTGATGGTGAAGCTGAGAGATGGTGGTGGTTGCGGATGACATGGTGTGGTAGATGGAGGAAGATGTGGTGGTTGCGTGTGGTAGATGGGTGGAAGTGACTTGTGGTATAGCTAAAGTTGAGAGGAAGTGGTTGGTGAAGGATGGCGTGGTAGTGACGACATGCAAAAGAGAAAAGAAGAAGATTGGTGGTTGGAGGTAATTGGCACGGTGGACGGTTGGTGAAGGTGGTGGCCGGCTGAGAGGGAGATAGGAGAGAGAAGAGAACGTTTTAGAGAGAGAGTTATAGAGAGAGAGGAAATGAGAAATAAGAGGTGGGTGAAGAAAATGAAAGGTTTGACATGTATTTATAGGGAAAAATTTGCTCAGCGGGTCAATCAATTAATTGATACCCGACGGAAATTCTAGATAAAGTTTTTAAGGAATCTTGATAGATATTTAGTAGGTTGTTAGGCTTGGAATTTTGAAAACTAACAAACATGAAAGTCGTGGGGTTTTCTTCTCTCTTCAAAACGAGCTAAAGAATAGGAAATTCTGATATTGGTAGCAAAAGTTATGGCAAACCAAGGAAAAGTACTCCGGCGACCCCTGAATTTTCCAGGGCTGAAAAGAGACAGTTAGTGAGAAAAATCTATTTAAAATTGGCTTTTGGGCTCTTCATAAGAGTTGTAGGTGATTTTGATACAAGTCCATAGAAACAAGAACATTCTATTTCCAACAGTAGTAGAGAAAATTATGCGCCCAAATACTAGAAACAGGTCATGTTTGGGCGTTAATAGTTAAACAACAAAAAGACTGAATTTTTCACGTGTTTGTGATGGGAACTAGCTCTCAGGGTATGCATGAGAATATCACAAAGGTTTTTATTATAAGAATTATAGGACTGGAATTATGAAAATTGAACATTGTTAAAGGGAGTTATGAATTTTCTCGTAAACTATATGAGAATTAACGGGATAAGAAACAGGTTTTTTAGGGTACAAATCCTTGAATCTCAAACTAGGAATCATTTGTTGAGAATTAGCTTCTGATGCTAGAAATGAAGGTTCCAAGATTTTTCATTAGGAGTAAACCAATATAAGAATTTCTTGATTTTGACATCTTGGGCAAAAGTTATGCTTGAAACATTAATTAGTGTTCGGGCCGAATACCAGAAATTCGGCTCAATGGGGTCTGAATTAGAGTTGGGGCCTTTAGAAGAAGTGTTTAGAATTTCATTGCGGATCATTAAAGACTGGAATCACGAAGATTGGATATTCATGGCATTTGTACGACCAAACTGGGGAGGCATTTGGGGGTATAACTTAGGCTTACGAGTTCTACTCCATTTTTCTCGATTTGCTATATCAGCTGCACATTCTTACTAGTTCCACTATAGATACACTAACCACGGGGCAAGATAGTCAATACATGACTATCCACAGGGTTCCTTACTCATGCTCAAGAACTCGTTCGTATATTATTATTATTATTATTATTATTATTATTATTATTATTATTATTATTATTATTATTATTATTATTATTATTATTATTATTATTATTATTATTATTATTATTATTATTATTTTATTAGGTCTTGTCAGCCCCATTTAGCATTTTCGCACAAAACATGCATGCAACAGAAAGGCCTTACCTCAATCATTATCTACAGAAAATCACACACTTTATTTCCGGAGCCTATAGGCTGCCTACAACAAAAATGAGGGGTGTCACACCTTCCACCACTCAGGCATATAAATCTCTCATATCATTATAATACTCAACATTTCTAATTCATCAATTCGTAATATCATGTACAATTTATCACTATTTTAATTCATCATCATGTATCAACATCATAGTCATCATCATATAAAATTTTTTTATTACAACTATCACATAATAATTCTCTTTGTAATTACACACTTAAAACTTAGTATCCTTAATATCATGTTTCAAAGTCTACATTTATATCTAATTTAATACTTTTAATCTATTTTACCCCTTTTCCGTGCATCAAATTTGATGTTAATATTATTTACATTAATTCATTCACCACATACACCTCTTTACCTCGATTCCACGCTTCCGAAACTTCAAATCAATTGCCGACTTCACCAATTTCAAGATATCTATAATTAAGAAAATCAAATGGCATAACCAATTATCGGCTTTTGAAACCATAATCTACTTTACCAAACTAGTTCAAAACCCTACTTCAAGGTTCTAGAAGCTTACCCTCATCGTTTCCAATCTCCGTTTCAAGACTCACTTCCTCTAACGGCCTTCTAATCCTCGGTCTGTTACTTAACGATATCGAAACAATACTCCGTTAGTTGATTATCATCATTCACCGTGTCAATGATCATTCCTAAGCTCCAAAGTGTCATGAAAAGGGAAAAATGACCCCCCCCCCCATGAACCCACACTTTCAGCCTAAAGAAAGAAAGAAGGAAATCATGAAATTGAACACGCCATTAAGCTTACCTCGTTCCCCCAATCACAATGATACGCTTAATTTCAACTTCCGTCAAAGCTTCAAAGGTAAACTGTCCTTCCCTTGCTCACGTGATTGCTGTCGAGAGAAGAAGGAGAAAGCATGCGTGAATGGAAGTGGAAATAGGAGAAGGAAAAAAATTGTATATTAAAGGCAATTTCATCTTTTCACCCTATTTTTATTTCTTTTCACATTTTCTTCTATTTTTAAATTCTATTTCTCTTTTTCTTTTATTTAACTTAACTTAAATAGCTTTTACGTGGTAACTAATAATTTACTATCCCAATTAAATTTTAAAACTAATTTCCCAATTAATCGCTTTCAATTAATTAAATCTAATTCATTTCTAATTAAATTCCCAATTTATTCTATTTAATTCTTAATAATATCTAAATAATTCCTTTATTAATTCTTCAAAACACAATTAATTAAAATTAATAATCGGGATGTTACACAGATATTCACTTAATGAGCCTGTTTTCTTAAGGTTTTGAGTTGAATTTTCAACTACATAACTCTTGCCTTTGTTAGTGAAGAAAAGTAAGTCTTTGGTGTTCCAAATTTGGTAAGACCACTCACATCCTACCATTCTAATCTTAAACTGGGAGTCTAAAAACTTTAGAAGCCAAGATTTTTTACAAGATTATCTTGTTTGAATTTTTCAAACTCAGTATTCATCATTCCTTATTGTGCATCTTCTTTGTTCTTAAATTTTTTTGGAATTACCCCAGCTCCAAGGATGTGTTACTTTTGGAGAAGCCCCTTGATTATAGGAACATGGGTAGTATTTTTTTTCTCTGTTTATGTCTTAACAACTTCTTTCCAGTTAGATACTTTTTTCGTAGCTTACATTTATTTTCTTGCTTTGCGTAGAATATATTTGTTACTGTTTAAAAAAAAATTTTATCTATACATTTCATTTTATATATAAGATCGATGAATATTATTTAAATTGACAAATATTCTTTGTGAATAATAGTGCATTTTCTTTCTAAACAAAGATAACTATATGTTAAATATATGTCTATTAATTTAGTCTTCTATTTATTTACGGTGACCCTTTTGATTTGGTCATCTATTTTTTTTTAATTTGCTTATTCTTCCTATGCTATTTGATATCCAAAATGCATGTCACAATAAAATGTGTAACTTTTTTCTCTCATTCAACTCTTTTTTCTTCTTCCCCCAAACCTCGACGACTCTTTTCCAATTAAGTACTAATCTTTTTCCCTCTCATCTTTGTTCATTTGTTTCCTTAAGAATATCTACATTGTCCCATTTTAAACTTAAATATTGAATTTTTGTCATCTTTTAATTATTTTGGTTTTGTTGTTCTGTTATTAACTATATATATGTTGGAAAGATTTCAATTAAAATTTAAACGATGATTTGTTAGTATAATATTTTTCTCTTTAGTGTAATTGCTTAAGAAGTTGCTATTTATACTATACTTATTTATAAGATCAATGTGTATTTTGATGGTCCATATGTGTGATAGAATCTTAATTTGAAATTTCAATTATTTAAATTTGAATGTCAACATGATTTATACTCTATTGTGAAAACACTTAGCTAGAATGTTGAGTAAACTTTTTTATTACTTTGATTAAAATTCCTATTCTTAACTTATGTATAATTAAGTAACATGTTTATTGGACACACATAGATGATTAATTTTTGGGGTGATAAATTGATAGTCTTTACAAAGGGTTTGATAATTCTTATTTGGCCGACATGTATACATTTGGATTTTATATTGTAGGAATTCAATAATTGCATATGGGAATTGGGTATATATTCTCTAATTGCTTTATTTTCTTACATGAAGATTTTATCGATTTGTTTAGTGGTATTAAGACTTAGAGGTAAGGTGACTATTCTAATTTTTATAGTTTTACTCTAATTATGTTGACTCTGATATTGTTCAATAGTTTTATTATATAATAAGATTGTCACCTATATCAATTAGCAAAATGAGAAATTAATGATCTAAAAACTTTCATCTTATCCATCCTTGGCAAAGTCACACTAGGACTCTACAAAAAGATATAGATAAATTAGGTAGGTTTACACATGTGATTCTAATTATGTGGCTGGCACATATTTCTTACTATTGTTGCAAGCTTTTCTTATCTCCTTGAATAGAATATATATATATATATATATATATATATATATATATATATATATATATATATATATATATATATATTGCAAAAGATACACAAATACACCCAAGGATATGAGGAAGATTTAGGATGAGTCAACATCGTTCAACTTAAATAGTTTAATGGTTAATTTCTACCGTTAAAAGTAAGTAATTATAGTGAATTTGTAAGATTGGTGGTATCAAGTTTTGAATAACCACATTGATTAGATATAGGGATTGTTTAGCAAAATTAACAAAAAATATTAGCTGAAAGTTGAGAAGTTAGCTTAAAGTTTAAATTTGAGAGCTAAATGCTGAAAACTGATAAGTCAACTGATTAAATTAAAATAGGTTTGATAAAACTAATTGTTAAATGTACAATGACATAAAGGATATATCTTTTAAAAAAATAATAAAAGTGTTTGAAAAAAATATATTAAAAAGGGGAAAAGTATAAAAAATAAAATAAGTTTGGAGGTTATAAGTTTAAAATTTACTTTGTAACATCCTGATTTTAATTATTGGCTAATTTTTTAAACCAGATTATTAAATTGAGAATATCAAAATAAGTAAAGGCGGGTACATCAATTTCTTAAATATATCCGGGTAAGTTTCGGGTAACCTGAAGTTACCCAATTGGTTTCAGAAATTAACTGAATAAGCAAAAGGACTAAAATGCCCTTAATGTATTAGACCTTTACATTTCTAATTCTCAACCTTTTCCTCACGCCATTTGTCCCACCTTCACTCCAGCTTGCGCCATATGGATCCCACTCAGGCCACATGTAAGCCAATGTCAATTTCATCATTCCAATTAATTCTTCAAGTTCAATTCTTCCATCACTTAACGCCATATGCTTCAAAATCCCACCTTATATCTACTTCAATTTCTCAATTTCAATTTTATCAACTCACTTCAAATTCTTCACTTCATCATTCATGCCAATGTCATTTCCAATTCACTAATTTCACTCTTACACCTTAGCATTCCCGTAACCAAAGTTTTCACTCTCGGGTTCTCCTTCTTAAATTCCACTCTGTCACTTTCATCTCTTCTTCCACAACCATGACCACAAAGCACCATCAACATACCACTGTGTCTTCCACTCTCGCATGCAAGCTCTTTTTCCCTCTCGAAGCCTTTCGCATGCATAGCCGCGAGTGTCGCGGAGCTTGGAGGTTCGTCAAGGGTTAACCAAACGATTAACTGAAAGTCAAAATAAAGGATTTCGACCGTCAATTAGTACAAAATTGGCGTCGGTAAGCTAATCGACTCCCGATCCTTACATGTACGACATTTTGTTTTTCAATCATGCACGTTGGAATTTCTTTTCATGTTTGCTAGAATTTAAAATATTTGCATGACCATGATCTGTCCATTTTTTGAGAAAATCATCAACATGAAAGTGGTTAATTTTCCTTTCCTCTTTCCAACAAGCTAAAGAATACTTAAATCTAACATCTAGATCAAAATTTATGGCCAAATTACGAAAACTGTATTTTCTAGAAATTTATTTTGGTGTAGCAACCTATTTTCGCAATTCTATACTTTTTTGGCTCAAAACTGGGTTTTGTTGCCTTCATGAAAGTTGTAGAGAATTTTGTTACGAAGATTTTGAGACCAGGATCATTTAAATCTGACACCCGTAGCCCAGAGACCAGATCTATGGCTCGAAAGAAGAGACATTTGGGCCCAAAGAAGCAAAAGACAACTTGCAAGCAAACCGAAGAGTTGCTAAAGACAGGTTTTATTAAGGAGATCAGGTACTGTTATTAGCTTTCTAACGTGTTCATGGTCTAGAAGTCCAATGGAAAATGGTGTATGTGTACGGACTACTTTGATCTTAACAAGTTTTTCCCTAAGGACTTAACCCTTACCCAATATCGACAAGAATGACGGATGATTCATCTAGTTACCAATTTTTGTCCTTCATGGATGCATATTATGGTTATAATTAAATTTTGATGTGGGAAGGAGACCGGGAGAAGACGATTGATGGTTTAGAGAACATTCTTAGAAGGGGGTTGAATAAGTCTGTTCACTTTTTCAAACCAAAAAGTGATATTTAAACGTTATTGCATTACGCACAGCGGACCAGACTTTCGAGAGACGGAGATTGTGAAACTTCAATTGAGCAAGCGTATTTTTGTCAGATTTTTACTATCGAGTATAACAATAATAATGATTTTCCAAACGTTTGATAGTAAAGAGTAAGAGAAAAAGAGATAATACACAAGCGATTTTATACTGGTTCACCTCCAACTTGGAGACTACATCCAGTACCTTCAAATCCGAAGGATTTCCATTATGTAAAAATGTTTTACATCAGAGTATTATTGACTCCAGCCACTCCTGGCTTAAGCACAACCCAGTGCTTCTGAGTATTTTTGGATCCAGCCACTCCTGGCTCAAACCCTGAGTATTCTTTCCAAAGCTTCTCCAGGCTCCCACACTAACAGAGTTTGGCAACACACCAGACCTGTACTACCAGAGGATTGAAAGAATTGGCTCAAATGAAATAAGCCCCTTGACTTAGCAGAGCTAAGTGATAAACCACAAAAATGGGTTTGTAAAGAAGGAGAGGGCTTATTTCCCATAGGGCTCAGTACATTCAGAAAGTGAAAGATGATTGGAAAATGTACTAAGTCGGAAAGCATGGCTTGGGATAATATGCATTTAAGTGCATAAAGGCATATCCCAAGTTACTATGGCATCTAAGTAGAAAAGTGAGTGCACATAGCGAGCTTTCTTTGTCTTCATGGTAGATCTTCCAGGTAGAGTTACTCGTGTTGAGTAAACTGCCATTTCTTCATTTCATATGAGCTTGAGTGCATGAACGTCTAATGGTCGTTCATGATTTTTCTTCTTCTTCCATTACACTTTTATGGTGTATTCTAACTCATCTTCTTCTTTTCACAAGCTCTCTCTCTTTTTTATTTTGCTCTCTAATATTTATTTTTATCCTCAATTCTCAGTAATTGATTTTTCTCTCCTCGTATTTTCTTCTATATTTTTCAAGAGGCTCACCCCCTGAAGAAGAGTTTGATTCTGTTTATATAGAATCAACGTCTTGAGTTTAGGGTGAGGCTGTCAATTATATAACCGTTGAGAGAGTTGTTGTGCAAGGGATAAAAGACTTTCTTGTTGGAATTGCACAAAAGATAAGAGCTTTTATTGTCAGAGAAAGAGAGAGGGACGTTCTGCACAAGCAATATAGATGTAGGAGCTTTCAAGATTTGTGTAGTCATAGGTGGAGTAGATGTAGCATAAGTTTCACTAAGAAGGAAAGCTTAGATTCAAAGAATCTCTGAATGCGTAAGATAGAGGTAAAACTTAGTTATTTTTCAGACTAGATTAAAAACCACCCTGTTTAATCAATCTTCCTTTTTGTGAATCTTTACAATAAGCTTTTGATGGAGATGACTATTAACTGTTGATGCTTCATGTACCAGACCATTTCTGAGATGATTCAAGATGAGAAGAGAGTCTAATGTTTTCATATAGACTAAATCTTGAGTGATACTTTCCAATCTGAGTATAGTAAGTTATTCTGATGCAGGATAATTTCATTTGAAGTGAGTTACCAGACTTTTGATTCTTCCTTTTGTCTTGGATTGAAGAGTTCTTGTTACGATTAAGTCTTCCAAACTTTTCATGTGTGAGCTTTCTATGCGTAGGCTCCCCCTTCTTTTGTAGCTTAGGCCTTTTTCTAAAACACTAAAGTACCCACATCAAGTGATAACATGTGACTTCATTCAAGTTAACAATCATAGTGTTTAGTTATCAATAAATCTCATGGGATCTGATTTATATAAAGAGTGATTCATCTTCGAGCAAACTTTTCTTCAACAACGGCGTACGTGAATGAAAAAGGTTTATTTTGCTACACCGTCATATGTCGTTCGGATTGAAAAATGCTAAGGCTATGTACCAACACATGATTAATAAAGTCTTTGAGGACATGCACACAAAGCTGGTGAAGGTGTACATATATGACATTATGGCCAAGACTCTAGGTGGAAGGGACCACGTTAAGGACATCGAAAGATTTTTCTCCGCCTCTGACAGTATAATATGTGCCTTATTCCTCTAAAATGCACGTTCACGAAACCTAGTAGAAGATTTTTGGGTTTTATGCTGACTTAAAGAAGCATTGAGACTAACCCCGATAAGTGCAAGGTCAACACGCGTGCTAAAAAATGGTGGCCGGAATTGATAACTTAGGGCTTAAGAAACTAGGTGTATTTTAGGTTTTTGGTAACCGGATTTATGGATAATTTTAATAAATTTATGATTTATTCTGGGATGGGCTTTTGGAAAAACGCCCAACATGAAATTTATAGGATTTTCGTTCTCTTTGAATTAATATAAAGAATAGGAAATTTTGATATTGGTAGCTCAAGATATGGTCGAACTAAGAAAAAGTGCTCCCAAAGCTCTCAAAATCTTAATAACTGAAGAGATGACATTATTCGGAAAAATCCTTTGGGAATTGGTCTTCAAGCCCATCATCAAAGTAGTAAGGGTTTTCTATAAGAGTCCATAGAAAAAGAACAAAGTGGTTTTGACATTGTATGAAAAAGATATGTGCATTTCACTAGAACTGGTCAGCGTTGTGACGTTTTTACATCAACCTTAAAAAGATTATTTAGTTTGCACTTGTGGGATGGGATTCGGCTTTCAGAGTCTTCATGAAAGTCATAGAGAATTTTGTTATAAGAATTATGACATTAGAATCGCACGAATCGGACATTGTATGAAGGAGATATGAATTTTCTAGTGAATTATATACGATTTAATGGGATTAACAAATAGCGTTTCAGAGTTTGAATCTTTTATTCTCAAATTAGGGATGATTGGTTGCGAATTAGCTTTCGAGACTAGAAATAGGGATTGTTAGGTTTTTCATAAGGAAGAAACTAAGAAAGAATTTCTTGATTTCAACGTCGTATGTAAAAGTTATGCTTGAAACACTAAAGGTGTTCGAGCCAAACTCGGGGATTCCGATTTAACCGGGTGTTTTCTAAGGAAACGGGACCAATGGGATCCAAATAAGAGTTGGCTCCCTTTAGGAGAAGTGTTTAGATTGCCGAAACGAATCATTAGAGACTAACTGTGTTGGAATCGGACATTCGAAAGTGTTTGCACGACCAAACTTAGGAGGTATCTGAGGTACAGGTTGAGCCTACGGGACCGAACGATTTGCCTTGATTTACTACAAGGTTTGCCCTAACTGGACGAGTTTCCCTAAAGGAGTTCTAGTCTCAGGCCCGATTGTCGATACATTACCATCCACTGCGTTCCGTAGTTAAATTCGAGAACTCAATAATATTTTATTATTAAATATTTTATCAAATAAATATTAAATAATATTATTATTATCATTTAAATTAAATAGCATTATTATATATATTCAAAAATAATAAAATATATATTAATTATTTTATCGATTAAGTATTATAATTATTAAACATTATTATTAAATATTTTTATATAATTAAATATTTCTAGTGAGTAACTATTATCAATTAATATTAACTAAACAAGATTATTAATACTAAATAGATATATCACTACCACATGTTATTATGGAACACCAATTAATTTCTATTAAGCATACATCATTAAATATCATCATTGCAATTGATTATTATTAAGTTATGTATCATTACTGGGCACTCACCTATACTCATTCTTTCCCATTCTCACTATGCCTTCGTAGTTTGTTCTCTTGACTCGGTTCCTCATGACTCACCTCCTCTTGGGGGTCACTATGTCTCATTCTAGGTCGGCCTCAATATGTCGATCAAACTTGTCTTCATTATTGTCTTGCAAGGAAGACAACCCACGGGGCAGACTGAAGCCTCATGCTTTCTCCCAGAAAGCTCAACAAGACACTCTTAGGAGTTTTCAAGGGTCTAGGATCTTGCCTTAAAAACCTGGGTTGTTAGACCATCAAAGGAAATCGGATTCCAATTTTAGAAAATAACATCTCGTACATAAAAATAAGTCTTGACCCCAGTTGATGTCAGATTTGTTCAGATAGTAGAGGGCACAACACGGTGAAGTAATCTTTATATTTTTCCCTAGAGTGGACCGCCAAGTCTTCAATGATTACATCGTCTGAATCCTCGGTATACCAGTAGGCAATACTTAGAGGCTCTTCATGGATCTAGAAGTAAGGGTCTTTCACCTTTTCAGTAAGCCAGTCAATTTGGTGTGTAATCACATCAATATCAAGAGGAATAGTGATGACAATTAGTGAGTTTATGTCAGAATGACCCTCAGATGCCATTGGTTGAATAATGTCTTGAAGAAATGGTATATAGCTATAAAAAAACCACATTGTCAGATAAATACAAATTGACACTTCTACCAGGCTCACTAGCAGAACCCATGTCAAAGCCAGACGATATGAGGGACGATGTAGGGGAATAAGATGACATGTTTAATTCCTCTACTTCCCACGTTGACATTTATGATAGACACTAAGTCTTTAGATTCCCCCACCGTTATCACGCTAACCTAGAGGTAGTTTCATCAGTGTAGCGAGGAAGTTGATATGGTCCCCTCCTTCCATAGCTCTCGCCGAGATCAAATTGACGGAGCCCCAGACAACACCTTTACGGAGTCACTGCTTGAGTCGTCATCGCTCATATGCTCCTATGTGCACAAACTTAAATTTTAAGGTAAGGACGGTATCGAGGTACCTACTGTAGTGATACGGCTCGTCCTTTTTGTATGTGTCAGACTTCTTCGCTCACAATGGACAAAGCTAATATTAATAATAAACTATTTTATTATTAATATAAAATAAGAGCGACATCTAGCAATGTATCATTATGTCCAAATATTATTTAATATCAACATAACCTATAAGTGATAATTATTTTATATGTTTGTTCCTTTTGTCATGATATCCTAATTGGGCCCAAGGCATGGTCGTGTCATCCTTGTACGGTCTAATTTATCTTAATTGATACGGAGTAGACTTTATTTGAATAAATATCCAATATTTATTCTTTCTAGCATGGTCATGCATTTCTTTAGTCTTACTCCATCAAGTGGCCTATAGATATCACTCCTGTCACATAGGAGAGATAAATCCCATCTATATCACTCACATCCCTCAATATAATTTATTTATTGCCTAATCACAACCTTTATAGTCCTCTTGTTACAAAAGATGTTTGATTGTATTAAACCAACAAACTCCTTATGTAGGAATCATAGTGACTTTAGGTCGAAAGACTACATATACCATTATCACATTGAGAATCGTTATGACATTCATGTAACGATCCATGCAACGTTGTCATGGTGGGTCTGTCCAATACATCATTAGTCTTAATGTGTACCCGTGTGAAGATTTGATATCATCTGTATCCATGATCTGTGAGATCAGATCATCAGTACACTTACACATTAGTCTTAATGTATTTACATGTCCCTACGTAAATACTTTACTAGAGACATTTTAGGAATAAGTCTCATATGACCTATTACTCCAAGGATAAATAAAGGCTGTTAAACTATTTAACAAAAAATGCCTTATACAAAATGATGCGTCCTATATAGGCTCTTAGTGCATATTTCCAACAATTTCCCACTTGCACTTAAAGCCGATAAGGTTAATGCCCAATGACGTCTACAGTGCCCTTATGTTTTTGTTACACAGACGGTTTTACTGGTGGGTTCCCAACAATTTTGTTGGTATGCACATTGCATATTTTCACATCTTCCAAAGATGGAACTATTTAAGTATATGCTTGGATTAATCCACTTCCTTATATTGTTCGATGGTTCCATTGTCATTATAGTGGAAACTCATCGGGTACAAAACATTTGAAATGATTAAATGTAAATTGACTTCTCTTGTAATTTAACATAACAAAATACTTAGATTTATTAGTAGAGCCAACGACTATTTCTTGCTTTGAACCTTTCAAGCATACATCGCAACCATCTTGACAACATATATATTTTGATTGCAATCTTAAGTCTTTCAAATTAATTAGAAGATTGGCATCGATGTAACCTTTACAACGAGCTCATCTTCCATTTATCAAGATCAAATCCTTAGTCCTTCTTAAGTGTTTAAGGATATTCTTGACTATAGAATGAGAATATTATTAATTCTAGAAGAAGCATGTCTTCTACATGTAATACTAAAACTATAATTGTGCAGTTACTAACCTTTTTTATAGTCACAAGATTTATCTTTATTCTTTAATGAAGATTCTAGCTTCTAAAAGCTTGCTTTAGTCCATAAATGGAACATTTATAGTTCACATACCTTCCTAGATGTTTCAGGAATAAAAGGCATTTAGGTTGTGTCACATACACATCCTCAAGATGATTTCCATCTTGACATCTATCTATTATATCTCATAAAGGTAGTATACTGCTACAATAAGCAGGATCTAAATGGTTTTTAAGCTAATTGAATTTTGTCAATCTTGCTTTAAAAGGTACTTTTATTACCATCTATGTTTAGGTTTCCTTTTGAAAACTCACTTGCATCCTATAGGTTTTACTATTTAGGTGCGTCAACCAAGGTTCGTACCTTGTTAATATACATAGAGCCCATTTCAAATCCCATGGTCTTATGCCATGTCTTAGAATCTAAACTTTCATTGGCCTCTTCATAAGAAAATTGGTCAATTAGAAATATGCCTCCTTCCTGATTTATAAGATATCCACATCTTTTAGATTTGGTTACATATCCTATTTGATCTTACGCAAGTCTTGTGCTACCGGAGCTAATGATGTCACAACATTTTGTGATTTCTGCTCCAAGTCCATCCTTGACTTTTGAATGCTTTGTGATACTTGAATTTCTTCAAGTTCTACTATCCTCCCACTGATTCTTTAAGAGATGTACTCTTATTCAAGAATACAACATTCTAAGCAACAAGTCTTTTGTTCTCAGATGGATTGTAGAAATGATAACCCTTAGCTTTCTTTGGGTATCTCACAGAAGACATTTATCCAATTTGGATATGACCTTGTCAGAGTTGGATGCTCTATAGAAGCATCATAGTTCCAAATTATTAATAAATACATACTAGGTTTCTTTATAGTCCATATCATATATGGTTTCTTTAAGAAAGTCTAAGATGGAACATGCTTAAGTGTGGAAATTTTATCAATAAAGGAACATTTGAAGGAGTTAGAGATGCTTGATAATAATCAATAATCAAACTGTGTCTAACAAGGTTTGACTTTTCTCTACAGAGATGCTATTATGGCATTCCATGAGAAATGAGTTAAGAGGTAATCTCTCACTCTATTAGATAGTTATCAAACTTGTAGCTCAAATTATTTGCTATCTTGATCTAATCAAGAGCTTTAATTGTCTTGCCAATTTGGTTTTTCACTTCATTATGAATTCTTTTAACTTTTCAAAGGCTTTCTAACTTATGTTAAATAAATCCATACTCATTGACTTTTCAATTAGTATGTTGAAGTATTGAAAAACATATCTAGTTATTGTTCCAATAGGCCCATATACATCATCATGTATTAGATAATAGATTACTCATTTTTATTTTCAATGAATGAGGTATCAACTTTCTCTCCAATAAATAAGATTTACATGTCTCAATTAATTCCAAAATCAAAAGAGTCCATATAACCACATTAATGGTATTTAGAAATGTGTTTCTTATTCATTTGCCTTAGGAGACAATACCATGTAAGTAAGGTTCAAAATCACTTATTTTAACCTACTTTGATAGTTGTGTTATAGATGGGTGTTTTGAGATTTAGGATGTGGAATCCATTACTCAATTGTGCATCAACATCCTTTTGAAGAAATAAAGTTATTTTATATTAAAAAACATTTCTTGTCCAACAAGAAATAATATGCACAATGTCTAGTTCACTAACTAGCCCAATGGGTAAAGATCTTATCTTTATTATAGCAATTTTTGCTCAATTTTACACAGATTTCCCCACCCTTAGCAAGTGATCTACTTCCTTGATCTTTCAAACTATGAGATCTACCACTAGTATCTGATACTAATGTTAGTGAAGTAAAATAACTTGACTTCTATAACATGACTTGTAGTGGAAGTCTTACTTCTCTTTCTTTTGAACTCCTTCAAGTTCTTTAGACGAATTATTTCAATGTCTTATTTGGCTAAAACTGAAAACAATTTCCTTTCTTGATCACCTTTTAGACTTCCAGACCAACTCAGCCTTAATAGAGTCTATATACGATTATATCATATATCTCCTATATATTCATATTTCCTTTTACAGCTCAGAATTTATGCAGACTCCATAGGGTATTCAAGACCTAACCATAGATGATATATAAGCCCAACATGACACACTACCGCTTCCTCTTTATTGAAGATAATTCTCAAGTCTCGATACCTATCTAGGCATTTTTCCAGATAAAGTGTCCTTCCAAAGGACAGACTACAACAAAACAATATTTGGTTTTTCATGGTTATTCTAAAACAAATTACATGAAAATTTATCACTTCTATTTAAAACATATTTAAATTTTGGTCATTAAATAAATATGTTATCTCCCACTATTTTGATTCAAAACAAATACCCTCATTGAATCAAAAAAAAATCTTGTTGGAAGATTTTTCTAGTGGGCCAAGATCCATATTTGGCCTAGTGTTGAGTCAGCTTTGACTGATCACCCAACCCTTGGTTATTTAGGTAGGAAACACATTTCCAATTGCATCTCATGCAACTCTTGGATGATTGAGTGGGTAACTCTTTACCCTTATTCATCTTATGAATTTAAGCTCAATCCTTACGCCTCAAGTTATTTTCAATCCAATTGAAAAACTTAGTTAAGTTTAGGCCCAATAAAAACAATTTGGATATTACAATTATCCCATCGCGCCTTACTAACATAAATGATAGCATCCTGCTTTGGCAGACCCACTATTTATTGACATTTGTCTCAATGAGTATTACTTATTAGAAGGCATTTAAACTTAATATTAATGCTTCTAGGTTCTTCAATCTGATTAAAGTTACCTAGATAAATCCAATAACAAATGGTTGGATAATCCAATTATCCATCATCCTTTACTAATATCAATAAAAGCATCTTGCTTTGGCAGAACCTACACTTTATTGAAACTAGCATTGATGAATGTTGCTTATTGGAACGCGTTTTAGACTATTCATACCTTTAGGCTATTCCAATCCAATTGAAAAATGCCTATTTGAATAAAACTCAATAAGTTATACTTGGATAATCCAATTATCCAATCATGTCCTACTAAATATAAATAAAGGCACCCAACTATGGCGTGACCTGCTATTTATCTATATCAAGTTAGACATTATTACTTATTGGAAGGTATGATTGTTGGGCTTAAGGGATTTCAATTTTCTTATTATTCATTACCAATTTTTATTAAATGCTTTAACGTAACATAAAATCCCAAAACATGCAATAAAAATATGAGATGGTTATGGTCTTCCTAGAAAATAAAATAAAATAAAATAAAATAAAATAAACCTAAAGGAACTATGGTGTCTTGACTTCGTGAAGTCCTACTTCTTGAAACCACCATCCTTCTGGAGTCACCACTCCTTTGTTCCTTTCAAGGTCATACCCATCAAGAGTCACCACACTAGGTTTCTTCTAGGTCTCCACCTTGTTGGCTTCTTCCATATTACAATGTAATAAAGAAACTCATTTTACATACGAGCGAAGGATTGAGAGAAGAAATTCAAGAATAGAGAAAGACACAACACGCAGGCTGTATTTAAAATTAATTGTATTTAAAGTAAAATAAATTTTAAAACACATAATTAAACACGTGGGGTCATAAAAGGAAAACTATGCAAAGAAGTTTGGTGATTCTGTTGACTGTTCAATGGACAGGGTCAAGGGAAGGTTACCCTTTATAGGGTGTCGAGTGGCGTTCCAACCCAAAATTTAGTACTGTAATCAGGTTAGTTCCCAGAAAAGAGAGGTGGGTCCGGTGTGACCGCTTAAGTACCAAGTCTTTCCTAGCTAGAACGTCCCACTGGCCATTAACAGCTCAAAATATTTGGACATGATTTCAAACAATTTGAAATCCTAATTTTAAGTTTTAACTCTTGAATCATAAATTTTAGAACGGCTAAGGTTTAACTTTTAAACCTTATCTTTTGACCCCAACAACTATCCTAAAATAAGAATAGTCAATGTTTAACTTTTAAACATTATCTCTAGAGTATCAATAATCATCTTATTTTTAGGAACGATCAAGGTTTAAATTTTACACCTTATCTCTAGAGTTCAAGATATTTTATTTTGAATCCTATTAAATTTGATAAAGATCTTATCTTTAATTTGCAACATTTACAAATCCTATCAATTTTATTAATAATTAAATATTTGATTTTAAAATTATTAAATTTAATAAAGATCTTATCTTCTATTTGTAACAATTACAAATCATATTAAAAATATAAATCAATTTGTAACTCCTACAAATCACATTAATTTTAAAAAGATCACATACAATGCAAATCCTATTAAAATTAATAAGAATAAATTATTTAAATTTGTAACTCTTATAAACTTTAAATTTAACAAACATTTAAAATTTGATTTGCAACTTTTACAAATTGAAAATATAATATTAAAATCAAATATTTTATTTGTAACATTTACAAATAAATAAAATACCATGATGGATAGGTTTCAACTTTGAATCCTAGTTTTCATTACAGCTAGGGTTTAACTCTTAAACTTTCTAAACACAATCTCGCATGAACAATTCATATTAGAAAGAGAAAGCATATAGACATACATTGCATACAACCCTTGATTTCAATTTAATTAAACAAACATAAAATTAACATGCTTTATAATTAGAACACATATAAAACAATCACCATTGTAACATACAACATGTTCATATGATAAAGCACATCCTAAAAACATGTTCTTTATTTAAAATGTTGAGAAAAGCAATCAATATATACAAAACCAATAAATTGATACTAGCTTTCAAAAGGTGCAACTTTTGCAACATATCTCATAAAAAATGCAACCTTTAAAAACGATTCAACCTTTACAATTCTTTTTGTAAAAGAAAATTTTTTTCACATGTTCTTTAAACAAACATTTGCCCAGAACACGGTTTTGCAACCAGGCTCTAATACCACTGTTAGGGAATCCCTAGTGCATGAGCAGTGGAAATACAAGAATTCTTATAGGATTTGCAAAGTGTCGTGTTTCAAAGCATAAGATAAACACAAAAAAAATATTGCGTTTTAGGAGTACCTCTTAAAGAATATCGAAGCAGTCGTAGCCTCGTCTTTTAGGAGTCCACACAAGTACTCCCACCAGAAACGCTACACCTTCTAAATGCTAGTTTGACGACATGTAACTTTTACAACTTTTATTTATTTTGTGTCTCTTTTTGGGTAGCCTCCTATGAGCATCTTATGCTCTATTTATAGGCTTAGGTTTGACATAATTTGCTCTCTAAAGAGTGGGCTTCTTACTCATTCTAAATGAGTTAGGCCCAATAGTTTTATTTTAGTCCAACTAAAATAAAAAGTTATTCTCTGATAGACTTACTCTATGTGTGTGACCCTATAGGTAAAATACTCGGTTATATTAATATTAAACTATTTCATTATTAATATAAAATAAGAGCGGCATCTAGCAATGCATCATTATGTCCGAATATTATTTAATATCAACATAACCTATAAGTGATAATTATTTTATATGTTTGTTCCTTTTGTCATGATATCCTAATTGGGCCCAAGGCATGGTCGTGTTATCCTTGTACGGTCCAATTTATTTTACTTGATACCAGAGTAGACTTTAACCAAATAAATATCCAATATTTATTCTTTCTAGCATGGCCATGCATTTCCTTAGTCTTACTCCATCAAGTGGCCTATAGATATCACTCCTGTTACATAGGAGAGACAAATCTCATCTATATCACTCATATCCCTCTGCATAATTTGTTCATTGCCTAATCACAACCTTTATAGTCCTCTTGTTATAGAAGACATTTAATTGTATTAAAACAACAAACTCCTTATGTAGGATTCGTAGTGACTTCAGGTCGAAAGACTACATATACCATTATCACATTGAGAATCGTTTAGACATTCATGTAACGATCCATGCCACGTTCTCATGGTGGGTTTGTCTAGTACGTCATTACTCTTAATGTGTACCTGTGTGAAGACTTGATATCATCTATATCCATGATATGTGAGATCAGATCATCAGTACACTCATACACTAGTCTTAATGTATTTACATGTCCCCACGTAAATACTTGACTAGAAACATTTTAGGAATAACTCTCATATGACCTATTACTCTAAGGATAAATAAAGTCTGTTAAACTATTTAACAAAAAATACCTTATACAAAATGATGCGTCCTATATAGGCTCTTAGTGTATATTTCCAACAGCAACAACATTTCAGTATACGAAAACAAGTAAAAATGATGGGCCTTCACACCCCTTTTTATGACGAGGCTTCCATATTGTCAAACAACATAGAGGATCGCAAGTGACATAACAAATCAGAACACGACACGTGTCACAACCTTCGCCTACAAAACGACGCGTGACTTCGGCCGTATAAAGGAAACACTAATAAAGTAAAACTTTAATGTTTAAAATTAACAAATTTTTTGCATATCGATCATTATGATGCAGGAACTAAATAGTCCATTGAAGCAACTCCCAAGTCACTTCAACAGGCTAGGGAGCTTATGATTCAGAATGAATATCGCCCCCATTCTGCATGATTGAAGAATACCCACTGGTATAGAACTCAAGGACCTATCACATCGGCAAAAGCTATTATTCGGTGTCTATACACTTTACTACCCTGACCAGAGTCACCAATACAATAATTGCACCCCGGGTAAAAAGTGTTTAATGACTAGAGTCAGGGTAAAATAAGTAACTATGGACACCGGCCCACACCTGCAAAAATGCCAATCTAACACATGATGTACGAACCTGCTTTGACACATGCCATGAGGGATGACATCACTCTTTCGCTATAAATATCATAATCACCATCCTTTGATATTGCTCCGATGTTAGAATCCAGACTGACTTAAGCGTCAGAATATCTTTGCAGTACCATCGTGCTTTGCCCCCCAGTGCCTTGGGTCGGGATGAGGAGTTAGACATCGAAAACATATCACAACATTTGTAGCCTAACTACGGTTGTGAAGCCAGACATACCTTGCACTCAGAACATATTTCACTCCGCAAAGAGACTAGTCACCAGGTCCTGGATCCAGATACCGGGACAATTCATATTTTAAGAAATTATATCAAATATTTGATAATAATAATATAAACTAATTCCAACTATTATTTTTCATATGTGTGAAATTAGTCACTTTGTTAATATGAAACCAAAGATAGTATTTTATACACGAGTGTTTGCAGATTGGATTAGATCGGTTATGTCATTTGAACTGACCATAATATTATAATACGGTTTGAATTAGATATATTGGAATAATTTTTCAAATCCAATGCAATCCAATTCAATTAAATGTGATTTGGATTATATTGAATAGTTGAATTTTTATATTTTATTTTATATTTAATTAGAAGGTAATTCTTAAATTTGGGTATTAGGTCTAACTCAATCCTAAAAGCTAGCTCATAGGATAAGGATTACCCTCCACTAGGGATGAAAATGGGTCAGGTCATCCGTCGAGGGCCCGTGACTTGGGCCATTTAAATCCTACCTAGGCCAGACTTATCGGGCTAGAAGGCTAGGCCTAGGCTTTTAAAAAAATCTTTTTAACTAAACAGGTCAGGCCATAGGCTTTCTAAAAAGTCTTTGAAGCCCAACAGACCGGTCTATTTAATTAAATTAATTATTAATTAATTATATATATTACATATATATTATAATACATATATACATTTATATAATATAAATTAATATTACAAATTTACAATTAAAAAAATGGGAGGAAAGGCAACACAAATTTTTTCTTAGGGTTTCTAATTTAATCCTTTGAGTCACTCCTTCTACCGCACACAAAACACATTGTTTCTCTCTCACGATGAATCACGACCATGAACCACGGCTTCCAATTTGTCGTCACGAATCCCTCGACTCATTCACGTCATTTCCGATCTGTGGTCACCGACTCAGCACGCTATCCTTACTTCCTCGACTCTCAGCAAGGTCGTCTTCGTCTCTCAACTCACTTGCATCTCATTACAAGGTTTGTCCCTCAAACTCAGTGACTCTCTCATCCTCATCTCTGTTCTAACTCTTATTTTAGTGCGTTTCAATTTTGCGTCTCATCTCTGGTCTTAATCTCTTGTTTCTATTCTCACTTGTTCGTTGTTCTGGTGCCTTCTCTGACATTGTTCAGTGTCTTCTCTAGTGCTACCTCATTTTATATATCAGTATATGTAAATATTTTGCCTCTTCTATACTCACATTTTTTCCCATCTGCATACTTGAATATAGCTGATTTTCTCTTTGAATAATTTTATCGAACTTCAATAGAGCTGGTCTTCCCCTGAATCTTGATATATCAGTGTTTTTGTTAGGTGATAGAGTTGTTTACGTTTTTGTTAACTCCATATAAGTCTATAATGAGAAAATAATGAATTCATCTCATTTAGATTGTTTCTACCTTTTTTGGTTACCTTTAAAAGATTATGACAAACCAAAGTGTTTGCATTAACTAATCCTTAACCATGTATCTCAACTTTCAGAATCTTCCTTTATCTTGAACTTGAAGAAGCTACTAATAATTTTGGCACTTGACTTGGAAAAGAAGGATTCAACACTGTCTACTACGGTGAGAATCTAAAACATCATTCTGCATATTTGAGTATATATGAAAATTACACCTTTTTCAATATAAAATTGACAAGTTTCAATATTTGGACATTGATTTCATTTCTTAGACAAAATTATGTATTTGGGTTATGTAGAAATCAACCAATCCATAGCATTTTGTAGATATATCTCCTAAAACAAATGTCTATAAAAAAACAGGTGCATATATAGTATATTTGTCTATAAAACACAAGTGCATATATAGTATACATATATATAAGAAAGGTGCATATATAGTATTTATAAAAACAAGGTTGTCGTTGATATTTCCATAAAGAGATAAACAAGATTGTTAAGAAATTCATGTTTATTAACAAATTAGACATCATTATAGATCAAGTAGTGTCTCTCATGTAATTTAGCAAACCATTATTTTGCAATGTTGCATAAGCAAACTATGATTTTCAAACCATCTATAAATTAAAATTTGTATAACTAGACACTACTAGAACTATGCACATGACAATACACGCCATATTCCTTGCATTATAAACATGATCTATATATTTTGCACAAGAAACACTACTTGGTCTATTTTGCATACCCTTTTTATATCATGATTTTTTTATGAAAGGGTCCAACATTAATGGCTAATTTGAACTAATTGGGATAATCTTAAATTATTTTATTTTATTTATCTATTTTTCAATATTGCTTGAAATGCTAATTTGAAATGCTTTCTTTGTTGGATCACACGGGTTACGGGTAAACTAAAGGATCTGAAATTTATTGTATATAAAATGGTTTAAGATCAATTCCTGTGTGTTTTTTCACTCAACAATAATGCCCTATTGGAGCAGAATTCGCTCTGCTAGATAAATAATGATATAGAAGCTTCATGACACAAAAGTAAAAGCTGAAATATTGAGACAATGATTAATGTGTCAAATACATGCCATATTCCTTACATTATAAGCATGGTCAACATTCAATATAAAGACCAAAACATACCAGCATCTGATCTAAAAATAACACGCTTAAAGATAGCCTAGTTATTGATTTAAAAACAATACTCTAGTTACGATATGACATTATTTTTACTATTTACCATATATATGTCTTTTCCTCTTAGCATTATTTAACCTTGTTGCTTATGTATTTTTAGGTAATGAGTATCCTACATCAAACTTATATCTTGCTAAAGTTTGAAGGGTGAAAGAAGTAATTGATATGGCACCCGAGGATGAAGATCTCTTTTTAAGGCAAATGGCAGCTCCAATGAAAAAAAAAATTGACAAGTATTGAGGGCAATGTAACTTACTAATGGCTCTTGCAAGCATTTTGGATCCGAGGTGCAAATTTCACATGGTCAATATATATTTTCCTTTGTTATATAAACCTGAAGAATTTGTCATGGAAAATATGAATAAGGTGAGGACTTCGGGATTGGCTTCGACACAAGTATTCTATTAAAAGAAAAGAGAAGGTTCAAATATTATCTACTTAACTTTTTCTATTTGAAGTTGTTAAATTGTTACATGTTCTAATGCGATTTTCTTTTCTTTGTTAATATGAGAAGTTGTAAGTGCATTTGACTTATTTATATTGATAGTCATTGTAACATCCTAGGTTAATTTACCTTTTCATTTACATACGGCAGATTATTTTCATAATAAATTTTTCACGTTGAATAAAATTTGTATCTTAGTGTGAATTAGTATTTACTTCTATTAACATTTAATCCACTCGGTCTAGATGTAAAATAATATTTACCTCTTTTAGCTACATAAAATCATGTTCAGTATGAACAAAACTGTTCTAAAATAAATCTTTAAATAAAAGTATGTTAAAATAATAACCGATCGGAAATGGTTCTACTCGGTCTTGATAACAAACAGTATTCACTTAGATGCAATCAGAATGATAATAAGAGTACACGCAGAATAACATCTGCTCGGTAAAATGGTGTAGAAACAGCGGGAGAAGAAGAAGGAGCAAAGGAAGAGGAAGAGGATAGGGGTCATTCGCCTAAGCGAGTCCCCAAAATTCCTAGGCGAAATCCGAGAGTCGCTTAGGCGAGTACCGACTCGCTTGAGCGAGTACCGACTCGCTTGAGCGAATGCCACACCTGAAGACTAGGCGAACAAGACGCACATGCGGACTCACATGGGGATTCACTCGGTAAAATGGTTTACTCGGCAATAGAGTTTCACTCGGAAAACACTCCACTTTCACTCACTCGGACATTCCACACTTGACTCATTACTACCCCTCACTCAGAAAGCTTAGCTCAGTCACAACTCCCTCGGGGATAATTCAACCTCCTTCACTCGGTTATCGCTTCTCCGAATATCCTCACTCGGTGAATATCCTATCCTTACTTCCCTCGGAAGAAACTCAGATTTCCCCTCGGACACATCCAACTTCTCTTCACTCGGAACATGATGCACCTTCTTCACTCGGAATCTTTACACACTTTCTTCACTCGGAACTCTCTCCCAACCAATCCCACTTGGGATATTCTAACCTTCCACCTGGAAGGGGGTCTCTCGGTTATCCCCCACTCGGGAATGAATTCGCTAGTTAATGAGCTGACACAGCAAACAAGAAAACATAAAGATCTATGTATTTTAAAATATAAATTTGTATCTGATTCAAATTAAGTTGGCACACAAATAATAATAAACACTCGGAAACTCCTTATACACACATATACTCTACACAATCACTCAAAATCTCTCGGGCCTTGGCATCGATCTCTCCCTTGGCGCGACTCCATGGCTCCGGCTTCCTCCCTGTCACTGGTTACTAAATTAAAATAACAGCAAGGGTGAGTGTTTGGCATCATAATTAATATAGAGTGGAATTTAGCAAGTTAAATATATATATATATATAAGTCTCATTCGAAAATCGTAGTAGTTCACTCGGCAAACCCAACAACAGCATTCAGTAAGGATAACAATTCATACTCATCAAATATATTAAATTTTCACTCGGAGATTTATCGAGTCACACTCGGAAATTATAGCACATTACACACAATGAACACATCCACTTAACTTAGCAAATATATCAAATTCATCGATAATCACCACTGACTCTCATGCAATCTGACTCCTAGTATCCGGATACTAAAGGATCGGCCTTCAGATGGGGGTCCTACTTGACACCCCGTGAACCCTGCTTGGTTCACCGAGTCCTGCTTGACTCTCCACCTCAACCACTGGGTCCTACTTGACCACTGGGTAGCTCAACTGGGCACAAAAACCATGGGAGCCGAAAATGAGGGGCTATAACATACCGTCGGCCGTCCCACACCACATAGTTATACATACAGTTCACATTTCCCATATCAAACTTGGCCATTAACATCACTTTCTCATCACTCGGGTGACCTGCTTGTCAAACCCGGATTCACATTATAACACCGATCATCTCAACATTAAATATTTCAAGCTCATTTCATAATCAACTCAGTCATACACCCGATCCTCAACTGATCGGTGTACATGGTCACACATACACAAACATAGGCACACAGCAACATTCAATAACATTTTCTTACCATGTTCATACCATTCAACGGCTCGGATAGGAGGTAAATCCTATTCTAATTAATCATAACCTGAACACCCCCCTTACCTCGATTCCACGCTTCGATGATCTGTTCTCGGTGTCGGTCCCTTCCTCTGGGCACGGGATTCGCAGTCTCAGCTCCGTCACTCAACCTTTCATTGCTTAACCTACTACCTACGGGTCAGAATGTAAAAAAAACCTGTTAACTCAATGCCCTCAGCTCATAGGCCACATTTGAGCTCACACTCACCAAAGGATTGGAGAACAGACTCGAATATAGCCATGCATGGCCCTTGGCTACCAGAGAAACGAAAGGGGATAAGGAGCCACAAATAAAACGGATCAGTGGACTCACCTTGAGGCCACGATCACAGAAATGGGGTTCGATTAAAGCTTTAGTACGAAGGAGTCCTCCTCCGGCGCATGCAACTCAGTGGCAAGAGAGGAGAAAACGAAGAAAAAGGAGAGACAGACCAAAAGAAGAAGTAGTTTGTAAATAATGAAGAGGGGAGAGAGAGGATTTCCTTTTATATAAAGCTCAGGGGCAAGACAGCCTTTTCCCCTATTTCATTTGCATTCTCATTAAAAGTTTTTAATCAATTTCATCTCGTTGGATTCTTTTATAATTACCGGCCAACTACGCTTATTTGCTTTCACAATGTTTAATTATTCGTAACTGTCTAATACTTCATAAGAGTATCGATCCGAGCTGGATACCGGCCAACCGGTGTCCAGGCGTAGTGTAACATCCCTGTTTTTAGTAGCAGTCTTACTTAGTAAAAATTGAAGTTTAGAAGGTCTGTAAGTGGTAATAAATGAATAAATGCCCTGTAGATGGTCTGTAATATCGCAAGAATTTCATTTTTATATGTAATTATGGAATTTATATAGACCATTAAAGAAATAAATCAAATTCCGAGTGAAAAGGGCTCTGTTCCGAGTGACAGAGAGAAATTCTGAGTGACAGAAAAGAAAATCCAAGTGAGGGATGAAATTCTGAGTGCAAAGTTATGTTGACCAAGTAAAACATGACTGAGAGGGATACTACCGAGTGGAATTTTGGCCTCGGAGACATTTGGAGTGAAGTGTGTTCAAGAGAACCACTTCTGGGTGAAAATTCCGAGTCAAAACACCCTTGAATGACTTGTTTCTGAGTCAAACCATGCCAAATGCTACCTTTTCCGAATGAAATTTCCCTGATTGAAGTATTCCGAGTAAAAGGACTCAGCCAAGGATATATTCGAGTGCAATCCGAGTAAGTTTGTCCAAGTCAGACCTCCCTATTGAGGAAGGGGATAGCATTCCGAGTAGAAAATATATATAAGGCTTAGAATCATTTTGATTGAGGCTTATGTTTATGACTCTTTCCGAGTGGGGAAGAACTTAAATACTCCTGAGTTGTAAAATCCGAGTGAACCTCTCTGAGGAAAGAGTTGTTATAATGGTTTTTGATTGGGAAAATATTCTAAGTGTATGATGTACCTAAACCAAATGAATGAAATTCTAAATCCTGAGTGGGTGAGACTTAGAACAAGTCCGAGCGGGACTTAACTCACCCGAGTGAATAAAATAATGTATACCGAGTGGTATTTGATTTGGTGATAACCCGAGTGAAGAAGGTTTATGGATCCCGAGTGGGAAAACCCTCATTACCGAGTGGATCTTACGTGTGGCTTTCCTGAGTGGAAGTATGGAACTGAGTAAACTTCCAAGGGAAGGAAAGTGTATTCTCCGAGTGAGAAATGTAAGTCTATGCCGAGTGATGAATGTGAAGTACATTACCGAGTGAGAAAGGACTAGGCTTGGAATGATTTAACCGAGTGAGAACCATCAGAAATGACTCGGATTTGGGATATAATACTGAGTGAAAGGCCAAGCAAGATAGGAGTCGGTGTGGGTGTGAATTACCGAGTGAATGATGGGAAAGATGAGGCGGTTTCATGGGAATGACGAGTGAGAACTGGATGACTCGCTCAAGCGAGTCAGAATTCGCTTGAGCGAGGAGGAATTTTTGCCTTGTTGACCCTCCTTTCTTCACTTCGCTCAGGCCATCATTGTGCCTCGCTCAAGCGACTCGGATTTCGCTTGAGCGAGATGACCACTGCAGCCACTTTCCTTTCATTCCTAATGCTGACTGGTCCACCTGTCCCAAATAAATCCAAGAAGAATTATCACAAACAAGTCAACCGCAGGGAAAGTGGAACCTTTTCACTCCACTCGAAGCACCCTTTATATATATTAATATATCCTTTCTATTAATGCAAAGCTGACAGTGAAATGAGTCAAAAGTTGCCATTATCTTCACCTAACCATCACTCACGGGGAAAAGCTATCTCCCACTTGTCTCCTACACTATTAAACCAACGCATCTCCAAGCCAAACTATCAGAACCAAAGTAAAGACCCTCTTCCTCTTCCTTCTTCTCCTACGTGCAAACAACTTCCTCTCTCTCAATTCCCTTCCTCTCCCACTCAGAACTGCAGCGGGGACAATGAAGGAAGCTGCCTCAACTCCATTAAAGGTAAGGGGGGTATATTCTCGGGTATTCTGGGAAAATTCGAGTGAAAGGAAAGGGTTAAGGAACCTTGTTCCTCACCTTTCCAGGGCAGTTCAGAATTGTTTGATTAAATGTTTTAATGTTTTATTATTGTTTTATGCATTTATTTGAATACATATATAATTAAATTGATTGGAATGATTATTATTATGCATGATAATTTAATAAAAAGATATGCTGGTTGTTGGACTGTGAAAATATTAAGGATCCTGGGTGTTCATGTGAATTCCAGCGAGGAATTATAAAACAGAAGTCGGATTCAGTGAGTAATAAGTTCGGATTTTGTGAAAACCGACCGGATCACCTAAAAATACATAATCTCACTCAGTTGTTTTACAATAAACCGACCAGATCATTCAGACAGAACATTTTACTCGGAAAATATCTTATTTTCACTCAGAAAGCTCCTTTCAGACTAATTCCACTCAGAATCATATTTTATTCCACTCAGAAACTTATTTTCACTCGGACTCACAAACAATTTTACTCAGGAAACTCTTTTCAGTGATTTCACTCGGAAAACATATTATTTTCACTCAGAAAACTCTTCCACAATCATATTTCACTCAGAGAACATTTTTAACTTCACAGAAAACTCTTTTAGTCTGATTTCACTCGGATTCATGTTCATTTTACCCAGAAACTCATCTCAGCCTGATTTTACTTGGAATCCTACTCATTCCACTCGGAATCCTACTCATTCCACTCGGAATCCTATTGATTACACTCGGTATTTAACTCATTTTACTCAGAAAATTCATTTTCACTCAGAAACAGACTTATTTTACTCGGCAAACTCATTTCTACTCGGTATTCAACTTATTTCACTCGGCTAACCCATTTTTCACTCGGTATTTAACTCTTTCTCCTCGGAAAAGCTGGTTTTAACATTTTTACTTGGATTTTTCATTCAGAAACTCCTCTTTACTCGTTTTTGAATTATTGGAGCGTTATAATTTTCATTATTGTTCTTATTTCCATTTATTATCATTACTCTTATTAATATTATACTTATTATTATTATTATTGTTTCTATTAACTAGTATTATTGTTATTGTTTATTATTATTAATTCAATTATAAGTAATAAGATAAGGAATATATTATCTTACTCTTTATAGTATAATTTTGAACCCAAAATACAACCGATATATTTTCTCGAATAAGATAATAAAATAAATTGCAACGTCTGAAGAAGTTAATGGAATCCAAGAGCTTGTGAATAATATGATGAGACTGGAAACACATAGGATGCCCAAGGATCTAATGATAAAAATAATTCATTTCGCATCATGAAAATATTTTTGAAGAAGAAAAACTAGAGCATACACCTGGTACGCTGAAGGACATTCACGTTCGATCTCAGTAGAAGAATCTTGGGAGTACAACTGGAACGGCAACCCAATGGCATCAGAGTCGCGCCTGATAGCCGGGTGAGACGATTCAATTCTGGTGTACTTCGACTAAATGACGGGATGTATCTATGATCGTGTAGAGCCAAGTCCCAAGATGAAATGATATATATATTGATGAGAACCTGTGAGTTCATTCGTACCCTATGATAATGAATGGGGGACTTGGTGAGCTCCGATCGCTCTAGAATTGAAACGTTATGCCCAAGAGACAACTTGAGCAGGATGAATTCCAAAGAATGAAAGAATGATGATGGTGGATTGATTTATTGGGCCCACATGCATCATGAAACTTAACCAAAGATAAATCATGATAAATCTAACTCATGCATTCCATTATAGCATATTTGATTGTTATAGTTATGAATATGTTAAGTGTATGATTTATGTGATATTATCTGTTAACTGGATTATGTCCGCACCGGATTAACCATCAGGATCTTGGGTTATACTCACCCTTACTGTTGACAATTTTCAGAGGAATTAGGAAATCAAGAATCGAGTATGAAGAACAGCAATATACTGAACCCACTGAGAATGCTCATTAAAAGTAGGATATCCGTAGTTGAATAATAAGACCATGGATGATTGTATAAATATTAAGGGTGCCTGCGTGCCCCATTCTGTTAAGAGTACAATTACTTACAGTTTATGAATGACCATGTGAATTATATACTATCGCTTCTACTCATATGCCACTTATTTATTTTAAAAAAAAAATTTGTAACCTCTCAGTTAAATAGGATGAACCTACAGAAGGGTTTGTCTTATCTAACCGAGGGTGTTACACGTAGCGCCCACACCTCGGTAATCTGAGCTAACGCTTGAGAGGTCGGACACTTCATCCGTCCTTACATCTTTGTTATGCATATCCGTTTGCCTCAGCCTTACAAGAGGTTGATCCAGACTATAATTCCGAGTTAGGCGTTCTCCTCACACCGGTTAATCCAAGACCACTCCAGGCATACCGGATAAGCATCAGTGTTTAGGGTTTAGGGTTTAGTTCGTAAATAATGAAGAGGGGAGAGAGAGGATTTCCTTTTATATAAAGCTCAGGGGCAAGACAGCCTTTTCCCTTATTTCATTTGCATTCTCATTAAAAGTTTTTAATCAATTTCATCTCATTAGATTCTTTTATAATTACCGGCCAACTACGCTTATTTGCTTTCACAATGTTTAATTATTCGTAACTGTCTAATACTTCATAAGAGTATCGATCCGAGCTGGATACCGGCCAACCGGTGTCCAGGCGTAGCGCCCACACCTCGGTAATCCGAGCTAACGCTTGAGAGGTCGGACACTTCATCTGTCCTTACATCTTTGTTATGCATATCCGTTTGCCTCAGCCTTACAAGAGGTTGATCCGGACTATGATTCCGAGTTAGGCGTTCTCCTCACACCGGTTAATCCAAGACCACTCCAGGCACACCGGATAAGCATCAGTCACAAGACAGCACATCTTTGACCGTTCTCCCCTGCATAACCGATCTTCAACATTATTTGGTCCTCACATCTGAGACCGGCCCGACACCGGATTCCTTGGCCCCGGTTCAGGAAGATCGAATATTAAATAAATCTCTAAAACATTTGCTAATATTTTCCACTCTCCATAATTTTTATTAAAATACCAGGAATGTTACATCCACCCCCCTAAAAAGGGGATTTCATCCCCGAAATCAGTGTTCTGATTGAAAAAGATGGGGGTACATCCGCCTCATATCCGATTCTAATTCCCAAGTGTAGTTTATCCAATTCAAATTCTGCCATTTCACCTTCACTAACGGTACCTCCTTGCTCCTTAACCGTTTCGTTTGATACTCCTCAACATTGATCGGTACAGCGTCCACCGTCAGGTCTTTCTTCAATTCAATGGAGTCACTCGGTACAATCATTGTGTCACCCGGAATGTAGGCTCGAAGTTGTGATACGTGAAACACGTTGTGGATTTTAGTCAACGACTGGGGAAGATCCAGTCGGTAAACAACTTCACCAATCCATTCCAATATTTGGTATGGCCCAATGTATTTCGGATTAAGCTTTTGGCTCTTCAAAATCCGACCTACACCTTTAGTCGGTGAAATCCTCAGGAACACCCAGTCGCCCACTTGAAACTCAAGCGGCCTATGCCGATTGTCATAATAGCTCTTTTATCGGTCTTGGGTAATTTTTATCTTCTCCTGGATTAAAACAACTTGTTCGTTCATCTCTTGAATCAGCTCAGGCCCCAGATGAATGGCATCGCCATTCTCATTCCAACATAATGTTGTACGACATTTCCGACCATAAAGGGCTTTATATGGAGCCATCCCAATGCTGCTATGATAACTGTTATTGTATGCAAACTCCACCAAAGGCAAGTATTTCTCCCACGATCCGCCCTGCTCTAACACACATGCCCTCAGCATATCCTTGAGAGTCTGTATTGTCCACTCCGACTGACCATCGGTCTGGGGATGGTACACCGAGCTCAGTCTGAGCTCAGTACCCAGTTCTTGTTGCAAGCTCCCCCAAAATCTTGAAGTGAATTGGGGATCCCGATCAGAAATAATGCTTGAAGGTACACCACGCAGTCATACAATCTTAGCAACGTACAACCTAGCCAATCGGTCCAGTGGCCATTTCATATTCATCGCCAGGAAGTGGGCACTTTTGGTTAGTCGGTCAACAATTACCCAAATCGTGTTGCACCCGGTTCGGGTGCGAGGTAGCCCGGATACGAAGTCCATGGTGATGCTTTCCCATTTCCAGATCGGAATTTCTGGGGGTTGAAGCAAACCTGGGGGTCGTTGATGTTCGACTTTGCACTTTTGGCATATCACACAGGACCTCACGTATTCGGTTATTTCCTTCTTCATGCCTGGCCACCAGAATTCCTTCTTCAAGTCATGATACATTTTCGTCACACCGGGATGAATACTCAGAGAGCTCCTGTGTGCCTCATCTAGCACAGCTTGCCTGAAATCTCCATGTGCAGGCACCACCACTCGGTCCCGGAACCTCCATATTCCATCATTACCCCGAGTTAACTCCATATCCTTGCCTCGAGCCTGAGTGTCAATCAGTTTCAGCAACTCCTCATCGTCTTTCTGAGCAGCAACAATAGACTCCAGAAATTCGTTGGAGATCTTCAACATTCCGACCGTCATTCAGTTTGGAGCGTCCATAACAACTCCAATGTTCATATCCCTAAAGCTCTCCAGCAATTCCTGCTCTCTGCCCATCAAGTAAGCCGCGTGCAACACCTTCCTGCTTAGTGCATCGGCAACAATATTCGCTTTGCCCGGGTGGTACCTCAAGTCGAAGTCATAATCTTTCAAGTACTCCACCCACCTTATCTGCCTCATATTTAGCTCCTTTTGGTCGAATAAATACTTCAAACTTTTGTGGTCACTTAACACCACAAAACGGGACCCATAAAGGTAATGACGCCAAATCTTTAATGCATACACTACTGCCGCTAGCTCCAGATCATGGGTCGGATAATTCAATTCATGAGGTCTCAATATCCTGGAAGCATAGGCAATCACCCGGTCGGATTGCATCAGAACGCATCCCAAACCGAACTTGGATGCATCACAATACACTACAAATTCCCGTGTTACATCAGGCAATGCAAGCACCGGGGCAGTCGTCAAACATCGTTTGAGAGTCTGGAAGCTCAACTCGTACTTTTCTGACCACACGAAGGGACTTTCTTTTCTTGTTAACCGCGTCAGAGGAAGTGCAATCCGAGAGAACCCTTCGATGAAACGTCGATAGTATCCAGCTAATCCAAGGAAACTTCTGATTTCAGTTACCGACCTCGGCCTCTCCCAAGCCATAACCGCCTCAATTTTTGTCGGACCAACCGAGACGCCCTCTCGGGAAATTACATGCCCCAAGAATTGTACACTACTTTCCCAGAAATCACACTTGGATAGTTTAGCATACAACCTCTTCTCTCGGAGTATCTGCAGAACGGTCTGAAGGTGTTGAGCATGCTCCTCAACCGACCTCGAATACAACAGGATGTCATCAATGAATACCACCATAAACTGGTCCAAGTATGGTTGAAAAATCCGATTCATATAGTCCATGAAGATGGCAGGGGCATTCGTCACTCCAAAGGGCATTACAATGTACTCGAAGTGCCCATACCGAGTCCGAAACGCTGTCTTCAGAATATCTTCCGACTTCACTCGGATCTGGTGGTATCCCGACCTCAGGTCGATCTTAGAAAACACAACAGCACCCCTCAATTGGTCCAGCAAGTCATCAATCCAAGGCAATGGATATTTATTTTTAATCGTCAATTTATTCAGCTGCCGGTAATCGATGCACATTCGCATGCTACCGTCCTTCTTCTTTACCAGTAAAACCGGAGCGCCCCATGGTGAAGCACTCGGTCGGATAAAACCTTTTTCCAGCAGTTCATTTACTTGTTTCTTTAACTCGGCCAATTCCACCGAAGACATTCTATATGACGCTCGGGACACAGGCTTTGCCCCGGGAATTAAGTCAATAGAGAAATCAATCTCCCGACTGGGAGGCAACTCCGGAATTTCTTCCGGAAAAACATCAGGAAATTCACAAACAATTGGAACATCACTCGGCAGAAGGTTATACCGACCCTCCGAAGCAAATAAAATAACATATGTGGCTAAGACATCATTCTCCACATCCTTCATGTCGAGTTCTTGAGAGAAAACAATACTCTTCCGATAGCAGTCGACCATCACATGATTAGCAGCTAGCCAATCGAGACCTAGAATAACATCTAAGTTCCTCAACGGCATACAGATAAAATTCACTCGGAAAGTACAGTCTTTGATTTGCATCGGCATATCTCTACACACGGTAGTTGCGTGAAAAGTGGAACCGGTTAGAGTGGAAACAATAAGGGCGTTCTCCATTAAACCGATCGGCAAACCAAGCCGTCGCACACAACTCTCGAAAATAAATGAATGAGTCGCGCCTGAATTGTAAATTACATCAACAAGATAGCCACAGATGAGGCACTTACCCTGCACCAAATTGTCATTCCTCATGGCTTTCGAGGCATTAAACGTGAACACCCGCCCGGTCATGGCATTCTGGGCACCATTGGACTGGGCATCAGATTTTCCCGATTGTTGGCCTCCCCGACCAGCACCATGCATGCCTCCTCTCTAAAAATTGGCACCCCGAGTTCTAGAAGGGTTGGTTCGGTTGCCCTGCCTGCCCTGCTGCTGCCTCTGGGGGCAATCGGGCCTGAGGTGCCCCGGTTATCCACACTGGAAGCACACAATTTGATTGGCTTGACAGTATTTGGCAATGTGACCCTCCTGGCCACAATTGTAGCATGCACGACTATCAAACGGATTACCTGATCGGCCAGTAGAACCCGACCAGAAGAGGATTGTGAACACCTATTTTTGTCCGGTGATATATATTAAAAAGAAAAAAAAGAAAAAAAGGAAAAAAAAAGAAGAAAAAAAGAGTTTTTTTGTCCTAGAGTCCGGAGTCAATGTTGACTGCATTAACCGGGGTCCTAGCACGGTTTCATGACCGGTGTTACCTCATTAGTTCTAAGCTCGTACAGCCTCAGTGGAGTACGGTATTTTACACCTCAGTTCGAAGGGAATCTGAGGTTCTTCAAGATTAAAACTGATGTGTTAATCCGTACTTGAACTTTAAGACACACCGGAAGTACACCTGCAGGAGAGTCCCCAATGCTTAATATTTAACCGAGGTGAAGAGAAATGTCTATAGTTGACCAATGATTTCAGACCCCGGTTATGACTTACCAATTCTCGTTGGTGACGCGGTACAGTGCTTAGAACCCCGCCCAGTCCAGATTGCCACCCCGGATCATATTAAAAAAAAATAATATTAAAAATTGCATAGTGACCGTTGGAATAGTAACCCTTCCTCATCTCTATAAATACCCAATCCCTCTTCATTTCCTACCACACCTCTCATTTCATCAATTCTCTTCATTTCTCTCAAGCAATGGCTGATGGATGCCGAAGCCAAGAGGAAAGAATAAGGGAGGGAAGACGATGTTTTGTGACTACCTTTTTACTCCTTATAGTGTGGGTAGTAATTTATATTTATTGGATATTTTATATATTTCCATATATGTAATAAATAATTTATGTTTCTATTTGTACCTTTAAATAAAAGGCCCAAAAAAAAATCAGAAAAATAAATGGGCAAAAAAAAAATCAGAAAAAATAAAAAATAAAAAAACGAAAATAAAATAAAAATAAATAAAAAGGGCCAAAAAAAAAGAAAAAGAAAAAAAAAAGAAGAGAAAAAAAAAGGGCCCAAACAAAAAAAAACTAAAAACTAAAAAAAAACTAAAAAAAAAAACCAAAAAAAAAGTCCAAAAAAAAATTTTTTTTTTTTTAAAAAGAAAATAAAAAAAAATTAAAAAAAAGAAAAAAAAGAGGAAAGTCACGGTGGTTTTAGTGGTGGGCCCGGTTTGGTTGGATAATTGGAGAAAATTGGGGAAATTGACATCAAATTTGGACAAATTGAAAAAGTAGAAAAGTGATGTCATTTATGGAGAATCCAATGTCAATTTTCTTCTATAAATAGAAGGTGATATTGAGGCATTTGGGGGGAAGAAGAGAAAAAAGAGGGGAAAGAGTGTTAAATTTTTGTGAGAATTTTTAGAAGTTTGAGTTTTCAAAAATTACTTTGTGTAATCCTAGTTAGGAAAATGAGTGCACAACTCTTGTTTGTCTTAGTATGTGAGTTTTTGTGAGTTAAAATACTGTCCAAGTGTTGTAACCGGTATCCAAATACCTTCAAATCAAGTCCAAACAAAGCCAAAAGCAAAGGAAATCTACACAAAATTGATTTCCCGACTTCCGTTCTAGTTTCTCTGTAATTGATCTTGTACCAAGGTATTTTTTATTAATACAAAGTTGTTTATTTATATTTATTTATTCGTCTTATTTAATTGTTATTTATTTTTCTGCACTTTTATTTTTCTTTATTTATATTCAAGCACTTTATTTTCCTACACTTTATTTTTCTGCAGTTATTTATCTGTTTATTTATTTTTATGCATCTCCATCTTTATTTATTTATTTGTACCTTTATTTTTCCTTATTTATTTATTTTTTTTTTACACTTTTATTCCTCTTTATTTACTTTTCTGCACTTTTATTATTGTTAATTTATTTTTCTGCACTTTATTTATCCGCACTTTATATTTCTGCAATTATTAGTTCATTTTTTTTATTTTTTACATTTTTATCTTTATTTATTTATTTTTATGCCCCTTTTATTTTATTTATTTACTTTCCCGTCCCTTTATTTTTGTTTTTTACTTTTCTGCCTATTTATTTTCATGTATTTACTTTTCTGCCCTTTTATTTTTGTTATTTATATTTCTGCCCCTTTATTTTTATATATTTACTTTTCTGCCCCTTTATTTTTGTTATTTACATTTCTGCCCCTTTATTTCCATGTATTTACTTTTTAGCCCTTTTATTTTGGTTATTTACATTTCTGCCCCTTTATTTTTGTTAATTACATTTCTGCCCCTTTATTTTTGTTATTTACATTTCTGCCCCTTTATTTCCATGTATTTACTTTTTAGCCCTTTTATTTTGGTTATTTACATTTCTGCCCCTTTATTTTGTTATTTACATTTCTCCCCCTTTATTTTTGTTATTTACATCTCTGCCCCTTTATTTTCATGTATTCGCTTTCCTGTCCCTTTATTTTTGTTATTTACTTTTCTGCTGCTTTATTTTTGTTATTTACTTTTCTGTTTCTTTATTTTTTTTATTATTTATTTTTCTGCCCCTTTATTTTATGTATTTATTTTTTTTCTGCTCTTTTATTTTTATGTATTTATTGTTATGTCTATTTATTTTTATTTTTATTTTTTTAAACTTTTCATTTATTTTTTTTCTACCTTTATTTTTTTTTATTTTATTATTATTATTTATTCTCTATACTTTTTATTTTTAGTTATTTATCTTTTTGCTTTTATCTTTCTACACTTTCTATTTATTTATTTACGTTTGACCATTTTAATAGTTTATAAATATGTTATATATATACATAATTATCCATTTTTATTATGGTCATGATTTCCTATTATTTTCTCTTAGTAACCTTTTAATAATTAAGAAGAAATTATTTTCATAAAAAAATAAAAAAAATCAAGACTAATAAATAGTGTGTTATTTATTCATTCATTTTTCTCTTAAAATTAAGATGAGATTAATTTAGATGAGACATCTTATTAATCTTATTTTCTTAAAAGATAATTAAATAATATTCCGTGTCAATTTTAATTAATTAAGTGTATTATATTTCTTTATCTTCATGTTGATGTGTTTAATTTTATTTTATTTTTTTCTCTTATCTTTATTTATTTATTTATTTATTTGTTTTGAACTTTATATTTCTCAATAAAAATCAATTTTTTTACTAGAAAATAAGTAAGACAAGACGTCTTATTGTTTTTTTATCTTTTTATTTTTATGGTCTTTTAATCATTTGTTTATTTATTTTCTTAGAACTAAAAAACAACAAACTTAAGAGATGTATTTTTTTTACTATCTTTGTTTTATTCATATTTATATATTTTTTTATTGTTTATATTATTTATGATTGTTTTATGAAGGATGAAATATTTGATAATCATTTTTTAAATTATGCATGATCAATTTGGGTAACCGTTTTTTACGGACAGTGTGGGGTGCTAATACCTTCCCCTCCTGTAATTCGACTCCCGGACTAAACAGAATCTCATTTTTTTTTAAAAAAAAACCAGTGCTATTTAAAGGTTTTCCTAATATTTTCCTTAATAAATATTGGTGGCGACTCCTTGAACCCTTTATTTTTTAGGCTTCTCAAGAGCCTCACTTCAATGCCGTTTCAATTTTCTTTTATTTGTCTTTAACCAGTCCGCGTCGTGCGCCGGGACCCCGGTCGCGACAAGGATGAAGAGGTGGCGGAAGATTTACCGCCCCGAAAGAATTGGCCCATCCTCTTGAAGCTGAACCCCTTTGCTTTCAGTGGCTTTTTGTCTCTCGGCTGAGACGTCCTTTGTAACTGCACCTCTTCGGTCAGTCTAGCTTTGTTCACCAGAGTCGGGTAGTCCCGAATCTCCATCGGTACAATTACACTACGGAGTTCAATCCGTAGTCCAGCCTCGTATTTAGCACACTTGCTGCCCTCAGTCCCTTCTAGCGAAAAAGGATGATAAAAATCACACAGCTCGTCGAACTTGCTGGTCTACTCAGCTACAGACAGTCGGCCTTGCTCCAACTTCAGGAATTCCATTTCCTTCCGGATTTTGTAGTTATCCGGGAAGTACTTAACAAGGAATCTCCTTCGGAAATTTGCCCATACTAGCGGCTCATTTGCCGCGTTCATCTGTACCTTCACCCGAGACCACTATACTCTAGCCTCGTCTTTTAATTGATAGGTAGCAAACAAAACCTTTTGCTCTTCCGAGCATTCGAAGTATTCAAAGACCTGCTCGATGTCCCTGATCCAAATGTATGCCCCGTCATAATCGTGTCCTCCCTTGTAGGCCGGGGGATTCCTTTTCAAGAATTTGTCCAGAGTGGGACCAGACTCGGTCCTACTCATCAACTGGGTAAATTTGGAGAAGAAATCGTCTCCTTCACCGGAACTGGTTCCTTCGTCCATATTGTAATTCTACAATGAGCAAACACGTCACCATTAATAACCAATGCCAACCATGGAGTCAGAAATTTACCTCACACACATAAAATGCCACGCCAATGGAGTGCCAAGGGAACGATGCCAAGCTGCACAAGCAAAACACAACACAATTGAATGCAACCAGCCCTTACCAGACTCATACAATCACTGGATTGACCCATACACCCGACTCTAGAAAGAACCGCTCTGATACCAACTGTAACATCCTAGGTTAATTTACCTTTCATTTACATACGGTAGATTATTTTCATAATAAATTTTTCGCATTGAATAAAATTTGTATCTTAGTGTGAATTAGTATTTACTTCTATTAACATTTAATCCACTCGGTCTTGATGTAAAATAATATTTACCTCTTTTAGCTACATAAAATCATGCTCAGTATGAACAAAACCATTCTAAAATAAATCTTTAAATAAAAGTATGTTAAAATAATAATTGATCGGAAATGGTTCTACTCGGTCTTGATAACAAACAATATTCACTTAGATGCAATCAGAATGATAATAAGAGTACACACAGAATAACATCCGCTCGGTAAAATGGTGTAGAAACAGCGGGAGAAGAAGAAGGAGCAAAGGAAGAGGAAGAGGACAGGGGTCATTCGCCTAAGCGAGTCCCCAAAATTCCTAGGCGAAATCCGAGAGTCGCTTAGGCGAGTACCGACTCGCTTGAGCGAATGCCACACCTGAAGACTAGGCAAACAAGACGCACATGCGGACTCACATGGGGATTCACTCGGTAAAATGGTTTACTCGGCAATAGGGTTTCACTCGGAAAACACTCCACTTTCACTCACTCGGACATTCCACACTTGACTCATTACTACCCCTCACTCAGAAAGCTTAGCTCAGTCACAACTCCCTCGGGGATAATTCAACCTCCTTCACTCGGTTATCGCTTCTCCGAATATCCTCACTCGGTGAATATCCTATCCTTACTTCCCTCGGAAGAAACTCAGATTTCCCCTCGGACACATCCAACTTCTCTTCACTCGGAACCATGATGCACCTTCTTCACTCAGAATCTTTACACACTTTCTTCACTCGGAACTCTCTCCCAACCAGTCCCACTTGGGATATTCTAACCTTCCACCCAGAAGGGGGTCTCTCGGTTATCCCCCACTCAGGAATGAATCCGCTAGTTAATGAGCTGACACAGCAAACAAGAAAACATAAAGATCCATGTATTTTACAATATAAATTTGCATCTGATTCAAATTAAGTTGGCACATAAATAATAATAAACACTCGGAAACTCCTTATACACACATATACTCTACACAATCACTCAAAATCTCTCGGGCCTTGGCATCGATCTCTCCCTTGGCGCGACTCCATGGCTCTGGCTTCCTCCCTGTCACTGGTTACTAAATTAAAATAACAGCAAGGGTGAGTGTTTAGTGAAACATCCTAACAAAATTAAATAAAATCCGAAACAAAAGAAAATTTTTCCAAAAAGTCCGAACGACTAACAGGGAAAATCGGAACAAGAATCCGACCAAAGAAAGGAAAACCGAGTCGGAATGCTCCTACATGGCAAGACTCTATACCGTTCAAACAGTGGACGGCGGAAGGAAGCGCCTAAGCGAACCACGATTTGCTAGAGCGAAACCTTATTCGCCCAAGCGAACAAGGCACTCGGATAATTTGACCACTCGAAACCTAACCCCAAGTCCACTCGGTATCCACATCACTCGGAATCAGAACCTAAGTTCACTCGGGAATTATTCCCACGTACATACTTCACTCGATGAACTCTCATCCAGATCTTTATCTTATTCCTGAAAGGACATATTCGTAGTTCGCTCATAACGTTTGGATCTCCACTCGGGAAATGGTTCCCTCGGCTGTTTCGCTCAGAATCTCTGATTTTTCTTCACTCAGAGTTATTTTCCTCGGACGAATCTCACTTGAATGTGCTTCACACAGTTTTCACTCGGTATATGTAATCCTTTTTCACTCCGAGAACTTTTACAAAGCCAAGTCTTAACTAATGATTTTAAGGCTTCATTCACTTGTAAATCCTCTAGCTTCTTCCACTCGAGGAATTCCTAATAAGTTTCACTCGGGAAGTTTTTAAGTCAAATTCCCACTCGGAATTACATGACTTCACTCACTCGGGATATCATGGCCTTATCCACTCAGAATAGGCTTACAAAAGGGATTTCTCACATAACACCCCTCGATTGATCCTCCTAAGAGAATAGTCCGTTAATGAACATAACTCACTCGGAATTGCCCAACCCTTCTTCATTCGGAAGAGGGTCTCATATCTCTCATCACTCGGATTTACCTTAACTCTCACTTACTCGGTATCACACAAGCATTATTCATTTAGTAGAAGATAATTGTACATAACTTAAACATTCACCCACATCATTAAATGAAACACGTAGTATTATATATATATATATATATATATATATATATATATACTGAAATATATTTCATTTTACTCTCAATACCGAGAGAATTCAAATCCACATGTTAAAGTAGAATGTTAGACTAAGAGCCGGTCCAGGCTATACAAAATCATCTATACAATATATATATATATATATATATATATATATATATGTACATCTCCACTGTATAATGCACTTCCAGCAATCGGTGTTCTCCCATCACTCCACATTCCGAGCAACATCCACTGAAATATGGCCACAATAAGGGTAAGCTCATACATATAAAATGACAGTAACGACTCGGAAAACCTCTAGAATTCCACAACACAACCTTATCTCATCAATCAATCTATCACATGCACTGTCATTAGATATATCCACACATAGTATCATTCAAACGGAATTTATTCAAATAACACATAGCCATATTAATCACATTCCCTTACATGCGCATATAACCACATTGAACTCATCAAAAGTATAAGTGTGCACACATAAAATTTCAGTCGGATTCGATCAGTTTTATTAAGTTTTTATGTTGCAACGTAGGCTCCAAGCCTTTTTCTCAGCTCCAAGCTGATCCGGCCGTTTTACTGGTACCAAACCGTTTGCCCTCACACGTAACACAATCGCTCCAAGCGACAACGGGAGTGTTACGGGCAGCCCCGAGTCCAACTCGGTAAGCTTGCCTTGAGTCCAACCCAAGGTCTTTAAGCGTCCAACGCTTAGTGCACTCGGCACTTCCCCAAGTCCAACCCAGGGTCTTTTTATATTTCTTCCATACATGTTCATAAGCACAACAGAGGCATTTCACTCGGTAAAGCCACATATCACATGCATCTCATGTATTCATGCTTTCATGTATGAAAATCTACACAGAAATCAACCAACAGTCTACAATATACACTCGGTATTAGTATTATCAATAACATATATACCACATGTTGTTAAGTATTTAACCATACACGGAACTCAGCATAACAACCTCTTAACACATGCACTCGGCCAACACAGATCCAGTCCCTTTTCATGCATTCTCATATTTACAAACACATATTTCATGGACGGAGAAGGATATAACCTTACATGACTCAGCTAACACACACAGACACCCGGTATTCGAAAGTCATCATCATATGATTTGCACACTCAACATATTCACAACCATAAACACAGAACACAGTACTTTCACCCGGGATCCGTCCATAACTATGCATTTGAGATGTAAAGCTCCCCCTACCTTCTGCAAAGACGCAAGAAGCTCCTCTGTTTCAGTGTTAACCCGTGCTCTGTTTTCCAACGCTGATTCTGTTGCTCCCCCGCTTCCACAGTCACTCTCTCCTGCTCAGAAACCGTCACACCAATCGAACACCACACCCGCAGCTTGTGAGACTGGAAGCTGTTCCTCTATCGAACGATCCCTCATTGCCAACAGGGGGAACCTCAAGTCTTCCACAACACCACAGTCGCAACTGACGAAGAAGGAGAAGAACGAAGATGAATGAAAAAAACGAAGAAGAAGAAGAAGAAGAGTCGTAGAGGAAGAGGAGAAGTCTCGTAGAAATTTTGTCAGAATGCAGAAGTGGTTGTGAGCTCTGAGCATGTACCAAGGTAATGAGGAGAGTGAGTGGAAAAACGTGCAAATGGGGCCACCATCCAATCATGGGTTATATCTCATTACTCCCATCAGCATCAAGTTTCTTTTATTTCCAATTAATTCTCAATTAACTATTAATCTTAATTTATAATGAATTTTAATTTTAATCTGGCCATTAATTTAATTAGGATGTTACAATTGGCATCATAATTAATATAGAGCGGAATTTAGCAAGTTAAATATATATATATATATATATATATATATATATATATAAATATAAGTCTCATTCAGAAATCGTAGTAGTTCACTCGGCAAACCCAACAACAGCATTCAGTAAGGATAACAATTCATACTCATCAAATATATTAAATTTTCACTCGGAGATTTATCGAGTCACACTCGAAAATTATAGCACATTACACACAATGAACACATCCACTTAACTTAGCAAATATATCAAATTCATCGATAATCACCACTGACTCTCATGCAATCTGACTCCTAGTATCCCGGATACTAAAGGATCGGCCTTCAGTTGGGGGTCCTACTTGACACCCCGTGAACCCTGCTTGGTTCACCGAGTCCTGCTTGACTCTCCACCTCGACCACTGGGTAGCTCAACTGGGCAAAAAAACCACGGGAGCCGGAAATGAGGGGCTATAACATACCGTTGGTCGTCCCACACCACATAGTTATACATACAGTTCACATTTCCTATATCAAACTTGGCCATTAACATCACTTTCTCATCACTCGGGTGACCTGTTTGTCAAACCCGAATTCACATTATAACACCGACATCTCAACATTAAATATTTCAAGCTCATTTAATAATCAACTCAGTCACACACCCGATCCTCAACTGATCGGTGTACACGGTCACATATACACAAACATAGGCACACAACAACATTCAATAACATTTTCTTACCCTGTTCATACCATTCAACGGCTCGGATAGGAGGTAAATCCTATTCTAATTAATCATAACCCGAACACCCCCTTACCTCGATTCCACGCTTCGATGATTTGCTCTCGGTGTCGGTCCCTTCCTCTGGGCACGGGATTCGCAGTCTCAGCTCCGTCACTCAACCTTTCGTTGCTTAACCTACTACCTACGGGTCAGAATGTAAAAAAAACCCGTTAACTCAATGCCCTCAGCTCATAGGCCACATTTGAGCTCACACTCACCAAAGGAGTGGAGAACAGACTCGAATGAAACCATGCATGGCCCTTGGCTACCAGAGAAACGAAATGGGATAAGGAGCCACAAATAAAATGGATCAGTGGACTCACCTTGAGGCCACGATCACAGAAATGGGGTTCGATTAAAGCTTTAGTACGAACGGAGTCCTCCTCCGGCGCATGCAACTCAGTGGCAAGAGAGGAGAAAACGAAGAAGAAGGAGAGACAGACCAAAAGAAGAAGTAGTTCGTAAATAATGAAGAGGGGAGAGAGAGGATTTCCTTTTATATAAAGCTCAGGGGCAAGACAGCCTTTTCCCCTATTTCATTTGCATTCTCATTAAAAGTTTTTAATCAATTTCATCTCGTTGGATTCTTTTATAATTACCGGCCAACTACGCTTATTTGCTTTCACAATGTTTAATTATTCGTAACTGTCTAATACTTCATAAGAGTATCGATCCGAGCTGGATACCGGCCAACCGGTGTCCAGGCGTAGCGCCCACACCTCGGTAATCCGAGCTAACGCTTGAGAGGTCGGACACTTCATCCGTCCTTACATCTTTGTTATGCATATCCGTTTGCCTCAGCCTTACAAGAGGTTGATCCGGACTATAATTCCGAGTTAGGCGTTCTCCTCACAACGGTTAATCGAAGACCACTCCAGGCACACCGGATAAGCATCAGTCACAAGACAGCACGTCTTTGACCGTTCTCCCCTGCACAACCGATCTTCAACACTGTTTGGTCCTCACATCTGAGACCAGCCCGACACCGGATTCCTTGACCCCGGTTCAGGCAGATCGAATATTAAATAAATCTCTAAAACATTTGCTAATATTTTCCACTCTCCATAATTTTTATTAAAATACCAGGAATGTTACAGTCATAGGCCCATTTATAATAATAAACCTGTTTATAGTAATAGGTCCGTCAACCTATGGAGCATGGACAACATGGTGACTCAACAATGAATTTAGGATAGACTCTGATACCATCTTAAATTTTGGTATTGGGCCTAACTCAATCCTAAAATTTAACTCATAAGATGAGGATCACCATCTACCTTATATGCTTTAGATTGGTCATATCTCTAGTTAATATGGAACTTTTAAACAGTAATAAATACATTTTATTTCATTAGTAAGTATTAGTATTAATACAAAATATAAAACTTAAATAATAAAGAAATAGTAAGGCATGTGTTTCACTAAAAAATAGAAGATATAACTTTAAAATTACATATAAAAAATAAGTCATACAATTATATGAATATATATTTACATACGATAGCAAGTTTATTTTATAAATTTTACTAAAAGAAAATTTATTTTAGAAATGAATTTTTATATAATCAAAATTTAAATCATAAATTTAAATTTCGATTCCGATCAATTAAAAGGTTTTTTTTACAATTTTAATTAATTTTTTTCATAATAACTTTTTAGATAAAGTTTAAGATTTATATTAAATTAAATCGATTTATAAACAGCTAATTTAAACCGGGAATTAGCTTATGGTTTTTGGGGGCGTAGAATGGGGAGTATTGGAGTAGATAGAGGATACAGTGCACTTGGGTTATGGGCTTATGGCGACGTGTCAGATATAGAAACAAGGAGCGTGAGAGAGCACGTGCACAGCGAGGAAGTGAGGTGGAGGCATCACGTGGTGGGACCCACAGGAGAGGGGCATATACGCACGAGCACTCACATGACGATGTGGTGAATGGCTGTCTCTGATTGGGCCACGAATATCATGTTCCCTCGAATTGCGCCCATGAAATCACCGTTGATCGCGATCACACACGCGTCGCTGTCACCGTTTGGGGCCTACGCTTTTAACGTTAATTGCGGATTAACTGACGGCTAGGATTCGCTAACATGATGAGACATTCTTATCGTATTCTGCTTCTCCTTAGTTTGTCGTATACTTGTAAACAAACAATCCTCGTTACATTATACAGTTACGGAAGCCGCCGACGGAATCCTACGGTTTGTTTCTAATCACACCTAGTTAAGGTTAAAATCAAAACCAAGAACTAAGGACATCCTAAAATTCATTCAAACAATTAAATCTAACCAAAAAAATTATAAATAAATTGAAAGTAAAAGAACAACAAATTTTTATATCTATTAATTTGATATTAGAAACTTACGCTAATAATCAAACATGAAAGCAATTTAACCTTAATTTTGCTTTTGTTTTACTCTCAAACAAACCTTAATATAAAATGTACTGTTTTTCATTTCCCCTAATAGAGTACCTCAAATAATCTTATGCAAAATTTTAATATAGTGGCTCAAATAACTAAGTGGAAGAGATCATTGCAGGAGCTAGACTTAAAAGCAGAGGATTTAGGATTGAGGGAGATGAAGCTGCAAAAGAGAAGGTTTGTGCGGGAGCAGATTTGGGATTGGAGTAGGTTGAGGGCGAGTATATTGCATCAGCAATCAAGAATACAATGGCTCCGGGAAGGTGATGAGAATTCGGCATTCTTCCATGCGTGTTCAGCGACGCGGAAGAAAAAGAATCAGATTCATAGCATTATGATTAGTGGGAAGAGATGTGAAGGGGTTGAGGAGGTGAAAATGAGGATCAAAGAGTATTTTGCTACTTTTTTAGGGGAGGCAAAGGGGTGTAGACCGATGATGGATGAGATTCTTTTTAGAAGGTTAGATGGAAAAAAGGGGGAGAGGTTGACTAGACCTTTTGGTAAAGAGGAGATGAAGGAAGCGGTATGGGACTGTGTGGGGAATAAGAGTCTAAGGCCTTATGGATATAATTTCAACTTCATTAAGCAGTATTGGGATGTAGTCAAAACAGACTTCTGTAAATTTATAAAGGAGTTTCAGTCTCATGGTTGGCTCGTAAAAGGGGCCAAGAATGAGAACCCACAGGATATTGGGGAATTCTGACCGATTCAGTTGGTTGGGTGCTTGTATAAAGTTCTATCAAAGTTGTTATCGAATCAACTAAGGTGTGTGTTAGACTGTTTGGTTTCCTCTAATCAGTTTGCATTCATTCGAGGAAGATAAATAATTGATAGTATTTTGATTGCTAATGAGTCAGTCGAGGATGCAAGGAGGAGAGGAACAAAATGCTTTCTATTTAAAGCAGATATTGAAAAGGCATGTGATTTAGTGAATTGGGGTATTTTGGACTATATGATGGAGCGAATGAATTTTCCATTGAAGTGGAGAGTGTGGATTGAGGAATGTTTATAGTCGGCTTCTATATCAGTGTTGGTTAATGGAAGCCCTACCGAGGAGTTTAAACCAGGTAGGGGATTGCGGCAAGGTGACCCATTGTCTTATTTCTTGTTTGTATTAGTGGTTGGGGTTGAGTTTATTATTTCATCAAGCTATAGCGATAGGAGAATTTAAGGGGGGTGAAGGTAGGGAAGGGGGAGTGTGTGGTGTCACATTTACAGTATGTGGATGACACATCGGTGTTAGGCATGATGGAATTAGCAAATGTGTTGAGTGTTAGAAGAGTTATGCAGGTGTTTTATATGTGTTCTAGTTTGAAGGTTAATTTCGCCAATAGCTCGGTGGTCGGCGTTAATGTTTCACCAGAGTGGCTGTAGGCAGCTGCAAATATCATGCAATGTAAGATGGAAGGGTTACCATTTAAATATTTCGGATTGCCTATTGGAGGTTCTCCAAGAAGAATGAAGTTTTGGGAACCGTTGCTATTGAAGGTAAAAAGAAAGTTAGATGTGTAGAAGTGTAGATGATTATCTTTTGGAGCGCGTATCGTGTTAATTAAGTCTGTTTTGTCCTCTATGCCAATTTACTTCTTATCCTTCTTCAAAGCTCCCACAGGTATTGTTTATGCATTACATTCTCTATTGTCTAATTTTTTATGGGGTGGGATAGAGGGGAAGAGAAAAATTCATTGTGTAGCTTGGAGGGATATGTGTTGTTTGAAGGAGGAGGGTGGTTTGGGGTGTAAAAATATGAAATTGTTTAATATTGCTCTTTTATCAAAGTGGAGGTGTAAATTATTAGAAGATAGAAATAGTTTATGGGTGAGGGTATTGATGTCTAAGTATAGGGAGAGAGCGATTTTGAGGGGTGAGTATGATACAAAGGCATCTGCATGGTGGAAATATATATGTAATATTGATAAAAGAGGGGTGTTTGAAGGGATATGGTGGACTCGAGTTAGTGATCAAGAATGGTAGGGAGGTTGGTAGGAATGGTACTAGTATTCGTTTTTGGAATGATAATTGGTGGGGGGATATCATTCCAAGAGCGGTTTCCTCGGTTATATTCTCTAATAACAAATGGGATAGAATCGATTACTAGTGTGATAAATAGAGAGGGGGAAGGGGTTGGTTGGAGATAGAGGAGACAATTATTTGATTGGGAGAAAGGTTTGGTGAGGGAGTTGGAGGAAGAGTTGAGGGGGTGAAGTTAAAAGAAAGGGTAAATGACAGGTGGATGTGGTTAGGGGAAGTAGATTGAGGTTTCTCAGTAAAAAAGGTGTATAAACTTTTGGTAGCATCTAATGAGGTTCTAGACATTCAATATAAGAATGTGTGGAACAACTTTGTTCCCTTGAAAGTTACAGGTTTTGCATGACAAACAATGAAGGAAAGGATACCGGTGCAAGTTGAATCATTGAAGCAAGGAATGATGGTATCAAAGATATGTCCAATGTGTCAAAGTTTAGAAGAATCAGCATCTCATTTGTTATTATCTTGTGATAAAGCATATAAGGTATAGGTTAAATATTTACAATGGTGTGGGATATCGGGTGCTCTACCCAATGATGGTAGGAGTCATTTTATGAGTTTTATTGGAATGTTCCCCGGTAAAAGGGCACAACAAGATATGTGGAGTATCATTTAGTTTGTTGTGGCCTGGCCATTATAGTTAGAGAGAAATAAGTTGGTCTTTGAGGATCATAGTTTGGATTTAGATAAGGTGTTTGATCTTGTATAAGTGAGAGCTTGGTCATGGTTAAAGGCGTGATGCTCTTCTATATGTTATTCTATGTTTTGTTGATTAGAGAATCCGGTAATGTGTATTACATTGTGCTGAGAATTGACACAAATACTCCAAGTTGTATGTTTGGATTGAGTATATCTTATACTCAATCATTTTAAAGTTTATATAATATTGTTTGTTTCTTCAAAAAAAAATGGAATTAGAAAAATCTATATCAAGCAAAATAATTTGAAAAGCGTTATTATTTTATTACATCGCATATAATATGATTTTTATAAGTTATTTTATTCTTCTTTTTATAAGCTTATTGGTGTAATTTATTTAAATAAAATAATTTTAATTTATTTTAATAAATTTTATAATCGAATTTATAATATCAATTCTTAACTTATTATATAAGTTTTTAATTAAGTAGTGTACTCAATAAGTTTTGTTTATTTAACAACACTAGAAATCATCAATTTAACACAGATCACCTTATAAAAAGTCTAATTGGATTTTAAAATTCTAATTTGACCTACAACCCAATTTGTTATATGGTCATTTATTTTTTTATCTTTTTTAGGTTTGCGACATAACAAGTATGAGATGCTTATAGAACACATAAGTACTTTAACTCTCATATAAAAAAGCTCCTTAAATACTAATTTTTATATTATTTAGTGTTTACTCTAAGTATCTAAAATACCAAGTCCTAAACAATACTATAAAGATTAATTAGGGTTTATGAATGTCATTTGAGCATAAGGACGATTGTATATATATGTATGAAGGGGATGACTTAATTTTGACACGATATGTGTTAGATAATCCTAATCTCTTATCTCTTAATAAAGTATCATAAATAAGATATTCTAATCTATAAGGATTTTAAATTGATTTCCCTAGTTTTATAGAAGATTACAAAATATCTATTAATTGATGTATTGGGCCAATTGATTGTAAGGCCAAGTCAAATATTAGAGGGAACAAAGAGCAACACTATGAAAATCACTTCCCAAATTTTTAACTGAGCATTAACAATCTAGTAACGGGTTGACTTTAATTTAATTCTTTACTGACACTAAAGGAACTAAAAAGGAATAACAAAGTAGCCTCATAATCATAATATTAAGGTGATGAAGTAGTGTTAAAAAAGTTTAAAATTGTATTGGCCCCTATCCCTTAATTTAGTGAGAATTCTAAAACTAATTTTTTTATAGGTATAACAACTTCCAAAAATATACCCCCTTTAACCGTTGGCCCTAGGTGGGTTCCTATCTTACCCACCCGTGAGGCTTATCCCATATGTTTTGTTTCAAATCTGGATATTAAAAATAATTTACTTTGATTTGTCACATTAAAAAACTCAATTAATCAATATATTATCAACATATAAACATATTATCACATAGTTATGTTCTAACAGTTTCAAATACACACATATATAATAAGAGAAAATAACAATAAAACCATGCTCAATTAATGTATTCCTAAACTTCTCATACCATTGTTTTTGTTCATATACATTTCTTAACACAAACCCCCATTTAAAAAATCAAGTTTTACACTCGTATGATATACGAGCAAACCATATATAACTGATCTGTCCTGGACCGGGGTCAAGAGATCCGATCTCAAGCCAGTCACGAATAGTATGTCAATACCGTATAATAGACCGGATGTATGTGTATCCGATGTATGTATCCGTTGTCCTTGAATGAGGAGAGCGGATTGGGCGTTCTGGAGATCCTTCACACCGACCTAATCGCGTTGAAGTGGGCGAATGGTGGTGTCACCTGCAAAGATTCTCCGACGCTCAAGTCAGTGATTATATTCCAAGTAAGGAATGTATTCAGAGAGGAATCAGTCGTAAAAGAGCTGAGAAAAAGATGAAGATCCAGCTCCCCAACTTCAATCATGAAGTTAGTTCATATACCTGATTGGCTCGATTAACGAGGACTCGTTGGTGGGGAACCACCAACTCCCATTAGCATTATTATATTGCGCACTTACCTGCATGATTGGGTCAAGTGGCTATTTTATATTGAGCGTAGAGAATGTAGACTAGGATTAGGGAACAAGTTGACCATTCCCGTGAGCAAAGTTTGGCTCGTAGTGTAGGGAATTATTGATCGATCCCTGTAGCAACAATCCTTGTCATTAGCACAGTGACGTGTGTATTGTCCGATGTCATGGTGTTATCCTGGATAACCGGTATAGGGAGAACGCCTGATACGGAATTACAGTCCGGATGTATACCGATGACACCGGTTACACGTGGATGTCTTATCAAAGACGTTGAAATATGTATAGCAGATCGGATACCGGTATTGAGACCGGATCATATGTCCCCTAGCTTGTGTGAGGGACTGAATAGTTGTTCACATAAGCTACTCAACCTGCGAGAGGTCTTAATATCGGTAAGCTTACGTGTGTAACAGTTCCTTAGCATCTGTTGTCATTCGTAAAGAACCGCTCTGAATTTAATAGAAAAGACCTTTCGGTATTGTCACAACGGATTCAGACAAAGATTCGTTGTGTGAGAATTTCAAGAGTTTATTGGAATTGAAAGCTCTTGAAGTTCGTGTAACGGCTGTAAAGCGTAAATTGCGTTGCATGATTAGACATTAATGCTTTTAATCACGTGGGCAAGCAATTATTGCGTCTGAGATGAAAATCTCATTAACCGTCGTTTTGGGCTTAATGGGCCTGAAGTTTTCAAAACTTTTGGGCCTAGTGGATAGCCCTTTACTGAGTCGCTATCGTTTTGGCGCCCAAGAATTTGGAACGGTTGTGTCGTTTCGCTTGTGAACAGGTGCGTTTTATCGAGAACGACACAACTTCAAGAGGAGGTAACCGATCCTCTTTGTTTCCTATAAAAGGAATACTTAGTGGATTCTGAGTTCCACTTGCTTTTGCTTTCTCAACGAAACTCTGCAGAAATTTTGCAAGGAAGTTTATCGCCTACATTGCGAGGGTCTCTTTGTTCCTCAAATTCATCACAGTTATCTGAGGTAACTATCTCTTCCTTGTCGCTTTAGTTTCGTTTCGAGTTGCTACTCGTAGTTATAGAGAGTAGGCTTCATCTAAGGGGGGGGGGAATCAGTTTCCCTCAACCCTAACAGTCGTGGGGAAGAATCCTTGTGATTCTTCCTAAGACTGAACCGCGTCGCTCAGAAAGGGGATCTTATTCACTGTGGGAAGTGACCTTTCCCTTCTCAGAGTCGCCCTCTGATTGTAGTTGCTTTAAAAATGCAGTGAGTAATGATTGCAACTTTCTGACGACATTTTATTCCTTATCGTAGATTAAGGAGTTCGGTCTAGATATTTCCAATGGCAACTGGAGAAGGATCTTCTGGAGATAGCGCCATTTCAAAGACAGCAGAAGGTCTCTACAGCGTAGTTGCTTCGAGACTAAATTGGGAGGAGGTTCAGGCTAAATGGCCTTTCTGTTGGGTGTCCAGCGAGTTTAAGGACCTTGCCTCTCGTCATGCGGATGAGGAGGGATCTCGGATTCAACCGAGGTTCACGCTGAGTTCGGATGAAGAGACGAAAAAGTGGTACAGGGTTTACGCACCACTTCCGACAGAGCGGATATGTCATGTCGTCCCCAACGACCGTTCAGTGTACATGTATGACTTTATCTTTCATTATTTGGGAGTTCGTTTCCCTTTAACCGAACTCCAGATGGGTGTTTTGAGGTTTCTGAACTGTGCACCCTCTCAACTTCATCCCAACGGTTGGGGCCTCATCCGAGCTCTCGAAGTGCTTGGGGAGCACTTCAATTTCACGCCAACAGTAGCGATGCTGTTCTACTACACCCAGGTAGTGAGAAGGGCGAATAAGCAGGGCGGAGTTGGTCTGGTGACACTCCGGACTCTCTGTTCTTTTGTGAACTTTGAGTCTTATACTGATTCGGCCAAGGTTGATGGGAAGTCCTTTAAGACTTACTTCACTCGCATCTCCATCAAGAAGGGCAAACCAAAATTTTGGAAGGACGAAGAGGACGTCGACAAATTTCCCCTGAGTTGGACACACAAACATTTCCTCTTGAGCTCGCACGCGTACTACACAGACCAATCCGATCTATCTCGTGAGACGTCGAGAGTGTTGTTCGCGCTTGAATCGCACACTACAGGTCGTCACGTCTTTTCGTGTAGGCGTCTGCTAAGTAGCTCAAGCGGAGTCCGGGAGGAATATTTGCGTACTTCTCGTTTTATTCTATCTTTTCTCCATTATCAAATGTGTATAGAATATTTGTAGTTGCTGACATCTTGTGTTTGTTCATGTAGGTGAAATAGAACAGCAAACTCCGGAGATGGATAAATTAAAGAAATTCAAAGCGGCTGGTAAATCCGTCACCCGTGAGAATGAAGTGAAGCCCAGGCCCTCAACCAAGGATCGTCCTGAGTTAATAATACTGACCTCGGATGCTGAAGGGGACGTTCCGTTGGTTGAGGGCGGTTCTTCTGCCGCTGATGAATCCACGGGTCATCCTCCAATTTCTGAGAGGAGAAGAAAAATCAAGAATGACTCAGTGGGAGGCCCGTCCAAAAAGCGCAAAACTTCGGAGGGTAAAGAAACTGCTGCTGGAGCTTCTGGGTCAAATCCGACCTCCTTTCCAACGACCTCGTTTCTCACCCCCTTCCTCTCTTATGAAGGTTCTACTCCAGCCACTCTTCCTCCTCCGATGTACAAACTCCGGCCTACACTCAGTCCTAAAGAGATTACGGAAGCGTGTGAGGCCGGAAGGTGGCAGCTAGCCGAACTTGCTGGAGTGCTTTCTTCAATCAGCGAGTTGGCTAGCAACGCCGATAAAGAGAATCTCAAACTCAAAGTCGATCTTAAAAATTTGGAAGGCAAAATGGCAGAGAAGGAGGAAGAACTCCGCAGCAGCCAGGATAAACATAAAGCTGATGCTGAGGAGTGGTCTCAAAGGGAGAAGAAGTTCCTTCTTGAGATAGAGGGACTGAAGGCTAGGAATGCGGAGTTCGAGGTATCTAGTGAGGAGCTGTCCAAGTTGCGGGGAGAATTGGCTACAGCGAAAGCTGAGAGAGAAGAAGCTGTTGATATATGCAGCCGTGCTGTCGAAGAATCCTTCGGCCTAGCTATACGCCAAGTTTTCTACCGCAACCCCACTGCGAAACTTGACCTTTATGGAATGGATCCGTTCTATGAATTCCATGGGGGAAAGTTAGTCGCAGTGGTGGATGGTCGTCACGAAGATCCACCGATGTCCCTGTATGGTTTGCCTCCTCTTCCTGAGGGTCAAACCATGGGACCGGATTATGTTTTTCCTATGCCCGAGGTTCCCTCTACTGAAGAAAGGGTTGAAGCTCCTGGGGGGAAGATTCCTGATGAGGTTCCCAAGGAAGGGGGACGAGAGCCTTGTGTTGAGGAGGCGCAAAAAACTGAAGAACAGATTCCTCCTCTGTAATTTTTTGTTTTCATTTATATGTACAGTTGTGTACCGGGATCAACTCCGGATTTTGAACTATTGTATGTGATTTCATTTCAATGAATGAATTTTGGTTGAAGAAATTTGTCTTCATTGTTTCATGTATATATAAATCGTTACTAATCCGTTCAGTGTAATTAATCTTAAGGCCGGATTGAAATAATAGCCTAGGAAGATTAAATAACAAATAAAATTTAGAACGGATAAATATATACATGTCCCCAAGTGCGTATTAAGAAGAAGGTGCCTGTCTTTGGGGCATGATCCTTAATTCTTTTGGGGAAAGATGGGTCGATCCGCTGTTTAACAAAGTAGTGTAACAGGACGGATGACTGCTTCTAACCCGTAATATTCTTACAGGAGATGATAGTATTGTTCCAAGTTTAGGGAACCGCAAGGAAGTGGTGTTTGAGCCCTTTATCATAGGAATGATGATGGGAGTTTTTTCTACACCAGGAGTTACGTCGTTGTATCACAGAATAGGTGACAAAGAGTATCCGTCCTGGGAGAATACCACTAGAATGCGAAAGTGCGGACTGACTTTCGGAATTTTCCATCATAAAGATGATTATGAGTATTGATCATGCCAGGTGTTTTATCATTAAATCACTTCATAAGTGATTGAGATCATCCGTCTTGGGGATGTGTACGATACCAGGAACTACATCATCAGGTCGCATATTAGGTGATTGAGATCATCCGTCCTTTGGGTGTGTATTGCGCCAGGAGTTACATCGTCAGATCACAGCATGGGTGATTGAGATCATCCGTCCTGGGCAGGTACACCGCGTTAGGAGTTACATCGTCATATCACATAATGGGTGACTGAGGTTATCCGTTCTGGAAAAGTACACATCGTCAAGAGTTGCATCGTCAGATCACAGATTAAGTGATTTAGATAATCCAGCCTGGAGACATTTTCCAATCGTAGGAGTACGGATTGAGTGAATACTTTCATCGTAAGAATGATGATGAGAATTGTTCATACCAGGAGTTACATCGTCGAATCACTGAAATAGGTGATTGAGATCATCCGTCCTGGAATGATTCACACCAGGAGTTACACCATCGAATCACAAAATATGTGATTGAGATCATCCGTCCTGGAATGATTAGTGGAGCTCTTCGTACCAGGAGTTACATCATCGAATCACTGAATAAGTGATTGAGATCATCCGTCCTGATGAATTTTTCCAATCAAGGGAGTGCGGATTCAATTGGCAATTTTCGCTCCATCCGAAATCCGAGTCTTACCTCTACTAGCCCCCTAGCTGATGTGAGGAAGCAGTTGACTTGCTCATATGAGCTATATTGATCGTAGTACGTCTGGATTTCGGGTTTGTACCGAAGTGTAAATATCCGCTCTGGGAACCATGTTCCGGAGTGACGAAATTTTAAGGGCGGATTCGACAATGGGAATATCAGAAGTTTATCGAATTTCGCAACCCTTGGTATTCGAGTAATGGTGGCCACGTTTCTAATGATTGGACATTTAATGCCTTAATTCACGTGGGTGCGCCATTATTGCGTTAAATGCGCATGTCTTAATAACCGTCACGTAGGGGCTTGTTGGGCCTAAAATTTGGATTTAGTAGGCCCATTTAGAAAGCTCTGTGACGAAACGATGGCATTTTCGCGCCTTGATGTACTAAACGACAATTTTGGTCCACTAAACGGGGAGTCGTTTGGGGGTAAACGACAGGTTATGTTTAGTGGGTATTTGAAAAATTTTGGTGCCCTGATATAGGCATATTTAGCAATCTCAGTTACCATTTCTCCTAATTCTCTTGACGAACTTCTGCAAAAGTTTCGAGAAGATTATCGTGTCTGCCTCTGTGAATCTTAATTCACTATCCTCATCCATCCTTAGGTAACCACTTTCTTTCCATACTTTGTGTCTTGTTTCAATTTCTGAAAATGTCTAGGAAAGGTGTTAGTTTTAGTGGTATCAGCCCTAGAGGAAGAGGAGGAAGGGCCTTCAATCAAAACCCCACAGTTCGTGGTGGGAGGATTCCAGTGGTCTTTCAATCGAAGCCACTAAGCTCAGAGAGGGAGGCGTCGCCGTATCAGAGGCGAAAGGCGATTATACCCTCTTCAGAATCCTCCTCTAGTGAGAGTGCTGAGAGCGGTGACCTGTATGTATCTGACGATGTGGATTTTTACCGCAGTGTAAAAGCTTTTACAATGGTGACAAAGAAAGCCACCGGGAGGAAATCGTCTGAAGGGGGGTCTTCTTCCGAGAAATATATCTTGAAGACCCAGTCCGGCCTCTGCAATGTGGTTGCACACCGGATAGACTGGGTGAAATTCCAACAGAAACGCCCATTCAGCTGGGTGGCTGAGGAATTTCGTGAGACACAGTCCGTCCACGCTCGGGAGGATGAAGGGGAGCTGGAGCCGCGGTTTACCGTATGGAAGAAGGATAAATACAAGTGGTGTTTTAAAGTATTTGCTCCCCTTCCATCAGTACGGATATGCCACACACCGGACGAGAGGTCCTTATTCATGTATGATTTTCTATTTCTGAACTTGGGTGTGCGTTTCCCCTTGACGAAGTTTGAGATGGGAGTCCTGAGATTCTTGGACTGCGCCCCCTCGGAACTTCACCCTAACGGATGGGGATTGGTCCGCTCTCTTGAAGTGCTTGGGGAGCACTTCAACTTTAAACCGACGGTGGCCATGCTTTTCTACTTCACTCAAGTGGTCCGCCGTGCAAATAAGGAGAAAGGAGGAGTGAGCTTGATATCCCTCCGGACTATCTCCAAGATCATCAACTTCGAGGCGTATACTGACTCCGCCAAAGTTGATGGGCGTTCATTCAAGTCCTATTTCACAAGGATTAGCGTCCATCCGAGTGAATCAATTTTTTGGTTGACTGAAGAAGGGATTCCAAAATTCCCAGTGACTTGGACGCACGAACATTTTTTGTTGACCTCCCAAGCGTACTATACCGAGGAGGACGAACTGAGCCCAACTTCAATCTCAGTTCTTTCGGCTCTGCAGTCCTACACAGCCTCACACCAATTTTTCTCCTGCAGGCGTTTGTTAGGATCAAAGTCTACTCGCGAGGAGTATTTACGTAATTTCCCTGCCATTCTTCATGCGTTATTATGTCATGTCTTGAAACTTTTTCGTTTCTGATTGTGTCTTTGAATTGTGCAGGTGAAATTCAGAGCGGATCACCAGAGATGAATAGACTAAAAGGTCTCAAGGCCGGAGAGACTTCCGTTGCAGCTGAAAATGACATTCAGGCAAAGCGGAACTCGAAGAAGGCTACTGCTGAGACGATAATATTAACTTCGTCTGCTGGTGACGATATTCCTCTGATTGAGGGCGGATCTGAGAAGGTGGTCGAGAAAAAGAAGAGGACTAAGCGTGATCCTCTGAAAACCTCAGACCGTCAATCCTCACCCAAAAAGCCAAAAACTTCAAGAGGGGCTGCTGAGCCAGGGCCTGCTAAAGAAAAGAGAGCGGAAGAACCCACTCCGGATGCCCCCGGCAGTGTAATCACTTGTGGGGCGAAGCCAATAACGACCTACTTCGCGCCCAAAGCCCCCTGCTCTCTTGAAGGTAATTCCGGTCTTGTTCAACATCCGGTGTACGAGGACTCTGTTCCTGAGGGCGTTCCTGAATCCTCACCTAAGGTGAAGCCCTCGTTAAAGAACGAAGAACTGATCAGAGCTTGCGACGACGGACAGAAGCACTTGGCTGATTTATCCGAGCTCCTCAAGTCAGTTCGCGAGCTCACAGAAGAAAATGAGAGGCTCACCTCGGTGGTTGGCAAGGACAAGGCAATCATCCTCCAATTAGAAGGAAAATTAAAAACTTCCGAAGAAGAAAATCAGAAGAAGGATGAAGAAATTGCCAAGTTGATGAGTCTTGCCAAGGAGCTAGAGGGTCAAATTTCTGATCAGAAGAAAATCAATGCTGACCTCAATGCTCATCTCTGCACGGAGAAGGAACGCTCTTCAAAGCTGGAAAAGGGGTTGAAGGAGGCTAAGGTCGTCCATTCTCTGGGAGTGGATGATTGGACACGTAAGGAAAAGGAGCTGCTATCAAAGCTGGCGGATTCGAATGGCGAAGTCAAGACCCTGAAAGCAGACCTGGACGATGCTGTAAACATGTGTGACCAAGCAGTCAAGGAGGCTTTCGGGTTGGCAATTCGTCAGGTGTTATACCGGAATCCCAAGGTGTCACTTAATTTGAACGGTATTGATCCGTTCTATGAGTTTCACCAAGGGAAACTGGTGGCCATCGTTGACAATCGTCAAGAGAGTCCGCCTAGAACACCTTATAAGTTTGCTCCCTTACCTAAAGGTCAATCAATGAGACCTTCCCTCTTGAAACCCTCGAGTACAGGATCGAGCTCTCGCACTGAAGGAGGCAAGACCGGAGACAAAGGCAAGGGGAAGGAGGGAGACTCAAGCCGGAAAGAGTAGCGCCTTTCTTGTTTGCTTTTTCGTTTTATTGATTTGAATTCGCTGTGTTCCGGGATCAGCTCCGGATTATTACACGAATTGTAATTCTTATTGAATCAATAAAAGAGTTTTTTACCTCCATTCTTGTTTAGTGAAAAACAACTTTAATAGAGGGACTGCATGTGTATTGTATTATTCCGGATTTAAGTAATGAAGATCGGATTGTAAAACAAAATCTCCATACCGGACATATACATGTGAAATGAATTCCATAATAAAACCACCGCTTGTGGGGGAACACATCAGTGTCTCAAGAACGGCCTAAGGGGAATGATTGTGAGATCGTTTAGACGAGAGTTCATTCCTCAAGATATTCGTTAAACCGTTGATGCTGTCCCCCAGTTTCATTGGGTGATTATGAATTTGAATAAACTGAGTGTCATTTTCTCGTGAGAGCTTTTTAAAAGTGAGGATTTAAAATAGAAATTCCTCTTCAAATATTTCCGACTGAGAAATTTCGGGTGAATATACCTTAGATTGTGGTGTACCCGAGTGAATTGTTTGTGTCGGAGTTTACAAGTCAGGTCTCAATTGAAGAATTGATGACTCAGAACTATAAGCTATAAAACTTCCAAATAAAGAACTTCACGAGAGTATTAATTTGGAGTTCAGTATAACTTACTTGTTGTGTTTGGAGTTCGGTTTGATCCTACTGTCCATGTAATATTTGGCGTTCGGTTTAATCCTACCAGCCGTTCTTCAATTGGTCTTTGGTTTTATCCAATGACAATGCTTCACCGACGTTCGGTTAATCCTACTAGTCGTACTCAGAGTTCGGTTTAATCCTACAATCCGAGCCTTCAATACGGGGTTCAGATCAGGGCTAATCCTGAACCTACTGCGCCCGTCACTTGGGGTTCAGCGTGGTTTTGAAGAAAAACCAGCTTACTGCGCCCAAGCCTTCGCATGGGGTTCGGTTTGTGGCCTTGAAGAAGGACCAGCCCTACAACCCATGTAGTCTTCGAATGGGGTTCGGTTTGTGGCCTTGAAGAAGGACCAGCCCTACAACCCATGTAGTCTTCGAATGGGGTTCGGTTTGTGGCCTTGAAGAAGGACCAGCCCTACAACCCATGTAGTCTTCGAATGGGGTTCGGTTTGTGGCCTTGAAGAAGGACCAGCCCTACAACCCATGTCCTGAGGTTCGGTTTAATCCTACAACTCAGGTCTTCACCGACGTTCGGTTTAATCCTACTAGTCGTACTCAGAGTTCGGTTTAATCCTACAATCTGAGCCTTCACCGGTGTTCAGCCAAACTTACTAACCGTACCCAGAGTTCGGTTTAATCCTACAATCTGGGCCTTCAATTTTTACACACTCGAGGAGTTACATCGTCAATTACAGAATGGGTAATTGAGATCATCCGTCCTGAGTATGTTCTTGTGCGTTGCGCATATTCGAAGAGTTACATCGTCAACTACAGAATAAGTAGCTGAGATCATCCGTCCTGAATATGCTTTTGTACACCGGATAAACCGAAAATCACAGCATAAGAAAAACTCGAAAGAGTTAAATTGTTATGAGAGATTCTTATTAAATCAAAAATAAGAATTACAAAGAGAGCGTAGCTGTGAAAATAAATTCTCCAGTATTCAATCCAAGATAAGGATAGGAGAGTGTAGATGGTTCCAACAGCTAGCTATAGTAGATGCGCAAGTTTTGGGTGTTCCATTTGTTTCGGATAGGAGTGCCATCAAGGTTTTCAAGGCGGTAAGAGCCTTTGCCAGTAACTTCGGATACCCTGTATGGGCCTTCCCAGTTTGGTGCTAGTTTGCCTTGATGGGCGAATTTATTCCCTATACTTGCTTTCCTCAAAACCAAATCTCCAACGTTGAAAGTCCTTGATTGGACTCGTTTGTTGTACCGGAGAGCAACTTTGGCTTTGATGGCTTAATCTCGGATGAAAGCGTCTTCTCTGAGTTCTTGTATGACATCTATTTCGGATGCCAAGTTAGCATTGTTGGTTTCTTCAGAGAAGTACTTAACCCTTGTGGAAGCAATCTGCAGTTCCACAGGTATCATTGCCTCGACCCCGTATGTTAGGCGATATGGGGATTCATTGGTGGACGAATGAGGCGTTGTCCGATATGCCCATAGGACATGACACAGCTGGTCTGTCCATCCGCCCTTGGCTTCACCAAGGCGCTTCTTTAGTCCCTTCAGCACCTCCCTGTTGGCCACTTCAGCTTGACCGTTAGTTTGGGGATGTTCGACGGATGAGAATATTTGGGTTATTCCTAACCCTTCAAGCAAATCTGTGAATTTTCTATCCGTGAACTGGGTGCCATTGTCTGTGACAATCCGTGCTGGGACCCCGAACCGTGTTATGATGTTTTCATACATGAAACGGCGAGTTCGGGCTGAAGTAATATGCACCACCGGCTCTGCTTCTATCCACTTAGTGAAATAATCGACCCCTACAATGAGATATTTGATGCCCCCAGGAGCAGTTGGAAAGGGGCCCAGAATATCCAATCCCCATTGATAGAAAGGCCATGGAACAGCGGATGTGAAGAGTTCTTCCGCCGGTGTGTGGTGTAGGTTAGAGAATTTTTGGCAAGCGTCGCATTTTTTGACGAAGTCAATGGAGTCTTGCTTCATTGTGGGCCACCAGTATCCAGCTCTGAGGATTTTTCGCATTAAGCTTCTTCCTCCGGCATGGTGTCCACTTTGTCCTCCATGCACTTCCTCCAATACACCTTGCACCTCATCCTCTTTGAGACAAATTAAATAGGGCACAGAGAGTGCCCTTCTGTAGAGATTACCATCAAACATAGTGAAATATGGTAATTCTCTCCTTAACCTCGTCTTTTCCTTCTCATCTGTGGGTAGCTGTCCATCAGCCAAATAACGGATGTAAGGAGCCATCCATGTATCTCCGTAAAGGGAGTCAGTCATTATGGCGTTTAGAGAAGGGAAAAGAGGGATGCTGGGCGACGTTAGCGTGCTTTGAACCAGAGTAGTAGTGCTACCCGGTCGTTTAGTGCTTGCTAACCTGGAGAGTATATCCGCTCTCGTATTCTCTTCACGTGGAACATGCTTGAACTCCACTTTGGAGAATTTCTCAGTCAACTCCTTGACACAGTTCAAGTATAATTGGAGTTGAGGTTCGCGAGCTTGATAATCTCCTAAGATCTGCGAAATCACCAGCTGTGAATCGCTGCAGAGTGTCGCCTCAGAAGCTCCGATGTCAATCGCAGCTCTTAGCCCGGCCAAGCAAGCTTCGTACTCAGCTTGGTTGTTGGATGTTTTGAAATTGAAACGAAGGGAGATCTCCAGGTGTACTCCGTCATCACTTTCGAGAACTACACCTGCTCCTGAGCCTCTTTGGTTTGATGAACCATCAACGTAAATGGTCCAATGGACTCGAGGGTAATCCGGATCAGTCCCTGTCATTTCCACAATAAAGTCAGCCAGGACTTGAGCTTTAATAGCGCTGCGGGGTTCGTAGGATATATCAAACTCAGAGAGTTCAATAGACCATTTGATCATCCTCCCAGCAAGATCGGGCTTGATTAAGACTGAACGGAGTGGCAAATCCGTTCTCACTATGATTGGATGGGCGTGAAAGTACGGACGCAACCGTCGTGAGGCCCAAACAACAGCGAGGGCGGCCTTTTCAATTTTTTGATACCGGATTTCAGCACCTTGCAAGGTCTTGCTAGTGAAATAGACCGGTCTTTGTCCATCAGGAGTTTCTTTTATCAAGGCAACGCCCAAAGCTTCATCTGAAATAGCCAAGTACAGAATGAGTGTGTCTTCGGGGTCAGGCTTTGTGAGAATGGGAGGTTTGGACAACACCTCCTTAAGCTCTTGGAAAGCTTTTTCTTGTTCCTGTCCCCACTCGAATTTCTTGGACTTTTTCAGTATTTTGTACAGAGGGAGCGACCTGTGAGCCATTTTCGGCATGAATCGTGCCAAAGCTGCTACCTTGCCATTCAGGGATTGGACTTCTTTGAGATTCTTAGGACTTTGCATGTCTAGAATCGTTTGGCACTTCCCTGGATTGGCTTCTATACCACGTTGAGTTAACATGAAACCCAAAAATTTCCCAGCAGGGACAGCAAATGTGCACTTCATTGGGTTCAGCCTCATGTTAAATTGTCTCAAACGGGTGAATACTTGGCGCAGGTCGTCAATATGATCGCCACCAACCGGTGTCTTTGCTATTATGTCGTCAATATATACTTCAACAAGTTTGGTGTGCATACCTTCGAAAACCTTGTTGATCATGCGCTGATATGTCGCCCCAGCGTTTTTTAGGCCAAAGGGCATGACTGTATAGCAAAAGACACCACGATCATTTATGAAAGCTGTCTTCTCTTGATCCTCTTCGCACATCGGAATTTGGTTGTAACCAGAGTATGCGTCCATGAAACTCAGGTATTGATAACCAGAGGAATCATCCACCATCCGATCTATATTAGGAAGAGGATAAGGATCTTTTGGACAGCAGCGGTTGAGGTCCACGTAGTCAATGCACATTCTCCATTTACCATTGGATTTAGGGACCATCACCACATTCGAAAGCTAAGAGGAATATCGGATTTCCCTGATGAATCCGGCCTTCAGCAATTCCTCAGTTTGCTGGCAAGCTGCCTTCTGTTTCTCTGGGCCCAATCGTCTTTTCTTTTGGGCCACAGGTTTCGTCTCTGGATAGATGGAAAGTTTATGACAGCAGAATTCAGGGTCTATGCCTGGCATATCGGCTGCAGTCCATGCAAAGAGGTCTTTAAACTCTTGTAAGAGAGCCAGCAGTCGCTGCTCTATTTCAGCATCTAGCTTGTCATTGATATGGGTGATTTTTTCTGGAGAATCTCCCAAGACAATGTCCCTGGAACTTCCATCCGGTGTGGGCTTTGATGGGTTGAACGGATCAATGTTCAAATCCGCTCTAGGATCCAGGTCGACAAGACTTACAGATCCAGCCGATGTTGCAGCATCATTGAGTTTCCTCTTTTTATTGGAGGCGTCCAGCTTTGTCATGTTGAGGCTAAGGTTGTAGCAGTACCTAGCCATCTCTTGATCACCCCGGATAGATGACACAGCATTATCCTTGTCAATGAACTTGATAAGGAGATGTGGGGTTGATACAACTGCCTCCATTGCATTCAGAGTAGGACGGCCTATGATGCCATTAAATGGTGATTTGACATCAATCACTAGCACCCGAGACCTAACCGTCCTGGCTCCTGGCTCGCCTTCAAACGAGATAAGGGTATCAAGATACCCTCTAGTTAGTTGCTTTGCGACATTGAAAGCTGTTAGTTCCTGCGTGTAAGGCTGTAAGTCTGAGTCTTTAAAACCCATTCTTTCAAAGCAATTATAAAAAATAACATCGCAGGAACTTCCCTGGTCAACAAGGATTCTTCGGACGTCCTTGTTGGCGATTACAGCAGTGATGACTACAGCATCGTCACCACCAGGAACGGTTGGGCCAAAATCTTCGTCAGAGAAAGAGATTATGGGAGCCTCAATTCCTCCTCTGTAAGGGCGATTGTCCTTGACTTTCCCTTGCACAGATAGAATCATTCTATGATGATTCTTTCGGGCTGTAATTGAAGCTCCTCCTCCAGCGAACCCTCCAGCAATCATGTCAATGACTTCACGTCGGCCCTGACGTTGTTGCTGGGGCATGCTATCTTTCTGTGCTGCATTATCGGTCATTACACCTTTTTGCTTCTCTGCAGCAGTGAACTTTCGAACCGGACTGGGGTTGTTGTCATCCCCATCGTCGGGATCTCTTTCTCTTTTCTCATTCCGTTCTGCCCTGTCAAAGGATTTTTCTTTGAACAGGTATTGCTTCAATTTGCCTTCTCTAATTAGCGTCTCAACCGCGTTCTTTAGAGCTTGGCATTCATCAGTGGAATGACCATTTTGTTCATGAAAATCACAGTACTTTCGTGAATTTCCTGGTCTTTTCATAGGGGCTGGTCTCCTGATGCCATATGTGCTGAAAACTGGCCATCCGACCTCTCTCAAAATCTGAGATGGTCTGGCAGATAACTGTGCATAATGGCTGAAAGAATTGACATGCCTTTCTCGAGGTCGAGGAGGGCGGTTATCCACCTTAGGATTGGTGAATGGCCTCTCCATGCGTTCTGACCTCGTCTTCTCCTTACCCTTCTGGGTTTGGGGAGATGGTGTTGGTGGCTTTTTCTTTGCAGCCATTGCCTCCAAATGCATCTCTATGCTCACATACTTTGAGGCTTTTTTCCTGAACTCCTCAAAAGTTGTCGGGGGGCTCTTTGCTAATGAAAGAGCGAAAGCTGATCCTGGCTGCAATGCCTCAATCACGATATGCAGCTTGATAGATTCTGTGAGGTTAGGAACCAGGGCTGCTTCCTTATAAAACCTCTTCAGAAAATCTTTTAAGCCCTCTGTTTCACCTTGCTTAATCTGAGCCAAGGTGTGAGACGTCTTGGGTACGTCTCTGGAGATGACAAAGTGGGTTTCAAAGGCAGCTGCCATTTCCGTCCAAGAATCTATGGATCCAGAAGGCAGGCCTTTAAACCACCCGAGGGCTTCCTCAGACAATGTTCGAGGGAACATTCGGCACATCACGTCTTCATCAGCCCCCAAGTACATGGCTTCAAACACATAAGCATCAAGGTGCTTAGTTGGATCAGTTTCACCATTATACTTTCCGATGGAAAGTGGTTGAGTGGTTTGAAGGTGCTTGGGGATGCTGATGCCCATAAGTCTCCTTGAAAAAGGAACCTTAAGATTGTAAGACAATGGGGGTGCTGTTATTGAATCTCTCTTCCTTCGGGAAGCTGCATCCTCAGAATCGCGAATTTGTTCTCCCTTCTCAAAGGTTGGGATCTTTGAGTACTGAAGAGTGGTGGACTTTTCACCATCAGTTGTGTGGGGAGTGTTTCGCGTGCGAGATGACTCTTTATCCTCACTTTGCCTTTTTTCTCTTCGCAATTCAGCGAGTTCCCTCTGAAGTTGTTTGATCAACTCATCACGAGGATCAGGATCAGACACTGTTACTATCTTCTTTGAGTTGCCCCCATGAGAATCAAGGTTGAGTTTTCTGTAGGCATTAGGATTGGTTCTGCCTTCAGCTTGATTCTCCATGTAGTCTTGTGCTTCGCCTTCCATGGTGGATTACCTGCTCTGTCAAAGGATATGGGAATAACTTTATCGGGTCCCACTGGGCGTGCCAATGATCTGTCCTGGACCGGGGTCAAGAGATCCGATCTCAAGCCAGTCACGAATAGTATGTCAATACCGTATAAGAGACCGGATATATGCGTATCCGATGTGGGTATCCGTTGTCCTTGAATGAGGAGAGCGGATTGGGCGTTCTGGAGATCCTTCACACCGACCTAATCGCGTTGAAGTGGGCGAATGGTGGTGTCACCTGCAAAGATTCTCCGACGCTCAAGTCAGTGATTATATTCCAAGTAAGGAATGTATTCAGAGAGGAATCAGTCGTAAAAGAGCTGAGAAAAAGATGAAGATCCAGCTCCCCAACTTCAATCATGAAGTTAGTTCATATACCTGATTGGCTCGATTAACGAGGACTCGTTGGTGGGGAACCACCAACTCCCATTAGCATTATTATATTGCGCACTTACCTGCATGATTGGGTCAAGTGGCTATTTTATATTGAGCGTAGAGAATGTAGACTAGGATTAGGGAACAAGTTGACCATTCCCGTGAGCAAAGTTTGGCTCGTAGTGTAGGGAATTATTGATCGATCCCTGTAGCAACAATCCTTGTCATTAGCACAGTGACGTGTGTATTGTCCGATGTCATGGTGTTATCCTGGATAACCGGTATAGGGAGAACGCCTGATACGGAATTACAGTCCGGATGTATACCGATGACACCGGTTACACGTGGATGTCTTATCAAAGACGTTGAAATATGTATAGCAGATCGGATACCGGTATTGAGACCGGATCAATAACATTCAAAGCAATAAATGTTCTACAAAAAGACATATCTCATGACTATTGAATAGGTAGCAAAAAAAAAAGTATACCTTGTTTTTATGTCAAACCTTGAATAATTATCCTTCATTTTAAATTTTCAAGAAAACCACCAACTCTCATTTCCCTCTTGAAAATTTAGTTACCACCTATTGCTTTGCAACATGAAGGCAAATTAATGAGTTTCCATGCATGATTACTAATTATTGAATATATTTCACTTTTAATAGTTTCATTTCAAACAAATGCATCTATGATTTTATTGCATCATTATCTTTTTTAAATATTTTTTAGTATATATAATAGTAAATTAAATCTTCAAATAACACATCAATATCCATAATTTTAGTAAGAAAAGAAGTTATAAAATCATGCCAAAAACTAGATTTAGTATGTTATATTTTACTTCTTTTATGTTTAACCATATTAGAGTCAGAAACTATTATTTCAGAACTAAAAACATTTACAGAAAAGGCATAGACACAAAACTGTTCACATACTTTTCTTATAAGAAGAAATATTTTTTAAAAAAAAATCCAACATCTCTAGATGCAATGAAAATAACTTCAGTAGTCTTAGGTCTTACATTGATCCTTTTTTAAGTATGGTATTTCTACTTTTTACAAATACCTTCTTGCTTTCAAGAATTCTTAGCTTATAAGGAAAATCTTCTCACATCTTAGTGGCCGATGATATTATTTTTGTGAGATCATTTGTTATGTAAATAAATTACTATTAAAATTATTTCTTCCTACATGGAAAAGTATACTAGAAATAAGCAACATCAAAATATATCATGCATTTAACATTTTTCTCTCAAAGATAACATTGTATATAATTCAATATAAATTTTTATCATATATTACATGATTTCTTGGTACAATTTGCCACAATCTTGTCACGTAAATTAATGATATTAGATTATCTATTTATCATATATGTAAAATATTCTCTTCAATAAAGTTTTGCTTTCACACATGCAAGACATCTAGAAAGTTTTTTGGTATAAAACATCATAAATGTGTTGCTACTAAATTTCAAAATTGATTTTCATAGGATATAGAAACAAAAGCTAAAAACTAGCCTAGAAAGAAAAAGTTTCGGGCAAAACCTCAAAGTCAAGTCATGTTTCCATCAATTACATTACAGTACTCTAATGTGTAATAAAAATTCAAATTATTTATTAATAAATATCATCTCTACAAATTATGGATTATACAAGATCATCAAAGTAGTAAAACATACTAATATAAAATGAAGGGTACAAGCTATTATTCATTAATCTCATGAAGTCACAAATATTTATGTGAAACACAAACTATATATTAAGACATAAAGTGTCATTTAAAATATAGCTTATTTATTGTGACACCCTCGATTAACTAGGACTAATTCCCACACTAGAACGCCCTACTTAAGTAAGGAATCACTAATTATTTAAGAGAAATAAGAGTTTTTTTATTGGTGATCATCAACGTATAGTTCAGAAAGAAATTATAACATAGATCGATTCTTTCTCGGAGCAGTGTACTCAGAAGATACGGGGCTCACAGGCTCCCAATAACAGTTACTACAAAATAACATAACATTAATAAACGTCGAGACCTACGACGGTCTCAACACTAACAACAAATGTGAACAGTCTATGCCTACGATCCGACATCCGCTACTGTGGGTAATCCAAGTCCTGCTCACGTTCGTCCTGACCTATAACCACCACAAAAGGAAATAGACACACAACACAAAAGGGGTGAGTATAAGCTCTCAACCCATATAATCAATATGTAAGGGCAGCTCTAAATATTTAACAGACATATATGTACTAAACAAGTAGAAGAATTTTATACAACATACCTCAGGACAATCATACAGTACTTTGGAATGCATAAGGAAAAAGGAACACCCATAGAGTTAATCATACAGTTATGATATGCTATGCATGTGTTAGGTTCAATTATTTCTCGTCTTGATTTAATACCAATATGCAATAGGGCCTAACTTCCAGTCATCAATCTCATAGACCAATAACCATGTGCACAATAATCCCACCTTATCCTCCCTGCCCAACTAGAGCAACTGGAGCTCTCCTCGTTCTGGTTTTCACAAAAGGGTAAGGACCCGCAGTCTTATCATCAGAATGGTTAATCACATCTCTGCAGAACGGGCACTCCACGGTCATAGAAACCTCTGTCTCTTGTTGAAGTATATCAGAGTTGTTATGGGCTGTCCAGCTTCAAGCACGAGTCCAAGCCATTAGAGGTCCACCCTGATATACTCCCTAGACTACCCTCAGGGATCGAGACGCAACTGTTCTTCCGTGTATCCATCACTGTATGCTCTAGGGGATCATTCCAACGTCCCTCCTTACTCCAAATGCAATATGTCATAAACTTGTCTTATCATTAGGGTGTTCGAGTACTTGATGGAACCTTACCCGCTCGTCGTATTTGTCCTTAAAGCGTGTAAACTATCGTTGAAAAATCTTTTCGTGTAGTAAACACTGAGGACCAAAGCCTAAGTGCTACCTAAATCACTTACTTAGAAGCACTAAGGTTGGTCTCTAAATAAGACTTATAAGGAAATTTCTAGAATTAAACATCTGATTTATTTTTCAAATTTCTAAAAGAATATTTTGGGGCATATTTTGTTTGTTAAACTTTTAGGGAGTAAAACTTTCTAACTTATTTCATTTCCTTATTCCAGAAGTATGATTTTATAATTAGTTATTAGTTTAAGAGGAAAATAAGGACAAAATACATTTCTTACCATTTTTCAACACTTTACTAATGTTGTTCCGTCGTATTGACTTACAACGAACGAATTAAATTGGTTTTGTCTCTTTAAAATTTCTAAAATTTTAGGTAAAATACTTTATCATGATTTTTAAAATACTTTCTAGCCCTACATTGAAAATAAAAATTTCTCTTTGTTTAAACCAAAGACATAAAGTTTTAAGTTCTCGCTGTTTACTGAAAACTTTGTTTTTGTCATACTTTATTTAGAAATTTCAAATTGAGTGATTTCAAAGCTAAAAGTGTTTAACTTTAAAATATTAGTTAATTATAGTAAATTTAAACACTAATTTTCTCCAGAAACAGCCCCTACAAGAAAAGGTATCAAGGTCCGTCATTTTAACGTTCATAAAAACATGTTTAAGGACAAATTGCGCATCCAAACCAATTTTGCTCATTTGGGTATTTTTCTCCTATTAAAAATTCACTTCTCATACCATAAAACACTCTTCCAAAATAGTTTTACCAAATTCCTCTATTTTCCCACTTATTTCTGTTTTTAACTCGCCGTTCGCGTCTAAACTCTAGTCCCTTTTTAAATCTTTCATTAATTATCACATCCACAAAAATTTTTATAATCAAATATAGTACTAAACATTAAAAATACAGCAGCTCAAACATCTTATCATGTGCCAAGAATTAAGCTTTAAACGTTCTATAATTTACCTTCTCAAATTTTAAGCATATCACACAATTACCATAAATATAAGCAATTTAATTTTTTTATTGAGTAAAAATTCCAGAATTAAATGTGTATCCAAAATTAATTTTTATCAATAAAAATAAAGGATCAAACCATGCAAACAAATCTCAAGTACTAAATCATTTTAAGTGAGATTTTACGTTAGGATCTATGAACGTTAAGCCTTTTAACTAACAAAAACATTTTCCAGCAGCAACACACAATTATTTTAAGCATCAAACTCATTTAAAAAAACATCTTAAGTCCTCTAAAAATATAGTAATACCATAAACCACCATTTAAACCAAGGGAAATACAATATCTTAACATTTAATATAACATGCATGCACTTCAAAATAATTTCTGCAGCAACACAATTAATCACATTAGTAACTTTGAAGTTTTAATCTCCATAAAATCAAAGAATTTAATTTAATCATGGTATAGTCATGATACCACCCAAAGATCATAATTTTTCTTAAAAGAATTTTTAAGATTTAAACCATAAAATAAGGATCTTTAAGGAGGTACGAAGGTATAAAATAAGGGACATTTATACCTTACCATGCATGTGTAAGATAATGGATTTAAATAAGCCAATATTCCCCTTTACCTCAAGAATTTTGGCCTCAAGAAAAGAACACCAAGAGCATCTAGGCTTTCTTTAAGATCACCAATAATTGCTCCACCAAGGAAAAGAAAAGATGGATGCTTGGAGGGTTGGTGGTTAACGTGAAAGTAATGGTGAAGGGAGAAGAAAATGTTGTTGTTTGTAAAAAATTTAAGAAGAATGTGTGGTATTTGGAATGTGATATCTTGTTTATGGAAGCTAGAAAGGATGATGGAGAGGTTTGGGTTTGGTAATGGAGGATGGATGGTGATGTTTTAGCATAAATGGAAGAGAAGAAGAGAAGGAGAATGTTGCTGGAAATTATTTCTCTAACTTAGAAAAATGAAGGCCAAGAGAGAACAAGAGTTTCCTAGGTAGAATGGAAGAATTTGCATGCATCCTTGCCAACCAAGGAGCTTCCACAGCCATGAGTGGGAGGGATAGGTGTCAACATGAGTTCATGCAATTGCTAGGTGTCTCATGTAGCTTTTAGAGTGGTGAAGAAGGAGTTTGCATGGTCATGGCATGTGGTAAGTGCATGGTGCAATTTGATTGACTCATTCTCATGCAAGGCTGATATGTCAAGCAACATGGGCAGCAACTTGTTCATGTTTTTAAGGGTTGTCGTAGGCCAAATTTGGAAAAAGCCCAAACATAAAAGTTTTAAATCTTTTTCTTATCTTTAATTTGGTATATGGCATAAAAATTTTCATCATAAAACGAGTGAGATATGGCCTATTTACGAAAATAGTGCAAGACTGTGACGAGGTTAATGTTTCTTGCAAGAATTAATTTTCTGGGAAAAATTGATGGGGAATTGATCTTCGTACCCTTCAATAAAGTTGTAGGGGATTGAGTTTAGAAAATTTTGGTGAAAGATTCATTCGATTTCATGGTCATACGAGTGAGAAACGCAAAAAATACTGAACATAGTGTAGGCTACCACTAGGAAAAACATGAATCAGTGTGGTATTTTAAATTCTGGGATTTATGGGGTAAGAATTGGCTCTCATGGTCAACATCAAAGTTGTATGTAAATTTGATACAGATATTTTGGAACAAGAAAGACTCGAATCCAATAACTGGAGAAGAAGTTACGCTCAAAATATGTACAGATGCGCAGTTTGGCCTATACGGTTTACTTAAAAACAAAGCTTTTGGGTTTGGGTGACCGCAAACGGGCATCGAGCCCTTCATAAAAATCACTGGACACTGTGTGAAGGACGTATTGGGATGAAGGTAATTGACTCAAGCACTTCAAATAATTTCTTGGCCAAGACCGGGGGAGTTGTACGATTTAAATGACTTGAACAATAATATTTAAATATTCCTATTAAATTACTAATACTCTAATCAATTAATCTTTGTTATTATGAGTTATTATTAAACACACGTATTATTATTATTATTCTAACCATCACTATTACTTACATAATTTAGTAAGAATACCCTCCATTAGTTCATGAAATCCCTTTAAAACACAAGTCAGTCATCACACAATCAAGTCGGTTGTAGCCCAGTCATCAGTACACATAAACTTAACACGTAATCAAGACATTCGATCTTAAGGACCTATCACACAAAATAAGAGTTGTTATACTTGTTCCCCTTCATCTTGAACCAAAATAGAATGATACAAATTTAATAATATAGTAACTTTTAAAAAATGTCAAGGAAAGGCAAACTTTGAATACACAAAGTTAATTATTTTGTACAAACACTTTTCTAATATAAATCTTGAAATAGTCAAAGTCATTCCAATAGGAAAATAATTTTTTGAGAAAACCTTCAATATATTTCTAAAACTAACTTATGAAATTTCACTTTCAAATTTTGCTTCAATAATAATTTGATAAATAATTTAGCTTTCAAATTGTTAGAAAACAAAAAAAAAGCTATGTCGTGGATGAACCACAACATTGACAGTGAATTTTTGGCGGCCTGGAGGTGCCATTTGTTGCTAGAGTCGTTCCCCAACGTTAACAAGTCAGACCTAATTAGGATGGTGCACTCTGAATTGCTTATGTTAGAACCCTTACAAAATTAAACAAAGAAGAATAACAATGAGACGAATTAGAGTGAAGGATGAGAGAGAAGAGTTGTGGTGTTAGATACCATGGAAAGCAAGAGAGATGTCTCTTCTCATCTACTCTAAAAAGGGCAAGAAATAATTTTCCAATGGTCATAAATCAACAAATATAAGTAATACTTTATCTCCCAACAATCAAAAATCCAATAAATACAATTAATTCTTTGTCTATGACTGTTACACAAAGGAAAAACTAAAAGAAGAAAAAAAATTAGGGACATATTACAAGTCAATATTCCTAATAATAATGAAAAATTCAGGGACATCTTACAAGTCAATATTGATAATGATACAAAAATGAACTTCTTATTTTATATACAACAAAATAACTCATCTTATTTTATTGACTCATCAAACATAAAATAACAACATGGTTGACTAGCTCATCTTATCCTAATCCCTTTAGAAGATCCATTAAACCAGCCGTAAATGTTATGGTACAAAACAAAGCGTATTCTTGTTAACCATTTTTCAAACAATAATATATGGGTAAGAGTGTTGATGTCTAAGTATGGGGAGTCAGCCGTCATGAGGGGGGAATATGATACAAGGTCATCCTCATGGTGGAAAGATATTTGTACTATAGATAAAAAAGGGGGTGGCCAAAGGGATCATGTGATTTCGGGTTGGTGGTCAAGAATGATAGGGAAGAAGGTGGGGAGTGGTAAGCATACTTATTTTTGGAATGATAATTGGTGGGAGGAAGGTCATTCCAGGAGCGGTTTCCTAGATTGTATTCTATAACTTCAAATGAGATGGAATCAGTTGTTAGTGTGGTAAATAGAGAGGGAGGTGGTTGGTTGGAGTTGGAGTAGGCAGTTTTTTGATTGGGAGAAAAGTTTGGTAGGGGAAAGTAACAGGTTTTGCATGGAAAACGATGAAGGAAAGGATACCAGTGTGAGAAATTACTGAAGTGAGGAATGATGGTACCAACTATATGTCCAATGTGCCAGAGCTCAGATGAAATAGTTGACCATTTGCTATTCACTTGTGTTAAAGTTTATGAGGTATGGGCTAAATGTTTACAATGGGGGGTGTTGCGAGGTTTTAACTGGTGGTGGCGGTAGCTACTTATTGAGCTTCATTGGTATGTTGCCTGACGGTAAGGAACAACAAGAAATGTGAAGCATTATTTGTTTGTCATGGTTTAGTCCTTATGGTTAGTGAGAAATAAAGTTATTTTTGATGATCATAAGCTAGATATAAAGTGTTTGATCTTATTCAAGTTAGAGCATGGTCATGGTTAATGGCGCGGAAATCTTCTTTTGGTTATTCTATGTTTTGTTAGTTAAAAAATCCTATAATATGTACTAAATTGTGTTAATTGATGACACAAATGTCCTCAGTTGTATGTATGTATCAAGTATATCTTATACTCAAATACTTTAAAGCTTTTATATGTATAATATATATATATATATACATATATATTGTTTGATTTTAAAAAAAAAACAATAATATATACTATCAAGTAAAGATCTTGAAAATGGATATAATCAAGATTTAAGAGTGGTTTTGTGAGATATTCAAATTGGTTTAATAAATTTAGAGCACTTGTTCTACTCTCCTTATATTTGCTTTTGCTTATGTGAGAAAATTGGGGAAGAGGGTCGACAATTAGTATTACCAGGAAGATGAGGAAAATGGTTCATTAATTTTCTTACAAGGAGAAAATCCAGGATGAGGTTGCAGAAGCCCAAAATTCATTACTGCTAGTGGGGGGACCTTTGGACGTTAGGATTTTGGTGTTCGTTTTTGAAGATCCACTATTCCTTCTATTATCTTTTTCCCACATTTCAAAGTAAGAATATCTATAGGAAAATATGAGTTAGATAATAGGTTGGGTAAATCTTTTGGTAGCTCAAACAAATTCTTAATTCGTATTTAATTTCCTTTCTCGATTTAAAGAGGATTATAGAAGCTTCTCTTCGCCATAACATGTGAGAAGGGTATGTGTATTTTAAAGTGTATGTACGTATATTTTGAAGTGTGTGCCCATATATATCTGCAACCTATATCATGATTATCAGAATCATAAATCTAGAGTGTGTGTGAGTGAAAAATCACATCTTTTGAATTTAATCTCTTATTTTCTTATTTCTTTTCAATATTTTCTTTTCTTTTCCATTAAGTCTCTTAATTCCGTCAATTTAAAATTGTAAACTAACAAGGTCATACTGAAACGAAATTTTTAAAAAAAATCAGAGACCTAATTGAATAAAAAAATTAAAAAACATTACCGAATAATAGTGACATAGTATGTAGCATGTAATTTCCTTAATTAATTTTTTAAGAAATTAAATAAAAATTATTTAAAAATTAAGATAGATGAATTTTGATGATATTTTTAAATAATTTTAATTTTAATTTCTTGAATTAAAATTTTTAAAGTACTAGTTAATATTTAGAAAAAAACAAAACTAATTAATCTTCTTAATTTTCATGAAGTAGTTAATTAGTGCTAACCATAGTTACAAACTTATGAGTGGCAAAGCGAATAGCTGTTGGGTGGCTGGAGTTTATTGCACGGATTATTCAGTCAATGCAAAGCGCCTTGGTAAATCATAAGCAAATCTTTGTCAGAGGATGTGAATACAGGCAAAGCATAAAGAAAGTGACCTTTTTTTATATCAATTTTACAGAAAATAACAAATATAAAAAGTTATTTAAAATCACTACCCATTAACCCTGATTTTTAAAAGAACACTCATATAATTTCTCACAAAACAGTTTTATTCTTAATTTCATATTTTTTACAAGGTTACACAAGTTGATTTTTTTTTTTTAATTTTAACCAAACAATTGCTCAATGGGCAATTAAGTATTTGCGTTGTACTTAAATGTCTAAATGATGACATCCACCGCGAATGCAGTAGCCATTAACGCTAACAAAAGTACAAATCAAAGGTCCACTTGCCCCTAATCACAATTGACTCAGCTAATTTGTTTCATGATCTTTTGGAAAGTGGGTTTTGATGTGGTGTTTGTTTGATTCAATGAATCCAGAGAAAATATTGCCTAGTTATTTATATATTATTATATACCAATGTTCTCAATTTATGTCATTTGACATGTGATTAAATGTATAACATTATTCTCTTAATTAAATTTGAATTTCACTACTACGTAATCAATTGTGTGTCAAAACAGGTACTAAACTCCCGCCATGAATCGTTTTCTAATTTTTAATTATGAGTAAAATAATTTTTAGGTGCCATATTTACAATCTGCGACTCATTAGTCAAATTGGATTCATTTTGATGTATGCTTATGTTTAGTCTTAAGTTAATGATCATATACTGAACAAATTAAAAAAAGGCGAAGCAACTTATCATTAGTATTCCGAATCAGACCCGAAATAGAAAAGAATAAAAGTAGATTTAATTCGCATTTTGATGAGGCTGAATCAGACACCCACCACACATATCGAAATTTCTTTTATGTGAAATTGTACATCACTTATAGTTTTTATTACAGAAATATGCATAAGGTAAATATAATTGGTGTAAACTAATCCATCAATAAAATTTTAAATTAATTATTTATGATAAAACTATCAATTGTATTTTTTGTTTCAATTGTACGGTTTTTAATGTATTTTAAGTTAGACTTAAACATTTGTTTTTAGAAAACTGTTTTTTATTCTTTTAAAATATTTTATTTAAGCCTTTATACATGAAGTTATGACGTGATAGATAAACATCGTATATAGTTATATCCTCATTTATTGATTAGGCAACATCATCTCATATATTATATGTTGGTGACATGGTGATTTTACATGTTAAATATTTATTTGTTGAATAGTAAATAATACATGGGATCAACATCTGATATGTAAAGTAACCACATCAACAACATCTGACACATATATTAGCCATATCACCAAGATTAATGACACGTCAAATTTCCGTTAACAAATTTTATTAAAAAAAGAGTGACATAATTTATCAGAAATATTTTTAAAAGATAAAAAAAACTTAACTAACTAAAAAATGTTAAAGGTTTGACTTGAAATTTATTAAAAATACAGTGGTTAAGCTAATTTTTTAATAAGTAAATTTTCTTGACTTATTTGAAATAAATTATTAATTTACATTTGAAAAATTATGTATCGTCAAACTAACTATTTAATTTTTTAATATACTTGTCTAAAATAATTATTTTATTTTAGTTTAAAATAAATTAATAATAACTATTATTATTTTGTTAAGTTATAAACCAGAATCGTCGTATCATTTAATAATTTGGAAAATTTAATATCCTGAATGTTTATTAAATTAATATTAAGCAAGTTTTTAAAGATTGAAAAACTAAAAATTGATAATTTCAATTACATGTAGATTAAAATAAAATAGTTTCAAAGAAAATTTGTTTCTCTTCCATTTATTATCATTTTTCATTAACAATAAATTATTTTTAATGATTTTAAATTTATTAATGATAAATCAGTATGAAAGTAAATGTTTTATATAATTAAGATATCTAATGACATTTTTAATTTGAAACTATAGAAATATATGATTCGTATAATTATAAGCCATCTAAGAAATAGTTTTTTTTGCAATTAATTTGATTTACATTTTTATATAATATTATACTAATAATTATTTTTCATCTTGATGATTAATTGATTCAATAAATTTAGTCTTAATTTTTTTACTTATTTAATTAAATATTATCTTATCTTGTTGAATAAAATAATTCATTATTTAGAGAAAAATGTATTCCATATTAAAAAAACGCAAGTTATTTATTTGAAATTATGTGTATTTATGAAAAAAATATGCTCATTTGGTAATATGAGTAGTGTAAATAAATTGATATTAAAAAATAAATTAAATTAACTATTACTTTTTACAATAGAGAAAGTTAATAGTTAATTTTGTAATCTTATTAACATGGAAAGTCAAAATGACCCCTTTACCAAATGGTTGCATTGGCATAAGAAATACACAAAAAATCGACTGTAAAGTTGTTGACTTTGCATCAAATGAAGAATTACTTTGAGTTGAAAAAGACGGAGTAACAACGAATTATGAAAAGTGCTCGGTTAAAATTAAAATGATTGTTGCAATATTTTGATGCTTCATTATAAATAGAAGAAAACAACTTTGTGATTACGAAAATATTATTTGAATCTTTAGCTAATTTTGTTTATATTTTTATGTTTCAATGGCAGTATATATATTTAGATTTTATTTATATTTTTCGTATTAACAATGAAATATATTGCTTACTAAAATACAGGATGAGTTTTTGTGTAATTTTTCAACTGATGAGGCAACATTCTTTAACAAAATATTATAAATTTTAAGGAGGTAACTAAAAATTAAGTAATGTGTTAATGTTAGAAGTTAATTAAACTAATTGTTAAGCATTTATCAATGTCATGCTGAAAGAATATGAATAAAAAGGAAGTAACTAATTACTCAATTTTAATAAATGTTACCAATTATTATTTAGGTTATTTTCTTGCGTATGAATATAAACTTGATTTCAATAAGTTATTTTCATTATTTTAAATATTATATTTTATAATACTTAGTTTTAATAATATATATTTATCTTATATGATATAATTCTATGACTGATATATTTATGTAACATTGAGTTGAAAATATTATTTAATACTTTAGTTTTTAAATAAATATTTATTTTGATAAAAGTTATTAAAAATTATTTAATTAATATTTTAAACTTAAAAATAGAATACAAAATAATATTTGTCTTTAAACTCCTTCAGAATTACTTATGTGATATTGAATTTTTTTTATTAAAATTGATATCTTTTATTGGATGTTGGTATGAACTCAAAATTAGAACACAAATATTTTATGAAGTTTGGAATATATATAAACCACATAAAAACATAATTTTCATAAATATAATTTATATGTTTATAATTAATATTTTAACTTCCTTTTTTATATCCATATTTTACCTATATGAAATAATATACTATATATTTATATGAAATCAATATACTATATAGTTAACATTTATTCAATTTATAAATTAACAAAAATGATTATTTTAATGTTGTTTGAGAAATTTATTTGATATATGAAAAATTAAATAATAAAATCCGTATGATTTACATTTTTGGATAAAAGTAAATGATTTATTATGTTTTTGTAATGAGTTTTAAAATTTTATTTTAAAAATATATACTTAATATAAATTTAAAATATTTTAATAATACTATTATGATAATAAAACTGACATTCTATTTATAAATCCATATACGATATATGAAGTGAAAAGTATAGTTTCATATATTATTTTACTTTTTGTACGTCATTCTTCCATAACTCCAAGAAAATGGTCCATGCGGACCCGAAAAAAACAAACACAAAGAAATGGTCCAGTGGTGTAAAAGAAAAATCTGTCATCCTCGCAGAGTGACAGTAGTTTTTTAATTTTTATTTATAAACAAAGGTGACATTAATTTAAAAAGAAAAAAAAAGCGTGATAAGATTTTTTAAAAAATTCAGGAAAAAAGTAAAAAGAACGTAACGATATTTTATAAGTTCTAGTATACCGATTTTCCAAATAACTTCGAGAAATTTTGGAAGTTAGAATGTGAGGGGGGTAGATGGGTCCCTTGTGCCCTTAAAAATGTCCCAATTTCTATCATTACTGTCTGGATATCAAATTAAGATCTTATTGGGCCCTGCTTCTTTACACATTTTAATAACTTTAGTGGGTCCAAAAAATTTCAATATTTCATGTACCTAATTAATCATTCAATTCTTTGGAAAACAAAAACAAAATAATTTTGGTTTCTTCATACTTTTATGATATCGTTTATAAGGTTCTCAGCTTCCTCTTTATTTCTCGTCTCGCAGATTTGGTTCTTTTTATTTGTTCAAAAAAAGCTGTTGATTACATAGGTAACTAGGGTGTAATTGATTTTTGTAATCTTTTTAAACTATGAAACAAACATGGTTAAAATGAGTCCCAAACATCAAATAAAATCTACACACTCACCAAGCAAATTGACCCTTGCATTTAGTGATAAAAATACCGTTGGCAGTAAGCCTTGTCCTTGGAAATTAACCAGCTATAGGGTTGATTTATTTAACTAATGGTATTATCCACTTAAGATGATTAAGTTAAACATACTTGTTAGACTTGACTGGCCTAAATTCATTATCACATGAGTTAATTATCATGGTGATACAATGAGTTTGAAATGTCCTTTGTACACTTTTTAATATATCTTGCTCTACTTATTAACAAAATATTCTATTTAATAACATAATTTGAATTATCATATCCCATTTAGAAAGATGTGTATTGGTTTGATATACATAGGGAAATATCAACTCTAAAATAAAGAAACTATTACGGATATTCCTTCCTTGAGTATTTACTAGCTTGAGTGTTGAAGTTTTTTCAAGTACGTAACCTTTATGGGTCACATGATCAACGTACTTTTAGGGAGAAGGAGATCAAAGACAACTTTTCCTGTTGTTATGTCGGGCATCCGAATTATCACGTAACGACATTGGAGCTGTCACAGCCCAATTTTTAATTAAATTCAAATCAGTAATTAAATAGTAAAAAATTCAAGTTTCTCAGAAAAATAAGAAATAAATTTTAGACTGTAGGAAATTTTATTCCGGTTATAAGGATATTTTTATTTCGTGAATCGGATTTTAAAGTGAGACTAAACAGAAATAAAACGTGACAATAAAATGTAGAATTATTAAGGAACCCGTTATTAAATTAAAAAAAAGAAAGAAAATATCTTCTCTCTCGAAAACTATATGTCTCCTTCTTCCTTCACCGCCTCATTTCCACCGCCATTGGAAGCCTATAAATAAGGCTCCAATCTTCCAAATCTCTTCAAACCAAAAACACTACAAATTCCTTAACCCTTTATCACATTCTTCAAGCTTCTAAATACTCATTTCTATATCTTAAAGCCTTTCAATTTGCATATTAAGGAACCACACTCACTTGAAGAATTGAGGAGATACAAAGGAGTTTTGGGACACCCCAAAAATAGGGGTAAATTTTTCACGATTTTAGTGTAATTAATTCATGATAGTTGCAAGTGGTGAAGCTGTTCATTTAATTCCCTGGATCTATCAGAGACCTGTTTCATATGTGAAGATATGAGAAGGTAAGTTAAGAGGATTAACCTCAAGGAATTTCTTAATTAAAACAGCGAAAGAAGGTTGGGTAAATTAATGTTATGTAATTAAATTTTAAGAGATCAACCATTTTGAAATTAAGAAACCCAATTTTATACCCAAGTATTTATAAAATAATTTGGAATCAAGATTTAATATGAAGAAGAAGGAAAATAATTTGAACAATGCATTTTGGGCTATCCAGGCACCCTTCGCTCAAGCGAGATACCCACTCGCTTGAGTGAGTCACACATAGAACGCTCGGGAGAGACAGGAGTAAGCCGAGCGAAAAGAGAAAGGGAGTTACAGGGGTCACTTCGTTCAAGCGAATTCCAACTCGCTTGAGCGAGACACACAAGCCTCGCTTGGGCGGAGCCAACGAGCATGGGCAAAAATCTTCCAGAACCGAATTCAATACCGACTCGCTTGAGCGAGCACCTCAACCGAGGCCATTCGCTCAAGCGAAATTCGGCCAGTATCTATATTACCCATTACTCGCTTGGGCGAGACCTCCTCGCCTAAACGAAAAACTTCCAGAGCCGAGCTTACGCTCGCTCGCTCGGCAAGGCTTCCCAGCACTCGAGTTTTCATTCGGCAAAAACCCTTCCAAAACCGACTCATCTCTCGCTCGGTTTTCCACTCGGCAAGATCAATCCAGACCGACTCATCTCTCGCTCGGTTTTCCACTCGGCAAAATCCATCCAGACCGACTCATTCTCTCGCTCGGTTTTCCACTCGGCAAAATCATTCCAAATCTGAGTCTTCTCTCACTCGGTCTAGGCTCCCTAACACTCGGTTTTTCACTCGCCTCGCTTGGGCGAATGCCATTCTCAAGATCCTTTACTCGGGTGAATTTTGTCCAGTAACCAAACACTGATACTGGGACAATCTCGCTTGAGCAAGATTCACTCTCGCCTAAGCGAGAATTGTCCAGAAACTGATTGCCATATAGAAGGGACTCTCGCTTGAGCGAGAATCCATCTCGCTTGAGCGAGACTATCAGTTATCATGCAGAAACTTGAAATTTACACAACATAACCTACCAAAATTTAACTCAATCTATTTTACCATAATTCATTACATCTCAATCATCATATTAGTCATTTAAAACTTGTTCTAAACCATCATACTCATAAGTTTCCATTACAACTCATCAAACGTATAAAAATCAATTCATCATCTCTTCTACTTCATAAAATTAATACTCAAATATAATTCTTCACTCATTCATCAACATGTATGGAAATTTCATTGTAAATTAATCCTTCATACATACATAAGGTCATATATGAAAATGAGTTACACACTATAGTTTTCATTTTCCTCCATGCCCCTCCAAAAATCACCATTATATGAATATATTCATCATCCATACAAATATCTACTCCAAATCCAGATTACACAAGATATGAATTAAATCATACACATTACAACCATTCCACACAACTATGATAATCAAAATATTGCCGGCTAAGGCATTCTTTACCAAAAGAGACCTCCTTCACACCCCTCCTCCACAAAATAACTCCAAGGCAAGCCCTACAACACAGGAGCTAAAAAGATATACCACAGGGAGAGTGAGTATACATTCTCAATGACGAAAATCTGATAATTAAAATAACATATGAATGAATGCAATACACATATACCCTCCTCAAGGGGAGTTCATTCAACACCAGTCAATCAATCATCAATTTTCATTAAATATACATACCCATCAAGTTTCTCAAAATCACATCAACCAATATCACAAACAAAGTTAGCAATTCAAGGAAAGGGTTCCATCTACTCCTCTCATAATCTCACCAACAGGGTATCACTTTATGCCATGCTTCTATGGCTAATGCACATGCTAGTGTTTAAAAATGCACATGCACGGATCCGGTTTTAATTCAATAGTAATCTCAGTCACATAAATCAACATCATCACTCCGGGATATACCCTTCGTGGCACCCCGCAAGGTGATATATTCAACATTATGATAAACATCATCTTCACTCTGGGATTTACCCTTCGTGGCACCCCGCAAGGTGATAAATTCAACATTATGATAAACATCATCTTCACTCTGGGATTTACCCTTCGTGGCACCCCGCGAGGTGATAAATTCAACATTATGATAAACATCATCTTCACTCCGGGATTTACCCTTTGTGGCACCCCGCAAGGTGATATATTCAACATTATGATAAACATCATCTTCACTCCGGGATTTACCCTTCATGGCACCCCGCAAGGTGATATATTCAACATTACGATAATATCATCGTCACAATGTACATGCTATGCCATGTATGCAATGCTCATGCATGCTTCAATCTCAATAGGATTATCTCACCCTCTCATCTAGGGTACTTTCACACTCAACTGCACTATTATTCCCAAGTTCAAATATAAACATCAATGATACACCATCACATATTATGCCATTCATAGCCTCATTTAGGCTTCATCATATAAACACTCATTTCAAGACACCATACGCAATTTTCATTACATACACAAGCTATCATACTCATTCAAGAAAACATGCCATATTACATTAATACATACATTATCATCTAAATTCTCATACATTTAGAAAATATACCTCTCTCCTACCTTAAGAGAAGTAAGCTTCCGGGTTTGACGTTCCCGCTTCACCCGTGTTATCAAATCCTACATCAATCATTATAGGGCCACATCAATTATTCATTCAAAGACCATTTCAATGTACATATACATGTCTATGTACACATGAGTCTCATCATGTGGAAGTTATCATAAGTTTATTCATTTGCTTACTTAGGCTTCGGGAATTCCTTCCCTTAAATCACCATTCATTATTGTCAAAGTAACAACCTAATTTGTTAGGTTATCCTATTTACCAAGCTTATATTTAATTCCTTTCCAAGTAGGTTTTCATTTGTGTTCTCAACCTCCATCTCTAATCATTATTTAATGACAATACCTCATCATTTATTACACTTTCCTCATCAATAAATGTTAACCCCTACAATATTACACAATTCCCCCAAATTCCATAAGTTAGGGTTTTCACTAAACCCTCCATCCATCATAAATGCTCATCATCCTTCAACCCCATCTTGACATACCTCATTTATTACTCATAAATGTCCATATTTAACTCACCCTACTTAATGATTCTACACATTAAATGCATTCCACCATTACTCCTATGCACAATACCCTCACAAACTTTGAGAATTCTCAACCATGGTCTTTAAGTTCATAAAAATGATGAGAGCATCATACCTCAAGCCAAATGAAAGGTGAGTTCCAGGAGTGGGGAAAGAAGACCACGAAAATGAGAGAGGAAGAAAGGGAGTTCAAACTCCAAGCTTCTCCTTCTTGCTCCTAGAAAACGAAAATAAGAGAGGGAAATAGATATCACTCCTTGATTAGAGTTTTAGGGGAAAGATGGAGGGATAATGAAGAAGAAGAAGAGAAGAAGAAGAAGAGAGGGAGTGTGTGTTGGCGTGGAGAAGAGGAGAGTTACGGGAAAAATGAGAGTGAAATAGTGAGGTTTTTACTTTATTTTTTTATTCCCATTACTTAATTCTTCTGTTTTTCATTAAACAGGCTCTCAGTTCGGGCTCGATACATATTCTAAAAATTATTCCGAATACATATTCGGATTCCCAACAATTTTATCTACAGCCCTGACCAACCGCATCTCAATCGGAGATACTTGGTCCGACACCCATATTTTATCCGGGTCAATTTTCAACTTATCCGGTCACAATAATTCACTAACAGTCTCAGAGAATCTTAATTAAATTATTTCTAGTATTTTGGAACATTGGTTAGTCCATATTTAACTATTCAATATTTATTTTCTTAATTTAACTTCCTATTTTAAAAATTTGGGGTGTTACAAGTTTAGCTTAAGAAAAGCTTAAGGATCTTCAATTGAGGTAAGAAAGAGGAGATAGGATATTAAATACATAGAAATTAAGTTAGAATTGCTTGTTTAATTGTTAATTATTTAGAAACTCATATAGTTAGATTTTAATTTAATTTGAATTAAACTATGAAATTGATACTAATTGGTTTGGAATTTGATATATGATATGTTTCTGATGTTGTATGATGATTTGGAATCAATTGGTATGTTTAATTTTGCAATTAAAAGTGATAAAACATCAAAAACAGCAAGAACAGAGCTGTTGTTTTCGTCCTGCATAATCAGACCCTATAACAGCGGATATTTTCAAGTGGTGTTAACTGGAAGCAGTGACATTTTCGTAAATAAAAATGTGCAGTGGTATTTTTGTAAATAAATCAGAAGCAGTGACATTTTTGTAAATAAATTAGAACGATGGCATTTTCGTAAATATGACTAGTGGCATTTTCATAAATATGATTAAAAACTTAAAATAATAATTTTTTAAAAAATTAGAATTGTTATTATTATTATTGGATTTTTATTATTCTAGAGACTTTATTTTGAAATAAATAAATATAATTAATTAAATTAAATTCAGAAGTTTATTCAAACATATTTAAAGGAAGAAAACTCTTTTTTTTAAATTATTTAAGTAGTATAATTTTATATCATGGAAAATATGTTTGCTATATTCTTTGGAATATGATATTAAATAATTACTATAACATGGAAAATGTGTTTCCATATTCTTTGAATTATTAAATATTATGAAAAATGTGTTTCTATATGTTTTGAATTATGATATAAATATTATGGAAAATGTGTTTCCATATTCTTTGAATTATATTTATTTGATTACTATGATAATTTTATTACTAAGATTAATTATATAAAAGAATTTGATAATTTAATCTAATGCATTCATGCATCATATGCATTGGCCATTCAAAGAATCCGCATGGGGGTTCTTTGAGAGGGTTCTTTGAGGGGGTTCCCGGTGGCGGAACGCGCTCTGTTGAGCAACAGACCCCTGTGATGGTTTTATACTACGGCCGTCTTAAGGGCTGAGCAGTATGTCCTTAAGGGGGGTCCCACAACACTTGTTATTGATATGATTGTATTGTTATCTGATGTTAGTGTTGCATTATGGGGTGCGGTATCGGTTGGATATCCGTAAAAATGTTATTGTTGGAAATCACTGTAGATATTCCCACCAGAATAGATCCATCATGCATTTTCATTCATATAGAGAATGGAAATATTAATATAAATATAATACAAAATACTTGTTTGGCATCTGCATCGCATAGTATCCTACTTGTGATTGTGTATGTTTTAATTTAATTTCTATTTATTTGATATTTTATCTCACTTTTTCTATTACTTGTGGCAACCCTTTAGTGGTTAATCAGAAAGACATGTGACAAAGTGGATGATGCTTGATGTGGATGAATTATGAAGATTTTTGTTGCTGATGCTTGCTTGCGTGACTACTATGGTTGTATTATATGTATGCTATATTTTGGTACTTTACATCTTTATATTTTATAAAATCTAGGTGCCTATTGTAAAATATAATATGTATGAGACTATGATATTATGTATAATAAAATAAAGTTAGTTATGTAAAAAGTTTCGCACTCTGATATTGTATCAGTAACCTCTGGAATCAGGTTGTGAATCACTTGATAATTACCAGGTAAAAAATAAGTTATCCAAGAGATTTTATATGGTGACGGTAATTATCTTGGGATTTGCAAGTTGGCACCAGGGTGTTATAGGAGCTACTTATGGTAACTTGATAAAACGTCTTTCCACCATGGTTAACATTGAAAGGTCCACACAAAACTCTATTTATATTGAAGATGTCCATGAGTCGAGCTGATGAACACATTATGCGACGTCCCCTTATTAATTCTTAAAGTCTATTCCAGGATCCGATAAAGATCAAAGTGAATTTTTCACATTTGGAACTTCCCTGGTAATGAATAATAGGAATACAAGAGGTACATCACTTAAAAACCTTAAAACCCCCAAAAATTGGTTCTAGTAATCAATTACCCAGAGCAGCCTATGCAGGAAATCAACCTTGCCCTCTGGTAATTGATTACATAACAAAAACTACAGGATTATGCAAGATCCTATCCTAGAACCAACTTTCAAACCCCCTAACTTATCCATTTCAACTCCAAATGACACCATATTTTAATACATACATATTTACACCATTTATGACTAATTGGAAGTAACTGTACCTAAAAATTCCCAAAAATGAGGGAGATATACGGTAAAATGCAATTCACTCATTTCTAGGCTATTAAGCAATCCAAAGCTACTTTAATCCCATTCAATTGGAACCAAGGCATCACAACCACACTTCAAACATGGAGTATGAGTTATACAACATATCTAGAGGTCATAAAACCCCACAGATCAAAATAACATCTGTTCAGTTCCTTATATTTACTTATTCCTTAACTACCTTCATATAAGAAATCATGTATAGATGATGCCAATCAAGAGTATAGTGTTATGAAGGCACTTTAGCATAATGGTCTCCATCATAGCCTGCCTAACATCATAGAGCGAAATTCTCACAAATCACCTAGGCATCAAAACATGATTTCACATCACCATGCTACATAATTCTAACTACACCTCTAATGAGGTCATAGATACCTATCCATTATCAAACATCATCACATATCCACACATTCATTACTTCATATTGCATATCATCATCAACACTATATGTGACGTCCTTAATAATTTCCCGAATAAATTTTTCACGTTAAAAGAATCATTTGAAACTCGTAATTTAATTTCTGAAATCACGTAAAAGTTGATAATTGCGGAATATTATCATGCATACTAGTCGGGAATAATTAAATGCATGAAACAATTATAAAGCAGAAACGATATAGAAAATAATAATACATGGTACATTATACTGTTACAACCCATTAAAATTAAAATAAAACCAAAGTCCAAGCAATAACTCATAAAAGCTTCATTCATGGCATCACTCGTCATTCTGTGTAGCATGCACTGTAAAAAAATTAATGTAAGAGTGAGACAGCATATAGAATAAATATAAAATAAATAAAATTACGCAAAACACAACCAACAAGACATAATGATATGATGAATATGCGAAATAAGTTCATTTATAATTAATAAATCTTAAATTAATCAAATGATGTCATGTTGGATCCATTTGGTTTGGTGGGAATACTGTAGTAAAAAGTCTCATAGAGACACAAGTAGGACTTAGCACAATGCCATGAATCCCTACACTCCATGACGCTGTTAGTCCTCAAATTTTCAATAAAAGCTTAAATAAAAATTTCATAAAAATTATAAAAATTAGTTTAATTTGTTAGAAAATTAGGATTTAAATTCAATAAATGGATGTTGTTGGAAATAATCTGCCCTTGATCAATTTTCTCTAGTTTTGCAGTGAAAAAGTTAAGAAATCAAGAGAAAATTACACTGGAGGAGCTGACGCGTAGCCTCACCCCACGCTTAGCATCAACAGATATTTTTGATGCTGACGCTACGCATCACAGCCATGCGTAGCGTCAGTGCTGCGTGGTCTCCACCTCCACTTTGACCAACCACTCCACTTGGACCCAATAATGGGCACTCCACTCAGCCACAAGGGCCACCCCACTCAGCACAAATGGCCAAAACACAGTGGAGACACGTCCGAGTGGCCAAGCATGATTGATTTTTATAATTTGTAGTGGCCATTATCAGCTGTTTAATGGAAGCTGAGTCATGGGCCTGACGCGTAGCGTCACAGGGACACGTAGCGTCAGCACCCTTGCTCAGCCCTATAAATAGGGCCATCCAACACCATTCATCCCAATCCCATACACAGCATTTCATTCTCTTCTCTTCTCTCTTGTGCTCGACTTTGAGTACTTCTTTTGTGAGTTGTAGTTCTAGAATAGTTTTCTAGATACTTGAGTGTGTTTCGGTGTATTGTGATCGTTGTATCGTGAAGTTTCCATCGTCTTCGTAATGTCAAACTCTGTAAGTGTTGTTTTTACTTTTACCATGTGTAACTAATTTGTTTATGTTAGAATTGGTGAACTAATCTATTGAGTATAATGTTGTGAATTCGACCTCTGCATGTTTATGATTCAAGTCCATGTTAGTATCTCAACCTTTTATTAATATGAACGTCAAACGGGAGAATGATTTTCATGTGTATCAAAACTGGTTTTATTAGTGTAAATGTCAAACGGGAGAATGATTATTTATGCCGTATTGAAACGTGTTTTGACGAAAGTAAAAAGTTTGAATACCCTTGGTATCTCAATTCTATAGGGGTTGTTAACCATTGTTGCCATAAGGCCAGGTCTTAATGCAAGTTTTTACTGAGAAAGCTCACGAGGGATCGGACTTTACGGTGAATTCTTAGAATTTATATCACGAGGGATCGGTTATAATGATTTTAAGCTGCAATGACATGAAACTTGATGATTAAATATGCATGTCTTGAGTTCCTCATTTTTATTCTAGATTAGGGATCCAATTTCCAACATAATTTGTTTATCAGTGTTTATCTCAAGTATCTTACCTATTCTAGATTGCAACTCGTCTTTTTAGATAGATTTTATTTTCTTTTATCTTATGAATCACTCAATCATGCTATCTTGTAAATATTGTATAAACTGTATATAAATCATTCTTTTGTTTATAATTTCCTCCACATTTACCATAGTAAATAGAAAATTACTATTGTTATTGGACTTTCAATCCCAGTGGAACGATATCTAAATTTTGAAAACTACAAACGATTGGTGCGCTTGCCAATTAACAAACCCGGTGGTGGAAACGAACCGTTGAGACGCCGTCGCCGGGTTAACAAGTTTTCTGGCGCCGCTGCCGGGGATTGAATTGTTTTAGTAAAACAGTAAAATTTTAATTACCATGGTAAATATTTTTTTTTACCTTAGATAATTTTTTTTTTATTTATCATTGTTACACTAACTTTCTTTGTCTAGTTTGTGTATGCAAACTCGATCTACCGCAGGTAAAATTTATTTTGATCCTGAGATAGAAAAGTTTGTAAAGAAAATCAAGTCTTTGAAATCTAAAACACAAACTAAGTCTTCTTCTACTTTTAAGAATTTTGAAAATTCAAATATGGCTACTGAAAGGAGAACATTGGGACAGTTTGCTGCTATAAATGGTCCACCCCGAGTTTCGGGAATGTTTCAAGGACCAGTTTTACCAGTGGAAATTAAACCTGCTACTTTAAACATTATTCAAAATAACCAATTTGCTGGTTTAAATCATGAAGAACCATATGAACATTTAACTGTTTTTTATGAGTTATGTAGCATAATTGGTTTTGAACCCAATCAAGAAGAGTCTGTTTACATGAGACTCTTTCCTTTTTCTTTGATTGGGAAAGCAAAAGAATGGTTTAAATCTTGTCCACCGGGTAGTTTTGCAAACTGGTCCGATGTTGAAAGAAAATTTCTGGAAAGATTTTATTCTCCTTCAAAATATTTTGAAGCAATGACAGCCATACATTCTTTTTCTCAAAATAATGATGAATCACTAGGAGAGACATGGGAACGATTCAAGGCACTTTTGAGAAAATGCCCAAACCACAACCTGAATGATGCCGAAAAGGTAAGAATCGTTTACCATGGTTTATTGCCTCAGTTCAAGATGATGTTAGATGCTTGTGCAGGTGGTTCTTTAATGAACAAGACCGTGGAGGAAGCTATTGGGATATTAGAATCAATGTCCATTAATGACCGACAAGCAAAGCATGAAAGAGGTAATATGCAGAGGAAGCCAGGAATGCTCGAATTGGGAGTAAATAATGCAGTGTTGGCTCAGCAAAAATTACTGACCCAACAAATTGAAGTTATGAGCAAGCAATTGGAAAAACTTCAAATTGCTCAAGTAACATCACCACCCCCTGCTCAACTTAAAACATGTATGCACTGCATGGGAGAACAACCATGTGGTTACTGTGGAAATGAGCAAGAGCAAGCCAATTTCATGAACCATCAAAGAGCACCCTTAGGTAATTTTCCTTTTAATCATGGAAATTCTTTCCCTAACAATTACCTACAGGGTTGGCAAAATCAGAATATTGGCTGGAGACAGGACACTGGACCTTCCAACAGACCTCCTAACAATCAATTCAAGCAACAACAAACTGACAATGCAAGATTGACAAGAATAGAGGAATCTATTCAACAGTTATTGCAGTTTGTAGAGACAAATAAAGCTGCCCGTAAAGCATCAGACATACAAATGGGTCAGCTTGCAAAAGAGATAGCCGAGTTAAAGAGTTCTGGGTTTTCTGCAAACACTCAAAACCCAAGGGAACAATGTAATGCTGTTTCTTTTGATGATTGTAAAGAAAAAAATAAGAAAAAGAAAGAAGAAGAAGAGAAAGAAAGTGAAAAAATAGAAAAAAATAAAAAAAAAGGAAAAAGAAAAAAATGTGAAAAGAGATACAGAGCAAGAAACAAACTGTATAACCCCGAAAAAATGTAAAGATCCGGGGAGTTTCACCATTCCTGTGACAATCGGAAATATCAACATCAGGAATGCGTTATTAGATTTAGGGGCTAACATTAACTTGATGCCCTTAGATTTAATAAAACGCATTGGTGAATATGAGTTAAAGGAAGCAAAGACAAAATTACAGTTTGCAGATCGCTCTGTCAAAAAGCCTTTTGGGATTGTGGAAGATGTACTGGTAAAGGTTGACAAGTACCACTTCAAGGTTGACTTCGTGGTGCTGGATATGAAGGAGGACACTGAGATCCCCCTGATCCTAGGAAGACCTTTTATGAAGACTGCAAGAATCAGAGTAGATGTTGATTTAAGTACGGTTGCAGTCAAAGTTTATGAAAAAGAGGTAAGCTTCAGTGCTCATGAACACCTCAGGATAAGTAATGAGGCAAAAGTTTACCTTTCAACCGAACCAGGTATACCTCTTCCCAATCAATTAAATTGTTTTAACTTAACCGATGCTTTGAAAGATGAAAAACAGGTAATTAAGCATCGGAAAAGAAGAAAAAGAAAGAAGAAGACAGGTGATTCCTCAATGGATATTGGGAGACCACCTGATTAAATCAGAGGTAATGTCTGGCTGGAGACATTAAATCTAGCGCTCAATGGGAGGCAACCCATTCTTTTCTCTTTATTTTTAATGTTTTTAAAATTAAAAAAAATATATAAAAAAATAAATCAATCAAATTTTTGTTAGTAAGTTAGTTTATACACTTAGAGTTTTTACACAATAAAACCAATTTTGTAAAATCAATTATCAATTTTTTTATAACTTAGGAATTTTGATAAATTTAATTACAATAAGTTTATTAACCATCAAGCAAATTTCAATAACCCAGTGAGTTGAGAGATCTTTTTAAACACTTGAGGGTTTAATCGACATATTTTCAATTCGAATTGATTTTGCTTTAATCTCTGATTTGTGTTGTTGTACAGAGAATTCGGGAAAATGATCAAGGCATATTTATTGGTGAAACGAAACCTTGGGCCAAACAGCTTAGCTTGGTAAAAAGTCTTTTATCCCTTGCAAGCCAATTTGAGCCTAAAATAAAATTCTTTGGTACCCTTAAAACCTAATTTTGTTTTAACCATTCCCTATACTTGATTGATTAAAAGAGCATTTGAAATAAATGAAAAATATTTTGAGTGTTCTTACAAAAATAGGGAGTGAAAATGAGCAACTTGATTCTTTTCAAAAAAAAAATAGAATATGGAAAAGAAAAGTCAAAAATAGTGAAAAGAATCAAGTTGGGGGTATTTATTTTTCATCAATAAAAGAAAATGAGAGTTTGGATCAAGAGAAAAGCCTAAAAATTATGAAAATGCTCTTTTAAGATTTCAGGTTTTTGAATTCCAAGAAAAACCATTACTTCTTGAAAACCAAGCCTCATTACAACTCGTAAAAAGACCTTGTGATTTTCGAATTAACTCTGTATAAATAACCATTGATTAGATGACAAACAAAGTTAAATTCGTTTGATTTTATGATTGATTAAGTGAAACAGGTTACCAATTGCATAGAGATAAACACTTGTGAGGTAAGCCTGAAATTCTGCTTGGTTGTTAATAGAATATTGTAAACAATTTTATCATTAAACCTTTGTTATATTTGATATCAGTTTTTGATTATTACAAAATAGTTAAAATTGTGTAATTATTTTTTGTGGTAAATTTTCGGACTAACTTAAAAATTTGATTTCAAATTTTTATTTTCTTATTTTTCTCTCTTGCTCGAGGACGAGCAATGTCTCAAGTTGGGGGTATTTGTTAGTCCTCAAATTTTCAATAAAAGCTTAAATAAAAATTTCATAAAAATTATAAAAATTAGTTTAATTTGTTAGAAAATTAGGATTTAAATTCAATAAATGGATGTTGTTGGAAATAATCTGCCCTTGATCAATTTTCTCTAGTTTTGCAGTGAAAAAGTTAAGAAATCAAGAGAAAATTACACTGGAGGAGCTGACGCGTAGCCTCACCCCACGCTTAGCATCAACAGATATTTTTGATGCTGACGCTACGCATCAAAGCCACGCGTAGCGTCAGTGCTGCGTGGTCTCCACCTCCACTTTGACCAACCACTCCACTTGGACCCAATAATGGGCACTCCACTCAGCCACAAGGGCCACCCCACTCAGCACAAATGGCCAAAACACAGTGGAGACACGTCCAAGTGGCCAAGCATGATTGATTTTTATAATTTGTAGTGGCCATTATCAGCTGTTTAATGGAAGCTGAGTCATGGGCCTGACGCGTAGCGTCACAGGGACGCGTAGCGTCAGCATCCTTGCTCAGCCCTATAAATAGGGCCATCCAACACCATTCATCCCAATCCCATACACAGCATTTCATTCTCTTCTCTTCTCTCTTGTGCTCGACTTTGAGTACTTCTTTTGTGAGTTGCAGTTCTAGAATAGTTTTCTAGATACTTGAGTGTGTTTCGGTGTATTGTGATCGTTGTATCGTGAAGTTTCCATCGTCTTCGTAATGTCAAACTCTGTAAGTGTTGTTTTTACTTTTACCATATGTAACTAATTTGTTTATGTTGGAATTGGTGAACTAATCTATTGAGTATAATGTTGTGAATTCGACCTCTGCATGTTTATGATTCAAGTCCATGTTAGTATCTCAACCTTTTATTAATATGAACGTCAAACGGGAGAATGATTTTCATGTGTATCAAAACTGGTTTTATTAGTGTAAATGTCAAACGGGAGAATGATTATTTATGCCGTATTGAAACGTGTTTTGACGAAAGTAAAAAGTTGGAATACCCTTGGTATCTCAATTCTATAGGGGTTGTTAACCATTGTTGCCATAAGGCCAGGTCTTAATGCAAGTTTTTACTGAGAAAGCTCACGAGAGATCGGACTTTACGGTGAATTCTTAGAATTTATATCACGAGGGATCGGTTATAATGATTTTAAGCTGCAATGACATGAAACTTGATGATTAAATATGCATGTCTTGAGTTCCTCATTTTTATTCTAGATTAGGGATCCAATTTCCAACATAATTTGTTTATCAGTGTTTATCTCAAGTATCTTACCTATTCTAGATTGCAACTCGTCTTTTTAGATAGATTTTATTTTCTTTTATCTTATGAATCACTCAATCATGCTATCTTGTGAATATTGTATAAACTGTATATAAATCATTCTTTTGTTTATAATTTCCTCCACATTTACCATAGTAAATAGAAAATTACTGTTGTTATTGGACTTTCAATCCCAGTGGAACGATATCTAAATTTTGAAAACTACAAACGATTGGTGCGCTTGCCAATTAACAAACCCGGTGGTGGAAATGAACCGTTGAGACGCCGTCGCCGGGTTAACAGACGCTCAAGTACCAAAGTACACAAGTAGGACTTAGCATAACCATGAATCCCTACACTCCATGGCTCCTGTGAAAATAGGGCTTAAACTCATCATAGAGTAACCCCCCACCAGGGTAGGCAATCATGGAACCCCTAAATTCCATGGTGCGTCCAAATGCTTATGATGCATGAATGCCTTTGATTTTCTTTAATCAATTTAACATACCATGATATCAATATTTCTATAATCACTTGAAAAATCACAAGTCCTCAGAGGACACAACACATATGATAATTTTCAGAATCATGGATTTACTGTTTTCAATAACATAACTCAATAAACCACAAGGCATTCATACATACATTAATTTAGCCATTCATAATTATTTATGACAAAAACATTCATACTGTAAGTCAAGTATAGAGCACTCAATAACATCCATAATAATCCATAGTTTCTCAATACTTCAATAATAAATCATTATTTATATGAAAAATATCATTTTCATCCATAATAATCATTATAGGTAAGTTTTAGCATTTTCCAACAGCATCATATGTTAGTAAAATAGACATAACATGAGCAACTCAAATCCTTTTTAAGTGATTCCACTTTCTGTAGTTCAATAATAGAATTATCTACAACTTTCATGAAGACCATAATTTCATATTCCAAATAGAAACACCTCTTATTCACAGAATACAGAACTGCCTCAAAGAGAGTTTTCAAAACGTACCTATGTTAGTATTTTCAACGTTTCTGGAGCTACAAAAATAATTTTGGCATGGTACTAGTTCTAAATTACACATAACACAAATATCTACAACTTTCATAAAAACATCGATCACTAATTCTCACCACAAAATTCCCAGTTTTAAAAATAAAATTCATATTTCATTGTTAACAGATTTTCAGTTTGAGCATACTTCAGTATTTTAGGCATAACTAGAGCTACAAACATCCTTTTAACTTGAAACCACTTTCTATAGACCCACAACATAATTATCTACAACTTTAGTGAAGACATCGAAGGCTGATTTTGCATGTATAATTCCCAGAATATTAATATATACACAAAACATAGGATAAACATTCCACACAGACATGCTGTAGTATTTTGGCTATAACTTTTGCTATACATATTTAAATCAAACGGTTCAGGTCTCAAAATTCACATAACAAAATGTTCTACAACTTTGATGAAGAAGTCAGAATCAAATTTATACGTTTTCAGCTTCAAAATTAAGCAACAAAATACGAAAATAAATCTGGAAAGTACTAGACAGCATACAATTCTACCCATTTCATAATTATTCACAACCCTGTCCCCTCTTACTTGGATTGAAGATCTTGGCTGATTGGAAAAGTCCTCCTTACTGTCCTGGCTTCAGCTCGAAGGTGTATTGATGGAGAAGAGGAATTGAAAGGGAGAAAATTCACTAGCTTACTTGTTCTAAGAGTACCGGTCAAGAGGTGGTGTTAATAATGCAAAGACAAGTGAGGAACATCTTTCTCGTGAGTGGATTTTTAGTGGGCTGTTAGTGGATTGATTGTGGAAATAATGGAGTTTTAAATAAGAAAGTAAGCTATATTATTGTCCATTTCTGGCCGCCTACATGTTAGGGTGGGTATGATTGGATTAGATATATTAAAATATGCATAAGAGGACAAAATTGGTGTCAAAACTTAATTCTGACACTGATTACCGACTGAAATTCCACTCGGTCAGCATCTAAACCGACTGGAAACTACCAGTTGTGTGAAGGAAAGGAAATCCGAGTCCCTCTCGCTTAAGCAAAATCCTCACTCGCTTGAGCGAGTGCCATACATTACACTGGCAGAGGGAAGTTTCGCTCAAGCGAATTCCGACTCGCTTGAGCGAGACACACAAGCCTCACTTATTCCACTCTCACTCGCTTAAGCGAGGAATTCATTCGCTTAAGCGAAATCCGACCAGAGGTCATCATTCCCCAAAACCGACCCTTCATCCACTCGGTTTCCACTCAACAAGTTAATCCAAACCGACTCCTCTTACTCGGTTTTCACTCGGCACAATTTATTCCCAACCGAGTCATCCTTCTCTCAGTTTTTCACTCGGCAATTACTCTAAATGACTCTTTTCCCGTTCACTCGAGTGATCTTCCTATTACAAGGTCTTCCACTCGGGTGAAGTTGTTCCAGAGTTCTTCTGGACAGACTCACACGAATCTCCTCAATCGGTGTCTACCCACTCGGAGTCACACTCGGAAATCTTTCATTCGGTAGAGTTGCACTCAACTTTGAGCTAATCCATTCGGAATTTAACTACTCGGTCATGAGTTTTCTTTCGGTTGAATGTACTTCTCTCAGAAACGTTGTACTCAGAGAAATTTCATTCGGAAATGAGACTCTTGATGATGATTAACTCGGAAACGAGTCATTCGGAAGCATTTGACTCGGAAACGAGTCATTCGAAAATACTTGACTCGGAAATGAGTCATTCGAAGACATTTGACTCGGAAACGAGTCTTTCTAAGCAATTTGACTCAGCAGTGAGTCACCCCAAGGTAAGTCACTCGGATCCTTTCACCCAGAAGAGGTTCTATCAAACCTTCTTCACTCAGAAATGTCTCTGAGACAGGGATTCCACTCGGAAGAGACCCTCTCGGCCATGTTCCACTCGGAAAACACAATCTTCACTCGGAATTTCATCCTTCACTCAGAATTTCTCTTGGTCACTCGGAACAGAGCCTCTTCCTTACTCGGACAGTCCTTTCTAAGGCATGTTTCACTGGGAAAATGGATAATATCATTAAAGATCTATACAAATTCCATAATTATACCCAAAAAATGAAATTTTTGGAGTATTACAAACCATCCCCTGGGTGTTTTATCCATTGATTATCACTTACAGACCTTCCATACTTCAAAATTTACAAATAGGACTATTATCAAAAACAGGATGTTACATTTCTCCCACCCTAATAAAAATTTCGTCCTCGAAATTTAACATAACGTACTCCTCAGTGAAACGATTCTGGGTATTGCGTTCTCATAGCATCTTCACGCTCCCAAGTTAGAGTTACATCATTTCTTTGTTTCCATGCAACCTTCACTAATGGTACATTCTTGTTTCTCAGGTGTTTAATCGACCTTTCTATAATCTGTGTGGGTTCTGTAGGGATGGTCAGATTTTCTCTAACTTCAACATCATCAGTAGCAATCACATGAGTGGGGTCTTGTACATACTTCCTCAATTGTGATACATGGAACACATTGTGTAAATTTGCAAGATGAGGAGGAAGTGCAATCTGATAAGCCACTGTGCCAATTCTCTTTAGAATTTCATATGGTCCAATAAACCTTGGACTTAACTTCTTACTCTTCAATGCTCGGCCAATCCTCTTGTGAGGTGAAACCTTCAAAAATACATGATCACCAACCTGAAATTCAAGTGGTTTCCTCCTTTTATCATAATAGTGCTTTTGTCTATCTTGGGATGCCTTCATCTTGTCTCTGATTATTTCTATTTGTTCAGCAGTCTTCTGCATAATTTCAGGTCCTAACGCCAAACTTTTGCCAGTTTCTAACCAACAAAGGGGCGTTCGACACTTTCTACCATACAATGCTTCAAATGGAGCCATACCAATACTGCTATGGTAACTATTGTTATACGTGAATTCAATCAGTGGAAGAAACTGCTCCCAACTACCACCATGTTCAAGCACACAAGATCGCAGTAAGTCTTCCAAACTTTGTATGGTACGCTTTGACTGTCCATCTGTTTGGGGATGATAAGCTGAACTGAATCGAAGTCTCAAACCCAATTCCTGATGCAAGCTTCCCCAGAATCGGGAAGTGAACCTCGGATCTCTATCTGACACAATACTGGATGGTACACCATGAAGTCTCACGATCTCTTTCACATATAATTGTGTCAACTTTTGTAGAGAATTCTTCATATTCATTGGAAGGAAGTGAACAGACTTAGTTAATCTGTCTATAATAACCCAGATTGCATCATTTCCTGAACGTGTCCTTGGTAATCTTGACACAAAGTCCATTGAAATGTCATCCCATTTCCAGACAGGAATCTCCAATGGTTGTAGTTCACTAGATGGCTTCTGATGTTCCACCTTGGCTTTTTGACACACCAGACATGAAGACACATATTCAGCTATTTCTTTCTTCATCCTTGGCCACCAAAAGCTTTTCTTCAGATCTTGATACATCTTAGTTGATCCAGGATGAATGCTCAACATACTTTTATGCGCTTCTTCTAGGATTGTCCTTCTCAGATCAATATCATCTGGTACACAAATTCTGCTTCTGATTCTCCAAATTCCATCTGATCCTTCTTGTAATCCCATATCCTTTCCATTCGCCTGCAACTCTCTCAACTCCTGTAATTGCAAGTCCTCTGTCTGCCTTTCACCTATCAGCTTCAGAAAATTATTGGTTATTTTCAAAGTTCCCAAGGTCATACTTTTTAAAGATTTCAACTCCACACCCAAATTCATATCTCTGAACTGTTCTATCATCTCCATCTCTTTTACCATTAAAGATGCCATATGAATGGATTTCCTGCTAAGTGCATCTGCTACCACATTTGCTTTTCCTGGATGGTACTTCAAATCAAAATCATAATCTTTAAGAAACTCCATCCACCTACGCTGTCTCATGTTTAATTCCTTCTGATCGAACAAATACTTTAAGCTCTTGTGGTCACTGAACACTTCAAACTTGACTCTATACAAATGGTGTCTCCAGATTTTCAAAGCAAATACCACCACTGCCAATTCTAGATCATGCGTCAGGTAGTTCATTTTATGTGGTCTCAACTGTCTAGAAGCATAGGCAACCACCTTCCGTTGCTGCATCAAAACACAACCTAAGCCCATCTTAGAAGCATCGCAATAAACCACAAAGTCTTCTTATGGATTAGGCAAAGTTAGGACTGGAGCAGATGTAAGTTTCGTCTTTAGTTCCTGGAAACTTTTCTCACATTCTAGAGTCCAATCAAAAGGTTGATTCTTCCGGGTCAGACGAGTCATTGGTAAGGCAATGCGAGAAAACCCCTCAATGAATCTCCGATAATAACCAGCTAACCCTAGAAAGCTTCGTATCTCAGTAACTGAAGTAGGTCTCTCCCAGTTTGTTACAGCTTCTGTTTTAGAAGGGTTCACAGACACTCTTTCGTTTGAGATTACATGGCCTAGGAACTTTACCTCTTTCAACCAGAGTTCACATTTAGACAACTTAGCATACAACTGCTTCTCTTTCAGAATCTGCAATACCACTCAAAGATGCTTTTCATGCTCCTCCCATGTCTTGGAATAAATCAGAATGTCATCAATGAAGATAATAACAAACTGATCCAAGTATGAATGAAACACTCGATTCATGTAATCCATGAATACAGCTGGGGCATTGGTTACTCCGAAGGGCATCACAAGATACTCGTAATGACCATAGCGTGTTCTAAAGGCTGTCTTTGGAATGTCCTCAGACTTGACACGAATCTGATGATAACATGATCGTAGATCAATTTTAGAAAATACTGTAGCACCTCTCAATTGATCTATCAAATCATCAATTATGGGCAAAGGATATTTATTCTTCACCGTCAATTTGTTCAACTGGCGATAATCTATACATAATCTCATGCTTCCATCTTTCTTCTTGACGAGCAATATTGGCGCTCCCCATGGTGACACACTGGGCCTGATGAAATGCTTCTCCAACAACTCTTCAATTTGCTTCTTCAGTTCTACCAGTTCAATAGGTGACATACGATATGGGGCCTTAGATACTGGTTCTGATCCTGGAATTAAGTCAATTGAGAATTCTATCTCGCGTTCCGGAGGTAAACTTGAGACATCCTTGGGAAATACTTCAGGGAATTCAGAAACAACTGGCATCTCGATTGCTTTAGATTCACCATCTCCTTTGGAAAGAGTAAACAAGGCAAATAATTGAATTTCACCTTGTAAGGCAAAGATCTTGAGGTTGTCAGAAATAAGATTTTCTTCTTATAGAAATATCACGGTCTTGTTATGACAGTCCACCAAGACTCGATTCGCCGATAACCAGTTCATCCCTAGAATTACTTCTAGATCCTTCAAAGGTAAACAAACAAGATCGACAAGAAAGTTTCTACCTTCTATGAGCACAGAACATTCGTTATACACCTTAGTAGTCCTAAGTTGTGTACCGGTGGGAGTGGAAACAATCAGATTATACATCATAGGCTTCACAGATAATTGAAGACGTCTAACACACTCATCAGAAATAAAAGAATGTGTAGCACCAGAATCAAATAACATAGATAAAATGGTACCATTGATCTCACACTTACTTTGCACAAGATCGTCTGCTTGGTCTGCCTCTGAACCACTGATGGCAAAGACTCTTCCTGTTGCCGGTTGTAATCTTTGGTCTGTTGACCCCTTATTCTGTCTTGGAGGTTGATCAGCACGTGTGTTTCCTCTATGACCTCCCTGATAATTGGAACCTCTTTGAAGATTCATAATTTTGTTGTTGTTGTTTTGGCGATTTTGAGGGCAATTTGGACTGATGTGACCTTTCTGATTACAACGAAAGCAAGTGACATCTTCAAGGCGTCTGTTACAATCACGTATATGATGATTACCTCCGCACTTAAGACACCTCATATTATTACGTCTCTCAGAAGATGATGATGATGATCCTCCTTTGAAATGACTTGGATAGAACAATCCTCTCCTTTTGAAGGCAACTGTTTGAGGTCTCAGTTATCCATTGGCCTTTTCTTGTGCCAATCTGGCTTGGTGATTTTCTTCAAAAATTTGGCATTTATTGATCAAAATGGGAAAACTTCGAATTTCTTGATATCCGATAGGCTCTTTGATTTCAAGATTCAGCCTGTTCTCGAATTTGACACATTTTGAGGCTTCAGCACCAGCCTGTTGAAAAGGAGGATAAAAGAGAGATAATTCTTCAAATTTTGCAGCATACTCACCAACAGACATTGAGCCTTGTTTCAGCTCCATGAATTCCAGCTCTTTTTGACTCTTCACACTCGCTGGAAAATATTTCTCCAGAAAATAATCTTTGAAGTTGATCCAGTCCAAAGGTCTGTCAGTTTCAATCATACGAGTTCTGGCATGTATCCACCAGTTTTCTGCTTCCTCAACCATCATGTAAGTGGCATACTCCACCTTTTCAAATTCTGTGCAGGGCAAAGCTCGGAAGATGTGTTCCATTTCCTTAACCCATAGGTATGCTACCTCTGGATTATAGCCTCCTTTAAATTGTGAAGGCTTCCTTTTTAGGAAGTGATCTAATCCGTAAAGTCCTCCAGCGCTTCTTGGTTGATTTTGCCTCTCTATGGCTTCAGCCAAGCGGTTGAAAGCAGCTGCCATATCGTTGTTATTGTTTCTTGCCATCCTACATTCGTAGTTTGGTTTATACTAATTCTAAGGGAAAATATATCGTCTTATAACATAACTATAAGTATTCTACAATTTATCAATAAATTGTATAACACATTTATCATATTATCAAGCAGTAATCAAACAAATCATTTTGTAATTTATCAGTTAGGCACAAGTCATATAGCACACACTTAACATATTTTCAAACAAGTAATCAAACAATTCACATAGTATATCAAGAATCAATGCATGTCATAACAATTGGTCCTGAATTTTTGAAAATGCTCTGATACCACCAATGTGACGTCCTTAATAATTTCCCGAATAAATTTTTCGCGTTTAAAGAATCATTTGAAACTCGTAATTTAATTTCTGAAATCACGTAAAAGTTGATAATTGCGGAATATTATCATGCATACTAGTCGGGAATAATTAAATGCATGAAACAATTATAAAGCGGAAACGATATAGAAAATAATAATACATGGTACATTATACTGTTACAACCCATTAAAATTAAAATAAAACCAAAGTCCAAGCAATAACTCATAAAAGCTTCATTCATGGCATCACTCGTCATTCTGTGTAGCATGCACTGTAAAAAAATTAATGTAAGAGTGAGACAGAATATAGAATAAATATAAAATAAATAAAATTACGCAAAACACAACCAACAAGACATAATGATATGATGAATATGCCAAACAAGTTCATTTATAATTAATAAATCTTAAATTAATCAAATGATGTCATGCTGGATCCATTTGGTTTGGTGGGAATACTGCAGTAAAAAGTCTCATAGAGACACAAGTAGGACTTAGCACAATGCCATGAATCCCTACACTCCATGGCGCTCAAGTACCAAAGTACACAAGTAGGACTTAGCATAACCATGAATCCCTACACTCCATGGCTCCTGCGAAAATAGGGCTTAAACTCATCATAGAGTAACCCCCCACCAGGGTAGACAATCATGGAACCCCTAAATTCCATGGTGCCTCCAAATGCTTATGATGCATGAATGCCTTTGATTTTCTTTAATCAATTTAACATACCATGATATCAATATTTCCATAATCACTTGGAAAATCACAAGTCCTCAGAGGACACAACACATATGATAATTTTCAGAATCATGGATTTACTGTTTTCAATAACATAACTCAATAAACCACAAGGCATTCATACATACATTAATTTAGCCATTCATAATTATTTATGACAAAAACATTCATACTGTAAGTCAAGTATAGAGCACTCAATAACATCCATAATAATACATAGTTTCTCAATACTTCAATAATAAATCATTATTTATATGAAAAATATCATTTTCATCCATAATAATCATTATAGGTAAGTTTCAGCATTTTCTAACAGCATCATACGTTAGTAAAACAGCCATAACATGAGCAAATCAAATCCTTTTTAAGTGATTCCACTTTATGTAGTTCAATAATAGAATTATCTACAACTGTCATGAAGACCATAATTTTATATTCCAAATAGAAACACCTCTTATTCATAGAATACAGAACTGCCTCAAAGAGAGTTTTCAAAACGTACCTATGTTAGTATTTTCAACGTTTCTGGAGCTACAAAAATAATTTTGGTATGGGACCAGTTCTAAATTACTCCTAACACAAATATCTACAACTTTCATGAAAACACCGATCACTAATTCTCACCACAAAATTCCCAGTTTTAAAAATAAAATTCGTATTTCATTGTTAATAGATTTTCAGTTTGAGCATACTTCAGTATTCTAGGTATAACTAGAGCTACAAACATCCTTTTAACTTGAAACCACTTTCTATAGACCCACAACATAATTATCTACAACTTTTGTGAAGACATCGAAGGCTGATTATGCATTTATAATTCCCAGAATATTAATATATACACAAAACATAGGATAAACATTCCACACGGACATGCTGTAGTATTTTGGCTATAACCTTTGCTATACATATTCAAATCAAACGGTTCAGGTCTCAAAATTCACATAACAAAACGTTCTACAACTTTTATGAAGAAGTTAGAATCAAATTCATATGTTTTTAGCTTCAAAATTAAGCAACAAAATACGAAAATAAATCTAGAAAGTACTGGATAGCATACAATTCTACCCATTTCATAATTATTCACAACCCTGTCCCCTCTTACTTGGATTGAAGATCTTAGCTGATTGGAAAAGTCCTTCTTACTGTCCTGGCTTCAGCTTGAAGGTGTATTGATGGAGAAGAGGAATTGAAAGGGAGAAAATTCACTAGCTTGTTCTAAGAGTACCGGTCAGGAGGTGGTGTTAATAATGCAAAGACAAGTGGGGAACATCTTTCTCATGAGTGGATTTTTAGTGGGCTGTTAGTGGATTGATTGTGGAAATAATAGAGTTTTAGATAAGAAAGTAAGCTATATTATTGTCCATTTCTGGCCGCCTACATGTTAAGGTGGGTATGATTGGATTAGATATATTAAAATATGCATAAGAGGACAAAATGGATGTCAAAACTTAATTCTGACACTGATTACCGATTGAAATTCCACTCGGTCAGCATCTAAACCGACTGGAAACTGCCAGTAGTGTGAAGGAAAGGAAATCCGAGTCCCTCTCGCTTAAGCGAAATCTTCACTCGCTTGAGCGAGTGCCATACATTGCACTAGCAGAGGGAAGTTTTGCTCAAGCAAATTCCGACTCGCTTGAGCGAGACACACAAGCCTCACTTATTCCACTCTCACTCGCTTAAGCGAGGAATTCATTCGCTTAAGCGAAATCCGACCAGAGGTCGTCATTCCCCAAAACCGACCCTTCATCCACTCGGTTTCCACTCAACAATTTAATCCAAACCGACTCCTCTTACTCAGTTTTCACTCGGCACAATTTATTCCCAACCGAGTCATCCTTCTCTCAGTTTTTCACTCGGCAATTACTCTAAATGACTCTTTTCCCGTTCACTCGAGTGATCTTCCTATTACAAGGTCTTCCACTTGGGTGAAGCTGTTCCAGAGTTCTTCTGGACAGACTCACACGAATCTCCTCAATCGGTGTCTACCCACTCAGAGTCACACTCGGAAATCTTTTATTCGGCAGAGTTGCACTCAACTCTGAGCTAATCCATTCGGAATTTAACTACTCAGTCATGAGTTTTCCTTCGGTTGAACATACTTCTCTTGGAAACGTTGTACTCGGAGAAATTTCATTCAGAAATGAGACTCTTGATGATGATTGACTCAGAAACGAGTCATTCGGAAGCATTTGACTCAGAAACGAGTCATTCGAAAATACTTGACTCGGAAATGTGTCATTCGAAGACATTTGACTCGGAAACGAGTCTTTTTAAGCAATTTGACTCGGAAACGAGTCTTTCTAAGCAATTTGACTCAGCAGTGAGTCACCCCAAGGTGAGTCACTCGGATCCTTTCACCCAGAAGAGGTTCTATCAAACCTTCTTCACTCAGAAATGTCTCTGAGACAGGGATTCCACTCGGAAGAGACCCTCTCGGCCATGTTCCACTCGGAAAACACAATCTTCACTCGGAATTTCATCCTTCACTCGGAATTTCTCTTGGTCACTCGGAACAGAGCCTCTTCCTTACTCGGACAGTCCTTTCTAAGACATGTTTCACTCGGAAAATGGATAATATCATTAAAGATCTATATAAATTCTATAATTATACCCAAAAAATGAAATTTTTGGAGTATTACAAACCATCCCCTGGGTGTTTTATCCATTGATTATCACTTACAGACCTTCCATACTTCAAAATTTACAAATAGGACTATCAAAAACAGGATGTTACACTATAAGGTATTCGAAAGACAAATAGTCATGTATACATATTTACAATTCTAAGTCATCATCAGCTAATCCAAAATAACATCATCAATGTCAAAATACTCAAACACAAACTATTTTGTATGGCATTACATTATCTCGATACTCCGGGCTCACTAAGCGATATCATTATCCCTCTGAAAACTCGTTGAAACCACAAGTAGATGAGTGAGTACCACTTAAAGTAGTAAATAGAAATACCAAAGAAAATTGTAGTCAATCACTAAACCATAGTAACTTATTCAACATAAGGTTTCATGATAATTGCATTATATGATCAAATTCATATATATACTTATATCAACTAAGCATAAAAGCTTTCCAATCATCAATCCATATATTCATTTCATTCCAATTTCAAACATCTCCATAATGCTTCCAACATTCAATCAGCTAAACATATACCAATACTCTCAATGTAATGCCAGAATACCATGGACTTTGAAATATCATTCTTTTCAAATGCATAAAACATACAATGTGGATCCGACTTAACAATAGGCAAATCGTAGTGTCAAAGGATAATCCACATAGTGAATTATATCGCTATAAAATGGTGGATATCTAGGTAACCACATAACAAACTGTAGTGCTATAAAATGATGGTACCTCAAGAACTACACAATGAATCGTAGCGTTATAAAATGGCAGTCCCATACATCAAATCATAGTGCTGAAGCGAATCGTAACACTTATTTCAAATGCATATGATGTCATGACAATGCAATATGCACGGATGCGAATTATGACGCATTTAATTCAACTCTGACATCATAGTCTAGCTCTACTAACTCCAATATCTTACAAAACATAAATCATCCCTCATAAGCATTAATTCAATTAAATGGAGCAATCAATCGTAATCTATTACATCACTAATTATAAACATCATTTAAATCATCCAAAGTGTACCAATATCAAATCATACTAATAATCACCAATAATTGCCAACAACACATAATTTATAATCATCATACAAAGTATTCCGATATCAAATCATACCAATAATCACCAACAATGGCCAACTACACGTAAATTTTAATAATTATTAACACTAATTACATTTTTTATAATCATCGTCAACATCACTATAGTTTGATAGCAACACTACTCAAAACCAAAGTCACAATATCACTTCACCATATAAGGCACCAATATCTTTATCAAGATTAAATATGAATCCAACCCTTAAATCAAATTTTCTTTTGCTACTCAAGCAATAAACCCTCTCGTACATTAAACGTACCTCTCGACGATCCGACTTTGCGAAACAAGCTTCTTGAGACGCTGATTTCACATATGATTACAAGTTTCCCTAACCCATTAATTTCTAAAAATTCACAATAATTATTTTTAACAACTCTAAGTTATTAAACATGCGTTTCGAGGCTAAAAACACTAATTCGATATAGTTTCCATAATTATCAACTTACTAGAATGCGTTACCACTTGCCAATGACACTCCAAAATGCTTTCGGGACTCCAAACCTTCGCCGATTTCTTTTGAAATTAATTTCTAACTGCGGCCCGACATAAATCCATGCAAGATTTAGCAACTAGAGTTAATGGGTCTTAACTTTTCCTTGACAGAATGAGACATTGAAGTGGGAATGGGTTTTGGGTCTCACCTTTGAAGTTCCAAATAATGAAATTGAGGCTTCCAAGCTTTATCCACCACCTTTGATGGCTGTCATGACCTAAAGAGGGGGAAAGAGATGAGACCCAAAATTAGAGACATGTACATGAAGAAAAAGAGTAGAATTTAAACCACTCATGCCTACCTTGGTGAAATTAAGGGCGAAATTGAGAGGAAGAAGAAGAAAGGAGGGCACAGTTTTTGAGTTGGAATGACAAGATGATGAAGAAGAAGATAGCACGAAAGAAATAGAGAAAACAACAATAAAACGGAAAGAAAGGAATTAAAGGTTAAGAATTAGAAAAAGAAAAAATAAAAGGAAATGTAGAAAGTGAATTTAGAAAAAGAAAAAGAAAGAATAAAAATTAAAAATAAAAAAATTTAATTAAGTGAATTTAGTTGATTTAGGATAATTAATTACCTAATTTTAAAGAATTTAATCTAACCCAATATTTAAAATCTAGATGTTACACATTATGCTGCCACCACTAAACGCTCCCAAAATTCACATAACCCGACAATTGGTCCAGACAATTTTTTTAGGTGTGGGGCTTATGTTAATAGATGGACAACACAAATGCAAATTTATCATTTGAGTCAATCACTAGGGATGACAAAACAGATTAGACCCACGAAAAGTGATGGGATATACAAAAAAAAAACTTAGCTTGTAGTTTACTAGAGCTCGACCCGCTAGCTTGGTAGGCCAACAAATTGGCAGATAGGGTTAGCTAAAGGCCCTGCTTAAAGATTAAAATAATAAAATAATTGATATTTTATACTTTCATTTTCATAAACAAAGAAGTCACGTCTCTCATTATTTATATTCTTCTTTTAATAACATTCTCTTTGATTTTTTTAAATATTTTTAGATTTATTTATTTTTATATTACTTTGACATATATACATTTTAATTGGCAGACATTTTTTCCTAAAATACAAATTTGCTTGTTGTTATACGTAACAAACCTTATTTTTAGGCCTTTTTAGTTTGGTAGGGCGAGCCCATTTTATCATCCCTATCATTCACATCCGACGTAAATGCCTAACATTTTATTCGAGGGGCATGTTACGTCAACTTGACGGACCTAAATTACGCCTGTGTCGTTAGTTGACACAAAATGTGGATGCAAAATAGAATTCTTTTAACGTTGCATTATAGTTCAATGTAATATTAAGCACTACTTTTCCACTAATATTGTTTTATCAATAAAATAAATAAATGAAGGGAGAGAAAAAATAAAAAAAGTCTAATTTGGTAAATGAATGATTGATTACAAATATTACTATCACATTTTATTAGATTCTTTGGTTTGTGTAGTTTTTTTAAAACAGTTAAATAGGTATGAACAATATCCTCTCAAAAGTAAATTTTAATTTTTAAGGTTTGATTTTTTTTGGCTTAGGTTAAAATTTAAACTTAGAACTGCATATTAAATTTCTTAAACCCCCTATCATTAGGTCAATCCATGGGAATACTTTTTTAAATAAGATGAATGAATAGTGTAATTGAATGAATGAATAGTGTAATTTAAGTATCTTTAAAGAGTAATATACTTTTAAAAAAAAATTCTTCCGGATGGCCATTTTTTTTAAGTGCATTTTTGGTAGCTAATTGTTTGCTTGCTATACATGTAGCTTCGATTTTTCACGTGTATTTGTAGATGCATTTACTTTGCCTCTGAAAATGGAGAAAACAACTAGAAACGATACTCTGTTCTGGATCACGTTTTCTCTGAGCTTGACAACTAATCCCTTATCATATCTCGTTAATGTTGTCTTCTACTTGTTGACTACTACAACATTTATTTGTTGCACGGTCCGTATGATTTCCGAACTCTTAGTTAAGTTTGCATAAAACGATACACCAACATTAGAAAATTCTGGCTAGGCTCCATTGATAAGTTCATATGCATCACGAAAACCATGCTCATAGAGGAATCCAATTCAACAAATTGACACTCTTGTTGAGACGATGCATTCATTATTCTATCAATAATAGCTCTTGGAGGGGTCCAATTTGTAATTACATGGTATGGTGTTTGGCAGCATGTATACCAATAAATTATGAATTTGGTTAGCAAAATCAAATTTCACTTTGAAAGGATCTCGGTGTACAAAGTGCAATTGATTAGCCAGTTAGCTAATTTTAGGCTTTCCACCTTGATTACTTATAGTTGAGCAATTTGAAATTTTGAACTTTTGATGAGCTCCAATTTCCATATGCTCCCAATACAAGTCAGTGTAAAACAATTTAAGTATGTGGAAGCTAGCTATACTTTTTTCATTAAAAAAATGTTGCGTTTATCGTATTGTGCAAAGTTGGGGTGAGTGTCAAAATTTCCAAAAGGTGACCTAACGCACTCAACAGAAGGCAAAGAAAGAAAAGACTATAGACTTAATTTGGGACATAATGTTAGGGTTTCAACCAACAGTGAATTTCCACTAACAAAGCTGGGAAGGATCCCTTTGTACGGTTCATGGAATCATGGTATATTATGGTATGAACCGTTTTAAAGTTATATCAAATTCATAGCTAGCTACAATCGATGTCAAGTCTTTGTTGGGGAATGATAATATTTTTGTAAATATTTATTGAGACTTATGAATGATAACCAAATACAGAATTATTGGGTATATGTAAAAATTACTTATGATAAGAAAATTTTCATCTACTTTACGAAGATATTGGAGAATTATCAATAATTACACATATGGATACGAGAATGAGTATTATACTATCCAACCCACCTTACACCCCACCTTACACTGTGCAATGTTATTTTACTTATATTTTTTTAATTTTTTACTTACTTCATTACAATAATATATATTTTTAAATTTTTAATTTAAATTCAGATAAAAACAATAAAACTAATACATTATTAATATTAGTATAACAACGTTTTTGCATTACAATAACCTAACAACTAGCTTTCTATTCTATAATCCATACACGACTAAAGATTAATATTTAATAATCTATATAGTATAATAAATTACTATTATTCTATATATTACTATTTCACACAATATGTATAAATAAATATTAGCCTTTTAAATTTTAACATTTAGATCATCTCTTCATCAATTTATGGTATCAAGTGGATTTTTATTCTATTGAGATATATGTGATAGAAAGTTGTTTGACTTGTAATGCTGTAACAATAATATAAATTGATAATTTTATTTGATGAAACATATCCGAATACGAGTACTTAGATATTTAGAGGGTATAAAAATAATGATTAAAGTTGTTATCTATATAAGTACGAGAATGAGTATGAGTATTTTTTAAAACATAAATATAAAGACAAATATTATAGTATCTCACCCAAACTTATGCGGATGTTATATATTTAATAAATGTTATAGTTACCATCAAATTAAAGTTAGTCGTGACCTTAGGAATGCAGGGTCGACTGCCTAATTGGACATTAGCTAATATATTTAATTTGACTGCTAAAGCTAGTTGTCCATTTGTACGGAACCCATGGTGATTGCATTATATGGTAGGCTTAGTGAAGTTACCTAATTAAAAATTTGACTCGGTTAAATAGTTAGTTAATGGTTTAGCAGTCAAATTAATCAAGCCCCAGTTAAAAGTAATATATTTTTATAAAAATATATTATATAAGAAATAATATCCATGAAAGGTATAATACCACAATTTTATAAATTTAAAATTAAAAAATTTCTTAACATAAATTATAACATAAACTAATGTTTTTAATTAAAATTATATTATAAAATAATGTTTTTAACTTTTTTGTTAAATTTATTGGTTGATCCAATTTTAAAGGCACTACAAAGATATATCACGTTTGATGTTTGTTGGGTGAACAACTTATAATTTTTTACGGATTTAGAATTTTTTAAAAATTTATAAATCTATTTGATAGATAAAAAAGATAATTTATAACTTTTTGAAAATGTACAGGCTACAGACTTTTGTGAAACTATGTGACAGAAATGAGTTTATTGTTTATTACTTGACTTTTTAGGTGGTTGATATTTCTTTTTATCCTTGTGTTTCAAGTGTTACATTTTATCGCATAAACTCAATATACTACTTAGTTGATATCTTTAATTCCAATATGGCTTGGTTATTTGGTTAGTTGCAGCATGGATATTATGGCTTTAAAGAAATGCTATCATTTTCATCAAGGAGGTAGTTTCAGCCATGCCAATGTTGGATACAGATAAAATTAGATTTTGGAGTCGATTTAGAAAGGGTGTTTGGTTTGCAGTTGGGGAAACAAAGTTGAGTTGAATTAAAAAATTTAAAAGTTAATATTAATTTTTCACACCGTTCGAAACAATCAAAACTCCGTTGACCCATAAGATCAAAATCCTACTTCCACTTAATATAAAAAAGCTCTGTTGGAATATACCCCAAACGAGCTGAGAGTAAATATAAAAGGTTTTTACCTATGTTTATTAGTGGATAAAAGATTCTATATATTTCCTATTGTAACTTGTCTTTATGTCTTTGAGTACCCCTTATATCCATTAATGAATTAATTTTACTTATGAAACAAATCTTTAATTTCAAGTATTTTGTGTTGGAAATTTGACATTGGTTATGTCGTGTAATTTATACTAAGCTGAATGCATCTAAAATGTGACTCTTAAAATATATAATATGTGGTGTCTCGAAATCTTAGAATAGTGGAGAACGAGTACGTTGAAAAAAACTAGAAAAGAAAAAGAGAGATTGCAGTTTAAAAAGGAAAAAAAAATAAATAAGATGAAAATAATTTTAACATAATAATAATCAGAGATGATAAAATGATTAAATTTAATATAACCATTACAAATAATTAAAAGTAATAACGGAAACCAATCAAAATTGATTTCATAATATTTTTGTTATAAATAGTAAATTATAATTAAAACTTATCATTAAACGTAAATATATCAAATGAGATTAGTTCAGGTGATCGAGTAAGAGGTGTGATTTATCATGAGTTATGTGACATAAGTTAAATTTAACGTAAAACAAAGAAAAAATGCAAATCAAATAAATGATTATGGAATAAAGATGGTGCAAATCGATTGATTTAAATTGGAAACCAACATTTTGACCAAAATTCATTTGCCCACAAACCCATGTATTTTGTAGCTTGTACAAATAAATGATTTTGAGTTTAAAATGCAAAAATAAATCAAGAAAATATAGTGGTAAAAAACTAGGCAACAAATTTTGACCCAACCTTGTTTGGGCATAAGCCCATTTATTTTCTAGTTTGTTAAAAAAAAGTATTAACAAATAAGGCATTTGAAATGAAAAAATAAATCAAGAAAGTACAGCGGTTAAAAAACTACACTACCCGGTATGATCACGCAGATGCAACTCGATTGATTTAAATTTTTAGTTTCTATTTTTTTATTATTTTTTTCATAAAAAAATTAGAAACTAAAAATTTGCCCCAAACTTATTTCCTTTAAAGCTTGTTTGCCGCATTCAACACATCTGTACACACACACACACACACACATATATATATATATATATATATATATATATATATATATATATTATAAAATAAACTAAATTATGGAGAAAGAAGAATGGAAGAGAGCATAGATGAGAGTTGAAGTATGAAAATTGTGTATGAATTCCTTTCACTCTTGCAAAATATTATGAAGGGTTATGAGCCCTTTTATAGCCTAAGGTGGACATCCACCTTTATTTTAATATTCATAATACTCCCCCTTAGATGTCCATATTTTAGAATGTGTCTCGTTAAAACCTTACTAGGAAAAACTCAGTGGGATAAAAACCTAGTGAAGAAAAAAGAGTACAACATTCTTTACAAAATAAATAATTTAAATGTACAAGTATTTAATTCTCCCCCTCATCAGAACACTTATATAAGCATCGAAGACCAATCTTCTGTACTAGTTGTTCGAAGATTTTGGTGGGTAAGGATTTTGTGAAGATATCTGCTAGATTCTCACATGATCGGACTTGCTGGACATTTATATCACCATTCTTTATAAGATCATGAGTAAAGAAAAATTTTGGTGAAATATGTTTTGTCTTATCTCCTTTAATATAACCTTCCTTTAACTGGGAGATACAAGCTGCATTGTCCTCACATAAGATTGTTGGTGGTAATTTTCCAGCATGCAAGCCACAAGTTTCTTGAATATGTTGAATCATGGATCTCAACCAAACACATTCTCGACTTGCTTCATGTAATGCTAGAATTTCAGCATGATTAGATGATGTTGCTGTAATCGTTTGCTTTATGGATCTCCATGAAATTGTTGTACCACCACATGTGAACAAATATCCTGTTTGTGATTGACCATTATGAGGATCAGACAAATACCCTGCATCTGCATAACCAATTAGGTTTGCCTTAGATACATATGGGAAAAATAAACCCATGTCCATTGTACCTCTAAGGTATCGGAATATGTGTTTAATCCCATTCCAATGCCTTTTGTGGGTAAAGAACTATGTCTTGCTAACAAATTGACAGCAAATGATATATCAGGTCGTGCATGACTAGCAAAATACATCAGTGCACCAATTGCACTGAGATATGGTACTTCAGGACTAAGTAGTTCTTCATTTTTCTCTTGAGGTCGAAAAGGATCTTTGCTTACTTCGAGTGACCTTACAACCATTGGACTGCTCAATGGGTGTGATTTGTCCATATAGAATCGCTTTAGCACCTTTTCAGTATAAGTCTTCTGGTGCATTAAGATTCCTTCCTTTAAATATTCTAATTGTACTCCGAGACAAAACTTTGTTTTTCCCAAGTCTTTCATCTCGAATTCCTTTTTTAAGCAATTTACAGCCTTTGAGAGCTCTTCAGGAGTTCCAATGATGTTTAAATCATCTGCATAAATTGCAATTATAACAAACTCTTTTCCCAATCTTTTCATAAAAACACATGGACAAATCGGGTCATTTTTATACCCTTCTTTCAACAAATATTCACTGAGACAATTATACCACATACGTCCAGATTGTTTCAGTCCGTAAAGAGATTTATTCAATTTAATTGAATAATTTTCTCGAGGATTTGTCTTGTATGCTTCAGGTAAATTAAATCCTTCAGAGAGTTTCATATATATGTCATTTTCAAGTGATCCATATAAATATGCTGCAACAACATCTATAAGGCGTAAGTCAAGCCTTTCACGGATTGCCAAACTTATCAAGTATCGAAAAGTAGTGGCATCCATCACTGGTGAATATGTTTCTTCGAAATCAATACCAGGTCTTTGTGAGAATCCTTGTGCAACAAGTCTTGCTTTGTATCGCACAATTTCTCCATTTTTATTTCTTTTTCTCGTAAAGACCCATTTGTACCCAACTGGTTTTACACCTTTGGGTGTTTGGACTACAGGCCCAAAAACTTTACGTTTTGCAAGTGAGTTTAACTCTTCTTGCATTGCATCTTTCCACTTTGGCCAATCATTTCTCTGTGCACATTCTTTAACAGATTTTGGCTCATGATTTTTATCATCATTTATAATATCAAGAGCTACTTTGAATGCAAAAATTTCATCAACATCGACTTCAGGTTGATTCCATTGTATACCATCCATGACATAATTTATCGAGATCTCTTTGTTTGTATCAATTTCAGGTACCTTAGTTTCTTCTGGATTAGAAACTTTGATTATGTCAGGAGACTCTACTGGAGTCTTTATATCCTCAATTCGACCATCCTCTTTATTTACTTTTCTTTTCCGAGGATTTTTATCTTTAGAACCAACAGGTCTGCCACGTTTTATTTTGGCTTCAGACTCATTTGCAAATTTAGATTGTCCTTCAGGGATATCAATCTTTATTGGAGTATTAACAGCTGGTATGTGTGACTTAGTCACTCTTTTTGGATCAGCAAATGCATTAGGTAATTGGTTTGCTAAATTTTGCAAACTAATTATTTTATGAACTTCTAGTTCAGATTGCTTTGTTCGAGGATCAAGATGTGAGAGAGATATCTCATTCCAACTGATCCTTTTATCCAACTGTTTATTTTCTCCCCCTAATGGTGGGAAAACAGATTCATCAAAATGACAATCAGCAAAACGAGCTGTAAATAAATCACCTGTTAAAGGTTCAAGATATTTTATTATTGATGGACTTTTATATCCAACATATATTCCCAACCTTCTTTGAGGTCCCATCTTAGTGCGTTGTAGAGGAGAGATAGGAACATATACCGCACTTCTAAAGATTCTTAGATGGGAAATATTTGGTTCTTTACCATGAACCAATTGTAAAGAGGAATATTCATGATTACTTGTAGGTCTGATGCGAATAAGTGCTGCCGCATGCAAGATTGCATGTCCCCAAGTTGAAATTGGAAGTTTTGATCTCATTAACAATGGTCTTGCTATCAATTTCAAACGTTTAATCAATGATTCAGCAAGTCCATTTTGTGTATGAACATGTGCTACAGGATGTTCAACATCAATTCCAATGGACATACAATAATCATTAAATGATTGAGATGTAAATTCACCAGCGTTATCAAGGCGTATTTTCTTAATTGGATAATCAGGGAAATGAGCTCTTAAACGAATTAATTGAGCTAGTAATCTCGCAAACGCCTGGTTGCGAGTTGATAATAAGCAAACATGTGACCATCTAGTTGATGCATCAATTAAAACCATAAAATATCTAAATGGTCCACATGAAGGGTGTATTGGTCCACAAATATCACCTTGTATACACTCTAAAAATATGAGTGATTCATTCCCAATTTTCATTGGTGATGGCCGAATGATCAATTTTCCTTGAGAACAAGCAGCACATGAAAAATTCTTAGTTTGCATAATTTGTCTGTTGGACAAACAATGACCATTTGAATTCTCAACTATTTTTCGCATCATAATTGATCCAGGATGGCCTAATCGTTCATGCCAGATAACAAAGTCATTCTTATTTGTAAACTTCTGGTTTACAATAACATTTGTTTCAATTGTACTAATATAAGTATAGTACAAACCAGAGGAAAATGAAGGTAATTTTTCCAATATACATTTCTTATCAGAAATTAACTTTGTGATGTAAAGATATTCATCTTTTCCTTCATTTATGGTCTCAATATGATATCCAGTTCTGTGGATATCCTTAAAACTCAACAAATTTCTTTGAGACTTCTTAGAATATAATGCACTTTCAATGTGCAATTTTGTTCCTCCAGGTAACAAAATACTGGCTCTACCGGAGCCTTCAATTATATTTATACTACCAGATATAGTATTAACATTGGCTTCTTGTTTTACTGTATGGTAAAAATATTTCTCATTCTTGAGAATGGTATGAGTTGTTGCACTGTCTGCGAGACATATATCTTCGTCATTCACATGAGCATTCATTCTTCATTAAATAAATAAAATAAATCATGAGTAAAAATATAATTAACAATAATATTTAACAAAATTTTATTGATAAAGACAAAATTTACAACAAAACAAATTACATGAAACATTAAAATAATTTATTTAGGGGCACTCCCTTCTCCAACCGAGTGGTCAATTTCTTCTTCAGGAAGAGTAAGAAAATCATCAACACTAAAATCAGAGAAATCATCATTTATACCAGTAAAATTTGTCTCTATTATTTTCTTTTTATTTTTAAGGGATTTTTGGTATAGATCTACGAGATGCTTTGGTGTGCGACAAACTTGAGACCAGTGTCCCTTGCTACCACAACGATAGCAGATGTTTTTAGTTTGTTCGCTATTTTGAGCATCTGTCCCTTTTTTCATATGTTCTTTATTTTTCCATGTGAATGATGATCTCTTATCATTTCGACCATGACCATGGCCATAACCATATCCACGACCAATACCATGTCCCCGAGCATTACCTCGTCCACGACCGCGGCTACGGCCACGACCACGACCATGAGTATTATGATCGTGTGTTGCTACATTCACTTCTGGGAATGGAGCAGTTCCAGTTGGACGAGATTCATGATTTTGCATAAGCAATTCATTATTTTGCTCAGCCACAAGGAGACAAGTAATCAATTCTGAGTATTTGGTAAAGCCCTTTTGGCGATATTGCTGCTGCAGGAGCATATTAGATGCATGAAAAGTAGAGAATGTCTTTTCTAACATATCACTTTCAGTGATCTTTTCTCCACATAACTCTAATTTTGAAGTAATTCTAAATAGCGCAGAATTATATTCATTTACAGATTTAAAATCTTGAAAGCGCAAATGCATCCATTCTTATCGGGCTTTCAGAAGAATTATATCCTTTTGATGGTCGTATCGCTCTTTTAGATTATTCCATAAAACGAGAGGGTCTTTAACTGTTAAATATTCATTTTTTAACCCTTCATGGATATGGTGACGTAAGAAAATCATGGCTTTAGCTTTATTTTGACTAGATGCCTGATTTTCATTTTCAATGGTGTCTCTGAGACCTTTAGCATCTAAATGGATTTCAGCATCCAATGTCCATGATAGATAGTTTTTTCCAGATATGTCAAGAGCCACGAACTCAAGGTTGGTAATATTTGACATATTTATTTCTATACAAGAAATTATAAATAAGTTAGATAATACTTCAATAAATATATTAACTATAATTATTATGATGGTAATCATAACAAGTCAATGATGATTATAAATATATATATATATTATTTTTTATTTTTGTTAAAAAAATAGAATAACTTAACTTATAAATTTCAATAAATGATCCGGTAATAAAATTTAAAATTTTCATAAAATATTAGTGGTCTAGTGGTAGGATGATAACTTATCATGTTATAAATCCTGGGTTCGATTCCTTATCAATGAATATCTCTATTATTATCTCTTTTATAATAAAAATTATAAAATATATTATATTAACTCTTATCATGAGGTAATAGTATGTATTCAACTTTGTTAAAATGAATTAATAGAAACATTTTATTATATAAAAGAACTTTGTTAAAATGAATTAATAGAAACATTTAATAAAAGTCATGCTACAGAACCTATCCGCGTGAAGTTACAGTAGGAATGGAACATGACAATTGAAATCAGATCATGTTTTAATAATTTAATAATATGAAACAAAGGTAGCAATGCGAGCTTTAATAACATTAATGAATGGATGCACATTAGCAATGTTAAAAGGTAATATTAAAATAACATTCGCTATTGGTTAGGTAGTAATCATGCATATTATCAATGTTAAAAGGATACTGCTAGAGCAAATAAAATAGTTTCTTTTAAAAAAAAATGTAAAGGAGGTGTGTATAACAATTGAGATAAATATTTCCCGTTAGTAAAAGTTACACTACATGGAAAAGAAATTAGGTAATATAAAATAATTATATGTTATAAAACAAAACAGTCATATAAAATGATTTTTTTACTATGTTATAGCTAGTGATTTTTGCTTTATAATTATTGATGGTCTAATGGCTTCACTACGCCTAATTTGCATAGCATATAGCTTATATAGCATTTTAAATCATTTTAATATATAATAGTTTATAGCTTTAGTGCGCCTGATTGCTTCACTATGTGTGCTTCACGTGAATACATAATGCAATATATAAAACATTCACGTGATTATAATATAAAACATAAAGCAATTAGCAATTGGTTACAGGAGCCAATTCACGTGTGAAGTATAGCATATAAAACATAAAGCAATAAATTATTAACATAAAGCTATAATAAAATGCACATAAAGATATATATATATATATATATTTAAATTGATATAGTTCTTCAGGAACTATCAATAAACATTTTTTAAGAATTCTTCAAGAATTCTAAATTATTTGACTATTAATTTTATACATCCTACATGGATGTTTATGAATAAGTTCTTCAGGAACCTATATTTTTTTTATTTTATATAATATAGATGTAATCTTATACATCCTTCTGGGATGTTTAGAATATAAGTTCTTCAGGAACTTTTATAAAATATAAATAATATAAATTAAAATTATAAAGAATAATAATAATAATCATATATTACCTCTCTTATAGTCTTGACTAGATCTCAGTTGGTCAGAACCTCGTGCTGATAACGTATTATAAAATAAACTAAATTATGGAGAAAGAAGAATGGAAGAGAGCATAAATGAGAGTTGAAGTATGGAAATTGTGTATGAATTCCTTTCACTCTTGCAAAATATTATGAAGGGTTATGAGCCCTTTTATAGCCTAAGGTGGACATCCACCTTTATTTTAATATTCATAATAATATATACATTTTATCCTTTTTTAGTAAATTTTAAGTTAGATCTTAATCTTTCTACTTGATTAAATTCTCTATTTTTATAAAATGTTTTAATTAAGTTTTCTCTATTTATATTTTACTAATTTCATTAATAAAAATTTCTAACATGTCATTGGTCTTGCTAACATAAATGTGTCAAATATTCATAGATTAATGTATTAATTAAAAATTTAACAAATACATTGAAGATCAAATTTATAACATGTTGCAAAAATAGCCGCTAGTCAATATGGCCATGTTGGCTGCATTTGCAATGTGAATGATGTCGCACAATCAACAAATAAAGATATAACCACATATGATGTTTATTTGTCACGTTATGATTCCGTAAACAAAGTAAAAATTAGATGAAGAACACCAAACTGAAATATTTTTAAAAAATAAAAAACATAACTATCTAAAACAAGAGTCATTTTGAGTAGGTGAGCTTACCGTACGTGGTGTCAATGTGATTCTGATCATTTACAGAAAGGTTGACACGCAACAGTGACCATAGCTAACCAACTATACTCTTCCATCAGTCACTTTTAGGCATGGCAAAAAAAATCCATCCCCGCGGGTAACCGCACCGCACCGCCCCAATTTGAGTGGGTTTTCCCCGTTTTATTGGTTTCGGGGATGGGGATGATTTTTACCCGGTAGTAAAAAGTCAGGGACGGGGGCGGCGATGGTAAAACTAGTATCCTCCCCGCCCCCGCCCCGTCCCCGTCCCCACCCCGACATACTTAAATTACTTAATACTCTTACTATATATATATATATATATATATATATATATATTACAAGAGATGATTTATTAGAGAATGTTTAATAATTGTGTCCAAGATAATTTATTACTATTTTTATTATTGTATGTGATCCGGTCTCAATACCGGTATCCGATCTGCAAGACATATTTTAACGTCTTTGTCAAGACATCTACGTGTAACCGGTGTCATCGGTATACATCCGGACTGTAATTCCGTATCAGGCGTTCTCCCTATACCGGTTGTTCAGGATAACACCATGACACCAGACAACACACACGTCACTGCGCTAAAGACAAGGATTATTGCTATAGGGATCGATCAATAATTCCCTGCACTACGAGCCAAATTCTGCTCACGGGGATGGTCAACTTGTTCCCTAATCCTAGTCTATATTCTCCATGCTCAATATAAAATAGCCACTTGACCCAATCATGCTGGTAAGTGCGCAATAAAATAATGCTAATGGGAGTTAGTGGTTCCCCACTAACGAGTCCTCGTAAAACGAGCCAATCAGGTATATGAACTCATTTCATTAATGAAGTGAGGGAGCTTCAACAAAATCCATGACTGAATATTCTCTGAAATACATTCCTTACTTGGAATATCATCACTGACTTGAGCGTCGGAGAATCTTTGCAGGTGACACCACCATTCGCCCACTTCAACACGTTAGGTCGGTGTAAAGGATCTCCAGGATGCCCAATCCGCTCTCCTCACTCAAGGACAACGGATACTTACACCGGATACTCATACATCCGGTCTTCTGTACGGTATTTACATACTGTTTATGATTGACTTGAGTCCGGATCTCTAGACCCCGGTTCAGGACAGATCATTGGCACGCCCGGTGGGACTCATTAAAGTTATTCCCACTTCTCGTTTAAGAAGTCTGGTCTCTTATCATGGAAGGCAATGGGAGAAACCAACCAGATGGGCACGTAGAAGACATCACTGCCCAGGAACAACCAGTGAACAGGCACTTAGCTCTTGAGTCGCCTGTGGAAAGTTCAAGAAGAATGGTGCAGGTTTCAGCACCAAATCTAAAGGATGAGATGATAAGAAAGTTGATGGAGGAACTAATGGAATTGAAACGTGAAAGAAAGAGCATGGAGGAGAGAGCCATGTCTCTGATCAAGGGGACACATCACACAACCGAGGGAGAAAAATCCTCTACCCCCCAGTATTCAAATGTCCCCACATTTGAAGGGAAGGAACAGATCCACGATTCTGATAAGAGAGTTGTTAAAGGGAAGAAGAGGCTGATGACAGCCTCTCCAGTAACTTATAAGCTCACAGTTCCTTTTTCAAGGAGACTTATGAGTGTACGCATCCCTAAGCACCTACAGACTACTCAACCTCTCTCTATAGAAAAATACAGTGGTGAAACTGATCCTACTAAGCATCTTAATGCTTATACACTCGAAGTCATGTGCAGGATGTTCCCTCGGACTCTTGTTGATGATGCCCTTAGCTGGTTCAGGAAGCTACCATCAGGTTCCATTGACTCATGGGAAGAAATGGCAACAGCGTTTGTGGACCACTTTGTCATTTCCAGTGATATTCCCAGAACATCTCATACCTTGGCTCAGATTAGGCAGGAGGAACATGAAACTCTTAAGGACTTCTTGAAGAGGTTTCACAAGGAAGCAGCTGCTGTTCCAAACTTGGCAGAAGCACTACAATTGCACATAGCAATAGAAGCTTTGCAACCAAGCTCTGCTTTTGCCCTGTCGTTGGCAAAGAATCCTCCAGTGAATTTCGAAGAATTCAGGAGGAAAGCATCCAAGTATGTGAGCATTGAAATACACTTGGAAGCAACAGTGGCGAGAGGGAAATCTCTAACGTTACAACGGAGTGATAAGAGCAGATCCAGATCGGATCCCATGGAAAGACCGTGCCGTGGCGATGCCTTCGATAGCTCCGCTCCACAGCGTTAAGCAGAACGGATGCATGCATTCGACAATTATGCTCCGCTAAATTCTGAACGATCTCAAATTCTTAGGGAGATCGGATGGCCAGCCCTTATTGCGTACGGGGTCAGGACTCCGCCCCAGCTTCGCAAACAGGGTGACCCTCGAAAATACTGCGAATTCCATGAGCAAGAGGGCCATTCAACAGACGAATGTCAGGCTCTGATGAATACTATTGAAGCCCTGATCCGAGAGGGTAAACTCAAACAATACCTTCTCAAAGAAAGGTCTACTGATCAACTGGACCAGATTGAGAAAAGGGGAGGAGATTACGAGGAAGACGTTGACGATCATCCCACTCCGATCAGAAGGTTTACTGCTTCTGAAAAATAAAAGGGAGTTATGATTGGTGAGCCTGCACAGCAAAATACTATGCCCCGACAACAACATCAAGGCCGTCGAGAGGTCATTGATTGGGGATCAGGCCAGCAAAATTAATAGGGCCTTCTGTTGATACAGTTAGTCGGTAAGACGTTGTGCACTCCACTCCTTTTCCTTACTTAGGTTTTTCTCGATCGGGTTTTACCAAGAAGGTCTAATGAGTCATAACCTCGACTCATCTCTCTTTCTCTCTTTTGTAATTCATAATTAATGAAATACTCTAAATGATTCACCCATTGTCTTTATGATTTTATTCGATGCACAACACTGTTGTGACAAGATACTTTCAGGACGGATGATCCTAACAATGTATCCGTTGTTAGCGATGAACCTCTTCGAAGGTACAACTGGGTGAACCACCCCATTCGAAGGCCCAGATTGTAGGATTAAACCGAACTCTGGGTACGGTTAGTAAGTTTGGCTGAACACCGGTGAAGGCTCGGATTGTAGGATTGAACCGAACTCCGAGTACGATTAGTAGGTTTGACCGAACGTCGGTGAAGACCTGGGCTGTAGGATTAAACCGAACCTCAGGAAATGGGTTGTAGGATTGAACCGAACCCCATTCCGAGAACGGTAAAAGGGTAAAACCCAACACCGTATTGAAGGCTTGGGCGCAGTGAGCTGGTTCTTCTTCAAGACCACGCTGAACCCCAAGTAACGGGCGCAGTAAGTTCAGGATTAGCCCTGATCTGAACCCCGTGTTGAAGGCTCAGATTGTAGGATTAAACCGAACTTTGAGTACGGCTAGTAGGATTGACCGAACGTCGGCGAAGAATCGTCAATGGGAAAAACCAAAGACCGATTAAAAGAATGGATTGTAGGGTTAAACCGAACTCCAAATACAAGTAAGTTATACTGAACTCCAAATTAATACTCTCTTTCAAAGTCCCTTATTTGGAAGTTTTATAGCTTTAAATTCTGAGTCATCAACTCTTCAGATTGAAACTTGACTCATGAACTCCGACCCAATAATAATTCGTTCGGGTACGCCACAATACGAGGCATATTCACCCGAAACCTTGCAGTCGGAAATATTTACATTTAGAATTAACAATTAGAGGAATTTTTACTCGAAGTCCTCACTCTTAAGAACTCTCACGTGAAAGTCTCACTCAGAGTTTGTTCAAAGTACTGATCACCCAATGATACTGGGGGACAGCATCAACAGTTTAACGAATATCTTGAGGAATGAACTCTTGATGAAACATTCTCACAATCATTCCCCCTCAAGATTAGCATTACAAGCCGTTCTCATGACAATGACATGTTTACCCACAACGGCTGTTCTTATTATGATATTTACGACCAAAAGGCCTGATCTTCAAAAAACAAGATACGATTTCTACCAGGCTTTTATATATCAAATTACTCATACTTGACAAAAAGATACTCTATCTTTCCTGTCAAATCAAGTCTTTGGCTATCAAAATGCCTATGCATGAAAATGATAGTTATACGTCTCTATCCGTTCTTCATCTTGCATGTAAAAATCCGGAATGAAGGTTCTACGTTCATACCCGATCTTCACTACTTAAGTCCGGAATGATTCAATACACATGCAATCCCTCTATTAAAGCTGTTTTCTACTAAACGTACTACGATCGATATAGCTCATATGAGCAAATCTACTAATTCCTCACATCAGCTAGGGGGCTAGTAGAGTACTACTGATATCTGATTTCAGATACGAAAATTGAACACTCAATCCATACGATTGGAAAAATGTCTCCAGGACGGATGATCTCAATCACCTATTCTGTGATTCGATGATGTAACTCCTGGTACGAACAATTCCAATCACCACTCCAGGACGGATGATCTCAATCACCTATTCTGTGATTCGATGATGTAACTCCTGGTACGAACAATTCCAATCATCACTCCAGGACGGATGATCTCAATCACCTATTCTATGATTCGATGATGTAACTCCTGGTACGAACAATTCCCATCATTATTCTTATGATGGAAGCTTTTGAAAATTGAGAAGCATTCACACAATCCGTACTCCTACGATTGAAAAAATGTCTCCAGGATGGATTATCTCAATCACTTAATCTGTGATCTGACGATGTAACTCTTGGCGTTGTGTACTCTTCCAGAATGGATAATCTCAATCACTCATTATGTGATCTGACGATGTAACTCCTGACGTTGTGTACTTGTCCAGGACGGATGATCTCAATCACCTATTCTGTGATCTGACGATGTAACTCCTGGCGCCGTACACATCCCAAGGACGGATGATCTCAATCACCTATTATGTGATCTGACGATATTACTCCTGGTGCCGTACACATCCCCAAGACGGACGATCTCAATCACCTATAAAGTGATTCGATGATGTAACTCCTGATACAAACAATCCCCATCATCATTTTTATGATGGAAGATTTTGAAAGTTAATCCGCACTTTCGCTCTCAAGTGGTATTTTCCCAGGACGGATACTCTTTATCACCTATTCTGTGGTACAATGACGTAACTCCTGGCATAGACAAACTCCCATCATCATCCTTATGATGGAAGGCTCAAACACCACTTTCTTACACCTTTGCAGTTCCCCAAACTCGGAACAATACTCTAACAATGGACGACATCGTTCTCTCCAGTGAGAGTAACACGAATTAATAATAGTCATCCGTCCTGTTACACCACTTTTGTTAACAACGGATCGGCTCTTTCTCTCCCCAAAGGAATTAAGGATCATGCCCTAAAGACAGGCACCTTCTTCTTAACACGCACTTGGGGACATGTATGCATATTTATCTGTTCTAAATTCATTTGTTGTTTAATCTTCCGAGGCAATGATTTCAATTCGACCTCAAGGTTAATCATACAGAACGGATTAACAACGACTTAAATATACATGAAATGTTGAAGACAAATTTCTTAAATGAATTTTATTCATAAAGGACGAAATTACACAATTGTTCAAAACCGGAGTTGATCCCGGTACACAACTTTACATATAAATGAAAACAAGACTACGAGGGAGGAATCTGCTTTTCAGCTTTCTGTGCCTCCTCAACACCAGGCTCTTGTGTCCCTTCCTTTGGGACTTCCTCAGGAATATCCCCTCCGGGAGCCTCAGTTCCTTCCGCAGATGAAGGAACCTCAGACGTAGGAAAGACGAAATCCGGTCCCATATTTTGACCCTCAGGAAGAGGAGGCAAACCGTATAAGGACGTCGGAGGATCTTCATGACGACCATCAACCACTGCGACTAACTTTCCTCCATGGAATTCATAGAACGGATCCATTCCATGGAATTCATAGAACGGATCTTTTAATCTGAGAACGGTTCTTTGCAATATAATAATAAATGCCAAGGAACTGTTATACGCGTAAGCTTACCGATATTCAGACCTCTCGCAGGTTGAGTAGCTTATGTGAACAACCACTCAGTCCTTCACACAAGCTAGGGGACATATGATCCGGTCTCAATACCGGTATCCGATCTGCAAGACATATTTTAACGTCTTTGTCAAGACATCTACGTGTAACCGGTGTCATCGGTATACATCCGGACTGTAATTCCGTATCAGGCGTTCTCCCTATACCGGTTGTTCAGGATAACACCATGACACCGGACAACACACACGTCACTGCGCTAAAGACAAGGATTATTGCTACAGGGATCGATCAATAATTCCCTGCACTACGAGCCAAATTCTGCTCACGGGGATGGTCAACTTGTTCCCTAATCCTAGTCTATATTCTCCATGCTCAATATAAAATAGCCACTTGACCCAATCATGCTGGTAAGTGCGCAATAAAATAATGCTAATGGGAGTTAGTGGTTCCCCACTAACGAGTCCTCGTAAAACGAGTCAATCAGGTATATGAACTCATTTCATTAATGAAGTGAGGGAGCTTCAACAAAATCCATGACTGAATATTCTCTGAAATACATTCCTTACTTGGAATATCATCACTGACTTGAGCGTCGGAGAATCTTTGCAGGTGACACCACCATTCGCCCACTTCAACGCGTTAGGTCGGTGTGAAGGATCTCCAGGACGCCCAATCCGCTCTCCTCACTCAAGGACAACGGATACTTACACCGGATACTCATACATCCGGTCTTCTGTACGGTATTTACATACTGTTTGTGATTGACTTGAGTCCGGATCTCTAGACCCCGGTTCAGGACAGATCAGTATGTAAAAGATTTAATAATTTTGTACATACAACAACTTTTAAAATACTTGATAAGGAATTTTTTTTTATAAAAATGGGGATGGGGACGGGGACGGGGACGAGTTTCCCTGATCCTGACCGAGGAGGGGGACGGTAGTCATTTTATCCCGCCCGACGGGTATCGGGGACGGGCACAGTTAGGGTCTTGGATAACGGGGGATGGGGATGGTAGGAGTCAAACTCGTCCCCGAACTGCCTTGTTGCCATGCCTAGTCACTTTGCAGGTTGTTTCCCCAAATGCGACTGCATAAGTCAACTCTGATTATCTGGTGTTGAGAGAATAGCTTACAACAAAATCATGTCATGAGTCTCATGCGGTTTTGGGAGCCGGTGTTAAGCTTCACTACTTTTAGTTTTGTCGGTCTTGCATGACGGCCTTTAGGTCGAATGACCTTTATGTCCAAGGGCCAATAGTAAGACCGGATTAATTGTAAAAAAAAACTTGTGGACTATGGGGAATTAAGATTCCCACCCTTTAGTAGGAAAATTTTGATGAGAATTATCAATAAAAATAATTTCCCAAAAACACTTTAAAATAGTTATATTAAACGTAGGAATAAAATATTCCTAAATTACAGTTCCCAAAAAGAAAAATCCGCATGGCAAACACTTTTTAAAAATAAAGATAAAGGGGTGAAAGGTAATTTAGCGTATAAAATAGGGAAGATTAAGCAATGTGGCGCTAACTTTATTTGAAATATGTCCATATTTTATTCCGCTATGCTGTTTTAATTGCTTTTGCAATTTTCTTCTCCCCTCTATCTTTGTGTACTTTGATTCAAGTAGTTGGATAAATGAATTGGTAAAATTTGCAGAATCAACATATAAAAATGGTTTTAGAAAAACGTTGGGAAATGTCGCTGGTGAGTCTGTCATTTCGGAAACTTGCCTCTTTGACTTATGTATGACGTGTCTAACTCCTTTGTCTCCCCATTTTTCAAAAAGTAAAATTATAAAATTAAAAAAGAAAAAAGCGAAAGGAAGGTTCATGAGTGATTTATCTCATTTTCGGCGGAGGCCGTTGATTGCGGTTGGGAATAAACAACTCTGACATCGGGACTACCCTTTTCACTCTCTCCTTTTTTCCTTTTTCATTAAGCTATTGCCAGGACAAATTATTTACTCATAATAAAAACATTTATTATATTTTTAGTTTTATGATTTAAATTAACAAAATACTTCACTTTTATGAACACAATAAGTTAATATTAGAAACAAGTACTAATTAGTGATGCACGGTTAGTATAATTTTTTTACATTAAAAATCAAGATACATATATTTTTTTAAGTGTAAAAATAATGTATTCCAATTAAATTTTCTGATTATTAAATGGATTCATGACAAATAATATATAAAATACCTATAAAATATTTCAAATGAAAAGTTCTGAAACAGCAAATAAGCATAAATCAAGGAAAGCAACCTTAGTGCCAAGTGATTCAGCTGAACCTATAGCCGTAAAGTGAGTTCAAAGTATAATTCTCCCGCGATGAATTGAAGTAACTTTAGGGTAATTAAATAATATTAGAAATATGAAAAGCCAAACAAATGACAACCAAGAGGCAAGAACCATAAGAGGGGTTTTAGGGTTGACAAGAGCCCTCAGCGAAAAAAAGATAACATTAATAACAATGGGTACCCAATCCTTAAGAAAAAAGTTTACAAAATTAACCAATTAAAAAACCTTAATAGGTTAAATCACAAAGAAGGGACTAATAGTAAAAATATGTTAACTTTAAAGTAAGCATTCAATTTGATAAAATTGATAATCTCTACAAAGGAGTGACCTCATTATAAAAAGACCTGTTATTTATTCCTTCTATACCAAATTAAATTTATTGTAGCCATCCAAACCGCTAACCTAGTCAAATTTGATGAAAGTTTCCAAAAGGAACTTGAATGATGAAGAAAATGTTTCCTACTAGATGCTGGTAAAACAGAATAGAAGCCAAACTAATTATAGACACCAAACCAAATAGACCAAGCCATTTTATAAGAAAATAAATAAATGCATTAGATTTTCATCTTTGTCACAACACAACACACATAATTTTTCATCATAGTCCTGAGATTTTCTAAGGGACTAATTTATTCCAAATATGCTTCAAAAGGAAGTTGTAACTTGACTTTAACTTTGTATCTCTTGCATGAGTCTTAGATTTGAGTTGCAGTGAATGAAATTATTTTGTTAATCTTTGGTAGATAAAATTTTGTTAATCAAAACCCTCACAAAAACCATAAACGAGCCTCAAATTTATAAAGTTGGAAGGGAACATTTTTTGTTTTTGTGTGATTGAAGGACTATAATTTTCACCTAAGTTGGGAAGAATGTAATTTTAAAAGACTGTAATTCAACCATAATGTGATTATAATTAATAATAAAATGTTTCCATAAAAATGAGACGATATTAATAATTGTGCGGAAACAATTTGTTTAGCGTATTTTCACTTGGGATGGTGTCGGTGACAGAAAAGAAATAAATTTGAAAATGTGAAAATTAAAAAGCTAGGAGTGTCGGTTGTCGGGTTTCCGAATCCTCGGTATAGGGCCATCCATCTGTAACACGATGATGTTCAAGGAAGCAGCAGCATATGAACCCAGAATAAGCCACACTCACAATCATTTCGTTAGTTGGTTCCTCAACTACTTCAATATAAGCCCTTTTACCTCTCAGTCAACTGTGAACTGTGATTAATTCACAATCACATGTTTCTACTTCCTCAACTCTCATTTTGAACATGTTTACTTATGAATTTTTGATAAGAAAAACACGCGCATAGAAACAGAGCTTTTTCTTTCTAGTTTACTGATAAATTATTAAATCAATAATTAAATGGCATGGGGTCTATGTTAGAGGACGTAATTTACGGAAACTCTCTTTTCCGACGCACAGATGAAGGGGACAAAAGAATCGAAAGAACGTGGGGTTCCATTAAAACTAAACTTGGTAGGCAGCAACTCATAACGCTGGGAAATGGGAATCCTTCACAGTCAAACTTTGTTGACGCTTTTGCAGTAACTAACCAATGCCCAATTCACACGTTACTTCTATGTCATGTGACTCTCTCTCTCCACACACCATCTAACCATTTAAGGTAACATTTCTATTAAATTAACCTGAATTAAAAATCTTATCTTACAAACCAACAGTCTTCATTGTTAAATAAGGGCAACCTTTAAGTCGTGGAAAATTTTAAAAATTTCTGCTAATTTTGTATTTTTTATTTCATATACTTTATGAAAATAAAACTCTTATAACTGGAAATCAGAATTGCAAATTAAGTTAATTTACTTACTTAGTTATTTTTACAAAAAATAAACTAAGCATGATCTTGTTTAATTAGAGAGTAAAAATAAACCAGAAAACTTCATATTAGACTTATGTAATTTCAGGATCAATTAAAGAGTTTACGAAGTAGTATTAGCAAACATAATAACAACGCTTGTACCAGGCATTGATACGGTTTAATTTTAGAGTACCTATTTTCTACCAAAACAGAGAAGTAGTAATGAGTAACCTATGTTTTCTACCATGTTATTATTGTGCTGGAGACATGCAGGACAGTGTGATTTTTCTCCTCATGACACAAGTATTTTTTAAATCAGCGTTTAATTATTGCTTATGCATAGTTGTATAATTTTGCCAGAAATTGTTATTATTATTTTAAATATAACCTGTCTTAAAATTTGGAAATACAAATCACACACGCTCAATCTCTATTAAGTCAAATCATATTATATTTATTTATTTATGAATGAGTTAGAGAGCAGTAATTTTAATTTTAATTGAAGCAAAAAGTTTTAAACCTCACCGACCTCCATTCTGTAAGGCCACATGACATTGTCCCATTCTCATCACATCAAAACCCAAAATAAAACCACCAAAACAAACAATTAAAGATAGTTAATTAATCCATTTACAATTATTTATTTATTTATAGAATCACTGTCATTTTCTGGGTTCTTGATACCTTCCCTTTTTTCTTCCCTCTCCTTAATATATAGCCCCTCGAGCTCCTCACTTTCCAATCCCCGTACTCTCTCTTTCCCCAACCATTCCCTCCTAATTTGGTGGGATTACGCATTGCCATTTCTCCCTTCCCTCACCCACAATGGAAAAGCTTTGCATGTTTCCTTTGGTTTTCCTTTTTTCTGCTTCTCTTGCGTTTGCTGGCCATGACTACGGTCAAGCTCTCAGCAAGAGCATTATGTTCTTCGAAGCTCAGAGATCTGGTTACCTTCCTCATAACCAGAGAGTTAGGTGGAGAGCCCATTCTGGCTTGCAAGATGGCAAAGCAAGTGGGGTAAGTTCATTTCCTCCCCTAGTTAAATTCTCCTTTTTTGATGTTTCTTGTTCATCTAATTGTTATCGTCAAATGATTGCAGGTAGATCTAGTTGGTGGGTACTATGATGCAGGGGACAATGTTAAGTTCGGTTTACCCATGGCATTCACGGTTACAATGTTGTCGTGGAGTATTATCGAATACGGCAAGCAAATGGCTGCTAGTGGTGAGCTCGGTCACGCTTTAGAAGCTGTTAAATGGGGTACTGACTATTTCATCAAAGCCCATCCTGAGCCCAATGTTCTGTATGGAGAGGTAGATAATATATACCATACCTCTGTTTTTTTTTCTTTTTTCCTCTGTTTTGGATTCTATAGTTTTACTTTTTTTTATTATTTTATTAGAACGTTGAAGTTGAAGTTGAAGTTTTTTGGAGGTTAAATGGAGTAAATTATTATTTATGGATAAAGAATGTTTTTTGAAAATTATTAGGTGGGAGACGGTAACACTGACCATTACTGTTGGCAAAGGCCAGAGGATATGACAACGGACCGTCATGCTTACAAGATCGATCCGAGCAATCCCGGGTCGGATCTCGCCGGAGAAACCGCCGCCGCTATGGCAGCCGCATCCATTGTTTTCCGGCACTCTAACCCTGCCTATTCCGATGAACTCCTTCACCATGCCTACCAGGTATGTATATGTATATATATACTCTCTTTGTTACTGGTAATGGAGAAAGATTGAGATAATGCGATGTGGAAAGTGTAGGAAAGTGGAAGTGGAATGAAACTTTGTAGTAGGGAGTGGACCAAACACTGAAGCGTGATGCGCGTGAATTGTTTGTTGTGAACGGTGAAACGGTTGGAGTTACTTAATAGGCAGTTACGCTTTTATGCGCTACTGTCAGACTCGTTATTGCTTCGCTTAGGTTAGAGAGGCATTTATGCATTGTCCCAAGAAAAATTAAATAAAAATGAAAATGAATAACTGAAAATCTTGGAACTCTAGTTATAAATTTTGCATGCTGTTCTTTTCTGTTTGAATTATTCTTAAATAGTTATTTTTCAAATATAAAGTATGAATTGAATGGCATATATTTTCATTCATTTGTTATTTAGTTAGTGTAATAGTAAAAAGGCATATATATATTTTTATGAATTATTTGTGTTTTTAAAAAGGCGATGGAGCCCTGAAAATACTTTTTGTACACTTGTTAATTTTGTTTTTCTCCCAACTTTTTCTTTATTGAGCTAGATCTCACTCCAAATTCCTTTTTTCTTATATTAATAAAGAGGTGTGGATGGAATTCTTGATATTTATTTGTTTTCTCATTTTTCTCACCCCATTTAATAATAAATGACCGTGGTCCAAAAATAAATTTGGTTGTTATGCCTAGTCGAGAACATGGGCAAGAAAATAGAGTGTCGAAGGCTTTTGTCAGGGTTAGACCCTTTGGATGGTACAAGATTGATCTTGTGTACTATCGGATCCTAACCTTCCACTTGAAGAGATTCACATCACACAAAAAATCAAACTTGGTTATTCCGGTTATGCCATGTCACATGGGTACAGTGTCGGTGATATAGGACACTCCTTTTGGGGTCAAATTCACACTCTTTGCTTGCTTACTTGGTCTTCAACATAATTAAAAATAATCAACTTCATATTTATTTATTTTTGTTTTTAACTATTATTATTATCATTATCAATAAGTGGCTATGGCCTATGTGTTTTTCATTGCTTCAACCCTTTTCCTCATATGGGGATTGTATGAATAAACTGGCTTTCGATCATTTTCCTGTTGTTGTCACTGCTCCTGATAGGTGAAAAACACATTACATTTATTATAGTTGGAGAATTGTTGAAGCAATGAAAAAAGATGCCTCTGAAATTCTGATCTCAATAGGGCCGTTGAGTAAATACTGGTGTCCTAGGTCTGAACCTGATCCCTCTGTTTTTGGGTATTTTAGTTGCATCTAATAAATGTGGATACCCAAGAAGTTGATTTAATAAATGTTCACCAACTTAGCATAAGGTTAATTAATTTATGAAATGAAAATATAATGGTGCTCAACTGACTTTACTCCATTTCATTCCCACTCGAACCTGCTCAACTAACTTTCGGTGGGTTTTTATCATTTCAGTTATTTGATTTTGCGGATAAATACAGAGGTAAATATGACAGCAGCATTACGGTTGCCCAGAAGTACTACAGATCCATTAGTGGCTACAATGTAAGTTTTACTTGTTTAACTGTGTTCATTAAACCCCGTCTGTAATAAGTTATTTTAATTAATTTGCATGTGCAATATTAAATGTAAATTAATCAAGGGTTGTTAATTAATTTTTCACACAGGACGAATTGCTTTGGGCTGCTGCTTGGTTGTATCAAGCATCTAACAATCAGTATTACTTGGATTACCTTGGAAGAAATGGTGACTCCATGGGTGGAACTGGTTGGAGCATGACTGAGTTTGGTTGGGATGTTAAGTATGCTGGTGTTCAGACATTAGTTGGCAAGGTAAGAGTTAACACTGATTATTATTGATAATATTTTTCTTATATAAAGTTGTATTATATGTCTGAAGGCTCGACAAGAACACTAATTGTTTTTAATCATATTTAGTAATAAATGAAACGCTGCAAAACAAACATTGGTTGGTTTCTTTTGTACATATCATTACTTAAACATTAGCGGTTTCCCTTGTTTGTTCTTTGCAGTTCTTAATGCAAGGCAAAGCTGGCCATAATGCACCAGTGTTTGAGAGATTTCAGCAGAAGGCTGAGTCTTTCATGTGTTCATGCCTTGGAAAGGGTACTCGCAATGTTCAGAAAACTCCTGGTGGCCTCATTTTCCGCCAGAGATGGAACAACATGCAGTTTGTCACAAGTGCTTCATTTTTGGCCACTGTCTACTCTGACTACCTTGCTTCTTCTGGTAGAAACCTGAGATGCTCTTCAGGCAATGTGCCTCCTGCTGAGCTTCTCTCCCTTGCAAAGTCTCAGGTAAAGCTCCATTTCATATATTCAATTAATCCTCATGTTTAAGTCATTTAAAACACCAAAATCATCTTAATTAATTTAACACTTAAAACTTGGTTTAATCTTCAGGTGGACTACCTTCTTGGGGACAACCCAAGAGCCACTAGTTACATGGTGGGCTATGGAGGCAACTTCCCTCAAAGAGTTCACCACCGTGGTTCATCCATTGTTTCCATCAAGGTTAACCCTTCATTTGTAAGCTGCCGTGGAGGTTATGCTACCTGGTTTAGCAGCAAAAGGAGTGACCCTAACCTACTCACTGGTGCTGTTGTTGGAGGGCCTGATGCATATGATGACTTTGCTGATGAAAGAGATAATTATGAGCAAACTGAGCCAGCAACCTACAACAATGCTCCTCTTATTGGTATTCTAGCACGACTTAATGGAGGTCATGGCGGCTATAACCAGCTCCTTCCAGGTATTGTCATCATTACCCCCACTTTTTACCCTTCCCCGGCTAAAAACTTGCAGCTATAATATAGTAATAAGGTTTATTTTTCTTTCTTACAGTTGTTGTTCCAACTCCTAAGTCTATTGCTACAGCTCCTAAGCCTGTTGTTACCAAGCCCCAACCTACCCCCAACACCAAGACAATTCCAACTCCAGGTACTTTTTGATTAGTCATTTCACTTGAAAATTTGATATGGTTTACTTGATTACCTAGATGTACTTAACTAGAAACTAAATTGAGATGTTAAGATCAAAATCTAATCAATGAATTTCTCTTACAGCTTCATGGTCAGGCCCAATTTCGGTTGAACAGAAAATGACCACCTCATGGGTTGCCAATGGAAGAACTTACTACAGATACTCAACAGTTGTGACTAACAAATCTAACAAGAGTCTGAATTCTCTCAACCTTTCAATTTCCAAGCTCTACGGTCCAATCTGGGGCCTCACAAAGTCTGGTGATTCATACACATTCCCATCATGGCTCAGCTCATTACCAGCAGGCAAAAGCCTTGAATTTGTCTACATCCATTCTGCTTCTCCAGCAGATGTCTCAGTTGCCAACTACTCATTGGCATGAGAATGGTCAATTTGGTTTAATGCTGTGTTGGGTCAGACTGTGTAGTAGCCATACAAATGTGCAGTGAGGAGAGGTTATTTTCGTTTTCTTTCTTTATTTTGGTGTCAAATCTTCTTCTTGTGTATCTTGCATTTCATTAGGTTAGATCAAATATTATATAGGTAGATTATATATAAGATGGAAGGACCGGAGCAGAAAGGAGTGAAGAGACAATAAGGCCAGTGCTCATCCTCTTTCTTCTCCGCTTTACAACTTATATACAGTGAGTGAGTGATACAAGACAGACAGCGAAAGAGTGTTGTTGAGAAGTTTACTGAAAGAAAAATGAACTTCTCAATATTTCAGAGAAGAGTCATCATTTGTATTTTTCAACAGCTTTGAATGTCTTTTCTGTGTTTGATGTTGTAAGCCTTGCAGCATTTGTACTCTACAGATAACAGTTTGTGCAATTTATGTCCTTGTGCTGTGCAATACTTAATTTGTTTGTCAATTTGGTTATTTCAAGTTTATAATTGTTAATTTAATGGTTGGAAAATTTTCCAGCCTGTGGTATACGAGTTTTAATCAGATCAATCTGAATTCCAACATTATTAATTATTTATCTATTCAAAAGAGTAAGGTTAAATGCAAGGCAATGAAATCACGCATGGGCACATGGCTCTCAAAATGAGTGGCCAAGATTTCTTGGGCTCATGGACTGTGTAAAATAATGCCTTAAAAGAGTAGCCACTCATTTGATATCCTTATCCTACCAAAAAGTGGGGTTTTGTTATCCGTTCTGCATCATGGTCGTCTCCAATATGGTAAAAAAAAAATCTACTTTTGTAAAAATAAATATACATTATCATGATGGAAAAGGTATAGCTGGCATCCTTGATGGGGCTTTTAACAGGGTTTAAGAGGAGAGAAATAAGAAAAAAAAAAGTAAGAGAAGAAGAAAATGAAAGATGCAGATATGATTTGATTGTTAAGAGTATAAGAAAATAGAAAGTAAAAAAGTGGCCCTCTTTCAGCTGCGAATGCTCAGAAGATGCTAGCCAGCCATAGGCAACTGTGAGGGACTATCCTTTTAGGCTGATATGCATGCAATCGGAAAAATATAAGCCCGGTGCATCGAACAGACAAACACAAGAGATAACGAGAGAAGTTCATGAATGGTGCTTCTTGGAAATATATTTACATAATTGGGGTTTTTCTTAAAAATTTTTATGTCCATGTCACTTTTTTATGTGTCATGAAAACTTAAGACGATTTAGAAAATGTATAATGTTCTAACGACATAATGGAAGTGGACATATGACTATGTCGTCACAAGTTTATACGACACAACATGTGTCGTCAAAAGTTATGATAAGGATCTTGTGTAGTCAAATTGTGTTGTCAATATTCACTATGACACATGTTGTGTCAAATGTTTGTACAACACCTTTATCGCCCCCTCACCTATCTCCTTTATATATATACAAGTGCTAGTAGTTTAATTTATTTCATATTTAAATTTATTTGGTCTATTTTTCTTTTCAAAATGAGCTTTTTGTTTGAAGATGATATGATGTTGATGGTTGATTCCGACAATGATGATGATGATGTTGGGGGATTAGAAGTAACTTCAAATGTTGGTGCATCCAACCCAATCCCGATTCAACTACAACCTCTATATAATGCTGGTAACTTTTAATAGCAAATGCAAATGAAAAAAATATAGGTGGTGGTGTATATATATAATTATTTTATTATGTATATATAAAAATTGAATAAAAAAGTTGGCATTTACGTAGATATTGGTGCAATTCGATTTTGGAATGAAGCATCTCATTTTCAAAATATTAATATGGAGCATCCGGATCAGGAAATAGAATTTGATGATGATAAATGGAGCGTGAGGGATGAGTTGTGCGTTGGGTTAAAGTTTGAAACCAAAAGTGATATGCAAAATGTATTGAAACAATTCTGTATGAAGTTGCATCAAAGTTATATTGTTGTAGAGTCAAAGTCTACTAAATTTATTGTTAAGTGTCTTAATCAAGTCAATGGGCGTAGTTGGAGAATACGTACGATTTTGTCAAAGAGAGTGCACAAATAACTTATATCACGATATGAGGGCCCACATACTTGTGTTAATAGTTTCTTATCACAGGATCATAAGAAACTAGATGCGGACTTAATCTGCTCAGTGATTTTAGGTAAAGTTAAGTCAATTTGCTTATGATAATTGTTTATTTCTTTATTTTGTTTATAATTTTGCTAGGCATGATAAAGAAGGAGCCTTCAGTGCTGATATCCTTAATTCAGGAGAGAGTTAAAGGAGAATACAGTTTCACAGTTTCCTAACAGAAGGCGTGGAGAGCTAAGTAGAAAGTAATAGCGAAGGTGTGGGAAGATTGGGAGGAGTCTTATGCCTTTCTGCCTTGGTGGTTAAATCATGTGAAACAGATTGCGGTAGGTTCCATAAGTGTGTTACAAATAAGGTGTATTGTGGTTAGAGACAAACTTCATCAAAAGGCATCGTAAATTTCATCGTGTGTTTTGGACATTCAAGGCTTGTTGTCATGCCTTTAACTTTTGTAAGTCGATCATCCAAGTAGATAAAACTTACCTATATGGCAAATATAAAGGAACACTATTGGTTGCGAACCCTTAAGTTGGAAATCGTGCAATGTTGCCATTAGCATTTGCTATCGTTCCTGGGGAAACCTTGGAGGATTGGACTTGGTTTCCAACGGACTTACGATTGTATGTGACGCAAAAAAGTAGAATTTGTATAATTTCAGATCATCATAAGAGTATTTTGAGTGCAATCCGGGATTCAGGTGCTGCATGGATACCACCCACCGCTTATCATCTCAATGTTGTCCAACTAGAAAAAATAAACGCTTGTTTTTAGTAGCTTATTCATGAACTGTATTTATGAAACCCTAAACATAAGGTGATGGTACAGAGTTAGACTTAGAAGGGGGTTGAATAAGTCTTAAACTTTTTTTTTTCAAAAACTTACAGACCGCTTAAGAAATATAATAATTCAACAGACCAAAGAAAAGAGATAGAGAAACACACAACGAAACTATCTTGGTTCACTTCCAACGTAAAAGCTACGTCCAGTCCCTTCAGATCAAAGGATTTTCACTATTGTAAAAACACCTTTAAAATGACTGCACCAGCCCAGTGCAACAAGTATTCTTGACTTCAGACACTTCTGGCTTATAACCAAAGTATTCTTTCAAAGAGCCACTCCTGGCTACAAATTCAAGTATTCTTTCAAAAACCTCTTCAGGCCACAAGTGTTTCCCACACTAACAGACTCTGGTAACACACCAGATCTTACAGAAATAGAGATGGAGAGTTTTTAGCAATGTTTTTAGAACCGGACCGGTCATTGAACCGGTGAAAGCACCGGCTCATGAAAACCGTGCTAAAACCGGGGTTCAACCATGGTTGAACCGGTAGTATTAAAGAATTGACCCGGACCGGTCACCTAAGCAGTTCAAGGTTCAACCGGTCGGACCGGCCGTACCGGTTCGGTTTTGATAACAATGGTTTTTAGTGTTACAACAGATAACTCATCATACAGAGATATGAAATAATTTCACAGGTACACTGAGCTACAGACTACTATAAGTCACGGTCTGCTAAAAGTAGAACTACAAAGAGGACTTAAGCAGTATAATACAAGAACTTAGAACTTTAGAAAAGTCTTTCAGACTTTGGTTTCTTGAGAGAAATTAGAAAGAGTTGAGCAATGGGGCAAAAGTCTTTTTTTTTATTTTAAAGCTTCTTGTGTTTATAGTCCTCCTTGAAACAGCCGTTGATTCATCTTAGAGAATGTCGGTCTCTTCGAGTATTATGTTGTCAGCAAGTGTAGAGACATGCTTCAGAGAAATTTTCTTAACTGGATTGCCTCGATAGTCTTTAACAAAAGATCCATTTTGCTTATGCACTTTAACTAAGCAAGTACACTTTATAGCAGTTGACCTTAGGCTATCTGTTCTATGCAGGTTCAGCTTTTCCTGACACCTTAAGATATGCGACGCAGTTTTCTTGATATATACGAGCGTGCCTTTTAACTTTTCCGTTAATTTCCTTTTTGATGATAGGCACAAAGATGATATACGAAAGTTCATGCAGCTTTTCATTTAGAAAAGAAAGATGCTTTTTCAAATACTTAACGAATGAGAGGGCTTCTCGTGGTCTATAGCTTCAAACTTGCTTAATTCAATGAAGCTTTGAGTGAGTACAAACTTCTTCACTTCAAGAATGATTTGAGTTATACATACACCCCTTATTCTTTGCAAATAGAGTTCTACAGATTCCCTGTCACACTTGAACAGAATAGTTAGATAGACAAGCGTACAGACTTCATTTTAGCTAAGAGTCTTGATGTATATTATTAACAAATCATATGAGGTTCATACTTCTTAGTCCTGATTTAGACTTGATTCTAACAATCTCCTCCTATTTGTTGATAACAAACATCAAGTCTTTAAGATAAAATGAGATTTGTATTTAAAGAAATGAAGCATTGAAGAAACTTGTTTCTGAATATCATACATTTATAGGATGATTAAGTTTTTCGCATATAACAGACTTCAGTTATAACAATAAATATTTGAAGAGATGTGTAAATTGAATATATTATTATTCATATACGCAATAAGTTTACATAGAAACTTAAGACAAATAGGCTACAAACTACATAATACTTCGCCCCCTAACTACTTAGACACTTATTTACTCTTAGACACTCTTCTCCTATTTTTATAATCAACAATAGGAGGGACATCATCGAGACTAAGCAGTATTAGAAGGTGTAGGAAAACATTGTGAAGCAGAAGTGGGACTCATATGGGATGTGGATGCAGATACTTAGAGCAGATTACCAACTTGTTTACAAAAGAAGAAAGGTGGTCTGTAAGAATGATGAAAGGAAAACAGATGGAAGGAGGAATGATGGCTGTTGTTGGATCCCAGAAGGATGGATGGGTCTGTTTAATACTGTCAGCACGACTTCAAAAATTATGAACATCAATCATAAGTCCTGAAGGATGAATAGACGATGTGCTGAACTCTTGATCTCTTTCCCAACAATATCGAGACAATAACAAACCTCTGGTATGGCCATCAGGAGAAAGGTCTAAAAGAAACACCTTCAGAATGTCATCAGGAAGACGTTTTGGAGTCCGCATGTACTATTTTGAAGCAGAGGGAGCAGAAATCAAAACTTTTTCTTTCAGCTTATTGATGATTATCTGTTGGTTCTTGGGCATGATCCAGTCTAGATATACCAAAATGCAAGCCTTAGGCTTGGTAAGCATCTGAATCCAAGGCTTGGTCGGAAGCTTGTGGTCTCTGAGATGTTGGCGATGCTCTTGCTGTATGCGGATAGCTTGAGTGTAGGTTTAAAATTCTGGTCTGTAGAGGCGAGGGTTGGTTAGAAGTTTCTCAGGGGAAACGAGAGGGTGGAATCTATCCCAAGGGAAAACTTTGACACCACTTCCAAGGAAGAAGGTCTACTTATTGACGTTGAGTTCACCTGGGGCATGGAATGGGAATGGACGGCCAGGAAGTTGAGGGATAAGGGTACAGGTTTTCTTTTCAGCTAATGGGACAGCTGGTGGTTGGTAGAATTTAGTGTGGGGTGAGAAGGTGATTTCTGGTATGATGGGTCTAGATACTGAGGGAATGGGTATGGTAGGCTTAAAGGCAGGTTGAGATTTGGTGGTAGCCTTTTTGGATTTGGATTTGGGTTTGGGTTTAGGTGAAGTTGCTTTAGATTTAGGTGATTTGGGAGGTGCAGATGGCTTGGGTACATATAGTTGAGGTTGAGAGGGTTCGGATGGGGTAACTATAGGTTGAGATTTAGGTTGAGAAATAGAAAGGGTAGGAATAAGTGTTGGTAAGGGAACCGATGGTTCAGAAGGGTTGGGTTTAGTTACCTTAGGTGGTGGTGGAGTAGACTGTTCTTGAACAATAGGGGTTGCAGCAAGTATTTATACATGTGCTTAAGCAGAAGTCTGAACTAAAGGCACACATGACTTCTGTTTCTTCTTCTTATGAATCTTAGCTTAAGCTTCAGACTTATTTTTGGTAGGGGCAACTTCTTCAGCTTTCTTTTTCTTTTCTTCAGCCCTCAAGGCATTCCATTGAGCCTTGTCTGATTTGTACATGTCATAATTGAGGTTGTACAAATTAATCCAGTCATATTTGGTCTATTTTCACACATCTACGTTAGGGAATTTGTCATAATCGTAGCGAATAAAGTGAATATATCACTTCTTGGAGGGAATTTTGGCATAATCCTAAAGAGAAGAGGAGTAAGGGTCATAGGAACTCTTGGAAGAAGAAGTTGAATAGGCAAGCTGAGCGCCTTTGGCAGCAGCAGCAGTCTGAGCTTGAACAGACTTCTTTTTCTTCAAAACTTGTCCAATAGGTACTTTATCATCTGAGGTAGAGGATGTATGAATTGGTTCAATAGGCTTTTTAGCAGCTGCAGTCTCAGTTTTCTTAGAGGGAATGGATTTAGACTTTTTGGCAAGAGAGGGTCTAGACTTCTTCGCAGGAGTCTTTTCTGCCAGAACGTAAACTATTGTAACTTTAGCCTTCTTGGCTTGAAGTTATTCCTCCATAGGTTCAGATTTGACCTTCCTCTTCAGATGAGATTTCTAAACTTCAACAGCGGTAACAGTTTCAAATGACTTGTCCAACAAAGTAGAGAATGTTGGCAATTTGGTGATTAGGGGGCCATTGGTCATCCAGTCTGTAACACTTCAAGAGGCATATTCTCCAGCTTGAAAATCTTCATCAAAACAGCCGGGTAAGGGACCTTCTTCTGTTTCTTCACAACAGCAGTGGTCATGTAGGTAAACAGGATGCTGGCAAGGTTAACTTATTCATTCATCCACATGTGGTACATACAAAATCTATCTAGTTTAGAGACTGTATCCTTTGCAGACTTCCTAGGGCAAAAAACTTGACGTATCAGAACATGAAGCATCTTGGCCTTGGGCAATAAACTGCTAAAGGTAAGCTTACCTAGATGAGCTTTTCCAAAAAGAGCTTTATTAATGGTGAAGCTTGATATTTCAGTAAACTCGAAGTCTTCAGAAAAGACTGTTCCACCAGGGTTGCAATGCAGAACAGTGACCAGAAGATCTTTATAGATCTTTATTTGCTTTCCACGTAGAGTTCCAAGAAGAATAAACTTGGCCTTGTACATAGAGACAGTTTTCCAGAATTCTAGAGCCATTGAGGGTGAGAAGGGTTCTTGGTCCAGGAAAAAACTAGTCCATCTAATACCTTTGATTTCAGTAGAAATGTCCCTTCCTTTAACTTGATGCTGAGCAGCATTGAAGTACAGAGACTCGATCACACCTTTACAGAGAGAGTAACTCCGACCATTGTAGTGAAAGAGAGAAGCTTTTGGAAGATGAAGAGGTTTATGGCAAAAAGGAGAGGAGTAGTTTTAAGAAAATGGAGAGAGAAAAGAGTGGTTGCAGAGATATTGCAAGGAAGTGAAAGGTTGCAGAAGGTGAAATGACAACTAAGAGGGGTTATTTAAAGGCAATATGGCATTATAGTGGGAAAACGGTTTCCTGAAATGGTTGCATTCCAAGCAATGAATGAATGCCATACGTTATGAAAAAGAATAGATGAATAAATAAAAGAATTTAAAAGATAGAACAGACTGCGTCTCTCAGTAATTAGTGAATAAGATGAAAATAAGTCTAAGTTATAGAGCATACAGACTATAATCATATAGACACCTTAATCATACAATATTATGCATATTCAGATTGTATTTGATAAAGACAAACCTAACTTCTACTAGAGGTTTGGTGAGAATGTTAGCCCATTGATGGTCTGTATCCATATACTTCAGATCTAGAGTTCCATTCTGAACATAGTCATGTATGAAGTGATACTTGACTTCAATGTGTTTTGCCTTTGAGTGCAGGATAAGATTCTTCGATAGGTTGATAGCACTTGTGCTGTCACAAAATACTGGAATCTCTTCTTCTTGAATTGAGTCGTCCTTTAGTTGATACTTCATCCACAGAATTTGTGAACAATAATTGGTTGTAGACAGGTATTCTGCTTCAGCTGTAGAGAGAGCTATAGAATTTTGTTTCTCGCTACTTTAGGAAATCAAGCTAGTTCCTAGAAAATGGCATACCCTACTTGTACTTTTTCTATCTGATCTATCACCTGCAAAGTCTGCATCATAAAATCCACAAAGGGAAAATGAGTCTGTTCTCTTATAGAACAGCCCAAGGTTAGTGGCACCAGCAAGATATCTCAGAATCCTCTTCAGTACAGACAGATATGATTCCTTAGGGTCTGCTTGATATCTTGCACAGATACATACACTAAACATTATATCTAGTCTGCTGGATGTCAAATACAATAGTAATCCAATCATTCATCTATATAGAGTCTGATCAACTGATGTACCAGATTCATCTTTGCTTATGATGCAACTTGGATGCATTGGTGTACTCATAGGTCTGGCATCGGCCATTTTAAATTTTATGAGTAACTCTTTGATGTACTTCTGTTGATGAATAAAAATTCCATCAGCAGTCTGTTTGATTTGTAGACCAAGAAAGAATTTAAGTTCACCCATCATGCTCATCTCAAATTCAGCCTGCATTGTTTTCACAAATTCTTTACACAGACTTTCTTCTATAGCACCAAAGACAATGTTATCCATATAAATTTGCATTATAAGAAAGTGTTTATCTGATCCTTTTCTAAACAAAGTTGTGTCAACCTTTCCTTTAATAAAGCCTTTGGATTTTAGAAAAGAAGTAAGTCGATCATACCAAGCTCTTGGTGCTTGTTTCAGACCATACAGTGCTTTGCTAAGTTTAAAGACATGAGTTTCAAAAGATTTGTCCTCAAACGCAGGAGGTTGCTTTACAAAAACTTCTTCTTCAATAAAACCATTTAGAAAAGCGCTCTTAACCTTCTTGTTGATTATAACCTTGTGCTACGAGTCTTGTTTTGTTCCTTACAACTTTGTCTTCTTCATCTAGTTTGTTTCTAAAACTCATCTTGTTCTAATGATACTCTTGTTCTTTGGTCTTAGAACCAAGGTCCAGACTTTGTTTCTTTCAAACTGGTTGAGTTCCTCTTGCATGGCTATGATCCAGTCTGGATCCTTTAATGCTTCTTTAATGGTTTTGGGTTTAAATTCTAAAACAAGTGTCTTTGATGATTGATTGTGAAGTCTTGATCTGGTCCGGACTCCTTCAGCTTTATCCCTAATGATGAGATTTGAAGAATGGTAGGTCTTAAACTTCCATTCTCTTTGTTTTTCTGGTTCAGACACTATCTGTTGATCTGTTCCTTGTTGTTGAGAAGCTATGGAATCTGAAGGTTCAAGTTCTCCTTCAAGTTGTATAATACTACATCATCACACCCTAGATTTGTCAGTTTCTTGTCAGCCTTTGTTAGATCATCAAATCTTACGTGCATTGACTCCTCAATGGTTTGAGTCTTTGTATTAAAGACTCAGTAAGATTTGGATGTATTTGAGTAACCCATGAAAATACCTTTATCAAACTTTGAGTGAAACTTTCCAATTTGATCTCTTGCGTTTAGGATATAACATGTGTATCCAAATGGATGAAAGTATGATATGTTGGGTTTTCTTCCTTTCCACAATTCATAGGTAGTCTGATTAAGTATTGGTCTGATAAAGACTCTGTTTTGAATATAACAAGAAGTGCTTACAACTTCAGCCTAAAAATATTTTAGTAAATCATTTTCACCAAACATGGTTCTAGCCACGTAACAGACTTTTGTTTTTCCTTTCCACAACACCATTCTATTGAGGTGTTCTTGAAGAAGAAAATGTGTAAGAGATGTGAGTTTTGTTACAAAACTTTTCAAAAATTTCATTTTCAAATTCTCTATCATAGTCACTTCTTACTGTACCAATACAGACTCCTTTTTCAGATTGGATTTTCTTACAAAAAATCTTGAATACTTGTGTAGACTCATCTTTGTGCGCTAGGAAATAAACCCATGTCATTCTAGTGAAGTCATCAACAATAACAAAACCATATCTTTTTCCAGTAAGACTCTGGATTTGAGAGTGTCCGAACAAGTTTAAATGTAATAGCTCAAGTGGTCTGGTAGCTGAAACAACATCTTTGTTTTTAAAAGAAGTTTTATGTTTTTTCCCTTTTTGACATGCTTCGCAGGGTTAGGTTCCATTGAATGAAATTCTAGGAAGTCCCTTGACTAACCTTTTTTTGTTGATTTTTGATATATGTTTCATGCTAACATGTCCAAGTTTCTTGTGCCAGATCCATTTCTCTTCAGACGAGGAGAAGAGATAGGTTACATTTTGACTGTCCAATTCACCCAGATCAACCTTGTAAAGGTTATTGTGTCTGTTAGCTGAGAAAAGAGTAGTTCCATCAAGATTGATGATTGTACACTTTTCTTTGTCAAAAGAAACTTTATAACCACCATCGTAAAATTGACTTATGCTTAGTAAGTTATGCTTCAGACCTTCAACAAAATAAACATTTTCAATTACTGGAGAAGGAATGTTCCCAACTTTACTAATCTCAGTTATTTGACTAGACTGGTTTCCTCCAAAAGTAACTTTTCCACCTTCAAATGGTTCCAGGTTTAGGAACATAGACTGGTGGTACAAAGTTAGAATTAGAAGGGGGTTGAATAAGTCTTAAAATGTGTTTCAAAAATAATCATGTATAGACCGCTCAAGCAAAAAATAGTTTTTAATAGACCAGAGAAAGGAATAAGGAAAATGCATAACAGAAATTTATCCTAGTTCACTTCCAACATAGAAGCTAGCCAATCCCTTCAGCCCGAAGGATTTTCACTATTATAAAATGCCTTTACAATCTGCACCAGCCTAGTGCATAAGTATTCTTGACTCAAAGCACTTCTGGTTTATCCCTAAGTATTCTTGACACTAGCCACTCCTGAATAAAAACCTGAGTATTCTTTCTAAATCCTTTTCAGGCCATAGTGTTTCCCAACACTAACAGATTCTGGCAACACACCAGAATGCATAATATGATGGTAAAAAGAGTGTTTGAAAATATAACCAAATAACTCAGCATACAGAGATATGTAATGATTACAGGGTACACTAAGCTATACACTACTATAAGTCACGGTCTACACTAAGTAAAACTACAAAGAGGACTTAAGTAGTGAATACAAAAACTTAGAAACTTTTAGAAAAAGTCTTTCAGACTTTGGTTTCTAAAGAGAAAATAAGTGAGTGTTCAAGTATCAAGTTAAGGAGTGTGTCTGTCATATTTTCAAAAGCTTCTTGTATTTATAGTCCTTCTGAAAAATATCTGTTGGTTAGCTTTGAAGGATATTGGCCTCTTGAGGATTACGCTGTCAGTGAGTGTAGACACATGCTTCAAAGAAGTTTCCTTATCTAAGCAAATTCTAAAGCAAAAGATCCCTTTTGCTTATGTACTTTAGGAAAGCACGTACACTCTATAACAGTTGACCTTAGGCTATTCGTTCTGATTAGGTTCAGCTTTTCTGACACTTTGAGACATGTACGCAGTTTTCTTGATACGTGCAAGAAAGTCTTTAACTTTTTTGATGATTGCCTCTTTAATCATAGCTTCAAAGAAGACAAGAGAAAGTTCCTTCAGCTCCATATTTGGAAAGGAAAGATCCTTTCAAGTATACGAAGAGTCACAAATCTTCTCATGGTCTGTAGAGCAATCTTCTGATGGTCTGAAGACACACAGTGACTTGATCCATTGAAGCTTGAGTGAGTGTGGACTTCTTTATTTTAGAAGTGAATAGATTTTTTACAGACTCCCTATTTCTTTTGCAAATGGAGCCTATGGACTCCTGGCACACTTCAATATATTTGTTAAACAAACAAATAATACAGACTTCATTTTAGCTGAGAGTCTTGATATGCATTATTAACAAATCAAATGGGTTCAGACTGCTCAAACGTGAGTTTAGACTTTACTCTAAAATCTTCCCTATTTGTTGATAACAAACATTAAGTCTCGAAGATCGAATGAATTCTGTACTAAGTAAAGAATTGAAACATTAAATTAATGAAGCATGAAATCAGTTATATAAAGTATAAGTTTCAAATTCTTTCTAGTTATGCAAAAGATAGTCAAGTTAAACATACGCAACAGACTTTAAGGGAGTTAAAGTAGTGAACATCAGTAAGTCATAATATATAGAAACTGAACACCTTTATTGATGAACACAAGATGTGTTACAGACTCCACAAGACAAAGAAAAACTACACTGATTGAAACTTAAATTGTTCTCTAACTATTCTCCAAAATATATTCTCCCCTTTTATAATCAACAAATGAGGGGCATCATTGAGACTTAGGAGTCTTGGGAGTTGGGGTTGGAACACAGTGAGTGGTAGAGGCTAAAATTAAAAGAGAAGCAGAAGTAGAAGCTAAAATGAGAAAACGAAGTTGTCTGCAAAAGAAATGAGGAACATCAACCCAAAGAATAGATAAGGCATAATCAGATGAATGCATAATGACTGAAGAAACATATCAAAAGGATGGATAAGCCTTAGAGATTTTCCAGCGTGATTCTAAAAATTACGTACATCAATAAACAGATCGGATGGAAGACCAGAGGAAGTACTCCAAGCTTGGTTTTGAGCCCAACAATGATGTCCCCAAATTAAGTCGCGAGTATTATTGTCAGGAGATCAATCCTGGAGTAATACCTATAGAAGATCATCAGGTAGTTGCTTTGGTTCATAGACCCACCAGTCTGAACCAAAGGGTTCAGAGTACCAGACTTTCTGCTTAAGCTTGTTGGTGATAATCCTTTTTGATTTTGGCATCACCCTGTCGGGAACAACCATTATTTTTACAGAAGGACTTACCATTGCCTTAACAAACTTAGAAGCAAGAGGGTGCAGATCTTCAGCCTCTTAGCGAGCTAGCTATTGACTTCTGAAAGAGTTGGTGAATGTCAAAATGTCTTTAGAGAACAAGGTTGGATGTGAAAGAGCAGCTTTAGAGGGGATAGGGGAATGGGTTCTAGACCAATCTACGATATAGACACCCATGCCAACCTCAAAGGTTTGTACGAGGACAGAAACCTTCTTAGGGAAGGGTTTGTTGGGTACATCCAGGAGAATAGGAAATGGTCTGCAGTGAGGGACAAGGGGTGCAGCGTGGGGTTGATAAAATTTAGAGTGAAAAAATAAGGTGGGGGCATGGAGAAGTAGTCTAGGGAAGTGATAAGTGGGTATAAAGGCTGAGCCAGATGAGCGTAAGGTTTTTTAGGATTAATGGTGGCCTGTTGGGATTTGGATGTTAGTTTGATGGCAGTGTGTTTGACTTTTAATGTAGGAGGTGAGGATTTTGATGTGGGTTTAGGTTGAGGTGTTTTAGGGTAAGTAACTGAGGGAATAGGCGAAAAAGGTTTAGGAGAAGGAGGTTTAGGTGCAGGGGAAGTTACCATAGGTGGAGATGGATGTGAAGTAGATCCTATAACAATTGGGATGACAGGAGTAGCACCAGGGGTATGTACCTATGCTTTGGTGGTTGACTGAACTGAGGTTTCAGATGACTTCTGCTTCTTCTTTTTCTTCTTCTTCACCTTAGTGGCTTTAGATATCTTTCTCTTAGCAGACACAACTACTTTAGCTTCAGCTCTCAAATGAGCTTCTTTCTTTGCCTCCTCTTTCTGAGTCTTGAATAACTTGTATGAATCATAATGCATGTTATACATATCAATCCAATCAGTCTTGGTCCATCTATTGGCATTAGTATATGGAAACTGATGGCAATAGAAGCGGATGAAGTTCACATAACGTTGCTTGGAAGGAACCTTGACATAATCCTTGAGCTTTGTCGTGTAAGGATCATAGGAACTTGAGGATGAAGGAGTTGGAGCATGTTTGGGCTTTGCTTTACCATCAATCTAAACCTTGGCAGTTCCTTGAGCAGATTTTCTTCTTCAAAACCTTTCCAATTGATACATCGTCATCAGACAAGATGATGGGCTCAGTAGTCTGTTCGGTAGAGGGCTTCTTTAGAACAGAAATCTTCTAAATTTTGAGCTTCTTTCCTTGAGGCTCTTCCTCGATAGGCTCGATCTTGATTTTCCTCTTCAAAGGGGGTCTTCACACCTTCAAGTGACTTATCCAAGAGTAGAGAAAAGATTGGAAGCTTGGTGATCAGCGGACTGCTGGTTATCAAATCTGTTATAGTACAGACTCCAGATTGATGTTCTCTAACATGAAAATTTTCATCAAAACAGCTGGGTAAGGGATCCTTTTATGCTTTTTTACCATAGAGGTGGTCCTGTTTGTCAACAAAATACTGGCCAAGTTGACTGGTACCTTCATCATCATATGGTACATACAGAATCTATCCAACTTAGATACTGTATCCTTAGCTGACTTTCTTAGGTAGAAAACTTGCCTCATCAGTGCATGTAGCATCTTTGCCTTGGGCACAAGATGACCAGATGAGAGCTTGTATGGATGAATAGATCTATATAGAGCAGAAAACATTGTTCAGAAAACACTGTTCCATATAGAGCATTGATTATGAGACTAGAGACCTCTGTGACATCAAACTGTTCAGAAAACACTGTTCCAGCAGGAGAGCAATTCAAGACTGTTACCAAAACATCTTCCGAGATTTCCACTTGCTTCCTCGAAGAGTTCCAACCAAGATACTCTTCACTTTATCCACAGAAAATTTTTTCCAGAACTCAAGAGCCACAGAGGGAGAAAATGGTTCTTGATCCAAATAGAAATTCGTCCATCCAATCCCCTTGATTTCAGCAGAAACATTTCTCCCTTCAACTGAATGTTGAGCAGCGTTGAAGTAGAGGGACTCAATCACATCGTTTATTGAATAGTTAATTCTAGCCATTTTAGAGAAAAATAAGGTTTTCAAAATATGAAGGGTTTTTAAAAGGTTGTAGGGCAAAAAGAGGTTTTCGAGAAAGGTTCAAAGAGAGAGAGAGAGATTTCGCATAGAGAGAGATAATAAGTTGCATAGGTTTTTTGAGAAGGTGAAAAGATAAGTAAGTGCAAAAGGAATTTATAGGCAACGTGACTTAATGGAGGGAAAAGTAGTTTTCAAAAAACGCTTATGTTTCACGCAATAAAAAGGTGCCATGTGTTTTTTAAAAAATTAAGTGAACATTTAAAAGAATTTTAAAAAGGGGTATAAACTACGTCTCTCAGAATAACAAAGAATAAAAAGAAAATAGTTCTAAGTTACAAAGCGTGCATCCTGTAATCATACAGACACTTCAATCAATCAACATTTCACATGTTCAGACTATACTTAATAAACGTAAACCTTACTTCAGCTAAGGGCTTTGTGAGGATATCTGCCCATTAGTGGTCTGTATCCATGTATTGTAGATCTAGAATGCCTTTCTAAACGTAGTCATGTATGAAGTGATATTTTACTTCAATATGCTTTGCCTTTGAGAGCTGGATTAAATTCTTTGATAGATTGATTGCACTTGTGTTGTCACAGAATACTGGAATTTCTTCCTACTTGATTAAATAGTCCTCTAGCTGATACTTCATCCATAAAAGTTATGAATAACAGGCAGTTGCAGACAGGTATTCTGCTTCAGCTTTGGAAAGGGCTATGGAGTTTTTTTTTTCTTGCTACTCCTTGAAATTAAGTTGGTTCCTAGAAAGTGACATCCACCACTAATGCTTTTTCTATCTGTTCTATCACCTGTAAAGTCTACATCACAAAAACCACAAAGAGAGAAAGAGTCTATTTTTTTATAGAATAACCCAAGGTTAGTGGTACCTACAAGATACCTTAGAATCCTATTCATTACAGATAGGTGTGAATCCTTGGGGTCTACTTGATATCTTGCACACACACACACACACTAAACATTATCTGGTCTGCTAGATGTTAAATACAATAGTGATCCAATCATACCTCTATATAGAGTCTGATCAACTGATGTATCAGATTCATCTTTATTATAGTGCAATTAGGATGTATTGGAGTACTCATGGATTTGACATCAGCCATTTTAAATTTTATGAGTAACTCTTTGGTGTACTTTTGTTGATGGAAAAAATTCCATTAGTAGACTGTTTAATCTACAGAACAAGAAAGAATTTGAGTTCGCCCATCATGTTTATCTCAAATTTAGCCTGCATAGTTTTTGCAAAATCTTTACACAGACTTTCTTTTGTAGCACTAAAGACAATGTCATCTACATAAATTTGTACTATAATAAAGTGTTTATCTAACCCTTTTCTAAATAGAGTTGTATCAACCTTTCCTCTAGTAAAGCCTTTTGATTTGAGAAAAGAGCTGAGTCGATCATACCAAGCTCTTGGTGCTTGTTTTAGACCATATAGTGCTTTACTAAGTTTAAAGACACGATTTTCTAAAGATTTGTCTTCAAACCCAGGAGGTTATTTTACAAAAAAATCTTCTTCAATAAAACCGTTTAGAAAAGCACTTTTAAAATTTATCTGATACAATTTGATTCATTTAAAAGTAGCAAAGGCAAGTAAAATCCTTATATCTTCGAGTCTAGCTACAGGAGCAAAGGTCTTAGTGAAGTTTATACCTTTCTGTTTGTTTTAGCCTTGTGTTAAGAGCCTTGCCTTGTTCCTTACAACTTTTCTATCTTCATCTAGTTTATTTCTAAACACCCATCCTGTTCTAATGATGCTCTTGTTCTTTGGTCCATACTTTATTTCTTTCAAACTGGTTTAACTCTTCTTGCATGGTAATGATCTAGTTTGGATCCTTCAAAGCTTCTTCAATGGTTTTAGGTTCAAAGTCTGAAACTAGTGCCATTGATGTTTGATTATGAATCCTTAATCTAGTTTGGACTCCTTCGGCTTGATCTCTAATGATGAGGTTTAAAGAATGATAAGACTCGAATTTCCAATCTCTTGGTTTCTCTGGTGATACGTCCATTCTGCAAGCGTACGGTTATCGAAGTAATATAAAAGATTATCGTCTCCACAGGGTTTATGTCCAAGTACTGGTTTATTATGATTCAATTATCCAGACAAATGATATGAATTAAAAAAAGGTTCACTATGAATGGAATTTAAAATGCGAAAATAGAAATCTTAAAGGACTAGGAAAACTGGAAATCAATAACTTCAAAGAGTTAATCTAAGGATGAATCTTGGGATTTAAAAGGTTTATATGCTTAATAATTGAATCTATGCAATTTAATTTCCCCAATTCTGAAGTTTAGTTTCTAAGGTAGATTTTCCTAATGATATTAGCAACCTTCTCTCGAAGCCTTACTAAAGTACCTAATTTCCAAAGAACAGTGTTTGATTTGTAAATTAGATCCTTTATCGATTTATGAAAATCTCTTAATCCTCAAAAGTTCTTTTGTCTATCCAATAGCCAAAAGAACTTAGGTTCAATTTGTGTTTTCAAATCATATACCCACTGTTGTAGCCTATATAATTTAGAATAAGCTACGATTCTCTCAAAGTCTTATAGAGGCATTAAACAATCAACCAAATTGAATAGAGAACATGAATTCAATAAAAGGAGAAGATTATAGAGCAGTTGAGTCAATTATCAATACATACTACCCCTTTAATCCCAAGAAATGAGTTTAGTTCATCATAACGTTAATTACAAAATCCTAAAATCCTAATTCAAATCCCAACATTGAATAACTCCCCAAATTACAAATCTTGGATTCAGAAAAGAGAAGAATAAGCTTTCACTCAATTGATCTCAATCTTCCCCAAAGCGATGAATTGGTTATTTCTTCGTTGTTGATCTTTGAATCCCCTTCGAAAATCTCTTGGAAAGGCTATCAAATCCTTGGCTTAGGTCTGTCTTTTTTGATCTAAGGGTTGCCCCTTCTTTTTATGTAGAAAAATGAGCCAAAAAATTAGGGTTCTAATCTTAGCACGCAAAACCCACGACCTGGGGAAATTTCCCATGGCCGTGGATCGTGACAGGGTCCCTTAGTGTGTAATTTCCTATGTTCTGATAGCAAGAACCACGGCCTGTGGGAATTTCCCATGGCCGTGGATTCCTTCCAGTGCACTTTCCTCTGCTTTTCTTGCCTAGACCAGTGAGAACCACGACCCGTGGGAAATTCCCATAATTGTGGGTTCCAAAAAGGTTCTCCTATTATGATTTTTTTATTCCTTTAAGGCTCGGGAGGGTTCTGCTTGCTTGTTTCTTGTTTACAAGGGTTGGGATGGACTTGCTTTTGAGCTTTTGATGACTTAAACTTCCTTTCATTTGCATGATGTTCAACAAATGTCTCTAATTCTCTAGCATATGGGCCTATAACATCATAATTCCTGTAAAACTGACCTAACGGAGTAACATATGCGGAATGGAAGGAGATATTTGAGATAAAGGGGGAAAAATAAACAACGTAACCAAAAAATAAGAATGAAATGACCCTAAAACTAATGCAATTTAACCACTTATCATCTGGTTTAGGCACTGTCTGTTGGTCTAATTTTGGTTGTTGAGGAGCATCTGAGTCTAAAGGCTTAGGTTCTCCTTCTAATTGCATGATACCTGCATCATCACTGTCTAGATCTGCCAATTTCTTGTCAGTCTTTGTTAGATTATTGAATCTTACATGTATTGATTCCTCAATGATTTGAGTTCTTGTATTGAAGACTCTGTAAGATTTTGAGGTATTTGAATAACCCATGAAAATACATTTATCACACTTTGAGTCAAACTTTCCAAGTTGATCTCTTGTGTTTAGAATATAGCATGTGCATCCAAAAGGGTGAAAATATAAAATGTTGGGTTTTCTTCCTTTCTACAATTCATATGAAGTTTGATGCAGTATATGTCTAATAAAGATTTTGTTCTGAATATAGCAAGAAGTGCGTATGGCTTCAGCCCAAAAACATTTTGGCAAATCATTTTTGCAAAACATAGACCTAGCCATCTCCAACAGACTTCTATTTTTCCTTTCCACAACATCATTCTATTGAGGTGTTCTTAGAGAAGAAAATGTGTGGGAGATGTTAGTTTTGTTATAGAATTTTTTGAAACTTTCATTTTCAAATTCTCTTCCATGATCACTTCTTATAGTACCAACAGAGATTCCTTTGTCAGATTGGATTTTCTTACAGAAAATCTTGAATACTTGTGCAGACCCATCCTTGTGGGCTAGGAAATAAACCCGTGCCATTCTGGAGAAATCATCCACAATAACAAAACCATATCTTTTTCTAGCAAGACTCTGGATTTGGGATGGTCCATACAAGTCTAAATGTAAGAACTTAAGTTGTCTGGATGTTGAAAAAACATCTTTGTTTTTAAAAGAAGATTTGTGTTGCTTCCGCTTTTGACATGCTTCACAGAGTTGGTTTCCATTGAATGAAAGTCTAGGAAGTCCCTTGACTAACCCTTTTCTATTGATTTTGGAAATATGTTTCATGCTAACATGTCTAAGCTTTTGTGCCAAATCCATTTTTCTTCAGAAGAAGAGAAGAGACAAGTTACATTTTGATTGTGCAGCTCACCCAAATCAACCTTGTGAAGGTTATTATGCCTGTTGGCTAAGAAAAGAGTAGTTCCATCAACATTGACAATTATACACTTTTCCTTATCAAAAGAAACTTTATATCCACTGTCACAAAATTGACTTATGCTCAGTAGGTTGTGTTTCAGAACTTCAACAAAATAAACATTCTTAATTATAAGGGAAAGAATTTTACCAACTTTACTAATCCCAGTGATACGTTCGGACTGGTTTAGGGTTTAGGATTTAGGAACATAGACCTTTTGCCCGCCATGTGATGTGAGCACCGACTATTCAGATACTAGAAGTGTTGCTTTACTTTTTTCCTTAAGTATATCTGAAATAAGAATAATCATTGCCTTTGGTACCCATAACTTTTTGGGTCCTGTATAGTTAGTAGTTTCAACATTTTTCCCTTTTCTCTTTGGGTAGTCTTGAATCACATGACCATGTCTTTTGCTGTAGTTGTATTTATCATGTTTATGTTCAGGCACAAAGTGCATTTTTAAACAATCTTTAGCAACATGACCATGCTTCTTGCAACAGTTACACTTGACATACTTATGTTTGGATTAAAAAGAGGTAGAGGGAGGAATTTTTACTCTAGAATCAGTTTCTTCAACAAAGCCCAGACTAGTCTTTTTGGAACTTCCTTTTGATCGTCCTATAAGTTTATAAAGATTTTCAGTTCCATTAATAAATTTGGCCAGGTCTGTAGTAAGAGAACTTACTTCCTATTGAAAAGACTTGTTTTCTTTGCCTTGCGAGATACAACAGGAGTCTGAACTATTGAGTTCAATTTTTAGAAAATCATTTTCCTCTTTAAGTTTGTGTGTCTCTTCAAGATTTATCTTTTCTTTCTCATCAAGCTCCTTGAGAGGTTCTTGGTCTGAATCCTTTTTCTTCAATTCAAATAGTTTATCCTCATATGAAGAAATAGTTTCAGACTGTTTCTTTTTCAAGAATTTATAATTTTTCAAAGGAATTGAAAAGTCATTGAAAAGAGCTTTATAGTTTTCTTGAAGTTCAGACTTGTTTACCTCTTCAGATTCAGACTTATCTGAGTCTGTATTAGCCATGAGACATGTCTGAGCAGTCTCTACCTCTTCTTTAGACTCACTAAAGCTAGCTAAGTCTTCATCATCCCATGTGATGAGTCCTTTTTGTTTCTTGAAAATTTCTTCTTCTTTTTTCTATCCTTGTTTACGAGAGGACATTCATCCTTCATATGCCCTGGTTTCCTGCAATTGACACACTCAATGGTAGACTTGTCAGTTTTAAGCTTAAATAAACTTTTACCTTTAGGTTCTTTCTTATTGAACCTTCCTCATCCAATTTCTTCTTTAGAAGTCTGTGGAATCTCCTAGTTACGAGAGTCAGTTCATCATCAGTATCCTTCTTCTCTTCATCAGTTGCAAGGTTAGAGCCAGTTGATTCTTCAACTCTTTGCTCTTTGCTTCTCCTGGGAGTCTCTTCAGACTTCAGGGCAATGTTCTTAGAGGATGAAGGCTTGGACACTTCTTTTTGGCTAAGCTTCAGCTCATGAACTCTTAGAACATCAAGAAGTTCATCCAGAGTGAGAGTGCTGAGATCTTTGGCTTCTTCTAAAGTGGGACACTTGGCATCAAACTTTTCTGGTACAACCTAAAAGTTCCACATTGATGTCTTCAGTGGAAGGTATGGATCCAAGGGCTTTAAGCTCGTTGAGGAGAGTCTGGAACCTTCCAAACATCTGGTCTATAGACTCATGGTCTTCCATCTTGAAACTATCTTACTTCTTAGTGATAAGAATTTTCTTAGATCTCTTAACATTAGAAGTAGCTTTATAGTTGCGCTACAAAGCATCCCAGATTTCTTTTATTGTTCTGTAACTGTACACTTTATTATACTCTAATTTACTTAAAGCACAAATTAAGAGAAATCTAACTTTGGCATTGGATTTCATCCTTTTAGTGTCAGCAAAAGCCTATTTAGCTTTAGGGATAGGATTTCCTTCATCATCGGTGGGGGTTAGTTTATCGCCTCTAGTGATTATTCCCCATAAGGAATATTGAGTGGACTTGATGAACATTTCTATCCTGTCTTTCTAGTAAGGGTAATCCTCACCAAAGAAAGCAGATGGTCTATTTGAGGATGTTTCTTCTGGAATGAGCTGATCTTGAGAAGATGCGGCCATGGATCTTGTACCATTTTACTTGTGAGAGTAATAAACCCTAAAAGGACAAGCTCTGATACCAATTGATGGTACAGAGTTAGACTTAGAATGGGGGTTGAATAAGTGTTAAACTCCTTTTCAAAAATAATCGTGTATAGACTGCTCAAGCAGAAAATAGTTTTTAACAGACTAGAGAAAAAGGATAAGTAAAATACACAGCAGAAATTTATCCTGGTTCACTTCCAATACAGAAGCTAGTCCAGTCCCTTCAGCCCGAAGGATTTTCACTATTGTAAAATGCCTTTACAATCTGCACCAGCCTGGTGCACAAGTATTCTTGACTCCAGCCACTTCTGGCTTATCCCCAAGTATTCTTGACACTAGCCACTTCTGGCTAAAAACCTAAACATTCTTTCAAAAGCCTCTTTAGGCCATAGTGTTTCCCAACACCAATAAATTCAAGGAACACACCAGAATGCACAATGTGATGGTAAAGAAAGTGCTTGAAAATACAACCAAATAACTTAGCGTACAAAGATATAAAATGATTATAGGGTACACTCAGCTACAGACTACTATGAGTCATAGTTTGCACTAAGAAAAACTACAAAGAGGACTTAAGTAGTGAATACAAGAGCTTAAAAACTTTTAGAAAAAGTCTTTCAAACTTTGGTTTCTAGAGAGAAAACAAGTGAGTGTTCAAGTATCAAGTTAAGGAGTGTGTCTGTCTTGTTTTCAAAAGCTTCTTGTATTTATAGTCCTGAAAAATATCCGTTGGTTAGCTTCGAAGGATGTTGGTCTCTTGAGGATTAAGTTGTCAGTAAGTGCAGAGACATGTTTCAGAGAAGTTTCCTTATCTAGGCAACTTTGAAAGTCTTTAAAAAAGATCCCTTTTGCTTATGTACTTTAGAAAAGCACGTACACTCTATAGCAGTTGATCTTAGGCTACCTGTTCTGATTAGGTTAAGTTTTTCTAAAACCTTGAGACATGTGAGACAGTTTACTTGATACGCGTGAGAAAGTTTTTAACTTTTTAGCATTTAACTCCATCTTCCTGAAGTCAGCGGTGGACTATTTGTCTTCAGATAGAAGTTTCCCTTCGCTATCTGTAGAGGTGGTTCATCTCTTCTTGTGTTATTCCCCATAAAGCATACTGTGTAGACTTGATAAATATTTCTATCCTGTCTTTCCAGTAAGAGTAGTCTTCATCAAGGAAGGTAGGTGGTTTATTCACATATGAGCCTTCTGTAGTGAGCTGATCATGAAAAAAAGAGGCCATGGATCTTTATCCTTTTTACTCGAATCAACCAAAAAGGACAAACTTTGATACCAATTGATGGTAAAGAGTTAGACTTAGAAGGGGGTTAATTAAGTCTTAAACTTTTTTTTCAAAAACTTACAAACCGCTTAAGCAATATAATAATTCAACAGACTAAAGAAAAGGGATAGAGAAACATACAGTGGAATTATCTTGGTTGACTTTCAACGTAGAAGCTAAGTCCAATCCTTTTAGATCGAAGGATTTTCACTATTGTAAAAACACCTTTGCAATAACTACACTAGCCTAGTGCAACAAGTATTCTTGACTCAAGGCCCTTGTGGCTTATAACTTAAGTATTCTTTCAAAGAGTCATTCCTTGCTACAGACCTAAGTATTCTTTCAAAAGTCTCTTCTGGTCATAAGCGTTTCCCACACTAATAGACTCTGGCAACACACCAGATCTTATAGAAATAGAGATAAAGAGTTTTTGGTGTTACAACATATAACTCAACGTATAAAGATATGAAATGATTTCATAAGTACACTAAGCTATAAACTACTATAAGTCATGGTCTGCTAAAAGTAGAACTACAAAGAGGATTTAAGCAATATAATACAAGAACTTAGAAACTCTTTAGAAAAGTCTTTCAGACTTTAGTTTCTTGAGAGAAATCAAAAAGAGTTAAGCAATGACGCAAAAGTCTTTTTCTGATTTTAAAGTTTCTTATATTTATAGTCCTCCTTGAAATAACCGTTGATTCATCTTGGAGAATGTTGGTCTCTTCAAGTATTGTGCTATTAGCAAGTGCAAAGACATGCTTCAGAGGAATTTCCTTAACTGGATTACCTCGATAGTCTTTAACAAAAAATCCATTTTGCTTATGCACTTTGAGTAAGCAAGTACACTTTATAGCAGTTGACCTTAGGCTATCTGTTCTGTACAAGTTCAGCTTTTCCTGACACCTTGAGATATGTGAGGTAGTTTTCTTGATATATGCGAGCGTGCCTTTCAACTTTTCTATTAACTTCCTTTTTAATGATAGGTATAAAGATGATATACGAAAGTTCGTGCAGCTTCTTATTTAGAAAAGAAGAATCCTTTTTCAATACTTGAAGAATAAGAGAGCTTCTCGTGGTCTGTAGCTTTAGACTAGCTTAATTCAATAAAGCTTTAAGTGAGTACAAACTTCTTCACTTTAAGAATGATTTGAGTTATACAGGCTCCATCTATTCTTTGTAAATAGAGTTCTACAGACTCCCTGTCATACTTGAACAGAATAGTTAGATAGACAAACATACAGACTTTATTTTAGCTAAGAGTCTTGATGTATATTATTAATAAATCATATAGGGTTCAGAATTCTTAGTCCTGAATTCAGACTTGATTCTAACATAAGGAATAGGAAACCCTTATCATGTATCCTCTTGCAGCCCCTTGCCTCTTAACCCACCTACGAGTTCACATTTTATACTGTCTAAAATACTCATGGTTTGCCTACATTTCCCCTAACAGTGGTTGACCAGAACAAGTATGTTCTTCCCTACCACTCACTAACTACAATAAAGGTTCCATTATTGCGGGCCAATTTTCATTTGTTTTTCCCTTCAAAGTGATAGCATACAAGTCCTCAGACTGAGATGATGCACCGGTATCTGTTGTTCCATACTAAATTATCGCATAACCCTATCAGGTTGATGCCACACCATTATCTAAAAACACAACAGTGGAACAACCAATCACCACCCAGCCTGGTCACATAAGCAAATTTCTAGAAGACCATCCATCACCTACCCAATATACGGCTGCCATATGAACTATAAGGCAATAAAGAATTAAGTTATAAAACATGTATCCATTAATTATAAATGAAACATGATACACATATTAAAAATCTACCATTTACCTGATTCTCTATCAACTTGTCTAATTGTACCCTGTAGTATCCCAAATCATACATAATATACTTGTTACCCATTGGATGTATCCATCTACCTTCGTAAAGGCTATTAGCTCCCCTTACACTATCTTTGGTTGGGGCAAGGCATTGTATACGCTCCCAAGCCTACACCTGCACCAACATTGTCAACCCACAAATATCTTTCTATGCGTAGTTTGTGGCTGTAAAAAGTTGTCTGTATAGGTATCCAAGGGTAAATGCTTCTTAGGCATAACCACCACATAGATCAAGATTCTCAAGCATTTAGAGATATCTGAGAGGGACCCTGCTAGATGAGTGGTTGACAAAGATACATTCACCAGTTAAACATAAAATATAAGCTCGAGCGAATCTTTCAATCGCCACCTCATCATTGAGATGCTCTTCAATGTCTCCAAAGTTCTCTTACAGCCATGACATCTTAAGACTTTGGCCATGTAATGCATTATGAGGGGGGGCTGCCTAATTGTAGTTCCACATAGTCTTGCCAATAATGTGAACCAGATAACGCCACTACTATAATTCCATCAATGTTGAGTCCAAGTAAGGTAACAATGTCCTACAGAGTAATTATGCACTCTTTAATAGGAGATGAAACATATGTGTCTCAGGTCTCCATCTCTTCACCATTGTAGTAATAAACTCTGTAGATACCGGTAAATGTGCAACCTTTGCAAAGTGATAAAAACTAGCCTGCGTAAATGCGGTATGGTTTATTCAAGTATTTGGCCACTTCTCAGGCGGAGTGCTCTTTTAATTCTTAGTACACCGTCGGGTCTTCCATTCCAAACATGTTTGGAGACATGTTTTCCCTGTAATGTTAACAGTTGTGGTTTCAACGGGCTAGGATTGATTGTCCTCTATTTAGCCATACTATATTTAGAAACATATATCAAAATTATTCGAAAGAATATTCTTAACAACAACTACTAGTAAATAAATAACTATTTTAATCACTAACATGCTACATTAATGGGAAAGTCTAATTTTATTAACAATGTCAAAACATGTAAATATAATAATTATCTAAATATTCCAATAATTATCTATCCATAATTACAATATTTTTACATCTACTTTCCAACTTTGCCCTTTGTCTCAAATTAAACTTTATTTATATTTAATCATTTCTAAGGAATACTCTACTTAAATTATTACCCACTACACCATCTACGTTAATTAGCCTGCAATCCACCATCTACATTAATTAGCTTGCATTCCACCAAGGAGTAGCATATTTTTATTTTCGTTCAAAATTTGTTTACCACCAAATTTTGCTTTTAAACATTTTATATGAAACTTATGTTTCCCTCTAGTAAAATTCTAGTGTTGATTTGAATTTGTTCATTATGTGTATATATATACATATACTAGTACATGAAATTTTCATTTACAAATATGGATGCAACAAATAGATTTCTTCACTTAGATCTCAACCTTGTTCATGTATCCCCCCACTGATAATGAAGAACCTTCTCAATTGCTAGATTTAAATATGGAACCATTTGCTACCATTATTGATGAGGGGAACAACAATAACATGGAACCATTGTTTGATGCCAATAGCAGCATGAAGGCTAACATCATCCATAATGTAACAGGTCTAGATATATTCCATATATAAATTCATTGTTTGATGCCAATCTAATAGCTTAAAGTATATATATATATATATATATATATATATATATATATATAAATGTATTCTATTTTATTTTGGTGATGTTTTTTATGATATAAATTCATTCTATATATAAATTCATCGTTTGATGTCAATCAACACCGTAAGTTTGCTTTTTATATATAGTTAACGTAAGTTTCATTTTATATAAATTGATAACTTAAGTTTTCCTTTTTATTTTGAAAAAATTAAATGACATGTAGATAATGAAGACCAGGCCAATATGGAAGAAGTAGCAGCCCAAAATCCATAACAAAAGTTGAAGTACTTGACCAAAGAAGAATGTATGGGTATTTATCATATCTTATATGAAAAATGTCCCGATGGAAGATTAAAAAGATGAGTAACAAATGCATTGGCTTCATTATTTCATGTTTCTATGAAAACTATTCAACGAATATGGAATTGATTAAAAGAAAGTGACTCATATGTTGTGTCTCAAAGAAAGGAAAGGAATTACGGACGAAAGAGAATTGAAATTAATGGTGACCGATTTCATCAAATTCCTTTATGTCAAAGAACAATAATCTGATCATTAGCCTATGCTTTAATTATAAATATAACTTCATTATTTAGGCTTCTATGGTAAGGAAATATACAACGTCATTCAAATGCAATAAAACCATTTTTGAAAAAATAAAATAGAAGGACTCAACTGGAGTTTTGTTTGTCGATGCTTGAAGGTATACCACATGATCCAATATTTAAAAGTATGCATCACATCATCCATATCGATAAGAAGTGGTTTTATATGTCAAAGAAATTCGAGAATTATTACCTACTACCGGATGTGGAAGAGCCTCATCGTAAAAGCAAAAATTTCATAGCAAAAGTCATGTTTTTAGTTGTTGTAGCACATCCAAGATTTGATTCACTGGGCCATGAAGTTTTTGATGGAAAAATTAGAATTTTCCCTTTCATTACTCAAAAGCCAGCTAAAAGGTCTAGTGTGAATCGAGGTTAGGAACAATGGAGACAAAAGTAATAACTTTAGTGAATAGAGAGGTGATAGGAACAATGCTAATCGAGAAAGTACTACCCACCATAAAGGAAAAGTGGCCACGAGATAAGTTACAACATCCAATCTATATCCAACAGGATAATGCTTGAACACATATTAGTCATGATGATGTTGAGTTTCTTAGAGCTGCTTCACAAGATGGATGTGACATTTGTTTGATGCATTGACCTGTAAATTCTCTTGACTTGAATGATTTGGATCTTGGATTCTTCAGTGCCATACAATCATTACAGTACAAGGAGTCACCCAGCACTATTGATGAACTTGTTGGTATAGTTGTGAAGTCATTTGATAATTTTTCTACAGTGAAATCTAACCATATATTTTTGACATTACAAGTATGCATGATTGAGATCATGAAAGCCAAAGGTTCTAACAAATATAAAATCTCATATTTAAAAGAAGGAAGGTTAGGAAGACAACAAGAGATACAAACTCAAATAAGGTGTGATTTAGAACTAGTTCAAGAAATCATGAATTATCTCAATAGTGCTCCAAGATGAAGCCTACATATGTTTCTAGAAGACTTTTTGGATTATGTTTGTTTGCCACTGTTGCTGTCTTTTTATTTTTCATTATGGCGTTTTGTTGCCGTTATCTATTTCTTCAAGCTCAATTGTCCCATTTTTAGTTGTAGAAAATGACACTTGATTATTTAAGTTTTGCTTTACGCATATTGTTCCTATACTCATGTAAATTGTTCTATCTTTAATAAAAATTAACTCATCAAACTAGGAAAAGAAATACTATATTACTCCAACCAGTAAAGATAACAATAACCAATAAAATAACAATCCCATTAAATAAAAGATATAGTATCAACTAGTAAAGATAAAATTGACACAACCCCTTAAACATTTTACTCCAAAGTAACAATAGCCAACCAGTAAAATAAAAATACACAATACCCATCAAACAAAAGATACTAACTAGTAAAAATAAAATGGAGTAGCTTCTTAGATAAATCTATCGAGATGATTTTTTAACATTGTTGCAACCACCTCTTCAAATTCTCTCTTCAAGTAAACCTTTTTTTCTTCTTATTTGGGTTGTTTGTTTAAATCAAATCCATAATCCTATTTTTTTCTCTTCTCCTTCAGGAAATTTATTCAAATCAAGTCCCCATTCCCATTTTACTTCTTCTGGAATTTTATTCAAATCAATTTCATATTTTGCACCAGTTGCTTTTTTACGCTTGCCTATATTGAGCAGCACATAAGAGTTGTTGTCTTGGGTAACCCGTAAGCTTAAATTGGTACCGTAACCTTGTATGCTATCAAGTGAGTCCATGATTCCTGCATTGTCCTCATCATCATCTTCCATGGAGTCCTGAACAATTTTGATGGATTCTTCATCATTAGTGCCATCCATGGAGTCTTCAACGACCTCCACAAAGTCTTTAACATAAGTGCAGGAAGGGTCATCCATGGAGGTTTTAAAAAACAAATGCAGTTTCTGCGTCCTTTTTTTTAATCTTTGCTAATTTTTTAAATGGAAGAATAAGACCCATTAATTGCTACTGGGAGTATAATTGCTACTAGGAGTACATATAATTGTCATTATGAATTTTTAAAATTCAAAAATCTAATATTGCATTTATATCAGGGGTAAGGGTATAATAGGAATAAATAAATAAATATGTTCTTGAAATTCTAAAGAGATGGATAAAAAGGAACAAATTCTTTTCAAAATGGTGACAGATAAAAAGGAACGGAGGGAGTAACAAATAAATACTAATTAACTATTTATTTATTTTTTATATTTAGTAACAAAAATTTTTAATATATATTTTTTAAAGTGGAATACTGTATTTTATTAACAATATGATATTATGAATATTCTAATAATGGTGGATGTCCACCTTAGTCTATAAAAGGGACTCCTTCCCTTCATAAATGAATGCATAAAATTTAGAATTCTGAGTACATTGCTACCTTCCTTTCTTTGCCATTCCTCTTTCTCTTCTTTATTTTCTTTCCCATTAAAATTTAGTTTATTTTATAACACGTTATCAGCACGATGCTCTAACCAACTGAGATCTAGTCAGGTCTACGAGAGGTAATACATGATTATTATTATTGTTATTCTTGTTAAAATTATTATTATTATAAGATGTATAAAATTAATACTCAATATTTATCAATAGTTCCTGAAGAACTATAACAGTCTATAAAAAAATATATAATATATTGCTCATTATATTCTTGTATTGAATTATTTCCAATTGCTTATTAGTTGTTATTGCTACAATTTTGGTCCTTGTTATCATATATCCTTACTTACTGCTGATTGCTTTCATATTATTTCCATTATTATATAATATAAAATTCCTAATTCCTATACTGATCCATGTGTTTGCGCCAAATTATACTTCCTTTCCATTAGTGCCTGATTGCTTCAATTAGCTAGCTTGAATTGAAAATTATATTATAGCTTTTGATTGCTGCACCTAATTCTTAATATTATTGCTTTCTACTTCTATATTATGCTTTCTACTTTATCTGCTATTTTATTTCCAGTTACTTATTAGTTGCTATTGCTACAATTTTGGTCCTTGTTATCATATATCCTTACTTATTATTTCCATTATTATATAATATAAAATTCCTAATTCCTATACTGATCCATGTGCTTGCGCCAAATTATACTTCCTTTCCATTAGTGCCTGATTGCTTCAATTAGCTAGCTTGAATTGAAAATTATATTATAGCTTTTGATTCCTGCACCTAATTCTTAATATTATTGCTTTCTACTTCTATATTATGCTTTCTACTTTATTTGCTATTTTATATTCGCTAATATTAATTTATATATTTATATTATAGCTTTCTAGCACTAGCTTTCTATTATTTTATATTATAACTTTCTATTTTATGCGTTACTAACACTGCACTTGCTAGTAATTCATTTGTTCATTTTACTACATTTATTTATTAATAATTGCTATTTTAGAAATTGCAATTCATTGTTATAATTAGTCCTTATAATTAATATATTATGTTTTATATAAATAATAAAGTTAATAAATAATATAGCATTAACAAGGATTCAAACCAGAGACAAGACTTATAACATGATAAGTTATTACTTTACCACTAGGCCACTAATATTTTAATGATATTTTATAAAAAATTTAGATTTTTATTACCGGGTTCCTTATATGAAATTTTATTTATACTTGTCTGCTTGTGGCTGAAAAAAATATAATGAATTATGAATCCCGTCCAACTAGAACTGCTTCATTCCCAGAAGTGAATGAAGCAACACATGATCATTATACTCATGGTCATAGTCGTGGTCAAAATGATACAAATCATCATTTGTATGAAAAAAATAAAGAACGTATGGAAAAAGGAAAAGACGTTCAAAGTAGCGAACTAACTAAAATATTTTCTATCGTTATGGTAGCCAAGGCCACTGGTCTCGGGTTTGTCGCACACCAAAGCATCTGATTGATCTGTACCAAAAATCCTTAAAAATAAGGGGAAAACAATAGAAACAAATTTGACTGGTATAGATGATGCTTATACTCACTTTGATGTTAATGATTTCCTTATTCTTCCTAAAGAAGATATTGACCACTCGGTTGGGGAGGGGAGTGCCCCTAAATAAATTATTTTATATTTCATGAAATTTGTTTTGTTATGAATTTATGTTAAATATTTATTGTTGTTAATTATATTTTCACTCATGATTTATCTATTATTATTTAATGAAGAATGAATGCTCATATGAATGATGAAGATATATGTCTCGCACAACTCATACTATTCTCAAGAATGAGAAATATTTTTACCATATACTAAAACAAGAAGTCAGTGCTAATACTATATCTGGTAGTATAAATATAATTGAAGGCTCCAGCAAAGCCAGTATTTTGTTACCTAGAGGAACAAAATTACACATTGTAAGTGTATTATATTCTACAAAGTCTCAAAAAAATTTATTGAGTTTTAAGGATATCTGCAGAAATGGATACCATATTGAGACCACAAATGAAGGAAATAATAAATATCTTTACATCACAAAGTTAATTTCTGATAAGAAATGTATATTGGAAAAATTACCTTCATTTTCCTCTAGTTTATACTATATATATATTAATACAATTGAAACAAATGCCATAGTAAACCAAAAGTTTACAAATAAGAATAACTTTGTTATTTGGCATGAACGGTTAGGCCATCCTAGAATAATAATGATGCGAAAAATATATAGTTGAGAATTCAAATAGTCATTGCTTATCCAGCAGATAAATTCTCCAAACTTATAATTTCTTATGTGTTGCTTGTTCCCAAGGGAAATTAATTACTCGGTCATCACCAATGGGAGTGAATCGGTCACATTTTTAGAGCATATACAAGGTGATATTTGTGGACCAATAGACCCTTCATGTGGACTATTTAGATATTTTATGGTTTTGATTGATGCATCAACTAGATGGTCACATGTTTGTTTATTGTCAACTCGCAACCAGGCGTTTGCGAGATTACTAGCTCAATTAATTCATTTAAGAGCTCATTTTCCTGATTATCTAATTAAGAAAAAACATCTTGATAACGCTGGTGAATTCATATCTCAATCTTTTAATGATTATTGTATGTCCATTGGAATTGATGTTGAACATTTTGTAGCACATGTTCATACACAAAATAGGCTTACTGAATCATTGATTAAACGTTTGAAATTGATAGTAAGACCATTGTTAATGAAATCAAAACTCCCAATTTCAACTTGGAGATATGCAATCTTGCATGCAACAACACTTATTTGCATAAGGCCTACAAGTTATCATGAGTATTCCCCTTTACAATTGGTTCATGGTAAAGAACCAAATATTTTTCATCTAAGAATTTTTGGAAGTGCAATATATGTTCTTATTTCTCCTCCATAATGCACTAAAATAAGACCTTAAAGAAGGTTGGGAATATATGTTGGATATGAAAGTCCATCTATAATAAAATATCTTGAACCCTTAAACAGGTGATTTATTTACAGCTCGTTTTGCTTATTGTCATTTTGATGAATCTATTTTCCCACCATTAGGGGGAGAAAATAAACAGTTGGATAAAAGGATTAGTTGGAATGAGGTATCTTTATCACATTTTGATCCTCAAACAAAGCAATCTGAACTAGAAGTTCAGAAAATAATTAGTTTGTAAAATCTAGCAAACCAATTGTCGAATGTATTTGCTGATCCAAAAGGAGTGACTAAATCATACATACCAGCTGTTAATACTACAATAAAGATTGATATCCCTAAAGGACAATCTAAAATTGTAAGTGAGTCTGAAGCCAAAATAAAACATGGTAGACCTGTTGGTTCTAAAGATAAAAATCCTCAGTAAATAAAGAGGATGGTCGAATCGAGGATATAAGACTCCAGAAGAGTCTCCTGACATAATCAAGGTTTCAAATCCAGAAGAAACCAAGGTACCTGAAATTGATAAGAATAAAGAGATCTCTATAAATTATGTCATGGATGGAATATAATGGAATCGACATGAAGTCGATATTGATGAAATTTTGTATTTAAAATAGCTCTTGATATTATAAATGATGATAAGAATCATGAGCCAAAATCTGTTAAGGAATGTGCACAAAGAAATAATTGGCCAAAGTGGAAAGATGCAATGTAAGAAGAGTTAAACTCACTTACAAAATAAAAATTTTTTAGACCTGTAGTCCAAACACCTGAAGGTGTAAAATCAGTTGGGTACAAATGGGTCTTTATGAGAAAAGGAAATGAAAATGGTGAAATTGTGCAATATAAAGCAAGGCTTATTGCACAAGGTTTCTCACAAAGACCTGGTATTAATTTCGATGAAACATATTCACCAGTGATGGATGCAAGTACTTTTCGATACTTGATTAGTTTGGCAATTCGTGAAAAACTTGATTTACGCCTAATGGATGTTGTTGCAACATATTTATATGGCTCACTTGAAAAAAACATCTATATGAAACTCCGTGAAGGATTTAATTTTCCTGAAGCAAAATGACATCTATATAAAACTCCCTGAAGGATTTAATTTACCTGAAGCAAAATGACATCTATATAAAACTCTCTGAAGGATTTAATTTGCCTGAAGCAAAATGACATCTATATAAAACTCCCTGAAGGATTTAATTTTCCTTAAGCATACAAGAAAAATTCTCGAGAAAATTATTCAATTAAATTGAATAAATCCCTTTACGGGCTAAAGCAATCTGGGTGCATATGGTATAATTGTCTTAGTGAATATTTGTTGAAAGAAGGATATAAAAATGACTCAATTTGTCCATGCGTTTTTATGAAAAGATTTGGGAAAGAGTTCATTATAATTGCTATCTATGTAGATGATTTGAACATCATCAGAACTCCTAAAGAGCTTTCGAAGACTGTAAATTGCTTAAAAAGGCAATTTGAGATGAAAGACTTGGGAAAAACAAAATTTTGTCTTAGATTACAATTAGAATATTTAAAGGTAGGAATTCTAATGCACCAAAAGACTTATACAGAAAAGGTGCTAAAGCGGTTCTATATAGACAAATCACACCTATTTAGGGAGGTCAAAAATATCCATACCCGCGGGTACCCGTGGATAAAAACCCGTCACAGGTATAAAAACCCGCGGGTATGGGTACCCGTGGAGGAAGAAGGGCGGGTTTTGTACTACCCGTTAAGAAACGGGCATGGGTACGGATATAATGATATCCGTACCCGCGGGTACCCATATATAAAAATTTATATTAATACCCTTTATTATTATTAATATATAATTATATTTAGTGGGCCTTTTTGGTATTTCCTAAGGCTAGATATTTAATTTATAATTTACTTTAATGTTTTTATATTTTTATTTTTGAATTTTTTATTTTAATTAGGTACCCGTGAATATCCGTGGATACCCACGGGTAGTAACTACCCGAAAAAAACCCGTAAAACGAGTACCCGTGCGGGTAACGGGCGGGCACGGGTTTTATTTTTATCCGCGGGCACGGGTAGCGGGAAAAAGGTATCCGTGCCCGCCCCGCCCCGTTGACATCCCTACACCCATTGAGCAATCCAATGGTTGTAAGGTCACTTGAAGTGAGCAAAAATCTTTTTCAACCTAAGGAGAAAAGTGAAGAACTACTTCGTCCTGAAGTACCATATCTTAGTGTAATTGGTGCACTAATGTATTTTGCTAGTCATACACGACCTGATATATCATTTACTGTCAAATTATTAGCAAGACACAGTTATTTACTAACAAAAAGACATTGGAACGAGATTAAGCACATATTCCGCTATCTTAGAGGTACAATGGACATGAGTTTATTTTTCCCATATGTATCTAAGGCAAACCTAATTGGTTATACAGATGCGGGGTATTTGTTTGATCCTCATAATGGTCTATCACAAACAGAATACTTGTTCACATGTGGTGGTACATCAATTTCATAGAGATCTATAAAACAAATGATTACAGCAACATCATCTAATGATGCTGAAATTTTAGCATTACATGAAGCAAGTCGAGAATGTATTTGGTTGAGATCTATGATTCAATATATTCAAGAAACTTGTGGCTTGCATGCTGGAAAATTATCATCAATAATCTTATGTGAAGATAATGCAGCTTGTATCTCCCAATTAAAGGAAGGTTATATTAAAGGAGATAGAACAAAGCATGCAGGGCATTTTAGTCACGATCTTATAAAGAATTGTGAAATAAATGTCCAACAGGTCCGATCATGTGAGAATCTAGCAGATATTTTCACAAAATCCTTACCAACCAAAATCTTCGAGCAACTAGTACAGAAGATTGGTCTTTGACGCTTACATAAATGTTCTGATGAGAGGGAGAATTAAATACTTGTACATTTAATTCATTTACTTTATAAAGAATGTTGTACTCTTTTTCCTTCACTAGGTTTTTATCCCACCTGGGTTTTTCCTAGTAAGGTTTTAACGAGGCACGTTCTAAAATATAGACATCCAAGGGGGAGTATTATGAATATTCTAATAATGGTGGATGTCCACCTTAGTCTATAAAAGGGACTTCTTCCCCTCATAAATGAATGCATAAAATTTAGAATTCTGAGTACATTGCTACCTTCATTTCTCTGCCATTCCTCTTTCTCTTCTTTATTTTCTTTCCCATTAAAATTTAGGTTATTTTATAACATGTGAAAATTTGTAAATATAACAATTGTCTAAATATTCCCTATTTTTTATGTCTAATTTTTTACTCTAATTATTTTTGTATTCAATTTTATTTAGCAAACTATCTGAATTGGTCTGAACCGGGGTCTACTATCCGGTGTGGGAACCAGCCACAAAAGTATAAGCTTTGATTGTTTATACACCGGTACAGTGGGTATCTGGTATTATAATCCAACCTCTCAGTGGGAGAAGTCGGTCTTGTTGTCCTGGAGATCCTTCACACCAGAGTTTCGCGTTGTTAGGGGGTGAAAGGTGGTGTCACCTGTGAAGATTCTCCGACGCTCAAGTTAGAAGAGTGTATGGGAACTCAGTGAACACTTAAGCCATGCAATAGTAAAATAAGACTAAGAACAACATAACCTTGCATGTGTTGGTGAATATGCTATTTATAGTTGAACGTGGAAAATGAATCGTTGGGCGCAAGTAGGCCCATAAGTTCTGATGCCGTGTACAAAGCATCAATCAGAGTGGTTCAGTATTCAGAGCGTGACAGTGGGTAGGTCAATGATCAGTGTATGATTCTGATACAGGGATGGGGATAATCCACCTTTTCCGTATATCACACTTGTAATCGTACTTACTCCTTTCAGTGAATAATATAGACACATTTCGCTGTGCAGGGTATCTATGTTGATAAGTAGTGACTCTACTTATCTTATCATGACATTGAGGCAAACAGTTATATGCGATGGAAGAATGAGAGCGGATGAAGGATTTGATGTCTCAGATGAGACTTTGGATAGCCAGTGTAGGAAGGGATCCTATATCATGTCTTGCAGTATGGATGTTGACTTGTAATACCGGTTGACCCTTTGGGACAACCAAGATAATGTCTTATCCTAAGGGTCGGTATCCAGACCGGATCATTTGTCCCTTAGCTTGTGTGAGGGACTGTTAAATTGCTCATATAAGCTACATAGTCTTCAAGAAGTCTGGATGCCGGTAGGATACACCGAAAATACCCATTAAAACACATGTCAGCTATGTGCTGGTACTCTGCCCGTGCAGCCATTCTACAGGTGAAATATCCGCTTTCATGATGCCCTCTTAGCGGATTTGGACAAAGATTTGCAACGAGAGAAATCCCAAGAGTTTTTGGAAATCGTAACTCTTGGTATTCGAATAGTTGTTGGAATACATTTAATGCGTCTGAAATGATTAGACAATAAATGTCTTTTAACACATGAGTCATCATTGCTCCAAAAATATAACTGTCGTTAGGGCTGTATTGGGCCTGGACTTTGGATATTAGGGGCCCGTTTCACTCGAAACCTTTTGCGAACCGTCACCACTTCGCGCCTTTGACTGTGAAACAACAGGATTGTTTAAATTCGAAAAGTTGTGTTTTGGGGCATGCGACAAAATCCTTGATTGATCATTGCACTCCTTCGTTACCTATAAAAAGGTGACTTAGTGAGTTTCGAAATTCCCTCTTGCCTTTAAGCTTAGTGAAACTCTGCAAAAAATTCTGGAGACCTTGTTGTTGTCGTTCTTGTGAGGTTCTCATCGCCTTTAACTTCTTTTCTTAGGTAACCTCCTTCATCCTTAAACTCATATTTCTTTAATTTTCTTTTACCACTACCATGTGCCTTAGGCAGAATAGCGCTAGTACCTCAAACAGGGGGAAACATAGCTCTCGTGCCCCTCAGGCCACCGTGGTGGGAGGATTCCTGTGAATCTTCCTGTGGCTGGGCCTCACCATCCAGAGAGGACTGGAACTTCCTCCTCGCGGTTGCTAATGGTTCAGTACCGCCCTGAGGATTCCTTCGGCTCGAGGGCTATCAGTATCTCTGAAAGTGAATCGAGTGCAAAAGGGTACCTCTCTGACGATGTTGCCTTTTACCACAGTGCTAAAATATTTCGGCGGGCATCAGATAAAATAGAGGTTCCAGGATCCAGGGATACTGCTGAAGGTTTTGTCAACGTGGTTGCACACCGGCTGAACTGGGAGAGGCTGAACAGGGAACGCCCATATTGCTGGGTTAAAGAAGAATTTAAAGAAATACCCTCCCGATATGCCAAAGAGGATGGGAACCCAGTGGAGACGTGCTTCTAGGTTTATTGCGAGGAAAAATATAAGGGGCGTTTCCTTATTCTTGCACCCCGGCCAATGGAGAGGGTATGCCATCTAGTCCCAGACGAGAGGTCGGTATACATATACGATTTTGTCTTCTAGAATTTGAGGCTACGCTTCCCCTTAACAGAATTTCAAATGGCCGTCCTTCACTTCCCGGACTGCGCCCCCACGTAACTACATCCGAATGGTTGGGGTTTGGTGCGTGCCCTGGAAGTTCTTGGAGAGCACTTCAATTTCATAGCCACTATGGTAAAACTCTTCTACTACTGCCAAGTGGTCCGCCGTGTAAATAAGAAGGGCGGCCTCGGGTTCATCACGCTCCGAGCTGACGTGAGGGTGATAAATTTCAAATCCTTCACCGAATCTGCAAAGATTGACGGTCATTCATTCAAGCAGTACTATACGTGAATTAGGGTGAAGAACAATAAGCCGGTCTTCTGGCTTAATAAGGAGGGGATCCCAAAGTTCCCCACCAGCTGGACACACGAGCACTTTCTATTAATCAGTCGTGCTTATTATACTAAAGAGGACGAGCTCTCTCCTCACTTTATAGAGGTGTTGAGTGCCATGAGGTCCTGCTCCGTGGTCCTGAAAGGGTTTTCGTGCAAACTCCTCATTGGGAGTGCCGACGTCAGGGATGAATACCTTAGTAAATATCTGTTCTCTTGCTTTTATATCTGTTTTTATTACATTTTTCATTCTGGCCGTTGTACTAATGACTATCCTTGTCCTTTTTTAGCACAAATCGAAAAAGCTTCCTCTGAAATGCTTTCCTTAAAGTCTATGCTGGCGGATGATGATTCTTCCTCTGAGGCTCTGTTGATCCCATTAACTTCTGATGTGGAGGATGACGTGCCCCTCCTAGAGAAGAAGAGCGGCGAGGAGCAAGCTCAAGAGCAGGAACAGGAGCAGCCTGCCCCCGATAAGAAGAAAATGAGGAGAGTGCTTGTCAAGTCTATGGAGAAGAAAAAGCCTTCTGCTAGGGGGTCTCCGGTAAAACGACAGAAGACACTGGAAGAGACCAATGTGAAGAAAGATAAAGGGAAAAAACTGGTCGAATCCCTTTCTGCCCTTCCCTCTTACACCAGCTCAAAGGCGGAGTCAGAGAGTGAGCTTCCTATGATCAGCTCCCCTCTAAAAGGATCCTTCCTCTCTCCTTTCCTCTGGTTCCAAGGCTCCATGCCTCATAGACTCCCTAAACCAAGGTATTGCCTCTGACCTTCTCTCAAAGTTGTTGACGTAAGGACTACATGCAAGGCCGGCCGCTGGCAGCTGGATGAACTTTTGGGCCTGTTGGACTCCTTGAGCAAGAAAGTGGATTACATGGAACAAGTTGAGAAACTTGAGGCTGATATCGCTGTAAAGGAGGCCAAGCAGGCCGAAACTGTAAGGGGAGTTGAGTCAAAACTGAAGAAGGCTAAAGAGCTGCTGAAGAAGAAGACTGAAGAAATAAGCCGTCTTCATTTAGCAAATAAATCTTTGGAGCAGTAAGTTTCTGAGCTTCAGCAGCAAAATAAGTCTATTCTCCTCCTGGAGGAAGAGCTCCAACTTGAAAAGAAGAAGTCTGCCAAGCTGAACGAAGATCTTGCAGCAGCGGAGGTCAGCCATAACAAGAGCTTGGGAGAATGGGAGGCCTTCAAGAAGGAGTTGCAGGCCCAAATTGAGGAGCTAAAGAAGGGGAGTGCGACTGCTGGGCCATCGAAGGAAGAAAATGCCAAGCTTCAGAAGAAACTGGTTGCTTTCAAGGCTAAGGCTACCAAGGCTTTGGAAATATGTAAAAATGTAGCCTTTGAGTCCTTTGGCCTAGCTCTTCGTCAGGTCTTCTATCGCAACCCCGATGTGAGACTCAATTTGTACGGGCTTCATCTGTTCTACGAGTTTCACGGAGGAAAACTAGTTGTAGTGAAGAGTGATGGCTCGCACGAGGATCCTCCTGATTCCCTTTATGAATTGCCTCCTCTTCCTGAGGGCCAGGGCATGGGGCCATCACTAATCACTCCAAGCCCTGAAAATGCTACCCAGGAAAATGTTCCAAAAGACCAGGAGCCCGGAGTTGAAGAGGCTCAAGATTAAAGAACCGAGGAGGGAAAAAAGGAAGTGCCCACAGCAGAAAATCAGGCGCCTGTTCTTAATTTTGCAATTTTTACTTCATTGCTGTGTATTGGGATTAGCTCTAGTTTTATTTCAACTCATATATAAAATTTCCATTGAATGAATAAGATTTTCCTTAAATTTGCCTTTAACATTTGCAAGAAACGTACCGTTATAACATAACTTAGGCATATATGCTACACTTTTACCTTCGCACTATTCATGAGACCGTTCTGTATAATTATCTTGACGTTGAAATGTAATATGCACCCTGGAGAAAATAACAAAAATCGTAACAGATAAGTTATAGAACGTAGAATCATTCATACGTGTACTGTCCCTAAGTATGAGTATCTTGGGAGGTAAATATCTGTCGTGAGATGTTACCTTTAACTCCTGATCCGGTCTCAATACCGGTATCCGATCTGCTATACATATTTCAACGTCTTTGATAAGACATCTACGTGTAACCGGTGTCATCGCTATACATCCGAACTGTAATTCCGTATCAGGCGTTCTCCCTATACCGGTTGTTCAGGATAACACCATGACATCGGACAATACACACGTCACTGTGCTAATGACAAGGATTGTTGCTACAGGGATCGATCAATAATTCCCTACACTACGAGCCAAATTTTGCTCACGGGAATGGTCAACTTGTTCCCTAATCCTAGTCTACATTCTCTACGCTCAATATAAAATAGCCACTTGACCCAATCATGCAGGTAAGTGCGCAATATAATAATGCTAATGGGAGTTGGTGGTTCCCCACCAACGAGTCCTCGTTAATCGAGCCAATCAGGTATATGAACTAACTTCATGATTGAAGTTGTGGGGGGTTCTTCTTCAGCTCTTTTACGACTGATTCCTCTCTGAATACATTCCTTACCTGGAATATAATCACTGACTTGAGCGTCGGAGAATCTTTGCAGGTGACACCACCATTCGCCCACTTCAACGCGTTAGGTCGGTGTAAAGGATCTCCAGGACGTCCAATCCGCTCTCCTCACCCAAGGACAACGGATACATACATCGGATACACATACATCCGGTCTACTAGACGGTATTGACATACTATTCGTGACTGGCTTGAGATCGGATCTCTTGACCCCGGTCCAGGACAGATCATTGGCACGCCCGGTGGGACACGATAAAGTTATTCCCATATCCTTTGACAGAGCAGGTAATCCACAATGGAAGGCGAAGCACAAGACTTCATGGAAAATCAGGCTGAAGGCAGAACCAATCCTAACGCCTTCAGAAAACTCAACTTTGATTCTCATGGGGGCAGCTCAAAGAAGATAGTAACAGTGTCTGATCCTGATCCTCGTGATGAGTTGATCAAACAACTTCAGAGGGAACTCGCTGAATTGCGAAGAGAAAAAAGGCAAAGCGAGGATAAAGAGTCATCTCGCACGCGAAACACTCTCCACACAACTGATGGTGAAAAGTCCACCACTCTTCAGTACTCAAAGATCCCAACGTTTGAGGAGGGAGAACAAACTCGCGATTCTGAGGATGCAGCTTCCCGAAGGAAGAGAGATTCAACAACAGCACCCCCATTGTCTTACAATCTGAAGGTTCCTTTTTCAAGGAGACTTATGGGCATCAGCATCCCCAAGCACCTTCAAACCACTCAACCACTTTCCATCGGAAAGTATAATGGTGAAACTGATCCAACTAAGCACCTTGATGCTTATGTGTTTGAAGCCATGTACTTGGGGGCTGATGAAGACGTGATGTGCCGAATGTTCCCTCGAACATTGTCTGAGGAAGCCCTCGGGTGGTTTAAAGGCCTGCCTTCTGGATCCATAGATTCTTGGACGGAAATGGCAGCTGCCTTTGAAACCCACTTTGTCATCTCCAGAGATGTACCCAAGACGTCTCATACCTTGGCTCAGATTAAGCAAAGTGAAACTGAGGGCTTAAAAGATTTTTTGAAGAGGTTTTATAAGGAAGCAGCCCTGGTTCCTAACCTCACAGAATCTATCAAGCTGCATATCGTAATTGAGGCATTGCAGCCAGGATTAGCTTTCGCTCTTTCATTAGCAAAGAGCCCCCCAGCAACTTTTGAGGAGTTCAGGAAAAAAGCCTCAAAGTATGTGAGTATAGAGATGCACTTGGAGGCAATGGCTGCAAAGAAAAAGCCACCAACACCATCTCCCCAAACCCAGAAGGGTAAGGAAAAGACGAGGTCAGAACGCATGGAGAGGCCATTCACCAATCCTAAGGTGGATAACCACCCTCCTCGACCTCGAGAAAGGCATGTCAATTCCTTCAGCCATTATGCACAGTTATCTGCCAGACCATCTCAGATTTTGAGAGAGGTCGGATGGCCAGTTTTCAGCACATATGGCATCAGGAGACCAGCCCCTATGAAAAGACCAGGAAATTCATGAAAGTACTGTGATTTTCATGAACAAAATGGTCATTCCACTGATGAATGCCAAGCTCTAAAGAACGCGGTTGAGACGCTAATTAGAGAAGGCAAATTGAAACAATACCTGTTCAAAGAAAAATCCTTTGACAGGGCAGAACGGAATGAGAAAAGAGAAAGAGATCCCGACGATGGGGATGACAACAACCCCAGTCCGGTTCGAAAGTTCTCTGCTGCAGAGAAGCAAAAAGGTGTAATGACCGATAATGCAGCACAGAAAGACAGCATGCCCCAGCAACAACGTCAGGGCCGACGTGAAGTCATTGACATGATTGCTGGAGGGTTCGCTGGAGGAGGAGCTTCAATTACAGCCCGTAAGAATCATCACAGAATGATTCTATCTGTGCAAGGGAAAGTCAAAGACAATCGCCCTTACAGAGGAGGAATTGAGGCTCCCATAATCTCTTTCTCTGACGAGGATTTTGGCCCAACCGTTCCTGGTGGTGACGATGCTGTAGTCATCACTGCTGTGATCGCCAACAAGGACGTCCGAAGAATCCTTGTTGACCAGGGAAGTTCCTGCGATGTTATTTTCTATAATTGCTTTGAAAGAATGGGTTTTAAAGATTCAGATTTACAGCCTTACACGCAGGAACTAACAGCTTTCAATGGCGCAAAGCAACTAACTAAAGGGTATCTTGACACCCTTATCTCGTTTGAAGGCGAACCAGGAGCCAGGACGGTTAGATCTCGGGTGCTAGTGATTGATGTCAAATCACCATTTAATGGCATCATAGGCCGTCCTACTCTGAATGCAATGGAGGCAGTTGTATCAACCCCACATCTCCTTATCAAGTTCATTGACAAGGATAATGCTGTGTCATCTATCCGTGGTGATCAAGAGATGGCTAGGTACTGCTACAACCTTAGTCTCAACATGACAAAGCTGGACGCCTCCAATAAAAAGAGGAAACTTAATGATGCTGGAACATCGGCTGAATCCGTAAGTCTTGTCGACCTGGACCCTAGAGCGGATTTGAACATTGATCCGTTCAACCCATCAAAGCCCACACCGGATGGAAATTCCAGGGACATTGTCTTGGGAGATTCTCCAGAAAAGATCACCCATATCAATGACAAGCTAGATACTGAAATAGAGCAGCGACTGCTGGCTCTCTTACAAGAGTTTAAAGACCTCTTTGCATGGACTGCAGCCGATATGCCAGGCATAGACCCTGAATTCTGCTGTCATAAACTTTCTGTCTACCCAGAGACGAAACCTGTAGCCCAAAAGAAAAGACGATTGGGCCCAGAGAAACAGAAAGCAGCTTGTCAGCAAACTGAGGAATTGCTGAAGGCCGGATTTATCAAGGAAATCCGATATTCCTCTTGGCTTTCGAATGTGGTGATGGTCCCTAAATCCAATGGTAAATGGAGAATGTGCATTGACTACGTGGACCTCAACCGCTGCTGTCCAAAAGATCCTTATCCTCTTCCTAATATAGATCGGATGGTAGATGATTCCTCTGGTTACCAATACCTGAGCTTCATGGACGCTTATTCTGGTTACAACCAAATTCCGATGTGCGAAGAGGATCAAGAGAAGACAGCTTTCATAAATGATCGTGGTGTCTTTTGCTATACAGTCATGCCCTTTGGCCTGAAAAACGCTGGGGCGACATATCAGCGCATGATCAACAAGGTTTTCGAAGGTATGCACACCAAACTTGTTGAAGTATACATTGACGACATAATAGCAAAGACACCGGTTGGTGGCGATCATATTGAAGACCTGCGCCAAGTATTCACCCGTTTGAGACAATTTAACATGAGGCTGAACCCAATGAAGTGCACATTTGCTGTCCCTGCTGGGAAATTTTTGGGTTTCATGTTAACTCAACGTGGTATAGAAGCCAATCCAGGGAAGTGCCAAACGATTCTAGACATGCAAAGTCCTAAGAATCTCAAAGAAGTCCAATCCCTGAATGGCAAGGTAGCAGCTTTGGCACGATTCATGCCGAAGATGGCTCACAGGTCGCTCCCCCTGTACAAAATACTGAAAAAGTCCAAGAAATTCGAGTGGGGACAGGAACAAGAAAAAGCTTTCCAAGAGCTTAAGGAGGTGTTGTCCAAACCTCCCATTCTCACAAAGCCTGACCCCGAAGACACACTCATTCTGTACTTGGCTATTTCAGATGAAGCTTTGGGCGTTGCCTTGATAAAAGAAACTCCTGATGGACAAAGACCGGTCTATTTCACTAGCAAGACCTTGCAAGCTGCTGAGATCCGGTATCAAAAAATTGAAAAGGTCGCCCTCGCTGTTGTTTGGGCCTCACGACGGTTGCGTCCGTACTTTCACGCCCATCCAATCATAGTGAGAACGGAATTGCCACTCCGTTCTGTCTTAATCAAGCCCGATCTTGCTGGGAGGATGATCAAATGGTCTATTGAACTCTCTGAGTTTGATATATCCTACGAACCCCGCAGCGCTATTAAAGCTCAAGTCCTGGCTGACTTTATTGTGGAAATGACAGGGACTGATCCGGATTACCCTCGAGTCCATTGGACCATTTACGTTGATGGTTCATCAAACCAAAGAGGCTCTGGAGCAGGTGTAGTTCTCGAAAGTGATGACGGAGTACACCTGGAGATCTCCCTTCGTTTCAATTTCAAAACATCCAACAACCAGGCTGAGTACGAAGCTTGCTTGGCCGGGCTAAGAGCTGCAATTGACATCGGAGCTTCTGAGGCGACACTCTGTAGCGATTCACAGTTGGTGATTTCGCAGATCTTAGGAGAATATCAAGCTCGCGAACCTCAACTCCAATTATACTTGAACTGTGTCAAGGAGTTGACTGAGAAATTCTCAAAGGTGGAGTTCAAGCATGTTCCACGTGAAGAGAATACGAGAGCAGATATACTCTCCAGGTTAGCAAGCACTAAACGACCGGGTAGCACCACTACTCTGGTTCAAAGCACGCTAACGTCGCCCAGCATCCCTCTTTTCCCTTCTCTAAACGCCATAATGACTGACTCCCTTTACGGAGATACATGGATGGCTCCTTACATCCGTTATTTGGCTGATGGACAGCTACCCACAGATGAGAAGGAAAAGACGAGGTTAAGGAGAGAATTACCGTATTTCACTATAATTGATGGTAATCTCTACAGAAGGGCACTCTCTGTGCCCTATTTAATTTGTCTCAAAGAGGATGAGGTGCAAGGTGTAATGGAGGAAGTGCATGGAGGACAAAGTGGACACCACGCCGGAGGAAGAAGCTTAATGCGAAAAATCCTCAGAGCTGGATACTGGTGGCCCACAATGAAGCAAGACTCCATTGACTTCGTCAAAAAATGCGACGCTTGCCAAAAATTCTCTAACCTACACCACACACCGGCGGAAGAACTCTTCACATCCGCTGTTCCATGGCCTTTCTACCAATGGGGATTGGATATTTTGGGCCCCTTTCCAACTGCTCCTGGGGGCATCAAATATCTCATTGTAGGGGTCGATTATTTCACTAAGTGGATAGAAGCAGAGCCGGTGGTGCATATTACTTCAGCCCGAACTCGCCGTTTCATGTATGAAAACATCATAACACGGTTCGGGGTCCCAGCACGGATTGTCACAGACAATGGCACCCAGTTCACGGATAGAAAATTCACAGATTTGCTTGAAGGGTTAGGAATAACCCAAATATTCTCATCCGTCGAACATCCCCAAACTAATGGTCAAGCTGAAGTGGCCAACAGGGAGGTGCTTAAGGGACTAAAGAAGCGCCTTGGTGAAGCCAAGGGCGGATGGACAGACCAACTGTGTCATGTCCTATGGGCATATCGGACAACGCCTCATTCATCCACCAACGAATCCCCATATCGCCTAACATATGGGGTCGAGGCAATGATACCTGTGGAACTGCAAATTGCTTCCACAAGAGTTAAGTACTTCTCTGAAGAAACCAATAATTCTAACTTGGCATCTGAAATGGATGTCATACAAGAACTCAGAGAAGACGCTTTCATCAGAGATCAAGCCATCAAAGCCAAAGTTGCTCTCCGGTACAACAAACGAGTCCAATCAAGGACTTTCAACGTTGGAGATTTGGTTTTGAGGAAAGCAAGTATAGGGAACAAATTCGCCCATCAAGGCAAATTAGCCCCAAACTGGGAAGGCCCATACAGGGTATCCGAGGTCACTGGCAAAGGCTCTTATCGCCTTGAAAACCTTGATGGCACTCCAATTCGAAACAAATGGAACACCCAAAACTTGCGCATCTACTATAGCTAGCTGTTTCTACACTCTCCTATCCTTATCTTGGATTGAATACTGGAGAATTTATTTTCACAGCTACGCTCTCCTTGTAATTCTTATTTTTGATTTAATAAGAATCTCTCATAACAATTTAACTCTTTCGAGTTTTTCTTATGCTGTGATTTTCAGTTTATCCGGTGTACAAAAGCATATTCAGGACGGATGATCTCAGCTACTTATTCTGTAGTTGACGATGTAACTCTTCGAATATGCGCAACGCACAAGAACATACTCAGGACGGATGATCTCAATTACCCATTCTGTAATTGACGATGTAACTCCTCGAGTGTGTAAATATTGAAGGCCCAGATTGTAGGATTAAACCGAACTCTGGGTACGGTTAGTAAGTTTGGCTGAACACCGGTGAAAGCTCAGATTGTAGGATTAAACCGAACTCTGAGTACGACTAGTAGGATAAACCGAACGTCGGTGAAGACCTGAGTTATAGGATTAAACCGAACCTCAGGGCATGGGTTGTAGGGCTGGTCCTTCTTCAAGGCCACAAACCGAACCCCATTCGAAGACTACATGGGTTGTAGGGCTGGTCCTTATTCAAGGCCACAAACCGAACCCCATGCGAAGGCTTGGGCGCAGTAAGCTGGTTTTTCTTCAAGACCACGCTGAACCCCAAGTGACGGGCGCAGTAGGTTCAGGAATAGCCCTGATCTGAACCCCGTATCGAAGGCTCGGATTGTAGGATTAAACCGAACTCTGAGTACGACTAGTAGGATTAACCGAACGTCGGTGAAGAATTGTCATTGGGTAAAACCAAAGACCAATTGAAGAACGGCTAGTAGGATTCAACCGAACACCAAATATGACATGGACAGTAGGATCAAACCGAGCTCCAAACACAACAAGTAAGTTATACTGAACTCCAAATTAATACTCTCGTGAAGTTCTTTATTTGGGAGTTTTATAGCTTATAATTCTGAGTCATCAATTCTTCAATTGAGATCTGACTCATAAACTCCGACACAAACAATTCACTCGGGTACGCCACAATCTAAGGCATTTTCACCCGAAATTCCTCAGTCGGAAATATTTGAAGAGGAATTTCTATTTTAAAACCTCACTCTTAAAAACTCTCACGAGAAAATTTTACTCAGAGTTTATTCAAAGTGATAATCACCCAATGATACTGGGGGACAACATCAACGGTTTAACGAATATCTTGAGGAATGAACTCTCATCTAAACGATCTCACAATCATTCCCCTTAAGCCGTTCTTGTAACAATGATGTGTTCCCTGACAAGCGGTGATCTTATTGAGAAATCCATCTCGCATGTATAAGTCCGGTATGGAGATTTTGTTTTACAATCCGATCTTCATTACTTAAAACCGGAATGATACAATACACATGCAATCCCTCTATTAAAGTTGTTTTTCACTAAACAAAAATGGAGGTAAAAAACCCTTTTATTGATTAAATGAGAATTACAATTCGTATAATAATCCGGAGCTGATCCCGGAACACAGCGAATTTGAATCAATAAAATGAAAAAGGAAACAGGGAAGGGCGCTACTTTCTCTGGCTTGAATCTCCTTCTTTCCCTTTGCCTTTGCCTCCGACCTTGCCTTCTTCAGTGCGAGAGCTCGTTCCTGTGCTTATGGGCTTCAGGAATGAAGGTCCCATCGATTGGCCTGCAGGTAAAGGAGCGAACTTATAAGGAGTGCTAGGCGGACTTTCATGACGCTTATCAACTATGGCCACCAGTTTCCCTTGATGAAACTCATAGAACGGGTCAATACCATTCAGATTAAGTTTCACCTTGGGATTCCGGTATTGAATTTGACGAACAGCCAACCCAAAGGATTCCTTGACTGCTTGATCGCACATATCCACAGCCTCGTCAAATTCCGCTTTTGTGTCCGCCAACTTTGAGAGCAGCTCCTTCTCCTTACGCGACCAATCTTCGGTTCCTCGAGCATAAACAACTTTGACTTCCTTAAGCTCCTCTTCCAGCTTTGAAGAGCGTTCCTTCTCCGCACAAAAACCGGAGTGGAGGTCGGAATTGATTTTCTTTTGATCAGCTACTTGGGCCTCCAACTCCTTGGCAAGATGTTTTAGCCTGACAATTTCTTCATCCTTCTTATATCCTTCCTCTTTGGAAGCTTCTAATTTACTTTCTAAACGAAGGATGGTTGCCTTATCCTTAGCAGCAGCAACGCTAAGGTCATTAACCTTGCCAACCAACGAGCTCAGCCTCTCATTCTCTTCTGGAAGCTTGCGAACCGATCTTAGGAGCCCGGATAATTCTGCCAGGTGCTTCTGTCCGGCATCGCAAGCTTTGGCTACTTCATCGCTCATCAATGAGGGCTTCAGCTTGTACGGAGTCTCAGGAACGGCCTCAGGAACAGAACCCTCGTATACCAGATATTGCGCAAGACCGGAGCTACTTTGAAGGGGGCGAGTAACTTTTGGTGCAAAGTAAGTCGTTATTGGCTTTGCACCATAGGTGATTCCGTCGCCAGGAGCATCCGGAGTGGACCCTACATCCAGAGCGGATCTTTCCACTTTCTTTCCCTTTGAAGGCTCCGGATCAGCACTCTCACTTGAAATTTTTTGTTTTTTCGGAGAAGGTTGACGATCCAAGGTCCTTGAGGAACCGCGTTTTATAGTTTTCTTCTTTTCTCCGACCTTCTCAGCCGCAACCTTCTCAGATCCGCCCTCCAGTAAGGGAATATCGTCACCTGCAGATGAGGTTAAAATGATGGTCTCCGCTGTGGCTTTCTTCGAATTCCGTTTCGCCTGAATGTCATTTTCAGCTGCCACGGAATTCGCTCCAGCTTTGAGCCCCTTCAGTTTTTCCATCTCTGGAGACGCAGCTTCAATTTCAACTGCAAAACCAAGCAACACGATTAGAAATCAAATACTTCAAGGCATGATGCGATAAAATATGAATATTAGCAGGAAAATTACGCAGATATTCCTCGCGGGTAGACCACGATCCTAACAAACGCCTGCAAGAGAAAAATTGATGCGAGGCGGTGTAAGATTGAAGGGCGGAAAGAACGGAAACTGAAGACGGGCTTAGTTCATCCTCCTCAGTGTAGTACGCCTGGGAGGTCAGCAAAAAGTGTTCATGCGTCCAAGCCACTGGGAACTTCGGAAGCCCATCTTCAGTTAACCAAAAAACTGACTCGTCAGGGTGAACGCTAATCTTCATGAAATAGGACTTGAATGAATGTCCATCAACTTTGGCGGAGTCAGTGTACGCCTCAAAGTTGATAACCTTTGAGAGAGTCCGGAGGGATATCAAGCTCACTCCCCCCTTCTATTTATTTGCACGACGGACCACTTGGGCAAAATAAAAGAGCATGGCCACCGTCGGCTTGAAGTTGAAGTGCTCCCCAAGCACTTCAAGAGAGCGGACTAATCCCCATCCGTTGGGGTGAAGCTGTGAAGGAGCGCAGTCCAGGAATCTCAGAACCCCCATCTGAAACTTCGAAAGGGGAAACCGCACACCAAGGTTCAAAAATAAAAAGTCATACATATACAAGGACCTTTCGTCCGGGATATGACAAATTCGATCGGATGGCAATGGGGCTATCACCACGAAGCACTTCTTGTATTTATCCCTCTTGAAGACCGTGAAACGCGGCTCCAACTCCGCTCCCCCCTCTTGAGCATGAACTGATGCTATTTCACGAAACTCCTCAGCCACCCAGCTGAATGGGCGTTTCTGTTGGAATTTCACCCAATCTATCCGGTGTGCAACCACATTGCAGAGGCCGGATTGGGTCTTCAAGATATGCTTCTCGGAAGGGGATTCCCCTTCAGACGACTTCCTCCCAGTAGCTTTCTTTGTCACCATTGTGAAAGTCTTGATGCTGCGATAAAATTCCACATCATCAGAGACATATAAATCCCCACTCTCGACACTCTCACTAGAGGAGGAAGACCCTGAAGAGGGTATAATCACCCTTCGCCTTTGATATTGCGACCCCTCCCTCTCTGTATTTCGTGATCTCGACTGAAGGATCACTGGAATCCTCCCACCATGAACGCTAGGGTTTTGAGTCAAAGCCCTTCCTCCTCTTCCTCTAGGGCCAACGCCACTGAAGCTAACACCCTTCCTAGGCATTCTCAAATATTGAAAAGAGAAACTGAGAACGAAGGGAAAGTGGTTACCTTAGATAGTGAATTGAAATTCACAGAGGTGGATACGAAGAACTTCTTGGAACTTTCGCAGAGATTCGTCAAGGAAGCAAGAAGAAATGGTAACTGAGAATTGCCAAATATGCCTATATCAGGGCACCAAAATTTTTCAAATACCCATTAAACATAACCTGTAGTTTACCCCCAAACGACTCCCCGTTTAGTGGACCAAAATTGTCATTTAGTACATCAAGGCGCGAAAATGCCATCATTTTGTCACAGAGCCATCGAAATGGGCCTATTAAAACCAAATATTAGGCCCAACAAAACTATGCGTGACAGTTACTAAGACATGCGCACTTAATGCAATAATGGCGCGCCCACGTGAATTAAGGCATTAAATGTCCAATCATTAGAAACGTGGCCACCATTACCCGAATACCAAGGGTTGCGAAATTCGATAAACTTCTGATATTTCCATTGTCGAATCCGCCCTTAAAATTTCATCACTACGGAACATGGTTCCCAGAACGGATATTTACACTTCGGTGCAAATCCGAAATCCAGACGTACTATGATCAATATAGCTCATATGAGCAAGTCAACTGCTTCCTCACATCAGCTAGGGGGCTAGTAGAGGTAAGACTCGGATTTCGGATGGAGCGAAAATTGGCAATTGAATCCGCACTCCCTTGATTGGAAAAATTCACCAGGACGGATGATCTCAATCACTTATTCAGTGATTCGGTGATGTAACTCCTGGTATGAAGAACTCCAATAATCATTCCAGGACGGATGATCTCAATCACTTATTCAGTGATTCGACGATGTAACTCCTGGTATGAACAATTCTCATCATCATTCTGAAAGTATTCACTCAATCCGTATTCCTACGATTGAAAAATGTCTCCAGGATGGATTATCTAAACCACTTAATCTGTGATCTGACGATGTAACTCTTGACGATGTGTACTTTTCCAGAACGGATAACCTCAGTCACCCATTATGTGATATGATGATGTAACTCCTAACGCGGTGTACCTGCCCAGGACGGATGATCTCAATCACCCATGCTGTGATCTGACGATGTAACTCCTGGCGCCATACACACCCAAAGGACGGATGATCTCAATCACCTAATATGCGACCTGATGATGTAGTTCCTGGTATCGTACACATCCCCAAGACGGATGATCTCAATCACTTATGAAGTGATTTAATGATAAAACACCTGGCATGATCAATACTCATAATCATCTTTATGATGGAAAATTCCGAAAGTCAGTCCGCACTTTCGCTTTCTAGTGGTATTCTCCCAGGACGGATACTCTTTATCACCTATTCTGTGATACAACGACGTAATTCCTGGTGTAGAAAAAACTCCCATCATCATCCTTATGATAAAGGACTCAAACACCACTTCCTTGCAGTTCCCTAAACTTGGAACAATATTATCATCTCCTGTAAGAATATTACGGATTAGAAGCAGTCATCCGTCCTGTTACACTACTTTGCTAAACAGCGGATCGACCCATCTTTCCCCAAAAGAATTAAGGATCACGCCCCAAAGACAGGCACCTTCTTCTTAATACACACTTGGGGACATGTATATATTTATCCGTTCTAAATTTTATTCGTTGTTTAATCTTCCGAGGCTATTATTTCAATCCGGCCTTAAGATTAATTATACAGAACGGATTAGAAACGATTTAAATATACATGAAACGACGAAGACAAATTTCTTCAATCAAAACTCATTCATTGAAATGAAATTACATACAATAGTTTAAAATCCGGAGTTGATCCCGGTACACAACTATACATGTAAATGAAAACAAAACTACTGAGAAGGAATCTGTTCTTCAGTCTTTTGTGCCTCTTCAGCACTGGGCTCTTGTGCTCCTTCCTTTAGAACCTCCGCAGGAGTCTCGCCTCCAGGAGCCTCAGCCCTTTCTTCAGAAGAGGGAACCTCGGACGCAGGAAAGACGTAGTCAGGTCCCATGGATTGACCCTCAGGAAGAGGAGCCAAACCATATAAAGACGTCGGTGGATCTTCGTGACGACCATCCACCACTGCGACTAACTTTCCCTCATGGAATTCATAGTACGGATCCATCCCATAAAGGTTAAGTTTCGCAGTGGGATTGCGGTAGAAGACTTGGCGTATGGCTAGGCCGAAGGACTCTTCAACAGCCCGGCTGCATATGTCAACAGCTTCTTCTCTCTCAGCTTTCGCTGTAGCCAATTCTCCCCGCAACTTAGACAGCTCCTCACTGGATATCTCGGGCTCCACTTTCCTAGCCTTCAGTCCCTCTATCTCAAGAAGGAGCGTCTTCTCCCTTTGAGACCACTCCTCAGCATCAGCCTTATTTTTATCCTGGCTGCTGCGGAGTTCTTCCTCCTTCTCTGCAACTTTGCCTTCCAAGTTTTTAAGATCGCCTTTGAGCTTGAGATTCTCTTTAGTTACGAGATCCCCAAACTCCTTAGACTTGTTAAGACGATCTTCCATTAACTTCAATGCGGCTTTGTCCTTGTCTGAGGAAAGGTTGAGCTCTTCTAATTTGTCACTTAGCTCCTCAACCTTGTCGACGTTCTTAGCCAACTCACCGACGGAAGATAGCAATCCAGCAAGTTCGGCTAGCTGCCACCTTCCGGCCTCACACGCTTCTTCAATTTCTTTAACACTAAGCGTAGGCCGGAGTTTATACATCGGAGGTGGAAGAGTGGCAGGAGTAGAACCTTCGTAGGAGAGGAAGGGGGTGAGAAACGAGGTCGTTGGGAAGGAGGTCGGCCCTGATCCAGAAACCCCAGCAGCAGTGCCTTTATTGAGACCGGAGGAAGCACCAATCCCTTCCGAGGTTTCAACGGCTTTATCCTCCGAAGTCCTTTGCTTCTTGGACTGACGCTTCGAAGGATCATTCTGGATCTTTCTTCTCCTCTCAGTAACTGGAGGCTGACCCGAGGCTGCGCCAACATCGGACGTACCGCCCTCAACCAGTGGGATGTCCCCTTCAGCATCCGAGGTCAAGATGATTACCTCAGGACGATCCTTAGTTGAGGGCCTGGGCTTCACCTCATTTTCATGAGTAACAGATTTACCAGCCGCCTTGAATTTCTTCAATTTGTCCATTTCTGGAGTTTGCTGTTCTATTTCACCTACATGAACAAACACAAGATGTCAGCAACTACAAATATTCTATACATATTTGATAAAGGAGAAAAGATAGAATAAAACGAGAAGTACGCAAATATTCCTCCCGGACTCCGCTTGAGCTACTTAGCAGACGCCTACACGAAAAGACGTGACGACCTGTAGTGTGCGATTCAAGTGCGAACAACACTCTCGACGTCTCACGTGACAGATCAGATTGATCAGTGTAGTACGCGTGTGAGCTCAAGAGGAAATGTTTGTGTGTCCAACTCAGGGGAAATTTGTCAACGTCCTCTTCATCCTTCCAAAATTTTGGATTGCCCTTCTTAATGGAGATGCGGGTGAAGTAAATCTTGAAGGACTTCCCGTCAACCTTGGCAGAATCTGTATAAGACTCAAAGTTCACAAAGGAACAGAGAGTCCGGAGAGTCACCAGACCAACTCCGCCCTGCTTGTTTGCTCTCCGAACTACCTGAGTGTAGTAGAACAGCATCGCTACAGTTGGCGTGAAATTGAAATGTTCACCAAGGACCTCCAGAGCCCGGATGAGGCCCCAACCATTGGGATGAAGTTGAGAGGGTGCACAGTTCAAGAACTTTAGGACGCCCATCTGGAGTTCGGTTAGAGGAAAATGAACTCCCAGATTATGGAAAATAAAGTCATACATGTATACAGAGCGGTCATTAGGGACGACATGGCATATCCGCTCTGTCGGAAGTGGTGCATAAACCCTATACCACTTCTTTGTCTCTTCATCCGTACTCAAAGTAAACTCGGCTGGATCCGGGATCCCTCCTCATCCGCATGTCGGGAGGCCAATTCCTTAAACTCACTAGACACCCAGCAGAAAGGCCATTTAGCCTAAACCTCCTCCCAATTTAGCCTCGAAGCAACTACGCTGTAGAGACCTTCTGCTGTTTTCGAAATGGCGCCATCTCCAGAAGATCCTTCTCCAGTTGCCATTGGAAATATCTAGACCGAACTCCTTAATCTACGATAAGAAATAAAATGTCGTCAGAAAGTTGCAATCATTACTCACTGCATTTTGAAAGCAATTACAATCAGAGGGCGACTCTGAGAAGGGAAAGGTCACTTCCCGCAGTGAGTAAGATCCCCTTTCTGAGCGACGCGGTTCAGTCTTAGGAAGAATCACAAGGATTCTTCCCCACGACTATTAGGGTTGAGGGAAACTGATTCCCCCCCTTTAGATGAAGCCTACTTTCTATAACTACGAGTAGTAAGTCAAAGCGAAACTAAAGCGACAAGGAAAAGATAGTTACCTCAGATGACAGTGATGAATTTGAGGAACGAAGAAACCCTCGCAATGTAGGTGATAAACTTCCTTGCAAAATTTCTGCAGAGTTTCGTTGAGAAAGCAAAAGCAAGTGGAACCCAGAATCCACTAAGTATTCCTTTTATAGGAAACAAAGAGGACCGGTTACCTCCTCTTGAAGTTGTGTCGTTCTCGATAAAACGTACCTGTTCACAAGCGAAACGACACAACCGTTCCAAATTCTTGGGCGCCAAAACGATAGCAACTCAGCAAAGGGCTATCCACTGGGCCCAAAAGTTTTGAAAACTTCAGGCCCATTAAGCCCAAAACGACGGTTAATGAGATTTTCATCTCAGACACAATAATTGCCTGCCCACGTGATTAAAAGCATTAATGTCTAATCATGCAACGCAATTTACGCTTTACAGCTGTTACACGAACTTCAAGAGCTTTCAATTCCAATAAACTCTTGAAATTCTCACACAACGAATCTTTGTCTGAATCCGTTGTGACAGTACCGAAAGGTCTTTTCTATTAAAATCAGAGCGGTTCTTTACGAATGACAACAGATGCTAAGGAACTGTTACACACGTAAGCTTACCGATATTAAGACCTCTCGCAGGTTGAGTAGCTTATGTGAACAACTATTCAGTCCCTCACACAAGCTTGGGGACATATGATCCGGTCTCAATACCGGTATCCGATCTGCTATACATATTTCAACGTCTTTGATAAGACATCTACGTGTAACCGGTGTCATCGGTATACATCCGAACTGTAATTCCGTATCAGGCGTTCTCCCTATACCGGTTGTTCAGGATAACACCATGACATCGGACAATACACACGTCACTGTGCTAATGACAAGGATTGTTGCTACAGGGATCGATCAATAATTCCCTACACTACGAGCCAAATTTTGCTCACGGGAATGGTCAACTTGTTCCCTAATCCTAGTCTACATTCTCTACGCTCAATATAAAATAGCCACTTGACCCAATCATGCAGGTAAGTGCGCAATATAATAATGCTAATGGGAGTTGGTGGTTCCCCACCAACGAGTCCTCGTTAATCGAGCCAATCAGGTATATGAACTAACTTCATGATTGAAGTTGTGAGGGGTTCTTCTTCAGCTCTTTTACGACTGATTCCTCTCTGAATACATTCCTTACCTGGAATATAATCACTGACTTGAGCGTCGGAGAATCTTTGCAGGTGACACCACCATTCACCCACTTCAACGCGTTAGGTCGGTGTAAAGGATCTCCAGGACGTCCAATCCGCTCTCCTCACCCAAGGACAACGGATACATACATCGGATACACATACATCCGGTCTACTAGACGGTATTGACATACTATTCGTGACTGGCTTGAGATCGGATCTCTTGACCCCGGTCCAGGACAGATCAACTCCTTTGAGGGTGAGAAAGTCCATTCGACCTCTATAATGCGATACCGTAGAACAGGTAATAATCTCCAACCATAAGGATGATGATTGAGTCTTCCATCATAAGGATGAGGATGAGAATTATTTGTGCCAGGAGTTACATCGTCAACTCACAGAATAAGTGGTCGCGATCATCCGTCTTGGGGAAACTACTTCAAAAATGAGGACGGTGATTGATTCTTCCACAACGTTCAGCCAAACCTACTAGTTCAATCCTACAATCCAAGCCTTCGTGTGGGGTTCGGTGTAACCTTGCAAAAGGTTTGATCCTACAACCCATTTCTTGAGGTTCGGTTTAATCCTACAACTTAAGCCTTCAACGGTGTTCAGTTTAATCCTACTAACCATACTCGGAGTTTGGTTTATTCCTACAATCCGAGTCTTCAGATGGGGTTCGGTACAACCTTGAAAAAGGTTTGATCCTACAACCCATTTCATCCCTCAAGGAGTTACATCGCCAATTCACAGAATAGGTGATTGAGATCATCCGTCCTGAGGGTCTTCATGCACAGCGGCTTAAGGCAACTAGCTGTAGTAAATACGTAAGTTCTGAGTGTTCCATTTATTGCATATCGGTGTTCCATCGAGCTCTTCTAGCTGGTATGATCCCTTTCCAGTCACCTCAGACACTCTGTAAGGGCCTTCCCATGTCGGCGCCAATTTTCCTTGATGGGCGAACTTATTTCCCACACTCGCCTTCCTCAAGACGAGATCCCCAGTGTTGAAAGCTCTGTATTGCATAGTTTGTTATACCGTAGGGCGGCCTTCGCTTTTATCACCTGGTCCCTAATAAAAGCCTCTTCTCTTAACTCATGGAGAACATCTAACTCCGACGCCAAATTGGTATTATTATCCTCTGTAGAAAAGTATTCCACTCTAGCCGATCTGGTCTGGAGCTCCACCGGAATCATCGCCTTAACCCCGCAAGTCAAATGATATGGGGATTCATTGGTAGAAGAATGAGGCATAGTATGGTATGCCCACAAAACATAGCATAGCTGATCCGTCCATCCCCCTTTTGCTTCACCAAGGCGCTTCTTCAATCATTTCAACACTTCTTGATTGGCTACCTCAGCTTGGCCGTTCGTCTGAGGGTGTTCAATAGATGAAAAAATTTGGACTATCCCTAGTCCTTCAAGCAACTCTGTGAACTTCCTATCTGTGAACTGGGTGCCGTTGTCAGTTACAATCCACCCTGGAACACCGAATCAGGCTATGATATTCTCGTACATAAAACGTCGTGTCCGTGCTGATGTGATATGCACTACTGGCTCCGCTTCAATCCATTTGGTGAAATAACCAACTCCCACAATCAGATACTTAACTCCTCCCGGTGCGGTCGGGAATGGATCCAAAATATCGAGGCCCCATTGGTAGAAAGGCCATGGCACCGTAGATGAAGAGAGTTCTTGGGCCGGCGTGTGATGAAGATTAGAAAATTTCTGGCAAGCATCGCACCTCTTTCACGAAATCAATAGAATCCTGCTTCATTATGGGCCACCAATATCCATCCCTGAGAATTTTTCTCATTAAGCTTCTTCCTCCGGTATGGTGCCCACATTGCCCCTCATGTACCTCCTCTATTACTCCTTGTATCTCGCTCTCTTTTAAACAAAGGAGATATGGCACTGAGAATCCTCTTCTATAGAAAACACCATCGACCATGGTGAAATATGGTAATTCCCTTTTTACCTTCCTTCTCTCCTTCTCATCGGTGGGCAGCTGTTCGTCATCCAAGTAACGGATATATGGGGTAACCCAAAAATTCTCGTAAGAAGAGTTAACCATTATAGCGTTTAGAGATGGGAACAGAGGAATGCTGGGCGATGTCAATGTACTCTGAACCACTGTTGTCATACTGCCAGGCTGCTTCATACTTGCGAGTCTTGATAGAATGTCCGCTCTAGTATTTTCTTCTCTTGAGACATGCTTAAACTCCAACACGTCGAATCTTCCTTTTAACTCATTCACACAATTCAAATATAGCTAGAGTTGAGGCTCACAAACCTGGTATTCACCGTGAATCTGCGATATCACTAGTTATGAATCGTTGCACAACGTCACCTCTATTATGCCGATATCGATTGCCGCTCGGAGTCTGGCTAGACATGCTTCATATTCAGCCTGGTTGTTGGAGGTTTTAAAATTGAATCAAAGAGAGATCTCTAGATGCACACCATTATCTCTCTCCACAACAATGCCAGCTCCACAACCTTTATTGTTCGATGACCCATCCACATAAATGGTCCAATGGGCTTGGGCTGGATCTGCCCCTGTCATTTCTATAACAAAATCCGCCAGGACTTGGACTTTAATGGCTCCTCGTGGTTCATAAGAAATTTTGAACTTAGAAAGCTCGATAGACCATTTAATCATCCTCCCAGCGAGGTTCGACTTGCTAAGTACAGAACGGAGTCATAAATCCGTTCTTACCAGAATTGGATGTGCATGGAAGTATGGTCTCAATCGTTGTGAAGCCTTGATAACTGCGAGAGCAGCCTTCTCTATCTTCTGGTATCTGCTTTCTGCTCCCTGTAACATTTTGCTAGTGAAATACATTAGCCTCTGCCCCTCTGGGGTTTCCTTGACCAATGTTACGCCCAAGGCTTCATCTGAAATCGCCAAGTACAAAATAAGGGATTCACCAGGTCTAATTTTACTAAGATCGGAGGACTTGACAACACTTCCTTGAGCTCCTGGAACACTTGCTCTTGCTCCTGTCCCCACTCAAAATTCTTAGACTTTTTGAGTACTTTATACATAGGAAGGGATCTATGCGTCATCTTGGGCATAAATTGAGCCAAAGCTGCAACTTTCTCATTTAAGGATTACACCTCCCTCAAGTACTTCAGACTCTGTATGTCCAATATCGCTCTACATTTCCCTGGATAAGCTTCAATGCCTCGCTGCGTCAACATGAAACCTTGAAACTTCCGAGAGGGGATAGCAAAAGTATATTTCAATGGGTTTAGCCTCATGTTATATTATCTTAAGTGTGCAAATACCTGATGTAGGTCCTCAACATGATCACCTCCAGCCGGAGTCGTAGCAATGATATCGTCAATGTATACCTCCACCAATTTGGTGTGCATGCCTTCAAACACCTTGTTAATCATATGCTGGTAAGTGGCCCCAGCGTTCTTCAAACCGAAGGGTATGACGGTGTAGCAGAAGACACCGTGGTCATTGACGAAAGCTATTTTTTCTTGGTCCCCCTCCCATATCGGAATCTGATTATACCCTGAATATGCATCCATGAAACTGAGGTATTGGTAACCAGATGAATCGTCCACCATACGATCAATATTTGGGAGCGGATATGGGTCTTTTGGGCAACAACAGTTGAGGTCCACATAATCAGTGCACATTCGCCACTTGCCATTGGCCTTCTGTACCATCACCACATTGGAGAGCCAAGAAGAATATCGGACCTCCCTAATAAATCCGGCCTTTAACAATTCCTTCGTCTGCTCGCAAGCTGCCTTCTATTTTTCTGGTCCTAATCTTCTCTTCTTCTGGGCAACTGGCCTTGTCTCTGGATAAATAGATAATTTGTGGCAACAGAAATCAGGGTCTATCCCAGGCATGTCTGCAGCAGTCCATGCAAAAAGGTCTTTGAATTCCTGTAGGAGTGCTAACAGGCGCTGCTCCATAATAGACTCCAGCTTATCATTAATGTGTGTGACCTTCATCATGTTCAGAGTAGGATAGCCTATGATCCCGTTGTAAGGGGACTCCACATCAATCACCATGATTCTGGACTTCACTGTTCTTGCTCCAGGTTCACCCTTAAAAGAAATAAGGTATCAAGATACCCCTTGGTGGGTTGCTTCGCTCCGTTGAACGTTGTGAGCTCTTGTGTATATGGTTGCAAATCCGCATCATTAAAGCCCATTCTTTTGAAACAATTATAAAAAATAACATCACAAGAACTTCCCTGATCGACGAGGATCCTTTTGACATCTTTGTTGGCTATGACAGTGATGATAACCACTGCATCATCGCCTCCTGGAATCGTTGGGCTAAAATTGTTATCTATGAACGACACCGCCGGTGCTGCCATGCCATCCCTAAAAGGGCAGTTGTCCCTGGGCTTCCCTTGTACTGATAGGATCATTCGGTGGTGGTTCTTACCAGCTGTGATTGACGCTCATCCTCCAGCAAATCCTCCAACAATCATATCAATCACCTTACGCCGGCCTTGCCTTTGCTGCTGAGGCATGCTGTTCTGCTGAGCTCCTTCACTGATCACCACTCCCTTCTATTTCTCAACGGCTGTGAACCTCTTGACCGGATTACGACTATTGTCGCCCTCGTCATCGCGATTGTGAACACCTCTTTTTGTCCGGCCAATTGGTACAGTTCCATCTTTTGAGCACTCTTTCATGCGCATGGTTCATTTGAAAATTCATAACTCCTTCATACGATCTTTGATTTGTGCAAACCCGGTCTCTAAATTTTTGTAACAAAATTGTCTATAACTTTTGTGAAGACCTTGAAGGCTGAATCCTTACCAATTGATACAGTTTTAATAATCTTCCTAGACTTGCTCCAGTTTCATGACTGCTCTGCACATCTTTAAGAAAAAATTCATATCTCCCTCATATGATACTCAAATGACCCCATTCTTTTTTCTATGGCTCCACATCAAAGAGATCTACAAACTTTATGAAGGCCACAAAAGCTAATTCTCCACCCATTTTGCCCAGTGAATTTATTTTTCTTTCAAAATGTGTTTCTATCACACTCTGGAGCAGTTTTCGTAGATGGGTCATATCTCCCTCATTTCTTGATGAAAAGTTTTGTGCCATATATCAAATTAAAGCTAAGAGAAAGATCTACAACTTTCATGTTGGACTCTTTTTCAAATTTGGCACGCATCAGCCCTCAAATGCGCGAGCAAGTTTGTGATGCGTAAAAAGGGAATGAAAAAGCACCAAACAGCATCATGAATCGATTCAACACATGCATGAATCGATTCATGCGTGGAACAGCCCCAAAAAATCAATTTTTAGTGGTTTGAATCGATTCATAGCCCTCTTGAATCGATTCATACGAATTAAAAGCACCCAGGATGTGAATTTTTGAGGTTTGAATCGATTCATCAGCCTTTGAATCGATTCATCAGCATTTGAATCGATTCTTTCGAGTTTCAAAGGGGTTGAATCGATTCTTCCATCAATTGAATCGATTCACACGTTTAATTTTAGCCCAGAATTGCATTTGGAACACATGAATCGATTCATTTCACCATTGAATCGATTCATGAGTGAATTATTGGCCCAGAAACATGTTTTCAAGCTTCTGGATGGTGGGCAAGGCACCAAGGATCATAATGGAGCACTGAAGCATCATAATGGAGCACTCAAAACTGATAATGGAGCACCATGATTTGTTAATTGATGAGTGCACCCTCCAATTCCAATTGTTTATGGCAATGGCTTTGCCTTTGGACTCCTATAAATAGGCACAATGGGCATTCAATCAACACACCATTCTTCATTGAAGGCAATCAATCCCTTGAAGAAACCATTCGTTCTTCCTCTTCCTCTTCTCTGTTGGCAATTTCTTCCTCCAGCAATTTTTTCATTTCCAGCAAGTTTTGCATTTTCCAGCAAGTTTTTTTCATTTCCAGGTTATTATGTTCTTTTCTTTTCTTCTCTTTTCTTTGTAGTTGTTATTGTGTAGTTTCATTTCTTCTTCCAGCAAGTTTCTTTTCATTTCTAAGTTTTTCATTTCCATGTTATTTTTAATACAGTATGCTTTTTAATGAATAATAATAATAAAATAATAATAATAAAAAAATAATAAGTAATAAGTTTTGCACATGTTTTATTTTCTAGCCTAAAAATTTCCATTTTTTAACAGTGTCGTACGGGAATACTTCCGTCTACACAATCTCCTTAGGATTCGTACACGTGCGAAGAACTTCGTTTTGTATGAGTTCCCCATCTCAATAACTTCCATCATCATGTTCCGAGTCAAAAAAGATTTTTTTTCTTAGAACTACGTAACCCTGATTTCTTGATAATTCAAGAATACGTAGGAGCAGGACTTTAACTCCTGTCGGGCCCATCTTTCTTATTTCCTTTTACTGATTTATTTCCTTACTTTTTTTGCGTTTCTTTCGTGATGTTAATTTTTGTCGTTTCCGTGAAAATCAATTTAGACGTGACGTCTTGTTGATTTCCCCCTAGTTTTTGTTCAAACCTCACTACAATTCATAGGGAAGGGATACTTAGGACAAGACGTCCCGCTTATCCCTTTCCTATCCCTATCCTTTTTACCCGAGGATGTTTAATTTAGACGTGACGTCTTATTGGCATTCTTTCACCCTCTCTGTCTCATATTGAAGTCAAGCTTAATTCAGACGAAGCGTCCCATTGACCTCGCTTCAACATTCTACGTCTGTACAGTTCTCTTACTCCATTCCGTCCTTTTCAAATAAAAATGCACAAGTAAAAGGGAAGAAACCATGTTTTATTTAAGGCTATTTATATTGTGCTTTCAATCTTGGTACTGTCTTTGACAGGCGATGTAGGGTGCTAATACCTTCCCTACTCGTAACCGACTCCCGAACTTGGATTTCAATTTTTTTTTAAACCAGTGCTTTACTGAACTTAGTTTTTTCCCAATGTTTTTCCTATGGATAAAAACGTTGGTGGCGACTCCCTGTTTCATTTCATGGCGAGCCCTCTCCTCGCCGCGCCGTCGCGATCTAGGTTGCGACAGATGGCGACTCCACTGGGGACACTTAAGAGAGTCAGGCCAGTTTGATTGAAAGCGCATGTTCTTTTTATATAACCTTTGTTATCTCAGATTTCTTCCCCTTGTCTTATTTTCTATCGATTGTTGTGAATGTTTGTTTTAATCGTATCTTGTTATTTGTTTCGTTGTCTATGTTTTGCATGTTTATTGAACCCTAGGGTAGGAGACCATGTTACTTTTCTGTAATCATTGAACCCTAGGGTAGACGACTTTGTATATTTGTTCTGTGTTTGTTCCTTGTGCAGGATAGGGTAAGGTAAAAGGTATTGAATGTCCTTCCACACACTACACTCACATTACTTGCACACACCTATGAGTGGCGCCCTATACCCGGGCCCCAAATGAAGATTAAGTTAGGAGAGGTTGGTAACGGAATCGTATGGGATGTACTTCCTATCCGGTATTCGTGAGAACCTCAACCAGAGTTCGACCTCTCGTGATATACGCACTTAGTGAATTTCTCACTGTTTGCGTCCCTGTCAGGATCAGGATCTTGGCTCTGGTGACCTTCTAGATGTCTAGCGGAAGCCACCCAATGTGAGAAATCCACTGTTAGATAAGCCATAGGTCCCAGAAAAGACTTTCAGAAAAACCTGGCTTAAGGCACAGAAGGGCAGGCTTTACTATACCTTATCTCATTCTTGCTTTCCCTTTAAATCCAAAATTGATGAACTGCTTACATGTTCCAAGGGTTACTTTATTCCAAAAAATAAACCATTTTTCTTTCTAAAAACTAGTAATCCTTTAGCAAGTAAGCAGTTCTCTCTCTTTTTGTGTACTTATGAGTCCTGGGTTATGGATCTTCCCAATCGTCAAAGCAAAAATAAAAACAAAATTTTATTCAAGCAGATATTGATGACGTTAGGAAGATCCATAACCCACGTGACTTTAGTTTTGCCGACCGTTACTTCTCAAACTGAAAGTGTTTTCCAATAAATTGATAAAGAAGTAGTGGTTCACAAAACATGACAGAAATTGACTTCTTTTTCTCTCTCTTTGCTCTTGCAGGAAGCTATTTGGAACTTAGCGGATACCCTTAAGCAATATGGAAATTAACATGAGATCTGATAGTTGTGACACAAATGTGACCGAGTTGAGGAAAGTTTTGCACCTTAAGGCCAAGAAGATTGACATGGGTAGTCTGCAAACAATGGGTAGAAAATTGAACCTGACACAGAAAATGGCTTTTACGAGAAAGTATGGAAGGATTCTGAAGTTGTTAGAAGTGGAAGTGCAAACTGAGGCGATCACTGCCTTAGCACAATTCTATGACCCACCTCTCAAATGTTTCACGTTTAGAGACTTTCAGTTGGCCCCATCTATTGAAGAATTTGAACAAATCTTGGGGATGCCTTTGGAAGGACAGATACCTTATCGTCATCTTGACCATCATGCAACTATCACTTCCATCGCCCGTGTTCTGAAGATCCGTCCCGACACCTTAAGGGATGCACAACTAAATAGAAATCAGATCCCCGGATTCACTCGGGAATTTCTCGAGAAACATATGCAGGTCCTGGCAGAAAAGGAAGATTGGGAAGCCTTTATGGATGCTCTAGCTATTACCATCTATGGTGTTGTGTTGTTCCCCAACATTGATAATTATGTGGATTATGATGCTATCGCCGTATTCCTAGCTCGCAAGCACAGGCTTGAGAATCCTGTCATGGCTGTATTGGCAAACGTGTACTGCACCATGAATTTCTGCCACACACAAGGTGGAAAAAGGATTGTTTGTTGTTTACCTGTTTTGTACGTATGGCTCACATCTCATGTTTTCCACCAAGTCTGTAAGGCCGAATGTCCGGTTTCTGATCTGAAACTATGTCAATTAGCAGTGAAAAGTGGGCGTGAGTGGGCTAATCACCTTGTAGGGCTCACAGCTGAGAAAGTTAGATGGTATCCCCAATGGTTGGAAGTTGAATCAATTGTTCATCACTGTGGAGATTACCCAAATGTTCCCCTTATTGGTACGCAAGGATGTATCAACTATAATCCCATCATAGCCAAGCGTCAGCTAGCTTATCCTTTGCTTGGACCACCTGATGAAGAGTCTCTCACTCCTTTCATCTCATATTACTCGAAGGGAAGCTATGTCTCTGTCATTCGGGATATAGCGAATGCATGGAAGAAAGCCCACCGAAAGGGAAAAGAACTAGGGGCCCGAAGCCATGCTGTCAGAAAAGAATATTATGAATGGATCCTGAATAGGGTCTCTATTGTTAAATTACCCTTCAGAAATTCCCCTCATCTCCAAGAAAACCCTCCTGCTCCATCACTTGTTGTGGAAGATAAAGCAACCAAGGCGCTAAAGACCAAAATAGAAGAGTTAGCTGCCAAGAACAAAAAGCTAGAGGAAGACTTATTGAGATGTCAGCAAGAATACACCCTTCAGAAAAGGGAGAACCTGGAGAACAAGCAAGCCGTTGAGGAGATTAGGAAGAAACGAAAGATTGATGAAAGCTACATGATAAAGCAAGACCAATGTCTCCAAGCGGCCAATTCTCAACTAAAAATGAAAAACAAGGAAAGTGATTCCATCTTAGCCGAGAAACATCTTCTGAAGAATATGTTGGTACAATCGAAAGAAAATGAGTGGAATATCATGGTGCAAAAGGAGCTTCTACAGTCACGAGTCCACAAATTGGAACAACAGCTCAATGAAGTGGTAAAGACTTGCGAGCAAGAGATAAGTAGGGAACGACAACGCGCCATAAACATTGAGCAAGATTGTCAAGAGACCATACGCCTCTTAGAAGCTGAACAAAATGAAACTATTCACTTGTGGATGGATCGTTTTGCTAAGCTGGCGTACCTGGCCAACGGAGCTCTAGAAGATCTCCCGTTTTTACTCAAACAAGCGGAAGGAATGGCTAACCCTGTCAACACTCCTAGGGAAATTGCAATGTTCTTAGAATACTGCAGAGGACGAATTTGTAAAATGAGGGAAATGATCGCCCGAGCTAGGGATGGCTGATTTATTTTCCCGCTTTGTAACTTGGCACTTTATGGCAATAATGTACTCTTTTCGAAATAATGGATTCCTTTGTCTTCACAACTATCTCATGTTAATTTCCATTCAATGCTTTACTTAGTACTCTTGAACGTGACGTTCTGAGGAACAGTCGAAGGATCCGTCAAGTTCCAACATTGCTTCCCGCGTAATCTCGTTTCACTTAATTTTTTCTTTAATTCGCTTATCTTTTCTAAATTTTCTTTTGTGTTTCTTTCTAAAGACATTACGGGTAAACATTCTTACGGGACCAGGCTCAGGAAGAAACTCATGGCTGACATAGAACAAGAAAATGAGAATTTGAAGGCTGAGCTCGCCCAGGTCAAGGAACAGATGGCCGAGATGGCCAAGCACCTGGAGAGGAGAGTCACAGAAGGGGGATCTTCTGCAGGGGTTGAAGACGCCCGACAACAACCACCCACCTCTCATCACGGTCAAGATCCGGCTACAGGATCTGACCCCAGGACCACCGCACCTCCCCTCGTTGTTCGTATAAGGAGACCAAATCCTGCAAACACACAACAACATACCTTTGTTGATGAGGAAGGCAATGTTATTCCCTTTCCCCCGTATGGTTTACCGCACAGATATTTCCCACCACTCCAGGAAGAACCTTGCCACCAAGACCAAGTTCCCATCACTGCCCAGCCTAACACTAATCAACCAAACGACCCACTTACCCAAGCACAAGCCACCCAGATGCCACCCACTCATACTCAAGCCGCCCAAACACAAGCCGCCCAAGCGCAGCCTGCTCATACCATTCATATACCCCGAACCACTGCCGAACCGGATACCTTCATACCAAACACTGACCTGTTTCATTCCTACCAGCAATATGGGAAGTTTGGTCAACACACTACTGCCGGTCTGAGTGCTGTGGCTACCACCCAGGAAGAGAGGTTGGAATTCTTGGAAAGGCGTTTAAGGGAGATGGAAGGAACAAGTAAATTTGGGACAGGCACTGCTGCTGAACTTTGCCTAATCCATGATGTCGTCATACCTCCTAAATTCAAGACGCCCGATTTTGACAAATACAGAGGGTTGACATGCCCAAAGAATCATCTAACCATGTACTGCCGTAAGATGGCTTCGCATGCGTCAAATGACCCTCTGCTGATTCATTGTTTTCAGGATAGCCTGGTTGGGGCTCCCCTGACATGGTACAATCATCTAGAGCGCTCTCGTATACGCTGCTGGAAAGACCTAGCAGACTCGTTCATGCAACAATACAAATATAACCTGGACATGGCCCCGGATAGGGGACAATTGCAGAACATGACTAAGAAAGATAACGAGACGTTCAAGGAGTACGCCCAAAGGTGACGCGAAGTGGCGGCACAGGTTGACCCACCTCTATCTGAAAAGGAGGTGATCACTATGTTCATAGATACACTTCAAACTCCTTTCTATAAGAAGATGATTGGAAGTGTCTCGTCCCATTTCTCTGATATTGTCACTATTGGAGAAAGGATAGAAAATGGGCTAAGGACCGGCAGGATAGTCCGAAGTCCATCTGGGATGGGAGCTGCAAGGAGACCTACACTTGGCGAAAACAGGAGAAGAGAAGGGGAGACCAACTTGGTCTCTCACAACCAGAGAAGGAACCTGGCAGGGCCACCTACCCCAGTTAGCCTTTCACCAGTATATCCCGGCGTGTCGCACCCGTATGTGGCAGCCATTCCAAACCTTAATCCACCACAATTCAGACCAACCATTGTACGGCCGCCTGCGCCACCACAGATACCACACCAAGCACCACAAGCCAACCCACCGCCAAATATCCAAAGAAGGAACAATGACCGTGCTCCACCCCAGTTCGATCCCATCCCAATGTCCTATACCGAACTCTTGCCTCACCTCATTGAAAAAACTCTAGTAGTACCCTGTCCCTTGAGGCCGCTACAGCCACCTTATCCTAGGGGGTATGACCCTAATGCCCGATGCGATTATCATGCGGGTGCACCAGGCCATTCTACTGAAAATTGTCTGGCTTTGAAATATAAAGTAAGGGACCTGATTCAGGCAGATTGGATAAGCTTCCGAGAAGGAAGTCCAAATGTGACAACAAACCCTCTGCCTAATCATGAAGGGCCCGGGGTCAATGCTATCGGGGAAGATGTGGAGTATACGTCCAATGTTGAGGACATTCAGATGCCTCTAAAAGGAATTCACTCCCTTATGTTTGAGGTAGGGTTAGTGAAGGACAAATGGGATGAAGACTTCGATGATGCCCAATCGACAAAGCAGCAAGAGTTTCGAAAAACTCTCCAAAGGTTTATGGACAGTCACACTATACGAGTCTGTAAGCGCCATGGCGATGAGGTAAATATGATACAGGGACAGACTGGACCTCGGGCCCCAAAACCCCTGGTCATATTTTATAGTAAAAACGCGTCGCTAACGCAGACCCCTGCCAGAACTACTATTACGGCATGGCCACCTGCTCCATTCCCGTATGACAACTCCCACGCCGTGCCTTGGAAGCATAACACGGACATAGTCGTTTCCAACCCCGTAATAATTGATCCGGCACCAGCTTTGTTGGTTACCAACATCGCCGGTGTAGGCGGAATGACCCGAAGTGGGAGAGTGTATGCACCTTCAGAGCCAAAGCAAGACAAGACTGCCGCGGAAGGCAAAACCGGGAAGGTTGGGATCGCTGGCGAAGCAAAGAAGGTTGTGCCAGAAGAGGAGACTAAGGAGTTCTTAAAATTTATCCGCCACAGCGATTACCAGGTATTGGATCAGTTGAACTATACCCCCGCCAAGATCTCCTTATTATCTCTGCTGACAAGTTCTGAATCACATCGGAACGCGCTGATGAAGGTGCTAAGTGAGGCACACGTGAAACATGACTTGCCTGTTGATAAGTTCCAAGGTATTGTCGGACATATAGTGGCCAGTAACTATCTGACTTTCACGGATGATGAGGTGCCGGTGGAAGGGAAAGGACACAACAAAGCTCTCCACATCTCTGTGAAGTGTCAAGACCATATTATGGCAAAAGTGCTCGTCGATAATGGATCATCCTTGAATGTGATGCCTAAGTCTACATTAGCTAAACTACCCATAGATGGGGCATGCATGAGACCGAGCTCCATGATAGTAAGAGCTTTTGATGGGACCCGACGGGAGGTCATAGGCGAAGTTAAGCTACCCATACAAGTTGGACCCCATATCTTTCAAGTTCTCTTCCAAGTAATGGATATCATGCCCGCCTATAGTTGCTTGTTAGGGAGGCCATGGATTCATTCAGCAGGGGTAGTTCCTTCCACTTTACACCAGAAACTAAAGTTCATCGTTGATAACAGACTGGTAATCGTTTCTGGAGAGGAGGATCTTCTGGTCAGTAAGCCAGTTACTACCCCCTATGTAGAGGCAGCCGAGGAAGCCCTCGAGACATCATTCCAGGCTTTGGAGATAGCCAACGCCACAAGCATGCCTTTCCCAAAGGTACCGCTAGCAGTAGCAAAGACCATGCTACGAGGAGGATATAAGCCGGGAAAAGGACTCGGAAGAGAACTGGAAGGAAGAATTCAACCTATCTGTCTCCCTGAGAACAAAAATAGGTACGGCCTAGGATACCAGCCTACCACTGAAGACCAAAAAAGGGTAGAAGAAGAGAGGAGAGGGAAGAGGATTACTCGTCATACCGGGCATGCATTCAACACTGCGAAAATCCCCATCTGTGACCTCTACCAGAGCTTCAGGAGCGCCGGAGTAATGTTTCCAGATCAAGTGGCCGTGATCCAAAGTGATCTTGATGAAGGCCCCGGATTTGTGTATGCTGGCTCACCTGGTCAGGAACTGAACAACTGGGAGGTCATAGAATTCCCCATGATTTGTACCATTTCATCAAAGTAATCATGTTTTCTGTTCGATCCTTTAGCTATGCTTCGGGATCTCATTTTGTAACAATAAAAACTTGTTCGTTTGTTTGAATAATAAATGCCGTCAGTTTCTAAATAGCTTGATCTGTTTAGTAACCTATTATTTAAACCTTTCTCTTGCTTGTTTTCCTTTTCATTTGCTATGATACACTGAAAATACAGATCCGAAAGCGATTCATCTGAGAATAGTGAGAATTCGGTCTTATTTCACGATTTTGACTGTCTAACTGATTGCGCCAATGAGGAATATGATGAAGACTGCGATCCCTCGCCTGAGTTAACCCGGTTATTGGAACAAGAGGATAGGGAAATTCTGCCCTACTTAGAGATAGCCGAGGTTATCGATTTGGGAATTGGAGGAGTTAAAAAGGAAGTCAAAATTGGTACCTCGTTAAGTAAAGAATAGAGGCAGGAACTGATTGGGTTGTTGAGAGAGTTCAGCGATGTTTTCGCCTGGTCTTACCAAGATATGCCGGGACTGGACAATAGCATTGTCGAACATAGGTTACCATTAAAACCCGAATGTCTGCCGGTAAAGCAGAAGCTGCGACGTATGAAACCTGAGATGCTTTTGAAAATCAAGGAAGAAGTCAAGAAGCAATTTGATGCCGGGTTCTTAGCCGTGGCAAAATACCCACAGTGGGTGGCAAATATCGTCCCGGTCCCGAAAAAGGATGGCAAAGTACGAATGTGCGTGGACTATCGCGATTTGAACAGGGCTAGCCCCAAGGATGATTTTCCCCTGCCTCAGATTGATGTTCTGGTCGACAATACCGCGCAACATACGATCTTTTCATTCATGGACAGTTTCTCCGGATACAATCAAATTAAGATGGCGCCCGAGGATATGGAAAAAACCACATTTGTCACCTTGTGGGGAACCTTCTGTTATAAGGTGATGTCTTTTGGTCTAAAGAATGCCGGAGCAACTTACCAGAGGGCCATGGTAACCCTTTTCCATGACATGATGCACAAAGAGGTGGAGGTTTACGTCGATGATATTATTGCCAAGTCTAAAACGGATGAAGGGCATATGGAAGACCTAAGGAAACTCTTCGAAAGGCTGAGGAAATTCAAGCTTAGGCTAAACCCAGCCAAGTGCACCTTCGGCGCAAGATCCGGGAAGTTGCTAGGATTCATAGTAAGCAAGAGAGGCATAGAGGTCGACCCTGACAAAGTTAAAGCCATTCTTGAAATGCCTCCTCCCCATACAGAAAAGGAAGTTAGAGGTTTCCTAGGGAGATTAAATTACATCGCTCGCTTCATCTTACAGTTGACGGCAACATGCGAGCCAATTTTCAAATTGCTCCGTAAGAACCAACCAGTTCAATGGAACGAGGATTGTCAAAAGGCTTTTGAAAAGATAAAGCAGTACTTGCAGAACCCGCCAGTTTTGATCCCACCTACCCCGGGAAGACCACTCATTTTATACCTTACAGTGTTAGATGAATCCATGGGTTGTGTGTTGGGGCAACATGATGAGACTGGGAAGAAAGAGCATGCCATTTATTATCTAAGCAAGAAGTTCACTGACTGCGAGATGAGGTATTCTGCTCTGGAAAGGACCTGTTGTGCGTTAGCATGGGCAGCCCGACGTTTGAGACAATACATGATAAACCACACTACTTGGCTAGTTTCCAAAATGGACCCTGTCAAATATATCTTTGAAAAACCTGCCTTGACCGGAAGGATTGCTCGATGGTAGGTCCTGCTAACTGAGTACGATATAGTCTATGTCACTCAGAAGGCTATAAAAGGAAGTGTGTTGGCTGACTACCTAGCTCATCAACCCATAAGAGATTATCAGCCCATGCAGTTTGACTTCCCGGACGAAGATATCATGGCCCTGATTGATGAAGAAGGAGCCCAAAAGGATAAATGGACCCTAAGGTTTGATGGTGCTTCTAACGCATTAGGACACGGAATCGGAGCAATCCTCATTTCACCTGACAGAGAACTTATCCCCGTTTGTGCTCGATTATGTTTTGATTGTACCAATAACATCGCTGAGTACGAGGCGTGTTCTCTGGGAATCCAAGCAGCATTGGATGCCAAAGTGAAGAAATTGGAAGTATACGGGGATTCTGCCCTGGTCATTCACCAACTAAAAGGAGAGTGGGAGACTAGAGACAGCAAATTAATTCCCTATCAAACTCGCATCAAGGAGTTGATTAAGGAATTTGATGATGTTTCTTTTCACCATGTTCCCCGGGAGGACAACCAAATGGCTGATGCTTTGGCTACCCTAGCATCTATGTTCAAGGTGAGCAATGATTACGACATGCCTCTCATTGAAATAGTGCGGCACCACGAACCCGCATATTGCCAGATGATTGAAAGGGAGTCAGATGGGAAGCCTTGGTATTACGATATCAAGAGGTATGTCTGAAATCAAGAATATCCCGAAGGTGCTATAGAGAATGATAAGAGAACCCTGCGACGGCTCGCCATGGGTTTCTTCTTAAACGGTGATGTGCTTTATAAGAGAAACTACGACTTTGTCCTTCTTCGTTGCATCGACACTGACGAGGCAAGTAAAATCATGAGGGATGTCCACGAGGGATGTTTTGGAACTCACACCAACGGGCACGCCATGTCGAGAAAGATCTTGAGGGCTGGTTACTACTGGATGACCATGGAGTCAGACTGTTTTGCCTATGTTCGTAAGTGTCACAAATGTCAGATATACGCGGACCATATTCACGCTTCCCCGTCTTCCCTGAATGTCTTGTCAGCTCCCTGGCCCTTTTCAATGTGGGGTATGGACGTCATTGGACCCATCGAGCCAAAAGCCTCTAACGGTCATCGTTTCATTTTAGTCGCTATCGACTATTTCACAAAATGGGTAGAAGCTGCTTCGTACGCCAATGTGACAAGGAGTGTTGTGGTTAAATTTGTCAAGCGTGAACTGATATGCCGGTACGGTCTGCAGAGTCAGATCATCACTGATAATGGCATGAATTTGAATAACAAAATGATGAAGGAACTTTGTGAAGACTTCAAAAACCACCATCATAATTCCTCCCCGTATCGCCCTAAAATGAATGGGGCAGTCGAGGCAGCCAATAAAAACATCAAGAAGATCGTACAGAAAATGGTTGTGACCTACAGAGATTGGAGCGAAATGCTCCCCTTTGCTTTACATGGGTATCGTACCTCGGTCCGAACTTCAACTGGGACAACTCCATTCTCCCTGGTTTATGGTATGGAGGCAGTCCTGCCTTTCGAAGTAGAGATCCCTTCTCTTCGAGTGATAATGGAGGCGGAATTAAAGGAAGCTGAATGGACCCAAACTCGACATGACCAGTTAAATCTGATTGATGGGAAGAGATTAGCGGCCCTTTGTCATGGTCAGCTGTATCAAAAGCGTATGAAACGAGCGTTTGAAAAGAAGGTACGACCTCGACAATTCCGAGAAGGAGACCTAGTCCTCAAGAAAATCTTGCCAATCCAAAAGGACATCCGAGGGAAATGGACACCTAATTACGAAGGACCATACGTCGTGAAGAAGGCTTTCTCTAGAGGAGCTCTAATCCTCACCAACGTGGATGGAGAGGATCTACCAATGCCTGTGAACGCCGACGCGGTGAAGAAATATTTTGCCTAAAAAAAAAACAAAAAAAAACAAAAAAAAACAAAAAAAGGTGCTCGCTAGGCTGAAAACCCATGGGGCAGCCTAGGCAAAAATTAGAGCTGCTTGATGAGTCGAAAACCCGGAAGGGCGGCTCAGGTAGAATAAAAAGCCACAAGTTCAGGCATAAGGACGTGAACTCTTCAGAGAAGGAAAACTGGTCAGGCAAGCGCATCTTTGTCAAAATCATTTCCCAGAAGTAAAATCAGAGGATGGTCTCGAAGTCGTGAGGAAAGATCCGGATTCTTATCACTCGCGGGGAGTCGCTGGAGGGTTCAAAAGGCCTTCTTTCTCTCCCACCTTTTAATTGTTTATACATACGTTTTTGTTACCTTTACCTTCATTACCAATGTACATACTTATATTCAATAATAAAATAAGCTTTCCCTTTCCTTTCCCTGAGTCTACAGCTGAATCTTATAAACGAACAAGTTTTTCTTAAGAAGAAATTTTCGAAATAAAAAGTGATGAAATGAAAAGTCGTGGTGAAACGAAATGTATCCTGGCGTCAGACCCGGCCCGTGAGAAAGCATGACCAATTCTGTTAATTATGTTCCTGGAAGACAGAATTTGTCTCTATCTCATCCATGAGTTATCTTGAAAGCCTATCTCTTAGGAAAGGTCGCTCGAAATGTCAATTCTTTTGATTACTCGTGCTTCTAACCATCTGTTTTGAAGGGTGATGGAACTACGTCACACAGAAATGAAGAACCTGACACCAAAGATCCGGACCAGAAGTTTTCCCCAAGAGAAATCAGTAGATTGGCATCCCCAATGAAATCACAATCGCCAAAGCCGACACTTCCCAAATCCTTCCCCAGTGGGACTACACTTCCCGGTCAACCCAAACTGGGGCATCTCCCTGGGTTTGTTCTTTCATTCAAAGGGCAGTTCCCCAAAGATTTCATCCAATCTTATCAAACTAGGACATCTCCCCAGGCTTCTCTTTCCAATCAAAGGATGGCATCCCAAACCACCAAATGCTTCCCCAGTGGAGCCATAAATTCCTAAATCCTTTCCCAGCAGGACTACACTTCCTAGTCAACCCAAAACTGGGGCATCTCCCCGGATTTAGTCTTTCATTCAAGGGGCAGTTCCCCAAGATTTCCACCAATCATATCAAACTGGGGCATCTCCCCGGGTTTAGTCTTTCATTCAAGGGGCAGTTCCCCAAGATCTCCACCAATCATGTTAAACTGGGGCATCTCCCCGGGTTTAGTCTTTCATTCAAGGGGCAGTTCCTAAAGATCTCATCCAATCATGTCAAACTGGGGCATCTCCCCGGATTTATTCAAGGGGCAGTTCCCCAAAGATTTCATCCAATCTTATCAAACTGGGACATCCCCCCAGATTCATTCTCTTGCGTTCAAGGGGCAGTTCCCCAAGAACCCGCAGTCATGACAACCGAGGGTCAACCCCAACCTTTACATTTCCTACCAACACTGAGTTAATTCAAACGAGACGTCCTGTTAGCTCCCCCAACCTTTACATTTCCTACCAACACTGAGTTAATTCAGACGAGACGTCCTGTTAGCTCCCCACCTTTACCTTACTACAAACCAAGGGCCACACCCCACATTTATCTTCCTGTCAATCAAGGGCCGCACCCCACATTTATTTTCCTGTCAACCAAGGGCCACACCCCACATTTACTTTCCTGTCAACCAAGGGCCACACCCCACATTTACCTTCCTGTCAACCAAGGGCCACACCCCACATTTACTTTCCTGTCAACCAAGGGCCACACCCCACATTTACTTTCCTGTCAACCAAGGGCCACACCCCACATTTATTTTCCTGCAAACCAAGGGCCACACCCCACATTTACTTTCCTGTCAACCAAGGGCCACACCCCACATTTACTTTCCTGTCAACCAAGGGCCACACCCCACATTTACTTTCCTGTCAACCAAGGGCCACACCCCACATTTATTTTCCTGTCAAACCAAGGGCCATACCCCACATTTACTTTCCTGCAAACCAAGGGCCACACCCCACATTTACTTTCCTGTCAACCAAAGGCCACACCCCACATTTACTTTCCTGCAAACCAAGGGCCACACCCCACATTTCCTGTCAGTCAAGGGCCACACCCCACATTTCCTTTCAGTCAAGGGGTAATTCCCCACTCTTACCTTCCTGTCACCCAAGGGACGGTACACCTCCTTTTTGGAAAACAGCTCTCTTGATTCTTCAAAAAAAAAAACAAAAAAACAAAAACAAAATCAAAAACAAAAACAAAAACAAAAAAAAAGAAAGAAGAAGGGAAATAGAGAGGATAGATCAAGAGGTCCCACTTGGCCCCTACATCGGTGTTCATATTCTTTACTTCATTTTCACTTCAAAAACACAGAAAGCTTCGTGTTTCTCCTGTGAAAAAGAAGTAAAGAGGGGCATCTGTGAACACCTCTTTTTGTCCGGCCAATTGGTACAGTTCCATCTTTTGAGCACTCTTTCATGCGCATGGTTCATTTGAAAATTCATAACTCCTTCATACGATCTTTGATTTGCGCAAACCCGGTCTCTAAATTTTCGTAACAAAATTGTCTATAACTTTTGTGAAGACCTTGAAGGCTGAATCCTTACCAATTGATACAGTTTTAATAATCTTCCTAGACTTGCTCCAGTTTCATGACTGCTTTGCACATCTTTAAGAAAAAATTCATATCTCCCTCATATGATACTCAAATGACCCCATTCTTTTTTCTATGGCTCCACATCAAAGAGATCTACAAACTTTATGAAGGCCACAAAAGCTAATTCTCCACCCATTTTGCCCAGTGAATTTATTTTTCTTTCAAAATGTGTTTCTGTCACACTCTAGAGCAGTTTTCGTAGATGGGTCATATCTCCCTCATTTCTTGATGAAAAGTTTTGTGCCATATATCAAATTAAAGCTAAGAGAAAGATCTACAACTTTCATGTTGGACTCTTTTTCAAATTTGGCACGCATCAGCCCTCAAATGCGCAAGCAAGTTTGTGATGCGTAAAAAGGGAATGAAAAAGCACCAAACAGCATCATGAATCGATTCAACACATGCATGAATCGATTCATGCGTGGAACAGCCCCAAAAAATCAATTTTTAGTGGTTTGAATCGATTCATAGCCCTCTTGAATCGATTCATACGAATTAAAAGCACCCAGGATGTGAATTTTTGAGGTTTGAATCGATTCATCAGCCTTTGAATCGATTCATCAGCATTTGAATCGATTCTTTCGAGTTTCAAAGGGGTTGAATCGATTCTTCCATCAATTGAATCGATTCACACGTTTAATTTTAGCCCAGAATTGCATTTGGAACACATGAATCGATTCATTTCACCATTGAATCGATTCATGAGTGAATTATTGGCCCAGAAACATGTTTTCAAGCTTCTGGATGGTGGGCAAGGCACCAAGGATCATAATGGAGCACTGAAGCATCATAATGGAGCACTCAAAACTGATAATGGAGCACCATGATTTGTTAATTGATGAGTGCACCCTCCAATTCCAATTGTTTATGGCAATGGCTTTGCCTTTGGACTCCTATAAATAGGCACAATGGGCATTCAATCAACACACCATTCTTCATTGAAGGCAATCAATCCCTTGAAGAAACCATTCGTTCTTCCTCTTCCTCTTCTCTGTTGGCAATTTCTTCCTCCAGCAATTTTTTCATTTCCAGCAAGTTTTGCATTTTCCAGCAAGTTTTTTTCATTTCCAGGTTATTATGTTCTTTTCTTTTCTTCTCTTTTCTTTGTAGTTGTTATTGTGTAGTTTCATTTCTTCTTCCAGCAAGTTTCTTTTCATTTCTAAGTTTTTCATTTCCATGTTATTTTTAATACAGTATGCTTTTTAATGAATAATAATAATAAAATAATAATAATAAAAAAATAATAAGTAATAAGTTTTGCACATGTTTTATTTTCTAGCCTAAAAATTTCCATTTTTTAACAGTGTCGTACGGGAATACTTCCGTCTACACAATCTCCTTAGGATTCGTACACGTGCGAAGAACTTCGTTTTGTATGAGTTCCCCATCTCAATAACTTCCATCATCATGTTCCGAGTCAAAAAAGATTTTTTTTCTTAGAACTACGTAACCCTGATTTCTTGATAATTCAAGAATACGTAGGAGCAGGACTTTAACTCCTGTCGGGCCCATCTTTCTTATTTCCTTTTACTGATTTATTTCCTTACTTTTTTTGCGTTTCTTTCGTGATGTTAATTTTTGTCGTTTCCGTGAAAATCAATTTAGACGTGACGTCTTGTTGATTTCCCCCTAGTTTTTGTTCAAACCTCACTACAATTCATAGGGAAGGGATACTTAGGACAAGACGTCCCGCTTATCCCTTTCCTATCCCTATCCTTTTTACCCGAGGATGTTTAATTTAGACGTGACGTCTTATTGGCATTCTCTCACCCTCTCTGTCTCATATTGAAGTCAAGCTTAATTCGGACGAAGCGTCCCATTGACCTCGCTTCAACATTCTACGTCTGTACAGTTCTCTTACTCCATTCCGTCCTTTTCAAATAAAAATGCACAAGTAAAAGGGAAGAAACCATGTTTTATTTAAGGCTATTTATATTGTGCTTTCAATCTTGGTACTGTCTTTGACAGGCGATGTAGGGTGCTAATACCTTCCCTACTCGTAACCGACTCCCGAACTTGGATTTCAATTTCTTTTTAAACCAGTGCTTTACTGAACTTAGTTTTTTCCCAATGTTTTTCCTATGGATAAAAACGTTGGTGGCGACTCCCTGTTTCATTTCATGGCGAGCCCTCTCCTCGCCGCGCCGTCGCGATCTAGGTTGCGACAGCGATCTCTCCCCCTCTTCTCCATCCTGTCTGGCTCGTCTAAGGATTTCTCCTTGAATAGATACTGTTTCAGCTTTCCCTCTCTGATGAGGGTCTCCACTGCATTCTTCAATGCTTTACATTCATCGGTAGTATGGCCAACCTGCTCATAGAAAGCGCAATATTTTTAAGAATTTCCAGGTCTTTTCATTGGTGGGGGCTTCCTTATCCCGTAAACACTAAGTGTGGGCCGGCCAACTTCCCTCAAGATTTGAGAGTGCCTGGAGTTTAGTGCGGCGTAGTTGCTGAAGGAGGCTATACATCTATCTCGCTGTTGAGGCCTAGGACTCATGAAATCATTTCTCTGTGCATGCCTTTCTGGCCTTATTTTTTCCTTATCTCTCCGCGGTTGCTACGGGGAGGCTGGTGGATTCAGTCTAGCAGCTGTAGCTTCCAGGTGCATCTCTATGCCCACATACTTCGAGGCTTTCCTCCGGAACTCCTCAAACGTCGTCGGAGGACTCTTCGCCAAAGATAAGGCAAAGGCTGATCCAGGTTGCAAAGCTTCAACAACAATATAAAGTTGAATGGTATTTGATAGATAAGGCATCAAAGCAGCCTCCTTATAAAATCTCCTCAAGAACTCCTTAAGAGTTTCATTTTCTCCCTGTCTGATCTGGACCAGGGTATGAGAAGTCCTGGGAACGTCTCTAGAAATAATGAAATGGCTCTCGAATGCAACTGCCATTTCTTCCCAAGAATCTATTGAACCTGAGGGTAAACTCTTGAACCAACTAAGAGCTTCCTCCGTTAAGGTTCTTGGGAACATTCTGCACGTCACATCCTCATCAGCTCCCAAGTACATGGCCTCATACACATAAGCATCAAGATGCTTAGTGGGATCAGTTTCCCCATTATACTTTCTGATCGAAAGTGGCTGGGTTGTTTGCAGGTGCTTGGGGATAAGCACATTCATGAGCCTCCTTGAGAAAGGGACGTTGAGTCTGTATGCCCCAAAGATCACCACCGCCTGCTATTTCCTCCTTGCACTGACCCTGTCTCCAGAATCTTGAGTTTGTTCCCTCTCCTCGTAAGTAGGAATCTTCAAATACTGGAGAGTAGTGGACTTCTCTCTGGCAGATGCATGGTGAGTATTCTCAGCCTAAGACATCACTCTGTCCCCAGTTTCCCTTCTCTCCCTCCTCAACTCCATCAACTCCTCTCTGAGTTGCCTTATAACTTCATCTCGAGGGTCAGGGGTTGCAACAGGTACCATTCTCCTCGTATGGGTTATAGGAGACTCGAAAATAAGTCTCCTACCAGCTTGCTGATGGGTCACGTGGCAAAATCACGTCTATCTCCTTCCATAGTGAGCTGCTGAACTTCTACGAAAAGTGGGAATAACTCTATCGTGTCCCACTGGGCATGCCAATGAACTGGTCTGAACCGGGGTCTACTATCCGGTGTAGGAACCAGCCACAAAAGTATAAGCTTTGATTGTTTATACACCAGTACAGTGGGTATCCGGTATTATAATCTGACCTCTCAGTGGGAGAAGCCGGTCTTGTTGTCCTGGAGAACCTTCACACCAGAGTTTCGCGTTGTTAGGGGGCGAAAGGTGGTGTCACCTGTGAAGATTCTCCGACGCTCAAGTTAGAAGACTGTATGGTGTAACATCCTAGTTTAATTTACCTTTTTCTTTTCACACGGCAGATTATTTCCACAATAAATTTTTCATATTTAATAAAAATTTAGATCTTAATATAAAATGATATTTACTTTCCTTAATAAATAGATCACTCGGCCATGATGTAAAATAGTATTCACTTCTTTTAGTTACCTTCTAAATAATAGAATCATACTCAGTGTAAGCAAAACCGATCGAAATTAAATCTTTTAGTAAAGGTATGTTAAAAGTAATAACCGATCAAAATTGATTCAGCTCGGTCTTGAAATAAAGTAGTATTTTCTTAAATATATTCAAATAATGATAAGAGCGTACGCCAAATAATGTTCGATCGGGAACATCTCTTTTAATAAAGTGGAGTTAAAACAGCAAGAGAAGAAGAAGAAGAAGAAGAAGAAGAAGAAGAAGAAGAAGAAGAAGAAGAAGAAGAAGAAGAAGAAGAAGAAGAAGAAGAAGAAGAAGAAGAAGAAGAAGAAGAAGAAGAAGAAGAAGAAGAAGAAGAAGAAGAAGAAGAAGAAGAAGAAGAAGAAGAAGAAGAAGAAGAAGAAGAAGAAGAAGAAGAAGAAGAAGAAGAAGAAGAAGAAGAAGAAGAAGAAGAAGACAGGGGTCACTCGCTTGAGCGAGACCCCAAGGTGTTGAGGCGAAATCCGTGAGTCGCTTAAGCGAGTGCCGACTCGCTTGAGCGAATGCCACACATTAAGCCTGAACAAAACATACACGGGAACTCTCATCGGTGTTTCACTCGGTAAAGGGTTTACTCGGCAAAAGGGTTTCACTCGGGAAACACTCAACTTTCATTCACTCGGGCATACCACACTTGACTCATTACTACCCTCCACTCAGAAAGGTTCGCTCGGTCATAGCTCTCTCGGGGATAATCTAACCCCTACACTCGGTAAGAGTTTCTTCGGATATCCTCACTTGGAAAAATACCCAATCCTTACTTCACTCGGAAGAAGCTCTCTCAGCCACATTATACTCAGAAACATTCTCACCTTCCTTCGGAAGCACTCTAATTTTCACTCGGAAACATTCTACTCTTCTACACCCGGAATCATGATACACTTTCTTCACTTGGAATCACTATACTCTTTCTTCACTTGGAACATTCTCCCAGCCAATCTCACTCGGGACATTCTAACCTTCCACCCAGAAGGGGGATCTCTCGGTTACTCTTCACTCGGGAATGAATCCGCTAGTTAATAGGCAGTCACAGCAAACATGAGAAAATATATACCAAGCATAATATGAATTCACATCCAATTCAATTTAAGTCAACACACAGGTAATATTATACACTCAGAAACTCCTTATACACACATATACTCTACACAATCACTCAAAATCACTCAGGCCTTGGCATCGATCTCCCCCTTGGCGTGACTCCGTGGCTCCGGCCTCCTCCCTGTCACTGGTTACTAAATTGAAAACAACAGCAAGGGTGAGTGTTTGGCATCATAATTAATATAGAACGGAATTTAGCAAGTTATATATATATAAGTTCTGTCCGATTGCATTTTCATCACTTTGCAAATCACACTCAGCAATTATAATACATCATACTTGGTAATTAATTCACACTCGGCCAATAGAACAAACTTCACTCGGTAAATATAACAAATGTCACTCGGCAAATATAACAAATTTCACTCGGCGAATATAACAAATTTCACTCGGCGAATAAAATAATTTAACTCGGCAAATATAACAAATCACAACTAATAATTCATCAATTATCACAACTGACTCTCAGATAAAATTGGACGCCTAGTATCTGGATACTAAAGGATCGGCCTTCAGCTTGGGGTCCTACTTGACACCCCGTGAACCCTGCTTGGTTCACCGAGTCCTGCTTGACTCTCCACCTCGACCACTGGGTCCTACTTGACCACTGGCTAGCTCAACTGGGCATAAAAACCACAGGAGCCAGAAATGAAGGGCTATATATACCGTCGGCCGTCCCACACCACATAGTCACGTATCATAATCATACAATCCATTTACTGGAAGCCTGTCAGGAGCCGCTCCTTGCTCGTGCAACGCACCGGGGACCACTCCCCGCCCTCAACAGTATACGGAGTATCTCATACACAATATGTAACTCAATATAACAAACATTATCAATCTCGTGCCACACAGCAATTACTTATCATACGCACACAACATCATTCAATAACATTTTCTTACTTTGTTCTCACAGTTTAACGATTCGGATACGAAGTAAGTCCTATTCTAATTAATCATAACCCGAACACCCCCTTACCTCGGTTCCAAGCTTCTATAATCTGCTCCTGGTGTCGGTTACGCCCTCTGAGCACTGGGTTCATAGTCTCAACTCTGTCAATCGGCCTTTCGTTGTTCGATCTACTTCCTACGGGTCAGAGTGCGAAACCCGTTAGCTTAACATCCTCCTCAATTCTAAGGACCATTTTCGAGCTCACACTCACCAGAGGAGTGGAGAATAGACCCATTCACAGCCATGCATGGCTACTCAGTCACCAAAGAAACGAAAGGGAACAGGGAAACAAAATGCAACGGATCAGTGGACTCACCTTGAGGCCACAGTCATGAAACTGAGCTTAGCACTCGGTTTTGATGCAAACGAGATCCTCTCCTAGAGCATGCAACCAGCGATGAAGAAGGAAGAAGATGAACAAGAACAGAAATAAGCGAAGAAGAAGAAGAAGGAATAGTGGCTTGCGTGAGAGTGATAATTGGGAGAGAGAAAGAAAAAGAAACCTTTTTAAAGTCCAGAGTGACCGGTAACCTTTTCAACCGGTTGCCACCCTATTTCCTCCTCAAACACTTCTCTTCTCTCAACCGGTCTTCACTTCATTATTAACCAACCAATTAAATAATTTTATTTACATTCATAATATTTAATTATTCATAATTGTCCAATGATTCATAAAAATTCTAAGTAATATTCAAAAACAATTAATAATATTTTCTACTACACGTAATTTTTCCTAAATTGTCAAGGATGTTACATATGGGAACTCAGTGAACACTTAAGCCATGCAATAGTAAAATAAGAGTAAGAACAACGTAACCTTGCATGTGTTGGTGAATATGCTATTTATAGTTGAACGTGGAAAATGAATCGTTGGGCGCAAGTGGGCCCATAAGTTCTGATGCCGTGTGCAAAGCATCAATCAGAGTGGTTTAGTATTCAGAGCGTGACAATGGGTAAGTCAATGATCAGGGTACGATTCTGACACAGGGATGAGGATAATCCATCTTTTCCGTATATCACGCCTGTAATCGTACTTACCCCTTTCAATGAATAATATAGACACATTCCGCTGTGCAGGGTATCTACGTTGATAAGTAGTGACTCTACTTATCTTATCATGACATTGAGGCAAACGGTTATATGCGATGGAAGAATGAGAGCAGATGAAGGATTCAATGTCTCAGATAAGACTTCAGATGGCCGGTGTAGGAAGGTATCCTATATCATGTCTTGCAATACGGACGTTGACTTGTGATACCGGTTGACCCTCTGGGACAGCCAAGATAATGTCTTATCCTAAGGGCCGGTATCCAGACCGGATCACTATCGATTTAGTTAACTAATTACATATTTTTTATATTTAATAATAAAAATTTCTAATATATTTTCTTAAATGGAATATTGTATTTTATTAACCATATGAAAATTTTTAAATATAGTAATTGTCTAAATAAATATAAAAAAATAGTAATTGTCTAAACAAATATAACATGACATAATTACTCATACCAAAACATGAAATTTAAACATAAAAGAAAAAAAAGTTAAAATACCTTGAAAGCTTTCACAAAGAATGCAAGATTTCAGTAGGCGACCACAATGCAACTTTCTCTTAGTTTCTAGCTTCTAATGCACTCAAATAATGCCTTCTTCACTCTCAATGGGAGTAAAAAAATTACAGAACTTATTATGTTGGCAATGGAGTTGCATGAGGGGGGGGGGGGGGGGGGACGCTGGGTTTAATGGGGACATAGGTGTTGTAAAAAATTTTACGACACATGTGGTCAAAGGCGAGAACCCCAACGCATCTTCGTTTGGGCCAATCAGCGTGTATCATTAGCAGATATGACGACACTACTTTTGGTGTGTCGTGAAAACAGTAGCCAATACATGCACGTGGCGCTTCCCCCACTGTGTGACCAATAATGTTGACGTCTCTTGTTGCGTCAAAATTTTTTACGTGACCCTAAACAACCCCAGACAATGTAAATTTTGAAAAAAGGACCCCATTTTCGTAAATATGTATTACAAATGCACGATTGTCAATATTTAGCTAGAGATAACAGTTAAACTTTGTGTAATAATATCAATTTACAATGTTGAAATTAGTTATGAAATCGGAAAAAGTTTCCGGAATCACCCAACAAGGAGAATTACATTTTTTAAAGGTGAAATTAAGCCTATCATCAATCAAATTCGTAAAAATTATCAAATTTAAACATGTTTATTTTATACAAATGTTATAATTTGCCAACTAATATCAACTTATAATATCTACTTTTGTGAACATGTAAAGGTCTATTTAGATTATGAAAATGTTCCTTATTTTTATTTTTTATTTTTAATTTTAATTACAAAACTATTATTATGTTTTATCTTTTTAAAAATTTATAATGGAAAAAGTAAAACTAAAAAATTATTTTCAGTGTTTTTGTACAAAATATTAAAAACAAAATGATAAGTTTATAATTAAAAAAAACAGTTCCTTGTTACAAACGGGCCCTAATATTTTATAATGGAAAAAAACACATTACACTTTATCCAAGTAATATTTTTCTTAGTATGTAGCATTGCCACAGAATTTTTATTTTGTTACACATACATACCAGATTATAAGGTCCGATAATATAAAATAACCGGATTGCATCAGCTATATTTTTGGGGTTTTGGCCCAATAATATATTTTTTTGGGTGGATTACAACCACAATTAGATGGATCCTTCTCTTTACATTCTTGGTCTGTATTGAAAACTGAGCGATAACCATGCCTAATAATTTAATTTACTATGTTTTTGTTTTAATAACTTTAAATTGATTATTTTGGGAAGAGAAGGCGAAGAAGGAAAGCTTGTTGTTGTTGACCATCTCCTGATCTGAGATCTGAGATTTGAGATGAAGGACGAAAGTGGATTGGTTGGACTCTGCATTGAAGCAGCGTGTGAGAGCAGAGAGTGCGTGGAGAAATGGCGGATGCAGAGACGCACTCTCCATCACTTACCTTCTCAACTCGCCGACTCTCTCCTCCACCGCCTCATCACTCGCCGTCTCCTCCACCCATCTCTCCTCGAGTACTCTCTATTTCCCACTTCCTTTATTTTCACCGTCTTCCATTCTCATTCCTCTTTTTTTGTTAGGGTTTTCAAACACTGCGCCGAAGAGGTTGATCTGAGAGGCGACAACTCCGTCGATGCAGAATGGATGGCTTATTTGGGAGCGTTTCGCCACTTGCGTTACTTGAACCTTGCCGATTGCCATCGAATCACCACCTCTGCTCTCTGGCCTATTACAGGTACACTTACATTTGCGTTACAATTACAGGCCGTAATCATGGTGTCATTTATGCTTAATTGGTTTTGTTATTTAGGAATGAGTAGCCTACAAGAGTTGGATCTCTCGAGATGCTTCAAGGTTAATGATGCTGTCATTAATCACATTCTTTCTATTCCCAATTTGGAGAAGCTCCGCATTTCAGAAACAGCCGTCACTGCCAAAGGAATCAAGCTTCTCGCCTTTCATACAAACTTGTCGCTTCTTGACTTGGGCGGCTTACCCGTTGATGACATGTCCTTAATTTCATTACAGGTATTATTTATCAACTTTATAAATACCCATACTTTAACGGTTAGGTAGTTTCAATTCATTTTCTATGGAATCTTGTTGGACGCTGTGATTGTGTCGATTCTTACGCTGGTGTATTGCTTTTTGTTTGTAAGTTCATCATTGCTTGTGCTGCTTCTAAATTGGTAATAACATCGTGGGGAAATCATTAACTGCTTTCTTTCATTGCTGATTAGTTAGTTTTGGTTTCATATTTAATTGGGTTCAGTTCAGCACTGTTTCACATTGTTTTGAACTGTAAATAACTGCTTGTGCAGCATTTCATTTCACTGAAGATGCATGCAGACACTCTCTTTTTAAGTTGAATGACTTGAATTCACCATGAGGCATTGTTGTTTTTTTTAGTGTTTGAATGGGTATGGGGTTTACAAGTCTGTGTTCAATTCTCTACCCTAAAAATGTTGATTTTTTTTTTATATATATATATATATATTCCTTACTGCCTGCTTTTGAACACCCTCTTAGGTACTGAAAAGGCTACAGTATATTGATCTCTGGGGTAGTAAAATATCAAATAAAGGTGCTGCTGTTCTCAATATGTTCCCAAAGTTAACCTATCTAAATCTTGCTTGGACCAGTGTCACAAAATTGCCTAATTTACCATCTCTGGAATTCCTGAACATGAGTAACTGTACCATTGATTCTATACTTGAAGATGCTGAAGCTTCTTTGGCAAAGCTGATTCTCTCTGGGGCCATATTCCTTAATGAAGCTGAAGCCTTATTATACACAAATATGAATTTCCTATCTGTTTTGGACATAGCTCACTCCAGCCTTAGCAGATTCTTTTTCTTAAGTAAAATGAAAGCAATAGAACATCTCAATCTCAGCTCATGCATGATGGGGGATGATTCAGTTGAGATGGTTGCATGTGCTGGTGGAAACTTGAAAAGTCTGAATCTGAGTGGTACCGGGGTTAGTTCTGCTGGATTAAGGATTTTAGTTGGACATGTTCCCAATCTTGAAATTCTGTCATTATCTAAGACATCAGTGGATGACACTGCCCTCTTGTTTATCAGTATGATGCCTTCATTAAGGGAAGTTGATCTGAGCTATACAAACATCAAAGGTAGTCAATTACTTGACATAGTTGTTGCTATTGGGATTTATAAGTTTATGTGCAGTATCTGCGGTGGCTAATATATATAGGTATTAGTATTACTAATTCTTATTATTTCTGCAGCTGTTTATTGAGTGTTTTTACTTTTAGCACTGAGTTGCTCCTCACTAGCAAACTTCTATGTTGGACCACTTTGAGACCTCTCTTTATAATTTTTTTTCCTTTTTTAATTTATGGAGAGCAACAGAATGTGTACGGTTTTTGTGCAAATGTTCACATATGAGGCTAAATATTCTTTCTTATGTTTTAATTTTTTCTAACTAACATCTATTTTTATGCTGATCTAGAAGTTGAGTTGAAACCATACTTAATTTTCCTCATTAGTATACCTTTTCTTTAATTAACCAGCTATTCAAGTTTTTTTTATATCCTGCATCAATATGTCTAGGATTACAGCTCATGTACCTGTATTTGGTCTCTACTCTCATTTTCTAGTTACCTTATGGAATCTGAGTGGCTTTTGTTGGCTGTTTGCCCAAAAGATTTAATAGCTGTTTTGGTGGTTGACTAGAAACAAGCATGCAGTCCATATTGAGAAAATTTAGCAGTTGGCTAATGCTGAAGGATTTAGTCTCTATATTCTAATGTCTGGCTGAGGCATGTAATGTTTATTGGACTGTAATTGTGAGGTTTGGTACGAGTCAGATGCTTTTACATGAATTGTTATTTGGATTAACCAGCTTCATAATTTGTTAGTACTGGTGCCTAAGACCATTATTTAAGGGAAGAAAATGATCCAGTCCTACCCAAAATTGCTATGCACAACATTATTCACATCAATTCTATAGAAGACACAAGTCAGAGGGGCAATTGGAATAGGATGCATTGCCCTATCATAATTAATTACTTGGTTGGTTGTGGAGAGAATTTATGGGTGTGTTTTGTTAGGGGTGGTAGCATGTGAGGAGTGTGTTAACGGCTTGTTCATTTGGCATTTTCTTATGATTGTACCTGAGAAGATTCATCTTCCAGAAGGGAAGGTGTCACATCATTCTTTATGTTAACCAATTTTTTATAATATCGAGATTAATAATTAAAATCCTGGATAGTAGTCAAAACGTGGAATCGCGGCCATGATCACGGCGTGACGTCGCATTGCGGCACCTGGCTGCATCTCCTCTTTTGCGGGCATTGTTGTGGGACTGGGAGAATCGCGGCTGAGGCGTTGCGATCTCGGAGTCGCGGATCGCGGAGAAACACGGCGTGATTCACAACATCCTGCCAAACTATGTTGTTTTGGCTCTTACTAAGGGTAAAATGGCCAGCTTTCCTTTTCCTCTCTTATTTTAGGGTTTTTTGAAGAAACCCTCTTCTTCTCTTCATCTTCTCCATCTCCCATTTTCTTCTCTTTCACAAAATACCACCGACGATCACCCCTAACTCCGGTTCTGTCTTCGGCAAGCCCCACTACACTGGTTTTCGTCTCTGGCGAGCACCACCATAGTCTGTCTCTGGCGAGCACCACAGATTAGTGTTCTGTCTCCGGTGAGCTCTGCCCCTATTTCCGTATCCGGCGAGCACCCCCATCCACATTTCCATCTCCGGTGAGCTCCCCCACTCTTGTTTCTGTCTCCAGCAAACAACCCCACCCCCATTTCCTTCTCCAGTGAGCAACCTCACCTTTATTTCCATCTTCGGTGACTTGCAAACCACCTTCGATCACCTGCTGCAGTCTCCAACAACTGCTGTTGGCCTCCGAAAAGTCCGACCACTTGCTGCAAGCTCCAACAGCCACTGTTCCCAATTTTTATTACCATTTGCCTCCAACAACACCTCTCAACAGCACCTCTCCATCAATGGCAACTGTCGGTGGAGATTCAGGTGATTCCCCAACCTCTCAATGTGTCCAACTCTTCAAATGCATCGGAAACAACCTTGATCCGGGTTGGGAATGGAACTCACTAAAAGACCCTAACAACAAGAAGATGGTGACATGTAACTTTTGTGGGAAGACCACCATAGGTGGTATTACTAGAGCTAAGGAGCACCAAATGGGTGCAAAGGGGAATGTTGGTAGTTGTTTGAAGACCCTTGAAAGTGTGAGAGAGAAGTTGAAAGAACTTGCGGCCAAGAAGGTTGCGGATAAAATGACATACTTGAATGAAGAGGTAGACGAGGAGGAGGAGGAGGAAGAGATTCAAGAGATCTGGCCTTTGAAACAAGGAAAATAGATTCCATCTTCTTCAAGTCATGCTTCAACATCGTTGTTGAAGAAATCAAAGAACACAAAAGGGCCACTCGATTTGTGGATGATGAGAGATCTAGAGACAACTAGAAAATTAGGGAAAAATATGAAACAAACAAACATGAAGGATCATTGTACCAAGGAGGCAAGAGCAAGAACAATTCAATATATAGAGCGATTTCTAATCAGAAATGGAATTGCTTTTAATGTTGTGTGTACCAAGAGCTTTAAAGACATGTTGGCAGTGGTTGGAGAATATGGTTCTAATCTAAAGCCTCCAAATTATCATGAGTGTAGGGTTTATCTTTTGAAGGAGTTAGGGTACACCAAGGAACTCATGAAGAATCATGAGGTTTGGAGGGAAAACACAGGATGCTCTATCTTGCTAGATGGTTGGATTGATAGAAAGGGTAGGACACTCATCAATTTTTTGGTCAATACTCCTGCTGGATCTATGTTCATCAAAACCATTGATGCTTCTTCCTACATGAAGACGAGGGATAAGGTGTTTAAGTTGTTGGATAACTTTGCGGAGGAGATCGGAGAGTCCAAAGTTGTCCAAGTGATAACAGACAATGGAACCAATTATGTTGCAGTTGGTAATCATTCATCTTTATTTTAAATGTTACTTAATTATGGTTGATTACTTAAGATTTAATTTTAATTAATTAAATTATATCATGTGATAATTTAGGTAAGAAGTTGATGGAGAAGAGGAAGCATCTCTTTTGGACGCCATGTGCTACTCATGTTTGGATTTAATATTGGAGGACATTGTAAAACTTCTAAAGATTAAAAGGGCATGTCTAAGTGGAATAAAGTTGGTTGGTTACATCTACAACCATTCTTTCGCGTTGAATTTGTTGAGAAATTTCACTGGTGGAGCTGAGTTGGTAAGACATGGAGTGACAAGGTTTGCTACAACCTTTTTGACCTTGCAAAGGTTGCACAACCAAAAGACCAACCTTCGTAAGATGTTTATATCGGATGAATGGTCGAAAAGTAAGGGAGCATAAGATGCCAAGGGGAAGGGAGCAATGGAAACCGTTCTAATTGCTTCATTTTGGGCGGATGTGGTTTTTAGCCTCAAGGCTATGAGGCCTATTGTCCAAGTTTTAAGATTAGTAGATAATGAGAAGAAACTCGCAATGGGTTACATATATAAAGCTATGGACGGGGCTAAGGAAAACATTCAAGTTGCTTTCAAAGGAGATGAAAGCAATTATAGAGACATATTTGCCATCATTGATAAACGGTGAGATTGTCAGATGCACCATCCGTTGCATGACACGGGGTATTATTTTAACCCCGCATTTTTTTAAGGATCTTCTTGTTGTTGACAATGATAAGGAGGTGAAAGCCGGCCTCTTGAAGACCATTGAGAGGCTCCCCCACAACTCTATTGATGAAGATAACGCTTGTGAACAATTGGTCACTTACAAATATTCTCAAGGACTCTTTAGTGGAGGTAGGGCCATAAGACAAAGGACCATCTAGCCCCTGGTAAGAGTTTCTATCTCCATTTAATTGTCATTTGTTTTATATTTGATAACAATGACAATTGATGTAATTAATTGCATTGCAGCTGAATGATGGAAGCTATATGAGACAATTACTCAAGAGTTGATGAAGATTGCTGTTAAAGTTTTATCTTTAACTTGTAGCTCTTCTGGGTGTGAGCGTAATTGGAGCACTTTTGAGCATGTAAGCTTTTAATAGCTTTTTTAGATTATTAGTTTTGTACAAATACAAATTGGATTGGTGGTGGCAGCAGGCTAACATTTTCTTAAACTGAAACAGATTCATTCTAAGAAGAGAAGCCGTCTTGAGCATCAAAGGTTATGACTTGGTTTTCATCAAGTACAACCAAACATTAAAAGAGAGGTTTGAGGCTGAACATCATTGATCCGATTCTCCTAAAGTAAGTTGATGATACTACCACTAATGAGTGGTTAGGAAAATTAGGTGGTGATGAAGATGGGGGTGAGCAAGAATTTGTGTTTGATGAGGATGATGGATTGACGTGGGGGCAAGTGGCATGTACTACCGGTGCTGGACAGACATTGCATTACATAAGGAGGAAGCATAAGCAAAATGATGCATTTGGGCCTTCCTCAAACCATAGGAAAAAGGGGAAAGGGAAGTATGTTATGCGTGAGGAAGAAGAGCTTTGTGATGAAGAGACTTCTGAAGATGAAGAAATATATAGAAGTGATCATGAGAGCTCAAGTGGAAGGGAAGAAGAGTTGGCACTAAGAGATGAAGATGATGAATATGATTTATAGATTTCCTAGTTCACTTCATAGCTTATGTTTCTTAACTTGTTATGTATTTGGTTTTAAATTTAATGCTGCCTTAGGGACTTAGAATACTTGAATCATTGTTTTTTAATGTTTTAGACCATGTTAGACTATGTTCCATTTGGATGATATTGGTTTTTAATTATCACTTATGAATTTGGAGTGTTTTTAGTTATATATCTATGGTTTTTTAAGTGTTTTTTTTGCATATTTACATGTTTGACTGTTTTATCCCGCAATAGTATTAAATTGCGTCTGCGATTTGCGCCACGACACGCGATCCCATTTTATGGGTTGGCTGCGTCGCGTCGTGATTTGGGATTGACTATCATAACATAATTTTTCACATGAATTGCTAGTATTGGGTTGGTTTGATTTGAGAAGCCGTTTTCTATTTTCACTTTCAAAAATGTCACTTTTTTCTTGTTTCTAAAGATAGTTACAAGAAACAAATTGCAGACAATGTAACATTTTGTAATTGTGTGTGGAAGTAGAAAGCATTTCCTTAAACGAAAGATGTCCTTAATTTCTTATCTTGCTTAATGACTTAAATAATTGGTCAGTTTGTTTATAATTCTTAATACATATTTTTACTGATTAAGCATTTAATTAAATGTGAAAGTAGATTATTTCAATTTAACAAATTGTGATTTTCTTTGTATTTGTGGTTCAAAATGTGTATGTACTAAATTAACAAAATACTATTTAACAATACCACTCTCATAGTCTGATTTTGTCTGTATATCTCCATCTGCTGTTTATAGGTATTAAACCTTTTTAAGCTTGCTATCTGTACTTTGGACTCAGGTTTTCTGCACCAAGGAAGGATTGATGGGGATCCCCCACCCTCTCTAACAGCTATGCAGAATCTTAAATTAGAAAGGTTGAATTTGGAGTTTACAGGAGTTACAGATGCTTGGTTACACCCTTTGTCAAGTTTCCAAGAGCTGAGATATTTATCTCTTCAAAGTGCTTCACTTGGTGACATTACATTTGACTATTTATCTTCCTTACCTAAACTGATAAATCTTAGTATTAGTAACGCGTTATTGACAAGTTATGGGCTTGATATGTTTAAGGCTCCTGAAACTCTGAAACTTTTGGTCCTCAGTGGTTGTTGGCTCTTAACTGAAGACAGTATCTTGTCGTTCTGTAGAAATCATCCGCAGGTTGAAGTCAGGCATGAACTTGTTACCGTATCTCCTTCTGACCAAAATGGACTTAATCATTTGTCTCCATCTCGATTAACTTCCAAAGCCATGCAAATGGCTAAAGATGAAGACAAAATTCCCATGTCTCCATTTTTCATTGGTAATTGCTGATTACCTTCTAATCTTTAAGTTGCTAATTTTACATGATTTTCTAATTTTAATTTTTCATTTATTTTGACATAGATCAAAGAGTGAAGTATAGCAGGGATGAGTTACTTGCATTGCAGTTTGCATCTTGGCCTCTTGCATCTAGTGGTGAGAGTGGGAGTGGCAACTCAATGTTGGAGAAACAATTGGATTGAATGGAGAAACCTCCTTCCACATAATTGTTTCACTCCTGCATTGGTAATTTTAACTATATAGTATATACTTGTTGACTAGGCACATAGATAAAAGCATTTTGTTTTGCCTTGATTTCATGTTAATGATATCTTTCCCATTTATGCTGGGTATGCGCATTTGATTGCTTTGTAGGAAGGGAACATGTGATATGAATAGTGGTGGCCTCGGGTTACTTGGCCAAGTCCAATTTAATTCAATGTTTTGTTAGCACATTGTTATACCAAAATAAAAGACGCAGCTCATTTACATGGGGTGAAAGCATAGAGAAATGGAATGTGACGATGAGCCTTGGCCCCATCTTCGTATGATGTACATGTATATATGCAATGTGGATTAGGAAAAGGATATTTGGCGAGTAACTTTTGTGGTTTTGACTGAGCAAATTGTGTTATATTATCCATATAGCTGATCTTACCTAATTGGATAAGGTGGTGGTTGTTATTGTTGCGGTAGTTTATGCATGGGATGTGAAAGATTACTTCTAAGTTTAGAAGATTGCAGTCATCCGGTTGGTATTGCTTGCAGGAATCTGTAGACACACTTTGTGTGCGGGGATTGATTATCTATGAAAGATGGACAATATGAATGGGTCTTTATGTTTGAAATCACATTTAACTATATAGACGCATCTTCCTTTCAGAGTCTCCATCTTTCTAGAATAGGTTACTTTGGAGAAGGAACACTGGAAGAGGGATTAGAGAAATCAAAACTTGTATTTTCACCATAACCTGCTAATCATAATTCAGCACTATATAGTTGTGTTAGGACAAGATTGATGCTGGTTGTCCGAATTTTTTTTTATGTTTTTGTTTAGCAATGCGCCAATAGGGGGAGGTCAAGCACTGCTACTTGCTTATGACTGAATATGAATTGGGAAAGGGAAACAAAGTTATCCTTACGGGGGTGGTATCCTACATTATTGTTGAGAAATTAAGATGAATTGCTATCGTCTGTTTCAATTTCCATTTGTTACTTTATAGCAATATTCATGGATTTAGGCAATTAGCAATCATAGCATTCGTATTAACGACATATTATGTTGTCTTGAGACGAAAATGATGTAGAAAAAGCTTGACAATAAAGTGTACGAAAAAAAATAGTTATATGGATGATGTTTGTTATGATGAATGAAAATGGGTAAGAAAAGGTGAAAATTATGAACACACCGCAACGTGAAATATGATATCCACCAGATTAGAAAATAGAGAATAAAGCTAAAATATCTCACGTTTATTTTTGTCGTTTTCTTGGCAAACATTCCAAAAAGAACAACAGGTGTATCGTGTAAAAGAAATGCGGTCGCCACGAATATTTGGAAGGACGACACACAAGCACAAGCCTTTGGACAAGATGATCGGTAGTAATCACATCCTTGATGTAAACTTAATGTAATGCTGTTCTTACTTTGTGAGTGCGTCAACAAAGGTTAATCGATCTAAATTATTTGTACCTTACATTCTCACAAGAAATTCTATTTTTTTCTTCTACTTTACGCTTCTTCTTTTTTAGGGACAAGCTGCTTCTAATTCCTATCTTGTCCTATTGGTTCACAAAACATAAAATAATAATAGGACTTGTTAATTTATCCTAGTCTGATCTTCTTATCCTGTTTATCAAATAGATTTCAAGTGTTAAGTTGCACCATTGTGATCTCAGTTTATTCTTTTAGAGTAACTTGTTTGTCCATTTTGCCAACTTAGCAGTTGTAAGTTTGTGATTTTTTTGGTTTCCTACTGGTTTTTATGTTAACATTATTCCTACTAGTTTCTCTTACGAATCAGCATGTGTTGCGCTAGAAGGTTTGTGCAATATGTTACGCAAAAAAATTTGAGGCAACATGCCACATCACACGTAACATGTTACTCCGAAAAAAAGACACTTTGGACTCATCTTGTGATTAAAAAAAAGTGGCACAACATAATGCTAAAAAGGTGCGCAACATAAAAACAACCCCAAACGAAATAATACTTTTAAAATGACCTCAAATCAATAACAACTTTCTTAATTAGCATTATTGAAAAAAAAACACAAATTAAGTCATTCATCCTTAATGGTCAAAAATGTCATTGAGATGTGTCATAATTTGTATAGATTAGTAAAAAATTTAACAAAAAAAAGTGTAAAATGGAAGAAAGCCATTTTTTTTTGTCTATACAAAATAATAATATCACACTCTTGTTATATTTTTTTTTTGTTAATTATCAAATGAAATTTTAATAAATTTAAACAAGTGATAAAGTATAAAAATTTAATATGAATAATTAAAATTGAGGGATCAAAATAAGGCACATAATTTAAAGTATGGAGGCTAAAATTACAATTTAGCTTGGTTTTTACTAAGATAAAGATAGGATGAAAGCTTCAGATAAGTGAAGTTATCCTTGGAGAAAAATACAGTAAGCAAAAATGTGAAATACAAATAATGGATTCTTAAATTGTACATCATTGATCTATCAAATGATGTCAATCTATTGCTGGAGATAATTTATTCATACATAATTTCTTATTAACAACTATCTTTTATGTAAATTTATAATTTTATTAGTATAAAGTTTTCAACGCTCCATTAACGCAAATAAAATAAAAACTTTTCTGACTTGGAGTTAGTTTCACAAATCAAATGATATAATAGAATTTAAAAAAAAAAAATCTAGATTCTGATATATATATATTGCGGATTTCTGTTGGGACAGTGGACTGCTAACTGAGGATGTTTTTATCTTTATGTTTTAATCAATTTTTAATTTCATGTTTTTAATTTTTTAATTAATTTTAATGTTTATGTTATTTAATATGTTAAAATTGATCCTTAATATATAATATTATTAATACAATTATTAACGGAGGTTGGTCTTAAAATGTAACATAGTTAATACAATTTCCTAATATATTTATTTTCTCTAATTATTTCACTCTTCAATTTTATTTTTCAAATGGCCTTATCTTCTTTTTTCTCAATGCCTTTAGAAATCAAATTCAACATAAGAAATAACTTAAGTATTAAAATCAATAGAAAAAAAATTAAGGACCGAAAAACAAAATTCAAAATACACGCACTAAACACATATTTTACTTACTTTTAGAATGAACAATTAAACATTACGATTTTTACCTCTACTTTATTGTAGAAAGTACTTTTGTTTATCACCAAAAACACTGAAAAAAATATCATACGTTCCTAGAATACAGGTACGATTTTGATGTTAAATATTGTCGCGGAAAATGCTATGAAGTCGTGAATTAATCTACTAAACAAATCCATGCCTCAAGAACACCAAAAGAAAGAGCACAGGACCAATGACAACCGATGTACCAGAATGGTTGGAAAAGGAAATTCTCCATATGAAAAACAATATCACAGTGATAGGTATTGTTTATTGTTTCAAAAATAACTCTCCTATCTAAATATTTTTTTGGTACCTTATAGTTGAGCAACTATCCCAGCATGGCATATTATTTGCCATCAATTAGTAACCATCTACACATGCATAAAATAAATTGTCTCCATGGTGCGAGTTCCTAAAGAATATCTCAGCCACTGGGCTTGTTATCTTTCTGGTACATCTTGTCGATGACAGTCTGTCACAAAAAATGTATTCAATACTTTAAAAATATAACATAAAGGTGTTAGTTATGAAATTTAAATCATAGATTAGAAAGATGCACAAGTTTGTAGCATAAAGTAATTTTTTTAAAAAAATGCAAAAGAAAGATAGCAAATTAGCAATTGGATGAGAGAAAACAGGCAAGGAAAATGACAATTTGAAGGGTGGAATGGAATCAGAAAGATATTTATTGGAGCAACTGGTTAGAGGCTAAACAGTAAACACTTGGTTCCCTGTATCCTATAATTAGTCATTTCAATCCATGCATTGGAAATTGAATGGCATTTTTGTACTTCAGTTTATTTGTTGCTTGGTTGTTGATTGCATTTTGCTATTCATTTATATTTATATTCATATGATCCAAAGTATTCGACAATTTGTACCTGATAGTATTTAAGCAACTGGGGTCTCTTCTTCTTAAATGTTGGAGTGATAAGATCATGTTCCATGCCAAATGGAACTGGGTCAAGATGCACGGCTTTTATAAACTCGAAACCTTTCAACTGCCACACAAACAGTAATTAGGATCCTATAAAGCTTCAAGAGATGTATATAGTTTTCACAGGCACATAGAAGGTTGGAACCAATTGTTATTGGAATAACACTTTACACATCACTCAATCACAATATACAAAATGACTTTGATACATCCAAGCATTCAATTTCAAGTAATTATTGCATTAGTATATCTTGGTAAAATTAAAAAGTTTAGACAAATGAGTATATGATCAAATTGTTGAGAAATTTTAGATTGAAGGGATATTTTAGCAACATCATATTCATAACGGGAACTCAATTTCAATCCTACTGTGAATATTCTGAGAAATCTTCAAGTTAAATATGTGTTGCATAAGTATAACATTAGAGTAATATCAAGAGACTTGAAACTAATACAGACCTTCTTTTCCTTTGCAATCTTTGTGAGCTCTCCAATAATGTGAGTTTTGGCCCTAGAATCTTCACAGAGAGAATTCAAGTCTCCGGTTATATCATTTTCTTGTGCCCAACGTTCAAGTTCTTGCTTGGAGGGGTTAACAATAGCTATGAGGAATGACTCGAAGCTGTTTCCATAAATCCATATCTGAGGAGGAAAGCGGTAATATCAACATGTCACTGTACAATTTTCAACTCATGAAAAGTGACTCAAACTAAAACCCTTTCTACTATCTATGCACTAAACTAAACCTTTTGATATCATCCAAGAATTTAGACCTAGACCAGTAAGTATAAAAATACATGTCATAATTACCCTGAGAATGTAATTGCGTTAAACATGAGAAGGAAAGTTGTATCCCCCGCAATTATTCCGTAAGACTTGAATCTAAATCAGATATATTGAATCAAATACATCCTATAAGAATAGTCTTAACTCTTCACTAGGACTGTTGATGTTTTGAATATGTTTAGGCATGCAAAGAAATAGTCCAACAGGGGCAATATGTGTGCATATATAATTCTACTTATTGAGATATAATTGGCTTCATTTGTTTCAACTCTCAAGTGATGGGCAAGCTCTAAGTAATATTCTATCATGTACTAACAAACTCAACTGTTTTGCGTAACACTTTAAAATTCTTTTTATTTTCATATGAAACTGAGTAAATTGAGACCAACATGATTAGTGTGTAACACAAATATAAAGTGCACAGGTATGAGTTCGAATTGAGTTCTCTCACTCTTTAATACTTATCCCCCTACTTAAAAAGATAAAAATATGAAAAGAAGAACATCTCTTACATATTTTTCTACCTGTTTGAAGGCATATAAATTTATTCACAGGGGCCTCAAAACAATAGAAAGGGTTCACATGACATACAGATTCAACAACAGAAGCTTGAACATAAATATTCTCCAGGTTTTCAACAGCAACATATTCTCCTTGTGAAAGCTTAAATATATTCTTCTTCCGATCAATAATTTTCATGCTTCCATTAGGTTGCCACTCTCCAACATCCCCTGTTTATATAGGATCAATCAATAAAGTGTGAGCATGCAACAACACAGAATAGAACCATATTATAGATAATAATGTAAACTTTGGAAAACAAACCTGTGTGGAACCATCCATCGATCATAACCTCTTTGGTGAGGTCTTCACGTTTATAGTACCCTGAAAACACTGTACTTCCCTTCAAGCAAATCTCTCCTCTGGGCGTGCTTGAAAGTGCATCATATCCCATTTCAGGAATAGATTCCAAACACACATCCACATATGGTACAGGAGGGCCCACCGTACCAAGCATGTCATTTTCAAAAGGTAATGACACAAAGCTTCCAGCACATGTTTCAGTCAAACCTATTCTCATTTCAACAAAAAAACATAATCTAATAGCAACACATGCAAACCAAACATATTTAGGGTCCGTTTGGTTTCCAGTTGGGGAAACGGAGTTGGGGAAATGGAGAAATTTAAGGGTTGATATTGATCCTTCACGCCGTTCGAGATAGTCAAAACTCCGTTTGACCGTAGGATTTATTTTTGGGGTTAGTCAAACCAAGGTTTGACCAACCAAACCAAATAACCAAACAGGCCCTTAAATTCTTTGTGCAACATATGTCTATATTAGCTCCTAACAAGAATCATCCTAACTAGTAAAAATATATTACTTTCCATAAGCAAGTGACTACTATGGATCAATATTATGTGATTTTTTTTGCTGTTATGAAGGAATTTAAAGCAAAATGAAGGAATAAGATGGTATGGTGCGAAGGGGACAATCCAAATCTTAACAGGAGCATACCGTATCCTTGTAGGATATGAGCACAGGTCACCACCCTCAGGAAACTCTCCACATGTTGGGATAGAGGTGCTGCTCCAGACAAAATAATACGTACATTACCCCCTAAACCTTCTTTTACCTGATCAAGTTTCAAAAATGATATCAATCACCAATTTTGTTATCATTATTGTTTGTAACAAGAGTGCAGGGATTTAACATTACTGAAGTTACACCACACCTTATTAAATACAATTTTGTCAAATAGTGGAGATGCTGCTTCATGTGTTTGCCCTTTCTTCATGTTATGCATCTTGCTACAAATAAATATATATAATATTATAAGCATATTGAAATTCCTACTACCACTGTGAGATAATAAGAATTTCCATATCTATATAACTTTTTTATAACATGGGAACTCTGTTGACACATTTTTTAAGGCCCTCTTCTAACACATTTTTTAATGATTGGTTGAAATTTAATTTTTAATAATAATAATAATAATAATAATAATAATAATAATAAAATAGTAATCTAAATGAAAATTTCTGTGTAACTTAATTGACATAGGAAAATTCATCTAGATTATTAAAGTATAAGTCATACTTCCCCCATATCATATATAGAACCGGTGACAGGGTTTGTTCTGTTTAGGCCAATATAACAATGACATACAGAAACATAGTACTCACTATGCGTAAGCGAAATTGAACATTGTCTGTTTTACAAAGCCACCTGTTGAAACCTTTTGTGTCAAACCTGTATATCAAATAAAGGTTGATATTTTTAATGCATGGAGAAATTGTTCAAAAAAGTGAAGATTAGAAAATAATTAAAGGAAAAAGGCACCAATAACTTCACATAATCTAGTGATTAGTGTTGTGCTTCCCGAAATCATATTTTGGTCATCAACACCATTTGATTTAAGAAAGCTCACTAAATAGCAGGATATTTAAATCCAAACCGGTCAATTGAACAGGATGAATCTACCGATTTAAATGAATAATGATGAAACTGGGGATTGAGCTAGGATAAGATCGTTTATAATAAAGTCATTGACCCGTCACTTTTAACCAATTCGAACCAGTTGATCAGATCTGGTTCTAATGTTAAATAGTCAATACAGACCAAAAAGCTTACCTGAGTACACTCGATCAAGCACACGGGGAACAGCACAGAAAATTGTTGGTTTTAGCTCTCCAATGTCTTCTAGTAACAATCTGACATCCTGCATCCATTGCATAGACTGTGTTCACATTGTTATCAACTGCAAACTTTAACTTTTCCTTGGATAAATCAAATCTAAAATTCAATAATTATATCATTATCAAGCCATCATTAATATATGAAAGATTTAGCACATAGACTCACTCCCCGCCAGAAACCTATTGAGGCACCAACCCATATCATTGCCTCCTCAATGGCCCTGTCAAAGATATGTGCAAGAGGAAGGTATGATATGTATACATCCTTGTCATGCAACTGCAAGCAAGAACAAGGAGGTTAAGTAGGAAAGTTGAAGACAAGGTAGTTAAATATTCATTGTACTATAACTATAAATATTTCTATAGCAAGTAACATTTAGAAACCAATATTTATGGCGCTTAGGAAATAATTAGAAGACCAGTATTATAATATAGACATTGTTATTAAAACCGGTTAAAATGTGAACTGATTAGGTGTGATTTTATTCTTTATTATTATTGATTTAATCGCGGTTATTACCTCCAATTCACTTGAACTAGTGTCTTCAATGATTCAATAATTGATTTAATCTTAAAAATATTATATATATATAAATAAATTAAGAGACCAAGTACTTACTTTTTCATTGCAACTTGCCAGCACTAGCTTAATTCCAGCTAAAAGAGTAATAATGCTTTCATTAGATATCATCACTCCTTTGGGATCACCAGTAGTTCCACTCGTATACATTATTGTACATATGTCACTCTTCTTTTTCACAGGAAGATCAAAATTCTGATCATTACTCTGCACTAGACATCAAAAACTCAAATGAGGACTCAGAAATGTAACCATAAAATAATGGAATCATATTCAACTTTACAACTAATAGGAAGGGAGAGAGTAATAATGTGTTTAATGAACCCACCAATTGTAAAAAATCGTCCCATGAATATACTGCCAATCCAAAGTTTTCAAGTTCTTGCTTTTGTTCAGGAGTAACCTTTCCAAAGCTCACAAGTGCTACAAAATAAATAAATAAAGGTGATTGCTTTTTCCAATTACATACCATATCTTTGTTGGGAAAAACGGAACAGATTAACTGATATTTTCCCGACGCAGCGGAATGGTGGACCGATAAAATATGTGGTTGTAGAATAAATTAAATACGAGCAAAGTAAATAAATAATGGCACCGAAATTTAACATGGTTCACCCTTTTGATTTAGGCTACGTTCACGAGACAAACTCTGAAATTTCTTTGACTAATAAAATTAGTAGGCATACAAGAGAGATTTTCTAATAAAATATTAGAGGCACAAACCCTAGATTAACCCAAAATAGTGGTACTCAAGTGTTTCCCAAACACCCCAATTAACCTCATTATTTTGTCACTCACTAATTTTTTTCCCTCACTCTAAATCATCAAAGCAATTAACTAATTGCTTTGACCTCACAAAACACACTCTCTAAGTGTTTTACACAATTGCTCTCAATTGTGCTGCTGATTTCTTCGATGCCTTATGCTGAAATGATATGCCTATTTATAGGCTCATGAACTGATTGCTACCACACAAATTTATGGTGCTTAATCTTTCACACCTATTACCACTTGCTGCAAGATTATTTTATTTTATTAGGCCTTATTTCTAGAGGGATCTGCAGCAATCTCCCCCTCTCGATTAGATAGAGGGCTCTACTAGTCCTGTTGCTTGTCGACAGTATTCCAGCTTTTTCTTTGGAAGAATCTTTGTCATCATGTCTGATCCATTTTCATTTGTGTGGATTTTCTCAAGTTGTAGTAACTTCTTCTCCAATACATCCCTGATGTAGTGATATCTCACATCAATATGTTTTGATCGAGAATGAAAGAAGGAATTCTTCCCAAGGTGAATTGCGCTCCGACTGTCACAAAATAGCTCATACTCTTCCTGGTGCATGCCAAGTTCTTCTAAGAACTTCTTCATCCATATCAAGCTTCAGTGGCCGCAATAAATTTTGCTTCAGTTGTTGAGAGAGCAACACATTTCTGTAGTCTTGATTGCCATGACACAGCTCCCCCTGCAAAAGTAATCAGGTATCTTGATGTAGACTTTCTTGAGTCAATATCACCAGCCATATCAGCATCTGTATAACCTACTAACATAGGTTTTTCATCTCCAAAACACAAACACATTTTGGAGGTACCACGGAGATACCTGAAAATCCACTTTACTGCAGCCCAATGTTCATTTCTAGGATTTGAAAGGAAACGACTCACTACACCCACGGAATGAGCAATATCTGGCCGTGTACACCATGACATATATCAAACTCCCAACTGCTGAAGCATATGGAACTCTATCCATCTCATCATTCTCATCCTCTATGGAAGGGCACTGCTTAGTACTTAGTCTAAAGTGATTAGCAAGAGGACAACTAACCGTTTTAGCCTTGTCCATATTGAATCGTTGAAGTACCTTCTCGATATACTTCTTCTGTGACAACCATAATTTCTTGGCATTCCTGTCTCTGGTTATTTTCATGCCAAGAATTTGTCTTGCTGGCCCTAAGTCTTTCATAGCAAAAGACTTGCTTAATTGCTTTTTCAAACTGTTGATTCTGGAAATATTCTGGCCAACGATCAACATGTCATTTACATAGAGTAAAAGAATAATAAAATCATCATCATCAAAGAATTTCTGTACGAACACACAATGGTCTGAAGTGGTCTTCTTGTAGCCTTGCTCCCCCATCACAGACTCAAACTTCTTGTACCACTGTCTTGGTGTCTGCTTCAAGCCATACAAGCTTTTATTAAGCTTACATACATAATCCTTTTTCCTTTTGACTTTGAAACCCTCTAGCTGTTCCATGTATATCTCTTCCTCCAAGTCACCATGAAGGAAGACTGTCTTCACATCCATCTGCTCGATTTCAAGGTCGAGACTTGTTGATAACCCAAGCACTATTTTAATGGATGTCATCTTCACCACTGGTGAGAAAATCTCATCAAAGTCAATCCCCTTTCTTTGACTGAATCCTTTGATAAGAAATCTAGCTTTGAATCGTGACTGGGGACTGTGTTCTTCATGCTTGATCCTGAACACCCACTTGTTCTTCAAAGCCTTCTTGCCTTTTGGCAGCTTCACTAGCTCAAATGTCTTATTCTTATGCGAGGAATTCATCTCATCTTGCATGGCTTCAACCCACCTTTTATAGTATTCATCATTCATAGCTTTTTGGAAACTTTCTGTTTCTCCCCCGTCAGTCAGTAATTCATACTGTTCTTCAGGATATCTTGTAGAACGTTGTCTGACTCTATCAGACCTCTTTAGATTTGGAGAACCCACTGGAGCTAGTGGTTGATCATGAACCCTTTCATCATCAGAATTATTTAATGGTATCTCAAAGGGAGCAATAGGATCACCTGCCTCAGGTTGATTATTCGGAGCTTTATCTTCAACTTCTCTTGGCACCATCGTTGAAGGAACTAGATCTATGTTTATTGAACCATCATTGGATTTGGAAGTATTTTCCTTGGCTTTTTCTATATCTTCAATTGTCCCATCTTCAACAAACACTGCATCATGGCTTCTGACAAGCTTCTTATGGACTAGATCGTAAAATCTATAGCCAAGCTGATCTTAACCATAGCCGACAAACACATATTGTCGGGTCTTGACATCAAGTTTGGATCTTTCATCCTACGGTACATGCACAAAGGTCTTACAGCCAAACACACGCAAATGATCATAGGAAACATCCTTTCCTGACCATACCTTCTTTGGAGTGTCGTACTGGAGAGGAACACAAAGTGAACAGTTCAATATGTGAGCGACTGCTTATATAGCCTCACCCCAAAACATCTTTGGCAACTTTGCATATGAGAATATACATCTAACTCTCTCCATCAAAGTCCTATTCATTCTCTCAACTAAACCATTCAACTGCGGCGTCTTTGGTGGTGTCGTTTGATGTCGAATACCATGCTCTTCACAGTAAGCATGAAATAGTCCTGTGTACTCTCCACCATTGTCTGTACGAATACACTTAAGTTTCTTGCCGGTCTGCCTCTCCACCATAGTCTTTAAAAGATACACCCAAGTCTTTCGGGAATGATCATCAATGAAAGTCACAAAGTACTGAGCACCACCGAATGACTTTGGTATTGGCCCATATAAATCTGAATGTATTAGGTCCAATACATTCTTCATTCTGAAAGGAGGGGACTCTTGAAAGCAACTCTATTTTGCTTTCCCGCTAGATAATCAACACACTTCTTTAGATGGACCTGATCCAATCCAGGCAACATATTCTTCTTGGTTAAAAGGGTAATAGTTTTCTTACTCATATGACTGAGCCGTTTATGCCATAATTCAACTATACCGTCATTCTCCACTGTATTCACAACATCTTGCAAAACCTTTTCCTGCATCATGTACAGTCCTCTTGTCTCTGCAACAAGAACATCCTGCTGCGATGATATGGATCCTTGTGCTTTTCTTTTCATTTCTTCATTTAGGATACCACTTTTGACATTTTCCATATTTACTACACCATTTGGTGTATAATTTGTGATTGAAAATCTTCAAAGTCTCCTAAGACTCTGGTAGGGAAGCCAGTACCAAAAGAGCAAGTACTTCATCGTCAAATTTAATGCCCATCCTTGACAGCTACTCCACGATTCCCTACACCTCATTTAAATGATCTGCCATCAATGTACCCTCCCGGTACTTCATCTGGAGTAGTCTTGTCAAATAAAATAATTTATTGTTGCTGGTTTTGAAGCGTACAGCTCCTCTAGCTTGTTCCACAATGTTCGAGCATGATTCTCACCATAAATGTGATTGTACACATTGTCTTCGACAAATTATCGGATAAAGCCACAGACTCGTTCATGCTCAAATTCCCATTCTTCATCTGTCTTGTCCTCAGGTTTAGTTGTACTAAACACTGGTAGATGCATCTTCATCACAAATAGGAGATCATTCATCTTGTTTCTCCATATGTGGTAATTCATGCCATTTAAATTAATCATTTTGCTTGTCTTCACCTCCACGGCCCCAACTAGACTTTTAAAGGGTAAATAATAATCTAACTTATTTTCTGATGTGGAGGGTCCACTTTAGTGACAACCACAGAGTATACGATAAGTAGATATTAATTCCCTTGGTACCGCTCTGATACCAGGTGTTGGAAAAAATGACACAGATTAACTGATATTTTCCCGGCGCAGCGGAATGGCGGACCGATAAAATAGGTGGTTGCAGAATAAATTAAATACGAGCAAAGTAAATAAATAATGACATCGAAAATTTAACGTGGTTCACCCTTTTGATTTGGGCTACGTCCACGGACAAACTCTAAAATTTTTTCCATTAATAAAATTAGTAGGCGTACAATAGGGACTTCTTTAATACAATATTAAAGGCATAAACCTGAGATTAACCCAAAATAGTGGCACTCAAGTGTTTTCCAAACACCCTAATTAACCTCACTATTTTGTCACTCACTAATTATTTTTCCCTCACTTTAAATCATCAAAGTAATTAATTAATTGCTTTGGCCTCACAAAACACTCTCTCTAAGTGTTTTACACAATCGCTCTTAATTGTGCTACTGATTTCTTCGATGCCTTATGCTGAAATGATATGCCTATTTATAGGCTTATGAGACACAAATTTGTGGTGCTTAATCTTCCACACCTACTACCACTTGCTACAAGATTATTTTATTTTATTAGGCCCTACTTCTAGAGGGATCTGCAGCAATCTTATGAATGAATGTGGAGAATCAATGAAACTTACTTTTGAGATGTTTCGCTGCATTTGGAAATGTCTTCAATATCTGAGATTTTTCAAAATAAATATATGGATTAGACTGATTATTAACAGAAAACTCCTTCCTAGCATGACGTTATTATAAGTTTATAAATAATTTCAATAGGTGAACCTCAGATATCTTCTTTTCTTCAACAAATGCAATTGAGACCTCTGCATGACATATGATAAATTCCACTGCCCCGGCACCTAAGTCATATATACATAGTGTCAAAATTCAAGCTCATCATAATTAACATGTCAAAAAATTTAAAATATTGGGATGAGGAATATTCATGGTTAAGACTTAAGTCATAACTCTTAACTCTGTAAAAGAAACTAGGAAACTTCATTAGTAAGTTATATAGAATTATCAAAACATTATGTACACTGGGATGTTCATTTTTCCTTTTGGTATAGACACCTAAAGCCAAAAGGACACTTGACAATGGTGGATCTTGTGTACTATTATTAAAATCATGCTAAAGAAGCCATGCACATACCTAAAGTATCATATAAAGGAACACAGTAAAGTCCATGAGCATTGCAGGCCTGCAGTTTGGATATGTATCAGAAAATCTTGAGAGGAAGTTAGTTAGTTTAGCAACACTCAAAATGGCCACCACTAGGTAGTCAAGGATGTCCACACAAAAACCAAACGTTGTGTAGAAACCAGATATTGAATGGATGAAATAGAGTTTTAAACTAAAACTGCCTTATCATATGTTATGTTCAAACAGGATTCTGAATTGGAAACAATAACCAAATTAACAATACACAGTAAAAATAGAAATAGAAATAAAATGTACCTCCATGCTCATAATCCACTCTGGGCAATTGGCACCATAAATACCACATTTTACTGCCTGACACCCAGAAATACATTAATTAAAGCTCAAATACACAAACTGCAACAAAAGATTCTTATTTAAAAATTCAATGTGCGTCACCCAGAACATATATATATATATATATATATATATATATATATATATATATATATATTCAAAGAGAACTAAACACATATTAATGCTGAGTTGGTCTATGGTATGAAATTAACGATACAAATCAATGTTGATAGCAAGAAACAAAAGAGCATATGAAATAGGCATAGGTGGCTTTACCTCTCCATAACCACAAGCACGGATGGAATTTCCTACTTTAATAGCCAAGTCGTACACTTCTTTGTAAGTTTGCCACTTGTATTTGCTAGGCTACAAAAGAGTATCATCACAAAAAGTCAAAAGTGGTAACGCATTTGAAGAATGCCAAACCCAAAACTAAAATAAAATGTTATTCTATGTATAATCTCCCTATAGAGTTTAATTACATTCCCATCCACGACTTCACGCCGACCAAGCATTGGCTTTGTTGGATATTTCTCAGCAGACATCCTGCATATGTATAATCACAAAAACCCAGTCAAAACTAAAAATAAAAATGTCTTATCCTCGTCATCATATATATATAATGTCACCATTCACTCATTTCACGTAGAAATATGCATGTATAATATATGTACATCATAAATGGTATATACATTCCATAGGCAAACATGTCATGGGTTGATCGACATGGTTGGTGTATTGGATGATTGGAATGATATACCTGAAAACATCCCAGCAGGAATGGAGACCGTCTACAAGAGCAGGAGTTGGTTCCTTAGCAAAAAGGCTGCGATAGACAGGACCTATCGATGGCCTCACATCGGTGGCTTCCTTCGCTTTCTCAACCTCAACGATGAATCTCTTTTCTGCCGCCATGGATGGATCTCTCAAAACAACAAAACAGATGCACTACGTATTCTTCTTCTCACGTCCCTTTTTGATTGCTCAAAAATTTCAGATCATTACACATTTTTTTCTCAACCAACTACCTAGTTTGTTAGTTGCTATTACTTTTTATTTTTGTATATTTATTGATTTATTCATTACGTCCAAACTTTTTGTCTTCTTAATTTGGGTTATCCTGAATATTTTTCTGATACATTAGAGCAAAATATGAAAACAAATTATCCAAGAAATTATTTCCTGGTACGGTAGAAGATCATGACAATTACTTTAAGTAGTTTAGTAGTTAATGGTAATCTGTAAAAAAATCAGTATATTCAATTTCCATTTAAGAAATTTACGTGCTAAATAAAATAAATGAAGAAATTATAGATTTCAGTTGATTAATAGATAACTAAGGAAAACATATTGGTTGGATTTAATGTAGAAGCTTTATTCTAAAAAAAAAATAAAAATGTAGAGGCTTACAGATAATAAGACATAGGTCACAAAATGAGAAAAATATGTAGTATATTATGCAGGGATGAAGAAATGTATTATATTATTTACCTTTGGAGTTTTGACTCTTTAAGATTTATATATATATATATACTACATTTAACCGGTGATCTGTCTTGAACCGGGGTCAAAGAGATCCGGTGTCGGGCCAGTCACAAGTAGTGAGAAAAGTCTATGTCTAAAGGCCGGTTCTGTGAATATCCGGTATATGTATCCGGTGTGTCTGTATGAAGAGACCGGTCTTGGCGTCCTGGAGGTCCTTCTCACCGACCTCACGCATTGGTGTGGGCGAAAGGTGGTGTCACCTGTGAAGATTCTCCAACGCTCAAGTCAGTAATATATTCCAAGTGTGGAATGTAAGGGATGGAAAAACCAGGAACCCTCATCCAGTAAACTGAAGTGAGTTCTTATACCTGATTGGCTCGATTTACGAGAACTCGTTAGTGGGGAACCACTAACCTTCATTATGCAAGTATATTATTATTTAATACGCACTCACCAGCATGATTGAGGCAAGTGGTTATTTTATATTGAGCGTAGGGAGTATGGGCTAGACTTAGGGGACAAGTTGATCATTCCCTGGAGCAGAGTTTGACTCGTAGTGTGGGGAATTATTGATCGGTCCCTGTAACAATGCCCATCGTCTTCTGTCGGGTGATATGTATGTTATCCGGTGTGCATGGTGTTATCCTGGACTAACCGGTGCTGGGAGAACGCCTGACTCGTAATTACAGTCCGGATGTATACCGATGACACCGGTTGCATGTGATATGATAGAAACCGGTTGATCGGTCCGGATCAACCTCTCGAAATGACTAAAGCAATCGGTCATAAGTGATGGGTGAAATGAGAATGGATGAGGTATCCGATGTCTCAGACACTACTTCGGATGACCGGTTACATCATACAGTTGCAGACCGGGTCGGTATTCTGTGATACCGGTTGATGTCTAGGACAACTAATATTTTTACCGACTGGATCATTGTCCTGTGATACCGATTGAACTCTAGACCGGCTAAGATAATGATCTCTTAGTCTTAGGGCCGGTATTCAGACCGGATCAACCGGTATTTTTATAATACCGGTTAATAAGGTTAAAATAATAAGTTTAGTAAGGAAAAAGTATTTAACAAAATATTGTTAGGAAGCTCAAATCCATAACAATTAAAATCAAATGTAGTTAATTTATGCATCATACATCTTATTCTCTTTAATTTCAATTCCAAGCATTAATTTTATTTATTAAATAGATATTAAGTAATGTTTTAAATTCCAACATTATAAATAAAAAAATTCTATTAGAAAAGTCTATCAACACTTATAGTTGTTTTTTCAAAATAAATTCAAATAGAATATATATATATATATATATATATATATATATGTTCATGATGAATTTCTAATTGAGACCCCAATTATATGATGTGACATATTTCACTCATAACTTATGACATAATACTCACTAACTAATAGTAACTAATAGTAATAACAGACAACATTTTCTTCTTTTTTTTATTTAAATAAAATAAAGAAATTTAGGAGGATTAAAATGAACAAAACAAATGAAAAGGGAAAAATCAAAATTAATTATATTTATAAAGAACTAAAAACATATTTATTTCTTAAGAAATTTGAAAATTTTAACGTTGATGACGCAAATATTTTTTTAAGTCTTCCAAATATATGTTTGTTGTGGGTGAGGGGTTCTGATGTCGCGGTGCGGACTGGTGTGTCTTGCTCAAGTTAACCATTATTACCATTTATTATTTTTTTAATGTTTAAATTTGATAAATAAAAGGAAACTTGTAGAGAAGCATTTTTTGAAATATTATAAAATTACAACACACATATATATGATAAAGACACAAATCAAACAAAAGTTAATAAAACATCATGTTTTAATTAACTTCACGTAAAAAATGAATATTTCCTAGAAAAATGTTTTTTCAACAACATACTGTATTTTAACGGAACAAAGCATAAAAATTTAAGAACAGGGCTTGATATCACTCAAGCACGAAAGTAAAAGAAGGGATTCCTAAAGATAAAAATTTATATGACAACCATCTTAATTAAACATGTACTTGAACAAACTTAAACATTCCAAACAATTATATAAGTAACATGAACTTTAAATAAACGGAATAAATATTAAAACAACAAATAAAAATTCACATATAAATAAATTTAATTTACTCCAGTAAATACCCTTGTAAAAAAATGAGATAGACAGTAAAAAATATTTACTTAATAGTAAAAAATATTTACCTTACAGTAAAAAATATATACCTTATAGTAAAAATATATTTACTGGAGGTTAAACAGAGTTGAATAAACAAAACTCTCATTCACTTGACATACACCCTATTTGTGGCTCTGTATCAATCTCACTCTATTTTTACTGCACTATTTTTCTGTTGTTTTTACTGTATTCTGCTGTTTTTGTTGTATTGTATTTTATGCTGTTAAGAGGTTGTTTCACTGTATTTCCTGCTATTTCTCCATTGTATTCTAAATTCAAAATTCAAAATTACATCTCTAAACTCGAGTAAATCTGAGGTGTTCTTAGTGCATGATCTTCCCCCTATTGGTCTTCTTGAACTCTTGAAATTAAACCTATTTATAGTGATTTCAAGGCAGAATTTCTGCATTTAAAAATTCAGTATTACGGATGCCAACTTGTAATGCATGATTAAAAGCATAATGGGCCCTTTTCTCTTTGCATTTCACGTTGGCAATTGCAATGGTTCCTTAGCTGAATTTGCTTATTTAAATGTAGCAAAATGAAGTGCAAATACAACAATGTGTAGCCTTGAATGTCCCTTGCATGATGGAGCATTATTGCTGAATTTTTAATTAAATAAAGCAAGCATAATAGTTGCTTATTTCCGTGAATGTCTTTGGCCAAATTGGAAGCTTGCAATTAATTAAAACAAGGTGAAATATGCTTTTGAATAATGGGTGGACATTGTGGACCATGTTGAACCACCATTGATTAATTAATTAAAAGCAATTCCATGCTTTAGGTATGCATTGCCGTGTTCTTTGGCGATTTGGAGCTTACACATTAAATTTTTGCAATGGAAATTTTAATGCTTGCAAAGTGAAAATTTTGATGCACCATTTATCCTTGCTTTTAATGTGAAAATGGGCTTGAATTTACCTTTCAAATTTACATAATTTAATGGCATGATACCATTTTTCAAAATTTGAATTTTTGGCCTTCATTTTTCCTTGAATGCATTTGTAACATTTAGCTTAGTAAACTTGGGAATCTAATGCAGTGAAATCGATTTATTCAAATGCCAAAGTTAATTGTGTGATTCCATTTTCAATGTCAAGACAGAGGGTACTCTTCTTGTAATTTTCACTCAAAGTGTTTTAAGGATTGTGTATCACTCAAATTATTATAGTAAAAAATATTACTATAAGCTTGGTAATTAACCATAAACTCCACAATTTAGAAATAAAACATGTCAAAGTCTAAAGGTCTTTCAAAAGGTTGTAACTGTGACGTCCTAAGTCATTTATACAATTATCTTAAGTAGATTAATTAAATTTCAGGATAGATTTTTTGCAAATAATTAATTTAATTATCTCATATTTATAAACCAACCATTTTTAGTAAAAAGACCAAGAATATAAAATAGGTATAAACTAAAAACCCAAAACCGCCAGCCCCATGCTACGTGTGGAACCCAAAACGTAGCCCTGATGCTATGCGTCAGGCTGGCGCTCAACGTAAACTTGACAGTAGCAGCACCTGATGCTGATACACATTTTAGGCCAATCAGCCAACTTCTAACCTACCAAAATGGCCCGTTTTGGATCTGATTGCCACGAAACTTGACGGGCCACATGTTTTCCCCATTCCGGAATTGTTGGCGCTATCTGTTTGCTAAAATTTCATCATATGCGCTAGTCATGCGCAAAATGCAGTTTAACCCAATTATGTGTAAAACCCTTGCACCAAACAACCTAATTGGACACCAAATGGTCCAAGGCCTATATGCATAGTTCCAAAAGGTCCTAGGGGACCTATTGATCCCTTTCGGGGGTCTCGAAATCCATCGGATTTCAAAATCATCTATTTAGTTCCTAATTCTCACTTAAAACGCTTATTTTCACTATATGCAATAACCATCAAGTTCATCAATTAATTTTCATTCTCATCACCCACATAACACATCATGATTCACAATTATCAACAAAACCTACCTATATTAATTTTCCAACACAAATGACTCCAGGCCATATTCACATGCTTTACACTTTTAACAAAATTATTAATACTTAATCAACACGACAATCATTATAATTCAACTCATCATCATCTTTATTCGTCATCACGCATTATCATCATATCACACTTCAATTATAAATTCACTATGCAAGTCACGTAATCTCTACACTAAATCACATTCACATAAAGCATAATAAGCTATTACATACACTAAATTCATATCCAACAATCCCACAAGCATACATCACTAGTTTATCAAGCATAACCAAACTATTATTACATATATCCTACTTCCATTATTACATAATTTTCTTGTTCCTTGGCATCAATCCTTGGCTTGGCGCACCACCGAGGCATTGACATTCCTCTATCACTGGTCACTAGTTTAAATCAACAATAGCAAGGGTGAGTGTTTGACATATCGTAATTATTGTAGAATGGAAATAATAAAGGTAACTACTTACTACTTAATGATATTCTCATGATGTTACTTACCAGTTCCTTGCGTTTACACAATTATCACTAATATACTTTTCAATTAAACTATATACCTTACACCCAATAATATCCATGCTCATAAATGATATCATAACATCATCAATCATTAAATTCATTACGTCACATGCATCAACATTAAATCATATATCCTACATTAAAGCTCATTCATGTTAGAGTCATTCGTAATCAACCATCAATTTTATCATAGAACATTATAATTATTTACACATGTATATAACACCACTGACTCACATGTATAACTGACTCCTAGTATCTGGATACTAAAAGGATCGGCCTTCAGCTTGGGGTCCGACTTGACACCCTGTGAACCTGACTTGGTTCACCGAGCCCGTCTTGGCTCCCCACCTCAACCATTGGGTCCGACTTGACCACTGGGTAGCTCAACTAGGTATAAAAACCACAGGAGCCAGAAAACGAGGGGTACATCATACCATTGGTCGTCCCATACCATATAATCACATACAACATCATATCAACATGGCTTTAAACATCATCAAACTCATCCATAACAGTCAGAAGCTGACCTATAAACATCACACAGGGCGACCATATCGACAGCCCTCGCAAGCCATGTTACATACTTTCCATCATCCTTATTTTATTATTCTCATCAATTTATGCGTAATCAAATAACATATACCACACTACACATCATCAATATTTCTCATAATTTATCCTTTACTTAGAATCGCTCATGCATATAATTCATATACTTATTTTCTTATTTTCTAACATATAACTAACCAAATCACCATATTTTCTCAACACTTAATTAGTTAGTCACACATAAACACGTATACATAAATATATAAATTACACTTAACTAATCTATATTATTTCTAATAACTTCTAATTAAATTCTAAGCTTCCTGAAGCTATCATACTATTCAATCCTAATTAATTATGACCCGAACACCTCTTTACATGGATTCCAAGCTTCAATAATTTGTTCTTGGTGTCGGTTGCATCCTTTGGTCACTTGGTTCAAAGTTCCTCTTCTGAATTTGGTACTCGTTTCACCAATTATTCCTCTTATGCTCGTTCTGGCACTATGGTCACCAAAACAACAACCCAGTTAGTACATTGTCTTCCTTACCCTTCCAAACTCGTAATCCAAGCTTCCAAGAGCCTTAAAACTCAAAATCCAAATCACATGCATGGTTCGATTTTGAAGAGGAAAAAAGGGAGAAGAAGAAAAACATGCAATCAAGGGTCCGAATGACTTAGCTCCCAATCACCCAAAACCACCAAAAATCAAAGCTTCCACCAGTTCTCGCCACCAATCACAGAGGAGGAAGAAAATGAGAAGAGGAAGAAATGTATTTGTTCTGTTTTGCATGTCTCATTTTAAAACAGGTCATGACGTTGACGCTACTGTTAGTCCTCAAATTTACAATAAAATCTTTAATAAAAATTTTATAAAAAGAATAAGAATTTGGTAAATTTGTTAGAAATTTAGGTTTTAAATTCAATAAATGGATGTTGTTGGAAATAATCCGCCCTTGATCATTTTTCTTTAGTTTTGTAGTAAAAATGTGAAGAATTTAAAGAGAAAAATTGAAAAACTGGAGAGCTGACGGGTAGCATCAACACCGCGCGTAGCGTGGGAACTTCTGATGCTGACGCTACGCGTCATAGCCACGCGTAGCGTCAGGAGCTACGTGGACACCACTTACAGATGGTCAAGCACTCAGCCAATGACCCCTCCACTACCCACAAGTGTCCAAGCCGAATTGGGGGACAAGGCACATTTGTCTGGGCATGATTAATTAAAATAATTATACAATAATGGCCACTTCGAGTTGATTAATAGAGGCTGAGTCAGGGAACTGACGCGTAGCGTCAGGCTGGCGCGTAGCATTAGCAACCTTCCTCAGCCCTATAAATAGGGCCATTCTCCACACTTCTAAGCATCTCATCTTACATTCTGAGTTCTCTTCTTCTCTTATACACTCATGTTTGAGTGGTTCTTTTGTGAGTTTGTAGTTCTAGAATAGTTTTCTAGATACTTGAGAGTGTTGTGTAGTACTGTAATCGTTGTACCGTGAAGTTTCCATCGCCTTTGTAATGTCAATCATTGTAAGTGTTGTTTTTACTTTCACCATATGTAACTAATTTGTTTATGTTGGAATTGGTGAACTAGTGTTTTGATTATGATGTTGTGAATTTGATCTCTGCATGTTTATGATTCAAGTGCATGTTAGTATTTCAATCTTTTATTAGTATGAACGTCAAACGGGAGAATGATTTTCATGCGTAGTTAAACTTGTTTTATTAGTGTGAATATCAAACGGGAGAATGATTATTCATGCCTTATTAAAACTTAATTTAACAAAAGTAAAAGTTGGAATACCCTTAATATGCTAATTACTAGGGATAGAATTGGTGATTATTGTTGCCATAAGGCCAGGACTTAATGCAAGTTTTTACTGAGAAAGCTCACGAGGGATCAAACTTTACGGTGAATACTTAGAATTTATATCACGAGGGATCAGTTATAATGAGTTTAAGCTACAATGATATGAACTTGATGATTAAATATGCATGTCTTGAATTCCTCCATTGTTATTCTAAGATTAGGGATCTAAATTCCAACATAATTTGTTTATCTGTGTTTTATCCTCAAGTATCTTAGTTATTCTAAATTGCAACTCAACTTTTTAGATAGATTGTTATTTTCTTTTTATCACATGAACAACTCAGTTATACAATCTTGTGACTATTGTATAAATTGTATATAAATTATTCTTTTGTGAATAGGTTTTGATAAATTTACCATAGTAACTAGAAAATTACTGTAATTATTGGACTTTCAATCCTAGTGGAACGATATCTAAATTTTGAAAACTACAAACGATTAGTGCGCTTGCCAATTAAAAGACCCAACAGTAACACGAAGTTAACAAGTTTTCTGCAACATTATACTCGGGTCTAACAGCTACGTGTCCCACTGGCGCTACGCGTCAGGTCATTAATTCTCACCTGACGCTACGCGCCACAGCCACGCTACGTGTCAGGTTCCCTGATGCCATTTCCATTAAAATTCATTTTTAAACCCAATAATTCACTTCATATCCCTTAATCCTTATTATTTAAAATCAAAATACATTTATTTGCTTATTTCAATTATTAAAACACCAGGATGTTACTGTAACAGGGACAGGGAATATATTGTTAAGGTAGGGATGAAATATAAAAGGGTTTAAACAGTTATGAATGATTTAATTATTATTCATAAATTTAGAAATTACCAGAGCAAATTTTGAATTTTTATAGACTTTTTAGCAATTTATTCAATATCATCCTTTTATTTTTCTTTGCATCCCAAAACATATTTCTCTTAAGTCTTTTTTATTTCTTTGCTCCACTTAATTTCCAACTTTTTCACCATTAAGAGAAAATCAGTCAATCAAAGACTTTAAAGAAAAATTTCACTTTCAGGTTCAAAAGGGGCAACTAGGGATGAATTTATCATGTACAAATTCTGAGGCTTAAGAATTAGACCTAATTGTGCCTTTATCATCCTAAGACATGCAATTAAAAAAACCATTTTGAATTGGTTGAAAAAAGTTCTAGAATATCAATGACTATGAGATTCACTCAACCAAGAAAAACACGTGTTTGAAATTTTTAATGAATTACCCTTTTAGGCTCAAACCTCACCATGGAAAATCTTTCCAAAGAAAAATTGAATCACACAGAGATTTGGGCATTTTAAAAAGAAAATTTCTTTTGGATTCCTAATTTCTGGGTCAGACAGAAATAGGTGTTCACAGCTGCCTCTATTTACTTCTTTTTCGCAAGAGAACATGAAGTCTCTTCATGTTTCTGAAGTGGAAATGAAGTAAAGACGTGAACACCTCCAGCAGGTAGTACCAACTTTAGAGAACAACACAGGTGTATGTCATGGAGAGTTTATTTTTTGTGATTTTATTAGAGACTTTTTTTTAGATTTGTTTTAGGGTATTCAAAACTTTAAAACAGGAAATCAGCTTGAGAAAAGGTCCTCAAAGCTTCAACAAGAACAAAAATGATTAAGACTTTGATGAAAGATAAAAGAGACATGATGAAATAAGTGACCTAGGGACAATGCAAAGGCTTTTGGCAGAAGAATAACAACTTAGGGGTGTTGTTTTTTAAAATGAGTAGCTTAGCAATGGGTTCCTGAAGATGTGAAGAAAAATAACTCAGGGGGGTTGCCTCGACATTTTTCAGGAATGAGTAGCCTGGGGAGTGCCCCGATATTTTCTAGGATTGAATAGCCTAGGAATGGATACCTGAAGCTTTGAAAGAAAATAGATGACAAAGGGGTTGCCCCGACGTGTTTTAATCTGACGATGCAGCCTAGGAATGGGTACTTGAAGCTTTGAAGGAAAATAAATGACATAAGGGATTGCCTTGACATTTTTTTTAGAAATGAGTAGCCTGGGGAGTGCCCCAACATTTTTTTGGATTGAATAGCCTATGAATGGATACCTGAAGCTTTGAAAGAGAATAAATGATACAGGGGGTTGCTCCGATGTATTTTGATCAGACGTTACAACCTAGGAATAGGTACTTGAAGCTTTGAAGGAAAATAAATGACATAAGGGGATTGCCTTGACATTTTTCTGAATAGCCTAGGAATGAGTATCTAAAGCTTGAGCATGAAGTGATAGTTAGGGGAAATGCTCCTGACACTATGACTTTGGGTGAAGGATATATGTTTGACTTTTGTAAGAGGAAGTTGAATGGTATGAAACTTAAAATTTATACTCAAGAAGAATGTGTTCTCGAGGTTGAGACCTTTTAAAGGACTGAGATTTAAAAGAGACAGACCTTTTAGTCATATGACTCATTGGGGATTCCGAGTGAATACAAGGATTCTTACATTGAACATTTATCTTAGCAAATCACCTTTATTGGGATTAGGTGATGGACTGGAACTATTGATTTTGACTCCTCATGGGGAACACTTGTTCTTGTTATAGCCTGTCAGCTTGAGCAAATATGAGAATATTATTTGGCTGACTTTTTTAGGAAATTGATGATTCAATTTTAGTTTGTTTCGCCGTATTCTGAACTCTCTAAAAGTTCCAGGGAAAGAATCTGGGGTATGCCTCAATCCTGCAGGGAAGAATAAATAACTAGAAAACTAAAGGTTAATGAATTTGATTCCCAGGGTGACACCTGAAACACCCTAAAAATTGGGGGTAAATTTTTCACGATTTTAACATCATTAATTAATGAGGACATAAAGTGGCGAAGCTTTAATTCATCACCCTGAATCTATGGAAGACCTATCCATATATGGAGATATGAGAAGGTAAGTTAAAAATGATTAATGAGAAATCCATGAGAAATCCTCAACTAAAAACAATGGAAAGAATTATTTAAATTGATGCTATATGATTGGATTTAAAGAGGTTAAACATCATTAGGTTTAATGACTTCATAATATGTCCAAAGTATTTTTAAGATGTTACAAGAAGAAGATTTGATGCAAAGGGAAAGGAAAATAATCAAAACACTGCAATTTGGAGAATCAGGGCACCACTCGCTCAAGCGAGTGCCACTCTCGCTTAAGCGAGTCCGCGTGGCACGCTTGAGCGAGCCAGGAAAACACGCTTGAGTGAAAAAAGAGAAAAAGCATCAGGTGCCCATCTCACGAGAGCGAGCTCTGCTCGCTTGAGCGAGATTGCTCCAATAGCCAATCCCATTCCCCCTCGCTTGAGCGAGCCTCCAAAAACACTGGCCATTTGCTCAAGCGAAAATAGTCCAGTAGCTAAATACCTCACTCTCGCTCGGGCGAGACCTTACTCGCCTGAGCGAATTTCATCCAGTGACTAATACCTGATACTCTAGCAATCTCGCTTAGGTGAGACACCAACTCGTCTAAGCGAATCTCATCCAGAACCAACTCCACTTAGCTCTCGCTCGGGCAAAGGCAAACCCGCTCGGGCGAGAATTGTCCAGTATGCATATACCAACAGCAAGAGCATCTAGCCTAAGCGAGAACTATTCTCGCTTGAGCAAGATTGGGCCAGTGGCCCTATAACTGATACAAGAGATTCTCGCTTTGAGCAAGAATCCATCCCGCTTGAGCGAGAATATCAGTACATACATAGAAACATGTAATTTTTCACAACTCAACATATGAAATTCCATTCAAGGCAAAATTAAATAGACTTATTGCATCACATACATCATATTAAGTATTTAGAACTTGTTCAAAGTATCGTATTCTACAATTCTCCTTTCAATTCGTTAATCACATCAAAATCAAGCCTATTATTTTGCATGCTCTATAAAACACAAAATATAGATAAATATCCATTCATTCCTCAATTCTAACAGTATATCACATCATTTCATTATCCAACCATTGTCAAGGTCACCAATGAAAATGAGCCATAAACACAAGGGTCTCATTTTCCTACATGACCTCCCAAAATTAACATCCATATATCTATCCCAAAATTAACATCCATATATCTATCTATCTTCCTTACAAGTTACTTACATTAAATTCATGTCTATACAAAGTATTCATCATGCATATTCATTACAAAAGATTACATATAAGCCATAAAATCAAAACAATTGTTGGCCAAGGCATTCTTTACCCAAAATAACTTCCTTCACATAATTCTTCCACCCATGAGCTCCATGGTCAAGCCCTACAACACAAGAGCTAAAAAGATAGACCATATGGAGAGTGTATATACTTTCTAAATGATGAAAAATCTAACAATTAGTGATAATATACATATGAATGCAAGTTAAACATCTCCCAAAAAGTAGTTCAAATGACACTAAAATCAATCAATCACCCAATTCATAGAACACTCATATCCATAAAGATTCATTGAGCCACACCAAACCAATAACACAAATATAGTTAGTGATCGAGAGGATTCCATATACACTTCACATAACTTCCCTATTGGGATATCACTCAATGCCATGCTTATATGGCTAATGCACATGCTGGTGTTTAGAGATGCATATGCACGGATCCGATTTCATTTCCTCAGGTGATCGCAACCACCATAACCATTCATTCTTATTGGTTTCCCACCTCGTAAGGGGTACTCCCTCTAGCAGCCTCGCAAGGTGCTTTCTCGTGATCACAACTAAGTTCAACAATTCATAATGGTTTCTCACCTTGCAAGGGGTACTCCCGCCTCGTGATCGCAACCACAGGCATTCAATCTCAATGGTCCAGTAGGGCTTTTCATTTCAAACACCAGGTGATCGCAACCACCGGCTCAATATCATAGGAACTCGTAAGCCCTTTTATATCTCAAATCCCAAGTGATCGCAACCACTTTTCAAGTATCATGTTATACATGCCATGCTATGTATGCAAAAATGCTCTTGCATGCCTTAACCTCATAAGGAATATCTCACCCTCTCATCTAGGGTACCACTCATACTCAATCACAATATTAATACCATATAATTGAATATATATATATATATATATATATATAAACCATTTCCCAATTAACCATCGCAAGATTCAATCTCTATTTCATATCACACACATAAAGCACTACATCCATTCAAGGAGCAACATGCAACATGGCATCAACACATACATTATCAACATACAAGGTTTCATGTATTTAGAAAATACACTCTTCTCCTACCTCAAGAGAAGTAGACTTCCGAGTTTGATGTTCTCGCCTCACAAGTGTTATCAAGTCCTACATCAATTAATTATAGGACCACATTAATCATTCATTCAATCATCATTCTCAATATATATATGCATATACACACATGATTCTCATCATGTAGTAACTATTTACAAGTTTTATTCATTACCTAATTAGGCTTCGAGAATTCTTTCCCTTAAATGAAAACTTATTATAATTAGAAACAATAACCCCACTAACTAGGTTGCTTACACACATTAATTTCCCACCAATACCTTGGGTGAGTTTTTCATTTATGGCTTCCAACCACCATTACAAATCATCATTTATGGCAATACCTCATCATTTATAACACTTCTCTCATCAATAAATGCCAACCCTTTCTATATTACACATTCCCCCCAATTTCATAAGCTAGGGTTTTATTAAAACCCAACCATATCATAAATGCACATCAATATTCATCATCCTTCATCTCTATTTTCATGTTCCCTAATAAATTCTCACAAAAGTCCATATTCATTTTACCCCACCTTAGGTTTTTCTTATTTAAAACTCCCATTCAATACCCACATACATTAAATACTCTCCCAAGCCATAACTATCCATTTTCTAGGTTCAAAACATAAGGAAATGGCAAGAAACTTACCTTGCTCTAAAAATGAAAATGAGGATCAAAAGAGAGAGATGGTGACAAAATTGGAGAGAAGAAAGGGAGGAGCTTCAAGCATCCATTGTCTTCTCCTTGCCTCAATGGTGAACAAAAATGGAGAGGAGAAGGGCACCACTTTTATTTAGGTTTTTGAAGAAGGGGAGAGTGAAAGAGATGAGTGGAAAAAGAGAGGAAGAAGAAAGAGTGAATGATGTTTGCCTTAGAAGAGAAAGAGAACATGAAAAGAGAGTGAGAAGTGGAGTCTTATTTTTAATTCCTTCCCTTTCATGTAAAATTTACCGTTTTACCACAAACAGGATCTTTCTTTGGGCTTAATACCCATTCTAAAAATTATTCCGAATGCATATTCGAATTCCCAATAATATTACCTACAGCCCTGACCAACCACATCTCAATCGGAGATACTTGGTCTGACACTCATATTTTAACTAGGTCAGTTTTCTGCTTATTCGGTCCAAATAAATTACTAACAGTCCCCGAAAATCTTAATTTAATTATTTCCAATATTTTGGGACATTAAATAATTCATATTCAATTATTCAATATTTATTTCCTTAGTTAATTCTCTATTTTTAAAATTTGGGATGTTACAACACCCATTATCCTCGCAGGAGCGGAATATCTTCGATTACTGAGTTCAGCGTAATTAGGAAGTATCAAGTTTTCCGAGATTGAAAATATGCTTTTCATGGTTTGAAAAAAATATTTTCACAAAATGCATGCTAATGAAACCTAGCTGAAACAAAAATTGGAACTGAAATTAGGAATTCCCACTTATTCACTTTGAAAATTACAGGTTCACATCATAATTTCAATCCAAACTTTTGGAGGACATAAAGACTATCCTATCCTTTCAAGCATAATACTTCTTGACTACATTTGAAATGACTGGGAAAGATAATTCCTCATCGTCCATGTTGGTCAAAATCAAAGCTCCTCCAGAAAAGGCTTTCTTTATAACAAATGGTCCTTCATTATTTGACACCCATTTGCCTCGGTGTTCACTTTGATTTGGTGAGATCTTCTTTAGCACCAAATCACCTTCATGAAATTGACAAGGTCACACTTTCTTTTCATATGCCTTATTCATACGTCTTTGGTATAACTGTTCATGATAGAGAGTAGTTAACCTTTTCCCATCAATTAAATTTAGTTGATCATACTGGGATCGAACCCATTTAGCTTCTTCTAATTTGGTATCCATAATTACTCTTAAAGAAGGAATTTTCACTTTTATTAGTAAAACAACTTCCATACCATATACCAATGAGAAAGGTGTTGCCCCTGTTGAAATTCGTACAGAGGTACGATACCCATGTAAAGCAAAAGGAAGCAACTCACTCTAGTCTTTGTAGCTTTCAACCATCTTTTGTATGATTTTCTTTATGTTTTGTTAGCAGCTTCAACCGCTCCATTCATCTTTAGTCTGTGTGGAGATACATTGAGGTGTTTGATTTTGAACTCTTTGTAGAGTTCATCCATCATTTTATTATTTAGGTTTATGCCATTATCAGTGATGATCTGATTTGGCAAACCATATCTGCAAATCAATTCTCTCTTGATAAATTTGACTACAACGTTCTTTGTCACATTGGTATAAGAAGCTGCTTCAACCCAATTAGTGAAATAATAAATAGCCACAAGAATGAAACGATGCCCATTTGATGCTTTTGGTTCAATGGGACTAATAACATCTATGCCCTATATAGCAAAAGGCCATGGTGCGGTTAAAACATGCAGAGAAAATGGTGGTGCATGAATGTTATTTGCATAGGTTTAACATTTGTGACATTTCTTGACATGGTTATGATAATCATTTTTCATCATCATCCAATAATATCCAGCTCTGATAATTTTTCTTGCCATTGAGTATCCACTTGCATGTGTTTCGAAAGGTCCTTCATAAACATCCTTCATGATTTTGTTAGCTTCTGTTGTGTCAATGCAACGAAGGAGAACATAGTCATAATTTCTCTTATAAAGTGGTTCCCCAGTCATAAAGAAATTCATGGCCAGGCACCTGAGAGTTCTTTTATCATTTTCTAAAACACCAAGGGGATATTCTTAATTTTGAATGTAATTTTTGATGTTGTAAAACCATGGTTTCCCATCGGGTTCTTCTTCTATCATATGATAATATATAGGTTCAAGACGTTTTTCAATCTCAATAAGGGGCATGTCTCATTCCCTACTCATATGGAACATGGAAGCTAAAGTGGCTAAAGCGTCCGCCAATTAGTTGTCTTCTCGAAGAATATGATGAAAAGAGACCTTATCAAATTCCTTAATTAATTCCATAATATGGGTTCCATAAGGGATCAACTTGATATCCCTAATTTCCCATTCTTCTTTCAATTAGTGGATTACTAAAGCAAAATCCCTGTATATTTGTAGGGATTTTACTTTGGCTTCTAAAGCCGCTTGAATTTCTAAGGCACATGCTTTATATTCTGCGATATCGTTAGTGAAATTAAAATAGAGTCGAGCAGTGAATGACATAAACTTATGGTCTGGGGAGATTAAAATGGCTCCAACCCCATGTCCCAATATATTTGATACTCCATCAAACATTAGAGTCCATGTTTCTTTAGAATGGTATTCTTCCTCTGACGACATCATGATATTTTCATTGGGAAAGTTGGACGACACTGGTTGATAGTCATTCAGAGGGTGACGAGCTAAGTAATCTGCCAAGGCACTTCCTTTTATAGCTTTTTGAGTGACATGAACAATGTTATATTTAGTCAAAAGAACTTGCCAACGAGCTATTCTTCTAATTAGGGCTGACTTTTCAAAGATGTACTTGATTGGATCTATTTTAGATATCAACCAAGTAGTGTGACATAGCATGTATTGTCGTAAACAGCGTGCTGCCCATGCTAACGTGCAACAAGCTCGTTTCACATCAGAATATCTTGATTCGTATTCTGTGAACTTTTTGCTTAAATAATAAATGACATGTTCTTTCTTTCCTGATTCATCGTGTTGCCCCTGTACAGAGTCCATGGACTTATCTAACACAGTTAAGTAAAGGAGAAAAGGCTTTCTTGGAACCGGCGGGACCAAGATAGGTGGGTTTTGAAGGTACTATTTTATCTTATCGAAAGCTTCTTGGCAATCATCATTCTATTCTACTGGTTGATTTTTTCATAGTAATTTGAAGATTGGTCTACATGTAGCTGTTAATTGAGATAGGAAACGAGCTATGTAATTCAACCTTCCTAAAAATCCTTGCACTTCTTTTTTTGTGCTACGAACAAGCATTTCTACTATGGCTTTCACCTTATTGGGATCCACTTCAATTCCTTTCTCATTGACAATAAACCCAAGCAACTTGCTAGATCTGGCACCAAAAGTGCATTTAGCTGGATTCAATCAAAGTTTGAATTTTCTCAGGTGCTCAAAGAGTTTTGGTAAATCCATGAGGTGACCTTTTTTAGACTTTGATTTAGCAATAATATCATCCACATAGACTTCTATTTCTCTATGCATCATGTCATGGAACAAAGTCACCATGGCTCTTTGGTAGGTAGCATCTGCATTTTTCAATCCAAAAGACATTACTTTATAGTAAAAGGTTCCCCATAAAGTAATGAATGTGGTCTTTTCCATGTCTTCTGGCGCCATTTTAATTTGGTTATACCCAAAAAATCCATCCATGAAGGAGAAGATGGAATGTTGAGTTATGTTATCGACTAGGACATCAATGTAAGGTAACAGAAAATCATCTTTGGGGCTTGCCCTATTCAGATCTTTGTAATCAACACACATTCTGACCTTTCCATCTTTCTTAGGAACAAGGACAACATTTGTAATCCATTTTGGGTATTTGGAGATAGTTAGAAACCCAACATCTAATTGTTTGGTTATCTCATCTTTGATCTTCAAGAGCATCTCTGGTTTTATTCTTCTTAATTTCTGTTTTAGAGGGATGCAACCTGGTTTCAATGGAAACTTATGCTTGATAATACTATTATCTATCCCCGACATATCCTGATATGACTAAGCAAACACATCAAAGTATTCGACCAACAACTCTATCAAATTCTTTCTATGTTTAATGCTCAAAGAAGTACCGATCTTAAGTTCTTTCTTATTTTTCTCACATCCCAAATTTATGATCTTGATGGCTTCTTGATGAGGAACAATCTCTTTAGCCTCTTGGTCTAACAATCTTAGTAATTCAGGTGATGGTTCATTGGACTCCTCATTATCTTCATTTGTTGAATCGAAATTATAATGTGAAAGTGCAATTTTATTATTTTGGAATTCAATTTTAGATCTGCAATTTTTAATGTAAAAAGAAAAGAAAAGGCAAAATAAGGAAAAGGACGATTAGATTAAAAGGACAAACAACTTAAAAGTGCATTGAAATTGAAATTATTAAGGGAAACATGTTCATGCCCTTATTGGAAACTTCCTAAGGCCTTGGGCATAGCCAAAGGATTGAAGATTTCACAGTGATTAATTACTTAGGCTAGATATTAAACTTTGGGGAACTCAACGACTTCCCAATTGCACAGGACAGTATCTGAAGAACAAGGTCGAACTAAACCATTTTCACCATCGGAATCATCACTGATAGCTGCCACTTGGTCAAGAAACATCAGGCTTGCACTTCTAAAGCTCTGATAAATGTCACAGATAGGGATACTTATAGTTAGTGATTCCCAATTTTCTATCCTTGCAAGTTTTTTTCTCTTTTCTGCACAATGACCTTCACTTTTTCCATTGGTAAGGGTCGGTATCCTAACCCATAACCATTCTTATTCTTCTTAAGGCATAATGGCTCAACTCCACCTTTAAGCTCTTTTCCAAGCCTTTTCCCTGGTTGATATCCTGTTTTTAACATTACTCTTGCCATCATTATAGAGGCCTTGGAGGGTTGAGCTAGCTTTAACCCCTCGCTTATAGAAGTGGTATGAGCAATTTCCTAAGGTTTCAAGATTTTCCTCAGCTGCCTTGATATTCAGCTGCCTTGATATATGGAGTTGACATGGGTTTACTGATGATGAAATCTTCCTCTCCCAAAACAATGATCAGTTTATTGTCTACTATGAATTTAAGCTTTTGGTGAAGGATCGATGGAACTACACCAGCAGAATGAATTCACGGTCTTCCAAGTAGGCAACTATAGGCAAGGGTAATGTCTATCACTTGAAATGAGACATTAAAAGTACAAGGGCCTACTTGAATGGGAATTTTAATATCCTTGATAACTTCTCTACGGGTACCGTCGAAGGCTCTCACTACCATGGTACTGGACTTTATATGTGTCCCATCAAAAGGGAGCTGATTCAACATAGATTTTGGCATGATATTCAGGGAGGAGTCATTATCGACTAGGACCTTGGCTAAGATATAATCCCGACATTTCACGGAAATGTGCAATTCCTTATTATGTCCTCGCCCTTCTACAGGGATTTCCTCATCGATAAATGTCAGGAAATCGTTGTTAGTGATATGCCCTACTATCCCTCTAAACTTTTCAGGAAAGATATCTTTTGCCACATGTGCCTTGTTCAGAACCTTCAATAACATTTTGCGATGGGGTTCTGAATCAAGTAAAAGTGATAAAAGGGATATCTTAGCAGGAGTGCGATTCAACTGATCCAAAATTTGGTATTCACTTTGCTTGATGAATTTTAAAAATTCACAAATATCTTCCTCAATTATTTCTTGTGGAGGGTCATGTTCTTTCTCTTTCCTCGACCTCCTTTCCTAATGACAAACACATTCTCTTTCCTCAAATTTTTAGGAGCAAAAACCCGACCGCTCCTGGTTACTCCACTCGTTCCAGAAATGTGTTACTTGAGAGAGTGATGATTCCTTTGAGGACGGAGGGATTACATCTACCATGTATTTCTAAGGTACCACATGAGTATCTTTGTACAAAAATGGAGACGGGGTCTTGACTGTCAAGGACCAATGTTGAATGACATGATGAATACCTTTGGTGTAGTAGAGTATGAGAGGTTTGGTACAATAGAACTAACCGAGCTAGAGACGCTTCTTCTTGGATCATATTTACACTTTTATAAGGATGATGGTAGAACTCTACCAAAGGTGTGTCCAATAATCCTTGTAAGACATCAAGAAAATTGGACTCGGTGGACATTTGATCAAGACTATGCATATCGAGATTTGGAATCTCATTTATCATCACTCTCTTGTAAAGTTCAATATTTACATGGGAAATCAGCCCAGGCAAGGTAATTTTAATTCAAATTATTCTAACCAACCATTTCAGGGCTAGAGAAGCAACCAGAACCAAGGTGGATGGAAACAAGAAGTTGGTCCATCTAATAGACCAAACTATCAATAAAATTATCCTTCCTTACATGAAAAGACTTCAAAGCTAGAGGATACATTAAAGAAATTTATGCAGGCCTCACTGACCAACCAGAAAAATACTGAGGCATCCATTAGAAATATTGAAATTCAAGTGGGACAGTTAGCACGCCAAATTACTAAACAAAAGGACCTCAATATAGAGCCAACACTCAGCCAAACCCAAAAGAGCATTGTAAAGCTGTGATCACGCAAAGTGGTAAAACTGTGGGAGTTGAGGTGAGTGAAAAAGAAAATAATGAGGAAGAGATTCTGTGTGAAAATAAAAAAGAAAGAGTGACAGAAGAGTATAAAGAAAAAGAGATTGTAAATAAAGAAACGAGTGAAAAAGAAAAAAATAAAAAAAGAGTCTAAGAAAGGTAAGGAGAAAGCTGATGATACACTGCCACAACTGAAGAGTATGCCTTACCCGAAAAATACTTGAAAGCGTGATAAAGAAAGGAAATTTTCTCGCTTTATGGACATTTTCAAGAGATTACAGATTAATGTTCCATTTATGGAGGCTATAGAGTAGATGCCTACCTATGCAAAGTTTATGAAGGAACTGTTGTCAAAGAAGAAAATATTTTCTGAAGAGATAATAGATTTGGAAGCTGGATGCAGTGCTATAATTCAAAAAGCACTACCTTAGAAAACCATGGATCTAGGCAGTTTTACTATTCTTGTTACCATTGGTACTCTACCAGTGGGAAAAGCTTTGCTGGACCTTGGTGCCAGTATTAATTTGATGTCATTATCCATGCTAAAAAGCATAAGAGATCTAGAGATAAGGCCAACAAGAATGACTTTATAGTTGGCAGACAAGTTGATGAAGTTTCCTTACTGAGTTATAGAAGATGTCTTGGTAAGGGTAGATAAGTTTGTGTTTCCCATGGACTTTGTCATTATGGATATGGAAGAGGACTCTGAGGCACCTCTGATCTTGGGGAGACCTTTCATTAAAACTGCCAAGGTTATTATTGACGTTGATGATGGAAAGTTAAAAGTGAGAGTTCAGGACGAGGAGGTGAACTTTAATGTTTTTGAAGCTATGAAATACCCAACAGATAAATAGAGTTGTTTCAGAATTGATGTAGAAGAGAAAGTGGTTCAGAAGGAAATTAACAAGTTGAATACTTCAAGCATTCTTGAAAAAGCTCTTATGTGTACGGTTGGGGAGCTTAATGATGATAAAGCCAAGGAAATGAAGAAGATTCTACAAAATTTTGATGTTAGTAAATCAATTCCTCTTAGTTAACAATTCATGGAGAAACTACCTGAAAAGCAAGAAATTGAAATTCAGAAGCTGGAGTTAAAAGAGCTGCCTTCACATGTGAAATATGCTTTCTTGGATAATGAAGGATGAAAACCAGTTGTAATCAGTAACAACTTGTCTAAGTTAGAGGACGAGCAGTTGATAGATGTGCTAAAGAAAAATGAAGGAGCAATTGGATGGACATTGCAAGACCTAAAAGGTATAAGTCCATCCTATTGTATGCATAAAATTTTTATGGAGAAGGAATATAAACCCATAGCACAACCTCAGAGGAGATTAAATCCAACCATGAAAGAGGTGGTCAAAAAGAAAGTTATGAAATTGTTGGAAGCAGGAATGATTTATCCAATTTTAGATAGTGCTTGGGTTAGTCCTGTGCAGGTTGTTTCGAAGAAAGGCGGCATGACTATCATAAAAAATAAAAAGAATGAGCTGATTCCGACCAGGACTGTGACTGGGTGGATAATGTGCATTGACTATAGAAAGCTCAATCAAGCGACAAGAAAAGATCATTTTCCACTGCCATTCATGGATCAGATATAGGAAAGGTTGGTTGGTTAGGCTTACTATTGTTTTCTAGATGGTTATTCAGGTTATAACCTAATAGCCGTGGCCCTAGAATATAAGGAAAAGACAGTATTCACATGTCCTTTCGGTGTTTTTGCTTATAGAAAAATGTATTTTCGACTTTGTAATGCTCCAGCTACTTTTTAGAGATGTATGCTTACCATCTATGCAGATCTCGTTGAAAAATGCATTGAAGTTTTATGGATATTTTTTTGTATTCGGTACATGATTTGATCTTTGTGTGGAGAGAAACTTGGTGCTTAACTGGGAAAAATGTCATTTCATGGTTACTGAAGGCATTGTACTTGCCCACAAGATCTCAAGCAAAGGTATTGAAGTAGATTAGGCTAAAGTGGAAGTCATTGCGAAGTTACCACCACCTTTCTTAGGGCATGTTGGTTTCTATAGGCGATTTATAACACCCCTGATTTTCTGTATTCGAATCCTGATGTGATCATCATAATTAGTAAAAATGCGAATACATTAGTTGGAAAACATTTTCCAAAACACCTCCATGACCACATCAAGACCCAAATCGCAGAAGATCAAAGAGTGAGATTATATAACCTAAATCTGGATCGATAAATAAATTGCCCATAAAGGTATACAAAAATAATAGAGTATACAGCGGAAGAATGTGTATACCGGGCACACGCCTAGTCCCATATATGACGATATGAGAAAAGGCTAGGCTAGCATGCAATGGCATATTATAAGCCTATTGGACATCCATCATCATTCTACAATTAATTCCATAAGCATGCAAAGCCTACGGCATAACTATATATATATATATATATACATGTACACACGGGAATCTTCTCCCAGCCTTCGCTATCATCAATATACATCGATTAATTTTAATCCTCCCAATACACTGTAAATCATCTCCTATATTCTATATATATATATATTCACCATCCACAATTCAAGAATTATCTTATACATATTCAAAACCTATAAATCATTTACATTCTCATAATCAATTCATTCATTACACAAGGACTCATAAATGATGCCGACCAAGGCACTTCCTCTACCACTATTTACCTTCACCCAAGCTTGATCTTTAAATCCGAACTCATCCCATGGTAACCTGCATCACAATGCTAAAAAGGAGACCACATGGAAGAGTGAGTTAAACATTCAAAATGACGAATAATATATATATTGTGATCATGTGTATATGCATACAAACATCATGTGTGCTTTGCTATAAGAACATCAAATTATCATTCATTCATTATCTCATTATCACAATAGGCATACAAGCCTCATGAATCGCAATTCATATCATAAATAAGCATAACATATACACAATCACAAACACTATCACTTTGCCACTTATCAACAAGGGCATTCACAATCATTATCATCATTAATTCATTAAAATCTCACTCAATACCTCCTCGCAAGGGGTTTCTCAACACTCGTGGTCATCCCATCTCAAATGCCATGGTCTTAAAGCTTATGCATATGTTAACTGTTTGATGCATATGCAACGGATCCGATTTCATATCACGGGTGATCGCAACCACCATAATTAATCATTCATAATCATTGGTTTCCCGCCTCGCAAGGGGTACTCCCGCCTCATGATCGCAACCATGGGCATCATAGGTGCTCACAAGCCCTTTATCATATCAAGTACCTAGTGATCGCAACCACTGGCTCATCATCATACAATGGTCCCCGCAGGGCCTTTCACATTCCACAATCAGGTGATCGCAACCACCGGCACAATATCATATCATCATCACATTGGTTTCCCGCCTCGCAAGGGGTACTCCCTTCATAGAATCCCGCAGGATCTTTCATCATTGTGATCGCAACCACATAATACCAATGCTATGCCATGCCATGAATGCAAGATGCAATAATGCATATGCTCAACAACCTCGTAAGGATATCTCACCCTCTCAATTAGGGATATAATTTAATCTGGCATTTTCAAGAATCATATATTTATTTACAAGCCCCTCAAGGCATATCATTAATATAATTAGCATTCAATGGCATACAAACATTCACAAGGCCCCTCAAGGCACAACATACATATAATAGGCACTTCAATGGCCACAAACATCACTTATAGTAATCCACACATGGATATCAAAAGGCATAGCAACAAATATAATACTAATCCACATATGTGGCAACAAGGTATTACGAATTACATACACATATATAACAACTGTATTTGGCAATCGTCATTGCCTCACACACATACAAGTCAATTACTTGTATCAACCGCTAGGGTGTCATAATATTTCATAGTATCCAAAAATATCATTATAAATATTCATTGGTAAATTCCAACCCGTCACAAGGGTATCGTAATAATTCTCAACAATTATCAAATTGCCATTTCATTTAATTCAATACATATACATGACAAGGCAAGCATGAGTATCCATCACATACAACAATCACTATTAAATTTTACTCATGCAATTTGAATGTTAACTCCTCTCCTACCTTGAGGGAAGAGCCGAATCATTCCAATGCTCCGAATGCTCCATTGCATCACCCGGAATACGATCTATATAATATACATATGCATTCATACAATTAATAAGCCATCTCGAGGCATTCCTCATAATTCTTAAACACTTTCTAGTTTATCAACAAGTCCTAGACTTGTTAAACACCAAGTTATATAATTGTATTAGGCTTCGGGAATTCCTTCCCCAAAGCAAAGATCCTTTAGATCATAAATGCCAACTAACCCAACAACATCATCATTGTTACCCAATATTCAACTTAGCTCTCATATCCTTCAATAACCATAATTAATCATTCAAATTCATTACAAGCCTCTTGGCCCCAATTAAGACTATCATCAATTAACAAATTCTTATAGCATTTATTATTTTACACAACCTCATGAACATAGTTCAAAACATTATTAACCTCATTAATCAATCCCAATAATTCTAAAGATTCATTCCCTTCTTACAATTCCTTCTAAGACATTAAAATCACCAAAATCACTTATTTAATCAAGACCCCCAAATCACTCCACTTAGGGTTTTTCGTCAAAACTTAAACAACATTTGCCCATGTTCATGAATCACCACCAATGGCCATCTATCATCATTAATATCATTCACTATCATCATTAAACATACTTTGTATTCATAATTTACATTTCCCCCAATTTATTAAAGTTTGGGTTTCACTAGAACCCATCAACATCATAATTGTTCATTTATTTTCCACCCATCCAAGTATTAATTCATGCATGTTTATAATAACCCACCATTAAATCCATAATAACAACACCCCATCTAGGGTTTCCTCACTTTAAGCTTCTCCCAACAACCCATATGCCATAAACACTCCCCAAAATACATAGAACCCAACATCTAGGGCATAAAACTCATAAAGAATGGTGAGGAACTTACCTCTCCCAAGAGCCAACATTGGGCTTTCAATAAAGAGAGAAGTCCACACGGAAAACAGAGTAGGAGAGGGAGGAGGAGTTCCAGCATAAGCTTCTCCTTCAAGCTTCCATAGAATAAAAATGGGAGAGGGTAAGAAAGCTCCACACAGCTTTGGTTTTTGGAGCGAAGAAGAGAGGAGATGGAGAAGGGAAGAAGACGAAGAAAAAGAATGAAGAATGGAGGGGAAGAAGTGACGTGAAAGTGGAAAGAAAGTGAGAGTTTTATGTTTTAATATTTACATTAATGACCTTATATGCCTCCTCGGTATCTAATAAAATAGGGGAAGAGGGTCCAATACCATCAGAACCGAGCAAAAGAAGGGTCAACATAAATAAACCGAGAGAAAAGAGGGGAAAAACACAATCAGGGTGTCACTCGCTCAAGCGAGGCCCAAATTCGCTTGATCGAGACAGCCTATTTCACTTAAGCGCCTTAGCTCGCTCGGCGGAATCGTTCCAGTAAGCATTCCCAAATATATTTGCTCGAGCGAGGCTCCCTTCAACCAACCACTCGCTCGGGCGAAAATTGTCCAGTAAGGAATTCCATACTCACTCGCTTGAGCGAGGTATCCATTCGCTTAGGTGAATCCGACACAAAGTCATCCGTCCCAGCACTCGGGTTCCTGTTGACAGAATACCCCAAAATCGACCCATCCTTCATTCGGCTTTCACTCGGCAAAATTCATCCGGATCTGAGTCATCTCACACTCGGCTTCCCTCTTGACATAACAATCTAGACCGATCCACTTTCCATTCAACCAAGTCATTCAGGGCCGATTCATACTCACAGTCTATCACTCGGCTATCATTCTAAAACTGACTCATCACTCATTAGGTCTTCCACTCGGTATTCATACCTCTTCTCACTCGGAGAATACCTTAACATTCATTCCTCAGAAATAAACTCCTTAATCAAGTTCCACTCGGAATTACTTAACACTTAGCCACTCAAAATACATGAAATCTTATTCACTCGGAATTTATACTTAACATTCAATTAGAGTGTATATAACATCAATCACTCAGCATTTCATTCCCAAAACTGACTCAACACCTGATTGGCTATCACTCAGCCATTCATCTCAACACCAACTCAACTTATAATCAGTTCTCACTCGGTGAATTATTTCAAAACCGAATCTTCTCTCTTATGGTCCTTCACTCGGTAATTAATTTCAAGACTGACCATCACTTAATCGGTCCTCCACCTGGTAAAACAGTCCAGACCGGGTCCTCTCTTACTCAGACTTCTGCTCGGTAAATTCACTCCAAATCTGAGTCTTCACTCACATGAGATTCCACTCGGTAAATATTCCAGAGACCGACCTTTCGCCTAATTGGTCACTCACTCGGAATTATGTCCACTCCACACTTAACTAAACACTTAATTCATTCAAGAAACCCACACACATGCTTCATTCGGAAGCGTCATAATCTCCACTCGGGAATGGTTCCACGATTACTCCACTCGGAGTCAGGGGTTTCAATCGCTCGGAAATAACTCCACGCACATACATCCCATAACTTAGTTCCATATTTTTATTCACAAGGTCACACAATAATCCAGTCAGGAAATGAGGGTTATCCCACTCGGGTTCCACAAACCCCTCACTCGGGATATCACCCAATCAAACGTCACTCGGTATATCACTCAGAAGTTTTACCACCACTTAGTTTATTTCTAAACCTCCCACTTGGGCAGGATTCATCCACGAACTCATCCACTCATCATTCAATCGTCTCGCCTGAGCGAATGCCATCCTTCAAGACCCTTCGCTCGGGCGGGTTTTATCCAGTAGCTAATTCCCTTCGCCCTCGCTCGGGCGAAGCTCCATTCGCCTGGACGAATTTCCTCCAGTGTCTAAACACTAATACTGGGATAATCTTGCTTGAGCGAGATTCACTCTCGCCTGAGCGAAAATTGCCCAGAAGCTAATTCCAAATAGGTGAGTCTCTCGCTCGGGTGAGAATCCACTTCGCCCGAGCGAAATTATCAGCACAGAGTCAAAAACGAAAAATTCACACAGGCCATCATATGAAACTTCATCATAAGCCAATTTAATCATATCCAAGCTATCATGTACATCATATAAGGCATATATAACTTGTTCTAAATATTCCCACTCGGAATTTCTCATTATAAACCAAATTTGAATTTATCCCACAGCTCATACACATCATAAAGGACTTATACAGCCTGTTTGAGCATTCCTACTTACAAAATTCTCATTCCAACATATTATCCATGTTAAATTCAAACTCATCTTCATCTTATATATATATATTCATACCTTGCCACAACAAATTCACATATCCCCACACATCATCCTCAATAATCAACCATTTGCCATTCTCATTAATCACTCATTTTTATAAAATTCGGGATGTTACAATCCACCCCACCTACAAAGAATTTCGTCCTCGAAATTCAACATCGATATATATATCGTAGGGCCATACCTCAGGCCACACATCAACAAGGTTCAACGACACCATAGAATAACACTGGACTTCCCAAAGTCTATCAAGACTTGTCCATCATCATATCATCATTCTTAACACAAAATTTCTACATCAAAGGTGTTTTATATTATCAATTACAACTCATCCAACAAAGCTCACATGTTCATACTCAGTATGACCAGATAGGCTCAGTACATTTACCATAAGCAGTTACAATCCCTGCACCTGCCCGACCTATGTGTTGCCGCATCCGACATACAGGAAGGCGTCCCAATCCTGTAGTGGTTACCACAAACACAAAAAGTCGGCGCATAAGTGCATGTTGCCACAATGCCTATGGCATGTAAGACCATATCAGGACTAGTACCTCGTATTCCCATTGCTCATATTGGTCACATATATTCAAATGATACCAGTTTATGTAAGACTTGGTGACAATCCTCACCAGTCCATAACCAAAATACTCATATTTCATCATCATTATATAGATAATTTGGCATCCATCATGCCATATCAATCATCAAATATTACTTAACATTATAATAAATCAGTGTATTAACCATAAATCTTCAATCATCACAAGGTAAATACCCTATCCTTGGGTTTCATCCATCCAAATCCATGCTTAAATAGTCTAAAATTCTTGTCTTATTTACATATTTGCTGGATATAAATCAATTCGAACCTTAAAAGATTCACCAAACTCTCATCGAGTAGGCTACCTAGTCGTACAGTAAGCCTCCACATTAGGGATCCTCCTCATAGATCACAACCAAAGCTCATACATTAAACATATAACTAACATCATATCACATCACCATGCGGTTTCTATCATCAATATAGCACCCTACAATTAAAATAGGGGGGTTATGACATGATCAAATTTCCATTCACCATTTCACGATCACAATTGACATCTCTAAATCACATCATCATCTATACTTGATCCATTGATCATAATTTCTAAGGAACAGAATTTAGCTCAAGAGCACATCGTAAATTCATATACCATAATCAATTCTAATCATACCCCAAGTTCAACATTATTATTCATCAATCATCAAGGGTTACCTAGCACCCATTGTGGAGTTCTCACACACCACACAACATCATTAGATATGGCTCACAAAACAACATAGAGCCTAGATCGCCATAGGGTCCAATTTAATTAATTCTTTACAACATTTGATCATACAAGATCATATCAATCAATGAGGTCACCACATCCAGTGGGTTATAATCAATTTAATTATCCACTCGATTTTCACCCACCAAAAATCGAGACACAACCTCAATTCAACACATATTCAATTTCATATTTAATCACTCATCACATATTCAAATTCCCAATCTAGGGAAATACAACGAATCACTTATATCATATAACACATAGGGTTCTTGTGCCAAAGGATATAAAATCCATCCTTCACAAATGGCACAACTGAACATTTAAATTCAAACATACCCATACTAGGGAATTATTCAATATTATTCATTCATTCAATTCCTCATGTGAGTTTCATTTCATTTAACAAGCATTCCTTGGCTAAACGCCACAGGCATAATGCCTATAAAAGACCTAACCACAATTCACATTCCAAGTGCATATGCACATCAAGATCTCAACAGGTATGGTCTATTACTACCATATCAATTTCCTTCTCAATATCTCCTATCCGTAATTAACATACGGCATAGGTCCATCATTAAATCAATATATATATATATATCATATCCATGATCACACATGGCATCAAATCATCATCATATCGATTCATATCTCATATCTCATATTCACATCTCAATATTTCATTTCCAAGATTAACATTCAATCATGAATTCATCATCAAATCAATTTGCATTTCATATATATCAACATCAATGCACAATAACAATATACTCGTCATTTGAAGGTAATAGGGTAAGGAACTTGGCCGGTCTTACACAATACATACATCCATCATATGTCAAGAAATTTCATCCATTCATATTCAATCCCACAATTCATTCATGATCATCAATGAGCAACTAGGCTCCACATGTACATCTTACAACCTTAGGAATAAAAGGCATACTCCCAATAGTCATCAATCATACCTTCTGAATTCATAATCTCAAAAAGAGTCCTCAATGAGTACCAATCACAGCTTAACTTTAACCATTCACGATAATTCCTCAATAAGCAAATATGCCCTATAATCAATTCACAATTCCTAGACATTTAGTACATCATAGGTCCATGTAGGGCAATGAAACATAATATCGTTCTCAAGATAATTATCATTCTTAAATCTATACAAACAACCATTTATCAATAATGAGCATCCCGCTCCAAAAATCACCATAAGTATCTCACTATTGAGCAATCATACTCCAGCCATCCACAATATCAAATCCTCACAGAGTAGCCATGTTCTGGTAATAACCAATAACTCCAATTCAGAGCAAAATATGCTCTGATACCACCTTATAACACCCCTGATTTTCTGTATTCGAATCCCGATGTGATCGTCATAATTAGTAAAAATACGAATAAATTTTTCGCGTTGGAAAACATTTTCCAAAACACCTCCATAACCACATCAAGACCCAAATCGCAGAAGATCGAAGAGTGAGATTATATAACCTAAATCTGGATCGATAAACAAATTGCCCATAAAGGTATACAAAAATAATAGAGTATACAGCGGAAGAATGTGTATACCGGGCACACGCCTAGTCCCATATATGACGATATGAGAAAAGGCTAGGCTAGCATGCAATGGCATATTATAAGCCTATTGGACATCCATCATCATTCTACAATTAATTCCATAAGCATGCAAAGCCTACGGCATAACTATATATATATATATACATGTACACACGGGAATCTTCTCCCAGCCTTCGCTATCATCAATATACATCGATTAATTTTAATCCTCCCAATACATTGTAAATCATCTCCTATATTCTATATATATTCACCATCCACAATTCAAGAATTATCTTATACATATTCAAAACCTATAAATCATTTACATTCTCATAATCAATTCATTTATTACACAAGGACTCATAAATGATGCCGGCCAAGGCACTTCCTCTACCATGATTTACCTTCACCCAAGCTTGATCTTTAAATCCGAACTCATCCCATGGTAACCTGCATCACAATGCTAAAAAGGAGACCACATGGGAGAGTGAGTTAAACATTCAAAATGACGAATAATATATATATTGTGATCATGTGTATATGCATACAAACATCATGTGTGCTTTGCTATTAGAACATCAAATTATCATTCATTCATTATCTTATTATCACAATAGGCATACAAGCCTCATGAATCGCAATTCATATCATAAATAAGCACAACATATACACAATCACAAACACTATCACTTTGTCACTTATCAACAAAGGCATTCACAATCATTATCATCATTAATTCATTAAAATCTCACTCAATACATCCTCACAAGGGGTTTCTCAACACTCGTGGTCATCCCATCTCAAATGCCATGGTCTTAAAGCTTATGCATATGTTAACTGTTTGATGCATATGCAACGGATCCGATTTCATATCACGGGTGATCGCAACCACCATAATTAATCATTCGTAATCATTGGTTTCCCGCCTCGCAAGGGGTACTCCCGCCTCATGATCGCAACCATGGGCATCATAGGTACTTGCAAGCCCTTTATCATATCAAATACCTAGTGATCGCAACCACTGGCTCATCATCATACAATGGTCCCCGCAGGGCCTTTCACATTCCACAATCAGGTGATCGCAACCACCGGCACAATATCATATCATCATCACATTGGTTTCCCGCCTCGCAAGGGGTACTCCCTTCATAGAATCCCGCAGGATCTTTCATCATTGTGATCGCAACCACATAATACCAATGCTATGCCATGCCATGAATGCAAGATGCAATAATGTATATGCTCAACAACCTCGCAAGGATATCTCACCCTCTCAATTAGGGATATAATTTAATCTGGCATTTTCAAGAATCATATATTTATTTACAAGCCCCTCAAGGCATATCATTAATATAATTAGCATTCAATGGCATACAAACATTCACAAGGCCTCTCAAGGCACAACATACATATAATAGGCACTTCAATGGCCACAAACATCACTTATAGTAATCCACACATGGATATCAAAAGGCATAGCAACAAACATAATACTAATCCACACATGTGGCAACAAGGTATTACGAATTACATATACATATATAACAACCGTATTTGGCAATCGTCATTACCTCACACACATACAAGTCAATTACTTGTATCAACCGCTAAGGTGTCATAATATTTCATACTATCCAACAATATCATTATAAATATTCATTGGTAAATTCCAACCCGTCACAAGGGTATCATAATAATTCTCAACAATTATCAAATTGCGATTTCATTTAATTCAATACATATACATGACAAGGCAAGCATGAGTATCCATCACATACAACAATCACTATTAAATTTTACTCATACAATTTGAATGTTAACTCCTCTCCTACCTTGAAAGAAGAGCCGAATCATTCCAATGCTCCGAATGCTCCATTGCATCACCCGGAATACGATCTATATAATATACATATGCATTCATACAATTAATAAGCCATCTCGAGGCATTCCTCATAATTCTTAAACACTTTCTAGTTTATCAACAAGTCCTAGACTTGTTAAACACCAAGTTATATAATTGTATTAGGCTTCGGGAATTTCTTCCCCAAAGCAAAGATCCTTTAGATCATAAATGCTAACTAACCCAACAACATCCTCATTGTTACCCAATATTCAACTTAGCTCTCATATCCTTCAATAACCATAATTAATCATTCAAATTCATTACAAGCCTCTTGGCCCCAATTAAGACTATCATCAATTAACAAATTCTTATAGCATTTATTATTTTACACAACCTCATGAACATAGTTCAAAACATTATTAACCTCATTAATCAATCCCAATAATTCTAAAGATTCATTCCCTTCTTATAATTCCTTCTAAGACATCAAAATCACCAAAATCACTTATTTAATCAAGACCCCCAAATCACTCCACTTAGGGTTTTTCGTCAAAACTTAAACAACATTTGCCCATGTTCACGAATCACCACCAATGGCCATCTATCATCATTAATATCATTCACTATCATCATTAAACATACTTTGTATTCATAATTTACATTTCCCCCAATTTATTAAAGTTAGGGTTTCACTAGAACCCATCAACATCATAATTGTTCATTTATTTTCCACCCATCCAAGTATTAATTCATGCATCTCTATAATAACCCACCATTCAAGCCATAATAACAATGATAAGTGCTTTATAATACAATAAATTAGGTCTAAATTGCTTAGGATTTTAGTCATTATCCACTGTATTTCTTTTATTTATTGCGATTTTTGCTTTCTTTCCACTCTAGTCTACTTGGGTATGTTATTTTGCAGGAATTAAGGTAATAAAGGGTCAAAAACAAGAGAAAAACGACCATAAAATGATAATGAAACAAGAAGAAGAAGCCCAAAGTAGAAAGAACTCTCTTTTTATGCTGAATTCCGACTCAGAAAGCATAAATCCGACTCAGTGCAATGAAATCCGACTCAAAATAGGCCAAATCCGAGTGGGATAGCTCAGAAATGACCAAATCTGAGTGGAATACTGCACTGCTGGAGGAAAATCCGAGTGAAATATTCCCTGTCAAAGCCATTCTGAGTGATAAATGGCTGACTCGAGTGAAGGATCAATGCTAAAAAGGAATAAGTCTCGGTTTTAGGAAAATCCGATTGGAAGCTGTCCGAATGCAACAATTCCGAGTGAAAAAAGGAACTGAGCTTTAATAAATGCTACCCAAAGGTATTTTCTGAGTAAAAGGATTGCTGATTGAAGTGAATCCGAGTGGAAATTTGCTGATTTAAGTAAATCCGAGTGAAGAATGCTGACTGAAGCAGGTCTGACCAAAGAACAAGTGCTTTTCTAGGCAAAAAGCTGATTCCGAGTGAATTGATTCCGAGCAGAAGGAATGCCATTGAATGAATAAATGCTGACTAAGGAGAATCCGAGTGGTTTCATTCGGTGAACAAGGCATTTCCGATTGGTGTCTTAATCGGACAAGGTGAAATCCGACCACGAGTGAATCACACTCGGACTGACTTTTAAGTTTCGCATTAAATCCGAGTGAAAAGTCTCCAAGGAAGACATCCGAGTGAGCTAAGGCAGAAAGCTGCACTTCCGAGCAAAACAAGGCTCGGACATAAACTTCTACCAGCCAGCTTTCGGAGTCCTTCAAGTACAAGTTCTGAGTGAAAAATAAGAAGGCACTTCCGAGTGAATTCCAGGGCAAAAATCCGAGCAGAATTTTAACCGAGTGGTTCAGATTACAGCCGAGTGAAAATGATTGAGAACTGATTGAATAAATTCTGATCCCGAGTGAATCTTCAATCAGTGCCGAATGAACTTCATGAATTTGAGCCGAGTGAATGGTTTCAGTCAGTTCCGAGTCCTTCTGCATTCAATTTCGACTGAATGGCTCAATCAGAAGTTACTCTTCAGTCACTCTTCACTCATCCTTTCATCCAGCTTCATCACCGATCGGTTCTCCTCCAAACGCCGACCCAATTCTTCACAATGCAACACCGGATCACTACCTCAAACCAACACCGCCCATACTCTTCTCCCCAACCAACACCGCCCAGGCTCTCCTTTCCATCCACAACACCGTCCCTTTCTCCCAAAACACCCAACCGTCCTCACTTCTTAACACCATCTCATTCCCTCTTCTATCCGCTGTCCCTTTTCTCTCCATCATCCACACCGCCCAGGCTCCTAATCCACAACACCGCCCAGACTCCTCTCCTACCAACACCGGCTCCATCCACCACATCGTCCAGCAACTCCACTGTCCCTCATACCACCATACCTGCCACATATAAACCAACAACGCCCAGCAACCAATACCGAACAGCAAGCTTTCATTCGGTCTTGTGGAATTCCAGCACCTTTCCACTCAGAATTTGACCAACTGAATAAATCCAAGCACCGAATTATTGGAAATATTAAAATATGCAAATTGGAAACAAGTTGGCACAGCTGGAATTCACATGCACCGAAAGTTTCTCCCACTTGCAAATTTTAACGCGTTTTCTTAGCTGGATTCATTCATCCATTCACCTATAAAAGGGAGAGCAACCAGGAGCATAAAATCAATCAACTTCTTCCCATCGAATTCCATCAGCTTCATTTTTCTTTTCTTCGTTACTTTCTTTCTTTTTCTCTTTAGTTTTCTTCTTTTCCATTTTTCTTTCTCTGTTCGTTTTTCTTCTCTTTCTTTTTATTTTCTTTTCTTTCTTTTATTTTGTAAGAGTGTGAGGGCTGTAAAAGTGAGAATTTAAATTTGTAATTGATGGAGAATATTACAACAAGGAATTACAGTGGTAAATTATTCTGAGCTTTTGGAGAAACCCGTAAGTTTTTATTTTTACCATGTCTTGTATGTTTTATTTTTCCATTATTTATATGAATTTGAATTATTTCATGAGTAGCTAAATTAATTATCTTGGGGAAAAGGGGGTATGATAATATTTTATTTTAATGTTATTTTGACTTGGAATTAAATAAATTTCTGTTTTCCATTTAGTTCAATTATGCTTAATGCTTTTAGTGATTCCTAACAAGAACCTAAATGATAAAACTGTATACTTGCTGGTATATTAGTAAGTTTAGGTAATAAATAGAATTGAGAGATTTATTTTTACCGGAAAGCTTTGAACTAAACCTAAGATTTTTGAAATGCTTTTTGTGACCTCGGTAAAACCGTGAAAGTAATCAAAACTCTTTCGAGGAAATAAAAGGGGTTTTCATAAAACGATAATGGGCCTTTCTGAGGATTAAGCAACGTTTTCCCTAGGTTAGGTACATTAATAGGATTCCGAGAGGAACATATTAATTAGCTTTTGGAAAATTCGCCTTGGAAAACTTAATTCGATTCTTATTTATGAAAAGTTAAAATTCATTAACATAAAATAGAGTCTTAATCCCCTGAAATCCCAAGATATTCTCAACTCTGATTTTTAAGTGTCAAGTAAATTTTATTTTTATATTAATTCATATTCTGTGCAACTTTAATTTGTGCTTTATTTTATAAAAATCTTAAAAATCAATTGTGTGGATAATTAAATTTCAATATGCTGGTACTTTGAACACAGTCCCTGTGGAGAACGATAATCTTTTATATTACGCGACATAACCCGTGCGCTTGCGGGCCCTGTCAAGTTTTTGGCGCCGTTGCCGGGGACTGTTGTCCCTCAAATATCGGCAATATTGAAATTCGATTAGATCATACTTGTTAATATTTTTATTTTTATTTTTATTTTTATTTTTAATTTTGTTTGTAATTTTGTATTTTGTTCTTTATTTTGTGTATCTGTTGTTGTTTTATTTTTGTGATAATTTGTTTTATTTGTCATTTATTTTCTATTTATGCGACGAAGTTGTAGTGTCGATCTAAACTTAGGATTTGACCCTGAGATAGAACGTACCCTTAGAGCTTTGAGAAAACAACAAAAAGAACAAAAAGAAAAACAAATGGCGGACCAACACAGACCCTTAAGAGATTTTGCCGCTCCAAGCACTAATGGGAGAGGATCTAGCATCCTCAGACCCACAGTGGAGGCTAACAATTTTGAATTGAAGCCTTCACTACTCTCAATGGTTCAACAGAACCAATTCGGAGGATTACCCTCTGAAGATCCAAATCTTCATCTTCAAATCTTTCTTAAATACTGTGACACCCTGAAGATGAACGGAGCCACCAATGATGCCATTCGCTTAAGACTTTTCCCTTTCTCCTTAAGAGATAAAGCGAGAGCGTGGTTATACTCTCTTCCTGAAGGATCCATCACGACTTGGGAACAATTGTCCAGTGCTTTTATCAATAAATGGTACCCAAGGAACAAGACTGATGTGCTGAGAAAACAAATCATCAATTTTTCACAAAAAGATGATGAATCCTTGTATGAAGCCTGGGAAAGATACAGGGAGTTGCTAAGAGAATGTCCTCACCATGGGATAGAAAGGTGGTTGACAATCCATATTTTCTATAATGGACTAACTTCCACACAAAAGATCTCTTTAGATGCTACAGCTGGAGGAGCCTTCATGAGTAAAAATGTTGATGAAGCTGAGAACCTGATTGAGGAAATAGCTCAAAACACTCACCAGTGGAACTCTGAGAGAGGATTACCTTCTAAAACACCAGGTAAGTACTCTGTTGATGCTCTTTCCCTACTTTCTGCCAAAGTTGAAGCATTAACATTAAAACTTGATAAAATAGGGTCAACAGGTGCTACTAATATTGTTTGTGAAGTTTGTGGTGTTTCAGGACATGGAGCTACAAACTGCAATTTAGCCATGACCCCTAATCAAGAACAAGAAATGCATCAGGTGGATGCTATTGGAAACTATGGTGGAAATTATCAAGGTAACTACAGACCTCCACAAGGTCCACCAGGCTTCCAAAATAGGCCACCTCAATTCCAAAATAACTACAACCCTCAACAAGGACCCTACAATCCACAAAAATCAAAACTAGAGTCCTTAATGGAGACATTTGTAGCTACTCAACAGAAGTAGAACGATAAATTCTCTGATGCAATAAAGAACTTAGCTTCAAAGGTGGACTCCCTTGCCACCCATAACAAAATATTGGAAACTCAAATTGCCCAACAAGCCTCCTACTCTCAAAGAGCACCAGGAACATTTCCTGGGAAACCTGAGGCTGGACCTTCCAACCATGTAATGGCTATCACTCTTAGGAGTGGTACTCAATATGATGATCCAGTTGGTAAGACTGAAGAGAAAAAGAAATTGGATGAGTCTCCATCTTACCCAATGAATAAGGAAGAAAAACCACAAGAAAAGAAAGAAGAGGTTAAGCCATATCAACCTCCTATTCCATTTCCTCAGCGCCAGGCTAGAGCAAAGTTGGACAAGCAATTTGGTAAGTTTCTTGATGTTTTAAAGAAATTATATGTCAATATTCCCTTCATAGATGTTTTACAGCAAATGCCTATCTATGCGAAGTTCTTGAAGGATATTTTGTCCAACAAAAGAAAGCTTGAGGAAGATGAAACCGTGGCACTCACTGAGGGGTGTAACGCTCTAATTCAAAAGAAAATGCCTCTAAAACTTCATGATCCAGGTAGCTTTTCTATTCCTTGTATGATTGGTGGCATAGCTATAGATAGAGCATTGTGTGATTTGGGAGCGAGTGTGAGTTTAATGCCATTATCTGTTGCTAAAAAGTTAGGATTGGGAGAGCCAAAACCTACTAGGATATCTTTACAGTTGGCTGATAGATCTATCAAATATCCTGTAGGAATTTTAGAAGATGTTCCTATTAAGGTAGGAAAATTTTTTATACCTACTGACTTTGTTGTGCTTGAAATGGACGAAGATTCTTTGATTCCTATTATTTTAGGCAGACCATTTTTAGCAACTGCAGGTACTGTGATCGATGTCAAAAATGGTAAGTTGTCTCTAACTGTTGGAAACCAAAAGGTTGATTTTAATTTGAAAAATGTTTCAGAAAAACCTTTTAATGATGTTTGCTATGGAATTGAAATTGTTGACCAAGTGGTGAAGGATGAAACTCTTCTTAAAGACCCATTTGAATCTATTTTTCTGAATAAGTTTGCAGGAACATCAAAAAGCAGTGAAGGTAACATACCACTGAGACATGACACTGAGGTCATGGTGAGGCCAAATGTTAAACTTAAATCTTCACTTTCCATACTAAGGTATGAGTTTCTAGGCCCTAATCGATTCTTGACTGTGATTGAGGGATAGAGTCTGGCTGAAGACATTAAACTTAGCACTTGTGGGGAGGTAACCCCATGTCTTTATTTTTAAGCTTTAATAAATAGAATTAAAAAAAAACCAACTATGTCAGATGCTGGTTTGGGGTTATTACAGGTAAGTTTTCTTATCCTTTTATCATCCATTTTAACATTGAGGACAATGTCAAATTCTGGTTTGGGGTGGTAGGTAAGAAAACTTAACTGTTTTGTTTTTGTTGTGTGATGATTATATTTTTTATGCATGTGTGTTTTCCTTATTTTGTTTGTAATCTTGTAATTTACCATGATTGCATGATAAATTTACTTTGAACACAAGGCTAAAGTATCTAAGGATCCCAAAATTTTGAGTAAAATTTTCAAAATTTGATTGTTTAAATGCCAAATAAATGCTTAAATGAACTTTATGTGATTAAAATTTTCTTTGAAAAGACTTTCCATGGTTAGACTTGAGCCAAAATGGGTTATTTATCAAACAAATTTTCAAAACCCATATTTTCTTGATTGAGTGAATCTCATAGTCATTAATATTCTAGAACCTGTTTTTCAACCGATTCAAAATGGTTTTTGATTATATGTCTTAGAATGATAAAGGCATAATTAGGTCTTATTCTTAAGCCTCAGAAATTTTGCACAATTTGACCCCTAGTTGCCCCTTTTGAGCCTAAAAGTGAAAAAAAATTTTCCTTGAAACCTTTCATTGACTGATATTCTCTTAATGGTGAAAAAGTTAGAAATTTAGTGGAGCAAAGAAAAAAAAAGGACTTAAGAAAAATATGGTATTGGATGCAAAGAAAAGCAAGAAAAAGAAAAAGAAAATCAAAAGAATGATATTGAATGAGTTCCAAAAAGTCCATAAAAGTTCAAATATTTGCTCTGTTAAATTTATAATGGTGATTTGAATCATTCATGACTGTTAAAGCCCTTTTGTATTCCATTTTTCTTGAAATTCCTACCTTGACAATACAACCCAAGGCCACATTACAACCTTTGAAAGACCTTTAGACTTTGACATATTTTCTATTTAAACTGTGGAGTTTCTGGTTTATTAACAAGCTTATGGTAATATTTTTTGACTATGATGATTTGAGAGATACACAAACCTTGAAACACTTGAGTGAAAATTGTGAGAAGAGTATCTCAAATCTTGACATTGAAAATTGATTCACATAACAAAAATAAAACTGGCATTTGAATAAATCTGTTTCTCTATTTTGGATTCCTTAGTTTATTAAGTTTAGTGTTTTCTGTATTTTATCTTGTGAATATGGTGATTGCTTGAGGACAAGCAATGTTTTGGTTTGGGGTATTTTAATAAGTGCTTTATAATACAATAAATTAGGTCTAAATTGCTTAGGATTTTAGTCATTATCCACTGTATTTCCTTTATTTATTGCGATTTTTGCTTTCTTTCCACTCTAGTCTACTTGGGTATGTTATTTTGCAGGAATTAAGGTAATAAAGGGTCAAAAACAAGAGAAAAACGACCATAAAATGATAATGAAATAAGAAGAAGAAGCCCAAAGTAGAAAGAACTCTCTTTTTATGCTGAATTCCGACTCAGAAAGCATAAATCCAACTCAGAGCAATGAAATCCGACTCAAAATAGGCCAAATCCGAGTGGGATAGCTCAGAAATGACCAAATTCGAGTGGAATACTGCACTGCTGGAGGAAAATCTGAGTGAAATGTTCCCTGTCAAAGCCATTCCGAGTGATAAATGGCTGACTCGAGTGAAGGATCAATGCTAAAAAGGAATAAGTCTCGGTTTTAGGAAAATCCGATTAGAAGCTGTCCGAATGCTACAATTCCAAGTGAAAAAAGGAACTGAGCTTTAATAAATGCTACCCAAAGGTATTTTCTGAGTAAAAGGATTGCTGATTGAAGTGAATCCGAGTGGGAATTTGCTGATTTAAGTAAATCCGAGTGAAGAATGCTGACTGAAGCAAGTCTGACCAAAGAACAAGTGCTTTTCTAGGCAAAAAGCTGATTCTGAGTGAATTGATTCCGAGCAGAAGGAATGCCATTGAATGAATAAATGCTGACTAAGGAGAATCCGAGTGGTTTCATTCGGAGAACAAGGCATTTCCGAGTGGTGTCTTAATCGGACAAGGTGAAATCCGACCAGGAGTGAATCACACTCGGACTGACTTTTAAGTTTCGTATTAAATCCGAGTGAAAAGTCTCCAAGGAAGACATCCGAGTAAGCTAAGGCAGAAAGCTGCACTTCCGAGCAAAACAAGGCTCGGACATAAACTTCTACCAGCCAGCTTTCGGAGTCCTTCAAGTACAAGTTCTGAGTGAAAAATAAGAAGGCACTTCCGAGTGAATTCCAGGGTAAAAATCCGAGCAGAATTTTAACCGAGTGGTTCAGATTACAGCCGAGTGAAAATGATTGAGAACCGATTGAATAAATTCTGATCCCGAGTGAATCTTTAATCAGTGCCGAATGAACTTCATGAATTTAAGCCGAGTGAATGGTTTCAGTCAGTTCCGAGTCCTTCTGCATTCAATTCCGACTGAATGGCTCAATCAGAAGTTACTCTTCAGTCACTCTTCACTCGTCCTTTCATCCAGCTTCATCACCGATCGGTTCTCCTCCAAACGCCGACCCAATTCTTCACAATGCAACACCGGATCACTACTTCAAACCAACACCGCCCATACTCTTCTCCCCAACCAACACCGCCCAGGCTCTCCTTTCCATCCACAACACCGTCCCTTTCTCCCAAAACACCCAACCGTCCTCACTTCTTAACACCATCTCATTCCCTCTTCTATCCGCTGTCCCTTTTCTCTCCATCATCCACACCGCCCAGGCTCCTAATCCACAACACCGCCCAGACTCCTCTCCTACCAACACCGGCTCCATCCACCACATCGTCCAGCAACTCCACTGTCCCTCATACCACCATACCTGCCACATATAAACCAACAACGCCCAGCAACCAATACCGAACAGCAAGCTTTCATTCGGTCTTGTGGAATTCCAGCACCTTTCCACTCAGAATTTGACCAACTGAATAAATCCAAGCACCGAATTATTGGAAATATTAAAATATGCAAATTGGAAACAAGTTGGCACAGCTGGAATTCACATGCACCGAAAGTTTCTCCCACTTGCAAATTTTAACGCGTTTTCTTAGCTGGATTCATTCATCCATTCACCTATAAAAGGGAGAGCAACCAGGAGCATAAAATCAATCAACTTCTTCCCATCGAATTCCATCAGCTTCATTTTTCTTTTCTTCGTTACTTTCTTTCTTTTTCTCTTTAGTTTTCTTCTTTTCCATTTTTCTTTCTCTGTTCGTTTTTCTTCTCTTTCTTTTTATTTTCTTTTCTTTCTTTTATTTTGTAAGAGTGTGAGGGCTGTAAAAGTGAGAATTTAAATTTGTAATTGATGGAGAATATTACAACAAGGAATTACAGTGGTAAATTATTCTGAGCTTTTGGAGAAACCCGTAAGTTTTTATTTTTACCATGTCTTGTATGTTTTATTTTTCCATTATTTATATGAATTTGAATTATTTCATGAGTAGCTAAATTAATTATCTTGGGGAAAAGGGGGTATGATAATATTTTATTTTAATGTTATTTTGACTTGGAATTAAATAAATTTCTGTTTTCCATTTAGTTTAATTATGCTTAATGCTTTTAGTGATTCCTAACAAGAACCTAAATGATAAAACTGTATACTTGCGGGTATATTAGTAAGTTTAGGTAATAAATAGAATCGAGAGATTTATTTTTACCGGAAAGCTTTGAACTAAACCTAAGATTTTTGAAATGCTTTTTGTGACCTCGGTAAAATCGTGAAAGTAATCAAAACTCTTTCGAGGAAATAAAAGGGGTTTTCATAAAACGATAATGGGCCTTTCTGAGGATTAAGCAGCGCTTTCCATAGGTTAGGTACATTAATAGGATTCTGAGAGGAACATATTAATTAGCTTTTGGAAAATTCACCTTGGAAAACTTAATTCGATTCTTATTTATGAAAAGTTAAAATTCATTAACATAAAATAGAGTCTTAACCCCCGAAATCCCAAGATATTCTCAACTCTGATTTTTAAGTGTCAAGTAAATTTTATTTTTATATTAATTTGTATTCTGTGCAACTTTAATTTGTGCTTTATTTTATAAAAATCTTAAAAATAAATTGTGTGGATAATTAAATTTCAATATGCTGGTACTTTGAACATAGTCCCTGTGGAGAACGATAATCTTTTATATTACGCGACATAACCCGTGCGCTTGCGGGCCCTGTCAAACAACACCCCACCTAGGGTTTCCTCACTTTAAGCTTCTCCCAACAACCCATATGCCATAAACACTCCCCCAAATACATAGAACCCAACATCTAGGGCATAAAACTCATAAAGAATGGTGAGGAACTTACCTCTCCCAAGAGCCAACATTGGGCTTTCCATAAAGAGAGAAGTCCACACGGAAAACAGAGTAGGAGAGGGAGGAGGAGTTCCAGCACAAGCTTCTCCTTCAAGCTTCCATAGAATAAAAATAGGAGAGGGTAAGAAAGCTCCACACAACTTTGGTTTTTGGAGCGAAGAAAAGAGGAGATGGAGAAGGGAAGAAGACGAAGAAAAAGAATGAAGAAAGGAGGGGAAGAAGTGACGTGAAAGTGGAAAGAAAGTGAGAGTTTTATGTTTTAATATTTACATTAATGACCTTATATGCCTTCTCGGTATCTAATAAAATAGGGGAAGAGGGTCCAATACCATCAGAACCGAGCAAAAGAAGGGTCAACATAAATAAATCGAGAGAAAAGAGGGGAAAAACACAATCAGGGTGTCACTCGCTCAAGCGAGGCCCAAATTCGCTTGAGCGAGACAGCCTATTTCACTTAAGCGCCTTAGCTCGCTCGGCGGAATCGTTCTAGTAAGCATTCCCAAATATATTCACTCGAGCGAGGCTCCCTTCAACCAGCCACTCGCTCGGGCGAAAATTGTCCAGTAAGGAATTCCATACTCACTCACTTGAGCGAGGTATCCATTCGCTTAGGCGAATCCGACATGAAGTCATCCTTCCTAGCACTCGGGTTCCTGTTGACAGAATACCCCAAAACCGACCCATCCTTCATTCGGCTTTCACTCAGCAAAATTCATCCGGATCCGAGTCATCTCACACTCGGCTTCCCTCTTGACATAACAATCTAGACCGATCCACTTTCCATTCAACCAAGTCATTCAGGGCCGACTCATACTCACAGTCTATCACTCGGCTATCATTCTAAAACTGACTTATCACTCATTAGGTCTTCCACTCGGTATTCATACCTCTTCTCACTCGGAGAATACCTTAACCATTCATTCCTCAGAAATAAACTCCTTAATCAAGTTCCACTCGGAGTTACTTAACACTTAGCCACTCAAAATACATGAAATCTTATTCACTCGGAATTTATACTTAACATTCAATTGGAGTGTATATAACATCACTCACTCAGCATTTCATTCCCAAAACTGACTCAACACCTGATCGGCTATCACTCAGCCATTCATCTCAACACCGACTCAACTTATAATCAGTTCTCACTCGGTGAATTATTTCAAAACCGACTCTTCTCTCTTACGGTCCTTTACTCGGTAATTAATTTCAAGACCGACCATCACTCAATCGGTCCTCCACCCGGTAAAACAGTCCAGGCCGGGTCCTCTCTTACTCAGACTTTTGCTCGGTAAATTCACTCCAAATCCGAGTCTTCACTCACATGAGATTCCACTCGGTAAATATTCCAGAGACCAACCTTTCGCCTAATTGATCACTCACTCGGAATTATGTCCACTCCACACTTAACTAAACACTTAATTCATTCAAGAAACCCACACACATGCTTCATTCAGAAGCGTCATAATCTCCACTCGGGAATTGTTCCACGATTACTCCACTCGGAGTCAGGGGTTTCAATCGCTCGGAAATAACTCCACGCACATACATCCCATAACTTAGTTCCATATTTTTATTCACAAGGTCACACAATAATCCAGTCAGGAAATGAGGGTTATCCCACTCGGGTTCCACAAACCCCTCACTCGGGATATCACCCAATCAAACGTCACTCGGTATATCACTCAGAAGTTTTACCACCACTTAGTTTATTTCTAAACCTCCCACTTAGGCAGGATTCATCCATGAACTCATCCACTCATCATTCAATCGTCTCGCCTGAGTGAATGCCATCCTTCAAGACCCTTCGCTCGGGCGGGTTTCATCCAGTAGCTAATTCCCTTCGCCCTCACTCGGGCGAAGCTCCATTCGCCTGGACGAATTTCCTCCAGTGTCTAAACACTGATACTGGGACAATCTCACTTGAGCGAGATTCACTCTCGCCTGAGCAAAAATTGCCCAGAAGCTAATTCCAAATAGGTGAGTCTCTCGCTCGGGCGAGAATCCGCTTTACCTGAGCAAAATTATCAGCATAGAGTCAAAAACGAAAAATTCACACAGGCCATCATATGAAACTTCATCATAAGCCAATTTAATCATATCCAAGCTATCATGTACATCATATAAGGCATATATAACTTGTTCTAAATATTCCCACTCGAAATTTCTCATTATAAACCAAATTTGAATTTATCCCACAGCTCATACACATCATAAAGGACTTATACAGCCTGTTTGAGCATTCCTACTTACAAAATTCTCATTCTAACATATTATCCATGTTAAATTCAAACTCATCTTCATCTTATATATATATATTCATACCTTGCCACAACAAATTCACATATCCCCACACATCATCCTCAATAATCAACCATTTGCCATTCTCATTAATCACTCATTTTTATAAAATTCGGGATGTTACACGATTCATCAAAGACTTCTCCAAAATCGCCAAACCCTTGAGTAATTTATTAAACAAAGATACTTCTTTTCATTTTGATAACTCCTGTTTATCTGTATTTAAATTATTAAAGTAAAAGTTGATTTTTGCTCCTATCATAGTTACTCCTGATTAGAAAATTTTAAACTCATGTGCAATATGAGTAACTATGCTATAGGAGCATTTTTGGGACAAAGGAAATATAAAATTTTTCATCCTATACACTATGCTAGCAAAGTTTCAAATGAGGCTCAAATTAATTATGCCACTATAGAAAAAGAACTACTAGCAGTCATGTATGGTCTTGAAAAATTTAGATCGTATCTAATTTGTGACGTCCTTCGTCATTTTACATTTATTCTACCTATTTTATTGATTTTTTACAATAAATTTTTTGTAATTAAATAAGCTTATTAGTCCAAAATGGGAAAAATACCCATCTTCATTAAAATTTCCCAAAATATAAAATATATAGCGTCAGTCCAAGACTGCGCACCCCACGCTACGCGTCATCCTCACGTGTAGCGTGAGCATGACAATAGCAGCAACTACTGCTGTCATGGGTTTTTGGCCAATTGGCCAACTTCTAACCTACCAAATTGGTTCGTTTTAGATCTGATTGCCACGAAACTTCATAAGCACATGTTTTCCCCATTCCGAAACTGTTGGCACTGTTCGTTTACCAAAATTCCAACATATGCGTAAGTTATGCGTAAAGCGCAGCTTAACCCCAATTGTGCAAAACCCTTGCACCAAATACCCTAAATGGGTTCTAATTGGCCCAAGGCCATTACACACAGTTTCGAGATGTCCTAGGGGACCTATCGGTACCTTCCAGGGATCCCAAAACCCATCGGATCTCAATTTCACCTATTTAGTTCATCAAATCCATAATTATTCACTATATGCATAATTCTCTAAATCAATTAAAACATCAATCGATTCCTAATCACATGGCACACAACAATTACACGTTTTGACAGAACCTGCCCATAGCACTCATCATTCACACAATGTTGGCTCTGTGCCACAATTCACATTATGCATTAATTACATACAATTATCAACCTCATCATTAATTTATCCATATCATCATTACATCAATTCACTACACCATATAATCATCATTGCATTATCAATATACCACATTAATTCAACAATCAGACAAGTATAACATAATTATATTACATAATTCTGCTTATTTTACAATTCTTTCACATTCCTTGGCATCAGTCCTCCGCTTGGCGCACTTCTGGAGCATGGGCATCCTCCCTGTCACTGGTTACTAAAATTAAATAAACCACAGCAATGGTGAGTGTTTGACATATCATAATTAACATAGGGCGATAAGTAAACATTAAAATACCTGATTAACTAAAGCATTATAACTCTTATTAATTTATCACCTTACTTTTACGTTTATAGTTCCATTTATCATCATCATTAACTCATATTTACAATCACCTGAACTCCAACTTAATATCCTTAACATCCTCTATCACATACTATAATTACTATAAGTCCTAAAACTCATCTGGGTACATTATAAACAATAATTCATATTTCATCATCAGACATTTATCAATCATCAATTCTATCATGAACATCATAAATATTAATTCACATTCCATCATCAAATATATATCCATATATTTCACAACTGACTCACATGCATCTGACTCCTAGCATCTGGATACCTAAGGATCAACCTTCAACTGGGGGTTCTACTTGACACCCCGTGGACCCTGCTTGGTCCACCGAGTCCTGCTTGACTTCCACCTCAACCACTGGGTCCTACTTAACCACTGGGTATCTCAACTGGGCACAAAGGCAACGGGAGCCAGAAACAAGGGACTACACATACCGTCAGCCGTCCCGCACCACATAATCACATAACAAATTATATCATACATGGCATATCTTCAACATATCTTATACACGATGTTAGAAGCTGATATTTACTCATCACTGGGGCGGCCTACTTGCCAAGCCCATCAATACAAGTCATGTTATATATTTTCCATCATCATTATTTCATGCTTTATATCAGTTTATGCATAATTTGAATAACATATACCACACTACACATCATCAACACTCATTACAATTTATGTTTTGCTCAATATCATTCATACTTATAATTCATATATTTATTTCCTTACTTTCTAACACATAACTAATTAAATTAATGCATTTCTCAAATGATTAATTATTTAATCACACATAAACATACATATATAATTATATTAATTACACTTAACTAACCTACATCCTTCGCAACAATTTCTAAATAAATTCTAAGTTTCCAAAGCTATCATATATCCAATCTTAATTAATTATGACCTAAACACCCCCCTTACCTATATTCCAAGCTTCAACAATTTGTTCTTGGTGTTAGTTGTGTCCTCCAGTCACTTGATTCACCATCCCACTTCTGAATTTGACACTCACTTTGTCGATCACTTGACCAACGCTCATTCCGGCACCTACGGTTACTGAAACATCAAGCCAATTAATACATTGTCCTCCTCACACGTCCAAACTCACAACCCAAGCTTACCAACCCATCAAAACACAAAATCAAGATCCCATATACCATATGCAACTCACAGTTTCAAGAGAGGAAAGAGAAAAAGGAGAGGAAACATGAGATTAAGGGTCCCATAAGCCTTACCTTGGTCCTTTATGCTCAAAACTTCAAGAATCCAAGGCTCCCACCAAGTTCCAAGTAGAATCACACCAGAGAAGGAAGAAAAATAGGAGAAAATGTCTCTCTGTCCAACCATTTTGCATGTCTCATTTAAAAGCTGATCATGACGCTGACGCTATACGTCAGCTCATTAATCTACTCCCGACGCTACGCGTCCCACTGACGCTACACGTCAGGGTCCTGATTCCATTTTCTTTAAAATTTCATTTTAAACTTTATTTTCTTCTTATATTTCTCATTTATTACTATCCTTAGATCCCATTCATATTTTTTTATTTTCAAATTATAAATATTGAGGATGTTACATAATTTGTTCTAAAGTGATTGTTTTTACAGATCATGCAGCTCTAAAGTATCTGCTGAACAAATCTGATTCAAAGCCTATATTTATCAGATGGATTCTTCTTCTACAAGAGTTTTAACCTGATTATTCAAGATAAAAAGGGAAGCAAGAACTATATTGCTGATCATTTATCTAGGCTTATTAATAAAGAAGTCACAAGGTTACAACATGAGGTACAAGAAGACTTTTCTGATGAAAAGTTATTGTTGGTCCAGGAAAGACCATGGTTTGCAGATATGGCTAATTTCAAAGTTGTTGGGGGTGATTCCTGATTATTACTCCTAGCAACAAAAGAAAAAGTTTTTGAGAGATGCTAGACAATATATATGGGATGACCCTTACTTGTTTAAAATTAGTTTTGATAATGTTTTGTGTATGTGTATATCCCTACAGGAGACTAGAAACATTTTGTGGCATTGTCATAGTTTTGCGTATGATGGTCATTTGAATGGAGAAAGAACAACCGGTAAAGTTCTCTAATCCAGATTTTACTGGCCATCTTTATTTAAAGATGCCAACACTTTTGTGCAAGAATGTGATAGCTGTCAAAGATCCAGGAGCATCTCTAAAAGAAATGAAATGCCATTAACAGCAATCTTGGAAGTCGAAGCATTTGACTGTTGGGGCATAGATTTTGTTGGCCTCCTCCCTGTACCTTCTCAGTTGAATATATTTTGGTTGTAGAAGACTATGTTACTAAATGGGTAGAAGTTGTTGCTTGTACTAACTCTAATGCTAAAACTATTATCAAATTCTTGAAAAGAAACATATTTTACAGGTTTGACACACCAAGAGTTCTGATCAGTGATAGTGTTTCTCATTTCTGTAACAATCAACTTCAAAAATGCCTTGAACATTATGGGGTTAGGCATAAAGTTGCCTCTCCATATCATCCACAAGCCAACGGGAAAGTTGAAGTCTCAAACAGGGAGATCAAGAAGATTCTTGAAAACACTATATCCCAAAGTAGAAAGGACTAGTCAATAAAGTTAGATGATGCATTATGGGCATACAGAACAACATTCAAAGCTCCCACAGGTTTTTCACCTTACCAGTTGGTTTATGGTAAAAGTTGTCACTTACCTGTGGAGTTAGAGCATAAAGCATATTAGGCAATTATGATGATGAACTTTGATTAAAAGCTTTTATAAAAAGAAGGAAGTTGCAGATTTCAGAGTTGGAGGAATGGAGATTGCAAGCATATGATTCCTTCAAAGTTTATAAGGAAAAGATGAATGCTTATCATGACAAGAAAATTATAAAGAAAAGCTTTTATCTGGGGTAATCTGTTTTATTGTTCAATTCTAGACTCAAACTTTTCCCAGGTAAGCTCAAATTCAAGTGGTCAGGACCTTTCTTGGTAAAAGAAGTTAAAGCATATGGAGCAGTGGAGTTACAGGATCCAAAATCCAAGAGAACATGAACTATGAATGGCCAAAGGTCAAAACCATATGTTGGTGGTGAAGTGGAGAGGCTCACAATGCTAATCCACTTACATGATCTGTAAATTCAAACAGGCATCGAGCTAATAGCATAAAACAAGCACTTCCTGGGAGGCAACCCAATTTTTCTAATGCCTTTTGTATAGAAATTTTCATGTTTGTGTTTATGCGTGATAGGAAGTGTGATTAATGAAATTTGAATTGGAAGAATGATTAGAAGTTGTTTAGGTAAAAGAGAATGGAATGCAAAGCTAAGCTTGTGAATTATGTAGAAAATTTTAGTGTTAAGCTTAGAATACCAGGTGATGATATGAAACTTTTTGGTTGCATATGTGATTATTTATGCAATGTGGTATTCTACTTGACAAACTTTGTACAAAATTGTACAAATCACAAACTTGGCCATATGATTATAATAAGTGAAAAATTTCATGTTTTATGTCAATGATTGATTGGTTCAACTTGTATGTAGAAGTTAATGCAAAAGAATTTGAATAAATCATGACATGGGAGTAGGAATTGAAGACCAAATTTTGTTAAAAATTTTACAAATGGCCAAGAACAATGAAGATAAAGCCCAGGTAAAAGGCAAGGTAAAGGTTCATGTTAAATATGAGAAAATTTCACACACTCGCTCAAGCTAGACCCTAGTCGCTCAAGCGAATATTGTAGACAAAAGTTTTTAACAGCTTATCTGATAAATTCACTCAAGCAATTTGACTCTCGCCCATGCGAGTTGCCTTAAAAATGGATTTTTGCTTAAGCGAATTTGTCTCGCCTAAGCGAGATTAACTTTGAAATAACACTGTGAAAACTTCACTTGAGCGAGGATACCTAGCCTAAGCGAAAATGTATTAATTGTATCAGGGGGCATCAGAGTTGAAACTCGCCTAAGCAAAGTTAAACTCGCTTGAGCGAGTCCTATCCCATTTTGGTTCTAGAAGAATTTTGCTCAAACAAAACTGGACCGCTTAAGCGAATTTTCATTAAAAACTTTCTGCTCAATTTTTGCTTAAGCGTGCCTAACTCGCTTAAGCGAAACTTTTACTAGGAAACAGGGGGCTGATTCATATTTTAACTCGCTCAATCAACTACAAGCTCTCTTAAGCAAAATCCCAAATCCCAAAAATTAAGCGAATATCATACCTGATGGTTTTATACATATTTCGCGCAAGCGACTATGAGCTCGCTTGAGCGAGTCCGCATCTTTTGACTTTTAAGAACTAAAACTCGCTTAAGCGACTGGCTCGCTTGAGTGAGATTATGCGGTGAGGAATTTAAACAAAAAAGGGCAGTTACATTTCATTCAAAAACACTTCTTTTCTTCTTTAAAGAGTTTCTCCTCAACTCTTGGTGAACCCCAACCTCTGTTCCCTATTTCATCTCTTATAAAGTTCCCTACTTCTTATTCCATTTCTTCATTCTCTAAAAGAAAGTAAGTTTCCTACTTCTCTTTCTTTCTTCTTCCATCTCTTCCATTTCTTCATACTCTGTTTTTGTGATTGTTACCCTTTTCCATGATGTTTCAAAATTTGTTTCATTTTTGTGAACTTAGTTTAAATCTTCACTTGCATGTTGATATTTTTGTGTTTCCTTGTATTTCTTATTCTGATACTCCATCATTTCATCTTTAGAATAAGTGGGTAATTTTTTTGGCAACAATGGAGCTTGTTTTTTAAGTCTGTGATGAAGGTACAGTTGTTGAATGCATAATGTTTGATTAATTGCCGTAGTGAGGTGAATAAGTTTCTTGTGAGATTTTAGTTTGATTGCTAAGTCTTCTTTTGGTCTGATATGCTCTGTTTTGATTCCAATAGGGTGTTCAAATTTGGTTTTATGCATTGTTCAATTTTTGTGCTATAAATTTTTTATTGTATTATAGATGGCACATACAAAAACAACTAGACCACCTCCTAGTACATCCAACCCATCACACAAGGAACGTGCTACAAGACAACGCACCTCTGAACCTTCTCTACCTCGAAATCAAAAATTTAGAGACAAAGATAAAGCCAAAAGATTCAAGGAAATTTAATAGGGGAACTTTATTGTAGAACACAGAGTGGACCTTCGTAGAGGGAATATGATGCATTGATGGACATCCTTGAAGCCCATAAGTGGTTGAAATTAGCAAACCCCCAACCTCAGTTTGATCCTAACACTATAAGGGAGTTCTATGCAAACACTTGGCCAAAGGATAGTTTTGGCGATTATAGGACCTATGTGAGAGGCGTTTGGATATCTTAGAACCAGGAGACTATTAATGAGTATTTGGGTAGCTCGTTGACTTCAGAGCAGGTAGAGTAATATGGTTATTACTTTATAAGAGAACATAATGAATTTTACCAGACGGTTAAGTTAGAGCGCACCTTGTGTCTCCCAGGACGCCACTTTCAGATGGAGCAAGGCAATCATAACCCTCTCCGCATTCTCAAAAAGGACATGAAACTTGAGATGTAAGTTTGGACTGTATTTCTATTGGCTAATGTGACTCCTAGTGGCCATGTCTTTGATCTTACTTATCAAAGGTGTCATCTTCTGAAGACTATTTTATCTCCTCACACAGTCATGGACATAGCTCGTGTCATTCAAGATGAGATTCATAAGTTTGCCAGGATAGAAGTAAAGACCTCAACCACAGGGCATAAGGTGAAGGAAAGTTTGGGGTTCCCTACCTTCATTACCAGATTGTGTACAACACATGGTATTAAGGTCCATCCCACCAGAACCACCCGACCATCTATTGATCGACGGTTTATTTCATAGTATTACACTCCATAAGTACCTGGTCAACCAGAAGCACCACAACCTCCCTCACCAGCCACCATTACCACCACTACCACCCCCATAGGTTGTTCCACCACCTTTAGCACCTATCCCAATAGTTCCTCCTCCAGTTCCTTCTCTTTTGGCCCACTTGATCCATGTTCAGAAGTAACAGGCTTCTCTCCATAAAGTTATCCCCTATCTGTACAGGGGTTTATACTTTGGCATTCCCTCTACTACTCTTTGGTGCCCCTTCGAGTTTGAGGCCAATATTTCTTGGCTTGGGGACAGTCCTATTTTACTAGAGGAGGGTGGTCCTTCAGCATCAACATACGTACCAGAGACAGTGGCACCATCTGAAGCACCTGTAGCACAGCCAACTGACATTGGAGCAACTGAGGTAGATCCAGTTATACCAGCTGATAGAGGAGCAGCTAAAGAGCAGGATACAGTAGTAGCTGATTCTGAGGATCAAGAGTTCATGGCCCAGCTGGACAAAGTAGTTAGCGATATACTAGCTAAGGATCGTCAGGATGTGAATCCATGAATGGTAGAGTTATTTCATGTTTATGCATAGGTTACTTTAGTTTTTACTTTAGCATGTTACTTTACTTTTTGCTTTACTAGATATATTTCCTTTTGGATTTTAGTTATGTTTTGAAGTTATATTATCTGCTAGTTCTTTTATCTATAGACGCATAAATATTTTGCTTTACACATATGTTGATTTTATTATTATTATATACTTATCATAAATTATAGTATAGTTAGTAGTTCTTTTGAAAAGTAACAAGATGATTATGGTTGGATTAAAATCAGTACTTGAATGAGTAAGAAACAACTACATTTTGAAAAATACAGCACTGTGGATAAATTGACATAAAGTGAATCCCAAGTTTGTGAAATATCATATCAGTTATTTGAGTCTTTTTCTATTTAAATCAAGAAATCAGGCCTTTCAACCAGGAAAATGGGTGAAACGTAAATATCAAAAGTCCCACTGATTGTGTTTGGCTGTTATTGCTTAATTTTTTGTGATAAAAGGCATTATGTAGATAAAGCTTGGATATGATAGAGGCAATTTTGTTAGATCTAGGGTAAAACCAGAGCCAAAAAGCCAACCAGTACATAAAAAATCCCATTTTGTTCTTAAACCTATTAGGCTGAAAAAGTTTTGTTCAAAAACCTTATCTGAAGCATGTTTATGATTTATTTCTTACCCATATAGCATGCTAAAAAAGATGATGATAATGCTTGTACATAAAAGGTTAAAATTCTTAGCTTACCTGGTAAAGGAATAAGTATGAGGCTGAGAATTGTGAAGATGAAAAGAAAAAGAATCCCTCAATGAAAATCTGTTAACAAATAAAGAAGTGGAATTCACTATAAACAAAGTTCAAGGATTATATGTGTTGAAGGAAAGTTGAAAATGTATAATGTAAATCATAATCTTATTCCTTTTAGCATGCTCTTTGAATTCCCAGTAAAACCATGATTTTCTTGTCTAGCCTAGCCCCATTACAACCCTGCAAAGGCCTCTTGATTCATGTTGTCTATATAATTGATCTTTTGTGATGAAATAAAATGCAATTATGTCTTTGACATGATCAATGATGACAAGAGAGAAACACTCACCTATGAGAATTAGAGTGGATTTCTTATTTTTATAGATCTTGATTGCTTTCAGCTTGTCATGTGATTTGCAGATTTGGAAAATCATGTTTATGGATCTTGAAGGCACCATGTGCTATTGTTTGTAGATATATTGAGTTGTTTTCTTTCCTTATGCATTGTATTGATTTAAGACAACCTTGTTTTCATCTTGGTACTTTAATATTTTTGCTTGAGGACAAGCAAAACTCTAGGTTGAGGAGAGCTTGATAATGCTCAAATTGTATATATGTTTTGAGCTCAATTGAGCATCATTTTGTTAGGAAATCATGATATCTAGAGGAAATTGTAAGTTAAATTGATTATATACGCAATTTTAGATAAATCTTTTTGAGACTTTTATTCCTTATGTTGTGTAAATATAGGTGATTAGGAATGAAGAAGAGAAGAAGGAAGGAGCCATACTTAGAAATCCCCTTGGAAATGTGAGAGAAGGCTAACTTTAGATGAACTCGCTTAAGCAAGCTTGAAATTTGCTTGAGCGACCACTTTGCTTAAGCAGATGACAGCTTTGCTTGAGTGAGTATCAAGCAGAATAAATTAAAGGCATCAATGAACAACTCGCTTGATCGAGTCTCAGTTTGCTTAAGTGAGAATTGTCCAGAGAGTAATTAAAGAGGATTTGCTTGAGCAAAGGAGCATTTGCCTGAGTGAATTTCATCTAGAAAGAAATGTCAATGAAGTCGCTTGAGTGAGACTTAATGCGCTCAAGAGAAATTTGTCCAAAAATAATTCAACCATAACTCTTTTGAGCGGATCAAGTTGGGCTCAAGTGAATGGAACAGAGGAAACAGGGGATTGCACTCGCTTGAGCGAGCCACTCGCCCAAGCGAGTCTATGAGGCAACAATCAAGCTTAAAGGCCTTCCTTCAGGATGAAGAAACCTGGCTCGCTTAAGCGCGTTAACTCTCGCTTGAGCAAGACAGGTCATATATAAAGAAACTTTGTAATTTTGGAAAAAGGGACGCATAATTAGATTATCTCCTTCAAAGGCATCTCGCAACACTCGAAGACCATTTTTCTTTTTATCTTTTCTTCTTCATTCATCTACGGTTTGTATTGTTAACATGAGTAGCTAATATTTTCATAGGGATTAGATGTAATCAACTCAAACCTAACGTATTGTGTTATGCATTTATATAGTTGGTAATTGTTCTATTGGTTTTTGTTTTCCATTCTGATCTTAATGCTTGAATCTAACTGATCACTAGTTTCTTGATCTTAGTTTTCTCTAGTTATTAGAAAATACCTTTTGAAAACAAACATTGGATGGAATGCTCTTTGTTATTGATTATTAAGAATAATATTCAAGGCAATAAACGTTGAAACAATCTGGTGTAAGGCTGGAATATTTGCAAATCGATTGAGGGTTCAACGGTTTGAAAATATTCGTATGGATTTCGTAGTCGAGGAATCAGTGTGAATGACTTAAGATTGTGACGTAAAAATCAATAGTTCAAAAGTCGATTATATTAATGTATATGCTGTATGTTAGGGGGAGATAGATGAATCCAATCCCATTTTCTCTAATTTGATCCTCATACTTGTCATTACTTATATTGTCTTTATTTAATGCTCAAAGTTATCTTTAGATTTTTAGTTATATCTTATCAAATGAATCAAAACTTTATTTCTCGCCTAAACCATATGAAGTCATATTGTTGAAACACCACACCTCAGTGGATACAACACGGAAAACTTGCCACTATTCCATTACAAGAAAAATAACATCAATTAACCATAAACTCTACAGTTGAAAGAAAGCATGCCAAAGTCTAAAGGTCTTTCAAAAGGTTGTAACGGGGCCAGGGAATATATTGTTAAGGAAGGGATTAAATACAAAATGATTTAAACAGTCATGAATAATCTAATTACTATCATAAATTTAGAAATTACCAGAGCAAATTTTGAATTTTTATGGACTTTTTAGCAATTCATTCAAAATCATTCAATATCATCCTTCTCAATTTTTAGAATTTATCCCAGGGTCTGATAAAATCAGGTAAATTTTTTGTGTGGCACATGCCCCTAATAATAAACAATAAGGATCTAAGGGATACGTAACCCAAACCACTCAAAACCATTAAATATATATATTTTTGATTGCTTGAGTGAAAATTCTCCAGCAGCCTTCCCACTGAATCTTACTCAAGCGAGCTCATTCTCGTTTGAGAGAGATCTCACCAAAGACCTCACCTTGAATTGCGCTCAAGCGAGCTCATCCTCGCTTGAGCGAGACTTCTCCAGTGGCCACCTTCTATTTTACTCAGAATCTCGCCTAAGCGAGCTTAATCTTGCTTGAGCGATATTTATAGCAATTTGGCTTTCGTGTCAACTTTACACACCATATCTTGCCCGTTTTAACTCCGATTAGGAACTACCTATGACTCATTATAAAATGCATGAAGTTCGTGCTAAAAAGTTTGGTCCTTTTTTATACCATTTCATCACCTAACTCATGCTCAATACTACTTAACTAGTAATATCTTTACACACACTCTAAATATACCTAGGGGTTAATGCCTTCCAGTGACTCTAAATCACACTAGAACTTGAATTCACCCGCTTAGTTGGTTAATTTAACCATTTTCCCATTACAACCCATCTGCACACTTGTGATCTCAACAATTTCTCACTCGTATTCTTACCATCCTTAATTCCTAATTAAATTTGGCTCTATTTAGGCACATCATGCCATCCATAGATAGCATCACGTAACTCTATACTAACACTTCCTTCAATCACTATCCACATTCTAAACCTATAATTACTGAATGCCATTTATTCATGCCATCACTATACATATACACATATACTTCATACATATCATCATAGTGACTTGCCTAAAATCATATATCATCAGTGAAACTGGCTCAGTGCCATATTACAATTCCTGGACATCAATTAGTAAATTCATCATAACATCATTATACCTTAACATCATCAGTCATAACCATCATGTGTATCCACATGACCATCAACTAGGCTTTTAACACCATAAACAACTTATCAAATATAACCATACTCATCAACTATATGGCATCATGCATTATCAAGCATTAGGTACGTATATACTCACATAAACCACTATTGTAGCTATAAATACTAAAAAATATAACATATATACATATTTACTAATGGTTCAAAGTCAGACTTAGAAAAGGGGGTTGAATAAGTCTCAGACTCTTTTTGTGGAAATATGAACCTTTAATGCACAGGAAATTATAAATATAAGAACAAAATATAATAGAGTAAAGAAAGGAGAAGAGAGAACATCAAGAATTTATACTAGTTCACTTCCAAGCCACTCCTGGCTCAATAACCCAAGTATTCTTTTGAAAGTCTCTTTAGGCCATAACTATTTCCCACTGAAACTAAAGGCTGGTAGTTTAACAGACTTTTACATAATACTGATTTTAATGAAAGAGATTAAGGTATCTCACAAAACCTAGTGTATAAAGAATATACAATAAGAAAAGAATACATTAAATTAAGAAAGATAAGAGACCCAAGTATACTAGAAGCAGAACAATAAAGAAAGTCTTTGTCTTTAAAGAACAAAGAAGAGATTAAAGAGATTTTGATCACAAAAACTAAGTATTCTTGATAGGTGATAAGTGCTTATTTTATAATTAAATTCATGACTCAACTGGACCTATTTTCTGAATAACTTAACTAGATTGATAAATAATTGAGCATGATTTTGATTATAAATAATAATGTGTTAAGTAAATAAGCTTGCTCTGAAAAATATTAAAGAAAGGTTCCAAAAGCTTGAAAGAAATCAAGAGGATTCAGCATCATCAGAACCTCACGCTTAAGCTTGACCTCGAGCACGCTTGAGCGCAACCTTGTTGAAGAATTGAAGAAAACAAAGAAGCTTCAGGATCCTCTCACGCTCAAGCGTGGGAATGAGTCGCTTGAGCGTGAGCCCGAGAGCGCCCAAGCAAGGAGCAAGCGTGATCATGAGCGTGGGCATGAGCCCGAGCACGCTTAAGTGTGGCACGAGCGTGAAAGACAAAAGCTGAAGAAGAAAGGGACTCACTTAAAGTGCAACAGGCCCAGCTTGAAGCGAAGGATCAAGAACCTCCTAACGCTTGAGCGAGATAGGGAGGCGCTCAAGCGTGAGCCCGAGCACGCCTGACCGAAGGTAAGCGAGGAGCAAGCGTGAGAAGGCAAGGAAGCCACGCTTGAGCGTAGTTGAGGTGGTGTAAGCGTGAAGGCAAATAATGAGTACCAGGACCTTCACGCTTAAGCGTGGTTAATTCAGCTTGAGCGTAAGACTATCACTAAGCATCAGAACCATTCACGGTTAAGCGTGACAATCAAGCTCAAGCGTGACTCATGCAGTATGGGATTTTTTAATTTAATATTCACCAATGGCGCGATGCCAACTCACCCACTTTCTTTTGTTTCCACAAGTCTCTGAAAGATGCTGCATGGGTTCTACGCAAGTTGACAAGGGAAGGTGAACCATAACTCCTATAAATCAAGCTGCAAACAATCTCACATCAGATATCATCATCAGATTTAATCCCCTATATTTCCCTCAAAATCTAACCTTTTCCATTATTTTTTGTATTCATATTTTTGAAGGTGAAAATGCAAGGCATGAGTAACTAAACTCCCTTATGAGATTGGCTGTAATCCATTCAACACTGAAGTAATGCTGTTGTAAGTTTTTATTTAGTAATGAGATTTGATAAGTTTCTGTATTTCCTTCTGCGTTTAATGCCTGAAAGTACTTGATCACTATTTTCTTGTTTTAAGTTTTCTCAAGTATGCTGGGAAGTGACTTTTGAAAGCAGATCTGAAAGAAATACTTATTGTGAGTAGGTAGCCAGGGATGGCGTCTAACGCAATAAACGTCAAAACAATTGATCGATAATGCTGGTATGATTTCAAAGTGACTGAGGGATCAGCGGTTTGAAATCATTCTTATGAATTTTGTAGTCGAGGGATCGATACAAATGACTGTGATTGTGACGTAGAAATTATCTTTTCGATTTACTTATATAAAAACTTATGCAGCTTACAGAAGGTGAAGATGTGATGAAGCCAATCCCTGTTTTACAAAATTGATTTCTCTCAAAAATCATTCACTGTATCTTTTACAAATTTGATTCTCTGTTAGTTATTCACTTTTTCATTCAACATCATTCACAACAAAACAAACTAAAAACCTTCTGCCTAATCAATTCAAAACTAAGATCTTCATTCTAACACCTCCCTAGTGGAACGACAACTATACTATATTACAACTTTTGTGTTTAAACTTGGCACAAGCATTACATTGAGTTCATATTATACAAACTTGATTCTCTTTCATTGAACTCTTCATTTCAATATATCAAAAAAATAATACCATCAATAGGCTTCTCTTCTCTATGTCTATGTTGAATCAGTTCATCTTAAAGAAAATATAGGTGATATGAGATGACCGTTGCTGATCTAGAAAGGATATGTGAACGTTGGAAATTCTTTGAAAAAGTTTGCTTTGAGTGCATGTACCTTTGATAATCTGAAGGATGTCCAAGAGTCTAGTAGCAAGGAACTTCAATACTTGTAAAAATAAGGTGTTCCTTGATAAATTTAAAGAATAAAGCTATTTGTTGGCTTTGTTTCTTCTAGAAATCACACACAGATCAACGCTATAATTCTTTTGATGTGATCTGACATATAAGCTAACTCGGTTATGAATTATTTAAGTATTGTAATGAGAGGTTAGATGTTGTTTTGATAAATGGGGTATGTTGAACCAAACCCTAGGTGGAATAACAATTGGGGATTGTTATTGATATTGATAATGATTAAAATCTAATGTTGAAGCCTATGGGTGTACATAAATGATTAAAATTGATGATTATAGATTGTTGGTAAAAACCCTAGGCTTAAATGCTTGGAAATGAACCCCTTAAATTATGGTTTTGTGTTATAAGAAATTAAGAGGTTAATGAGGTTGTTATGATTAAATGAAATGGTTGGGAATGATGGTTGTTGGGTGATTTTAGAGGAAAAACCCTAAGTATAGAAATTAGGGCTTTTGACTTAATTTATAACTAAAGATGATTTATTCTCTTGGAATGAGTTTTGAATGAGTAATATTGATGGTTGATGTTGAGGGATTATGAAATCAAGGAAATAGAATAGTGGCTCTAAGATTGGTAAGTGTGTTAAGAGTTATGATATTGTTGTGGAGGGCTTGAATAATGATGAATGATAGTGAAAATGGTAGATGACCATTAATGGTGGAATCAATGAGATATACATATTGGTTGGTAAATTGATAGGCAATGATTTATGCCATATGAATTAGTTGATTGATAATGGTTTGAAAAGAGCTCAAAGGCCCATGATGGATTTGAATGAAATAATGGCAAATGGATGGTTTAAGTAATGATAAATGCATTATGAATGATGAAGGAGATATTGTTGGGTATGATTGGCCTTTTAAGATTTAGAGAATCATGGTTTTGGAAAAGGAATTCCCAAAGCCTAACAAAAGTATGTGAATAGGTGTTTTAAGACTTGATATTGGACTTTAAGAGATGTTATCAATTGTTTAGATTTATGATGGTGCCTTGTGATGGCTCATAAATTGAATACATGTAAATTTATATGTGTTGATAGGAGATTATATTCCAGACAATGAGGCGGAACTTTCAGAGCATGTGAATCATTGCGGTTCTTCCCTTGAGGTAGAAGAGGAGTTTACATTCAAATTGCATGAGTAGGATGATAGTGGTTATTGTATGTGATTAGTACTCATGTTTGCCTTGCCATGTAAATATTGAAATAATGTGAATGACAATTTATCGATTATTGAGAATGGTGTATGTGAATATATGTTGATTGTTATGAAAATATTTATATGTGATGATGATAAGTTAATTTTGATATGACTAATGAATTGGAATGGAAATTATTGAGTATGAATGTTTGAGACAAGTTTTAAATGCTTAATAAGAGGTATATGATGTGTTGAATTTGACCAATTTGGCTTTGTATGGGTTTTGGTATGTAAGGTTATGGAATTCTCACGTTTCCTGCACTTGGGCTGATAATCTTGCTCAAGCGAGATGGATTCTCGCTCAAGCGAGAATCCTTTGTATCAGTATTATGGCCCCTGGCCGAATCTCGCTCAAACGGGCTGGCTTTGCTTGAGCAAATGCCAGAAAATTTGATTCTGTATGAATCTCGCTTAAGTGAGTGAGTGTCTCGCTCAAGCGAGCGTATGTGGAAATAGATACTGGAGGTCCTCCGCTCGAGCGAGTGGCTGACATTGGTGTGGCTCGCTCAAGCGAGCATAAAGGAAATTGGATTTGGGTGATTCTCACCCAAGCGAAATGATGGTGAATGTGATACTCGCTCAAGCGCATATGAGAAGGAAGCTTCTGTGAGGATCTCGCTCAAGCGAGTGGATGCCTTGCCTGAGCGAGCAAGCGTGAAGACAGATACTGGCGTGATTACACCTGAGCGAGCCGAGGCGCTCAAGCGAGAATAAATTGTCTCGTTCAAGCGAGTAAGGGTCTCGCTTGAGCGAGTGACCCTGAGTGAAATTTTGTTGTCTTTTTCCTTAGTTTGCTAGTGATGGGCCCCATTCCAATTATGGAAAATTAATGAAACATATATATGTGGGGGCATATAATGGTTATGAATTAATGAGAGAATGCATTCGAAGGGATTTTATTTCATTTTCTTGATTGTAATGGTGTTGAACCCCATTCCTTGATGGATAATTAAGGAAATGTATATGTATGTGTGGGGTATGTGGGGACAATATATGTGAGGGTGTCGATATAAATTAAGATATTGAAATATATATATATATATATATACATACCCATGATATGTTGGGAAAACATGAATTTCCCCCACCAATGACATGATATAATAATGATAATAAGAGTGAAATGATGAGTTGTGAGATGCCTCCTCATGAGATAATGAGACCAATAGGGGGATGGATAAATGATGTAGTATTTGTTATAAACCGATGAATCGGAGATGACAACGGTAATGTATAATAACGATCGATGATGTTGATCACTCCCTTGAATAAAGGGTGATTGTTATTATTGATTGAATTGTAGAATGCCATTGCGTGTAACATAATTTTAGACTTATATGTGTGGTTTGAATTGTAATAATGAATTGTTGTATTACCACACTAGTCATGAAACAATGGCAATGATGAATGATGATGTTGATTGAAAAGGGATGTTGTTGTTGAACATACCCTTGGACAAGCAATGATGGTTACTGTTGATGAGTGTGATGCCATTATGATTGATGCAAGTATTTGACTTGTATGAGTGAGATGCAATGATGATTGCTAATTGTATGTTCTAAAACACCTTGTTGTTTTACATGTGTGGATAAATGCTATGATGCTTAATATGATTTTAATTACCATGCGTGGTTTGATGTGGCTATGAATGTTGTACCTTGAGGGGCCTTGTGATTACTTGTATGCCAAAGATAATAAAACTAAATATACAATATACCCCTAATTGAGAGGGTGAGATCTCCTTACGAGGTTAAGATTTGGCATATGCATATTTGCATTTTGCATTCATGGCATGGCATAGCATTGAATATGTGGTTGCGATCACAATGATGAATAACCTTACGGGGTTCCACGAAGGGAGTACCCTACGTGATGATGATATGATATATGTGATATGAATAACCTTGCGGGGTTCCGCGAAGGGGTACCCGACGTGATGATGTTATGATATTTAATGAATGAATAACCTTGCGGGGTTCCACGAAGGGAGTACCTGATGTGATGATGTTATGATATTTAATGAATGAATAACCTTGCGGGGTTCCACGAAGGGAGTACCCGATGTGATGATGTTATGATATTTGATGAAGTGAATAACCTTGCGGGGTTCCACGAAGGGAGTACCCTACGTGATGATGATATGATATATGTGATATGAATAACCTTGCGGGTTTCCACGAAGGGAGTACCCAACGTGATGATGATATGATATTATGAAAGGAATAACCTTACAGGGTTCCATGAAGGGAGTACCCTTTACGAGGCGGGAAACCGGCATGATGACAATTGATGTGTAGATTTGTGAAATGAATGATATGGTGGTTGCGATCACCTGATGGTAAGAAATGGATCCATTGCATATGCATTAAAAAGTTGACATATGCATTAGCCATAGATACATGGTATTTGAGATGGAGATGACCAAAATGAGATGAGAACCACTTGAGAGAGTGTTAATTGATTAAAGATTTAAATGATTTAATGATGAAAATTGTGAATGCCCATAATGGTGTAGGGTTATGTGAATGTGTATATGTTTGTGCTTGTGCTTGATATGAATTATGGACGATAAGGCTCGTATGCCTAATATGATATCTTGATGATGGTTATTAAATAAATTGATGAATTATTTGCAAAGCACACATGTTTGTATGCATGTACACATAATCATAATGTATTTATATTCGTCATTTTGAATGTATAACTCACTCTCCCATGTTGTCTCCTTTTTAGCGTTGTGATGTAGGTTTACCATGGGATGAGTTTAGGTTTTTGAATTAAAGCTCTTGAAGAAGATAAATAGTGGTAATGGAATGCCTTGGCCAGCAACATTGTTAAACATAATGTAATCATTGATTTATGTACATTGACATTGATAGATAGTGGCTCTTAAATATGTAAATATACTAATATTTATTGATGTTAGTGGTATTTGAAATGATACCAATTGATGATGTATGATTATGATTTATATGTGTGTTCGATTGCGGTTTAATAGGCTTACATCATGAATTGCATGATTGCTTGGGTCTTTTTCCATATCTTCATATATGGAACTAGGCGGGTGCCCCGTATACATATTCTTCTTCCGCTGTAAACTCAAATTATTTTGTATACATATGTGGGCATTTTGATTAATGATCTAGTTTATAAATTATTAAATCTCACTCTTCAGTTTTCTGTTGTTCAGGTCTTGATATAATCATTTTGGTGTTTTGAAATTATTTTAAACGCGAAAAATTTACTCGCATCTTTATTAATTATTATCTTGATTACGTCGGGATTCGGGTCCAGAAAATCGGGGTATGACATTATGCATCAAGGCAACTGAGGCAACATAAAGTTAATTATCCCACTCATGATTTGGAATTAGCCGCTGTAGTTTTTGCATTAAAAATTTAGAGGCATCATCTTTATGGAGTCAAATTTGAAGTTTTTAGTGATCATAAGAGTTTAAAATACTTGTTTGATAAAAAAGAGTTGAATATGAGGCAAAGAAGATGGATGAAATTTTTGAAGGATTATGATTTTAAACTACAGTATCATCCTAGGAAGGCAAGTGTAGTGGCTGATGCATTAAGTCGTAAATCTTTGCATGTGTCTTCAATGATAATTAAGGAGTTAGAAATGATAGAACAATTTAGAGATATGAATTTGGCTATGGAAGTGCATCATAGCTATAGGCTTGGAATGTTAAGGGTAACAAATGACTTTTTGATACAAGTTTTAGAGGCTCAACAAAAAGATATTTTTCTGCAAGAAAAGAAGAAGATTTTAAAGAAGGGAAAATAAATGGAATCTAAAGTTGGAGTAAATGGGATGTTTAGATACAAAGACCGAGTTTGCATTTTGGATCAAGGAGAATTGAGAAGGGTGATTTTAGAGGAGGCTCATAAAAGTAATATAAGTATTCATCCAGGAACTACCAAAATGTATCAGGATTTGAAGAAATTATTCTGGTGGCCTGGAATGAAAAAGGAAGTAGCAAAATTTGTGGCCTTATGTTTGATTTGTTAGAAAGCAAAAGTTGAGCATCAAAAACCTTATGGAACACTATAATCATTGGAGGTTCCAGAATGGAAATGGGATAGTATTTCTATGGATTTTGTGATTGCACTACCAAGAACTTCTGCAGGATATAATTCTATATAGGTAGTAGTGGATAGATTGACAAAATCAACTCATTTTATTCCTATTAATATTCGATACTCTTTGGAAAAGTTGACTTAACTTTACATCAAAGAAATTGTAAGGTTGCATGGGATTCCTTCAAACATTATTTTTGATCGTGATCCACGTTTTACATCGCGTTTTTGGGAAAGTTTACATCTTGCTTTAGGAACTAAACTTCGTTTAAGTTCAGCATACCACCCTCAAATAGATGGTCAATCCGAACGGACAATTCAAACTCTTGAGGATTTGTTACGAGCTTGTGTGTTGGAACACAAAGGAAGTGTGGATTAAATCTTGCCAAAGCATCAACATGGCACCATTTGAAGCACTTTATAGGAGAAAGTGTAGAACTCCATTGTGTTGGTTCGAGACAGGAGAAAACTTGATGATAGGTCCTGAATTGGTACAACAAACTACAAAAAAGATCAAGTTGGTTCAGGAAAAGATGAGGATTATGAAAAAATGAGAAAACCTCTTGAATTTCATGAAGGTGATCATGTCTTTTTGAAGGTCACACCTATAACTGGGGCCGGTCGGGCAATGAAATCACGTAAACTTACACCTAAGTTTATTGGCCCTTATCAAATCCTAAAGAGAGTTGGTTCTCTCGTATATCTAATTGTTATGCCATATTTTTTGTCAAACGTCCATGATTTCTTTCACGTATCCCAACTACGTAAATATAGTCCTGATCCTTCACACATTATTGAGCCTGGCATTATTCAAGTTAAAGATAATCTTACATGTGATGCATCACCTGCCAAAATAACCGACAGAAGAATAAAACAACTAAGAGGAAAGGGAATTCCTCTAATGAAGGTTATCTAGAGTAGAACAGGAGATGAGGATGCTACATGGGAATTAGAAACTGGAATGAGAAAATCTTATCCTCACCTTTTTCTTTAAGGTATGTAATTTTGAGGACGAAATTTTTTATAGGGTAGAATTGTAACATCCTATAGTTTACTATATTTTATATATATAAAAGGATAAAATTGTAAAGAAAATTATAATTTAAAATTTTGACAAAATTAGCTTAAGGTTCTTTAGAACTAATTGATCGTTGCAATTTATAGGATTTTATGGGAATTTTTGGATATTTTTAGAGATAAGTAAAAATAGTCCAAAATAAAGTTGTTTGGGTCTAAACCAGTATAGGAAATGTTATCAAAAAATTATGAAACTTGATAGGGAGTTTAGATTTGTGTAGGTGAGCTTAAGTTTAAAATTTTGTAAAATTTAAAGATCGTTTAGTTAAAAAAATAAACCAATGAACTTATAAAAACGGATAGTTAAACATTTAATAATTAAGATATTTAGAGTAAAAGAAATTCATTAAAAAGTTACATTTATTTTATTAAGTATATTTTGAAGATTTATAACAAAATTTTAAATATAAAATTTATCTCATAAAAATACCCATAGTATAGTTATGGATAATTATGAACAAAAAAAAAAATTCACTCCCTATAAATATCTTTTATAACCATTTGTATTCAAGCGCTTCTTTTTCCTTCTTTCTTCCTTAATCATTCGGTGGAGCAGCAAAGCCGAGCAGGTAACCCTGTTTTCTTATATTCTTTGTATATAAATATATATATAACTAACGTTAGTGTTAAACGTTAACTTATATATATAATATTATTTATTTATTTATTTAGTTGTTTATTTAATTAATAATTTATTTAGTTTATTGTTTATTTATTTAATTGTTTATTTACTTATTTAATTAATTAATTATTTATTTATTTAATCATATATTTATTTATATATTTAATTGTTTATTTATTTAAATATTTATTTAGTTTTTTGTTTAATTATTTATTTAATTGTTTATTTGTTTATTTATTTAGTTATTTGTTTATTTATTTGTTTATTATTTAGTTAATTATTTATTTAATTATTTAATTAATTATTTAATTGTTTAATTATTTATTTAATTATTTAATTATTTATTTATTTATTTATTTACTTATTTATATAAACTGGTTATTTTTATTATTCTGTATTATTTCTTTATTTATTGTTTATTTATTTATCATTTATTATTGTTATTCATTATTTATTTAATTTACTTATGTATAATTATCTACTTATTATTTAATTGTTCATTTATTTGTTGATGTATTGACTTATTAAATATCAATCTATCTATTTATTTTATTTATTTCTATTATTATTATTCATCTATAATTTAGTTTTGTCATTTTTATTCATTTCTCTAATTAATAAATTTAGTTATCCATGAATTATCCATTCATTCATTTACATTTTATTTACTTACTTACTTATTTGAACTATTTTTATTTTTATATAGTTATTATTTATTATGTTTATAATGTTTATTTAGTTATCATTTATTTAGTTATTTACTTTATTCCTTAATCATTTATTTGATTGTTATCTTTTTATAATATTCAATGGATGTTTAATTATCATTATACACTTTTAAAATTTATGGCAATACCATTTTTAATATTATTGTGTTATTATAATGAATATCTAATTATCAAAATTTGTCTCATTATTAATACCGTTATATTAAGTGTCAAATAAAATAAAAGTATAATAAAATAAGATGAACTAAACACTAGCAATAAGAATCTATTTGTTTAGGTTAGCTTTAGAAGATTTTCTTGGAAAAAACACGTTTCTCAGGTAAAAGGAGGGTGAGATAGGAAATTACTAAATATACATATTGAATAATAAAATGGACTCCCTAACCCTCTCAATATTTATTTTAGTTATTATTTTTATGTCTTTACTTATTTATAATTATTATTTACATGTCAAACTTTGCTATTTACATATTATTATAATAAGAATTTATATTTGCTAGACTGTGTAAATTTTGATGTTTGATTCAAAAATATATATTTAATATGGTTGTATTAGACTGTCTGGGAATTTTCTGAGTGCATTAGGTCAAAGACAAAAGTTTGAAATATCCAATTCATAGAGGAAACTCTGCCAAAATTTTGAAAAATTTTATGAACAAGAATGGAAAGTATGTGCTAAAAGTCTGAAGAAATTCAGTATGTGACATGCATCATATAACAAGTGAAAGACAAGAATGTTTTGGGAGATACGGTATAATCCGAGAAATGCATTAGGGATAGTTCAATAGAAAACCTTGGGATGAGAGGGTATGGAAAGAGACCTAGGACAGGGTCGCTCCCTAGTGTCGAGTAATTTCACAGCAAGCTCTTGCCAATCTGACTAGGCACTAAATGCATATTATGGTTAGTGGAGCTGTTTGTTAGCCGTATTGGCAAATTATCACGAAACAATGTCAACTCCTGACTGTTCCCAATAAAAGAAGACTTAAGGGCGCATATGCATTGCATCTTTATCATTAAGAAAAGAATTGATAAAATATTTATTAATTAAAATTAAGAACTATTAGTCATCTTTACATTTTCATTTCATGTTGTAAATAACATGTATGAAGAAATTGTTACTAAAATTTATTGTTTGTAAAAATCTATTATTTATATGTGTCTTGTATAATATTGGTATTTTCTGTTCTCACCTTTTTCCCTGTTTATATGGTGTAAATTTTGAACTTGCACAGATTTTTGCTATGAATAATATTTCGCAGATGATAGATGTAAGAATCAGGCCTCGTCAAGGTGGAATAGAGAGATAGAGGTTCTTGGATATAGGGTATGTATATATATATATATATATTATGGTATAGTTACTTTGGAATTATCTCAAGTCAGTTGGTTTGCCCAATCCACTAGGGCTCTTTCCTTTTCTTTCCGGGCTAGACTTATTTTGGATCTCCATGATAATGACCATTTTCAAGGGCAACCAGCCCCACCCCCGCCAACTGATGTAGAGGATATGGAGGAAGCTTCGTCTAGAAGTGACTCCACCATAGAGGATGCTTAGTAGCCATCATTAACCCAGTAGAATGTTATGGGTAGTTTTTTGATAGTGACTCCAGCTGTGCTTGATAGTTGAATAGTTCTTTTTGTTATACTATTTAACTACTCACATGTTCTAGAGCCTATTTTGGCATCAGTTAGCGTCTAACTTGCTAGGATTTCTACTAATCTAAACCTGTCTTTTGTATTAATGTAATCAAAAATCAAACTTATGTAAAGTTTTGTATATATCTATATAAATGTTTATGCAGCAAAGTATTTAGATATATGTAGTTATGTATGTGAAATTGTTTAAATATTTAAGTGAAATTTTGTATTATTTAAATTTTGGTAGTTATTTAGGGATGTTATAAATTATATTTTGAATATAACAAGAAGTGCTCACAATTTCTACTCAAATATTTTAGAAGATTATTTTTACAAAGCATTGTTCTGGCCATTTCCTACAGAGACTTGTTTTTCCTTTCCATAACACCATTTTGTTGGGGTGTTCGGAGAAGGAAAATTGTGAGTTATACCAGACTCATTGCAAAAAATTTTAAAAATTTCATTTTCAATTCTCTACCATGATCACTTATTGTACCAACACATAGTCCTTTCTTATTCCGTACTTGCAAAAAATCTTAAATACTTTCACAAACTCATCCTTGTATGTTAAGAAATATACCCATGTCATTCTTGTGTAATCATCAACAATAACAAATTCATATTTCTTCCCTGCCAAACTTTGCACCTGAGATGGACCAAACAAATCTAAATATAACAGCTCCAAAGGTCTGGCAGTGGAAACAACATTTTTATTTTCAAAATAGGTTTTGTGTTTCTTTCCTCTTTAGCAAGCTTCACAAGGCAGGGAGCTGTTGAAGGAAATTTTTGGTAGTCCCTTAACAATGCCTTTTTTATAAAGTTTTGTTATATGCTTTAAACTCACATACCCAAGCTTCTTATGCCAGATCTATCTCTCTTCAGAGTTTGAAGACAAACATGTTATATTTTGGTTATTCAATTCATTTAAGTCAACCTTGTACAAGTTGGGATGTCTATTTGTTGTGAAGAGTGTGGATCCATCATAGTTGATGATAGTACACTTTTCTTTATCAAAAGAGACCTTGTACCCACTATCACAAAATTGACCAATGCTCAGTAGATTATGTCTCAGACTTTCAACCAAAAATACATTTTCAATGACAGTGAAGGAATTTTACCCACTCTACCAGACCCTGTAATCCTATCAATTTGGTTTCCTTCAAAGGTAACAGTTCCACCTTTAAATTGCTCTAGGACTAGGAACATAGACCTTCTTCCTATCATATGATGCAAGCATCCACTGTCCAAATACCAGTGTAGAGGCTTTATCCTTGTCTTTAAGCACAACTGTAATTGGAATAATCAATGATTTCGATACCTGTATTTTCTTGGGTCCTACATTGTTAGTAGTTCTTTCATTTCTTCTTTTTCTTTTTCTGTAATCATTTATTACATGACCATGTTTTTTTGTGGTAATTACATTTGGCATGTTTCTATTTCTTTGAAATAAATGAGAGGGATGAAAATTACTTGAAATCATTTTTCTTTACATAGCCAAGACCTGGTTTGCTATGGTTACCATGTAATTTTCCCAAAAGTTTGTTTGAATTTTTAGTGCTATTAACAAACTTGCTCAGATCTGAAGTAAGTAAACTTGCTTTTGTAGTTTAATGATTTCATTACTCTAAGAGTTACAAACTTTAGTGTTTTCAAAATTTATTTTCAAAACAACATTTTCTTTTGAGTTTGCTTAACTCCTCCAGGTGTATCTTTTCATTTCTTCCATTTCCTTCTGAATATTTTTTGTAACACCCTAATTTAATAAATAAATAAATGCCAAAACCGGGAAAATTTTTTCCACAAAAACAGCCAATGGACAACCTACACAGAAAAAGGAAGGGGAAGGCACGGGAAAAATAAAAGAACATTCATACGTATAGCAATCAGCGGAAGGGACAAGGCTTGAACCGATCCATTCAGTCCAGCGGAACACATCAGCGCCTAAGCGAATTCCTTAACAACGCTGACTCGCTCAAGCGGGGTCCAACACGCTTGAGCGAGGCAACCAACTCGCTCGGGCGGACAGCCCTTCGCTTAAGCAAAGCCAGCATAAAGGCCTTCCATCCACTCACACTCGCAGGAGCTAAGCCTAATTCGCTGGGGCGAACACAGGTTCCAGGTAATTTCTCACTCGGATTTGGGTCGTAGGTTCACCCGGTAAATCATCACGCTCCTGCCTCACTCGGAAATTTACACAGCTCCTCATTTCATTCATATAAGTCACAAGTATAACCACTCAGGAATGACTCCCTCAATTCTCACCACTCAGGACCCAGAACCCTTCCTCACTCAGGATATTTCCTAATCGAACATCACTCGGGTATTTAACTTCAACACAATCGGGAGTGTGCCATACACCCGTCGCTCGGTATATTTTCGCATCTCTCACTCAGGGAAACGTTAAGAAAGCCCCTCCGGATTTGCTCTACGACTCACCGCTCAGGATATGGAACCTCGTTCACTCGGATTATACTTATATCACTTACTTAGATTATATTCCAATCTCCACCATTATAACAACTCTTCCCTCGGAAAAGGTTCACTCAGATTCTCACTCGGAAATGTCCAAACACTATAGTCTCACTCGGAATCATCAACTTAACACTATTTCACTCATCAACAACCCTCAAATCATTTAGCAACATATTCCAGTCGGAAAGACGCATCAAATCAACGTAAAACACTTATATGCATGTTATATATTCATACACTCGGAATATTTAGCATTTTAACATTATTCATTCACCAACACCCATTATCCGATACAAGTACTTGATACCAATGTAAACCATATATATATATATATAAACACGCATTCGGATTACAATACATATATACTCGCATTCGTTATACAACATTGTTATATGAGCCGGCCAAGGCTTAACACTGACTAATATAATATAAATATACAAGGCATGCACTCAACAGTTAGAGTGCACCCCACTCGGACTTGAGTCCTTCATATCATTCCCGACCGACCTGCACATACTGAAAATGGTGTAGGAGTGAGCTTTTACATATAAAATGACAGTCAATGACTCGGATTTAATCCCCAATTCTCAGTTATATAGTAACATCACTCATTCGGATTTATACAATTCAGTCAGAATTAAGTAATTCACATCATTCACAATAACATAGACTCACAATCATAACATCGCCTCACGCTCGGCCACAGCACCAACGCACATATATTCCCTAGTCGGAATTCACCCCACTTAATCACGGCCATATTAATCATGCTATTCACGACAGCATTTACACATACAAATATATACACAATCACATTGAGCTCATCAACAATATAAATATGCGCATTCACATTCAGTCGAAATTCATTCAGTCATCCAAGCTATACCAACCATGTCAATCTCAATAACAATGCTCCTACATACATGCATGCAGATCCGACTTAATTAGTGATCGCAGTTACAGATTCCTTCCCTGCCTCTCGTCTATTAGCCCTTCCCGTGTGGTACCGGTCTTCCAAAGACGTCTCGAGACTTAACTCTAGCTCCCTCGGCTACCACGGGTCCTCACGGATCTAGCCAGGAATCTGTAGTTGAACGTCATCTCATAGGGCTCCTGACCTTCCACAGGTCACCCTTTTCTCATATATGCAATTTCATGCAATCCCACACAGCATTCAGATTCACTCGGAATTCCACTATTTCATCACAGCATCACAAGCGTTTATCATAGTAACTCATAACAAGTAAATCATGATAACAACATTACAGTACACCACTTCGACGTTCTTAATGAAACCAGTATGCATGTCAACACGACATTCCAAATAGGGACTCAGCGTAACAACTCACATCTCATACATTCAAAATTTATCATGGCATCCCCATTCACACACATCTAGACATAAACTGCAAATAGAACTCAGCAAGTAACCCCCTTTTTAACTCATGCATTAGGCAATAATGTTAACGCACACATGTATTCACTCCGCATTCTCATATTCAACAGCATACATCTCAAAAATATGAATAAGCACTTAGGGATGGAATCACCACAACACTAGACAGACCACAACCATCCTAGACCCGGCGTTGCAAGCACTCCTACTCGAATACAACACATCAATCAACACACTCAGACACGACACAACACATGAAAGCAAAACACCCGGAACCCGTCCATGAACTATGCATTTGACATGCAAAGCGCCCCCTACCTGGCATGAAGATTCCAGAGGCTCCAAGGGCTTACAGCTCCAATCGGTTGCTCTGCACAGCCCATTCACTAATTCACAATGGGGCGACCCTTCGTCAGTCATCCACTATTACACTTGGCTTTGGAGGGACTCCGAGCCACTCATACTCTTAAACAGCTCTGCATGCAAGATCAGTGGGGAGGCCCAAGCCCTCAGGGCACCACCTTGACCTTCCACTCGGTCCAGTAGGGATTCCCACGCTTTCGAGGCACCCAGCTCCCTGCTCGCTCTCTTGAGCAGCTCCATCACAACGCTGGTGAATGCTCTAACCTCTCCAAATACTTCGTAGTGTAGATCTCCACTGAGACTCATGCAGCCTCAAGCAAAGGAGAGGGAGAAAAGAGAAGTCGTCAAAGGGAAGTGGAAGAACAGGGAGGGAACAGAGTGTCATCCCTGAGTCGTCAGAGGAGAAGTTCTCAACCCAACATCCTCACTCTCATGCTCGACGAAGGAAGGAAAAAAAGAACGAAGAGCAAAGAAGAAGAAAAGAAGAGAGAACGGAAGGGGGAGAAGCCTGAAGGGAAAAAATGAATAATAAAGTGGCCCAGTAGTACATATATGCATGCACGGAGAAGGGGAGAGTGGGGTGGGAAAGCGTGAAGCAGCAGTCTACTCACGTCACCCAATCACCATCAGCAACAATTAATAATTAATCACACTTAATCAGCCATCATTTGATTAATTAAGTTAATTGTAATTAATAAATAATTTTCCACTTCTGAAATTATTATTTTAATAATTTATTTTCATTCGGCAATTAATTATTAAATCGGGATGTTACAGTTCTCCCCCTCACAAAAGAATTTCATCCTTGAAATTCAATCGGTGACTCACCTTAGATAAATAACTCAAAAATTGTTGTCTCAATTACTTACACGACTGAGCTTCCACAAACATTCACCGACCGGATCACAATTTCACTCGGTAAAGCTTCACCTCTCAAGTGGTTTACCGACCGCCCCACAATTCTAGTCGGCAAAACACAAATGTTAGGTCCTACCTGATTACAACCTCATCATAGAATGCAATATATTTGGGGACTCAATTTTTAAAACATACAAGTTACCCCACTTAACTCAGCCCAATCACCACAATCAATGGCACCCTCTAGTTCTTTGGCCACTCGGTCCTACACTCCCAACACCATTTGGCATATTTACACCACCGGGTTCCCCGACTCAACGAGTCACTCTGCACAGTCATGAACTCACACAGAGCATAGGCTCAATATTGTGTCACTCAAGACACCTTCTAGATGATAATCAACCAGTTGGGAAGACTTCAGTCGGTAAACAACATTACCGATTCCCACTAACACTCACCAATGTTCGATTTATCTTGGATGAGACTCTCGGATATTCAGCATCCGACCATAAGATCTTTTCTCTAAACCATGATATATCTTGATAATACCGAGACAAACACTCAAAAGAGATTCAAGGTGCTCCAATTAGCACAGACTGCCTGGATTTCCCCCTATAGGCATCACACTCGGTTCTAAAATCTCAGATTCCTAACCATTCTTTCGGCCAATTCCATGCCTATACCCTAAAAAGGTCACTCGGAATTCTCAATCAAAAGGGATCATTCGGGGTTTGAAGGCAATTTCCACCGGACATCTCTCCACTTACCAAAAACTCACTCGAAATCCGAGTCTATCTCGAAAGCAAATCTGAGTTCCAACTCAGCAGCGCCAAACATCCACTCGAACACATCTATGAATAAACTTACCTCTTGGGTATTCACTCTTCCTCGGGGTAATTTACTCGGAGACTTACCTATTCATAGCCCCACATTCTGACCAGAAGTTCTTTTGGTAAAGATTCGTCAGGGCACGACCTACAGACTTAGAATTTTCACACAATGGGAACCGTCTACATGGTACCATCCACTCGAAAATGTCATGCTCTGAGTCACACCACCCGAATCTAACCTTACTCAGAAGTGTCACGTTCGGACACAATCCCCTTAACTTGGTAATGTTCCTCTTTATGAGATCTTACTCGGGACACCATAACTTCACTCAGGAATCCTCTCTCCCAGAAAGATTTCACTCGGATCTGTCTCCACTTTTTCGCACTCGGAATATACTAACCTTTCCCGAGCAAATCCTCACCTTTTAGATTTCTTCCGCCCAAGGTCATGGTTTCCCCACTAATCCACAATGCCACTCAGCTAAAGTCTTAAACTTCTAATTCCAGTGACAGACTTGCTCGTCCATCAATCTCCATAACCATTTATTATTTTAATAGTCAATTCGTACACAATCACCTCTGATTCACTTGGAGGTAACACCTCACGGTTAAACAAACCTTGCATCCTCACTTTCATACATAACCACACAATATTCATTTAATACAACTCTCATCCTCACTCAGAACCGCCCGATAGGCTCACCATCACCATAAGCAGCTACAACCTCACCTGCCTGACTCGTGGATTGCTGCATCCATCTTATAGGATGACGTTTCATTCCTATAGGGTTACAACAATTACATAGAGTCGCTGCAAGAGTGTACACTGCTACAGTGCCTATGGTATGAAGGGTCGTCTCAGAACGGCATACATTACACACTTCTCACACCCACTGACTAACTCACTCAGCTAATACTTACCCACAAGAATTAATGGCAATTCACATACATATATAAGCACGTATTCACATCAACATTATCATGATGCACCACGTAGGGCACGTCACACAGCAACAATCATGAAATATAATTTACCATTACTGTAAAACAGTATAATGACTACAGGCTTCCGACTCACACAAAAATCACACACCTCCTTATTACTCATAAGTTAGCGCAACTCTCCTGATGACAATCGTCAAGTAGCAGTTACTATCACCCCAAAATGGTATAATAACAGTCGGTTTCCGACCCTTACCGCGTAATTACTTCTTCCTTAGATCCTATCCACCTCAAATCATACAATATCATATATATATATATACACATATGTACCAATAGTCAATAACATACATGCTATCATTCAATCAGAACATATTCAAGCATCATTCAATCGAAATCTTATCCAGCCAGCTCTCGGCTATATTACTTACATTATTTATAATGACATATAATCACAGCCATAGGCTTACTTTGCACTTAGCGACAGCATCAACACATATATATATTCAATCATCCAATCGGAATATCAAATTCACACTCGGCCATAGAATTCATATCATTCACCACAGCATGCATTACAACCACAACATCATATTACACCCGGCCATAACATTAATATACATACATTCATTCAATCGGATTCCACTCAATCATGTTATTCTAAATAATATTCCATATATTCATGCAATTCACATTGAGCTCAACAACAATCATGGTGTGCACACATTCATTTTACCTGGATCCGGTTACCCATTTTTATTGTTGCAACATAGGCTCCAAGCCTTTCCTCAACTCCAAGCTGATTCGGCCGTTTTACAGGTACCAAACCGTTTGCCCTCACGCGTAACACAATTGCTCCAAGCAACAACGGAGTGTTACGGGCAGCCCCAAGTCCAACTCGGTAAGCTTGCCTTGAGTTCAACCCAAGGTCTTTAAGCGTCCAACGCTTAGTGCACTTGGCACTGCCCCAAGTCCAACTCAGGGTCTTTTTATAGTGCACTCAGCACTGCCTCAAGTCCAACCCGAGGACTTTCAACACATATTCATCTGATTGCCGATCGGTATTAAGCGCCTACGCTATATGCTCCAAGCATTTCCAGTGGCGAATCAGATGAATATAGTCTTATTCACCCGGCGTCCAACGCCAATGCACTCGGCATTCAATATCAATACATACATCCAATGCATTTTATCATCATTATTCATAACAGTGGTCATCATAGCAATAACACCATACATGCACTCGGCAAACCACATACTATTTAATATAAAATCCCACACGGGAATTAATATAACCGGCCCACATCTCATGCAGGACTTTATCATTAGACCATAACCACCTCCACACTATTAATGTAGACATCACATGCATCATATTATAAACCACACACAGAAATCACCATGCAGGTACCTATCACATATATTCAACTTTTTTCCTTAACAATACATACATCATATATAGTCAGTACTAAACACCATTAAGACTCAAAGAGATAGTCTTTTACCGCATGCAATCAGCATTCATACTTATAATAGCCCACAACTCATATAATTCACACACGGTAACCAGCAAAAATTCCTTAACATATACATCTCATACTCAAATTCTTCATCCTAGGAGGCTGCACAATCACTTATTCTATATACATCATACAGGATTCTATCAATATTATTCATTCAATCAATTCAGACGTGTGAGTTTGACTCCGTCCAACAGCATGCCTCGACTATGGGCCATTAGCATGGCCTACATAAGAGGCTGAACCAACTAATTCAGTTTCAATACACATGAAAGTTTCTAATCTATCATCCTATTTCTTCTCTACCGACCAGGCTTAGAAACACTTCTCAGTATTTCGGGAACAATCAGTCAGGGTCGTCACAAATCTCTATTCCCCAGGGAACATACTCCTGGCAGTACCCTCTATGTTCCCAATCTCAAACAAACACACAGGCATATAATCACACCATTCATAATTCAACGTATATCAAATCCAATAAAAGATTATAAGCATATATCATCACAGGAGTCATGATTGAACATGTATCAACGTTTAATGGAATATCATAAGCAATTATGACAATCTGGCATAATGCACTCGACCGCCCACTAACAGTAGGCAAACCTTGGCCATGGACCTTTTGGTCTGCTCTGATACCAAAATGTAACACCCTAATTTAATAAATAAATAAATGCCAAAACCGGGAAAATTTTTTCCACAAAAACAGCCAATGGACAACCTACACAGAAGAAGGAAGGGGAAGGCACGGGAAAAATAAAAGAACATTCATACGTATAGCAATCAGCGGAAGGGATAAGGCTTGAACCGATCCATTCAGTCCAGCGGAACACATCAGCGCCTAAGCGAATTCCTTAACAACGCTGACTCACTCAAGCGGGGTCCAACATGCTTGAGCGAGGCAACCAACTTGCTCGGGCGGATAGCCCTTCGCTTAAGCGAAGCCAGCACAAAGGCCTTCCATCCACTCACACTCGCAGGAGCTAAGCCTAATTCGCTGGGGCGAACACAGGTTCCAGGTAATTTCTCACTCGAATTTGGGTCGTAGGTTCACCCGGTAAATCATCACGCTCCTGCCTCACTCGGGAATTTATACAGCTCCTCATTTCATTCATATAAGTCACAAGTATAACTACTCAGGAATGATTCCCTCAATTCTCACCACTCGGGACCCAGAACCCTTTCTCACTCGGGATATTTCCTAATCGAACATCACTCAGGTATTTAACTTCAACACAATCAGGAGTGTGTCGTACACCCGTCGCTCGGTATATTTTCGCATCTCTCACTCAGGGAAACGTTAAGTAAGCCCCTCCGAATTTGCTCTACGACTCACCACTCAGGATATGGAACCTCGTTCACTCGGATTATACTTATATCACTTACTTAGATTATATTCCAATCTCCACCATTATAACAACTCTTCCCTCGGAAAAGGTTCACTCGGATTCTCACTCAGAAATGTCCAAACACTATAGTCTCACTCGGAATCATCAACTTAACACTATTTCACTCATCAACAACCTCAAATCATTTAGCAACATATTCCAGTCGGAAAGACGCATCAAATCAACATAAAACACTTATATGCATGTTATATATTCATACACTCAGAATATTTAGCATTTTAACATTATTCATTCACCAACACCCATTATCTGATACAAGTACTTGATACCAATGTAAACCATATATATATATATATAAACACGCATTCGGATTACAATACATATATACTCGCATTCGTTATACAACATTGTTATATGAGCCGGCCAAGGCTTAACACTGACTAATATAATATAAATATACAAGGCATGCACTCAACAGTCGGAGTGCACCCCACTCGGACTTGAGTCCTTCACATCATTCCCGACCGACCAGCACATACTGAAAATGGTGTAGGGGTGAGCTTTTACATATAAAATGATAGTCAATGACTCGAATTTAATCCCCAATTCTCAGTTATATAGTAACATCACTCATTCAGATTTATACAATTAAGTCAGAATTAAGTAATTCACATCATTCACAATAACATAGACTCACAATCATAACATCGCCTCACGCTCGGCCACAGCACCAACGCACATATATTCCCTAGTCGGAATTCACCCCATTTAATCATGGCCATATTAATCATGTTATTCACGATAGCATTTACACATACAAATATATACACAATCACATTGAGCTCATCAACAATATAAATATGCGCATTCACATTCAGTCGGAATTTATTCAGTCATCCAAGTTATACCAACCATGTCAATCTCAATAACAATGCTCCTACATACATGCATGCGGATTCGACTTAATTAGTGATCGCAGTTACAGATTCTTTCCCTGCCTCTCGTCCATTAGCCCTTCCCGTGTGGTACCGATCTTCCAAAGACGTCTCGAGATTTAACTCTAGCTCCCTCGGCTACCACGGGTCCTCACGGATCTAGCCAGGAATCTGTAGTTAAACGTCATCTCATAGGGCTTCTGACCTTCCATGGGTCACCCTTTTCTCATATATGCAATTTCATGCAATCCCACACAGCATTCAGATTCACTCGGAATTCCACAGTTTCATCACAGCATCACAAGCGTTTCACTACTAAAAAAACCCTAAACAGCTACCTCTAGTTAGCGACCACCAACTACCGTCGCTAAGTAGCGACCGTTTTAGCGACCGTTTTAAATAAACAGCAACCAAAAAAGGTTTTAGCGACGCATTTAGCGACCAAAAGCGGAATCGGTCGCTAAAAAATACAAACACCGTCGCTACTACGGTCGCTATATTCTCAGATCCTCCTTTTTTGTTTTCCCTCCATGTTATTTTGTTGGCGCCAAACATTAGCGACGGCTAAACGGCGTCGCTATGTTTTGTACTAGTGATGGTTCCACCAGTCGTCGCTATTATTTTGACCTTATTTTAATTTAAGAAAGGGTAGTAGCGACGGTAGGAAGAACCCGTCGCTAATATTCAGGAGACTAGTGACGGAGTTGTCCTACCGTTGCTAATATTCAGGAGTGTAGTGACGGATTTTGTCTTCGGTCGCTATTATTTTCGTCTTCCCTCCAGTTTTAAGAAGGGAAGTTAGTGACGGTGGGGAGCCCCGTCGCTAATTCAGGAGATTAGTGACGGGAATCGTTTTCCGTCGCTATGGTTTCGTCTTCCCTCCATGTTTTCACTTTTAAGAAGGGAAGGTAGTGACGGTAGGGTTGCCCCGTCGCTACGTTTTAGGACATTAGTGACGGATTTCTCTTGTCGTCGCTAGGGATTTTAATTGTAGTGACGTTATTAGCGACGGGTGTGAGCCGTCGCTAAGTTTTTAATGTATCTTCGAGCCAACCCTTTCCCTCTCATTTGCCCTACCGCTCCCTTGCCCCTCTCAGCCGTCTCCCCCTCCGTCAATCCCCGTCCATCCCTCTTTTTTCCCTCTCTGCGCCTCAGGAACCACCAAACCACCACGACCTGTCTGACGAAGCTCCAAACCTCCGTCTCCCCCTCACAAACGACGGTGACCCTCTCCGTTGGAAGTTGTGGCCGTTCGAGGCTCCGTCCCTCCCTCTGTCAGCCTCCCTCCAGCCGTCGACCTCCCTCCCTTCCTCCCTTCTTCCTCCAGCCGTCGACCTCCCTCCCTGTGTGCCGTCCCTGGCTTGGAGCTGTGTCCCCCTCTGTCTCTGTTCGGAAGTCCCCTAAGTCTGCCATAAGGTGTAGCAAACAGGTAACAAACTTGTAAAGCTTGTGTTCATTATCCTTTGTGTTTTTAGAGAGAAATGTGTGCCATACATTACATGTGTTTCTTTGTCTAATAATGCAACCAGTTTGTGCCTTTCATGTGTTTCTTTGTTCAGTATTGCAACCTCTGGTCTTGTAGTTGTTGTTTTGTTTGATGAAATATCATCTAAATTCTATTAAAAACTATGGAAATTAACACATATTAAGATCGAATTAATATATTTTAAAATGGGAATTCATGATCTACAAACATATCATTCGTAGTCCAGATTAATGCATAGTTTACCAGTAACAAAATTTAAGAAATAATTGCACAATATCATAAATTTTAATACAAAACAGTTTTAGTACTAATGGAGTACTATGTATAATATTTTATCCATTAGAAGGGATGATATGTAAAGTGAAACATGAGCCAACAATGAAGAATGCCATTGCCTCCCGTATTGGTTCAACCGAGGAACTTTTAGTTCCCTGTCTTAATTGTTGAGTTCTCAATCAATATCTGAATGGCTACTTGCCCCCTTGTTTCTTGCCCTTTTTCACTTTTTTCTCCTTGGGGATCTATAACAGTATTAATTATTCTATTAGGCTGTGGAAAGTTGGAGCACTTTTTGGAACTTTAGTCACCTAAAAGCGTGAACAATTTCACATTTACTTCCTAAAACGTTTTTTGCCCACCATAAGAAAAAGGAAACTATGATAAAAAATCGAGATTGTACAAGCAGTTGGGAAAAGAACGAGGCCAAGATATAGTAAACTACACTATATTTGGTATAGTTTGAGAATGATAAGTAAAAGGGTAGGCTATTATGTCATCCCTATCTTCTTATAGTGTTATATTATCAACATATCAAGTTTAGGAGGAATTGTTTAAGTTTAAACATAATAACATTCTCACAAATTATTTAGATGTTAAGATAAGTGTTATATTAGTTAGAAATATACTTTGTATACTTCTTATAAGGTTTGATGTAACGCTAACTTTTAGGTTGAATTAGGATTATCATCTACTATAATACAAATATTTTTGTATGATTTTTCTAAACCGTCGACATAAAATTTACATCGTCTAACCCATGTAAATTTTTGGTTAGTTTTTTTTACTCTCCTCCTCTTCCTTCACTCCTCCTTTTATTCTTCTTCCAAATTTGTCTTAACTTTGAATTTTCTTAGGCTAAAGCATTGCGTCAAAATAACTAACACAAAGCAATGTATTGTGTCAGAATGGTCGATGCAAATGTGTGATGGCTTTTGGATTTTTGACTTTTTTAAATACTTGCGTCAGATGAAGTCAATTAATGTGTGTCGGAAGGCATGTTTCATGTTGACGATTAATGACTTTCCTACTTATGGTATGTTGTCTAGATGGAGCGAATGGAAGGTTAGCTTCCCATTATAAATGTATGGATGACACTAAGTCATTTTTGTTGCCGATTAATGGGAGAATTTCATGGTTTAACTGCCATTGGCGTTTCCTACCAATGAAACACTTCTTTTGTGCTAATAAATCATTCAAGAGGAATTCTAGTCAACTACACGATCAACCTCTGGTCTTGTAGTTGTTGTTTTGTTTGATGAAATATCTTTTGTTATTTGGAGAATGAAGCAAAAAATGATTTTAACTTAACCCAGATCACTTTCCTTATTGCTACATTCTATGATAATTTACCTACCGCTTCCATAAAGGATTAATTTCAGATTCCATGAGATTAGAATATAAAGATTAAAATAAACTTAACAACATTGTTAAAATCAAACAGAAAATGATAAGGCATACAATGATTGCTAAAAAAAATACACATAATACCATCTTCTTAAGTTTATTCATTGCTGAAAAATGCTTTAAGCATGTCAAAATAGCAGAGTCAAGGGGTTTGTCAGGAGTAACTTTATCATCAACAATCCAAGGGTGACCTGATTATGCAAGATTTAATTGTCATTCGATCTTCCAAGAAGCTGACACTATAATAATAAAACGCCAACATACACCAGTGGCACATGAAAATCCAGTAACAACTAGTACTCAAGGAACTCATATAAAACTTCATGGGCAGAAACTCTTTGCTTAGGGTCCCTATCCAACATTTGTTTTACCAATTCTTTAGCACTTTTTGAGATATTAGGCCATGGTTCAAAAACAAAATCAAGCTCTCTGTGTAAAATCTGCCTGAAAATTCCTGATTCAGATTCTAAAAGTAATAGAAAAAGTTAATGTAATTCAGGTACAGAGTAGATGACTAAATAATAATACAACAGAGAAAAAGTTAAATGCATATTAGGATCATTACCAGCCCAGAAAGGTGGGACACCACTTAGCTTTAAAAAAATTGAAGAAGCTTTCACAGTTTTTAGTTTTAGTAATTGGTTTAGCATTCTTCGAACCCTTCTAAGGCTTTTTCATCAAAACCTTCTGAGTCAAGCATTTTCCTGGGTACCATTGAATTTTAGTCCTATTGAAAAAGAACATAGCAAGTAAACCTTGATCAAGACCAAACCAGACCCTTTTGACAACATTATAAACTATGCAAACAGATAACATAATAACATCATTCAAAAAAAACAGCTTACCTAATTGCTTTCTCCAAAATAGGTTCATCCTCATCAATCATATGATATGTTTTTGTCAATACAGAATTTGAAAAGTATGGATTGGTATTGGTATCAAAGAAGAACTCAAGCTTAAATCCTTTGGGGTTTTCTATCATGCTCCACTTGATATCTTTAAGGAACTTGAGAGCACCTTCATCACGCTCTGAAATCTACAATATAAAGTGGTCAAAAGATCACTAAACGAACCAACTAAAAAGTAACTTCAACCCAAAACTCAACAGAAGGGGTATTTGGTATTTGTATACAATGGCTAATACAAAGCTTGGTATTTGGCTTCAAGAGCTGGTCTCTCCTTAAAAAAGCACTAGGTCGGTGAGATTGTCTTCATTGAGAGCTGTAGGGAGTAAACGATTTAAAACAGAGAAGAGAGATGGAGAAGAAGAAAACAAGAAGATGATGAAGAAGAAGAAGAGTGACAAACCAGAGGTGAGATCTGCCGTGCTGAATTTATTATCGTTGTTGTTAGACATTAAGATAAGAGGCAAAGCGAGAAGTAAAGTAGTAAAACCTAGAAAATGAAGAGAAGAGAAGAGAAGAGAAAGGGTTCGATGATACACTCAACATGCAAAACTCACCTCTTGTCTCTCCTTTTAAACCAAAACCCTTTCATTATTAGTATTTGAAAGAGTAGCAGAAGAGGGAATGGTTTCGAGGAAGAAGAAGACGATGGCTTCGAGGGAGAAGAGAGAGACGAGAGAGATGGTTGCTGAAGTACCTCGTAGAGCTTTGAGAGTCGCTGAGGCGGAGGTAGGAAGGCGGAGGCGGTCATGAATATGTCATTTAAGGCCCAGAATCGCGATTCTAGTGCGATTCATGCACATTTGGTGTTCTAGGGGCGACTCGGATCGTTTTCCTCCTCCAAAATCGTAGAATCGGGATTTTTCCGATTAAAATCAGGATTTTAACTACCTTGCCTATAGCCCTCTGGGTTCTAATCCAATCTGCTGCAAATTACTTTCCTTGCCCCTTGAATCTGACAACTAAGGCTAAAGGGTAACCTAAAATTAATCATAAATTCCACATAAAACATTAGTTCACTAGATTTAATGTAGGTATATATATCCCTCCTTTCAAGTGTTACTAGTCCACAAAGTCTAACCTGCAGGGCCGTAAAACTTAGAAATTCCTAAGAGGATACATATTGACACTTGCCTTATGATGTAGGGCTGCTTTTGCACGACGCTGATCACTATAGCCATATGCATCTAAGCCTAAAAGTAAAATATCATCCGGCGTCAACTGTAACTCAGAGAAGAAGCGGAGGGCATACAATGATTTCTTCTGCAGATGTCTCCCAATGGTTTTTAACCAAGAGGAAAGGCCCTTAGGCTTTTTGGGTTCAATCTTAACAAAGGAAACAAATCTCTGCAAATTGAACTGACCATTTAAAAATAGAAACCTGAAAAAGTTTCAGAGCAGAGACATGGTCAGGCAACAAAAGCAGAGGTAAGAAGATGGAAGGGAGAGACTTGCCAGACATGGAGGAGGGGGAGGGAGAGGACACGGTGGAGAGAGAGGCCATGGAGAATGGAGTAGGAAGGAATGAGAGGGGCGTGCATGAAATGGAGCTGTCGGGGTCTGGAAAGCTTTGTGCCACGGGACAAACCCAAAGGGAGAGGGTCTCCAGGAACAGGACATGCCAACCCATCAAGCGTCTTAGGAGTGGAAATGTCCAAATCCCAAAACCCTCCTCCATCCCAAAACCCACGGGCCATGATCATCCTTCTCCTCAAAAATTTTTTGGAAAGGAATGGTATCTGAGTCACTGTACAAAAATTAACTCTTTTAAAATACAAAAGCTTGTATGAATTGCCTCTAACTCCTTGTTTCCTCAATTGTTTCTCTACACTCTTTGGTCTCCACCAGAATTTAGTGACTAGTTTAATAGCAATGCAACGTGACGTGTGTAGGTAATATGTTAGTCATACCCGCTGGTAGAAGCGTTTATTTATTTTTTAACGTTTTTAGTATGTTATATATTGTTTGGATGCATGCCTAATATTAATTTGATACAATTTTTAGCATGAGGTAAACTCGTAAACTCTTACGAGTTTACGAGTCGAGTTAGCGAGTCGAGTCTACCTAGCCAAAACGAGTCTTGGTAGACTCTCGAGTCTGACAACCTTGCTAAAGTTCATTGAAAATGTATGATTAGCAAAGGCCAATAAAACTTTTTCTTTTGATGACTCAATTTCCATTCTAACTAGAGTTTGTCATGCAGACCAAGACACCTTACGTGTGGTTCGTGTTCGACCCTCATCAGCTTTGTCTTCATCGCTATCTCTCATTCCTAGGTAATCCCCTAACGCTAACTTATCCGGCTATGTCTGTTGTATGTGTTGAAGTGTATGTATGTTGATTGTTGTTTGTTAGTGGAGAGCTGAGCTCATTAGGCAGTGATTTTATGTGCTGATAACATGATTTTTTATGCATGTGTAATGTTGTTTGTTAGTGGAGAGCAGAGCTCATTAGGCATTGGTTTTGTGTGCTGATAACATGATTTACGATGCATGTGTAATGTTGTTTGTTAGTGGAGAGCAGAGCTCATTAGCGGTTGATTTTATATATTGATAACATGATTTTGTGTTCATAACTGTGAATATCATATACAATGCGTATGATATGTTTATTTATCTATACTGGGTAGTTTTCTATATGTAACAGGCCATTTGTAAATTTGGGAAATGTCTAGTTTACAGGGGAGACTCTGCCAAAATTTCGGCAGGCTCCCTTTCTTAGGGAACTTAAAAAATGAAACACAACGTTAATAATGTAGGGTTTAGTCGTGTGTGTACCCATTAGATTCCCGTTCAAGTTTCAAAATAACCGGTCGATGTACCGTGTTGTGTTGGAGCTTGAATTGTCCCGGTTGGACAATTTGGTATGAATTTGTAACCTGTAGGGCGTAACCCATCAATGTTGTATGTCGTCTATCTTGAGAAGTTGAATGAATGTTCATTTGAAATTTCGGTTATGGTGTTTCGTATTGTCCCCAGGGTGCATGTCTGCGTGTGGTGTTTCATACCGTACGTATCTCTGTGTACTCGGGGACCAATGCGAAATGCTGCCGAAATTTCGAATGAACATTCATTCAACTCAAGATAGACGACATACAATTATGGGATGGGTTACGGATGGTTGCATATTCATCCTGAATGGGATAGGGCCCCACCAATTTGCAACATCAAAGAGATAGAGTGATTCGCAACCGATAGTTAAATAACAATTTAAACGTGTAACGTAATAGAAATCGTGCTTGTTAGATATTATAAATGGAGGTACCGGCAAATCGGCGATGGATGTACAACCGACTAGATCGCAATCGGCGAGTGACTGAGGAGTTTATGACGGGGCTGTTGGAGTTCATTCCGTTCGTTACGGCAAACACGCCTGCATTTGAAGTGACTGAGAAGATCCGTTGTCCGTGCTCAAGGTGTAAATGCATGAGTTTTGAATACGCGGATGATGTCATGTGCCACCTAACTGAGAAAGGGTTCATGGAAACATACCACTGCTGGTACAACCATGGTGAGCAGTTACCGCGTAGACCATCAGATGTAACCGTGCAACAGTCTTACTACGAGGTTGGAGGAAACAGGGATACGTACAACAACATAGAACAAATGGTGATGGATCATGTTGGACCCTCCACCGGACGTGTGCTGGAACATAATGACCAAGCAGGTCATGGGGACTCTGACAATGTAGAGGAGGATCCTAATCCGGAGGTGAAGAGATTTTATGATTTGTTGGCGGCGGCTCAGACTCCATTGTGGGACGGGTGCAACAGTCACACTGAGTTATCCGCCTCCCTAGCTGCTTTAAGCCTAAAGGCAGATTATAATCTTTCTGGAGGTTGTTTTGATAGGATGGTCAGTCTGATGGGTTCCACCATGCCTAGTAATCACAGAATGCCAGCAAACCTGTACCGTGCTAAGAAACAAGTGGCAAACTTGGGGTTGGGTTGTGTGAAGATAGAGTGTTGTGTTGGTGGATGTATGCTGTTCAGAAATGAGTTTGCAGATGAAAGTGTCACAAAATGTTTGCATTGTAATGAGGAACGCTACAAGATCGTTAAAAGGAGAGGGAAGGTAACCCGGACGGCCAGGAAGAAAATGTGGTACTTCCCTATAACACCGCGTCTTCAACGCCTGTATGCCTCATTGTCCACGGCAAAACACATGCATTGGCATGCTCTGAACCGAACACAAGAGGGGTTTCTTTGCCATCCTTCCGACGGGAAAGCATGGAAGTGTTTGGATGAGCTATATCCGGACTTTTCTGGCGAGCCACGCAATGTAAGACTTGGCTTATGTACTGATGGGTTTAACCCGTTCGGTCAATACGGAAGAGCTTACTCTTGTTGGCCAGTCATCCTGACCCCATACAATCTGCCTCCTGATATGTGTATGAAGAGGGAGGTCATGTTTCTATCTGTACTGGTTCCAGGACCCAAAAATCCAAAGGCGAACATAGACGTGTTTTTGCAACCGTTGGTTGAAGAGTTATCACAGTTATGGGATGTCGGGGTAATGACATACGATGCGTCTTTGAAGAACAACTTTATGATGCGTGCTGTTTTGATGTGGACTATTAACGACTTCCCGGCCTATGGTATGCTTTCTGGATGGTCCACGTCTGGGAAGCTTGCTTGCCCTGTATGCATGGAACATACCGGGGGGGAATCACTCCCTGTTAGTGGCAAGACAAGTTTCTTTGACTGTCATAGAAAGTTTCTACCGTTGGATCACCCGTTTAGGAGGAACAAAACCGCTTTTAAGAAAAACAAGGTTGTCAATGAACCTCCACCCCGTAGGTTATCTGGTGCACGGGTTTGGCAGAGGGTCGAAGAGTATCCTTACATCTGGGACAAGAGTGTTAAGGAGTTTGCGGGTTACGGTAAGGAACACCACTGGGTGAAGCAGAGTGTGTTATGGGATTTGCCATATTGGAAAGACTTGTTGTTAAGACACAACATTGATGTGATGCACACTGAACGTAATGTTTTCATGAATATTTTTGACACTGTTATGGACATCAAAGGGAGAACAAAGGACAACGAGAAGAGTCGTCTAGACCTTCCGATTTGGTGTTCCAGAAAGGAGTTAGAGTTGAGGGATGCGGGACGTGGAAGAATGTTTAAACCCCATGCAAAATATGCTTTAACTAGACCACAACAGATTGCTGTATGTATTTGGATGAATGGGTTGACCCTGCCTGACGGATTCGCTTCTAACTTGAGTAGATGTGTCGACGTGAAGGAGGGCAGGGTGTTTGGCATGAAAAGTCATGATTGCCATGTGTTTATGCAACAACTACTCCCGTACGCGTTTCATGCCTTACCGAAGCCTATTTGGAAACCGTTAGTGGAGTTGAGTCACTTCTTTAAGGAGTTGACAGCTACTTCGTTGAGTGTGGAGAAACTTGTGAAGATAGAAGAAACTATCCCGGTATTGATTTGTAAGTTGGAGCAGATTTTCCCACCAAGTTTTTTTGACTCCATGGAGCATTTGCCTATCCATCTACCGTACGAGGCCTTGGTTGGTGGCCCAGTGCAGTATCGTTGGATGTATCCATTCGAAAGGTGAATGCTTGGTGAACTCTTTAATTTACTCGCTAATGTCATGCTTATAATAGTATTTTCTAACTTAACACCACCTTGTTAATGATGTTGAAGATTCTTACGCTCTTTAAAAGATAAAGTGTCGAACAAAGCCTGCGTTGAAGCTTCAATTTGTGAGGCATACTTAGTCGAAGAAATGACAACCTTTGCTTCTTTCTATTTTCCAACGGAGATAGAAACTAGAATGAGTAAAATTCCCCGCAATCTTGGTGTAGCCAGCCGCACAAGGTTTGATGAACAAACGTCGATTTTCAACTATCCTGGTCACCCGGGGGGCAGGCTCACAAAATGTTACATTGATGAGAAAGATCGAAAGGCGGCTCACTTGTACATTCTTCTCAATTGCCCAGAAGTGGAACCCTTTATTGAGTAAGTCATAGAAGTTATATTATACATTCTTAACGTAGCTTTTATATTAAACTTATTTGTTTCTTTCAATAGCTTATACACAGATATGCTAAAACTTGAGCAAAATGATTTAACTGATGACCAAATTCATAGTGAGGTGTCATCCAAGTTCGTTGGTTGGTTCGCGCAACATGTAAGACCCGTATACCAAGTGTTTTTAAGCCTATTTGCTTCTAACTCCCGTCAATATGGTAACAATGACCTACTTCTTATGTTGTACATAGATACAAGACCCTAACAACCATATTGAAGATTCTTTACTCCAAGCCCTTTCTTGGGGGCCGGTGAAGACCGTTAAAAAATGGCCTATTTACTACGTAAATGGCTACAAGTTTAATATTCTTCAATGGAGTGAAGGGATGCGCACCCATAACTACGGGGTTTGTGTTAAAGGCACCGCCGGTCAGTTGGAAGAAGACTTTTATGGAGTGCTGACGGAGATTGTTGAAGTTTCATTCTCTGGACGACTAAGAAGAGATATTGTTCTATTCAAATGTGATTGGTTCGACAACACAATCGGTGTTGGAACAAAGGTTGACAACAACTACGGCTTAGTTGAGGTCAAGAAGAATGGTAGATATAAAGGGTTTGATCCCTTCATTTTTGCCCAACAAGCTGAGCAGGTTTATTACACCGACTTCCCGGGAGGACATCGGGACTGGTATGCAGTAATCAAGGCCAAGGCCCGAAGTCAGATCACTGACAATGTCTCCGAGGAGGTCGATGATGCTTATCAGCTTGCACCACACGAGCTCAATGATGCCAATTTGTTGTTCAACATTGATCCAGTCATAATGGATGAGACACTCGCCACTACAGGGGGTGAACACATTGACAAAGACCTTGTCTCTCGATCAAAACGGTCTAGGGCTGATTTGGGTACTGATGAACTTGTTCAAACAGATAACCACAGTGACACTGAAACTGAGGGGGAATTTGAAACTGAAACAGACACAGAGTATGTAGTTGTTAAACATATATACATAGGTTTATATATATCCTGAGACTAACCTTTCTTTTCATGATTTTATCCACAGATGACGGGACGTCGACTGCCCTTCAGTAGGGGTGGTGGGTCCAGGACCCCGGCTTCCCGTCTGGGGATACAAACCCCAGGGCAGCAGACCACTCCATCACCACCATAGCGGACCACTCCATCCCCATTACAGCAGACCACTCCATCACCACCACCACAGCAGACCACTCCATCACCACTCCAGCAGACCACTCCATCACCACCACCACAGCAGACAACCCCATCACCCCCACAGCTGACCACCCCAGAGCAGACTCCTGGAGTTGGTGGCTTGGAGGACCATGGCCATCAGGCGACCCCACCTCCGGCATCCCCTCTGCCCATGTTGGTACCCGTGCCGGCCGGAGACGAGTAAGTGACTAAATTTCATATACTTTTATGTTATTTGTATGATACTTTATATTAGGGTTTAGTTGAAAGACTTGTTGGTTTATTGTTGCTTACTTTAATTAGTACTTGTATAGATTGAATTGTACTGGGCACTCTTCTGTTTGTAACAGGGTAACTATTTAAACTTGGAAATGTTACATTTACAGGGGAGACTCTGCCGAAATTTTGGGTGTCTCCCTAGATTGTGTGTTGTTTTACTCCTAACATAATTGTTGTCATTACAGCTTTGTTGATAGTAGTCGCACTACCAAAGCGATTACTAAGGTTTTGAAGGCCCAGTGGGATGGTCCATATATATCTTGGACAGATGCTGGGAAGGTTGTGCAAGATAGGTGGTTTGACACCTTCTCGGTAAGTTCCTAGCTCATTTATTGTGACTTGATTTGTAAAATAGACCCGTTATTAATTTTGATTTCTCAATTCATTTTACAGCGTGATTACCAGTGGGCGGAGGGTATGATTGATGAGATTAGGAAGGTCTTTGCCACAAAGACCTCCAAAATCATCAAGAGTACCCTTTGGAAGGTGAGGGACAAGGGTGAGCGCCCTCGTTGGATCCCGGAGGACCATTGGGACGGGATGGTCCAGAAGTGGGGCGGGGTCCCATTCCAGCAGGCGAGTGCTCAGAATAGGGCCAACAGAGCCGCCGATGCTGCAGCCTCGGTTTACACTGGGGGTAGCATTTCAACCCTCGAGCACAAGAAAAGATTTGTAAGTATATTTATGTTAAACATTTCTATTATGGTTCGTCTTACATGTTTACAAATAATAATCTCAATGTTTTTTGTCCACCACAGGAGCTGAGGGAGCACCGGGAGCCTTCTTTGTTTGAGGTCATGCAAATGACCAAGAAGAACAAAGCCGGTGCATGGGTAAACCAGAAGACTACGGAGCTAGCGGTATTTACTTTTAACTGACACATGCTTTTAATTTACTTACAAATCAGCTTACTAATCCTATCGTTGTTTTTGAATTTACAGGAGGCGTATCAGGCCAGGAGGGCCGAGAAGGAGGCGGACCTGGTGGCTTCCACCCCTGAAGGGGAGGTTCCTCCCACCCTATCTTGTTCTGACGACAACGCCATCTATATGGAGGCTGTTGGCGGTGTGAACAAGAAAGGGAGGGTGTTTGGATTGGGTGGCGTCGGCACGCAGCTGGCGAAAAAGGGGAAGACCCCTTCCTCTTCGTCTTCCTCTGGTCTTCCGACTGAGGTCGTTCAGGTAATTCAAAACCTGAACGATGAGCTACAGGAGGAGCGACGTCAGAGGCAGTTGCTGTTGGAGCGGCACGAGGCGGACCGACAGAAGGCCGAGGCGGACCGACAGCGGGCCGAGGAGCAGCACGCCGAGACTCGTCGGCAACTTGCTCAGCAGCAGGAGCTACTGATGCAGTTGATGGCGAGGCTACCTCCCCCCACTTCCCAGGCGCCCCCACCACCACCCCAGGATCCCCCACCACCTTGATTGTAGTTCTTTTATTTATACACATTTGTATATTTGATTTTTAGTTATGTTATATTTTCATTCAGTATTTATTTTGTCATTCTTTATTTATTATGTCAATATTTATTGGTAATTACATTCAAATCACAAAGCCTTATTCTACCTATCATTAATAATTCAACCTATTTCATAAATTAATTTAATATATTATTTTGTTTTTAATAATAATTCATTACTTCAAAAAAATTATTTTAATTTAATTATAAAATTTTATCAGCCAATACAAAATACAAAATATTAAGATATTTTTAAAGCTAAATTAACAAAACCAGTCAATATTGAATCAATTTTAAAAAAATTTAAAAACTCTCGTTAGCGACGGCTCATGTCCGTCGCGGACTCATTAACACTAGCGACGGACGTTGTGGTCGCTACCTGGCAACCACTAGCGACGGACGTTGTGGTCGCTACCTGGCAACCACTAGCGACGGACATTGTGGTCGCTACCTTGCAACCACTAGCGACGGAATGTCATGGTCGCTGTCTCACTACCTATAGCGACGGCATACCGTGGTCGCTGTTGGCTGTTATTAGCGACGGGGCCTCGAGGTCGCTGTATGGCAACACTTAGCGACGGCTGGAGTTATGGGGGCAGAGACGAATTTAGCGACGGCCTAACGCCGTCAATAATTTAGCGACGGTGTGTATGTGGTCGCTGAGGTGTTTTCGACGAGGGTTTTAGCGACGTCCCCTTTCCCGTCTGCGATGCCGTCGCTAATGGTTTTAGCGACGGGAATTCCATTGATTAGCGACCAATTACGTCCGTCGCTAACAGTTATTTTTTTAGTGGTGTTTATCATAGTAACTCATAACAAGTAAATCATGATAACAACATTACAGTACACCACTTCGACGTTCTTAATGAAACCAGCATGCATGTCAACATGACATTCTAAATGGGGACTCAACGTAACAACTCACATCTCATGCATTCAGAATTTATCATGGCATCCTCATTCACACACATCTAGACATAAACTGCAAATAGAACTCAGCAAGTAACCCCCTTTTTAACTCATGCATTAGGCAATAATGTTAACGCACACACGTATTCACTCCGCATTCTCATATTCAACAGCATACATCTCAGAAATATGAATAAGCACTTAGGGATGGAATCACCACAACACTAGACAGACCACAACCATCCTAGACCCGGGCGTTGCAAGCACTCCTACTCGAATACAACACATCAATCAACACACTCAGACACGACACAACACATGAAAGCAAAACACCCGGAACCCGTCCATGAACTTTGCATTTGACATGCAAAGCGCCCCCTACCTGGCATGAAGATTCCAGAGGCTCCAAGGGCTTACAGCTCCAATCGGTTGCTCTGCACAGCCCATTCACTGATTCACAATGGGGCGACCCTTCGTCAGTCATCCATTATTACACTTGGATTTGGAGGGACTCCGAGCCACTCCTACTCTTAAACAGCTCTGCATGCAAGATCAGCGGGGAGGCCCAAGCCCTCAGGGCACCACCTTGACCTTCCACTCGGTCCAGTGGGGATTCCCACGCTTCTGAGGCACCCAGCTCCCTGCTCGCTCTCTTGAACAGCTCCATCACAACGCTGGTGAATGCTCCAACCTCTCCGAACACTTTGTAGTGCAGATCTCCACTGAGACTCATACAGCCTCAAGCAAAGGAGAGGGAGAAAAGAGAAGTCGTCAAAGGGAAGTGGAAGAACAGGGAGGGAACAGAGTGTTGTCCCTGAGTCGCCGGAGGAGAAGTTCTCAACCCAACATCCTCACTCTCATGCTCGACGAAGGAAGGAAAAGAAGAACGAAGAGCAAAGAAGAAGAAAAGAAGAGAGAACGGAAAGGGGAGAAGCCTGAGGGGAAAAAATGAATAATAAAGTGGCCCAGTAGTACATATATGCATGCACGGAGAAGGGGAGAGTGGGGTAGGAAAGCGTGAAGCAGCAGTCTGCTCACGTCACCCAATCATCATCAACAATAATTAATAATTAATCACACTTAATCAGCCATCATTTGATTAATTAAGTTAATTGTAATTAATAAATAATTTTCCACTTCTGAAATTATTATTTTAAAAATTTATTTTCATTCGGCAATTAATTATTAAATTGGGATGTTACATGTTTTATCAAAAACTTCTTTTAATTTTGAGAGTTGAGTTTAAAAATCAGTAACCATGTCAACATGTTTTACTTTCAACTTTTTGAAATTTTTTAAAAGCTTTGAGAAGTCATTGAACAATAGATCATAATTGTTTTGGAGTTTAGAATAGCTTACATCCTCAGATTTTTGAGTCACTTAGGCTTGCTTCAAAGTCCGGTTCTTTATTTGCCATGAGATAACTTTGAGCAGATTCTGTCTTTTCATCAGACTCTTCAGAGTTGGATAATCCTTCATCATCCCATGTGATCAACCTTTTTTTGTTTCTTGGGGAATTTTCTCTTTTCTCTTCTATCCTTTTTGTCTTTGTTCAGGAGAGGACATTCTACTTTCATGTGTCCTGGTTTCCTGTAGTTAAAACATTCTAGAGTAGGCTTGTCAGATTTAAACTTAAATTGACTTTTACCTTTATGGTTATTTTTTTGAAATTTCTCAGGTCTGAACTTCTTTTTCAACAACTTGTGAAATCTCTTAGTCACAAGAGTCAATTCTTCATCTATATCAGCACTTGACTCATTAAAGTCTAGATCTGAGCTTGTTGGATCTTCAGCTTTTAGGGCCTTTGTCTTCTTGCCTGATTAATCAGATCTCAAGGCAATGCTTTTGGAGGAGGAAGGCTTTCTCACTTCCTTCTATTTCAGCTTCAATTTATGCACTTTAAGTACTGCGAGGAGTTCATCCAAAGAAAAGGTACTCAGATCTTTGGCTTCCTCTAGAGCTGAACATTTGGCATTAAACCTCTCTGGAAGACTTCCAAGAAGTTTTACATTGATGTCTTCAATGGAAAGTGTAGTTTCAAGAGCCTTAAGCATATTCAGCAGGGTCTGGAACCTTCCAAACATCTAATCTATGGTTTCATGTTCTTCCATCTTGAAGGTATCGTACTATTTGGTTAACAATATCTTCTTGGATCTTTCAACATTAGAGGTGCCTTTATAGTTACATTGAAGAACATCCCAAATTTCTTTAGCTGATTTATAGCTAAACACCTTATTGTACTCTAATTTGCTAAGAACACAAGTAAGCAAGAATTTGGCCTTGGCATTTATCTCTATTTTTCTTATTTCCACAAAGCTCCATTCATCTTTAGATTTGAGCTTTCCATCTTCATCAATAGGGGTTATATAATTACCATTTATGATAATTGCCCATAAATTATACTGAGTGAATTTTATGAACATCTTCATTCTACCATTCCAGTACGGGTAGTCTCCTCCAAAGAAAGCTGGTGGCTTGTTGATAGATAAGCCTTCTGCAACCAACTAATTACTCTGAGAAGTTGTCATAGATTTTCTTCCTTTACACTCGAGGGAATGATCAACCTATAGGACAAGCTCTGATACTAATTGATGGTTCATAGTGAAACTTAAAAGGGGGTTGAATAAGTCCCAGACTCTTTTGTGGAAGTATAAACCTTTAATGCACAGGTAATCAAAAATATAAAAATAGAATAAAATAGAGCAAAGAAAAGAGAAGAGAGAACACCAAGAATTTATATTGGTTCACTTCCAACATAGAAGTTACGTCTAGTCCCTTTTAACTTAAAAGATTTCCACTATTATAAAATCTCCTTTACAATAACAGTACCAAACCAGTACAACAAGTATTCTTGACTCTAGCCACTCTTGGCTTATACCAAAGTATTCTTTCGACAAACCACTCCTGGCTCAATAACCCAAGTATTCTTTCGAAAGCCTTTTTAGGCCACAACTATTTCCCATTAAAACTAAAGGCTGGTTGTAGCACCCTAAATTTTAGAATAAAGGATTAATTGAGGAGAATAAATATCGAATAATTATTTGTGGATTATTTAATGTCCCAAAATATTAGAAATAATTGAATTAATATTTTTAGGGACTGTTGGTGATTTATTAGAGCTGAGTAAGCCAAAATTAAGCCCGATTAAAATATAGGTGTCAGACCAAGTATCTCCGATCGAGATAATATTGGTCAGGGTTGTTGAGAATATTACTGGGAGTCCGGATATATATTCAGAATAATTTTTAGATAAAGTATTGAGCCTAAACAGAGAACCTGTTTGTGGAAAAACGATGAAATCTTAATGAGAGAGTTAAAGTTAAATGCTAAAAGCCCAATTTTTCTTCCCCTTATTCTCGTGACTTCCTGAGACCATTTGGCAGAGATACACTTCTTCTTCTTCTTCTTTTATTTTCTCCTCTTCTCTTTTCCTGGAGCCCATTTCGTTTAGGTGTGGTAAGCCACATTCGCTTCTTTTGTTTGCTTTAATGTTGTGAGTTTCATGAAGTGTTAATGAAGTAGATGCAGTATGGCTGAAAGAAGAAGAAAGTTAATGGGTATTTATGAATGTTGGTGGGTTAGTGAAAAACCCTAACTTTTAAAGATTTAGGGAAAATGGTTAATGTTGGTAAAATGAGGTGTTTGAAGGCAAGTACAAGCTACTGAGAGCTTGGGTTACGATTGACAAAGCATTATCATGGATGTTAGGTTATGGGTTTTGTGGCTTTTAGATATAATGAAGGTGGTATGGTAATAAGGAATTCCCGAAGCCTGATAAAGAGAGGAAAAGAATACCTGTAACATGTTTTATACATGTTATGAATTGTAGATATAAAAATGTTTAGTTAAAGTTCAATTTGTGTTGAGTGGTTGATTGATTGTGATTCTTTGTGTATGTTAATGTAGGATCCATTTCGAACGACGAGGCGGGTACGTCGAATCAATCGGAATTCTTTTCTTAAGGTAGGAGAGGGGTCTGTATATTCTAAATGCATGAGTAGAATAGTGTTTGATTGTCATATATGACACTATGCATGTTTGCCTTGCTTGTAATATTATGAAGATTGGTCATGTTGTGTATGGTGCTGATGATATGTTTTGGCAACATGCTTTGATGCATTTAGAATATTTGTAGTGTGCTATATGGTGGTGTTGAATGATCAATAATATGATGTTATGTTATGTCCACCATAAATGTGAAATGAATATTGTTGATGCTTGATTGAGAATGGATGTGAATGAATAGCATACCATAATTAATATTGAAAAGTTGATGATTGAAATTGATGATGAATGCCACATTGAAATTTGAGAATAAAGACTAAAGCCAACAATAATAAAATCCACTAAGAATGGTGAAGTGGTGTTAGTGATGATGATGATGATGATGAGGTTGATGAGTGGCATGTATAAGATGCATAGAGTGAGAAATGCATATGATTGGCATTTGTATCCGTGGCATACTGCATAGCTGCCGGTGTTGGAATTTTAGGGGATTCCTTCGGTTGGCCCAGTGGGAGGGCGGCTCTGTGCACGAGCAATTTGTTATTTCCCCTGTGACTTGGTGTATGAGTCACGAAGCTGCCCATGTTGTACTATGGGGAGCCGCTTGTGGTTGACCCTTGTGGGGGGTGGTTCTTGATGAGCAAGTGTCCCCGGTGGTCCTTTGGATCACAGTTGCCATGATATGTCTCATGGTTAGCCCGCAACACTATATATTGATTATGTTGTTTACCGCAGTCATGGTGAAAATGACCGGTGTTGGAAAATGGGCGATGCGGTTTAGTACCAGTAAAAGATTGGTGAAATGCATGCAATTTAATGATAAGTGTACACATTTTACTATTGCAGTAGGGGCATGGTATGTGATCATGCTTGAACCCATAATTTGGTACTTATATTCCCATAGTCAGATCTGTAAATTATTGAAATATTCCATTGTGCATATGCATTAGCCTAAGAGCATTTGTATATAGCAAGGAAGTATGCCAATGGTGTTGATATATGATGATGGATGTGTTGTGGATGAGGAGTTGTGATGAGACAACATAAAAGATATGAATACCAAGAATAAATGATTGAAATGATGAGATGTGTAATAGTCCAATTATTGCAGGACTAGATTATGTGTTATGTACCTTACCTGCTTCATTTCATAATAATGCTTATTTTGTGTAATGATGATTGATAATGAATTGTATGTGAGTGTAAAGTGTACATGTATGATACATATGCACATAATCATACGGTGTTCATATTTATACCTTTGGAATATATGACTCACTCTCTCATGTTGTCCATTTTAGATTTGTGAATGCAGGACATTCATGGGAAGTGAAACTTTTGGAAGTTTATTGTGATGAAGGAGGTAAATAGATGTGTTGGAAGTGCCTTGGCCAGCAGTCCAATATTTTGTATTATATATATATATATATATATATATATATATTATAGACATATGCTCATTTTGCATTTGGATTGTTGGATTATGATATTGAAGAATTGATCTAGAAAACAGCTAAAGTTTGTGTAAGGTTTTGGTAGTATTGGATGACAGATTATGATATGAGTTTATCATCCAATTTTATGAATGAATGATGTATTTCTAAGAATTTGACTCTTATGCAGTATAAATGGATGATAGTTAATTGTTGTGCAATTGATAGATATGGAAATTAGGATGTGTGGTTAATTGATTCAATTATGAATGTACAATATTGCTAGGTATATTACTGGCTTGAATTATTTTGTGAAGGATTGATTTGGGTATGTTAGGGTGCATAATTTTCTAAGTTTTTTGCATGATTTGTCAAACACGCTCAAGCTTTAAGATTTCACGCTCAAGCATGAATGCTCTGCACCTAATATTTGCTCACTGCCCATCCTTCGCTCAAGCAAGATTTAAACTCGCTTAAGCGCTTATTGGAAGAAACCATTCTATGTTAACCTCGCTTAAGCAGAGAAAGACTCGCTCAAGCGAGAGGCATCAAGTGAGCCACTGGAATGATTTCGCTAAAGCAAGAAACTCTCGCTCAAGTGAAATGAAGAGAAAATTGAGAGTGCAGGGGTGTCACGCTCAAGTGTGACCAAGCGTGAGGGAACCCACGCTCAAGTGAGCGTTCCACGCTCAAGCGCGCTCGGGTCTGATTCCTTTCTTCTTCTCACGCTCAAGCGTGACTCATGTATATTTGTGGCGCGCTCAAGCGTGGATGAGTGGAGAGGGTTTGATTCCACTTCACACTCAAGCATGAAACTAGCATGTCAAAGCATGATAACGTGCTCACGCTCAAGTGTGAGGGGGCCACGCTCAAGCGTGAAGACCCCCTGATACTTAATTTCTTCCTCGCTCAGTTTTCCTTTAAGCACGATCTCGCTTAAGTGTGGAAATTCACGCTCAAGCGTACTGATCCAATTTATACTCTCTTCAGGAAAGTTGTAGATAATTTTGTCGCCGTCGTTCTGATACCCAATTTGCATCAATCGAAGTTCGGTAGCCCGAGTTATGCCCAAAATACAAAAGGGTGTTCAGGCTGAAAATTTCAACAGGGCTGATTTCATAAATTAATAAATTAAGCAATCTTCAGGGCATAATTGGCCCTCAACTTCTTCATACAATTGTAGATATTTGAGTTACAAATCCTTACAAACCAGATTCATCTTGATTAGAGTTGTGTAACTCCGATTTGACTCAAATTATCGAGTAGTGCACTGATGCTCCAAATAGTTCCTTTTCTTATTTTTTCCTCCATATTGCATAAAGCCTTTTTCCTATATAATTAAATAATTGTATTTAATATATTTTGAGTCATTAAATTCTCTTTTAATTCACTTTCTTTAAAATGCAAGCATACAACATCAATTTATTTAAATTCTTCCACTGATTTTTAAATAAGAATATCTATTAAATTATTTTAAAACTCACATTCTCATATCTTCATATATGAGATAGGTTCTTATAGATCCAGGGTGGCGATTTAATGCTTTACCACTTGATTTTCTTTATTGATTAATATCTTTAAAATTGTGAAAAAATTTACCCCTGTTTTCGGGGCGTCACATTGGTAGCTTACCAAACTTTTACATAATATTGATTTTAATGAAAGAGAGTAAGGTATCTCACAGAACCTGTTAGGGAATCCCTCATGGTCAGGCAATAAAAATACAAGGACTCCCAAAAAGAATTGCAAAATAAGTGTTTCAAGGCATTACATACAAAATTTAAAATTTTGTTTTAGGGTTTACCTCTTGTAGACATGACACGAGTTCCTCAATCGAAGCAATTGCAGCTTCGTCCTTAGGAGTCCACATGAGCACTCCCACCAGAATCTGAAATTCTGAATGCTAGTACAGAAGTTCAGAGAGTAATCTAATTTCTGAGCAACATCCTATGAGCATCTCATGCTCTACATATAGGCTTAGGTCTTAACCTGATAAGCTCTCATTAAACATTGGGCTCCTGAGTCATTCTAAATGAGTTAGGCCCAATAGTTTTATTTTTAGTCAAACTAAAATAAAACTATTCTCTAGTGGGTTCACTTTATGTGTGTGACCCTTATAGGCAAAATATTTGGTTATATTAATAATAAACTAATTTATTATTAATATAAATAAAAGTGGCATCTAGCAATACGCCATTATGTTCGAATATTATTTATCATCGATATGACCTATAAGTGATAATTATTTTATATATTTATTCCTTTTGTCACGATATCTAATTGGGCCCAAGGCATGGTCGTCGTTATTCTTATATGGCCCAATTCATTTTACTTGATACCAGAGTAGACTTTACAGAATAAATATCTAATATTTATTCATCCTAGCATGACCATGCATTTCGTTAGTCTCACTTCATCAAGTGGCCCATAGATATCACCCCTGTCACATAGGAGAGAGAAATCTCATCTACATCACTCATATCCATCTGCATAATTTGTCCATTGCCTAATCACAATCTTTATGGTCATCCTATTACAGATGACATTTGATTGTATTAAAACAACAAACTCCTTATGTAGGAATCGTAGTGACTTCAGGTCAAAGGACTATATACCATTATCACATTGAGAACCGTTTATGACAATCATGTAACGATCCATGCAACGTTCTCATGGTGGGTCTGTCTAGTACAACATTACTCTTAATGTGTACCCGTGTAAAGACTTGATATCATATATATTCATGATTTGTAAGATCAAATCATCAATACATTCACACACAAGTCTTAATGTATTTACATGTCCCTATGTAAATACTTGATTAGGGACATTTTAGGAATAATTCTCATATGACCTATTATTCCAGGATAAATAGTTTTAAAACAATCTTAAAAATGAAAAATACTTATTTTATTGATAAGTTAAAATTGATACATTAATAGCTCGTAGTGCATACACCAATAGAACCTAGTGTATAAAGGATATACAATAAGAAAAGAATACACTAGTTAAGAAAGATAAGAGACCCAGGTCTACTAGAAGCAGAACAATAAAAGAGGTCTTTGTCTTTGTCTTTGAAGAACAAAGAAGAGATTAAAGATATTTTGATCACAAAGACTAAGTATTCTTGATAGGCTTCTCTTCTCCATGTCTATGTTGAATCAGATCATCTTCAAGAACATATAGGTGATATGAGATGACCGTTGTTGATCTGGAAAAGAGATGTAAACGTTGTAAATACTTTGAAGGAGTTTGCTTTGAGTGCAGGTACCAGACCTTTGATAATCTAAAGGGATGTCCAAGAGTCTAGTAGCAAGGAACTTCAATACTTGCAAGAATAAGGTGTTCCTTGACAACTTTAGAGAATAAAGCTATTTGTTGACTTTGTTTCTTCTAACAATCACACAGAGATCAACGTTGTAATTCTTTTGATTTGATCTAACATATAAGCTGGCCTTGTTTAGTTTTTCTAAAAATGCACAGAGTTGTTACATTTTTATCTTTGAAAAACTGTATTGGCTGCTGCTGATTTATCTTTTATCCTCTTTGATGATAAGCATATTCTTCTTGATAAGAGCTTGACTTCCAATGCATCATCAATTTGTTTTTAGAATGTTGTAATTAATTCTTTGAAGTAACATTCTTATTGATAATTTTGGATGCCTAAAAGTCTGAGGTATGACTCTATTGATTCATAAGATTGAGAATTCTTGAACTAGTTTTTTTGGTTAAATTCTAAGTTTTGTCTTTTGAAAGATCAGACTTTTGATTTTATGAACTCCCACTATCAATTATAGCTTGTGCATTTATTATATAAAACCTAAAACACTTAAATAAGCAAATTAGATCATACACAAACAGACTTTATTTAGTTTAAGTATCTTGATGTATGTTATTAACGAATACCAGGGTTTGGAAATAATAACGTAGTTTAGGATCTGGTCCATATTGACTTCTTTTTCAATCAAACTTGTTCTCAACATTCACATATCTATATCAATAATCAGATCTCCTTGGCATTGCTTCCAACTCATCTGGCATTGGTCTCTGCGGCGTCTACAATGTCCCTATTTTCAGTCATTAGCAACAACAGTAAGTGTGAGTGACTGACAATATAAATCAATACAAATAATTTAACTATAGGGGAAAACATAACATAGCTCAAGTTTTACTCACTTAATCACTACATAAACTCATTTTCATTCCATTCCAATATAATTACTCGTCATCAACTCATTGATTACACAATTTATAATTCAAGTCATCAGCATCACATTTAATTAATTAAAACTCATGACAATTTCACATAATTGCATAATTGACTCTTAGCCAAGATAATATATGACTCTCTAGTATTTAGATGCTAATTTGGTTTGACCGTCAGTTGAGGGTCCTACCCGACCACCCGTGAATCCTGTCTGGTCTACCGAGCCCTACTTGGCTCCCCACCTCACCATGGGGTCCTACCTGACCATTGGGTAGCTCAATTGGGCCACACTCGAACGCAGGAGCCAAACAAGGGGTAAATATACTGATCGACCTTCCACACCATATAACAATCACATATCTTAACATATCTCAATATCACTCAGATAAGATCTCAAATAATTCATCTTGACACTATGGCCATTAACTGGGATCTCAACTGGCCACTCAGGCATCTTATTTTCTTTGTTATCTTAGTTCACAACATCTCTTGATTTATCAATCATTTAACAATTAATCATCTCATTTCATCATTTCATATCAACATCATAATCACCATCACACAACACATTTATATCACTAAACATCATATTATCAACTTCTCAATATCATTATGCATTCAGAATTTTACATCATCGTTCATATTATACCAAACGTAATTTATCATCATACTAATAATTATATTCGTATCATCCACCTAATTACTCATGAATACCAATTCATCAAGCATAACTATCATACATATATATATATATATATATCAACATACATATTTATATAGAGTTAGATATCCTTAGCTTATCCTACCATTTTCCCATATGTCAAAATTATCATGAGTATTATTTTCATTAATTTATACACCGAGTACACCCCCTTACCTCACTTCCACGCTTCCGAAGCTTCCAATTCAACGTTGAAATCACCAATCTTACAAGGTATCTAAATTCAAGAAATTTACAATCCAATTATATTCGAACAACTTCAAACACTTCTTTAAAGTTTCTGAGACTTACCGTTGTCAGTTTTGACCTCTGTTCAAGACTCGCTTCTCCTAACGACCTTCCGATGCTTGATTCAAATCCTAGCGGCACTCAAACAACACCCCGTTAGGCAATCATCCACACCCATTACTTTGAGAACCATTTCCATGCTTCAAAGTGTCATAAAAGTGAAAAACAAAACCCCCCAAGAACATGTCATTTTTGGCCTAGAGAGATGGGAAGAAAACATGAAATTGAAATCACCAATGACTCACCTCACTTCCCCGATCGTGATGGTACCTTCAGTTTCAAGTTTCGGCAAGAAAGCCAATTTAGCACCACCATCACATGGCCATGGACGACAAAAGAAGGAGAAGACCTTTTGCGTGAAATATGGAAGGAGAAAGTAAAAAAAATCTATTTTGTATGCTTAAGGGAGAATTGGTTATTTCCCCTTCTTATTTTCTTTTTCTTTTTCTAATTTTATTTTTCTTTTCTTTTCTTTCTTTCTTTTAAATAATTATGTTTTACTTTTACCCTATGAAAATTAATGATTTACTATCACAATTTAATTTAACCCCAATTTCAAGTTTAATCACCTCTAATTAATTAGTTTAATTTCATTATCAATTAAAAATACCCCAATTAATTTAATTTAATTCACACTAACTCTCAACTTATTTATTTATTAATTCCCGATAGCGTAAATAATTAATTTTAAATACCGGAATGTTACAGGTGTATAATTCATATATTAAATCAGTCTGTGATATTTCATACCATTTTATTAAAATAAACGGGTATAATAAATGGTGCTGCACCATTTAATGCACACTTTATCGTGGATGATCTTCATTCGTTAAATTAAACATATGGGTTGTGTCTATTGTCGTGCTCGGGTGCACTAATATTGGGTCTTCAAGTTAAGCATGACTCTGCTCAGATGCGTTAATACTATAAAAGGATGTTTTCTTTAAAAGCGAGATGCTCTCCGAGGTGTTGTGATGAGAGTTTCTCTTTATCTTTAGATTGAGACTTTTATTTTTTGTTTAAGATTAGTTCTTATTATTATTACTTTTGTGATTATGGCAGTTAATTAATTCTTCTAGCCATGGGGCTGTGTATACTTGTGATATAACTCTTTGAACCCTTTTGGTTTTTATTTGATTATGCTCTTTGTTTTTGCAATAAAGTTTTACTTCTTTGAATATATTTTAAATTAAGACTTGATCACCAGGATCTAATTAATTGATATATTTAGGCAAGTGTATCATTGCCAATCCGTGGATCTAAAAGATAAATTTAGTGGTTAAAGGGTAGTGGGTACTTAGTCTTATATCTTGTACTTCCAATAAGTGGTTAAGCCCGTAAATTTGATTGAAACTTAATGCATCTGTTAGTATTAATTACCTACATAAGTATTAGGGGTAATTTACTCTAAGGTTAAAGGGTAAATTCAGCTCCTAACAAATTTCTAATTTTGGGTTGCTCCCTAGAATGATATTTTCTAGTATAGTGTCCCTGTAATACTTTTATTTGTAGTATTCAACCCCTGTCGTTAACAGATTTTGTTAAGTGGTGAAGTGTAGCTGACTCACATGCCACTGGGTGCATACGTACCATTTTTCTGGCATTGTATGTTATCTAGCTAATTATCCCTACTTGATGACTAAGCTTCAATTGATCTTTATCTTGGCCTAAACTCAACTGGACAACATAAAATTTTGACTCACGTGCCACATATGTACCCAATGTCATGTGAGTCGGGTACACCTCAACACTTAACAGAATCTGTTAACAACAGAAATTAAAAACTAAAAATAAAAATATTACAACTCGAAAAAAACATTTTGAGGGCAACCTAAAATCTGAAATTTGTTAAAGGCTAAATTTACCCTTAAGCCTTACTCTAAAATAACCTTTTAAAGATGAATGACCGAACAACATTAATAACGTTAATGTAAGCTGCTAATAATTGCCTAATATAATTAAATAGTAATCATAACGAAACAATTGGGTAAGTCACAAAGGGAAGACAAAGCTCAAGCATTCAAATTATAATTAAATATTATCGTGTTCTTCTTTGATTATTTTCTTATTTTTATTCTCTTACTCGTAAAACTTAAACCATTTGATTTAATTAACATTTGTAAAGTAATTGTAACAAGTGTTGACAATTATACTATTTGTTGGTTCGACATTGAGGAGTCTTAAATATTTTTCTTACTACAACAAAGGATTTGTGGATGTAAAAACTGGTTCATCGTCCATGTAACACCCCAAATTTTCAAAATAGAAAGTTAAATTAAGAAAATAAATATTGAATAATGAAATGTGGGCTAATTAATATCCCAAAATGCTAAATATAATTTAAATAAGATTTTCGGAGACTGTTAGTGAGTTATTGTGACCGGATAAGTTGAAAACTGACCCAGATAAAATATGGGTGTCGGGCCAAGTATCTCCAATTGAGATGCCGTTGGTCAGGGCTATAGATAATGTTATTGGGAATCCGAATATGTATTCGGAATAATTTTTAGAATAAGTATTCAGCCCGAACGGAGAGCCTGTTTATTTAAAAACGAAAGAGTTTAAGTGAAAGATGAAAAATTAAAACAAAACCTCACCATTTTCACTCTCATTCCCGTGACTCTCTCTTCTTCTTTTACGCAAACACATTCCTTCTTCTTCTTCTTCTTCTTCTTCATTATTCCTCTTCATCTTCCCCTAAAACCCTAAGCAAAAGGAGATACATCTCCCTCCTCCATTATTATTCTTCAAGAGGCTCAAGGAAAGCTTGGAGCTTGAAGTCTCTTCTCCCTTCCTTCTCTTATTTTCGTGTGGTCCTCCTCCTCTCTTGCAAACCCACTCTTCTCTTCTCTTGAGGTAAGATCATTACCATTTTTCCATGTATATTAACATATAGTTGTAGTTTTGGTGTTAAGAAAACATTAAATGCATGTGGGTTGTTGAGAGAAGCTCTAAAAGTGGGAACCCTAAGATGGGTTGACATAAATGTAAGCTTTATGAATAATTAATGAGGTAGTTGCAATTATGGTGGGGAGAAGATGGAGGTTAATGAGTATTTATGAAGGTTGATGGGTTTGGCGGAAACCCTAACTTTGGAATTGGGGGAAATGTGTAATGTAGATGGGGTTAATACTTATTGAAGAGGGAAGTGTTATAAATGATGAGATAGAAGCATTTAATGATGATTTATAAAGTTGATTAGAAGTCACAATGAATGGGAAGCTCACCAAGGTGTTGGTGAGAAATCTAATATAAAAGGTAACCTAATTAATTAGGTTGTTACTTGATAATAATGAATGGTGAGTTAAGGGAAGGAATTCCCGAAGCCTAAATGGGTAAATAAAGAAAATCCATGAATAGCTTCCACATGATGAAAATCATGTGTACATAGATATGTATATGTATATTGAAATGGCTTTTGAATGAATAATTGATGTGGTCCTATAATGATTGGTGTAGGACTTGATAACACGGGCGAAGCGGGAACATTAACCCCGGAAGTCTACTTCTCTTGAGGTAGGAGAGGGGGTGTATTTTCTAAATGTATGAGAACATGTATAATGATAATGTATATGATGATGTAATGTGGCATGTTTACTTGAATGAATGTGATATCATATGTTTGTGATGTGAAATTGAACTTGGTGCTTTAAATGATTAATTATGGATTGAAGCCTTAATGAGGCTATGAGTGGCATAATATATGATGAAATGTTATGGAATCCATGTGTGGCTTGATGAATGCTTGAAATCTGTGACTATATGGATTCTTAAAATTTTATGATTGGAATATATATCTGGATATGTTGACTATGGAAAACTAATAGTGTTATTGAGTATGAGTGTACCCTAGATGAGAGGGTGAGATAGCCCATATGAGATTGAGGCATGCATGAGCATTGTATACATAGCATGGCATGCATATCATGATGATGATTGATAAGTGGTTGAGATCACTTGATGCTGAAAATATAAAAGGGCTTGCGAGTTCCTGTGATTATTGGACTGGTGGTTGCGATCACCTGGTATTTGAAATGAAAGGCCCTGCGGGACCATTGAGATTGAATGCCCATGGTTGCGATCATGAGGCGGGAGTACCCCTTGCGAGTAGGGAAACCATTATGAATTGTTGAACGTGGTTGTGATCACGAGAAAGCACCTTGCGAGGCTGCTAGAGGGAGTACCCCTTGCGAGGCGGGAAACCCATGAATATGAATGAATGATTATGGTGGTTGCGATCACCCGTTGGTATGAAATCGGATCCGTGCATATACATTCTAAACACTAGCATGTGCATTAGCCACAGGAGCATGGCATAGAGTGACACCCTGTTGAGGGGATTGTGTGAAGAGTAAATGGAATTTCCTTTTTATATCAACTGTAAAAGGGTTAATGGTTGATGTGTTCTTATGAATTTAAATGGATATATATGTTCAGTGAGTTTGATGAATGTTTGTTTTGGTGTTGATCGAATTTGCCTTAAGGAGGAATGTTTATATTGTATTCATGTATATATTATCACAATTGTAGATTTTCATTATTGAGAAAGTATACTCACTCTCCCTGTGGTATATCTTTTTAGCTCCTGTGTTGTAGGGCTTGCCCATGGAGCTCTTATGTGGAGAAGTGGTGTGAAGGAAGCCCATTTTGGTAAAGAATGCCTTGGTCGGCAACATTTTGATTTTATGGTTTGTGTAGAATGTTTGTAATGTATATAGTATTCTGCATATTTTGTATAGCCATGAATTGGTATGGATGATGTATAATGATTTTGTAGGTCATGTGTGAAAATTGGAACCTACATATAAGACCAATTTTTGGTTATGACCTTGGTGATGTAAGATGCTAATGTGTGAGTGCTTGACTTTTGCTCACTTTCATGAACAAATGATAAGAATTATGAATGATGACTTTATGTGTTGTATAATTGATGATATTTCATGATTGTCATGCATAAGTAAGGAACTAGTAGGGTCAAAATGAGTTTCATGAGTTTTGGGTAGTGTGTGGTGATTCCAATAGCTCAAATGTATGATTTATGACTTGTGTAAATTGGAATGGGTTGATTATACCAAGAATGGACCCCTATGTTGCTCTAAATGCCTTGAGATGAGCTAAATGCATTTATGCGCATAAATTCCTCGTTTCTAGGAATTTTTGAGTACGGCCGGTGGCCACGCGTCATGAAGGATATATTATAACTTGTGTTAAAGTTTGGTAGCATTCTAATATCATTTGCATAGGTTTAGGTATGTGAGAAGTTCATTTTCCTTATAAAAACTGCATAATTTCTGCATAAGACAGGGTGTAATCAATTATTCCTACTGACCTAATCGATTATAGGGCCTCTATTTTTAAGGTAATCGATTACACTGAGTACTGTAATCGATTATGAACCATTCGAAGTCTTATAATCGATTAGAATTGTCCCTGTAATCGATTAGGTGGGATGTCTGATGCATTACATGAATCCCAGGAGCCTTGTAATCGATTACTACCAACTCTCTTATCGATTAGCATCGATTCCAGGAACTTTGTAATCGATTAGGGTTAACAGAATAGTCGATGACGAACCCAACAGGGACAATGTAATCGATTATTCTGAAAGTCGTAATCGATTAGTTATAACCTCTGATTCATGGTGCCATTTCCAGGAGCTCTATAATCGATTACCTGTTGTACTGTAATCGATTATGGAATGGTAATCGATTTATTCGTGCCCCGTAAACGATTAGGGCCTTTAATTTATACATGGATTAATCGACTATATGAATCGGGATCGTAATGGTACTACATGAATATATCTTGCGTACTCTGATACCTTCTCATATCTTCATATATGAGATAGGTCGCATAGATCTAGGGCAGTGATCAAAGCTCTCTATCTTATTTCTTCGAGGGATTAATTCTTGCAAAACGCAAAAAATTTACCCCTATTTTTGGGGCGTCTCAGTCCATGCTTATTTTATGAATTATATTTCACATTGTTAACACACATCACTTAGGGTCACTTTTAAGTATTAACAACTACAGTTGTCAAAATAGACCAAGCTCATTTGGTTGACCTCTAAAATAGACAAGTTTAGGTTTTAGAAAAGGACTTAAAATTGAAAGTGAGTCTTTTTAGCCTCACCCGCATTATGCTTTTTTTAAAAAAAAATTACTACCATGGAAAAAAAGTACTTTCTACATTTTTTTTACTTGAATTAGATTTTGTAATTGATTTGAAACATGCAAAAGATTTGGTATTTTCTTAATAGTTATATTTCTTGTAATTTTTTATTAAAAAACAAAAAAAAACAATACGATTTCTTAAAAACCCGCATAAGCCTAAAAATACCCACCTAAGTGGTTAGCCTACCAAGCCATATAGGCTGATGCGGGCCAAGCCCGAGTCTAAAAAATTGGTCCCGAATTCAAAGCAAACTTTTTTAGCTTGACTCAAAAAAGTCCAAGCTCAATGCGAACCGAGTCAGGTAGCATGTTTTGACAATTCTACTAACAAGTAATTTGGTTAACATATCTTCTCATCATTCAATTGCATATCATTTAATTATTGGTTAAAATATCTTCTCATCATTCAATTATATATCATCTAATAATCTTAAAAATAGATATAAGAAACTTTTGAGGGTAAAAATATTCAACTTTTTAGGATTTTCTGTTAGGATAATCAATACTTTTAATATTATCATATTTTTTATTAATAAATTTTAAATTAGGATAATTAGACGAAACATCGGATAGTAACTTAAGAATCTGCTAGACAAATTATAATCAATAAAAAAATAAAGACCAAAATAAAATAACTAAATTAGTAAGAAACTATTTCTAAATAATTTATATTAAAGAATGATAAGAAAATTGTAACAAAAATATTAATGAGAGGCAAAAAGTCGGAGTTTTTCTTTAAGAATGTAAACTGAAATTTACAAATATTACAAAAACATATTTAACCAAAACTGAATTACTTTTAAAAAGTAAAATTTACCATTGCTAAAATCAAGAAAAGTTATTTAGGGGAATAAAATTAAAACTAATATTATTTACAAGGATTAAAAATATATTTAGGCTTTGAAAAATTTCAAGATTTCACCTCTAAATTTATAAACTCGCTTATAATTCAAGTTAAAGAATTGAAAATGCAGTTAAATATAAAAAAAAATGTTGATAAAAATTTAGACTCTTACTAAATTTTTGTTCACGCTCCACCACTAACGAAACATTACTAACGAAAATAATGTTATTTGAATAATATTATTCAAATAAAAAACATCTTTTAAAAATAAAATGATGTGATGTAATTTTTTATAAACTTAAAAGAATTCGATGTATTTTTTTGGCATATATTTTTTAAAAAATATAACCACTTAACAATTAGTATTAATGATATCTAAATAAATAAATAATATTATGAAATCTACATGATCCGGTGTGAATACCGGCCCACGGGGTAAGTCATACCGGTTATGATGAATGCAAAATAAAAGTCAGAACTGGTTGAAAACTGGACGGGGTGTATAAACACCGATGTAATCTCACTAGACGAAGTACACCAAATGTCAGTAAACACCTTGAGACCCAGTACGGGACAAGTAAAGAGACCCCAGACAGGAAAGTTGCTGCAGTCAGAGTCAGATGTAAATGGGCAACTTGCATCTGCCAAAGCTGCAATCTTTGAGTGCTATCAGGAGATGTCAAATCACCACTTGTGTTTAAGGAAGAACTATAAATACAACTCATTTATTAAGGTAACACACACACACATTATTCACTACTTAATACTTTCGTAATCTTTCTCTCTTCCGTAATAACCGTACTAAGTTAAGCATCGGAACCCTTTTTACAGGTACACCTCCGATGTGTCCCTCCCGAGCATGGTTAGAATTAATCTCAATTTAGTACCTTTATGCGAAGAGCATAAGATCCCCACTGGACCTGTGTGTATAATATCGTACTCCCGCTGAGACGGGTAAAAAGTGAAACATTCGACACCGGTTCACATAGGGTGACTTCGGACCCCCTATACTGGTCAGACCATTGGCACGCCCAGTGAGACCGTGTAAATTTAAGTCCCATATCGCAAAGAGAAGAAACAAGTCATGGAAGGAAGAAGGAATGAAACCCCGGAGGGCTATGTGCAAAATCTAACACAAAGGGTTGAACCTCGAATCTTTAAGGTACCGAAATTGTCGAAACCCCTGGTACGGAGCAGAACCAGGGGAGAATCCAAACCATGGTAAATCCTGACCCTCGGGACGAGCTAATTAGGCAGTTCCGGATGGAGATTCAAGAGTTGAAAAGAAGTAAGGAAATATGAGAAAATGTAGCTGGAGATCGGAGGCAACGTGAATCTTTTCAGACCCAGGAGCATTCACAAGCCCAGACTTACAATAAGTAGGAGTCCACCTATTGGATTGCGAATTTTAACAACCAGAGAAGACCCCAGTCCCAAGGCAAAAGAGGGGAATATCGGTTCAATGTTCCCTTTACTAGAAGATTGATGAACGTGTCTATTCCGCGGTACCTACAGACCCCTTAACCGTTGTTGATGGGGAAGTATACCGACGAGTCAGACCCAGACATCACCGGGATGCATACGTGAATGAGTCGTTATTTTTAGGAGCAAAGGAGGATGTAATAAGCAGGATGTTTCCTTGTCTGCTGAAGCTTTGGGATAGTCCAAACTCTACCATCAGGGTCCATTAACTGTTGGGATGATATTGCACACGCCTTCTTACAACATTTTGTAGTGTCAGGGGATGTCCCACGAACGTCCCACACTTTGGCAAAAATAAAGCAAGGACCAGAGGAAAGTCTTAGGGATTTCTTGAAAAGATTCTATAAAGAAGTTGCATTAGTCTGGGGTTGATAACAGTTGCACATAGCGGTAGAAGCTCTCCAACCGCAGTCCCCTTTTGCCCAATCGTTAGCAAAGGGAGCCCCCCAGACGTTTGAAGAGTTTAAGAGGAAAGCGGTAAAATATATAAGGAGAGAAATGCACACCACCGCTGCAAAAGGAAAAACTTCAGCTGCGGATGAAAGGACCCCGGCTCATGAACAAAGAGGACCCAAGTTTGAACACAAGAATTGAGACCGAGATGTATCCCTGAGACAAAAAGAGTGCTAGAGCATAAACTTCACCTAGTACACACCTCTTATAGCTCGGCTAGGGCAGATTTTAAGAGAAGTTAGGTTGCGAGGGTTAATGGTGTGTGGAGTAAAGAAACCAATGCCAATGAAAAGACCAGGTAACACCAGTAAGTATTGTGAGTTTCATAAGCAGACCAGTCATAGTACTAATGAATGTAGGCAATTAAAGGAGGCAATTGAGACCCTAATCAGGGAAGGGAAGTTAAAGCAATATTTGTTCAGGGAGCTGGAGAAAGAAGCCTCCCGGAGGAAGGACATTGGTCCGGTAAATGAAGAAGAAGCAAGGGGTTCAAAAAAGAAAGTCCTGGATAAAGGAAAAGCGGTTGTAGATAACATTAAAGAGGATGATTCATGGATGAAGCCACCGGGGTCAGGAAGAAAAGATGTGATTGACATGATTACAGGAGGGTTTGCAAGAGGTAGAGTGTCCAACATCACCCGAAAGAATTACTTGAGGATGATAATGTCTGTACAAACGAAGACTGACAACCGCCCATACCGGGGTGGGGTTCAGACTCCACCTATTGTGTTTTTAGACAATGATTTTGGCCCTACCATCCCAGGAGATGACGCGGTAGTCATTAAGGTCGTTGTCGCAAATAAGAAAATTTAAAGAATGCTAGTAGATCAAGGAAGCTCCTGTGATGTGATAAGTGCTTTATGAAAATAGGGCTATCAGATGCAGACTTGCAGCCCTATACACAGGACTTGACGGCGTTTAATGGAGCATAGCAACCCACGAAGGGTTACTTAGATACGAGGCTAATGTTTGAAGGAGAACCTAGGTCCAGGATTGTTCAGACTCGAGTTCTGGTGATCGATGTGAAATCTCTCTTCAACGGAATTCTAGGAAGGCCATCTTTGAATGCCTTAGAAGTCATGGTATCAACATCACACTTGCTAATAAAGTTTATTGACAAAGATAACTAGGTATCCTCTGTCAGAGTGGACCAGTGGATGACAAAATATTGCTATAACCTTAGTGTCCAGATGACAAAGATGGAAGAACCTAACAAGAGAAAATGGCTGAATGACGGAGGAGTAATACCGGAGTCGGTAAATTTGATTGACTTAGATCCAAGAGAGGAGTTGATTACCGATCCGGTGAACCCTTAGAGACCCACGCCGAAAGGGGGTATAAAAGCCATACCCTTGGATGATGATGCCGCTAAAACTACCAGAGTCAATCATTATTTAAAGAAAAGTAGAGAAGAACGATTGATAAAATTATTGAAGGAATTCAAACACTTATTTGCTTGGACCACGCCAGACATGCCCAGTATCGATCCAAACTTTTGCTGCCACAAGCTAGCGATATACCCGTAGTCAAAGGCGGTGGCCCAGAAGAAAGGAAGACTAGATCCTGAAAAGAAGCAAAGGGCGTGTAAGTAAATACAGGAACTGTTGAAAGCTGGTTTATTAGAAAGGTTCAATATTCATCCTGGGTTTCTAATGTTGTGATGGTAAAGAAAGCTAATGGGAAATAGAGGATATGTACAGATTTCACTAACTTGAATAAATATTGTCCAAAAGACTCTTACCCGCTCCCCAACACTGATCAAATGGTAGATGACTCCTCTGAGTTCTAATTTGTATCATTTATGGATGCCTACTCTGGCTACAATCAGATCCCCATATGGAAGGATGATGAGGAAAAAACCACTTTCGTCAATGATAAAGGTGTCTTCTGTTACACCGTCATGCTGTTTAGACTCAAGAATGCTAGAGCTACCTACCAGAAGATAATGAATAAAGTTTTTGAAGGGATGAGATCTAAAACAATCGAAGTATATGTAAACGACATAATAGCAAAGACACCAGCGAGAAGGAACCATGTCGAAGATTTGAGAAGGATTTTTCAAAGAATCCAAACATATAACATTCGCTTGAACCCGTTGAAATGCACTATTGTGGTACCGGTTGGGCGGTTCCTAGGATTCATGTTGACCCAGAGAGGAATTGAAGCTAACCCAGATAAGTGTAAGGTGATCAAGGAGCTACGGAGTCCAACCAATGTTAGGGAGGTTCAATCCTTGAATGTGAAAGTAGTAGCATTATCACGATTCAGGCCAAAGATGGCACATCAATTGCTACCACTGTACAAAGTCTTAAAGAAAAATAAGAAGTTCGAATGGGGAGAAGAGCAGGAGAATGCTTTCCGAAGTCTGAAAGAAGTCTTGGAAAATCCACCGGTGTTGACGAAGCCCGACCACGGGGAACGATTGTTCATTTACTTGTCGGTGTCTGATGAAGCCTTGGGGGCAGTCTTGGTGAAAGAAACAGTTGAGGGACAGTGACTAATGTATTTTGTAGGGAAAGTGCTATAAGGATCAGAAGGACGGTATCAAAAGCTTGAAAAGGCTGCTTTAGCCTTGGTATGGACGCCCGACGCTTGAGGCAGTATTTTAATGTTCACCCAATCATAGTCAGGAACGATCTCCCACTACAGGCAATACTTCATAAGTGATAAGTGCTTATTTTGCATTGATTTAATGCTTCAATTAAACTCATTTTTTGAAAGGAACTTAACTGATTTAGTAAATAATTGAGCATGATTTTGATTATAAATAGTGTATTGCGTAAAGAATCTTGAATTATCAAAATCATTGAAGAAAGTTGTCAAAAGCCTTACAAAAAAAACCAAGAAGCACCAAAGCAGCAAGCAGGCACGCTTGAGCGTGGCACACTGCACGCTTGAGCGTAAAGACGCCACGTGCTTGAGCGCAAACTGATAGCTTGGGCGTGACAAGTTGGAGAAGAAACAGAAGGCCTACGCTCTCAAGCAAAATTGAAGAACACAACAACAACATTTCACGCTTAAGCACGAGCCCAAGCTCGCTTAAGTGTGACCCTGGGCATGGATTAAAAGAAAAAAAGTAGCATCAGACCCCCCACGCTTGAGCGTGATAAGGGGACGCTCAAGCGTGAACCCGAACGCGCTTGAGCGAGGCTGAGCGTGGCTTGGGCGTGAGTTGAACATTTTGCACAACAAGCACACGCTTAAGCGTGGCTATTCTTAGCTTAAGCGAGAAGCAAACAGTGAGCATCAGGACCTTCCACGCTTGAGCGTGACCATCAAGCTCAAGCATGACTCATGCAGTATGGGATTTTTAATTTAATATTCACCAATGGTGCGATGCCAACTCAACCATTTTCTTGTGTTTCTGCATGTCTCCGAATATTCCTTCATGGGGTCTATGCAAGTGGCAAAGGAAGCTGAACCATAACCCCTATAAATCAAGCAGAAAACAGAACATCAAGCATCAGATTCATCCCCTGTATTTCCCTCACAATCCAACCTTTTCCATTATTTTCTGTATTCATATTTTGAAGGTGAAAATGAAAAGCATGAGTAACTAAACTCCCTTATGGGATTGGTTGTAATCCATTCAATCCTGAAGTAATGCTGCTATAAGTTTTTATGTTGTAATGAGATTTGATAAGTTTCTGTAATTCCTTCTGTGTTTAATGCCTGAAAGTACTTGATCACTATTTTCTTGTTTTAAGTTTTCTCAAGTATGCTGGGAAGTGACTTTTGAAAGCAGATCTGAATGAAATACTTGTTGTGAGTAGGTAGCCAGGGATGGCATCTAACGCAATAAACGTCAAAACAATCGATCGATAATGCTGGGATGATTTCAATGTGACTGAGAGATCAGCAGTTTGAAATCATTCTTATGAATTTTGTAGTCGAGGGATCGATGCAAATGACTTTGATTGTGACGTAGAAACTATCTTTTCAAGTTACTTACGTAAAAACTTATACAGCTTACAAAAGGTGAGATGTGATGAAACCAATCCCTGTTTTACAAAACTGATTTTTCTCAAAATTATTCACTGTTATCTTTTACAAAATTTCACTCTCTGTTATTTATTACTTTTTCAATCAGCAACATTTATAACAATCCAGAACAAAACTTTCTGTCAACTCAGTTCAAAGCTAAGATTTTCATCCTAACACCTCCTCAGTGGAACGACAACTATACTATATTACAACCTCTGTGTTTAAACTTAGCACATCCATTTCCTTGAGTTCATATTATACAAACTTGATTCTCTTTCATTGAACTCTTCATTCATTCGAATATATGAAAAATACCTCATCAAGTTTTAGCGTCGCAGCCGGGGAGGTGATTCAAGTTTGAATATTTTAGCATTGAATTGACAAGACAGTGTAAATAAATTTGTTTTCAATTTGTTTTTAATTTTTGTAGCAACTTTGCTATTTTGAGTACTTGATTTATGATCTTAAGAGGACAGGTTACAAAAGAACAATTTGCATTCGATCCAGAGATAGACAGGTTCCTCAAGAAAATAAAGAAAGCCAAGCAGAATTTCCAAGTAGGACAAACCTCCTCTCATACAATGGATGTCAACAGCAACAACCAAAACCCACCAAGGAAAACACTTGGAGATTACACTCTGCAACAAGGACCTAGACACTACTTAAGCATTGCTATACCAAATACAATCAGGGCTATAGAAATGAAACCTGCCTTTCTTAGTTTAATTAGTTCCCATCAATTCCATGGAATGTCCAGTGAAGATCCATACACTCACTTGGCCACATTCTATGAATTAGTAGGAACAATGGGCTTTGAACAGGAAGTAATTGAAGCAGCGTATCTAAGATTGTTTCCTTTCTCTCTTGTAGGTAAAGCTAAAGAATGGCTCCAGTCGCACCCAAATCAAAGCCTGAACAGCTGGGACACAGTGGAGGAGAAATTCCTACACAGATTTTTCCCACCATCTAGATTTATCAAGGCTAAGTCAGATATTACAATATTTAGACAAAGCCATGATGAACCCTTTTGCGAGGCATGGGAACGTTTCAAATCTCTCCTAAGAAGATGCCCAAACCATGGCTTAGAAGATATTGCCCAATTGAATATCTTCTACAATGGACTTAAAGCAGATACCAAAATGATACTGGATACAGCAGCTGGAGGAACCATGATGACAGTGGATGCAGAGCAAGCTACAAGGATTATTGAAGCATTATCATCCATAGATTACCAAGCTCAGCATGACAGAACACAAGTCCAAAAGAAAGGAATATTGGAACTCAATACAACAGATGCCATTTTGGCTCAAAACAAAATTTTGACACGACAAATTGAAGCTCTGACACAGCAAATGGCAAAACTCCCTCAACAACTGCATGTTGTACAATCCTCTACGGGAAACCAACAAGCACAAATGAGGTGTGATTTTTGTGGAGGAGAACATCAGAATGGACATTGCCAAGGAGAGTAAGGAGACCAATCCATCCTATATATGAATAACCAAGGTAAGCAGGGTAACTTCAATAACAATGCTTACTCTAACAATTTTTCACAGGGATGGAGAAATAATCAAAATGGTGGATGGAAGCAAGAAGCAGGCACTTCCAATAGACAATAACCTTATCAGCAAGGCCCTTTCTTAACAGAAAGGACATCAAAACTAGAGGACACTCTAGAAAAATTCATGCAGGTCTCAATCACCAATCAGAAAAACACTGATGCTTCAATAAGAAACCTAGAGACTCAAGTGGGGCAATTGGCTCGTCAAATCGCAGAGCATCATAACTCTCAATTTGGAGCCAATACACACCTAAACCCGAAGGAGCAATGCAAAGCAATCACAACAAGAAGTGGGAAGGTCATTGGACAACAAAAAGAGGGTGACAAGGTGGAAGAAAAAGTGGAAGAAAATTTTGAAAAAGAAACAAAGGAGGAAGTTAGTGAAAAGAAAAATAAAAAAATTGAAGATGTACATATGGAGGAGGAAGTTAAAAAAGAAAAAAAGAAAGAAATAAAAGAAGGGAAGAAGAAGGTGGACGACCCAGCACCACAACTGAAAAGTTTGCCATATCCGAAGAACCCTTCAAAAATAAACAAGGAGAGGCAATTTACAAGATTTATGGATATCTTCAAAAGGTTACAAATAAACATACCTTTTGTGGAAGCCATGGAGCAAATGCCAACTTACGCTAGGTTCATGAAGGAGCTGTTAACAAAAAAGAAAAGATTTTCTGAAGAAACAGTGGAACTCACCGCAGGATGCAGTGCCATCATTCAAAAAGCACTACCACAAAAAACAAAAGACCTCGGAAGTTTCACAATCCCAGTGACTATTGGTACTTTACTAGTAGGAAAACCACTCTTAGACTTGGGAGCAAGCATTAACCTAATGCCCCTCTCAATGGTGAAAAGAATTGGAGATCTTGAGGTGAAGCCAACACAGATGACTCTCCAACTTGCTGATCGATCTATGAAGTTTCCATATGGCATAGCTGAGGATGTGCTGGTAAGAGTTGACAAGTTCGTATTTCCTGTAGATTTTGTCATAATGGATATTGAAGAAGATGAAGAAGTGCCTCTCATTCTGGGAAGACCCTTCATGAAAACCGCAAAAGTAATTATTGATGTGGACGATGGAAAGCTAAAGGTAAGAGTGCAAGATGAGGAAGTAAACTTCAATGTGTTTGATTCAATGAAGTATCCAAAGGAAAAGCAACAGTGCTTCAAAATTGATATTGAAGAAGAAGCCATCAGAGAACAAACCAGTGAATGGCTCAATAAAGATCCACTAGGTGAGCTAAACGTTGAAGCAAATGGAACAATGGACGGGGGAAACTCGAAGGAGGACAAGCATGACATTCAAAAAGAAATTCATTATGAAAAGTTGTCAGAGAAGACAAAAGAAGTTGTCCTACCAAAAGTGGAGTTAAAAGCCTTACCTTCACATTTGAAATATGTTTTTCTTGATAATGATAACCAAAAACCTGTTATTATTAATAAGGAATTGACAGGTACAGAAGAAAGGCAATTGATTCAAGTCTTGAAAGAGCACTCAACAACAATTGGATGGAGACTGGAAGATTTGAAAGGAATAAGCCCAGCCTACTGTACGCATCACATTTACATGGAACAAGAATTTAAACCAATTGCTCAGCCACAGAGACGCTTGAATCCAACCATGAAGGAAGTAGTGAAAGGGGAGGTAATTAAATTACTAGAAGCTGGTATAATTTATCCAATTTCTAATAGCTCTTGGGTAAGTCCTGTGCAAGTTGTTCCAAAGAAAGGAGGAATCACTGTCATACAAAATGAAAAAAATGAATTGATCCCTACAAGAACAGTCACAGGATGGAGGATGTGTATCGACTACAGAAAACTGAACACTGTAACCCGGAAAGATCATTTTCCTCTGCCCTTCATGGATCAAATGCTGGAAAGACTTTCAGGACAAGCATACTACTGCTTTCTGGATGGTTACTCAGGCTACAACCAGATAGCAGTTTCACCAGAAGATCAAGAAAAACAGCATTTACATGTCCTTTTGGGGTGTTTGCATACAGAAAAATGCCCTTTGGGTTATGTAATGCTCCTGCAACATTTCAAAGATGTATGCTAGCTATCTTCTCTGATTTGGTGGAAAAATACATTGAGGTCTTCATGGACGATTTCTCTGTTTTTGGTCCATCATTCGATCAATGTTTGAAGAATTTAACCATAGTACTAAAAAGATGTGTGGACACCAATTTAGTTTTAAATTGGGAAAAGTGCCACTTCATGGTCACTGAAGGCATTGTGTTAGGACATCAAATCTCCAAACGAGGCATTGAAGTGGACAAAGCAAAAGTGGAAGTAATTGAGAAATTACCACCACCAGGGAACGTGAAGGGAGTAAAAAGCTTCTTGGGACATGCAGGATTCTATAGAAGATCCATCAAGGACTTCTCAAAAATTGCAAAGCCTTTGAGTAATCTCTTAAATAAAGACACTCCTTTTATTTTTGACGATTCTTGTTTACATGCATTTGAAACCTTAAAACATAGACTAACATGTACACCTGTAATAGTTGCCCCTGATTGGGAATTAGACTTTGAAATGATGTGTGATGCTAGTGATTATGCTATTGGAGTCGTATTAGGACAAAGGAAGGCAAAAGTTTTTCATGTCATACACTATGCTAGCAAAGTTTTGAACCCTACACAAATAAATTACGCAACAACAGAAAAAGAACTCTTAGCAATAATGTATGGCCTGGAAAAATTTAGACCTTATCTGATTGGTTCCAAAATCACTATTTTTACTAACCATGCTGCTATTAAATATCTGCTGAATAAACCTGATTCTAAGCCCAGGCTAATTAGATGGATCTTGCTAATGCAAGAATTCAACCTAGTAGTCAAAGACAAAAAGGGCATCGAAAATGTTATTGCAGATCACTTGTCCCGTCTTGTCAATCAGGAAGTCATACTACTCCAATATTTCCTGATGAAAAGCTACTAATGATGAAAGAAAGGCCATGGTTTGCAGACATGGCAAACTTTAAGGTTGCTGGAGTATTGCCTGATGATCTTTCATGGCAACAGAAGAAAAAATTTTTGAAAGATGCAAAACAGTTCATATGGGACGATCCTTACTTGTTTAAACTTGGATCAGACCATATTTTGAGGAGGTGTGTGTCCCAAGAAGAAGCTAACAGCATCTTATGGCAATGCCACAGCTCACCCTATGGAGGACACTTTAATGGGGAAAGGACGGCAGCTAAAATCCTTCAATCAGGTTTTTATTAGCCTTCATTGTTTAAAGATGATAATGTTTTTGTGCAGCACTGTGATGCATGTCAGAAGACAGGTAGCATATCAAGAAGACACGAGATGCCATTAACCACCATCCTGGAAATAGAAGTCTTCGATTGCTGGGGCATAGATTTTATTGGGCCACTACCAATGTCATTTTCAAATGAATACATTATTGTGGGGGTAGACTATGTCTCAAAGTGGGTAGAAGCCATGGTATGTACTAAAGCTGATGCCAAGACTGTCATCAAATTTCTTAAGAAACATATTTTCAGCAGGTTTGGCACTCCAAGAGTGTTGATAAGTGACGAAGGCTCTCATTTCTGCAACACCCAACTCCAATGATGCCTAGAACATTATGGAGTCAAGCACAACGTAACCTCCCCTTACCATCCGCAAGCCAATGGCCAAGTAGAAGTATCCAACAGAGAAATTAAGAGGATACTGGAGAAGACAATCAGTCAAAGTAGAAAGGATTGGTCGTTGAAACTGGACGACGCTCTATGGGCTTATAGAACAGCTTACAAGGCACCAACTGGATTTTCACCATATCAATTGGTATATGGAAAAAACTGCCATCTTCCAGTCGAACTTGAACATAAAGCATTTTGGGTAATGAAAGCACTCAATTATGACCCAAGGGCATCAGCTGAAGAGAGGAAAATCCATATGCACAAGTTAGAAGAATGGAGGAATCAGGCTTATGACTCATCAAGGATTTATAAAGATAAAATAAAGGCTTACCATGATAGGCACATCATGAAGAAAATTTTTCACCAGGGACAATCTGTTCTTCTTTTCAATTCAAAGATGAAACTGTTTCCAGGAAAACTCAAGTCTAAATGGTCAGGACCCTTTATTGTGAAGGAGGTGAAATCTTATGGGGCTGTTGAATTACAGGACCCTAAGTCTGAAAGAACTTGGGTTGTGAATGGACAAAGACTAAAGCCCTATCTAGGAGGAGAGGTGGAGAAGGTCACTGTAACATCCCTGTTTTTAAGAATAGTTTTACTCTTGTAATTTTTGAATTATGAAAGGTTTGTGAGTAAGAATAAGTCAATATATACCCTGTTGATGGTCTGTGGTATCTCAGAAATGTCATTTTTATGCATAATAATGGAATTTATATGGACCATTAGTGAAATTAAGCAAAAATCGAGTGAAAAGAGCTCTGTTCCGAGTAACAGAGAGGAATTCCGAGTGAATAATTAAAAATTCCGAGTGAAGGATGGAATTCCGAGTCAGTGTCATGTTTTTCCGAGTAAAAGATGACTGAGAGGGCTACCACCGAGTGGAGTCCTGACCTGAGAGGCAATTCTGAGTGAAGTGTGTTCAAGAGAACCACTTCTGGGTGAAATTCTGAGTCAAAACACCCTAGAAAGGCTCGTTTCTGAGTCAAACATTGCCAAATGCTTCCTTTTCCGAAGGAAATTCCTCTGATTGAACTGGAATGTGTTGTGGAATCAATTGGGAAGGATTCCGAATGGTTTCGTATGTGTTTGCTTAGGAAACCGAGTGGAAAATGGTAGAGGGAGCCCATTCCGAGAGAAATGTAAGAGGTTGAACCATTTCCGAGTGAGTCTATAAGTATGACCCCTCTTCCGAGTGAGATATACTCTACTGGACCAAAACCGAGTGAGACTCGTATGTGTAGGTCTTGTTCCGAGAGGTAATGGCTTAAATAAGCCTTAATTTGGAAAGATAGTTGAAGAAGTTGGTCTAAACCGAGTGAACCAAGTGAATGAAGACTCGGATTTCCGAGTAAAAACTCTGAGAAAGAGAGAACTCGGTCTGGACAGATATTACCGAGTGAGAAACCGAGTACCTGAGTCGGTTTCAAAGGAATTCCGAGCGAGGACTTGAAGACTCGCTCAAGCGAGTCGGATTTCGCTTGAGCGAGAAGGACCCCTGATGCATATTTCTCTACTTCGCTCAAGCGAGCAAGCCACGCTTAAGCGAGCCTTGTATTTGTTGGCTCGAAAGAAGAATTCCAGTCGGTATAATGGTTAACCGAGTAGAATTTTCACTCGGTATTCAATGTCAGTTTTGCGTGTTGACTTCAATTTTGTCTTTTAATGCTTATTTTAATTCAATCATGCACACTATAGCTAGTAGGCGGCCAGAAATGGGCACTGACATAGCGTACCTCCTTATTTAAATCTCCACTGACACTCCATTAACACTCCACTAAAAATCCACTAACAGCCCACTCACAAAAGCTGTTCCCCATTTAGTTTTCCACTTACTCTCTCATTATTTAAACCAGTGCGATGACTCTTAGAGAACACACACACACGAAACAGACACACCTCTATTATCATTCTTCTTCCTACAAGTTCCTTTCTCTCTCTTTTCTTTTCTATTTCACTCGGATTTGAAGCAGGACAGTGGAAGGAACCTTTTTCTTTCCATCCAAGAACTTCATTAAGGTAAGGGGGTATATTCTTGGGTGCTCTGTGGGAAAACCGAGTAAAGGAAAGGGTTAAGGAATTTGTTCCTCACCTTTCCAGGACAGATTCAGTGATGGGTGAATTAAATGCTTAATTGTTACTATTTTATATATATATATATATATATATATATTTGTTGGTAAATGATATACTTTGTGTGAATTGTGAGAAAAATATGAACTGTATTGACTGTGAAAATACTAAATCATGGGTACCTATGTGCGTTCCAGCGAAGAATTGCAATTAAATGTTGGAATAAATGACAAACAACTCGGTTTTATATGAATTTAATCGGTTTTTAAACAATATCACTCGGTAAATCATTATATATATCAGACAGAACCCTTTTCTTACTTGAAGAACCTCCTTTCAATCATTTTTACTCGGAATTATAGTTATTCCACTCGGAAATCTCTTTCTTAATTATATTTCACTCGGATTTGCAAACAATTCTACTCAGGGAACCATTTTCATACTGATTTCACACGGAATCATGTTTTAATTCACTTAGAAACTTATTTCACTCAGAATTTAAGTTATTTCACTTAGAAAATCCTTTTCAGTATCTGTTTCACTTGGAAAACATATTAATTTCATTTAGAAAACTCTGCTCAGTTTTATTTCACTCGGATTCATAGTTAATTCATGCGGAAAACCCATTTTCACTCGGAATCAAACCTGTTTCAGTCGGAAAACAGCCTTCCAGTTCATTTTCACTCGGATTTATAGTACTCGAATGTATTCTATTCAAACAGAAAGATTTTTCACTCGGAAATACATCTTTCCAGTCGGATTTCACCCGGAATTATAAGTAAATTATTCAGAGAACTCTTCCTTAATTATATTTCACTCAGAAAACAACTTAATTCCTCTCAGAAAATTTCATTCAGTTTGATATCACTCGGAATCATGGTTATTCCACCCGAATTCACATTTAATCTACTCAGAAACTTCTCTGAACCATATTTTCACTCGGATTCTTACTTATTTCACTCGGAAATTCTATTTATTACACTTAGAATCAATCTCTTTTACTCGGAAACTCTGTTTTTAACATATATCACCCGGATTTTTCATTCAAAGACTTTTCTTTAATTCTTTTAAATTATTTTGGAAATGTTACAACTAAAATTACTATTATTCTTATTATTATAATTCTTATTGTGAATCTTATCATTATTAATAACTAGTATTATTGATATTATCTTGTTATGAAAAATTAAATAAGGAATATATTATTTTACTCTTGATACAAGTATAATTCTAATCAAGATATAATCGATATATTTTCTTACAACGTTTGAATAATGGAATCCTAGAAGTTGAGAATAATATAATGAGACTGGAAACACATAGATATCCAAGGAATCAATTGATAAAATAAATGCATTTCGCATCATGAAAATATTTTTGAAGAAGAAAAACCTCTAGAGCATACACTTGGTACAGTGGAGGACACTCACGTTCGATCTCCATGAAGAATCTTGGGAGTACAACTGGAACGGCAACCCAATGGCATCAGAGTCGCGCCTGATAGCCGGGTGAGACGATGCAATTCTAGTGTACTTTGACTAAATGACGGAGTGTAACTATGATCGTAGGGATCCAAGTTCCAAAAATATTTAAATCAATGATAAGAACCAATGAGTTCATTTGTACCATATGGAACTTGGGCGGACCCTGATCGCTCTAGATGATTGGAATGGAGTTATTCCAAAGAATGAGAAGAAGATGAAACGATTTATTGGGCCCACATGCATCATGAGACAGAACCAAAGATAAATCATAATAAATCCAACTCATGCATTCCATGACAACATGCTTGATTGTTATAATTGTGAATATGCTAATTGTATGATGTATGTGATATTGTATGTTAACTGGATTATGTCCGCACCAGATTAACCAATTAGGGTCTTGGGTTATACTCACCCTTACTGTTGACAATTTTCAGAGGAATTAGGAAATCAAGAACCCGAGTATGAAGAACAGTAATATGCTGAACCTACTGAGAATAATCATTAGCGATAGAATTTATATAGATTGAATACTTATTAATGACAAAGACACCAGATGACTGTATAATGTTTAAGGGTGCCTGCGTGCCCCATTCTGTTATGAGTACAATTATTTTTAAGTTGTGAATGACTATGTGATATATCTACTATTTGCTTCCACTGATCTGCCATCTCTTTATTTAAAAATAAAAATAAAAAAATATTCACTTTTTACAAAAATTGTTAACACTCTTAGTTAAATAGGATGATCCTATAGAATGGGTTGTCTTATCTAACCGAGGGTGTTACAGTCACCACCAATATTCTACTGAAGGATCCATGATCAAACTCAGGTGTCAAGCTAAAGACGATAAACAAGCACTCATTGGGAGGCAACCCAATTTTTTTTATGCTTTCTTTTCATGAGAATTTTACTTTAAATATTATTAAAGTTTCTTTTTATTTTGTAGGTCACTCATCAAGAGAAATCCAAATAAAAAAATCAAGTTTCAAACAAAGACAAACATAACTGGAGCTTAAGATTGTTTAACCATGGTCAAGCTGAATCTGTTCAAAGAAGCAAAAGTAAAAAGGTATGCTTAAACAGATTAGGAGAGCATCAGGAAAACATCTCGCCCAAGCGTGAAGACTATCGCTAAAGTGAGACAAAGTAAGTCATCCCACGCTCAAGCGTTGGATGTACTCGCTCAAGCGAGCCAAGGTGAGCCATACACTATCCATATCAGGCTTAAGCGAAGGACTCAAGCTCTAAGCGTGGCACCAATACAAAGGAAATTTCCAACAAAATAAACCCGATCACGCTTAAGCGTGATCTGTTGTGCTTAAGCGAGAATAATTAAAAGACTGCCACGCTTAAAGCAAGAATACTTCATGCTTAAGCGAGAAGCATCAGGTACCAATTGTGAATATCACGCTCAAGCGTGACAGACACACGCTTAGGCGAGCAACAACTGATTGGATTTTCATTTAAATTCGCTTGAGCGAATAGCAATACGCTTAAACGAGGAAGTACATACTACATCAAGGCATGCACGCTTAAGCGAACAGTGAGAGAGCCTAAGCGAGACGAATTTAAACGCTCAAATGTACACCCATTGGTCGATCACGCTTAAGCGTGATATGCCTACACTCGAGCGAGAAAATCAAAATGGCCCCTGATGCTAATAAATGGAACATTTGTAACTGCCCATTAACTCTTCCACTCTAATAACCGTCCATTACCTCTCCTGACTCTACAAGTTTTGTAACCAACCATCCCCTCTCATCATTTGTTCCTTACCCTCTCATTTCACGAGGTACATTTTACTGCATTTTCAGTGAAACTAAGTATATTTTCTCTTCTCTACATCACTCTCTGCTTCTCTCAGGTGACCACTAGACTCTCTCTCTGTTTTTAATTGCATCATATGAGAAATGAGACTCCTTTTTAGAATGCATGCATTGAACTTTGTAACCATTTTCTTTTCAGTCCTACTGTATGCCTATATAATCTGAAGTTGATTATTTTCTGGGATGTTTAGAAAAGAGATCGGTACTATTATGCTTCAAATTCTTTACAATGCATGTTCAGTGTTCGTAAAAAGTCCTGGAAAGTATTTGGTTTACATGATACATAGCAAGCATACTTAGTACGAAATGGCTCTCCTTAATGCTTAGCCTTAGGACTAAAAATGCTCTGTTATCTTGTTGAGAGGATTATGTACTTGTAATATCACACTACATTCTTTTCCTTGATATGTGATTACAGATGGCACGAACTAAGCAGACTGCACCTAATCCCCCTCCAACCACTTCAACAGCAAGAAGTTCCAGAAGAAATAAAGGAAAGAGGCAACGCACTGATGACCAAGACAATGCCCCAAAATTTAGAAACAAGGAAAAGAGTAAACGTTATGAGGACATCTCCAACTGGACCTTCATACCGGAGCGAAAGGTGGATTTGGCCTTGGGAGATTGTGATGACGTTCTGCAAGTTATACGGAGGAGAAATTGGTTGAAGATATGCTACCCAAGAGACAAGTACGACCCAGAAATTGTCAGAGAATTCTATGCTAATGCTTGGACAAGGGATGGAGCAGGAGATAGAAAGACATATGTGAGGGGAACTTGGCTTTCCTATGATAAGGATGAAATCAATTTTTACTTAGGAAGCATTATGAACCTAGGAGAGGGAGAGATATGTGAATATGCTGCCATGCTTGCAAGAAACCAACTCATTGCCACGAGTGATCTTGAAGCAGCCATATGTATTCCAGGGTATCACTTTCAGAGGGGGCAAGGAGAGAACCCATTGCAGATTCTAAGAAAAGACATGACCTCCATCTTTCAAGTATGGACGTCCTTTTTGCTTGCTAACATAACACCTAATGCCCATGTGTCTGATCTAATTTTCAGCAGGTGTTATTTACTATACTGCATTTTACAAGATGACATTTCCATTGATCTGGCCCAAATACTCTCTGATGAAATTCACAAATTTGTGGTTGCTAACCAAAAATATTCTCAGGTAGGCCAGAAGGTAAAAGGAAGTCTGGGCTTCCCTGCTTTTATTACTGACTTTTGTGCAGCACATAGGATTGAGGTTCAAGACCTCAAACCTATCAGGCCATCTATAGATAAACGCTTCATCGAGTGATTTTGCAGCACACATGAAGCCCAACAACAGCCACAGCCAGCACCACCACAAGCAGGACCAGAACCTACCCCTCCGCCTCTCAGCACAAAAACTGCCATGATTTTACAGGGCATTCACCTCTTGAAAATCCAACTCAGCCACCTTCTGGCACAGCAAAATGCTCATCATAGAGGTTTGATGCATATTTATAATGGCCTATATCACAGCATCCCTGCAGGACAACCCAATCCTTGGATGTACCCCGCCCAATTTGAAGCCCTCATTGCTTGGCCTGGGGACAGGCCTCCTTTTGTGGGAGGGGGTGAGACTGCACAAGAGAGGCCAGGACCTTCCTCACAGCAACCTCCAGAAAGAAACTCGGGAGCAGAAAAAGATTCCTCTGAGGATGAGTGATGAATTTTAATGCTTCAGTTTTTAATTGGTTTAATTTACTACTTTAAGTTTTCTTTCTAACTGACATTATATAGTTTTTCTTTGAACTCTTTTAGTTGATATTACTGCAGCATACTTTGGAATTGTTTGTGATATTTTTATTTTTTTTGTTGTTTATTTTAATGCTTGCAACTGTAATATTTTTGAAAAACCCAACCAAGCTTTTTGAAAAAGAAAAGTTTCTAAGCAGCAAAATAATTTTAGACAGTAACACTGAATTTAAAAGAAAAAAAAAAGGCAAAATGGCTGAATTAAGAACCAAGGAAATGAAATGAATGTACTCTTGACTATTTACATGCTTGAACCCTTTTCTGTTAGAATATGGAAATAGCCTTATATCCTGGTGAGAAGTGAGAAATCTAAACAGTGAGAGTCTCATGAGAATTTGTCGAATAAGCATTGCCTGATTTTTTGATTAAAAGTTTATAAGAAATTAAGCAAGGAAATGACAAAGGCAATTTTGAAAATAAAAATAAGCTCAGAGCCAAAAAGCTACCCTTTAAATATGTTCTAATTTTTGTAACGATTTTGAGCCAAAAATTTTATTCAAACACCCTAAACCAAGCATGAGAAAATCTTACCTTATCAGCATGCTTCAAAATTTTGTGAAAAGAGCATAAAACAATTTTTTCAAAAGGTGATAAAAGAAACTGAGGCTGAAAAAGAAATAAAAGTTCTCCAAAACAAAGAACTAGAAAAAGAACAAAGAATTTAGTAGCATAAAAGAAGAAGCCTCATAAAAGTTTGAAAAAACTCAGAACATATGATCTTCGTCTTCTTCATGCATGCACTTTGAACTCAAGAAAAACCAAGAATTCTTGATAGCCCAGCCTCATTACAACCTTGAAAAGACCTTTTTGATCTTTACTTATCTTATGAATTAATTTTGATTAGAAATGACCGGCAATGTTAATTAGGCAGTTCTCATGATGAATGTGCAACACACCCACCTGGTGAGAAATAATAAGAGTTCTTTATTCTTACAGCAATTGGTTACCTGCTTTATGAACAAATTAATGGTGCATTACATTTTAAAGAATTGGTATTAAGGAGATTATTTGCCTAAACATAAACTCAGATTATTGTCTTTTAAAATTTTGTCTGCAACAGAAGCTGATCTTATTGAAATGTTTGATTCCCTTTTCAAAACTTCTTTTACTTGAGGACAAGCAAAAATCTAGGTTGGGGAGAGTTTGATAAGTGCTTATTTTGCATTGATTTCATGCTTCAATTAAACTCATTTGTTGAAAGGAACTTAACTGATTTAGTAAATAATTAAGCATGATTTTGATTATAAATAGTGTATTGCGTAAAGAATCTTGAATTATCAAAATCATTGAAGAAAGTTGTCAAAACCGTTACAAAAAAACCAAGAAGCACCAAAGCAGCAAGCAGGCACGCTTGAGCGTGGCACACTGCACGCTTGAGCGTAAAGACGCCACGCGCTTGAGCGCAAACTGATAGCTTGGGCGTGACAAGTTGGAGAAGAAACAGAAGGCCTACGCTGCCCTTGCGCTCAAGGGAAATTGAAGAACACAACAACAGCATTTCACGCTTAAGCACGAGCTCGAGCTCGCTTAAGCGTGACCCTGGGCATGGATTAAAAGAAAGCAAGTAGCATCAGACCCCCCACGCTTGAGCGTGATAAGGGGACGCTCAAGCGTGAACCCGAACGCGCTTGAGCGAGGCTGAGCGTGGCTTGAGCGTGAGTTGAACATTCTACACAACAAGCACACGCTTAAGCGTGGCTATTCTTAGCTTAAGCGAGAAGCAAACAGTGAGCATCAGGACCTTCCACGCTTGAGCGTGACCATCAAGCTCAAGCGTGACTCATGCAGTATGGGATTTTTAATTTAATATTCACCAATGGTGCGATGCCAACTCAACCATTTTCTTGTGTTTCTACATGTCTCCGAATATTCCTTCATGGGGTCTATGCAAGTGGCAAAGGAAGCTGAACCATAACCCCTATAAATCAAGCAGAAAACAGAACATCAAGTATCAGATTCATCCCCTGTATTTCCCCCACAATCCAACCTTTTCCATTATTTTCTGTATTCATATTTTGAAGGTGAAAATGCAAAGCATGAGTAACTAAACTCCCTTATGGGATTGGTTGTAATCCATTCAATCCTGAAGTAATGCTGCTGTAAGTTTTTATGTTGTAATGAGATTTGATAAGTTTCTATAATTCCTTCTGCGTTTAATGCCTGAAAGTACTTGATCACTATTTTCTTGTTTTAAGTTTTCTCAAGTATGCTGGGAAGTGACTTTTGAAAGCAGATCTGAATGAAATACTTGTTGTGAGTAGGTAGCCAGGGATGGCATCTAACGCAATAAACGTCAAAACAATCGATCGATAATGCTGGGATGATTTCAAAGTGACTGAGGGATCAGCAGTTTGAAATCATTCTTATGAATTTTGTAGTCGAGGGATCGATGTAAATGACTTTGATTGTGACGTAGAAACTATCTTTTCAAGTTACTTACATAAAAACTTATACAGCTTACAAAAGGTGAGATGTGATGAAACCAATCCCTGTTTTACAAAACTGATTTTTCTCAAAATTATTCATTGTTATCTTTTACAAAATTTCACTCTCTGTTATTTATTACTTTTTCAATTAGCAACATTTATAACAATCCAGAACAAAACTTTCTGTCAACTCAGTTCAAAGCTAAGATTTTCATGCTAACACTTCCTCAGTGGAACGACAACTATACTATATTACAACCTCTGTGTTTAAACTTGGCACATCCATTTCCTTGAGTTCATATTATACAAACTTGATTCTCTTTCATTGAACTCTTCATTCATTCCAATATATGAAAAATACCTTATCAATAAGCCATATCTAGCAAGGAGAATGACGAAGTGGGCCATAAAGCTCTCAGAGTTCGATATCTCTTTTAAACCCAGAACGGCCATAAAGGCTCAAGTCTTGGCTGATTTCATAACAAAGCTTACCGGGGAGGCTTCTGCACCTTTAAGGGAGCATTGGATCATTTATATAGATGGTTCTTCTAACTCAAAAGGATGTGAAGCTTGAGTAGTTATCGAAAGCGAGGACGAGGTAAGCGTAGAAGTGTCTCTCAGATTTGACTTCAAGATCTCTAATAACCAGACAGAGTATGTAGCTTGTTTAGCAGGATTGAGAGTGGCGTTGGATGTCGGAGCCAGAAGTGTTGTCCATTGTAGTGATTCGCAACTGGTGATTTCCCAAATCAATGGGAACTATCAAGAAAAAGAGTCGTTATTACAGCAATACCTCGTCAAGGTGAATAAGTTGGAAGAAAGGTTTGATGGCATCGAATATAAGGATGTCCCAAGAGAAGACAATGTTAGAGCCGATGTCCTGTCTTGATTGGCAAGCATAAAAAAGGCAGGATCCATGACAATGATTATCCAGAGCACTTTGGCATAACCTAGCATATCGGCTCCGGTTAGAATTTGTGTCATCAAGTCAAGGGCATAGCCAGATAACTCTTGGGTTGTCCTCATCATCCAGTATTTGGTGAATGGATAGCTCCCAACCAATCCACTTGAAAAGAAGAAGCTCAAGAAGGAATTACCAAACTTTGTATTGATTGATTGAAGCCTATTTCAAATGGGAACGTCGGCTCCTTATCTAAAATGTTTGAATGAAGCAGAGATAGTAAAAGCGATGACTGAGGTGCATGAGAAAACATGTGGCCATCATTGCGGTGGAAAGAGTTTGGCTAGAAGAATATTACGGGCAGGATATTGGTGGCCTACTATGACAAAAGATGTCATTGACTACATCCAAAATTGACATTTGTCAAAATACGATAGCGAGCATCATATCCCTGTAGAAGAGCTTTTAACATCGCTGTCCCATGGCCTTTTCATTAGTGGGGCATGGACATTCTATGACCATTTCCAAAAGCCCTGGGTGGGGTCAAGTATCTAATCATCGAGGTTGATTATTTTACCAAGTGGATTGAGGCAGAGGCTATAGTGCATATCACTTCCCCCCAGACTCAAAGATTCTTGTATGAGAACATAATTACCAGATTTAGTATCCTGGGAAGGGTGATTACTAACAACGAAACACAATTCACAGATGCTAAGTTTGTGAGCCTCTTGGAGGGACTTCAAGTAAAACAAGTATTTTCTTCAGTTGAGCATCCACAAACGAACGGACAAGCCGAAGTAGCAAATAGAGAAATCGTGAAAGGGTTGAAGAAACGGCTTGGAGATGCAAAGGGCGAGTGGGCTAATCAATTATGTCATGTCCTATGGGCATATCATACTGTGCCCTATTCTTCTACAAGAAATCCCCATTTCGGTTGGTATACGAGGTCGACGCAGTCATACCGTTGGAAATTAACCATATTTCCCCAAGAATTCAATAGTTCAATGAATAGGAGAACAGACCGTAGTTAAGGAATGAGCTTGATTCCCTACACGAAGTTAGAGAAGTAGTTTTTTCCGAGATCAAGCTAGTAAAGCCAAAGCCTCCATTCGCTACAATAGGAGGGTTCAAAAATGAAGGTTTAACGTCGATGATCTAGTCCTAAGGAAAGCCTCAGTCGGAAACCATTTTGCACACCAAGGGAAACTCACACCCATATGGGAAGGACCATACCGGGTCAACAATGTCACTACACGAGGTGCTTATCTTTTAGAAACTGTATAAGGCGAAGTGTTCAAGAATAAGTGGAATTTAAAGAATTTACATATGTATTTTAGCTGACTGGCGTCACAAGCCATGTACTTTTTTCCCTACCTAGGTTTTTTCCCACGGGGTTTTCACCTATGAGGTTTTTAATGAGGAATGCAGCCAGAATACGATATCAGCAATAAAATTATTTGGCAAAATATGACCAATCTACGATTTATATTTAAGGTTAAGTTTTTAAAAAACCTCAAAGTGGTTGTTAAAACCCCAAAGCGGTTGTTAATTGTTTAAACCCTGGAGTGGTTGATAATGCAGCCAGAATGTGATATCAGTAATAAAATTATTTGGCAAAACCCATCTACGATTTATATTTAAGGTTAATTTTTAAGAAAACCTCGGAGTGGTTGTTAAAACCCCAAAGCAGTTGTTAACTGTTTAAACCCCGGAGTGGTTGTTAAAACCCCAGAGTGGTTATTAATTGTTTAAACCCTGGAGTGGTTGATAAAACCTCAGAGCAGTTATTAATCATTTAAACACCATAGTGGTTATTAATACCCCAGAGCAGTTATTAATTAATTAAACCCTAAAGTAGTTGTTAAAACCACAAAGCGGTTATCAAAACCCAGAGTGGTTATTCAAACCTCAGAACGGTTATTAATTATTTAAACAACAGTTATTAGGTATTTAAACCCCGGAACGGTCATAAAAAGAACAGCGGTCAACAATTACTTCAAACCTGTGTCAAAAATTAAAAAAACGGAGGATTAGAGTACTCAGTACGGTCGTGTAAAATAAAGATTGGTTAATATTACAGGGGGAATAATGCTAAGTTAGAAGTCGAAATCCTGGGGATTGAAATAATGGAGATGATATAGCAAGAGTAAAGACTGAAATATAAAGCAGATATTTCAAAAAATAGGTGGCCGCACCCTAAATTAACAGCAAAAAGGGCATTCAGGCCAAGTTAGGATAGGTAATCAAAATGGGTGGAGCTCATCCCGCCTATAGAGCAAACTAAAAATCAAGGGTCCATATGACCGCCTTTGTAACATCCCAGTTTTGGATTTAATTACCGATTGAAGTTAATTGCATAATTAGAATTATGGATTGAATAATAATAATAATAATAATAATAATAATAATAATAATAATAATAATAATAATAATGCAAGAATTGACCCATGTGCCCTTGGTGGTGTGATGGAGAGCTTCAGTTCTCTCTCTCTCTCTCTCTCTTTCCCTCGTGATTCCCACGCTGATGGGATGGGAGCTGATGGAGATGTGATGGCTGATGGAGTGGAGATGTCACGGCAGTGAAGAGATAAGGGCTTGGCTTTTCATTTTCCACTCACCTTTTACTCATTACATTTTTGTGCATGAGGAAACACTCCTCCTTTCTCTCTCGCGTCCTGTGGCTTCTTCTTGGTGCCTGTTCTTCTCCTTCTTCTTCTTTCATTTAAAGGGCTATTGGAGCCTCGGGTTGGAAACCTGCAGCGTGTGGGGTGCCTTGGTTTGTGGAAAATGGTCCACTATTGTGAGGCAGAGCTGCTCGTGAGGAAGAAGGCATGGTTGGGGGCTTGGAAGCAGGGATATCCTCCATCGTTGGGAGGACTGGGCTGTTCAAGTGTGGAACAGCGTTGGGAAGCCTCTACTGGATTTGATGCTTGGTTGAGGACGGTGTTGTGCCTTGGGAGGTTTCTCCACTGAGTTGGTGGTAGAGCTGCTTCAGAGGAAGCTGTGTTTGGCTCTTCCCAAGGTTGAAAGCCGAGCAGAGTGCTGCTGAAGGCTGGGGCCGAGTCGTTCTGTAAGAACGAGTGGCCATGGAGCTACTGGAATCTTCATTCCAGGTAAGGGGGGCTATTGCATCTCAAATGTATGGTTTATGGACGGGTTTCCGGGTGAAACTAATACACTGTGATGTGTTGTGTTTATTTTGTGATTGTATGTTGTTTGAATTGAGCCCGGATGTGTGATGATTATTATCGTGTGGTGTATGATTTCCGTCCATATGATGTATGATGAATGTTGTGGTTATGTTAAATGTATGAGATGTATATTATGAATGCCGAGTGCATTTGTGTGGTCTTTTATTGGTCCCCGTGTGTGATGGTGTGTTTAAATGCATGTGATGCTTGACATTGAATATGCGAATGCTGAGTGCATAGGATGGGGACTGCTATGTTAATGCCGAGTAGAATTTTATATGGAATAGCATGAGATGCTTACTAGTGTTGATTTCCGAGTGCATGAGATGTGGGTCGGTTATGTTAATTCCCATTTGGGATTTTATGTTGAAAAGCATGTGTTTTGCCGAGTGTATGTGATTACCGAGTGCATGTATTGTGTCATTGCTATGCCGACCCCTGTTATGAATAATAATGATAAACTGCATTGGATGCATGTTATTGATATTGAATGCCGAGTGCATGTGTATGGAAAACATAATGGAAGACCTTGAGTTGGACTCAAGGCAATGCCGAGTGCATTGGCGTTGGACGCCTGATGAATAAGACCATATTCATCCGATTCGCCACTGAAATGCTTGGAGCATATAGCATTGGACGCTTAATACCGATCGGCAATCAGATGAATATGTGTTGAAAGTCCTAGGGTTGGACTCGAGGCAGTGCCGAGTGCACTATAAAAAGACCCTGGGTTGGACTTGGGGCAGTGCCTATGCACTAAGCGTTGGACGCTTAAAGACCTTGGGTTGGACTCAAGGCAAGCCTACCGGGTTGGACTCGAGGCTGCCCGTAACACTTCCGTTGTCGCTTGGAGTGACTGTGTTACATGTGAGGACAAACGGTTTGGTACCTGTAAAACGGCCGAATCAGCTTGGAGCTGAATAAAAGGCTTGAAGCCTATGTTGCAACAATAAAAATTAATAATAATGGGCCGGATCCAGGTGAATTGATGTGTGCACACTTATGGTTGTTATTGAGCTCAATGTGAATTGTTGAATATATGAATATGAAATGATTGGGGTGAATCCGATTGGATTAATGCATGTATATGGATGTATTTGCCGAGTGCAATATGCTGATATGGTTGTGATACATGCTGTGATGAATATGAATTATATGGCCATGTGTGAACTGAATATTACCGATCGGATGATTGTATATATGTGTAAATGCTGGGTGAATAGCATGATTAATACGACCATGAATAATTGGCGTGAATTCCGACTGGGTGAATATATGTGAATGGGCACAGTTGCCGAGTGCAAGGTGATTATGAAAGATATGAATTACTCAGTCTTGATTGAATTGCATGAATTGCATGAATCCCGAGTAAATGATGTTGTAGGGTTCATATTGAATGGCAGAGTGCATTATTACTGATTGAGAAATGTTATTGCATGGTCGTGGATTCGAGGATTAATCCGAGTCAACAACGGTCATTTAATATGTAAAAGCTCACCCCTACAATATTTTTCAGTGTATGCAGGTCGGACTGGTATTGAGGAGATGGCCTCAAGTCCGAGTGATGGGCACTCAGATTATTGTAGTGCATATATGTATATATATTGTAAATAGTTCTGTTAAAGCCTTGGTCGGCTCTCATGTAATATGAAGATTAAACATACTTATATATATAAGGATTGATTATCCGAATTATGGACAAGTATACATTTATGTATGTGTATAATCATATATTTTATGTGGATATAATGTTACTTGTATTGACTGAGGAATGTTGATGGATAGAATAATGCTAAGTTGATGAATTCCAAGTGGAATAATGTTATGGTGAGTGCCATTCCCGAGTGAGGCTTAAGTATGTGGACTTTTCTGAGTGATAAAGGCTTAGGATAGATCCGAGTAAGATGTACTTGAGTGGGCTACTTCTGAGGGAAGACTAGTCCATGAGTTGCCGAGTGAAAAGTGAAACATCCTAAGTTTAATTTGAAAATAAACCGAGACTAGGGAAAAAATTTTCTAAAGATCGAAGGGTGTTCAAGGACAGGACAAGCAATTGAGGATTAAGGAGAGTGGAATTCAGTATAGGAGAAGGAAAGGAAAGTAAAACTGATCCCACAGCAAATAGTGGAGGACATGAAGCTTAAGAGAACCTGACAGCGCTCACTCGCTCAGGCGAGGGCCAAGTCTGCTTGAGCGAGACCACCCATTACGCTTAGGCGAAGCATCTATTCGCGTAGGCGGAACTGATGAGGGACTTTCCCTTCTGCTCACACTCGTTGGGGCGAACACTTAGTCACTGAGGCGAGTAACTCCACTCGGTATTCCTTCACTCGGATTCAGAGTCTAAATTCACTCAGAAAGGTCTTTACTCACGATTCATTCGGATTAACCCGTACACGTACAAGCTTCTTTTGGACGTTTACATCACACCCTTAACTTTATTCATCCGGGTCACAGATGTTGACCACTCGGGAAATGATTCCCATAACCATTCCACTCGGAATTTGTAAGTACCTTTTCACTCGGAATATCCCTCACGGTCTTTTTCTACTTGGGGTGTTTCGCTCATCCTCTTCACTCGGCATGTTCTCACTCGGGAGTGTTTAATTATTCTCCACTCGAGAAAATCCTAATAACTTACCACTCTGAAGGTTTTCAGGTCAATCCCCACTCAGGATTATATGACCTCATTCACTCGAAAACATCTAAACCCTACACTACCGTAGGCTAATTATAAGAAGGGGTTTCTTATTCGTCTAATTTTCTCTCAGGGATAGTCTTAATGAACATATCTCGCACGGAATCGGCTAAACCTTTCTTCACTCAGAATTAGGTCACTACTTCGCCTCCCACAACAATAACTTCACTCAATTTACCTGAAATCATACAACCTCACACATTTGGACAAGTATAATTATATATATTCCACTCGGACATTCACACGCAACATAGAATGAACATACATTAGGATATATATATATATATATATATATATATATATATATATATGTATAAATATTTACATGCACATTGTCATACTCTCAACCCGAGAAGATTTAATTCTGATAAAGTTAGACAAGAACCAAAATGAGAGCCGACCAAGGCTATGACAAAACCATATCTACAGTATATACATATACACATATAATTCCACAGTACACAAATGCTTCACACGGTATGTAGCTTTCCCATCATTCGCCATCTCGTGCGATGTTCACTGAAAAATAGCCACAGTAGAGGTGAGCTTTTACATATAAAATGACAGTTAGTGACTCGGCATCAGCATCAGTACACACACACGTGCTCACTCGGGTTGCATTCAATTTAAATTAAAGCCATGCAGACTATGATATTTTCAATAACATACACTCACATACATATTACGTGAAGTTCATTCTTATTCATACAAAAGCATGCATCAACTCATTCAGAATTCATTCGTATCACTCCGAGTCATACTAATCGTACTATCCTAATTAACATTGCATCTACATGCATACCTGCAGATCTGACTTAGGCAATGATTTTCAGTTACAGGTTCTCTTACTGGCCTCTCGTCCATTAGCCCTTCCCGCATGGTACCGGCCTCCCATTGACGTCTCGAGACTTAACTCTAGCTCCCTCGGCTACCACGAGCTCTCACAGGATCTAGCCAAGGGTCTGTAGCTGAAGATCATTTCTTTGGGGTTCCTGACCTTCCACAGGTCACCCCGTTCCTGTACATGCAGCTTATGTGTTTTATCAACGAGCGTCCTCGATTATCCGACAGATTCCTCATAACCACTAGAGTCATAACCGATCCAACATAGTTCCTACATTCATTCGTTAATCGTACCAGTATACACAGCAATCAAACAGTTCATGTTTATGACATCCCAGATGAAATCAACCAACAGCCACACATGCATATCCTCTCAGTATTAACAATAATAGGAACATGCATCATACGCGTCTATGTGTAAATGACTATCAGAACCCAGCACAATAATCCCTGAACACATGCATATAATGTATAACTATTAACAAGACTTTACCATCACACATATGATATCCAAGAATTAACAATCATGCATTGTACACAGTTATCATAAACACATTCGCACACATGTAAGGCAACACGTTCACCCGGTACCGTCCATAAACCATGCATTTGACATGCAAGCTCCCCCTACCTACTGAAGGGACTCGAGAAGCTCTTCTGTTACCCGACGTTTGGTCCAATGCTCTGTTTGCCTCGTTTAGTATTCTCACTCGTTCAGTCCCCCCCCCCGAACACAGTTGTACTCTGCAATTAGCTCGGGGACAGGAAGTTGTTCTTCTCCTATTTCGACGACCGTCCTTCACCAACCAAAGGAGACTCCAAATCCTCTACAACACCGTCGTCACGAACTTACAGAAACAGAGAACAGAGGAGAAGAAGAACGAAGAAAAAGAGAAGAGAACGAAGAGAGGAGAAGTAGCGGAAGAGGAAGTCTGAAGGGAAAATGAATAACAAAAGTGGCTTTGGACATATGTATATGCGTACGAAGAGAAGAAGAGTGGGGTGGGAGTTCGTGAACGTTAGTCCACTCACGTCACACACCAATCACAAGCAGCCAGCTATTAACAATTAATCATAATTAATCAGCCATTATTTTCTTAAGTTAAATTAATTAAGTTAATTATAATTAACAAGTAATTTTCCACTTTGTAATTATTATTCTAATGGCTTAATTTCATCCGGTAATTAATTTTTAAATCGGGATGTTACAAAAAGCATGAGTAAAACTCCGAGTGGGGAAGGGTTTGGGTATTTCCGAGTGGAAATCCCGAGTGAACCACCTCAGAGGTAAGGAGTGTTGTACTGGTTGAGATTGGGATATATTCTAAGTGTATAAGATTATATATTCCGAGTGAATGAGGTTCTATATCCCGAGTGGTTAAGACTTAAATAAGCCGAGTGAGACTTAACTTAGTAAATTCCTCCGAGTGATGTGGGGATAGAGTAAACCCGAATGGAATTTAATTGTGGAGACCTCTTCTGAGTGAAGGAAGATCTAAGTGTTCTCTGAGTGGGAAAAATGATGATACACTGAGTGGTGAATGTGTAATACATTCTGATTATGTTGAGGCTGAAATATAACGAGTGGTATTTAATTGGGAAATAATCTGAGTGAGGGAAGTTTATAGATTCCAAGTGGAATAACCATTATTTTCCGAGTGGATTTTGTGTGTGACCTTCCTGGATAAGAATAAGGGACTATGTATGAGCTTCCGAGGGAGGCATGTATGTTGGGGTCGATCATGAGTGAATGGAACCCCTGATTCCGAGTGAAGGAATACCGAGTGGAGTTACTCGCCTCAGCGAATAAGGGTTCTCTCCAGCGAGTGTGAATGGAAGGAAGGTTTCGGGTTGGTTTCGCTTAAGCGAATGGTGTTTCGCCTGAGCGAGATGGGTTATCTCGCTCAAGCAGATTTGGTGTCTCGCTTTAGCGAGTAAGCACTAGAATTGGCTCGCTCAAGCTGTGTCTTCCGCTGTTTTGCCGTGTGAGTGGCTTTCAATTTCCCTTGCCTTCCATTCGTTTTATTTTTCCCCGATTGCATGTGAATTTTAAAAAAAAATAAAAAAAATTAAGGATGTTTCAGCCTTCGTCCTCTTCATCATCATCGTCATGATCATTCAATCTGCCAGCTTCTTCTTCATCATCTCGGTCCTGTTGTCGTGGTACGTCATCTTCACCAGGGGCCAGAGGTGTGAATTTGAAGGGCTCGTCACAAGGAATGAAGGCCTGGCCATTCACGTCGGTAACCAACTCCCCATCACGGAATCATTAAAAAACCTGATTCTGTTCAAGTTCAGGTCAACACTTCGGTTGCAGAAGGCAACCTGTCGGACAGAGTGGCTGAAAGCATCCATGGCGGCCCAGGCAAACATTGTCATGTCATGTTATGTCTTCATCATATTTTGACTGCCCATCCTTAACCGTCATGGAGAGGCTCTGGTTTTTGTCTTAAAGAATAACCATCTGCTTCTCCAGGTCATACCTTTTGGTGAAGACCGTCATTATCTTTCTTCAGATCCTCCTCAGACTTCTGAAGAACCTGGGCCCTCTCATTTAACCTATTGATCCTTTGGTGAGCTTGGGCATTGTCATCAGAGAGGCGGGAGTTCTTCTCTTTCAACTACTCTATCTCTCTTTCAGGACTGTCAGAAGCGGCGGAGTAGATGATGGAAAGGGTCTTCAAGTGACCCCATATCGTCGTCTCCAAGGCGAAGTCGAAGGCCTGTTCATTTAGCCCTTTTTTGAGACAGTAAAGGAGGACGAACTCATGTTGAGGGGTGGTGTTCTTCTCGATCAATTCCTCAAGGGTGGCCATACCGTCGTCGCTTACGGGAGCCGCTCTCGTAGTCTTATCCTTATCGACCAGAGCCTTACCCTTGTCGGCGTCGTCTTGAGCCGTGGTGGCCCTCGCCTTCTTACTTAGGCTCCCACCTTGTTTATTTTTGTCTTTCCTCTCAGCGGCAAGATCAGCCTGTAGAGGAATGGATCCGCCTAGGATCTGGAGATTGAGGGTTTTCTATTGTTAAAGGGTGGCCCTGTTCTCTCCAATAACATCAGCTTCAATACCAGCCAAATGTTTGCGAAAAGATTCGAGGCGTCAGCGCTTATATTGCCTAAAACAAAAATTCACAAGTTAAAAACCGAGGTGGTGTACAGATAACAATAATAAAATGAGTAAAATGAAGAAATACCCAAATAAGCAAGGTACTCATTTCTAACTTCTGTACTCCCAAGGAGATCCTGGCATTTTAAAGGAGAGCCTCAGGAAATGTCATGAAGGACATCCACGAAGGCCTTTGAACATTCAGAGAGCTGACTCTCTTCGACCATGTACATGGAGCTCTCTAGAAGAAAATGCTGGTAGGTTCAATCGGTATATCATAAAAACCGGCTTTCCTCGTCTTTCCAAAAGAGGGGTCAAGTCCTCTGGTGAAGACTTTGAAGTAAGAATTCTTGAAAGAAGCTCCCGCAGTCTTGCAGGACTCGAGGAAGGTTTCAAAATTAACGATGTCGCTTTGACACCAAAGGTTGATGAAGCCCACCTCGATACCAGCGTGGTACATCACTCTTGCATATCAGAAGAAGAGCGCGATAATAGGGGTAAAGCCTAGATGCTTCCCTAGGACCTCCAAGGCAAGAATCAAGCTCCAACTGTTAGGGTGCAGCTAGCTGAGGGCGACGTCTAAAAATCGAAGCACCCCTATTTTGAACTTTGTGAATGGGAACCAGACTCCAACCTTCGACATAGAGAATTCATGAAAGAATAAAAATTTGTCATGGGGAATATGGCAGACCCGCTCATCCGGTGTGGGGGCATAAACAATGAAAGAATCGATGTGTCTCCTAGATCGCTAAAAACTGTCGGCCTCAAGCTCGACTTCTTCGTTACAATCTACATGACGACTTTAGGCAGTAATAACATCTCTTGACACCCACAAATAGGGATCATCCGCTTTGCGGGCAAGCCAATCCACCCGATCCTCAATCATAAAGGTATCCTCGGGATCGTTCCTCACCATGGGAGAGCTGGTGTTATCCATGACTATGACGTGTTCTAAAAAAGGAATAGTCGGGTAAAAGTCAGTGTCATCAGTGTAGTAAAGTACTACGTTGGAATCCATATCTCGGTCTGGAGAAGAAAACGGTAATGGAGATTGGATAATAGGGAATTCAAAGGAAGAGGACCCCGAATTAGAGGGCAAAATTGTCGGGATTGGCGAATCTCCACCTTGGTGTCTTGTCCTCACCCACCTATGGAGGTCTGTTTGGGTTAATCGAGGTCCATGGCGAGGAACTTCAATCAGCCAAGAAACAGAAGGTTTTGAAATAATCTCTACCAAACTGTCTCTCTCACGACCGTTGTCAGAAGAAAACTCAGACATCTTTAAATAAAAGTGAGAAAGTACTGACTTGAGGAAGAATGGCTACCCGAGTTATGGATTCTAGTGGTCTTCGAGTTCGGGCCAAGACGGAGTGCAATAAGTTTTGAATGGCAGAGAGGCAGAGGTTCGGTGTAGAAATAGCAAAGTAAGGAGGCACCTGAAGCCTCACCAGCTTTTATAAGATGTGAAGTAGAAGATGGGCCAAAGCTGAAACGCCGTGGCCCATGGAAGAAGTAGAAGCCGAAGCATCGCAGCCAGTTACGACCGTTCTGACATGAAGGTGCATGACAAAAACGCACCAGTTACAACCTGCCATGTCAGCGATCCGCGTGCCACATCATTTTTCCATTGGATATTCAGACGATATGTAATGAAAATGACCAATGACTGAGATTAGAATAACCCAGACGAAGTAGCTTATTCCGAATTTGATCCATCACAACGGTCAAAACTTCATAAATTCACAGTTACCATCACTCTGAAGTAAATCATCATTACGGTCAATAACCTCACCACGACGATAACATAGAAATAGTTCATTTTTGCAACATAGTTGTAATAATAAGCTAAGGGAAAAATGATCCGGTGTGAATACCGGCCCACAGGGTAAGTTAAACTGGTTATGATGAATGCAAAATAAATGCAAGTCAGAACTGATTGAAAACTAGACGGGGTGCATAAACACCGATGTAATTGCACTGGACGAAGTACACCAAATGTTAGTAAGTACCTTGAGACCCAGTACGGGACGAGTAAAGAGACCCCAGACAGGAAAGCTACTGCAGTCAGTGTCAGATGCAAGTGGGCAACTTGCATTTGCCAAAGCTGGAGTCTCTTAGTATTGTCAGGATATGTCAAATCACCACTTGTGTTTAAGGAAGAACTATAAATACAACTCATTTATTAAGATAACACACACACATTACTTACTACTTAATACTTCTGTAATCTTTTTCTCTTTCGTAATAATCGTACTAATTAAGCATCGGAGCCCCTTCTGCAGGTACACATCTAGTGTGTCCCTCCCAAGCATGGTTGGAATTAATCTTAATTCAGTACCTTTACGAGAAAAGCACAGAATCCCCACTAGACCTGTGTGTATAATACCATACTCTCACTAAGACGGTGTAAAAAGTAGAGTAAGTAAAACATTCGACATCGGTTCACATAGGGTGACTTCGGACCCCCTATACCAGTCAGACCACCACATTTAGACTTCAAAATCTAACTATCAAAATAGACCAGTCCACCGAACCAACCAATAAAATAAGTAAATTTATGCATTAAAAAAACTTGAATTAAAATCGGATTTTTTACTATGTTAAACCAACTCATAGGTAGGGGTGGCAATTTGGGCTTAGCCCGCAAGACAACTTGTTTGGCCCGTTAAAAATAGACGGGTCGGGCCAAGGTTTGGAGCCTTTTCCCAAATAAGTCCGGCCCGTTTTAGCCCGTTAAAAAATGAGCCCTATATGGGCCAGCCGGCCCGTTAGGCCAATATTAAAATACTAAAAAATATTTTTATATTAATATATAATTTATATATGTTAAAGAGGTTATGTTTTCCTATTTTTCTAATTTATATATGTTATTATAAATTTGATAATAAATATTATAAAATATAAATAATAAAGTTTTGTTTCCATTTAATGCAAATATTATTTATTTAAACTTTTAATGAAATAAATTTGGTTAATTATAAAAAAAACTAGTTTTAAAAAAGGTAAAATCTAGGTTTTATATCTAAAATTTTAAAAAAAAAAACTTAAAATAGTACAAATTTAAAATTAAAAAATAGCATAAATCATTTGGAAAGAAAAACGGGTCGGCCCGTTTGACTCGCGGGCCACATAGAAAACGGGTCGGGCCAATGTTTTTGGCCTGTTTTCCTTGTTTAGCCTGTTGGCCCGTTTTGTCACCCCTACCCATAGGTAGCCTGTAATATTTTTTTAAAACATCAAAAATATATACTTTCTATATTGCTTGTTTATTTTGATTAAATTTTCTAGTTGATTTTTTTAGAAACAATGATTTGATTAGAGAAGAAAGCACCAGATACAAAGATCAGGGCCTTAAAAGCCCAAAAAAATAAGGACTATACACAAGGCCATAAAATTGCAATTAAAACATTGGGCCTGCTTGCACCAGAAACACCATGCTCTGCGGCTCAACTTGGCAGAGGTACACTCGCCAAAGCAAGAAAACTCTAAACGAGTTGAACACCGGAATAAGGACCAAAGGAAACCATGAACGACGGCTACCCTAGCAACTGCAAACAAGGATCTTGCATATAAGGAGGAATGTTACATTTGTCCTTGACGAGCACTCTTCTCAACTCTATAGGCGGCAAGATCCACTAATTTCGTTCTATAGCATTCGATTTGGCCAACTAAGCAACCGTGTAAGCAGCAACATTTGAAGATTCTCTTGCCCAAGTGAACCCACAATTAACAAAGAAACCTTTCAGGTAAATGACATCTTTGATTATGGTTTCAATTTCACCAATCTTTTTATCTCCCCTACATGCCTGAATAAGACTAAGGTTGTCTGACTCTGTAATTATGTTCTCCCATTCAAAATTGCGAGCTAAGATCAGTGTATCTCTCAGCGTTAGTGCTTCTCTAAATCCCAGAGGAAGGACTATCCATAAACAAGATCCCCACGGTGATCCCTAACTACTATGCCTGATGTAGCACTCTGTGAAGGATCCAACCAGGAGGCATTTGTGTTAAGTTTTACTTTCCCTAGAGGAAGAGGTCTCCAAACCGATTGGTACTTCTGAGAAGGTAACTTAGGATCCTTAGACATGTTATTCGTATTGGCACTGTAAAATTCCTTCACCCTCTATTGTATTGCAATAACAATCTGATTAGGGTCTGGGATATGAACATGAAAAATAAAATTGTTTCTTGCTTTCCATATTATCCATAGTGTATAAAATAATTTTATAGTGAGCAACTGACAATCCTCTTTCTTTGTAGAAAATAATTGGAGTTTGTTGTCGATTCATTGAACCATTCTTAAAATTTGCTCATCCCTAGGATGATAATGGATATTGGCACCAAACCATACTGGTGCAGTCCAGGGACATATCAAAAAAGTATGATCAATAGACTATTCCTTCTCAGAGCATAGTGGACAGAGGGATTCCTTAAGGATCTTTCTGTTTTTCAGATTTTGTTTAATTGGGAGTAAATTGTTGCATATTTTCTAGACAAAGACTAAACTTTTTTAGTCCCAAATAGACTTCCAAGGATACATAGTAGGCAAATAGGATGTAGAGGGTCTTGATTCCACTTTCCCAGTTGACTGTTTGATTACCCTGTATCCCGATATGATAGTATACTCCCCATTAGGGGAGTAGGGCCACCTCAAAGATTCTTCCACCTCACATAGACTTAAGGGAGTTTGAAGAGATATTAGCCAATACTGTTGAGGGAGAACCTGCCTTAACTTAGTGAAGTTCCAAGTTCGTGAGGCATGATTGATAATAGACTCTAGTTTAATATCTGGGTCAGCATTAAGAATCTGGTTAGGATAACACAACGCTCCATCCCACAACCACCTATACTTGAAAATAGAAACTTGTTTTCCATTACTAACATTCCATCGGCCTAGATTCAGAATGATATCCTTCCCTTGTAACAAGCTGTTCTAGGTCCATGAACAATTCCTCCTCCTTTGATATTCTGAAAATGACTTTTCAGGAAAATACTTTTCTTTCAAATTTTGGACCCAAAGCACATCCATGTTTCTCTTAACCCTACAAGTTGTTTAGGTACGCCGAATTTAAGCAAAAAACTCCTTAAACCCCATGCTCCAGAATGTTTACTAATCGTGAGAGAATTCCAACTCTTCCAACGTATCCCTTTATTGCTTCCTTGGTTCGACCACCAGAAATTTGAAATTATGGAATTGATTAATTTCTTCAGCAGACAGACTAAGGACATAATATACATTGGAATGGCATGTAAAACCACTTTGATGAGAACTTGTTTTCTAGCTTGACTGAGAAGAGACTCCTTCCAACCTGCAACTTTAGACATGATTTTTTGTTTTGCCCATGATAAAGTTCTATTTTTTTGACAATCCCTAACTTGTTGGCAAACCCAGTTAGTTAGTAGCTTCAGTCCACTAATTCATATGAAGCATAGATAGAATTTTTGCCCTAACAGAATTAGGAACCCTTCTACCAAAAATTACCCTTGACTTTGAAATATTTATTCTCTGTCCCGAAGCTTGTGTGTACCCATTCAGGATCCTTAAGATCTCAAATGTTTCTAATTTCATATCCTTAGCTAATATGAAAACACTATCTCTAAAAAACAAGTGGGTTAGTTTAGGACAGTTTTGTGCCAATAGCATACCTGAGAAAGACCCTTCCTCCATTGACCTAGCCAGTAAATAAGATAACGCCTCTTGTAACATCTCAAATTTTAAAATAGAGGATTAATTAAGTAAATAAATATCGAATAATTGAATGTGAATTATTAATGTCCCAAAAAATTGGAAATAATTGAATTAAGATTTTTAGGGACTGTTGGTGATTTACTGAGACAGGATAAGCTGAAAACTGACCCGATTGAAATGTGGGTGTGAGACCAAGTATCTCTGATTGAGATGATATTGGTCAGAGTTATTAAAAATAATATTGGGAGTCTGAATATATACTTGGAATAATTTTCAAATAAAGTATTGAGCCCAAATAGAGATCCTGTTTATCATAAAATGATGAATCTTTTAATGAAGGGTTAAAATTAAAACCAAAAAGCCCAAATTTCCCCTCCTTTTCTCGTGAGCGTGCTGAAGGATTGGAGAAACACACTTCATTTCTTCTTCTCTCCATTTCTTCTTCATTCTTCCTCTTTTTCTCCTCCCAAAACCCTAAGCCAAGGTGACACAACTTCATCCTCCTCTCATTTTTGTTCTCAAGGAGCTTGGAAGAAGGCCATTGAAGTTGAAGTCTTCTCTTTCTTCCCCTCCATTTTCATGTAGCCTCTCCCTCTTCTTGAACCTATTTCGTTTTTGGGTGTGAGGTAAGATATACTCACCATTTTGTGAGAGTTTTGCCATGTATATGTGTTATTATGCTTTGGGGGAGCCATGCATGTGAATGGGTATTTACTAGGGGTATTTAATGCTTAAACCCTAGAGTGGGTTGCTATAAATGTGAATATTTATGAGGGGTTAATGGTGGAGGTGCATTTATGGTTGGAAGGTGGAGATTAGTGATGCTTTAATGAGTGTTGTTGGGTTTTAGAGAAACCCTAGCTTTTAAGAATTGGGGAAAGTTATAAATATTGGTTGGGTAATGTGATTAAGAGCAAATACAAGCCATTGGGTGTATGAGTATTGGTTGGTGTGGTATTTTGTGGATGTTGGGCTATTGTTGTTGGTAGCCCTTGAATTTAATGAATGTGGCTTGAAGGGAAAGAATTCCCGAAGCCTAATAAATAATGGAAAATGATGTCTATAACATGTCTTGTACATGTTATGAAATGGTAGATATAACGATGATTAAATTAGAATTGAATTTATGTTTTAAATAGTTGATTGATAGAGGTTTTACATGTATGATAATGTAGGACCTATTCCGAACGACAAGGTGGGTACGTCGTATCCATCGGAATTCTTCTCTTGAGGTAAGAGAGGAGTCTATATATTCTAAATGCATGAGTTGAGTAGTGTTTGGTTGTCATATGTGACAATATGCATGTTAGCCTTGTTTGAGTGGTAATGTTGATTTGTGGTTGTTAAACATGATGATGGTGACGAATATGCTTGGCAACATGTAATGTGCATTTAGAATGTTTATGGTATGCTAAATGGTGATGATGAATTGTTTGGCTAGTTCATTGCCTTGATGATGATGTGATTGGGTTAGGTTCACCATAAGTGTGAAATGAATGTTGTTGGTGTTTAATTGAGAATGGGTGTGATGAATAGCATACCTTAATTGATGGTGTGAGATTGATGTTCTTGTATTGATGATGGAATTGAATGATATGAATGAAACAATAATGAGAATGCCACATAAAAGTTTAAACTAATGATATTAACCAACAATAATAGATCCACTAAAAACCTTGTGGTGATGTTGGTGATGGTGATGATGATGATGATGTATGATGAGTGGCATGTATAGGATGCATAGAGTGAGAAATGCATATGATTGGCATTTGCATCCATGGCATACTGCATAGCTGCCGGTGTTGGAATTTTAGGGGATTCCCCTGGTTGGCCCAGTGGGAGGGCGGCTCTGTGCACGAGCAATTTATATTTCCCCTGTGACTCGGTATGTAAGTCACGAAGCTGCTCATGTCGTGCTACGGGGAGCCGCATGTGGTTGACCCTTGTGGGGGGTGGCTCTTGATGAGCAGGTGTCCCCGGTGGTCCTTGGGATCACAGCTGCCATGATATGACTCATGGTTAGCCCGCAACACCATATGTCGAACATGTTGTATATCGCGGTCATGGTGAAAATGACCAGGTGTTACAAAAGGGGCGATGCGGTTTGGTACCAATAAAATAATTGCTGAAATGCATGCAATTTTAAGAATAAGTGTACACATTTTACTACTGCAGTAGGGGTATGCTTAGATGATCATACCTGAGACCCACAATCAGTGTTATTATTCCCACAGTCAGATCTGCAATTGTTGAAATATTCCATTGTGCATATGCATTAGCTTAAGAGCATTTGCATACAGCAAGGAAGTATGCCAAAGGTGATGAGATATAATGATGGTTGTGTTGAGAATGAGAAATTATAATAAGACAACATAAAAGATGTGAATACCAAAATAACAATGTGAGTAAGATGATGAATTGTGTGATAGTCCAATTGTTGGAGGACTAGATCTTGTGTGTGATTTTATACTTGTTTGATTTACAAATATGATTGTATATTATGATGATAATTGATGACGAATTGTGTGTGAATGCAAGTATACATGTCGTGGTATATATGCACATGATCATATGGTATTCATATTCATTCTTTTGGAATGTATGACTCACTCTCCCATGTTGTCCATTTTTTAGACTTGTGATGCAGGGCACTTGTGGGAAGAGTGGATATTTTGGAGCACATTTTGTTGAGGAGGTAAATAGGTGTATAGGAAATGCCTTGGCCGGCAAAATCTAGATTTTTATATAGCATATAGGATGCATGTTGTAACGCCCTAGAGTCAACTTGCAAATCCCAAGATAATTACCGTGACCATATAAAATCTCATGGATAACTTATTTTTTACCTGGTAATTATCAAGAGATTCACAACCTGATTCCAGAGGTTACTAATACAATATCAGAGTGCGCAACCTTTTCATAATTGACTTCTTATTATTATACATAACATCAGAGTTTTATACATATTATATTTTACAACAAGCACCTAGATCTTATAAAATATAAAGATGTAAAGTACCAAAACATAGCATATACATAATACAGCAATAGTAGTTACGCAAGCAAGCATCATCATCAAAAGTCTTCATAATTCATCCATATTCAGCAACATCCACTTTGTCACATGTCTTACTGGTTAACCACTAAAGGGTTGCCACAAGTAACAGAAAGAGTGAGATAAATATCAAATAAATAGAAATTAGATTAGAACACACACAATCACAAGTATGATGCTATGCGATGTGGATGCCAAACACATATTTTGTATTATATTTATATTAATATTCCATTCTCTATATGAATGAAAATGCATGATGGATCCATTCTGGTGGGAACATCTGCAGTGATTTTTCAGCAATAATATTTTTACGGATATCCAACTGATACCGCGCCCCATAATGCAACACCAACATTAGGTAACAATACAATCATATCAATAACAAGTGTTGCGGGACCCCTCTTAAGGACACACTGCTTAGCCCTTAAGACAACCGTGGTATAAAACCACCGCAGAGGTCTGTTGCTCAACAGAGCGCGTTCCCCCACCGGGAACCCCCTCAAAGAACCCCCCTGCGGATTCTTTGAACGGCCAATGCATATGATGCATGAATGCAGTAAATTTATATAATTAAATTTATTCATAATTTAACAATAAGAATTTATGGTAAAATTCAAGAAGATACGACATTTCATCATATTTACAAGTATAATCCATATATGAAGACAACACTCTGTTTCCCTCTGTTTTTGCTGTTTTAATGATTTCAATTGCAAATTCAATATGCCAATTGGTTCCAAATCATCATACAACATTAGAAACATATCATATATCATATTCCAAACTATTTGGCATTAATTTCATAATTTAATTCAAATTAAATTAAAATCTAGCTAAATGAGTTTCCAAACAATTAAGCAAGTAATTCTAACTTAATTTTTATGTATTTAATATCCTATCTCATCTTTCTTACCTCAATTGAAGATCCCTGAGCTTTCCTTATGCTAAACTCCCTTGTATTTCCTCAAATCTTCAAGTTTGTGTGGTTTCTTCTTATGCAAAATTAAAGAGTTTGAGTATGGCAAATGAAGGTTTTGAAAGCTTGAAGAGGGAGATGAAAGGTTGTGGAATTGGTAATGTTTTTGGTTTTGAAGAAATTTGGAAGGTTGGAGCCTTATTTATAGGCTTCCAATGGCGGTTACTGTAGCAAATCACTGTAGCAGATACTGTAGCAAATCGAAGTGACATAAGGCGGTGCGAAGGAGGAAGAATTCTCGTGAAGTTACTACGCAAGATTTTTTATGTGACAGATACTGTAGCAATTTACTATAGCAAGTACTGTAGCAAATTACTGTAGCATTTTACTGTAGCAGTTTTGTAACATCCCAAATTTTATAAAAATGATTAAATGTGATAAATAAATATTAAATAATTGTGAATGAGTTAATGAGTTTCCCAAAAATATTGAAATGATTAAATTGAGATTTATTATGGAAATTTATAATTTATTGAGATTTAAGGAGTTAAAATTATACCCGATTAGAAAATGGGTGTCGGACCAAGTATCTCCGATTGAGATGCCATTGGTCAGGGCTATTAAGAATATTATTAGGAATCTGAATCTATATTCGGAATAATTTTTAGATAATGTGTTGAGCCCGAACTGAGAGCCTGTTTGTTATAAAACGATAAAATTCTAATGAAGGGAAACTAAGTTAAAAATAAAACTCCTTCCTTCTCCTCTCATTTTTTCTCGGCATCTTCTCTTCTCTTCCTCTCAACATTTCATTTCCTTCTCCTTCTCCATCCCTTCTCTTGTTAAAAATGACCATTTCCACCTAAAATCAAGAGGATCTTTTGGATTTATGAAGCTTACATTGGACAAGGAGGCAAAGCATGGCACATCTCCTCTCCTCTCCCTCTTATTTTCGTTTTGGAGCTTAAGCTTGGAGGAGAGGTATGGTCTTTGACCACTCATGGTTTTTATTGATGGTTTTGGGTTATTGAAGTGTTAAGATGGGAGGTTAGATGTTGTTTTGATGAATGGTGGTGAGTGGAATAAATCTTAGGTTAGAAAAATTATTGGGGTGTTGAATGAAGCCATTAATATAGGAAACCCTAAGGTGGGGTGGCTTAAATACAACCCTAAGATTAATGTTGAAAGGTGATAAGAAAATAATAAGCATTCATGATGGTGATGGATTCTAATGAAAACCCTAACTTTAACAAATTGGGGGAAGGTGTAAAATATGAATAAGATGTATGTTTAATGATGTTAGAGAATGATATTATTGATGAAGATGACCATTGAAGATGATAAATGAGTATTGATGATAATTGTTGGGTGATTTTAGAGAAAACCCTAAGTATTGATGATTTAGGGATTTTAGCCAAGTTCAAGACTTTGATGAATAAGGATGTTTTAGAATGGAGTATATGGGGGAAATAGATTTTTAGAATCATTAAGATTGATTAATGAGGTTGATGATAATTGTATATGAGTAGATATGATGATTTGAGGAATAAATCCTGAGAATAGATAAATGATAAGAAATATTGAGTGATATTAATGGTGATAACAATTATGGTAGAGTGATATTAATGGTGATAACAATTATGGTAGATGACCATTGATAATGGATACATTGTGGATAAAGGATGTGATCTTGTGGTTGTTAGAGTTATTTAACTCTTTTGAAACCTTGAGGATCTTGGCTTTGGGAAAGGAATTCCCGAAGCCTAACGCAAATGCATAATTTGATGTTTAGCAAGTCTAAGACTTGACTTTGGGCTTTATGACAAGCTAGCAAATGTTTAGAATTATGATGGTTATTGATTATATGTATGCATATGTATGTGGTATGTAGAGTTCGTTCCGGAATTATGTGGTGGAGCCTTCGGAGCGTGCATTCAGAGCGTTGGAACCGTTTCGGCTTTCCCTCGAGGTAGGAGAGGAGTTATATATTCAAATTGCATGAGTAGATTGATAGTGATTATAGTATATGTTGGATACTCATGCTTGCTGTGAACACCTCTTTTGGTCCGGTCCAAGTGGAATGAATCTTTTTTATACTGAATTCTAATTCAGAATGGTCAAATTCGAGTAGAATGGCTCCAAAATAATCAGAACCAAGCGAAATAACTCAGAATGAAGCTTTTCCAAGAGAAATACAGCCCTGTTGGAGGCAAATCCGATTGGAATGACTCAAAAATGATCACATCTGAGCAGGATGACTCAGATTAAAGCATTTTCGAGTGAAATACAGCCCTGGTGGAGATAAATCCGAGTGGAAAAACTCAAAAATGATCAAATCCGAGTCAAAATGAAGCATTTCCGAGTGGAATCACTCAGAATGAGTCATTTTCGAGTGAAATGCTCCCCTGTTGAAGTTGAATCCGAGTGGATTATGCCCATGTTAAAGAGAAGTCCGAATGGAATGACTCAAAAATGATGAAATCCGAGTGGAATCACTCAGAATGAGTCATTTCCGAGTGAAATGATCCCCTATTGAAGTTGAATCCGAGTGGATAGCTTCCCTGCCAAGCCAGTCCGAGTGGAATGTGCGCCTGTTGGATCAAATCCGAGTAAAATTACTCAGAATGGATCATTTCCGAGTGGCATGTGCCCCTGTTAGAGTAAATCCGAGTGAAATGATTCAGATTTCATCCATTCCGAATGAAAAATAACCCTTTTCATCCATTCCATTTTCTGACTGGAAAGCAAGACTGAATCCGAGCGGGTTGAGGTTTACTTCCAAACCGGTTGACAACATGCCGAGTGAAGCTTCAAGCAGAAGGATTGCCGAGCAAGATTTCAAAGTCTTTTAAAGAACATAAACCGTTGCCGATTGAGCCATTTATCCTCACCGAATCGTCTTTCAAAGTCAAAAACCGACTGAATCCTGCACCAATTCCGAGTCATCCTTGTCAGTCAGTTTTCTTAGCCAATCTTCACTCATCCTTCAAATAAGGAGCCGACTGAATCATTTGCCCCAATTCCGAGTCAGTCCCTTCAAATCAATCCCGAACCATTACTCTTCGAACCAATTCCGAGTCAAATTTCACACAATTTCCGAGCCATTTCAGTCAGCACCGAGTGAGCCATCCTCTCACTCGATTTCCGAGTGACTTTCCCCCATTCCCGAGTGAAGTTCACCCAATTCCGAGTCATCCTTTACCCATTTCCGAGTCTTTCTCTTCGATTTTCAATCGGCTTCGAGTCATCCTTTACCGAATCGATTTTCAATCTTCGATCGGTTTTTGAGTAACACCCATTCCCTTGTCATCCCTCCTGAAGCCAATTACCGAGCCCACTTCCACCAATTTCCGAGTCACCATTTACACCCAAAACTCACCCAGATTCTGAGTCACTCTTTTAACCATTTCCACTCAACCTCTAAGTCACTTTTTACCTATTTTAGTCGGTTCCGAGTTACTTGTCACTCGGTTTCGATTGAATGTTTCACAGCAGCCTCACACCGAGTAAAACATATACTCGGCCTTTCATAGGAGGACTCTTCCCAGAAGAATTCTCACTCGGAAAGGTGTATTTTTCACTCGGCCTTCTACGGGAAATGCTTCATTCCACTCGGAATTGACTCCAATATGGACGAATACTGACTGGGAGACTGATCCGAGCCATCCTCACTCGGATTGACACTATTTTCACTCAGATTCCCACCAGGTCCCCCTGTTAGCCCGTGCTGACTTGGATTCCACCACCCAAGTGGATCCAGGAATCCTGGGGGTGGCAGACAGGTGGCAAACAGGGGTGGAAGTGGGGGGAATTAAAAATTCCCACCCAGCCGTTGTCCCCCACTTCACTCTGAGTGGAAGCCTGAGCTGGCCTTCCACTCAAACCAGCCTATAAATAGGCAAGGGATTGAAGCGTTGGAGGATTCAGGCATTCTTAGAGGAAAAACTCTGCCTAAACCTTGATTCTCTCTCCCACACACACTGCGCAGCCCCTTACAGCACCCAACATCCTCATCCTCTCTCCTCTCTCACACGTCCAGCCCCTTTCAGCCACCAAATACCTCCCAGCACCCTCCTCTCACCCTTTCCAATAGCCCCCACGCATCCCCCTCAAGTCCACCAAATCCGACCTCCTCACTCCTCTCAACTCCAACACTGTCCCTCTTCTCACTCAGCCTCACTCGGTATCTCACTTCTCACACGGTAAGCTACTACTTTCACTCGGTATTTTCCCATTTCATTCGGTTTTACCATTTTTTACTCGGTTTTCCTCTTTCTCACTCGGTTTTCGCCATTTTTCACTCGGGTTTATGCTTTTATCACTCGGTTTTACCATTTTTACTCGGTTTCCTCCATTTCCACTCAGTTTTTCCATTTTCACTCGGTTTTTCCCTCTTTTTCACTCGGTTTTCCCTTCTCCCACTCGGTTTTCACTCATTTTTCCTTCTGTTTTCTGAACTTACTGTTTCTCTTCCTCTTTTGTAGCTTCTGCTACCTTCCCCTTCCGCTTCATAGTAAAATATAATAAAGGGAAATAAATGCTTACTATGTTTTCTTTCAAATCTAAATAAAAATAAAAAAAAAAGGGAAACAAATCATTTTTAAACAGTGTCGTATAGGAGCACTCCCGTCTACACAACCTCTTTAGGATTCGTACACGTGCGAAGAACTTCGCCTTGTACGAGTTCCCCACCTCAGTGACATCCATCATCATCTCCCAAGTCTTTTCCTAAAAGAAAAACACTCAGAACTACGTAACCCTGATTTCTTGATAATTCAAGAATACGTAGGAGCAGGACCTCAACTCCTGTCGGGCCCATCTTTCTTATTTCTTTTTATTGATTTATTTCCTCACTTTCATGTTTCTTTCATAAATGTTTTTTTTTTTGGTCACTTCCGTGAAAATCAATTTAGACGTGACGTCTTGTTGATTTCCCCCTAGTTTTTTGCTCAAGCCTCGCCATAATTCATAGGGAAGGGATACTTAGGACGAGACGTCCCGCTTATCTCTTTCCTATCCCTGTTTGTTATTCGAGAATGTCCAATTTAGGCGTGACGCCTTATTAGCATTCTCTTCCCCTCTCTGTCTCATATCGAAGTCGAGTTTAATTCGGATGAAACATCCCATTGACCTCGCTTCGACATTCTCAGTTGGTACAATTCTCTCACTCCATTCTGTCGTTTTTTAAATAAAAAATACAACAATAAAAGGGAAAAAATAAACCATCTTTTGTAAGGCTATTTATGTTGCGCATTTTCAATCTTGGTACTATTTTTGACAGGCGATGTAAGGTGCTAATACCTTCCCTACTCGTAACCGACTCCCGAACTTGAATCTCAATTTTTAACCAGTGCTTTACTGAACTTAGTTTTTTCCAATGTTTTTCCTATGGATAAAAACGTTGGTGGCGACTCCCTGTTTCATTCGACCCCCTCTCTCTCTCTCTCGCCGCGCCGTCGCGATTCAGGTTGCGACAGATGGCGACTCCACTGGGGACACTTAAGAGAGTCAGGCCAGTTTGGTTGAAAGCGCGTTTTTTTATATAGCCTTTATTTAGCTTGGATTTCTTCCCCTTGTTTTTATTTTCCGTCGATTGTTGTGAATGTTCGTCATTGTTTTAAATTGCGTCTTGTTATTTGCTTTGTTGTCCATGTACCATATAATTGTTGAACCCTAGGGTAGAGGACTATGTAACTTTTCTGCAATCATTGAACCCTAGGGTAGACGACTTTGTATATTTGTTCTGTGTTTGTTCTCTGTGCAGAATGGTGTAAGGTAAAAAGGTATTGAATGCCCTTTCACACACTACACTCACAAATTACTCGCACACACTTATGAGTGGCGCCCTATACCCGGGCCCCAAATGAAACTTAAGTTAGGAGGGGTTGGTATACAGAATCGTATAGGATGTACTTCCTATCCGGTGATCGTGAGAACCCCAACTAGAGTTCGACCTCTTGTGACATACGCACCTAGTAGTTCCCCACTGTTGCGTCCCTGTCATGGGTAGGATCTTGGCTCTAGTGACCTTCTAGAAGTCTAGTATAAGCCACCCGGTGTGGACAGTCACTTTTAGATAAGCCCTAGGGTCTAGAGGAAACCTTCAACAAAACCTGACTTAGGCCACGAAAGGGCAAATTTTACTTTACCTTATGTCATTTTCACTTTCCTGTTATTAAAGAGGGATTATCTATCACCCAAAGATTCGATTAGTCAAAATCTTTGGAACACATGAGTATTCTTTGGGTGAATGGATGATCCTCTTTAACTGTTCCCTTTATTTTTCTAACCGTTTGTCGTGATTCTTTAGACACTACGGGTAAGCATCCCTACGCGACCAGGCTCAGAAAGAAACTCATGGCTGAAATAGAGCAAGAGAATGAGAACCTCGGAGCTGAGGTCAATCTGTTGAAAGAACAAATGGCTGAAATGGCCAAAATGTTCGAAAGGAGGATCGCAGAAAGGGATTCTTTAGCGGAAGTTGAAAATGCTAGGCAGCAATCTCCCATTCTCCAACACGCTCAAGGTCATGCTGGGGCACCAAGCTCAAACCCTGCAGGGCCTACCATTACTGTTTGCCTTAGTTAGCCGAACCCTGCTCATGTTCAACAACACACTTTTGTTGATAAAGAAGGGAATGTCGTACCCTTCCCGCAGTATGGGTTACCCCCAGGCTATTTCCCACCACTCCAAGAGGGGCCAGATTATCAGGAAACAATCCTTCACGCGGCTCAACCAAACATCCCACCTGTCCGGAATCCTCAAACGATTTCGGTCCATACACAGGCTGAACAACCACAAGCTGCCCAAGCCACAGCGGGACACCAAGCCTCGATTCCGAATGAGAGTCCGGCACATGTTGACCGACCAGCCAAGAGTGCTAGTCACTATGTCGTCACAGGTCCAAGTACTGCCACTGCTGCTACCCAGGAAGGAAGATTAGAGTTCTTGGAAAGGCGTTTAAGGGAGATGGATGGAATGAATCGATTTGGATTAGGCAGCGCTGCACAACTCTGTCTAATTCCCGACGTTGTTATTCCTCCCAAATTTAAAACGCCTGAATTTGATAAGTATCGGGGGCTGACATGTCCGAAAAACCATCTTACCATGTACTGTCGGAAGATGGCTTCGCATGCCTCCAACGACTCTCTGCTCATCCATTGTTTTCAAGATAGTTTGGCTGGAGCGCCTCTGACCTGGTATAACCATCTTGAACGATCTCGTATACGCTGTTGGGAGGATCTGGCAGATGCTTTCATGCAACAGTATAAGTACAATTTGGACATGGCGCCAGATAGAGTACAATTGCAGAACATGTCCAAGAAAGACAACGAGACGTTCAAAGAATACGCCCAACGGTGGCGTGAAGTAGCAGCGCAAGTTGACCCACCTCTGTCTGAGAAAGAGGTGATCTCAACATTTATTGACACACTCCAATCGCCATTCTATGACAAGATGATTGGAAGTATTTCATCCCACTTCTCCGATATTGTCACTATCAGAGAAAGAATAGAGAATGGCCTCCGGACAGGGAAGATCGCCCGAGGTCCAGCTGGGGTTAATGCAGCAAAAAGACCCTCCCATGGGGAAGGAAAGAGAAGAGAGGGAGAACTAATCTAATCTCCCATAATCAGAGAAGAAACCAGCCGAGGCCACCCACCCCGATCGCCTTTCCATCAACCTATCAGAATACACCACATCCATATGTGGCTGCCATTCAAACACCACATACACCACATTTCCGCCCACCTGTCATGCGACCGCCTGCACCATTACAGGCACCATATCAACCACCACAAGCGCCGTACCAACAGCCACAAATGAACCCGCCAAATCCAAATCAGAGAAGGCAAAACAATGACCGTGCCCCACCGCAATTTGATCCGATTCCCATCTCTTACACAGAGCTTCTCCCTTACCTCATCGAAAACACGATGGTAGTGCCGTGCCCTCTAAAGCCACTTCAGCCGCCATATCCTAGAGGGTATGACCCAAATGCACGGTGTGATTACCACGCTGGTGCACCGGGACATTCTACTGAGAACTGCCTGGCACTGAAGTTTAAGGTAAGGGACCTCATCCGGGCCGACTGGATAAGCTTTAAAGAAGGGAGCCCAAGTGTGACAACTAATCCCCTTCCAAACCATAAAGGACCGGATGTCAACGCTATAGAGGGGGATGAAGATTGCATTTCCAAAGTAGAGGACATCCAAATGCCTTTGGAAATCATACACTCCCATATGCTGAAGGTGGGATTAATAGAAGGGTCATGGGATGAAGAGTATAATGACCTCCAGTCCGCAAAGCGAAGGGGCTTCCAGGAAACCCTTCAAAGACTCATGAATGCTCGAGTCATAGAGGTCTGTAAATGCCATGAAGGACGAATAAATATGGTACAAGGACAGGGTAAGGCACGAGTTCCGAAACCCCTGGTCGTATACTATAATAAGGATACGCCAGCAGCTTCGGCTCCTGCCAAGACTGTCTTCACGGTTAGGGCACCAACCCTTTTCCCCTTCCAGAGTTCCCACGCTGTGCCATGGAGGTACAATACAGATGTGGTTGTCACCAATCCCGAAGCGATCAACTCCATACCATCCTCCTCTATTACAAATATAACCGGAGTGGGAAGAATGACACGGAGTGGAAGGATATATACGCCACCTGAACCCAAACAAGGCAAGACTACCGGAGAAGGAAAAATTGGGAAAGAAGTAGCCTCTGGCGAAACAAAGGGGGCTGTGACTGAAGAGGAAGCCCAGGAATTTCTGAAGTTTATTCGCCATAGTGACTACCAGGTGTTGGATCAATTGAACCACACCCCTGCAAAAATTTCCTTGTTGTCTTTGCTAATGAATTCTGAACCACATCAGAACACGTTGATGAAGGTGTTGAGTGAGGCGCACGTGAAGCATGATTTACCCGTCGAACAATTCGGAGGCATAGTAGGGCATATCGTTGCCAACAATTACTTAACCTTTACAGATGAGGAAGTACCTATTGAAGGAAGAGGGCACAACAAAGCCCTCCATATTTCTGTGAAATGTCAGGATTATATCCTGGCAAAAGTACTTGTGGATAATGGATCTTCTCTGAACGTCATGCCAAAATCCACGTTGGCAAAACTGCCTTTCGATGGAACATTCATGAGACCTAGCTCTATGGTTGTGCGGGCTTTTGATGGGACACGTAGGGAAGTCATTGGAGAAATCGAATTGCCTATACAAGTCGGACCCTGTACTTTCCAAGTACTCTTCCAAGTGATGGATATCGTGCCCGCCTACAGCTGTTTATTAGGGCGACCATGGATCCATTCGGCGGGGGTGGTCCCCTCCACGCTGCATCAAAGACTAAAATTCATCATCAATAACAAGTTGGTGACTGTTTCTAGGGAGGAGGACCTTTTGGTCAGCAAACCCATATCCACTCCGTACATCGAGGCCGCCGAGGAAGCCCTCGAAACATCTTTCCAAGCCTTGGAAATTTCCAATGCAACAAGCGTTGTAAAGATGTCTTTCCCCAACGTACCTCTAATGGTGACGCTGAACATGTTGCGGAAAGGGTACCAACCCGGAAAAGGATTAGGGCGGGATTTGGAAGGCAGAACCCAACCGGTGAGTCTCCTAGAAAATAAAAACAGATATGGTTTGGGATATAAGCCCACTGTGATGGATAAGAAAAGGTTTGAAGAGGAAAAGAAGGGGAGGAAAGTTGCTCGCCTTACTGGTCAAGAGATCAACACTGCGAGAATCCCTATCTGCGATCTCTATCAGAGCTTTAAGAGCGCCGGAGTGATATATCCGGATCAAGTTGCCATGTTGAGAACAAGCCTGACCTCAATGTGGAGCTGGTATATGCTTGCCATCCAGATCAAGAGCTGAGCAATTGGGAAGTCATGGAGTTCCCTACAACCATTAACGTTCTATCAGAGTAATCACTGTATTTCATAATTTGGTGGTCCCCTTGCCATGCCCAAGGCTCCGGGACCCATTTTGTAACAAGGGCAGAACTTGTTTATTTTATTTTTGAAAACCAATGAACACATTTTATTTCCCATCACCTCATCTTTGTGCACTCTATTTTTCTCAAACCTTTCACTTGTTTGTTCTCTTTTCACTTTATAATATAACCCGAATGCAGATCCAAAAATGATTTCCCTAAGAACGACGAAAACCTGGATTTATTTCATGACCCTGTTTATCCAAATGATTGCGTCTACGAGGAAAGTGAGGAAGACTTTGGACCCTCATCTGAATTGACGAGATTGTTGGAACAAGAGGATAAGGAGATCTGCCCACATCAGGAGGAAATTAAAATCATCAACCTTGGAGGTGAAGGAGAAGATAAAATGATCAAGATAAGCACCTGCCTGAGTAAAAACCATCAAGATGAATTGATTGAACTGCTCCGGGAATTTCGAGATGTGTTCGCTTGGTCATATCAAGATATGCCAAGGTTGGATAACAGCATAGTGGAACATAGATTGCCTCTGAAACCAGAGTGTCCACCAATTAAGCAAAAGCTACGAAGAATGAAACCGGAAATGCTTCTCAAGATCAAGGAAGAGGTCAAAAAACAATTCGAAGCCGGTTTCTTGGCCGTAGCCAAATATCCACAATGGGTAGCCAACATAGTCCCGGTCCCGAAGAAGGATGGAAAAGTGCGGATGTGTGTGGATTATCGAGATCTAAACAGGGCCAGCCCTAAAGACGATTTTCCTCTTCCACATATTGACATGTTGGTCGATAACACAGCCCAGCACTCCATCTTCTCTTTCATGGATGGTTTCTCCAGGTACAATCAGATTAAAATGGAGCCCGAAGACATGGAAAAAACCACGTTCGTCACATTGTGGGGTACTTTCTGTTACAAAGTAATGTCCTTTGGTTTGAAGAACGCAGGGGCGACTTATCAGAGAGCAATGGTCACTTTATTCCACGATATGATGCACAAGGAAATAGAGGTCTATGTGGATGATATCATTGCAAAATCCAGAACCGCGGAAGATCATGTCCGCGACTTAAGAAAATTGTTTGAGCGGTTGAGAAGGTTTAAGCTTAGATTGAATCCTGCTAAGTACACGTTTGGCGCAAGGTCAGGCAAACTGTTGGGTTTCATTGTAAGCAAGAAAGGAATTGAAGTGGATCCCGATAAGGTCAGGGCAATCCTAGAAATGCCACCTCCTTGCACAGAAAAAGAAGTCAGGGGGTTCTTGGGAAGATTAAACTACATCGCTCGATTTATCTCACAATTGACATCGACCTGCGAGCCGATCTTCAAGCTACTCCGCAAGAACCAACCGGGGCAATGGAATGAGGACTGCCAAATGGATTTTGAGAAGATTAAGCAGTACTTGAAAGAACCACCAATATTGGTACCACCAACCCCTGGGAGACCACTGATTTTATACATGACGGTACTGGATGAGTCCATGGGCTGCGTATTGGGTCAGCACGATGAAACGGGAAAGAAAGAACATGCCATATATTACCTAAGCAAAAGTTCACTGATTGCGAAATGCGATACTCCGCATTAGAACGAACTTGTTGCGCGTTAGCATGGGCTGCGAAGCGTTTAAGGCAATACATGTTGAGTCACACTACCTGGATAGTCTCTAAGATGGATCCTATCAAGTACATCTTTGAGAAGCCAGCCCTGACTGGAAGGATTGCTCGATGGCAAGTGCTATTAACTGAGTACGACATAACATATGTCACTCAGAAAGCCATAAAAGGGAGCGCTTTGGCTGACTACCTAGCCCATCAACCCGTAAGTGATTACCAACCAGTACCATTCGACTTCCCAGACGAGGATATTTTGGCATTGTCCGACGAAAAAGAAGGCGGTAACAAAGACAAATGGATTTTAAGATTCGATGGAGCTTCTAATGCTTTAGGGCACAGAATTGGGGCCATTTTGATTTCTCCAGAAAAAGAATTCATTCCTGTCTGCGCCAGGCTATGTTTTGATTGTACCAACAATGTCGCTGAATATGAGGCATGCTCTTTAGGGATCCAAGCGGCATTAGATATGAAAGTAAGGACACTGGAAGTCTACGGAGACTTTGCTTTAGTCGTCCACCAGTTAAAAGGTGAATGGGAAACCAGAGATAGCAAGCTTCTCCCCTATCACACCCACATTATGGAAATGATCAGAGATTTCGAAGAGATTTCTTTCCATCATGTTCCTCAGGAAGATAATCAGATGGCTGACGCTTTGGCCACTCTCGCTTCAATGTTCAAAGTAAACAATGACTATGACGTGCCCCTCATCGAGGTAGAAAGGCGTCATAAGCCCGCATACTGCCAAGTAGTCGAAGAATAATCGGATGGAAAACCTTGGTATCACGATATCAAGAGGTATATCCAGAGGCAAGAATACCCCGACAATGCCACAGAAAACGACAAGAGAACCCTGCGACGGCTCGCCATGGGGTTTTTCTTAAGTGGAGACGTGCTTTACAAAAGAAACCATGATTCTATCCTTCTTCGTTGCGTTGATACCGCTGAAGCAAATAGAATCATGAGGGATATCCACGAGGGATCTTTCGGAACCCACATCAATGGGCACGCCATGTCAAGGAAAATCTTAAGGGTTGGTTATTTTTGGATGACCATGGAAGCAGACTGCTTCGCCTATGCTCAGAGATGTCATAAGTGCCAAATATATGCTGATCATATTCACGCACCCCCGTCATCTCTAAATGTTTTGTCAGCACCATGGCCCTTCTCGATGTGGGGCATGGATGTCATTGGTCCCATTGAACCAAAGGCTTCAAACGGCCATCGTTTCATTTTGGTCGCCATTGATTATTTCACAAAATGGGTGGAAGCAGCTTCATACACTAATGTAACCAAGAGTGTTGTTGTTAAATTCGTCAAGCATGAGTTGATATGTCGGTATGGCCTACCGAGCCAAATCATCACAGACAATGGTACAAACCTGAACAACAAAATGATGAAGGAGCTTTGTGAGAGCTTTAAAATCTCCCACCATAATTCCTCTCCGTACCGCCCGAAAATGAATGGGGCAGTCAAGGCGGCGAACAAAAATATCAAGAAGATAATACAGAAAATTGTGATAACCTATAAAGACTGGAACGAAATGCTTCCTTTTGCTCTGCACGGTTATCGTACCTCAGTCCGGACCTCGACTGGGGCAACTCCATTCTCTTTAGTTTATGGCATGGAAGCAGTCCTGCCTTTTGAAGTGGAGATTCCTTCCCTCCGAGTAATCATGGAAGCCAAACTGGTTAAAGCTGAATGGATCCAGACTCGACATGACCAATTAAATCTGATTGATAGTAAGAGACTGACTGCCCTCTGCCATGGTCAGTTATATCAAAGGCGTATGAAGCGAGCGTTTGAAAAGAAAGTACGACCTCGACAATTCCAAGAAGGAGACTTGGTGCTCAAGAAGGTTTTGTCGATGCATAAAGATCACCGGGGCAAATGGACTCCTAACTACGAAGGGCCTTATGTAGTGAAAAAGGCTTTTTCCGGAGGTGCTCTCATACTCGCCAACATGGATGGGGAAGATCTACCGATGCCTATAAACGCGGACGCAGTGAGAAGATACTACGCGTAAAAAAAAAAGAGGGGGCTCGCTGGGTTGAAAACCTGAAAAGGCGACCTAGGCAAAAGTTAGAGCAATTGGTGGGGTCGAAAATCCCAAGAAAGTGGCCCAGACAAATTCACACCCTATAGATTCAACACTGCAACGCCAATTTTTCAAGTCACAGACAAGGGGATGGGTCTAGGGTATCGAAACCATGGTCGAGTCACGCCCTCGAAAGCAAAATCAGAAGATAAACAGGAAATCATGGAAAAGACCGGAATCTTGTCGCTCTCAAGAAATCAATGGAGGATCTAAAAGGCCTTCCCTTTCATCCTTGCCATCAATTCCTCACATATTATCATATTTTTGCACCTGTATATATCCGTTGCTCATAAATAAAAAGTTTCCCTTCTTCTCACATGTGTTCATGACTAGAATGAATAAACAAGTTTTGCCTAAAAAGAATTTCTTAAAAATGAGTTTTTGATAAGGACGAAAACACAAAGTTATGGGGAACAAAATGTACACTATTGCCAGATCTTACCTTGAGCAAGCTCAACCAACTCTGCGAAACAACCTCAATGAAGTCAGAAGTAATAATTATTTTGGCCATGAGTTACTTCAACGCCTGTCGCCAAGGAAGTCCGCCTGTAAGTTTTTAATTAGTTTCACGTTTCTCTGTTAAAGGATGGCCAGGAACCATGATCCCCAAGATGTGTAGTTGCCCAACTCTCTCCTTAGCAGACCTTCGGCATATCCGCAGTAAACCACAAGTCCATTCTCTTTCACCAAATGTTCTCCCCCAGTGGAACCATAATCGCCAAAAACTACACTTCCCAAATCCTTCCCCAGTGGGACTACACTTCCCAGTCAACCCAAAATTGGGGCATCTCCCCAGATTCTTCTTTCGGTCAAGGGACAGTTTTCCCCAAAGACTCTTTCGATCATGTCAAACCGGGGCATCTCCCCGGGTTTATTCTTTCATTCAAAGGACAGTACCCACCCTTCAAGCTTTATCCAATCATCTCAAACTAGAGCATCTCTCCCAGGTTCGTTCTCATTCATTCAAGGGGCAGTTCCCCAAGATTTCATCCAATCATGTCAAACTGGGGCATCTCCCCAGGTTTATTCTCTTATTCAAGGGGCAATTCCTCAAGATTTCATCCAATCATGTCAAACTGGGGCATCTCCCCGGGTTTATTCTTTCATTCAAGGGGCAGTTCCCCAAGATTTAATCTAATCATGTCAAACTGGGGCATCTCCCCGGGTTTATTCTCTTATTCAAGGGGCAGTTCCCCAAGATTTCATCCAATCATGTCAAACTGAGGCATCTCCCCGGGTTTATTCTCTTATTCAAGGGGCATCTCCCCGGGTATATCCTCTCAATCAAGGGGTAGTTCCCCAACCACCCACAGTCATGTCAAACTGGGATATCCCCCCAGATTCATTCTTTTGCGTTCAAGGGGCAGTTCTCCAAGAACCCGCAGTCATGGCAACCGAGGGTCAACCCCAACCTTTACATTTCCTGCCAACAGTGAGTTAATTCGGACGAGACGTCCTGTTAACTCCCCCAACCTCTACATTTCCTGCCAACATTGAGTTAATTCGGACGAGACGTCCTGTTAGCTCCCCCAACCTTTACATTTCCTGTCAACAGTGAGCTAATTCGGACGAGACGTCCTGTTAGTTCCCCCAATCTTTATTTTCCTGTCGCCAATCAAATGGTACCCCTTTATCTTCCTGCCGCCGATCAAATGACACCTTTACTTTCCTGTCGTCGATCAAATGGCACCTTTACTTTCCTGTCGCCGATCAAATGGCACCCTTTACTTTCCTGTCACCGATCAAATGGCACCTTTACTTTCCTATTGCCGATCAAATGGCACCCCTTTATCTTCCTGCCGCCGATCAAATAGCACCTTTACTTTCCTGTCACCGATCAAATGGCACCTTTACTTTCCTGTCGCCGATCAAATGGCACCCCTTTACTTTCCTGTCGTCGATCAAATGGCACCTTTACTTTCCTGTCGCCGATCAAATGGCACACCTTTACTTTCCTGTCGCCGATCAAATGGCACACCTTTACTTTCCTGTTGCCGATCAAATGGCACCCCTTTATCTTCCTGCCGCCGATCAAATCACACCTTTACTTTCCTATCGCTGATCAAATGGCACCTTTACTTTCCTGTTGCCGATCAAATGGCACCCCTTTATCTTCCTGTCACCGATCAAATGGCACCCCTTTACTTTCCTGTCGCCGATCAAATGGCACCCCTTTATCTTTCCTATCGCCGATCAAATGGCACCTTTACTTTCCTATCGCCGATCAAATGGCACCACTTTACTTTCCTGTCGCTGAACAAATGACATCTTTTTACCTTCAGTCGCCTAAGAAGGTATCCTTTTTCTTCCGGTCGCCGAATGAGGCACCCTTCATCTCCAATCAATTGAGAATAGACACTCAATCCTCTCGCCTCTTGTTAATTGGAAGACAATCCTTCTGCTTCATGTCATTCAAAGGATAATTCCCAGTTAACCACTTCTTGCTAAAATTAGAGCACTGCCTCACTTCTTTTTTTCCCAGATTTAGGACAAAAAAAACCAAAAAAACCAAAAAAAAACCAAAAAAAAAATAGAGAAAGAAGAAGGAGAGAAAAGTGAAATGGAAGAGGAAAATGCTCGTCTTTAAAGAAGAAAGGTCACACAAACTCGTGATTGCCGACACTATCAGACGCCATCAAAAAGTCCCACTTGGCCCCTACATCGGTGTTCATATCTTTACTTCCTTTTCACTTCAAAAACACAGAAGCTTCGTGTTTCTTTTATGAAAAAGAAGTAAAGAGGGGCATCTGTGAACACCTCTTTTGGTCAGGTCCAAGTGGAATGAATCTTTTTTATACTGAATTCTAATTCAGAATGGTCAAATTCGAGTAGAATGGCTCCAAAATAATCAGAACCAAGCGAAATAACTCAGAATGAAGCTTTTCCCAAGAGAAATACAGCCCTGTTGGAGGCAAATCCGATTGGAATGACTCAAAAATGATCACATCTGAGCAGGATGACTCAGATTAAAGCATTTCCGAGTGAAATACAGCCCTGGTGGAGATAAATCCGAGTGGAAAAACTCAAAAATGATCAAATCCGAGTCAAAATGAAGCATTTCCGAGTGGAATCACTCAGAATGAGTCATTTCCGAGTGAAATGCTCCCCTGTTGAAGTTGAATCCGAGTGGATTATGCCTATGTTGAAGAGAAGTCCGAATGGAATGACTCAAAAATGATGAAATCCGAGTGGAATCACTCAGAATGAGTCATTTCCGAGTGAAATGATCCCCTGTTGAAGTTGAATCCGAGTGGATAGCTTCCCTGCCAAGCCAGTCCGAGTGGAATGTGCGCCTGTTGGATCAAATCCGAGTAAAATTACTCAGAATGGATCATTTCCGAGTGGCATGTGTAACATCCCTGATGTTTTAATGAGAATTATAAGAAATGGGAGATGTTAGTAAATATTTTAGAAGTTTTATTTAATATTTGTTCTGTGCGAGCCAAAGAGCCGGTGTCGAGGTCGGTATCTGAAACGCGAGCAGGCGGAGTTAAAGAGCGGAAGTGTGGGAAAAGAGCGGGAAGGGCTAGGCGGTTTGGTCCTACCGTTGTGGGGAAAGCGCCTCACACGGGGTCACAGCCCGGATTAACCTCATAATGATGGAGACAACGGATATAAGTAATCAAGAGGTGAGCACGGATAAAGTATCCGATCTCTCAGGTTGTAGCTCGGATTTCCGAGGTATGAACATTAAGTAAGGACGGCGGGGCCGATATTTATATCGGACCTATACTCTTGTGAATTATTAGAGGATTATGACTACTTGGACGTTGAAGGGATAAACACGTGTAATTGAGTTGATAACCATGCAATAGTTTAAAATAGTGAAATTGATTAAATTTAGTAAGAATACAAATAAAATAAAGGAAAAGACGATCTTGCCCATGAGCCATATATATATAAGAAGATTCCCTTCCTCTCCTCTTCATTTTCACAAGTTACCTTGCTGTTGGTCTGTTCCTTCTCTTCCGTTTTTCTCTTCTCTCTTAACGCTGATTTGCATGCACTAGAGAGAGACTCCATCTGTATCTGAACTTCAAATTAACCTCATTCCTGTGATTGGGACTTCAAGGTGAGTCTACTGATCCAACCCAATTGTAATTCCCTTATTTCTTTTATTCTTTGGTCGTTAAGAGCCATGCATGGCTATATTCGTGGCTGTTCTCCACTCCTCTGGTGAGTGTGAGTCCAGATGTTGTCCATGAACTAGGGGCGTGGAGGTGATGAGCTATACTTTATGATTCGTAGGTAGTAGGCTAAACAGCAGAAGACTGAGTGAAGGAGTTGAGACTGAGAAACCAGTGCTCGGAGGAAAGAATCGACACAAAGAACAGATCATCGAAGCGTGGAATCAGAGTAAGGGGGTGTTCGGGTTATAATTAATTAGAATAGGACTCGCTTCTAATTCAGGTCCTTGGGTTGCGTAAACGGGTTAAGGAAAATGTTACTAAACGTGGTGTGTGTTTATACTTGTGCATGTGTGATAGTGTACATTGATGAGTTGAGAATTGGGTGTGTGGTTGAGTTATCATGCATGATCTTGAAATATTTAATATTGATGTAATCAGTGTTATGCGACTCCGGGTTAGCAAGCAGGCTACCCGAGGGATGAGAAAATTGATATCATTATGAAAGGTAAATTGTTGAATGATTATGTGGTATGGGATGGCCGACGGTATATGATAGCCCCTCATTTCCGGCTCCCGTGGTTTTCGTGCCCAGTTGAGCTACCCAGTGGTCAAGTAGGACCCAGTGGTCGAGGTGGAGAGTCAAGCAGGACTCAGTGAACCAAGCAGGGTTCACGGGGTGTCAAGTAGGACCCCCAGCTGAAGGCCAATCCTTTAGTATCCGGATACTAGGAGTCAGATTGTATGAGAGTCAGTTGTGATCATAATGTATGTAATGAATGTGATGTATGTAATGAATGCGATGAATGTGAGGAAATGGATGGAATTGTGTAGTTGGTTTAATACAGTTACTGTATGAAATACTCTATGTTCCGGTATGTTTATTTAGAAGTAATGATTGATGTGTATGTATAGATATGCATGTGTATTTGTTAAGATCCGTTCTAAATTAATTATTATGCCAAACACTCACCCTTGCATATTTTTTTTAGTAACCAGAGGCAGGGAGGGGGAAGGATCCGTGGAGCTGGGCCAAGGGGGAGAACGGTGCCAAGGTCCGGATGAATTTGAGTGACTCTTTATAGAGTCTTATTTGTGTGTACAAACTTCTTATTATAGTTACTAGTTGTGTGTAATACAGACCGGATCGAATGAAAAATATATATTTCAAAAATATTACTGTTATGTGCATATGTTTTTATGGTAACTTCTTGGGTTCACTGGACCATTTGTTAGAGCGAAGTGTTGGGAGTCCGGTTGTATGTTTTGTATAATCCGATGTGCGAAAGGTGTTCGTTCACGAACAGCACCTCGTCTAAGTGAGAGTCCGGAATCTCGCTTAGACGAGTAGGGGCCTCGCGCAAGTGAGACGCCCTGATTTCCTTTCTCTCATCCGTTGTGTTCATATTACATTGTTTTTCTCTAAATATCGATTAATTTTCAAGGAAAAAGGAGAATTTACTGTAAAATGTAATCGTTTGAATAAAAATAAATGTAAAAATAATTTAGGACGTTACACTTGGTATCAGAGCGGTTCTTTCTAGAGCCGGTGTGTGGGCCGATCTAGTGAATGTGATAGTTTTATGAAAATTAATTGTATTTTGTTGTGTTGAGATTGTGTGTGGTCTGGCACCGTTCCCTTGGCACTCCACTGGCGTAGTATTCTATGAATATAAGGTAAGTTTACAATCCCCTGACTAATCTTGGTTATTAATGGTGATGTGTTTGCTCATTGTAGAATTACAATGGCCGGAGAGACCAGTTCTGGGGGAGGAGATGATTTCTTCTCTAGATTTACTCAGCTGATGAGTAGGACCGAGTCCGGTCCTACTCTGGATAAATTCCTGAAAAGGAATCCTCCGACTTACAAGGGGGGACACGACTACGATGGGGCATATATCTGGATTAGGGATATCGAGCAAGTTTTTGAATATTTTGAGTGTTCTGAGGAGCAAAAGGTTTTATTTGCTACATATCAATTGAAAGATGAGGCTAGAGTATGGTGGTCTCGCGTGAAGGTGCAAATGAACGCAGCCAATGAGCCGTTAGTATGGGCGAATTTTCGAAAGAGGTTCCTTGTTAAATACTTCCCGGACAACTACAAAATCCGGAAAGAAATGGAATTCCTGAAGTTAGAGCAAGACCGGATGTCTGTAGCTGAGTACACCAGCAAGTTTGATGAGCTGTGTGATTTTTACCACCCTTTCTCGTTAGAAGGGACTGAAGGCAGCAAGTGTGCCAAATACGAAGCTGGACTACGGATTGAGCTCCGTAGTGTAATCGTACCGATGGAGATCAGGGACTATCCGACATTGGTGAACAAAGCAAGGCTGACAGAAGAAGTGCAGTTGCAAAGGATGTCTCAGGCAAGAGATAAAAAGCCATTGAAGGCAAAAGGTTTCAGCTTCAAGAGGATGGGTCAATTCTTTCGGGGCGGCAAGTCTTCTGCTACCTCCTCATCCTCCTCTGGCCGTGGTTCCACTGGTCGATCGGGTAATCCCCCTGGGAATCGTACATGCTACAACTGTGGTCAAGAAGGACACATTGCCAAACATTGCCAAGCTAATCAGATTGTGTGCTTCCAGTGCGGACGACCAGGGCACCTCAGGCCCGATTGCCCTCAGAGGCAGCAGCAGGGCAGGACGGATAACCGAACTAACTCTTCTGGGACCCGGGGTTCCAACTTCTCGAGAGGAGGTCGGAGTGGAGCTGGTAGAGGGAACCCACAAGTGGGGAGATATGACGCTCAATCTAGCGATGCCCAGAACGCCATGACTGGGCGTGTATTTGCGTTTGATGCTTCAGAGGCCACGAGGAACGACAATCTGGTGCAGGGTAAGTGCCTCATCTGTGGTTATCTGGTTGATGTGATTTATGATTCAGGTGCCACCCATTCCTTTATTTCGGAAAGTTGTGTGCGACGGCTTGGTCTGCCAATCAGTTTAATGGAGAACGCTCTTATTGTTTCCACTCCAACTGGTTCTACCTTCCGTGCAACTACAGTGTGTAGGGAACTACCGATGCAAATCGAAGCCCGTACTTTTCGAGTAAATCATATCTGTATGCCATTGAAGGACTTAGACGTTATTCTAGGTCTGGATTGGCTTGCTGCTAATCATGTGTTGGTCGACTGTCATCGGAAGAATATTGTTTTCTCCCAGGAACTTGACGTGAAGAACGGGGTGAGCGATGTCCTAACCACGTATGTTGTTTTATTCGCTTCGGAGGGTCGACATAACCTCCTGTTAGGTGATATTCCGATTGTTTGCGAATTTCCTGACATTTTTCTGGAAGAAATTCCGGAGCTACCTCCCAGTCGAGAGATTGATTTCTCTATCGACTTGATTCCCGGGGCAGAACCGGTGTCCCAAACGCCATATAGAATGTCTTCGGTGGAATTAACCGAAGTGAAGAAACAAGTGAACGAATTACTAGAAAAGGGCTTTATCCGACCTAGTGCCTCACCTTGGGGCGCTCCGGTGTTACTGGTAAAGAAGAAGGACGGTAGTATGCCATGTGTATTGATTATCGACAGCTGAACAAACTGACCATCAAAAATAAATATCCACTACCCCGAATTGATGATTTACTGGACCAGTTGCGAGGCGCCGCTGTGTTCTCTAAGATTGACTTGAGGTCGGGATACCACCAAATCCGAGTGAGGTCGGAGGATATCCCAAAGACAGCATTCCGGACTCGTTATGGGCACTTCGAGTACGTGGTAATGCCCTTTGGAGTAACAAACGCTCCTGCCATTTTTATGGATTATATGAATTGGACCTTTCAACCGTACTTGGATCAGTTTGTGGTTGTATTCATTGATGATATTTTGGTATACTCGAGGTCGGACGAGGAGCATGCTCAACATCTTCGACTTGTTTTACAAGCACTCCGCGAGAAGAAGTTGTACGCTAAATTATCTAAGTGTGAGTTCTGGAAGAGTAGTGTACAATTCTTAGGGCATGTAATTTCCCAGGAAGGAGTCTCAGTCGATCCGACAAAAATTGAGGCGGTTATGGCTTGAGAGACACCGAAGTCAGTAACTGAAATCCGGAGTTTCCTTGGATTAGCTGGATACTATCGACGTTTCATTGAGGGGTTCTCTCGGATAGCACTCCCTCTGACTCGATTGACTAGGAAAGGAAACCCTTTCGTGTGGTCGGAGAAATGTGAATTAAGTTTCCAAACTCTGAAGCAGTGTTTAACTACTGCGCCCGTGCTTGCACTGCCCGATGTGACCAAAGAATTTGAAGTATATTGTGATGCGTCCAAATTTGGAGTGGGGTGTGTGTTGATGCAAGCGGATCGAGCAATTGCCTATGCTTCAAGGCAATTGAGGCCACATGAGGAGAATTACCCGACCCATGACCTGGAACTCGCAGCAGTAGTGTACGCACTGAAGATTTGGCGCCATTACCTGTATGGAGCTCGCTTTGTAGTATTCAGCGACCACAAGAGTTTAAAGTATTTATTTGATCAAAAGGAGCTAAATATGAGACAGAGGAGATGGATGGAGTATTTGAAAGATTATGACTTCGATTTGAAGTATCATCCGGGCAAAGCAAATGTTGTGGCAGATGCATTAAGCAGGAAGGTATTACACGTGGCTTACTTAATGGGCAGAGAACAAGAATTGCTAGAAAGCTTTAGGGATTTGAATATTGGAGTGGTCATGAGTGCGCCAAATCGAATGACGATTGGAATGTTAAAAATCTCCAATGAATTTCTGGAGTCTGTGATGACCGCGCAGAAAGACGATGAAGAGTTACTGAAGTTGATCGACACTCAGACCCGAGGTAAAAATGAAGAGATAACTCGAGGTGGCGATGGAGTATGGAGATTCAGGAATCGAGTTGTGGTGCCTGCACATGGAGGCTTCAGGCAGGCTGTGCTAGCAGAAGCACACAAGAGCTCTCTAAGTATACATCCAGGAGTGACAAAAATGTATCATGACTTAAGAAAGGAATTTTGGTGGCCAAACATGAAGAAGGCAATAATCGAGTACGTGAAATCCTGTGTTATATGTCAGAAGTGCAAGGTTGAGCACCAACGACCTCCAGGTTTGCTTCAACCTCCAGAAATTCCGATCTGGAAGTGGGAAAGTATCACCATGGACTTCGTGTCCGGACTACCTCGTACTCAAGCCGGATACAACGCGATTTGGGTAATTGTTGATCGACTAACTAAATGTGCGCATTTTCTGGCAATAAATATGAAGTGGTCGTTAGATCGATTAGCTAAGTTGTACATTGCTGAGGTCGTACGACTGCATGGTGTGCCCTCAAGCATTATCTCCGATCGGGATCCCTGATTTACTTCAAGGTTTTGGGGAAGTTTGCAACAACAATTGGGTACTGAGCTTAAATTGAGTTCGGCTTACCATCCCCAAACCGATGGTCAATCAGAACGGACTATACAGACTCTTGAAGATATGTTAAGAGCATGTGTGCTGGAGCAGGGCGGATCATGGGAGAAATACTTGCCCTTGGTGGAATTTGCATATAATAACAGTTACCATAGCAGCATTGGGATGGCTCCATACGAAGCTCTTTATGGTCGGAAATGTCGTACCATATTATGTTGGAATGAGAACGGCGATGCCCTTCATCTGGGGCCTGAGATGATTCAAGAGATGAATGAACAAATCACTTTAATCCGAGAGAAGATAAAAATTGCTCAAGATCGGCAAAAGAGCTATTATGACAATCGGCATAGACCCCTTGAATTCCAAGTGGGTGATTGGGTGTTCCTAAGAATTTCACCAACCAAGGGTGTAGGTCGAATCTTGAAAAGTCAAAAGCTTAATCCGAAGTATATTGGACCATACCAAATACTAGAGCGGATTGGTAAAGTCGCATATCGGCTGGATCTTCCCCAATCATTGACTAACATCCACAACGTGTTCCACGTATCATAACTGCGAGCCTACATTCCATGTGATACAATGATTGTACCGAGTGACTCCATTGAAGTAAAGGAAAACCTGACAGTGGAGGCTGTACCGGTTAGCATTGAAGAGCACCAAACCAAACGCTTAAGGAACAAGGATGTACCGCTGGTGAAAGTGAAGTGGCAGAATTTACATTGGATGAACTACACTTGGGAGTTAGAATCCGATATGAGGCGGATGTACCCTCATTTTTTTCAACCGGAGCACTGATTTCGGGGACGAAATCTCCTTTTAGGGGGGGTGAGTGTAACATCCCTGATGTTTTAATGAGAATTATAAGAAATGGGAGATGTTAGTAAATATTTTAGAAGTTTTATTTAATATTTGTTCTGTGCGAGCCAAAGAGCCGGTGTCGAGGTCGGTATCTGAAACGCGAGCAGGCGGAGTTAAAGAGCGGAAGTGTGGGAAAAGAGCGGGAAGGGCTAGGCGGTTTGGTCCTACCGTTGTGGGGAAAGCGCCTCACACGGGGTCACAGCCCGGATTAACCTCATAATGATGGAGACAACGGATATAAGTAATCAAGAGGTGAGCACGGATAAAGTATCCGATCTCTCAGGTTGTAGCTCGGATTTCCGAGGTATGAACATTAAGTAAGGACGGCGGGGCCGATATTTATATCGGACCTATACTCTTGCGAATTATTAGAGGATTATGACTACTTGGACGTTGAAGGGATAAACACGTGTAATTGAGTTGATAACCATGCAATAGTTTAAAATAGTGAAATTGATTAAATTTAGTAAGAATACAAATAAAATAAAGGAAAAGACGATCTTGCCCATGAGCCATATATATATAAGAAGATTCCCTTCCTCTCCTCTTCATTTTCACAAGTTACCTTGCTGTTGGTCTGTTCCTTCTCTTCCGTTTTTCTCTTCTCTCTTAACGCTGATTTGCATGCACTAGAGAGAGACTCCATCTGTATCTGAACTTCAAATTAACCTCATTCCTGTGATTGGGACTTCAAGGTGAGTCTACTGATCCAACCCAATTGTAATTCCCTTATTTCTTTTATTCTTTGGTCGTTAAGAGCCATGCATGGCTATATTCGTGGCTGTTCTCCACTCCTCTGGTGAGTGTGAGTCCAGATGTTGTCCATGAACTAGGGGCGTGGAGGTGATGAGCTATACTTTATGATTCGTAGGTAGTAGGCTAAACAGCAGAAGACTGAGTGAAGGAGTTGAGACTGAGAAACCAGTGCTCGGAGGAAAGAATCGACACAAAGAACAGATCATCGAAGCGTGGAATCAGAGTAAGGGGGTGTTCGGGTTATAATTAATTAGAATAGGACTCGCTTCTAATTCAGGTCCTTGGGTTGCGTAAACGGGTTAAGGAAAATGTTACTAAACGTGGTGTGTGTTTATACTTGTGCATGTGTGATAGTGTACATTGATGAGTTGAGAATTGGGTGTGTGGTTGAGTTATCATGCATGATCTTGAAATATTTAATATTGATGTAATCAGTGTTATGCGACTCCGGGTTAGCAAGCAGGCTACCCGAGGGATGAGAAAATTGATATCATTATGAAAGGTAAATTGTTGAATGATTATGTGGTATGAGATGGCCGACGGTATATGATAGCCCCTCATTTCCGGCTCCCGTGGTTTTCGTGCCCAGTTGAGCTACCCAGTGGTCAAGTAGGACCCAGTGGTCGAGGTGGAGAGTCAAGCAGGACTCAGTGAACCAAGCAGGGTTCACGGGGTGTCAAGTAGGACCCCCAGCTGAAGGCCAATCCTTTAGTATCCGGATACTAGGAGTCAGATTGTATGAGAGTCAGTTGTGATCATAATGTATGTAATGAATATGATGTATGTAATGAATGCGATGAATGTGAGGAAATGGATGGAATTGTGTAGTTGGTTTAATACAGTTACTGTATGAAATACTCTATGTTCCGGTATGTTTATTTAGAAGTAATGATTGATGTGTATGTATAGATATGCATGTGTATTTGTTAAGATCCGTTCTAAATTAATTATTATGCCAAACACTCACCCTTGCATATTTTTTTTAGTAACCAGAGGCAGGGAGGGGGAAGGAGCCGTGGAGCTGGGCCAAGGGGGAGAACGGTGCCAAGGTCCGGATGAATTTGAGTGACTCTTTATAGAGTCTTATTTGTGTGTAAAAACTTCTTATTATAGTTACTAGTTGTGTGTAATACAGACCGGATCGAATGAAAAATATATATTTCAAAAATATTACTGTTATGTGCATATGTTTTTATGGTAACTTCTTGGGTTCACTGGACCATTTGTTAGAGCGAAGTGTTGGGAGTCCGGTTGTATGTTTTGTATAATCCGATGTGCGAAAGGTGTTCGTTCACGAACAGCACCTCGTCTAAGTGAGAGTCCGGAATCTCGCTTAGACGAGTAGGGGCCTCGCGCAAGTGAGACGCCCTGATTTCCTTTCTCTCATCCGTTGTGTTCATATTACATTGTTTTTCTCTAAATATCGATTAATTTTCAAGGAAAAAGGAGAATTTACTGTAAAATGTAATCGTTTGAATAAAAATAAATGTAAAAATAATTTAGGACGTTACAGCATGTGCCCCTGTTAGAGTAAATCCGAGTGAAATGATTCAGATTTCATCCATTCCGAATGAAAAATAACCCTTTTCATCCATTCCATTTTCTGACTGGAAAGCAAGACTGAATCCGAGCGGGTTGAGGTTTACTTCCAAACCGGTTGACAACATGCCGAGTGAAGCTTCAAGTAGAAGGATTGCCGAGCAAGATTTCAAAGTCTTTTAAAGAACATGAACCGTTGCCGATTGAGCCATTTATCCTCACCGAATCGTCTTTCAAAGTCAAAAACCGACTGAATCCTGCACCAATTCCGAGTCATCCTTGTCAGTCAGTTTTCTTAGCCAATCTTCACTCATCCTTCAAATAAGGAGCCGACTGAATCATTTGCCCCAATTCCGAGTCAGTCCCTTCAAATCAATCCCGAACCATTACTCTTTGAACCAATTCCGAGTCACATTTCACACAATTTCCGAGCCATTTCAGTCAGCACCGAGTGAGCCATCCTCTCACTCGATTTCCGAGTGACTTTCCCCCATTCCCGAGTGAAGTTCACCCAATTCCGAGTCATCCTTTACCCATTTCCGAGTCTTTCTCTTCGATTTTCAATCGGCTCCGAGTCATCCTTTACCGAATCGATTTTCAATCTTCGATCGGTTTTTGAGTAACACCCATTCCCTTGTCATCCCTCCTGAAGCCAATTACCGAGCCCACTTCCACCAATTTCCGAGTCACCATTTACACCCAAAACTCACCCAGATTCCGAGTCACTCTTTTAACCATTTCCACTCAACCTCCAAGTCACTTTTTACCTATTTTAGTCGGTTCTGAGTTACTTGTCACTCGGTTCCGATTGAATGTTTCACAGCAGCCTCACACCGAGTAAAACATATACTCGGCCTTTCATAGGAGGACTCTTCCCAGAAGAATTCTCACTCGGAAAGGTGTATTTTTCACTCGGCCTTCTACGGGAAATGCTTCATTCCACTCGGAATTGACTCCAATATGGACGAATACTGACTGGGAGACTGATCCGAGCCATCCTCACTCGGATTTCAGCCATCCTCACTCGGATTGACACTATTTTCACTCGGATTCCCACTAGGTCCCCCTGTTAGCCCGTGTTGACTTGGATTCCACCACCCAAGTGGATCTAGGAATCCTGGGGGTGGCAGACAGGTGGCAAACAGGGGTGGAAGTGGGGGGAATTAAAAATTCCCACCCAGCCGTTGTCCCCCACTTCACTCTGAGTGGAAACCTGAGCTGGCATTCCACTCGGAAGTGGAAGCCTGAGCTGGCCTTCCACTCAAACCAGCCTATAAATAGGCAAGGGATTGAAGCGTTGGAAGATTCAGGCATTCTTAGAGGAAAAACTCTGCCTAAACCTTGATTCTCTCTCCCACACACACTGCGCAGCCCCTCACAGCACCCAACATCCTCATCCTCTCTCCTCTCTCACACGTCCAGCCCCTTTCAGCCACCAAATACCTCCCAGCACCCTCCTCTCACCCTTTCCAACAGCCCCCATGCATCCCCCTCAAGTCCACCAAATCCGACCTCCTCACTCCTCTCAACTCCAACACTGTCCCTCTTCTCACTCAGCCTCACTCGGTATCTCACTTCTCACACGGTAAGCTACTACTTTCACTCGGTATTTTCCCATTTCATTCGGTTTTACCATTTTTTACTCGGTTTTCCTCTTTCTCAGTCGATTTTCGCCATTTTTCACTCGGGTTTATGCTTTTATCACTCGGTTTTACCATTTTTACTCGGTTTCCTCCATTTCCACTCAGTTTTTCCATTTTCACTCGGTTTTTCCCTCTTTTTCACTCGGTTTTCCCTTCTCCCACTCGGTTTTCACTCATTTTTCCTTCTGTTTTCTGAACTTACTGTTTCCCTTCCTCTTTTGTAGCTTCTGCTACCTTCCCCTTCCGCTTTATAGTAAAATATAATAAAGGGAAATAAATGCTTACTATGTTTTCTTTCAAATCTAAATAAAAATCAAAAAAAAAGGGAAACAAATCATTTTTAAACAGTGTCGTATGGGAGCACTCCCGTCTACACAACCTCTTTAGGATTCGTACACGTGCGAAGAACTTCGCCTTGTACGAGTTCCCCACCTCAATGACATCCATCATCATCTCCCAAGTCTTTTCCTAAAAGAAAAACACTCAGAACTACGTAACCCTGATTTCTTGATAATTCAAGAATACGTAGGAGCAGGACCTCAACTCCTGTCGGGCCCATCTTTCTTATTTCTTTTTATTGATTTATTTCCTCACTTTCATGTTTCTTTCATAAATGTTTTTTTTTTTGGTCACTTCCGTGAAAATCAATTTAGACGTGACGTCTTGTTGATTTCCCCCTAGTTTTTTGCTCAAGCCTCGCCATAATTCATAGGGAAGGGATACTTAGGACGAGACGTCCCGCTTATCTCTTTCCTATCCCTGTTTTTTATTCGAGAATGTCCAATTTAGGCGTGACGCCTTATTAGCATTCTCTTCCCCTCTCTGTCTCATATCGAAGTCGAGTTTAATTCGGATGAAACATCCCATTGACCTCGCTTCGACATTCTCAGTTGGTACAATTCTCTCACTCCATTCTGTCGTTTTTTAAATAAAAAATACAACAATAAAAGGGAAGAAATAAACCATCTTTTGTAAGGCTATTTATGTTGCGCATTTTCAATCTTGGTACTGTTTTTGACAGGCGATGTAGGGTGCTAATACCTTCCCTACTCGTAACCGACTCCCGAACTTGAATCTCAATTTTTAACCAGTGCTTTACTGAACTTAGTTTTTTCCAATGTTTTTCCTATGGATAAAAACGTTGGTGGCGACTCCCTGTTTCATTCGACCCCCTCTCTCTCTCTCTCGCCGCGCCGTCGCGATCCAGGTTGCGACACTTGCCTTGCCATGTATATATGTATTGAATTAATGAGAATGGCAATTGGTTGATTATAAGGATGATATATGAGAATGGGTGATGATTGTTATTGAAATGTATGCCTATATGTGTGATGAGGATAAGTTTAAAGTTTTAACGCAATTATTGAGAAAATATGATTGGAAGTTTAATGATTCCCAAGGATGGTATGTATAATAATGAGATGGTTGGATGGCTATATATATATATATATATATATATATATATATATATAAATGAGGATGATCAATATGATTTTAATGTGTGATTAATAAATTGGGATAAGAATTCTGAGTAAGAATACTTAGAGCAAGATTTATATGCCTTAAGTGGTGTCTAGGAAGAGTTGGATGTGAATAATTTGATTTAGAATGAGTTTTCATAAGATGAGTTGTGAGGATTTTTGATTTCTGCCCAAGCTCTGGTATTCTCGCTGAGCGAGAATCCTTTGTGTTGGTTGCAGGGCCTCTGGCCCGATTTCGCCCAAGCGAATGAGCTACCCGCCCAAGCGAGACGTGTGATGTGTGATCAGGTGAGACACTGGACAAATTTCGCTCAAGCGGGCGTGGCCGCGCTTGAGTGAGCGAGAGGGGATTTGGACACTGATCGTTTTTCGCTCAAGCAAGTGTGAGACGTTTAAGCGAGTGTGAAGGTCTGATGTTGGGCGATACTCGCTCAAGCGAGTGGCTGGCCCTGGTGAGTCTCGCTCAGGCGAGACGTGCATGTAATGGAAGGATGGCCTCTGGCCAAACCTCGCTTAGGCGAGTTAGTGCCTCGCTCAAGCGAGGGTTGGTGGAATTTGTCACTGGGTGATTCTCGCTCGAGCGAGTAACCGTGTGCAAGGGTGTTTCGCCCGAGCGAGCGAGCGTGGAAGGGACGCTGGCGTGATTACGCCCGAGCGGGTAGAGGCGCCCAAGCGAGATGGACGTGCCTCGCTCAAGCGAATGGGTATCTCGCTTAAGCGAGTGACCCCTGGTGGAATTTTCTCTTCTTTTCTCAGTTTTAATGGTTTTGGGCCTCCTTTCCTTACAATGTAAGATGCTTGAGGGAATGTATGGAGAGAAATATGCCTATGATACAATATGGTGGTGATGGATAACGATTAAGATATCGGGATACTTGTTTATATCCATATTTTGTATAGTGTAAAACATGAATCTTAACCACTAAGAGTGAAGTATGTGAGAGCAATGTTAAGAGTTTAATGATGAGTTATGAGATGGTACCTTGAGTGATTACAAACCCTTCATGGGAATGATTGAATGGCAAGGTGTATGTTAATAACCGATAAATTGAAGATGACAATGATAATGGGCAAAAAACGAATAACGTTTCGGATCATTTCCTTGCGTAAAGGATGATCGTATTATTGATGATTTTGTAATAAAAACCATTATGGTTGAATATGGATATTGATCCACTATATGATGTGAAATATCAAAATGTATTGTGTTGAGATGCAAGGTCAAGAATATGATTATGATGGCCATATATGTGAATGATGAATATGTCTTGGATAATTCCAAGTGTGGATTAATATTATGATTAATTGCTATGCCTTTTGACATCTATGTGTGGATTGTTGTGAATGAGGTTACTGGCCATTGAATGCCAATTATATTAATGGTATGCCTTGAGGGGCTTGTAAATAATTACATGATGATTGAAAATGTCAGATTAAATTATAACCCTAATTGAGAGGGTGAGAAATCATTGTGAGATTGTTGGGCACATGCATAATTGCATTGTTGCGTTTATGGCATAGCATGACATTGATATGCATTATTATTGAATGAATCACCTTGCGGGGTGCCACGAAGGGTAAATCCCTGAGTGAAGAGGACATGGTCCTATTGTTATTGAATAATATGGAATATATCACCTTGCAGGGTGCCACGATGGGTAGATCCCAGAGTAAAGACGATGTTATGGTAATTACTGTTGAATATATCACCTTACGGGGTGCCACGATGGGTGAATCCCGGAGTGAAGATGATGTTGATCATATTGTTATTGAATAAATCACCTTGCGAGGTTCCACGAGGGGTGTATCCCCGAGTGATGATGGTATTGGGAAAATTATTGTGAAGAGAAACACCTTGCGGGGTGCCACGAAAGGGTGTATCCCTGAGTGAAGATGCTATTACATGAATTATTATTGAAATGAACATATCACCTTGCGGGGTGCCACGAAGGGTGTATCCCTAAGTGATGATAGTATTATGTTATTTATTGTGAAATGAAACACCTTGGGGGTGCCACGAAGGGTGTAGCCCTGAGTGATGATGATATTGTGATATTTATCGAAATGAATCACCTTGCGGGGTGCCACGAAGGGTGAATCCCTGAGTGATGATATTATTATTAGAAATATTTGAGAAATGAATGGTATGGTGGTTGTGATCACCCATTGATATGGAGTCGGATCCATTGTATATTCGAAATAGGATGACCACGAGTGAAGAGAAAACCCCTTATGAGGAGGTATTGAATTAAAGATAAAACGAATCAATGATGACAATGATTATGAATGCCCTTGTTGATAAGTGGAAAAATGATGGTATTTGTGATTGTGTGTATATTGTGCTTATTTATGATATGAATTACGATTCATGAGGCGGATATGCCTATTGTATTGATGAGATGATTAATGAATGATAATTTGATGAGTAGTTAGCAAAGCACACATGACGTTTGTATGCATATACACATGATCACAATATATATATTATTCGTCATTTTGAATATATAACTCACTCTCCCATGTGGTCTCCTTTTTAGCATTGTGATGCAGGTTGCCATGGGATGAGTTTGGATTTCAAAATCAAGGATTTGGTGAAGGTATATAGTGGTAGAGGAAGTGCCTTGGCCGGCATCTTTTGTGAGCTATTATGTATCGAAAATATGAAAAATAGATTGTATATGATGATATATATGATTTAGAGATTTTGAATATGTTTAAGTCAATCCTTTGAATTGATGGATGAAGAATATATATATATATATATATATATATATATATATATGTAGAACATAAGAGATGATTTGATGTGTATTAGAAGGATTGAAATAGAATGATGTTCATTGATGATTGAGATAGTCGGGAGGAGATTCCCGAATGCACATGTATATATATATATATATATATATATATATATATATATATATATATATATATATAGTTATACTTTAGGCCTTGCATGCTCATGTAATTATGTAAAATGATGATGGTTGTCTATTAGGCTTAAAATATGCCTTTGCATGCTTGCTTAGCATTTTCTCATATCTTCATATATGGGACTAGGCGTGTGCCCGGTATACATATTCTTCCGCTGTAAACTCTATTATTTTCCTATACCGTTATGGGAAATTTATTTATCGATCCAGCTTTTGTTCTTATTAATTGTACGCTCCGGTTTTCGGTGATTCAAGTTTCGGTGTGACACCGGTTTTATCTTAAAACGCGAAAAATTTACTCACATTTTCATTAATTATGAAGATCACATCGGAATTCGAGTACAGTAAATCGGGGCGTTACAAGTTTACTGTGGAAAATTTTTATTTTATTTATTATTTTATTTTATTCTACGTTCCATTTTTGTTTAATTTCGTTTTAAGTCAGACTAAAAATATCCTTATATTCAAAATTCAATTTCCTATTTTCTAGGATTTATTTCTTATTTTTCTAAAAAATTTTAATTTTTTTCACTATTTAATTACCGCTTCAAATTTAATTAAAAATTGGGCTGTTACACATGTATGCTTATTTTATTATCTAGATTATAGATGATGATTTTGAGGGTCATGTAGGAAAATTGGACCTTGGTGTGTATGGCCAATTTTCATTAATGACCCAAATGATGTAATGCGATGAATTATGATGCTTGTCGGTGATTAATTTCATGAATGAATGAGGTATTTGATAACTTATAGCATTTTATGAAGTTTTGTAGAAATGAGCTTAAATCCTACGCATTGAGAGAAAGAAATTTGATTTGAAGTGTATAGACAATTAGGAGGACTCATAATTATATAATGTAGTACATCTAATGCATTAGGATGGGTCAAAATGGTAGGAGATGAGAATTGAGATGCTAAGTTGTGTAAAATCCACGTTTCTGCACAAGTTCTGCAGAACTCGCTCAAGCAAGTGGTAGTCTCGCTCGAGCGAGACCCTTGTGAAATAGGGGTGTGGCCACTGGCCGAAATTCGCCCAAGCGAATGCAGTTCTCACCCAAGCGAGATTGGTCTGGAATCAGTATTTGGTTACTGGACCATTTTCGCTCAGGCGAAATGGTCTTGGTGTTGTGGCTCGCTTAAGCGAGGAGAAGAGGAAATGGACACTGGACGATTTTCACCCAGGCGAGCCTTGCCTCGCCCAAGCGAAAATCGGGCAGTGAGTCCCTGATGCTACGGGAGCATTCTCGCTCAAGCAAAATGGAACTCACTCAAGCGAGATTGGCTCCTGAGGCAAACCTTCTCTCTCGCTCAAGCGTCTCGCTGGCTCGCCCATGTGTGGCCTTCGAATCTCGCTCAAGCGAGATAGGGTCCGCTCAAGCGAAGGGACCCCCTGATGCTCAAAACTCTCCCTCGCTCAACCTTTCTTGCTTTCGCTCAAGCATTACCACGTGAGCTCGCTCAAGCGAGTGTGGCTCTCGCTTGAGCGAGTAGCCTTCTTATGCCCCAATTGTTTTGTTCCAATTAATTCTTATTTCTTATGCATCAAACCCTTATCTTGCATCATCTTAAAGGTGTTTTTGGACATATTATGAATCATGGAACCTCATAAAATCCTTTCTCTTAGATTCAATCATGCAACATCAATTTAATTAATTCTTCCGTTGTTTTTAATTGGAAATTTCTCATGAAATCATTTTAATTTACCCTCTCATATCCTCATATATGAGAGTGGCTTTTCATAGATCCAGGTGTTGATTAAAGCCTTACCACACTAATTATCTAATTAATTAATGATCTTAAATCATGAAAAATTTACCTTAAATTCGGGGCGTCTCACCTCTGCTTCTAATATAAAAAGGTAGGGAGACAATGGGTCCCCTTATCTTAGACCACGTTAAGGGTAAAAATGAGGGCTCCTAGACCCATTTAGGTTAATATAATAACTGGCAGATCGCACAAGGGAAATAACAAGGTCAACCCATTTAGAATCAAAACCAAAAGAAATAAGAATTTGTTGAAGGAACTCCCAATCAAGACGATCATAGGCTTTAGACATATCAAGTTTAATAGCCATATGGTCCCTTGAAAGGGCAACATTACTTTTTAAAGAATGAAAAACCTCATGGCCTATTATGAGACTGTCCTAGATTTGTCTTCCTTGTATGAAGGCAGATTGGTTGTGGGAGATAAGTTTAGGTAAAAACATTTTCAAACGTAGTCGTAGGATTTTTGAAATCAATTTGGAACAAAGGTACAACAACTTATGGGTCTAAACTAGGTTACTTTATCAGGGTTTGGGAGTTTTGAAACAAGAGAAATCAAAGTTAAATTTGCTTCTTTAGGGATCAGCCTTGATTCAAAGAAATGTTTGACAATTCTTATGGTAAAAGAGCCCATTCAACCTATCAGGACCTGGCGCTTTGAGAGGGGGAATAGATTTTGTAGCTCTCTCAATTTCAGTATAAGAAATAAGAGCCAACAAGATATCATTCATAGATTAAGAGACTAATTTTAGGATGAATTTTAGGCAATCACTTAGATTGTAAACAGGCTTAGCCATGTAGGACTGCTGGAAGTACCTAGTAATCATCTTTAGAATCTCCTTTTGACCTTCTACCCAGTTATTGTTCTCATCTTGGAGCCTTGTAATTATGTTCCTCGCCCTTCTTTGAATAGTGGTAGCATGGAGAAATCTAGTATTAGCGTTCCCCTATTTCAACCATTTTATTCTTGATCTATAAGCCCAATATATTTTTTCCCTCTCCCTGACTTGATCTATTTGTTGTTTAATAGCCTCAGCCTACTCCCGATCATAATTCCCAATCCTCATGTTGATAGGCTTTCAAGCTTTTGTTGAAGTCTAGCTATCTCTAAATCTAAATTTCTGAAGGTGGCTTTATTCCATTGCTATGAAGATTTACAACATTGAGTGTAGTGTTCCAAGAGTTGTTCTCAAGGATCACTTTTCTTTCTAGCCTTCTTGAATGACTCTCTTACTATCAGGGTGTTCAGTCCAGAATACCTTAAATTTGAAATAGAAGTTACTTGGCTTGTTGGGGTTAAGGCTCAGCACTAGAGATGAATGGTCAATAGAAACAGTGGGCAGAGTTGTATAAAGAGAGTGAAGAAAATAAAGTAGGGTCTAAGTATTGGAGAAAGCTCTATCAATTTTTTCTTTTGTGACCCTTCCATTTCTGGGATTACTAATTCAAGTGTAGTTGTAACCTTTGATAGGAATCTCCATAAGGGCTAGATTGTTAATAAGGTCAGCAAATAAAGCTACCCTACTTAGATGAAGAGGGATGTGACTGATATTATCATAATCAAGCAGACATTCATTAAATCGTCCAACAAATACCAACCAACAGAATTAGGAACATTAATTTGTCTCAGGATCTGTCAAAAAAAATTTCGATCATTAAAGATAGGCAGAACATACACAAAAGAGCATTTAATTTGAATATTAGAAGCCAAAAAAGTTACAGAGATGTGGATGATATTTGGACTAGACATCTCAATAACCACGTCCAAAGTAGAATTCCACATTAGAGCTAAACATCCTGAGAGGCCATTAGCATTTACTACAAAACAGGAATTAAAGCCTAATTTTTTTAACAGAATTCACACGATCAGATTGAGCCTTATTTTCCATAGCAAAAGTTAGGGCCAGCTTGAATTTCTTCTTCAAAGCCCTGAGTTCCCTAACTGTTGTAGGATTAGCCATCCCACGACAGCTCCAACTTAGGAACTTCATGACTGGCTTAGGGGCTCAGATGAAAGGTTTATGTTAAACCATATTGGTTTAGATGCAGCATTTGGAAGTCTAAATCAGTCAGCTGTAACATTCTTTTCTTAGTAATCATGTCTTCATACTCCTCTCTCACCCTTTTGAGTTTAAGAACATCATGTATACCTCTACTAAGGAGGACTTCACAAGGAGAAGGAATTGATTTAGGTATATGAGGGGAGGGTGTTTCTTCTGGCAGCTCAACAAAATAGATAGGTGGGTTTTGTTTTGTGTTGGGGGAATGTTGGTGTTGGATACTGTATAGGGTTTTACATGGTTTATTTTGGGGGTACGAGAGGGTTTGGTGAGTTAGGTTATTTTCTAACTTGGTACTTGAGATATGGAAAGAGATATTTGAAATTCCCAGGGATAGATCGGGTGGGTTGTTTGAGCAATTTTGGGTAGGACGTATAGGTAGTGGAGGCCTAGGGATGGGTAGTGGTAGAGAATGGTCAACAGAAAGATTACCTTGGGAAGTAGTTTCTAATTGACATTGGTTGGTATTTTGGGTAGGACTGAGCAACGGTCGGTCCGGATCGGTTTCGGTTCAGAAATCTTTCATCCAAATTTATCCGGACAACTACCAATAGTATCCATTCTCGACCGTTTTAATTTTCGGACTGGTCGGGTGGCGGGCAAAACGGGTTACGGATTATGCGGGTGGCTCCAAACGGTTTGCAAAAAAAAAATCCTAAAATTTCAAATATCTATCCAAGACTAACATACAACCAGAATAACATAAGAGAGTTGAGATCTGAAATTTTACAGATCTGAAATTTTACAAGGAAAAATGGATTTAAAATTGAAAGAATGAAAAACTCTATCCAATAATATAATAATAAAACTAAAATATTAACCAAAAAATAAAGTACACAGATCCAAAATCAAGAGTAAGAGGAGAAGAAAGACTCTGGAAACAAACACAAGATGAACGTCATGTGCTCTACCGTCGCCATGTGCTCTACCGTCGTCGTTGTCCCTGTGGCATCTACCTCTTTCGTTCTTGTCTCCTCCATTATTGATGACAACATTGCTACCGCTGCATCCTTCATTAGGGTCTTGTCTACCATGAAGGTTAAAGGTTTGGATAGGGAAAGAACTAAGAAGATGAACATCAAACATGAGAAAGAATAAGCGGAGAGTGGTAGAAAATAAAGAAGTTGGAGCAGAGTCAAGGGGAGGACGTTGTCATGACTCAAGAAGGAAGGATTGAAGGTAAGCGGCGCTACTGAGAGAATGGGGTCTGATGAAGTGCTTGAGTTTGACGGCTCCTGATGGCATTGCTTTTGCTTTAAAAAAATTAGGTTACCACTTCACACACTTGGGCCTTTCACAATTGGGCCATATCTGTTTTTTCTTAAGACCCTCGGTCAGTGGTGGGTACCGATGGGTCTAATTTTTTAGGCCCACCACCGACCAAACTTACCCATATCTAACTGAAAAATTTAATTTTTTCAACCGGTTTTCGTTAATATCCGATTTTTGTCGGTTTATATTTTCCGGTTCTTACGGGTTGGGCCGGTTATTATGCTTTTGCACGGCCCTAATTTTGGGTCCCAAACGTAGATTTTCTGAGGCTTTCTTCAGTATAGAATCTTTTGATGCCAGATTTGTTCCTTTTGCCCTGTCAGATTTGGTCCCCCTTGATGTGACTTATTTAGCAAATTTGTGGGCTTTAGGAGATTACCATCATCTTTTTTCTAAGCATTTGCACAACCAGCTGGGTGATTAACTGGTTCCTTCTTCTTCCCCGAATCTATTTCTTGAACTAATCCAGAACCATACCATTTTTTATTTGCTATGCAACCCAAGGACTTAGCTGGAGGGACAAATAAATGATGACCAAACATATTTCTTCCTTCTTCAAAAATAGACTTTTGTTTAGTACCTATAGAAGCCTTAAAATCATGACCAATGATGCCACAAGTGAAACAGAGGCCTTGTAATTTTTCATATCTCAAAAAAATTAGAATAAGTTGTTCCTCGGGAACTAGGAAAAATAAGCATGCAGGGATAGGCTTAATAACATCCATTGATACTCTAACCCTCAAAAAACTTCTCAGTAGGGTCTTCTATCTCCATAAGGCTTCCTATTTTACTCCTTAATCTTCTAGCATTCACTGTAGTCATGAACTCCAATGGGATGTTGTGTAGTTGGACCTAAAAAGAGACTTTAGAAAAATCAATGTTACTGAGAGGCTGTTTGGGCTGACAATTCAGAATGAGGGAGGACACCCGGTTATCTTTACATCTGATCATAATGATGTTTTTCCCCCATTTCAATGACTTGGAACTTGCCAAATTTTACCCATGAAGCTTCAAGAGTTTTCTGAATCGAAATGAAATTAACACTTTGTAGTTATAAGCTTTCCATACAAAGTATTCTGGTATAGATCAGAAATGTGTTGTTTGCTTGCTTCTAACTCAACAATAGACTCATCCCATAACCCTGTTCTATTAATGTTTTACAAGATTTCCCCTCTCGTCTCGTCCATTTCAGATATTCCACCAAGAGACTAAGAGATAAAAAGGTAAAAAGATGACTTAGAGGAAAACTGGAACTGAGGACAACAAAGAAAGAAAGGAATAGGAATGACCCAGGAAGAAAGAAAGAAAGGGGAACAGGAAAATTGACAAGGAGAAAAAAGAAACCAAACAGGGAAACCATAGAACCCAGATTTTAGACTCTAGAAAACAAAGGACATAAATGGTAAAGGAAAAGAAGGGGAAGATGGCAGAAGGAGTTTACCACTAACAGGGGCAATAGAGAAAGGAAGATATTCGCAGGGTACCCATTGTACCAACCCTCTCCCATGAGGAGAAAACAAGCTCTCCTTCGGAAGAGATTATTTGAGTTAATTGGGTGGTATAAAATCACTGCCGTATTTTCTAGTTGATTTAAAGTATGTAAAATCATTAACATATTTTAAACCCAAAAAAATTCAGACCCTACCAAAAAGGCCATAGAAACCCAAAAAAATAGGTAACCCACCAGCCCCGAGCCATAAATTGTAGCCCAAATTTAAAATGGGTCTTTTTAACAATTTTTTTAAGAAAAAAACCTGAACCCCCATGGGCCAGCTCTAACAAAATCTAGTTCCGGTGTAACTTGTTTCCAATTGGCATTTCTGTTTTGTTTTATGGATGATCATATGATTTATTTATTTTTCTCTAAACATAAAACAACAGCTGATCTAATTTGAGTCATTGGCATCATCGAACAGAAAAATAAGAAATGTCACAAATTGTCTTCACTGGACTGATAAAATTAATGCAAATCCTAAAGTAACAAACTATATTAATGCTAAGGGTATGACTATTCTCAATCCAGCTTATTTTGTGGCTTTCTAGAGTTCAGTGTAGCCGTTTACCGACAAAGAACTTATTCCAAAATCCTCATTGAGCTTAAAGAAAAAGTTGAGGGAAAGAATCAGTTGTCACCATAAATCCACTTCTCTGCATTGCTAGTGAAACTAACCAACTCCTCTGGCTTAAACCACAACTTAATTTCATCCTTGGCAGTCTCTGGCCCATCACTCCCATGGATGATATTTCTGCAGCCAGCCACATGCAATAATCAGATTGTAGTAAGCAAATAAATAATGCAATAATCAGATTGTAGTAAAGACAGTTACCTTCCAACAACAACAGCCAGATCACCCCTGATGGTTCCTGGCTCAGATTTCTGTGGATCTGTGGCTCCAATTAGTTTTCGGCCGTAGGTAATAACTCCCTGTCCTTCCCACACCTATCACATCAAACAAGAAAAAGACAGATTAGGAACAATGGCTTGTTGGATTTTTAAGGCCATAGAGATTGAGTCATTTCTAACCATTGCAATAACAGGGCCTGAGCTTAGGAATTCACACAGTCCATTGAAGAAGGGTCTCTCTTTCAGGTCATGATAATGCTTTTGAGCAAATTCCTTTGAAGGGACCACCACTTTAATTCCCACAAGCTTGAAACCCTTCCGCTCAAAACGAGATATAATCTCTGAAATCTGAGAAGTTCTTATATTTTATGGTGGGTGAATGGAACATAAACTTAATTAATAACAAGGGACATCACAATTTACAAGGAAAAAAATGCTAAGAACACACTTATTAATGGTTGAAATTTATTATAAAAAAAAAGAGTGAAGTAATCCAGATCCCATTTTTTATTTAACAAGTATCACTCATGATTTTACATTGAAGATGTTGTGTGTTTCTAGATCTCAAAGAGGGAAGTGGGGACCAAATGACATGTGTTGATGCACAGCCAAAGTTAAATCTTCACATTGTTTCACAAAGCAAATCATAAACAAGTGCAAGAAACGAAGTTTCACTTTACCAGCCCTCTCTGCACCCCGTCTGGTTTGATTGCAATGAAAGTGCGCTCCAACTGAATAGAAAAAGGTAAACACATGATTTACACATTATAATCATATCAAGATAAAAGAAGAACAAGAACAAGAGAACACTCAGCAAAGCATGGAAGTGAAAGTAAACAATGCAGATGGAGTCGGAAAAATGTGAAAGAAAGGGTACCTCAGCAGCATGCACCTCCTGATCTTGGAACATGTAAGCTACAAGACATAGCAAAAACAAAAAAACAAAGAAAAGATCTTACTTGTTGAAGACACGGTTAAAGGTTGCACAGTGTAAAATTGTGTAACTTTGACAAGTGACAAAACAACCCACCGACAAATTGAAAGCATAAAGTAAACTGTTGAGACTTTTTGTTCAAACTTCAAAGCTAACTGGAATAAACTACTTTTGTAATAAACTAATGAATATATAATTCATAATCAATGCGATCTTCAAGGAGGGTCGATACACATGACAAACAGAAAAAGACAATGGTAACGCTAATTTGTTAGAATGTTATACTATGCACCTTGGAAAGAGCAATATGTCCAAAAAAACTAAAAGGAGTAGATTGAAATTTTTTTAACAGAAGAATCATGTATTTATTACTACAGAGGCTTAATTGAAATTTTGAAAATCGTTTACAATGTAGGGGATTTTAAGGGAAGTAACAAAATCTACACCACATAGAAAACCTTAACTTCCCCATTTAGTGGAATTGATGTAGAAGAGGTCTCGGAAGCTACCATGCTAAAATTGAGCAAAGTACAAGGCTCCTCTTCTTTTTCAATAAAGAAACACATTATCAATCATTATCTTTACACCCGAACCAGCATCTTCTTTTACATAAAGAGAAACGTATGTATCATAGTGCTTAAAAGATGGCAATTGATAGCAAATATAATAAAGTACATAGGGTTAGTTATCATAAACCCAAATAGGAACCAAAAAGTGAAAAATCAGAAAGCGGTTTCAAACACAGTTATATTGTTGAACAAACCTGCAAGAGGAAGGGCAATAGCTCCTGAAATCCACGATGAGGATCCACTTCCAGAACCAGCCCTCCCATAATTTGATGCAAAAAAAGGCAATTTGCTGCTAAATGAAACAGCCACGGCACCCGCAACGGCACGTGCTTCTGTAAAATTGATGATTTCAAAACTCTCAAGCGAAAACAAATCTAAATTTATTTTGCACATTCACTAGTCTTACTAATGTAAAGAACCCATTAAAAAAAAGACAGAATACTACCTTTTTTTTACGTTGAGGCACAGACAGATCAGATTTATAGAGAGAAATATAAAAAATGATGAAAGCGTAAAGATTTAATTTTATCTCAAGGGTGTTCTTGTTAGAACATATGAAAAATTGAAATAAAATGAAGCAACAAAGAGTGAAGTGATAATGAGAAGAAAGGGATAGGATGGTAATTACGAGAGTGGAAACGAGAAGGGTTGGAAGCAGAGAGAAGGGACCTCGCGGCTTTAGAAGCAGATTTGCAAATCTGTGAGGCCATCTTCTTTCGCAGTGAGTGATGGAATGTGGGAAAGGACAAGGACTGTGCTCTTTTATTTCTTCTTTAGTTTGCAATTTGGTCCCTGCTTTCATCTTTATTTTCATTCCATGGAGCGTGTGGTTAGGAGTAATTAACTGACTCAGTTTACTCCTTGGGTCAAACTTCCTACCCTTTGTGCGGTTTGTTCATTCCTCGCGCTATTAATAATAAACATATGCATAATTTTGATGCTTTTATTTTTTAACTACGAATGAATTGGTATTAGTGCAAGGTGAATTGATATGGCTCTCTGTTTTTAATCAATGTCAAACTATCAAGTTACCTTAGCTCGTAATAGAGTAACAGAAAACATGAGGTACACAACCCTTATACTGTAATACAGTTTTAAGTTATGTAGTTTATATTACTTTTTATATTAAGGAAATGTCATTTACATCCCATTATGATTTTATTATGGGATATTATTTGACATTTTATGTGATTCTTAATGTTAATAATAATACATTTTTTAGTTAAAAGTTAGGTTTGACCAATTTTAAAATAAATTGTTTTATAATTTTAACTGTCTCAAAAGATGAAGAATCAATATTAACCTTTAAATTTTTTTATTTTTATAACTTTGTTTTCTAATTATATACCAAACAGATACTTAATAAATAACTCGGGATTGATGACGTGTCAATAAAAATATCTTAAAGGGAGTAATTGGTTAACGGGATGGTTAGCATTTGAGAGAAAGAGAAAAAAAACACTTTACTTATAGCCCAACAATAATCCTAGTTACTAATTACCCATCAAACAGTATAATTAGTCATGGTTCAAATTATAATTATTGTTAAGGCTAGTGAAATTGGTTAAATTAAATTGACTAAATTAAAATTTGTTATTATTATTAGTTATAATTAAGCATCACCCCACCGATTCAATATACATATAAATTATTATTTGAATTTAATTTAAATATATTATCAGTGTAAACATTTAATTATAAATTAATATATAAATACTTTAAAATTTATATTCAGATGGGTTATAATAATGTAAAACTTTTTCTCAGGGTATATTGGATTAGAGTTGGGTTTAAGGTTGAGAGAAAAGGGATACAATTATCTTTATAGATTCTTTAGTGGTGGAAATTAAACAATTAGGAAAGTTCTCCTCTTATGAAATACTTTACGTGGCAATAATTGATTTGGACAAAAAGAAGGAACCCCATTTCCTCTGTTGGGGAAGGCACGGGATCAAGTTCGAACGTGAAACACAACTACTTCAAAGTTCCAATGTGAAACACAAGCCACAGACACGAATATCACCCGTTAATTACTAAAAAGTGCCACTCCCTTGAGATTTGATTTTCACTTTCTGCACCAAGCTTTTCCTAGTACTTTGAGTTATTTAATAACGGAAGAACTTAAGATTATGACCAACCCTTAACATAAATGTTATTTAGGTCAACTTCTCACCACATAACTTGCTGAATTTCTTGCCGTGTATTTCAAATAATCAAGTTTCTAATACAGAATTATTAGAGTAATTTTGATATATTATTTTTTAGATATTTTTACTTTTCTTTAGTCTGTTATATCAGTGTTTTGTTATTATTCCATACTTTTTAGTCTAATATAATATATTTACACAGGTATCCATACCGGTCCCACGAATAGGTAACACCGGGGGTTAGACCACTTTAATGACTGATATCCCCAGAGACCTGACCCCGGTCAGAAAAGCTGACACTGAGCTAGAGTCAGAGGCAAGTAGCAAACTGACTTCTGAACCAAGCCTGTGACTCTAACGGTAGTCAAATCACAAGTTGTATCACGATGAGATCTATAAATAAGAAGCATTCATTAACAAGCACACATGATTTATTACAATCATTAATTGCACATTGAAAACTCATTATTGTTCTGTTATGATTGTTTACTGACTTAAGCATCAGAGTCCCTTTTGCAGGTACAACGCTGGTGCACCTATCTCATTCCAATTCGAACAGGACGGGCAAAGGCTAAAGGACACAGGATTCCCACTAAGCCTGTGTTTTATAATACCAAACTCTCATTGAGCCGGTGTAATATTTGAGTGATTTAGAGTTTTGATCCTTTTCTTACAGTGTATTTTTTTAGGATGATCAAGTTTCTAATACAGAATCATTTGAATAATTTTGATATATTATCTTTTAGATATTTTTACTTTCCTTTAGTATGTTATATATCAGGTAGTCTTTGGTTATTATTCCACACTTTTTTAGTCTAACATAATATATTTACACCTTTTTTCTTTTCTGATGTAATACATATATGATCTCTATTAGAGTAAAGTCTGAACTCATGATTGAGTAGTTTGAATCTCATGTGATTTGTTAATAATACGCATCAAGACTCTTAGCTAAAATGAAGTCTGTAGTGTTTGTTTGTCTAACAATTCTGTTGAAGTGTGCTAAGAGTATGTAGAGCTCCATTTGCAAAAGAAAGGGGGAGTCCATAAAAATCAATTTACTACTAAAATGAAGAAGTTTGTACTCACTCAAGCTTCACTGGATCAAGTCTCTTTTTGTGTCTTCAGGCCACTAAAAGATTGCTCTACAGACCACGAGAAGATTTGTGACTCTTCGAGTACTTGAAAAGGGTCTTTCCTTTCCAAATATGAAGCCGCATGAACTTTCTCATGTCTTCTCTGAAGCTACCATCAAAAAGGCAATCAACAGAAAAGTTAAAGACTTTTTCACGTTTATCAAGAAAACTGCCTCACATGTCTCAAGGTATCAAAAAAGTTAAACCTGATCAAAACGGATAGCCTAAGGTCAACTGCTATAAAGTGTACGTGTTTTCCCAAAGTGCATAAGCAAAAAGGATCTTTTGTTGAATACTTTTGAAGTTGCCCAGTTAAGGAAACTTCTTTGAGGCATGTGTCTGCACTCACTAACAGCGTAATCCTCAAGAGACCAACATCATTCAAAGCTAACCAACGGATATTTTTTAGAAGGATTATAAATACAAGAAGCCTTTGAATTCAGAATGAGGCTAGACACGCTAGTTACGTTAGTGACGTTGCTTAATTTGATACTTGAATACTCTCTTGTTTTCTCTCTAGAAACTGAAGTCTGAAAGACTTTTCTTAATAGTTTCTAAGCTCTTGTATTCACTACATAAGTCATCTTCTAGTTCTGCTTCGTGCAGACCGTGACTTATAGTAGTCTGTAACTCAGTGTACCTTGTATTCATTTCATATCTTTGTACGTTGAGTTATTTAATTGTAACTCCAAACTCTTTCACTACTATCACTATGTACATTCTGGTGTGTTGCCAGAATCTGTTAGTGTTGGAAAATACTGTGGCCTGACTTTTGGAAGAATACTTGGGTTTTGAGTCAAGAGTGACTAGTGTCAAGAATACTTAGGTATAAGCCAGAAGTGGCTGGAATCAAGAATACTGTTACACTGGGCTGGTGCAGATTGTAAAGGCATTTTACAATAGTGAAAAATCCTTCGGTCTGAAGGGACTAGACGTAACTTCTGAGTTGGAAGTGAACCAAGATAAATTTTGTTGTGTGTTTCTCTGTTGCTCTCTCTAGTCTGTTAAAATTGAATATTTCGCTAAGTGGTCTGTAGAATTTTTGAAAAAGAGTTTAAGACTTATTCAATCCCCCCTTCTAAGTCTAACTCTGTACCATTAATCTCTATATACTTTCTTTTTATATGAATGAATGAATTCATCATTTTTTATATTTTCCTTCATCTATTTGCTCACAAACACCAAGCCCACAAGATTTTCCTCTCAGCACCACCTTCATGGACTCATCATACACAACCCATTTTTCTTCTCCTCACCATCCAACGATCCCTAACTCACTAGCCATTAACCCATATTCTCTTATCCTACTTGACATTAACCCAACCCTACAACCCTACATTAATCCTTAGATTCTTTTCTCTCTACCACAAATTCGTCTTCCTTTCTTCATTCTCCAATATCCATTTCTCTTCCTTTACGCAAATCTACCCGCCCCAAACATCCGCCCCTACATTAGTTGACTATAATTGTAATTCCACTTGCTCCTCATCTCATTCATCTTCAAGCAGATATCCCTCTTCTCACTATGTCTTTTATTCTAATATTTTTTCGTCTCATTGTAATTTTTCTCTTTATGTTTCTTTTATCACTGAGCCTTCCATTATTCATGAGGTTGTGCATTCTGATTGTTGTAGAGAGCTATGATAGTTGATATTTCTTCTCTTAAGCAAAATAAGACCTGGGTTCTTCTGGATTGCCCTATAGGAGTCACACCCATTGATAGTAAATAATTGTACAAGATTAAGCGCCTAACTGAGGATTCAGTTAAATGGTATAAGACGTGTCTTGTGGCTAAAGGATACAATCAGGTTGAGGGCCCCGATTCTCTTGATACTTTTAGTCCTATTGCTAAATTGACCGTTGTTTGATTGTTACTTGCTTTAGCTTCGATTCACAATTGGTACCTACATTAACTGGATGCTAACAACACATTCTTGCATGATGATCTCCATGAAGATGTTTATATGTGCATTCTTGATGGTGTCTTTTCCATCAAGGCTAATCAAGTGTGTAAGTTGTTGAAGTTATTCTATGGCCTCAAGCAAGCTAGTCGCCAATAGTATGCCAACCTTTCTTCACTTCTTGTTAATTTGAGATACTGTCAAGTGAAAGCTGATCACTCAATTTTTATCAAATTTCGGGCTAACAATAATGATTTTACTACTTTAGTTATATATGTGAATGATATTTTATTAGAAAAAAAATTCCCTTTCTGAATTTGGCTGTCTTAAACATGCTTCGATTTCTACCTTTTGCATTAAAGATCTTGGTCAATTAGAATTTTTTAGGGTTGGAGGTTGCTCACTCTAAGAAAGGGATCTCTTTATGCCAACGCAAATATTGCATTGATCTTTTAATTGATTCTGGTCTTACGAGTTCCAAGCCTTCTTCTGCTCCATTGGTTGCCTCAGTTCACCTTCATTTCAACTTATCCAGATGTTGCTTCTTATTGTCGTTTGATGGGACGTCTCATATATCTTACTACTACACGACCTGACATAGCCTATGCTACTCAACAACTAAGTCAGTTCATGTTTACTCATACTAAAGCTTATTTTCATGTTGCTTCTTGGGTACTTAGGTATCTTAAGAATCATCTTAGTCTTGGTTTTTCTTTCCATCTTCCTCTCCTATCTAGTTCCTTGGTTATAGTGACACTGATTGGGCTGGATGTTCAAACACTCGCCAATCTATTTTTGGTTATTGTTTTTTCTTGAGGTCTTCCTTGATCTTTTGGAAATCCAAGAAATAAGCTACTATTTCGCACTCCTCCTTTTGAAATTGAGTATTGCCTTAGCCAATGCTACTTTTGAGCTACAATGGCTCTCTTACCTTCTTGATGATCTGAAAGTTACTTGCTCACGCCTTGTTGTGCTTTACTGTGATAACTAGAGTGCTCTCCATATTACTGCTAGTCTAGTATTTCACGAATGCACAAAACACTTAGATATCAACTGCCACATTGTGCACAAGAAGAGTTAGGCTGGTCTTATGAAGCTTCTTCCTCTTTCTTCTCAGCATCAGCTTGCAAATGTCTTTACTAAGCCACTTCTTCCTCATGATTTTCATGCCTATATTTTAAAGCTGGGAATGGTTAACATTTATCATTCTTCAACTTGTGGGGGCTCTTAGCTAATACTACCCTCGTTTCTTAATATAAGACTCTTTTACCTAATTTATGTGTATTAAAAAAATTGGTTAATTTATTTAAAATCATTAAATTTGTTTGAAATATATTGTAGTTTTTCAAAATTGTCCTTATAATGATTATGACTCATCATTTAATTTTCGTTGTTTATTCTCTCTCCACTTGTTACCTAATTATCATAAGAAAGATAAATAATGTAATTGATGTATCTCATTTATTGTTTTGTTGGTTCCAAGAAAAAAATATACATTAATAAGAGTATTTTAGTAAAAAAAAAACTAATAGCATGCAAATTTTAAAGAAGATCTTATATTAAGAAATATTTTTTTAAAAAATTGATCTTATATGTATAGACGAAGATAGTAATACAAAGTCATTAGAATATTTTTGACAATTTAGCTTTTAGATATTTTTATTTTCCTTTAGTTTGTTATGTCAACTGATATTTGGCTATTATTCCATACTTTTTAGCCTAATATAGGATCTTTTAGATATTTGCACCCTTTTGTTTTTTTGATGTATATAAAGGCAACCTCCATGTACTTTCTTTTTCTATGAATGAATGAATTCATCACCTTTTATATTTACTCTGAGGACTCTCAAGAAAGCTAACTAGAGCATATGACAATTATGTGAGCCATGTCCAATGCTTTTAAGATATCAGTTAAGAAGTCTAAAATAGAAAATTTTGTTTAAAATTATTAATTATATCCCATTGTAATTTCTAATGGTTTCTAAATGTAATTTTCAATAAAAACTTTCAATTCTAACAAGGTTTCGAAGCTTACTCTAATCCTGACATTCTCATACTTTTCTTGATTTTCAATTCCATGTTATGGAGTGAGCATGTCTTTCCCATGACATACGAATGGAAATCATCCTGTAACAGTGTAACCCAACTATAAACTTTTCCCATCTCAAATCTCCCTTTAACACCCACTTTTCCAATGGTTATTGGTCGGACGATGATTTACATTGCAGATTATAAGGTATAAAAACGCTCCAAATGTTAGCAAAATGAGATTCCCATCTTCTCTTTCTTTTCTTACAGTTACAAGAGCTTTCCAGATTGCCCTGTCTTTAAACTAAAGCCTCTTCTAGTTTCACACAATCAACCATGCTGCATATACCTACAATACAATTCTATGCTTATCAGCATGTCAACAGAGATAATGAAATTTGGAGACTAACAATTCATAATGCTGGCCATGAACAAAAGAGATCATAGAAAGTATCGCAGAGTTTGTATTATTGTTCTCTTTCTTTTGTCCCTCAAGGTGCTACAATACCATTATTCAGGTATAAGCATTCAGTTTTTATTCGACATGTTTAGATATCCCAACTCTTGTTTAGATAGATACGTGAAGGTTACTAAATTTTCAAGGTTTAAGACCTCATGGATTGTTCACTCCGTGGCTCGAGCCAAAAGAAACAAATAAATCATTAATTTTATTTAATTACTTTAATTGGTTGGAATTACAATGACAATGTGAAAGTTCATTATATGGTCATTCAATCATACATTATTATGTAAGTAAAAATTAGTACAGTAATTTTTACAATAACTACTTTAAAAATTGTATCTATATGATTTCTATTTAGTTGACAAATCTTGACATTTTTTGGTCAACAAAGGAAATAAGTCAAATCTTCACATTAACAATGCATCGAAGCATCAAAAATTAAACTCATCACTGAAAACAGTTTAGATTTACAAAGCCACTTAAACTCACGAAACAAGGTGTACTTAAGTTACATCGCAGTTGAACCATTGGGAACTGATGTATCAGATTCTAACATGCTGTCACTTCGTAAAGCTGATAACCACGAGTCCACCTGAAAGAAGAATAGTGGAGGGGAACTACATCATTCGACACATGTGCGATGGAATACACAATACAGACTGAATTAGAAGTTGATCGAAGATTACACAAGAATGTAAATTACTCGTAATGTATTCAGATTGAAAACTGAAATAAAATAATAGTAAGTTAATAACTACTACTAAGAATCAAACCATCTTAACTTGGACAGACCTGTATCTTAGAACTGTTTGAGCACTCATAGCGTAATCCATGACGAGTTAAAATATAAAAGGCATATTGAATATCATCTTCTTCTCGCTTAAAAGATGGTAATCTCCCCACTTCGACGATATCAGATAGAACGGTTGAGTCCTGGGGGCTTAGATCTGCAATTTTTCCCTTTAATCAGCAAGCAAGTATTGACACATTGTAAATGAAAGTCAATCATCTGAACTTGAGAATAATATATATTTGATTTAGCTAACTACATACAAATTTTTAAAAAAGATATTAATTGAAAAACAAATGCAGGGCCATAGCTTAAGCAGTAGAGAGAGTTAGTTCTTAGCAATGATATGATGGCTCTTTGACAAAGCTGCAAGTGTAATTCCCAGCTGTTCCTACCTACTCTTCAATTAAAATTTGGCTGGCCGTGTTACTTGCCAAGCCTTTGACATATAAAGGCATGTTAAAAATACTGATAAAAAAAATTTCTAACCCTTTGTCTAATAGCTTAAGTTTTTTGCATGTTGATTGTTAAGTCTTGATGGTTCAATATTCAAACAAACATCATATAGACATATTTAAAAATATGGTGATGAAATCTCACAACAATGAGCTCTTGGTTTGAAAGGTATTAGAAAATGACGTGTATAACTCAACCTAAAAGTTAATTAATGAGTTAAGGGTTACCCCAAGTCTTATAAACTAGATGTTAGTCATATTGCTAGACAATGTGGGACTTTCAACACACCTTTTCACACTCAGGAATGAAGCGTGAACAAATATGGGTGAGCCCAATAATAGATCTAGGATATAATACCATCTAAAATTTGGGTATTAGACCTAAGTCTATCCTAAAAGTTAGTTCATTGGATGATGATTACTCTCACTTTATATATTTTAATTGGTCATATCACTAATCAATATGGGACTTCTAACAAAAGGAGATGCCGATTACAAACTTAAAACATCATATAGACATAATTAAAAATATGGTGATGAAATCTCAAAACAATGAGCTGCTAATTTGACAGGAAATGCCGATTACAAACTTGAAGCATTGGAGAATGTATGGGCCAATATAGGGCAGGAATATTTCATAATTTCAAGGAATTTATTCAAAAAAAGGAATTGCGAAAAAATCTGGTGATTGAAAGGTTTCCAATAGTTCCATTTCTCATTCACCCACCTTGGAAAAAGTAAAAACACAATGCATCTACAGAAAATAAAATGTTCATCCCAGTAAATTGCTGAAGTATATCAAATACAGGAAATTCCCTAATCTGTATCTTGTGATTGGATTTTTTTACAAGCAATCTGGCAGTAGTGTAGTTTGTAACAGTAAACATACATAAAACTTCAGCAATGTATGAGATGTCAATATATATTCATAATCATACCAGAAAGGTGTCAGGCAAAAATATGAAACAAAGAACAAAAATTTACAGCTCTAATTTCGAATGCATATTTAGCTAAACAAAGTATTAAATATTAATGGAAAAATGGCAACTACAACCTGTAGAAAGGAATAGAACTAGCTACATTACCTGTGCACAACAAATAAAAGAATATACATTCTCCGTGGAGAACGACGAAACGAGGTAGCCAATCATCTACTTCTGTATCATCTATAGGTGGAGGTTCTCCAGGTAGTGCTGCCCATCTCTATAGAGAAATATCAAAAGAAAATGAATGTTCAGTGTGCTATGTAAAATAAAAATGAAGCATAAACTAATATAGGCTGGACAGTCAGTACAGTTCGAATGTACAAATAACCAGATAGACGAGCAGACCGCAAAACTTCATCAACGTGTTCCAATCTGTGTGAAACGAAATTATTTTAATAAAATATTATGTGAGGAAGACACATCAGTTCTCTTAAGGCATATAAGAATTCCCCACAGAAAGGGGACAGTTGGGTAGATACTAAACATTAAATGTCCCTGGTTTCTCAATCTAGCAATTTACTCCAAAATTATGAAAGAGTAGCTGCCTCTAACACACCAGGAAGAATCACTAGTAATGGAGAAATGGAGAAATGGAGAAAATGAAAGCAGAAGAAAATTCCTCATTTCTATTCCTCATTTATTCTTATTGTTCAGAAAGTCACACATGTTCAGACTCCAATACTAATGCCAGTATCTACTCTCCCACCATACTTATTTTGTCTATGACATTGGTACACTAAAAGGATTCAAGAATGATGGCCAAAGAAAATTGCTAACTGGTGAATAGTTATAGAAACATTATAATTAGCCCAAAGTTGCAGATGACTCACTGTGCTTTCAAGTGAGCTTCCCTCTCCTCTATATCAGCAAGCTCTGATCGAAGTGACTCTAATTCTGCAGCTGTTAGCTCAACCTACATAACATGAATTTTATTAGTAGGATATAACAGAACCATCACCAACGACAAAAGATGCACATTATAAAAGCTGCTCAAATCAAACCTTTTCCTGACCTCCAGTACTAGACCCCCAAGAGAGCCTCCGTGGAGAAAACAAGTTCAACATGAAAGCTGTCCTTAATCTTCTTCGAGTCCTCTGGTGGCGCAAGGACCTTAACAAAGCTAGATTAAGTAACTTATTTCAAAATAATACAAGGTCACTTTATAGTTTTTTCTTGCTTTTTTTTTCTGATTTTTTTCAATCAAGAAATAATACCTGGAAGATTGATCAATTTCAGGTTTTGTAATAGATGATGTTCCACACTCTTGAGATTCTAAATTTGATTTTGGAACTTGAAAGTGATCAGGGATGATCTTTAATTTTGAAGGACTTTCATCCATGAAATTTATCTCCTTCAAGAAAGGAAAGCCTATTTTGAGGATGACAGCAATGATAAGTGTGAAAGAGGATTACTCCTGAAAAAGTAACAACACCAAGAAGCGTCACTGACATCACTTCTCTTAACCAAGTCCTAAGTCATAAGTTGCTAACTAGTTTTGATCAATCTGCAGCCCAAGTTCATTTCAGTAAATCATAGGAATATGACATGGCTGTCAGCCCCCAAATGTACAAAAATGATGGTTCACCAACACAACACAACACATGCATAAAAATATAACATCCACGTCCAGTCTCTACCCTCCAAGCATTCTGGACTAACACCAACACAACACAACACATGCATAAAAATATAACATCCACGTCCAGTCTCTACCCTCCAAGCATTCTGGACTAACACAAGCTTAATAAAATAAGCAAATTGTTACACCAGCCAAAATTGCCACTCTCCAAAAACTTGCTGTTAAACTGCTAAAATTGAAGACAGAAGCATGTTTCATTGAGTTAGCAGTGCTGTGATGTGGAATATGAAATCCATGCATCTTGAGAGATAATTTAAGAACATCTTGATTACTGATCACATTGGACCAAACATTCAAGTAAAGGGAGAGACGACATCAAACTAACTTCATCAATGAGTCAAGAGCAAACAACTCAAATGAACTGACACTGTATTCAACCCAAAACCTTAAGGCTACAAGTTAATGAGTTCTCTCCATATATATGTTACTCAACTTGCCTAATGTGAAACTTTTATTCATTCACACTAGTCATTCCAACAACTCTTTTTCCACCCTCTTAAGGCAAACGTAGCAACTCTTTAATGAAGAACAAATTATAAAGCATGACTATACCTTCAATTTAGCAAATTAACATCTCTCTAATAGTTGGTTGTAGTATTCATCCAAAGAAACCAACCGGCATAACAAAGACTTAACTATTATTTTTCATTAAAAGTAAAAACCTACCACCCAAATGCATTCACTCATTCCACGTGATCAACGAAAGTCCTCAGCCTCACCCGCACTCATCAACTTAAAAAGTGGAACTCAGAAGGAAATAGTAATCTAGTTGCTACAAGAAAGGGAAATAAACATATGCAAACAAAAAAAAACACGAATAAACCTCAAAAAAAAGGGGATAGGAAAATTGAAAGCAATTGAAAGTCACATCACACCTACTAAACTAGATCAAGCCATATTTGCTTCGAACTAAGCGAGGATCGTCAGATAAACTCATTATTTAGCGCTAGCGGGGAAAGGAAAAGGCATGGAAAGTTTAAACTATTGGTTAAGAAATAAAAAATGGGACAAATAAATAGAACATGTCGCACGACAGCTACAGCTTACGAGTTACGATTGCCAACCAAGAATTAATAGACCACATGATATAATATAAGATTATTCGAAAAAACAAAGAGTTGTAAACCTGCTGAAGCTGGGTTTAGAATTATGGTTATGGGGCACTTTACTAAGACAGTCGAAGCCCGAGACGAGGATCTTCGATATAGCGGCCTAACGGTTACGCTGGAAAGACGCTTTTACCCATTGTGTCCTGTACCTGTGTGCAATATTAAGCAAATTAATTCAAATTTCTTTTAATTTTATATTATTTTATGTTTCATGTCCTGTTAAAAGTATTCTATTCACAAACTTATATTCTTATAAATATTTTATGTACAATTTTTTTTTAATAAACGTGAAATTTTTTTATTCTAATTAGTTATTGAAAAATGTCGAAATATTATTTAAACAAAGGTAACTTTAAAATCTAAAATCTACTTTTGATGTCAAATAGTTTGACTCATTTAGACTAACTCATTACACGTGATTAAATTTTATAACTCAATCTAATTCAGTTTATTTTAGGTTAGCCAAGTATCAACTCAGACGGTATCAACATTGGATCAGTGTTCCACGACACAAGATGCCTCTCGTGAGTGTCTCACAACACTGATAGATCCCCAATGATCCCTTGATCAGAGTCTTTAAGGACTGGAGTTAGGGAGACAACGAGAAAATTGTTTGTAGCACACCGACATTTGACATGCAAAAGATACCAAGAACGTTTGTTACTGTATCAACTTTATCAACTTTTTACAGATTCTGTACTGACATATGTCACATAAAATATTCTAACCACTTAAGTCTATATATACAATACATTTGTTCCTTATTAACGTTCGTTCACCAACCATTATTTGAGCTCTGGTATTAATTTATCCGACACAACGTGAGATACAGGTGGTGTATTGGCTGAATGAATCGAGTACAAGACTCTTTCTTCCTTAAATATCACATACTCACTGGACCAACCGGTGTAAGACGTACCTATATCTGATAGATCACCAAGAAATCTCAACAACTTGTTTTTTTTTTATAGGAAAGTTGTAAAACCTAGGATTTAAACCTATTATGTCAAAAATGACTACATAAACCTTTTATCACTAAGTCGATCTTAATGAGTTAGAAACCCATTTTTTGAATGTAATATTATAATAATAATAATAAAAAAAATTACGACAACTCATTTTTTAAGTTTCAACAAGTAATGACTTCACCAACATAAAAGAAATTAAAAGAAAAACATTTTTTTAAGAATAAGATGTTAAATTTTTATATATTAACATTAGTTAATTACTAAATAATATCCATCATTGTAAAATAACTTTGATGAATCTTAATTATAAAGATGGATAATCTTTGTATCAGATTTTTAATTTTAAAAGTTTAAGATGAAATGAGTCGTTTACTTACCACTCTATGAAGATGTTATCAAATCAAACTACTTATGAATTGAATATATTATGTACTCTTGGAATTCCTAGCCATTAGAAAAGAGAGTTATCTTTTTCATAGTTATTTTCTCTCTTTTGTATTAGATCAAAACATTCAAGTCCAACTCAAGTGTTAAGGTATTGAGATAAGTTTAAATCGATTAGAAATATAATCGGTATACAACTTATAAAGTTTGAAACAATCTAAATTTATAAACTAACTTTTAAGTTGAGTTAGATTTACCATTTTTAATACTAAGTACAACTAATCTAAAACGTTTACCTCATTAAAGGAACTAATATGAATATGTTAATAACATGCATAACTTGAAGTCTGGAATTGGGGTTACAAACTGTTGTTTAACAATTTATCATAAAAAAAAACATATATGAATATTTTTTTAAAATGTTACATTCCCAAGTTCCCTTTTCAGAAAGCACAATGAGAGAGTTGGAGCTATCCTAACAAGTTCTCATTAAGACTAACTAGTTGCATACTTCAATAGCTCATGCAATTGGCAGAGGAAGTATTGTCAGTCCATAAATGCATTCTACATATGAGCAAAAGTGTAACCAGCATAGATGAATGATTTAGCAGTAAAAGGAGAAGTAAACTTGACTCAATCTCCTCTATGACAAAGGAGTTCTTTTAGCCTGAAGAGAGGCCATCCCTCCCACTATTGCTGCTGAAGCTTTAGAACTAGAAAAGAATGATAAAGCTTTGGGTCCTAGAAGCAAAACCTGCAATGAAATATTTGAATAGACTTTGAAAGTGTACTCAATCAACCCCAATATAATTATTAGGGAAACATTAAAGTAGTCTTAGACCCAATTATTATAAGTATCATGATAACAACAACCACCAAGCCTTATCACATTAGGTAAGTTGGTTAAATGGATCAACCAATGCTATTAGACTCTCTACCAAAAACCATATTTTAAATATTCAGTATTCTTATCAATCACAACAAAACCAAAATCAAATTCAAACCCAAGATTTAACTAAACGAAGAAGGGGAATAATGCAAAATAGCAAACTAGTCCTTCATAATAGTGAACACCTTTTGATTGTTTATCATGAATACTTATCTTGAGTAATGCAGGGCAGCTTTTAATTATACCACCAGAAAAAAAAAACAAACTCAAGTCAGTATTTTTCGTTTTGTTTGATATATTTGCCCTCAGGCTGAAAAGAACTTCAACGTATGGATAATAAAATTCTTCTTACCGAATTTTTACATAGTTAAACTTGAAACCATGGATTAAGTTAATATAAAACCAGTGTTTGACAGTGCATGATGCAATCTACATCCATATTTTAATACTAGATTCACCTGATAACATCTGTTCTTACTTTACATATGTCATACTCATGGATTAAAAAATACCTCATGTACCCCTAAATTCGTCATATCATGTCGTGCTCTCCTCTTTCAAAATTTCCCGTCTCATAACTACCTCCATATTATGTTAGGATCTTTATTTTCATTATTACTATTTAATTACGTAATCATAACACTTAATGAACTATCATATTTGTAATTTATCGTTTTTGTATTTCTACTGTATAAATAGGATTTCTCCTAAACTCATTTTCTTCAAGTGTCACGATGACAATAAGAAAATAGTCTTATTATTCCACAAGTTTCTGGTATGAATGCTAGCAAAACAATCGTTCCAATAATTTATGAATGTCTAGGCATCTTTGTCATACTTTTTTATAAAATGGCTATGCATTTGCAGAGGAATTTTCATTGAATGTTCAAAGAAAATAAGAGGGTTGGACTTTAGTACATTTCAACGATTGTTTAAAGACTTTCCCTTCTTATTTGAAGTTGAAGGAATTGAATTTTGCCAAAACATTTTATTACACATTTATAATAATATTTCCACAATACCATCTATGTGGTCTTCAAGTTCTTTTTGAATATCACGAACTAAAATGCGTAGTATTAAGCAGTAAAGTATCTTAATAGTATTTTAGTGTAACAAAAAACATATATTAGTAGTAGGCAGTTCTATCTACGAATATATATGATCAATCCGATTCCGCTCAACGAATTTTTATTTTACGTAAAATTGACAACAAATTCATTCATGTAAAATTGTTCTACTATAGCCATAACAATTTTTTTTATACAAACTTAACATACCATATTTAGTCTTTAAAAATATGTAATCTACAATTTTAGTTCTTCAAAAAACAATTAGTCTCTAAAAATTATAAATATTATTTCTATCACAATTAATTCTAAGTGTATGTTCTGAAAAGAGTAGCAAATCAATTAATTGATAGTTTAAAGCTGTTAGTTGAAAAAAATTGTTGATAAAATTAAATTACATTTAGTAAAATTAGCTATTAAATGTAACATGATATAAAAAAATAATTTTTAAAAATAGATATGAGTGATTTTAGAAAAAATGTATGTATCAATAAGGATAAAAATTTAAAAAATAAAATAAGCTTAGAATTTATAATCTTAAAAGCTATCTCGAGTAGCTTTTCAAAAAAAACTATAAAGTATTAAAATAAACTTATTTATTAAATATGACTATTTTATTTAACAAACTTTTAAATTAGTAAAACAAATTTTAAGATAAATTAAATCACTACTTTTAATCATCCAAGTTGATTTTTACCAATATTAACTCAAATGGACGAGATGTTTATGACTCGAGGGAGAGTAGTAACTTACTTCTTTTCTTTAACAACTAAATTGGATCAAATAGTATTAATTTTCTAATAAATAAATTGAGTGTTTTCCGATTTTAAAAAACTATTTGTGTAATTTTATTCTGCATCCAGAAGAATAAAATTCTTAAAATAATGAAGCTTAATTTTATCATTAAATTTTTTATTGTAACTAATTACGCCACCAAATTAGTTCAACAGTTGATAACTTTGCGATCAGTATAACAGAAGCTATAACTACATAATCACTTGACTACTGTTTGTTTTAACGTACATCTTCCGTTGCCACTAAAAAAGGAAGCTTTCCTAACAGTGGTAATTTTTGGTAATTTTACCATCAAATTCTATTTTTTTAAACCAAGATTACCAAAACATTTTTCAAACAAACATAATCACTAGTTTTTAACTCACTTTTATAATAAACTATCCAAACACAAATCACTGTTTTCAAAACCCCAATTTTCCCAACCACTTTTTTAAAATCCCAATTTTCTAAACCTCGTTTCACAAACCTTACTCCAACTTTTAAACAAACGGACCCTTAATCTCAGCTTAGTCTAACTTGAAGCCAAACCGCGTTGCATAGTTTCCCTACGACTCAGTCATTCTTCGTATCACTTTCTTAGATGCCGTGATTTGATCTGAATAAGAAAGCAATGGAAAAAAGAGTCAATATATGATGATATTATTTCTCAGGTAAAAAACACAAGTTAACCTCATAGATTAATTAATTAATTAGAATATGTTTTAATTTTCAACACGCGCTTGTAATTTCGATTGTTTGACCAATTTATAATCTGTGTGTCTCAATAAGCAGTGTCTAATGAAAAACAATTGGGGATCTAACTTTTTACTAATTTCCCCCCTAAAATTCTCTTTAATTAATTTCCATTATTTTGATTATATAAAAACAATCATTTTATTCCCCAATTAATTAAAGAAGACCATAAGAAAAATGTTACGAGGAAATTAAAAAATAGAACTTGCCATTTATTAGTGTATATCGATAAAGGGGTGACGAGTTATAATTAAATGCAATATATTCTTGACCATCACTAACAAGCTAATTTGATAACTCACTTGTCACCCTCAGTGATGCCACCCATCACACTACACTTGTTACTTGGAAGGTAAATTAAGTTGAGCGAGTCTTCCACGATAACTTATTAATCAATAATCAATTAAGCAAATGGTTAGAGGTGACTTATATATATACACACACACATAATTTGAACTTGACACTATATATGTGCATTTCATGATTAATTAAACTAAACCATAAAAATCTCACTTTCTTGACGTGGTCACAAGGATACTCCAGCTCCAATGAAGCCCTCAACCCCTATGAGCATTATTGACCCTTTCAACAATGACTATATAGTATTTTGAACTTCACTACACAAAAAGAAGCAAAAAATTCCTGTTTTTTAAGGGTTGTGGGACCATGTAACTTGATCAATCACTTGAAATTTGACTAATAGAGATTCATAGTCCTCTCTAAATTTCCTTGGTTGATGTCTACTTCTCTCATTGGCTAAGAAAGTTTCCTTGTACTATATTATATTTTATCTGTGGCATGCCCCAGCGGACACTTTAAGGTTGTGTTAATTCAACCAAACCAAATCAGTATAAATATTCACTTCTGCTCAGCACTTAACCACTCCTTAATATTTCTTTCCGACTTCTCCTTCCTCGGTAAAACTCAGAGAACTCTTTGTTTTTAATTAAGAATTAAGAATGATTCGTTCCATATTTGCTTGTCTTAGTGGAAAAGGGTCACATAAAGAAGTAAAAGTAGAGCCAATGGAAGTAACAAAAAGCGTTTATAGAAATGAGTTAAGCAAAAAAGAAGCAGCATGCCAGAGAGTGAAGAAAACTGTGCGGTTTGCGGAATCAGAACCAACCATTTTGGGTGAGGAGAAAAGAAGGTGTGGTGAAGAGTTGGGAGAAAAAGAAGGGATTAGAGTGAAGATTAAGTTGTCAAAAGAAGAAGCGGTTCGGTTGCTGGGAAAATGCAATGGAGGGGTTCTTCAATTCAAAGATGTTGCTCGTGAACTAGTCTTCATCCCTGTCAACCGAGTTAGCATACTGTAGTACGTAGCTGCTGCAAACCTTCTTCATTGCCATTATCTTATTACCCTACTTCCTATTCCCTTTCTCTTACCATTATTTTTTCCTCACATTAATGTACAAATTATATTATTTTTACTAAGGATACTTGAACTTGTTAAATATTATTTCTAAATATATAACTGTCATGTCGTGTCTAGATAATTTCATATTAAATTCTATTATTAGCTTCTGGTATGAAATTCAAATATTTTAATTTAAAAAATAAAGCTTTGTCTATTCCGTTTCAATTAATAGGTAATTTAGTAAAATCAAAACCACTTAAAATTAACATTATATATCTTGGGCCAGATTAAAATAGCCCAACCATGCAAGTTGCAACATTTTGATTGAAGCCATCCCCAAACTATTGATGGGCAGCTCAAATTTGGAAAATCAGTGGGATTATGTTGGGTAAAAAGAGGATTATAATTCGCATTATAGCATTTGGATTTTACTTAACTAATAACAGTTAAACTTTAGATGAAAAATTACATTAACAACTATTGATTAGAAAATCTACCCGTGATAATATAAGTTTAAAAGTTTTGTTAAAAAAAAAAGGGCAAATTACACGTAGCTCTCCTAAAAGTTGCAACAGCTACAAAATAATTACAATCCACCCCCATCAACTCCTAAAATTCAATTTGAGAACCGTATTCGCACACCAAAATAAATAAATTAATGAATATTAAAGTATTAACCTGATTTAGAAGAGAGAAATATTCCATGGTTTATGTTAGTTTTATTGTAACTTTGGGGTTTTCCGTAATACCCAAAAAAGGAGTTTTATGTAATTGATTCTAAACATATTCGTATATGATTTCGATTTCAATCATTTATTTTTTTAATTCATACTTTTAAGATAATTTTTATTAGTTTAAAAGTTTATTAGACCAAATAATGATATTTAATAAAACTATTTATTTTAAAAACCGTAAAGTTATATTGTCTTAAAATAATATATGGTAAAAAAGTTTATTTTAAAAACCTAAATACATATATATATATATATATATATATATATATATAATCGTGTATTTATTTTTAAAAATATTTTATGCCACTAACATTAGTAACTAAATTTATCAAACATATTTTTATTCGACCAATTATTTTCCAGCTTTCATCATTAAGTTAAGTTATAAACTTTTAATTACCTTTCTATTTTTTACTCAACTTATTTGTCAATTTTATCAAAAAGGCAAACTAAATTTCAATTTGAATTGGTTAATGAAAAAAATTATTAGCTCAACAGTAATTTAATTATTTTAAATAATATGTAAAATCAATATTAACTATTAAATTTTCTCATTTTCATAAATTTATTTTCATATTTAATTTCTAAACTGGCACTAGACATACTATTACTAGTGTAAAAAAGGTTTTTCTCATCGGGTTTTTTACACCGGTTATTTTTACATTTGCAAAAAGCTCACAAAGAAGCTATATGAAGTTATTGAAAGTTTCGATCTTGTGAGTTTTACAACCTTATATATTCAGGTACATCAAATTTGCTCAGGTGTTTCATCTGTTCATGTCAAATGTTTAGAATCTTAAGTTGAAATTTCCTTTTTCAAGACAAAGAGAGTGTAGGGAATTTAGTAAAGCTGATAGACAAAAGCAATGGTTACATATTTGCTGGCATGGAACAAAGTACAATTGAATTTAGCAAGATTGCGGTTGGTGTTGTTGATCGGGATTATTATAGATATCCTCCTTGTTTTCTTGTGTTCATTCTAATTTATTTTTTATTTACCTTGGTGATAATTAACAATAGCCATTACTTACAATGTTGCATAACAGAACTACTATTGTTTAGTATGTTCAATATGTATAAGGAGTTTTTTGCTTTCCATGTGTGTATTATTTTTAGCTGCTTCTTCTTTGGCCTTAAATAACAACAGTATTGATGTTGTGGTTCTATAAAAAATATCTGTGAACCCTTAATTCATTGCACTAGTCATGGGAAATGAATGATTGAAACTCAAGGGATTCATGTAAGACCTATTTGGGAAATGTTCTTGTTGGAGTAAGTTTGACCTATCTTTTTAATCAATTGTTAACCAATCCGTTGGCCTTTGAAATACCAATGAGTTTTGTAACTCTGTTTAGGTAGGCAGGGGTGTTTGCCCATTATTTCTTGACCAAATTTTAAAAGTGCATCCTCTTGAGAGTTTTTTACGTTATGTATTTGATATTATAGAAAGAAAATGATTCACTTTGTAGAAGTTTATTATGATGTAAAAATAATGAGACTGATCCCAATCCTATTAGAAGGATATCTTGTCACATTATTGATTAAAATCTCATGAATGACATGCTCACTGAAAGTATTTTGATTTTGGAATATCACTTGGGTGGTTAATCTAAGCCTCAATGATGCTGCAATGCTTCACTAGGTTCATGAAGGAAAATTGTAAGGGAGTAAAATCGTAAGATGCTTATAAAGGATCCAAAGAAACGCATCACTGCAGCCTAGGTTCTAGGTAGGTGGCTTTTGTTGTGTACTTTTATATGTGTGTAGTTGGGGTGAGATTAAGAAAATAGAATATCAGAGGAATTTAGATATTGTTTAATGCATATCAATTGTTAAAATTAACAGTACTGCTTATAAGGCCACATTATTTGTATTTGGGCAGATGCTTCTATGCTCATAGGCATGACAAGATAGATTGATGTTGCATGTGAACATGTTAGTTATTGATACTCAGACTATTCAAATATGTTTAGACTTCACAAATATACCATTTTTTATATTGTCTATCTGTATTGTATTTAATAGAAAAAGAAATATTATTAAACACGATGGAAGCCAGTAACTTTGTTTCAATGCAGTGACTCATTCCTGTTGCTCATTACTATTACTGTTGACTACATCCTTAAGAATTTTAGAGATTAATGTATTGTAATTTCTTTGCTAATTGAATCCATGTACTGTATGAATTATCAGAGTGTAAGGACCTCCCTAGTTAATTAATTTTCAGGATTAATAAAATACAGAATGATTTTTTTTTTTTGTTTCCAAACCCATGGTAAATCAATTACTAAAGGATCATAAGATAAGTGACAACAACAACAACAATAGAAAATGGAGTTATACAATAAAAACAATGAAAAGGAAATAAACAATGAAAATAGTCAGCAAAATAAAACAGTAATAAAGCCCTCCACCAAAACGTAGTAAAATCTGAAGGGAAAAACAAAGTAAAACATGATTTAGTTAAGATTTATGAAGAAAAAGAAGTGAACTGAAACAGGGGTGCTGGTGTTGAGCGCCAGCCCCATGCTACGCGAGAGGGTGAAAATGAGACCTTGATGCTACGCGTCCGACAACTCGTGTAAACATTAAAAATTTAGCCTAGCGCTACGCGTCCATGGGACGCTGCTGTCAGGTTCTGCAGAACAAGAATCCTACATATCGACCACCAAGACCAAATTATAATTTAGCTTTAACATCCAACATCATTGTCAAACTATTCACCACATAAACACACCAAAATATGATCAAGGCCATTAAGGCTATCAAAACACCATTAACCATATTATGCATATATACACATATAAGTTATCCACTATAGCTTGCAATGCTTTCCACCTCCGAATCACTATGTAGACTCATTGCCCGGGCATTTACTGAAAATCCACAAGTTGAGGGGTGAGTACTACTCAAATAATAAATAACAATTTAATAACAAAGTAATCATTTCATCATTCATATTATAAATTAAGTAGTAAGCTTTTCCATCATCGCCAAACACAATGAGCAAAAAGGCTACACATGACCAAAGTCATTCATCACCAAGTACAATAAACACAAAGGCTACAAAGAATCAAAATCAATCATCCTTAATTAATAAAAGCACTAAGGCTTCTAATGATCAAATCATACATCTCCAAATATCATTCCAACCCTCCATCACTTTATATATATATATATATATATATATATATATATATATATCCAATAGATGTATGAATACCATGGACTTTGGAAGTCATTAATTTCAATGAATAACAACATGTTATATGGATCTGACCTCAACAATAATAAGTGTTATGGATAACTCACTTAGTGAATTGTAGCACTATAAATGAGGGGCATCTAGGTAACCACACAGTGAATCGTGGCACTATAAGTGGTGGTACCTTAACCACATAGTGAATCGTAGCACTATAAGAGCAGTCTCATAGGCAAATTGTAAAATTAGGGGAATTGTAGTGCCAATACATGCATATAATGTCATGAGATGCAATAATGCATATGATGCAAATCGTAGCACATATAATAATTGGCATCATAGCCTAGCTCCACTAAACTATTTCATATCCTCAATTTAACAATCATCGATCATCATTTGGTATTATGAAATCCATATCATGGAGCTAAACAATACAATTCAAAATTAATCACCATTTGGTACAAAGATCATTTCATCCATAATATCAATTAATCAAGCATTACTTGCCAACAATAAAAATCCAGCATAAAAGCTATTAATCAACAACATACATCAATCAAGCATTCTTGTTAACAATTGCAATTCCACACCGTATAATATTTGGCATAAAAGCCAACTTCAGTCATAACATACTATCAATTACAATTAAACATCATATATATTTTGGTATAAAACCATTTTTCTTTTTTTATCACATAATTCCATCAATAAACCAACACCAATGGCTATCAAATAATTATTCAGCATCACAGATAGTTTCTAATAGTAATTTCAATCACAAACATATTCAAAGTGAGATACAATTACTCACGATACACATCAATTCTTCCAACAATAATCTTATAATGATAAGCCAATGATCGTGAATCCAATCATACATATTGTCAATATATAGTATAATTAACCATTAACAACATTGTCATTTCAAATGATCACCAACAATATTATCCATCAAAATACTTTAATTATTTTATTAAACCATCATTTTCTCAATTTTTCATCAAAACTCATTTACTTTTCTATTCCAAAAACAATAATTGGGGTATTATCGATATATTTAAATAAATATTTTTAATTAGAATCTATAGCCCCTTAATTAATTCCTTATTTATTATTCAACCAGTAGGCCCCCTCGTACATTAACGTACCTTATGGTGGTTTGGCTTTACGAAATTTAAATCTTGATCAATCGCTCAAGCGAACCTAAATTCACTCGAGCGAAAACAAGGCAGAGGTAATTTATACATAATTCACCCAAGCGAGAAGTACCCGCTCAAGAGAAAATCAAACAGAATCAAATCCATGGTAACTCGCTAAAGCGAGGACATACTCGCTCAAGCGAAATCGCCACAGAACCAATTTCGAGTTAATTCTCTCAAGCGAAGAATACTCGCTTATGCGAAATCATTACAGTAACAAATTCAAATTTAATTCGCTCAAGCGAGTCTTATCTCGCTTAAGCGAAAACACACTAGCAACAGACCCTAGAGCTTAAGAGGAACTCGTTTGAGTGAAATCACACTCGCTCAAGTGAAAATATTAGAATTTCCAAAAGTCCCAACTTCCAAGGTACCTAACTCACCCGGTTGGACTCTGAATGACACCAAATTTCATAGGCGACATGTTTTCGCTATTTCAGAGCTATTGGCAAAGTCTGTTGCCAAAATTTTAACACATGAAAGAGATATACACAAGTATGTAATTTGACCCTTTAAATGCAATTTCATGCCATCCCATGGCCTAAATACACATTCACCTTCGTTCATGGCCCATACACAAGTCTAGTGTACCTATATAGGTTCAAGGAAACCATCCGGGGAGTCGAATTCCCACAGACTCAAGATATGACCTATTCAGTTCCATTTAACACCACAAAATCTTAGGTAGGCTCATACCAATCATAACCAACTACTAATCCATCATATACATCGACTATTACATTTCCCATTCCTTCACCAACCTGCCCATACCAATATAGAACTATTTCAAGGATTGGCTCAACGCCCACACAATAAGTAACATATTCACTTGGGCATTCATTCAAAAAACCACCATATATCCTCACATTTAATGAATCCATCATCAAGTCAACATCACACAATCCATGTTCATACTCAAGTTAAGTAAGCAATCCTGACTATTTCACATACACAAAATATATACAGGCTTATATACATATATACATTGATTCGGATTAGAGACCGGTATCCATTCCATAAGACATATATAAACGTTATTTGACTGTTCTTTAACGTGGTACCAGTGTGATAGGTATACATCCAGACTCTAAATCCGTATCAGGCGTTCTCCCTATACCGGTTTATCTAGGATAACACCATGCACACCGGATAATGCACATTTCACCTGATAGAAGACAATGGGCATTGCTACAGGGACAACGACAAAGATTCCATTTTCCATACTAAAAGCCAAAATCTACTCCTGGAAATGATCAATTTATCCCTCAAAGTCTAGCCCCACTTTCTCCACGCACGAATAAAAAATTGCCACTTGACTCGATCATGCAGGTGAGTGCGCACTAAATAATAATTTACCTGCTTAATAGAAGTTAGTGGCTACCCCACTAACAAGTCCTTGTATATCGAGCCAACCAGGTATAAGAACTCTTTCAAATATACTTTAAACTCTCTCTGGAATTTATTGAGCTATCACTGAACATTCCATACTTGGAATACAATCATTGACTTGAGCGTCGAAGAATCTTTGCAGGTGACACTACCTTTTGCCCACTTCAACGCGTTAGGTCGGTGTGAAGGATTTCCAGGACATCAAGACCAGATTCTTCTCACTAAGACACCGGATACCTATAAATCCGGTGTTCAATCTTAATAATCTATCGATTCTTGTGGCTGGTCCCACACCGGATTCTTGACCCTGGTCTAGTTCAGTTCATTGGCATGCCCGGTGGGACCCGTTAAATTTATTCCCACATACCATAGAAGTACGGTGGTTATCCATGGAAAACGAGGGACATGACTTTGTGGAAGGTCAGCCTGAAGGCAAGGCCAACACAAATGTCTTCAAAAAGCTTAACTTTGAATCTCAAGGGGGAAGCTCAAAGAAAATGGTGGCAATGTCCAATTTTAACCCTCGTGACGAGTTGATCAATCAACTCCAGAAAGAACTCGTAGAGTTATGAAGAGAAAGAAGACAGAGTGAAAACAAGGAGTCATCTCGCACCAGAGACACTCCCTATACAACTGAAGGAGAAAAGTCCACGACCCTCTAGTATTCAAACATTCCCACGTTTGAGGAGAAAGAATAGACCCATGATTCTGATGATAGAGTTACTAGAGGGAAGAGAGAGTTAGTCACAGCATCCTTCGTGACTTACAAGCTCAACGTCCCTTTTTCAAGGAGGCTCATGAGCATACACATCCCTAAGCACTTGCAAACAACTCAACCTCTCTCCATTAGAAAATATAATGGCAAAACCGATCCTACTAAGCACCTTGATGCTTACGTATTTGAAGCCATGTATCTAGGGGCTGATGAAGATGTTATATGCCGAATGTTCCCAAGAACATTGTAGGAGGAGACCCTCAGCTGGTTTAAAAGTTTTCCATCAGGATCAATAGATTCCTGGGCTAAAATGGCAGCTGCCTTCGAAAATCACTTTGTCATCTCTAGAGACATTCCTAGGACATCTCATACTTTGGCCCAAATTAAGCAGGGCGAAAACGAGACTTTAAAGGATTTTCTGAGAAGATTTTACAAGGAAACAACCATGGTTCCTAACCTCACAGAGGCTATTCAGCTGCATATCGTTATTGAGGCCCTACAGCCAGGATCAGCCTTCGCCTTCTCACTGGCAAAAAGCCCACCAACGACATTTGAGGAGTTCAAGAAGAAAGCCTCAAAATACGTGGGCATAGAGATGCACTTAGAGGCTACAGCTACAAAAATGAAGTCGTCAGTACCAACTTCACAACCTCGGAGAGATAAAGATAGGGTGAGGTCAGAACGCATAGAAAGGCCATTCAACAGCCCCAAATTCAACAACACTTTTCCTCAACATCAAGAAAGATGTATAAACTCATTTAACCATTATGCACCGCTGACAACTAGACCATCTCAGATTTTAAGAGAGGTAGGAGGGCCAATATTCAGTGTTTATGGCATTAGGAGGCCGACCCTTGTGAAAAGACCAGGAAATCCCCGAAAGTACTGTGATTTTCATGAACAAACAGGACATTCCACAGATGAATGTCAAGCTCTAAAAAACGCAGTCGAAACACTGATTAGAGAGGGCAAACTAAAGCAATACTTGTTCAAAGAAAGTCCTCTGACAGGGCATACCGGACTGAGAAAAGAGAAAGAGATCATGACGACGATGATGATAATAGCCGTAATCTAGTCAGGAAGTTCTCTGCTGTAGAGAAACAAAAAGGTCCTATGGTTAGCGATGCATCTCAAAAAGATAATATGCCCCAGCAACAGCGTCAAGGCCGGCGTGAAGTTATCGATATGATCGCTGGAGGATTTACTAGGGGAGGAGCTTCAATCACAGCCCGAAAGAATCATCATCGAATGATCTTGTCAGTACAAGCAAAAGCTAAAGATAACCGTCCTTACAGGGACGGTGTTGAGGCTCCAATAATTTCATTCTCTGATTAGGATTTTGGCCCAACCATTCCTGGTGGAGATGACGTTGTGGTCATCATTGCGGTGATAGCCAACAAGGACGTCAAAAGAATCCTCGTTGACCAGGGAAGTTCCTGTGATGTTATTTTTTATAATTGCTTTAAAAGAATGAGTTTTAATGACTCAGACTTACAGCCTTACACACAGGAACTAACAGCTTTCAACGGTGCAAAGCAACCAAGAAAAGGGTATCTTGACACCTTTATTTCTTTTGAAGGTGAGCCAGGGGCCAGAACAGTTAAAACTAGAGTGCTTGTGATTGATGTTGAATCACCATTCAACGGCATCATAGGTCGTCCCACCTTGAATGCTATGGAGGTAATCGTTTCAACTCCATACCTCCTTATCAAATTCATCGATAAGGACAATGCTGTCTCTTCCATCCGAGGTGACCAAGAGATGGCCATGTACTGCTATAACCTAAGCCTAAACATGACAAGATTAGAGGCATCTAATAAAAAGAGAAAGCTCAATGACAGTGGAATAGCTGCTGGTTCTGTGAGTCTTATTGACTTAGATCCCAGGTCGGATCTGAAGATCGACCCTCTCAATCCTTCAAAGCCTACACCGGATGGAGACTCAAGGGATGTTATACTAAGAGACTCAAGGGATGTCATACTAGGAACCCTCAGGGTGGTACCAAACCACTGGTAGCCGCGAGGAGGAAGTCCCAACCCTCTTTGAGTGATAAAACCCAGCCACAGGAAGATTCCAAGGAATCCTCCCACCACAGTGGCCTGAGGGGGCACGTGAACTCTGTCTCCCCCTGTTCAAGGCACCAGCGCTGAACTGTCTAGGGCGCATGGCTGTGTTTTAAAAGAAATTTAAAGAGAAATGAGTTTAAGAACAGAAGAGGTTACCTAGAAAGGGATTAAGATTGAAGAAGAAGAGAACTTCACAAAATGGCAGCAACAGGTTCTTTGGAAATTTTTGCAGAGTTTCACTAAGCTTGAGGAAAGATGTGGAATCTGGAACGGGTTAAGTTACCCTTATATAGGTAACAAAAAGATACGATCATCAACCAAGAATCGTGTCATTTATTTTAAAACACAGCCCTTCATTTTCCAAATGACTACGTCGTTTCATACCCAAAGGCGCGAAGGGATGACGCTTCACGAAAGGTTTTGAGTTAAATGGGCCTCAAAATTCAAAATTCAGGCCCAAGATAACCCTAATGACGGTTACCAAACTTGAAGCAATAATGACTCGTTCACGTGATATAGGCATTTATTGCCCAATCATTCGAAGCATTTACACCTTTTGACAGTTACTCGAATACCAAAAGTCACGTATTTCGAAAACTCTTAAGATTCCCCACACAACAAATCTTTGTGGAATTCGCTATGAAGACATTTCTAAAGCAATAACATTACTCACAGAACAGTTCAAATTGTTAATATGAGACTTATACATGATGTGACACTGGCATCCAGACCTCTTGCAAGCTGTAAAGCTTATATGAGCAACTTCACAGTCCCTCACACAAGCTAGGGGACATATGATTTAGATTAGAGACCGGTATCCATTCCATAAGACATATATAAACGTTATTTGACTATTCTTTAATGTGCTACCGGTGTGATAGGTATACATCCGGACTCTAAATCCATATCAGGCGTTCTCCCTATACCGGTTTGTCCAGGATAACACCATGCACACCGGATAATGTACATTTCACCTGATAGAAGACAATGGGCATTGCTACAGGGACAACGACAAAGATTCCATTTTCCATACTAAGAGCCAAAATCTGTTCCTGGAAATGATCAATTTGTCCCTCAAAGTCTAGCCCCACTTTCTCAACGCGTTAGGTCGGTGTGAAGGATTTTCAGGACATCAAGACCGGATTCCTCTCACTAAGACACCGGATACCTATAAATCCGATGTTCAATCTTAATAATCTATCGATTCTTGTGGCTGGTCCTACACCGGATTCTTGACCCCGGTCTAGATCAGTTCATACATCAAAATATCTTTTAGCACATGATCTTGGCATTGTCTCGCGCTTCACTTTACACTAGTATCCGATACCTCTGCAACTTCACGGTCTCCAGTCACTGAAACAACTGTAAGGGTGAGTGACTGATCATATAATTCAATGCAAATAGATTCAATAACAAATTCTAAGTAAATCAGTTACAAACTAACAATCAAAATATTACCATCATCAATTTCTAGGTGTCATAATCAATGTCCCTATGTTCATCATAAGCATCATAATCATCATTAATATATTCTTAAAACTGACTCTCAATCAAGCATAGCATAAGACGCCTTAGTATCTGGATACTAAAAGGATCAGCCACCAGCTGGGAGTCCACCTAACATCCTGTGAATCCACCTGGTCCACTAAGCCCACCTGGCTCCCCACCTCAACCATTAGGTCCTACTTAGGTAACTCAACTGGGCCACCAACGACCTTGAGAGCCAAAAACGAGGTGTAAATCATACCGAATGGTTGTCCGCACCACACAATATATATCAACAACAGAAAATCATAACATATCATCACCTAATCATCGTCATCGACTATCCCCAGGCATAAAGGCCATCTCCATGAGATTTATATAAAATGCTCAACATCATACATTATCCATTAATAAGCCACATAGGTCATAACCAACCTCATTCATATTTCATAATTCCAGAAATTCCTTATTCACAAGTCATAACACAATTTACAACACAAAGCTCATCATATCATATACACAATTCATAAACATAAGAATCCTCATAAAATTCTCTTTTGAAAGATCAAACACAACAAAATTAAGTCTCATTGTTACCTCCCTTTATAACATATATGCTTACTAATTAGTTCTCCATGCTATTTTTATAACAAGCCACATTTCTGCTTATAAGCCTCAAAGAGATATAATCGAATTTTTCCTATTAAATTATATACCGAGAACACCCCCTTACCTTAACTCCAAGATCTCAAAACCTCAATTCGATCGTCAATCTCTTCCAAAAGCATCAACCGCTAAAATTAAAAGACACACGAGATTAAAATCAACACTAATGCCTCGAAACTGAACCCATTCCTCCTTAACATTTCCATTCATCAATTTAAAGTTATCATAACTCACTGATGTCACTTCCGTCCTTGATTCTCAACCTCCACTCTTTCGATTACACCATTGGTCTTCGTTCCATAACCTAATATTAACGAAACCCATTAGTATATTCGCCATCCAGAGGTTACAAGGAACCCATTAATCGGTGAGAAATTCAAAATTTTATCAAACCCCAGAAACCAAAGAATTTAAGGAAGAAGATAAGTGAGTTGATTCCTAACATTGAAAGTACCTTGCGTAGCTCTCACCTTAAGGATTCTGAAAATGTATCTAATTGTGAGATTCGATCAAGGATTAGCTTCCAATTTGAAGCTCAAAGAGAAGGCAATGGCATGCAAGGTACTCCACGGTTTATCTTCAATTCACGTGAGAAAGATGATGCATGATTTAACCCAGTTTCATTTTATTTAAGTTAAGGTTAAAATGGTCTTTTCCCCCAGTTTCCTTTTTCTTTTCTTTTAACTTATTTAATTTCACCTTTTACTATGGTAATTAATTATTTACCACCACTACAATTTCAATTTAGCCGATGCTTCAACTATTGGTCGATTAATTTTATTCACAATAACCAATTAATTATCCTTTAATCTAATTACTCCCCATTAATTATCAGAATGATTTCCGGGACGTTACAATGGATGCAAGAGAAATGGGACCAATCACCACTATGGCTACTAGAAGTAGATAAGGATCCTCCCCGAAAACGGTTTGGACCCTGCTAAATCTATTTCTTAAATCTCCCAGATTAAGGCTCTATGCCTCGCACGACTTTTCCCTCAGCTACTCTTGCCGACTGATCCTCTTCTAGGATCCTACATCTGTTCAACAATGTTAGGAAATTACGGATCTCTTGATATCTGATGGTTTCTTTCAATTCAGATCTCAGCCCGCTTTCATACTTAACGCACCTAGAAGCCTTAGTTCCTTCATTTTAAAATGGAGGGTAGAACACACTTAGCTCATTAAATTTGTCGGTGTACTCACCAATAGTCATATTCCCTTGTTTTAACTCTATGAATTCCAGCTCCTTCCGGCTTCTGACATTTTCCAGGAAGAATTCTTCCATAAATAGCTCCTTAAAATTCACCCAATTTAGCTGCATACCAGTAACAATCATGCGTTGCTTCGCTTGCAACAACCAAGTCTCGCTTCTTCAAAAAATTGGTAGATAAAAAAAAAAACCACAAAACAAAAATTTTAAACTTGTTTAAAAGAAAAGGGGTTTTAAACTGAAAAGAAAAGGTTTTGAAAATCAAAAATCTTTGGAAAAATCAAAAATAGAAGCCCACGCGTAGCGCCACTTTGACACGTAGCTTGGACTCTGAATTTTGGGTCTGACGCGTAGCGTCCCATCCACGCGTAGCGTCAGAGCCCACGTTCAGTTTTTAAAACTGAACCAGAGAGGCCCATCTTAGGGTTTAAAGCCTAAGATCTCCTCTCTGCCTCACTTTAGTTTTCAAAACCCTAAATTTCGAAACCTCTTTCTCTCTTCCAAGCTCTCTCAATCCTATTGCTCAAGGAACCACAAGTAAGTATTCTAATCTGTTCTTTTTAGTTTTGTTTTTAATTTTTGATTTTTAGAAATAAATGTGGTTAGGATTAGGATTAGAAGACCATTGGGATTGATTGCTGTTAGGAGTTAGGAATTGAATGGATATAATGTGGTTTGGAAAGGGGTTGCTGCTGTGCAACCCCTGTTTTTTTTCTCTGTTCTGTGCAGCTCACGCGTAGCGTCCCACTGACGCGTAGCGTGAGGATGAACTGTGAGCCCACGCGTAGCGTCCCACAGACGCGTAGCGTGGGCAGAACAGGCTGATGCGTAGCGTCACGCCACGCGTAGCTTCAGCCTCTGTTTTTAATTTTTGTTAATTTTTGCTATGTGTTTGTTGTTGTTGTTTTCTTTTTTATTAATAAATTTTCATATTTAGTATTTGTTATACTTTCTTGCATAAGAATAAATTTGTATAAAATTTTGAATAAATTGTATTATTTGAAAATATGTGTGTTACTTTCTTTATAATTCATAAAAAAAACAAAAATATGTTGTGGTGTATTTGAATTTCAATTTTAGAAAAACAAAAAAAAAATTTTGATTTAAATGTTATGGATTGATTGTTAATGTGTGATTTATTGTTTAATGTGTGTTTAATTTTAATTTTTTACTTTTTACAGATGGCACCTAGGAAATCCATTCCCACTGCTGGTCCCTCTAAAAGACAGAGGAAGACCACAGATACCGACACCACCTCTGAGGATCCTGATCTTCAGGGACAGGAGGTGTTAGGACCGAGGGATCCCACCAGATTTCGCACTGATGCGAAATGGGCACGGTTTCATCAAATCAAGGGTCAGAGACTTATCTGGGAGAGGGTCCTTGATTTGAGTGCAGGAGACTATCCTGAGCTTCAGGATAGAGTGCAGCAGAGGAGATGGGGACCTCTATTCTCTCTACCTACTGAGGGGGACCCCATCTTAGTGATGGAATTTTATGCAAATGCCTTCAGGACTCGCCAGGACGCACCGAACATTGGGCAGCAACGGACGAGTTGGGTGAGGGGTCGGCATATCACATATGACCGGGACACCATCAGCACCCTATTGGGTAACCCTTGGGAGCCTACTCCCGAGGATGACACTTGTTTCTGGAAAGAAAACAGAAACAAGATTGCTGCTGAGGGAGAGTTAGGATACTCCCTCGAGGAGGTTGCTCATTTCTTGAGCAAGGATGGAATCTTTTTCAACCTGAGTAGGGTTGGAAGGAGTCCATCTAACCTCCTACAGACCCAACTGACCCCCATAGCTCAGGCGTGGTCCCACCTCATGCTTCATAATATCACTCCTGTCACCCACCTTTCTTCCCTTCCAGTTGATCGTTGTTGCCTTCTCTATTCTATCCTCCAGGGCCACACCATTGATATTGCTGAGCTTATATCCGAGCAGATTCACTTTTATGCCCTTGGGTATAAAGTGAATCGCCCCATTCCCTTTCCTCTCATCATATCTGCCTTACTGAGGAGGCAGGGAGTCATTGTACCTTCACCAGAGTTCACTAGTTCTTCAGGGAGAGTCCCTAAAGTTCTAGTAAACAGAGATTATTTTGTGCAGCAGTGCGAGCTTCCACCACTAGAGCAGGAGGCTCAGCCCCGACCTAGGAGGAGGAGACCACCAGTGCAGCCTCCATCTACTGATGCTGTCACATAGGGCTTTGCCTGGATATCACTTGAGCATCAGCATATGATGCAGATGATGGCTGCCACTCATAGAGCTTATATTCATCTTCACGATAAATTTTACCAGTACAGGTTACAGGGAGAGGGAGCACCTTATGTTATCCCGGCCGAGTTTGCAGCACATGTAGCTTGGCCCGGAGATTTGCCTACCTACCCTGAGACTGGTGGATCTTCTGGCACACAGGTTGACTCTGATAACGATGGTGATGATGAGGAGGAGGAGCAGGATGATGATCAGATGGAAGATTGGTGATGTCATTCTTTTGCATTTACTTTGAGTACAGTTGATTCTAGTTTATATTTACATTTACATTTACACTTTATATTATGGTATTTCATTATTGTGTGGTGTGTTTTTACGTAGTTATTCGTTTTTGCTTATTTTTCAAAAAAATAATCCAAAAATAAAATTTTTATCTTTCAATCAAATTTTTGTTAGTTAATTTATACACTTAGAGTTTTTACACAATAAAACTTAAATTTGTAAAATCAATTATCAATTTTTTTATAACTTAGGAATTTTGATAAATTTAATTACAATAAGTTTATTAACCATCAAGAAAATTTCAATAACCCGGTGAGCAGAGAGATATTTTTTTAAACACTTGAGGGTTTAATCGACATATTTTCAATTCGAATTGATTTTGCTTTAATCTATGATTTATGTTGTTGTACAGAGAATTCGAGAAAATGATCAAGGCACATTTATTGGTGAAACGAAACCTTGGGCCAAACAGCTTACCTTGGTAAAAAGTCTTTTATCCTTTGCAAAGCCAATTTGAGCCTAAAATAAAATTCTTTGGTACCCTTAAAACCTAAATTTGTTTTAACCATTCCCTATACTTGATTGATTAAAAGAGCAGTTAAAATAAATGAAAAATATTTTGAGTGTTCTCACAAAAATGGGAAGTGAAAATAAGCAACTTGATTCTTTTCAAAAGGAAAGTATGAAAAAGAAAAAAATCAAAAATAGTGAAAAGAATCAAGTTGGGGGTATTTATTTTTCATCAATAAAAGAAAATGAGAAGTTTGGGTCAAGAAAAAGCCTAAGAATTATAAAATGCTCTTTTATGATTTCAGGTTTTTAAATTCCAAGAAAAACCATTACTTCTTGAAAACCAAGCCTCATTACAACCCGTGAAAAGACCTTGTGATTTTCGAATTAACTCGGTATAAATAACCAGTGATTAGATGACAAACAAAGTTAAATTCGTTTGATTTTATGATTGATTGAGTGAAATAGGTTACCAATTGCATAGAGATAAACACTTGTGAGGTAAGCCTGAAATTCTGCTTGATTGTTAATAGAATATTGTAAACAATTTTATCGTTAGACCTTTGTTATATTTGATATCAATTTTTGATTATTACAAATTAGTTAAATTGTGTAATTATTTTTTATGATAAATTTTCGGACTAACTTAAAAATTTGATTCCAAATTTTTATTTTTTTTCTTATTTTTCTCTTGCTCGAGGACGAGCAATGTCTCAAGTTGGGGGTATTTGTTAGTCCTCAAATTTTCAATAAAAGCTTGAATAAAAATTTCATAAAAATTATAAAAATTAGTTTAATTTGTTAGAAAATTAGGATTTAAATTCAATAAATAGATGTTGTTGGAAATAATCTGCCCTTGATCAATTTTCTCTAGTTTTGCAGTGAAAAAGTTAAGAAATCAAGAGAAAATTACATTGGAGGAACTGACGCGTAGCCTCACCCCATGCGTAGCATCAACAACTATTTTTGATGCTGACGCTACGCATCACAGCCACGCGTAGCGTCAGTGCTGCGTGGTCTCCACCTCCACTTTGACCAACCACTCCACTTGGACCCAATAATGGGCACTTCACTCAGCCACAAGGGCCATCCCACTCACCATGAAAGGCCAAAAATTGGTGGAGACATGTCCATATGGCTAGGCATGATCAAATTTAATAATTTGAAGTGGCCATTATCAAGTGTTTAATGGAGGCTGAGTCAGGGGTGTGACGCGTAGCGTCACAGGGACGCGTAGCGTCAGCACCCTTGCTCAGCCCTATAAATAGGGCCATCCAACACCATTCAAATCATTCCATCCCATCCCATCCCATTCCATAGCATTTCTTTTCTCTCTTGTGCTCGACTTTGAGTACTTCTTTTGTGAGTTGTAATTCTAGAATAGTTTTCTAGATAATTGAGTGTGTTTTGGTGTATTGTGATCATTGTATCGTGAAGTTCCCATCATCTTCGTAATGTCAAAATCTGTAAGTGTTGTTTCTACTTTCACCATGTGTAACTAATTTGTTTATGTTGGAATTGGTGAACTAATCTATTGAGTATAATGTTGTGAATTCGACCTCTGCATGTTTATGATTCAAGTCCATGTTAGTATTTTAACCTTTTATTAATATGAACGTCAAACGGGAGAATGATTTTCATGTGTATTGAAACTTGTTTTATTAGTATGAATGTCAAACGGGAGAATGATTGTTCATGCCGTATTGAAACTTGTTTTGACGAAAGTAAAAAGTTGGAATACCCTTGGTATCTCAATTCTATAGGGGTTGTTAACCATTGTTGCCATAAGGCCAGGTCTTAATGCAAGTTTTTACTGAGAAAGCTCACGAGGGATCGGACTTTACGGTGAATTCTTAGAATTTATATCACGAGGGATCGGTTATAATGATTTTAAGCTGCAATGACATGAAACTTGATGATTAAATATGCATGTCTTGAGTTCCTCATTGTTATTCTAGATTAGGGATCCAATTTCCAACATAATTTGTTTATCTGTGTTTATCTCAAGTATCTTACCTATTCTAGATTGCAACTCATTTTTTTTACATAGATTTTATTTTCTTTTATCTTATGAACCACTCAATCATGCTATCCTGTGAATATTGTATAAATTGTATATAAATTATTCTTTTGTTTATAACTTCTTTCCCATTTACCATAGTAAATAGAAAATTACTATTATTATTGGACTTTCAATCCCAGTGGAACGATATCTAAATTTTGAAAACTACAAACGATTGGTGCGCTTGCCAATTAACAAACCCGGTGGTGGAAAAGAACTGTTGAGATGCTATCGCCGGGTTAACAAGTTTTCTGTTTTTTTTATGTTTTAAAAAAATCAAAAAAAAAAGAATGGGTTGCCTCCCATTGAGCGCTAGGTTTAATGTCTCCAGCCAGACATTACTTTTGATTAATCAGGTGGTCTCCCAATATTCGTTAAGGAATCACCTGTCTTTTTCTTCCTTCTTCTTCTTTTCCGATGCTTAATTACCTGTTTTTCATCTTTCAAAGCATCGGTTAATTTAAAACAATTTAATTGATTGGGAAGAGATATACCTGGTTCGGTTGAGGGATAAACTTTTTCCTCATTACTTATCCTGAGGTGTTCATGAGCACTGAAGCTTACCTCTTCTTTATAAACTTTGACTGCAACCGTACTTAGATCAACATCTACTCTGATCCTTGCAGTCTTCATGAAAGGTCTTCCTAGGATCAGGGGGATCTCAGTATCCTCCTTCATATCTAGTACCATAAAGTCAACCTTGAAGTGGTACTTGTCAACCTTTACCAACACATCTTCCACAATCCCAAAAGGCTTTTTGACGGAGCGATCTGCAAACTGTAATTCTGTCTTTGCTTCTTTTAGCTCATATTCACCAATGCGCTTTATTAAATCTAAGGGCATCAAGTTAATGTTAGCCCCTAAATCTAATAACGCATTCCTGATGTTGATATTTTTGATTATCACAGGAATGGTGAAACTCCCCGGATCTTTACATTTTTTCGGGGTTATACAGTTTGTTTCTTGCTCTGTATCTATTTGCACATTTTTTTTCTTTTTTGTTTTTTTCATTTTTTTCTATTTTTTCACTTTCTTTCTCTTCTTCTTCTTTCTTTTTCTCACTCTTTTCTTTACAATCAATTTTTACAACATCAAAAGAAACAGCATTACATTGTTCCTTTGGGTTTTGAGTGTTTGCAGAAAACCCAGAACTCTTTAATTCGGCTATCTCTTTTGCAAGCTGACCCATTTGTATGTCTGATGCTTTTCGGGCAGCTTCATTTGTCTCCATAAACTACAATAACTGTTGAATAGATTCCTCTATTCTTGTCAATCTTGCATTGTCAGTTTGTTGTTGCTTGAATTGATTGTTAGGAGGTCTGTTGGAAGGTCCAGTGTCCTGTCTCCAGCCAATATTCTGATTTTGCCAACCCTGCAGGTAATTGTTAGGAAAAGAATTTCCATGATTAAAAGGAAAATTACCTAAGGGTGCTCTTTGATGGTTCATGAAATTGGCTTGCTCTTGCTCATTTCCACAGTAACCACATGGTTGTTCTCCCATGCAGTGCATACATGTTTTAAGTTGAGCAGGGGGTGGTGATGCTACTTGAGCAATTTGGAGTTTTTCCAATTGCTTGCTCATAACTTCAATTTGTTGGGTCAGTAATTTTTGCTGAGTCAACACTGCATCATTTACTCCCAATTCGAGCACTCCTGGCTTCCTTTGTATATTACCTCTTTCATGCTTTACTTGGCGGTCACTGATAGCCATTGATTCCAATATTTCTATGGCTTCCTCCACAGTCTTGTTCATTAAAGAACCACCTGCACAAGCATCTAACATCATCTTGAACTGAGGCAATAGACCATGGTAAACGATTCTTACCTTTTCGGCATCATTCAGGTTGTGGTTTGGACACTTTCTCAAAAGTGCCTTGAATCGTTCCCATGTCTCTCCTAGTGATTCATCATTATTTTGAGAAAAAGAATGTATGGCTGTCATTGCTTCAAAATATTTTGAAGGAGAATAAAATCTTTCCAAAAATTTTCTTTCAACATCGGACCAGTTTGCAAAACTACCCGGTGGACAAGATTTAAACCATTCTTTTGCTTTACTAATCAATGAAAAAGGAAAAAGTCTCATGTAAACAAACTCTTCTTGATTGGGTTCAAAACCAATTGTGCTGTATAACTCATAAAAAACAGTTAAATGTTCATATGGTTCTTCATGATTTAAACCAGCAAATTGGTTGTTTTGAATAATGTTTAAAGTGGCAGGTTTAATTTCCACTGGTAAAACTGGTCCTTGAAACATTCCCGAAACTCGGGGTGGACCATTAATAGCAGCAAACTGTCCCAATGTTCTCCTTTCAGCAGCCATATTTGAATTTTCAAAAATTTTCGAAGTAGAAGAAGAATTAGTTTGTGTTTTAGATTTCAAAGACTTGATTTTCTTTACAAACTTTTCTATCTCAGGATCAAAATAAATTTTACCTGTGGTAGATCGAGTTTGCATACACAAACTAGACAAAGAAAGTTAGTGTAATAATGATAAGTAATAAATAATAAAAAAAAATTAACTAAGGTAAAAAAAAATATATATATATATATATATATATTTACCATGGTAATTAAAATTTTACTGTTTTACTGAAACAATTCAATCCCCGGCGACGGCGCCAGAAAACTTGTTAACCCGGCGATAGCATCTCAACAGTTCTTTTCCACCACCGGGTTTGTTAATTGGCAAGCGCACCAATCGTTTGTAGTTTTCAAAATTTAGATATCGTTCCACTGGGATTGAAAGTCCAATAATAACAGTAATTTTCTATTTACTATGGTAAATGGGAAAGAAGTTATAAACAAAAGAATAATTTATATACAATTTATACAATATTCACAGGATAGCATGATTGAGTGGTTCATAAGATAAAAGAAAATAAAATCTATCTAAAAAAACGAGTTGCAATCTAGAATAGGTAAGATACTTGAGATAAACACAGATAAACAAATTATGTTGGAAATTGGATCCCTAATCTAGAATAACAATGAGGAACTCAAGACATGCATATTTAATCATCAAGTTTCATGTCATTGCAGCTTAAAATCATTATAACCGATCCCTCGTGATATAAATTCTAAGAATTCACCGTAAAGTCCGATCCCTCGTGAGCTTTCTCAGTAAAAACTTACGTTAAGACCTGGCCTTATGGCAACAATGGTTAACAACCCCTATAGAATTGAGATACCAAGGGTATTCCAACTTTTTACTTTCGTCAAAACAAGTTTCAATACAGCATGAACAATCATTCTCCCGTTTGACATTTATACTAATAAAACAAGTTTCAATACACATGAAAATCATTCTCCCGTTTGACGTTCATATTAATAAAAGGTTAAAATACTAACATGGACTTGAATCATAAACATGCAGAGGTCGAATTCACAACATTATACTCAATAGATTAGTTCACCAATTCCAACATAAACAAATTAGTTACACATGGTGAAAGTAGAAACAACACTTACAGATTTTGACATTACGAAGACGATGGGAACTTCACGATACAATGATCACAATACACCGAAACACACTCAAGTATCTAGAAAACTATTCTAGAATTACAACTCACAAAAGAAGTACTCAAAGTCGAGCACAAGAGAGAAAAGAAATGCTATGGAATGGGATGGGATGGGATGGAATGATTTGAATGGTGTTGGATGGCCCTATTTATAGGGCTGAGCAAGGGTGCTGACGCTACGCGTCCCTGTGACGCTACGCGTCACACCCCTGACTCAGCCTCCATTAAACACTTGATAATGGCCACTTCAAATTATTAAATTTGATCATGCTTGGCCATATGGACATGTCTCCACCGATTTTTGGCCTTTCATGGTGAGTGGGATGGCCCTTGTGGCTGAGTGAAGTGCCCATTATTGGGTCCAAGTGGAGTGGTTGGTCAAAGTGGAGGTGGAGACCACGCAGCACTGACACTACGCATGGCTGTGATGCGTAGCGTCAGCATCAAAAATAGCTGTTGATGCTACGCGTGGGGTGAGGCTACGCGTCAGTTCCTCCAGTGTAATTTTCTCTTGATTTCTTAACTTTTTCACTGCAAAACTAGAGAAAATTGATCAAGGGCAGATTATTTCCAACAACATCTATTTATTGAATTTAAATCCTAATTTTCTAACAAATTAAACTAATTTTTATAATTTTTATGAAATTTTTATTCAAGCTTTTATTGAAAATTTGAGGACTAACAGTGGAATACTCCACATTCTATACTTCAATGCATTCCAAGGAACAGAAAACACACTCTATTTCCTTGATCCACGGGTAAGCACCCTCGGGGTTATAGCCACCCCGGAATATGGAAGGCTTTCTCTTCAGGAATCGGTCAAGACCGCTAGTACCACGGCCTTGTCTTTCTAATACACTGGCTAGCCGCACCAATGCATCAGCCATAGGATCATAAGTTTGCCTATGGCCAGCCATAGTAGTTACCCATGCACCTACACAAGTGCAACAAGTCAGAATAGCTCTCACATTTCACAATTTAACATATGATTCAACCTTTTACAAATAAATTAACTAACAATGATTGTGAGGTGGAATTGCATTGCCATAGTGAACCTGGAATGTTAGTTATACATAAAAAATATTTCATCCACACATATAGCATCACCATATACAATCTAAGTAATTTAACTTAATACTTAATCATAAAATTCACACATTTAATCAATTTAATGGGATATCAGTTTAATAAAATTTTTGACCACAACGTCTTAAAATAGTGTCAAGTAATTAAACATGACTCATAATCACACAAACTACACAAGACATTGGCCTTATTAAAAGGAACCGCTCTGATACCACTATGTGGCATCCCCTTAGTAGCTTCCATAATTCACCTCAGGGAATCGGGTACAAATAGGAGTAAATTTTTCATGTTCAACACCCTGATAGCAACTACGAAAACCCTAAGACAGTGCCAAGTTTAATAACACAATACATACTCACAAGAGTTACTAATATTATGCACAACGATGGAACCAAAGGAAAGAATTACAAAAGGGCCCCAAAGACTACCAGGTATAACACCACACTTAAGCGAGGTCCATTCGCTTAAGCGAGAAACTTACAGAGAACAAACATAACCCTTTCGCTCAAGTGAGGCCATACTCATTCAAGCCAAAAAGAGACAGAGGGCAACCAGGGCCAACTTGCTCAAGCAAAGCCACACTTGCATGGGTGAGAAACACAGAATCAGACTTACTCTTCTTCACTCAAGTAAGTCCCCTCCTTGCTCAAGCAAAGATATCACAGACTCAAACAGGTCTTATATCTCATTTAAGCGAGACTTATCTTGCTCAATCGAGAAACACACAGAATTAGTAGTTCACCTATAGGAGGAGCTTGCTTGAGTGAGGGTACGCTCGCTCATACGAGAAATACAGATTTGGAAAAATTGGAATTGTACAAGACACTTAACCTTTCCGTTTGTGCTCCGATTTACGCCAAATTTCATAGGCTAGACATGTTTTCATCATTTCTGAGCTATTGGCGAAGTTCGCTTGCTAAAATTTGGTCACGTGGGCAAGATATGCAATAAAACAAAGTTTGGACATTTTATGCTCAACTAAAAGGATGAAAGTGACTAAATGCAACACTAGCTATGCAATGATTATACACACATTAGATCCGCATATTTTGACTTAGAGAGACCATTTAGGAAGTCCAAATCTCAAGTCACACAATATGATGTACTTGGTTCCCTTTAAATGCCTATGAAATATATAGTCTCAAAATTCTTTTAACTAATGGCCTTACCACTACACAATTTAAATATGGGAGTCCTCATTCTATCACCTATGCATGCAAGCTGGTTTACAACACAACCACATATGTAATCACCTGTCAATATTAATCACCCTACGAGAATATAAATGGCTTAATGCCTATCACAATATGAAAGCAATAGTGGCTTGGTGCCAAACTCCATCATAAACATAAGTCATTGGTGTGCACATAAGTATATATATATATATATATATATATATATATATAACTATGTCATCAATCTCACATAAACTACTTGACCCAATAGCCTTTCAATCAAGGGACCATAGGATTCAATTCATAGAGTTGTAATCATACTCTAACACCTCCATCATCATCAACAAAATATAAATCAACATCAAGATCATTCAAAATGACAAGACTATTCTATATTCATCACATACGTACATGAACAACTATAATCGCATCCACTATGGCCTATAATGCAACTCCCACACTAAATCAACACGCATACTCATCTCCTCGAGGGCTTACTAAAAGTCATAAGTTAGGAGGGTGAGTAACATTTGAATAATAACAAGAAATCCTAATCCAGAATTATACATACCATAATCAATCATAGAAGTAATCACATCACTACTTAGACAATTTAAGAATTCTAATTATATTTATCAACCACCCAGTAAATTCATCAATGCGGTATTGTCGCGACTGGGATCACGGCGGCGCGGCCGACCCTCAAAAAGGTGGATGGAAGAACAGGGAGTCGCCACCAATATTTTTATTCATAAAAAAACATTGGAAAAAAAAACTTGCTTTAGTAAAGCACTGGTTAAAAGTGAGATTCAAGTTCGGGAGTCGGTTACGAGTAGGGAAGGTATTAGCACCCTACATCGCCTATTAAAAACAGTACCAAGATTGAAAATGCGCGATATGAATAGCCTTACAAAAGAGATTTTATTTCTTCCTTTTGTTATTATTTTTTAAAACGGAGGGAACCAAGACAGACAACATGGGGTACTGAAGCAAGATCAACAGGACGTCTCGTCCAAATTAACCTGGGTCTACACGGGGAGGTACAAAAGCAAGGAGGAGGAGAATGCCCGTAAGACGTCACATCTAAACTAGTCATCCTTCCATAAAAATACAAGGTTGGGAATGAAAAGGGGTTAACAGGACGTCCCGTCCAAATTAGCCCTAACCTTTTAGTGGGGATGTATGTGGAAAAGGGAAAGAATGCTAATAGGACGTCCCATCTAAATTAATCATTCTCTCATCGAGATGCAGGGTTAAGGGATGAAGAGGATAAACAGGATGCCTCGTCCAAATTAGCCCAATCTTTATGAAGAATGACAAAGGTTAAGATAAAATGGAAGGGAATCAATAAGACGTCATGTCTAAATTGACTTTTACGCAATGATGGGAATGACATTAATTTTAAAGAGGAACGGGAGAAGAAAAGAAGTGGGCCCAACAGGAGTTAAGTCGTGCTCCTACGTATTCTTAAGTTTTCCAAGAAATTAGGGTCACGTAGTTCTTGATGAGGGGTGTTGTAGATGGAGCTAATGACTTAGTGACGGGTGAAATTCATGGGAAAAAGAACATACAAGGCAAAGTTCTCGCACGTGTATGGACTTCAGGAATAGTGTAGGCAGAAGTATTTCCACAAGACACTGGCTAAAACAACTTTTATATTGATCAAAATAAACATGAGAAAAATGCTTGTTTTTTTTTTATTATCAGGTAACAGGGTAAAAGTGAATTTGAACAGCGGAGTAAATTTAACCAAGGGAGTAAATTAAACAAGAAATAACAGATCTGACAGAAGGGCAAACAATGTAAAACTAAACTAATAAAATGACCTAAAAGAGAGATAAAAAAATAGAGAGAATTGTAACCGGTGTGGGGATGCTGAACAGGAGCTGGTTCTTGAGTATAAGCCGGTGTGGAAATATTGAAAAGGAGCCGGTCCTTGCGTACAAGCCGATGTGGGCTAGAACAACTGTAGCCGAAATGAGGATTGAATGATTACGAGAGCCGGTGTGGAGCTTAGAGGAGAAACGGTATATGGTTTAATAGAGAATCGGATTTATAGTGGGGAACTGGTGTAGGGTTGAACTAAGGAGTTTGTGAGGTTCTGGACAGAGTCGAGGCAATAGGGAGAATCTTATTCCAGGATGAAGACCGATACCCTGGTGATTGGATTCAGAACCTCGGGCCCATTGCTTTTTCTCAAGAAAAATCCATGAGTCGAAGTAATTATGTGGAGGACTTGGAGCTTCGAACACCGGATGAATTTCTTAGAATTCAGGGGTTTAGAATCGCGGACCCTTGTGCCTCTTCAGTTAGGGCATTTATAGAGCTTTAGGGTGCCTGCTGAGTGCTTGGACAGCTCAAGCCTCCACTAGACCCATGTGCGTAGTGGAGAGATAGCCTGGCCACTAACAATCATGGGTAGCAGCACCTGGTGGGTAATTTTTTTTATTTTCATTTTTTATTTGTTGTCTGCCACCCCCAGGATTCGAGGATAAGCTTGGATGATGCGATTACAAGTCACGGTATGGGCAACCGGACTCACCAATTCCATGCTGGGTCCATGAAACCTATTACACCGGATCATGAAGGACACCGATTCATTATATGGTGTTCCTTTCAATGATCCAAACCAGTGTCGCTCTTCAAAACTACAGACCGGTGTTCCTCATTTGGACATCGAATGATGTCACCTACCTCTACATTGGTTAGGATTCAACGTTTTTAGACGATGTCAATTTGATATCGAAACTGGCCGGAACGCCGATGTCGGATCCAAGTGGAGCTTCTCAACCGATACGATAACCGCTGGTGTGATCTCATGACTGGTACCCACTTGAAATGACTTGAGAGCCTCTACACGTGTCACTACCTGATTCATCCTTTCGAATTTCACCTTTCGCGCCCTCAGACCGGAATGCGAACAGTCGAAGCAAGTGGGCCTTTTTCATGGGCCTGGGCCGGAATATAGAACGTTCTAGATCCCCGTCCCCTCAATCTATAAAAACAGGTAGGGGGTCATTCATTTTCACTTGTTTTCTGGTTCTGAACCTCTGTTGCTCCGACGTTCAAATCTTCCGGTGTCTTCAAATCCTCTAGTGTCTTTGAAACATCCTGGTTCGCACCAAAAGGACAGCTCGCATCGTCTCAGCAGGTATCCACACCGTCTCTTTCTTCATTTTCTAGATAGGGTATGGACAACGATTCAAGCAACGACTCCGTCGAGGTGCTGTCCGGACCTCCTTCAATCACATCCCGACGTCAGTCGGGAGGAGTCATGAGTCGGGGTCAGCGTGAAGTTGCCTCAGAGGGTTCACATCGGCCGATAGTTTCAGGACATTGTTTCTCCATATTGCCTTTGTGGGAAATGAGGGAGTTTGACACATCATCTAACTCCCATACATCATCCTCATCTTTTGACTTAGGCATTGCTAGTGAGCAGGATAGCAGTGTCGATCTTTATTTATCTCACGACATGGCATTTTATAGCTGTGTTCCATTCCTTCGTCACACCGTCCTCATGGCTTCCTCTGGAAATTCTTCTACTAGAACCCCTGTAGTCGTTGTAGCACATCGGATAGATTGGCTCACCGAGAAAGCCAAGGATCCCTACTTCTGAGTTTATGAAGACCCCAGAAACATCGTCTCTCGTTACGCAGAGGATGCTGCCGATGTCACCATCGAGGACGTCATTGTTCACTCTGGCGAGGAACATGAAGATGATTTCACCGTTCTCTGCCCATCAACATCGAATCGGATCTGCCATCAACTGGGGTCTAGGTACATTTTCATGTACCAAATGCTATTTTCCAAGATTGGCATCTGTCTTCCCCTCACGGAGTTTGAAATGGGGGTACTCCGGTTCTTGGACTGCTTCCCCAGCCATCTTCATCCCAACGACTGGGGTTTGGTGAAATCTTTAGAGGTACTTAGGGAGTATTTCCACTTCGTCCACACCGTCGCCCTTTTCTTCACTTACTGCAGGGTGATACGCCGGGGTAACGCAGGAGAGGGCCTCAGTTTCATCAACCTTCGGTGTGATGCCAAGGTTGTAAACTTTGAGAGCTACACCGAGTCGGTCAAGACGGACGGAGTCAGCTTCAAACACTCCTATGTCAAAGTCGAGGTTAATATAGGAAGGCCGGTGTTCTGGGAGAATTTAGATTTTTCCAGGAGGTTCTACACTGGCTGGACCCATGAGTACTTTCTCCTGACCATCAACGCCTATTCCGTCAGTGAGAGTGTTCTATCAATGTAGTCCAAGAAAGTCTTGAGGGCCTACTCTCAATTTGCCAAGATCTCCTACAAAAACCTCCTCAGGATAGAGTCTCGCCGGGATACTTACTTAGGTAGAGATTTTTTTATTTTTTTATTATTTATTTTTTATATATATGTACCGGTGCTAACAACGGGTTCTGTTTTTCAGGCAAAATGGCTCGGATTGACATTCTGAAGAAACTTCAGGAACAGGCCAAAGCCAGAAATACTGCTGCCACCGGTATGGAGAATAGAGTAACTCCAAGGTGCATAGCGGCCAAGGTGGTTAGCATCCCAACTGACAAAGTTGGGAACTTGGCCCTGGGCCCAGGCGACGTGGCCTAGAATAAAAAACGCTCTCACACTGGCCAAAGTTCTAAGGCCAAAAACCACAAGGCCCAAAGAGCTGAGACCGAGGTAGAGGCTCAGCGTGAGGAGGAGTAGGTTGCCGGTGTACATAATTCTCCGGACCGGACTCAACCTGCCGACGAGAACATCCACTGTAACTCCAGTATTTCGGAGTTTCTAGATTACATCAGGGGGACACCGGCGAGGTTCAAAATCCCTTTTAAGCTGAAGGGCGATCTTCCCGCTTTCGAGACTCAGTGTGCCGTCAAGGGAGCTATCTTTAACTTGGTCGAAGTGGCCGAGGTTCTCAATTCTTTGGGGAAATCCTACTACTCTGGTCTCGAGGCTAAACAATGCCTAGACCGAATGAAAAAGGCCGAAGCCCTAAGAGTGGAGGCTCAGACTGCCTTGGCTAAGAGTGAGAAAGATCTATCCGAACTCACTATGGCGTATAGCTCAACTGCTAAGAGGGCGAATGAGGCTAAGGTCAAGCACCAGGCCTCGGAGGATGCTCTTAAAGCTCTTCAGGCTAAGCTAGATGAAGCCTTGGCTGGATGGGCTGAGGTGGAGAAGAAGAATGAGGAGCTTGCAGCTAAGCTCGCCGCTGTGAAAGAGGCCCAAGTCCGGGAACGGCAAGAGAGGAACGAGGAGATGGCTGAATTTTCAGAATTAGCTGATGTCGCCTTTAGCTCCGCCATTCATCAAGTTGTACACCAGAACTTCGCTGTGCAATTTAACTTGAACGGTATAGGTGTCTATCATGAGGACGTTCCTTACGAACCTGAGGACGTTTAACTTGAACTCCGCTGTGCCATGGACCAGGGTCAGGCAGTGGAACCTGAGGACGTTCCTTACAAACCTCTACTTCTCGTCGAAGGCCAAAGCATGGAGTTAAGGACGGTGTCAGAAGATTTTGAGGGGATAGCTACTGTCGCCGGTCCGGATTCCCCCAGTACTAGAACTTAGAACATTTCTCCTTTTTGATTGCCTTGTTCCGGGATAGGCTCCGGAGTTTATCTTTTGTAAGGCCGTAGTGCCCCCCTTTTATATGAATGAAGTAATTTTGCACATCTGTCTCTGCTTTCAATTTCCCAAGAATGCAAGTATAATTAAACTTTCGACCGATGTATAATGAATAATAATTTGAAATGACACCGTTTAACTTGAATTCAGGCACCATCTATATAAACTCACATCGTATTTGAACCGATGTATGATTAATGGCACAACTTAAACCCACATCGTCCCTAGTAACAATTTGGCCACTTGAATCTTTAATGGGAGTAAGGCCGTCTTTTGTATTCCCCATTCTACCACGGTCAAATCAAACTGAGTGAAACCAAGGCAATATGACATCGTACTTCATGACCATTGCCAAAATTCTAATCAAATGTGCAGCTAATTCTAACTGACGTAGGGGTCGCGACACCGTCCCTTCGTCTTGGTTGTTGAGACACCAGTTGATAACCTCGGTTGTTGAGGAGACACCGGCTGAAACCCTCCTCATGCCAATGTCAACATTAGAACCCTTTTTTTTTAGAAAAGAACTAGGGTACTGTCCCAGTTGCAGTATGAAGTGATTGACTGGGTACTGCCTTTTTGGCTGATAGGAGAGAAAGGGTGAGGGTGTTGCTTCTCGGTTGACCAAAAAATAAAGGTGAGGGTGTTGCCTCTCAGTTGACAGGAAAGTAAAGATGAGGGTGTTGCCTCTCGGTTGATAGGAAAAGTAAAGATGAGGGTGTTGCCTCTCGGTTGACAGGAAAAGTAAAGGTGAGGGTGTTACCTCTCGGTTGACAGGAAAAGTAAAGGTGAGGGTGTTGCCTCTCGGTTGATAGGAAAGTAAAAGATGAGGGTGTTGCCTCTTGGTTGACAGGAAAATAAAAGTGAGGGTGTTGCCTTCGGTTGACAGGAAAGTAAAGATGAGGGTGTTGCCTCTCGGTGGACAGGAAAAGTAAAGGTGAGGGTGTTGCCTCTCGGTGGACAGGAAAAGTAAAGATGAGGGTGTTGCCTCTCGGTTGACAGGAAAAGTAAAGGTGAGGGTGTTGCCTCTCGGTTGACAGGAAAGTAAAGATGACAGTGTTGTCTCTCGGTTGACAGGAAAGTAAAAGTGAGGGTGTTGCCTCTCAGTTGACAGGAAAGTAAAGAGAAGGGTGTTGCCTCTCGGTGGACAGGAAAAGTAAAGGTGAGGTTGACCCTCGGTTGACAGGAAAGTAAAAGATGAGGGTGTTGACCCTTGGCTGGGAGATTGAAGGAACTCGGGGTGATGCCCCTTGACAGAGAGAAATGAAACCTGGGGTGATGCCCCAGTCTTGACAAAGTTGAAGAGATTTAGGGTGCTGCCCCTTGAAAGAGTTGAAGAAATTCGGGGTGCTTCCCCTTGACAGAGAGAAATGAGACCTGGGGTGATGCCCCAGTTTGACAAAGTTGAAGAAATTCGGGGTGCTGCCCCTTGACAGAGAGAGAAATGAAACCTGTGGTGATGCCCCCGTTTGAGCTATTTGGTGGGAAGAGTATGATAAGTGCTAGTTTGGTAATAATGATCTTATTGGGGATGTTTCACTGGGAAGAAAGGTATGGTGGGCCCTCGTCTAGTGGCCCTCATGGTTTCACTAGAAAGAGGATTTGGTAATTCTGCTTAGGGTGAATCCTGGATTTTTGTTAGGGGAAGGATTGTGCTTGGCTACTGAACTGTGTTTCCACTGGGGACAAATAAGTCTCCCTAAGTCTGATTAGGGATATATCTTCACCGGAGAGAAATGGGTCCAGTTTGTAGGCTCACTCGGGAGGAATTCTTAATGTGTGTTCTTCTTGTGATGAGTAACAAAACAAATTGAGACTTTCAGGTGAACATCCTTGGAGGCTGGCTTGGAAACAACTCATGGATGAAATAGAAGCAACTTCTGACTTTAGTGAGCATGCCTAGCAGAGTTGGTCACGCTTGTCTGACGCAAGGTCTGGCGCTGGGATTCATTTCATTCCCCTCAACTTCATGTTTTATCATTTTTATTTTCAAAAAATTATTGGAAAAAACTTGTTTATTTAAGACTTTAGTCATGAACACGTGCAGAAAGAAGGGTAAATTTTATTTATGAACACCAGGCATGTACAGCGGTAATGAAAGCAATGTAAAACAACTAAATGCAACAAGGCATAACGAATTGAAGGTAAGTGGAAAAAGGAAGGCTCATGAATCCTCCAGTGATTTTCTGAGAGCGATAAGAATCTTGATTCTTCCTCACGACTTCATGTTCATCTTCTGATTTTGCTTTTGAGGACGTAGTTTGACAATGACCCATATGCCCCAGTTTGATTTTCTCATTTTCTACTTGAAGGATTTGTGTTGTCATGCCAAGACTCTAGGTTTTGATTTTGTCTGAAATGCCCTTTTGAGTTCTCGACTCACCAAGTAGCTCTAACTTTTGCCTAGGTCACCTTTTCAGGTTTTCAGCCTAGCGAGCCCCTTTTTTTTATGCAAAGTATTTCTTCACTGCATCTGCATTTATAGGCACTGGCAGATCTTCTCCATCCATGTTGGTGAGGGTTAAAGCCCCTCCGGAGTAGGCTTTCTTTACGACATACGGCCCTTCGTAATTAGGCGCCCACTTCCCTCGGATATCTTTCTGGATTGGCAAAATCTTCTTAAGGACCAAGTCCCCCGCTTGGAACTGTGGGGGTCATACTTTGTTTTCGTACGCCCGCTTCATGCGTTTTTGGTATAGCTGCCCACGGCATAGAGCGGTTTACCTCTTTCCGTTAATTAAGTTCAGTTGATCGTATTTGGCTTAGACCCATTCAGCTTCTTCCAGTCTGGCCTCCATGATCACCCTAAGGGATGGGATCTCTACTTCAAAAGGTAGTACTGTTTCCATTCCGTAAACCAAGGAGAATGGGGTTGCCCCTGTCGAGGTTCGCACTGAGGTTCGGTATCCATGCAGAGCGAAGGGAAGCATTTCATTCCAATCTTTGTAGGTCAATACCATCTTTTGCACTATCTTTTTGATGTTTTTGTTAGCCACTTCGACTGCTCCATTCATTTTTGGTCGATATGGAGAAGAGTTATGGTGAGAGATTCTGAAGCTTTCGTAGAGTTCCTTTATCATCTTGTTGTTCAAATTCGTACCATTGTCAGTAATGATCTGGCTTGGTAGGCTATATCGGCATATTAATTCATGCTTGATGAATTTGACCACAACATTCTTTGTTACATTGGCGTATGAAGTAGCCTCCACCCACTTGGTGAAATAATCGATGACGACTAAAATGAAGTGATGACCGTTCGAGGCTTTTAGCTCAATAGGTCCAATGACATCCATACCCCACATTGAAAAGGGCCATGGTGATGCCAACACATTTAGGGATGAAGGTGGTGAATGAATGTGATCAGCATATATCTGACATTTATGACACCTCTGTACATAAGCAAAACAGTCTGCTTCCATGGTCATCCAATAATATCCTGCCCTTAAGATCTTTCTTTACATGGCGTGCCCATTCGTGTGAGTTCCAAAAGATCCTTCATGGATATCTCTCATGATTTGATTTGCCTCGGCGACGTCAACACATCGGAGGAGGACAGAATCATAATTTCTTTTGTATAGCACGTTGCCACTCAAAAGATAACCTATAGCGAGCCTTCTCAAGGTTTGTTTGTCATTATCTGTGATGCCTTCAGGGTATTCTTGGCGTTAGAGGTACCTTTTGATGTCATGATACCAAGGCTTGCTATCTGGCTCTCCTTCTATGACCTGGTAATGTGCAGGCTCTTGTCATTTTTTTACCTTAATGAGAGGCACCTCGTATTCACTACTAACCTCGAACATCGCAGCTAGGGTGGCCAAGGCGTCTACCATTTGGTTGTTGTCCCGTGGTACATGGTGGAAGGTAATTTCATCGAATTCTTTGATCATCTCTTTGATGTGAGCATGATGGGGAACTAGTTTACTGTCTCTAGTTTCCCACTCGTCCTTCAATTGATGAATAACCAAAGCAGAGTCCCCATAAACTTCCAGGGATTTTATTCCGCGTTTAAAGCCACTTGTATCCCCAAAGAGCATGCCTCATACTCTGTAACATTGTTGGTACAATCAAAACATAGCCGAGTGCAAATGGGAATGAACTCCTTGTCAGGTGAGATCAAGATGACCCCAATTCCATGCCCCAGTGCGTTAGAAGCTCCATCAAACCTCATGGTCCACCTGTTTTCTTGACCATCTTCTTCTTTGAGAAAAGCTAAGATATTTTTGTCTAGGAAGTCATGCTGTATGGGTTGGTAACCGCTAATGGGCTGATGTGCCAAGTAATCTGCTAGTGCACTTCCTTTTATGGCCTTTTGGGTGACATACGTTATGTTGTATTCTGTCAGTAGCACTTGCCAACGAGCAATTCTTCCAGTTAAAGCTGGCTTTTCAAAGATGTATTTAATGGGGTCTATTTTAGACACTAACCATGTAGTATGACTGAGCATATATTGCCGTAAGCGTCGGGCAGCCCAAGCTAATGCACAGCACGTTCTTTCGAGAGAAGAGTACCTCATCTTGCATTCGGTGAATCTCTTACTCAAGTAATAGATGGCACACTCCTTCTTCCCAGTCTCTTCGTGTTGACCTAACACGCATCCCATGGATTCGTTCAGCACGGTCAAATACAGAATCAGCGGTCTCCCAGGAATGGGCGGCACCAGGATTAGCGGTTTTTATAAGTATTGCTTTATCTTTTCAAATGTTGTTTGGCAATCTTCATTCCATTGCCCAGGTTGGTTCTTGTGAAGTAACTTGAAAATCGGTTCACAGGTTGCTGTCATTTGGGAAATGAATTGGGCGATGTAGTTCAACCTTCCTAGGAACCCTTGAACTTCTTTTTCCGTACGAGGAGGAGGCATTTCTAGAATTGCCTTGACCTTGTCAGGATCAACCCTTATCCCTCTTTCACTCACGATGAATCCTAACAGTTTGCCAGATCTCGCGCCAAAGGTGCACTTGGCCGGATTTAGTCTAAGCTTGAATTTCCTTAGTCGTTCAAAGAGCTTTCTTAGATCAGTAACGTGCCTTCCTCAGACCTGGATTTAGTAATTATATCGTCCACATAGACTTCTATTTCTTTATGCATCATATCATGGAAGAGAGTCACCATTGTCCTTTGATAGGTGGCTCCAGCGTTCTTCAACCCGAAGGATATTACTTTGTAGCAAAAGGTGCCCCATAGAGTGATGAACGTGGTTTTCTCCATATCTTCAGGTGCTATTTTGATCTGGTTATATCCCAAAAATCCATCCATAAATAAGAAGATGGAGTGTTAAGCTGTATTGTCGACCAATACGTCGATCTAAGGTAGAGGAAAGTCATCTTTAGGACTGGCCCGATTCAAGTCTCGGTAGTCCACACACATCCTCACTTTTTCGTCTTTCTTCAGAATGGGAACTATGTTTGCTACCCATTAAGGATATTTAGCTATGGCTAGGAAACTAGCATCAAATTGCTTCTTAACTTTTTCTTTAATCTTAAAGAGCATTTCCGGTTTCATTTGTCGCAGCTTCTGTTTGATTGGCGGACATTCTGGCTTTAAAGGCAACGTGTGTTCCACAATGCTGTTATCCAACCCTGTCATATCTTGATATGACTATACAAAAATATCCTGAAACTCCTTGAGCAGCTTAATCAGTTCTTCTCATCGTTCTTTGCTTAGGAAGGTGCCAATCTTGACCTCCTTAACTTCTCCTTCGTCCCCCAGATTAATGGTTTCAACCTTTTCTTGATGGGGTTGAATTTCTTTATCCTCCTGTTCCATTAACCTTGTCAATTCGAGCGAAGGTTCAAAGTCTTCCTCACTTTCCTCATAGGCGTAATCGTTCGGATAATCAGAATCGTGAAACAAAACCAAGTCCTTGTTGCTCTCAGAGGAATCATTTTTGGATCTGCATTTGATTATATTATAGCGAATGAAAAGGAAAACAAGCAAGTGAAAGGCTTAAGAAAAAAAAGAATCAAGCAAAGACAAGGTATTAGAATCAGACAGTGTTCATTAAATCAAGTAAATAAACAAGTTTTTTTTGCCTTTATTACAAAGGGGTCCCAAAGCCTTAGGCATAGTAGAGGGATTGACAAGTTATAAGATAATATGATTACTTTGAAAAAACATTCATAGTTGTAGGGAACTCCACGGTTTCCTAGTTATTCAACTCCTGATCCGGTAAACAAGCATACACAAACTCCATATTATGGCTGGACTACCAGTGAGGCGAGCCATCCTTCTTTCTCTTCTTGCCTCCCCTACCCTCTTCTTGTCATTGGCCATGGGCCGGTATCCCAAACCATATCTGTTCTTATTTTCTGGGAGGCACACAGGTTGGATCCTCCCTTCCAATTCACGTCCCAGCCCTTTTCCTGGCTTGTATCCCTTCCATAACATGGTCCTTGCCACTGTTAGAGGTACATTTGGGAAGGATGTTCTTACAATGCTTGTGGCATTGGCTATTTCCAAGGCCTGGAATGAGGTCTCGAGATCTTCCTCGGCTGCTTTAATGTATGAGGTGGTGATAGGCTTGCTGACCAAGAGGTCATCTTCCCCAAAAACAATCACTAGTTTATTACCAATGACAAATTTCAATTTTTAATGCAGCGTGGAAGGAACCACCCCAGCCGAGTGGATCCACGGCCGTCCTAGCAAACAACTATAGGCGAGCATGATATCCATGACTTGAAAGAGAATCTGAGAGGTACATGGTCCAACCTGTATTAGCAGTTTAATCTCTCCCATGACCTCCCGACGAGTCCCGTCAAAAGCCCACACCACCATAGAACTTGGTCTTATGTAAGCCCCATCAAATGGAAACTTCGCCAATGTGGATTTTGGCATTACGTTTAGCGACGACCTATTGTCTACAAGTACTTTTGCTAGGATGTGATCTTGGCATTTTACAGAGATATGAAGGGCTTTGTTGTGCCCTCTTCCTTCCACTGGCACCTTATCATCTGTAAAGGTCACATAATTATTAGCTACTATGTGGCCCACTATGCCTTTGAACTTGTCAACAGGCAAGTTATGCTTCACGTGTGCTTCACTTAATACTTTCATTAATATATTTCGGTGTGGTTTGGAATTCATCAACAAGGACAACAAAGAGATCTTGGCCGGGGTATGGTTTAGTTGGTCCAATACCTGATAATCGTTGTGGTGGATAAACTTAAAAAATTCTTAGGCTTCTTCCTCAGTTACAGCCCTTTTTATCTCGCCATTGGCTCCTTCCTTTCCAGATTTGACTTCTCCAGCTGTTTTGTCAAGTTTTGATTCTGGATGAGCATATACCCTTCCACTCCGAGTGATGCCTCTGATCCCGGCAATATTTGTCACAGAGGAGGATGATGTAGAATCAACTGTCAAGGGGTTGGTGATGACCACCTTTGAGTTGTACTTCCAAGGCATAGTATGAGAATCTTTGAAAGGGAACGGAGTAGGTGCTTGTACTGTGATGACAGTTTTGGCAGGAGCTGGGGCTGCCGGCACATTCTTGCTGTAGAATATGACCAGGGGTTTTGGGGCTCATACCCTGGTCTGCTCTTGTATCATATTTATTCTGCCTCCGCGGCGCCTACAAACCTCTACAATATGACAGTCCATAAGTTTCTGAAGGGTTTTTTGGAAGCCTTATCGCTTCACAGACTAGTCATTATTGTACTCCTCATCCCATGAGCCCTCTATCAACCCCCTCTTGAGTAGGTGGGAGTGAATTATTTCCAAAGGCATTTTTATGTTATCAACCTCCGAAATCCATTCCTCGTCTTCCTTAATAGCGTTGACCCCTGGCCTCCTGTGGTTGGGCAAAGGGTTGGTTGTCACATTTGGGCTTCCCTCACGAAAACTTATCCAGTCAGCTCAGATTAGATCCCTCACCTTAAACTTCAAAGCCAAGCAATTTTCTGTGGAATGCCCCGGTGCACCGGCATAGTAATCATACCGCACATTCGGATCATATCCCCTAGAGTAGGGTGGCTGAAGTGGTTTGAGAGGACAGAGTACTACCAAAGTGTTTTCGATGAGATGGGGTAAGAGCTCGGTATATGTCATGGGGATAAAATCGAACTGAATCTGGGTGCGGTCATTGTTCTATCTTCTTGAATTTGGATTTGGTGGTTGATTTACTTATGGCGGTTGGTATGGTGTTTGCGGTGGTTGGTATGGTGCTTGTGGCGGTGTTGGTGTCCGTATGATAGGTGGTCAAAAGCGGGGTGGATTTGGATTTTGAACTGCTGCTATGCATGGATATGACGTGTGAGGGTTAGCCAGTGGAAATGTGATAGGGGTAAATGGCCTTGTGTGGTTTCTTCTTTGGTCATAAGAGACGGCATTGGTTTCACCATCTCTGTTTCTGCCTTCCCCTGTTACTAGCCTTTTTGTTGTGCCTGTCGCGGATAGACCTCGGATGATTTTTCCAGTTCTTATCCCATTTTCTATTCTTTCTTCGATAGTGACGATATCAGAGAAATGGGATGAGACGCTCCCAATCATCCTATCATAGAAAGGAGATTGGAGCGTGTCGAAGAATATGGATACAACTTCTTTTTCTGATAAGGGTGGGTCTACCTGTGCGGCAACTTCGCGCCAACGTTGCACGTATTCTTTAAATGTTTCAGCCTTCTTCTTGGCCATGTTTTACAATTGCACCCTATCTGGCGCCATGTCCAAGTTGTATTTATATTACTTCATGAAAGCATCAGACAAGTCCTTCCAACTGTGTATACGAGACCGCTCGAGGTAGGTGTACCATGTAAGGACGGCCCCAGCCAGTCTATCTTGAAAGCAATGGATTAGTAGTGGGTCATTGGAAGCGTGGGACGCCATCTTCCGACAATACATGGTGAGATGATTCTTTGGGCAGGTTAGCCCTTGGTATTTGTCGAATTCTAACACCTTGAATTTAGGAGGGATGACGATATCCGGGATTAAGCAAAGTTTCACGACATTTCCAAATCCGAAACCTTTTGATCCCTTCATGGCTCTTAACTTCCTTTCGAGGACCTCTATCCTTCCTTCTTGGATAGCTGCGGCGCCATTGGGACCAGTAGCCACACGAGGATCTGCGTGCCCATAAGGTTGCTGTACATGCATAGCCACATGAGAGGGGTTTACTGGGTTCATAAAGATCTATGGTCGGGTGGTGGTCTGGGTCGCATGGGTAGGCTATGTAGTGTGAGCTTGGATGGGTTGCGTTTGGCCTTGGGTCGTACAGAACTCACGTAGGGTGGTATGCCTGATTGAACAAGGTGGGGATCTTGATGGTCTAGACCCGTTTGGGGGTCGACATGGAGTGGAGGAAAATACCCTAGAGGCAAGCCATATAATGGGAAAGGGATAGCGTTACCATCAGCGTCTATGAAGGTATGTTGCTGGGTATTAACAGGGTTTGGCCTTCTTACATGAACAGTGATAGGAGGTGCTGTAGGATTAAGGGCCTGCTCCCCAGCTGGACCTGGATAAGGCCACGGGGTAGGCGGCTTTTGTCTAGCGTCATCAACACCGGCAGACGAACCCCCTTCTGTGACCCTTTTCTCTAAAAGTTTGGCCATCTCGGCCATCTGTTCTTTTAATTGATTGAGCTCAGCTCTCAAACTCTCATTTTCTTATTCTATTTCAGCCATGAGTTTCTTTCTAAGCCTGGTCTCGTAAGGATGCTTACCCGTAATGTCTAAAAGAATCATGAGGATGCGTTAGCAAAAGAAAGTAAATAGTTAACAGAAATGATAAAAAGTACAAAGACGTTACGCGGGACGCGATTCGAGATTCGACGCGTATCCTCTGACCATTCCTTAGAACGTCGTGTTCAAAAGTACTAGGTAAAGTGGAAATTAACATGAGACATGAGACAATCTTGGAGACAAAAAAATGCTTCATTATTTCATACTTCCATGGGATACACTGTAAGGGTTCGATTACAATATTTCAGTTGTTCCTGGCTTGGGCAATCATAGCCTTCATTTTACAAATCCTTTCGTGGCAATAATTCAAAAATGATGAAATTTCTCTTAGGGTAGAGATGGGATTAACCATCCCTTCAGCTTATTTCAGTAATAGTGGAAGATCCTCTAGGACTCCATTGGCCAAGTAGGCCAGATTAGCGAAGCGATCCATCCATGAACGAACGACTTCGTCCTGCCATGCTAATTCAGTTTCTAAGACTTGTGTGGCTTCTTGACAACGTTGCTCTATATCCATGGCATTCCGTCGCTCATCATTTATTTCCTGTTCGCACGCTCTCGTTATCTCGTCAAGCTGTTGCTCCAAGTTGTGTACTCGGGATTGTAACAACTCCTTCTCTACCAAAGCCTTTCTTTCATTTTCCTTGGGCTGTGTCAGCACATCTTTGAGAAACTGTTTTTAAGCCAGGATGGCGTCACTTTGCTTACTTTTCATTTTCAGTTGAGAATTGGCTACCTGGAGACACTGATCTTATCTTAAACTGTAATATTCTTCAATCTTTCGATTTTTCCGCATCTCTTCCATGGCCCGCTTACTCTCTAAATTTTCCCTCCTTTGGAGGGTGTATTCTTGTTGATATTTTAGCAAGTCCTCTTCCAGCTTTTGATTCTTGGCCGTTAACTCCTCTATCTAAGCCTGGGTAGCTTTGTCCTCATGATTAGTGGAGGAGCGAGAATGCTTGTAGACTGGTATGAGAGACCTCTGAAGGGTAATTTTATAATTGAAACCCTGTTCAGGACCCATTCATGGTATTCTACTCCCATGGCATGGCTTTGTGCCCCTAATTCTTTCCCCATCTTGTGGACCTTCTTCCATGCATTGGCCATGTCCTGGAAAGTAGACACATAGTTCCCCTTTGCATAGTACAAAATAAGAGGAGTGGGCAATCCTTCATCTGGTGGTCCGAGTAAAGGATAAGCCAACTGACGCTTTGCTATAACAGGATTGTAATTGACGCACCCTTGTGTTCCAATGAAAGGAACATTTGGATATCCCTCACAGCTGTATATGATCAACTCGACCCCAGCCATTGAGGATACCATCTGACCTTCTCAGCCCTGAGCCCTATAAGGTGATTGGCCCACTCGCGCCCATTCTTTATAGCCAACTGACATAATTTTAAATCAGAAACAGGACATTCGGCCTTGCAGACTTGATGGAAGGCATGAGACACGAGCCATACATACAAGACAGGTAAACAATAGACAATTCTTCTCCCTCCTTGCGTATGGCAAAAATCCATTGTGCAGTACACATTGGCCAACACAGCCGTGACGGGATTCTCAAGCCTGTGTTTGCGATCCAGGAAGACGGCGATGGCATCATAATCCACGTAATTGTCTAGATTGGGGAACAGGACAACCCCGTAGATAGTAAGGGCCAAAGTGTCGATGAAGGTCTCCCAATCCTCTTTATCTGCCAAAATCTGCATATGTTTCTCAAGGAACTCTCGAGTGAACCTAGGAATTTGATTTCTATTCATCTGCACTTTCCTCAATGTCTCAGGATGAAATCTCAAAACACGGGCGACTACAGTGATAGTGGCATGATGATCAAGATGGAGGTAGGGAATTTGCCCCTCCAAAGGCATCCCCATTATTTGTTCAAATTCTTCTATGGATGGGGCCAACTGGAAGTCCCTGAATGTAAAACACCTGAGGGGTGGGTCGTGGAACTGTGCCAAGGCTGTGATCGCCTCAGTTTGTACTTTAACTTCTAAGAGCTTTAAAATCTTCCCATACTTTCTTGCAAAGGCCATCTTTTGAGTCAGATTTAATTTTCTCCCCATTGCCTGTAGACTACCGGTATCAACCTTCGTGGCCTTAACATGTAGTATTTTCCTTAATTCCGTCACATCTATGCCACAACCATCATGTCCCATGTTAATTTCTTTACTTGCTCAGAGGTGTGCATCAAATCCCGGATAGCTTCCTGTGAATATCAAGAAAAAAAGGGAAGAAGAATCAGTCATGTTCAGAAACCAGCGCTTCCCCCATTAATTTAATGCAAAGTAATTTTACTCAGGGAAGCAGCGCTTACCAAAACTCGTGTGGGTTCAAGCCTAAAGGACTATAAGTTTTTAATCGTCATTAATGCCCTAGTTGGGGGAAGCAAGATTATTTTCATTTTCTCCTTCTTTTGACGACTAAGGGAACTTATGACTCAGGACTTAGAAGTACACGATGAAGAGGGAACTATCTACCCATTAAAAGATTACCAGTCTTTTCAAGAAAAGCGAGCCATTATTTTTGAAGTAAAGTAATCCTTTGACAGGTAAATGGTTCCTCCATTTGGATTAAAAGGGAATTGAAAATGGCATAAGATAAAGTAAAGTCTGCCCTTTCATGGCCTAAGCCGGGTTGTTCTGAAGGTCTATTCTTGGCTCTATGGCTTGTCTAAAAGTGTCTCCTCACCTTGGGTGGCTTGCACTAGACTTCTAAAAGGTTACTAGAGCCAAGATCCTACTCATGATGTGGTCGTAACAGTAGGGAATCTACTAGGTGCGTACATCATGAAAGGTCAAACTCTAGTTGAGGTTCTTACGATCACCGGATGGGAAGTACATCCCAAATGACACCGCTACCAACCCCTCCTAACTTAAGTTTTATTTGGGGCCCGGGTATAGATCGCCACTCATAAGTGTGTGCAAAAATATGAGTATAGTGTGTGAAAGGGCATTCAATACCTTTTTACCTTACCTCATTCTGCACAAAGAACAAACACAGGACAAAAACACAAAGTCGCCTACCCTAGGGTTCAATAATCACAAAAAAAAAACACATTATCACCTACCCTAGGGTTCAATAATCATGCAAAAGTTGACAACAAAATAAATAACAATATGCGAATGAAACAAGAGCAAACACTTACACAATTAATGGAAAAAATAAAACAAAGGAAGAAAACAAAGCAAACATAGGCTATATAGAAAAGAAAACATGCGCTTTCAACCTAAATGGCCTGACTCTTAAGTATTTGTCCCCAGTGGAGTCGCCATCTGTCGCGACCGGGATTGCGGCAGCGCGGCTGACCCTCAAAAAGGTGGATGGAAGAACAGGGAGTCGCCACCAACGTTTTTATTCATAAAAAAACATTGGGAAAAAACTTGCTTTAGTAAAGCACTGGTTAAAAGTGAGATTCAAGTTCGGGAGCCGGTTACGAGTAGGGAAGGTATTAGCACCCTACATCGCCTGTTAAAAACAGTACCAATATTAAAAATGCACGATACGAATAGCCTTACAAAAGAGATTTTATTTCTTCCTTTTTATTATTATTTTTTGAAACGGAGGGAACCAAGACAGACAAACATGGGGTACTGAAGCAAGATCAATAGGACATCTAGTCCAAATTAACCTGGGTCTACACGGAGAGGTACAAAAGCAAGGAGGAGGAGAATGCCCGTAAGACGTCACGTCTAAACTAGTCATCCTTCCATAAAAATACAAGGTTGGGAATGAAAAGGGGTTAACAGGACGTCTCGTCTAAATTAGGCCCTGGCCTTTTAGTGGGGATGTATGTGGAAAAGGGAAAGAATGCTAACAGGACATCTCATCTAAATTAATCATTCTCTTATCGAGATGTAGGGTTGCGAGATGAAGAGGATAAATAGGACGTCTCGTCCAAATTAGCCCAATCTTTGTGAAGAATGACAAAGGTCAAGACAAAATGGAAGGGAATCAATAAGACGTCACATCTAAATTGACTTTTATGCAATGATGGGAATGACATTAATTTTTAAAGAGGAATGGGAGAAGAAAAGAAGTGGGTCGGACAGGAGTTAAGTCCTGCTCCTATGTATTCTCGAGTTTTCCGAGAAATCAGGGTCACGTAGTTCTTGATGAGGGGTGTTGTAGATGGAGCTAATGACTTAGTGACGGGTGAAATTCATGGGAAAAAGAACATACAAGGCGAAGTTCTCCGTACGTGTATGGACTTCAGGAATAGTGTAGGCAGAAGTATTTCCACATGACACTGGCTAAAACTACTTTTATATTGATCAAAATAAACATGAGAAAAATGCTTATTTTTTTTTATTATTATCAGGGAACAGGGTAAAAGTGAATTTTAACAGTGGAGTAAATTTAACCAAGGGAGTAAATTAAACAAGAAATAACAAATTTGACAGAAGGGAAAATAATGTAAAACTAAACTAATAAAATGACCTAAAAGAGAGATAAAAAATGGAGAGAATTGTAACCGGTGTGGGGATGTTGAGCAGGAGCCGGTTCTTGAGTATAAGCCGGTGTGGAAATATTGAAAAGGAGCCGGTCTTTGAGTACAAGCCGATGTGGGCTAGACAACTGTAGCCGAAATGAGGATTGAATGATTACGAGAGCCGGTGTGGAGCTTAGAGGAGAAACGGTATATGGTTTAATGGAGAATCAGATTTGCAGTAGGGAACCAGTGTGGGGTTGAACTAAGGAGTTTGTGAGGTTCTAGACGGAGTCAAGGCAATAGGGGAGAATCTTATTCCAGGATGAAGACCGATACCCTGGTGATTGGATTCAGAACCTCGGGGCCATTGCTTTTTCTCAAGAAAAATCCACGAGTCGGAGTAATTATGTGGAGGACTTGGAGCTTCGAACACCGGACGAATTTCTTAGAATTCAGGGGTTTAGAATCACGGACCCTTGTGCCTCTTCAGCTGGGGCATTTATAGAGCTTCAGGGTGCCTACTGAGTGCTTGGACAGCTCAAGCCTCCACTAGACCCATGTGCGCAGTGGAGAGACAGCCTGACCACTAACAATCATGGGGAGCAGCGGCTGATGGGTAATTTTTTATTATTTTCATTTTTTATTTGTTGTCTACCACCCCCAGGATTCGAGGATCAGCTTGGATGGTGCGATTACAAGTCACGGTATGGGCAACCGGACTCGCCAATTCGATGTTGGGTCCATGAAACCTATTACATCGGATCATGAGGGACACCGATTCACTAGACGGTGTTCTTTTCAATGATCCAAGCCGGTGTCGTTCTTCAAAACTACAGACCGGTGTTCCTCATTTGGACATCGGATGATGTCACCTACCTCCACATCGGTTACGATTCAACATTTTCAGATGGTGTCAATTTGATGCTGAAACTGGCCGGACCAATATAGGTGTTCACAGGTATGATATGCCATGACTCTCAAAATTTCATCTTTCAATTATGCAGGAAATCATGCTATGCGGATCCGACTTATCAATATAGAGCAAGTGCGATGATAACCCATTCAGTGAACCAAAACATTATAATCGAGGGGCATCTAGGTAACCAAATAGTGAACTAAAGTACTATATCAATATAGAGCAAGTGCGATGATAACCCATTCAGTGAACCAAAACACTATAATCGAGGGGCATCTAGGTAACCAAATAGTGAACTAAAGTACTATATCCAGTGGTACCGAGGACTATTAGTGAACTATAGCACTATAATCGATAGCCTCAAGAGCAACATGCTACAAATTGCACAGTGAACCAAAACACTATAATCGTGACAGTCTTTTCAGCAAACCAAAGTGCTGGAAATGCACATGATGTCATGAATTATGTCTATACTGGAAATGTGAACCAAAGTACACGAGAGAACAATCTTAATATATCTCATAATCACAATGCCACTATATGTAACCCAACAAGAATAACTATACATCATTTTCAATAACATCATGTAGAATATTCAAGATAAACAATAATCAATTCATATGTGATCAGGATCTATCACAATTGACAATACAACACACACGTATATATATATATATATATATATATATTTAATTTAACTAAACATCTTATTCTCGCAACACCAAAACATAATCTAAATTATCTTCCTTAAGCCAATGAAAACTTGAATTACACAGGACATGAACGAGGACCTAATTTCTTCTTACCCTTCATACGTATAAAACGTATCTGAAAGCGCTTCAATCTCAATTTACGCTTCGAACGGTGACCAATAGAAATTACTAAAAATGCTGAATCATTGTATTTAGTTATGAAAGGGTATATTTATAAGGTTTAGAAGTTTAAATTAAGGAAATTGGCGAAGCTTCAGTGAAGGACGACTTACCAAAATGGCGCTACGTACCCCAATCACACTCCCGACAAGGTTCCGAGCTCCAAATGTCAACAAGCGACCTTCGAATCGCACGTCCACCAGCTGCCCATTAGTAATTACGTAAAGTCTTAACAATTGCATAATGTTGGAATATACCTAACCATGGTCATAGATAGAAAATGAAAAGGGGAAATAGTTTCTCACCTCTGAAGCCTTCTTTCGTGAGGCCCAAGCTTCTACGCTTCAAGGGATAGCCATGGTGGCTCAACACCACAACTGGAAGAAAGAAGCATACATCAAGGCTAATGCATGCAATCAAAAACTCGTGAGGAAGAAGGAAAAAGGGGAGGAATGTATAATTTACACATGCACCCACCTTGAAACTAATCTTGTGCTTAGTGAAGATGAGTGGAGAGTTGAATGGGACGGTGGAGGTTATCAAATTGGAGGGGAAAATGATGAAGCAATGTTCTGTCCTACTGAGCAAGTGTTCGCATGTGAGAATGAAAGAAGGGGTTGGTTCAAAAAAGAAACAGGTGAATAGAAAATGAGTAAAAAGGTTAAGGGAGAGAAAGAAATAAGGGGAAGGAAATTAAAAGGATAAGAAGGTTTTCTGAAAAATAAAATAAAATATAATAGAATAATTGAACTTGGTTAGTTAGATTTTTAATATTTGGGAGGCAGATTGATTCAATTTTTAACTTCTTGATTTACCCTTAGAATTTAAATTTGAGAATGTTACATTGTCCACTTTTTGAACTTTCTTTGAAGCATTGTTAAAAAAAAAATCCTTCATGCTTACCAAACTTTTAAATTTATATTTGTATATAAAATTTTATCTAATTTTAAATATGATTTTATCTCTATAAAATAATAATATTTTAATTTTGAATTTCTATATTTTTTTACCCTATCTTATTATTTTGGTCATGAAATTATTAATTTAAATGTCACTAATTTTTAATGAGTTTGAGACCTAACTCATCAATTTCATTTTTATTCATAGAAAATCTTGAACAAGTCATCCAAACCTTTAATCACAAGTATTTTAAGGATTGGTCACCTTTATATGGAACAATAATTCATTTATTTAATTATTTTCTCCCCTTAATGTTATGACCCATTTTTTTAAAACGAGAGACACAAACCGACCTGTAAATATTCTAAGCTTGTCATTGTCTAATGGTAGGTGATATCATCAAAACAAAATATTTTTTATTTTCGAAAAAACGGATCATTTTTTTATTTTATGTTAAAAAAAAATTAAGTTAATTGTTAGGTTTTTTTGGCGGAATGAAAAATGTTAGACGGAACATGTATAGTTAATAAAATTGATCGATTCTACTTTAGTATTTAAAGTTATGTTTATTAAATGTAACATATAATATATAATATAATTATTAAATGCATAAGTTTATATAATAATAATTAATTTTAAAAAGTACTATCAGATAAAAGGTAATTGTACAACTTTAATATTTAAAAACATATAAAGTAAGTATTATTTTTATTCGTGTTTCTAATTTTATAGAATCTCAAGAAGTTGGTGTATTAAAGTAAAACAACATTATCTCACATCTACTGAGGACTTTTATAATTACTCTTTGTATCCAGAGGTATTTCCTTTCTTAAAAATGAACATGATTTTCTCCCATAAAATTTTAATATACAAAAATATAAATAAATCCATATCTATACCTCAAATTGATAACGCACATTGTAAGTAGCCCAGAAATTATTTTGACTTCTTTAGAAAAGGAACAGATAAAACAGACATGGAAGTTTGAAATAAGATTAACAGAACGTCTCGTCCAAATTAATCTCAAATAGAACAACCTAACTAAACAGTGATAATAAGAAACGACAAAACAATAACAGTTAAAAGACTTGACAAAATAGTGACAGTAAAAAGTTTGACAAAACAGTGACAATAAGCAGCGACACAGTGATAGTAAGAAGCCTGACAAAATAGTGACAATAAGAAACTTAACAAAATAGTGATAATAAGAAACGACAAACAATGACAGTAAAAAACTTAACAAAACAGTGATAATAAGAAACGACAAACGGTGACAGCAAGAAACTTGACAAAATAATGACAGTAAGAAAAAAGTAAAATAGTGATAGTAAGAAACTTAACAAAATAAAAATAGTAAGAAAGAGTAAAACCGAGTAAAAGTAAAGGTTAACAAAACATCTCGTCCAAATTAACCTTGATTTGTACATAAAAGTTTAAAGATTAAAATAAAATTAAATAAGATGGAGTGAGATAAAGTTGATTAATAACAATGAAGGTTAATAGGATGTCTCATCCAAATTAACCTTATTTTTTAAGAAATACTATTTAAAGTGAAATTATGGAAAACATGAGATTAACAAGACGTCTCATCTAAATTAACCCCATTTTAAGAAAATATTATTTTAAATAACATATTTAAAACATGAGATTAACAAGATGTCACGTCTAAATTAACCTCATTTTAAAGAAAATACTATTTTAAAATTGAATATTAAAGAGGTAAACTTGATTGAAATAATGAAAGAGACATAGAAATTAAACAAGAGAAAATGGGCCCGACAGGAATTGATTCCCGCTCCTACGTAGTCTCAAGTGTATTGAGAAATCAGGGTTACGTAGTTCTTTTAAAAGTTAATTTTGAAAAATATTTAAATTATTTTTAATAATGAAAGAGAATTCAAGAAGAAGGAGAAGTATAAGGCGAAGAAAATCGTAAGTGCATAAATCTTCGAAGTCTTATAAAGTGCGTGTAGGCAAAGTAATTTACACGACACCACCATAAGACCTTTTGTGACATTTTGTTCTAAAAAGGGTACTTATATTTTTGTTTATGTCTAAAAAAAGCTTGTATTTATTTTTTAGAAAGAAATAAAATTCCAAAATTAGACTAAGAATCTATTTTATTCATTTGTCCATAACTAACTTATTTTCATAAGTTAACAAACAATAAGGGATTAAATATATTATTTAAAAGTGCTAAAATAAATAACTGCAAATAAGTAATAATGATAACAACAAAACTTTAATACAGCTAAAGGGGAGACAAACATTTCCTATACATAGCAATTAATAAACAAATAGAAATATTAATACATAAATAATAATAAAAAAGAAGTAAAAAATAAAAAATGCAATAGGTGCTGTCGCGACCGGTACATCGCGGCGACGCGGTCGACCCATCCATAATGAACAGAGATGAAAAACAGAATAGAATAGGGAGTCGCCACCAATATTTTTTTCCATAGAAAAAAACATTGGAAAAACACCTTTATCAAAGCACTGGTTAAAAAAATAAGATTCAAGTTTGGGAGTCGGTTACAAGTGGGGAAGGTATTAGCACCCCACTGCACCTGTTAGAAAAACAGTACCAAAATTGAAAAATGCGCATCATAAATAGCCCTAAAATCATTTTTATTTCTTCCCTTTTTTTTGAAAATGAAGGAGATGAATGAAGGAAATAAAAAGCTTGGAATAAAGTTAACAGGACATCTCATCCAAATTAACCTTGGTTTTTAGGGAGAAAACACGTGGAAAAGGAAAGAATACTAACAAGACGTCCCATCTAAATTAATCATTCTCTCATCAAAATATAGGGTCGAGAAATGGAATAGGTTAATAGGACGTCTCGTCTAAATTAACCCCATCTCGAAGAAAATGATGATGGTTAGAAGGAAATGGAAAAAATCAACAAGACGTCACGTCTAAATTGAATTTCTCGAAAATAATAAGAATGAGATTAATTAAAAAAAGAGGAACAAGAAAAGAAAAGAAATAGGCCCTACAGGAATTAATTCCCGCTCCTACGTATTCTCGGGCTTTCGAGAAATCAGGGTTACGTAGTTCTTAAAAGGGGTATTCTTAAAATGATGTGTTTGAATATGTTAACAGGTCCAAAGATGTGCAAAGATTTTGATAATGACAAGCACTCTTGAAGAAACCGATGCAAAAAACAAAAGACATGAAATCAGAATTGAAGTAACAGCGAAGCTAATCGATTAGGCCATAGATGCTAATCGATTAGGAGCTTTCTGTTTTGGAAGAAAATTGCATCAGGTATGAAAGCTAATCGATTAGGGAGATGAACAATCGATTAGGTACTCACTAGAATTAAGGTAATCGATTATACACCAGAGACTAATCGATTACAACAATCAGAAATGGGACAAAATGCATCAGGTATGAAAGCTAATCGATTAAGGGAACCATATAATCGATTAGTGAGTCACTGGATTTAAGGTAATCGATTGCAAGACATGCTAATCGATTAGGATGCTGCGAAAACAAATTTAATGCATCAGGTACAGATGCTAATCGATTACAGGAAGTGAAATAATCGATTAGTGACTCTCTAACTTGAAGCTAATCGATTACAACGCGAGGGTGTAATCGGTTACGCTAGTGGAAAAACAGATTTAAGTGGGAAACCAGGTCATGTCTCCACCATTCTTCAAATTTCCACTAATTGCAATGGCTATGATGGACTAGGGCACTCCTCAACAGCTATCTTGGCTCTATAAATTGAAGAGGAAGACAAGCACAAAGACACAACTAAGTAGCAACAATTCATAGCTCTATTTTGTGCTTTGTAAGCCTATTTCTTGCATATTGTACTTTCACTTGTATATCCTCTCATCTTGAGAGATTAGAATTTGGGAGAGCTTTTCATTTGTATATCTGCTCTATTAAGAGAGTATATTGATTGTAAACACAAACTCCAAACACAAGATATTCACTCTAGGTTGAGTGGTTGTTCACTCTAGGTTGAGTGGTTACAAAGGTTGAGGATTCAATCTTTGGGATATTGTGAGATTGAGAGATTGGGTGGGTTGCCCTTATACTTGTGAGGATTGGGTTCTTGAGTGTGGGACACTAGGAAGCCGCAATTGCTCAAAGTTGTATCTCTAGTCTACAATAGTGGAAAATCCTCTAAGTGGGTTGCTTAGAGGCGAGACGTACACCGGATTGGGTGGAACTCGTTATATCGGTTTGCAAGCTTCTCTTCCTTACTCTTTTACTTTCATTTACTGCATATTTGTTGATTGGTATTGATTGGTTGAGAAGAGCTCACTTGAACTTGCTTAATTTGTTATACCTCTAATATTGCACACCAAGTGTTTGATAAATTGCTTCAGCAATATTTCTCATTGTAGTGCATTGCTTGCTATCCTCCATTCTATTTCACTTGCATAATCTCACAATCTTGGTTATAAAAATCAATTTCAAAGGTATTCCAATCAAAAGTTTTAAAACTCAATTCACCCCCCCTCTTGAGTATTGAGGCCACTTGAACAACAAGTGGTATCAGAGCTTGACTCTTGGTAGATCAAGCTTAACAGCTTCAAGAGATTAAATGGCCTCAAGTTCTCAAAATGTTTTTCCCGAGGGTGATGCGATAAATAGACCTCCCGCTTTCAATGGGGAAGGGTATGCCTTTTGGAAAGAGAGAATGAAAATCTTCATTCAATCAATTGACTTGAGAATATGGAATACCATTGAAAATGGTCCTTATATACCAATGCATACTATAGATAGCAAGAATGTTGAAAAACCTATAGATGAATGGACAAGCGAGGAAGAAAAGAAAGTCCAATATGGCTACAAGGCCAAAAATCTCATTACTATGTCTTTAGGTCAAGATGAATTTTTTAGGATAATGACATGCCAAACTGCTAAAGAAATGTGGGATACTCTTCAAGTAACCCATGAAGGTACTAATGATGTAAAGGACTCCAAAATTAGGACCTTGACTAGCCAATATGAATGCTTTAGGATAAATTCAGGAGAATCTATTATAGATATGCAGAAAAGGTTTACACTTATTATCAACCATCTTATTACTCTTGGCAAAGTATATACTAACAAAGAGCTTGTGCACAAAATTTTGAAAAGTCTTAGCAGGGAATGGCAACCTCTTGTCACAGCAATAAAACAATCTCCTAGCATCAATGAAATGTCTCTTGCAACACTCTTTGGAAAATTGCAAGAACAAGAGCAAGAACTTAAAGCATTGAAGCTAGCCGAGGAAGAGGAGAAATCCACCAAGAAGAAAGGGCTAGCCCTCAAAGCCACCTCCATGCATGAGGAAGAATCATGCAGTGACTTAGATGAAGAAGAAGAATTTGGGCTATTCGTAAAAAGATTTAGAAGATTCATGAAGAACAAAAAGTTCCAAAAGAACTTTAAGCCCCAAGGTAAGAAACCTACCTCTAATGAAACTTCCTCTTCACCAAGTTGTTTTGAATGTGGCAAGGAAGGGCACTTCAAAGCCGATTGTCCAAACCTCAAAAAGAAGGGCAAGGACAAACAAAGAAGAAGAAGAGCCTATATTGCTTGGGATGAGAACGATGTGAGCAGCTCCGACGACTCGGAAGATGAGCAAGCCAATCTTTGCTTAATGGCAAATCATCAAGAAGAAGATAATAAGGTAAATCTTCTTGACTTAGATAAAAATGAGCTATTAGATGCATTTGAAGAATTATATGATAAATTTACAAAAATCTCTAGTAAACTCAAAGCATCTAGGAAAACTAGTGATACCCTTGAATTGCATCTCATGGAAGTATGTAAAGAAAATGAGAGCTTAAAAGAAGAACTAGAGAAAGTTCAAACATGCTCTAAGGATAAACCATGTGATTTTGCAAAAAGGTGCATTGTATTAGAAACCAAGATTGAAGACCTAAATAGGACACTTGAGAAATTCACAAATGGAAGAGACAATTTGAATATCCTACTTGGGCAACAAAAATGCATGTTTAGTAAAACCGGTTTAGGATATGACCAAGAACATAGTAACCATAAAATGGAGAAACACTATAAAAGTTCCTTTGCACCACCAAGCAAATCCTCCTCACCTTTTATGAAATGCAATCATTGTGGTACCAAAGGACATAGTGCTTATAAGTGTAGTGTTAGGAAACTAGGACCAAAGGTCTTAAGAAAGGTGTGGGTTCCCAAAGGAACATCTCCACAAGCTAACCTTAAAGGACCCAACATAAAATGGGTACCTAGTTCTCTAAAATGATTTTGTTTTGTAGGTATGCTTCAAGGCAAGCAACACCCATTGGTACTTGGATAGCGGGTGTTCAAAGCATATGACGGGAGACATAACCAAATTTACATCATTCACTCCCAAAAGGAAAGGAAGTGTCACCTACGGAGACAACACTAAAGGAAGAATCCTAGGCATTGGAAATATAGGTAAGAATTCTTACACCTCCATAAGTGACGTATTGTATGTTGAAGGCCTCAAACATAATCTACTTAGCATAAGTCAATTATGTGACAAAGGATATAGAGTGTTATTTGAATCAAATTGTTGCATAATTGAGCATAAGACTAATAAGGAAATTAAGTTTGTAGGCCAAAGAATTGATAATATTTACATGATTGATATGGATAGTTTGTCTACAAATGATGAACAATGCTTCATTTCAAAAGAAGATGAAACATGGCTATGGCATAGAAGAATAGCTCATGTACATGTAGACCACTTGAACAAACTTGTTTCTAAAGATTTAGTAATTGGTCTACCAAAGCTTAAATTTGAAAATAGACTTTGTGATGCATGTCAAAAGGGAAAACAAGTAAAGGCATCTTTTCAATCCAAAAACATTGTTTCTACTCAAAGGCCTTTACAACTTTTGCACATGGACTTATTTGGACCATCCAAAATCAAAAGCTTTGGAGGTAATTACTATGGTCTAGTTATAGTAGATGACTATTCAAGATATACGTGGACACTGTTTCTTGCTCATAAAAATGAAGCATATCATGCATTCAAGAAACTTGCAAAGATTATCCAAAATGAGCAAAATTCAAAAATTGCATCCATTAGAACCGATCATGGGGGAGAATTTGAAAATCAATCTTTTGAAAAGTTTTGCGAAAAACATGGTATTAATCACAACTTTTCAGCTCCTAGAACTCCACAACAAAATGGAGTAGTTGAAAGAAAGAATAGATCTTTAGTGGAGCTTGCTAGAACCATGCTAAATGAAAACAATATTGCAAAACATTTTTGGGCCGATGCGGTAAACACCGCGTGTTATGTTATGAATAGATGTTTGATAAGGCCTATTTTAAAGAAAACCCCCTATGAGCTTTACAAGGGTAGAAAACCCAACATTGCATACTTTCATATTTTTGGATGTAAATGTTTTGTGCTCAACAATGGAAAGGATAATCTAGGAAAGTTTGATGCAAAATCTGATGAGGCAATATTCCTGGGATATTCTCAATCAAGTAAATCTTATAGAATTTTCAACAAACAAACACATACCATTGAGGAATCTATTCATGTCAAATTTGATGAAAATAGCCATAACCCTCCGAGAAAGGAAGATGTTGATGATCTTGTAGGTACCTTCCAAGAAATGAACTTGCAAGACAAAGAAGAAGAAGTCAACAATGATGAAGGTGCAACACAAATTGAGAGACAACAAGAATGGGTAACTTTGAAGGATCATCCCTTAGACAAAGTCATAGGTGAAATGACTCAAGGTGTAAGTACTAGAAATGCTATTAGAAATACTTGTAATCACCTAGCATTTGTATCACAAATAGAACCCAAGAACATAGATGAGGCTATTATTGATGAACATTGGATGTTGGCCATGCAAGAAGAGCTAAATCAATTTGAAAGAAATGAAGTTTGGGAGCTTGTGCCAAGACCCAATGATCACCAAATAATAGGAACCAAATGGGTTTTTAGAAATAAAATGGATGAAAATGGCATAATTACTAGAAACAAAGCTAGACTAGTAGCTAAAGGATATAATCAAGAAGAAGGCATTGACTATGAAGAGACGTATGCACCCGTAGCTAGATTAGAAGCAATTAGACTACTATTAGCCTTCGCATGTTGTAGGGATTTCAAATTGTACCAAATGGATGTTAAAAGTGCTTTCTTGAATGGATACATTCAAGAGGAAGTATACGTTGATCAACCTCCAGGTTTTGAAAACCATCAATTTCTAAATCATGTTTTCAAATTAAAGAAAGCCTTGTATGGTTTGAAACAAGCTCCAAGAGCTTGGTACGAAAGGTTAAGCAAATTTCTTTTAGAAAATCATTTTGAAAGAGGAAAGGTTGATACTACATTGTTTATAAAACGCAAACATAATGACATCCTCTTGGTACAGATTTATGTAGATGACATAATATTTGGTGCTACTAATGAAAATCTTTGTCAAGAATTTGCCAAGATTATGCAGAATGAGTTTGAAATGTCCTTGATGGGAGAACTCACCTTCTTCCTTGGACTACAAATAAAACAAGCCATTGATGGAACGTTCATTAGCCAAACTAAATACTGTAAGGAACTACTTAAAAGGTTTGGAATGGACAAGGCAAACGAGATAGCTACACCCATGAGCACATCCTGCTATCTAGACAAAGACGAAAAGGGTAAGGACATTGAAATCACCAAATATCGAGGTATGATTGGATCCTTACTGTATTTAACTGCGAGTAGACCTGATATTATGTTTGCGGTATGCATGTGTGCTAGATATCAAGCATGTCCTAAAGAATCACATTTGACTGCCGTAAAAAGAATTTTGAAATATCTTGTGGGTACTCAAAATGTTGGTTTATGGTATCCCAAAGGCGTTGAATGTAATCTTTTAGGATATTCTGATTCCGACTTTGCGGGGTGTAAGCTTGATAGAAAAAGTACCAGTGGTACATGCCATTTGCTTGGTAGTTCCCTTGTTTCTTGGCATAGCAAGAAACAAGCAAGTGTTGCATTGTCAACGGTTGAGGCAGAATATGTAGCAGCTGGTAGTTGTTGTGCTCAAATTCTTTGGATGAGACAACAACTTCTTGATTTTGGTATTACCTTGAATAAAGTCCCCATTAAATGTGATAACACTAGTGCCATTAATATCTCGAAAAATCCAGTAATGCACTCTAGAACCAAGCACATTGAGATTAGGCATCACTTTATTAGAGATCATGTGTTAAAAGGGGATTGTGTACTTGAACATGTAGAAACTTCTAGGCAACTAGCTGATATTTTCACAAAACCCTTGGCTAGAGAGCAATTCATTCACATAAGAAGAGAGTTAGGCATTCTTGACATGTCCAGTTATGTTTGAATCTTTTGATAAGAACCTTGTTGAATGGCATAATGCATGGTATATATCACATTTCATGTTTGGAACCTTGCTGTTTGATATGTTTGAAGTTTTTGACTCCATAATCGATTACATTGTTAATCCCAATCGATTACTAAGCTTCTGTTTCTAAGATAATCGATTAGAACTCACCCATAATCGATTACAATCATTCTGTTTCTAAGATAATCGATTATCCATGATCCATAATCGATTACGAAGCTTCTGTTTCAAGTTCAAAACGTTTCCTCTTCTTCATAATCGATTACCACATTGCTCCAATCGATTAGGACGATTCTGTTTCTAAACTAATCGATTACCCTAAGCCTCTAATCGATTACCACCTGTATGAAACGTTTGAAATTCCCCAGAAACAATGATCTAATCGATTACCACCTGTCTCGTAATCGATTAGCACGCGTTCTGAAGAGTCAAATGCAACTTCCCAGGCTCACTCGAAACTCTCCCTCTCTTAACTTACTTCACTCCTTTCTAAACTCTCTTTCCTCCTTCCTAAACCTAATTCTCACCTATAAATACCCCTCCCTTCACCTTCTCATCTCACACCACCTCCTTCCTCCCAAACCTCTCTAAAATTCTCCAGCACTCATCTCTCTTCATCTCCTTCTTTTGCATTTTCCACCATGTCTACTTCTAGAACTGTCAAGAGAGCTAGGTCCTCTACAGCTCAAGCCCATAACCCCCTTGACTTCTCAAGGTTCTTCTCTTCTCCCAGAGAACTTCAAAATTTTATGAAGAATTTTTCTGAAAGGGAGATTATAACCCCTCATTACACCGTTGCTGACACTTTTGACAACCCAAGCCTTACCTTCACCCAAAGCCTCAACCACTACAACCTCTTCCCCTTCTTATCCCTCAAAGAAGAAGAATACTATCCTGAGCTTATGAGAGTATTCTACTGCAACCTCCGCCTTGTCAATGGGATGGTTGAATCCAAGGTGAAAAACACCACCATCAAACTCTCAAATGCCCAATTTGCAGAAATTTCCAAACTGCCCCTCAACAATGCTGACTTTGATGGAGGCGAACCCGAGGATGAATGGGGTTTTAATCCCATCACTGCCCGCCGTTCTTTGTGGAAGCCGGATCCTCCCATGAGCAACCACAAACTAGTTGGCCACTTGACCATGAACAACCGCCTGCTCCACTTCTTCTTGGTCAAGATGATTGTTCCCCGTGGTGGGAACTATGCTCTGGTTGAAGAGGATGATGTCCTCTTAATGTGGGCCATGCTGAACCACAAAGAGATCAACTGGGTTCAGTTGATCAAATTCCATATGCGCCATGCCAAGGACCAGCAAAAGCTCCCTTATGGTATCCTCCTCACCAAAATTTTTAAATTCTGTGGTGTTGATTTGGCAGGGGAACTCTCTGAAAAAGTGCCCCCAAGAGCTTGCATTGGCACTTCCCACCTCAATAAAATGGGCATGGTCAACATTGCTGGAATGTGGATTCTAAGGAGTGACCGGGAACATGGTGCCAACCCCTTTGCTGAACCTGCTGCTCCTCCTCCTCCTCCACCTCAACCACAAGCTGCACCATCAGCCTCTTCATCTGCACCCCAAGCAGACCCATTTGCATCTCTCTACGCCTATCTTGATCGCCGCTTCGATCGACTTGAAAACTCCCTCCAAGAGTTTTCAATGACCGAGCAGCAACATTTTGAGATGATGCAGCAGCGTTATGAAGAGCTGGCTCACCAAATTGCAGAAATCCGCTTCTTCAACCCGGATAATTAGATTTTTAGTTATGTTTTGTTTAGCTGTTGGTTTCTTTTTTTGTTGTTTTCTGAATTTTGAATAATTTTACTTCTTGTATTTCCCATTTTTTTCAATTCAATAAAAGTATCTTATTTCAGTTTATATTATTTCTCTTCACTGCTCTAATTATTTTTTGATGATTACAAAGGGGGAGAAGAATATATGTTCATATGTTGGATAATGCTCTGATACAAAAAATTTGGATAATTAAATATGGATAATATTGATAGATGCTCTGACACTACAATTTTGAATATGCTCTGATACTAAGAATATGGATAATAGATGCTCTGTTAAAATTTGAAAAATATTATCTGTTTGTTAAATTCCTTTTGATAGGGGGAGAGTTATAGATAAGAGATAATAGACAATAGATAAAATGAGATAAGACATTGGCTGCTGAATGTGATTACTCTGATTTTTGAAATTGGTCATCTGCTATTTGAAAAAGAGATAATGTAGCAGAGTTGTTTTTGCAAAAAGATAAAAGATAAGTCTATATTACTTAAACTAACAACCCTCAAGAGATGAACATAGTTGTCATCATCAAAAAGGGGGAGAATGTGTTTGAATATGTTAACAGGTCCAAAGATGTGCAAAGATTTTGATAATGACAAGCACTCTTGAAGAAACCGATGCAAAAAACAAAAGACATGAAATCAGAATTGAAGTAACAGCGAAGCTAATCGATTAGGCCATAGATGCTAATCGATTAGGAGCTTTCTGTTTTGGAAGAAAATTGCATCAGGTATGAAAGCTAATCGATTAGGGAGCTGAACAATCGATTAGGTACTTACTGGAATTAAGGTAATCGATTATACACCAGAGACTAATCGATTACAACAATCAGAAATGGGACAAAATGCATCAGGTATGAAAGCTAATCGATTAAGGGAACCATATAATCGATTAGTGAGTCACTGGATTTAAGGTAATCGATTGCAAGACATGCTAATCGATTAGGATGCTGCAAAAACAAATTTAATGCATCAGGTACAGATGCTAATCGATTACAGGAAGTGAAATAATCGATTAGTGACTCTCTGACTTGAAGCTAATCGATTACAACGCGAGGGTGTAATCGATTACGCTAGTGGAAAAACAGATTTAAGTGGGAAACCAGGTCATGTCTCCACCATTCTTCAAATTTCCACTAATTGCAACGGCTATGATGGACTAGGGCACTCCTCAACAGCTATCTTGGCTCTATAAATTGAAGAGGAAGACAAGCACAAAGACACAACTAAGTAGCAACAATTCATAGCTCTATTTTGTGCTTTGTAAGCCTATTTCTTGCATATTGTACTTTCACTTGTATATCCTCTCATCTTGAGAGATTAGAATTTGGGAGAGCTTTTCATTTGTATATCTGCTCTATTAAGAGAGTATATTGATTGTAAACACAAACTCCAAACACAAGATATTCACTCTAGGTTGAGTGGTTGTTCACTCTAGGTTGAGTGGTTACAAAGGTTGAGGATTCAATCTTTGGGATATTATGAGATTGAGAGATTGGGTGGGTTGCCCTTATACTTGTGAGGATTGGGTTCTTGAGTGTGGGACACTAGGAAGCTGCAATTGCTCAAAGTTGTATCTCTAGTCTACAATAGTGGAAAATCCTCTAAGTGGGTTGCTTAGAGGCGAGACGTACACCGGATTGGGTGGAACTCGTTATATCAGTTTGCAAGCTTCTCTTCCTTACTCTTTTACTTTCATTTACTGCATATTTGTTGATTGGTATTGATTGGTTGAGAAGAGCTCACTTGAACTTGCTTAATTTGTTATACCTCTAATATTGCACACCAAGTGTTTGATAAATTACTTTAGCAATATTTCTCATTGTAGTGCATTGCTTGCTATCCTCCATTCTATTTCACTTGCATAATCTCACAATCTTGGTTATAAAAATCAATTTCAAAGGTATTCCAATCAAAAGTTTTAAAACTCAATTCACCCCCCCCCCCTCTTGAGTATTGAGGCCACTTGAACAACAAATGATGATGAACAAGGTCTGAGGGGAACAAGAAATACAAGGCGAAGTTCTCCACACATGTATAAGTCCTAGAAATAGTGTAGGCAAAAGTAATTCTGCACGACACTAACTTAAGATCACTACTATACTGATTAAAAGAACTATCAAAAATACATATTTTTGTTGTTTTGCCTTATGAAATGGGACAAAAAAAGAAAGCTTAATAGAAATAGAATAAATGAAAACAGTAGATGGAGAAAGTGTAACCGGTATGGGTGTGCGTACTGGGAAGCCAAACTCGAGATTGAGGGCCGGTATAGTCCAAATCTGCAATGACCAGAGTGAAGGCAACGAGGATTGGGTCCGGTGTAGCTACTGTATTCGGTATGGGATTTCAATGTAGATCCGGAGTGCCAGATCAGATGGAATTTTAGGACTTTTTTGGCCATGGATCTGGTATGAGAATAAGAGCTTAATTCAAATGGTATGGAGTCGACAAATCAAGCAATCTGAGGCGGATTCGATATAGCAAGGACTGAAGTGACAGGGATCTGGTTGCCTTTTTACTCACTGGGAGGGAAAAATAGAGTCATTGTGATTTGGTGGTACGGTTCTTCAATACTCATGCAAAGGGAATTTCAGGAGGAAATTTGGACAGAGTTTTGACAAAATTAGGAATTAGAGGTTCAAAAACTTCTGGGGGGCTTAAGAGTCTGAAAATTCAGACCTCTGGACCTCTTCAAGTGAGGCATTTATAAAGGTTTCCTCAACCTCCTCCCAAACTGCTGAGTGCTTTGACAACTCACTCTTTCACTGACCCATGCTTGTAATGGTGAAACAGGCTGGCCATTAGCAGATGTGGGGAACAGTGGGTGGTGGGGAATTTCTTATTATTTACATTTTTTATTTCCTGTCTGCCATTTCTACGTCATAGGACGGGGTCCAAGACGATGTGGGAGTACTTTGAATTCTTGACATCGGTATGATATTGACTAACATCGGTTAAATTAACCGCTCATGACTGGTATAGGATACAAGAATGGTGTAGCACTATTTCTTTCACCGGTATGGGCTCTAGATTGCCCGGTGTTATCCCCTTCGCTTATGGCCTACACCGGTTCATTGCTTGGCCGGAGTCCATGCTTGGCCGGTGTTATCTCTCTTTTTATATATTCCTGTTGGTGTCTCTAATAGACTTGGCCAGATTAGAAGAGGTGTTCATAAATGCCCCTCTTTACTTTTTTTTCACAAGAAAAACATGAAGCCTTTTCATGTTTTTTTTGAAGTAGAAAGGAAGTAAAGATATGAACACTGATTCCAGAGCCAAGCTCAACATGCACCGTTCACATCAATCAAGGTGCTAAGTGATGATGTAAATAGGCTTTTAGCCGAAGTGACCTTCTTTATGGATGATGTCCCCCCAAAATGATACCAAACCTTTACACATCTCACCTCCTGATCCGCCATGTCATTTTTGAATTTTCGTGCCTTCTTACCGAAATGTGAATCGTCGTGTCTAATGGGCTGGCTTTTTATGGGACTGGGTCAGAATGCGAAGCGTTTTGGCTTGCAGGGTTTGGAGTCCCTTCACCCTTTATAAAAGCAGGTGTGGGGGCTCAACTATCCTCACTTGTTTTCTCATACTGAAGTACTGCTGATCCGACGTCCAACTTCTCTGGTGTTCAATAAAACTCTGGCTCGCACTCACAAAATCACCCGCATTGTCTCAGCATGTACCTCCATACCTTCCTCTTTTACTTTTCAAAATTAACAAGGGTATGGGGGACAACGGCTCAAGTAGCGACTCCGTCGAGGTTCTATTTGGACCTCCTTCAATCCAATCCCAGCGTCAGCCACAGAAGGGAGTCATTAGCTAGGATCTGCATTGCCAAGGTAAAGTCACCTCCGGGGCTTCACATCGGCAAAGAGCTTTAGGGCCCAGGTGTTTCTCCACGATGCCTTTGTGGGAAATGAGGGAGCTGGATACATCGTTCGACTCTCCCATGTCGTCTTCTTCTTATTTTAACTTGGGCTCTGCTAATGAGCGTGACAGTAGCGCCGATTTTTATTTATCTGACGATGTGGCCTTTTATAGCTGCATTCCTTTTCTTCGCCACACTGTCTATATGGCTTCCGATGGGAACTCCGGAACTGACACCCCTGTTGTTGCAACCACCACCGTCGAAACTAACGCCATTGCACATCGGATCAACTGGCTCACCGAAAAAGCTAAAGATCTATACTTCTGGGTTCATGAAGAGCCCCTCAACGTCATCTCCCGGTATGCTGAAGATGCAACCGATGTTATGATCGAAGACGTGATCGTTCACTCTGGCGAAGAATTCAAAGATCACTTCACTGTTCTATGCCTATTGACATCAGAACACATCTACTACCATCAACCAGGGTCCAGATATATCTTCATGCATGAGATGTTATTCTCTAAGATCGGCATTCACCTTTCGTTGACGGAGTTCGAGATAGGCGTACTTCGGTTCTTGGACTGTGCCCCCAGTCAACTTCATCCTAAGGGTTGAGGTCTGGTGAAGGCTCTGGAGGTTCTGGGGGACTATTTCCACTTCGTCTCCACTGTTGCGCTCTTCTTCACCTACTACAGGGTGATGCGCCGGGGTAACCCAGTTGGCGGCCTCGGTTTCATCAACCTCCAATGTGACGCGAAGGTGGTGAACTTCGAAAGCTTCACCGAATCTTCCAAAACAGACGGAGTGAGCTTTAGACACTCCTATGTCAAGGTTCTGGTGAATGAGAGTAAGCCGATGTTTTGGGAAAATTCATACTTTTCCAAAAGTTCTACATCGGCTGGACTCATGAGCATTTCCTCTTTGCCAGCAACGCCTACTCCATCAGTGAGAGTGCTCTATCTACGGAGTCCAAAAAGGTGTTGGATGCTCTAAAAGTCGTCTCTACCTTCTTCAAAATTTCTTATAAATGCTTGCTTGGAGAGAAGTCATGCCGGGATGACTACCTAAGTAGTTTTTTTTACTGACATCGTCTCCCTTTTTTTAACTGGCATCGTCCCTTTACCGGTGTTATAACAGACTTTCTTTTTCTTTTCAGGGGAAATAGCTCGGATCGACATCTTAAAGAAGCTCCGGGAGCAAGCCGAGGCCAAGAACGCTGCTGAGGCTGATGCGAAGAACAGGGTCACTCTGAGGAGAACAGTGGCTAAGGTTGTCAATAACTGGCTAACAAAGTTAGCAATCTGGCCCTTGCTCCGGAGGAGGGGGCTCATAGTAAGGGGAAGAAACGCCACAACTCCGGCCAATCTTCCAAGGGTAAGAGACACAAGGCCCAAAGGACAGAGGCCGGGGTTGAGGCTCAAGGCCAAAGGAAGGAAGCTGGGGCCGGTATTACAAATGTTCTTGACCCGACTCGGCCAGCAGACACCAATGCCCCCACTACAACTCCAGCATATCAGAGTTCTTGGATTACGTCAGGGAGACTCTGGCGAGGTTCCAAGTCCTCTTCCAGCTCAAGAAGGATCTTCCTACGACCGAGGCTAGGAGTGTTGCCAAGGGAGCTATCTTTAACTTGATCGAGGCTGTCGAGGTTCTGCACTCCTTGGGACAGTCTTATTACTTCGGTTTTGAGGCTAAGCAATACCTAGATCGGATGAAAGAGGCTGAAGCCCTTAGAGTGGAGGCCCAATCTACTTTGGCCAAGAAAGAAGAGGATTTGGCCGATCTCACAGTGGCGTATACTTCAGCTACTAAAAGGGCAGATGAGGCCGAGGTCAAACGAAAGGCCGCAGAGGATGCCCTTAAAGTTCTTCAGGCAAAATTGAATGAAGCCCTTACTGGACGGGCCGAGGTGGAGAAGAAGAAGGACGAACTGGTGGCTGAGGTAGCGTCCCTGAAGGAGGCTCATCTTCAAAAACGGAAGGAGAGGGAGGATGAGATGGCTGAATTCACGGAGTTGGCCGATATTGCCTTTAGCTCCACCGTTCATCAGGTGATACACCGTAATTCTGCTGTGGAGCTTAATTTGAACAATATAGGTGTCTACCATGAATTTCATGGTGGGCATCTATATGCAATGGACCGGGGTCAGGTAGTGGAACCTGACGATGTTCCTTACGCACCTCTACCTCTCCCCAAAGGCCAAAGCATGGAACTGAGGACGGTGTTGGACAAGGACTCCCCCACCACCAGAGTGTAGATATTTATTTGTTTCCTTTTGTTTGCCTTGTTTCAGGATGGGCTCTGGTATGAACAAATTGTAAGGCCGTAGTGTTACCCCTTTTTAATGAAATGACCCATTTTCTACATTTGTCTCAAATTCTACTCGTAACTCAGTGTAAATAATCTGACCTAAATATAACCAAGTTAATTAAACTTTTAACCGATGTGTAACTAATTAAATAACTCAAAACAACATCGTTCTTCATTCTCCCACAACGTCTATTGAAGTACCTTTGTCTATCCTGGTACCTTACTGAAACCTGAATGAAAACCATTGAATACTAACCAATGTGCAATTGACTAACCATTTAGAAACAACATCGTCCACATCATCCATAAAAAAATCCTGGTCTATTCTGGTACTTTAACATCTTAAAAATGCCAAATGACCATGATTTGTTCTGGTGTTTATACTCTGAGATCATGAAGTGTGCTTGGTTTACTACGCTTGACCGGTATTGGACCCTCTATCATGACTTCGGTATTTTCATGGCACTAACTCCGGTAGAAGCGTCCACACTGGTGGAATCCAGAGCCTTTTCAAGATCCGGTGTCAACCTCGGATCCACAATTCCTTTTTTTTGTTTTTTTTCTGGAGAGCTGAAGTATGACCTGAATTCTAAAACTTTGGCGGAATCAAATAACGGGAAAATGAAAGGATTTGGATAATGCCCCTATTTCAAAAGAAAATGAAGGACTTGGAGGCGATGCCCTTGGTTTGACAACAAATAAGAGATTTGGGGGTGGCGCCCCTGGGTCGAAAGAAATATGGAAAATTTGGGGGTGTTTCCCCTCATTTAAAAGGAAAAATGTTAGGGATGTTGTCCCTCGCCCCTCGTTTTGACAAGAAAATGAAAGAGTTGGGGGTGTTGCCCCTCGTTTTGACAAGAAAATGAAAAAGTTAGGGTGTTACCCCTTGTTTAAAAGGAAAATGAAAGAGTTGGGGGTGTTACCCCTCGTTTTAAAAGGAAAATGGAAAAGGTGAGGGTGTTGCCTCTTGTTTAAAAGGAAAATGAAAGACTTGGGGTGATACCCCTAGTTTGACAGAAAATAAAAGACTCGGGGGTGATGCCCCTGGTTCAAAAAGAAGTAAAAGTCTTGGGGATGATGCCCCTGGTCTGACATGAGATAAAAGATTTAGGGGTGATGCCCCTGGTTTGACAGAAAATAAAAGACTCAGGGGTGATGCCTCTAGTTCAAAAGGAAGTAAAAGTCTTGGGGATAATGCCCCTGGTCTGACAGAAGATAAAAGATTTAGCGTGATGCCCCTGGTTTGACAAAAACTAAAAGACTCGGGGATGATGCCCCTTATTCAAAAGGAAGTAAAAGACTTGGGAGTAATGCCCCTGTTCAAAATATTTGGTGATAGGGAAAGCGTCTGGTATGACGACTAGAAAGAAAAGGTGCTTGGTTCGACAACTAAAAAGGATTCCTGGTTCGGCGACTGGACAGGAAAGGTGCCTAGTGCGGTAACGGAAAGGAAAGGTGCCTAGTGTGGTGACAGGAAATAATGGCTGGAGAAGTGTAAGTTTCAGTAGTGATGATTCCATTAGGGAAAGAGTTTGGTGAAGTTCTCTTTTCTAAGTTGAAGCTCAACTAAAGAAGAGGGGTTCAATTGAAGTCTTTTTCCTAGATTGTAGTTTCACTGGGGAAATAGACTTATCCTAAGCTTGATTAGGATTGCGGCTTCACTGGGAGAGAGATCTAATCCAAATCATGGTTTTACTGGGGAGAGAACTAGTCCGGATTATTTCTGAATTGTAGTCTCACTGGAGAAAGGACCTAGTCCGGATTGTAGGCTCACTTGGGAGGAGGTCTTGATCTCTGCCAATTCTGTGACGGATTATAATTCCACTGGGGAGAGAGCTTGGTGAACATCTATTTCTGGATCGTTGATCTTAGTAAACCTTCAAAAAAAGGGTGAGTAATACAGAGATAAACAAATTGATATTTTTGGGTGATTTTCCTTTGGAAACATAAACCCAGAGATAACTCATGGATGAAATAGAAGCAATTTCTGACTTCAGAAAGTGTGCCTAGTAGAGTTGGTTATGCTTGCCTAAGGTAAGGTCGGATGCTGGGAGCATTTTGTTCCCCACGACTCTAAATTTTACCATTTCCATTTTCAATCATTTTTATTTAGGAAAACTTGTTTTGTTATAAGACTCAATCATGAACACGTACAGAAAAAGAGAGTAAAGTTTTATTCATGGATACCAAACAGGTATAATGTAAGGCAAGCAATGTAAAACAAATAGAACAAATGGACTAGAGTGGAAAGAGCTGATGGTAAGTGAAACGGGGAGACTCATGGATCCTCTAGTGATGTCTTGAGAGCGATGAGGATCTTGATCCTTTATCATGATTTCATGTTCACCCTTCGACTTCACCTCTGAGAAGGTAATTTGACGATGATCGATATGCCCCAGTTTGGATTCGTGCTTTCTACACGGGAAGTTTTAGTCACACTGCTAGAATTTAGACCCTAATTTTTACCTGAGCCGTCTTTTCAGGTTTTCGACTCACCGGGTTGCTCTAACTTTTGCCTAGGCCGCCCTTTCGAGTTTTCAGCCTAGCGAGCATTCATTTTTATTTTGTTTCCTCTTTTAAGCATAGTATCTTTTTACTGCTTCTATATTTATAGGCATTGGTAAATCCTCGCCATCCATGTTGGTGAGGGTTAAAGCTCCTCCAGAGTAAGCTTTCTTCATAACATAGGGCCCTTCATAATTAGGTGTCCATTTACCCCGGTCGTCCCTTTGGATTGGCAAAATTTTCTTGAGGACCAAGTCTCCTTCTCAGAATTGTCGGGGTCATACTTTCTTTTCATACGCCCACTTCATGCGTTTTTGATATAACTGTCCATGGCAGAGGGCAGTTAACCTCTTTCCATCAATTAATTTCAATTGGTCGTATCTAGCTTGGACCCATTCAGCTTCTTCCAATTTCTCCTCCATCATCACCCGAAGGGACGGGACCTCTACTTCAAAAGGCAATACTGCTTCCATTCTGTAGACTAGGGAGAAAGGGGTTGCCCTAGTCGAGGTTCGAACTGAGGTCTGATATCCATGCAAAGCAAAAAGGAGCATTTCGATCCAATCCTTGTAAGTCACCACTATCTTTTGTACTATTTTCTTGATATTTTTATTAGCTACTTTGACTGCTCCATTCATCTTCGGCTGATATGGAGAGGAATTATGGTAAGAGATTTTGAAACCCTCACAGAGCTCCTTCATCATCTTATTATTTAGATTTGTGCCATTGTCAGTAATGATCTGACTTGGCAAACCATACCGGTATATTAACTTTCTTTTAACGAACTTGACAACAACATTCTTGGTCATATTAATGTACGAAGCCGCTTCCACCCACTTGGTAAGTAATCAATGGCAACAAAAATAAAGCGGTGGTCGTTCGAGGCTTTTGGCTCAATAGGCCCAATGACGTCCATACCCCATATTGAAAAGGGCCATGGTGCTGACAAGACATTCAAAGATGATGGAGGTACATGAATGTGATCAGTATATATCTGACATTTGTGACACCTTCACGCATGAGCAAAACAATCTGCTTCCATGGTCATCCAATAGTATCTGGCCCTCAAGATCTTTCTTGACAAGGTGTGCCCATTCGTGTGAGTTCCAAAAGATCCTTTGTGGATATCTCTCATGATTTGATTTGCTTCAACGGTGTCAACACAATGAAGAAGGACAGAGTTATGGTTTCTTTTGTATAGTACATTCCCATTCAAGAAATAACCCATAACAAGCCTTCTCAGAGTTCGCTTATCATTATCTGTAACATCATTAGAATATTCCTGGTACTGAAAGTACCTCCTGATGTCATGATACCACGGCTTCCCGTCTGGCTCTTCTTCTATGACTCGGTAATATACAGGTTCCTGCCATTTCTTTACCTCGATGAGAGGAACTTCGTACTCACCACTTACTTCAAACATTGAAGCCAGAGTGGCCAAGGCATCAGCCATGTGGTTGTCATCCCGGAGAACGTGATGGAAGGTGATCTCATCAAACTCTTTGGTCATCTCCTTAATAGGAACATGAGAGGGAATTAGTTTGTTGTCCCTAGTTTCCCATTCACCTTTTAACTGATTGATGACCAAAGCAGAGTCCTTGTAGATCTCCAATGACTTTGCCTTCGCCTCCAATGCTGCTTGAATCCCTAACGAGCATGCCTCATACTCAGCAACATTGTTGGTACAATCGAAACACAACCTGGCGTAGACAGGGATAAATTCTTTATCTGGTGAAATCAGGACCGCCCCAATTCCATGTCCCAGTACATTAGAAGCCCCATCGAATCTTAGTATCCACCTGTCTTTACGGTTATTTTCCTCTTTAAATAGTACTAAGATATCCTTGTCCGGAAAGCCAGATTACATTGGTTGGTAATCATTGATGGGCTAGTGTGCCAAACAGTCCGCTAGGGCTTTTCTTTTTATGGCCTTTTGAGTGACATATGTTATGTCGTACTCGGTTAACAAAACTTGCCAACGAGCGATTCTTTATCAAGGCAGGCTTTTCAAAGATATACTTGATGGGGTTCATTTAGAAACTAGCCATGTAGTGTGACATAGCATGTACTGCCATAAGCGTCGGGTTACCCATGCTAATACGCAATAGGTTCTTTCCAAAGTTAAATACCTCATCTCATAATCAGTGAACTTCTTGCTCAGGTAGTATATGGTGTGTTCCTTCTTCCCAACCTCATCGTGCTGACCTAATACACAACCTATGGAGTCGTCCAACACAGTCAAATACAAGATTAGGGGCCTTCCGGGGATTGGTGGTACCAAGATCGGTGGTTCCTGCAAATACTGCTTTATTTTCTCAAAAGCCACTTGACAGTCCTCGTTCCATTGCCCCGATTGGTTCTTGCAGAGTAACTTGAAAATTGGCTCACAAGTTGCCGTCATTTGTGAGATGAATCGGGTAATATAGTTCAACCTTCCCAGGAATCCTCGGACGTCCTCCTCTGTGTGAGGAGGAGGCATTTCAAGGATGGCTTTAACTTTGTCAGGATCGACCTCTATCCCCTTTTCGCTTACTATAAAACTGAGCAGCTTTCAAGACCTTGTGCCGAAGATGCATTTGGTTGGGTTTAATTTGAGCTTGAATTTCCTCAGTCGTTCGAAGAGCTTTCTCAAATCAACAATGTGCTCCTCCTCTGTTTTGGATTTAATAATGATATCAACCGTGTATACTTCTATTTCCTTATGCATCATGTCATGGAAGAGGGTTACCATTTCTCTTTGATAGGTTGCCCTAGTATTTTTTAATCCAAAGGACATCACCTTGTAGCAGAAGATGTCCCAAAGAGTGATAAATGTGGTTTTTTCCATATCTTTCGGTGCCATCTTGATCTGAGTGTACCCTGAAAACCTGTCCATGAATGAAAAGATGGAATGTTGAGCCGTGTTATCAACCAAGACGTCGATTTGTGGTAGAGAAAAATCATCTTTAGGGCTAGCCCGATTCAAGTCTCGATAATCCACACATATTCTCACTTTCACGTCTTTCTTTGGAATGGGAACTATGTTTGCTACCCATTGAGGATACTTAGCTACGGCCAGGAAACTGGCGTCAAACTGTTTCTTAACCTCGTCCTTAATCTTAAGGACCATCTCTAGTTTCATTCGACACAGCTTCTATTTAATCGGTGGATATTCTGGCTTTAGAGGTAACTTGTGCTCGACAATTCTATTGTCCAACCCTGGCATATCTTGATACGACCATGCAAAGACATCATGGAACTCTCTGAGTAGTCTAAACAGTTCTTTTCTTTGCTCCTTACTTAGAGAAGTGCCAATCTTGACTTCTTTCACCTCTCTTTCATCCCCTAGGTTAATGGTTTCGACCTTTTCTTGATGAGGTCGAATCTCCCTATCCTCTTGTTCTAACAACCTTGTTAATTCAGGTGATGGTTCAAAGTCTTCCTCACCTTCTTCATCAGCATAGTCAACCGGGAGAACAGAGTCGTTATATAGGATCGAGATCCCGCTACTCTCAAGAGAATCATTTTTGGATTTGCATTTTATTGTATTATAGCAAATGAAAAAGAAAACAAGCAAGCAAAACGATCAAGCAGAAGGATATAAAGCAAAAAATGGGATACTGGATTTCAGCACGTGTTCATTAATGAATGAAATAAATAAACAAGTTTTTCCTTTATTACAAAAAAGGGGTCCCAAAGCCTTAGGCATAGCAGAGGGACCACCAAGCCACAAGGGTATTGTTAAATTACTTTGATAAAACATTTAAAGTCATAGGGAATTCAATGATCTCCCAATTACACATCTCCTGGTTCGGTAGGCAAGCATAAACAAGTCCAGCATCATCATCGAGACTATCTTCAATTGCGGCCACTTGGTCCGGAGGCATTATCCCTGCGCTCTGTAAACTCTGGTAAAGCTCATAACGGGGATTCTCGCGGTATGAGGTTCTTGGCCAGTGAGACGGGCAGCTCTCCTTTCTCTTCTCTCTTCCCCCACCCTCCTTTTATTAGCGGCCGTGGGCCGGTATTCCAAGCTATATCTATCTTTGTTTTCGGGGAGACACACAGGTTGGATTCTCCCTTCCAGGTCTCGTCCCAACCCTTTTCCTGGCTCGTACCCCTTACGTAGAATTGTCCTTGCCATTGCTAAGGACGCATTTAGGAAGCATGTCCTTGTGGTGCCTTTTCCCACGTGCATAGTATTAGCTATTTTCAAAGCTTGGAAAGAGGTTTCAAGAGCCTCTTCGGTCGCTTCAATATACGGGGTGGTGACAGGCTTGCTAACTAAAAAGTCCTCTTCCCCAGAAACAATCACCAACTTGTTATTGATGACAAACTTCAATTTTTGATGCAATGTGGAAGGGATAACCCCGGCTGAATGGATCCACGGCCGGCCTAGTAAACAGCTGTAGGCAGGCATGATATCCATGACTTGGAAGAGGATCTGGAAGGTACAGGGTCCAACCTGTATTGTCAATTCGATTTCACCCATGACTTCCCTGCGAGTCCCATCAAAGGCTCACACTACCATAGAGCTTGGCCTCATATGCATCCTGTCGAAAGGTAACTTTACCAATGTCGACTTCGGCATGACATTAAGGGATGACCCATTATCGATAAGCACTTTTGTAATGACATGGTCTCGGTATCTTATGAAAATATGAAGGGCTTTATTGTGCCCCATTCCTTCCGCGGGTACCTTATCGTCTGTGAAGGTTAGATAGTTACTGGCGACGATGTGCCCCACTATGCCTTGGAACTTATCGACAGGTATGTCATGGTTAACATGTGCCTCACTCAACAGTTTTGTCAACGTGTTCTGGTGCAGTTCAGAATTCATCAACAAAGATAACAGGGAAATCTTTGCGATAGTGTGGTTCAACTGATCCAACACTTGGTATTCTCTATGGCAAATGAACTTCAAAAATTCTTGGGCTTCTTCATCAGTTACGGCCCTTTTAGTTTCACCAGTAGTTCCTTCTCCCCCATTTTAGCCTTCCCAACATCCTGGTCATGTGTTTGTTCCAGAGGAGTGTAAACTCTTCCACTCTGGGTCATTCTTCCAATTCCAGTAATATTGGTGATGGAAGTTAAGGGTGAGTCACTTGTTGTTGAATCAGAAATGACCACATCCGCATGATATCTCCATGGAACTGCCTTGGAACTCTTAAATGTGAATGGGGACGGAGTTTACACAGTGATGACTGGTCGTGGAAAAGTGGAAGCCACTGGAGTACTTTTGCTATAAAATATAGTCAAGGGTTTCGGGGCTTGTATCCCTGGTTGATCCTAGATCATACTTATTTCACCTTCTTGACGCATACAAACTTGCACAGTATGACTGTCAATGAGTCTTTAAAGGATTCTACGAAAGCTTTGGCATTCGACAGTTTGTTCCTTGTCATGTTCTTCGCCCCATGAACCCTCTATCAAACCTCTTTCCAATAAATGAGAGTGAATCACCCTCAATGGTGTTCTTATGTCAACAACACTCATAATACAGTCTTCATCAACCCCGATAGCATTAACCGCTGATCCTCCATGGTTGGGAAAAGGGTTTGTGGACACATTCGGGCTTCCCTCATGAAAGTTTAGCCAATCGGCCCTAATCAGTTCCCCGACTTTAAACTTTAGTGCTATCCAATTTTTTGTGGAATGTCCCGGTGTACCGGTATGGTAATCACATCACACATTCGGGTCATATCCCTTAGGGTAAGGGGGTTGGACTGGTCTCAAAGGACAAGGTACCACTAGAGTGTTCCTGATGAGGTGAGCAAAAAGCTCAGTATATGTCATAAGGATAGGATCAAACTGTATCTGGGTACGGTCATTGTTTGGCTTTCTTAAATTTGGATTAGGGTTGGGCAGTTGGTTCACTTGCAGCAATTGATATGGCGCTTGTTGGGGTATGGGAGGTCTTGCGGCGGGTGGTCAGAAATGGAGCTGAGTTGGATTTTGTACTACTGCCATATAGGGACTAGGTGTATAGGAACTGGTAGGCTGAAAGGCGACAGCGGGGGAAGGATTTGATTGGTTCCTTCGGTCATAAGAAATGGTGTCGGTCTCCCCACTTCTCTTCTTACCTTCACTGGTCGTCGTTCTTTTCACGGCTCCTATTCCAGGTGAGCCTTGGACGATCTTCCCAGTTCTTAATCCATTTTCTATCCTTTCGCCAATAGTGATGATATCAAAAAAATATGATGAAACACTTCCGATCATCCGATCATAGAAAGGAGATGAAAGTGTATCAATGAACATAGAGACTACTTCTTTTTCTGACAATAGGGGATCTACTTGTGCGATCACCTCCCGCTACCGTTGTGCATATTCCTTAAATGTCTCACTCTCCTTTTTTATCATGTTCTGAAGTTGGACCCTATTTGGCGCCACATCCAGATTATACTTATACTGTGTCATAAAGGCGTCTACCAGATCCTCCTAACTACGGATGTGAGATCGTTCTAGATGTGTGTACTAGGTCAAAGCAGCCCCAACTAGGCTGTCCTGGAAACAGTGGATCAGCAACGGGTCATTAGAGGTGTGTGAGGCCATCTTTCTGTAATACATGGTAAGATGATTTTTAGGGCAAGTTAAACCCCGATGCTTGTCGAAATCTGGCACCTTAAACTTCGGGGGAAGGACAACATCCGGAATCAAACATAATTCAGCGACCTTTCCCAATCCAAAACCTTATATCCCTTCCATCACCTTTAAACGCCTTTTAAGGATCTCTATTCTTCCATCTTGGGTGGCAGCGGCAACGTCTGAGCTAGGGGCAATATGGGGATTCATATGCCCATAAGGTTGGTAAACGTATACTAGGTCTGCATTTAATGAGGAGTTCTAGGGTCAGGTAACAGTTTGAGCGGCATAGACAGACTGGTTAACTTAGGCTTGAGTGGTTTGTGTTTGGGCATGGGCTATCTGGAATTCATGAAATGGTGGTATGTTTGGTTGAGTGGGGTGAGGGACTGGTTCTTGGTGGTTTGGCTCTTCTTGTGGGTTAGTGTGGAGAAGGGGAAAATATCCTGGGGGAAGCCATATAACGGGAAAGGTATAGTGTTGCCATCCACATCCAAGAAGGTATATTGTTGGGTATATGTCGTGCCACGACTGGGTTGAGATTCAACAACGGGGTTTGGCCTTTTGATATGGACGGTGAGGGGCGGTGCTATAGGATTAGGGATTTGTTCACTGGTTAAGCCAGGAGGGTGCCGCGGGGTAGGTGGCTATTGCTAGGCGTCCTCAATACCGGTGGAGGAACCCCCTTCTATGACTCTTTTTTCCAGAAGCTTGGCCATCTCGGCCATCTGTTCCTTGAGTTGATTGAGTTTAGCTCTCAAATGCTTGTTTTCTTGCTCTATCTCTGCCATGAGTTTTTTTTGGAGCCTAGTTCCGTAAGGATGTTTACCCGTAATGTCTAAAGAAACACAGAGATTTGTTAGAAGAAAAGCAGGTTGATAATAGAAATGAAAAAGTAAAAAGATATTGCGCGGGATGCCATTCGGAACTCAGCGTGTATCCTCCGACTGTTCTCAGAACATCACGTTCAAAAGTACTAAGTAAAGCAGTAAATAGAGATTCACATGAGATAGTCGTGGAGGCAAGAGATTCCTTCATTTCATACTTCCATAAGGGTACAATGTTGCTGTAAAGGCTTGATTACTATGCATGAAAACATACTAGCCGTTCCTGGCTTGGGCAATCATAGCCCTCATTTTACAAATTCTCTCCCTACAATAACACAAGAAAGTTGAAATTTCTTTCGGAGTAATGAAAGGATTAGCCATCTCCTCAACTTGTTTCAGTAAGAACGGGAGATCTTCTAGAACTCCATTAGCCAAGTGTGCCAGATTGGTGAAGTGACCCATCCATAAGCGAATGGTTTCATCTTGTTAAGTCAACTCGGCCTCCAAAAGGCATATGGCCTCTTGACAGTCTTGCTCTATACTTATGGCGTGTTTTCGTTCACCATTTATCTCTTGCTCGCAAGCCTACACCACCTCGTTTAGTTGTTGCTCCAACCTATGGACTTGGGATTGTAACAGCTCCTTTTGCACCAAAGCATTCTATTTATTTTCCTTGGATTGTATCAGCATATCCTTTAGAAAATGTTTCTCAACCAAGATGGTGTCACTTTGTTTGCTTTTCATTTTTAACTGAGAGTTGGCTGCCCAGAGACATTGGTCTTGTTTTACCCTGTAGTCCTCTTCAACCTTCCGTTTCTTCCTAATCTCTTCCATGGCTTGCTTATTCTCTAAATTTTCCCTTTTCTGAAGGGTGCATTCTTGTTGATATCTCAGCAAGTCTTCCTCTAGCTTCTTGTTCTTAGTAGTCAACTCCTCTATCTTGGCCTTCAACGTCTTGGTTGCTTTATCTTCTATGTAAATAGTGGAGCAGGAGTGCTTGCCGGTAGATAAAAGGGACTCCTGAAAGGCAGTTTAACAATAGAAACCCTATTCAGGACCTATTCATGATACTTCTCTCCCACTGCATAGCTCCGTGCCCTTAACTCTTTTCCCATCTTATGGACCTTTCTCCATGCAATCGTTATATCCTGAATGACAGACGTATAGCTTCCTTTCACATAATATAAAATGAAAGGAGTGAGAAACTCTTCATTCGGTGGTCCAAGCAAAGGATAAGTCAACTAACATTTGGCTATGACGGGATTATAGTTGATACATCCCTGTGTGCCAATGGGAGGAACATTTGGGTAATTCCCACAGTGATGGATGATTGACTCGGCTTCCAACCATTGGGGATACCACCTAACTTTCTTAGCTGTAAGCCTTACAAGATGATTGGCCCATTCACACCCGTTCTTTACTGCCAGTTGGCATAGTTTCAGATCAGAGACAGGACATTCGGCCTTGTAAATCTGATGGAAAGCATTAGATGCGAGCCATACATACAGAACAGGTAGATAACAAACAATCCTCCTTCCGCATTGCATATGACAAAAATCCATGGTGCAGTACACATTGGCCAGTACTGCTGTGACGGGATTCTCAAGCCTGTGCTTGCGAGCTATGAAGACAGCAATAGCATCATAATCCACATAGTTGTCAAGGTTAGGGAACAAGACAACTCCATAGATAGTAAGAGATAAAGTATCCATAAAGGCTTCCCAATCTTCTTTATCTGCTAGGATCTGTATGTGTTTCTCAAGAAACTCCCGAGTGAACCCAGGAATCTGATTTCTATTCATCTACACATTCTTCAACGTCTCTGGATGGATTTTCAAAATACGGGTGACAGAACTGATAGTTGCATGATGGTCAAGATGACAGTAGGGAATCTGTCCTTCCAAAGGCATCCTCATGATTTATTCAAACTCTTCTATAGATGGGGCCAGTTGAAAGTCCCTAAATATGAAGCATCTGAGAGGTGGGTCATAGAACTGTGTTAAGGCTGTGATCGCCTCAGTTTGCACTTCCACTTCTAACAGCTTTAGAATCCTGCCATACTTTCTGGTAAAAGCCATTTTCTGTGTCAAGTTTAATTTTCTCCCCATTATTTGTAGACTACCAGTGTTAATTTTCTTGGCTTTAACATGTAGTATTCTTCTTAATTCAGTCACATCTGTACCACAACTATCATGTCTCATGTTAATTTCCATATTTGCTCAGAGGTACTTGCTAAGTCCCAAATGGCTTCCTGCAAGAACAATGATAAGGAAGAAAAATTAGTTACTACTACGTTTTGGAAACCGTTACTTCCTTACTAATTTATTGAAAAACATTTTCACTTTGGGAAGTAGCGGTTGGCAAAACTCATGCCAAACTAAAGTCATATGGGTCATAGATTTTCCAATCGTCGTTAATGCCTTACTTGAAGTGAAGCAAAATTATATTTCACTTTTCATTTTTGTTTCGACGATTGGGAAGATCTATGATCCAGGACTCAGACGTACACGATGAAAAGGGAGCTGCCTATCTGTTAAAAGATTACTAGTCTTTTTAGAAAAGTAAGTTATTTTTGGAATAAAGTAATCCTTTGACGGGTAAGTGGCTCATCAATTTGGATTCAAAAGGGAAGGCGAGAATGATGTAAGGTAAAGTAAAGTCTGCCCTTTTTAGCCTAAGTCAGGTTTTTTGGAAGTCTTTTCTGGGCCCTATAACTTGCCGAGTGACTCCTCACACTAGGTGGCTTGCACTAAACTTCTAAAAGGTTACTAGAGCCAAGATCCTGCTCATGATGTGACCACAACAGTAGGGAATCTACTAGGTACGTACATCATGAAAGGTCAAACTCTAGTTAAGGTTCTTACGATCGCCGGATGGGAAGTACATCCCAAATGACACCGCTACCAACCTCCCCTAACTTAAGTTTCATTTGGGGCCCGGGTATAGGGTGCCACTCATAAGTGTGTGCAAAAATATGAGTGTAGTGTGTGAGAGGGCATTCAATACCTGTACCTTACCCCATCTTGCATAGAGAACAAACACAGAACAATAACACAAAGTCGTCTACCCTAGGGTTTAATAATTATACAGACAAATAATACAGAGTCATCTACCCTAGGGTTCAATAATTATGTAAATATTAATAGTGCATAAATGACAAAATACGATTGAAACTAAAAACAAACACCTACAATGTAAACAGAAAATAAAATAAGGGAAGAAATCAAAATAAGCAAAAGGCTATTAAATACATGCACTTTTAATCTAACTGGCCTGACTCTCTCCATGTCCCCAGTGGAGTCGTTATCTGTCGCGATCGGTAGATCGCAGCGGCACAGCCGACCCGTCCATAACGAATAAAGATGAAAAAGAGAACGGAACAGGGAGTCGCCACCAATATTTTTATCCATAGAAAAAAAAATTGGAAAAAAACCTTTATCAAAGCACTAGTTAAAAAAATGAGATTCAAGTTCGGGAGTCGGTTACAAGTGGGGAAGGTATTAGCACCCCACTGCGCCTGTTAGAAAAATAGTACCAAAATTGAAAAATACATATCATAAATAACCCTAAAATCATTTTTATTTCTTCCTTTTTTTTTAAAACGAAGGAGACGAATGAAGGAAATAAAAAGCTTGGAACAAAGTTAACAGGACATCTCATCCAAATTAACCCTGGTTTTTAGCGAGAAAATGTGTGGAAAAGGAAAGAATACTAACAAGACGTCCCGGCTAAATTAGTCATTCTCTCATCAAAATGCGGGGTCGAGAAATGGAATAGGTTAACAGGATGTCTCATCCAAATTAACCCCATCTCGAAGAAAATGATGATGGTCAGAAGGAAATGGAAAAAATCAACAAGACGTCACGTCTAAATTGAATTTCTTGAAAATAATAAGAATGAGATTAATTAAAAAAGAGGAACGAGAAATGAAAAGAAATGGGCCCGACAGGAATTAATTCCCGCTCCTACGTATTCTCGGGCTTTCGAGAAATCAGGGTTACGTAGTTCTTAAAAGGGGTATAGGTAACAAGAACAGTGTAGCACCATTTCTTTCACCAGTATGGGCTCTAGATTGGTCGGTGTTATCCCCTTCGTTTATGGCCTACACCGGTTCATTGCTTGGCCAAAGCCTATGCTTAGTCGGTGTTATCTCCCTTTTTATCTATTCCTGTTGGAAGGAACCAGGATTCGAACCCCTCGCCTCCTAGTGGCAAATATACATACTTACTAAGAAAGCTACCATGACCACATTGACATTTTACAAAACAACTAACTCCTAAATAAGTTTTTTGCCTCTGTCCCAAAAAAATGAAAATAGGCCACATCAGGAGGCCCATAACCAGGACTCTTTTAACCTAGATTTTCATCTAGGAATGCAAAATGGAAAAAGAGAGTGTGGTTGCAGAAAGGAAAAGAGGAGAGAGAAAGTTAGAGAGATAAAGAGAGGAGACGGACCAGGAGAAAGGAAGAGATAGGGGGTGACGGCTAGAGAGCAGGCCATAGTGGTGCCTGGTGGTGGCGGCCAGCGGCGGCGGTTTCTTTTCTTTTGCTTTTTCTTGTTATTTTTTCTTTATTTTGGTGTCTTTTCTATGGAATTTTTGTTTGGGGTACTTTCAAAGAGGTCTTTGGGTTGTTGTTGGTATGGGGGGTGAAGGAGGTTGTGATTTGGGGTTGTTGTTTTTTAAATGGTAGGCTGTTGAGTATTGATAAAGAAGATAGAGATGATGAGAGTCCTCCCTGTATGCTAAAAATCCTTATCTATTTTAAGATCTATGAAGGGAACCAAAAATCAGGATTTGGATAGATTTTAGGGAGTGGCAAACATTTACGGGAAACAAGGAGAAATTAGGGGATGTTGTTTTTTATTTTTTAATTGACAATAATGAAAACTGAAGAAAAAAAACTAAAGGTGGCATTCACAGCTGCCCTTCTTTTCTTTCTTTTCGCGAGAATATGAATGATTCATTTATATCGCGAAAAGGAAGTAAAGATGTGAACACCGCCTCTTTAGAGAGGGTCCTAACAATGAATTAAAAGAAGTGTTAGCTTTGCCAAATGGAAAATGTAACCATTACCAACTTTGACAAACAAAGGACTCAAACAATGTGAGTTTCGATAATAAGAATGATTCATAAACGCCAGCTTCGTCGGTGAAAGCTTGAAGAAGTGCCAAGTTTGGCAGTTAAAGACCCAGTTCATGATATCTTTAGTAATTTAAAAAATGCTGACTTCGGCGATGAGAACTCAATATGGCGTCAATTGTGGCAAATAACAAACTTAAGCAATGTCATCTTTGGCAACAAAAGAGGTCTAAAAGTGCCAGCTTTGGTGATGATAATTTGGAGAGATGCCCACTTTGGCAAACAAAAAACTTTAAACAATGCCAGCTTCGGCAATAAGAAAGACTCAAAAAGTGCCAACTTTGGCAATTGGAGAAGATAAACAAGGTGCCAAGTTAGAGCTTTGCCCTAAAAAATGAACAAATTAGAGGATATTTCCTTGATATTAAAAATGTGGTAACCTAGAGAGGGATTCTTAAAGCTTTGAAGAAAAGTGAATGACCTAGTGGATTGTCCCAACACGTTTAGATCGAAGGATACAACCTAGGAATGGGTACCTGAAGCTTTTTTTATAGAAATCAAATGACTGGGGGGATGCCCCTGGCTCAAATTAAGAAATACAATAGCCTAGGAGTGGGTTCCCGAGGCCTTTTGATAGAAAACAAATGATTTAGGGGGATGCCCCTAGCTCAAATTGAGAAATGGAGTACCCTGGGGGGTATCTGAGGCTTTTTAATAGAAAACAGGTAACTTAAGGGGATGCCCCTAGCTTAAATTGACAAGTGGGATAGCCTAGGAAGTGGTACCTGAGGCTTTTGATAGAAAATAAATGACTTGGAAGGAATACCCCTTACTTAAATCAAGAAATGGAATAACCTAGAAGTGGGTTCCTGAGATTTTTTGATAGAAAATAATTGACTTGGGGGATGTCCCTTGCTTAAGTTGAGAAATGGAATAGCCTAGGAAGGGGTACCTAAGGCCTTTTGACAGAAACTAAATAACTCGGGGGATGTCCCTAGCTCAAATTAAATGACTTGGGGGATGCCCCTAGCTCAAATTGAGAAGCGGGATAGCCTAGGAGTGGGTTCCTGAGGCTTTTTGACAGAAAATAAATTACTTGGGGGGATGCCCCTGACTCAAATCAAGACATGGAGTATCCTAGGAAGGGTACCTAAGGCTTTCTAACAGAAAGTAAATGATTTAGGGGGGCAGAGGACTTGAAAAAGACTAATCCTTGGTGATGAAACCTCAAAAGGGTGTCAGCTTTAGCAGTGCAAAAATTTAAAAGATGTCATGTTCGGTGACTGGAAAGTAAAAGGTGTCTTGTTTAGCGATAGGAAAGTAAAGGGTACCTCGTTCGGCGACTGGAATTGAAAAGGTGCCTTGTTCGGTGACTGGAAAGGAAAGGGTGCCTTGTTCGGCGACAGAAAAGTAAATGGTGCCTCGTTCAACGACAGGAAATTAAAGGGTTCTTTGTTCGATGACTAAAGAGTAAAGGGTGCCTTGTTCGACGACTGGAAAGAAATGGGTACCTCGTTCAGAGATAAGTAAAGATTACCTCGTTCGGTGATTGGAAATTAAGGGTGCCTCGTTTGGCGACTGGAAGGTAGAAGGATGCCTCGTTTGGCGGCTGGAAATTAAGGGTGCCTTATTCGGAGACTAGAAAGTAAAGGGTGCCTCGTTCGGCGATTGGAAAGGAAAGGGTGCCTCGTTCGGTGACTAGACATTAAGGGTGCCTCGTTCGGCGATTGGAAAGGAAAAGGTACCTCGTTCGGCAACTAGAAAAGAAAAGGTGCTTTGTTCGGCGACTGGAAAATAAAGGGTGCCTTGTTCAGCGATAGGAAAGGAATGGGTGCCTCGTTCGGCGATAGGAAAGTAAAGGGTGCCTTGTTCGACGATTGGAAATTAAGGGTGCCTCGTTTGGCGATTGAAAGGTAGAAGCGTGCCTCATTCGGCGACTGGAAAGTAAAAGGTGCCTCATTCAGTGATTGGAAGGTAAAAGGGTGCCTTGTTCGGCCACTGGAAAGGAAAAGGTGCCTCGTTCAGTGACTAGAAAGTAAAGGGTGCCTTGTTCGGCGATAGGAAAGGAATAGGTGCCTCGTTCAGCGATAGAAAAGTAAAGGGTGCCTTGTTTGGCGTTTGGAAATTAAGGGTTCCTCGTTTAGCGACTAGAATGTAGAAGAATGCCTCATTCGGTGACTGGAAAGTAAAGGGTGCCTCGTTCGGTGATTGGAAGGTAAAGGGGTGCGTTGTTCGGCCACTGGAAAGGAAAAGGTGCCTCGTTCGGCGACAGGAAAGTAATGGGTGCCTCGTTCAGCGACTGGAAAGAAAAGGGTGCCTTGTTCGGCGACTCGAAGGTAGAAGGGTGCCTTTCCGTGAAAGGAAATTAAGGGTTGCCAGTTTTTTGGAAAGAAACTTGAAAGACGCCGGCTTTAGTAATTTATGAAAAAAAACTTAAAAGACGCCAGCTTTGGTGATTTATAAAAAGAAACTTAAGAGAAGCCAGCTTTGGCGATTGAGAAGGAAACGTTAAAGGTTCCAGCTTTGACGATTGAGGAAAATATTTTGAAGGTGGTTTTGAAGAAGAGATTTTGAAGGTGCCAGTTTTAGCGATTGAGGGTGAGGTTTTGAGAAGTGCCAACTTTGGCGATTGAGGAAGAGTCTTCTTGAAGTGCCAGCTTTGGTGATTGAGGAAGAGTCTTTAGGAAGTTCCAACTTTGGCAATTGAGGACGAGACTTTGAGAAGCGCCAACTTTGGCGATTAAGGATGCGACTTTAAGAAGTGTCAGCTTTAGCGATTGAGGAAGAAACTTTGAAGGAGCCAGCTTTGGCGATTAAGGAAGAGTCTTTGAGAAGTACCAGCTTTGGCGATTGAGGAAAAGTCTTTGAGAAGTGCCAGCTTTGGCAATTGAGGAAGAGTCTTCTTGAAGTGCCAGCTTTAGCGACTGAGGAAGAGTCTTTAGGAAGTTCTAACTTTAGCGATTGAGGATTAGGCTTTGAGAAGCGCCAACTTTGGTGATTAAGGATGAGACTTTAAGAATTGCTAACTTTGGAGATTAAGGAGAAGACTTTGAGAAATGCCAACTTTGGCGATTGAGGATGAGGCTTTGAGAAGCGCCAGCTTTGGCGATTGAGGAGGAGACCTTGAGAAGTGCCAGCTTTGGCGATTAAGGAGAAGACTTTGAGAATTGCCAACTTTGGCGATTAAGGAGGAGACCTTGAGAAGTGCCAACTTTGGCGATTAAGAAGGAGATCTTGAGAAGTGCCAACTTTAGCGATTGAGGAAGAAACTTTGAAGGTGCCAGCTTTGGTGATTGAGGAAGAGTCTTTGAGAAGTGCCAGCTTTGGCGATTGAGGAAAAGTCTTTAAGAAGTGCCAGCTTTGGCAGTACGGAAATTTTAAGATGCTAACTTTGGCGATAGTGATCCTACTGGGGAAAAGAACTTGATCGAGGTGTCGATACTTGACATGACTATCTGTTACAACAACCTGCAGAAAAGGGTTAGTAGTGCAAAGTAAAACAAATTGGAATTTGAGGAGACTTCCCACAGAGCCATGATCCCTACAGACTTAAGGCGACTCATGATTGAAATAGAACAGATGAGGTAACCCTAGCTTCAGGGAGTGTGTCGGGACTCAGTCTTCATAATGATCGCTTAAGGTGAGATCAAGAGATAGGAGCGTCTTGTGCTTACGAATTTAAATTTTCATTACTTTCTCATTTTATATATTAAGGAAAACACATGTTTTATCAAATCAATGAAACTCACAATATGAACACGTATCACAGGTATAGGGAAAGGAAAGTAGGGAGAACAAAAGGAACAAGCGAAGTTAGAAAAGATTGATAATTGGGTAAAACAAGGAGGGTTTTATAGATCCTTCAATGAATTTCTAAGAACAATACATATCTCAATCCCACTTCACTCCTCAAGTACACCCTTCGACTCTGCCTCTGAGAGGGTAATTCACCACGATCCAGGTGCCCCAGTTTGGAGTCGTACTTTTTGCATTGGGAAACGTTAGTTACTCTGCCAAAATCTTGACCCTAAATTTTACCTGAGCCGCCTTTTCAGGTTTTCAACTCACCGGGTCGCTCTAACTTTTTCCTAGGCTGCCTTTCTAAGTTTTCGGCCTAGCGAGCTTTTCTTCTTTTTTATGACATGTTTTTCTTTATATCTCTTTTCTTAGGTTGTATCCTTCACAACAAAGAGTTGAAGCTAATTACATTCCAACTGAGCCTGCTCAGCCTTTCCAGGTTTAGTTTGATCCTTTAGGGAAGTAGTGTCACTTCCAATAGGAAACTCTACTCCAATGCCATGTACCCAAGAAAATAGGGGTGAGTCTTTTGGCATCAATGAGAGGAGATTATTCTGAGTCATCATTTTAGCTTTTGTTTTCTTATTTTTGTTCCTTTTTCACTTTCTGGATTTCTCTTTTTTTCTTTTTTTGTTCTTTTTTTGCCTTTTTTTGCCTTGTTTTTTTTATCCCCTTGATGACGCAATAACTCAATCTGATGGACTATTTCCTTGGTCACATGGGCATGGGAAATAATTATGCCCCAGAGATGAAATATTGTCTTTTGTTGTGTTTTTGTCTTGATGACATCCATGCCCCCATATAGACAAGTGATAGCTTGCTCGATGATCTAGACGTAATCAGCTTGCCCCATTTGGCACGGGTATAGGACTCCAAGCTTGATTCTGTTTTTTCATTTTTCATTTTTTTCTCTTTTTCTTTCTCTCTTTTTTTGTTTTTTTTTGTCAGCAAAGCCTCCCTCGATTGTGTTTGTATTTATGGGCATCGGCAATTTACCACTATCCATGTTGGTGACTGCTGAAGCTTCCTTAAACGATTGGCATGCCCCTGTCCATTTTGGGACTTGGCCGTGTTGTCGTTCACATAGACTCCTATCACGTCCTGAAACAAGGTTACTAACGCCCTCCGATAGATTACCTCGTGTTTTTCATCATGTCGTTCTTGACTCAGCGGAATACCAATCTTGACCTTTTGTCCTCTTCATTTGATGATTTCGCCTAACTCTTAATAGGGCTGAATCTCTCCAGACCCTCCTTATTCAAACATCTTGGTCCATTCAGAGAAGGGACCATAGTCTTTCTACCCTCTTTGTCAGCGCGATTCGACCGGGTAATTGAAGTCGTGAAACTAGACTGTGACCTCACTGTTCTCAGGAGAATCATTTTCGGACCTCCATTTATTTGGTTTGTCGTGGTGAATGAAAAAAAGAAGCAAATAGAGGGAAAAGGATTCAAGGCAAAGATAAGGAAAGCAAGAAAAGGCATTTTGAAATTCTACACGTATTTATTGAGAGAAACTTGGAATGATAAACATGTTTTTTTGCCCTTATTACATAAACATCCCAAAGCCTTAGGCATAGCTATTGGGTTGGAAAGTCATTAAAACATCTCTTCGATTGAAAATTTAAAGTCGTTGGGAGTTTGACAGTCTCCTAGTCATGAAGCTCTTCGCCTGGCGGGCAATCACAAAGTTTGCATCATCACGGGGGCTATCTTCAATGGTGACGACATCCCTTCCATACTCTTAGCCCTCTTTTATCGCAGTAACCCTAGAACTCCCATGGTTAGGTAAGGGGTTTATGGTCACGATGGGACTTCTTTCTTGGAAATTTATCCACTCGGCTTTAATTAGATCCCTCACTTTGCATTTTAGGGCCTAACAGTTCTCAGTAGAATTCCCCAGGGCTCCAGTTTGGTAATGTAACACCCCCTTATATACACGGATATATAAAAAAAACTTTTAGAAAGATATATATATTTATCACTCTTTATCTCGCGTATACAAGGACATATATACATCTGATTTCCTTTGAATATTGAAAGTAAAAAAAAAACATTGTCTTTCAATATTTGTCTATAGTGATAAAACAATTTATAGAAATCATAAATGATAAATCATTACAGTATTATATCCGAATGAGAAAGTTTATCAAAGTTTAACCTTTACCTTGTTACAATTATCTAACTTGATATTGTAATAAGGCAAGGTAAAACTAAATTATACCTCTACTACAAATGTGACCAATCATTTCCTAGTCCTTGAACCATCGAGTTTTAGAATCCTACTCTTGTCATATCTCTTCACCTATCTGATTGAGGATGAGACCACTTTACCCTCTTGTAATTACATATCCTTCCATCTTGAACTGCTGGCTATATATCACATAACATATATTTTGGACACAAAATTCAAACAAGGAGTGAGAAACATAATATAATACTTTACAGATAAGACATAAGCATAAGGGTTTTCACAAACTAATAAATTAATATCATTCAAAATCTTGTACACAATTAATTATAAATATAGGGTTCTCACACACATAGCAATCATACATTCATTCACAACTATCCATACAGAATATCACAATCACATGTATGACATGTAATGCTTTTAATATTATCTCATTCAGTTTATGCATGTGGGCCCTTAAAGTTTTAATTTGTACTGGGCCAACCAGGAGTTTACACTGTTCCATAATTCCGGATAATAACATAAATGCCTTTGTAGCATATGAACAGCTCAACTGGCGTGGAAACACTTAGAGACTAGTCAGACTGAGAAGGTTTTTATTGTGAAAGTAACCGACACTAGGGAGCGACCCCAGGTCCCCTGAAGCACCCTTCCACACCCTCTCATCCCAAGGTTCGCATTTGAACCTCCTCTAATGTATCCTCAGTTTCTATAATCCGTCCCCAGACAACATCACATCTCATTTCTCTTTAATGATTCATGATGCATAAACTACTCACATATTTAGTTGGTTAAGACTTTTAGAAACTCAATTATTAAATACAATAAAGGTTCATAAATCATCTCAATAAACTGTACATTCCCATAAGTTCTTCTTTGAACTTCTATTATACAGAATAAATTTAGTACAATCTTCGAATTCAGATCCCACCAAAATTGAGTTTCCAAGCCTTAAATATCTCAAAACTTTCTCTCAAAAAAACTTCACATATTTACATAATCTTTCTCAATTTGAATCTTAACTAGATTGAGTTTTAGAAATCTCGACAAAATATCCTTTAGTTATTTCGTTAGGAAAACCAAAATAATTTACTTTAAACTTCTAATTTCTAAAAGAAAATAATTTTAAAATCATTAACTAAGAATACTTAAAACTATAAAAATTTTCTTTAGTTCAAGAATTAATTATCTCAACCTCTGATTTTCATAAAATAGCTTCTTTCTAATACTAGATTTTATTCTAGAGATTAAAAATAAAGTTAGTGAAAATTATTTCTAAGAAGAAATAAAAGACTAAAATAATTATAAAATATTTTCTCTTAGAATAAAAATTTAAAAAGTAAGGTAAGAAAATTCTTACTGAGTTTTAACTTTCTGTCACGCTTGCTATATGCTCAAACTTCATATCACAAGGTCATCAATCATTCATCAACCACAATCAAGTATTGTAATGTCATCAATCACAATCAAATATCATCAATCACAAATATTATCAATCATAATTACATATCATTAATCACAGTCTAATATTATAAATCACAATATCATTAATCAAAATCAAATATAGTTAATTATAATCAAGTCAAATCAACTAAATATCGCTCATAAATATAATTCAAATTTTAATGGTTATTTAAATTAGTAGAGTTGATTTTGAGTCCTTATAGTCCATTCCTCGCACAGGTCTATATAAGTCCATATATAATCCAGTCTTCGCATAGGTATAGTTTAGTCCATACAGGTCATAATAGTCCAAGTCCTTGCATAGGTTTAGTCCAGTTCGTATAGGTTATCCAGGTCTTTACATAGGTATTTCAGATCAAGTTACACAAGATACACAATTTAAAATTCATATAAATTTTAAGTTAAATAGTTATTATTTTAAAATATTATTATTATTATTATTAAATTTAAAAAGAGTAGGGGACTCCTCCCATTATTCTTATGTCTTTTCATATTATATTTCTATCCCACTCCCCCTTACCTCTTGTATACTGATCCGTTATTGAAAATCCGTGCGCGTCTCGTCTTCAAGTTCTAAAACATACCAACTTCATTGAAATATAGTTACAAGATGAAAATTAAGATTACTACTTAAAGCAGAAATGGTGAATTTTGAATAGTGAATAGTGAATAGTAAATCATGAATAGTAACAGTAAATAGTAAAATATGAATAGTAACGGTAAATAGTAAATCGTGAATAGTAACGGTAAATAGTAAATCGTGAATAGTAATAGTAAATAGTAAAATGTGAATAGTAAAGGTAAATAGTAACATTAAATAGTAATTTACTATTTGAATAGTAATTTACTATTTGAATAGTAATTTACTATTTGAATAGTAATTTACTATTGAAATAGTAATTTACTATTGAAATAGTATTTTACTATTCAGAATAGTAACTTAAAATAATATTATTTCCAGTATAATAATAGATTTCTAAAAACGATATGAAAATAACCCTAAAAAATATAAAAGAGAGGTATTCTTACCTTAGGATTTTAGCAGAACCTTCTTCCAAAAATATTCATTTCTCTCTCTTACTTCCACCACTATCTCACTAGCACTACTATATTAAGAAAACTTAATATGAAATTGTGAATTCTAAAGAAGAATTCCTTCGGTATTTATAGGAAGGAAAATTACTATGCATTCCATTATTTTAATATAAAAGTACTGTACATTTTTTGAAAATTTCAATCCTGGTTACTTTGTACTTTTTGAAAATTTCGTACATGCACAGTATTTTGTATAGTAAATGTCGGCTGAATTATTAAGCCAAATAGTAACCTTTCCCTCGGTATATTTTAAATATTCAAAATCAGTCCTTTTTAAAATTTAGCGATATTATATCAGTTCTCACTAATTTTATGATAAGTAATATAAAGTTTAAATTTTAAAAATCTAAAATTTTCTGTTAATAAAAATTTATTCATATGTTTTCGATTTTTTACGATTGGTAAAAATCAAGATTTTATTCAAACTGATAATTTTTAGATAAGTCTACTTGAAATGGATTTTAGAAAATTTTCTTATAATTTAAATTCACTTTCTTGTAAATATTTTTAATTTTAAGTAACTTTATATGAATTTAAAATTATTTAAAATATATTATTTTATTAAAATATTTCAAAATTTTCAAAAAATTCTAGAAAATCATAAATATTATGTAGATCAAAAAGTTTTAAAGAATCATAGTCTAATTCCTTCAAAATGTTATTTTAAAATTCTAATAAGAGTTAAATCACAAATATGTAAAAACATAAATATAAAAACATACAATAAAAGTTGTGAATAATAAATATATTTAAAATTTTTAATATAATTTCATTAATCAATGAATACTAATTAAGTCATTTTAAAATTCTCATTCAAAATACATAAATATTATTATTATTATTATTATTATTATTATTATTATTTTATTTTAAAAAACAAATAATTAAATATAAATACCAAAATTTCATAAAAAAATGATAATAATAAACTAAATAATAGTAAGTATTTCTCATTAAAGATATATTAATATTTATTTTCTATTTGTGTTAAAAATAGGATGTTACAGGTAATCACTTCGGGAGTTAGGATTATACCCTTTAGGGTAAAAGGGAACCACCGGTTTCAATGGATAGCGTACCGCAAGGGAGTTGCGGATAAGGTGAGGTAAAAGCTCTGTGTAGGTTATAGGAATAGGGTTGAATTGGACTAGTGTTTGATTATTAACGCGTTTTCTTGTGTTTTGGTTAGAGTTAAGAGGTTGAGTCCATTGTTGTGGGGGACAGTATAACATAGACTGTGGATGAGGGGGTCTGATAACGGGTGGATGGAAGTGGGTAGGTGTTCGAGTGATAGATGGATGGAAGTAGGACTGTAGTAGGATAGGATAAGAGTTTTGGTTATGGGCGGTGGCGGCCATATACGGATAAGGTGCATAAAGATTGACAGGCTGAAAGGCAGTAGAGGCTATTGGTCTTGGTTGGGCAATCTAGATAGCTTGAGCTTGGGTGGATTGTGGCTCAGGGATTTGTGGGTTTGACTCAGGATTAGCAAAGGGGATCGTCAGACGGACAGGGTTTGAAACATGGGGATCCATTGTTTGAAAATCATGGCCATCTTGTTGGTTATGGAATGGGGGAGAGTATCCTGGGGGTATTCTATAAGGTGGGAAAGGTATAGGATTACCATTTAGGCCAACGAATGTGTGTTGTGATGTATAACTGTAGGGCATGCCACTAAGTAGTTGGGGGTCAACCGTTTTCCCAGTGTTGACAGTGAAAGGGGTGGTCGTGGAGTAAGTAGCTTGAGCCTGTGTCAGACCAAGTCCCGGGGAATGTAGTAGGGTTAGCGTTGTTGTTGGGCATCCTTGATACCTGTAGAGGAGCCCCCTTCTGTGATTCTTTTCTCCAAAAGTTTAGTCATCTCCGCCATTTGCTCCTTTAGCTGGTTGACCTCATCCCTAAGGTTTTCATTTTCTTTTTCTATTTCAACCATGAGTCTCTTCTGAAGTCGGGTTCCGTAGGGGTGTTTCCCCATGATGTCTTTTGAAAAACAAAAGTGTCAGGTGGAAATAAAATGAAATAAAACAGTAGGACTGTCAAATACATAAAATGGCGCATGAAATAATCACAGGTCTTAATGAGCGTCCTTTGACTGTTCCTCAGAATGTCTCATTCACAAGTACTAAGTAGGGTAAACATGGAAATTAATATAGGATAGTTGTGAAGACAGAAGAATCCTTCATTTTGAGATACGATAAGGGCCTTAAGTTTATCCATTTCTAGCTTGGGCAACCATGGCCCTTATCTTACAAGTTCGATCCCATGTTAATTTCCATATCTCGCTCAAGGGTATTCGTTAAGCTCTAAATAGCTTCTGGCAAGAATAGAAAGAAAAGAGAGAATGAGTCATCGGGAATTGACGTGCTTCGTAAATTACTACTCCCTTAGTAACATCTTGGAAAACATCTTTACATTCGGGGAAGTAACGATTGACAAAATTTGTGATAAATCGAGAGCCACATGAGTTACAGACCTTCTGATCGTCATCAATGTTTTTTGATTTTTTTGATTTTTTAATTGTTTTGTTTTGACGAGTCAAAATCTGTAACTCAGGACCCAAAGATTCAAGTAAATACGCATGAAAGGAAAGGATTATTTGCCCATTAAAGGATCACTAGTTAAAAAGTGTATCATTTTTTGGAAAAAAGTAACCCGCTAAATAGGCAAATGGTCTACTAATTTGGATTGGAAAGGAAAGTGAGAATGAGAAAAGGTAGAGGTAAAGTCTGCCCCTTTGTGCTCTAAGTTGGTTTTTTTCTGAAGGCCTCCTACCGGTTCTAAGGTTTGTCTAACAGTGATACCTCACATTAAGTGGCTTGTACTAAATTTCTAAAGGTCACTAGAGCCAAGATCCTACTCATGATGTTAGACATTAAGTGGCTTGTACTAAATTCTAAGTTTGGGAGTCAAATTACAGGTGCCTCAAATTGATAGTGCACATTATAAGTAGCCCAGAAATTATTTTGACTTCTTTAGAAAAGGAACAGACAAAACAGACATGGAAGTTTGAAATAAGATTAACAGGACCGTCTCATCCAAATTAATCTTAAATAGAACAACCTGACTAAATAGTGATAATAAGAAACAACAAAACAATAATAGTAAAAAGACTTGACAAAACAGTGACGGTAAAAAGTTTGACAAAACAGTGACAATAAGCAGCGATACAGTGACAATAAGAAGCCTGACAAAATAGTGACAGTAAGAAACTTAACAAAATAGTGATAATAAGAAATGACAAACAGTGATAGTAAAAAACTTAACAAAACAGTGATAATAAGAAACGACAAACGGTGACAGTAAGAAACTTGACAAAATAATGACAGTAAGAAAAAAGTAAAATAGTGACAGTAAGAAACTTAGCAAAATAATAACAGTAAGAAAGAGTAAAACCAAGTAAAAGTAAAGGTCAACAGAACGTCTCGTCCAAATTAACCTTGATTTGTACATAAAAGTTTAAAGATTAAAATAAAATTAAATAAGATGGAGTGAGATAAAGTTGATTAATAACAATGAAGGTTAATAGGACGTCTCGTCCAAATTAACTTTATTTTTTAAGAAATACTATTTAAAGTGAAATTATGGAAAACATGAGATTAACAAGACGTCTCGTCTAAATTAACCCCATTTTAAGAAAATATTATTTTAAATAAAATATTTAAAACATGAGATTAACAAGAGTCGCGTCTAAATTAACCTCATTTTAAGGGAAATACTATTTTAAAATTGAATATTAAAGAGGTAAAATTGATTGAAATAATGACAGAGACATAGAAATTAAACAAGAGAAAATGGGCCCGACAGAAATTGATTCTCGCTCCTACGTATTCTCAAGTGTATTGAGAAATCAGGGTTACGTAGTTCTTTGGAAAATTAATTTTGAAAAATATTTAAATTATTTTTAATTGATTTGATTTTTTAATAATGAAAGAGAATTCAAGAAGAAGAAGTACAAGGCGAAGAAAATCACACGTGCACAAACCTTCGAAGTCTTATAAAGTGCGTGTAGGCAAAGTAATTTGCACGACACCACCATAAGACCTTTTGTTACATTTTATTCTAAAAAAGGTACTTATATTTTTGTTTATGTCTTAAAAAAACTTGTATTTATTTTTTAGAAAAAAATAAAATTCCAAAATTAGACTAAGAATCTATTTTTTTCATTTGTCCGTAACTAACTTATTTTCATAAGTTAACAAACAGTAAGGGATTAAATATATTATTTAAAAGTGCTAAAATAAATAACCGCAAATAAGTAATCATGATAACAACAAAACTTTAATACAGCTAAAAGGGAGACAAACATTTCCTATACATAGCAATTAATAAACAAATAGAAATATTAATGCACAAGTAATAATAAAAAAGAAGTAAAAAATAAGAAATGAAATGGGTGAGTTTCTAAGTCCTTGAACTCCCATTATCTTTGGTGCTTTACATTTCACCACCAAGACAACCACATTTTCATCTAAAGGAAGCGTAATGTTTAATCATAACACAACCCATCACTTCTAGTTTAAAAACGTAGAAAAGAAAGAAAGAACCAGGATTTAAACCCCTCACCTCCTAATGGCAAACATACATACTTACCAAGAGAGCTACCATAACCACATTGACATTTTACAAAACAACTAACTCCTAAATGAGTTTTTCGCCTTTGTCCTAAAAAAATGAAAATGGGCCACATCAGGAGGCCCATAACCAGGACTCTTTTAACCTAGATTTTCATCTAGGAATGCAAAATGGAATAAGAGAGTGTGGTTGTAGAATGGAAAATAGGAGAAAAAAAGTTAGAGAGAGAATGAGAGGAGAAGGACCAAGAGAAAGGAAGAGATAGGGGGCGGCGGCCAGAGAGCAGGCCACGGTGGTGCCTGGTGGTGGTGGTGGTCGGCGGCCGACGGCGGTGGCGGTTTCTTTTCTTTTACTTTTTCTTGTTATTTTTTCTTTATTTTAGTGTCTTTTCTATGGAATTTTTGTTTGGGGTACTTTCAAAGAGGTCTTTGGGTTGTTGTTGGTGAGGGGGGTGAAGGAGGTTCTGATCTGGGGTTGTTTTTTTTAGATGGTGGGCTGTTGAGTGTTGATGAAGAAGATAGAGATAATGAGAGTCCCCCGTATGCCAAAAATCCTTCTCTATTTTAAGATTTATGGAGAGAACCAAAAATCAGGATTTGGACAGATTTTAGGGAGTGGCCAACATTTACGGGAAACAAGGAGAAATTAGGGGATATTATTTTTTATTTTTTTAATTGATAATAATGAAAACTAAAAAAAACAAAAGGGTGGTGTTCACAACCAAAAAAAATTATAATAGTCAACTGAATACGCTTTTCCATTTGTATTTGTTATCGAATATAACATACTATAATATTATAATTATAATAAAATAAAGTGTTACATATGTTTCAGGTGCCTGAATTTTATTGTACGATAAAAAAATATTTATTAAATGTAACATCTTATAAAACTAAATATTTTCATCAGTTGACTTCATTAGCAATATCTAATTAAAAATATTACATATTTAAAGTTATGGGGCATCTTATTATTTTTTAAAAGAATTTCTTAGTTTCCAATATTGTTCATTTAAATATTTTTGTTCAAATGCATATGCAAATTAACTCACTTTTTTTTCATTCATTTACTTTCAAAATTTTAACTCAACATTATTTATTGTAATGTTTTATTTGATCCTGAAAATAATTATGTTAAAGATCAAAATATCCATATTAGGTAAAGTTAATTTCCACCGATTAGTATTATTTTATTTTATTTTATGTGTTTAATTATAATATATTGAATTGTGAATATTTGATAAAGTATTATAAGAGTAATGTTTCCAAATGTAATGTAGAAAAGGTATATACTAAACTTTTTTAGATTTCATTTTTATTTAGGATAGATTTAATTTCTAAACATAGCTTAAAAACAATAAATTTCATGAATTGTTTTTAACTTAAGTCTAATTTAATTTATTAAAATAATTATTTTTACCTATTTTATATGTTATTTTTTAGCTTAATATTTGAACTCATATTTTTTAGAATTATACAAACTCATGCAACATATTTTGTTAAAAAAAAAGACTACGTAAACATGAAAAAGTAAATACTAATGTTGATACCCTTACCTCTAAAACATATTTTTGACATTAATCATCACACTTTATTATATCGCGCTTCTCTCTCTCTCTCTCTCTCTCTCTCTCTCTCTCTCTCTCTCTATATATATATATATATATATATATATATATATATATATATTACATGAATTTTTTTTATCATAATCATAATTTTTTAGATACCCTTAACAACTTAACTAAAAATAAATACATTGTCGTGTATTTTAAAAAATTATTTGTTTAATAAATTCATTAAAATTGTTTCTAAAAGATTCAAAATTGTTCCAGACATTTTCAAGCTGAATATCTATATAATAATAATAATAATAATAATAATAATAATAATAATAATAATAATAATAATAATAATAATAATAATAATAATAAATAAATAAAAGTAAAGATGGATGTCTCAAAAGTCCTCTTATATATGATGATTAAAAGTTTAGAAAAATCCGTCGTTTTTCAGTTACGTAATACTAATATTCCAACAATTGACCGTTGAATGCATGCTGCAAAGTTGAAAGTATTACTATCATTCTAAATTTATTATTCTATTTTTTTATATGAAACAATTTCACTCAAAATAAAAATTTAGTTAAATTAACCAAGGAAATGTAATTATGTTTATAAGGTGTATTTGTAAGAGCTTTTGAGATATTTATGACTCATAAATTATTTTTAACTTGTACATAAATCAATAAAATAAATTATTTTAATATATTTTATCATTAAATTTATAACATAAACTTTTAAATATAACTATCTTAGGCTCTTAACTAAGTAGCATATTCAAGCATACGTTTATTCTTGTTTATGAGCCATTATATTTTTATTTTTATTTCTGTTTTATATATTTTTGCATTACACCATCAATTACATAATTAATTATTTATATTTATTTTTTTCATTTTATCCCTTTATTCTTTTCATCTTAGTACGTATGGAAAATTTTACCCGTGTTACTATAAATTTACAAAACAAAATAAGGAAAATGAAGCCTGCACTATGCATGGATGGAACGAGGAAAAATAAAAATATAATTAACAGTGTGATATATATTATAAAAAATAAGTATATATAATACAAAGTTTGGTAACACAACTACAAATTATTAGTTCATTTTTAACGGTCCTTTTAAAAAAGAAAATATTTGTTTCTACGTCTATTTAGAATTTAAAAAAGTATTAATTATTTTTTCAATAATACCATTATCTTTATATTTTTTATAATTAATAATAACAATATAAAAGGAAGGAGTTAATAAGAGAATTAACATTCAAAAGAATTGTGTTGACGTAAGCGGACATGTTAATATTAAGAATAGATAAAATATTAAACTAATAAATAAGAGAAATATAATGAGAAAATAATAAATAATTATTTATAGTAAATTAATAACATTAATGGTATATTTATTCATTCTTTGAAAAAATGAAAAAACAATGAGGAAATAGTTACTCTAAGAGAGAGGGAAAACTACCAAAAATATAATTATATAGTCTTAATTATTTATTAAAAAAATTATTTACTTTCGATTTATTTCACTAAATTAACTTTATTTATCATAAAAAATATATTAATACATTATTTTTTATAAAAAACATTAGAATATTTTAATTTTAATTTTAATTTTATTTAAAATTAAATTAAAATTTAATATTATTTGTAATATTTTGTAAAAAATAAATATGAAATACTTTTAAATAGATAAGTTTTGATTTATAAATAAGATCCTTAAAAAAAATTTCCGGTTGTTATGACTAAGAACGTTTGGAGTATATGATTATAAGAAGATTCCGGGTTTTTTTTATTTCTTTCTTGGGAAAACTGTACTTACTTTAGAGACAGATACAGTAGTGTCGGATTCATTAGAGAATCATCAATCAATTATTAATCACAAATTAAACAAAAGAAAAATGGCGAACTTATTCCTATCTTTCCTCTCATTATTGTTCTTCTTCCTCTGCACAACCGCTGAATTCACATGCGAAAGCACTTCTTGCAACAACGCTGGAATTTCAATTCAGTTCCCGTTTTGGCTTAGACTGTCCAACCAAAGCTATCGATGTGGTTTCCCAGGGTTCGAACTTTCCTGCACCCAAAACACTTCCATTAGTCAACCAATTCTCTCTCTCCCCGAATCCGGCAACTTCCTCGTCAAACTCATCTCCTTTGAAGCCCAAAGGGTTTGGATTAACGACCCCGAAGGTTGTCTCCCTAAACGCATCATGCGCGACCACGGTTTCAACCTCCAAGGTTCCCCCTTCCGTTTGAGCAATTATTTCACCTACGTCGATTTCAATTTCCTAAATTGCCCCTCCAATTTCACTTCCTCCGGTTTGGTACAGCCCGTGACTTGTTTGGATTCGGAATTTAATGCTAATAATAATAGCTATTCGGTTGTTGCTGTTGTGGCGAATCCTTCCTTTCCTACGCCGTGGACCAATTCGTGTGATTTTATTTCGAGAGCTTCGATTCCTGTTTCTGTTCCAAACACACCTTGGTTGTTTTGGATGGACTATTACACGGACATTCAGTTGCAGTGGGACACTCCTAGTTGTGGAAATTGTGTTGCTCGTGGAGGTCGATGTGCCTTAACTGGGGATCCTAATTTTAATGTTGCTTGTTACGATCCTCCATCCCATGCTCAAGGTATGTTGTTCTCTTCTTTGTATAATGTTTCTATCCATGCTTCCTTAAGTATATGACGATTCATGATAGTGAAAATAAAGTTAAAACTTATCAAATTGATATATTTTGCGTAAAATTGAGAACAAAGATTTCGATATTATAGACTTTTTTTAACTTATAATCTTGAAAACAAACATACAGGTTTGATCATGTTTTTCGATGCTGGAGTCCTAAAGTTGAGTTATCTAACTTCAAATGAAAATGACGATTAACAACTCCATCCAACGTGGACTAGTATAAATAATTAATATCAATGTTCAAAATTTAGACCATTTATTTCTCTTCAATAACATGCTTTGACATTTTCTACTATGATGAAATGGAGTAAATAAATCAATAGTCTTACTTGTGTGTCTGTGTATATTTATATCTAGTGAGAAGATTGTGCTATTTTTAGAGTAAAAGCAATTAATCAAAGGTATGGAGAACCGTTTAGTTTTCGAAAACAAATTTTATATATATTTTTTAATTTTAATTACAGAGTTATTTAAATTGTTTTTATATTTTCCAAAGGAAAATGTTTTTTCTGCCACCCTCAACCCCCCATTTTGATGTTGTTCCTATTTTTGGACACTCCGTGTAGGTCTTTCAAGGAAAACCAAGTACGGTTTAAGCATCGGTCTAGGAGTACCTGGACTCTTATGCTTCACTGGACTTGCATGTATTTTCTGCTGCAAGAGGAATCCAAATGCACAAATTCATCAGCGGGAAACTAGAAGTGAAATTTCTTCACTAGTCTTGCCACGTCCTCCTGTTATTGTAATGGGCCTTGATGGGCCAGCCCTAGAAAGATATCCTACAACCCAGCTTGGTGAAAGTGGACGATTACCCAAGCCCAATGACAATGTTTGCTCCATATGCCTTTGTGAATACCAGCCCAAGGAGATGTTAAGGACCATTCCAGAGTGCAATCACTATTTTCATGCCAATTGCGTAGATTCTTGGCTCAAGATGAATGCTACATGTCCCTTGTGTCGAAATTTACCCCACACATCCTATCCCTTTTCCACCTCTTTACCTTTCTCCTCAACTTCTTCATAATTGCCATTGTTGATACAAACATAAACATGGAATCTGCATGTAACTTATTTTTTAGCAAAATTTAAAGAATGTCGGCATACATTTTTCAATAATAATAATAAAACCAAACACGTAGGGCTATACTATATATAATTTTTTTTAAAAATCAGGTATTCTTTTTTTTTTTGTGTGGAGGAAATCGTGTTGGAATTAGAAATATTTATGGTGGAACTGAGTTTCTTTATAGAATTATTTTCCATTTTCAATACTCAAACTTAAGACTTTATTTAAAGAAATCAAATATGTACCATTTGAATTAACCACTTAGTATATGCAACTTCTTTTAATTTGTAAAAAAAACAGCTAGTACTTATATATTCCCACATAATTTTCTCGTCCTTATTCATTCAATTTTTTTATCTCAATTCTTAATCATATTATATTATATCACCTTTATAGGTGTAAACTTAGATTTTTCCTTGTCAAATGGTTGCTTCTTTTTATTTTTTTCCCTATCATTCCATTTCTATATTTCTCTATTTTTTTTCATTTATTCATTTTTTATGTTTTGATTTTTTTTTGAGTTTTTAAAATGAATAACAAACAAAGTTATATTTGTTTTTTTTATGAATTTCTAAAATGGATACTTTATTACAGACTTAGATTTATTATTTTAGAAAAAAATATGAATTTAAAAAGTTAGTACGCAAGAATAGTCTAACTAATGTGATTTGATCATTCCTTTAATTAGCTAAACTTTACTAGTCAAAAGGATCAGTCAAGTGAGGTGTGGTGTCAAATAAGGGTTGATAAAGCGTTAATTTTGTTTGTGTAAACACATATAAATTTGTCCTGTATACTATAATTATATTAATTTTAAACTTTTGTTAAGTTTATATTAACTAGTGTAGTTATGAAACTTGCTAATGCTGTGCAGTATGTAAAAGGCTGGAGTAAATGTTATCAAAATTAACTGATTGAATAGTTAATACAAAATAATTTTTTATTATTATGGACTAGAAGAAAATTTGATTTCCAAGTTAACATGATTCACTAAAACTAATATAGTGGTAGTTGTAAAAACATTCTAGCGTGTGAACCATTGCTCTGTGGTCGGAAGTGCACAATAGAGCCGTAGGTACCTTGATTTCCCTTTTTTGTGAATGCGTTTGTCTCTTGCTATTGGTCAATGAGAGGATAGATTGAGAATGGTGTATCAAATACGTTGGGTATTCTATTATTCCATTCTCTTTAATTGACCATTGTTGACAAATTACATTATTAAAATTGACTTGGGGGTACAATAAAACCAACCTTCACACTTCCTCCCAAAGCAATATGGCTCCCTCAACCATAATAATATCATGTGTATTATTGTTTTTGCATCTCGAAATCACAAGAGCCAAAGAGGTTAATTGCAATAGCTTGACATGCGGTGATATTGAAATTCGTTTTCCTTTCGGTTTGAAGGGATCGAATGAAGATGGTAGATGCAGCTATTACCCCTCTCCAAGTTTCCAACTTGCTTGCAACAACCGTAGCCAAGCCATTCTCAGCCTCCCAAAATTGGGAGACATGCTGGTTACGAACATCGATTACAAATCCCAAAGCATAAAAGTCAAAGACCCCGATAACTGCCTCCCTAAACGGTTCTTAAAAAAGTGGAACTTGTCGGGTTCACCTTTCAAGTTAAACCCAACCATTTACCGAACAACACCCTACAACCTCACTTTCCTACGTTGCTCTAACGTGACGGACACATCCCAATTACCATTATTGCCGGTGGTTTCGTGCCTGAGCAACTACAGCAACTCCTCGGTGGTCATAGTCTCGTGGGCACGACCAATTATGCCATCATCATCCACTTGCGAGGTCATTTCATGGGCGCTTGTTCCTCTTCCGTTGTTCAACTTCAACATGCCCTACGACCTCGCCGATGCTCTTGAGTTGGTCTGGACCGAACCCAGATGCGGGCACTGTGCTCTTAGTGCCCAACTTTGTGGCTTCTCTAACCATAAAAAACAAACCCTTCAACTTGCCTGTTTCCCTACTCCCTCTACCTCCAAAGGTACCTAATTTCTTTTTCAACCATTTTATTCACTTCATTGTTGCCGAATTCCACAATCATGACTAATTTTAAAACATTACATCTTCCTCAATTTTTTTATATTTGTTTTCTATCTCACTTTCTTTCTTTCTTTTTTGTCAATTGTAATTTCTTTCTTTAAACACACAATGATGAAGTAGTCTATACTTGTCTTTTTTAATTTTTTTTCTCTTCTGGGCCCCGGTAAATTGTTTTCCTATTTATTTTATTGCAATCTATGGCTATGGTTAATACCCAACAACATGGTTCAGATAGTTGGGGCTGTCTATTTTTGTGGTTTGGTGAGGCTGTCGCATTTAGATTGGGGATGCCTTCTGAAGTTTTCAATTAACATCATTATCTCAGCTTCAAATGTCTATTTCTGACTTATATAAATATAGAAGTTGAAATTGGGTAAGAAAGAGAAATGATGCATCCATATATCCTCCTAAAGCAAAATAATAAATAACTGATGCTCTCATCCTTCTAGAGAAACATGCAATTAAGTAAATGAAATCCTAGCGTGGATTTGTTGAATTAATTCACGCACTTCATTTGTGACCGTGTAACTTTTTATTTTTATTTTTATTTCTATTTCTTGGGTTGGTAGTTTGCACTTTGTCAGCACCAATCGTAAAAAATGGATCATACATAAGCATTAATAGAAAAAAAAGGACACTTAGCATCCTACTAGATAGGTGATAGGTCGAGTTGAAACGTGGATGGAACAAATGTTGTATATAAAATGTTAATATTAGCATATTCTCAAGGTTCAGGCATGTCTAGCAAAGTGCATGCATGGGTTTGGATTCATAACTTTAACTTTGGTGCACTAAATACTTAATTAGATCTTTATAATTTAACAAATAAGGGTTGGTCAAGGTAGTTAATGATAAAACTTCTCACAATGTCTCTGTAAATATTCATTGAGTTTTCAGACATTAAATTCATCTAAACTTTTGCTCATTAAAAAGAATCTCTATAATTTAAAGTTTTTCAGTAGAATTTTGTTAAATCAATGGATTCCAACATTTTAAATTTTTTTTATTATTTTGAAAATGTATATAAAATATGAGTTACATGACATATTCCATAATGCAGGTATTTCAAGAAGTGCTAAATATGGGTTAGCTATAGGAGTGGGGATACCTGGACTATTGTGTCTAATTGGGTTATCTTGCTTTATGTGTGGCAAAGTGAGGATGCTAAGACACCGCCAAGAGAGGAGGGAGCCTCCTGTACTCACAATTTCCCTAGAGCCCATGCCATTTGTGATGGGCCTTGATGGTGCCACAATTGAAAAGTACCCAAAAACTCTTATTGGGGAGAGTGGGCGCTTATTGAAGCCCAATGATAATACATGCGCAATATGTCTCTCCGAATATGAACCCAAAGAGACTTTGAGGAGCATACCAGAATGCAACCATTATTTTCACGCAGTTTGCATAGATGAGTGGCTCAAAATGAATGGCACATGCCCCATATGCAGGAACTCACCAGAGGCATCTTCCACACTCTCTTTTCTTTCCTTCTCCTCTTCACAATAGACACTCCCACTCCAAACCAACATTACATTTCATATTTGTACTGACCCTACATGGAAAATAGTTTTAGTATCATCTTATACTTACACCTTTTTTTTCCTTTAAAGAGTAACCAGGATGTAATTTTTTTAATAAACCTTTTCTTGAGCACCGAAGCTATTCGATCTTCAGTTGATGATCAGAAATTGATCCTCTCAGTGTGGATAAAAATAGCCTATATATATATATATAAACTCTTTTAATTAAACAATTTACTACTCACAAGGAGCTCAAATATACAATAACAAAAACATGCTTTTCCAGCCGAGCCCTATCCTGGCCTAGCCTACGAGTCATTCCTCTATCAATAATGCTAAGTTTTGCCATGTAGAATAAAGTTCATAAACAAATTACCTTCAATATGAATTATGAAAATCCCATGAAAACTAAAATGCCAAAAACCAAAATTGTCATTCTAATCTGAAGAAAACTACTTGGAGTTGGTGATGATTATTTTCCTGCAATTAAGGTTATTGTTTTTTTTACTAGATAGCTTATATACTTTTTAGCATGTATTACAAGTTTACAAACACCCTTAAGGATGGTTAAAATTATGAGTTGCTCTATACTTTCCATATCTTCTAAATCCAGTATTTTTATTTTTTTTGGGTACTATGGAAAGGGTGTGGTTTTTTAAATTAATTATTGTTTTTAATCCTTAAAATATATTAATGTTTGAAACTAACATGTATTTATTAAAAAAAAAATTAAATTACAAAACGTTTGTGCAGTTAGTTAGATGATCCTTTTTTCTTATTAAATATATAGTCAAAAAAATTAATTTGAGAGATACTTAACTGTAATAAATAAATATATAAAATAATATAAGTATAACAACAAGGGGATGTAGCTCATATGGTAGAGCGCTCGCTTCGCATGCGAGAGGCACGGGGTTCGATTCCCCGCATCTCCATCTTATTAACATATTTTATGAAATTTAAAAGAAACCGTTGATTATTTATTTTATAAATGAATGAACGGTCTCGATTAATTACGTTATCCATGGGTGAGAGTGGCGCACACCCGCACAACACTGTTTGCAACCTCTCGTTCCTCATCTTTCTCATGTAATGGAGTGCTCATTTACTCACTCAGTTCAAAGCTTTTTTTGAACGTTTCTGCTATGACTCTAAATCTCTGCACTCCTTGTTTCTCTCGCTTACTTCATCATCACTCTTCTTCTCCTTTCCCTAAACTCTCTGAAACCTGCGCCAAGAATCACACGACCAACACTTCTTTCCCTTCTCTCAACTTATGCAGATTCCTCAACGCCAAAGCTTCAGTCAGCGAGAGCCACAATCATATCTCCGATGACTCCAACCTCTTGTTGGACCAACAACTCCTCCTCCGAGTCTCCGCCGCCGCTAAAGACGCCGACGAGGCATTACAGATCATCTCCGAAACTTCCTCCAGAAACGGCGGTGTCGTTTCCACCTCCGATTGTTGCTCCATTATATCCGCCGCTCTTGGCCGCAACAATCCTCAACTCGCTCTGTCCGTTTTCTACGCCATGCGTTCCAGTTTTTATCAAGGTTATCTCTCTCCCTCTCTCTCTCTCTATATATATATATATTGTTGTTTTCGTCGTCGTCTTAGCTATTATAATTTTATAAGTGATGACGCAGCTTGTGTTTATGTACTGTTTGTGTAGTTGGCGATAGTGTGGTTGCGAGATGGGAGTGGTCGAGGCCAAATGCGCACGTTTATACGGTGTTGATTCAGGGTTTGGCGACCTCGTTGAGGGTTTCTGACGCTCTTAGGGTGATTAAATATATTTGTGAGGTTGGCGTGTCTCCTGCTGAAGAGGTGTGGTTTTGTCATTGATGGCATTGCATTGAAGTTAGTGTATATGCTGTTGTGATAGATTTGGCTTTGATGTTTTAAGTATTTTGTATTGGCAATGGTGTAGCAAGGTTTTGGACTTGTTTCTGACTGCAGTGACCATTGTTTTTGCTGTAGCAGGTCCCTTTTGGGAAGATAGTGAAGTGTCCTAGTTGCCGGATAGCTATTGCTGTTGCACAGCCACAGCTAGGTATTCAGGTATTCCGGTGCCCGTACCAAAAACATTAATTCTGTTATTACTTTGATTGTTGTGTATGTATTTTAATTAATAATTACTAATCCCTATTTATGTGGATATCTTGATATTTGGTGATTTAATTAATAAACCTCAAGTTACGGGGATGAATGAAGGGTGGGTTATTGTGCATCAATATCCATTTAGCGTGCAAGTAAATTGTGTATATTTCCATCTCACATTGCGCCTAGTTTCCTTGGGCATATTGATGACATCATAGCTCAGCTACCTACGTCCTTGCCAAACGTCAATTCCATTCTTGGAATGCTGATGTTTTGAATCCAAATTTTTGATCCGGGCACCTTGTAAAGTAGAAAATGTTCAATTTTGTTTTTTGGAGACTGATCATGAAAAGTAGTCCCAGTCTCATTGGGCCTTGTTCTGCAACTTACTCTCCTCACTTTTCTTCAATATTCCTGGGTGTAAATTTTGATATACTGGAGTATTATTGACATTTATTATCTTGTCCATGCTATTTTTCTATTGGTTCTCTGAGACATCTATTTTTTAATGAAACTCTGAACAGGTCTCTTGTGACACTTCCTAGGTATTTACTAATCATGATTGTCTGTTAGTTTTAATGTTAAGCAACCTTTTCTGCTGCAGATAGCATCTTGTGCAAAATGCCGCTACCAATATGAACTGGTTTCAGGCAACATAGTCAGTATTCAATCAGAAGAAATCAGGTTGGTTGGTGATATTTTCTAGTATTTTGTTTCATCTATTCAAGTAACAACTCGCATTACTAGTATGTTTTTCTTCAGTTATACTTTTAGTTGGCATGAATAATGATGGATCAAGTCCTATACAACTCATTTTGAGTTTGCAATAATATATGAATTCTGTATTTTCCATGGGTAGCACCATACATAAGTTGTTCTGGTGTTTGTTGTTGTAACAAATGCTTGTCTTTTTGTTAATACAATATGTATGTGTATGGTGTTGAATGTTGATCATGGAGTATTCACTTTTCCTAAGGATCTCCTCCTGCCGAACGCAGCATGGACATTACTGCATGGGAAAGGGGATTAAGATACCTTAAATTGATGAAGCAAAGCATTCCTGCTGCTGTTCACTCTATTGTGGTATGTACTCTCCACTCACCTTTGCCACCTGGTTATGAGGTTGTCTTCTGATTACATAATCATGCGATAGTTGCAATTGAGAGCCTTTATAACCTGTGTATAATAGTCAGTAGTGAGCAGCCAGTGAAAGTGTGAAACAATGGATACCTTCTGATGCATTAGCTTTTTCGGACCTCTACTTCATTTCTATAAAATTATAAATGCATGCCCCATCCTTCTAACAGTAGAAACTTACTACAAATATATGTTAATCTTTCAAATTATATTTTTATATGCCAATGTTGAATCCTTCTCCTAAATGCTGGAAATACTTGTGCTGTGAAACTGTGATATCCCTCCAGCCAAGACCTCATTAGAGGTACTATCTGCACTGGGTATGTTTTCATTCACAACTTTCAGCTTGTCGTTTTGTTCCATAAGTGAATTTATTCTGGTTGGTAATGTTTTCTTATCAATTTGGAAATGGGCTGAGATTTGAGAAACTAGTGCTTCATTCCTAAGTTTTTTCTTTAAGAAAACTTTAATCTGACACTGAGATAACCTCATGTCAAGTACTAATAACTCTTACCTAATAGTTCTATTCTAATTGGGACCTTTCTTCTCCTGCCATTTAGGTACAGACCCCTTCTGGTATGGCTCGCACTCACAGATTTGCAACTGAAACAGTTGATCTGCCAGCACAAGAAGGCGAAAGGGTAACTGTCGCTGTGGCAGCTCCATCAAATGTATACAGACAGGTGGGCCCTTTTAAATTCAGTCCAAGGGCTCCTGATTTCTATCCTGGTGAGGCTATGTGCATAACAAACCACAAAGATGGGCGGGAATCACTACTGTTAAGAGCCCCAAGAAAAGAAGATAACTCATCATTACTCAAACCTTCCCTCCTCTTTCCACTCCTTGCTTTGATGGCCACCGGTGACGCCGCCTCTGGACTTATCGACCCTAACCTACCTAAACTCCTATCAGTTGTTGCTGTTTCATCTCTTGTAGTTGGATCTACACTGAACTCTGTTGTTCTTCCGCAGTTTAATCAGGTACTGTAGTTAATTCATTAGTTTTTCCCCCACTGGGGGAGGCTTATGTCTATTCTCTTCTTTCTATTAATTTGCTTCTCAAGAGAACCAAATTTTTTTGGAAGTACAGTCTAATTTTGTTTGTGCTGTCAAAAACTAAATTGGAAGCGATAGTTGTTTACATTAGTGATTCAAATTTCTTATTCATGGCCCAAAACTTTATAAAAAAATCTCCTATTCTCAACCATTGATGGTTTGTACTTCGTTTCAATACCTATCATCCTTGAAATTGAATGCAAGAAGTAGGAGAAAAAACGGCGATTTATATAATTCCTTTCTGATAATCACTTGCTGACCACTTCATTCACTGCTTACACATTAATCAGTTATGAATGTTTTCATGAATATATAATAAGTTCATCTGATTTTATTTTTGGCTACAGCTTCCACAGAAGTCAGTAGAAGCAATTGCTATCAAACAACGACTTTTATCTCAATATGATGTTCTTCTGTCTCGCATCAATGATCTAAAAGAAGCTGCTGAAAAAGAGGTGTGCTACTTGCATGATTTGTGATTAGCATGACAATAGTAACCTTTATTTACTTATTTTTTGGAGAGCAAATTAGTCCTCTGTAAGATTTTTCCTGTTGATGTATCATAATTTTTCACCAGTCCCAGTAATAATACGTTCTTTTGGAGAAACTATCCAATTCATCAAGAGAAGGGAAGACGTGATGTGCGTTGCCTCATACTTGAGTGTTTATACTAACAAAATGCCCCTTGGGCTGAGTTCCGTCAAATACAATGTTAAATTGTTTAAGATGGAAATTGACAAGTTTTTAATAATATGGTCCTCAACTGACATGATTGATCATATCGATAACTAATTCACTGTAAGTCATTCTACCTTTTCACATAAATATTGCATTATACACCTTACTAAGAAGGAAAGACTGTCATATCTGTCTCTTATTGGCATGAAAGACTCGTGAAAAATGCTGTTTTATAGAAAAGCCAGCCTGATTGAAATGAATGCGGAATAACTTCATAAATGGATTTAAGCGTTTAAATTAAATTCTGCAAGCAAATTATTAGTTGCTTATATAAAATATTTTAAAATGTTGTAACTTAAGTAAATTATGGAAATTATCCAGGCAAAGTTAATTGGTTGTATATCTCATCCTAGGATGAGTCCTTTATTTTGAAAATATACTTATAGCTTGAGTTACATAAATTTGATTTACACCTCTTTTGTAGATTTGGATGTTAGCTCGAATGTGCCAACTTGAAAATAAAATTTCAGCTGTTGGGGAACCTTCATACCGGTGAATTTGCTCATACACCTTTGTTTCACAAAATTATCATTTTACACAATACTGTTATGTTGTTGATGTCCTTAGTTTTCTTTCGGGTCTTACTTTTCCTTGGTCTACTACTCTGAAGATGCCATTTATCATCTTATTTATATCCAGGAGTCGGAGTAGTAAAGTCAAAAGGGTGCGAGAGAGCCTTCAGAACTCCCTCAGGGGACGGATTGAATTAATTGATAGCTATGCCAGGGTATGTTTTCTTCGATAGTGTAAAATGAGTTCTCCTGGTTGCATTTGCAATATTTAAGTTCATAAATGCCTGCTAATAGTGGTCATTGGTCAGATATCCTCTATGATTGAAATTGAAGTGGAGATGGAGACTGATGTTCTTGCTGCTGAGACGGCTAGTAATGTGGTAAACCACTTGATCATGTAAGAATTTTGGGTATTAACCTTGCTATAGCAAGTTTGTATTTAATTGATGGCCCATGTTTTGCAGAATAGCATCACAGAACAGATAGAACAAATCATGGAGCTTGAAAATTTGGAGGAGGTATATTTTTCTAAATGCAAGCCTATTGAATATGGCCTGTACTTTTCCCCCCCGAAAGGTTTCAAAAGATTCCACCCGGAAGTATGATAAACTTCTAGAAGTAGAAAGCCCAACTGTGAAACCATTTCTTTCATTCTAACTCAGCAATTAAGAGCATGTTTGGAAATGGATAAATAATTAGATTATAATATGATCAGATTATAACATGATTGTGTCTTGTTGGTAACTTTTACCAAAATCATATTATAATCTGAAAATTATATTATAATTTATAAGTTGAAAATTCTATAGATTAACCATAAGCTAACATAATATTTTCTAGTCAACGGTGGTTTTTTTATTTGATCTCTTTCACTCAATTAATTTAAATACATATCTACTACAGAAGATTTTATACATTTTTCCACAAAATAATTGATTATTTTAAATAATTCAAGTGAAATAGATTATTTTAAATAATTTTTCACCTAAGACATCTAAACATATACAATAATCAATTATTACTATAATTGATTTTTGAAATAATCTCTAAAAATATTCTTACCCAAAACACACTGTAAAGACATCCCCATCCCTCATTCCTTATAATTATGTGATTAAATGATTATGGTATCTCCTCAAACATGTTGGACTGCAGTTAGATGAAAAATGTCATAAACTTCAGTGACAATCTAATCAACCTTGAAACAGGCTTTGGGGGTATTTGGTTATCTGTTGACTAATCCCAAAAAAAAAAAATTAAACGAAGTTTTAAATATTTCGAACGTCATACTAAATGGATATTTTTTCATGTGGATTTTTCCATTTTTATAACTCCGTTTCATACCAAGCATACCAAATGGACATTTTTTCTTTATCAGGGCATTTATTGTGATAATAGAAATATAATACTTTTAGCAAGGAGGACCTTTTACTTTGTTTTGTGACGGAAGGTGTTTTTATTTTACTTCACTACGCAGAGGTGGAAAATACAAGCAGAGGCCAATGATGAGGCTGAAAGACTACTTAGTTCCCAGCCCATCCCTTCAGAGGAAGTTTAAAGATGGTTCTTGTTGCCACACCCTTGGCCGAGCTTCATCTCCCAGCTCCAATGATCTTTCTTGACCGAGCAAAAGAGCAGCATTCTAGCAGCTCTCAGACTCAAAGGTATCTAACAGCACAATGCGGTGTAAATTCGTTGTTAATCATGTCGATAATATTTTATTAAGGAATGTATATCTTATGAAAGCATTATGATTATTAGCTATTTTATGGCTACTTAGTTTTTTTCATAATCGGTCCCAAGTGTGTAGCTAGGATTAGGAACCACAAACGCTTCAAAATGGTTGTTTTTACTCTGCATTCAATTTACTTGTTTTATATTTTTGTATAAATGTAAATGGGAAAGTTGTAACGGTAAAAAGTGATTGTATTTTATTAATATTTTTTATTCTACATCAAATTTTTTTCTGTATCATTTTTTTTCAGAGCACATGCATGTATGTAACTGAAATTGGCTCATTGAGTGAACTTTTGTTTTCCCAGTACTTTATGATTAAATTTGATATTAAGTTAAAATTATCCTTATCGCGGTTGAATTAATTTTCATAGCTGGAGTTTTTTTTTATGCTTTACATGACTTTAGTTTTTAAATTAACAATTACTTTATGATCTGCAATATGCAATTCTACGTAATATCCTTATTGAAATCATGTCCTCGGCATATAATATGAATAATACTACCTCCGGTTCCAAATATAAGCAAATTTTAGTGGAATTTTTTGGTCCCTTAATATAAGCAAAATTAGACTTTCCCAATGTCATTAAATGCTTGTTTACCAAATATGTCTTCATCATATATATTTCAAAGGCCACTAATTCTTTATGTAATAAATAATACTAAGGGTATTTTAGAAAATTAAATCAAATATGTGGTAACATTAATGCAAATAACTACCTCCAACTACTATTCTTAATATGTGTAAAGTTAGGTATATTTGCTTATATTTAGAACCGGAGGTAGTATCTCGTCACTTTTACGTCCATGTGTACGTAAGTGTTAAATTGTGTCGATTAGTTTTCCAAAAATAAATTAAAATTATGTCGATTAGTTGGTGTCTCGAGCTGTTTTATCTTGAAGAATAACGCTCAGTAGTCAGTATATATGTTATAATACAGAAAAATGAGGTGAGAGTTATGTAATTTTATAGTAATATGTGTAAATATATATATATATATATATATATATATATATATATATATAATATAAATTAATAAATTATTGATAAATCTTTTGTCTTATTGAACTTCTATCAAATAAAATTGTATTCATGGTTGCCCGCACTTAAAAAGAGGACTGGCAGAGGGTAGGAGGCCACATGCGCATTATTTTCTTATTTATGTTAGTTAATGTTCGCATTTGTAAGGAATGAGGGAAATTGGGAGGGAATGAATAAGAGGAAAAGCCAGATCCTCTACAAGTTACACACAACATACAACAAGCAGTAAATGAATTATATTTTGCTAATATCTTTGTACAAGAAATATCAGATAAGTCAGTCTCTATGGTTCCGAAAGAAAAACCCAAGTGGAGGCCACCACCTCCAGGGAAGATAAAGATAAATACCGACGAGAACTCCCGTCAGAGAGCATCTACGGGCATTGTTGTAAGGAACCATGATGGTGACATTATTTTTGGGCAAACTTCTCTGATGTGGGCCTCTTCGGGGATCCAATCCGAAGCCTGGGGGATGAGGGAAACTTTAATTCTGGCTCATAATTTACAATAGACAGAGATCCTATTGGAGTCAGACAATTTAGAACTAATTAAGACATGCAGGGGTGAAACAACTAACAAGGAAATTGAAGCCTTAGTGAGGGATCCTTTTCCTTCTGTGGTTTTTTTATGGGCGAGAAGATCGGTGAACCAGGCAGCTCATGAGGTAGCATAGTTGGCCAATTCGAATTGCTTGGGGAGATTCCAGTGGCTCTCTCCTCCAGATAGAAGGGGTGTTCCTCCCCGCCTTTAATTGTTGTCAATCTAGTAATCCTGTTGCTTGGAGGTTTAGTGATTGTTCTTGTTTCCTTCATCTTGCGCCATGCGTGAGTGTCCCAATTCTCCATCGTTTTGCTCTTTGCGTTAGTGTCCCTTTCGTGATTGTCATCCCTTGACAATTAGGAATTTTGAAGTTGGAGTGATTTGGGCTCAATCCCGTGTTGGAGGTTGGGTTTCTCCATTTGAAGTCGACTTCGTTGGCTTCCTTGGTGCCCTTGAAGACCGGTTCCACCTTGTTGTAGCCTTTTGCGTCTGTGCTTCGTCCTCTTCACTCCATCACTTTGCATGGCTCTCTTGTGCATGAAATCCCTAGCCTAATTGGCCAATTTCGGTTTGTGGAGCAGGAGCTGTGTTTTCCCTGTTTAGGCCAATTTTCTGGTTGTTCATTCAGCTTGGAAATTGTTTATTTGTTTTGGGTCTTAGGCCCTTGTATTGTCCAAAAAAAAAGAATAAGAGAAAAAGGTAAGTGCTAAGTTGTAAAAAGAAGACAAAAGGTAATGGACCTGTTGGAAATTATTTTTTTAAGATAGAAGGAAATAGAAAAAAAATTATAGAAAATATGATGGAATTGTGTGTTTAATAAATTATAATAATTTAATAAAAAATTTTAAAAAGTTAAACAATTTTTTATGTATTTAAATTTAAAATATAAAATTTAATTTATTTTTATATAATTAATTTATTTTTTATTCAAACAAAAAGGATTTTTCCCATTATTCTCCTATTTTTATCTATCTAAACAATATAGTTTTCTATTTTATTTTCACTCTATTTTTTGTCTTATATTTCTTTTTTTTCTTAATTCTTTTCATCTTATTTTACCTTTGCATCCAAAGTTATACAAACTTATCTATTTTGTGATGAATTTGGATGTAGAGTGCAGCATGGTTTTTTTTTTTTTGTTAAAGGTTGCCATGTGGTTTTGGATGCTCACAAGTGGGATCTTAAGGGTCAATTTAGTTATTATGTTTTTGAGGAGATGTAAAAAGTTATTTGTGGAATACACAGAAAAATAAAAAATATCTTGAATGACCCATTTTTTTAAAAGGTAAATGGTTAGAAAATAAAAAAAATGATTATTTTAGAAAACACTCTTTATTTTAAGAAAATTATTTCAACTACTACTTTAAATTTTCCCGTTATAAACAACATCAACTTACTAAAAATTTTGAAAACTTTTTTCAAACCTGCTTTTTTCTTCCATTCACTTACTCCTTTTCACTTTCAAATAACATTAGGTCAAATTAAAAAAAAAAAAAAATTCATCCCTCACTTGTTCATAAAAACGCACCATCCTTCATCCCTCTTGACTAATATTTCCTTCATCGTCGTTTCACCACACCAGTGCACCACATTGAAAATCACTACAATGATATTGTTCATCATGAGAAGAAGTTAAAAACTCATTTATATTGGGGTAACCACAATCAATGCATAGAAATAATCTACATAAAAAATTAGCCAATAAATTTATTTTAGTAGCATGTAGTAAAAGAATAATATGTCCTATTAAAAAATTTATTACTGCTAATAGGAATAGGAAATTTATTTTCATTTTTATGTACCGTATAAGCAAACAACCATTAGTTGTTTCCTCCCAACTAGTACAAACAAAGTTCATATATATGATGTGGGTAAATAATCATGAAATAAATATTAATTAAATTAACAAGCCATCAAAGTAAATTAACTATTTCTCAAACTAATTATTCGTTACCGAATTAATCATACTATATTTCACGTTAATTATGGCATAAACCATCATGATTTTAGACTGTGAAACCACGTATGAAATTTACGTGCTCCTTTAATAACTAGTTATAAAAATGAATTTATAAAAATAAAATCATTCAATAATTAATATTAGATCACAAATACTAATCAACAAATTAAAAGTTCATCTTTAACCAATCTCAGTTAGAGTCTCATTTGAGAAATTTTATTTTTTAGCTGTAAACTAAATGAATACTGTGTCTAGTGAGGAAAGATAAATATTGTATTGGGTTTCTTTATTTTAATATAAAAAAGTGTAAAGTGGAAAAAAAAACAATATTCACTTTAATTTTTAAAATAGATTGAGTTTATTGAGAAATTACTTTTTTGTATTTAATATACACTAATACATATTGATAAAAGTATAGAAAACTATTCCAATTAAATTTTAGTGCAGTTGTATTCTCTATTCAAATTGAGTGTTAAAAAACAATCCTTTTTAGAAAACTTAATGACATAATCTATTATTTTTACTATCTGACATAGTCCATAATACTTGTGAATATTCAATGTGAGAGGGCAGAGAAAGGGGAAAACAAAAATAAAAGAACAGTCCATGTGTCCTTAAAGTTTAGGAACAGTGAACATTCAGACGTGTTGACTTTTATAGATCAAGTCTGCTTTTAGGGTCAAAGCAACCTAGCGCTTTAATTTTGTTATAAAAATATAGTCATCTTTAGCTCTTCATTCTTCAACACTCAAGAGTCAACAATAGCTCAATGATATCTGTTACAATGACCTACACCCTATTCTAAATTCATCATTTGTTTTTACCCTGTAAGGATTCTAAGTCTTTATTTTAAAATTGTTGGGTTTTTACATAAGATTATATAGCCATATAAATCTATTAATTTACATCATTCATTTTATAGTTAAGTAATTTTTATTTAATAATTCAATTCTAAAATTAATATTCTATTAAATTCCGCGTATATACAATTTTAAATCAATATAAGATTTTTAATATTTCAATGCACGTAAAGAATAGTGCAATATATATTTTTAAAATACATAAGAATGATTACCATTTAATTAATTTAGTATATATTTTGGTTTTACATAATTCAACAAAAAAGATCTAATTGATATATAAATATGACTAAAAGAAATAGATCCATCAAAATAAAAAATTAATAATTAATAGTGTGTAACTGTAGCAACACCAAATACAAGAGTTGCTGAACATGGACGAAAGCATGGCGTACAAATGTGGATACGTAACCGTCTCTTTAGGCTTTTGGCAAACCATTCAAGAAGTCATGGGATTAGTGGAATCAGAGAGCCTCACCAAACGATTTGCGGAACACATTTTAGAGATATATTTTATTAAAAAATATATACGTTATTATTTCCACTAATTTCACTATAAATCTAACATATCCACTTTTTAATCATTTAAAATGTACCTTAGAGTACACATTTTTTTAAATTTCTTTTGCTTAATTTTTAATTATTTCCTTTAAAGCTAAGTACATGGGTTAAAGTTTATGAACCAACCTATTAACGAGTAGGTTATGGGAAGTAGGGTCAATGAAAAGTGAGTTTATCTATTAACTGGTTGGTTACATGAATTAGGGTTAAGTAAAAGTGAGACAGTTAACATTTTTTCGCTCGGTCCGTTTAACTCATAGATAAATAGATGTTAATTTATGCATTAATAAGTCAGCTTGTGGACTTGAGATACCTTTTTTATTTTGCTATTTTTCCTATTAATTATCTACCACCCATTTTTTATGTTTGGAGTTTCACACATTTGAATGTTGAATTTTAATAGTTGGAACACTTAAATACTAGTATATAGATAATATTTTTAAATAAAGTATTGAATTTATTTTTTATCAACAAAAGGAAATTATATTAAATGAGGGTATAAGGAGTACCCTTATCTATATATAAAAAATATGACTCACAATCCTGAAAGGCATAAAAGAGGTTCTCTATACCATTCTACATAGCTTCTAAAAAATTCATTCAGTCGAAATCTTAACTAAATCCAAAATCTATATTGAACCAACTAGAACATGTTTTCAACAGACACATTTCCTTCTTGAAAAATTACGTCGTTCCTTATATCCCAAATAGTCTAAATAATAGCAACCACATCACAACCAGACCAAGTTTAGTTCCATCATCCAAACCATATCCCAAAATACATTCAAACTTTTCTTTACCACAATAATGCAGAACAAATGAAAAACCCAACCAGTCAAAGCACATCTGCCATAGAGAATAAGATACCTTGCATGAAAAAACAAGTGAGAACAAGTCTCCCCATATTCTCCACAAAAGACACATAGGACAAAAGAGTTATCAAACACAACCCCACGCTTAACTAAATTATCTTTAGTTTGAATACGATCAAGCAGTAATTTTCATCCAAAGGCTCCCACTTTTAGAGAGACAACATTATTCCAGAAGAAACGCATAAAGTATGAATCCCACAAATCAGATTGTTGAAGCAACACATTGTAAGCAAACTTCACAGAGAACTGACCAGAGGAAGTTTCCAACCATATCCAAGAATCAAGTACATCCAAAAATATACCAATAAAACTTCAAAGATCATTAAGTAAAAAGGACAGTAGCTTACTTTCCTATACAAAGAACTCCTTGCTCCATTTTAGATCCCAGACCCATTCACGATCCACCCACACACTTATATACGTTATAGAAGTTTGTTGATGTGAAGAAATTAAGAATAACCTGTGGTATCTGAATTTTAACATTGTCTCCCCTAACCAACAGTTTGACCAAAATCTTGTTTTTAATTCATTACCCACCACCCTCCTCACTCTAGACCGAAACCACCCAAACTCGTTAGACATTTTCAGAACATTCTCTAAATCTCTCCATCATCTTGAACCTTTCCTAAAAACCTCTCAATCCCATGATCGAACACCACTCCTATATTTTAACTCTAATATCTACCCCACAAACACTCATGATCTCTCATCAACCTCCACACTCACTTTCCTAGTAAAGCAAAGTTAAATTTTTTCAAATCCCTCACTCCCAACCCACCTGCCTTGTTATTCATACACACTTGATCTTATTTAACCTAACAAATTTTTTCCTCATCTCACTCCTTCCCCATAAGAATGACCTTTGCAAAGAAGTTAGTAAATTTAAAATAGAAACAGGTGCCTTAGAAAAAGAAAAGAGAAAAAAGGGAGCGAGGATAGTACCAATTTAAGAAGACAGAGACGTCCACCAAAGGATAAATGACGTTATTTCAAAGTGACAGCTTTTTTCGAAACTTCAAGACAACAGGATCCCAAGTACACTTCCTTTTTGGATTCTCCCCCAAGGGGATACCAAGATACACAAATGGTAACTGTTGGAAATATACACTAAGCCTATATAGGACACATCATTTTGAATAAGACATTTTTGTTAAATAGTTTAACAGCCTTTATTTATCCTTGGAGTAATAGGTCATATGAGAGTTATTCCTAAAATGTCCTTAGTCAAGTATTTACATGGGGACATGTAAATGCATTAAGACTAGTGTGTGAGTGTACCGATGATCTGATCTCACAGATCATAGATATAGATGATATAAAGTCTTCATACAGGTACACATTAAGAGTAATGATGTACTGGGCAGACCCACCATGAGAACGTTGCATGGATCATTACATGAATGTCATAAACGATTCTCAATATGATAATGGTATATGTAGTCTTTCGACTTGAAGTCACTACGATTCTTACATGAAGAGTTTGTTGTTTTAATACAATCAAACGTCTTCTATAACAAGAGGACTATAAAGGTTGTGATTAGGCAATGAACAAATTATGTAGAGGGATGTGAGTGATGTAGATAGAATTTGTCTCTCCTATATGACAGGAGTGATATCTATAGGCCACTTGATGGAGTGAGACTAAGGATGCATGGTCATGCTAGAAAGAATAAATATTGGATATTTATTCAGATAAAATCTACTCCGATATCAAGTAAAATAAATTAGGCCAAACAAGGATGACACGACTATGCCTTGGGCCCAATTAGGATATCCTGATAAAAGGAACAAATATATAAAATAATTATCACTTATAGGTTATGTTGATATTAAATAATATTCAGACATAATGATGCATTGCTAGATGCCGCTCTTATTTTATATTAATAATAAAATAGTTTATTATTAATATGACTGAGTATTTTACCTATAGGGTCACACACGTAGAGTAAGCCCATCAGAAAATAGCTTTTATTTTAGTTGGACTAAAATAAAGCTATTGGGCCTAACTTATTTAGAATGAGTAAGAAGCTCACTCTTTAGAGAGAACAAATTAGGTCAAACCTAAGCCTATAAATAGAGCATAAGATGCCCATAGGCAGTTCACCCAAAGAGACACAAAATACGCAAAAGTTGCAAAAGCTACACGTCGTCAAAATAACATTTGAATTTAAATCCCCATCTTGTAACCATTTTACTCTGGATTTTTATAAATAACTTCCCACCATTCAGCCACAAGATTCTTACGAGCTATCACATCCTCCTCATTCAACCCATCATTTTCCTTCTGTAAATCCAAAGCCTTTATTTTATTCTCCACCTCCCTCAATCTTACTCGTAACATACCAACATTTTTTTATTCCACTTCTTCAATGACATCTTCAATCTTTTAAATTCTCTTTCAACACATAAACTCTTCACCCCTCAACAGTCAAACTATTCCATGTCTCTTCCATAAAAACTTTGAATCCAAGATACTGCATCTAGCAATCAAGCACTATAAACGGTCACGGACCCCAATCCACATCCACCATCTTTAATATCACCAGACAATGACCCGATAGATTCCTATTCAAAGCCAATTGGGTATAGTTTGGAAATGCCTGTAACCACTGATGAGAACAAAGGAACCTATCCAATCGACTTCTGGCCAACCCATTAGGCCTATACCAAGTAAACCTCCTACCTTGCAGAGGAAGATCCACCAGCTCTATTTTAAGAGTAAATTCATTAAATAATCTCATCTCAGTACTACCTGAAACACCATCCTCACCAGCCACCCTTTCTCTCTCCTTATAACTCCTTACAGCATTAAAATCATCAAATACACATCACTCAGTATACTCTTTATACGTACTTTTTATCCGCACTAACTTCTCCCACAACCTTTTCTTCTCCACCAATAGACAAGAAGAATAAATATTTATAAGGACACAAGGACATTGCCTTTCTTTCCAACATCCCTCCACCCCCAAAAGACCACAACCCTCAAACACCTGAATTTTCTAAAATTTTGATTTATCCCACACACAGAGCAGCCCCCAGCCAAACCAACTGTCGGAGAAGCATACCACTCAAACTCAGAACATCGTCATATCGACTCTACCACCTATTCATCTATAGTATTCAACTTAGTCTCTTGAATCCCAACCATATCAACATTCATCTTACAGAATAACCCCTTGACCATTTTTTTTCAACCTACCCCCTAACCCTCTTACATTATAACTCATTACCTTCATTGACAACTGAAGTTAACCCACCCGATATACCTCCAACCAACTGCTTACTCCTTTCAAGTTTATCCCTAACCTCCATATCCACCATACACTGAATTATGTCATCATCATCCCCATCTACTATAACACCAAACTTTTTTTCAATCTCCCACAATAAAGCCGCCTCAGACTAGTTATTCTTTACCCAAATAGATCCATTAATTTCATGACCAACAACACCTAGTGCTATTGGCGGGACCTGTGCCTTATTAACCTCACAACACTTAGAACGATTAAGAGACTCGATAGTGGTTTCATCTGACTCATACCAAAATGCCCTTTGTAACATCCCATTTTCCACTCAAATAGAAAATAGATATTAATATCTTTTTAATGAGAAAACACTTATTATTAGTTAGTTGATTATTAACTAATTAATATTTTTATGAAATTTTGGTACTTATATTTAATTATTTTGTTAAAATAATAAAAATATATATGTATTTTGAATAAGGATTTTAGAATGACTTAATTACTATTCATTGATTAAGAAAATTACATTAAGAATTTTGAAAATCTTTATTATCACAACTTTTATTTTATGTTTTTACATATTTATAATTTAACTTTTATTAGAATTTTAAAATAAAAGTTTGAAGGAATTAGATTATGGTTCTTTAGAACTTTTGAATCTACGTATTATTTATTATTTTTTGGAATTTTTTGAAAATTTAGAAATATTTTAATAAAATAATATATTTTAAATAATTTTTAAATTCATATAAAGTCACTTAAAATTAAAAATATTTATAAGAAAGTGAAGTTAAATTATAAGAAAATTTTTTAAAATCCATTTCAAGTTGACTTATTTAAAAATGATCGGTTTGAGTAAAATCTTGATTTTTACCAATCATAAGGAGCCTGTAAAAGTACCAACAAATTTTTATTAACGGAAAATTTTAGATTTTTAAAATTTAAACATTATATTACTTATTATAAAATTAGTGAGGACTGATATAATATCGTTAAATTTTAAAAATGAATGATTTTGAGTATTTAAAATATACTGAGTGAATAGTTACTATTTGACTTAATAATTCATCCGACATTTACTATGCATAAACACTGTGCATATATGAAATTTTCAAACTTACACAGTAACCAGAAATGAAAATTTCAGAAATTGTATAGTACTTTTATAATAAAATAATAGAATGCACAATACATAAGTTTGCCTATAAATACGGAGGAAGCTGAGAAGGAAATTCACATTTTTAGAATAAATTTTCTTAATATAGTAGTGTTAGAGAGATAGTGGTAGGAGTAAGAGAGAGAAATAATTTTCCTAGAAGGAGGTTCTGCCTAAATTATAAAGTAAGAATAACCCTCTTTTTATTATGAATATTCTAATAAAAGTTGGATGTCCACTTTGGGTTATAAAAGGGAATCATTCCCTTCATAGTTTGATGCATAAAAACTTGGCTCAGTTATTCATTCCCTTCTTTCTTACTTCCTCTCTTCGATTCTCTTCTTTATTTTCTTTTTCATTAAAATTTTAGTTATTTTATAACACGTTTTCAGCACGAGGTTCTGACCAACTGAGATCTAGTCAAGACTACAAAAGGTAATACATGATTACTATTATTATTATTGTTGTTGTTGTTGTTGTTGTTGTTGTTGTTGTTGTTATTCTTAATAATTTCAATTTACATACCTTATATTATTTATGTATATATTATAAAAGTTTCAGAAGAACTTATATTTTAAACATCCCAGAAGGATGTATAAGATTATATTTATATCATAAAAAAATAGGTTCCTGAAGAAATTATTTATAAACATCCTTGTAGGATGTATAAAATTAATAGTCAAATATTCAGAATTCTTGAAGAATTCTTAAAAATATTTATTGATAGTTCCCGAAGAATTATAACAATCTAAAAAAATTGAAGAATAAAATTAAAATTATTAATTATTTTACCTTTCATTATTTGTTATAGCACTATAATAATAATAATCCATTAGTGCGTTAGTGCCTGTCCTTACTGTCCACTATAACGTTTTATATGCTGACTATAATTTGCACTTTTCATGATAATGCTTTCCACTTTGCTACCTACTACACTAATTGTTCCATATTATTAAATTATTAAAGCATAATCTGATTTCATGATTCAATTGTCATGTTTGTTAGCCAAGGCCTCAATACTCAAGAGGGGGGGGGTGAATTGAGTATTTCAATTTTTTTCACGGAATCCCTTTGAAAACGGTTAGTAATATACAAATGATGCAATATAAAAGAGATAATAATTATGAAGCATATATCATACTAAAATATTTTGAGTTGAAGGTACAATATTCAAGAATTGATTTTGATAAACAAGGCAAATTATTAGTTTAAACAATTCTTGAAATACTTGGCATGCAATAATTAATTCCAATACAAATTTAACTTAATCAATTTCTAACAAATTAATTAAGCATAATTAATTTACCAAGTTATTAACAATAATATTCAACTCACTTATGCAACAATTAAATCCAACAAGATTTAAGTCAATTAATTTAAGGATTTAATTTAAGCAATTTCAGCATACCAATTAGATATAAATATTTTAGCATGCAAATTAAATTCACAATAATAAAGAAGTTTAAGGAAAAAGAGAATTTGCAAACCGATATAACGAGTTCCACCACCCCGGTGTATGTCTCGCCTTCAAGCAACCCACTTGAAGGATTTTCACTATTGAGAATTTGAAATTGCAAGCTTTGAGTAATTATCTCCTAGTGTCCCACACTCAAGAACTCAATCCTCACAAGCAAAGGGCAACCCACCCAATCTCATAATCTTTCAATAACCAAGGTTGAATCCCAACCTTAAAACTCTTAGAATTTTGGTGTTTGATTTACAAGATTTTTCTCTCTTAATAGAGTAGATATACAACTTGAAGCTCTCACACAATAATAATAACTCTCACAGAGAGGATATACAAATTTAAGCTCACTCAAAAATATTTTTCTCTCTTAAAATAAATTCTTAAAGAATTAATTTTCCAATGAAGTAAACAAAGAGAATAGGCAACGAAGAGGAAGGAAGAAAGAAAACAGAGGAAATGCTTCTCCATTGGTGTGTTTCTGCCTCATCACCTCTTCTTTGTTTATAGCAATCAAAAGCAAGGGGTTTCCAATTTTTAATTCTTTCTGAGGCAAATTTCCACAAATCAATCCATGATTTAGGTTCCTTGTTTCCTAGCGCAAATTTCCTGACCTTGAATTTGTAAATTGGCATCTTCGATTTCTTGAAAATCCAACGCGTAAATTAAACTTCCAGAAATCACGAAGCATTGTTTTTCATGACATGAATCGATTCCCAAAATGATGAATCAATTCCTTTGATTTTTCTGCCTTTAATTTTATCAAAAATACACTGCATGAATCGATTCCTCCAGTGCTGAATCGATTCCCATGCTTTTTCCTACGTATGAATCGATTCCCAAAGAGGAAGAATCGATTCCCAAAGCAATGAATCGATTCCCATGTCCTTTGAATCGATTCCCAGGCATTTAATAGGCCATGAATCGATTCCTATGTCTTCTGAATCGATTCCCACGTATTTAATAGGCCATGAATCGATTCCTATGTCTTCTGAATCGATTCCAACGCTTTTAATAGGCCATGAATCGATTCCTTTAAGCTTGAATCGATTCCTTGAATACATGAATCGATTCCTTGAATGCATGAATCGATTCCCAAAGGTGCATGAATAGATTCTTCATTTCAATGAATTGATTCATAAGAGCGCATGAATAGATTCGCTATTTCCATGAATTGATTCATGAGAGTGCATGAATAGATTCACCATTTCCATGAATTGATTCATAAGAGCGCATGAACAGATTCGCCATTTCCATGAATTGATTCATGAGAGTGCATGAATAGATTCGCCATTTCCATGAATTGATTCATTGCACTGTACCTTTAAATAATTCAAACGCATAAATCTGATCCATGTCATAATTTTTGCTAATCATATTTTCCCTTAGTTGTTCATATTTTGCATCCAGTCTTTATTCTTGATCATTGTTCATGTCATGTCTTTATCAACCATATTTTCCCTTTGTTGTTCATCAAACACATTCATTTCTTGTTCATATGCATTTTTTATGTTTGTGCTTTACCTTTGTCATCATGCTTGTCATTATCAAAATCTTACCCAATTACATTCTCCCTATTTTTGATGATGACAGCTAATGTTACATATGCATTGCTAATGCGTTCTTCGTGCTTGAGTCTATGTTTGTCATTATCAAAACCTGTTTCAACATATAAACACATTCTCCCCCTTTTTGATGATGACAACAGATGTTCATCTCTTGGGGTGTTAGTTTTATAGCAGTTATAGCTCATGATTTTGACAAACAAACAACTCCTACTTACTGATGCATTTAGATACCAATTACTGCTTTTGATCTTTAGAGTAATTCTCCCCCTTACTCATTTAATAGATACCAATTGTGGATTTGATTGATGTTATACCATTTTATTTCATACCATATGTTAATATCTAGAGTCAATAATCAACCACATAATTTATTTATCAAGTATATAATTTTCTTAATCAAGTAGGCATATAATTCTCTCCCCCTTTGGCATCATCGAAAACAAAAATAAGCATAAGAGAGTAGAATTCAAAGTAAAGATAAGTGCTATAAACCAATATTAATCACAAAGATAAATTAATGATAATCATCTCTTATATGTATTTTCCCCTTAATTAATGTAATAAATGCCAATTGATACCACTTGTTAATGTAGGATCATACATAGTCATAATTTAAAGGAAATACCACTTGTTAAAAAGATCATATTATATCATGCAAGATAATATCTCTCCCTTAATCATGCAATTGATTGACTGATTTTTAATCATGTAATTAATATCACTTTTCAAGTATGGTAAGCATCACATGATTCTTTTCAATTAAGCACACATATAGTTCTCTTGATTATTATTATTACTAGCACATTTGTCAATTAGTAAAAATATAAGTAAATAAGTAATTTTCTCAATTATGGTAGGCATATAATTATTTTAAATAAGCACATAATCTTCTCCTTTTTTGGCATTATCAAACACACAAGGATATTCTTCCAAGTAAGCATATAGGAGAGTAGAAACAAAATTATAAATATAAGTTCCATAAGCATAATCATAGAGAAATGAAATCAAGGATAATTGTTCATATGTATGCTCCCCCTTACTACTGTAATTGATATCACTTGTAAAAATATACCACTTATTAACATGTGAAACCAATTATAACAATTTGATCAAGTTTGATACCATTTGTTTACTTTTTAAGCATATAATCTCCTCCTTTTAATAGATACCACTTGTTGAAACAATAAATATCACAATATAAATAGATACCACTCAAAAGTTAGATACCACTTGCATATAAAATTCACTTGTTAATCATTTAAGTTATAATGATGCATTTCTAGGTATCAGAGCAGTAACAGAGAAGATTTTTCAAAAAAAATGTATACTTATATCTGGGTATCAAAGCAGGGATGAAGTGATATATACAACTTGTTTTCTTTTAACAGTACATGGTCTACCTATTTCTAGTTCATTGTCTATACCACTTGTTAATGCAATTTTGCTTATATCTAGGTATCAGAGCAATAGTGGAATGATTAATACAGCTTGTTGGCTTACTTATGCATGTGTATTATAACATATGCCAATATATAATTTTTTTCTATGACCTTTTTATCTCAAATATTCTCTTCTTAACTTGTGCCTATGATGTTACATATAGGTCTAGTCAAGCATTTACCTAGGGCATATATGTCATTTATTTAAAAGTATGTGATTGTATAAGAGAATACATTTGGCATAGATCATTTACAACACTTAAAGATAAGTCATGGAATTTTATCATGGTTATGGTGTGGCTGTAATGCAAGTCATATAATCAATTTGCCATAACATATATGTCATACCACTTGTTATCTCGATGCTATGTATGATACCACTTGATGGATTTGCCAATTTAAGCTCTTGATATTAATTATTAACATTTAAGCATTTAGCACAAGATTGTTATCATTCAAGCATACATCATTCTTGATTCAATCAATTATTCTTTTTAAACTTAATGATGCAATACTTTCAAATTTCTTTTCACAGTCAAGATTATGTATCATCAAACATACGGTGTAGATAAGAATTATAAAGTCAATCAAGATAAATACCAATTGCTCAAGCATGGTGTATTAAGGAAGATCATGTCATGCATTATCACTTATCATATTATGCATTGTTTCTTAACATTTCATGCATTGTCTCTTAATATACCATGATGCATAGATATTTAACATTAAACTCTTTTGTTCATGCTTATGATGTTACTAGTCATTAAGGTCTAGGCAATCACGTGTTATAACATACATAGAGCATACATACTTTCTCTTAGGCTTTTTCAAAAATAACATATGATTGAATAGAAAATATTTTGCCTAAGATTGACAGCTTTGTAAGTCATATAAGCATAACATAGTCCTAACTTGAAGCAACTTTAAAATTTGTCATAATCAACTTGTCATAACATTTTCTTGATATGAAATTTAATGCCACTTATTATGAAAAGATACTTGCTTGTTAGAAAAGTTATATGACATACCACTTGTTAAAACAAATTATGCATAAATTATCAAAGCATAGATACCACTTGTACACATAATATATGTATTTATTATCAAAGCATAGTGGCAGTAATAACGAGTATAAGCATAATCAAGATTATGTCCCCGTGATCTCTTCCTCTTACTAATTCAATTGATACCATTTTGTTAAAGGAAGATGTTTATCACTTAGATACCATTAGTTAAACAACATATCTCTTGTTCAATAAATGATACATCATCAAGAATTCATATTTAATCAAAAATTCATGCATCATTAATAATTCAAATGTTATCAAGGATTCATACATACATCATCCAAGAATTCATATATAATCAAGAGTTCATGCATCATTTAAGACTTCATACATCATTAAGAGTTCATACATCATTAAGACTTTGAATCTAAGCATCAAGATTTAATATTTTAGCATTTTGATGTTTCAATCCTTCCTATCACACATGGATGCAAACAACTTTAATTTTAAGTTTTTCATGGAATCAAAACATGTTATCCAAGCAATCATTTATCAAACTTATTGCCAAACATTTAAATCAAAGTCATAAGGATATGCACATACATCATTGATCCTAAGATTTTAACGAATTTAAGGGGTTTTAAAGTTATTCATTCATCCATCTCAAAATTTAGCACCTTTCATGCTCAAACTCACATATCAAATCAAGGTTAGATTTTCACATATCAAGAATCATTATGAATGAGTATTGCCATAAATTGTATGATAAGCACTTACACCTTTTCATTGTATCACCTTTAGTGATGTACATTGGATTTTGTCTTGGTGTAATCCAATTTGTGTTAGTCACCTTGAAGCTTCTTGTTCATTTCCTTGTTTTGAGTGGTACCTTCTAGATGTATGATGAGTCATCATAATCTTGGCTTCCTTTATTATTCTCCTTTGTCTTTTGGAGTGGAGATTGAAAAGCTTGATATCTCCTTTGGCCATGAGTTTTGGTCATCCGTCAATAAGAAGTAGTTGCTTTGAAGTTTGCCTACAAGATTTCAAAAATTTTAAGGTACCCTTTGAGAGTTGGGTCCTTCCTTGTTAGTTTGAGATTTCAAGATTGTTTTGGAATCCATACTTTTCTTGTATACTTTTAATGAGATTTCTTTATTAAGCAATTAGAAGATATATGACTATATGTTCCATAATAAAAACATGTTGCATTTAAGGAATAAGTCACTTTAGAGTTATAAAGGTTCCTATTATGTTCTATGTTCTTCTTTTTAAAACAATTTGACATTGAATGCCCCTTTCTTTCATGGTTTGTACATCTTAGAATGGGTTTAGATTTTTTTCTTATAAAGTGCAAAGGGATTCTTGTAATGACCTTTTATACTTATATCTAGAGTATGCTCTTGATCTTCAAGAGGTGCACTTAGATATGTTTGACTATTTGTGAGCTTCCTAAGTGCTTCCTTTAGTTCTTTATTTTCCTTTTCAAGACGCATACATTTATCAACAAGCATGCATTCTTTATCTCCATTACAACTTCTAGGAGTGACACTTGAAGCTATTAAACTATTATTTTGAACTCTATGAATTTTCTTTTCAATGTGAGCATTATGCAAATCATTTTCAAGTTTCAAAATGGTTTGTTTTGAACATGCATACTTCTTTGAAATTGATATAAATTTTTCATGCAATTGTTCAAATGCTTCTAGCAATTCATCTTTGTTAATTTCATCATCATCATTATCACTAAATGCATTTAGAGAGCATACCTCAGCATCTTGGGAGTGCTTTATTATTAGACATACAATTTCTTCTTTCGATTCGTGGATCTCTTCTTTCGGACTCATTTTGAAGCCTTCATTTTGACTAAAAAGAGTACTAATCCTTGAATCTTTATCATCATTAGTATTTTCATAAATTGTTTCAAGAATTTTGCACATTTCTTTAACATTGACACAATTAATAACTCTTGAAACTTCATTAGGTTCTAATGCTAATGTTATAAGGATTTTCGCTTTAAGATTGAGTTGTACCTTTCTTTCTTCTTCATTAGTCCATGAGTTCATGGGCTTTATATATTCTACATTATTAACAATATGCTTAGGAATGAAAGGACCAAATTGAATAGCATTCCATACATTTAGGTTATAAGATTGGACAAAGATTTTCATCCTTTCTTTCCAAATAGCATAGTCTTTTCCATTGAAGATTGGAGGTCTATTTAGTGTACCATTTTACGGAAATGCATCATAAGAAGTGGAGGCCATCTTGATCTCCTGCAGTTGTTAAGCCTTGTGGTAAGAGTCAAGCTCTGATACCACTTGTTAGCCAACGCCTCAATACTCAAGAGGGGGGTGAATTGAGTATTTCAAATTTTTTCATGAAATCCCTTTAAAAATGGTTAGTAATATACAAATGATGCAATATAAAAGAGATAATAATTATGAAGCATATATTATACTAAAATACTTTGAGTTGAAGGTACAATATTCAAGAATTGATTTTGATAAACAAGGCAAGTTATTAGTTTAAGCAATTCTTGAAATATTTGGCATGCAATAATTAATTCCAATATAAATTTAACTTAATTAATTTCTAACAAATTAATTAAGCATAATTAATTTACCAAGTTATTAACAATAATATTCAACTTACTTATGAAATAATTAAATCCAACAAGATTTAAGTCAATTAATTCAAGGATTTAATTTAAGCAATTTCAGCATACCAATTAGATATAAATATTTTAGCATGTAAATTAAATTCACAATAATAAAGGAGTTTAAGGAAAAAGAGAATTTGCAAACCGATATAACAAGTTCCACCACCCTGGTGTACGTATTGCCTTCAAGCAACTCACTTGAAGGATTTCCACTATTGAGAATTTGAGATTACAAGCTTTGAGCAATTGTCTCCTAGTGTCCCACACTCAAAAACTCAATCCTCACAAGCAAAGGGCAACCCACCCAATCTCACAATCTCTCAATAACCAAGGTTGAATCCCAACCTTAAAACTCTTAGAATTTTAGTGTTTGGTTTACAAGATTTTTCTCTCTCAATAGAGTAGATATACAACTTGAAGCTCTCACACAATAATAATAACTCTCACAGAGAGGATATACAAATTTAAGCTCACTCAAATATATTTTTCTCTCTTAAAATAAATTCTTAAAGAATTAATTTTCCAATGAAGTAAACAAAGAGAATAGGCAACGAAGAGGAAGGAAGAAAGAAAACAGAGGAAATGCTTCTCCGTTGGTGTGTTTCTGCCTCTTCACCTCTTTTCTATTTATAGCAATCAAAAGCAAAGGGTTTCCAATTTTTAATTCCTTCTGAGGCAAATTTCCCCAAATCAATCCATGATTTAGGTTCCTTGTTTCCTAGCGTAAATTTCCAGACCTTGAATTTGTAAATTGGCATCTTTGATTTCTTGAAAATCCAACGCGTAAATTAAACTTCCAAAAATTACGAAGCATTGTTTTTCATGAAATGAATCGATTCCCAAAATGATGAATTGATTCCTTTGATTTATCTGCCTTTAATTTTATCAAAAATACATTGCATGAATCGATTCCTCCAGTGCTGAATCGATTCCCATGCTTTTTCCTACATATGAAATGTTATTCAAGTGGCCTCAATACTCAAGAGGGGGGGGGTGAATTGAGTTTTTAAAACTTTGCTTAGAATGCCTTTGAACTTGATTCTTTTATCACAAGTTTAGAGATTATGGAAGTGAGATCAAGGTACAAAAGACAATGCAAAACAAGAGGTAAATATGGATGAGGCAATTTATCAAACACTTGGTATGCAATGTTCAAGATTGACTAATTCAAGCAAGCTCAAGTATGTAAATCCCAATCAACCAACATAAATCAATTCAATGCAGTATATGAATATAAAAGAGTTAGGGAGAAGAGCTTGCAAACCAACTTAACGAGTTCTACCAACCCCGGTGTACGTCTCGCCTTCAAGCAACCCACTTGAAGGATTTCCACTATTGAGATTTAGAGATTACAAACTATGAGCAATTGCAGCTTCCTAGTGTCCCACACTCAAGAACTCAATCCTCACTAGCACAAGGGCAACCCACCCAATCTCTCAAACTCTCAATACCTAAAGGTTGAACCCTAACCTTTAACACCACTCAACCTAGAGTGAAAACCTTTGTGTTTGGAGTAGTGTTTACAAGCAAGTGACTCTCTTAATAGAGTAGATATACAAGTGAATGCTCTCTCAAATTCTAACTCTCAACAAGAGAGGATATACAAGTTGAAGTTCTAAGTTTTAGAAAAATGAAACTATACAAGGATAAAACTCACAAGATTCAAGAATTGATTTCCTTTGATGAATGTAATTGATGCTTTGAGTAACTTGAAGGAGTCTTGCTTTTATAGGGCTTGGAGATGAGCATAATGGAGTTCCTAGCTGTTGTAGCTCGTGGGTGCCTTAGATCTATGGAGAAATGAGTTGGTTTCCACTTAAAAAGAACTTTCCCCAATTTCTGGCACTACCCTAATCGATTACGCGTAGAGATGTAATCGATTAGCTTTTTGAAATCTGCAGTGTTATTCGTTCTGTAATCGATTATGTGTTACTGCATAATCGATTAGCTGAGAAATAGGGACTTTCTAATCGATTGTGCTTTATCTTGTAATCGACTAGGCCTGGCACCTGATGCATTTAATTTGATTACGTAGTCGATTGGCTTTGTGTATAATCGATTAGCTGTCAATCCAGGAGCTTTGAAATCGATTGTATATGTCCTGTAATCGATTAGATGTTATTCCAGGAGCTTCATAATCGATTGTATGTGTCCTATAATCGATTAGGTTCATACACCTGATGCATTTAATTTACACAGAGGCACTGTAATCGATTAGTATTGTTGGTGCAATCGATTAGATGAGAAACATAAATTATGTAATTGATTAGATATGGTTCCCTAATCGATTAGTATGCGTATTTTTGCAGGTCTGATGCATTTTCTTATTTCTCCAAGTTTTTCTTCAAGAGTCCTTTGTCATTATCAAAATTTGTGATCCTGAAAACTTATTCAAACACATTCTCCCTCTTTTTGACGATGACAAACCATGTTCATCTCTTGAGGGTTATTAGTTCAAAAACTTATTTGTTATCTCTAATTTTATCTCTAAAAACATATTCAAATTCTGCACAATGTTATCTCTTAATTTGAAAATATTATCTCTTGAGCATTATCTTCTTATCTATTTCAGATTTATCTTTATTTCAAAATATCTCCCCCTATCTACGAGAGTTTATGCCTTAGAGATAATTTTCAAATTTGTTAACCATTTGTTGTTATATGCAATCAGATTTTACTTGTTATTAGTAGGCAGATATATACTCTTAACTCTCAAATATTTCTCCCCCTTTGGAATCATCAAAAATAATAAAGCAGTAGAGAGAAATATAGGAACTGAAACTTTTATTGATTAAAAAAAGGGAAATTACAGAATTGAAAGTTGACAGAAATAAAACAGGAAATAATTCAAATAAAGCGCAATAAAACAGATCTAGTTATCCGGATTGAAAAAGCGAAGTTCAGAAATTTGGTGAGATAACTCCTCATAGCACTGCTGCATGAGTTTAAAATGTTGCTGCTCAGTCATTTGAAATTGTTGAAGGGAGTTTTCAATTCGATCAAAATGGTTATCAAGATGAGCATACAAGGCAGTGAAGGGATCAGGTGGAGCGGATGATTCGCCTTGAGCTGCAGGAGTAGGAGTGGGAGTAGGAGTAGGATCAACAGTAGGGGTGGGATGATCTTCCTCAAATGGACTGCTGCTATGAATTCTGTCACTTTTGAGCATCCATCTTCCAGCTACACAAACCATACCCATTTTATTGAGATGGTGAATCCCAATGCAAGCTTGAGAGGGAACTTTTTCAGCAAGTTCTCCAGCCAAGTCTACTCCATATGCCTTGAAGATTTTTGTGAGCAAGATGCCATAAGGCAGTTTGTGTTGCTCCTTGGATTTCAGGATGTGGAGCTTGATGAGTTGAATCCAGTTTATGTCCTTGTGGTTGATGATGGCCCACATGAGTAGAACATCATCTTCCTCAACCAAGGCATAATTTCCACCGCGAGGGATAAGCATTTTAACCATAAAGAAGTGGAGGAGACGATTGTTAAGAGTTAAATGGCCTACCAATTTATGATTACTGAGGGACGGTTGGCCTTCCAAAGAGATTGGCGTGCTGGAATGGGATTGAAATCCCACTCATCCTCAGGATTACCCCCTGCAAATTCAATAGTAGAGAAGGGAATTTGTGTGATCTCATAGAGTTGTTGGTTGGTGATTTTGAGAGTCACATTCTTGACTCTAGCTTCCAAAATGCCATTAACTATTTTCACATTGCAGAAAAATACCCTCATGAGTTCAGGGTAATAAAACTCTTCCTTGAGAGTTAGGAATGGAAGAAGATTGTAGTGGTGAAGGAGTTGAGTGAAGGTAAAATAGGGGTTTTCAAAAGTTGGGGCATCAATGAAATGGGGAGTGATGATGTCTTTCTCAGAAAACTTCTTTATGAAGTTTTGGAGGTCTCTTGGTGAAGTGAAGAACCTAGAGAAATCTAAAGGATTTGTGGGTTGGTTTATGGAGGACCTAGCGCTCTTCACTTGTCTTGAGGAAGACATGGCAATGGAAGGGAATGCAGAGAAGAAGTAGAAGAAGATGAGAAAAATGGAAGAGCTCTTGGAGACTTGGGAGAGTGGAGGAGGAGTGGTGTGAGATGAAAGAATGAAAGGAGTTGTATTTATAGGGAAAATTAGGGTTTAGAGATGAGAGAGGGAGTAATAATGATGATGAATAATTGGCCCAAACGCATATCACACGGATTCTGCATTAAAAATCTGCACCTGATACGATGCTAATCGATTAGGCAACTTATGCTAATCGATTAGGGTGTGTATTCTAGGGAACATGAAACGTTTTTGCACAGAGGTAATCGATTATGGCCGGTGGAGTAATCAATTGCCTTAAAAATAGAAACTTTATAATCGATTAGGAGAGGATGATAATCGATTATCTGGAAGGTGAAACGTCAATAATCGATTTTGTTGAATGTCTAATCGATTATACAAGAAACAGAGACTTGGTAATCGATTAGTAATGAGATTCTAATCAATTATTGATGAACCAGAAGTTGTGTAATTGATTGTTTAAGAGTCTGTAATCGATTATCAGGGGAACAAAAATTTTATAGTCGATTATACTGATCATACTAATCGATTATGAATGCTTAGAAGTGGTCTGAACTGATAGATTTCAAGTGGAACGACATTCAATCAATATATTAAGTATTAACACATTGTAAATCAAGAAATTATCAAAATTGTTTCAGCATTCAAACACAATTGGAAATGTCTAAGATTCCTAATTCTCTTCTAATGTGTATGAATTGTTCCTTTGCAAGTGGTTTGGTGAATATATCAGCAAGTTGTTTAGTGGTTTCAATATGTTCAAGCACACAATCACCCTTCAATACATGATCCCTAATGAAATGATATCGAATATCAATATGTTTGGTTCTTGAATGCATTACATGATTCTTTGAAATATTAATATCACTTGTGTTATCACATTTAAGAGGCACATGGTCTAACATAACACCAAAATCCAGAAGTTATTGTCTCATCCAAAGGATTTGAGCACAACAACTACCAGCTGCAACATATTCTGCCTCAGCTGTAGATAGTGCAACACTTACTTGTTTCTTGCTATGCCAAGAAACAAGAGAACTACCAAGCAAGTGACATGTTCCACTAGTGCTTTTCCTATCAAGTTTACATCCTACAAAATCGGAATCAGAATAACCAACTAAAGTGCATTCAACCCCTTTAGGGTACCATAAGCTAACATTTTGAGTTCCAACTAGATACTTCATTATCCTTTTAAATACAGTAAGATGTGATTCTTTTAGGCATGCTTGATATCTTGCACATACAAACAGCAAACATGATATCCGGTCTACTAGCGGTTAAGTAAAGTAGGGATCCAATCATACCTCTATATTTTGTGAGTTCAACATCCTTACCTTTCTCATCCTTGTCCAAATAACATGAAGTGCCCATAGGTGTGGCAATGTCATTTGCCTTGTCCATGTTGAATTTCCTGAGCAATTCCTTGCAATACTTTGATTGATTAATGAAAGTGCCTTCATTAGTTTGCTTAATTTGCAGCCAAGGAAGAAAGTAAGTTCCCCCATCATGGACATCTCAAATTCTTCCTGCATTAGCTTAGCAAACTCTTTTCACAATAGTATGTCATTCTTTTTGTGTTTAATGAATAATGTTGTGTCAACCTTCCCTCTTTCAAAGTTGTTTGGTAAAAGGAATTTACTTAATCTTTCATACCAAGCTCTTGGAGCTTGCTTTAAACCATATAAGGCTTTCTTTAATTTGAAAACATGATTTGGAAATTAGAAGTTTTCAAAACCTGGAGGTTGATCAACATACACTTCCTCTTGAATGTATCCATTCAAGAAAGCACTCTTGACATCCATTTGGTACAATTTAAAGTCCTTACAACATGCAAAGGCTAATAATAATCTAATAGCTTCAAGCCTAGCTACGGGAGCATATGTTTCTTCATAATCAATGCCTTCTTCTTGATTATAACCTTTAGCTACTAGCCTAGCTTTATTCCTAGTAATTATACCATTTTCATCTAATTTATTTCTAAACACCCATTTTGTTCCTATTATTTGGTGATCATTGGGTCTTGGTACTAGTTCCCAAACTTCATTTCTTTCAAATTGATTCAATTCTTCTTGCATGGCCAACATCCAATGTTTATCAATAATAGCTTCATCAATGCATTTGGGTTCTATTTGTGATACAAATGCTAAATGATTACATGTGTTCCTAATGTTGTTTCGAGTAATTACACCTTTAGTCATTTCACCTATGACTTGGTCCAAGGGATGATCCTTCAAAGTGATCCATTGTTGTGGTTCCTCATGTTGTGTTGTTTCTCCTTCATTGTTGCTTTTCTCTTTATTCTCTAAACTCATTTCTTGGAATGTACCTACAAGATCATCGACATCTTCCTTTCTCGGGGAGTTATGGCTATTTTCATCAAATTTAACATGAATAGACTCCTCAATGGTATTTGTTTGTTTGTTAAAGATTCGATAAGATTTACTAGATTGTGAATATCCTAGGAAGATTGCCTCATCAGCTTTTGCATCAAACTTTCCTAGATTATCCTTTCCATTGTTGAGTACAAAACATTTATATCCAAAGATATGAAAATATGAAATATTGGGTTTTCTTCCCTTGTAAAGTTCATAGGGGGTTTTCTTTAGAATAAGCCTTATTAAACATCTATTCATAACATGACAAGCGGTATTTACCGCGTCGGCCCAAAAATGTTTGGCAATGTTATTTTCATTTAACATGGTTCTTGCAAGCTCCACTAAAGATCTATTTTTCCTTTCAACTACTCCATTTTGTTGTAGAGTTCTTGGAGCTGAAAAGTTGTGATTGATACCACATTTTTCGCAAAATTTTTCAAACGATTGGTTTTTAAATTCTCCCCCATGATCAGTTCTAATGGATGTTATCTTTGAGTTTTGCTTATTTTGGATAATCTTAGCAAGTTTCTTGAATGCATGATATGCTTCATTCTTATGAGCAAGAAACAAGGTCCATGTATATCTTGAATAATCATCTACAATCACTAGACCATAGTAATTACCACCAAAGCTTTTAATTTTGGAAGGTCCAAATAGATCCATATGCAAAAGTTGTAAAGGCTTTTGAGTGGAAACAATATTTTTAGCTGGAAATGATGCCTTTACTTGTTTTCCCTTTTGACATGCATCACAAAATTTGTTTTCAAATTTAAGCTTTGGTAAACCAATTACTAATTCTTTAGAAACAAGTTTATTCAAATGGTCTACATGTATATGAGCTATTCTTCTATGCCATAAAGCATTGTACATCATTTGAGGACAAACTATCCATATCAATCATGTAAATATTATCAATTCTTTGACCTATAAACTTGACTTTTTTATTAATCTTATGTTCAATTATGCAATAGTTTGATTCAAACAAAACTCTATATCCTTTGTCACATAATTGACTAATGCTAAGTAAATTGTGTTTGAGGCCTTCAACATATAGTACATCACTAATAGGAGTAGAAGAATTCTTACCAATGTTTCCAATGCCTAGTATTTTCCCTTTGGTGTTGTCTCCATAGGTAACACTTCTTTTCCTTTTGGGAATGAATGATGTGAATTTTCTTATGTCTCCCGTTATATGCTTTGAACACCCACTATCCAAATACCAATGGGTGTTGCTTGCCTTGAAGCATACCTACAAAACAAGATTAATTTAGAGAACTAGGTACCCATTGTATGTTGGGTCCTTTTAGGTTAGTTTGTGGTACTGTTTCTTTAGGAACCCACACCTTTCTAATAACTTTTGGTCCTAAGTTTCTAACATTACAATTTGAAGAGTTATGTCCTTTAAAACCATAATGATTGCATCTCATGAAAGGTGATGATGATCTTCTAGGTGGTATAAAGAAGTTTTTGTAATATTTTTCCTTTTTGGTGGAGTTGTATCCTAAACCGATTTTATGAAGCATACATCTTTGGTTTCCAAGTAATATATTTAAGTTCTCTTTACCATTTATAAATTTTTCTAATGTTCTATTTAAATCTAAAACCTTGGTTTCTAAAATGTCACATTTCTTTACAAATTCACACGGTTTGGTCCTAGAACATGCTTGAACATTTTCTAATTCATCTTTCAAACATTTATTTTCTTTACAGACTTCTATAAGATCCTTTTCAAGAGTGTCAATGGTTTTTCTTGATAATTTGTATTTACTAGAGAGCTTGATAAATTTATCATACAATTCTTCAAAAGCATCTAGTAATTCATTCTTATCTAAGTCAAGAAGATTTACCTTATTATCTTCTTCTTGGTGATTTGCCATTAAACAAAGATTTGCTTCTTCATTTTCGGATTCATCGGAGCTACTTACATTGTTTTCATCCCAAGCAATGTAAACTCTTCTTCTTCCTCTTTTTTCCTTGTTCTTTTTCTTTATATTTGGGCAATCTACTTTGAAGTTCCCTTCTTTTCCACATTCAAAACAATTTGGTGAAGAAGAGGATTCATTAGAGATTGGTTTCTTACCTTGGGGTTTGAAGTTCTTTTGGAATCTTTTATTTTTCATGAACTTTCCAAATCTCTTCACAAACAAACCAAATTCTTCTTCTTCGTCAAGGTCACTTCATGACTCTTCTTCATGTGTAGAGATGGCCTTGAGAGCTAAGCCTTTCTTCTTGGAGGATTTTTCTTCTTCCTCCGCTTGCTTCAAAACTCTTAGTTCTTGCTCTTGCTCTTGTAGTTTTCCGAAGAGTGTGGCAAGTGACATCTCATTGATACTTGGGGATTGTTTGATGGCAGTAACAAGAGGTTGCCATTCCCTGCTAAGACTTTTCAAAACTTTATGCACAAGCTCTTTGTTAGTATATGCTTTTCCAAGAGTAATAAGGTGATTTATTATAAGTGTAAATCTCTTTTGCATTTCTACAATGGTTTCTCCGGAGTTTATCCTAAAACTCTCATATTGACTAGTTAAGGTACTAATCTTGGAATCTTTTACATCACTAGTACCTTCATGAGTTACTTGTAAAGTATCCCACATTTCCTTAGCGGATTGACAAGTCATTATTCTAAAAAATTCATCGGGACCTAATGCCATAGTGATGAGATTTTTAGCCTTATAGCCGTATTGCACTTTCTTCTCCTCATCACTAGTCCATTCTTCCATAGGTTTTTCAACATTTTTATCATTGACAGTATGCATGGGTGTATAAGGACCATTTTCAATGGCATTCCAAATTCTTAAATCAATAGATTGAATAAAGATTTTTATTCATTCTTTCCAAAAGGCATAGCCTTCCCCATTGAAAGCGGGAGGTCTATTTATGGCACCACCCTCGGGAAAAAGGTTTAGAGAACTTGAGGCCATCTTATCTCTTGAAGGTGTTAAGCTTGATCTACCAAGAGTCAAGCTCTGATACCACTTGTTATTCAAGTGGCCTCAATACTCAAGAGGGGGGTGAATTGAGTTTTTAAAACTTTGCTTGGAATGCCTTTGAACTTGATTCTTTTATCACAAGTTTAGAGATTATAGAAGTGAGATCAAGTAAGGTACAAAAGACAATGCAAAACAAGAGGTAAATATAGATGAGACAATTTATCAAACACTTGGTATGCAATGTTCAAGGTTGACTAATTCAATCAAGCTCAAGTATGTAAATCCCAATCAACCAACATAAATCAATTCAATGCAGTATATGAATGTAAAAGAGTTAGGGAGAAGAGCTTGCAAACCAATTTGACGAGTTCCACCAACCCCGGTGTACGTCTCACCTTCAAGCAACCCACTTGAAGGATTTCCACTATTGAGATTTAAAGGTTACAAACTATGAGCAATTGCAGCTTCCTAGTGTCCCATACTCAAGAACTCAATCCTCACTAGCACAAGGGCAACCCACCTAATCTCTCAAACTCTCAATACCCAAAGGTTGAACCCCAACCTTTGTGACCACTCAACCTAGAGTGAAAACCTTTGTGTTTGGAGTAGTGTTTACAAGCAAGTGACTCTCTTAATAGAGTAGATATACAAGTGAATGCTCTCTCAAATTCTAACTCTCAACAAGAGAGGATATACAAGTTGAAGTTCTAAGTTTCAGAAAAATGAAACTATACAAGGATAAAACTCACAAGATTCAAGAATTGATTTCCTTTGATGGATGTAATTTGATGCATGTAATTGATGCTTCGAGTAGCTTAAAGGAGTCTTACATTTATAGGGCTTGGAGATGAGCATAATGGAGTTCCTAGCCATTGCAGCTCGTGGGTGCCTTAGATCTATGGAGAAATGAGTTGGTTTCCACTTAAAAAGCACTTTCTCCAATTTCTGGCACTACCCTAATCGATTACGCCTAGAGCTGTAATCGATTAGCTTTTTGAAATCTGCAGTGTTATTCATGCTGTAATCGATTATGTGTTACTGCATAATCGATTAGCTGAGAAACAGGGACTTTCTAATCGATTGTGCTTCATCTTGTAATCGACTAGGCCTGGCACCTGATGCATTTAATTTGATTACGCAGCTTCGTAGTCGATTGGCTTTGTGTATAATCGATTAGCTGTCATTCCAGGAGCTTTGTAATCGATTGTATGTGTCCTGTAATCGATTAGATGTCATTCCAGGAGCTTCATAATCGATTATATGTGTCCTGTAATCAATTAGGTTCATACACCTGATGCATTTAATTTACATAGAGGCACTGTAATCGATTAGTATTGTTGGTGCAATCGATTAGATGAGAAACAGAAATTATGTAATCGATTAGATATGGTTCCCTAATCGATTAGTATGCGTATTTTTACAAGTCTGATGCATTTTCTTGTTTCTCCAAGTTTTTCTTCAAGAGTCCTTTGTCATTATCAAAATCTGTGATCCTGAAAACATATTCAAACACATGAATTGATTCCCAAAGAGGAAGAATCGATTCCCATGTCCTTTGAATCGATTCCCAGGTGTTTAATAGTCCATGAATCGATTCCCAAAGGTGCATGAATAGATTCGTCATTTCCATGAATTGATTCATAAGAGCGCATGAATAGATTCGCCATTTCCATGAATCGATTCATGAGAGTGCATGAATAGATTCGCCATTTCCATGAATTGATTCATAAGAGCGCATGAACAGATTCGCCATTTCCATGAATTGATTTATGAGAGTGCATGAATAGATTTGCCATTTCCATGAATTGATTCATTGCACTGTACCTTCAAATAATTCAAACGCATAAATCTGATTCATGTCATAATTTTTGCTAATCATATTTTCCCTTAGTTTTTCATATTTTACATCCAGTCCTTATTCTTGATCATTGTTCATGTCATGTCTTTATCAACCATATTTTCCCTTTATTGTTCATCAAACACATTCATTTCTTGTTCATGTGTATTTTTTTATGTTTGTGCTTTACCTTTGTCATCATGCTTGTCATTATCAAAATCTTACCCAATTACATTCTCCCCCTTTTTGATGATGACAGCTAATGTTACATATGTATTTCTAATGCGTTCTTCGTGATTGAGTCTATGTTTGTCATTATCAAAACCTGTTTCAACATATAAACACAATGTTCCATTGCTGTTGTAACTTCACGTGGATAGGTCGACTTTTTACCTCATGATAAGAGTTAATATAATATATTTTATAATTTTTTTTATTATAGACGAGTTAATAATAAAGATACTCATCAATAAGGAATCGAACCCAGGTTTATAACATGATAAGTTATCACTCTACCACTAGGCCACTAGTATTTGAATGATATTTTATGAAAAATTTTTAAATTTTCATTACCGGATCATTTATGTGAAATTTTATTTATACTTGTCTCCTTTGTGGCTGAAAAAACAAATAATGAATTACTTATGCAAAATCTTGAGTCTCATCCAACTGGTACTGCTCCATTCCCAGAAGTGAATGTAGCAACACATGATCATTATACTTATGGTCATGGTCATGGTCGAAATGATAACAAATTATCATTTTTATGGAAAAAATAAAGAATGTATGGAAAAAGGAAAAGATGTTCAAAGTAGCAAACAAATTAGAAATATTTGCTATCATTGTGGTAGCCAAGGCCACTAGTCTCGGGTTTGTCGCACACCAAAACATCTAATCGATCTATACCAAAAATCCCTTGAAAATAATGGGAAAATAATTGAAACAAATTTTTATACTCACTGTGATATTGATGATTTCTTTACTCTTCCTGAAGAAGACATTGACCACTCGGTTGGAGAGGGGAATGCCCCTAAATAAATTATTTTATATTTCATGAAATTTGTTTTGTTATGAATTTATGTTAAATATTTATTGTCGTTAATTATATTTTCACTCATGATTTGTCTATTATTATTTAATGAAGAATGAATGTTCATGTGAATGACGAAGATATATGTCTCGCAGAAAGTGCAACAACTCATACTATTCTCAGGAATGAGAAATATTTCTACCATATAGTAAAACAAGAAGCCAATGTTAATACTATATCTGGTAGTATAAATATAATTGAAGGCTCCGGCAGAGCCAGTATTTTGTTACCTAGAGGAACAAAATTACACATTGATAGTGCATTATATTCTATGAAGTCTCAAAGAAATTTATTGAATTTTAAGGATATCCGCAGAAATGGATACCATATTGAGACCATAAATGAAGGAAAAGATGAATATCTTTACATCACAAAGTTAATTTTTGATAAGAAATGTATATTCAAAAAATTTCTTTCATTTTCCTCCGGTTTGTACTATACCTATATTAGTACAGTTGAAGCAAATGTTATTGTAAATCAGAAGTTTACAACTAAAAATGACTTTGTTATTTGGCATGAACGATTAGGCCATCTTGGATCAATTATGATGTGAAAAATAGTTGAGAATTCAAATGGTCATTGCTTGTTCAGCAGACAAATTCTCTGAACTAATAATTTCTCATGTGTTGCTTGTTCTTAAGGGAAATTAATTACTCGACCATCACCAACGAAATTTGGGAGTGAATCACTCACATTTTTTTAGAGCGTATACAAGGTGATATTTATATACCGTTTAGATATTTTATGGTTTTGATTGATGCATCAACTAGATGGTCAGATGTTTGCTTATTGTCAACTTATAACCAGGCATTTGTGAGATTAGTAGCTCAATCAATTCATTTAAGAGCTCATTTTCTTGATTATCCAATTAAGAAAATACGCTTTGATAACACTGGTGAATTCACATCTCAATCTTTTAATGATTATTGTATGTTCATCGAAATTGATGTTAAACATCATGTAGCATATGTTCATACATAAAATGGACTTGTTGAATCATTAATTAAACATTTGGAAGTGATAGCAAGACCATTGTTAATGAGCTCAAAACTCCCAATTTCAACTTGGGGACATGCAATCTTGCATACAACAGCACTTATTTGCATCAGGCCTACAAATTATTTTGAGTATTCCCCTTTACAATTGGTTCATGGTAAAGAACCAAATATTTCTCATCTAAGAATCTTTAGAAGTATGGTATATGTTTCTATCTCCCCTCCACAACGCATTAAGATGAGACCTCAAAGAAGGTTGGGAATATATGTTGGATATGAAAGTCCATCCATAATAAAATATTTGAACCCTTAACAGGTGATTTATTTACAGCTTATTTTGCTGATTATCATTTTGATGAATCTGGTTTTTCACCATTAGGGGGAGATAATAAACAGTTGGATAAAAGAATTAATTGGAATGAGATATCTCTATCTCATCTTGATCCTCGAACAAAGCAATCTGAAAGTTCAGAAAATAATTAGTTTGTAAAATTTAGCAAACCAATTGCCAAATATATTTGTTGATCCAAAAAGAGTGACTAAGTCATATATACCAACTGTTAATACCCCAATAAAGATTGATGTCCCTACAGGACAATCTAAAATTGTAAACGAGTCTGAAGGCAAAATAAAACGTGGCAGACCTGTTGGTTCTAAAGATAAAATCCTCAAAAAAGAAAAGTAAATAAAAAGGATAGTCAAATCAAGGATATAATGACTCTAGAAGAGTCTCCTGACATAATCAAGGTTTCAAATCTAGAAGAAACCAAGGTACCTAAAATTAATAAAAATAAAGAGATCTCTATAACTTATGTCATGGATGAAATATAATGGAATCGACATGAAGTCGATGTTGATAAAATTTTTGCATTCAAAGTAGCTCTTGATATTAAAAATGATGATAAGAATCATGAGCCAAAATCTGTTAAGGAATGTGCACAAAGAAATGATTGGCCAAAGTGAAAGATGCAATGCAAGAAGAGTTAAACTCACTTGTAAAAAATTTTGGACCTGTAGTCCAAACACCTGAAGGTGTAAAACCAGTTAAGTACAAATGGGTCTTTATGAGAAAAAGAAATGAAAATGGTGAAATTGTGTAATATAAAGCAAGGCTTGTTGCACAAGGTTTCTCATAAAGACCTGGTATTATTTTCGATGAAACATATCCACCAGTGATGGATGCAAGTACTTTTCAATACTTGATTAGTTTGACAATTTGTGAAAAACTTAATTTGCACATAATGGATGTTGTTGCAGCATATTTTTATGACTCACTTGAAAATGACATCTATATAAAACACCCTGAAAGATTTAATTTACTTGAAGCAAAATAACATCTATATAAAACTCCCTGAAGGATTTAATTTGCTTGAAGCAAAATGACATCTATATAAAACTCCCTGAAGAATTTAATTTGTCTGAAGCATACAAGACTAATTCTCAAGAAAATTATTCAATTAAATTGAATAAATCCTTTTACGGACTAAAGCAATATGGACGTATGTGGTATAATTGTCTTAGTGAATAATTATTGAAAGAAGGGAATAAAAATGACCCGATTTGTCCATGCGTTTTTATGAAAAGATTCAGGAAAGAGTTTGTTATAATTGCTATCTATGTAGATGATTTAAACATCATCGAAACTCCTGAAGAACTATTAAAGGCTGTAAATTGCTTGAAAAGGGAATTTGAGATGAAAGACTTGGGAAAAACAAAGTTTTGTCTTAGATTACAATTAGAATATTTAAAGGAAGGAATTTTAATGCACCAAAAGACTTATACAAAAAAGGTGCTAAAGCGGTTCTATATGGACAAGTCATACCCATTGAGCAGTCCAGTGATTGTAAGGTCACTTGAAGTGAGCAAAGATCATTTTCAACCTCAAGAGAAAAATGAAGAACAACTTGATCCTGAAGTACCATATCTCAGTGCAATTGGTGTACTAATGTATTTTGCTAGTCATACACGACCTGATATATCATTTGCTGTCAATTTATTAGCAAGACAGTTCTTTACCCATAAAAGGCATTAGAATGGAATTAAGCACATATTTCACTACCTTAGAGGTACAATGGATATGGATTTATTTTTCCCATATGTATCTGAGACAAACCTGATTGGTTATGCTAATGCGGGGTATTTTTCTGATCCTCATAAAGGTCGATCACAAACAGGATACTTATTTACATATGGTGGTATAGCAATTTCATGGAGATCCATTAAACAAACGATCACAACAACATCATCTAATCATGCTGAAATTCTAGCATTACCTGAAGCAAGTCGAGAATGTGTTTGGTTGAGGTCTATGATTCAATATATTCAAGAAACCTGTGTCTTGCATGCTAGAAAATTACCACCAAAATCTTATATGAAGATAATACAACTTGTATTTCTCAATTAAAGGAGAGTTATATCAAAGGAGACGGGACAAAGCATATTTCACCAAAATTTTTCTTTACTCATGATCTTATAAAGAATGGTGAAACAAATGTCCAACAAATCCGATCATGTGAGAATCTAGCAGATATCTTTACAAAATCATTACTAACCAAAGTTTTCGAGCAGTTAGTACAAAAGATTGGTCTTGGAAACCTTAGATATGAATATTCTAATGAGGGAGAGAATTAAATACTTGTAATTTAGTTATTTATTTTTGAATTTACTTTGTAAAGAATGATGTACTCTTTTTCCTTCACTAGGTTTTTATCCCACTGGATTTTTCTTAGTAAGGTTTTAACGAGGCACATTCTAAAATATAGACATCCAGGGGGAGTATTATGAATATTCTAATAAAAGGCGGATGTCCACCTTGGGTTATAAAAGGGAATCATTCCCTTCATAGTTTGATGTAGAAAAACTTGCCTCAGTTATTCATTCCCTTCTTTCTTCCTTCCTCTCTTCAATTCTCTTCTTTATTTTCTTTTTCATTAAAATTTTAGTTATTTTATAACACTTTTATATTTTTTTTGTTTATTTTTATATCGTTTTAGAAATCTATTATTATCCTAGATAGAATATTATTTTAAGTTACTATTCTGAATAGTAAATCACTATGTCAATAGTAAATTACTATTCAAATAGTATATTACTATTTACTATTACTATTTATAATTTACTATTTACCATTACTATTCACGCTTTACTATTTATTGTTACTATTCATAATTTACTATTTACCATTACTATTCATGATTTACTATTTACTATTACTATTCACAATTTACTATTTACTGTTACTATTTATAGTATTTATTTAAAATTTACTATTTAGTGTTACTATATATAATTACTATATATCATTCCTGTTTTAAATAGTAATCTTAATTTTCATCTTATGCCTATACTGAAATAAATTGGTATTAATATTTCTAGAACTCGGAGGCACAAAGCGAACTCACTTTTAGTATCAATTCATGGCAAGAGGGAGTGAGATAAGAATATAATATAAAAAGACATAAGAATAATGGGAGGAGTCCCCTACTCTTTTTAACTATGAATAACTATTATATTTTAAACTAATACTTATTATCATCTTAAGTAAATAAATAAATAAATAAATTCAAAAGTTTAAAATATTTGGATAAATCATATTGATTAACCTAACATAAAATTTAAAATATTTAGATGACTCATTAACCTAACATATCGTATCATTGAGATTTGGGGTGTTATAGACTGTTATAGACTGATATAGACTGAATTATACCTTTGTGTTGATTGGACTATGATGGACCCATATAAGCATTGGACTATTTTAGACTTGATATGGACCAACTAACATTAGGACTGGACTACTACGACTTAAAATGAACTTTAATAATTAATAATTAAGACACCTTGAAATAAATTATGTAGATTTTGTATAGTTTGTGTTATTTTTATTTGATTTGATTATGATCGATACTTGATTGTGAGTGATGATATTTAATTATGATTGACAATATTTGGTTATGATTGATGAATGATTGATGATCTTGTGATGTGGAGTTTGAGCATATAGCAAGCATGACGGAAAGCTAAAACTCAGTAAGAATATACTTATTTCTTACTCTTTAAAGTATTAATTTAAAAGAAATTATTTCTCAATGTTTATTCAAATTATTGTTAAGAAATTTTTCTTAACTTTCAATAAAAGTATATAATTTTTATAACTCATTTTTATCTTTTAAAATAAATTATTTAATTAAATTAAATTTTAGTTAATTTATAAAAAAAGAGAAAATATTTTATAAAAATAATATATTTATATACGTATATGTATATGTATGGAAATAAAAATATTTGATTCTCAAATGGAAATAAGATACTTCAATAATATTTTATTTTAAACTTTTGAAAATAAGAGTTTTAATTTCAAAAGTTTTTAGAAATATTATACATTTTTTAAGTATTATAATTAAAGATGGAAAAAGATCAATAATTCAAACTTGTGTCTAAAGTAAATTAATTTCCTATAAATGCTTTAAAGAAGGTTTGGAATATATGTTAAGACTTTGAAACTTAAATCATTTGTGAATGATAAAGAAAAATTATATTGAAATTCTTCTGTTTGTGGCAGAACTTATTTAAGAGTTTGGAAATGTACAGTTTATCAGGGTGGCTATGTTGTGATTTGTAGGCCCTGAAGATATAGTTTATACTTGAGTTTCTAAAAGTCTTAACAAACTCAATACGCGAGTAGTTCATGCATCATGAATCATTAAAGAGAAATGAGATGTGATACTGCTTGGGGACGAATTATAGAAACCGAGGATACATTAGAGGAGGCTTAATTGCGAGCCTTGGGATGAGATGGTGTAAAAGGGTGCTTTAGGGGACCTAGGGTCACCCCCTAGTGTCGGGTACTTTCACAATAAAAACCTTCTCAGTCTAACTAGTCTCTAAGTGTTTCCATGTCAGTTGAGCTGTTCATATGCCATGAAGGCATTTATGTTATTATTATCCAGAATTATGGAATAATGTAAACTCCTGGTTGGCCCAGTGCAAACTAAAACTTTAAGGGCCCATATGCATAAACTGAATAAGATTGTAGCATTAAAAGCATTACATAACATTCATGTGATTGTGACATTCTATGTATGTGGTGTGAATGAAAATATAATTGTTATGTTTGTGGAAACCCTACATTCATAATTGATTATGTATGAGATTAAGATTGATATTATTATATTAGTTTGTGAAAACCCTTATGCTTATGTCTTATCTGTAAGATATTATATTTTGTTTCTCACTCCTTCTTGTTTGAATTTCTGTGTTTAAAATATATGCTATATGATGTATCGCTAGCAGTCCAAGGTGAAAGGATGAAATTACAAAAGGGTAAAGTGGTCTCATCAGGTGAAGAGATGTGACAAGAGTAGGATTCCAAAACCCTATAGTTCAAGGACTAGGAAATGATTAGTCGTAGTCGTAGTAGAGGTATAATTTAGTTTTAGTTAACCTTATTGCAATATCAAGTTAGATAATTGTAACAAGGTAAAGGTTAAACTTTGATAAACTTTATCATTCAGATATAACACTATAATCTTTTATCATTTATGATTTCTATAATTTATTTTTGTCATTATGGACAAATATTGAAAGACAACATTTTCCTTACTTACAATATTCAAAGGAAATCAGGTATATATATATGTCCTTGTATACATGATATAAGGAATGATATATATCTCGTGTATATAAGGGGGTGTTACACCCTCTAATCATTTATTTGCTTGGCTTTAATATTCTTTTTAGATAGTTTCTTTTTTTTTTACTCACTCTCCTTCTCACATTATAATATAATAGAGGAAGAGGTAGGTAATGGTTTAGAATAAATAATCAAAGAACTACCCTCATGATCAAACTCATTTTTTCCATTGCATCCAGTGGCACACATTTCTTTTTTTTCCCTCCTGATTCAAACTTGACACTACCATATTACTCAAATGATCATTGAATTTTTTTTAACCTTTATCATGTGTTTCATTCCACGAAGCATCTTTCTCCTATGAATATTGATCCTGTCTTGATACCGACATATGGGCGATGATGTAATTTCATCTGTCCTGGATGCGCTAATGATATTACAGGTAAACCTTCACACTCTAAACCCGTATGAGGCATTTTCCTATACAGGTATGTCCAGGTCGACACCTCGTACACCGGAAAGCATCCACGTCACCCGACAAAAGGTACAAGGTACAGCTGCAGGGGACGTTCATGGGAGACGCGGCTCTCCCCGCGTCGCGTGTCAGAATCGTACACTAAGTAGTGTACTATTTGTCCCCTGGCCAAACCTGACGATTCATTCTCCATGCTCACCTATAAATAGCTGATTCTCACACTCAGAAAAGGTTACGTTATTAATTCTTGCTATATACTGTTTCATTGCTTGAGGTCTCTTGAATTCTCATTCTAGTTATTGACTTGAGTGTCAGAGAATCTTCACAGGTCACACCTTTCGCCCATCTTTAACGTGAAAGCTTGGTAAGAAGGATCTCCAGGACAGCAAGACCAGTGTCTCCCACTAAGATATTGAATTATAATATCGGATACCCATTATACGGTGTATAAACACTACCAATAGTTGACTTTTGTGGCTGGTCCCCACACCGGATCTTTGACCCTGGTTCAGACCAGTTCATTAGCATGCCCAGTGGGACCCGATAGAGTTATTCCCACCTTTCATAGAAGTTTTATGGTTTACCATGGAAGGTAATGGTAGAAACTTTCAGGAGGGGAAAGTGGAGGATGTTACTGCTCAAGAGTATTAGATTGGAAGGCGTCTGGCCTTTGAGTCCCCCATTGGGAGCTCACGAAGGATGGTTGTTGCTGGAACTCTAGATCCTCGTGACGAGATTATAAGGCAGCTCAGGGAGGAGCTTATGGATTTAAGGAAGGACAGGAGGCAGACAGAAGAAAAAGTGGTATCCCAAGCTGAGGAGACTCATCACACTACTGGGAGAGAGAAGTCCATGACTCTCCAGTATTCCAAGATCCCAACGTATGAGGAGAGGGAGCAAACCCAGGACTGTGGCGAGAGAGTCAGTGGTAGAAAGAGAGAACCAGTAGCAGCAGCTCCCGAGGCGTACAAACTCAATGTCCTCTTCTCACAAAGGTTGATGAGCGTGCCTATTCCTAGGCACTTGCAAATGACTCAACCTCTCTCCGTCGGGAGATACATAGGAGAGACAGACCATACTAATCATTTGAATGATTATGCGTATGAGGCTATGTTCTTAGGGGCAGAGGAAGATTTGATATATAGAATCATTCCCCGCATGTTGGTTGGATAGGCCCTCAGTTGGTTTAAGGGGCTCCCCTCAGGCTCTATAGACTCTTAGGAGGAAATGACAACGACGTTTGGCGACCATTTCGTTATTTCCAAGGATGTTCCCAGGATGTCTCACACCCTGGCATAAATGTGGCAGGGAGATAACAAAACTCTTAAGGAGTTTCTTAAAAGATTTTACAGGGAAGCAGCCATGGTCCCCAATCTCTCAGAGGCCATCCAACTACACATCGTCTGCAGCCTGGTTCTGTCTTTGCGTTGTCTTTGGCAAAAAGTCCTCCAACGATGTTTGAAGAGTTTAGGAGGAAAGCTTCAAAATATGTGGGCATTGAGATGCACCTTGAGGCCATGGTGGCGAGGACCAAGCCACCAGTTCTGGTGTCTTAGCCATGGAGGGAAAAGAAAAGGGGGAGGCCAGAGAGATCTTTCCAAAGAGATAGGTCTAGGAGCGCTCAGGCCCAGCATCAGGAGAGGCGCGTAGTGGCATTCAGTAATTATGCCCCTTTGAATGCCAAGCCTTCTCAAATCTTGAGAGAGGTAGGATGGGCTACGCTGATTGTGTATGGTATAAGGAGGCCAACTCCAGTAAAAAGACCTGGAAACCCGCGCAAGTATTGTGGTTTCCATGAATAAGTGGGCCACTCAACAGATAAGTGTAAAGCCTTGAAAAATGCTATGGAGACCCTCATCCGAGAGGGAAAGCTGAAGGAATATATCTTCAAGGAGAAGTCCCTCGATGAGCTAGAGCGGATGGAGAAGCGGGGTCGAGACCATGATGATGAGGGTGATAACAGCCGCGCTCTGGCAAAAAGATATACTGCTATTGAAAAGCAGAAAGGAGTCGTTATCAATAAGGGCGCTCAGCAGGACGGCATGCCCCAACAATAGCGGCAAGACCGGCGTAAGGTGATTGACATGATCACTAGAGGATTTGCTGGGGGAAAAGCCTCAATCTCAGTGAGGAATAATCATCATCGTATGATTCTATCTGTCCAAGGGAAGCCCAGGGATAACCGCCTATTAAGGGATGGTGTGTTGGCGCCGGTGGTTTCCTTTTCTGATGAGGATTTTGGCCCAACTATCCCTGGGGGTGATGATGTTGTGGTCATCATTGCTGTGATCATAAACAAGGACGTTAAAAGGATCCTTGTTGACCATGGGAGCTCCTACGATGTCATTTTCTATAACTGTTTTAAGAGAATGGGTTTCAATGACTCACACTTGCAGCCTTATACCCAAGAGCTCACAGCTTTTAATGAGGAAAACCAACCTACGAAGGGTTATTTGGACACTTTGGTGTCTTTTGAAGGAGATCCTGGAGCAAGAAAAGTGAAGTCCAGGGTGTTGGTGATCGATGTGGAATCACCCTACAACGGCATCATTGGCTACCCTATGTTGAATGCCATGGAGGCCATTGTTTCGACCCCCTACCTCCTTATCAAGTTCATCGATAAGGACAACAATGTGTCTTCCCTTCGAGGTGATCAGGAGATGGCAAGGTACTGCTACAACCTGAGCCTAAATATGGTGAAGTTGGAGACGTTCAATAAGAAGAGGAAGCCGAATGATGGAGGAACAACGACGGGGTCTATTAGCTTGATTGACCTTGTCCCTAGGGTAAAATTAAAGATTGATCTACTCAATCCTTTAAAGCCTACGCTAGAGGGAGGTTCCAGGGATGTCGTTTTGGGAGATTCCCTAAAGAAGGTCATACATATTAATGACAAGTTAGAAGCTGTAATGGAACAGTGTCTACTTACGCTCCTTCAAGAGTTTAAAGACCTGTTCATGTGGACTGCTGCAGATATGCCTGGGATGGATCCCGATTTCTGTTGCCATAAGTTATCCGTCTATCCAGAGATGAGGCCGGTTGCCTAGAAGAAGATAAGGCTGGGCCCCGAGAAGCAGAAGGTAACTTGTGAGTAGACTGAGGAATTGTTGAATGTTGGATTTATCAGGGAAATCCGATATTCCTCCTGACTCTCTAATGTAGTAATGGTGCAGAAGGCCAACAAAAATGGAGGATGTGCACAGACTATGCAGACTTGAACTGTTGTTGCCCAAAGGATCTGTATCCCCTCCCCTAAATCTATCGCATGGTAGATGATTCTTCTGGTTACCAGTACCTATTCTTCATGGATGCTTATTCAGGGTATAACCAGATTCTGATGTGGGAGGAGGACCAAGAAAAAATGGCATTCGTCAATGACCGTGGTGTTTTTTGTTACACCATCATGCCTTTTGGTTTGAAGAACGCTTAGGCCACTTACCAGCATATGATCAATAAGGTGTTTGAGGGCATGCACACCACGTTGATGGAGGTGTACATTGATGATATTATTGCCAAGGCCTCAACTGGAGGTGATCATGTTGAGGATTTATGCCAAGTGTTCAAGCGCCTAAGGTAATATAACATGAGGTTGAACCCATTGAAGTGCACTTTTGCCATTCCCGCAGGGAAGTTTCTGGGTTTCATGTTGACTCAGCGAGGCATTAAGGCCAATCCGGGCAAGTGCGGGACGATTTTGGGCATGTAGAGTCCCAAGAATTTAAGGGAGGTCCAGCCCTTGAACGGAAAGGTGATAGCCTTGGCAAGGTTTATGTCCAAAATGGTGCACAGATCCCTTACTTTGTACAAGATTCTGAAGAAGTTTGAGTGGGGACAGGAGCAGGAGCAAGCTTTTTAGGAGCTCAAGAAGGTTCTTTCTAGACCTCCTATTTTGGTGAAGCCTGATCCCGGTGAAACACTTATTTTTTACTTAGCAATTTCTGATGAAGCCCTGGGGGTAGCGTTGGTAGAAAAAACCCCGGATGGACAGAGGCTAGTATATTTCATAAGCAAAAACGCTGCAAGGAGCTGAGGGCCAGTATCAGAAGATTGAGAAAGCCGCCCTCGTAGTTGTTTGGGCCTCTCATCGGCTCAGATCGTATTTCCATGTATAGCCCGTCGTGGTAAGGACGGATCTTCTGCTTCGTTATGTTTTGAGCAAGCTAGACCTCATAGAGAGGATGATTAAATGGTCCATCGAACTGTCTAAGTTTGATGTTTCTTATGAACCTCAAGGCGCCATCAAGGCCCAAGTGCTAGCTGATTTCGTGGTAGAAATGACTGGGGCGGATCCAACAGTACATCGTGCTCATTGGACGATTTATGTGGATGGTTCATCCAATAGTAAAGGATATGGTGCAGGTGTAGTAGTTGAGAGTGACGATGGTGTGCACTTGGAGATCTTCCTGCGGTTTAACTTCAAAACATCCAATAACCAAGCTGAGTATGAAGCTTGTCTAGCCGGACTCAGAGCAACGATTGACATTGGAGTTTCCAAAGTGACCCCCTATAGTGATTCACAGCTGGTGATTTCACAGATTCAGGGTGAATATCAAGTCCATGAACCCCAACTCTAATTGTATTTGAATTGTGTGAATGAACTGAAGGGAAGGTTCTCAATGTTGGAGTTCAAGCATGTGCCCAGAGAGGAGAACACCAGAGCGGATATCCTCTCAAGGCTCATAAGTATGAAGAAGTCCAAAAGCACTATTACTATGGTACAAAGCAGGTTGATGTCGCCCAGCATTCCCTTAACCCCATCGCTGAACGCGATATCGTATCATGCCTTCGACGAGAATTCATGGGTAGTGCTTTATATACGATACTTTGTCAATGGATAATTACCTACTGATGAGCTAGAGAGTAGAAAGTTAAAAAGGGAGTTGCCTTATTTTACGATGATGGACGACATGCTCATTCGAAGAGGGTTTTCTGTACCTTATTTATGTTACTTGAACAAAAAGGAGGTACAAGGTGTTATGGAAGAGGTGCATGAAGGGCAATGTGGAAGAAGGTTGATGAGGAAAATTCTCAGAGTAGGCTATTGGTGGCCCACAATGAAGAAGGATTCCATGGAATTTGTCAAGAAGTGTGATCCATGCTAGAAATTTTCTAACCTTTATCACACAGCAACTGAGGAACTCTTTACATTTGCGGTGTCGTGGCCTTTCCATCAGTGGGGTCTAGACATCCTGGGCCCATTCCCAACAGCGCCTGGTGGTATCAAGTACCTCATCGTTGGGGTAGATTACTTTACAATATGGATAGAGGCTGAGCCTGTTATGCATATCACGTCAGCCCAGACGTGCCGTTTTGTTTATGAGAATATCATAGCACGGTTCGGAGTGCCAGTGTAGATCGTGACTGATAATGGCATCCAATTCATCGACAGAAAGTTCACAGAGCTTCTCGAAGGACTAGGGATAGTCCAAATTTTCTCATCTGTCAAACATCTGCAGATGAATTGCCAAGCTGAAGTAGCCAATAGAGAGGTATTGAAAGGGCTTAAGAAGCGCTTGGGTGATGCTAAGGGCGGCTGGACGGACCAGTTGTGCCATGTCTTATGGGCATATCACACCACGCCCCATTCCTTAACTAACAAGTCTCTATATTGCCTCACTTATTTTGTCAAGGTGATGATACCAGTGGAGCTTTAGGCCACGTCAACAAGGGTGGAGTATTTCTCTAAAGAAAACAATAACGCCAATCCAGCATCAGAGTTAGATGTTCTCCAAGAGCTCAGAGAGGAAGCCTTTGTCAGGGACCAGGCTATCAAAGCAAAGGCAGCCCTCCAGTACAATAAGCACGTCCAACACAGAGCATTCAACGTGGGAGATCTTGTGTTAAGGAAGTCCAGTGTGGGAAACAAGTTCGCACATCAGGGCAAGTTGGCTCCGACATAGAAAGGCCCTTACAGAGTATCTGAAGTGACTGGCAAAGCCTCTTATTGACTAGAGAACCTCGATGGCACACCTATCCATAATAAGTGGAATACTCAGAATTTACGTATTTATTACAGCTAGTCGGTAAGACGGTGTGTACTCTTTTTCCCAACTTGAGTTTTTTCCCATTAGGTTTTCTCAAGAAGGTGTTAATGAGGCATGACCCCAGCTATGCTTCATTTATAATTCACATTCAATTCAATGAGGAATTTATCAATGACAATAATATCTTCACTTCTTTTTTATGTCTGTGATTTTTAGTTTTATGTATGTGTACAAGATCACCCTCAGGACGGATGATCTCAGTCACCTATTCTGTGATTGACGATGTAACTGCTTGAGTGGTTCGACGGGTTGTAGGATTGGACCTTCTTCAAGGCCATACCGACCCCCCAGTGGAAATTCACCCTCAGGACGGATGATCTCAATTACCTATTCTGTAATTGATGATATAACTCCTAAAATGGTTAAATGGGATCTAGGATTGGACCTTCCTCAAGGCCATACCAAACCCCATTGAAGATCATCCTAATTACCCACTCTGTAATTGGGCACAAGGATCGAATCTTTGGGACGGACAGTCTTAGTCATTCTTTTTTGAAACTAATGACGTAACCCCATGAAAAAGGCATTAATCATGATAGCAATCAACACAAATACAAAGTGACAAATGTTTGATGATTAACATTTTCAGACAGTATGACCATATCGGTCCGCCCTGAATCTAAGATCGAAGAGAGGCTAACGATTATCACGACTTATTGTTAGAAAGACTCTTATGAAGAAGTTAAAAATATCATATTGAAAAGAAAGTAGTTTTTACAGAAGAAAGTGTTAAGAAGAAAAAGCAAATGTTTATAAGATATGTTTAAAGTCGGAGCTGATCCCGGAACACAGCAGTAGTGATAGATAAAAAATTCTACGAGGCCGGAGGTTGATTATCAGGATTATCGCTTTCTTCGCTCTCCTCTTTGCCTCCTTCTCCCATCTTTTCCTTATTAGTTCCGTTGGTTCTATCTCCATAGGTCTCAGCTAGTGTGTCTTCTCCGCTCTGAGCCTCAATCTTCTCTTGTTTAATTTTCTTCAAAAGGGCTGGGCCGGGTGTTAGTGTATGCACTATGAGCTTTATGCTTTTTCATTTGTATCATTTTTCTACTTATCAATAAAATAAGTATTTCAATTTAAAATTGTTTTAAAACGTATCTATCCTTGGAGTAATAGGTCATATGAAAATTATTTCTAAAATGTCCCTAGTCAAGTATTTACATGGGGACATGTAAATACATTGAGACTAGTGTGTGAGTGTACTGATGACCTGATCTCACAGATCATAGATATAGATGATATCAAGTCTTCACACAGGTACACATTAAGAGTAATGATGTATTGGACAGACCCACCATGAGAACGTTGCATGGATCCTTACATGAATGTCATAAACGATTCTCAATATGATAATGGTATATGTAGTCCTTCGACCTGAAGTCACTGCGATTCCTACATGAGGAGTTTATTGTTTTAATACAATTAAACGTCTTCTATAACAAGAGGACTATAAAGGTTGTGATTAGGCAATGAACAAATTATACAGAGGGATGTGAGTGATGTTGACGGGATTTGTCTCTCCTATGTGACAGGAGTGATATCTATAGGCCACTTGATGGAGTAAGACTAAGAAAACGCATGGCCATGCTAGAAAGAATAAATATTAGATATTTATTCGGATCAAGTCTACTCTGGTATCAAGTAAAATAAATTGGGCCGTACAAGGATGACGCTACCATGCCTTGGGCCCAATTAGGATATCGTGACAAAAGGAACAAACATATTAAATAATTATCACTTATAGGTTATATTGATATTAAATAATATTCGGACATAATGATGTATTGCTAGATGCCGCTCTTATTTTATATTAATAATAAAATAATTTATTATTAATATGATCGGGTATTTTACCTATAGGGTCACACACATAGAGTAAGCCCATCAGAAAAAGTTTTGTTTTATTTTAGTTGGACTAAAATAAAGGTATTGGGCCTAACTCATTTAGAATGAATAAGGAGCCCACTCTTTAGAGAGAACAAATTAGGTTAAACTTAAGCCTATAAATAGAGCATAAGATGCTCATAGGCCGTTCACTAAAGTGAGACACAAATTCATAAAAGTTGCAAGAGCTACACGCCGTCAAACTAGCAGTTGGAAAGTGTTACGATTCTGGTGGGAGTGCTCGTGTGGACTCCTAAAGGACGAGGCTGCGACTGCTTCGGTGTTCTTCAAGAGGTAATCCAAAATGAATTTTTTTGTGTTTGTCTTGTGCTTTGAAACAGGGTACTTTGTAAATCCTATGGAATCCCTGTAATTCCGCTGCTCATGTTCTAGGGATTCCTAACACTGGGCTTTATACTCTGTCCATCAGGTAAGGGCGAGAGTTCGTACAAGGAGTTTCCAGGCTCCTGGTGCTCACCGTCCACCACCGCTACCGTCGAGATTAAGTTTCATATCAGGGTTACGATGGAAGACCTGTCGAATCGTCATGCTAAAGGACTTATATGCTACGTTCTTGCACAGGTCCAAGGCCTTTTTAACCCTGGCCTTAGCTGCAGCAAGACTTGCTTTCAATTTGTCATTTTCTTTAGCACGGGCGTGGGCATAAGTAGGGATGGCAAAATGGGCTGGCCCGCCCTCCAAAGCCCGCCAAAAAGCGGGCCGGGTTGGCCCGCCCCGCCAAGTTAAACGGGCCAAAATTCAGGGCCCGCCCCGCCTAAGGCGGGCCCGGCGGGCCGGCCCGTCAAAGTTAAAATTGCAATTTTTTTAAAAAAAAAGTGTCAAATTAAGATTAAAAAATTAGAAAAATAAATTTTTAAAAAATTAAAGAAAATATTATTAAAAGAAATATATAAATAGTAAGAGATGTTACTTTTTTTAAAATTTTAGAAAATCAAAGTATATATTTTAATAAAATAAAGTATAAATTAGTAATATTTATATATTTTTTCTTTTGGCGGGGGCCCGTCGGGCCGGCCCGCCCCGCCAAGGTTTTGGCCAGCCAAATTGGCGGGCCAGGCGGGGCGGGCCTTGGCGGGAGGCGGGCTAAAAATTCTTGTCCGCCCCGCCAAATTTGGCAGGCCAGCCCGTTGGGCCTGGCCCATTTTGCCATCCCTAGGCATAAGTACTCCCTTGCCTAAGTTCCTCCAACTTCAAGAGCAAGGATTTTTCTCTCTCTGCCCAGTCTTCAGCTTGTTTGGCTCGCCCGGCCTCGGCTACATTAAGGTTGTCAAAAAGCTGGACATTCTTTTGTTTCTCTGCCCTGAGTTCCTCTTTGAGTTTGAAGTTTAGATATTTTACCCTCAAGAGTTTTGGCAGCTACCTTTAGGACAGATATCTGAAAGGATCATTCATCTGCCAACTCCTTAGCCTGTTTCAGCTTATCCTTAGCTATCTGCAGATTAGCCCTGTCTTTAGCAGCGGAGATGGTAAGATGTTCCAGTTTAGGCCCTAACTTATCAGCCTCTTTTACGTTATCGGCAGTCCGACTGAGAAAGTTGAGGAGGCCTGAGAGCTCAGCCAATTGCCATCTTCCGGCCTCACACGCCTCCTTTATTTCAGACACCTCCAGAGTTGGGCGGATTTTGTACAGAGGAGGCGGAAGTACAGCAGGCATCGGGCCCTTGTAGGTCAAGAATGGTTTAAGAAAAAAGGTATTAGGTGGATCTGACCTCACCCGCGGATGGGTATATCGAGGGGCCGTCACTATTGGGTTGGCATCAGGTCTCGAACCAGAAACAACCTCCAGGGTTGTCACCACCTTTTTCTTCTCCAGAGCCGTGCTGGACGTATTGATCTCAAGCAATGTTTTTGTTTCTTGGCAGGCATAGCAGGAGGAGATTTTTGAGTGTCAACTTGTTTGATTAACCTCCCTCTCTTTTTCTCTTTCTTTTTCAGTTCTTCCTGGTGAGAATCAGTTTCTTCTGGGGTGTCATGTAGAGGAATCTCCCCACTCACAGCAGAGGTAAGGGAGATGGTCTCAAACAAAACTTTAGTGGCATTGATTTTTGGTTGGATGTTGTTTTCTACAGAAGAGTCATCTTTAGCTAACATGGATTTTAAGGAGTTCATGGCCGAGCAGGATTCTTCTATTTCCTCTGCATAAGAAAGAAAGAAGGCGTTAGCATCAAACATAATAAATATCAGATTTTAATAGCAAAAGAGTAAAAAGTAGTAATTCATTTCTCAAATATTCGTTCTTAATAAAGTTTGACCCCAGAAGGCGCTTGCAGGAGAATTCCTCAACCTCAGAGGTGTATGTCCTACAGGCGCTTAGGACTTTGATGAAATGGGGGGGAGAGTTCACTCTCATCTGAGAAGTAAGCCCGACTAGTGAGCAAGAAGTGCTCGTGGGTCCAGCTGATGGGGAACTTGAGGATGCCTTCTTCATTACGCCAGAACACTGGCTTGTTCGGTTAGATCTAGATCAACATATAGTATTGTTTGAATGATTTACCATCAATCTTGGCAGAATCAGTGAAGGACTTGAAACTGATAAGTTTGGAGTCACAACGGAGCGTGGTGAATCAAAGGCCGCCCTTCTTGTTGGCATGACGGACCACTTAGCAATAGTAAAAAAGCATTGCCACAGTGGGTGTGAAGTTGAAGTGTCCCCCAAGAACCTCTAAAGCACGGATGAGGCTCCATCCGTTAGGGTGCACTTGTGTAGGGGCACAGTCTAGGAACCGCAGGACGCCCATCTCAAAATCGGTAAGGGGGAAGCGGACTCCTAGGTATTGGAAGACGAAGTCATACATGTATACAAACCTATCGTCTGGTACGCGGTGACAGATCCTTTCTGGAGGACGATGTACTAGCACCATGAATCTTTCCCTTAGCCTCTCTTCGGCAAAGACTCTAAAGCGTAGGGATATGAGCCCACCGTTCTCCCTAGCGTGTCAAGTGACTATTTCACAGAACTCTTCTTCAACCCAGCTGTAGGGATATCTCTAGTTTAAAACTTCCCAGTTCAGCCGGTGTGCTACCACGTTCACACACCCCTCGATATTCCTCAGAACGGGAACTCTTCCAGATCCTTCAACGTCCATCACATCTTGAGCATAGTGGAAGACGTCAGCGCTGTGATAAAAAGTGATGTCGTCAGAAAGGTAACACTCCGCACTCACTTCACTATCAAAGGAGTCACTAGCCCCTGAACTAGAGGAAGACTCAGGTGAGGCCTAGCCACTGGCTGACTTGAGTGAGAGGTTTCTTCCCTTTTTGAACGACGAGGCCAGGCTCCGGAAGGACTCATAAGAATCCTTCCACCATGGTAGCCAGAGAGCCTATAAGGGTTTCTTCTCCCCCTGTTCGGAGGACCAACGCGACCTTGCCTAGGGCGCATGATGGATAACGAAAAAGTATAAGCAAGAAACGAAGAAAGGGGAGAAATATGGTTACCTAAAAGAAGCTGTGGAGTGGTGGAAGAAGAAGTGATTACCCAGGAAAGTCGTAGCAGCAGTTCTCTCAGAAGAAAATTTTGGCAGAGTTTTATTAAGTGTGGAAGCAAGAGTGATTTCCAGAAGTTCCTAAGTCCCCCTTTTATAGGTATGGAGGGGGCACAATCAACAGGCAGAACAGACGTCGTTTGTCAGGAAACACAACTCATCAAAGTTTAAACGACATCGTCATTTTGATCCTTATACGTGCAAAAAGTGTGACGCTTGGCATAGAGGTGAAATCAAATGGGCTTAAAATTCAAATTTTGGGCTCAATACCCACATTCGTGACGGTTGAGAAACCACATGACTAGAAATCATCATTACTCACGTGTTAATAACACTTAATGCTCATCATTAGAAGCGTCTCAAGGTATGGATGTTACAAAACTTGAATGCAAGGGGTTACGTATTTCAAAATACTCTTGGGATTCTCTCACAACTTGAAGCCTTGTCTGAATCCGACATCTACACCGGTTGGACGATATCAGAGGTAGGTCTCTTAGTCTAGAAGCCTCGCCTATCAAAAGGATTTCCAAATTCATAGCTGGTATCAGCACCCGCAAGAAGGCAGTTTAGCTTATATGAGCAACTCTACCCGTCCCTCACACAAGCTAGGGAAAAAATGATTCGGTCTCAATACCGACACATAGGCGAGGACGTTATTTCATCTGTCTTGGGTGCACTACCGATATTGCAGGTAAACCTCCAGACTCTAAACCCGTATGAGGTGTTCTCCCTATACCGGTATGTCTAGGTTGACACCTCGCACACCTAAAAGCATCCACATCACTCGACAAAAGGTACAAGGTACAGTTGCAGGGGAAGTTCGCAGAAGACGCGGCTCTCCCCGCGTCGCGTGTCAAAATCGTACACTGAGCAGTGTACTATTTGTCCCCTGGCCAAAGTTGATAATTCATTTTCCATGCTCACCTATAAATAGCTGATTCTCACACTCAGAAAAGATTACGTTATTCATTCTTACTATATTCTGTTCCAATGCCTGAGCTCTCTTAACTTGAATTCTCATGCTAGTTACTGACTTGAGTGTCGGAGAATCTTCGCAGGTGACACCACCTTTTGCCCATCTTCAACGTGAAAGCTTGGTGAGAAGGATCTCGAGGACAACAAGACCAGTGTCTCCCATTGAGATATCAGACTATAATACCAGATACCTACTGTACCGGTGTATAAACACTACCAATAGTTGACTTTTGTTGCTGGTCCCCACATCGGATCTTTGACCCCGATTCAGACCAGTTCAAGTATAGTCTGCATTTAATAAATATATCCAACACCTTATCTTTGTTTCCCGCCATGTCATATGTTCCGCATGTATTGAACTCCTCATCCGCATGAATCCTCAACACCACATTCTTATTGAATTTCACATTAAATAATTTAGCCATACGATTCACATAATAATTACAATTCTGCTCGTCAACAGTCTTACAAGGCCGCACCACGTAAGACGTCAACCGACCCAGGTTTGGACTGCTAACATTTAGGCCCATTACATGTTGCTAAATCAGTCCATTCCAGATGCTCCAAAACCACGTGCCCCTCCAAATGCATACATGAATTAGAATGACCCATAATGTCAACGTTGTTATGCATCCCAACTTCACAGTCAGGTGACAATAGTTTTACGTCCAGCCCAACTCCCATCAGCGCTTCATTAGGCCCAATACCAAAGGTGTCTACATTTAGTGAATTGGATTCCTCAATAATCTCCTTTCCTTTAGCCATTAAATATGGAATATTATCTTCTAATCCCAATTGATTTGCAACTGTTACATTATAATTCAAATTCAAATTTGAATCATATGGCATTGTTCCCATATCACCCTTGCCGAGAAAATCACTGTCTGACATGGTGTTATGCTCGTCTTCCTCGCCAAAACACAACATCAAGGATTCATCATTCTCGATCACAATTGATGAGCTATATGAACACCCATGGTGGCCCCTATAACAACAACACCCCTTTCCCTCCTCTCAACCAAATTCCTCAATGCGTCAGACCAAAAAAATTTCCTAATAATTTTAGTTTTTTTCATTCTTAGCCAAATTTTCCAGTGCCGATGTACAAACAAAAATTCTTGCATACTTTAGTCTTTCCACACATCTAATATTATCATCCATCATAATATATGTGGCAAACAATGATACTACCTTACGGAAAAAGCACTCCTTCAAACATCTAAAGGAAACCTTGTATACCTCACCGATACCAATCTATGACCAGATACCTGCCCTGGCTCCCATGGTGTTAAAGATTCGGACAGACTCTAACCACTCCTCCACAGTCTTTAGAAGTTCATGTAAATTATCACCCTCCAAAGCTGACGGAAACACCAAATTCTCCCTCATATATCACAACCGAATCGTAGAAAGGTCTTCCACCACGAAAGATTTATAAAGGTTTTTAATCCTTGCAACATCAAACAATCTCCTTACATACTCATTCCTTAACCACTCTATAGTTCCTATTACAATTGACATTTTAGGCCCATGTCACACGCTATCAATATTCTTCCCATTCACCTCCATCTTCCCATTCCCATCATCTTTCACCCTCTAAATCTTTGCGTCTTTACCCTTTTTAATAGCTTGCACATAAGAAACAATGTTCCTACCCATTTGAAATTTTTACTGGAAACCTTGAGTTCGATAGGTTGGCTTAGATTGTACAACTTATTTATCACGCGTAAATCTTGGAAGATTAATGTGTTACTTCAAATTTCCAATTCGTACTTGATCTAGTTGTTTCCATCCATTTTTATCTTTCTTCGCTAGAATGAACACCTCCCAAATCCGTCCCTATTTCTGAAATATCCCCCATAGATCTTGATAATTCCAATACTCAGGAAAGTTTGTGAAGTAGAACGAGGTAATTCTTCCTTGTACTTACCCAAAATCCTTCTTCCCGTGCTTCCTCCCTAACACCTCGTGAACCTGTCCCCTGAAACCTACGCCTTCTTGTCCGTAGGTGCAACACTGCTATCCTTGTATCTCACACGCTCTCTCTCTCTCTCTCTCTCTATCTCTCTCTCTCTCTCTCAGATTCTCTTAAGAATCTTTGATTTGGGGAGATTTATAAAGTTGTATCACTTTAATACGACATTAAAGCATTTTCATAAAATATTGTGTAATGAAAATGATGTGGTACAAGAGTTGTGTGACACTCACATGACCCGTAATTTTTTTAAAATTTTATGACTTTATAACTTTTGAATTGATTTATATTTTTATACAAGTCAACACATTAACAAGGTTATTGTCTTTCGTTCTAGCACCCCATCACCCCCAAAAACCCAACACCTTCAAACACTTGAATTTTCTGAATTTTTGATCTGTCCCCTGTGACGTCTCTTTAATAATTCCTAAAGTTTATCATGGGATCTACTTAAAATCAGAGGAAATTTTTTTGCGTTTAACATTCCTGGCAATAAATAATAGGACCCTAAGGGCCACGCTACTCAAAACAACTCAATAAATCTCAATTTAAGGTTTTGGTAATCAATCACAACAAGTGGTAACTGATTACTAGCGTAAAGAATGCATTTCCCCATTTTTACACTTGGTAATCAATTACAGATATGTTGTAATCGATTACCATCATTACAACAACCAGAATTATGTAGAATTTCATATTTTGGCCAACTTTTAGCCTACCTAACTCACCCCTTTTAACTCCGATTGCTACGAAACTTCACGGGCACTTGTTTCCCCTATTCTGGATCTATTGGTGCAATCTGTTTATCAAAATTCTATCATATGCACGAGATATGTATAAAAATGTATAAAATCTAATTTCTAGCAAATACCATACATCAAACAATTCAAATGGGTTCCAAATTACCTAAGGCCTATATGCATAAGTCCTAAATGATGTGGGGAACCTATCGATCCCCTTCGGGATTCCTAAATCCCGTCGGATCTCAAAACACCTTTCCAATTCCTAATTTAACATGATTTCACCTAAAATGAAACATGAAGTCTTATTAACCACAACCCATCAAATTCACTCCTTATTCTCATGCAATGTCACGATTACTCATCAACACATCAAATATATATATATATATAATACCTACCCATAATAATTATGAATTAAACATGTTCATCAGTCAACCAAAAGTGGCTTCATGCCAATCAACACATAGGTTCAATCACATGTCATGCATATATTGTATGAATGTACCAATTCCACATAACCAATTTGTGTTTGAATATGATTACAGGTTCAAGGATTTTGATAATGACAAAGCACTCTTGGAGAAAGTCTTGTAAAAACAAAGACTCAGAATCAGATCCAGAAAAACTACGAAGCTAATCGATTAGGGAGTACAAGCTAATCGATTAGACAGCTTCTGTTTTGAATTAAATGCATCAGGAACATAAGCTAATCGATTAGATGGAGAATGCCAATCGATTACCAAGCCACTGGAACATCCTTAATCGATTACCAAAGTATCATAATCGATTACCAACATCAAAAATTGAATTAAATGCATCAGGTACATATGCCAATCGATTAGAGGACTTCAGCCAATCGATTACCAAGCTACTGGAACATGACTAATCGATTACCCAAGTATCATAATCGATTACCAAGTGAAGAAGTGAATTAAATGCATCAGGTGCTATAGCTAATCGATTACTGGGCAAGATATAATCGATTACCTAGGCTCTGACTTGAAGCTAATCGATCAGGTAGTGAATGCTAATCGATTACAGCACGAACTGAACTGAAAATTTTGAAATGTAATCGATTACATCTTGAGGTGCAATCGATTACGATAGTGGGAAAACACATTTTAGTGGGAAGCTTAGATGCCCACTACATACAACGGCTAGGAACTTCTGCAGCTTAACCATGGCTCTATAAATGCAAGGAAAACACAAGCACAACCACATACAACAAGAGGCAATCATCCCTTACCTTCATTTGTGCTTAGTGAGTCTATTCTTATGTATGCTCTGAGTTTTTAAGCCTAAGACTTGTATATCCTCTCATCTTGAGAGTTAGAATTTGTGTGAGCTTTCACTTGTACATCTACTCTATTGAGAGAGTTATTTGCTTGTAAACACTACACCAAACACAAAGGTTTTTCACTCTAGGTTAAGTGGTCACAAAGGTTGGGGTTCAACCTTTGGGTATTGAGAGTTTGAGAGATTGGGTGGGTTACCCTTGTGATAGTGAGGATTGAGTTCTTGAGTGTGGGACACTAGGAAGCTGCAATTGCTCATAGCTTGTAATCTCTAAACTTCAATAGTGGAAATCCTTCAAGTGGGTTGCTTGAAGACGAGACGTACACCGGGGTTGGTGGAACTCGTTAAATTGGTTTGCAAGCTCTTCTCCCTTACTCTTTTACATTTATATACTGCACTTAATTGATTTGTGTTGATTGATTGTGGTTTGGATACTTAAGCTTGCTTGAATTAGTTAACTTTGAACATTGCATACCAAGTGTTTGATAAATTGTCTCAGCTATATCTACCTCTTGTTTTGCATTGTCTTTTGCATTATACTTGACTTCACTTGCATAATTTCTAAACTTGTGATAAAAGAACTAAATTCAAAGGCATTCCAAGTAAAGTTTTAAAAACTCAATTCACCCCCCCCCCTCTTGAGAATTGAGGCCACTTGAATAACACAATTCACTAACCATAAGTCCCTAACATTTACCAACACAACATAATCTATATTTAGGGATTAAACACGACATTGCAATCACCAAATCTTAATTATCATACATAACTAAATTCATTTGAATCATTACTATAAATACATCGATTCTATTCCTTCCTTTGTATTGATTCCACCTTGGCCTCATTTAGTGCTCGCCTCCTTGGTATCTATTTGCAACCTGCTACCAGTCACTAAAAATCACAACAAGGGAGTGAGTGACTGGAATTAAGAATTAACACAGAAACATATAGACATATACTAGGAAAAACGTAATCAGACTACTTTCCTAATTAAAGCATCCATTTAGATATTACACTTCTTATTACATTATAATCCTTATTAGTTCAATTACATCAATTTCCTGATTATTTAATTAACTTCAAATCATCATTTAAGTTAATTCACATTAATGACACTTACTCATGCCAACCATCACCATAAGATTACCTTAAATTCACAATTAAATCTTACACAACATTTAATCATATCAAAACATTACCAACACACTGGGCCATACATACTATCGGGTATACCAATATGATGTTATTCACTTTCACTAATTCATTTAATCAATAATCATTAGCATGCCACTTCATCATCAACATCAGTTAAGTCATGCAAGGCACCATGAACTCTCAAACAATAAAATGACGCCCTAGTATCTGGATACTAAAAGGATCAACCGTCAACTAGGGGTCCTACTTGACACCCTGTGGACCCGACTTGGTCCACCGAGCCCGACTTGGCTCCCCGTCTCAACCACTAGGTTCTACTTGATCACGGGAGCCAAAAGCATAAGGTAACATATACTGTCGGTCGTCCTCAACCATACAAACCATGTAATCTCATTTCACATTCTCCATTTTCTTTATCAAATGGCATAAGGCCTTAATTCAAATAAACAGGGTGGCCACACAGATCCAACCCACGTTCTACCACCAGGGCGGCCACACAGACCAGGCCCCAAATACAACACCTCTTATTATGGAACTATCACCATAATCACCACGTTATCATGATCATCAAATCATCAACGATTATCAACATCAATCATATACTTTATCAGTAATGATGTACCACATTTTAATAACCTCCACTCGTTGATCAACATAAGTTATAATATATAGGCTAAATACACCTTTTAGTCCCCTATCTCTTAAGTTATTTTCAGATTGGTCCTTTATTATTTTTTTATTTCAAAATAGTCTCTTAACTTTCTAAAAATGTGTCAATTTGGTCCTTTTTAAAAAAGTTAGGGGACCATTTTGAATAAAAAAAAAGACCAAACTGATACCTTTTTAAAAAGTTAGAGGACCATTTTGAATTAAAAAATGATAGGGGACCAATCTGGAAATAACTTAAGAGATAGAGGACCAAAAGGTGTATTTAGCCTAATATATATATATATATATATATATATATATATATATATATCAATCCACACCATATATCAACAAATAATGCTATAAGCCAACATCATATACATACAATCATGCTTGATCATTACATTTCACCTGAGTTTCTTTTCCATCACACCCACACAAAATTTTATCTTGTTCAAATCATCAGTTTACAATATTGTATAGTTTATTACCAATTCAATCATTGTTTCACATCAAGGTATATGTATTACAATAATAACATTTCCATGATTTAAACATATCAACAACTCTTATTTTCTCTTTGTCAGTTCATATTGTCATCACAACTACCTATATTATATATATACATTTTCATCACTGAAATGATTATCACAATTTTTAAACTTTCGTTATGCTAGGCATACCAATATCATAATCCATAAAGATTATAATCTATCTTCCATCACGCCCTTTTTTAATTATATTTCCTTATCACTTATCATAACATTTTAAGCTCCTAATTCATCAAACTTCCTTTCACCCAATTCATATCAATATCAATTTATACCATTTTATTCTCATATTAAAATAACTCATATGTTTATGATCATAAATCAACCTTTACATATTCATATACATCTATTAACTTGAATTACTCATTCATATTATAATTTACCATCTATATGATTACGACCTTTGATCATATTGCATCGCTTTTCTAGTTTAAATTAATTACTACAACTGCTATATTACTTTCATAATTTATGAATCACTATTGCTATTAATCATACGTTATTTTATCAATTCACTTTACCCTCGCAACTCTTAAGACATCATAGCACCCATATTTTACATACATCATTTGTCATTATTCATCCTCAAAATTTAATAATCTTTTTATTCCTTTTTAAATTGTTTATCAACCTTTTACTCACTTATCATAAGCTACCATAATTAATTTAAATAGTTGATAATGGTCATGATGTACCCTTTTCCTATACGCTAACGACGCAAGTGAATTTCTATATTAACCTTAACCCAACACACCCCCTTACCTTATTTCCAAGCTTCTGCTAACAATTCTTGATGCCAATCGCTCCCAACAACTTGTGGATTTACCGCTCTGCTTCCAGTTTCGGCACCTCCCATGTTCAACGACTTTCCAAAGCTCATCCCAATACCTACGAGCATGGAAATATAGAACTCATGAACCGTACAATATACCCATTGCCTTAAATATGATTTTCAAGCTCCAATTTATAACAAAATGCGAAATGACACCTCCCCCCAAACAAGATGATATTCGGCCCAAAGAGGGGGAGAAGGAAACTTGAATTTTCAAAGCACCCGCTACTTGTTTGCCACACTCATTACATTTAAAACTATTACCAACTCCAAGTTGCCCAAGAATCACCAAAACTGGAACTCCTATACATGTACCCTTACACGACCATGAGAGAGAAAGGCGAAGGGAGAGAGAAAACATAAAATTAGGCTCACATATAGGTTTACCTTGTTACCACGATCCCAAATATGCGTTCAATTCTGAATTTCACCGCTAAATGGACCTTCGATTTAAGCCTCCCATATGCGGTTATGGAAAGAAGAAGAAACCAATTTATGCCTCACTTTCTCGTGCGTGTAATCATGAAGAAGAAGGGGAAATTGGAGTTTTAATGCCCCAATGGCATTAAGTCACATCACCCCCTTTTAAATTTCATTTTTATTTTCTTTTCTAACCATATTATTGAACCTTTTTACTTTTAACCTTATGGTAAATCAAAACTTATCATCACTTATTTATTTTAAATTTGTACACTTTAATAATCACACCCAATTTAATTAATTCAACCACCTTCATTAATTGTAAATTATTTTATGATAATCCATAATAATTTTCAAAAATCCTAATTTAATTATAAATATTTTATTTATTAATTTTCGCTAATCACCGATAGTTAAATTAATTACTCGGGATGTTACACCCCCACACACAACATCCCCCTATAGTAACTATTATCAGAGAAGCACACCATTTAAATTCAGTACCTCGCAATAACGATTCCACCACCTATTCATTTATAGTACTCAAATTTGTCTCTTGAATACTAACAACATCCACCCCATATTACATAACCCATAACCATTTTTTCAACCTACACCCCAGCTGAGACGCCCCAAAATAGGGGTAAAATTTTTTTTTCGTGATTTAAAGATTATTATTCGATCATGAGAAAATAAGTGGTGGAACATTTAAGACAACACCTGGATCTATGAGAGACCTCTCTCATATATGAAGATATGAGAGGGTAATTAAAAATATGTTTTGATAGTAAATTTCCAATTAAAATCAGCGGAAGAATTAATTAATTTAATTGTTGCATGAATGAATTTTAAGAGGAAAGACTTCATGAAGTTCCATGGCCCGTACTGGGTTCAAAATACTTTTTAAAATAATGCAGAAATAAATTTTATTGCAAAGAAAATGTAAAAATTTGAACCAAGGGAAAATATGCAACAGTGTGCCCCTCGCTCAAGCGAGAATCCCATTCGCTTGAGCGAGCCAGCGTGGTTACGCTTGGGCGAAGAGGAGGAAAGCTGAGCGAATGAAAGGTTTGAGCATCAGGGGTCCATCTCGCTTGAGCGAGGTGCGAAGGAAACCATAAGCGAGCCAGCGAGACGCTTGAGCAAAAGAAGGGAATTGCTTCAGGAACCAATCTCGCTTGGGCGAAGTCTATCCCGCTTGAGCGAGATTGCCCCAGAAACGATGGAAACTCTGGCCGATTTTCGCTTGGGCGAGGCATCTCCCGCCTGAGCGAAAATCATTCGCCCAAGCGAAAATCGTCCAGTAGCTAGTTCACCTTCTCCTCGCTTGAGCGACCACCCTCCCGTCTAGGCGAAAACTGTCCAGAGGCTAACCTCTGATTCAACATCAATCTCGCTTGGGCGAGATAAACACCCGCTCGGGCGAAATCAGGCCAGAGGCCAAAACCCTGATCCATAACAATCTCGCTCGAGCGAGATTCTCACTCGCTTGAGCGAGTTCTGCAGAACTTATGCAGAAACGGAAATTTCTCACAACATGGCATACCAAGTTACAATTCATGCTATATTAACCTTATTTAATGCATTATATCCCCTTCAACATGTAAATATAATCTCATCCAACTACCATTCACCCAATGCATATAATTTGAAATCATCATCATTTCACCAACTCCATAATATGGTACAAAACACAATACACACCATTCATTCATTAGAATTAACATCATCAATCATCATAATTTATTCTTTACCTCATTTAGGTCATAAATGAAAATTGACCATGCACATCAAGGTTCAATTTTCCTTCATGACCCTCAAAATCAATTATCACTAATCTAGATATCAAAACAAGCATTCTTATACATTACATGCTATACAAAAATCTAGATTTTGCCGGCCAAGGCACTTCCTACACCACTATTTACCTCCTTAAGCAAAGTGTACTTCAAAATGTCAACCCCTTCCCATGAGTACCCTGCATCACAAGTCTAAAAATAGACAACATGGGAGAGTGAGTCCACATTCCAAAAGTATGAATATGAATACCATGTGATTATGTACATATGCATCTAAACATGTATACTTTGCATATCCATAACATTACACCATGCCATATACCATCACAATTCCATCGTACATTTATCACAATAACATCACAATTCCAAACAAAGTACACAAGCACATACATAATCACGTCCCTCAACAATTGAACTATCACACAACCATTATTTGGTATTTATATCTTTTATGTTGTCTTAAAATATATTTTTACGTTCTCATCACATCCATCATCATATCTCATTATCTTTGGCATACCTCCTTGCTATATGCAAATGCTCTTAAGCTAATGCATATGCACAAAGGAATATTTCAATAATTGCAAATCTAACTGTGGGAATATAAACACCAAATATCAAACCGCATCGCCCATCTTGCAACACCTGGTCATTTTCACCATGACCGCGATATACAACATATCAACATTAGGTGTTGCGGGCCGGCCAGATATTAAATCATGGCGGCTGTGATCTCAAGGACCACCGGGGTCACCTGCTCATAAAGAGCCAACCCCCCACATGGGTCGGCCACACGTAGCTCCCCGAAGCAATACATGGGCGGCTTCGTGACTTCACACCAAGTCACAGGGGAAATACAAATTGCTCGTGCACCGAGCCACCCTCCCACTGGGTCGGCCGAGGGAACTCCCCTAATGTTCCACAACGGCGGCTATCCAGTATGCCATGGATGCAAATGCAGATCATATGCATTTCTCACTCTATGCATCCTATACATGCCACTCACCATACATCATCATCAACACCAACATTACCACAAGGTTTTTAATGGATTCAATCTTGTTGGTTATTCTCATTAATTTGAATCTTTGTGTGGCGTTCTTAATAGTTATCAATCACATCATTCAACTTTAATACCATACAAGAATACAATTTATTCTCTATCAAAATCATTAGCATTCGTTATGCTTTCTCGGTGGACATATATTTATCTAACCACACGTTCATCAAACAACTCATGCCACCACACCACACATCAAAATTTCTTCTAAATGCATTCAAAGCATGTTGCCAAACATATCATCTACATCATACACCACATCATCATTCTTCACAATATTCAAGCAAGGCTAACATGCATGACAATACATACCACAATCAAATAACATTCAAATTCATGCATTTAGAACTTAAGACTCCTCTCCTACCTCAAGAGAAGAATTTTGAATGATAAGACGCACCCGCCTCGTCGTTCGGAATAGGCCCTACATCAATATTTATGTAAAACCTCAATCAATCAACTACTCAAGTCATCAATTCAATTCTATTTAGTCATATTCATATCTATAATTTCACAACGTGTGCTAGATATGTTGTAAATACTATTTTTATCCTTCATTAGGCTTCGGGAATTCCTTCCCATTAAACCACCATCATTAAGTTCAAGGGTTACAAGATAACTTTTGTCCCAACTCTTCATAAAACACAATCTACCAACATTTGTATTTCTCAATGTCATGTATTTCTTCATAACACATATTCTTAAATCAACATTAACTATTTTCCCCCAAATTTCAAAGTTAGGGTTTTCTCAAAACCCAACAACTCACATCAATGCCTCATCATTCTTCATTTCCCACCATCATTAATGCACCAACTACCATTAACTCCTCATAAATACTCACATTTATGGCAACCTATTCTAGGGCATAAGCGTTAAATGCTCCAACAATCACCCGTTCACATGCACAACCCTTCTAAATCATGACACCCCATAATATTATCATTAACCCATCCAAAAATGGTGAAAGGAGCTTACCTCACACCCAAAACGAAATGGGTTTACAAGGGGGAGGAAGGCCACACGAAAATAGGAGGAAGAGGAGGGAAGAACTCCAAGCTTCCAAGTCTTCTTCAATGAAAATGGAGAGAGGGGAAGAGATCACCACTTAACTTAGGGTTTTTGAGAGGAGGAAGAAGAAGAAGAATAGAGAAAAGATGAAGAGAAGAAGAAGTAAGGTGTGCATGCCAAAGGAACCAAGAAGCCAACGAAAATAGAAGGGAAAAAAATCATTTCTTTTGGTTTTATTTTTAATTCCTTCACTAAAAGATTCATCATTTTATCTAAAAATTATTCCGAACACATATTCGGATTCCCAATATTATCCTTAACATCCCTGACCAATATCATCTCAATCAGAGATACTTGGTCCGACACCCATATCCCAACCGGGCTCATTTTTAACTTAACCGGTATCCATAAACCACCAACAGTCCCCAAAAATCTTAATTTAATTATTTTCAATATGTTGGGACATTAAATAATTCACCTTTAATTTGTCAATATTTATTTTCCTTAATTAATCTTCTATCTTAAGATTTGGGATGTTACAATCCACCCCACCAAAAAGAAAATTTCGTCCTTGAAATTTATCTTACCGAATTCGAATACATCGGGATATCGCTCTCTGATGTCGTCCTCCCGTTCCCATGTAAACGTCTCCACATTTCCATGTTTCCAAGCGACCTTCACCAAAGGTACCAACTTGTTCCGTAGTTGCTTCACGGAATGCTCGACGATGCGAACAGAAACAGGGGAAACAGATAAATCATCTCGTACATCAATCTCGTCTATAGGAATCACATGTAGAGGATCATGAATATATTTCCTCAACTGCGACACGCGGAACACGTTGTGTAGATTAGCAAGATACGGAGGGAGTGCTATCCGGTAAGCAACGTCGCCAATCCGCTCCAATACCTCATAAGGTCCAATAAATCTAGGGCTCAACTTGCCACTCTTCAGCGCCCTTCCAATTCCTTTATCGTGCGAGACCTTCAGGAATACATGATCACCAACTTGAAACTCAAGTGGTTTATGCCTCTTGTCATAATAACTCTTCTGTCTATCCTGAGCAATCTTCATATTTTCTTGTATCTTTCTAATTTGCTCGGTAGTCTCCTGAACAATCTCCGGCCCTAAGGCCAAGTTCTCTCCAACTTCAAGCCAACACAAGGGAGTTCTACACTTCCTTCCATACAATGCCTCATAGGGAGCCATACCAATAGAGCTATGATAGCTGTTGTTGTATGTGAATTCAATCAATGGTAAAAATCTCTCCCAACATCCACCATGTTCGAGAACACAAGCTCTCAACAAATCTTCAAGACTTTGTATCGTCCTCTCGGATTGTCCATCGGTTTGAGGATGATATGCGGAACTAAGTTTCAACTTAAAACCCAACTCATTGTGTAAACTTCCCCAAAATTGAGAAGTGAACCAAGGATCACGGTCAGATATGATGCTAGTCGGCACACCATGCAGCCTAACAATCTCCTTTATATATAATTGTGCCAATCTCTCCAAAGAACTCTTCATATTCATGGGTAAGAAGTGAGCACACTTCGTCAACCGATCCACAATAACCCATATGGCATCGTTTCTAGCACGAGTTCTGGGTAATCTAGAAACAAAATCCATAGCTATACTATCCCATTTCCAAACAGGAATCTCTAAAGGTTTCAACTAACCAGACGGCCTCTGATGTTCGACCTTAGCCTTCTGACAAACAAGGCAAGATGCCACAAAGTTCGCCACATCACGCTTCATGCCAGGCCATCAAAAATTCTTTTTCAAGTCTTGATATATCTTGGTAAAACCAGGATGAATGCTTAATATACTTTTGTGAGCTTCCTCAAGTACACGTTTTCTTACATCACCACTTGAGGGGACATAAATTCGGCCCTTCACACACCAAATGCCATCTTGACCTTCTACCACGAATAAGTTCTTCCCTTTCTCTTGGGTTTTCTTCATCTCAATCAAATACTCATCATTCGGTTGTTGAACCTTCACATACTCAAGAAATTCATTTGTGACTTTCAACATTTCTAGTGACATCTTCTTGGGAGTATAAGTCTCCACACCCACATTCAAATCTCTAAATTGTTCAATCAATTCCATCTCTTTCGCCATCATCATAGAGATATGTAACGATTTTCGGCTTAACGTATCGGCAACTACGTTCGCTTTTCCGGGATGATACCTTAATTCGAACTCATAATCCTTTAGGAGTTCCATCCATCGTCTTTGGCGCATATTCAGTTCCTTTTGGTCAAACAAGTACTTCAGGCTCTTATGGTCACTGAAGACCACAAACTTAGAACTATACAAGTAATGTCGCCATAACTTTAAAGCGAACACCACTGCCGCCAATTCCAGATCGTGAGTAGGATAGTTAACCTCATGCGGTCACAACTGTGGTGACGCATAGGCTATCACACACTCTTTTTGCATCAACACACAACCCAGACCAAGTTTGGATGCATCACAATACACAACAAATTCATCCGTCAAATCAGGCAATGCTAACACCGGTGCGGTAGTAAGTCTTAACTTCAACTCTTGAAAACTTTCTTCACATTCTCGCATCCACACAAATGGTTGATTCCTACGAGTCAACTTAGTTAACGGCAAGGCTAAACGGGAAAATCCTTCAATAAACCTCCGGTAGTAACCGGTAAGACCAAGAAAACTTCTTATCTCTGTTACAGACGTCGGTCTTTCCCAAGCCATAACAGCTTCAACCTTCGATTTATCAACAGAAACTCCATCACCCGATATCACATGACCAAGAAAAGAGATCTCAGTCATCCAGAATCCACATTTAGAGATCTTAGCATATAACTCCTTTTCTCGAAGAATGGTCAATACAAGACGAAGATGTCTTTCATGCTCTTCATGACTCTTGGAGTACACCAAAATATCATCGATAAACACCATGACGAATTGATCAAGATACTCATGAAAGATACGATTCATGTAATCCATGAAAATCGCAGGTCACCCTAAATGGCGTCACCACGTACTCATAGTGTCCATATCGCGTTCAGAAAGCAGTCTTCGGAATATCCTCAGTCTTCACTCGAATTTGGTGATATCCAGAACGCAAATCGATCTTTAAAAATACAACAGCACCCTTCAATTGATCCAACAGATCATCAATACGTGGAAGAGGATATTTATTCTTAATGGTTAGTTTGTTGAGTTGGATCAACCCACAATCTCATACTTCCGTCCTTCTTTTTCACCAACAACACAGGAGCACCCCAAGGAGACACACTTGGGCGGATAAACTCCCGTTCAAGTTGCTTATTTAATTCGTTCAACTCTATAGGAGACATCCTATAAGGAGCTCTAGAAACAGGCTCAGCGCCAGGAATGAGGTCAATAGCAAATTCCACTTCTCGTAGAGGAGGTAATCCGGGAATCTCTTCCGGAAACACATCGGGAAACTCTGAAACAATAGAAATCCCACAAGATTGGGAAACACTATTCCCATCAACCAAGCAGAACATCATAAGAAGTTGAGAGATACCTTATACATCAAAGCCTTCAGCATTCGAAGTCGGGAAGATCACCGTCATGCTATGACAATCAACCAAGACCTTGTTAGCAGATAACCAATCCATACCTAGAATAATATCCAAATCCTTCATAGGTAAGCATACGAGGGATACAACAAATTTCCTACCCTCAAGGTCCATCTCGACATTCTCACATCGAGTCACCGATCTTAAGTAAGTACCGGTCGGTGTAGTCACCAATATAGAACCTTTCATCATACACACAGGCACCCGCAAGCGCCTCACACAATCTTCAGAAATAAACGAGTGCATAGCACCAGAGTCTTAAATAACATGTACCGTATTACCAAAGATTTCACACTCACCACGAACGAGATCTTCAGCCTGCGCGGCTTCTTCTCCAGTAACTGCAAATACTCTTCCTGCAGCTTGTACTTGATCACCACCATTATGGTTCCCATTCCTTCCACCATGGCCATTGCCTCGACCATTTCCATATCCTCCACCGTTATAATTTCTACCACGGCCACCATTACGGTCACCATTTTGTCCATCACCATTTCCACGCCCACGACCTCCAAAGTCACCATGGTTAGCACCATAGTTCATGCGGTTAGGAGTATTAACACTAGCACCTTTTGTGTTCAATGGATAATTTGGACGAATATGCCCGGGTTGGTTGCATTGGAAGCATACCACGTCATCACGAGGACAGTCACGTGCCAAGTGGTTAGCACCACATTTATAGTAAGTTAGGCCTTGGACATTTCCATGGCCTTGGTTACCACCACCATATCCACCTCTAAAAGCACCACGTCCCCTTACATTTGAGGATCCACCATGAAAGAACTTCTTTTTGAAATGGCCTTACTTCTTGAAACTAGAGAACTGGCCCTTCAACTTAGGCTCGTGTTTTCCATGACTCGGAGGAGCCACATCATCTTCTTCATAAATTTGACACTTATTCACAAGCGTCGGAAAACTCCATATCTCTTGATGTCGAATAGCCCGCTTGATCTCAGGCCTTAACCCATTTTCAAACTTTACGCATTTGGAAGCTTCGGTACCCTCTTCTTGATAGGGCGGATAAAATGCACATAACTCCTCAAACTTGAGGGCATACTCCTCCACCGTCATACCACCTTGCTTAAGTTCCATAAACTCAAGCTCCTTTTTGCTTCTATAGCTGTCCGAAAAGTATTTCTTCAAGAATTCCACCTTGAAGTTTTCCCAAACCAAGGGAACATCAGCAGATATCATGCGTCCCCTAGTAAGACGCCACCAAGCTTCGGCTTCATCACGGATCATAAAGACCGCATATTCCACCTTTTGCGCTTTAGAGCATTCGAAGCTAGCATAGATTCTTTCTAACTCATTGATCCAAGCATACGTGTCTTCAGGCTTATAACCTCCATGAAACTCTGAAGGTTTCCTCTTGAGAAATAAATCAAGACCTTGGGAACCTTGTCCCACATTCAACTGGCCTTGTCTTTCCAAGAGATCAGCAAAGCGATTCAAGGCGTTTGCCATAGCAGCAGCCTCACGATTTGGTCTACCAGCCATATCTTACGCCTATACATTAAAACATGGGTCATACATAAGTAACCAGACCAAACAATAGCCTTTCGACCTATGAATTCACGAATTTTAACACTTACAGGCCTATCATGGACTACACTACATAGTCATATCATTTTCCATACATGATCACAACATATTCATCATTAGAGGTAAATAGTGTAAGGACTCTTGGCCGGACTCAACAACAATTGCATCAATCTTAATTCAATGATAACCATCGCAATTCAACCAAGTAATTCATAACTCAACCAATCACAAACAATAATCATATAAATAATATTAATCATGATCGTGTCAAGAGCAACTAATGCTCTGATATCAGGTTGAGACGCCCCTAAAATAGGGGTAAAATTTTTTTTTCACGATTTAAAGATTATTATACAATCATGAGAAAATAAGTGGTGGAACATTTAAGACAACACCTGGATCTATGAGAGACCTTTCTCATATATGAAGATATGAGAGGGTAATTAAAAATGTGTTTTGATAGTAAATTTCCAATTAAAATCAGCGAAAGAATTAATTAATTTAATTATTGCATGAATGAATTTTAAGAGGATAGACTTCATGAAGTTCCATGGCCCGTACTGGGTTTAAAATACTTTTTAAAATAATGCAGGAATAAATTTTATTGCAAAGAAAATCTAAAAATATGAACCAAGGGAAAATATGCAACAGTGTGCCCCTCGCTTAAGCGAGAATCCCATTCGCTTGAGCGAGCCAGCGTGGTTACGCTTGGGCGAAGAGGAGGAAAGCTGAGCGAATGAAAGGTTTGAGCATCAGGGGTCCATCTCGCTTGAGCGAGCCATGTCTCGCTTGAGCGAGGTGCGAAGGAAACCATAAGCGAGCAAGCGAGACGCTTGAGCAAAAGAAGGGAATTCCTTTAGGAACCAATCTCGCTTGAGCGAAGTCTATCCCACTTGAGCGAGATTGCCCCAGAAACGATGGAAACTCTTGCCGATTTTCGCTTGGGCAAGGCATCTCCCGCCTGAGCGAAAATCGTCCAGTAGCTAGTTCACCTTCTCCTCGCTTGGGCGACCACCCTCCCGCCTAGGCAAAAACTGTCTAGAGGCTAACCTCTGATTCAACATCAATCTCGCTTGGGTGAGATAAACACCCGCTCGGGCGAAATCAGGCCAGAAGCCAAAACCCTGATCCATAAAAATCTCGCTCGAGCGAGATTCTCACTCGCTTGAGCGAGTTCTACAGAACTTATGCAGAAACGAAAAATTCTCACAACATGGCATACCAAGTTACAATTCATGCTATATTAACCTTATTTAATGCATTATATCCCCTCCAACATGTAAATATAATCTCATCCAACTATCATTCACCCAATGCATATAATTTGAAATCATCATCATTTCACCAACTCCATAATATGGTACAAAACACAATACACACCATTCATTCATTAGAATTAACATCATCAATCATCATAATTCATTCTTTACCTCATTTAGGTCATAAATAAAAATTGACCATGCACATCAAGGTTCAATTTTCCTTCATGACCCTCAAAATCAATTATCACTAATCTAGATATCAAAACAAGCATTCTTATACATTACATGCTATACAAAAATCTAGATTTTACCGGCCAAGGCACTTCCTACACCACTATTTACCTCCTTAAGCAAAGTGTACTTCAAAATGTCAACCCCTTCCCATGAGTATCCTGCATCACAAGTCTAAAAATAGATAACATGGGAGAGTGAGTCCACATTCCAAAAGTATGAATATGAATACCATGTAATTATGTACATATGCATCTAAACATGTATACTTTGCATATCCATAACATTACACCATGCCATATACCATCACAATTCCATCGTACATTTATCACAAGAACATCACAATTCCAAACAAAGTACACAAGCACATACATAATCACATCCCTCAACAATTGAACTATCACACAACCATTATTTGGTATTCATATCTTTTATGTTGTCTTAAAATATATTTTTATGTTCTCATCACATCCATCATTATATCTCATTATCTTTAGCATACCTCCTTGCTATATGCAAATGCTCTTAAGCTAATGCATATGCACAAAGGAATATTTCAACAATTGCAGATCTAACTGTGGGAATATAAACACCAAATGTGGGATTCAAGTATGATCATCTAACCATACCCCTAAAATGTGTACACTTATTCTTAAATTTTACATGCATTCACCAATTATTTTACTGGTATCAAACCATATCGCCCATCTTGCAACACCTGGTCATTTTCACCATGACCGCGGTATACAACATAACAACATAAGGTGTTGCGGGCCGGCCAGATATTAAATCATGGCGGCTGTAATCTCAAGGACCATCGGGGTCACCTGCTCATAAAGAGCCATCCCCCACAAGGGTCGGCCACACGTAGCTCCCTGAAGCAATACATGGGCGGCTTCGTGACTTCACACCAAGTCACAGGGGAAATACAAATTGCTTGTGCACCGAACCACCCTCCCACTGGGTCGGCCGAGGGAACTCCCCTAATGTTCCACAACAGCGGCTATGCAGTATGCCATGGATGCAAATGCAGATCATATGCATTTCTCACTCTATGCATCCTATACATGCCGCTCACCATACGTCATCATCAACACCAACATTACCACAAGGTTTTTAATGGATTCAATCTTGTTGGTTATTCTCATTAATTTGAATCTTTGCGTGGTGTTCTCAATAGTTATCAATCACATCATTCAACTTTAATACCATACGAGAATACAATTTATTCTCCATCAAAGTCATTAGTATTCGTTATGCTTTCTTGGTGGACATATATTTATCTAACCACACATTCATCAAACAACTCATGCCACCACACTACACATCAAAATTTCTTCTAAATGCATTCAAAGCATGTTGCCAAACATATCATCTACATCATACACCACATCATCATTCCTCACAACATTCAAGCAAGGCTAACATGCATGACAATACATACCACAATCAAATTACATTGAAATTCATGCATTTAGAACTTAAGACTCCTCTCCTACCTCAAGAGAAGAATTTCGATTGATAAGGCACACCCGCCTCATCGTTCGGAATAGGCCCTACATCCCTATTTATGTAAAACCTCAATCAATCAACTACTCAAGTCATTAATTCAATTCTATTTAGTCATATTCATATCTATAATTTCACAACGTGTGCTAGACATGTTGTAGATACCATTTTTATCCTTTATTAGGCTTCAGGAATTCCTTCACATTAAACCACCATCATTAAGTTCAAGGGTTACAAGATAACTTTTGTCCCAACTCTTCACAAAACACCATCTACCAACATTCGTATTTCTCAATGTCATGTATTTCTTCATAACACATATTCTTAAATCAACATTAACTATTTTCCCCCAAATTTCAAAGTTAGGGTTTTCTCAAAACCCAATAACTCACATCAATGCGTCATCATTCTTTATTTCCCACCATCATTAATGCACCAACTACCATTAACTCCTCATAAATACTCACATTTATGGCAACCCATTCTAGGGCATAAGCATTAAATACTCCAACAATCACCCATTCACATGCACAACCCTTCTAAATCATGACACCCCATAATATTATCATTAACCCATCCAAAAATGGTGAAAGGAGCTTACCTCACACCCAAAACGAAATGGGTTTACAAGGGGGAGGAAGGCCACACGAAAATAAGAGGAAGAGGAGGGAAGAACTCCAAGCTTCCAAGCCTTATTCAATGAAAATAGAGAGAGGGGAAGAGATCACCACTTAACTTAGGGTTTTTGAGAGGAGGAAGAAGAGGAAGAATGGAGAAAAGATGAAGAGAAGAAGAAGTAAGGTGTGCATACCAAAGGAGCCAAGAAGCCAATGAAAATAGAAGGGGAAAAAAATCATGGCTTTTGGTTTTATTTTTAATTCCTTCATTAAAAGATTCATCATTTTATAACCAACAGGCTCTTAGTTCGGGCTCAATACTTTATCTAAAAATTATTCCGAACACATATTCAGATTCCCAATATTATCCTTGACATCCCTGACCAATATCATCTCAATCAGAGATACTTGGTCCGACACCCATATCCCAACTGGGCTCATTTTCAGCTTAACCGGTATCCATAAACCACCAACTGTCCCCAAAAATCTTAATTTAATTATTTTCAATATGTTGGGACATTAAATAATTCACCTTCAATTTGTCAATATTTATTTTCCTTAATTAATCTTCTATCTTAAGATTTGGGATGTTACACCAGCCCTCTCACATTATAGCTCAAAATCTTCACTAATAACTTTATTCAACTCATCCGATATACCCCAAACCAACTGTTTATTTCTTTTAGGTTTATCCCTGACCTCCATATCCATCCCTGACTAGTCAAAACCAACCCTAGTAGGAAGGGGGCAGCTTCCCGAGTCATTGACGAGCCTTGATTCTAATAATAATTTGAATATAGTAAGTATAGCTAGCATAGAACAAAGTCGGATAATAAAAAGCGAGAAGGAAAAGAACCAACAACAAGCAAAACTCTTCATCTCCTGACAGATAGCGAAGAGAAGGGCTAAGGGATCATGAAATCCTCTTTTTCACCTGTGAATCATCGGTCATACCACAATAGGAAAGGGGACGGAATGACTCTTCCTTGTTGACATGTTGGGATATCTCACTCCCAGTCTCTTCATCCCCATAATAAAAAAAGTAGTGTATCCCTACTCCTTAAATTAAAGGAAGGCTCTGAAAGAGATTCATCATCCTCCTACCTTACACCCAATAATCTCACCATCATCCCCATCCACTACAACACCCAACTTTTTCCTAATCTTCCATGATGAAACCGCCTTAGAATGATTATTTTTAACCAAACAGAACCATCACCATTATTTTCATGATTGATGACACTGGGTGCTATTGACTGAATTAGAGCCATACCAACCTCACAAAGATTGGCTTGGTTAGGAATTGAAACACTGGTTTCATCTTGCTCACACCAAAATGTCTTCTAATCACGAATTACCTGCTCCTTATTTTCTTTTTAGCTTGTTTATTTTTTTACCTTCTGCCTTCTCACATTATAAAGTAATAGGTTTTCCCTTCAGACAACACAAGAAGAAGAGGTAGGTATGGGTTCAGAATGAATATAAGAAGGCCCTCCTACAAGAACATTCATTTAAATGTTTCTATTCCATCCAACGACATATTTTTTAGTGATTTTTTCATGATTCATACTTGGTAAAATCTTTCTAAACAATTTATCATAATTTTTTTCTGAACCCATGTCACGCAAACTGGTCCTTAAAGCATCATTCTTCTTTGAATTTAATCCATATCTAAATTGCATATCCATCAACATCTCTTTATTATCAACTGCCACTTGTATTTTATTTTTCCCACAAGACCCCACCTCTAAATTCATCATATTAGCATGTTGAATGATTTCCGCATTAGCCATGTGATGAGCATTACTATTCACACGCATTGCAGACTTCACATACCTACGTACTCCTATATCCATATGCCCACTCACATGCAAACATGGAGTAATGTCTTGGCCCACAACTTCATCATTATTGGATAGTTCTTCATCAATATGGGCTTGCGACAATATTGGTTCATCTAGCCCAATTAGCTTCTGCACTTTATTAGGCTTAATTCTACATGTGTCCATATTTATTGAATTGGACTCATTTACTTCAATCTTCCCATACTTCTAGTATTATCATTCATCATGACTGATTTGACCGGTGTATGGGGTTAAGTTATTGACTTTGTACCAATTTCGAACCTCTCTCTCACACCTTTTACATTGTCTCGTGGGAGTATGATATTATAAACTTGGGTTCAGTGGGAACTCCAAACTCTTCACGTTAGGATAATAAAAATTGGTTCGGCCGTTGTCCTTAAAACCACACAGGAGGTGTACCTGCAAAAGGGACTCTAATGCTTTAGTCAGTATGGTTTTAATGGGAAAAATCTGTATTACGGAGCCAAAACAAGAGAGTAAAAGTGTTCAAAGATTAGCTTAAGTATCTTTATGTGTTAATGAATGAGCTATTTATACATGGTTCCCTCAAAACACAAGTAGGTGATTTGACCTATGTCAGGATCAGAATCTACAGCTTTTGCAGGTGCAAGTTGCCCACTTACCTATTTTGGCCGGGGTCGTATTCATGTGTTCCGTACTGAAGAGACTTTTTGACTCTGGTATGCCTGAGAGGTAGTCTGGTTCTATTTATGCCTTTTGCAGGTAAGTATATTTTATATTATCCGGGATAGCTAGTTTAAGGGGCCGGTATCCATACCAGATCAATAACATATGTGCCAAACAATGAAACTAACTTCCGAAAAAAACACCCATGCCAAACAGCTAAAGGAAAACCCACACACTTCACCCACACTAATTTATGACCAAATACCTGTCCTGGTCCCCATGGTGTTAAAGACTTAAACACAGACACTAACCACTCCTCTGCAATCATCAATAGATCATGTGACTTATCACCCTCCAAAGTTGAAAGATACACTAAATTATCACCCCATATGCCTCAATCGAATTGCAAAAACGCCTTCCAACATAAAAGATTCGTGAAGGGTATGTAATCTTGCAATGTCAATCAACCTCCCTATATACCAATTCTTTAGCCACTCTATATATCCCGTTCCAATTGACATTTCATGGCCATACCACACAGTATCCCCACTTTTCCCACTTTCATCTATCTTCACATTCCCTTTTTCCTTAACTCTTTGAATCTTTGATTGTCCATGATTTCTAACACTTACATATAAGAAACAATATTCCTACCCTTTGAGATTTTTATCCAAAGCCTTGATTTCGATATATTGGCTTGGATTGTATAACTTGTTTATCGTGCGTGAATCTTGGAAGATTAACACGTTCAGATTTCTAATCCACACTTGATCTAATTCTTTCTCCAATAATAGTAGGTTCACCACATCTAGAAATATCATAAACTCGTACTTCTACCCATTTGTGTCTCTCTTCGGTGGTACAAATACCTCCCAAATTCATCCCTATTACTAAAACATTCATCATAGATCTTGATATTTCTAGTTCTCTAGAAAATTTGTAAAGTAAAATGACGTAAATCATCCTTGCACTGACCCAAAATATTTCTTCTTGCTTCCCCCTTGTCTCCTTGTGAACCTGTCCCCTAGAACCTACACCATCTTTTCCATAGGTGAAGCCACCGCTATACCTATACCTGACACACTCATGTTCTCTTATCTCTCACACATATAAGGTTAATAATTTAGTTTTTTGGGTTTAATTATATAATTCAACCTACTTCTTTCTCGTAAACCAAATTCGTTGCACTCCTCTACTAAGTGTTTAATTGACATTACTATAAAGTAAATGTACATGTATCATCTTATCACACTATAACTTATCATATCCCTCATGAGCTAAATTTCTATTTACTCACCATATTTTGTTTATAGAAGAAAAGTTGACAATTAACTTATCATATTTCTCATGAGCTAAATTTCTATTTACTCACCATATTTTTTTATAAAATAAAAGTTAAAGGTTTGGGGCTCATTTGTTTAAACTTATTTTAAGAGATAAGTGTTTTTTAATTAAAAAAATACTTATTTTAAATTTTGATGTATTTGTTTAAAGTTTTAAAAATAAATAGAAGTTGAAAATAAATAAATATTAGCTTATTTTAATAAACAACTCTGACGTGGTTGTACAAAAGTACTTATAAAGAACGTACTTTTTTAAAAAGTACTTAAAAATAAGCTTAAACTAATGGCCCTTAAACTTAGATCAGGCTAAACTATCCAAACTGATCATGGGAAATTCATTAAGCATATTGTGTATATATTTTTTTGAGTGAGATAAGAACATTGTATATTATATACCCATGTAAAGTTTTATTAATTAAATAGAAACTTGATCCGGTCTAGATACCGGTCTCTAGACTAAGACATCATCTTGTCTATTCAAGAAGGTTAACCAGTATCACAGGTCAACATCCGGACTATAAAAATACCATGCTAGGCATTCTCCCTTCACCGGTTTATCCGCGATAACACCTAGGACATCGGATAACCTGATCCGGTTTCACTATTCTGTTATACATAACCGTTCACCTATACTTCGAGAGGATAAGTCGCTTTTCCACTTCCCATGATTGATACCCTGTACAGTGAAAAGTATCTACGTCACCCATCAAAAGGTACAAAGTACAGCTACAGGAGTGATACACAGAAAAGGTGGATTTTTCCCATTCCTGTGTCAGAATCATACACTGATCATCGAACTACTCTTGATCGTACACTGAGCATTGAACTACTCTGGATGGTACGCTGAACACGGCATCAAAGTCTCCTAGCCCCACTTGTGCTTAACGACTCATTTTCCACGCCCAGCTATAAATAGTCAATTTTCATGCACACACAAGGTTATGTTGTTCTAACTTTCTACTCACTATTGAATTGATAAAGTATTCTTTGAGTTCTATTTCACTTCACCGACTTGAGCGTCGGAGAATCTTCGTAGGTGAGACCACCTTTCGCCCCATCAATGCGAAAGCTTGGTGTGAAGGATCTCCAAGACAACAAGACTGGACTCTCCCACTGAGAGGTCAGATTATAATACCGGATACCCACTGTACCGGTGTACAAATACTTAAATCTCAAACTTTTGTGGCTAGTTCCCAGTCCGGATCCTTGACCCTGGACTAGACCAGTTCATTGGCACGCCCAGTGGGACACGATAGAGTTATTCCCACTTTTCACAGAGGTTCAGTAGTTATCCATGGAGGGAGATGGATGTGATTTCGTTGATGGTCACATAGAGGATGTGACCTATCAGCATGCTAGCAGGAGACTCGTTTTTGAATCTCTGGGAACCAACTCGAGGAGGATGATACCTGTCACAGCTTCAGATCCTCGAGATGAAGTTATAAGGCAACTCAGGGAGGAGTTGATGGAGTTGAGGAGAGAGAAGAGGGTGACGGAGAATAAGGCAACGCCTCAGGCTGAGGAGACTCATTACACTTCAGGGAGGGAGAAATCCACCACTCTCCAGTATTCAAAAATCCCCACCTACGAGGAGCAGGTGCAAACTCATGACTTTGGAGATAGAGTCAGTGAAAGAAGAAAGGAGCCAGTAGCAGTAGTCCCTGGAACGTATCGACTTAATGTTCCATTCTCGAGGAGGCTCATGAGTGTGTCTATTCCCAGGCATTTGCAAACCACTCAACCACTCTCCATTAGGAAGTATAATGGAGAGACTGACCCCACTAAGCATCTTGATGCTTACGTATATGAAGCTATGTACTTGGGAGCTGATGAAGATGTGATATGTAGGATGTTCCCATGAACTTTAATGGAGGAGGCCCTTAGCTGGTTCAAGAGTCCACCATCAGGGTCAATAGACTCCTGGGAGGAGATAGTAGCAGCCTTCGAGAGTCATTTCATCATCTCTAGGGATATTCTTAGGACTTCTCATAGCTTGGCCCAGGCAAGGGGAGAATGAAACTCTTAAGGAGTTTTTGAAGAGGTTTTACAAGGAGGCAGCTATGGTGCCTAATCTTACAGAGAACATTCAGCTGCACATTGTTATCGAGGCCTTACAACTTGGGTCAGCTTTTGCCCTGTCTTTGGCAAAGAGTCCTCCAACAACGTTTGAGGAGTTCTGGAGGAAGGCCTCGAAGTATATAGATATAGAGATGCACTTGAAGGCCACAGTGGCCAAGCTTAAGCCATCAGTGCCTTCCCCTCAACCACGGACAGATAAGGAGAGGGTGAGACTAGAGAGGTAGATCTAGAGAGATGATTTTCGAAGCCCTCGACCTCAACAGTAGGATAAGCGTATAGCATCTTTCACCAACTATGCCCTGTTAAATACCGGGTATTCCTAGATTTTAAGGGAGGTCAGATGGCCTACACTCAGCATGTATGAGATAAAGAAGCCTGCTCCGATGAAACGGACTGGTAACCCAAGGAAGTACTGTGGTTTCCACAAGCAGGTGGGCCATACCACGGACGAATGTAAAGCATTGAAGAACGCCGTGGAGACCCTCATCAGGAGGGAAAGCTGAAGTAATACCTCTTCAAGAAGAAATCTTTGGATGAACCAGACCGAAATGAGAAGAGAGGAAGAGATCATGACGATGAAGGCGATAACAGTCGTAACCCGATTAGGAGGTTTACAGCCACTAAGAAACAGAAAGGAGTTATCATCAGGGAGGGCGCTCAGCAGGACGACATGCCCCAACAGTAGAGGCAAGGCCGACATGAGGTAATTAACATGATCGCTGGAGGGTTTGTTGGGGGTGGAGCGTCAATCATAGCCCATAAGAATCATCACCGAATGATTTTGTCTGTCCAAGGGAAACCCAGGGACAATCGCCCTTTCAGAGATGGTGTGTAAGCACCGATAGTGTCATTCTCAAATGAGGATTTTGGCCTAACCGTCCTAGAGGGTGATGACGCGGTGGTCATAATCGCTGTTATCACCAACAAGGACGTCAAGAGGATCCTTGTTGATCAGGGGAGTTCCTGTGATGTTATTTTTTATAACTATTTTAAAAGGATGGGTTTCAATGACTCAGACTTACAACCTTATACGCAAGAACTCACATCCTTCAACGTAGCAAAGCAACTGACCAAGGGTTACCTTGACACCCTTGTGTCTTTCGAAGGCGAGCCAGGGGCAAGAACGGTGAAATCCAGGATCTTGGTGATTGATGTTGAGTCACCTTACAACGGCATTATAGGACGCCCTACCCTAAATGCCATGGAAGCGATTGTATCCACTCCACATCTCCTTATCAAGTTCATCGATAAGGACAACAATGTATCTTCCCTCCGAGGTGATCAAGAGATGGCCAGGTACTGTTACAACCTGAGTCTAAATATGGTGAAGTTGGAGGCATTCAATAAGAAGAGGAAGTTGAATGATGGAGGAACGGCGGCTGCGTCTGTTAGTTTAATTGATCTCGATCCCAGATCAAAATTGAAGATCGATCCACTCAACCCTTCAAAGCCCATGCCGGATAGAGGTTCCAGGGACGTTGTCTTAGGAGATTCCCCAAAAAAAATCATGCATATCAATGACAAGTTAGAAACCGTGATGGAACAGCGGCTGCTTGCACTTCTTTATGAGTTTAAGGAATTGTTCGCATGGACTGCTGTGGATATGCCTGGGGTGGAGCCCGATTTTTATTGTCACAAGTTATCCGTCTACCCTGAGATGAGGTCAGTTGCCCAAAAGAAAAGAAGATTGGGTCCAAAGAAGCAAAAGGAAGCTTGTTAACAGACGGAGGAGCTACTGAAGGCCAAATTTATCAGAGAAATCTGTTATTCCTCTTGGCTCTCGAACATGGTGATGGTTCAAAAGTCCAATGGTAAATGGAGGATGTGTACTGATTATGTGGACCTTAACCGTTGTTACCTGAAGGATCCATATCCTCTCCCTAATATTGATCGCGTGGTGGATAATTCCTCTGGTTATCAGTACCTAAGTTTCATGGACGCATATTCGGGGTACAACCAGATTCTGATGTAGGAGGAGGATCAGGAGAAGATAGCTTTCGTCAATGACCATAGTGTTTTTTGCTACACCATCATGCCTTTCGGTTTAAAGAATGCTGGGGCTACTTACCAGCGTATGATTAACAAGGTGTTTGAAGGCATGCATACTAAGTTGGTGGAGGTGTACATTGATGACATCATAGCCAAGACCCCAGCTGGGGTGATCATATCGAAGATTTACGCCAGGTATTCACGTGCTTGAGGTAGTACAACATAAGGCTAAACCCATTGAAGTGTACTTTTGTTGTCCTAATTGGGAAGTTTTTGGGTTTCATGTTAACTCAGTGTGGCATTAAGGCTAATCCAGGGAAATGCCAAGCAATACTGGGCATGCAAAGTCCGAAGAACCTGAGGGAGGTGCAATCTCTGAATGGAAAGGTGGCAGCATTGGCTTTATTCATGCCTAAGATGATGCATAGATCCCTTCCCCAATACAAAGTGTTGAAGAAATCCAAGAAGTTCCAGTAGGGACAGGAGCAAGAGCAGGCATTTCAGGAGCTCAAGGTGGTGTTGTCAAGCCCTCTGATTTTGGTAAAACCTGACCCTAGGGAAACTCTAATTTTATATCTGGCAATCTTGGATGAGGCTCTGGGGGTAGCGTTAGTCAAGAAGACCCCAGAGGGGCAGAGGCCAGTATACTTCACTAGCAAGACACTACAAGGAGCAGAGGGCCGGTACCAGAAGATTCAGAAGGCCGCTCTCGTAGTAGTTTGGGCTTCACGATGGTTAAGGCCGTACTTCTATGCGCACCCGATTATGGTGAGAACAGACATGCCACTTCGGTCGGTACTGAGCAAACCGGACCTCGCTAAGAGAATGATTAAGTAGTCTATCAAACTTTCAAAGTTTGAGGTTTCTTATAAGCCAAGAGGAGCTATCAAATCCCAAGTTCTTGTTGATTTTGTTATGGAGATGACAGGGGAAAACCCAGCCACACCTCAGGCTCACTAGACCATCTATGTAGATGGGTCATCAAATAGTAAAAGGTATGGGGCCGGTGTCATTGTTGAGAGTGATGATGGTGTGCATTTGGAGATTTCTCTTTGATTTAATTTTAAGACTTCCAATAACCAGGCTCAGTATGAAGCTTGCCTTGCCAGACTTCGAGCCGTGATTGATATCGGAGCCACAAAAGTAACCCTCTATAGCGATTCACAGCTGGTGATATCGCAGATTCACGGTGAATAGCAAGTCCGTGAGCCTCAACTCCAGTTATACTTGAATTGTGTGAATGAGTTAAGGGAAGATTCTTTGTGTTAGAATTCAAGCATGTACCCAGAGAGGAAAACACCACGGTGGATATCTTATCAAGGCTCGTAAGCACGAAGCAACCTGGGAGTACAACAACAGTGGTGCAAAGTACTTTGACATCGCCCAGCATCCCGTTGACCTTATCGTTAAATGCAATTTCATACCATGCCTTCAACAAAAACTCATGCGTAATCCCTTACATACGGTACTTCGTCGATGGACAGCTACCCACTGATGACTTAGAGAGGAAAAACTTAAAAAGGGAGTTGCCTTTTTTACGATGGTGGATGGCATGCTCATTCGAAAGGGGTTCTCAGTACCTGATTTCCATTGTTTAAATGAAAATGAGGTGCAAGGACTGCTGGAAGAAGTGCACGAGGGGCAATGTGGACACCACTCTGGAGGAAGAAGTTTGATAAGGAAAGTCCTTAGAGCTGGTTACTGGTGGCCTACAATGAAGAAGGATTCCATCGAATTTGTAAAGAAGTGTGATCCGTGTTAGAGATTTTCCAATCTTCATCACACACCGGCCCAAGAACTTTCTTCGTCCGTCGTTCCATGGCCTTTTCATCAATAGGACCTCGATATCCTGGGTTCATTCCCAACAGCTCTTGGTGGAATCAAGTATCTTATAGTTGGGGTGGATTACTTTACCAAATGGATCAAAGTAGAACCCGTAGTGCACATCACCGTAGCTCGGACACGACGCTTCGTATATGAGAACATCATAGCATGATTCGGAGTCCCAAGATGGATCGTCACTGACAACGGCACCCAGTTTACAGACAGGAAGTTCATAGAGTTGCTTGAAGGACTGGGGATAGTCTAAATCTTCTCATCTATTAAACATCCCCAAACGAATGGATGGGCAGAGGTGGCCAGTAGAGAAGTTCTAAATGGGTTAAAGAAGCATCTAGGTGAAGCAAAGGGTGGATGGACTGATCAGCTGTGTCACGTCTTGTGGCGTACCGCACTACACCTCACTCCTCCACCAATGAGTCTCCATATCGCCTTACTACGGTGTCGAGGTGATGATTCCAGTCGAGCTCCAGACCAGGTCAACAAGGGTGGAGTATTTTTCTGAGGAGAATAATGATGCCAATCTAGCATCGGAGTTAGATGTTCTCCAGGAACTTAGAGAGGAAGCTTTTGTTAGGGATCAGGCGATTAAAGCCAAGGCTGCCCTTCATTACAATAAGCGCATTCAGCATAGAGTATTCAACGTAGGAGATCTTGTATTAAGGAAAGCAAGTGTGAGAAATAAGTTTGCTCACCAAGGCAAGTTAGCACCGACATGGGAAGGCCCTTATAGAGTATCCGAGATGACTGTTAAAGGGTCATATAGGTTGGAGAATCTTGATGGCACACCAATCTGTAACAAGTGGAATACTCAGAACTTACGTATTTACTACAGCTAGTTGGTAAGATGGTGTGTACTCTTTTTCCTTACTTGAGTTTTTTCCCAATGAGTTTTCTCAAGAAGGTTTTAACGAGGCATGACCCAACTACACTCTTTTTGTAATCCACATTCAATTAAATGAGAATTCAATTCATGAACAAGATGCTTTCACTTTTCTTTTCTATGTTGCGATTGTTAAGGAATCCCTAGTGTATGAGCAGCGGAAATACAAGGATTCCCATAGGATTTGCAAAGCGCCGTGTTTTAAAGCATAAGAAACACACAAAAAAAAATTGCGTTTTAGGATTACCTCTTGAAGAATATCGAAACAATCGTAGCCTCGTCCTTTAGAAGTCCACACGAGTACTCCCACCAGAAATGCTACACCTTCCAAATGCTAGTTTGACGGCGTGTAGCTTTTGCAACCTTTGCGTATTTTGTGTCTCTTTTTGGGTAGCCACCTATGAGCATCTTATGCTCTATTTATAGGCTTAGGTTTGACCTAATTTGCTCTCTAAAGAGGGGGCTCCTTACTCATTCCAAATGAGTTAGGCCCAATAGTTTTATTTTAGTCCAACTAAAATAAAAAGCTATTTTCTGATGGGCTTACTCTATGTGTGTGACCCTATAGGTAAAATACTCAGTTATATTAATAATAAACTATTTTATTATTACTATAAAATAAGAGTGGCATCTAGCAATACATCATTATGTCCGAATATTATTTATTAACAACGTAACCTATAAGTGATAATTATTTTATATGTTTGTTCCTTTTGTCACGATATCCTAATTGGGCCCAAGGCATGGTCGTGTCATCCTTGTACGGTCCAATTTATTTTACTTGATACCGGAGTAGACTTTATCTGAATAAATATCCAATATTTATTCTTTCTAGCATGGCCATACATTTCCTTAGTCTCACTCCATCAAGTGGCCTATAGATATCACTCCTGTCATATAGGAGAGACAAATCCCATCTACATCACTCACATCCCTCTACATAATTTGTTCATTGCCTAACCATAACCTTTATAGTCCTTTTGTTACAGAAGACGTTTGATTGTATTAAAACAACAAACTCCTTATATAGGAATCGTAGTGACTTCAAGTCAAAGGACTACATATACCATTATCACATTGAGAATCGTTTATGACATTCATGTAACGATCCATGCAACGTTCTCATGGTGGGTCTGTCCAGTACATCATTACTCTTAATGTGTACCTGTGTGAAGACTTGATATCATTTATATCCATAATCTGTGAGATCAGATTATCAGTATACTCACACACTAGTCTTAATGTATTTACATGTCCCCACATAAATACTTGACTAGGAACATTTTAGGAATAATTCTCATATGACCTATTACTCTAAGGATAAATAAAGGTTGTTAAACTATTTAACAAAAAATGACTTATTCAAACTGATGCGACCTATATAGGCTTTTAGTGCATATTTCCAACTATCTCCCACTTGCACTTAGAGCCGATAAGGTTAATGCCGAATGACGTCTACAGTGCCCTTATGCTTTTACTACGTAAGCGATTTTACTAGTGGGTTTCCAACAATTTTATTGGTATGCACATTGCATATTTTTACATCTTCCAAAGATGGAACTATTTAAGTATATGCTTGGATTAATCCACTTCCTTATATTATTCTATGGTTCCATTGTCATCACAGTGGAAACTCATAGGATACAAAACGTTTAGAATGATTAAATGTAAATTGACTTCTTTTGTAATTTAACATAGCAAAATACTTAGATTTGTTAGTAGAACCAACAATTGTTTCTTGCTTTGAACCTTTCAAGCATACATCGTAACCATCTTGACAACATATATATTTTGATTGCAATCTTAAGTCTTTCAAATTAATCAAAAGATTGACATCGATGTAACCTTTACAACGAACTCATCTTCCATTTATCAAGATCAAATCCTTAGTTCTTCTTAAGTGTTTAAAGATACTCTTGACTATAGAATGAGAATATTATTAGTTCTAGAAGAAGCATGTCTTCTACATGTAATACTAGAACTATAATTGTGCAGTTACTAACCTTTTTATAGTTACAAGATTTATTTTCATTCTTTAATGAAGATTCTAGCTTCTAAAATCTTGCTTTAGTCCATAAATAGAACATTTGCAGTTAACATACCTTTCTAGATATTTCGGGCATAAAAGGCCTGTAGGTTGTGTCACATACACATCCTTAAGATGATTTCCATCTTGACATCTATCTACCATATCTCATAATGGTGGTATACTGCTACAACAAGCAGGATCTAAATGGTTTTTAAGCTAATTGAATTTTGTCAACCTTGTTTTTAAAGGTACTTTTATTACCATCCATGTTTAGTTTTCCTTTTGAAAACCCACTTGCATCCTATAGGTTTTACCCTTTAGGTGCATCAACCAAGGTTTGTACCTTGTTAATATACATGGAGCCCATTTTAAATCCCATGGTCTTATGCCATGTCTTAGAATCTAAACTTGCATTAGCCTCTTCATAAGAAACTTGATCAATTAGCAATATGCCTCCTTCCTGATTTATAAGATATCCATATCTTTCAGATTTGGTTACATATCCTATTTGATCTTACGCAAGTCTTGTACTATCGGAGCTAATGATGTCACAACATTTTGTGATTTATGCTCCAAGTCCATCCTTGACTTTTGAATGCTTTGTGATACTTGAATTTCTTCAAGTTCTACTATCCTCCTACTGATTCTTTAAGAGATGTACTCTTATTCAAGAATACAACATTCTAAGCAACAAGCCTTTTGTTCTCAGATGGATTGTAGAAATGATAACCCTTAGCTTTCTTTGGGTATCTCACAGAAGACATTTATCCAATTTGGATCTGACCTTGTCAGAGTTGGATGCTCTATAGAAGCATCATAGTTCCAAATTATTAGTAAAGACATACTAGGTTTCTTCCTAGTCCATATCATATATGGTTTCTTTAAGAAAGTCTAAGATGGAACACGGTTAAGTGTGGAAATTTTGTTAATAAAGGAATGTTGAAGGAGTTAGAGATGTTTGATAATCATCAATAATCAAACTATGTCTAACAAGGTTTGACTTTTCCCAGTAGAGATGCTATTATGGCATTCCATGAGGAATGAGTTAAGAGGTAATATCTCACTCTATTAGATAGTTATCAAAATTATAGCTCAAATTATTTGCTATCTTGATTTAATCAAGAGCTTTAATTGTCTTGCCAATTTGGTTTTTCACTTCATTATGAATTCTTTGAACTTTTCAAAGACTTTCTAACTTATGTTACATAAATCTATACTCATTGACTTTTCAATTAGTATGTCGAAGTATTGAAAAATATATCTAGTTATTGTTCTAATAGGCCCATATACATCATCATGTATTAGATAATAGATTACTCATGTTTCACTTTTCAATGAGGTCTCAACTATCTCTCTAATAAATAAGATTTACATGTCTCAATTGATTCTAAAATCAAAAGAGTCTATATAACCACATTAATGGTATTTAGAAATATGTTTCTTATTCATTTGCCTTAGGAGACAATACCATGTAAGTAAGGTTCAAAATCACTTATTTTAACCTACTTTGACAGTTATGTTATACATGGGTATTTTGAGATTTAGGATGTGGAATCCATTACTCAATTGTGCATTAACATCCTTTTGAATAAATAAAGTTATTTTATATAAAAAAACATTTCTTGTCCAACAAGAAACAATATGCACAATGTATAGTTCACTAACTAGCCCAATAGGTAAAGATCTTATCTTTATTGTAGCAACTTTTGCTTAATTTTACACAGATTTCTCCACCCTTAACAAGTGATCTACTTCCTTGATCTTTCAAAATTTAAGATCTATTACTAGTATCTGATACTAATGTTAGTGAAGTAAAATAACTTGACTTCTATAACATGACCTGTAGTGGAAGTCTTACTTCATTTTCTTTTGAACTCCTTCAAGTTCTTTAGACAAATTATTTCAATGTCTTATTTGGCTAAAACTAGAAACAATTTCCTTTCTTGATCACCTTTTAGACTTCCAGACCAACTCAGCCTTAATAGAGTCTGTATACGATCATATCGTATATCTCACATATATTCATAGTGCCTTTTACAGCTCAGAGTTTATGCAGACTCTATAGGGTACTCAAGACCCAACCATAGATCATATATAAGCCAAACATGACACACTACCGCTTCCTTTTTATTGAAGATAATTCTCAAGTCTCGATATTTATCTAGGTAATTTTCCAGATGAAGCGTCCTTCTAAAGGATAGATTGTAACAAAATAATATTTGGTTTGTCATGGTTATTCTAAAACAAATTACATGTAAATCTATAACTTCTATTTAAAAACATATTTAAATTTTGGTCATTAAATAAATATGTCGTCTCCCACTATTTTGATTCAAAAACAAATACCCTCACTGAATCATAAAAAATCCCAATGGAAGATTTTTCTAGTGGGCCAAGATCCATATTTGGCCTAGTGTTAAGTCAGCCTTGGCTGATCGCCCAACCCTTGGTTATTTAGGTAAGAAACACATTTCTAATTGCATCTCATGCAACTCTTAGATGATTGAGTGGGTAACTCTTTACCCTTATTCATCTTATGAATTTAAGCTTAATCCTTACGCCTCTAAGTTATTTTCAATCCAATTGAAAAACTTAGTTAAGTTTAGGCCTAATAAAAACAATTTGAATATTACAATTATCCCATCGCGCCTTACTAATATAAATGATAGCACCCTGCTTTGGCAGGCCCACTATTTATTGACATTAGTCTTGACGAGTGTTACTTATTAGAAGGCATTTAAACTTAATATTAACGCTTCTAGGTTCTTCAATCTGATTAAAGTTACCTAGATAAGTCCAATAACAAATGGTTGGATAATCCAATTACCCATCATTCTTTACTAATATCAATAAAAGCACCCTGCTTTGGCAGAACCTACACTTTATTGAAACTAGCATTGATGACTGTTGTTTATTAGAACGCGTTTTAGACTGTTCATACCTTTAGGCTTTTCCAATCCAATTGAAAAATGTTTATTTAAATAAAACTTAATAAGTTATAATTGGATAATCCAATTATCCAATCATGTCCTTCTAAATATAAATAAAGGAACCCAACTATGACGTGACCTGCACTTTATCTATATCAAGTTAGACGTTATTACTTATTGGAAGGTATGATTGTCGGGCTTGAAGGATTTCAACTTTCTTATTGCTCATCACCGATTTTCATTAAACGCTTTAACGTAAAATAAAACCCCAAAACATGCAATCAAAATTGTGAGATAGTTATGGTCTTCCTAGAAAATAAAATAAAATAAACCTAAAGGAACTATAGTGTCTTGACTTCGTGAAGTCCTACATCTTGATACCACCACCATCATTCTGGAGTCACCACTCCTTTGTTCCTTTCAAGGTTATATCCACCAAGAGTCACCACCCTAAGTTTCTTCTAGGTCTCCACCTTGTTGGCTTTTCCAAGATTACAATGTAATAAAGAAAACTCATTTTATATACGAGTGAAGGGTTGAGAGAAGAAATTTAAGAATAGAGAAAGGCACAACACGCAAGCTGTATTTAAAATTAAATAAAAAATCTAAGACCATAACTATTCACCGCTAGACATGTTAATTAATCAATTAATAGAGTAATCAATTGTATTTAAAATAAAATAAATATTAAAACACATAATTAAACACATGGGGTCATAAATGCAAAACTACGCAAAGAAGTTTGGCGGCTCAGTTGACCGTTCAACAGACAGGGTCAAGGGGTGTTCCAACCCAAAAAATTAGTACTGTAATCATGTTAGTTCCCAGGAAAGAGAGGTGGGTCCGGAGTGACCGCTTAAGTACCAAGTCTTTCCTAGCCAGAACATCCCACTGACCATTAACAGCTCAAAATATTCGGTTATGATTTCAAACAATTTGAAATCTTAAATTTTGAAACAGCCAAGGTTTAACTTTTAAACCTTATCTTTTGACCCTTATAATTATCCTAAAATAGGAATAGTCAAGGTTTAAACCTTATCTCTAGAGTCTCAACAATCATCCTATTTTTTAGGAACGATCAAGCTTTAAATTTTAGACCTTATCTCTAGAGTTCAAGATATTTTATTTTGAATCTTATTAAATTTGATAAAGATCTTATCTTTAATTTGTAACTTTTACAAATCCTATCAAATTTATTAAGGATTAAATATTTGATTTTAAAATTATTAAATTTAATAAAGATTTTATCTTCTATTTGTAACAATTACAAATCATATTAAATTTAATAAATATGAATCAATTTGTAACTCCTACAAATCACATTAATTTTAAAAAGATCATATATGATGCAAATCCTATTAAAATTAATAAGAATAAATTATTTAAATTTGTAACTCTTACAAATCACATTAATTTTAAAAAGATCACAAACGATGCAAATCCTATTAAAATTAATAAGAAGAAATTATTTAAATTTGTAACTCTTACAAAACTTTAAATTTAACAAACAATTAACATTTGATTTACAACTTTTACAAATTGAATTTAAAATATAATATTAAAATCAAATATTTTATTTGTAACATTTACAAATAAATAAAATACCATTACGGCTAGGTTTCAACTTTTGAATCCTAGTTTTCATTACGGCTAAGGTTTAACTCTTAAACTTTCTAAACACAATCTCACATGAACAATTCATATTACAAAAGAGAAAGCATATAGACGTGCATTGCATACAACCCTTGATTTCAATTTAATTAAATAAACATAAAACATGTCTTATAATTAGAACACATATAAAACAATCATAATTGCAACATACAACATGTTCATATAATAAAGCACATCCCAAAAACATGTTCTTTAACTAAAATGTTGAAAAAAAGCAACCAATATACATAAAACAAAAATAAATTGATATTAGCTTTCAAAAGGTGTAACCTTTGCAACATATCTCATAAAAATGCAATCTTTACATAATATCTCATTAAAAAGAAACCTTTACAGCATATCTAATAAAAGATGCAACCTTTACAAAAGGATTCAACCTTTACAATTCTTTTCGTAAAAAAATTTATTTTATTTTTACATGTTCTTTAAACAAACGTTTGCCCAAAACACGGTTTTGCAACTAGGCTTTGATACCACTGTTAAGGAATCCCTAGTGTATGAGCAGCGGAAATACAAGGATCCTCATAGGATTTGCAAAGCGCCGTGTTTCAAAGCATAAGACAAACACACATAAAAAATATTGCGTTTTAGGATTACCTCTTGAAGAATATCGAAGCAATCGTAGCCTCGTCCTTTAGGAGTCCACACGAGTACTCCCACCAGAAATGCTACACCTTCTAAATACTAGTTTGACGGCGTGTAGCTTTTGCAACTTTTGCATATTTTGTGTCTCTTTTTGGGTAGCCACCTATGAGCATCTTATGCTCTACTTATAGGCATAGGTTTGACCTAATTTGCTCTCTAAAGAGTGGGCTCCTTACTCATTCTAAATGAGTTAGGCCCAATAGTTTTATTTTAGTCCAACTAAAATAAAAAACTATTTTCTGATGGGCTTACTCTATGTGTGTGACCCTATAGGTGAAATACTCGTTATATTAATAATAAACTATTTTATTATTAATATAAAATAAGAGCGGCATCTAGTAATGCATCATTATGTCTGAATATTATTTATTAACAACATAACCTATAAGTGATAATTATTTTATATGTTTGTTCCTTTTGTCACAATATCCTAATTGGGCCCAAGGCATGGTCGTGTCATCCTTGTACGGTCCAATTTATTTTACTTGATACCAGAGTAGACTTTATCCGAATAAATATCTAATATTTATTCTTTCTAGCATGGCCATGCATTTCCTTAGTCTCACTCCATCAAGTGGCCTATAGATATCACTCCTGTCACATGGGAGAGACAAATCCCATCTACATCACTCACATCCCTCTACATAATTTGTTCATTGCCTAACCATAACATTTATAGTCCTCTTGTTGCAGAAGACGTTTGATTGTATTAAAACAACAAACTCCTTATGTAGGAATCGTAGTGACTTCAAGTCAAAGGACTACATATACCATTATCACATTGAGAATCGTTTATGACATTCATGTAACGATCCATGCAACGTTCTCATGGTGGGTCTGTCCAGTACATCATTACTCTTAATGTGTACCTGTGTGAAGACTTGATATCATTTATATCCATGATCTGTGAGATCAGATCATCAGTATACTCACACACTAGTCTTAATATATTTACATGTCCCCACATAAATACTTGACTAGGGACATTTTAGGAATAATTCTTATATGACCTATTACTCCAAGGATAAATAAAGGTTGTTAAACTATTTAACAAAAAATGACTTATTCAAACTGATGCGACCTATATAGGCTTTTAGTGCATATTTCCAACAGCGATTTATAGCTTTACGCCGGTGTATGTGAAGACCCTCAGGACGGATGATCCCAACCACCTACTAGGTAGTTGGCATTGTAACCCCTCGGGCAGACCAAAAGGTTGTAGGATCAGACCTTCTTCAAGGTTGTACCGAACCCCATTAGAAGACCTGGATTGTAGGATTAAACCAAACTCTAGGTACGGTTAGTAGGTTTAACCGAACACCGGTGAAGACCTGAGTTGTAGGATTGAACCAAACCTCAGGAAATGGGTTGTAGGTTTGGCCGAATCTCATTTAAAGGCCCAGATTGTACGATTAAATCGAACTCTGGGTATGGTTAGTAGGTTTGACCGAACACCGGTGAAGACCCAATCATCATTCCTATGATTGAGGTATATTTCCCCCAGGACAGATGATCTCAATCACTTATTTTATGAATTGACGTTGTACCTCCTGGCGCGGACAATTCTAATCACTACTTTTATGATTGAAGGCCCAATCATCATCCTTTATGATTGAGGCAGCTTCTTGCAGGAAGGATATGCCTAGTCGTTATTTCTATCTCAAACAATATCACTATACGGGCAATTCGATAGTTTCGCCTACTACCAGAACGGACTAAAGCTCTCATTCTTAAGAGTTAAAGGATAATATTCTATACAATGCTCACACTCATTGCAATCAACACATGCCTGGGGACAATATTTGTTGAGTTCAAGTCTGTGTTATACGATATGGTTATTGAGAATCTGTTCTACGTAGCAATCATTATTACTTATTCCAAAGTTTCAACTCAGAGAACGGCTTTGTTTATTACCTATAGCAATCATTATTACCTATAGCAATTCATTTCTCGTAATCGTATTAGAGGAAATGTTTAAAGAAAATTCTCATCTATTCAAAGTAAAGTTTGTACAGAGTCGAAATAAAATTGGAGCTGATCCCAATACACAGCAGTAAGGAAAAAAGAAAAACATAAAACTAGGAGGCTAGAGTCTGATTTTCTATTGTGGTGGCCTCTTTTCCTTCGTCCTCTCCTTCTGTCTTCTGGGCTCCTCCACCTCCGGGCTCTTCTTTCTTCGTAATGCTTTCTCTGGCAGCACCTTTAGGGCATGGAGTAGATGATGAAGGCTCCATGCTCTAGCCTTCAGGAAGAGGAGGCAGCTCATAAAGAGAAGTGACAAGATCCTCGTGCCTGCCATCACTTTTAACCTCAACCAGTTTCCGTACGTGAAACTCATAGAATGGATGAAGCCAATATAAATTGAGTTTCACACCGGGGTTGCGATAAAAGATCTGGTGAACAGCTAGGCCGAAGGATTCGAAGGCTACGTTCTTGTAAATTTCAATAGCCTTGCTCGCCTTAGCCTTGGAGGCAGCTAGCCTTTTCCGTAGCTTGGCATTCTCCTCCTCCATAGACTTAGTTGTTGCACTTCCCTACTTTAACTCCTCAATTTGAGCCAACAACTCTTTCTCCCTGGCTTCCCATTCCTTAGCATTCTTCTTTCTGTCGGCCTCTGCTGCTGCAAGGTCTTCACTCAGCTTAGCAAACTTCTTGTTCTCAAGCTGGAGCTCCTCTCGCAGAAGGGGAATGGACTTGTTTTCTCCTTGGAGTTCAAAAACCTATCGCTCTAGAGACTTATTTGTCATGTGAAGACTACTTATTTCAGCAACTCTCCCCTTCTCCAAATCTTTAACTTTCTTCAGCTCCGTCTCAACTCCCCTTGCAGCTTCTGCTTGTTTAGCCGCCCAGGCCTCCTTCACTAAGATGTCTGCCTCAAGTTTTTCAATTTGTTCCATATGATCTGCCGAATCGCTCAGGGAATCCAGCAGACCGGAAAGCTTATCTAACTGCCAGTGACCGGCCTTACAAGCTCCTCCAACTTCAGTAGCCTCAAGAGTAGGCCTAAGGCGGTACCTTGGCTTGGGGAGGGTAGGCGGCATTGAACCTTGATACCACAGGAAGGGAGAGAGAAAGGACTCCTTAGGAGGAGAGTGGATGATAACAATTTCAGGATCCGACCTCATCTCCGAATCAGTATTAAAAGGCAGGGTAAGAGGAGAATCAATTGGATTCTTACCCTTGTCCTTCTTCTGAATACCGAATTCTTCTAGAGTCTTCTGTTTCTTCTCAGGAGGCTGGTCAGCAGAAGACTTTTTCTTGTCAGACGCCTTAACCAAAGTTCTTTTCTTCTTTTCTGAACAACTGGTTGGTCAGGCTGCTGCTCAGTCTGTGCGCCGCCCTCCGTGATATCTTCCTCTTCATTCAAGGGTACATCGTCACCCACTTCAGAGGTCAGAGGGATTGATAGGGTTTGAGCCTTGAAGGAATTCCTCTTGGCTTGAATATTGTTCTCATCAGAGGAAGAATCATCTTCCACCAGCATGGACTTCAATGAAAGCATGTCGGCAGAGATTTCTTTGATTTGTTCTACAAAAAAGGAAAGCAACATGAGTACCGAGGTCAAAGTGAGTTATATTAAAAAATAGTTATAAAGCAGACACAAGAATAAGAAAACAGGTATTTACTAAGATATTTATCCCGGACAGCGGCACTCCCGAGGAGATGCTTGCAAGAGAACCCCTTAAGGGATGCTGAGCAAGATCTTATAGCACTCAGCACCTCCATAGAGTGTGGCGAAAGCTCGTCCTCCTCGGTATAGTAAGCACGGCTGACGAGCAAAAAGTGCTCATGGGTCCAGCTCATAGGGAACTTCGATATCCCCTCCTTGTTTTGCCAGAATACCGGCTTATTTGGTTGCACCCGAATCCACGTATAATGCTGTTTGAAGAAGTGCCCGTCGATCTTTGCGGATTCAGCGAAGGATTTGAAGTTGATGATCCTTGAATCACATCGGAGCGTGATGAATCCAAGACCTCCTTTCTTATTTGTACGGCAGACCACTTGGCAATAATAAAAGAGCTTAGCCACAGTGGGTTTGAAATTAAAGTGCTCTCCGAGGACCTCCAGAGCACGAAGGAGACCCCATCCGTTTGGATGCAATTGTGAAGGGGCACACTCCAGAAAACGTAGGACGACCATCTGGAATTCCATCAAAGGAAAGCGTACCCCCAGATTTTGGAAAACAAAGTCGTACATATATACCGACCTCTTATCAGGGACTCGATGGCAAATCCTTTCCATTGGCCGGGGTGCGAGAATGGGGAAGCGGCTCTTGTACTTATCTTCGGAATAAACTTTGAAGCGTGGAGTGACCGCACCCTCATCTTCCCTTGCGTGGCGAGAGGCAATCTCTTTAAACTCTTCTTCAACCCAACAGTATGGGTGCGTCTGATTTAGTCGTTCCCAGTTGAGCCGGTGTGCCACCACGTTGACACACCCTTCAGCGGTGCAAAGGATAAGCATTTTCCCGGACCCAGGAATTTCCATCTCACCCTAAGCGTGCTGAAAGGCTTCGACGCTGTGATAAAAGGAAACATCGTCAGAGAGGTACCTATTCCCACTCGATTCACTATCAGAGTGACTGGTAGCCCTCGAGCTGGAGGAACCCTCAGGGCGATGCCTAACCACTGGCTGCCGTAAGGAGGAAGTTTCGACCCTCTCTGAGTGATGAGACCCAGCCACTGGCAGACCCACAGGGATCCTCCCACCAGGGTGGGCTGAGAGGGCATGAGAACTTTGTCTCCCCCTATTCGAGGTACCAGCGCAGATTCGCCTAGGGCGCATGGTTGAGGTTTAAAGGAATTCAAAGAAGCACAAGTTTAAGAAGAAGGGAGAAGTGAGGTTACCTAAAGAAAATTAAGGTTGGAAGTGGAGGAAACTTCACAAAAATGGCAACAACAGTTTCTTCGAAATTTCTGCAGAGTTTCGCTAAAGCTTGAAGGAAAATATGATTTCTGAAATTTGCCAAGTCCCCCTTTTATAGGTAATGAAGATGTCCAACCTTCAGTCGGAGGGTGTGTCGTTTGAAGCAAAACGCAACGTCATCGAGCCAAATGACATAGTCGTTTCAGGCCTAAGCACGCGAAAACGGCGACGATTCGTGAAAAAGCACCTTTCGAAATGGGCCAAAGAATTCAAATTTTAGGCCCATAACAGCCCAGCGACGGTTACACATTTGGAGCAATAATGACTCACGTGTTAAAAGCATTTATTGTCCAATCATTCAGAGCATTAATACACTTCAGCAGTCACTCGAATACCAAGAGTTACGAGTTCCAAAAACTCTTGGGATTCCCCTCACTACGAATCTTTGTCTATATCTGTTGTAGGAACATTATAAGAGCGGTGCCCTCACTCGCAGAACAGCCCAACATGCAATATATCGACACGGAACTTATACGCGTTTCAACGAGTACTTTTGCATGTGACACTGGCATCCAGACCTCTTGCAAACAGCATAGCTTATATGAGCAACTTAACAGTCCTTCACATAAGCTAGGGGACAGATGATCCGGTCTAGATACCGGTCTCCAGACTAAGATGCCATCTTGTCCGTTCAAGAAGGTTAACCGGTATCACAGGTCAACATCCGGACTATAAAAATACCGTGCTAGGCGTTCTCCCTTCACCGGTTTATCCGCGATAACACCTAGGACATCGGATAACCTGATTCGGTTTCACTATTCTGTTATACATAATCGTTCACCTATACTTCGAGAGGATAAGTGGCTTTTCCATTTCTCATGATTGATACCCTGTACAGTGGAAAGTATCTACGTCACCCGTCAAAAGGTACAAAGTACAGCTACAGGAGTGATACACGGAAAAGGTGGATCTTCCCCATTCTTGTGTCAGAATCGTACACTGATCATCAAACTACTCTTGATCGTACACTGAGCATTGAACTACTCTGGATGGTACGCTGAACACAGCATCAGAGTCTCCTAGCCCCACTTGTGCCTAACGACTCATTTTCCACGCTCAACTATAAATAGTCGATTTTCATGCACACACAAGGTTACGTTGTTCTAACTTTCTACTCACTATTGCATTGATCAAGTATTCTCTGAGTTCTCACTCACTTTACTGACTTGAGCATCGAAGAATCTTCGCAGGTGACACCACCTTTCGCCCCCATCAATACGAAAGCTTGGGGTGAAGGATCTCCAGGACAACAAGACCGGACTTTCCCACTGAGAGGTCGGATTATAATACCGGATACCCACTATACCAGTGTACAAATACTAAAATCTCAAACTTTTGTGGCTGGTTCCCAGTCCGGATCCTTGACCCCGGATTGACCAGTTCAAAACTCAAGTAAAAACAAGATATAACAACTAATAATGAATATCATTTTATTAATTATATATCCTGTTTTATAACCAATAAATGCCACTTAACAAGAAAAATTCTTTGCAGCACCCACCGAATCGGATTTTTAAATGCATGAGATTAATCAGTCATTCAATCTTTAAAGTACAATAATGTTGGAATAATAAAAAAAAGAATAATATATTTTCAAAAACAGCAAAAATAATTAAGTAGTGAAAATCGTAACAGCTTATGTCTTAATTCCATTTTATAAATACACCACTCCACCAACAAACAAAAACCATTGTAGAGAATGTAACTGTCAACACCTTTTTTCTAATCAACCAATCATTAATAAAAAAAGCCACCCAAATAAAACAAAAAAAAAATAGAGAGAAAGATTTAAAAAAAATAGAAATTATGGTGGTGCTGTGGCGAGAATAAGAATCAGCAAAGACAAAAATAGGAACCAAACGCGCACTGGAAATCCATGTGGATGAACTGGAGTTTCCAACTATAAATATTGAATTAAAAAACTAAAATGATCTTATATATGTAGTTTTGAAAGGAACATGAAATTTGGCTAAATAAAGCAAATTAGCACATGAGTTAATGAACGTGTCACAGAATTCTCGCTCTCCGAAAATCGTACTGGCGGGCGCGTAACAAACTCCAACTTTCCCAGTGCTAACTATATAAGACCCTTTCTTTTCTCTTTTTCTGTTGCGTTTTCAAACTTCTTCGCCTTCCTTCGCTCTTCAAAATCTCTCTCTATCGCCAAACGCTTTCAATTATGCCAACCCAAACAATTTTGGTTACCGGCGGTGCCGGTTACATCGGCAGCCACACCGTTCTTCAGCTCCTTCTCGACGGTTACAAGGTCGTCGTCGTCGACAACCTTGACAATTCTTCCGAAGTCTCCATCCACAGAGTCAAAGAACTCGCCGGAAAATTCGCCGATAACCTTTCTTTTCACAAGGTATTGGCCTCATTCTCTCATTGCTCCGTCCTTTCCTTAATTATTAACCAGTGTTTTCACGGTACTCAAAGTAAAAATAAAATTATTGAAAAAATTACATTTGAACTGCTACAAAAATTGGGAGTCAATATTCGATAATGAATTTTAAAGCAATTTATAATTTTTCTTAAACCCTAAAATTTGTTTTGGTTTTTATTACTAAGTGCCTTTTTGTTGTAATTGAATTAAGGTACCAATCTATAAATAAATAAATGTGATTTATTAGGGTGAAAACTCTAATATCCTTTGATACTGCACTAGAAAGTGTTACTTTTTAACTCATCAGCTATAAATGGTTTTAAATAAAGTCGTGCCAAACAAGCACTTCACAATTACCAATGATACTGCTGATTACATTTTCCTTTCCTATTATTTTAAGAATGGTTTAATTAATCTGTATGACTTTAAAAATTAAAAATTTCTATTTAAATTTTTATTTAAAATTAAAAATAATGTACTTATAAACTTTTCTAGGTGAATCTCATATAAATTTCATTATTTTTTTATTTCTTATTATAAATAAGTTTACACATGTTAACTAACCCTGTAAAATTCAATTTGGAATTCGGATTTGTTGCACGGTCCTCAAATTTTGTTAACTTCTGTTTTTTTTTTCGGCTTTTGGTTTGGCCTGAATTTTTTATGGGGACCTGTTTGTTCCACCTTGTAAAATGAGGTGGGCCCCACCTCTGGTGAAAGATAAAAGTTTTTTGCTTTATTCCATGTCGTGGTTAAATGAACAGACGGTGACAGCTTCGAATCATGTGCGTTCCATAATGTTTGGCTTCGAAGCTGTGTCTGTTTCACAATCAGCACGACAAAGTTACATTAAGTGCTTTTTGATGTCATGTGAGTTTGGATTATGGCCGGTTTATTCTGTTATTGTTTGTGAACCAATTTTAGTTCTCTGGAATTTGAAGGTACAATTTGTGTTAGGACCAACCCCAGTTGGTTCCGCGTTTTTTTCTCTCTTTTTTTAGTTGCACTGTTGCCGACTCTACTCGTGATTATTTACAGGTTCAGTTACGGATGGTGTTTCTGTTTAGAATCTAATAAAAAAATAAAGTTATAAAAGTAAAAAAATTTAAAAATTAATATTAATTTTTACGCTATTTAAGATATCCGTTTTACATTGACTAATCTAAACTGAGAACCAAAATAGGGTTTATGTCTAGGTTGTATCAAGTGCACATTATGTCAAGCAGCTGACATTGATGCAAGTACAGTAGTATGAGCAATACTAACGTTACATTTACTTTTTACAGCAATTTCTAAGAAAAGGGGAAAAAAGTGAGATGAAATAAACAGTAAGAGACAGAAGGAAAATGAGAGTGGATGACTGACTGCTTTCATTATATTTTTCTTACTGCAGTTAGATCTGCGAGACAGAGGTGCGCTCGAAAAAGTTTTTTCATCCACAAAGTAAGAATTAAGCAGAAATTTCTGCAATTGAAAAGAGAGAGAGAAAAAAGTTGCTCATTTGTTGTCGGTGCTTCATGTTCTTTTTCATGCTTTTACTTTGTCACTGGACTTGCAAGTTTTAACTGTTTTCTTTTTATCTGTGTCTTTTCTTCTAGATTTGATGCTGTCATACATTTTGCTGGACTAAAAGCAGTAGGTGAAAGTGTGAAGAAACCATTAATCTACTTTAATAACAATTTGATTGGAACAATTGTTCTATTTGAAGTCATGGCCGCCCACGGATGCAAGAAGGTATGTTTTGTGTCCTTCATAACTGGGTTCAGCTGCATTTGAAGAATATCATAATTATTTATAAGATTTAAATCTGTGACACTGGAATCAGAGTCCCCTTGTTCAGTCCCAATATGAAGTCCAGTGGTCCTTAATAACACTTACTATTGTCTTGTTGATGCCATACCTTGAAGTGTATTACGAAATTGGTTACGCATGATTGTGTTTTATAATGTGACTGTTTAACTAGTTTCATGTTTCTTGAATGATTTCAGCTTGTGTTCTCATCCTCAGCAACTGTATATGGCTGGCCAAAGGAGGTCCCATGTACTGAAGATTTTCCTTTGTCAACAACAAATCCATATGGACGAACCAAGGTTAGGTACCATTAGGAAATTGTTTAGTTTATTTGATTGATGCATATAGTAAAACTCGAGATAATGACCCTTGTTTGTTTTAGAAACTAGCAATGGTATGTCTGATAAGTGAGGTTTGTTGTTTCAGCTTGTGGTAGAGGAAATATGTCGTGATATGCAGCATGCAGACTCGGAGTGGAAAATTATACTATTGAGATACTTCAATCCAGTTGGTGCACATCCTAGTGGTGTTATTGGTGAGGATCCTCAGGGAATTCCAAACAATCTCATGCCCTTTGTTCAACAAGTTGCAGTTGGTAGACGCCCTGAATTGTCAGTTTTTGGAAATGATTATAATACAAGGGATGGCACTGGGGTATGTTTTCAATTCTCATTGTTTTATTTTGTTATAGTCAACATTTCCCTTCATAAATTCCATGCATTGCTCACACCCTATCCACTTATGATTTGGAAATCCTGAGCTACTATAATCCCCTTTCTTACTGTGTGGATTCATTGTGCATGTATTTGTTCTCATTTCTTAAGATCTACCTTTGATTTCTTCAGAGGGTCTTAGATGATGTGGGTCCTTTTCTCATCTCAGGTTCGCGACTACATTCATGTTGTTGATTTAGCAGATGGGCACATTGCTGCATTGTGCAAGTTAAATGATCCTAAAATAGGTACAAGTCCAAGTTTATCATTTCCATCTAATAATTTACCTAGTGTGTTGGTTTGTTAAACTCTGTTTGATTAGCAATGATTGGCCTTCTTTTTTTCTTTGGATTTTATCTAAACCTATTTTGGTTAAATTTCGTTCTGTGTATTTAGGTTGTGAGGTTTATAACTTGGGTACCGGAAAGGGAACATCAGTACTGGAGATGGTTAAAGCTTTTGAACAGGCCTCTGGAAAGGTGATAGACATGGTTCTATTTCAGTATTTTTAGCCTTCTTATATGTTATAACCTTTGCTACAATTTTGTATCATTTATATATGCAATCTGGTTCTCATTTTCAATCTGTGTTTTGCTTTTATCCTTCCCGGGATTGGGAAATTGGCTGTGTAATCATTCATTTGACATGCTAAGTGTATCTTATCTGATGCATCCCTATTCCCTGACTTTTTTTAAACCTCGACTACATGTTTGATCCCTTTGAGTGCTATAGTCATGTCATGAATTTGAATCTCAGGTTAACAAGTAACAAGACATTACCATGTTACAGGAGAAAAACACGAAAACTAAATTAGTGAACCTCACACAAATCATGTTAGTCCTATAATTTTTGTTTGTATCTTTTTCTAACAGGAGTATAGCATATTTACTTAACATGTGATGATCAGAATCCGACCTAACACGTGAAAGTGCAACAAAATGTATATGAAAACCAACATTTTTGCTTTCTATGCTTGTGCAATGGATGTGTTCACATTCCAGTTTAGGTTGTTTAAATATTTAAAACTAAAAGATTTTGAACCAAGTCATTTATGATTTTGGATTCAGTTATTCTTCAGTAAAGTAATTAATTTTTACTCTTCAGAAAATTCCACTTGTAATGTCTGGTAGAAGACCTGGAGATGCTGAAACTGTTTATGCAGCAACAGGGAAAGCAGCAAAAGAACTTAATTGGAAGTAAGTGTTGATTTGCTTTACATGTAAGTCACATTTCTAGTTCTTCGCTTGGATTCTCACAAATTTATTTTGGTTGCACTTGCAGGGCTAAATATGGCATCGATGAAATGTGCCGCGACCAATGGAATTGGGCTAGCAAAAATCCTTATGGCTACACTAAAGCCGAAAGTTCCTTCAAGTGATGTTGATGATTGCTGGATATCGCATATGTTCTCTTTTAATCCTGTCACAGAATAGGCCACAAGAAATTTAGTTTACACTAATATGCTTTTGGTTTATAGATTCTAATGCGAAAAATTCTTTGGTGATTATGAATTCTAATTAGGTACTAGTAAATAAGTAGTGGTTTATTTTAATTACTTTAAAGATTGAATGATCATTACTATTCTTTCATATTCCTCAAGAACATCCTGCTTTGTAAATCTAAACCACACATTTTAGAGTATACATCACTTACAGTAACAGGTGTACCTCATTATCTTTAGTTCAATTCTTTGCATTATATTTATTTTACATATATATTTCCCCTTCTATTTTCACCTATTCTTATTTTTCTTTCTTTTTACACATATACCTATCGTTGAATGAGGAAACCATAAATCTCGCATTCTGTAACAATCAATGCATGCATGCGCTCAGCGTTCGTAAATCCATTCGATACGGCGTAAATCGTAAAACTGAATAAAAACAGAAAGATTTAAATAAATAATAAAAATCCAATTTTTTAACTGAATTAAATTGGATTGTTTATTTAAATTTGAAAACTAAACTAATTCAATTTGAATCAAACACAACTATTTTCATATGATACATCTTCCGCGTGTGTGTATATATATATATATATAATATTAGGTTTTTTTAATGTAAAAAAAGTCATTCACTCATTTATATAATATAATTACATATCTATTAAAATATATAACTTAATTATTTTATTTTATTTTCAAAGTTATATCTTATTAATTTATAATATATATATATATATATATATATATATATATATATATATATGTCGTGATATATTTATAATAATTAGTTTAGTAGATATGAAAGCGAAGTCCTATATATAAATATGATTTATGTATTATCTTCTACTTGAATAAAGTAAAAATATAACATTAAAAAAAATAAAGGAAAAATATAAAACTCAGAAAAATCCAATATAATTGGAAGTGTCTTTAATCAATTTCTCATCAAATATTGGTAGAGTGCAGGTGAAAGAACGTTAGAAAAACGATGACAAATAGTGAGTCTAAAAGCATAAAATTCTAACTCCGACCATATCCTTTTTTGATTTGCTGTTACGTAGAGAGAGTTTAGCATAGTTGAAATAACTACTATTTCTATTCATTTATACCGGAACCTCTTAAATAATTTAAAGAAATAAAAAATCTATGTCTTAAATTTATTAGTAATTTATACTAATTTTAATTGCTGTTATCTTTTTGTTTTTTGGTCAATAAATCTGAAGTTGAGTCGACCACGAATGCAATCTTGGCCCAGGCCCATATTTTTAATGGGCTAACATCAGCCTGTTAGTTGCATAACGTCTCGCGATTAAAGTCATCGAACACGGTTAACCAAAAAAAACATATCTTGAGGACGACAAAAATAAAAGCACATGAATGGCAGGGAAAAAAGCTTGAGGTGAATAGTGATAATGGCAAAGGACATGTAGAAGATGTCACATATAAGATTTGTATGACACGGGTATTTGAATATTGTGATTAGTTTGTAGTTAAGTCTTTCTCTTTGGTCTTATCATTGCATCGGCAGTTCCCATGGTACCACAATGTGCCCATAATCAATCCTAAATGCCCTGCTTATGCCAAAACAACTTATTCTTGGATTTCATTTCATTTCATTTATGGTTGTACATAGGGCATAAGTAATTCAAGTTTCTACCCAAAACAATGTTAATAGCTGATTTTCCAATACAGTCTTCTTATCATAGGTATTTTTTAGCATATAACAACCAAAAAGAAATCACCAACAAGTGGTTGTTCCATTGGTTAGCGGCCACAAGTTTAATACTTTGAATACCTCATTGTTGAGAGAGGACATACCTATAATATACTATCTAAGCAATGAAAAATCTATTTGGTATAAGGGTACCCAACCTCTACTAGTGTATTTGGGGTTTTAACCACGGTTAAAATTGACTTTTAAGCACGGTTTTCGAACCGTGCTTGTTCCCGGCGTGGTTGTAGGTAAGGGCCTTTTAGCACAATTTTTAACCATGGTCATAAGTCACATATAAACACGGTTCTTCATTGTGATGTCCTGCGTCAATTTACATTTATTTCTACCCGTTTTAATAATTTTCATAATAAATTTTTCACATTTAAATAAATAAATTACATCATAATTAGGAAAATATACATTTTCATTAAAAGTCCTAAAATGGCAATTATATAACACCTTAAAACCCCAAAAACCAATTAATTTCTAAGGGAACCAAAATCTGGAACAGGGGATCTGACGCTACGTGTCAGAACACTAGTAACAGCACCTGCTACTGTTGCACATTCTAGGCCAAACAACCAACTTCTAACCTACCTAATTGGCCCGTTTCAAGTCCGATTGCCACGAAACTTCACGGGCCACCTGATTTCCCCAATCCGGAACTGTTGGCGCAGTCCGCTTGCTAAAATTCCAACACATGCGTAAGTTATGTGCAAAACGCGATTTAAACCCCTTTTGTGCATAACCCTTGCACCAAACACCCTAAATGAGTTCCAATTGGCCTAAGGCCAATACACACAGTTCCTAATTATCCTAGAGGACCTATGGGCGCCTTCTGGAAGTCCCGAAACCCACCGGATCTCCTAATCACCTATCCAAGTCTTTATATTCACAGAACCAACTGTATGTATAATTGCCAAAACCCATCATTTCACCATTGTACCATTCCACTACCTCATGCATACATCATAAACTAGTCATACACACTACAATCATGCATAACACAATACCTGCCCAACATTTCCAGTCATGCAGTGGCTCCGTGCCACAAATTCACAGTAACCTACGCACTAACCATCAACATTTCATTCTCATTCTAGCACACACACACACACACACACACACACATATATATATATATATATATATGTGTGTGTGTGTCACAAACCTGCTCATATCACACAACGGCTCAGTGCCACATGATGCACAACATAAACTAATACCACACAACATCATTATACATCCTCATTAATAAACTAATATAATTCAACATCCTGTAAATCGACATACAAGTACATAACCATATAAATATATTTCTTTCCCCATTGCCCTGGCCTCATTTAGCTCTCGCCTCCACGGTGCGCATCCATAGCTTGCCACAGTCACTAAAACCACACAATACAATACAAGGGGTGAGTGACTAGAATTAGAATTAATACAGAAATAAACATCAAAACTGGAAGAGGATAATCTTATAGCTACGTTCTATTTTTATCAACAGTGTTCATTGCTACCTTTTCATTACCACACTCTTCTTACACATAAATCAACATATTGTTTAGCCTCAAGCTCTTATGTTCATTCTCATCTGATAACCAACATCACACATACATACATTCCAAATGCTCAATCATCATATATTACAATCGTCATCTTAAGCATATAAATAAGCCAAGGAGTGTAAAACACAACTGACTCTCACATAGATAACATGACGCCTAGTATCCGGATACTAAAGGACTGGCCTTTAGCTGGGAGTCTGACTTGACATCCCGTGAACCCGACTTGGTTCACCGAGCCCGACTTGGCTCTCCACCTTAACCACTGGGTCCGACTTGACCACTGGATAGCTCAACTAGGCATAAAGACCAGGGGAGCCAGAAAACGAGGGGTATACATACCGTTGGCCATCCCATACCACATAATCACATATCATATCTCATAAACATGACATATCATCAACAAATAACATATGCAACTACTATAAACTGACATGTGCTCACAACATAAGGCGACCGACTTGTCAAGCCCATCAATATAATGCCATCTTTCATAATCAATCATATAGCATAAACATATAATCCCTTCACTAGAAGTCTGTCAGGAGCCGCTCCTTGCTCGTGCAACGCACCGGCGACCACTCCCTGTCCTCAACAGTATCCAGGGTATCTTATACATAATATGTAACTCAATATAATCAAAACATCATCAATCGCATGCACAAATGTCAGAAACTGACATGTGATCACCACTCGGGCAGCCTACTTATCAAGCCCATCAACACAAGCCATGTTGTACCTTTTCTCAGTCGTTATTTCATTATTCTTATCATGTTACGCCTAACGAAAACAATACACATCATGCCACACATAGCAGATGTTTCTCATAATTCTTACTCATGAATCATCTTATCACATATACAATACAATAACCCATTATCTCAATTATCAAATATTCTACATCATACAACACACATCACATGTTTAACATACATATCATTACAATCATCAATTTAACATAGGAAACCACATTTTTTTAATTTCCATCGATCTTTACACGATTCTAATCATATTAATCATCAATATAAACCATCATTATCTTTAACTTATCGACACATTACCTTATTAGTTCGTCCTTGGCTCACTATACTAGGTTCATTCTCATGCTTTAACTCAACAATATATATATATATATACATATATTTCTACAAGGATTATTATCAATCATAGTGATACTCATTATTCTCACACCCAAACATATACATATACATATGCAAATCATCCCATTTCATCATGACTTTTCATCAAGTTATTCATTATGGTTTTCGACCTTAGTCACATAATCCTTGTATCATTTTACTATCATTCACGCATCTATACTACAACTTATCAGTCTCCCCCTCTCACTTACTGTTAGTCCTCAAATTTACAATAAATTCCTTAATAAAAATTATGTGAAAATAATACAAATTTGTTTAATTTGTTAGAAATTTAGGTTTTAAATTCAATAAATGGATGTTGTTGGAAATAATCTGCCCTTGATCAATTTTCTCTAGTTTTGTAGTGAAAAAGTAAAGAATTTAATGAAAAAAATTGAAGAATTGAAGAGCTGACGTGTAGCATCAACCCCACACGTAGCGTGGGGATTTCTGGTGCTGACACTACGTGTCACACCCACGCGTAGCGTCAGAGCTACGTGGATTCCATTTTCAACTGGACAAGCACTCAGCCAATTGACCCATTATTGGCCAATCCACCAGTAGCTAATGTCCAAGCCGAATTGGGAGACAAGGCTACACATGTCTGGCCACTTTAATTAAATAATTAAACCAATCATGGCCACTTAATCATGAGCTTAAGGGGGTTGACTCAGGAACTTGACGCGTAGCATCAGGCTGGCGCATAACGTCAAGACCCTTCCTCAGCCCTATAAATAGGGTCATTCTCCACACATCCAGCATCCCATTCCACTCTTCTGAGTTCTTTTCCTCTCTTATACACTCGTGTTTAAGCGTTTCTTTTATGAGTTTGTAGTTCTAGAATAGTTTTCTAGATATTTGAGAGTGTTGTGTGGTATTGTGATCGTTGTATTATGAAGTCTCCATCGCCTTCGTAATGTCAACCTCTGTAAGTGTTATATAACATCCTTAATTTTTTTTTAAAATAATTTCCAATAAACCAAATAAATTTCCAAAAAAAAAACAGGAGTCGGATTTGGTGAATAACATACTCGATTTTTCATCAATCCGACCGGATATTTAAAATACAATTAATTTACTTAAATTTTAAACATTTTTGAATTAAATAAGATTTCAATATCTGTTTTACATAAGCCGACCGGCTCTTTAAAAATATACGAATACATAATTTTCACTCGGTATTATCATGAGCCGGCTAAGGCTTTCACTAAAATAAACTCCGAGTTGCTGAGTGTCTTCACATATCATGGTCGGCCCTTCATTCACTGAAAAATAATTGTAGAGGGTGAGCATAACATATCAAATAACAGTTATTGAATTGGAATAAAAGTCCAATTAATAACTATAAATCGAAACTGATCACACTCGGCAATTCTAACTCACTCGGTGATTACATCAATCACTCGGCAATAATTTAAATTTCCACTCGGCAATTATAGCTATTTTACCACTCGGTAAATAAAACATCACTCGGTAATTCAATCAAATTGCACTCGGTGAATAAAACATTTCACTCGGCAGAAACAGCACATCATACTCGAAACATAACAATCCACTCAGCCATTACAAATTATTCATTCTCAACACTGAGACATATACATATACTCATCATAACAGCATGTTCTCACAATAACACATAAAATAGTGTATGCATATGCTCAACCAAATGGATCCATTAAGTCACATACTTAATCAATGACCAACCAAAACGGGATCATTATTAAGTCTTTCAAGTTTTGTGTTGCAACACTGGCTCCCCTAGCCATAACTCAGCTCCTCGCTGATTCGGCCGTTTTACAGGTACCAAACCGCTCTGCGCCCATGATGTAACACTGAGTACCACTCCCAGAGTGATAGCGGTCCTCTACCCAGTGCTACGGGCCGGCCTTGAGTCACACTCAAAGGCGTCCGTGGTATATAGGAACCACACCATCACAGTTCATATTCAAATATCACACATGCATCTCATGCATACTAATATCATGAAAAGTTCATGAATCATCATCCATAACATTATCAACTCATATCATTCCATTCGGCATAATAACTAACATACATAAACTCAATATGAATAGAAAATAAGGAAACACAAAGTATATTATTTAATTGGGGTCTCAATTCACACACATAACACACATATAACAAATCAATACCCCAACTCCATTCATAAACTATGTATTTGAGATGTACACTCCCCCTACCTGGAAATAAAATCTTCCAACAGCTTTAAAAGCTTAACCAAGTCACTGCTCCAGAATCCCGACTGGAACTACAGTGTTGTTCTTCTCCAAGTTTTCCTTCGTAAAGAGAAGAGAATGGAGATTTGGTTTCCTTCTTCGTTTATTGGTTCCAGTGAAGATGAGAAGTATAAGAATGATTTCGCTTTCAACAACTTCTCTATTAATTCAATGGCAGAAGTATTTATATACCTCCCACATGAAAGAGACGTGAATAATTTGAAGTACTCTGCCACACGTTCCTTTGGTAATTAATGAAAAGGGTACAACACATCAAAATGGGTCCTAACTTAGAAAATATCCAAGAAAGGAATTTGCTGGAAGGTAAAAGAATATAATGACATGGAAAGCATCCATCAGACCTGATTCCTCGCTTGAGCGAACCACTCTCGCTTGAGCGAGAATTACCCAGTAAGTAATTTCCATACTTTCGCTCGAGCGAGACTCCCTCCTACTTGCCACTCGTTCAAGCGAGAATTGTCCAGTAACGAATTCCACTGGTATTCGCTTGAGCGAGGCACCTACTCGCTTAGGCGAAATCCAACCAGAGGTAGTCCTTCGATTCTGCACTCGCCCACTCGGTAAGGCTTCCTAGCACTCGAGTTTTCACTTGGTAGTTCAATTAGAACTGATTCATCTTGCTCGGTTTTTGCCTCTTTCCAAGCCAGAGTCTTATTCCTTTCTTTATTCAGAAATTTCCTCGGAATTACTTACTCAATCAGAGTTAAAGTCTTTGTCCAGTAGCACTCTTTCTGGAAAGACTTACTCGGAATATTTTACTTGGAAGTATCTCTGTGACACTTCACCCGGAAAATCACTTCACTCAGCAACTTAATCGGAAACGTTCCTTTCAGGGACGTTTCACTCGGATTTGTTTTACTTAAACGTGTCTCAATCGGACACAGTGTCACTTCATTTAGAAATGATTCTCTTAATGATGTTTCACTCGGAAACATCTTAACTTCTCTTAGAATTAACCTTCTATCTTATTTCACTCGGAGTCGGATTCATTTCACTCGGAATCTGGTTCTTTTCACTCAGAAAATCTTGTCTCATTCATTTTCCACTCGGAATATCATTCAAAAATTCTTCTTTATTCATTTTTAAGTTATTTTTATAAAAATTATAAAAATCAGGATGTTACATTTCTCCCCCTCTATAAAAATTTCGTCCTCGAAATTTAATAAATTACTTAGGCACAAGTTGCACATAAAATCGATAAGTATAAATATATACAACTCTCGTTTTACATAACAACGGGTACTTACAAAATATAACAGAATATAACATACTTCTTAGAAATAAAAGTCGTATGGCACCCGGATTTAAAAATTTCCGCTTATTCTCTTTGTGCCATATCACCAGCTTGTTCAGCCTCTTTCGTGTGAATGTTAAACACTCGACCAGCAGCTTGTGGATTAACATCCCTTTCCTGGTCGTCTCTTCCAATCATCAGATTACTTCGTCCACTATTTCCTCCTCCGACTCCTCTATTTCTGATTCCCTGACCTCTTCTTTGCAAACTTTCTCGATTCATGCTAGCATTAGACTCAGTCATTTTTAAAAGAGGGCAATTTGGACGAGTGTGTCCTTCTTTATTGCATTGGAAACAAACAATTTTGTTTCGGTTACAGTCACTCGAAAAATGGTCTCCTCCACACTTGAAACATCTAACGTCTCTTGGAAAACTCATTGATCGGCCACCAGAATTCACTCAGCCTCCGGATTCAAAGGATAATTCACTCTTGATTGTCTTCCCATGTTTCTTAAAATTAATTGGTGATAATTTAGAGGAATTATCTAACCGACTGCTTACTCCAGAGGAAGTTTTATCATCTTCCTCATATATCCGGCACTTGTTGACAAGAATCGGAAAACTCCTAATTTCTTGGTGTCGGAATGCCTTCTTAATATTTGGTCTCAGTCCACTTTCAAATTTGATGCACTTGGAGCCCTCAGTGCTCGGCATTTGAAAAGGTGGGTAAAACATGCAGAGCTCCTTAAATTTAGCTGCGTATTCCTCCACACTCAGATTTCCCTGTCGGAGTTCCATAAATTCCAACTCCTTCTGGCTTCTTATAGTATTCGGGAAATACTTTTCAAGGAAACATTCCTTGAAATTTTCCCAATTCAACTCAATTCCCATGGCTTCTATTCGGTTTTTAGCCATCCTCCACCAATTCTCAGCTTCCTTCCGAAGTATGAATGTAGCGTATTCAACCTTCTGAGCCTCGGTGCATTGCAGGCTGCCAAAGATCCGTTCAAGATTCTGGATCCAGGCATACGCTCGGTCGGGCTGAAATCCACCATGGAATTCAGTCGGTTTTCTCTTAAGAAAACAATCAATACTATGATTGTCACTCGGTTGAGGGGTATTCTGCCTTTCTAAAATGTCAGCCAAACGCTGGAAGGCAGCAGCCATGGCATCCATACCATGAGGGTCCATTTTCCTATCCTGAAACAATCATCACACAATTTATTACTCAAGTCATCTAACCGTTCTAGAAAATATCTGGCATTACAAGGTAATGACCCGGTTTGGTAATACACAAATCTCTCACACCAACACATGAGGCCGGTGTGAAGAATCAAGACTGGTTTCTCTCTCAGAAAGTCTGGATTACATAGACCGGATACACAAAGCCGATCTTCAATTTCTCCCAATCCTTACACTTATAGCTGGCCCAACACCGGATTACAAACCCCGATTTTAACCATGATTTCACTCAGCTCATAGTATTTAGTAGCTACACCTTGGCCTTGAACTTTTCAAGTCTTGCTCTGATACCAAAATATAACATCCTTAATTTTTTTTAAATAATTTCTAATAAACCAAATAAATTTCCAAAAAAAAAACAGGAGTCGGATTTGGTGAATAACATACTCGGTTTTTCATCAATCCGACCGGTTATTTAAAATACAATTAATTTACTTAAATTTCAAATATATTTTGAATTAAATACCGACCGGCTCTTTAAAAATATATAAACACATAATTTTCACTCGGTATTATCGTGAGCCGGCCAAGGCTTTCACTAAAATAAACTCCGAGCTGCTGAGTGTCTTCACATATCATGGTCGGCCCTTCATCCACTGAAAAATAATTGTAGAGGGTGAGCATAACATATCAAATAACAGTTATTGAATTGGAATAAAAGTCCAATTAATAACTATAAATCGAAACTGATCACACTCTGCAATTCTAACTCACTCGGTGATTATATCAATCACTCGGCAATAATTTAAATTTCCACTCGGCAATTACAGCCATTTTACCACTCGGTAAATAAAACATCACTCAGTAATTCAATCAAATTGCACTCGGTGAATATTAATCAATCAATAATTAGAGTGATGAAGTATTATCTCCATTCCCCTGGATCTATAATAAACCACTCCCATATATAAAGATATGAGAGGGTGAGTTCAAAAGATTATTTTATAATAACTTTTCTAATTAAAAACAGCGGAAGATTCAATTGATTTAATTATTGACTGATTGATTTTCAAGAGGGGGAATTTCATGAAAAGTGGGATGTAGTTTATATAGCCTAGAGGTCCAATTTATACTCCTTAATATATTTAAAGTAATGTATAAAGAGGGAATAATGCATAGAAAACAAAAATCCATTTAAAATAACAAATATGAGCATCAGGGTGTTACTCGCTCAACGAGATTCCATCCGCTTGAGCGAGCCAGCGTAATAACGCTTGGGCGAGAGGAGGGAGAGCTGAGCGAAAGAGGTAAAACAAGCATCAGGGCTCAGCTCGCTTAGGCGAGCCCTGTCTCGCTTGAGCGAGATGCAAAAGAATGCATTGAGCGAGGCAGCGAGACGCTTAAGCGAAGGAAGGAGTTTGCATCAGGTACGAATCTCGCTTGAGCGGCACATTACTCGCTTAAGGGAGATTGTTTCAGAAACGAAGATGACTCACTGGTCGTCCAGTATCAAAATTCTTTCCCCTCGCTTGAGCGCGCACTCCCACGCCTGAGCGAAAATTATCCAGAATCAAACCTCTGATTCTGAGGCAATTTCGCTTGGGTGAGTTGGCCATCCACCTGAGCGAATTTGGGGCAGAAACGTATCCCCTATTTCACAACAATCTCGCTCGAGCGAGATTCTCACTCGCTTGAGCGAGTTCTGCAGGACTTAGGCAGAAAACGTGAAATTGCATTCCTACACACAACCTGCCATGTTAAAACTCAATCTATTGCAATTCATTTAATTTCTACAAGATTTACACATGTTATGACACCTTTGGAACTTGCTTCATTCACCATTAACCATTATCATTCATTCTAATTCTTGAAATTGTGAGGAATCCAACGCACCAATTCATATAATGTTATAATCTAAAAATCACATAATACTTTCATTGAATCAAATAACCTAAACATCATCATGCTAATATTAACTCCATACATATAATCTAAATTCAACATCATCTCACAAGATCCATACATGGCATAAAAACACAGCAATCCTTCATTGATCAAATTCAAGTATTATGATCCATTCTTTACATCATTTGGGTCATGAATGAAAATTGGCCTTACACACACATGTCCAATTTTCTCCCATAACCTCCAAAATTATCAACCATTACAGAATTGAGTATATAAACACCATATACTTCACAAAATAAATTCATGTCGGCCAAGGCTTACACAATGCCATTCCATATTTACCTCCTTCCAAACTCGACCTCCAAAAACTGTAGGATTTAAGTCATACCTACATCAACTTTAAAAATAGCAACGGGGAGGTGAGTAACACAATCCAAATGAATTAAAGTCATACATTATGATGAAATACATGTATACTTGCATAAATATCAATCATTACATCACTTTATACATCATACATAATACATCTCATAATCTCAAGTATACATTCACAATTTCATTCATTTGGATTACCCAACACACACATAGGGTTAGTATCTAACTCTCTCCCTTTTTAATTCTCATTCATCCATTACCACCATGGGCTTTCAACTAGGCATATCTCCAGCTATATGCAAATGCTCTTAAAGCTAATGCATATGCACAAGAATTTCTTATTAAACAACGCGGATCCGACTGTGGGAATATAACTTTAATTCAATTGTGGGACAAGCATAGGTGTGCTACTATGCCCCTACTGCAGTAGAAAAATTGTTTACACATATATCTTAATTTTATGCATGCTTACATCCTCATAATTTTTACTGGTACCAAAGTGCTATCACCCATCTGTAGCACTAGTCACCCCGTGACTTGCGGATCAAAATCGTGGCCTCAATTACCACAAGTGCTACGGGCCCCTCCTGAACACACATCGGGAGAGCCGTGTCCCATCGAACACCGAGGTAAACTCGCTCACCATAAAGCCGCCTGCCCACTGGGCCCACCATATAGGGTGCCTCGTCACCAAACTATGGACAGCTTCGTGACTCATACACTGAGTCACAGGGGAAAATCACAATACGCTCGTGCACTGAGCCGCCCTCCCACTGGGCCTGCCTAGTGGAACCCCCTAATATTCCACATAGACAGCTATGATATGCCATGGATGCAATGCAAATGCAAATCAAGTGCATCCTCACACTATGCATCCTAGATGTCACTCCACAATCAATCATTCACCACCACCACTTGGTGGATTTTAATATTCTCATCATCCTTAATTATTTCCAATTCTCCTCAATGCTTATACTCATTAAAAGTTAGTGGCATACACATTCAATAGATCATACACATATCTTTGGGATATTCACATCATAATTCCAATCCACACATGGTTTCTAACCATCATCATACTTCATTAACATAGTATCATCACAACATCACAATATTATCCCAAATATAATGCCACACAATAATTATCATTCTAAACGTATTCCAATCATAACATTATCACATCATCCATTCAACAATCATCAAAATAATCACATATACATATTTTCACATCATCAATGGATGAAATCATGCATTTAGAAAAGTTACCCCCTCCTACCTCAAGTGAAGTAGTGATCAACGCGGTTCGATGGTCCCGCCTCGTCAATGGGGTCACTTCCTACATCACAATACATTTCACAATCAATTTTCTATTTACCCATTAAGACTCAAATACCTATATATATCAATAACTTGATGTTTACATTATTTTTAACTCTTAAACCTCTTTTATTTCATTTTATCCACCATGACCACCATGGGTTAGGTGCTACCCATTATTATTATGCACCCTAGAACCAAACCCTTTCATGGGTTTCTTCATTGGTGACTTCCATCAACAAAATACCATCACCAATGACTCTCATTCATCATAACCCACATTTGTTGTCAACAATAAATGATCATCAACCTCCATTATACATCTCCCCCAAATTTATAAAGCTAGGGTTTCATAAAAATTCCAACCACCTTCATAAATACTCTTCTCCTTCCAATCATAAATGCATCCACTTCATTACTTCCCAAAGAAATCTTACTTTCATAAAAACCCACCTTAAACTCATGTATTAAATGCCTTAAGTGAACACCCATTTACATGCATGGTTCCCAAGACTCATATTATCATATAACCATGGCAAAAACCCAAATAAATAATAAGTATTTCTTACCTCACACCCAAAAACGAAATGGGTTTCCAAGGGAGGATGGTGACATGAAAATGAGGGAAGGAGAGAAGAAAGAATTTAGTTTCAATAGTCTCCTTCAAGCTCCACCAAACGAAAATAAGAGGAAGTGGAAGATGAGACCAAACTTGTTAAAGTTTTTGGAAGAAGGAAGAGAGAATGGAGAAGATGATGAAGAGAAAAAGAAGTGAAGTGCAATGTCCTACACCTTCAGCAAGCATACGTGAATAGGAAGAAAAAATGGGGTTTTCAATTTTCTTTTAATCCTATTCATTAAAACTTCATCATTTTATAACTAACAGGCTCTTCGTTTGGGCTCAATACTTCATCCTAAAATTATTTTGAATGTATATTCGGATTCCCAATATTATTCTCTACAGCCCTGACCAATATCATCTCATTCCGAGATACTTGGTCCGACACCCATATTTCAACCGGGCTCATTTTTAGCTTAACCGGTCTCCATAAATTACCAACAATTCCCAAAAATCTTAATTTAATTAATTTCAATTTATTGGGACCTTAAACAATTCATATTCAACTTATCAATATTTATTTTCCTTAATTAATCGTCTATTTTAAAATTCGGGATGTTACAAGGTGTCGGATTCGGTGAATAACATACTCGATTTTTCATCAATCCGACCGGTTATTTAAAATACAATTAATTTACTTAAATTTCAAACATATTTTGAATTAAATAAGATTTCAATATCTATTTTACATAAGCCGACCGGCTCTTTAAAAATATACAAATACATAATTTTCACTCGGTATTATCGTGAGCCGGCCAAGGCTTTCACTAAAATAAACTCCGAGCTGCTGAGTGTCTTCACATATCATGGTCGGCCCTTCATTCACTGAAAAATAATTGTAGAGGGTGAGCATAACATATCAAATAACAGTTATTGAAATGGAATAAAAGTCTAATTAATAACTATAAATCGAAACTGATCACACTCGGTAATTCTAACTCACTCGGTGATTACATCAATCAATCGGCTATAATTTAAATTTCCACTCGACAATTACAGCCATTTTACCACTCGGTAAATAAAACATCACTCGATAATTCAATCAAATTGCACTCGGTGAATAAAACATTTCATTCAGCAGAAATAACACATCATACTCGGAACATAATAATCCACTCAGCCATTACAAATTATTCATTCTCAACACTGAGACATATACATATACTCATCATAACAGCATGTTCTCACAATAACACATAAAATAGTGTATGCACATGCTCAACCAAATGGATCCATTAAGTCACATACTTAATCAATGACCAACCAAAACGGGATCATTATTAAGTCTTTCAAGTTTTGTGTTGCAACACTGGCTACCCGAGCCATAACTCAGCTACTCGCTGATTCGACCATTTTACAGGTACCAAACCGCTCTGCGCCCATAATGTAACACTGAGTACCACTCCCAGAGTGATAGCGGTCCTCTACCCAGTGCTACAGGCCGGCCTTGAGTCACACTCAAAGGCGTCCGTGGTATATAGGAACCACACCATCATAGTTCATATTCAAATATCACACATGTATCTCATGCATACAAATATCATGAAAAGTTCATGAATCATCATCCATAACATTATCAACTCATATCATTCCATTTGGCATAATAACTAACATACATAAACTCAATATGAATGGAAAATAAGGAAACATAAAGTATATTATTTAATTGGGGTCTCAATTCACATACATAACGCACATATAACAAATCAATACCCCAACTCCATTCATAAACTATGTATTTGAGATGTACACTCCCCCTACCTGGAAATAAAATCTTCCAGCAGCTTTAAAAGCTTAACCAAGTCACTGCTCCAGAATCCCGACTGGAACTGCAGTGTTGTTCTTCTCCAAGTTTTCCTTTGTAAAGAGAAGAGAATGGAGATTTGGTTTCCTTCTTCATTTATTGGTTCCAGTGAAGATGAGAAGTATAAGAATGATTTCGCTTTCAACAACTTCTCTATTAATTCAATGGCAGAAGTATTTATATACCTCCCACATGAAAGAGACGTGAATAATTTGAAGTACTCTGCCACACGTTCCTTTGGTAATTAATGAAAAGGGTACAACACATCAAAATGGGTCCTAACTTAGAAAATATCCAAGAAAGGAATTTGCTGGAAGGTAGAAGAATATAATGACGTGGAAAGCATCCATCAGACCTGATTCCTCGCTTGAGCGAACCACTCTCGCTTGAGCGAGAATTACCCAGTAACTAATTTCCATACTTTCGCTCGAGCGAGACTCCCTCCTACTCGCCACTCGTTCAAGCGAGAATTGTCCAGTAACGAATTCCACTGGTATTCGCTTGAGTGAGGCACCTACTCGCTTAGGCAAAATCCAACCAGAGGCAGTCCTTCGATTCTGCACTCACCCACTCGGCAAGGCTTCCTAGCACTCGGGTTTTCACTCGGTAGTTCAATTAGAACCGATTCATCTTGCTCGGTTTTTGCCTCTTTCCAAGTCAGAGTCTTATTCCTTTCTTTATTCGGAAATTTCCTCGGAATTACTTACTCAATCAGAGTTGAAGTCTTTGTCCAGTAGCACTCTTTCTAGAAAGACTTACTCGGAATATTTTACTCGGAAGTATCTCTATGACACTTCACCCGGAAAATCACTTCACTCAGCAACTTAATCGGAAACGTTCCTTTCGGGGACGTTTCACTCGGATTTGTTTTACTTAAACGTGTCTCAATCGGACACAGTGTCACTTCATTTAGAAATGATTCTCTTAATGATGTTTCACTCGGAAACATCTTAACTTCTCTTAGAATTAACCTTCTATCTTATTTCACTCGGAGTCAGATTCATTTCACTCGAAATCTGATTCTTTTCACTCGGAAAATCTTGTCTCATTCATTTTCCACTCGGAATTTCATTCAAAAATTCTTCTTTATTCATTTTTAAGTTATTTTTATAAAAATTATAAAAATTGGGATGTTACATTGTTCTTACTTTTACCATGTGTAACTAAATTGTTTATGTTGGAATTTGGTGAATCAATCTATTATATGATGTTGTGATTATGACCTCTACATATTTATGACTCAAGTACATGTTAGTATTTCAACTCTTTATCAATATGAACATCAAACGGGAGAATGATTTTTATGTGTATTGAAACTTGTTTTATTAGTATGAATGTCAAACGGGAGAATGATTATTCATGCCGAATTAAAATCTATTTTAATGAAAGTAAAAGTTGAAATACCCTTAATATGCCAATTACTAGGGATAGAATTGGTAATTATTGTTGCCATAAGGCCAGGACTTAATTCAAGTTTTTATTGAGAAAGCTAACGAGGGATCAGACTTTACGATAAATACTTAGAATGTATATCACGAGGAATCGGTTATAATGACTTAAGCTACAATAACATGAGCTTGATGATTAAGTATGTATGTTTGTAAGTATTTCATTATATTTTAGTGCGAGAATCCTAATTCCAACATAATTTGTTAATCTGTGTTTTTACCTCAAGTATCTAAATTATTCTGAATTATATCTCAATTTATTAGATAGATTTTATCTTTTTTATCTTTTTTACCTTATGAACAAGTTAACCATCAAATTCTGTGAATATTGTATAAATTGTTTATAAATTATTCTTTTGTTAATAATCACTGATAAATTTACCATAGTAAATAAGAAATTACTGTGAGTTACTGGACTTTCAATCCCAGTGGAACGATATCTAAATTTGAAAACTACAAACGATTGGTGCGCTTGCCAATTAATAATCTAACAATAACACGAGGGTTAACACTTACCTCACTTTCTAGTTCATCAACTACCATATACATAGTTCATAATTCACATAGTTTATATAGGCTATTCTAAAAGTTCCCTAATCATCATATATCAACATATTCAATTTCTTATTCATTCATTCGCCGATCCCTTACTTATTATTCTCTAATCCTTCATCGATAAATTCCTAATTTAATTTCTCATCTTAATCAATTTAGAATAATTACAAGTAGTTATGATATACTCATCTTCCATACGTTAAGCACATAAATTTTAATTTCTCTATTAATCTTAGCCCAGCACACCCCCTTACCTCGATTCCAAGCTTTCCACAGCTTCAAATCGATTACCGATTTCCTTCGAGGTTCATCAAAACTCTAGAATTAAATTTAAAGAATTCTTATAAATATTATAATTACTAAAACTATAATCCATAACCATAGAGTAACTCCGAACCTCAATCTTAAGTTATCGAAGCTTACCATTTCCATTTCTGATCTCCGTTTCCAAGCCCCGTAACCTCGGATGAACTCTGATCCTTGGTTTAACAACATCTTTTAAATACCCATCACTTCAAGGTTCTCATTTACACCTCAAACACTTGTTCCATCCAAGGATTTAGCTCCCATAATATATACTAGCCTCGGGTAAAGAGAGAAAACGAGAATGGGAGAAAGAGAACCATGAAATTAAAGGTTCCAGGGTGCTTACCTCACCTCCTTGACGCCATAAATGTATTTCCCCCAAGAATCCATCATCAATTAGCTTCAATTGAGCTCCTAGGGTTTGAGAGAAAAGGGGAAGGGAGAAGAAGGAAGGTTATGCATGTCTCAGGTTCGTCTCTGTTTCAGCTTTTAATTCTGACTCACGATGCTGACGCTACGCGTCACACTGACGCTATGTGTCAACTCATTAATCCGCACCCGATGCTACGCGCCATAGCCATACTACGCATTAGGGCCCCTGATTCAATTTTCCTTGAAATTTCATTTAAATTCCATTTCCAATTTCTTTCCTTTATTTATTATTATTATTATCTTAAACCCAAAACACATTTTTATTTATTTTCCCTTTATTTAACATCAAGGATGTTACATTCATAACCGTGGTTAAAGATGGGAGACTTATAAACACGGTTCTACACAACCGTGGTTAAAGGGTGAGATTTTTAACCACGGTTAAGGTGTGAATCGTGTTTAAAGAGGTAGACTTTTAACCATGGTTATGGTCATAATCGTGCTTAAAACTTTGTTTTTTTAACTACATTTTTTACTTTTTTATTCATTCCCTAAACCTACCAGACAGCCTAATGATGCACACAATAAGATATATATATATATATATATCTCAAATAATGAAAATGAATAAATTTTAAAAAAACATATAAACATCAAATATGGTACATAAAATGCACAATATGATAAAGCTACACTAATAGGTATAACTACACACTAATAATAATAAATGACAAAAATGCTATTGGAGTCCTTCCTTGACTTGAAGAAAGCTGGTGGCCCAATGGTTTCTGATTTTGTTAATGTATTTTTCAGGGAATTTTGAGGAGTCTTGAAAGTGCTGCAAAGAAGAGACAATCATTAATAGTAGTAGTGAACAACAAATTGTTACGTAGTATGTGAAAACGAAATTAAAGAATGTGGGTAGTGAAAACTTACAGTTGTCCATCTGTCTGCTATACCGGATTGGACAATGATGAGCATCATCTTCATGACGAAATACCCGCACTCAAAGCTGTCATCTTGCCTATAAGACTATAATGTACCATACATTGAATTCACAATTGGTTATTATTTTTGTTACTAATTGAGGTAACTTTAAAAGTAATGCTTGTTAATTAAAGTACTTACTTTTGGAAAGACCCATTACAGTTTTTTCCTGATCACCCTGCCCTGTAGTCGACAGTATCCAGTTACAACCCTGTGAGAGAATAAAATGCATGTTCAATTAATAGAATGACTTAATCAAATATGTAACGTTGTCTAATGTTTAAAAGCAGCTTACGTGAAACATCCCTGATTTTCTGGACCCGAATCCCGATGTAATCAAAACAAATAATTAATAAAAATACGAATAAATTTTTCACGTTTGAAATATTTCTAAAACACAACTACGATTACATCAAGACCCAAATCACAAAAAAATCGAAGAGTGAGATTTAATAAAATATAACTGGATCGTTAAATAGTTTGCCCATAACGGTATACAAAATAACAGTTTTACGGCGGAAGAAGAATATGTATACCAGGCACACACTTAGTCCCATATATGGAGATATGAGAAAAGGCTCGGCAAAGCATGCAAAGGCATATCATAAGCCTAATAGACAACCATTATCATTTTACATAATCACATGAGCATGCAATGCCTAATATATATGTATATACATATCTATATGGTCATGCATCATACATCTCCAATACCCATATCCCATAATTGGTCATATCCGATTCAACCTCAAGATATATGTCATCAACACTTATACATTCCCAAAATGGGCTACATATCAACACCATTTTATTCATCAAGTGGGTATGAATCCAAATACCCCCAAATACCAATACAATATCCACTTATATCATTATTCACAATACATCCAAAAATATCAATAAATATCAACACTATCATGTACATTCATTCACAGTTTAATAAATTACAATCGTTGTCGGCCAAGGCATTCCATTACCACTATTTTACCTTCACAAAAGCTTTTCTTTAAAAATGTTCTCTTCCCATGACATCCCTGCATCAATACTAAAAAGTAGACCACATGGGAGAGTGAGTTATACATTTCAAATGACGATATAAATACAATTGAAATTATGTGCATATGCATTTCAACATCATGTATGCTTTGCTAAACACATCAATGATCATCATAAATTGTTAATTCAACAACATATACATATTTCATATTCATTAACCAAGTCATAGCAAAGCAGGCATATACACATCTATTTCAATGCCACAACAGGCTAACATCATCAACATCGATCATTCCGGTCTTTTCTCAAGCCACCACGGGCTAACATCGTTATCATCAATCATAAACAAATACGCCCTTATTACATTGGGCCATAATATACATATCGTCATATTCGATATTGTTTCGTATATTCATATCATTTATTACTCATATGTGGTTTTTAAGGTATTTAATTACCCATCTCATCCACACCATACCACCATCTCAATCATCATCAATCATCATCATATTCTGGCATATCTCTATGCTATATGCAAATGCTCTTATGGCTAATGCATATGCACAATGGAATTATCAATAACGAATGCGGATCCGACTGTGGGAATAAATACCAAATTATGGGTCAAGCATAGGTGTGCTACTATACCCCTACTGCAGTAGTAAAATTGTACACTTATATCTCAATTCATGCATGCTCAACATCATATTTTACTGGTACCAAACTGCTATCGCCCATCTGTAGCACTAGTCACCCCGTGACTTGCGGATTAACAACATGGCCTCACTTGCTAAAAGTGTTACGGGCCTTTCTCGAACACACATCAAGATAGTCGTGTCCCATCGGACACCGAGGTAACTTGCTCATCATAGAGCCGCCCGCCCACTGGGCCTGCCACATAGGGTGCCTCGTCACCAAACTAAAGGCAGCTTTATGATTCCCAGAATCACTAGGGAACATCAACAATTTACTCGTGCACTGGGTCGCCCTCCCACTGGGCCTGCCTATTGGAACCCCTAACATTCCATATAAGCAGCGTATGATATGCCATGGATGGAAATGCCAATCAATGTATTCTCACACTATGCATCCTATCATGCCATTCATCAATCATCATCATCAACACCAACACCACTATTCAATCTTTAGTGGATTTTATCATTGTTGGTTTTAGCCATTGTTTCATGTTTTAAGTGTGGTATTTTATTACAACATATTTTACATATTTTTTATATCATACATGTAAGTCGATACTTTCGATCAACCACAATGGCATCACATCATTAAATATCATTTATAACTATTACCACACATTCATTTAGTGGATTTTCATCTCATTATTCATCACTATTGTCTTACATATTAGTGTGGTATTCACAATAATTCACAAATATAATTCAAACCACACATACAAGATCACATTTGTATCAAACACAACAGTATTCAACAAATCATCAATAATAACAACCATCCTCTATTCATGGAATGATTAATAATCTCACCCATCATTATTTATTATCGATATCATCTCCGATTCATCAATTTGTAATAAATATATTGTCGTACAATCATCCCTCATTAGTTTCATCACCATACAAGGTGTGTTATACATCAACCATAATTTAATATCATTAGTGGTGAATATTCATATTCTCATAACGTGTGTCAATCAATATCATCACCACCTAGACTCACCATCATCATATACCCCTAATACAATCTCTTGTTTTCACGTAATAAAAGGGTTTTAAGTAATAATAAGCTCATGTTAACTTTCAATACTAAGACATAAGAAAAGCTCACTTTTACTCTTAATAATAGTGGGACATGCCACAAATATCACCTATTAGTCCCAATTTAACCACCATAAAAAGTTGGGTTTAAAACCCTCTTAAATTTGAATTTTATGACGTAGTAGGTCCGATGTTTTATGCCTAATGAGAGTTAGAAAACTCCAATTAATGTGAGACCAATTCTCAACACAATTATCTATAACTTTCATGAATAAGTCGGAGACCAAAAATGTCATTAAGATGCCCAAACGGGCCAAAAACAACAAAGAAAACAGAGCAATTGAAAAAATAGCACAATAGTGGCCATAACAGGGCTCTGAATCGATTCAAGCTTGTGTGAATCGATTCAAGCCCTTACAGAGAGCTTTGAATCGATTCAAAACTTGTGTAAATCGATTCAAACACCTCCAGTGACCCTTGAATCGATTCAAGACTACTCTGAATCGATTCAAGACAGTAATTATGTAGATTTTGCTCAACTTTTCAACTTCTAAGCATCCTAACTCTTTCATATCAACTCCAAACTCTACCAAATTTTCACACCAACTTATATATATCATTTATGACGTGTGGCCATTGGCCGCACTCAAAAATTCTTAAAAATGAGGGACTTATACATATAAGTACATTTAAACTGTTTCAAGACATTTTTATGCAACTCAAGGGTCTATTCTCAATAGAATTGACCCATTCCAATTTCTACAAGTCACAATTCATGTATGCATGCTAGTATGACCAACCTAAGCCATAAATCTTTAATAAAACTCATTTTGACCCCATGAGTTCCTCAATTATGCATAAAAATATAAAACACAACTTCACACCTTTGAGTATTTCACTTATTCATGGGTTTCTATCAACAAATAAATCATATTCATCAAAGACCACTAGACATTCATCATTATCTCATATATATGCGATTCCCAAACATTCAATAAATGGCCAAGCCTATCATCCATCACATTATCAATCACCATTCAAGATAATCATGACAAGGCAAGCATGAGTACAATCATATACATCAACCATCAATTATTCAACTCATGCAATTAAAATGTAAACTCCTCTCCTACCTCAAGAGAAGAACCGCAATCCAAGTGCTCTGATTATTCCGCGTCATCGTCCGGAACACAATTCTACCAATAAACACATTTTTGTATATAAAATTAATAAGCCATCATAAGGCATTATTTTCATAAATCTCATAATCAAATCTTAGACTTGTCTAAACTCCAATCCATACGCTTATGTTAGGCTTCGGGAATTCCTTTCCCAAGACCAAGATTCTCTAAATCTTAAAGGGCTAAACAAATCCAACAACAACAATACCATGGCCTTTACTCATAAGACCTCCAAATCATCATGTGGTTTACTACTCATCATCATAATTCATTCAAATTCATTATAAGCCTCTTGGCTTCATTCAAGGCCATCATCAATCAACAATTTCTAAATGGCACATATCAAGGCCTAAGACTCCACCAAATCAAATATCCATCTCCCAAACCTCAATAATCAACACCAATGCTTCAAACATTCATCTCCTCATATAAAATCATTCTAAGGCATCAAAAATCATCCAAATCACCTATTTAGCCAAAACCCCCCAATTTATCATACTTAGGGTTTCCTCTCACAAATCACCCAACAATAATTAATACTCACCATCTCCCTTGATTCATCATAGTTTCACTAACCCATATCCATTTATAGCATAAAACCATTATCAATAATCATATCCTCTAACCATCCAACCTAGGGTTCATCATTTCCCTTAACAATCCAAGTTCTTAACATTATCACTCCAACCCAACAACCCAAAACCATAAATGAAATAATGAAGAGGTAGGAAACCTTTACCTCATCTCCATGCTCAAGCCAAAAATGAAAATGGGAAGAGAGGAAGAAGAAGATTGTCCAAGTAAAGCCTCCATGCTCCTCAAATGCTTCACATTTCCATGCTTAGCTTTAATTTTAGGCAAGAAATGAAGATGGAAGGAGGTGGTGTTCGGTTTAGGTGGAAAATGGGAGAAGAAAAAAAAGAAAAATGAGAGTGTATAGAGGAGAAGGAAAGCCACGGTGATGAGGAGAGAAAGAAAGGAAAGATGACCAAAATTGGTCATTATTCATTGGATAAAAGGGTGCCCCACAATGCTTTCCCAATGGTCAATGTTTCTCTTTGTCCAATAGACAAAAGAGAATAGAAAAGTGAAGAGGAAGTCATACGGTCATGAGAATGGAGAAAAGGGAAATTTTCATTTTCTTTTAATTCCATTTTGGCTCGTATTTTCTCCGTCTAATAACATACGTGTGTCCGATTAATTATTTCCTTGACACTAAAAATTATTCCAACTATACCATCGTAACCTCAATAATTTTCTAAACATTCTAGACCCATCAAATGTCTAATTTGACCAAGTGGGTCCTACATCATCTGTTAAATCACCCAGTTCTGATAATTCTCCATTTACCCGTAATTTACCTCTAATGTCTAATTAATCTTCCCATATTTACTGGACCATAAATAATCAATTATCTTTATTCAATAAATTTATTTTCTTTAAAATTCGGGATGTTACATTACGCGTCGAGTATTTTCATGTAGTCCACACCAGGACTTCTATGCTCGGGAAAATGACCAACAGTTGCTAGTGAAGGCTGCAATAAACATTGATTAGTAACAACGCCAAAATGATTAAATTAACAACACTAAGTAATTATTTAATAGACTCTTACTCTCTATGATATGTCGTAAGGTATGCAGTCTTGTTCAAGGCATTTATCCAATTCTAGATGTATGCCTGAATCTCCTCCTTGCTATTCCCATGAACTTGTATTAGAGAGTACTCTAGGAAACCATAAGTGTCATGGACACCCCTCTCTATGCAAAGTCTATGTAGAAATCTAAGAAAATTTACACACGTTTAGTTAGTGAAAAATAACATTTTAATTGACATAATCATTGAACGAAAAACATTATACTTACAGTTCCCAACACTGAATCACAGAAATGTTCAACGTCTTCTTCCCCATCAGGACCTCGCACAAGTCAGGCCATGCAATGTACACTGGAAACAGACTTGGGCGGCTGAAAACGGATTCCTCCCATGGGACCGGGACAGTATCCTCGCGTAGCTGAGCCGATAAAGCCCATAGTTGTTCGATGGGATCAGGGGGCTATGGCTTCCTCGATGGGCCAACATCCTATTAAACACAGTTAAAAATTAGAAGAAATTTGGGATTATTCAAACCATAACTTAATATATAATTGATGCTAGTTTAAGGAGCATACTTGGGGACCAAAATCTGATAAAAGTCTGGTCAGCCACATAAGGAAGTGTCCTACAGCCTGGTCGGCGAGTCGTACCTCAAGAGTTGGAATGGGCACAACTGCCTCCACCTCGAGGACGCCTAATGGTGAACCAAATGGCCTAGGTTATACACTGAACCAATGGCAACTGGCTCCTTTACTCCATCAACAAAGAGGTCACACTAACGACAGTCTCCAAGATGTACATCGTCATCATCACCATCAGGTGCAGCACATGACCCCTTTGTACTGACTCGCCTAACCTACAAATTTACACAACATTTTGAAGTTATTCAAGAAATAATGATAGCGAATTACAAGTAATTCAATTAAATCATGTACAATCCAACTTATGGGTCCATCACCGGTGGTGTAGGTTGACGTTGTTGACTGAATGAGGCCATTATCTCATCCCGAAACCATGTCATCTCCTCTTGAAGTAGCCTCTATATCTCTTCTCTGGCCTCTGCCTTCACTACAGCTACCTTCTCCTCAAAGGTCTTCTCCAAATTAGACATGGATTGGGAAGGGGCGGCGGAACGACCGAACTAGCTTCGGAGGCCTGCAGAGAAAGAATGATTAGAAATAAAAATGTTATTATAAAAAATCTAAAACTATTAATATAAATGTACCATGACCTCGACCAGTTGCACGCACTCGTCCAAGGTGCTCTGGTCGGCCAATGGCGGTGGTCAATATATCATCCCTACCATACGACACGAAAGACCCTTGGGTCGACTGCTCAACCAAGGAATCCTACAACCAAAACCTAGTGATTAGTGTTGTTAGTAACGGATAGACAATTCAAGTATCATAAAACCTTTTAAGAAGCTTTGTACTTATAATTCTTTAGGCAACCTCCTCAATATATAATGAAGTGTAGTCATCACTCTTCTTTGTCCTGGCCCGCTTCTATTTTTCATGGCGTACAGGTGGGGAGGGGGTCTACAATAGTGGTGTTAGGGTGGCTACCCTAGCGCTGACTGACTTTCTCCTCAACCATCCGATCCTCCAACAATTGATAGCCCCCACGTGATAACCTGTGAGGGCAGTCATTTTTCGCACGAATTTCCTGTACTTTTATACATTTGGCCTGTAACAAAAACAATTCAAATACACTTATTCATTATATATTTCATATAAAAACATTCATCAGCAACTATAAAACCATCAAAAGTAAAAGGTATGTACAATAAAGTGGTCCGTGTGCCTGGATACAACAAACGCATCCCAAGTCTGCCGATTGATGAATGTGTATGTCTCTCCAGGAAACTTACCCTGCTTCTTCCCAAAGACATACCTAAAATTCAAAATACTTGAAGTAAGGAATTGATAACATAAGACATGATAATTTTAAACACTTAATTCATAACATGCATGCATACGTGGAAGTCAGTTTGCCCTTGAATACCCTTCATCATTCAGCGATCTCAGACATGATCTTCCTACGCAGTGTATCGACTACAGGAATATCCCAAGCATCCTACAAGTGCAAAATAAACAAGGTTGAGTTTATTATGCATAACAAATTGCAATATAAGTAAAAAACAAATGTACAGTTAAAGTACTTACAAGAACATCAGCCCAAATTGCATTCTTCACGACCTCCTCAACACTATCCTAATCAGGGATAATGATGGACACCTTCGACCATGCCAAGACACCCAAGTAACTCTGAAACTTGGCGGCGTCAGTTCCCGAAGTCCTCCCCGTGCAAATATCAATGTCAACATGGCTCGTCTAACCCTGGTGGTGCCTAAGTGAAACACTGGTCATCCGGGTAACACCTCAACTCCTCCTATCTGAGGAATCTGTATCCTAGGAGTCGAATCTCATGGGTGGACCCTAGTCAGCCATAAGTATCTGTTCAAAGAAGTAAAAAAACTACAGTAAGTATAATAAACACATTACGCATACAAATCAGTTAATAAATACATGTGTAGTTAAGTATACATCGATGTCGTTCCCTGGTTGTCATGGACCAGAAATCATCATTGATAATATAACAAATTTTCGCTTCATGCACAGCCATGACGACAAGTTGTAAACAAACAACAAAATAGGCCACGAACTGTGGTTTGTGCTTAGGTTCCTATATGGGTTCATGCCGTCTGTGGCTAGTGCAAGCCTAATATTTCTTGGGTCATGGGCAAAATTCAGAAACATCGTATCCATTTTCTTCCATTGTAATCCATCTGCCAGATGCCTAAGTAGTCCATCAACAACCCTTTCATTAGCATGCCATCTCATAAGCTTTACATCATCTGCATTTGCAAATAGACACTTTAGTCTTGGAACTATGGGGAGATACCACAACACCTTCGTAGGAGACCCTTTAGTGTAGAATTCATCAGAATCAACCTCTTTTTTCTTATATCGTGACACCCACACCTAGGACATCGATGCAACATTTCATACATGTATCTTCGTATACTCTAATCCCATAGGACACAACACCTTTTCAGCCTCATAGTTACGATTTGGCAATGTGTTACCAACTGGGAGCATTTCTTTCAACAACTTAAACAAGTTAGTGAAACTTTTATCTGTCCACCCATTTATCGCCTTCAAATTAAACAATCGTAAAACTGCTGACAACCTCGTGAAATTGGCGCAATTTGGATATAACGGCTTCTTAGAATCCTCACACATAGTCGTATATACGTGATCTCTCTTAAAACTTTCTACCCCCACATCACGGATCATATCCTCAAGTCGGTCATCCATGTCATCATCAACTTCATGCGTAAAGCTTTGGTTTTTTGTTTGAAAATGGGTACTTGGCACATCAACATGTTCACCATGCCATATCCATCGCGTATAAGTCTGAAGAAAACCATCACACAACAGATGTTCTCGCACCTCTTCCAGTTCTAGTCGACGCATGTTCAAGCATTTAACACAAGGGCAAAAATACTTTCCATTCATCTATTCAGCATTTCGTATCACGAATTCTATGGATGTTTCGACTCCACCCTCATACTATGGACTTATACGTGATGCAGTTATCCAACTTTGATCCATACCCACTGTTTATAATACTAGCAAATTTAACGGTGCTATGAATCTTACTTTCTTTACAAAGGTGGTGGTCCTACCCATTCAAGATGAACATTTTTCTATACTTCATAACTGCATACAAGTTAAAAGTCATTTTAAAATTTGATAAAACTTCGACATCATTTCGCATTAGTCTTTAAGTACACAAAATGAAAGTGGTGACATCAAATTCAACCATAATCAAATATGCACCCAGAGGACAATATAAAATTTAACTAACCAAAACTTGATCAAATTTTAAAATAAGTTCTAAAACTTGTACATAGCAATAACGCATAAAAAAAATTGTTCATCCCAAACTGTCCAAACAGACAATTCAAGATTCAACACAAACGATGAAATCAATTAATTTAATTACCATTTCTGTCGAATCTTAAACGGGAAACTATGTTTCACTCACAAATAAAAAGAACTAAAACTTATCAGGAACTAATAACATAACAAATAAAAATTAAGCTAAACAAAATTAGCGACACCAAATTAAAATTAAAATTAAAGACAGTAAACAGGGTATTTTATTAGTTTACTACTACTAATTTTTTTATTTAGTCGGGTAGTATTTAGATTTAACATATGGTGTTTTGGGGTGTTGTATAATAAACAAAACTAGTTATTATTGTTATAATAAAATTATTTAAAATTACAAAACTAAAATAATTATGGGGTTAATTCATTATGTAATTAAAGTTTTAAATTGCCTAATCAAAAATTTATACACATATCTACCCCTTATTTATAATTTTAATTATCCTTTGTTGGGCTTGTGTAATTTTGTTACAATGTTCATCTTTAATACAATGTATTATTTTACATTTACAAGTAACTTTTTATTTAGTTGAAAATATCAATTCTTTATGTATTTAATTTTTTACTAATGTAAGAAATAATAGTAATGTTTATATACTTTTTTAGTAGAAAATATCAACTTTTTTACTTTAATATCAATTTAAATTACTAAAATTAATAAATAGAGAATATAAATAGCATTCTCATTTTAAATTTTCCTAAGCATTCCTAATTTATAACTAACAACATTCTTATTTCCCTAATCACATTTTTCTAATCTATAACTAATAGCATAACATATTTCCAAATACTAACCAATATACTACTAACCAAATACTAAGCCTAAGATGCATCAACCAAACATACTAGTAACCAACATTGCATCATAAGAAGAAAATGGGGCTTAGGGAAGAACCTGATACACGTCGTACGAGAGAAGAAGGAGAAGAAGGCGTTCATGAAAGTGAATGAGGGAGGATTCGTGAATTGTGAAAATGGAGGGAGAGAGGATTCGTCAAAGTGAAGGGAGGGAATGTATCTTCGTGAAATAGAAACGGGAGGGAAGAGGAAAAATAAAAGCGTGATGCAGGAGAGTAGACGAAGCGTACGTGAAATGTACCCTTCCAACCATGTTTGTATCCGCATTTAAAAATTTTAAAATATAAAATATAAAATCCTTTAACCACGGCTCCTAAACAGCTGTGTTTATAGACACCCTATAAACAGGGTTTTATACCAACCGTGTTTATATATGCGTTTTAAAAATTTTGAAAAATAAAATACACTTTCTCATATGCACGATTTTGCGAGAACCGTGCTCATATCCTGTGTTTATAATTATTTTTTGCACTAGTGGTACATATTATCTCATATGGGTAGAATTATGATTTGATATTATGTTCCCAAATCTAATAGGAATGTGTGTTATCCAATTTGAATGAATATGTTGTGTTGATTGACAAAAAATGATGTTACTTGTAAAAAAAATTCAAGCCTTGTATTTTCCTGTAAAGTGTGAGGAAAATCAATAAGTGCAGTTACTCTGACACTTTCGTAGGCATCTTTTGATTTGTTCTCACTATGAATCTTCAATGGGTCAATGGGTTTTTGACCCATTTGGGGTTCTTTTTTAAAAAAATTCAAATTTGACCAGTCAAATTCGCCTGGTTGACAGGCAGAGGAAAATAATTAATAAAATCACCCACATTAGGAATCAAACTAGACACCCATGAGTCATGGTTTGATACCATGACCACTAGAACAACTTATTCTTTGAGATAAATAAGCAACACTACTAAATATACTACTTTCTATTCTTACACACATATATATACATACATAAAATAAAAAAAACTTACAATATATATATATATATATATATAACACATTGATATTACATATATTAAAATATTTATAATATATTAAATAGATACTTATAATATTTTAATATATAGATATATATTAATATAAAATAATTTATATAAATTAACGTTAATATATATCATATTTATATTAACGTTAATTTATATATAATATATATAAATTATATATATTAAAATATTTTAATATAAAATATATATTTATATTTAATATTTACATATATATTTATATATTTAATATATATTTTAATATAAAATATGTATTTATATTTAATATTTTAATATATAAATTATATATTTTATTAAAAATATATAATTTATATATTAAATATATATTAAATTATATATTCTAATATATATTTTTAGATTTTATTAAATATATAAATTATATATTAAAATATTAAATATATATATATATATTATATATAAATTAACGTTAATATAAATATGATATATATTAACGTTAATTTATATAAATTATTTATATTAATATATATATATATATTAAAATATTATAAGTATCTATTTAATTTATAAATTATATATTATAAATATTTTAATATATGTAATATTAATGTGTTATATATATATATTGTAAGTTTTTTTTATTTTATGTATGTATATATATATGTGTAAGAATAAAAAGTAGTATATTTAATAGTATTGCTTATTTATCTCAAAGAATAAGCTGTCCTAGTGGTCATGGTATTAGACCATGACTCATGGGTGCCTGGTTTGATTCCTGGTGTGGTTGATTTTATTAATTATTTTTCCCTGGCTGACAGGTGGAGAATTCGCCTCCCCATCAGACGAATTTATGGGGTGCTGACACGTAGCCTGTTCCCTGCAATTTCGCCCTTCCAGTAGCCCATGTCCCTAATATAATATTCTTATCATTATTATTTTAAAAACTGAAAGGATAAAATTTAAAATCCCATTTGAATGGGCCTAATCTATAATTAAATTCAAATATTTTTAGTATGATAGGACAAGGTTTAGGGTTATGAAAAACAAACAAATTTTTGTCAAACTTTAAACAATATTTTTTAAGCTCGAATTCAAACCATTTTTTACATTATCATAATTTGTGTCTCCAATCTCGTCGATGCGAATTTAATGCGGGAGAAAATATTATGCGGAAGGGACAGCTTGTTTTATAAGCTCAGAAAATGAAACATTTTGTTAACAATTATAATTAAATAAATCAAAATTGTCTAATGCTTGAACAATATCATTTTTAAAGAAATTCTCACAAAAGTTGTAATTTGCATTGCGGAGAGGACAACGGAACGAAAATGTAGGGGTTTAGTGGACAATGACGAAGAAGTAAAATATGACGAGAAATGAAATGTTGAGTGATTGTAATTACAAAATCATCCAATTCATTTAACTTAGTTTTTTCCTATTTGTTACTAGCTTACTAAGCAGCTGTCCCGTTGGGTGGGCGTTTGCTTGAACTTGCATCTCGTTCCTTTTCAAAATAAATTCCACTAATTCATTCATATCATATTCTACGCGCTTTCGCTTCCAGTTCCAAACCACCAACCCTCCTCTCTCTAACCCTCGCCGGCGATCTGTTACCAGCAGATCGCGGCCGCGTCAGAACGTGATCCTCCCAACAGATCTCAGAGCATCCAAATGGAGAACCTAATCTCTTTGGTTAACAAAATCCAGAGAGCTTGCACCGCCTTAGGTGACCACGGCGAAGCCAGTGCTCTCCCCACTCTCTGGGACTCCCTTCCCGCTATCGCCGTCGTCGGTGGCCAGGTCACCACTCCGATCCCTCTCTTTTCTCTTCTCTCCCCTTCTCCTACTAACGATTCTTCGTTCCTTTCAGAGTTCTGGAAAGTCCTCTGTCCTGGAAAGCGTTGTCGGCAAAGATTTCTTACCTCGTGGATCAGGTCATCATCCTCTCTCTCCCCCTCTCAATACATATATTTGTATTTGTTTTCTGATTGGAAAACTGACACGTGCGAAGCGTGATTGCAGGGATTGTTACGCGGCGACCGCTCGTTTTACAGCTTCACAAGATTGACGAGGGAAGCAGAGAGTATGCGGAGTTTCTGCACCTTCCCAGGAAGAGGTTCACTGATTTTGGTACTTTTTCTATACTAAATCACAAGTATAAGCTATCGTTTCTTTGTTACTCGAGACTCGTGAATGAAATGATTATATAAACATTTGGATTTCTAGCTGGGGTTTTGAATGTTGTTGACTGATTTGAATTTCTTTCTATGTATGGATGTTAATGATGATGATGAGCTTGTTTGTGTAGTTGCTGTGAGGAAGGAGATTCAGGATGAAACTGATAGAGAGACTGGACGAACCAAACAAATTTCCAGTGTTCCGATTCATCTTAGTATATATTCTCCTAATGGTGCGTTTTTTTTTTTTATTTCGTTATTGTATTTTCATCTTTTGTGTAATATTTAGATCTGTTAGCATTCCGGAACAATGTTTACTAGCATTGTCTTGTGATCCATGTGATTGTAATGTTATTTTATATTTTTGGGTGCGGTTGTTTGACCTTGGATATGACCTCTTGGACTTGTACAGTTGTTAACTTGACGCTTATTGATCTTCCTGGGCTCACAAAAGTAGCTGTAGGTAAGCAACTAATTGACAGTATTTATAATCCACGGTTACAGGCTGGTGAAAGTTCTTAAATTTTTATGATGCCCAAGACAAGATACTAACGGATTGTTTTTGCAAAATGTAGAGGGTCAACCGGATAGTATTGTGAAAGACATTGAGGATATGGTTCGCTCCTTCATTGAGAAGGTAGGATTCAGTCAATTGCTTTATAGCTTGTAATTTGGAGTAGCATGTTTCACGAAAAACTTTGTGAGCAAAAATATAAATATTTACTTCCCAGTCACAGATTTTATTATATGTTTTTTAAATCATAATTTATATTATTGGAAAACTTATGTCGTGTTTAGTTCACAAGTTTTCTAGGAAAAATGGAAAACTATTATTGAAAAAGTTGAAAAAATAGAAAATGTGTTTGTTTACAAAATATTCAAAGAAGACTTATAGAAAACTGGAAGACCGGGTTTCTATTTTTTTAAGAAAAAAAAAAGAAGTCTTTAAAGAAGTTTTCCAAGAAAACTAAAAAAATGAAAAAGTTTTCCAAGAATTTTTGCTATTCCAGAAAATGAAAATTTAGAAAACAAACAGAAAACTTTTCTCAAAAAACTAGAATAATTTTCTGTAACTAAATGCAGGGTCTGTTTGATTTTCATTTTTCTTGTTTTTGATTTTAATTATAAATCTGTCATCTTGTTTTCTTGTTTTACAAGTTTGTATAGGAAAAAATGAAAACAAGAAATGAAATCACGAATCAGGCAGTGTTTTCTGTGTAGAGATCTTGTAAACAAGAAATAAGATGATAGTTTTGTATTTAAAATTGAAAATGTGAAATGAAAATGGAAACCAAACAGCGTGTTTTTTTTTGTTCTTCCTAAACTCATTCTTCTACTGACAGAACAGAAGTTCATAGTATAGACCTTTTTTGTAATAAAAATAAAAAAATAAATTATTTCCTTGCGCAAAAAATATGGTATACTGAATTTGATGCTAATTTGCAGCCAAACTGTATAATTTTGGCCATTTCACCTGCCAATCAAGATCTTGCAACATCTGATGCAATTAAAATTTCCCGTGAAGTGGACCCTACTGGTAATTTCTCTGTTTCCCTTTTATGGTTTTGAATACTCTTCAGGTTGCTTGCACTTAATGAAGTTTTCATTTTTACTCTGTACTCATTATGTTATATATTTTGCAAAGTAAGTTTGACAATGAAAACTTAGCTCTTCTAAAGTGAGAGTGTGCATTTTAGAGAAATGTAGTTATAACCATTAATCAGAAAATTAGCAATTAAAAATATAACGACTTAGTTTATTGTCCAAGTGCATGTACACATTCTTAAATACTACCTCCGGTTCCAAATATAAGCAAATATACCTAACTTCACACATATTAAGAATAGTAGTTGGAGGTAGTTATTTGCATTAATGTTACCACATATTTGATTTAATTTTCTAAAATGCCCTTAGTATCATTTATTACATAAAGAATTAGTGGCCTTGGAAATATATATGATGAGGACATATTTGGTAAACAAGCATTTAATAACATTGAGAAAATCTAATTTTGCTTATATTAAGGGACCAAAAAATTCCACTAAAATTTGCTTATATTTGGAACCGGAGGTAGTATTGATTTTCTAATTGTTATAACTATACTTTGTTTTCCTTTAAAGTGTACCCATTACTTTAAAGGAACCAACTTCTCGTCATAATTCTAACTATTTATGGTGTGGATTTATGGGGAAATCTTAGTCTGTTGGTGTTCTATTTTTTGATTTATTGATTTCAACTTTTTAGGGGATCGTACCATTGGAGTTTTGACAAAGATTGATCTTATGGACAAGGGTACTGATGCTGTTGATGTAAGTCAAATTGTTATAATTCCAATATAACAATATGGGATGATATAATGATCTTTGATAATTCATTGTTATAAGATCAAAGATGCTCAAAACAATGCATTAGGAGATATTTAACGTTTCTATTGTTATGAAATATGGGAAATTAGTTTTTGATACTCTTAAATTTAAATTTGGAGATATTGTGCCTAACTCAATCATGAAAGGTTAACTCATGAATTAAAAGTTGTCTCAAGTCTTATATGGAGTATACTGATCATATTCCTAGCCAATGTAAGACTTATCTCAACATCTTAACATCTCCCTCGCATGAGCGTGAAGTTTGTAGGATTGAACATCTGCCGGTGGCCTAATATTCAAGACGGGTCATGCTTGATATCATGTTAAAAATGATGGGCCTAACTCAATATAAAAGTTAGTTCACAGTATGAAGATTACCCCCATCTTATATTCTTTTAATTGATCATATCTTTAGTCTATGAGACTTTTAACAGATAGTTCTCTCCTACTTGCTACTCTACTGGTTTCCTAAGATTTTCCTTCATTAATTGAAATATTGGGTAATGAAAGATAATTAAGATTACCAAATACCAAATACCAGAATTGACAACGAATTCATATTTATTCTTTAAAAGAATTGCTGTATCTCAATGGATTTCAGTTGTTGTATCATGTCGATTAGGAGGTGAATAAGGTGTCTATTTTAAGGCTCAGGATTTTGATGCTAAACTATTCTTCTAGTAAATTCTCATTAATCCTCACTTGCCCACTCTCAAATTAGCCATAACCCTACAAGAATAAGCAAATATTTTATTTTAAGAAGAAAAAATAGTTTAAATGCTTCATCAGTACTGATGGGTATGCTGTATATACTCTTTTTGCTCAGATGTTGGAAGGAAGAGCATATAGGTTAAAGTTTCCATGGATTGGTGTTGTGAATAGATCACAAGCAGATATAAACAAGAATGTTGACATGATTGCTGCTAGGCGTAGAGAACGTGAGTACTTTAATAGTACCCCTGAATATAAACACCTTGCGCACAGAATGGGTTCTGAGCATCTGGCGAAGATGCTCTCTAAGGTACAGATAAGAATTTGTATCATCATTTCAGTAGATTTTACTGTTTTTGAATTTGGGTAATCACATCATAATGCTTTATATCTCAGCATTTGGAGACAGTAATCAAGTCCAAAATTCCGGGCATTCAATCTCTTATTAACAAAACAATTGCTGAACTTGAAGCTGAACTGACTCGTTTAGGAAAGCCTGTTGCTGCTGATGCTGGAGTAGGTTTTCTCCTTTTCTCAACCCATTTTGAACCTTCAATTTTCAGTTCTAAAATCTCTTGTTATTTAACAAATCCATTGTCCATTTTGATGAACTTATTTGTGGTAGCTTGGTGATGAGTAGATAGAATGCAACTCTATTTGCATTTCCTATCTAACTTTGTGTTTTATAATGAAGTTTTCTTATGACTGATTGCCCATCACGTGCAGGGGAAGTTATACTCAATCATGGAAATATGCCGCTCATTTGATCAAATATTTAAAGACCATCTTGATGGAGTGTATGTGATTCACTTTTTGGTTTATTTTTTTAATAATCTAGTGCATGATTCCTTTGCATCAAAATTATCTTCATTCTGTATTCTTTTTTTGTTTCAAACTAACTAATGATTTATGATCTCCCTACAGGCGGCCTGGAGGTGATAAAATTTATAATGTCTTCGACAATCAGCTCCCTGCTGCATTAAAAAGGTTGCAATTTGATAAGCAGCTTTCAATGGAAAATATAAGGAAGCTTATTACTGAAGCTGATGGGTATCAACCTCATCTAATAGCTCCAGAGCAAGGATACCGTCGGCTCATCGAATCTTCTCTAATAACTATCAGGGGCCCTACTGAGGCAGCTGTTGATGCAGTATGATTTTCATTTTTGAATCAATAAAATTTCCCCTCTGCTATATACTCCTTGCGACGGAAATTAATTTGTGCCTGAGAAGTTTTATTGAGATCTTATGTGGTAGTGCCATAGTGGTGGAAAGCATGGGGTGAAATAAAATACTTGATGGAAGAGCACTCCTTTTCTTATTGTTCCAAGTTGACAACTTAGCCTCTATTGTTCATATATCATTCTTAACCTCAAGTTCAACCTTGTGAAAAGTTTGAAAATTTGTGAATTTTACAAAATTGATATTTTCATGTTTAATGTGTTGTATGTTTTTGTCACAGTTGATTTATTTATACATTTTACTTAAATGTTTTGCAAATGTCACTGTTTATATCAAGTGTCATTTTCAATTGAATGCTTCCAGGTTCATTCTCTGTTAAAGGACCTGGTTCACAAAGCTATCGGTGAGACTGTGGTATGTTCCTGGCAGTGCTTGTTTAACGTTTCTATTGTATTTATTGCTGTTGCTACTTGTTGCTATATTTGTGGATAGTTGGTCTCAGGCAGTTCGTATTCTCTGCATATTCTAGTTTTGAATTCCAGTTTCAAATATAATTCAAATGCTTCAATTTTGGAAGTTGAAAAAATTAAGCTTGCAGATATTACACATTAATATCCTCTGTATTTTCTTTGCCAATTCTCCAATGGTGTTGAAAAACTCAACTTATTGTGCATAGAGAGAAGGGCTTCTAAATACTTAACCATAAATTCAGTTTAAAAAAATGACTGAAGTTTTCTATAACAACAAACCTGCCTTCCCATATTATAGATGGGTTTTGTGAATGCAACTGCATTTATGTTGGAATTTCTGAAGTAATGGAGAAAGCCTTCAATGGGAGACCAACATTGGTTGGTGTCTCTGCTTTTTGTAATTGTTTACGATTTGTTATTATACAACGGCAGTTTGGAACATTGCTGGCTTTCATTTTAGACATACTCAAGCTATAAGTTTTCTTTTGGCAGATACATATTTCTAGTCCATGTAAGTATAACTAATTTTGGTCTTAGTTTTTTCCCCTAAATGTTTTGTTAGATTTAGTCCTCATATATTTCAAACTTCTTTAAAATGGTCCCTATCACTACTTATTGATGATGTAACATGCATTTAACCATTGTTACATCACCAACTATCCTCAGAACATGACATGCCTAGATGCATGGTGTGCTATTAAGTAATAATAGATAATATTTTCAAAACTTATGAAATTTAGCATAATCAAAACCAATAAAAATTTACTGAAGGTCTAATCAAAATTAACTATATGTATTACAAGGATTAAAGACATTTTAACCCTTTTATTTGTCATGCTCATCCTAAATTGTATGGGGTTCCCAATTTTCCACACTAATTCACATTTTGGTTATAGGACTTAAAGCAGTATCCTGGTCTCAGGGTTGAGGTTGGGAGTGCAGCTGTTGATTCACTAGAAAGAATGAGGGATGAAAGCAAAAGAGCTACACTGCAGCTAGTTGATATGGAGTGTGGCTATTTGACCGTTGATTTCTTTCGAAAGCTTCCTCAAGATGTTGACAAGGGTGGCAATCCCACGCATTCTATTTTTGATAGATATAATGATTCTTACCTAAGACGAATTGGTAGGTCTTACTAAATGCAGTCTCTAACTTGCACTGATATTACTGCTTGTTCTTATAGTTTGATTTGGACTGTCCATCAATTCAATATGTTTGAAATGCATTTAACCACTCACTTTTAAACAGGAACTACAATTCTGTCATATGTGAATATGGTCTGTGCCAGTCTGCGGCATTCAATTCCCAAGTCTATTGTCTATTGTCAAGTGCGGGAGGCCAAACGAAGTCTACTTGATCACTTTTTCACGGAGCTAGGCAAAATGGATGTAAGAATAAACCTTTCCAAGTTCTATATTTCTGCTTGCATTTATTCATGAAACCTTGTCATATATATATATATATGGAAAAAAGATTGTGCTGTTCTTCATTTGGTTTTGACATTGGTTAAAGAAATTTAGCATTGACTGCCTGCTTAAAATCCTGTTTGCACAGACCAAGCGTTTGTCCTCATTACTTAACGAGGATCCTGCTATTATGGAGCGGCGTGGTGCTCTTGCAAAGAGACTAGAATTGTACCGAAATGCACAAGCTGAAATAGACGCAGTTGCTTGGTCTAAGTAGATGTGTATGTCGATCAAGTTTATACGAGAGCTAGCAGTATTACTATTTTTAAGTTCATTATTCATACTCATTTTTTTTCTGTCATCCTAGTATAATTTGTATTGTGGTCTTTTAATAGATATCTGATTCTGAAAAGAAAAAGAAAATGATTTTTTTGGTGAGATAATTGAGTGCCCAAGGATCTGATCTTTCTTTTTTCAGTCCTTCCATATCTCGACTGCCCAATTTTTTTATTCTATTTTTACAAATTTCAGACAAGTTGCATTACTATATATATATAAGGATGTATATCATATCTAAGAAACTTAGATGAGAATGAGAATAATAAAGTTGAACTGTTATATCTTATTATAGATGGACAAGATTAACATATATCAATGTTAAAGGTTCCATTTCAAAATCAATTGGTAATGGTTGGAGTGATCCAATAAGTATTTAAACCATGTAAAATATTATGAGGCAGATGTGTGACTTTCAACAATTATTTGAGTTTTTCAAAAAGTCATGACTTTTTAAGTTATCATGTGACTTTGAAAATTTTTTAATTATGACTATCATGTATGGTTTTACGGTCCGGATTTGTCACTCCTACTTTAGTCTAAGGCAACTTTTATTATAAGATATATTATGTAATGTCTAATAAAAAATTTATACAATGTCTAATGAAGTTTGTACTCGTGGTAGCTTCTGCTTGTTTTGGGTCAATTTTGTGATAACAATGTAGGTTACTTTTTATCTTTAGTCGTTACCCCTTAACGGGTTGTCGCAACCATAAATTATGGAGCATAAATAGATGTATTGTTTTAGATAGATGTATTGTTTCTGTGTGTGTGTGTGTGTTAACGGGTTGTCGCAACCATAAATATTATGGAGCATAAATAGATGTATTGTTTCAGATAGATGTATTATTTCTCTGTGTGTGTGTTAACGGGTTGTCGCAACCATATGTGTGTGTGTTAACGGGTACCATATGTGTGTGTGTGTGTTAATGGGTTGTCGCAACCATGTGTGTGTGTGTGTTAATGGGTTGTGTGTGTGTGAGTCATCGTTACATCACGAAGGGAGTATTTGTTTCACAGGAATGAAAATATTGCGTAATTACCCTAAGTATCCTCCAAGTTTACTTAAATTTAACTCAGTCCCATTCTTGTTCCATAATTACATGCCGCCCCATTTTATCTAACAGATACTAATGTTGGGTTAAGCCATCTCATTGCCTGACCATTGTGAACTAGAATTTTTCTTTACAAAAAAAAAATGTGTTTAAATTTTAAAAGATATTCTTGGATATATTAAAATTTAACCAAATGTGTTTTTAAAGTTTAAAAAACGTTTACCAAAGAATGATATTGTTGAGCATATTATTTTGGGCCTAACATTCTTAAGAATGCAACAACAGTATACCTTCAAACAAACATCCCCTAAAAGTTGGAGAGAGTATTTATTTTCATTCCCAATGGATAGTAAACCGTCAAGTTTGTAAGTGAAATTATAATTTATGTCCTCAAAATATGCATCTGTCATCAAATGTTATTCCCCATTATAGTTTGGTAGATGACACGTCGTATAAAATGCCTTCTTTTTATAAGATTTTATTTTTTGGTTTTTTTCGTTCTTTTTATAAAACTCTTCTTTATTTACTCTATGTATTTATTATTCCTTTTTAACATATATTCTTATTAATTATATATTCTCTATTCATATCAATAGAATTTAAAAATATTTACTAATACCAATTAAATTTCTTAATTCGTATGAAATGGTATAATATGACCTTATAAAAAAGATGAAATAATTTCTAACGTATTAAATTAGTCTAAAATCCTTAATCGTGTATTTTTCACTTTCCCCCCCTATGCAACATCTTTAATTTCATTGTTATGACATTGTTGCTTTTTATAATACAAAAGTGTAAGTAAAGGGCTTTTCATATATGGAATGGATAGCTACAAATGTAGAAATAAGGAAAGTGGAATGTTATCCGACTGAAGATGCACATCATTCTAAAATCAATTAAATTGTCATCTACTCAAAATTTACCAACCAAAAGATGGAATATCACCCAAAGGGGAAACTTTCTGCTCTTTATACATAATATAAAATCTTGCAAAATCCATCAAATTAACCAAGTTTTTGTTAATTTGTTTGCTTTTAAGCTTTTAAAATTATTTAATTTCCAAATTCTATAGTTAAACACAAATAAATTGGATAGAAAATAATCATGTAAGGATTCTAAATAGAATAAATTACTGTGTGAATCAAAATTATACAATTTAGAAAATAAATAACTTAATATTTTCAAATTTAAACTGTACATGATGTAAACTAAAAAGAAGTAAAATGTAATTAAACCAGTATTAAAAATGCATCAAAATTAATAGTTTTTACTTTGTTAATAGTACAACCTGAAATTATAGAGTATATATTTCATTTCAATTAAACTCTGAACAAAATAACTTCAATTATACCAGATAATACAAACTAAAATTAAAAAAAAAAGTCTATATTGATACCAACTAAACCTCAGGTACACGAAAGATCCATGTTGTTTTTAAAAAATATACAACAAAGGTTGTCCTAAAATGGTTGCAGCACGTTTAAGGAGAATCACAAGGGCATACGACGTCGTTCAGAAACTTGTACGCAAATGGGTTAATGGTCGGTTTTCGTTTTCTCTTCCGGTTGAAGCCACTCTCACCTTCGGTTTCGCATCGCTATCACGGATTTGGATTTGAAGGTACCTCACAACCCCTTTTCCATTTTCTCCGTTTCGATGCGAATATGCTTTTTCTCGTAATTCTTTTACAAATGCTATGTAAATCTCAAATCTGTGAAACTCTAATTAAAACAGAATAAGAATGAATTGGTTTTTGTTTTCCATCATTAAACTCTTCATTGATTTGATCGAACATCGTAATTGTGCAGGGCAATTGCTTCTGAGTTGCTGATCCATTTTTGACAATTCGGAAGCATAGGGTGCCATGGACTGTGAGAGGGAAAGTTTTAACCTCTCAGGACCTTTGCATCTAACTTATGTCTTATGGTAACATCTATTAAATCAACCTTCCATTTTATATTTCAAATTTGTAGCATGCGCGAGACATAAATCGACATTTACATGCATCTTTTTAAGAATAAAGTAAAAAAGTCTTTTTTTTTCTTTTCAAAATTAGCGCTTAACAACAATTTTCAAAATTTTAGAGATTAACAAATACTTTAACTCTGAAATTTTGAGAACTAATTCGAGAATTTGCCCTTAATTTGTGATATTTGATGAATAACAGAATTAGTTGCCTGATTGTACATGACGGTATGTTCAGGGAAATATGGTGTTCTCTCATCTAGACCTATTTTTCTTCTTTGGACTGTACATTTTTTATTGAGTATTCTGTTATCAAAATTCTATTGCATTAGGATATTCTTTTTGCATAGAGCTTCAATATTGGAAATTGGAAACTCTAGTAGATTTGCTTAAGATTGTTCTGAATCCCAATAGTTGGATCTAAGGATATGTGTTGTTTCCCCCCCTATTTAAAGCATTTGGCTCTTACAAAACAATATACCACCTAATTCAGGGATAATGCATATCATCGGATGTCAGTTGCTGCTAGTTTGGTCCAAGGTGTTTACATTCTAGAAAGGGACCGGCAAGATAAACGTGAGGATTCAAATGCTCTTGCGCCGCCATGGTGGAAATTCTTCCACTTTCAGCTGCTCCGTCCACTTGTAGATGATGTTGATTTTTCCATCTTTGGTGCAATCTACGAGTTCAGGCCTCCATCATCTCAGTCTAACGACACTTTGTACAGAAGTCCACGCTATGTGATTGCCTTTAGGGGGACTCTAACCAAATCTCACTCAGTTTCACGCGATATTGAGTTGGATATCCACTTTATCCGGCAAGGGCTTCATCGAACTTCTCGCTCTGAAATAGCTATTCAAGCTGTTCGGAACATTGCAGCTACTGTTGGTGACTCAAATGTTTGGTTAGCTGGACATTCCCTGGGATCAGCAATGGCAATGCTTACTGGGAAAACCATGGCAAAGAGTGGAATGTTCATTGAATCTTTTCTTTTCAACCCTCCTTTTGTGTCTGCTCCAATTGAGAGGATTAAAGATGAGAGATTGAAACACGGGATCCGTTTTGCTGGCAGCGTGATAACAGCAGGACTCACCATTGCTATGCAAGCTAGGCAGCCGAGGGATTTGTCTGTTGATCCTTTTGCTGCTTTGGCTGCTTGGGTTCCATATTTATTTGTGAATTCATCTGACCATATATGCTCAGAGTACATTGGATACTTTCAACATAGAAAAAATATGGATGAGATTGGAGCAGGAGTCATTGAGAGATTAGCAACTCAAAATTCACTTGGTGGCCTACTGATGAGTGCATTTGGGAATGAAGCTGAACCCCTGCACCTCATTCCTTCAGCTTTGCTGACAGTTAATGTTACTCCTCCGCTCGATTTCAAAGAAGCCCATGGGATACACCAGTGGTGGAAACCCGACTTGCAGCTCGAACACAAGCGCTACAATTACAAATAGTTCCTCTAGTTATTTATTTATTGACATTGTAATATATTGTGTGGTGTTTGTGTCTGGTTTTCATATGCGGGTTGTCAAAATTCATTTTAAAGCAGCAGGTTAAATTAAATGATTGACTTGTCATTTTGTTCAATAAATTGATAAATAGGTGTTTGATGTAAGTATTTCGGCTGTCTTATTTTGTAATGAAGAAGCCTTAGTGTTGCTAATAAGTAATATGAGGATGTTACTAGTTGTTTAGGTATTAATCTTTGGAGGTACTGGTAAGTTTTAAAGTGGAGATGTCTCTTAATTCTTAACTGTTGTTTTGTCTAAAATATGAATTTTTAGAACTGAAGTTAAGAGTACATACTTGAGGGATTTGAACTCACTTATACTTTATCAACATATTTCATATCTTGTGAAAGTCAGGCTTCCTGATTTCATTGAAGTTGAAGGATGAACGAAGTTTCTCTTTAGTAGAACTAATTAAAATGTTAGTTGAAAATTAAAAGTTGATTTATTAACAGATTGTATTAAAAGTGATTGGTAAAATTAATTATGGTAGTAGCTGATAAATGTAAAATGATATAAAATAAGATGTTTAATTATTTAAGTAAAACTTATAAAAAAAATATACATAATTTGTAACTATTTTGTGATATTTTAATTAATCTCAAATTTAATAAAATAATGTTTAAGTTACTTTTTTTGTTTCTTTATAAAAAAAATCATGAAAATGTGAAGGATGGTATTAGACATTCTTAGGGATAATAAATTAAAAAAAAATTCAGTTAGTAACCAAAATTAAAAACCACTGCTTGAAACAATGTCTTAAAAAAACATTATTTATTCAAACAACTCTAATTTATTTAACGTTACATTTCAATTACTGATTTTAATTTTTCCATTAACTGAAATAGCTTATGAGTCAAATGTCTCAACTATGAATGAGAAAATAAAGATTCCGGGTACTTATTTGGATCTCCATTTCAAATGGCGTTTACCAACACATGTTTAAGAACTTTACGTGGATCCTGCCTGAGCCCTAAAGCATAACTACCTCGTATGTATTAATTTTAAAAATACAGTAATGCTCTGAACAATTTCTATCACAATGGAAACATGGATTAGTTCAAGCTTCATTTAATAAAACCAACGACCTTGCGACCATTTTTGTAACAAGTTACCTGCGGATGTTTCTTCATCAACATCTGTAGTAAAATAGCCTACTTAATGTCGTCACTTACAAGGATCAAGTTGTAAGAGAGTTAAAAATGCATATTTCAGTGGAACTAAGTTGCATCACAAAGTCACATACTAATTTAAAAATTTACTCAAAATTTTTAATTTTTTGTTTCATTTTTATTCTCAATATGGTATTTTATAAAAGCAATTAAAATATTTATATGTCAATCATACCAAGCAATAACCAATAAAAATTTCTTTGGTTGGTTAAGGAATTAATTTGTATATTTGGGGATGTGGGTTCAAATCCCCCATCAACGTAAGTGTTGTTTGTAAGTGATTCTTAAATACCTTTCTACACATTTATCAAATTTTGTGAATTGAGACATGTTGTCATCCTTCTGAGTATCCAATCTGCTTAAACTTTCCCCTTTATCTATAGTTATATCTATATATATTGAATGTTTTTTTAATACACTTCCCCTAAAATTTTTCCACTGAAGACTATCACATCTTATTGTATTAGTTAGGAAGCAGTTAGAAGGAAAGAGATCTCAATTGAAAATAGAAAAGAGGAAAGATAAAATGTAATCTATATTGCCAAAGGGATAAAGGGAAGACCCTTTAGATATACAAGGGAAAACAGACTTTGCCTACAAGTGCAACAAACTTAGCCTAACAGACTTTCAGTTGCAACAAAGTTTGCCTGATAGACTTTTAGTTGCACTGAACTTAGCCTTAACAGACTTTGCTTCAACGGACTTTGCGTTATTTATATGTGATTTCCTAACACCCCCCCTCAAACTTAATGAAGGATTGTCTATGACATTAAGTTTGTCCGTAATTCAAGAAATGTAGCAGAACTTGGAGACTTTGTGAAAAGATTTGCAATTTAGAATCTAGATGGTAAATGCTTAATGACAAGGAGACCTTGGGGCAATCTTTTCTCTTATGAACCAAAGATCAAGTTCGAAGTGTTTGGTTTTGGAATACATTACAGGATTGGCAGACAAGAGAACGACTCCCTCATTATCATATCATATGAGGGGAATTTTAGGGGAAGGAAGGTGCAATTCAGAGAGAAGAGATTGAAGGTACATAACTTCTGGAATAATTAAGGCAAAGCTCCTGAATTCAGCTTCTGTGCTGGAGCGACTCACCACAGATTGTTTCTCTGCCTACCATGAAATGATGTTGCTGCCCAAGTATAAATAGAATCCTGAAGTAGACTTCATGTCTGAAGGATCACATGCCCAGTCACTATCACAATATGCGGTAATATTCAATGTAGATGACTTGTCAAAAATGAGACCATGATGTAAAGTGCCCTGTAGGTATTAGAGCAATCGTTTTGCAGCTTTCCAATGGATTTTTAATGGATTGTGCATGAATTGACACAATTTATTCACAATGAAGGCAATATCAAGTCTGGTCAGAGTTGCATATTATAATGCCCCCACAACAAATATGTACAAGTGAAGATCCTTAGCAATGGCAATGCCATCATGAAGCAACTTGGATGAAGCGGCCATGAAAGTCTTGATTGGTTTGGCATCATGCATGTTTAGTTTTATAAAGAATGTCATAAATGTATTTGGATTAGTTTAAGTACAAATCTCCTATTGCAGTGTAGATGGCCCGGAGACCTAAAAAATTATGGATTGAGCCAAGATCTTTAAGAGGAAAATGAGTTGAGTTTGGAGATGAAGGAAGAGATGGCAGTTCGATTTTTGCTGGTGATGAGAATATCATCAACATACACTAGAACATACATGGTAATATTGTTGCGATGGTGAACAAATAAGGAGTAGTCACTTTGGGTGGACAGGAAACCTAACTAGAGAAGAGTCTAAGTAGTCTTATGAAACCAAGCTCCTGGAAACTGTTTTAGACCATAAATTACTTTCTTCAGTCTGCAGACAATATTAGAAGGACCTTGATGAAAACCCAAAGGCTATTGCATGTATATTTCTTCTTATAAATCCCCATTTAAGAAAGCATTATTTATGTCGATTTGACGGATATGCCAACCTTGAGAGACAACAACAGACAAGACAACCTAAATAATAATAGGCTTAATGACTAGACTGAAAATCTCTGAGTAATCCAGTCCTTCTTGTTAAGTAAACCCTCTTGCCATTAATCTGGCCTTATGCCTGAGTATATTGCCATCAGCCTTGTATTTATGTTTGTAGAGCCATTTACAACTAATCATTTTTTTTTATTCTGGGGCAAGGGAACCAGTTCCCAAGTGGAGTTTCTTAGAAGAGTAATATATTCTTCATGCATGGCAACTTTCCAATTAGGTGAAGTAATAGCTTCTTGAAAATTGGTTGGTTCAGTAGTAGAGAGAAAAGTCTTTGGTTTAAAGATACCCGCCTTAGCTTTAGTGATCATAGGGTGATGATTTTCAGAAGTGATAGTTTGTTGTGGTGTAGTGGTAATAGGTTGGTTTGAAGGTGAGCAGAATGTTTGCAGGTGTAGGGACAAGAAGATTAATAACAATGTACTCAAATGGGTGAGGTGGAAGGTTGAGAATGGGAATACTAGGAAAGGTATGTTGCTGATTGGGGGGAAAGAATTCTGATCAGAGTTTGATTGGGTTAAAAATTGAGGATTAGTCTTAAGAGGATAATTATGCTAATTAAACAACATGTTTGGTAATGTAGACCTTGCTAGCAGTGGAAAGGTACTTAAAACCTTTGTGTTGAGATGAGTACCCTATGAAAATGCATTCTCTTGAGACCTCGGATCCATCTTATGCTGATTGTGGGGCTTGAGATATGGAAACACCTACAACCAAAAGGTTTAAAAATAGAACATGTTAGAATCAAGTCTGAATTTATAACTAAGAAGTCTGAACCTCATATGATTTGTTAATAATATACATCAAGACTCTTAGTTAAAATGAAGTCTGTACGCTTGTCTATCTAACTATTCTGTTAAAGTGTGACAGAGAGTCCGTAGAACTCCATTTGCAAAGAATAGGAGGAGTCGATATAACTCAAATCATTCTTGAAGTGAAGAAGTCTGTACTCACTCAAAGCTTCATTGAATTAAGCCAATTTGAAAGCTATAGACCACAAGAATTATTATATTATACAGATATTATTATTATTATATTATACAACTGCTATATAATTATTACGATATTATGATTATAATATGTACAATAACTTAATACTAAATAATATTTTATTATTTATATAAAAATTATCACAAATATTTATTTTATACCACCACCACCTCCTTCTTCTTTTTAATTATGATAAATAATATTCACTCTAATGAATAAAATTTTAAAAATCAAACAAAAATATTTTACTGTGACCATTCTATTAATTTACATATTTCTCTATCTATTTAAATATTTCATGGTCAATTTTCATCATATTTGTTTTATTATAATTTTCATAAGTATATATTTTATCTTTTTAAAAATATATTTTTCTCATTTAACCTGTGAAATTACTAATATAAATTTTTAATTTAAAAATTTTAAGCATATAAATGAAAATAAATAAATTATAGTTGTATATGTTTTTCATTATTGTTATTTATAATATCTTTTATAATCTTTATTTATATATTTTCTTAGAAAATTTAAATAAAATAAAAAGTTAAATTATACATTACCCAGAATTATACTAGTTTATATACATATGAAAACACTATTGATGGTTCAGAGAACAGACTTAGAACGGGGTTGAATAAGTGTGTTCATTTTTTCAAACCAAAAAGTGATATTTAATCGTAAATGCGTTTTGCACAGCGGACCAGACTTTTCAAAGACAGAGAGCGTACGAGATAGCGAGCAACAGACTTATGTAGAAGATAGGGAAAAAGAAAAGCACACAAGAGATTTATACTGGTTCACTCCCAACTCAGAAGCTACATCCAGTACCTTCAAATCTGAAGGATTTACACTATGTAAAAGACCATTTACATAAACAGCACAGACCGTGCCCTTAGTATTATTGAGTTCAGCCACTCTTGGCTTAAGCATAGACCGTGCTTTGAGTATTCTTGACATTAGCCACTCCTGACTCACTGAGTATTCTTTTATAGCACCCACTCCTAGGACAGACCCAAGTATTTTTTCACGAGCTACTCCTAGCTCAAACCCCGAGTATTCTTTCTAAAGCCTCTCCAAGTCAGTGTGTTTCCTGACAGGTTTACCAGACCTGTATTTACAAAGAATGGAAAGAATTAAAGCAAACAAAATAAGCCTTCTAACTTAGCATAGCTAAGTGTTAACCTGATAAACAGGTTTGTAAAGAAAGAGAAGATCTTATTTTGGAATGAGGCTTAGTACGTGTACAAGAGAAAAGGTATAACCTATACATACTAAGCCTGAAAGCTTGATCATAAATAATATGCCTATTGAAGGTGCTGAGATGTGAAAAGCATAATTCTGATCTAAGTTGCTAGTGCTTTTGAAATGAGAAAAGATTGCACATAGCGAGCTTTCTTTTTCTTCATGGCAATATTCCTTAGCCTTGAGTCTTCTTCTTGAGTTGATTGTCATTTCTTTTTTTTTCTTGGGCTCTTGTATGCAAAAGCCTGAGACTTGTTTGCATTTCTCTCTATCTTGATCACACTATCGTTTATGTGATTTACCCATATCTATTTTCTTTTTCTCTTTTACAAGCTCTCTCTTTTTCTTTTTAGCTCATTTTCTGAGTATATCTTGCTCTCCCATTTTTCTTCTTTTCTATATTTTTCTTGTCTATCTTTTTGAATGGAGAGGATGATACAATTTATAAGACTTCTTGTTGTACCTAGAGAGAGAAGATAGTCGTTGAGTGACCGTTGAAAGAGAATACAACTGTTGAGAGGGTTGTTTACACATAGGGCAAAAACACTTCTTTTGTCAGAGAGAGACGTTCTGAACAAGTAATATAGGATAAGGTGCTTCGAGACTTGTGAAACCATAGGTAGAGTAGGAATAGCAGAAGCTTTCATGTAAAAGGAAGGTTTTTGTACAAAGGTCCTTCAAATACATGATGCTCAAATGAAAACTTAATGCTTTTAGAATGAGGTGAGGTCTGCTTTGCTTACTCAGTCTTTTAAGATCTTCTTTATAGCTTGATCAATAAAGCTCTTTACGCCAGATTCATATAAGGATGTTTCTTAGAAAAGGTTCAAGGTCTGGCATTCCATAAACAGTTGATGATGAGACTTATAAGGAGCAACCGAATTCTTGTTGAAGAGTTATCAAGAGGTCTGAAGCAGTTACTTTCTTTTCAGAGTACGAGGATAGAGTCTAGTTAGAGCAGGTTGTCTTAAGGAGATGATTCTTCTAATGTTTTTGATGCTTGCAGTGTGGCTTGACGAGTCTAGGTCTAGTATGAGTCCAGACATACTTTTACGTTGAAGATTATTTTCGTGATCTTGATATCTTCTTTACAGACCTGTGTTGCACGGGAAGCTCCCCATTTATTTTATAACATATGTTTTTTATTCTAAAACACTTAGGTAAGCTATCAAATAATAATGAATCATGACTTAAATTAAATTAAAATACTTAATATTGATTATCAACAAATCTATAATTTCAAGAATTTTCTTGGTTCCAACAACTATATTAACCTTAGTTTTTACCTTATGGAGTATCTCTCTCTTTTGTATTTTTCTTTTCTTTTTTTTTTCTCAACATTTTCTCATCTCGCATCAAGCTTAAAAATGGCCAATATAATTATAAATAATGTACGCATGTCCTTCCTTTTGAAAAAAATTACCCCATGGCCCATTTCAATAAAGTGACAACCGAATTCCATAAACCAATCGGTCAAGACTTATGCAGGTAGCGGTGCTATTCTATTTCTAATTTCCATGTTAGGTTTGGTTTTTCAAGATATCAACAACATTGCTATCAACTTCCCTAAATTTCCCAGTTAAAAAAATAGTTATAAAAATAAAAATTTAAAAATTAATATTAAATTTTTATATTATTTAAAATAGTTAAAATTCAACTTTATTTTAAAATTAATCAAACCGAAATTTGAGCACAGTAACAGAAAATTAAACACCATTTAGAAACACGTGAAAGAGCTGCAGAAGACATATTATAGAAATGAGATGAAACTTTTTATTTATATTATTATTGAAATAGCAACACATTGGAATGGGCAATCTCTTTTCCTGACCGAATTCTTATTGCTGTGATCACTCCATTCCAACACCCCAAAACACAAAAAGTCAATTAGTATCACAATCAAGTATGGTATCCAACTTTACTTAACCCACAATTAATTAACATCACCATAAGCAACATACAAAACAAAAGACTCCCTCCCTCACTCCACTTTCCTTCCAAACTCATCATTCCCATCCACTTTCTGCCTCCCCCCTAACCCTTTACTTAACCTTTAACTCATACCAAGAAAGGAACACTGCCCCACCAATATCACATTCATTATCATCAAAAACAAAACAAAAAACAACATTTTATAGTAACATTTAACATTTTCAGTAATTCAAATTAATTAACAAACAGAAACAGAACCCAAATATTGGACAAACAAAACAAAAGAAGGGGAGATTAGAAAAATCATCTTTACAATTTTAATTGTGATGCCTGCGTCACTTAACCACACTCACAATTACAGTAATAGTAATGATATATATTTATATATAGTTACTACTAAAGTCTACCGAAAAAAGTTACTACTAAAGTCTACAGTTACAGAGTGTTTTAAAATGCAGTTCTGGGTGGTTACACAAAAAAAGATCTTAATATTGCTGCCGTAATTACGGTTTCGGGCTGTAATTTAAAACACTTTACAATTACCAACAAAAAGAAAAGAATTAGCAGTGGAAACCTAAGACAGATCCGTCGGTAACGGCAATGGCAACCCTGCAACCAGCTTTGGCCTGAACGTGATGTGTGAAAAAGTGCAAAACTCTCACGCGCCCCGCCATCTCCAACTTGGACTCGATCTCCAGAGTGGGCTCCACCCTAAGCCCATAGTTGAGCCCAACACCGTCGAGCGTGGGGCCCAGTCTGGCGGGCGCCGACAGGGGAAAGGACTGAACGGAGAAAGTGGCAGCCATGTACTGGGTGCGCCCGGCGTCGATTTGCCCGGCGGGAATGAACATGAAGCCGACCTGGGTGCCGGAGTAGATGAGCTGGAGGGAGCTGTCGTAGTGCGAGAAGGCGGCGCGGTTAGGGTTTCGGACGGAGGCGTATTGGGAGAAAGTGAAGTTGACGGTGCCGTTAGCGACGGAGAATGAAGGGAGCTGGACAGCGCTAACGGCGATCTTGGGGTCTTGGGGTTTGAAGACAGTGTAGTACACAATGAGGATCACGATTATTATGAAGATTAGGAATATTGTGGCCACCACGCACGAGGCCAGGTTTGTGCGTCCCGACGGTGGCCGCGGCCGCCTTGGCTTAGCGGTCGGGACGGGGGCGGTGGCAGTGGATGTGGGTGTGGGTCCATCCGCCATGGCCTGCGGTGGTGGAGGTGAGAGTGATGATTGTTGTGTTGAGTTGAGAGAAGGATGTGATGTGGTAATATAAGAATGCAGTAAAAACCAAACCCCACATTGTTTAAAAAAAACAAAACAAAACACAGAAATTGGGAACAGTGTGAATGGCAAACATGAGTACCGAGTATAGATTTTAAAATTAAAATGTATTTGATTATAAAATATTGCAAATAAATTTTTAAATTTAATCTAATATGAAAAAAATATATAGTTTGGATTGAATTGAATTTTAGTTTTTATATTGTTATTTGTTATTTAATTAGAAGGTAAAAAATAAATATTATTTTATAAGAAACTGAACCGGTCGTAACTGGGATCTAAGAGACGGCCTAAAGATTAGTCATCAGAGTACTTTGATCTCTCAAGTTTTATATCGGCTTAGTGGGGATCTGATATTATGGTAGTGGGACGAAAGGGGTGTTAGCTGCAAGAACACTCCGACATTCAAGTCAGTGAATATTCAAAGAGAATATCAGAGCTCAACGTGAGTTCAAGTGAGAATGTTCTACCTTTTACTGTTGTTTCTAGTAAGTGGACTTACCGTATATGGCATTAACGTGATTTTGATGATTTGCAGAAAGGCTGACACATAACAGTGACCCTATCTACCAACTGTACTTTGTAGGTTACTTCCTTAATACGCAATTGTACAAGTCAACTCTAACTATTCAGTGTTGAGAGAATAACTCACATCGGAATCATGTCATGAATCTCATACATGGTGTTGGGAGCCGGTGTTAAGCTTCATTGCTTTCAAAGATACCGGTCTTGCACAATGACTTTTAGGTCGAATGACCTTTCTGTCCAAGGGCCGGTATCGAGACCAGATCAGTAACCATTAGTGCTAATATAAAAAAATGTAAAACTTAAATAGTAAAGAATTGAATGAAACATAAAACTAACTTTAAATTGAAATTAAAAATAATAAAAAGATACAACTTTAAAAGGGATAAATAATTGAGTAATATAATTGATCCGATCCAGATATCGACGCATGGGCAAAAGGGTAATCTCACCCGTTTTCACTCGACTACCAGTGTGGCAAGTAGACCTCTGAACTATAACTCGTATCAGATACCTTTCTATACCGGAAAGTCCAAGTCAGCACAACGCACACCGGAAAACATTTGTGCCACCCGACAGATAGTATAAGGTATAGCCGTAGGGGCAACGTCCGTGAGAGACGCGGAGGCTCCCGCGTCGTGTGTCAGATTCTTGCAGAATCGTAGTGACACACTGTATGAATTTTCCCCTAGCCCTAAAGGACTCTTGCACTCTCTGCATGCATGCATATAAATACCAACATTTCTATAACACTGGTACCTAAGACTCATTCTAAAACTTACGCTCAAGAATCTTGTATTCTATTTCTGTTTACTGACTTGAGCATCGGAAAATCTTCGTAGGTGACACCACCTTTCGCCCCCTTCAACACGAAAGCTTGGTGAGAAGGATCTCCTAGACTTCAAGTCCCCTATTTCCCCACTAGAATAGAGGCTATAATATTAGATCCCCTCTGGATCGGTGTACTAAACACTTGAACAGAGAACATTTGTGGCTGGTCCCACACGGGATCCTAGTACCCGGTTCAGACCAGTTCATTGACACACATAGTGGGACTCGACAAATTGATTCCCATTTTTCGCAGAAGTCTTGAAGCCTTTAATGGAGGGAAACATGAGAGATTTTCAGGAGAGGCACATGGAGGATGTCACGCCCCTGGTTAACAGGCGCTTAGCCTTCGAATCTCTAGCAGGAAGTTCTATGAGAATGATGCTCGTGGGAGCGGGTGATCCTCGTGATAAAATTATAAAGCAACTCAGGGAGGAGTTAGCTGAGCTGAAGCGTGACCGAAGGCAGTCGGAAAAGAAGGTAGTTTCGCTGGCAAAGGAAACTCATGAGGCCTCTGGAAGGGAGAAATCAACCATTTTCCAATATTTTAAGATCCCCACGTATGAGGAGATGAAGTAGTCTCAGGACTCTGGGGAACGATCTAGAGCTAGGAGGAATGAGCCAGTGGTGGCAGCTGCAGGGACTTACAGACTTAACGTCCCATTCTCCAGGAGGTTGATGAGTGTGCCTATTCCCAGGCACTTGCAAACGACACAACCTCTCTCTATAGGGAAATATTCAGGTGAAACTGACCCAAGTAAGCATTTGGATGTTTACTCTATGAGGCAATGTTTTTGGGGGCTGAAGAAGACGTTATGTGTCGCATGTTTCCCCATACTTTGACTAGAGAGTCCCTTAGTTGGTTCAAGGGACTTCCAACGGGGTCGATTAACTCTTGGGAGGAAATGGCAGTGACTTCCAGCAATCACTTCGTCATTTCCAAGGACGTTCCCAGGACGTCGCATACCCTCACCCAGATCAGGCAGGGTGAGAACACAACTCTTAAGGATTTCTTGAAAAGGTTTTATAAGGAGGCAGTGATGGTCCCTGATCTTGCCGAGGTCATCCAACTGCATATCGTTATTGAGGCTTTACAGCCTAAGTCTGCATTCGCTCTGTCATTAGTGAAAAGTCCTCCGACGTCGTTGGAAGAGTTTTGGAGGAAGGCATCAAAGTATGTGGGGGGATAAAGATGCACCTGGAGGTCACAACAGCAAGGACGAAACCACCTACTCTGGCGTCACAGCTTCCTAGAGAGAAAGAGAGGGCTAGGCCAAAGAGACCCTTTCAAAGGGACAAGTTCAGGAACCCACAACCCCAACAATAGGAGAGGCATGTAGTTGCGTTTAGCAACTATGCCTCGCTGAATACAAGACTGACACAGATCTTGAGAGAAGTGGGATGGCCGACGTTTAGCGTGTACGACATCAGGAGACCAACCCCATTAAAAAGGCCTGGAAATCCACGTAAGTACTATGATTTCCATGAGCAGGCAGGGCATTCTACAGAGGAATGCAGGTCCCTGAAGGACGCTGTGGAGACCCTCATCCGGGAGGGGAAGCTGAAGCAATACCTCTTCAAGGAGAGGTCCTTTGATGAGTTAGACCGAATGGAGAAGCGGAATTATGACCACGATGAAGATGGTGATAACAGTCGGGGTCCCACAAAGAGATTAATTACGGTAGAGAAGCAGAAGGAGATTGTTATTACTAAAGTGGCCCGGGAGGACAAAGCGCCCCATAGCAGCAATGAGGCCTGCATGAAGTGATTGACATGATTGCTGGAGGATTCGCTGGTGGAGGACTGTCAATCTGGGCTAGAAAGAACCACCATCACATGATTCTTTTAGTTTAAGGGAAATCCCAAGATAATCGCCCATTTAGGGATGGTGTGCTAGCTCTGGTGATCTTTTTTTCTGATGAAGACTTTGGTCCAACCATCCATGGAGGTGACGATGCGGTGGTTATCATAACAGTGATCGTAAACAAGGATCTTAAGCGAATCCTTGTAGATCAGGAGAGTTCCTATAATGTTATCTTTTATAATTTTTTTAAGAGAATGAGGTTTAATTATTCGGATTTGCAGCCCTATAGGCAGGAACTAACATCTTTCAATGGAGATAAACAGCCAACCAAGGGGTATCTTGACACTCTGGTGTCTTTTGAGGGCGAGCTCAAAGCAAGGACTGTTAAGTCAAGAATCCTGGTGATTGATGTGGTGTCCTTCTATAACGGAATCATAGGTTGGCCAACGTTGAATGCTATGGAGGCTATCGTGTCCACACCGCATCTCCTTATCAAGGTTATTAACAATGACAATAATGTTTTATCTGTACGGGGTGATCAGGAGATGGCTCGTTATTGCTATAACTTGAGCCTCAATATGGTGAAGTTGGAGGCGTTCAACAAGAAGAGGAAGCTGAATGATGGAGGAACTATGGCTAGATCTGTCAGCTTGATTGACCTTGATCCTAGGGTCGAACTCAAAATCGATCCGCTCAACTCATCCAAGCCAACACCGGAAGGTAGTTCCAGGGAAGTCGTGTTGGGAGATACTCCGGACAAGGTCACGAACATTAATGACAAGTTAGAGGCCGGTATGGAGCAACTCCTACTTGCACTCCTTAAGAAGTTTAAAAACCTTTTTGCCTGGACGGCTGCAGATATGCCAGGGATGGACTCTGAATTTTGCTGCCACAAGCTATTTGTCTATCCAGATATAAGGCCGATGGCCTAGAAAAAGTGAAGATTGGGCCTAGAGAAGTAGAGGGTAGTCTACAAGCAAACTGAGGAGCTTCTAAAGGCTAGGTTTATCAAGGAGATAAGATATTCCTCTTGGCTCTCTAATGTGGTGATGATGCAGAAAGCCAATGGGAAGTGGAGGATGTACACGAATTATGTAGATCTAAACCCAAAGGATCCATATCCCTTGCCCAATATTGATAGAATGGTGGATGACTCATCTGGTTACCAATACTTATCTTTCATGGACGCGTATTAGGGGTACAACCAGATTCCAATGTAGGGGGAGAACCAAGAGAAGACAACATTTGTCAATAACTGGGGTGTTTTCTGTTACACCGTCATGCTTTTTGGGTTGAAGAACGCAGGAGCCACATACTAGCGTATGATTAACAAAGTGTTCGAGGGCATGCACACCAAGCTAGTGGAGGTTTAAATTGATGATATTATCGCCAAAACCCCGGCTAGGGGTGACCACGTGGAAGATTTGTGTAAAGTTTTCATGCGCTTGAGGAAGTTCAACATGCATTTGAACCCGCTGAAGTGTACCTTCGTTGTTCCCGCTGGAAAATTTCTAGGTTTCATGTTGACTCAGCACGACATTGAGGCAAATTCAGGCAAGTGCCAAGCGATTCAGAATTTACAGAGCCCAAAAAATCTGAGAGAAGTTCAGTTGGAAAGGTGGCATCCTTAGCACGTTTCATGCCTAAGATGGCACATAGATCCCTCCCCTTGTACAAGATCCTAAAGAAGTCTAAGTTTGAGTAAGGGAAGAAGCAAGAGCAAGCTTTTCAAGAACTCAAGGAGGTGTTGTCCAAACCTCCTATCCTGGTTAAGCCTGACCCTAACGAGATGCTTATTCTATATTTGGCTATTTCTGATGAGGCCTTGGGAGTGGCCTGGTTAAGGATACACCTGAAGGTCAGAGGCCGGTATATTTCACTGGCAAGACTTTACAAGGGATGAAGGCCGGTATCAAAAGATAGAGAAAATCGCCCTGGCAGTCATTTGGGCCTCTCGATGTCTTAGACCATATTTCTATGCACATCCGATAGTGGTGAGGACGGATCTTTCATTGCACTCGGTGTTGAGCAAGCCAGACCTCACAGGGAGGATGATAAATTGGTCCATCGAGCTGTCTGAATTTGATGTGACTTATGAACCTCGTGGCATAATAAAGGCTCAAGTGTTAGTAGACTTTGTGGTAGAGATGACTGGAGCAGATCCAACCACCCCTTATTCACATTGGATGGTATATGTGGATGGTTCATCCAATAGTAAAGGTAATGGTGCTGGTGTAGTGGTTGAGAGCGACGGGGGGTACATTTGGAGATTTCACTGCGCTTCAAATTCAAAATATCCAACAATCAAGTTGAGTACGAAGCTTATCTAGTTGGACTGAGAGTCGCTTTGGATATTGGAGCTTTTGAAGTAACCCTCTGTAATGATTCACAGCTAGTGATTTCGTAAATACGAGGAGAATATCAGGTCAGAGAACCCCAGCTCCAGTTGTATTTGAATTGTGTCAATGAGTTGAAGGAGCGTTTCACGATGGTGGAGTTTAAACATGTCCCAAGAGAGGAGAACACTAGAGCTGATATCCTCTCTTGAGGCTGACTAGCACGAAGCAGGCTGGAAATACTACCATAGTAGTCCAAATCACCTTGACTACTCCCAGCATCTCTCTGACCCCCTCGTATTTGGCCATTACTTCTTGTGCATCTAACGAAGACTCGTGGGTAGTCCCTTTTGTCTGGTATTTGGTTAATGAACAGCTACCCACCAATGAAGTTGAGAAGAAGAGAGTCCGAAGAGAGCTGCTTTATTTCATGATGGTAGATGGAGTTTTATTTAGGAGAGGATTTTCTGTACCTTACCTCCAGGGCTTAAATGAAAATGAGGTTCAGGAGGTTATGGAAGAGGTGCACGAAGGGCAGTATGGGCACCATTCTAGAGGACGGAGCTTAATGAGGAAAATTCTGAGAGTTTACTGGTGGCCTATATTGAAGAAGGACTCTGTAGAATTTGTGAAGAAGTACGATCCTTGTCAGAAGTTCTCTAACCTCCATCACACGCCAGCTGAAGAGCTTTTCACTTCCGTTGTACCTTGGCCCTTTCACCAATGGGGTCTGGATATTTTGGGTCCATTCCCTACAATGCCAGGGGCATTAAGTACCTCATTGTGGGAGTAGATTATTTCACAAAGTGGATTGAGGCAGAGCTGGTAGTGCATATTACCTAGGCTAGAACTAGACGTTTTGTTTATGAGAATGTGATAGTGAGGTTCAGCGTGCCAACACGGATCATAACAGATAACAGTACTCAATTTACTAATAAGAAATTCAAAGTTGTTGGAAGGATTGGGTATCGTCCAAGTCCTCTCATCTGTTGAGCACCCGCAGACTAATGGCCAGGCCGAGGTAGCTCACAGAGAAGTATTGAAAGGCCTGAAAAGTGCTTAGGAGAAGCTAAGGGTGATTGGGCAAATCAGCTGTGTCACATCCTGTGGGCTTATCGCACTATGCCTTATTCTTCCACGAATGAATCCCCATACCGCCTTACATATGGGGTCGAAGCCATGATAGCGGTAAAGCTTCAAACGGCCTCAACAAGAGTAGAGTATTTCTCCAAGCAAAGCAATAACTCTCATCTGGCTTCAGAACTCAATGTGATCTATGAGGTCAGAGAGGAAGCCTTTATCCGGGATCGGGCTATCAAGGCGAAGGCTACTCTCCGGTATAACAAACGCATCTTACATAGAGCCTTTGGGGTCAGAGATCTGGTATTGAGAAAGACTAGCATGGGGAACAAGTTCACGCGTCAGGGCAAGCTAGCACCAACATAGGAAGACCCTTATCGCATTACTGAGGTCGCAGGAAAGGCGTCATACCGGCTCTAAAACCTCGACGGTACACTAATTCACAACAAATGAAATGCTCAAAACTTAAGAATCTACTACAGCTAGTTGGTTAGACAGGCATGCACTCTTTTTCCTAACTTGAGGTTTTTTCCCATACAGTTTTTCTCAAGAAGGTTTTAAAGAGGCATGTCCCAACTTAGCCCAATTCATTTAATGAGAAAGTTCATCAATTATTGTGTTATTTTCACTTTTGTTTATTTCATGTCTATAAAGCTTTGTGAACGGTATAGAAGACAACCCTCCAGATGGATAGTCTCAATTACCTATTCTGTAATTGACGACATAACTCCATGAAAGGCAATAATGTACAAGATAGCCCCAACGAGTGGCAAGGATTGGTCCTTATTTATGGCTATACCAGACCCCAATGAGTGGCATCCTAATTACTCATTTAGTAATTGGCTACTTGGCCCCAATGAATGGCGATGATTAGTCTTTTTAAAGGTCATGCCAGACCCCAATGAGCGGCACAAGTAGAATCACAGTCTCAGTTACTCATTCTCTAGCTGACGACTTGGCCTTACGAAGCGCATGGAAAATATCCCGAATAAGTGGCGAGGATTGGTCCTTATTTAGGGTCATACCGACCCCAAGTGGCACCCCAATTACTCATTCAGTAGTTGGCTACTTGGCCCTAACGAGTGGCAAGGATTGGTCTTTTTAAAGGCCATACCGGACCCCAACGAGCGACGCAAGTATAGTCTCAGTCTTATTTAGACGACATACTCTCCATTGGCTGATCTGGGCCCACCTTTTTTATGAACGGAACTGTTATCGTAAGGATAAATAGCTAAGCCTAAGTTAGAAGGAAAGCTAACATCAAGCATCACATGAAATTAAAGTCTCCACAATGGAGTTATGAAATGAAGATTTCATCGGTATTAAATCAATGATGTCAAAGCAAGTATAAACATATCAAGGCATTGTCTATTCGAAAGAAATACATATATTTATAGAAGCGGTGAAATGAGTCAATACCGGAGCTGATCTCGGAACACAACAGTTATGTAAGTATGAAATTACAGCTAAGCAACAGTTCCTCCTCATGGTTTCCTTACTGGGCTTCCCCATCCCTTGTAGTCTGGGTCTCCGCTCCGGTATCATCATTGGCATGCTCTGGGATCTCTTCCCCCTTGTCTTCTACCTTCTACCTTCTCCGTTTCTTTTTCTTCATCTTCAGATTCAGGGGAGACTTCACGAGGTACCATGGTTTGCCCATCGAGGAGAGGGGTTAGCTCATACAAGGAATCCGCAGGTTCCTCATACTGTCCGTTAACAACTGAAAATAACCTACTACCATGGAACTCGTAAAAAGGATTCAGTCTATTAAGGTTAAGCTCCATACCGGGGTTGCGCTAAGAGATTTGATGAATGGCCCCGCTAAATGAGTCATACGCCATGACGATACAGATCTCCAAAGCTCGTTTAGACTTAGCCTTCACATCAGTGAGACTTTTTCTCAGTTTAGCATTTTGTTCCATAAGCGGTCCAACGTCACCGCTCCCCTTCTTAAGCTCTTCAATCTGCCTAAGCAGCTCTTTCTCTCGGATGGCCCACTCCTTAGCTTGTTTCGAGTAGTCGGTCTCGGAAGCTTGCAAGTCCTCCCCCAGCTTGGCGGATTTCTCCTTCTCTATTTTGAGCTCTTCTTTCAGCTGGGGGATTTCTTTGACTTCGTCTTTAAGCTCAGAGATTTTGCCCTCCAAATCCTTCACAATCGCCTTTAATTCAAACATCTGGAATTATCGTTCATCACCCAGCTCCTTCACTTCTTTTAAGCGTTCTTCCGCGATCTTGAGGTTTGCCCTATCCTTGGTAGCAGTAACGTTTAACTTCTCAACCTTTGCATGTAGCTCATTAGCTTCCGTTATGCTATTAAACACTGAGCCTAAAGAATCTACGACACTGGAGAGCTCAGATAACTGCCATCTGGCGGCCTCACAAGCCTTGTTGATCTCAGGGACATCAGGCATGGGGCTAAGCCTGTAGTTGGACTTAGAAAGCTTAAGGGGAACAGGACCCTCATACTTCAGAAACAGTGCTAAGAAGGAAAAGATCAGAGGATTACAACTTCCCATCGGTAAGAAGTCTTTAACCATCTTTATTGGCTCCGTACCAGCCTCAGAATCAGAAGATGAGTCCTCATTTGATAGCATAGATTTTAACTTATCCATGACGGGGCACAATTCTTTTATTTGTTTTGTATTAAGAAACGAAAACATATTAGTTTTGAATACCACATATACTGGAGCTCAAACCGTTAAGAATAAAAGCCAGGAAATTACTTAGATATTCATTACGAAGGGAATTGGACCCCAGGAGACATTTGCAAGAAAACTTCCCGTAATCAGAAGTGTATTTCTGCAGAGCGCTTAGAACTTCTATTGAGTGGGGAGATAATTTGCTCTCGTTAGTGAAGTAAGCCTTTGTAATAAGCAGGAAGTGCTCGTAGGTCCACTCCACAGGGAACTTCAGAAAGCCCTCTTTATTTCTCCAGAAGACCGACTTGTTCGGTTGAACCCAGATCCTCACAAAGTAATTCATAAAATATCTCCCATCCACCTCGCAGACTCTGTGAAGGATTCGAAGTTAACGATCTTTGAATTACACCAGAGGGTGACAAAGCTTAAGCCATCTTTCTTGTTGGCTCAGTGCACCACTTGATAGTAATAAAAAAGCATCGCCACAGTGGGTTTAAAGTTAAAGTATTGCCCTAGTAGCTTTAGAGCGTGGATCAACCCTCATCCATTGGGGTGCACTTGTGAAGGGGCATAGTCCAAAAATCTCAGTACGCCCATCTGGAAGTCGGTAAAGGGAAAGCAAACCCCAAGTTGGGAGAAAACAAAATCGTACATGAAGATGGATCGATCATCTGGGCAACGGTGACAAATCCTGTCACTGGGCCAGGGTACAAGCACCATGAACCTTTCTTTGAGCCTCTCTTCAGCATACACCATGAATCGTGGAGATAGCCGTCCCCTATCTTCCCTAGCATGTCAGGATGCAATCTCATATATCTCGTCTTCCACCAAGCAGTAGGGATATAACTCATTCAGCGTCACCTAGTTGATCTGGTTTGCCACAACGTTTACACACCCTTCAATGGTTTTAATATCTTTAACAGGCTCGAAACTTTTTCTAGTGGCCATTTTACGGATGGTATAGTAAAATACGTTGATGCTACTATAAAAAGCCACATCATTAGAAAGGTATTGATCAACACTCACCTCGTCCTCAGGCATATTGCTAGCCCCTGAGCTAGAGGAGGAATGAGATGGGTATTACCACCCGCCGCCTTGAGTAAGGAGCTTCACTCTTTTCTGTACGATGTGGCCCAGCCTTGGAAGGATTCACGGGGAACCTTCCTCCTCGATAGCTAGAGGGCCTCATAGGGATCTTCCCCCTCTATACACAGGACCAGTGCGACCTTGCCTAGAGCGCATGGTGATAGCACTATAATAGAAGAAATAAACTAGAGAAAAGGAAGGGAAAGGTTACCTAAGTAAGGTTTGAAGGCAGAAGATGACATAAGTACTTCACTAAGGGCACTGAAATAGCAACTTCTTCGAGGAGATAGTTTGGCAAAGGTTTTCTTAGGGTTAAAGCAAGTAGCTTCTGAGAGATGCCTAAGTTTCCCTTTTATAGCTACGAAGGGGGCATGGTAACCATCAGTCAGGAAGCATGTCGTTTGTTAGGGAACACATCATTTTGAAGGCTAACGACGACACCATTTCAGTTCAAAGCGCATGAAATTAGTGCCTTTTAGCATAATGTTGAAATCGAATGGGCCGTAACGTTTGAATTTTAGGCCCAATACCCACTACCCATGACGATTGGCAATCCTCGTGTGAATAATCATTAATACTCACGTGTTATTAGTGATAACTGCTCATCATTGGTGGTGTCTCAACGCCAGGAAGTTACAAATTTTAAATGTCAGAAATTATGAATTTTAAAACTCTAAAGTTTTTCACGCAAAGGTAGGATGTTGTCTGAAGCTGATATCCATACCCACAAAATGGGACTTCGGAGGAACGTCATCCAAGCCGGTATATGCACCCGCAAAGGCAACCTCAATAAGGCATGATAGCTTATGTTGAGCAACTTACTCAGTGCCTCAAACAAGCTAGGGGGCAAATGATTCGGTCTAGATACCGGCGCATGGGCAAAAGGGTAATCTCACCTATTTGCACTCGACTACTGGTGTGGCAAGTAGACCTCTAGACTATAACCCGTATCAGATACCTTTCTATACCGGAAAGTCCAGGTTAGCACCACGCACACCGAAAAGCATCTATGTTACCTAAAAAATAGTAGAAGGTACAACTATAGGGGCAATGTTCGTGAGAGGTGTAGAGGCTCGCGTGTCATGTGTCAGATTCTTGTAGAATCGAGTGACACAGTGTATGAATTGTCCCCTAGCCCTAAATGAATCTTGCACTCTCTGCATGCATGCATATAAATACCAACATTTCTACAACACTAGTATGTTAGACTCATTCTAAAACTTATGCTCAAGAACCTTGTATTCTATTTCTGTTTACTGACTTGACCTTCGGAGAATCTTCGTAGGTGACACCACTTTTCGCGCCCTTCAACATGAAAGCTTGGTGAGAAGGATCTCTTAAAGTCCAAGTCCCTTATTTTCCCATTGGAATAGAGTCTATAATATCATATCCCCTCTAGATCTGTGTACTAAACACTTGAACAGAGAACATTTGTGGTTGGTCCCACACCAGATCCTAGACCCCGTTTCAGACCAGTTTAATAATCTTATGAATATATGATTATATAAATATTCCTATGAGAAATTTATTTTATAACTAAAATTATATATATAAATAAAATTTTAGTTTAGATTGGATTGGATCGGTTCCAAAATATAGATATGAAATCCAATCCAATTTTTTTAGTTTTTACAGTTTTTAATGAGTTCAATTTTTATTTTTTTATCTCATTAATTTTTTGTGATCTGCATTGCATTGGATCGGTTTATAAACATTTATAATAAATAAGATCATACTTTTCAATTTTTATCAGGTGAAAACACAAATTCACCACATTTAAAAAATAAGTGAAGGAAAACTCCCCATAAAAAATTGGTCATTTTTAATCCCTTAAATTTTAAGAGTGATTAAAAAAATTCTGAACACACTTTGTATCAATGTCAACCAATGCCCATGTGGACCCAGTAGCAAAACCTTATCCCTTTCCGTGGCAACTAACACATGCTTAATGGTACACATCCCAACCTTTTGGAGAGGGCCGTTCATGAGCTTTTTAAAGCTTGAGGCGTAACAAGAACAAGAGGCCCATAAAATGAATAAATATTTATGTATTGTTAAATAAAAGAGTTCCATAATTTAAGTAACAACTTTTATATCACATCAAATCTAAAAATTATCTACAACACCATAAAATTTAAAATACTTCTCATATCTGTAATTCAACAATATAGTACTATAATACTAAATTAACTTTAATCCAATTATTTGTAATAAGAAGAGATGACAAAGTAATCTAATAATAGTGTTAAAAAATTAAAATTTTCACTTATAGTTAATTGTAAGGTATGAATCTATCTCGTTAGTTAATGTATACTATATTTTTAAGTTTGGTCTATCTTGTTTAGAAGCTTAAATTATCTTGATAGACTGTGTAAAAACTTAATTCACATTAAAACCATCTTATATAAATGAACCCATCTTATATAAACAAATGAGCCTCTAAAAAATTAATAACATATACAATATATATATATATATATATATATATATATATATGTATGTATATTTAATTATCGATTTTGCATATTTAGTTGATGTTAACATATTTTAATCTCAATTTAACTTTATATTTAGAAAATATTATTTGTATTTATAAAGTTTAATTTATCATAAATTATTATTTAATTATGAAATCATATAATAGTTAAAAATAACTCACTGCATAAGTTGAAAATATTTTTTTTAAAAGCCAAATTTCACCTTTTTAATTAAATAAATTTTTCAAAAAGTTTTGACTTAATCTTTATACTAAAACTAAACTTTAAATAAGATAGACATTAGGTACTAAACATACAGTCTCATATTATAATCCTTAACAAGTATCACCAGAAACTTTTATTACACGTGTCTTAGAACTCTTAATATTACGAATTCTTTTACCCATATTCAGAACAACTTCCAAAATTTGGCATTCTTTACATATGGGCCCTGGGCGGTCGCCCACTTTTCTTGCTTCTAAGGGTCAGGACTGGTAACATGTAAAGATAAAAGGTAGCAGGTATTAGGTAACAGACAACATGTAACAGATAACATATAATGAAACAACCCGACCTAATAAAGAATAAAACCGAGACCAGGGAAATTTTTTCCAAAATTCACCAAGCAGTCGGGGTAAATTAAAACAGAATAAAGGCAAGGGAAAACAAAAACCGATCAGAAAAGGGAAAACCGAGTCAGAAAGCCACACATAGGCAAGACTCAGCTTCGGTCAAACAGACCAGCGGAAGATGCAGCGCTTGAGCGAGCCCTTTTCTCGCTGGAGCGAATCCTTATTCGTTGAAGCGAACCCATTCACTCGGTAATTCCATCACTCAGATTCGGGGTCACGTCCACTCAGGAACTGTCCCCATAGGGTCATGCTTCACTCGGCAAATTCATACTTAGCCAAATACTTAGTTTATTCAAGAAGCCCACACACATGCTTCATTCGGAAGTGTCATAATCTCCACTCGGGAAATGATTCCCCCAGTTATTCCACTCGGAATCCATAAGCTTCCCTCACCCGGAGTATTTCCCCAGTACAATATCACTCGGTATATTTCAACCTCAATTCACTCGAAGGTACATTACCCATTCTTCACTCGGTATATTTTGATCTTTCTCACTCAGAGATCACTTAAACCTACCTTCCCTCGGAAGGAGTCTCCACAATCAAGTTTCAGTCAGAATTACTCTGATCTCACATCACTCGGAGGAATTCACCAAGTTAAGTCACTCGGACTGATTTAAAACTTATCCACTCGGGATATATATATATATCCTCGTTCACTCGGAAGAGGACTCCTAAAAATACACCTCAATCAGAACCATTACAATCACTCTTCCCTCGGAAGAGGTTCACTCGGGATTTCCACTCGGGAATATTCAAACCCTTCCCCACTCGGGGTTTACTCATACTTTCACTCGGTAACATATGGACTAGTCTTCCCTCAGAAGTAGCCCACTCGAGTACATCTTACTCGGAACCATTCTAAGCCTTCGTCACTCGGAAAAAGGCCACACAAACAATAGCCTCACTCGGTAATGGCTCTCCCATTAATATTCCACTCGGAATTCATTGACTTAGCATTATTCTCTCAACACCACATAATGAACAATTGGGGTAACTTTATAACAATGTAAAATATATATATATATATATATATACACAATGTATACTTGTTCACAATCCTAATAGTCAACCCACATAATTAAATCCATTCGGATTACAAGAGAGCCAGCCAAGGCTTTAACATATCAATTTACAATATATATACTATATGTGCACTTCAACAATCGGAGTGCCCATCACTCGGACTTGAGGCCACCTCCTCATTCCCAGTCCGACCTACATATACTGAAAAATATAGCCACAGTAGGGGTGAGCTTTTACATATTAAATGACAGTTATTGACTCGGATTAATCTTCGAATCCTCAACCATACAATAACATATCTCAATCAGCAATAATGCACTCTGCCATTAAATATGAACCCTACAACAACTTCATCCACTCGGGATTCATGCAATTCAATCAAGACTGAGTAATTCACAACATTCACAATCACATATTCACAGCCATAACATCACCTTGCACTCGGCAGCAGTACCAATGTACATGTATTCACTTAGTCGGAATTTACACCAATTATTCATCGCTATATAATTCATATTCATCACAACATGTATCACAACCATAACATCATATTGCACTCAGCAATAACAGCAATAACATCAGTATACATGCATTCATCCAATCGGATTCCACTCAAGTCATTCAAGACTATATCACTCATGTTATTCCTAATAACATTCCACATATTGATACAATTCACATTGAGCTCAATGACAATCATAAGTGTGCACACATTCATTTCACCCGGATCCGGTTATTTATTATAAATTTTTATTGTTACAACATAGGCTCCAAGCCTTTTCTCAGCTCCAAGCTGATCCGGCTGTTTTACTGGTACCAAACCGTTTGCCCTCACATGTAACACAATCACTCCAAGCGACAACGGAAGTGTTACGGGCAGCCCCGAGTCCAACCCGGTAGGCTTGCCTTGAGTCCAACCCAAGGTCTTTAAGCGTCCAACGCTTAGTACACTCGGCACTGCCTCGAGTCCAACCCGAGGTCGTTCAATATATTTTCAACACATATTCATCTGATTGCCGATCGGTATTAAGCATCCAACGCTATATGCTCCAAGCATTTCCAGTGGCGAATCAGATGCATACGGTCTTATTCACCAGGCGTCCAACGCCAATGCACTCGGCATTCAAATATCAATAACATGCATCCCATGCATTTTATCATTATCATTCATAAAAAGGGATCGGCATAGCAATAACACAATACATACACTCGGCAATCACATGCACTTGGCAAATCACATGTTTTTTAATATAAAATCCCAAACGGGAATTAACATAACCGACCCACATCTCATGCACTCGGCAATCATAATGCCATCCATTCGGAATTATCATTTACAACAAGCATCACATGCTATTTCATGAGATCCACTCGGCATTAACATTTGCCACAAGCACCTCATGCTAATTCATACAAAATCCCACACGGAATTAACACAACAGTCCCCATCTCATGCATTTAAACACAAAATCACACACGGGGATCAGTATAACCAACTCATACACTCGGCTTCCTCATTAACCGCCACAACATATCATACATTCATATAGAATCATAACCAGAACCAGCACAACATTCACACACCACATGCGTTTAGTATTCACACTGGTTCACAACACATGCATTCACTCGACATCTCATTAAAAGCCAATATTTCCATGCATTCATTCAGCATTCACATGCTTAACAACACACATCTCCGGGATAGGACCACCAAACCACTAGACAGATCATAAATATGACAACTATCCGGGCGTTGCATGTACTACAACACATCAACCAACATATTTCAAACATATCACAACATATTTAAGCAAAACCACCCAGAACCCGTCCATAAACCATACATTTGAGATGTAAGTCAGCCCCCTACCTGGAATTGAAGATCCCAGAAGCTCCCTAAGCTTGCATCACCATGAAGTCAGCACAGTACCCTGCATGGAGGAACACCAAGCCACTCGGACACACGAACAACTCTACCTCCATGACACTCCATGCTCTGTTTGCAAGACAGTGGAGAGTCCCATGCCTCCATGGCACAACGCGGTCCTCCCACGCTCAAGCAGTCCAGTCCTCACCAACAATGGAGGACCCCCATGTTTCCAAGCACCCATCGACGTTTAGGCAGAACAGTGAAGGATCCCAACCTCTAAGACACACAGCACCATATAGATCTCTCACAGCCACGCTGTTCCTACTTCGTGTTCCCATTTCCACTCGGGGTTCTACTCAGCGTGCGAGTGGAAGAAAAAGATGAAGAAGAAGACAAAGAAGAAGCCACATGACTCGAGAGAGAAAGGAGGAGTGTTTTCAGCATAAACAAGTGACATGGGCAGAGAGTGGGTAGGAAAAACGTGAAGTTGAAGCTTTCATCATTGCTCTGCCCAGCGTCCACCCTCCCTCTCAATCAACAGTTCCATCTTCATTTAATGTAAATCCCATCAGCGTGATTAACGAAGGAGAGAGAGGGAACCGAAACTCCTTTTTCCACCAAGGGCACATAAGTAATTTCTTGCATTATTATTATTATTATTCAATCAATAATCTTAATCATGTAATTAACCTTAATTGGTAATTAATTCTAAACCAGGATGTTACAATTCCCCCTCTCCTTCAAAGAATTTCGTCCTCGAAATTCAAATACAAACTTACCTCAACAAACAGCTCAAAATATTGCTGCCTCAACTAATTACATGTCTCTGCTTCCCAAGCATTCACCGACCGGTTCACAATTCCACTCAGTATAGCTTCACCTCTCAAGCGGTTTACCGACCGCTCCACAATTCCAGTCGGCATAATCGCTAAAGTCAGATCCTACCAGATTACAACCTCTTCATAGAATTCAATATATTTGGGGATTCAATTTTTAAAACGTACAAGTTACCCCATTTAACTCTACCAATTCACCATAACCAAGGGCACCTCTAGTTCTTTGGCCACTCGGCCCTACACTCGTATCGTCAATCGGTGTACATCCACCGTCAGCTCCTCCAATTCATAGGAGTTACTCAGCACAATTATGTACCCACACAGAGTATAAACTCAAAGTTATGTCACATAAGACACATTATGGATATTAATCAACCAGTTGGGAAGAATCTAGTCGGTAAACAACATTACCGATTCCCACCAATACTCACTATTGTCCAATTTATCTCGGATTAAAACCTCAGATATTCAACATCCGACCATTGAAATTCCTCCTTCAAACCGTGTTATACCTTGGCAATACCGAGTCGAACACTCAAAAGAGCTCCAATGTGCTTCAATTAGCACGGTTTGCCTGGGCTCGTCCTTTACGGGCATCACACTCGGTTCTAAAATCTCAGATTTCTAACCATTCCTTCAGCTAATTCCATGCTTACACCCTGAAAATGTCGCTCGGACCTCTTATTCAAAAATATTATTTAGGGTTTAAGGGCAATTTCTCGCCCGGAAATCTTTTCACTTACAACAACTCACTCGGAATCCAAGTCTACTTCAAAGACAAATCTGAGTTCAAACTCAACAGCTCTAAACATCGACCTGAGCACGGACTCAAATAAATTCACCTCTCGGATATCTACTCCCCTCGGGAGCCATTCATTCGGAAACTTACCTATTCAACGTCCCGCTCGGTACCATTCCACTCGGAAGTGTCACACTCCGAGGCATTTCACCTAAAAGTCACACGACTCGAAAGTATTTTATGCGGATTTCGCTTAACACAAATGTGTCATTTGGATACAGTTCCTTAACTTAGTAATGACTCCCCCAAAACGATGTTTCACTCGGGACATCATAACTCCACTCAGTAGTTCTTTCTCCCAGAAAGATTTCACTCGGAATTATCTCCACTTTCTCACACTCGGAATATACTAATCTTTTCCGAGCAAATTCTCACCTTATCTATCACCTCGGCTCAAGGTCACAGTTTCCTCACTAAACTTACCGTATCACTCGGTTAGCCTTATAAAACTTTCAATTTTTAGTGACAGACTTGATCACCCTTCTATTTCAATAATCAATCATTTCTTTATTGGCTAATGGCCAATTTACACCCAATAACCTCTGATTCTCTCGGAGGTAAACACATCAAGGTTAAAACAAACCTTCTATCCTTATTTCGATACACAACCACTTACTGTTCACTCAATACAACTCTCATCTTCACTCACAACAGCCCGATAGACTCACCATCACCATAAGCAGTTACAGCCTCACCTACCCGACTTATGAATTGCTGCATCCGACTTATAGGATGACGTCTCATTCCTATAGGGTTACAACAATTACATAGAGTCGCTGCAAAAGTGTACGCTGCCACCATACTTATAGTATGAATAGTCGTCTCAGAACAGCATACATTACACTCCTTTCACTCACACCGACCAAACTCACTCAACTAATACTAACCCACATGAAAATTAGTGGCAATTCACACACACATATAAGCACACGTTTACATCAACATCATCATTATGCACTACCTAGGGCACATCACGCAACAACAATCATGAAATATCATTTACCGTTACTGTAAAACAGTATAATGGCAATAGGTTTCCGACCCCCATAAAAATCACATGGATTCAGCACTGTATTCACATATACTCACTCGACATACCAACAATCGGCTTCCAGCCCTTACCGAGTAATATCTCTTTAAATCTTATTCATCACAAAACCATGGATTAACAATCTAATAATCCCTCATTTCATCATTCATCTTCGACCACTAATCAATTAAAGCCTAGATGATTCACTAAACTCTCTTAGATATACTACTCGGTTCATAATATGATTTTCAATCACATAACAGGTTTCTACATCGGTGAACCTTCTCACTGAGCATAAACACAATCCACCAATTGGTCATGCAATTATCATTATAGTATAATTTCTAATACCACCATAATCAATACCTAAACATACTCGGATTTCAACCTTACCAGTCACTATCAATCAGGTATCCCATTTATTATTTACATTTCACCTTAAGACAATTCAAGCCTCAACTATCCATAAGGTTCAACAAATTTTCCGACTCGTAAGTCCAGGGGTCACCTAGTACCCATCGTGGGACATTCCCACAACATCCAAATATCACCGAGCCTAGACCACCATCGGGTCTAATTCCACAAGGTCTGATGGTATAAGATCATACTAAATCCAATCGGGGTTTCCATACCTTATGGGTCACCACTAAATCAATTATTCACTCAGTTTTCAGCTGTAAGACCGAGTCTAACCCAAATCCTCAGGTATCCAATTACATCAATTTCTTACCTAGTTTTCTAACCTCTCAGGTATCCATCTCAATAATATCCGATCATACTTGATCATGCCCAATCAACTGGGTCACCACACCTAGTGGTCTAACATCAACCCATCATTTACTCGGTTTTCACACACCAGAAACTGAGACACTACCCCAATCAAACATGCATCAGATTTTACATTTAATCACCTATCACATACCCAGATTTCCAACTTAGGAAACTGCAATGCATCACTTATACCATAAATCACGTACATCATATATCATATAGAGTTCTCGTGCCAAAGGATGATCCCTTATAAATGGCACAACCGATCACTTGAATTCAGAAACACCACATTAGGGAATTCCTTCATCATCATTCACTTAATCAACTCAAATATGTGAGTTCTAATACATTCAACAAGCATGCCTCGGCCATGAACCACTTGCATGGCCTACACAAGAGGCTGAACCAACCAATACAATTTCAACACCTATCGGTCTATTCCCCTTCAGCCGACCCAGGCTTAGAAATACCTTAAGTATTTCGTGAACAATCGGGCCAGGGTAGTAACAAGTCTTCTACCCCTAAAACAACATCACAACAGTAGTATCTTTCACTACTGTCCTCACACAAAACACATAGGCATATATCATCACACAAATCATGCTTAAGCATGCATCAAATCCAATAGAATATCACAAGCAATGATGACAACCTGGTCATATTGCACACAACCGCCCACTCACAGTAGGCATACCTTGGCCATGGACCTTTTAAGTCTGCTCTGATACTAAAATGAAACAACCCGACCTAATAAAGAATAAAACCGAGACCAGGGAAATTTTTTCCAAAATTCACCAAGCAGTCGGGGTAAATTAAAACAGAATAAAGGCAAGGGAAAACAAAAACCGATCAGAAAAGGGAAGACCGAGTCAGAAAGCCACACATAGGCAAGACTCAGCTTCGGTCAAACAGACCAGTGGAAGATACAGCGCTTGAGCAAGCCCTTTTCTCGCTGGAGCGAATCCTCATTCGCTGAAGCAAACCCATTCACTCGGTAATTCCATCACTCGGATTCGGGGCCACGTCCACTCGGGAACTGTCCCCATAGGGTCATGCTTCACTCGGCAAATTCATACTTAGCCAAATACTTAGTTTATTCAAGAAGCCCACACACATGCTTCATTCGGAAGTGTCATAATCTCCACTCGGGAAATGATTCCCCCAGTTATTCCACTCGGAATCCATAAGCTTCCCTCACCCGGAGTATTTCCCCAGTACAATATCACTCGGTATATTTCAACCTCAATTCACTCGAAGGTACATTACCCATTCTTCACTCGGTATATTTTGATCTTTCTCACTCAGAGATCACTTAAACCTACCTTCCCTCGGAAGGAGTCTCCACAATCAAGTTTCAGTCAGAATTACTCTGATCTCACATCACTCGGAGGAATTCACCAAGTTAAGTCACTCGGACTGATTTAAAACTTATCCACTCGGGATATATATATCCTCGTTCACTTGGAAGAGGACTCCTAAAAATACACCTCAATCAGAACCATTACAATTTCCCTCGGAAGAGGTTCACTTGGGATTTCCACTCGGGAATATTCAAACCCTTCCCCACTCGGGGTTTACTCATACTTTCACTCGGTAACATATGGACTAGTCTTCCCTCGGAAGTAGCCCACTCGAGTACATCTTACTCGGAACCATTCTAAGCCTTCGTCACTCAGAAAAAGGCCACACAAACAATAGCCTCACTCGGTAATGGCTCTCCCATCAATATTCCACTCAGAATTTATTGACTTAGCATTATTCTCTCAACACCACATAATGAACAATTCGGGTAACTTTATAACAATGTAATATATATATATATATACACACAATGTATACTTGTTCACAATCCTAATAGTCAACCTACATAATTAAATCCATTCGGATTATAAAAGAGCCGACCAAGGCTTTAACATATCAATTTACAATATATATACTATATGTGCACTTCAACAATCGGAATGCCCATCACTCAGACTTGAGGCCACCTCCTCATTCCCAGTCTGACCTGCATATACTGAAAAATATAGCCACAGTAAGGGTGAGCTTTTACATATTAAATGACAGTTATTGACTCGGATTAATCTTCGAATCCTCAACCATACAATAACATATCTCAATCAGCAATAATGCACTCTGCCATTCAATATGAACCCTACAACAACTTCATCCACTCGGGATTCATGCAATTCAATCAAGACTGAGTAATTCACAACATTCACAATCACATATTCACAGCCGTAACATCACCTTGCACTCGGCAGCAGTACCAATGTACATGTATTCACTCAGTCAGAATTTACACCAATTATTCATGGCTATATAATTCATATTCATCACAGCATGTATCACAACCATAACATTATATTGCACTTGGCAATAACAGCAATAACATCAGTATACATGCATTCATCCAATCGGATTCCACTCAAGTCATTCAAGACTATATCACTCATGTTATTCCTAATAACATTCCATATATTCATACAATTCACATTGAGCTCAATGACAATCATAAGTGTGCACACATTCATTTTACTCGGATCCGGTTATTTATTATCAATTTTTATTGTTGCAACATAGGCTCCAAGCCTTTTCTCAGCTCCAAGCTGATCCGGCCGTTTTACTGGTACCAAACCGTTTGCCCTCACATGTAACACAGTCACTCTAAGCGACAACGGAAGTGTTACGGGCAGCCCCGAGTCCAACCCGGTAGGCTTGCCTTGAGTCCAACCCAAGGTCTTTAAGCGTCCAACGCTTAGTACACTCGGCACTGCCTCGAGTCCAACCCGAGGTCTTTCAATATATTTTCAACACATATTCATCTGATTGCCGATCAGTATTAAGCGTCCAACGCTATATGCTCCAAGCATTTCAAGTGGCGAATCAGATGCATACGGTCTTATTCATCAGACGTCCAATGCCAATGCACTCGGCATTCAAATATCAATAACATGCATCCCATGCATTTTATCATTATTATTCATAAACAGGGATCAGCATAGCAATAACACAATACATACACTCGGTAATCACATGCACTTGGCAAATCACATGCTATTTCATGAGATCCACTCGGAATTATCATTTACAACAAGCATCACATGCTATTTCATGAGATCCACTCAGCATTAACATTTGCCACAAGCACCTCATGCTAATTCATATAAAATCCCACACGGAATTAACACAACAGTCCCCATCTCATGCATTTAAACACAAAATCACACACGGGGATCAGTATAACCAACTCATACACTCGGCTTCCTCATTAACAGCCACAACATATCATACATTCACATAGAATCATAACCAGAACCAGCACAGCATTCACACACCACATGCATTTAGTATTCATACTGGTTCACAACACATGCATTCACTCGGCATCTCATTAAAAGCCAACATTTCCATGCATTCATTCAGCATTCACATGCTTAACAACACACATCTCCGGGACGGGACCACCAAACCACTAGACAGATCATAAATATCACAACTATCCAGGTGTTGCATGTACTACAACACATCAACCAACGTATTTCAAATATATCACAACATATTTAAGCAAAACCACCCGGAACCCGTCCATAAACCATACATTTGAGATGTAAATCAGCCCCCTACCTGGAATGAAGATCCCAGAAGCTCCCTAAGCTTGCATCACCATGAAGTCAGCACAGTACCCTACCTGGAGGAACATCGAGCCACTCGGACACACGAACAGCTCTGCCTCCATGACACTCCATGCTCTGTTTGCAAGACAGTGGAGAGTCCCATGCCTCCATGGCACAACGCGGTCCTCCCACGCTCAAGAAGTCTAGTCCTCACCAACAATAGAGGACCCCCATGCTTCCAAGCACCCATCAACGTTTAGGCAGAACAGTGGAGGATCCCAACCTCCAAGACACACAGCACCACACAAATCTCTCACAGCCACGCTGTTCCCACTTCGTGTTCCCATTTCCACTCGGGGTTCTACTTAGCGTGCGAGTGGAAGAAGAAGATGAAGGAGAAGACAAAGAAGAAGCCACAGGACTAGAGAGAGAAAGGAGGAGTGTTTTCAGCATAAACAAGTGAAATGGGCAGAGAGTGGGTAGGAAAAACGTGAAACCGAAGCTTTCATCATTGCTTTGCCCAACGTCCACCCTCCCTCTCAATCAACAGTCCCATCTTCATTTAATGCAAATCCCATCAGCGTGATTAACGAAGGAGAGAGAGGGAACCGAAACTCCTTTTTCCACCAAGGGCACATGAGTAATTTCTTGCATTATTATTATTATTATTCAATCAATAATCTTAATCATGTAATTAACCTTAATTGGTAATTAATTCTAAACCAGGATGTTACATATAACATGTAACAAGTAACATGTAATAAGTAGTAGTGTAGCAGGTAACAAGTAACAGGTAACAGGTAATAGGTAGAAGGTACCATGCAATAAGTAATAGGTAACAAATCAATTTCGAAGTCAACGAGTAAAGATAAAAGGTAACAAGTAGTAGGTAACAGGTAGTAGGTAACAAGTAACAGGTAACAGGTAACAGGTAATAGGTAATAGGTAACAGGTAGAAGGTAACATGTAGCAAGTAACAGGTAACAGATAACGGGTAATGGGTAACAAGTAACAAGTAACAAGTATTAGGTAGCAGCTAACAAGTAACAGGTAAAATGTAACAAATAACAAATAATAGGTAACCAAACAATTTTAAAGTCAAGATCAAGTAACAATTAACAAATCAATTTTGAAGTCAAGGTCAATGTAACAGGCATGGTCGTTTTTGACTTTTGTGGGGATCAGGACATAGCAAGTATAAGGGGCTTATAAAATGAATAAATGTTTTTTTTTAATTTTCAGATGAAAGAGTTTTATAATTTAAGTAACAATTTTATATTACTTCAAATCTAAAAATTAACTATACCACCATGAAATTTAACACACTACTCGTGTCTATAATTCAATAATAGTAGTATAGGACTAGATTAACTTTAAGTGGTAGTAAAAAGAGACTACAAAGTAGTCTAATGGTAGTAATATTAGATCAACAAAGCAGTGTTAAAAAATTAAAATTTTTACTTATAGTTAATTGTAAGACATGAATCTGTCCCGTTACTCAATGTAGACTATATTTTAACGTCTGGTTTATCCTATTTAGAAGCTTAAATTATCTTAGTAGACTATATACAAACTCAAGTCACATTAAAACCAATAAAAATATCAACAAACAAATATTAAATATCAATGAACTTATCTCATATAAACAAATGAGCCTTTACAGAATATATATTTAATTATCAATTTTACATATTTAAGTTAATTTTAACATATTTTAATCTCATAAATTTATCTTTATATGTAAAAAATATCATGTATATTTATAAAGTATAATATATCAAAAATTATGATTTATTTTGTAAAAGCATATAAGAGTTATAAATAACTGACTGTATGGGTTTAGAATATATTTTTTTCAAAAGCCAAAACTTAACATAATTAATTAAATAAACTTTTCAAAAAGCCCTAACCTAATATTATTATAAAAACTAGATTTTAAATATTATTTTTAAAATTAAACTTTAAATAAGCTAGATATTAGGTCTCAAACATAAAGTCTTACATATTCTTATCCCTAATAAGTGTTATGGGAAACTTTATTTACACGTGCCTCAAAGCTCTTAATATTACAACTTTTTTTACCACTATTCATAACAACTTTTGAAATTGAGCCTTCTTTATATATGAGCCCTAGCGCCGCCTGCCCTAAGGGCTGGGCCCAGTAACTTTTAAAGATAAAAGGCAACAGGTAACACGTAATAAATAGTAGGTAATGAGTAACATAACAAGTATCATGTAATAGGTAAACAAGTAACATGTGACAAGTAACAAGTAATAGGTGACACATGACAGGTCAATCTCAAAGTCAACGTGTAAAGATAAAAGATAATAGGTAGCAGATAACCGGTAGTCGGTAACAGGTAACAAGGTAACAAGTAACAGGTAGCATGTAATATGTAGCAGGTAATAGATAACATGTCAATTTCAAAGTCATGGTCAATATAATAAATAACATGTCAACTTTAAAGTCATGGTCAAGGTAATAGGTAAACATAAAAGGTAATAAATAATAGGTAACATGTAACATGTAACATATAACAGGTAACAAGTATCAAATAACAAATAACATGTAACAGGTAACTGGTAACATGTAATAAGAAACAAGTCATTTTCAACTTCAATAGGTGAAGATAAAAGGTAGCAGGTGACAAGTAAGAAATAACCGGTAAAAGATAACGGGTAACAAATAACATGTAACGAGTAACATGTAATAGATAGTAGGTAGCAGGTATCAAGTAATAAGTAACATGTAACGAGTAATCTCTATTATACACATTTGTGAAGCTTTTTATGACACGTGAATGAAATGCGGCCCCATTTATTTACCTTTTTCAAATTTAAGATAAAAATAAATTTGTTTGTTTTTTGTTTATTTTTAAAACCCATTTTTCAAAATTAATAGTAGATAATAACTTATCCAATCAATTATTTTAAAATAAAAATAAATTAGTTAGTTTATTTTTTATTTTTAAAACCTGTTTTTAAAATTAATAGTAAATAATAACTTATCAAATCAAATTTTTTAAAATAAACATAAATTTGTTTGTCTTTTATTTTTAAAACCTATTTTTCAAAATTTATAGTAGATAACAACTTATCAAAATAATTGTATTAAGATAAAAATAAATTTGTTTGTTTGTTTTTTATTTTTAAAACCCGTTTTTCAAAATTAATAGTAGATAATAACTTATCCAATCAATTTTTTACCCCATTTATTTACCTTTTTCAAATTTAAGATAAAAATAATTTTGTTTGTTTGTTTTGTATTTTTAAAACCCATTTTTCAAAATTAATAGTAAATAATAACGTATACAATCAATTTTTTAAAAAAATTAATTGTTTATTTTTATTTTTAAAACCCAATTTTTAAAATTAATAGTAAATGAAAACTTATCAAATCAATTTTTTTAAAATAAAAATAAATTTATTTGTTATTTTATTTTTAAAACCTATTTTTCAAAATTAATAATAGATATCAGCTTATCAAATGAATTTTTTTAAATAAAATATTTATTTTTTATTTTTAAAACCTATTTTTCAAAATTTATAATAGATAACAACTTATCAAAATAATTTTATTAAGATAAAAATAAATTTTTTGTTTGTTTTTATTTTTAAAATCTATTGTTCAAAATTAATAAATAGATAACAACTTATCAAATCAATTTTTTTAAAATAAAAATAAATTTGTTTGTTTTTTAATTTTTAGAACCTAATTTTTAAAATTAATAGTAGATAACAAGTTATCAAATCAATTTTTTTAAAATAAAATTAAAGTTGGTTTATGTTTTATTTTTAAATTCTATTTTTCAAAATTAATAACTAGATTACAACTTATCAAATTATTTTTTTAGATAATTTTTGTAACACCCTAAATTTTTATAAATAGAAATCCCAAAACAACGAGGATTTTTTTTTTCTCACAAAAACAGCCACGAATCATTTGACACAGAAGGGAAGAAGAAGACGAGGGAAGTAGAAGAGCATTCACACGCATATGACAAGCAACAGGGGAATTAGGGCTGAGACCGGTCTATGCGGTCCGGTGTGACGTTCCAGCGTCTGGGCGGACTCCAGGACGGAAGGTGACTCACTCATCCGTTGTTCAACACCGCCTGAACGATGTCACAACGGGTGGAAACTCCTCAAGCAAACCTCACATCAGCGTCCACTCGCTCTCACAGGACGAACCTTTCCTCGAGGGAACTACTGGGCGCTCAGCAAAGGGAACAGGTGAGGGAAGGAGAAGGGAGATGCACATGTGTATTAGTTTGGAGGAAAGGGGGGTCCTGAACTCATTCCGCCCAATTCAACTGGGTATGACAACGTCTGGGCGGACTCAACCACAACGCCCAAGTAGGGGTCAACACCGTTATCTGGGATGCATTAACGTAACAACGGAGGGGAGGGTATTTGGGCGGTATTCCACACTGACACCTACTCGCTTCAGCGCAAGTCCTCACGTTTGGGCGAACCGTTCTAGTCGTTCGGAATTCTATAGCTTAGCCCTCCAAATTTATCCATACGGCGACACTCATACTCTACTCGGGAAGTGAGGGTTATCCCACTCGGATTCCAGAACTCCTTCTCACTCGGAATTCACATCTTTCACTCGGTTATCGATACCTTAAACTTAAGATCCAATCCACTCTAAACCACCATTCGAACTCCTCTCTCAGAAGGGAATCACTCGAGGTTTTCACTCGGAAATATCAACTCTTCCTCTCTCAGGATTTCATACTTACTTTTACTCAGAAATCCTCAGGCCTATAATCATTCGGGAGCTAGCAACTGACTCACCCGACATACCACCATTTAATCACTCAGATTATAATTACCCTACGCTCATAAGACATCCTCATACAGTCCTCTTCACCGCTCAACCTCACTTACAGCATAGAAGAACACACAACATATACTTATATAAACGAAAACATTCATATAATTACAAAAACTTCATCATGACTTTTGTTACCCAAAGCTGTCAAGTTTTAACGTAAGGACTACAACCAAAACACGAGCTGGCCAAGGCTTAACAAAACGTTATACACAGTATTTATACATATATACACATATACACATGTAGATATATGTTCCAATAGCGCTCGGATTCATTGTCCTGCACTCGCTCCTCCTTCATCCTTCCTTCCGAGAGATGTTCACTGAAAGTGTAGCCACTGCAGGGGTGAGCTTTTACATGTAAAATGACAATCAAGGACTCGGTATCAGTGTCAGCATGCACATTCACATCCATTTAATCGTTTTCAAATTAATTAAAGTTAGACACGGCAAAATGACATTTAAGACACACAGACAACACATACAGGTATTCCCCACCCTCGGAAACCATTCATAACACTCCACACACGTTATACGTACTACTCTAATCAACCTCATATCTACATGCATGCCTGCGGATCCGACTCGAGTGATGACTTTCAGTTACAGTTTTCCCCTCTCCTGGCCCCTCGTCCTTCAGCTCTTCCCGCGTGGTACCGGTCTCCCATTGGCGTCTCGAGACTCTTCTCTAGCTCCTACGGCTACTACGAGCTCCTTCGGAATCTAGCCGGGGTCTGTAACTGGAAGTCATTCCCTCGGGGCTCTTGACCTTCCACAGGTCGCCCCACTCTTACACATGCAGCTAAATGCATCTACCAACAAGCGTCATCACACCACCGATACCTCCTTCGTAACCATTAAGTAGGAACAGATTCAATGCAATCTTTATTCGCTTTATTATTTACACCAATATGTTCAACCATCAGCAATCAAGTAATAACATCTGACAAATCAACTAACAAGCACACATTCATATTCTCACAGCGTTAACAAGGATAGAACCATGCATATCATTCGTTATTATCAATACTAACATACTACTTCACCACCATCTAGATCACAAGCATTTATTGTTCAACCACTCTAAAACACACGGAATCCAGAATCTCCAATCATGCATAGGATCCAATCATCACAAACACATGCACATACACTCAAGCAGAACATTCATCCGGTACCGTTCGTGGACCATGCATTTAACATGCAAACACCCCCTACCTACGAAAGGGACTTCAAGAAGCTTTTCTGCTCTTCGACGTTGAATCTGACTCCCCTTTACCGATTCGTTCAGCCTTTCTCCACTCCGTCGTACTCTGCACTTGGCTCGGAGTTGGGGTGTTGTTCTTCCTCTGCTTCACGATCGTCCTTCACCTGCCGGGGCTCTGACCTTCTTCCCGCACTGTCGTCGTGACGGACAGAAACAGGGGGAAGGAAAGAAGATGGAGACGAAGAAGAAAAGAGAGAATGGAGTAGTGGGAGAAGTTGTTTGCACCCACGGTGATACTGAATACGCACCTATATACGCATGCGAGGGGGAAAGGAGTGGAATGGGAAAGCGTGAGTCGCAGACCACTCACACCTTCCGCCAATCACAGACAGCCATATCCCATCAGTTAAGTCCAATTAACTTGTCATTAACTCTCAGGCTATATTGGTTATGATTAACAACTAATTCTTTACTTTCAATTTTCTTATTATTTAATTTTTATTCGGTATCTAACTTCAAAACTGGGATGTTACAATTTTTTTGTTTTTATTTTTAAAACCTATTTTTAAAATTAATAAATAGATAACAACTTATAATATCAATTTTTTAAAAATGAAAATAAATTAGTTTGTTTTTCAAAATTAATAGTAGATAACAACTTTTGAAATCAATTTTTTTAAAATAAAAATAAATTTGTTTATTTTTATTTTTAAAACCTTTTTCAAATTAATAAATAGATAATAACTTATCAAATCAATTTTTTAAAAATAATACCTTAATTATCTATAACATCAAACTTATAAATTAGTATGATATTTTAAGCATTTTGCCTACTTTTTTCATCCTACTCCGTTGCCATCGACACTCACGTTCACCACTCCACCATTTTATTAAATCTGATTCACCCCTCACTTCTATTGTTGTTAGGATGAATCACACCTACTCTCTTTTTGCTAACATTAAAGCTGGAATAATTAATTAGAAGTTCTATGGTAGAGTCATCAATTTTTGGAGGAATAGATTTTAGTGACACTAAAAATCTTAATACATTGGAGATGGTTCTAGTTGATCAAAAGGTAAATTATAAGTGTTTAAAGCTAATTAAAGTTAATATTATATATTTTGATTATAGTGTAAGTGACTTAATTATGACTTTATAGGGGATCGAATGCATGCGACGGTTCGAAAAGACCTGGTGAAAAAGTATGAAAAACTTCTTATTCAAGGAAAGAGGGAAAGTAATGATCTTAAAAGCTAAAGGCGTGATCAAACATGCAGATCATGAGTTCAAAATTAGTTTTATTAGCAACACTGTTGTCAAATCATTTGAGTGTAATGACATCCATTTGATATTTTTAAATTTTTTCCATTTATTGATATTTTAAACGATAACACAAATTCTAATGTAATGATAGGTCAAAATTTTAAAAGTAAAAAAATTAATTTACATTACATTTTGAAATTTTTATTATATTTAATTTGTTTATATTTAAATTTTAAATTCAATTGATCATTCACTTTTCTATTTGTTCAAATTTAAATAGTAGTTAAATTTTTAATAAAGTAATATTAGGAAAGTAACCAATTTAAAAAAATGCTCAATCCTCTTATGTAGTCCAACAGTCCAATGATAGTTATTTACTTATATTTTAAAAAGTTTATTTGTTAATAATTTATAAAGTATTGAATAATTTTGAACAATTATATGAAATTTAGTAGACTTTATCTATGAGAACTTTAAATTTAATGGTTGAATTGATAAAATTTACTTTTGAAAGAAAGTTATTTGACTGAGTTTGATATTGTATGGGTTAAGGTAGTACAAAATTACAAACAACCATTAAAATGCTTATTATTTTTAAGCTTGCTTACTACCTACAAACCAAGTCTAAACACCCAGAAGCTAACAATATATCAAAAACAATTTCTTTTAGCAAATCAGATTTGATTTTCTTTGGGTAAATAAAGCCAAGAAATATATTATATACGAGCATTGAGCAAAGTTTTCTTAAATCAAAAGCATTTGAGTCACATCTATTGTGATAAATATGGTCATGTTACCAGAGAGCAAAGTTAATAGATATTGTAAATAACCAATTTTTTAATAGCTATTTTAGTTAACTAATATAAAAATGACTTTTGTACATAACTAAAGTTAATAGATATTCTAGCAAGTCTATAATTATATTATAATAAAATGACATTGTAGAGTTTAAAAAATAAATAGTTAAAAGACTATAAAACTTTTGAAAATTTCTATTTAAAAGTTTATTTGTAGAAAGAGATAAAATATGAAATAACATCGGGTTGTAAATGTTCACCTTATATTTTATATTTTTTAATCTTTACTTATTCCCAATAAATATTTGTTCTTAATAATTAAATTTCAATATTTGACACACGTCAGCATCTCATGAAATGTGACTTTATTTATTTTACTTATTCAAATTTGTAATAAAAATATTTTTCAAATCAAGTTAAAATATCAACTATCATCACAATCAAATATTCATCAAATTCTTATGTATATTATTGTAACTATGAAATTTTAAATTAAACAATCCATTTTAAAATCAAATTAAAATATTAATTATAATCATAATCTAATATCTATTTAGACATTCTATCAAGAATCAAATCTTAATATATGTTACCACAATTAAGAAAAATATAAATAAATAATTTGATTATAATATATGTTACCATAATTTAAAAAGTCATACTTAGGGATTTGATTAATTATATAATATATTATTTGAAAAGAAATTTATATCCATTAGAAATTAAATCCCTATATATGTCAGCACAATTAAAAAATATAAAATTAAGCAATTTGATTATAATATTATGATTTAATTTTGAATTATAATATTTTTAATTGTAATCCCAAATTGATGACCAAATTAAATAAATTAGTTGATTATTAAATACTTTATTTAAATAATATATTAAATAAGATTAATAAATAATTTAAAAATATTTTATTTAAAGAATTAAAATTATTTGCAATAAATAAAAAATAAAAATAAAAATAATTAAATTATATAATAAATTATTTCAAAAATATTATATATATTAAATAAATAAAATGTTTTTATTAATAAAGTGTGAATCAGATTTCGTTAATTACCGAATTTATTATGAATTAATTTTGAATTATAATTTTTCTAAATTCTAATCATGAATTGATGACCAAATCAAATAAATTAGTTGGTTATTAAATATAGAAGGTGTCTTCAAATTTTGATGGTGTTTAGAAGTCATTAGGTTTTGAGGTTGAAGAAGTTGAAAATTCAAGAAAATAGGTGTTGTCAGAAAATACTTTTAACATATGTTATTTCCCATTTTTTACACTGGTTATGCGTCCGGTGTAAAAGTTCCCTTGATTCTCCTATTTAATTTTATTTTCATTTATTTAATTCTTTAATATTTTTATGTAATTATTGTTCTTATTCTTAACATTACTTTTAAAATGTGATATTAATTACTTTAATTATTTTATTGTTTTATCATCTATTGAGATTTTTAAATGGTTAATTTAAAACTCAAAAATGTTAAAAATTTATTTTGAAATTTTTAATTTTACTGTTATATATTGTACCTAAATTTTGATTAAATATAAATTCAAATTAAGTATCATAATTAGTATGAATTTCCTATAAAAAATCAGTATGTATTTTATAATACTTATTTTGATATTGTATTAATTCAACAATAGTTATTAACAAATATTTTTTAGTATTCAAAATATTTATTCTTAAAATTTATATTCATAATATTAAGGTAAATATTTTTATTAAAATTATTTATTTTATATTATCAATTGTATAATTTAATATATTTTATATGTTTTAACTAAATTATTATTATTATTATTATTATTATTATTATTATAAATTACAAACTTAATACAACCGTGTAAGGCACGGGTACCACTGTTAGTAGGTAACAAATAACAGATAGCAAGTAATAAGTAATAGGTAACAAGTAGCAAGTTGTGTAACAGGTAACAAGTAGCAAGTAACACGTAATAGGTAACAGGTAACGGGTAACATGCAACAGGTAACAAGTAACAGGTAACAGATAGCATATAACATGTAGCAGGTAACAGGTAATAGGCAATCGGTAAATTTCAAAGTCAAGTTTAAGGTAAACAGGTGACGTAAAAAATAACATATAATAGGTAAAAGATCAATTTCAAAGTTAAGGTCAAGGTAACAGGTAGGTTTGTTCCTAACCTTTTTGAGCCTAAGGCGTAGTAAGTATAACGACCCATAAAATGAATAGATACTTTTTTATTGTCAAATGGAAGAGTTTCATAATTTAACTAACAATTTTTATATTACTTCAAATCTGAAAATTAATTATAGCACCATAAAATTTAAAATACTTTTCATATATGTGATTCAATAATAGTAATATAGTACTAGATTAACTTTAATCAAATTATTCGTAATAAGAAGATATGACAAAATAGTCTAACAATAGTAACATCAGAACCACGAAGCAATGTTAAAAAATTAAAAATTTCACTTATATTTAATTGTAAGACCTACATCTGTCTCATTAATTGATGTAGACTATATTTGTAAGTCTTGTTTGTCCTATTTAGAAGCTTAAACTATCCCAGGAGACTGTATAAAAACTTAATTCATATTAAAACCAATAAAAATGTCAACAAACAAATATTAAATATTAATGAACTCATCTTATGTAACAAATGAGCCTTTAAAAAGTTAACACTATACACGAGATATATATTTAATTATCAATTTTACATATTTAAGTTAATTTTAACATCTTTTAATGTCATAAATTTAACTTTTATATATAGAAAATATCATGTGTATAAGGTATAATGTATAATAAATTATGATTTATTTTATAAAATCATATAAGAGTTAAAAATCACTAACCGTATGAGTTGAAAATATTTTTTTTTCTAAAAGCCAAAACTTAACTTCTTAAATAATTAGACTTTTTGAAAAGTCTTAGCCTAATCTTATTATTAAAATTTAAACTTTAAATATTATTGTTAAAACCTAACTTTAAATAAGCTAGACATTGGACCCCAAAGAGATTGTCTCATATATTCTCATCTCTAATAAGTGTTATGGTAAACATTATTTATACGTACCTTAGAACTCTTAATATTAAGAAAGTTCTTTTTTTAATACTATTCATAACAACTACTGAAATTGGGTCTTCTTTATTTACGAGCCCTAGACGGTCGCCCACCTTACCCGCCCCTCAGGGTCAAGCCTACTCTTGGAGAACATCACCTTCCACGATAACTTGAAATACATTGCTAGTACTTACATGCTTAGATTTTTCATCTTTCAACACCTTATATAATCTTGGACGCATCAACACATTATTAACTTACATGACTAAAGCCAAAAATAATTCATCCATCACATTTCTCTAAACTTGACATTGCAACCATGTGTTTACATGCCAATTGTAGATCGGATCAATTCCTAGGAAAGAGAGTTGGGCCACGAAGGACACGTTCAAAACCAACTCTTTCCATAGCTACACTTTTCCAAACTAGCACTTACTGTAACACACTTTTGTCAACCAAGGAAATTCTCAACGGCACAAAGAATAAATCTTTCCTGTTGTGGAAGTTCAGGCAAAAGTTGCAACCATAAAGCATACTAAGAATTTAACACCTTACCGAACCTTGAAGCTCTGATACTATTATTATGAAATTAGATGCATTTCCTCCATTATTTTCCTTAAACATAGAGAAATAAAATATGCAAAGAACAATCATCACACAAGAATATTACTGGAAAATTCTAAAACCAAAGAAAAATCATGGTCACTATCAAAACTGACAGCTAGAGAATAACATCATGTGAAAATTTTACATCACATAAATCTCATTCTTAGGCACACATGACCCCAAGTATACTCATACTCTCCAAAGTTCACATCTCATAACACTTCATATGTGCAACAATAAAGAAAAGCTTAAAGGGTTTCTAGGTATTTCTCATTGATACCAAAAAACCTTGGGACAAGTAAAAAAAAAATCCAATATAACAAGAATAGTTACTACATCCTCCCCGCACTCTTTTATACAAGAGATACAAAATATAGTGTTTTTTCAATGAGACTCACTCCTATTCCATCGCATCCAATTTAGTACAAAGGAGTTATAATGTTGATATTGAAACCTGGTTTGTTTTTTTCTAACAAGCTCAGAATTTATTCAATGCTCTATTTACTGTCACTGCAAAAGCTCTAACAGGTCTCTAATATTTTTCTTTCACTTCCATTTCTGGGTACTTCTCAGGTCTGTATCTTGCCTTCACTACATACCCTCTATTTATAACATATAGAGGTAGCAAATGCCAAATTTAATTTGTCCAATTGTAAAAGAAGTGGTTGCCTTCCTTTTTCAAATTTGTCCAAACTGTACAGGGAGTTAGACATGAGTTGACTTTTCTTTTTCAAACAAGTTGGCATTATGTGCCAACCTTTTTTGCTAGACCTAACATAATTACTTTTGAGTTTAAAAAGTAAAAGCAACTCTTCTCTAATGCAAAAAGATATAAGTAACTCTTTTAATGATGTAATATTTCTTTTTCTAATAATGTAATTCACTAATTTGAGATAAGATTATGGAGAACTTTAGAACAACCCACTTAGTAAAGGTGTTCATCAATCAATCCGGACCGCTAAAAACCACTCAACCAATCCAAAAATAACTGAAAGTGATCAAACCAAAAATTGAAAAAATTGAAACCTTAAAAAAACCGCTTTTCATGATCGGTTCAGTTCGGTTTTCGGTTCCACATGTAAAACCAAAACCAAACTGAACCGAACCACACCCTTTACATGTTTTGTGTATTATTTTCTAATTTTGTCTAAACTACATAGTAACACTTATTTTTTTTTAAATCTGTCTAGGTTAGAGGAAGAACTAGAATACTAAAATCTTGGTGGAAACACTTAGTTTTTAATATTTACGTTGTAGTTTACATTGAACTTTATTTAAGTATTACTTTATTTATTTTATATGAGTTTGAATTGTTGAAAACTTGAGATTTTTTACTTATTAATGATTCTATTATTGTTTAGAACTTAAGATATTTTTTAAATTGCTATAATTATAATTTTTATTTGATTTTATAAAAAATATAAATTAAAAAAACTGAACAAACCGATCCAATCCGAACTGCGTTTGATCGGATCATAACCGAACCAAACCGAGCCGCAACTTAATAAAGTGATTGGATCGGATGATATTTTGTCTCAAAACCTAACTGATCTGGACCGCGAACACCCCTACCATTTAGGTGAAAGCTAGTGGTATCGAGCAGCCGAACCAATCTATGACCAACCATAAAATCAAATCGGTCCAAATTGTAAGTCGTGAAAACTACTCACCGCATCAACACAACCGTACCTCCAAATGGAATTTAGTGCAGCATACAATTCCTTACAAAACTGAGCCAAACAAAATGAAACTCCACTTAAGTATAGTTTTTAAAATTCATGCACTACCTATACCTTAAAGTAACCTTATAGTTTAATTAATGATAATGTGCCATTTGTATTATGAGCTTATTAGACCTAAAATATATAAAAGTAACTTATTAATGCTTTTATATATAAACATAGTATATAATCGATTTATCTAACATTTACAACTTTACACAGGTTAAGAGATCAAATAATAGAAAGTTTCATAAAAAAATATCATTTATACTCACTCACACTAATTTTTGAACAATTTCCACACAAGTTTAAATAAAACAATTACACTTCTGATCTTTTATCCTTGCAAGATTGTAAGGTTAGACAAACTCATATATAAATTATAAAATGGAGTACTCCTAACACAATAAATTATTTGTAAAAAGTAATAAAAGGATAGCTTATATTTTTTTTATTTCTCATAATTTTTAATATTGACTATATAATTTATACTTATACATTGATATTTGTGAGCACCTAGTGCTTTTATACCATTAAAATTATAACACTTATTTAATAAAAATGCGGGGGAAAATTTTCCAAATTTTACGAACCCAATATGATCACTTGGATATCCCAGAACACTTATTAAATCAACCTAAAAAGGTTAGGCGGAAGCTGGGTGAGAAGTTAGCATTTTTCTGAAAAATATAGAGGCCAAAAGTTATTGTGTAATTGGTTGACAGAGTCTGAATAATCGATTACTGTAATCGACTACCTGTGCAGTTTTCAAGTTGGCTCTTTGGTTGTAATTGATTACTAGATACCTAAACTGCAGAATTATGCAAAACTTTAGCCCCAGGCTAACTTTCGTACACCTTATCTTGCCCTTGACATCTCAATGCTACCAAACTTTACACAAGCTATTTTACACCAATTATGACCCATGGCTACCTCAATTCCCAAAAATTAGAGAGATATCCATAAAATTGTATTTAGATCATTTTAGGTTATTTCTAGCAACCTAATCATTCAAATCCCATCCAAATAGAACCAAACCAAGTCTCACATTTTTCAAACACTGTATAGGGTCTACCAAACCTATTCGGAGGTTCTAGAACCTCACAGATTGAAATCTAGCTCATCCAATTCCTAATTAATCATATAATTTCTTAATAACTAATATACCATTTCATTTAGTTTCAACACTATGGAATTTCTATAATATTCATTCATCTCATATACAACCTAACATACACAAAACCTGCCCATATCATGTGTACAACAATATCATCATTATCTTATCAATCCTGGGCATATCTAACATTAATTCACTAACATTATGCATATGATCACTATATCTTTATCCATCTCCATAATTAGGCACCAAAATATATACTAAACCTCTAATGAAGTTGTCAGGTACCTAATCCACTATACATATATTTACAAGCATATATTTACACTAATCCTTCTCAAGGATTATCATAGCAGCCATAATGATCATTTACCATTCTTCTCCTCTTTCAAGGTTCCCTGAAATAAAAATGATTGAGGGGTGAGATGCCATTAGAAATCCTCTGAAGGATTTTTTGCTTGTTTTAAAGCACCAATCCTTGAGAAGATGATGAGATACCAAAAGGACTGGTAGGAAGGAACTTTGAAGCTTGCATGAAAAAAAAGTTCCTTGAGATCTTTAGAGCATAAAGATCATTTGTTGGCTTTCTTCTTCTAATTAACGTGCAGAGCACATTGTTATTGACCTTCTGTAACTTCCTAACACAAGAGCTAACTGTAATCAGTTTTTTGAAATGCGCAAGGTAGCTACATTGGTTTCTTTACAAGTGAAATTTGGTTCCCTCATTGTTTTGTCTCTTATATTCTTTGATGATAAACACAGTTATCCTTGATAGGAGCTTGACTCGAAGCATCATTAAAAAAGGTTTAGAACATTGCATAATGAGAGCTTGAAGTAACGTTCTTGTTGCATGATCTTATTGCTTTAAAAGTCTGAGGTCTGATTAGTGGTCCAAAGGTCTGAAAGATCTTGAATTAGACTTTTCTTGAATGAGCCTTTTGTCCTGATGGACTCCCCCTTTCTTTTGTAACTTGTGTACTTAGAATTTGTTTCCTGAAGCACTTAATTTGAACATGTTAGAACACATACGGATAAACTTCTTTTAATTTAAATGCATTTATATGTGTTATTAACAAATCTTGGGGTCTAGTTATATTAACACACTTTAGGGTCTGGTTAATGGGTATCACTAAATTCCTTTTTCAAACCAGACTTAGTTTAACAATCTCCCCTTATTTATTGATGGCAAATATCAAGTCTTTTATTTAAATTAAGTCCAAGAAAATCAGAGCAAATTAGCTAGAGGGTATCACAACAAGATCGCATAAGAGCAATCGTTACCAAAATCTTATATATCATCAGAGCATATATTCAAGAGATATTAAGTATCAATCATATATCAAAGCATGTATATAAAAGAGATCATGTATCAGAGTAATTATGTATCAAAGGAAATCGTGTATCTGAGCAATTAAGTTTTAGAGCACTTAGAAGAGATCAGAGCCTATGCTTTTAAGAAGATCAAAGCTTAAAGGATTTACAAAAAAATAGAATTTTCAATGATCAATGCAACTCTTATTAAGTCATAGAGCAAACAAAGCATGTTTGCCAGCTTAGATCAAGTATATCAGAGCATGATTTTCTTCTTAGATAAAGAAATTTAGAGCATATTTATTTAACAGAATATCAGAGCAACATTATTATTAGAGCAAAAATAGACTTCATTGATTATCGAAATAGTTAGTCTAAAATATTAAAAAAATATTACAAAGACTAATAATTCACTCCCTAAGACAACTAAAGAGACCCACCCTAAGACTAGACCCATAAAATACTTTTACTCTTGATTTTCTCCCCCTTTTGTTATCATCAAAAAGGAAGGAGGGACATCACAGAGGGGCAAAGTTAAACCATGGGCTAAGTGAGTTATGATAAAGAAGGAGGCAGTAGTTGAGACAAGGAACAAGTAAGAGGTTTGAATAACAAAAATCTCTGAAGAGTAAATAAAGATGATAGATGGTTGATAAAGAAAGATTGGTTGGTTGGAAAAGCAGACACTTCTCTTAAAAACTGTACCACGTCTCTCCCAATAGATCTGAACATGGAAAAGTTCTTCATTCCTGGGAGGGAGGCCAGAGACAGCCTTGCTGTCCTAGTTGCCACAGATAGTGGTTCCATAAAGCATAAGCATGATCCTCAGTGGGATGAGGTGTAGAAAGAATGCTTTTCAAAGAATCATCAGAAAGCTCCAAGGGTCTGGGATTATCCCAGGTAGCCTTGTAGTACACTCCTTTTAGAGGAAGAGACTTCTTCAATTTTCCTCTCTAACTAACTACTACTTTGGGATTGAGACTGTCTTATGCAATCATGAGCTTTATTTCTGGAGAAACAACATAATAAAGCTTATGAACTTGTCTACCTTGGTGAATGTCAGACTGAACCCTTGATTGTTATGATGTGTGAGCATGAAACATTGCAGAATCTGATGCTGAGGTGAGATTAGTGTTAAACATGATTTGTTCAAAGGGTAAGGATATGGGAAAACGAGGTGCATGGTCAAGGATTTTAACTTTCTTAGAGTCAAAACCAGGGGCTTTAACAATGGAGAGGTTGCTGGGGTTATGGTAATCTAGGTCATCTATGTCTAAGATAGGTTTGGTGATTTTAAAGAGTGGGAGGTCAAGGGTGACTAAGGTTACTAGGTAAAGACCGGTACACTAGTTTGGATGATAACGAGCAAGAAAGATATGAAGGTATCTAAGAAGATGAAGGGTTAAAGCTAAGGTTGTGAAGACAAGTTCTTGTGAGGAAGGTTGGTCAGGTTGGGAGGTCTGAGCAGGTTGGGATAGAGAGGTGAACTCTAGTTGAAAAGAAGGGCTGCCAACAGCATCAGACCTTGCCCTTTTCTGACTAGGCCATTCATGGAGCCTATTGATCCAATCAATGTTGTTCAAGCCTTGAGTGTCAGTCTTAGGAAAACATTTGAGATGCAACTCAAGGAACCTAATGAACTCTGTAGCCAAGATAGCCACCCGACTTTTGTAATTTTTCCCTTTGAGCCTTCATGTCCTTGAAGTAGGATGATCTCATCTCCTAATACTTCTCTTGCCAGACCTTAGCTGTCCATCCTTATAGAGAGATAGAAGGGTATAAAGCAATAAAAACACGAACAAATTGCTTACATTCTTCTGGGGTGAGGGGTAGAGGTCTTTTCCTGCTAAGGAAGAGGAGGAGCATTCTTCAATTGTTGGGCCATAGCCTTGCTTTGTATCTGGCTAAGGGTGATGCCATAATCAGAATTTGATGACTGAGCAACTGCTTTTGTAACTTTAGGAACAAGCACGTCCTTCTTGTTTGGAGATGGAGGAGGAACCACATTATCTGGTTTGGCCTTAATGGGTGAGTCAAACCTATCAGACTTATCAAACTCTTCTACCATAAACTTTGTAATTTTAGCCTTCTTAACTGCAACTACTTTAAATATGAAATGTTCACCATATTTTCTCTTGGGGTGGTTTTGACTTAAAGAAGGGGTTGGAGCAATTTTCTTCTTCTGTTTCACGTCTACAGGGGTAGACTTTTTCTTGAAGGCTGAAACAGGGGTAGACCTTTCCAAGGTTTGGTCCAACAAGGGTAAGAAGGTGGGAAGCTTGCTCACTAAAGAAGAGCATTGAATCAGGTCACCAACAGTTTGAGTTGGTACATTCTCCAATACGAAAACCTTCATCAACACTGTAAGGTAGGGAATTTTGTTTTGCTTTTTTCCCACTGAAGAAATCAAATATGTCATAATGACATTAGGCAGGCTGACCTTCTCCTTCACAAGCATATGGTACATACAGAATTTGTCCAACTTCGTAACTATGTCCTTTGCGTTTTTCCTAGAGCAAAAGACTTATTTTATGAGGAGATGAAGCATTTTCACCTTAGAAAGAAGACTCATATACACAAATTTGGCAGGGTGAGACTTACTATATAATAACTTGTTTATTTCCAGAGAAGAAATAACTTTAAACTTAAAGTCATCTGCAAACACGTTTCCCATAGTAGGGCAACCATACACTGTTACAAGAACATCTTTAGAAATCTCAATGGCCTTTCCTTTGAGACTGCCGAGAATGATGAACTAGGACTTATCAATAGAGACATTATTCTAGAACTCCAAAATAAGCAAAGAGGAGAAGGGCTCCCTATCCACACAGAAATGAGTCCATCTGATTCCTTCAATTTCAGCAGTCACGTCCTTTTCATCAAGCTTGTGTTGGTCAGGATGAAAAAAGAAGACTCCTCAATGTCTTCATTAAGAACTTTGGTGCCATGATAGAGTTTAAGAAAGGTGAAGAAGATGGAAGATTTAAGGTTTTAGAAATGTCAAGGGTTTTAACACTTCTAAAAGGGAGAAAGCTTTGAGAGAAAGAAAATTCAAGAGGTTGCGCAAGGAGGGAAAAGAAGTGAAAGGTCACTTAATTTAAAAGAGCAAAAATTGTTTACGTGAGAAGAGAGAGAAAATGGTTCAGGTGACAGTTACACAAAAGGATGTTAACTTTTACCACGTGGTACATTTTAAAGTTAATGATAATAAAACATGAAACCTTTTAGTTAAAATAGATTCCAATATCTCAGCTTTAAATAAAAGCAGACATTTATGGGTTCAGACATATCAAGCAAATAAGCATTCATTATCAAACCCAGACCTTTTATGCAAACATTCAGACTTTTTAAATAAACTAAGTTCACATACAAAGTAGACATATTCAAGTAAAATTTCTTAAATTTAAGTTGTACTTGATAAAAGCAAACCTAACCTTAGCCAAAGGTTTTGTAAAGATGTCTGCCCATTGATGATTTGTGTCCATAAATTTCATGTCCAGAATCCTTTTTTGCACATAGTCTCTAATGAAGTGATACTTCATCTCTATGTGTTTGGCTTAGAAGTGCTGCATAGGATTCTTTGAGAGATTTATTGCACTTGTTATGTCACAAAACACAGGAATCTCTGCTTCCTTGATTGAGTAATCCTCAAGATGATACTTTTTCCAAAGAAGTTGAGAACAACAGTTTGTTGCAGACATGTACTCAGCTTTTGTTGTTGAAAGAGCAATTGAATTTTATTTCTTGTTTCCCTAGGATATCAGACTTTTGCCAAGAAAGGGGCATCCACCACTTGTGCTTTTCCTGTTAACTCTATCTCTTACAAAATCTGCATTAAAATATCCTGATAAAAAGAAAGATTCTTTTCTTTTCTAGAACAGCCCAAGGTTAGTGGTACCTACAAGATACTTCAAAATCCTCTTCACTGTAGACAAATATGATTCCTTGGTGTCTGATTGATATCTTGTACACATGGAAACACTAAACATTATATATGGTCTGTTGGATGTGCAATACAAAAGAGAACTTATCATTCCTCTATATAAGGTCTGATCCACTGGTGTACTAGACTCATCTTTATTGATTATGTAATTTGGATGCATAAGAGTGCTCATTGGATTAACATCAACCATTTTAAACTTTTTAAGCAATTTCTTGGTGTACTTCTACTGATGGATAAAAATACCATCATCAGTCTGTTTGATCTACAAGCCTAGGAAAAATTTGAGTTCTCCCATTATACTCATTTCAAACCCAGCTTGTATCATTTTAGAAAATTCTTTGCATAGACTTATATTAGTAGCACCAAAAATAATGTCATATGCATAAATTTTCATAATTATAAAGCTCTTGTGAAAGCTTTTCCTGAACAAGGTTGTTTCTCTTTTCCCTCTAGTAAAGCCTTTTGAAATCAAAAAGGTACCGAGTCTGTCATACCAAGCTTTAGAAGCTTGTTTCAAACCATATAGTACTTTACTGAGTTTGAAAATATGGTTTGAAATAGATATATCTTCAAAACTAAAGGGCTATTTTACATAAACCTCTTCTTCAATAAACCCATTCAGAAAAGCACTCTTAACATCCATATGATATAATGTAATTCTTTTAAAAACAATAAATGCAAAAAGTATCCTTATAGCATCAAGTCTAGCTACAGGAGTAAAAGTTTTAGTGAAATCAATACCTTCTTGCTGGTTACAGCCTTGTGCTACAAGTCTAGCTTTTTTCTAACAACCTTTCCATTCTCATCAAGCTTATTTATATAGACTCACTGGGTTCCAATAATGCCTTTGTTTTTAGGTCTTAGGACAAGGGTCCAGAACTTATTTCTCTCAAACTAGTTCAATTCCTCTTGCATTTTGGAAGATTAGTCTGATAAGGATTCTATTTTGAGTATAACAAGAAGTACTCATAGCCTCAGCCTAAAAATATTTTGGAAGATTATTTTCACAAAGCATTGTTCTGGCCTTTTTATGTAAAGATTTGTTTTTCCATTCCACAACACAATTATGTTGAGGTGTTCTTGGAGAAGAAAAACTATGAGTTATACCAGACTTATTGTAGAATTTTTCAAAAACTTCATTTTTAAATTCCCTGTCATGATCACTTCTTATTGTACCAATACATGATCCTTTCTCATTCTGGATTTTCTTGTAGAAAATCTTGAATACTTTTACAAACTCATCCTTGTGTGTTAGAAAATATACCCATGTCATTCTTGTGTAATCATCAACAATGAAAAATTCAGACTTCTTTCTTGTCAGACTCTACACTTGTGATGGACTAAATAAATCTAAATGTAATAGTTTCAGTGGTGTGGCAATGGAAACAACATTTTTGTTTTCAAAAGAGGTTTTATGTTGTTTCCCTCTTTGGCATGCTTCACAAGGCAGAGAATTGTTAAAAGAAATCTTTAGCAGTTCTTTGACAAGGCCTTTTTTGTGAAGTTTTGAAATATTTTTTAAACTTATATGCCCAAGGTTTTTGTGCCAAATCCATTTCTCCTCAGAGTTTGAAAACAAACACGTTACATTCTGATCATTTAGTTTATTCAAGTCAACCTTATACAGGTTGTGATGTCTGTTTATGGAGAAGAGTGTCGATCTATCATGGTTGATGACAATACACTTTTCTTTGTCAAAAAAGACCTTGTACTGTTAGGGAATCCCTAGTGCATAAGTAGCGAAAATACAAGGATTCTCATTGGACTTGCAAAACTTTGTGTTTTAAAGCATAAGACAAACATCAAAATTTATTAAGCGTTTTAGGATTACCTCTTGAAGAAAATCAAAGCAGTCCTAGCCTTGTCCTTTAGGAGTCCATACGAGTACTCCCACCAAAAATGCTACACCTTTCAAATGCTAGTTTGACGACGTGTAGCTTTTGCAATTTTTACGTATTTTATGTCTCTTTTTGGTGAACCACCTTTGAGCATCTTATGCTTTATTTATAGGCTTAAGTTTGACCTAATTTGTTCTCTCTAAGGAGTGGGCTCCTTACTCATTCTAAATGAGTTAGGCCCAATAGTTTTATTTTAGTCTAACTAAAATAAAACATTTTTTGATGGGCTTACTCTATAAGTGTGGCCCTATAGGTAAAATACTCGGTCATATTAATAATAAACTATTTTATTATTAATATAAAATTAGAGCGGCATCTAGCAATACATCATTATGTTTGAATATTATTTAATATCAATATAACCTATAAGTGATAATTATTTTATATGTTTGTTCCTTTTGTCACGATATCCTAATTGCGCCCAAGGCATGGTCGCCTCATCTTTGTAGGGCCCAATTTATTTTACTTGATACCGGAGTAGATTTTATCTGGATAAATATCTAATATTTATTCTTTTCAGCATGACCATACATTTTCTTAGGCTTACTCTATCATGTGGCCTATAGATATCACTCATGTCACATAGGAGAGACAAATCTCATCCACGTCACTCACATCCCTCTGCATAATTTGTTCATTACCTAATCATAACCTTCATAGTTCTCTTGCTATAGAAGACATTTAATTGTATTAAAACAACAAACTCCTCATGCAGAAATCGTAGTGACTTCAGGTCAAAGGACTACATATACCAATATCACATTGAGAATCGTTTATGACATTCAAGTAACGATCCATGCAATGTTCTTATGGTGGGTAATCTAGTACATCATTAATCTTAATGTGTACCTTGTGAAGACTTGATATCATCTATATCCATGATCTGTGAGATCATATCATCACTACACTCATACACTAGTTTTAATGTATTTACATGTCCCCACATAAATACTTGACTAGGGACATTTTAGGAATAACTCTCATATGATCTATTACTCCAAGGATAAATAAAGGCTATTAAACTATTTAACAAAAAATACATTATTCAAAATGATGCGTCCTATATAGGCTCTTAGTGCATATTTCTAACAGTACCCACTGTCATAAAATTGACTAATGTTCAGTAGGTTATGTCTTAGACCTTCAACTAAATAAACATTTTCAATGATAGGTGAAGAAACTTTACCCACTTTACCAGACCCTATGATCTTTCCAGTTGGGTTTCCTCCAAAGGTGACTGTTCCATCTTTAAACTACTTCAAGTTTAGGAACATAAACCTTCTTCCTGTCATGTGATGCAAGCATCCACTGTCCAGATACTAGTGCTGATGGCTTATTTTTGTCTTTAAACACATTTGCAATTGGAATAATTAATGATTTTGGTACCCAAATCTTCTTAGGTCCTACATGGTTAGCCACTCTTTCATTCTTTTTCTTTCTTTTCCTGCAATCATTTATTACATGCTATATCTTTACAATAATTACTCTTAACATGCTTCTATTTATTTAAAACAAATGAAGAAGATGAAGATTACTTGAAAACATTTTTCTCTACATAGCCCAGACCCGGTCTGCTAGGGTCACCATGAGTTTTTCCTAAGAGCTTATTCAAATTCTCAGTGCCATTTACAAACTTTCTCAGGTTCGAAGTAAGTGAACTTACTTGATTCTACAATTTAATGATTTCATCAACTTGAGAACTGCAACAAACTTTGTATTTTCAAGATTGGTTTTTAAAATAAGGTTTTGTTGTCTAAGTTTGTGTAACTCCTCAAGATGTATTCTTTCATTTTCTTCCATTTCTTTTGCAACATTCTTGTCAAAACTTTCTTCTTTTAGTTCAGAAATCTAATTTTTAAAATCAGTGATCATATCAACATGCTTTATTTTCAATTTCTTCAAGTTTTTCAAAAGCTTTAAAAAATCATCAAGTAACAATTCATAATTTTGTTTAAGTTTAGGATAGCTTACTTCCTTAGAGTCTGATTCACTCGAGCTTGCTTTTGAATCTAATCCGACATCAGCCATAAGACTGATCTGAGTAGATTCTGTCTTTTCCTCGGATTCACTAAAACTGGATGAATCCTTATCATCCTAAGTTATTAACCCCTTTTGCTTTTTGTGGAATCTTTTCTTTTCTATCCCCTTCTTCTTGTCTTTGTTCAAGAGAGGACACTTTGCTTTTATATGTCCTAGTTTCCTATAGTTGAAATATTCTAAGGAAGATTTGTCAGTTTTAAACCTAAAGTAAGCTTTACCTTTATGATCTTTCCTCTAAAACTTCTCAGGTCTGAAATTTTTTTCTTTAACAACTTGTGGAATCTTTTTGTTACAAGGGCCAACTCTTCATCTGTATCTGTACCTGACTCATTAGAGTCTGGTTCTGAGCTAGTGGACTCCTCAGCCTTAAGAGCTTTGGACTTTTTGTTTGATTCTTCAAACTTCAAGGCAATGCTTTTAGAGGAAGAAGGTTTGGTGACTTCCTTCAGCTTCAGCTTCATTTGATGTACTCTAAGAACCCCAAGGAGTTCATCAACCATAAGGGTGCTAAGGTCCTTAGCTTCCTCAAGAGCTGAGCATCTGGTATTAAATCTTTCAGCCAGACTTCCAACAAGCTTAACATTGATATCTTCTGTGGAATGTGTTGCTCTAAGAGCTTGAAGCTTATTTAGAAACATTTGGAATCTTCCAAACATCTGATCCACTGTTTTATGATCCTCTATCTTGAAGGTACCATACTGCTTTATCAGTAGTATCTTTTTAGATCTTTTTACATTAGAGGTACCTTCATAATTACGTTGAAGAGCATCCTAGACTTCTTTAGCTAATTTATAGCTAAACACTTATTATACTCTAATTTGCTTAAAGCACAAGTAAGGAGGAATCTAGCTTTAGTATTGATCTTCATTTTCCTTATTTCAAGTGTTGTCAATTCATCTTCTGATTTGAGCTTTCCATCTTCATCAACAAGAGCTGCATAATCATAATTGGTGATGACTGCCCAAATGCTATACTTAGTGGATTTGGTGAATATCCCCGTTCTATCCTTCCAACATAGGTAATCTTCACCAAAGAAGACTGGTGATCTGTTGATAGAAGAACCTTTTGTTATAAACTGATTACTTTGAGAAATTGTCATAGATCATGTTCTTTTTCACTTGTTGGAGTGATCAACCTAAATGACAAGATCTGATACCAATTGATGGTTCAGAGTCAGACTTAGAATGGGAGGTTGAATAAGTCTTATACTCTTTTGTGAAATTTGAACTATTTAAAGTGCAAGCAATCAAACTCATGAAACAGACTTGTTAAGAGCAAGGAAAGAGAAGAATGAACACAAGGAATTTGTACTAGTTCATTTTAAACACATAAGCTATGTCTAGTCCCTTCCAACTAAAAGGATTTCCACTATTGTAAAATCTCCTTTATAATTTTAGCACCAGACTTTTGTCACAAGTATTCTTGACTCCAGCCACTTCTGGCTTAAACCCAAGTATTCTTTCAACAAGCCATTCTTGGCTCAAACATAACTATTCATTCAAAAGTCTCTTCAAGCCACAAACTATTTCACACAGAAACTAAGGGATGGCAACACACCAGACTTTTATAACAACAGGTTTGTAAAGATAGATTATGTATAGTGTTTCTGAGAACTTAGTGTATAAAAAGATATAAAGAATTAGTTAATATACTAAGTTAGATAGACAAAAAAACTAAGGTCTGTTAGATGCAGAACAACAAAGAAGGCCGTTGTCTAAGAAAAGAGACAAAGAAGAGAATATGTTGATTGTAGAAATTTGCTTCAAGATCACAGAGGTTCTCTCTTGCGTATATTTCAACTTTGAATCTCTTCAAATATATAGGTCATTTACGATTACTGTTTAATAAGCTGGTGAGGAGATATGGCCGTTGGAAATCTTTTGAAGGGGTTTTTGCTTGTTCGAAAGCACCAAACCTTGAAAAGATGATGAGATGCCAAAAGGTCTGGTATGAAGGAACTTTGAAGCTTGCATGAAAAAGGAGTTCCTTGAGATCTTCAAAGCATAAAGATCATTTGTTGGCTTTCTTTTTATAATTAACGCGTAGAGCACATTGTTGTTGACCTTCTGTAACTTCCTAACACAAGAGCTTACTACAATTAGCTTTTCTGAAATGCGTAGGCTAGTTACATTGGTTTCTTCACAGGTGAACTTTGGTTCCCTAATTGTTTTGTCTCTTATATTCTTTGATGATAAGCCTAATTATCCTTGATAGGAGCTTGACTTGAAGCATCATTAAAAAGGGTTTAGAACATTGCATGATGACTGCTTGAAGTAACGTTCTTGCATAATCTTGTTGCTTAAAAAGTCTGAGGTCTAATTAGTGGTCCAAAGTTTTGAAAGATCTTGAATTGGACTCTTTTTGGGCAAAGTCTAGAATCAGACTTTTCTTGAATCAGAATTTTGTCTTGATGGACCCCCTTTCTTTTGTAACCTGTGTACTTAGAATTTGTTTCCTGAAACACTTAATTCGAACAAGTTAGAACACACACAGGAAGACTTTATTTAATTTAAAGGCCTTAATGTGTGTTATTAAAAAATCTTAGGGTTTGGTTATATTAACGCACTTTGGGGTCTAGTTAATGGTTATTACCAAATTCCTTTTTCAAACCAAACTTGGTTTCAACAAGGTGATATACTATCAATTCAATCATATATCATCATTATCATTATAATTTTCATCAAGACTTCAAATAAATCATTATATATATAACATAACTATATCCCCTATTTGTTCATAATTTATGCATTTAAAATATAATGTTTTCTCTACCTGGAACCCAAGATTCCCAAGCTCAATATCATGTTTTGACTTAATTCTGACATTAACCTACAATCGAAACATAACCTAAAAGTTCTTCGATTAACTAATCTATTACTAAACCCATATAATCTAACCATTTTCTAACTTATCAAAAACATGAAACATTGGAAATATCACTAATTCAACAAAATAATGAATGTTTAAAAGATTATGACTTACCGAACATTGTAGACGGGCTCCGAAACACCAATTCACCAAGTCCTAAAGCTGCCCATGATTTCAAAATAACTCTAAAGCTTCCTAGAACCATGAACTTGAAAGAATTAACATTGAACATTAAGAGACCAATCCAATTACTAAAATGGGTTATTATAAAGCTTATCGACAATGGAGAAATTGAAGAACACTAGACTTCTAATGTTATCCACACTTGGAATTAGTTCTAAACTCACTAAAATCATAAATTGAAAAAATTTAAAGATAGGTTTATAAAACTCACCTTGGCAATTGGAAAATGGAGAACCCCTTGACCTTCTATGGGTTCCCGTGAAGAGAGGAAAGAAAATAAAGCTTGAAATTAGTTTTGATTCAATGGAAGCAGTACAAGAAATGGTGAGGTGGAGGAGGTGGTGTCACAGGTGGAGAAGAGATGAGAAAGAAGTGAATTACCAAGCCTTGCCTCACTACATGTCCTATTAATTTTTGAAACTAATCTGGTAACTTCAGGTTACCCAAAATTACTCAGATAAATTTCAAGAATTAACGTACAACATTCCCAATTAATTATCCATTTAATAAAAATTAACCAATAATTAAAATTAAGATGTTACAATATCTACAAATTTAATATTTAAAACAAGAGTTTAAAGCCATCAAATTAAATTAATCTAACTTATGATTATTTTATTTAATTTTTATATTTTATTTTAATGAAATAAAACTATATATTTTTTATACGGTTCAACTTACTCTGTACTTTTAAAACAAACCAAATTTTACTACAAAAACCCCTAAAAAGAGTTACTTATTTTAAGAGTTGTTACACAACATGCTAGATGGTGAAAGCATGCTCCCCCTTTGACAGTAAATAAAAAAATATTTTTGGAATGTTTGTTAATAAATAGTAGGACTATTCGATGCAAAATAAACAAATAAAATTATTGTACCCCGATAACCAATAAATAATGCATTAATAATTAATGATTTAGAACCTTTTTACTTAATTTATATGTTAAGAAAGTTGGTTAATTTAATTAAAATTATTAAAGTAATTATTATTCATCATTAAATTTTCTCCTTTTGCTCTCTATTAATTTATTCTTTTTTCACTTACTACCCAAATATCATTGGGGAAATAAATAATCTTGAAATATCCGGTATACAGGGGGTAAAGTTGCACTAGTGCAAAACGTAGATACTAAGACAGGATTTAAGCACGGTTAAATAGTAAATGTGTTCATAAAATACGCGGTGGCATATTTGAAATTATAACCAAGTTAGACGAACACGGTTGTAGAGTGAACCGTGATAATATATAGTGCGGTGGCATTTTTGAAATATGCATAAAACTTATAAGCACGGTTAAAAAATAAACTGTGTTTACAGGTGAAATTAAAATTTTTTGTTCACGTTTAAACTTCATTTTTTGTTCACGCTCAAGTTTCGGGTTTCCACGCTCAAGCATGGTTGATCCTGATGCTTTTATTTTCATTCCACGCTCAAGCGTCTCTGTTCCACGCTCAAGCGTGGGGCCCTAATGCTTTCTGTTTCCCTTTGCACTTGAGTCTAAGCTTAAGCTTCCTACTTCCAAGCTTAAGCTTCCCACTTACAAGCTCAAGCTTCCCACTTCTACGCTCAAGCTTGTGACCTGATGCTTCCTAAGCTTAAGCTTCCCACTTCCAAGCTTAAGCTTCCCACTTCCAAGCTCAAGCTTCCCACTTATACAAACACGGTTGGAACAAAACCGTGGTTAAAGGCTATCTATGAACACGGTTCGGAGGGAACCGTGGTTAAATGGTATCATAATTTTTTTAAAAATTTTTAATCCCGCATATACAAACACGGTTGTAACTAAACCGTGGTTAAATTATTTTATATGTTATTTTTAAAATTTTTTAAATGGAGAAACAAACACGGGTGGGTGGGGAACCGTGTTTATAGGTAATCTATAAACATGGTTAAAGGGGAACCGTGTTTATAGGCTTTCGTCTCTCCCGCTTCTACTTTTAAATTCCCTCCTATTTCTATTTCACAAATCATTTCCTCTTCTCTTTACTGCCCAAGTCCTCGTCTTCTTCTCTCTACCGTGCGTACTCTTTCTTAGGTGCATACCAGTTCAAATCCTTTTTCTCTTACTATTGACGGCTTTTCTTTTCTTTATTTCTTCTGCCATTGTTATTTCTTTCTATTTCTCTTTCTCTGAACTTTCTTATAGAATGCACGCTGTTTGTTTTGTTTTTTTTGTAAACTTTTCTATGTTATATGTTAAGTGGATAGTGGTTTTAACTTGAATAGTTTTTTCTGTGATACAGTATATGTTAAGCGTGGAAGGCCCTAAGCTTGTTGTTGAATTCACGCTTGAGCGCAGGTAGTCACGCTCAAGCGTGAGAGGCCCCTCTGACTATCCACGCTTAAGCGCAAGACTCAAGCTTCCATTGATTCACGCTCACAAAGTCTTGTCATCGACGATAGCTTCTGCTTCTTCAAAGAACTTGGATTGTTTCTCTCAGAATGGGGCTGGATTGAAAGAAAGGAATTACTTAGGGTTATCAGATTGCTCATCTATGGATAGTTGTGCTTCTACTGTCCTTAGCTCGTGTGATGAGAAATGACAAGCAAGGTGTTGCAAGAATGGTCTCGTACATTATCTTTAAACATGGTTGAAAATAACCGTGTTTATAGGTGACCTACGAACACGGTTAAAAACCGTACTAAAAGGCTCTTACATACAACCACGCTGGGAACAAGCACGGTTCAGGAACCGTGCTTAAAGGTCCATTTTAACCGTGCTTAAAACCCAAAAATGCACTAGTGTTGTCCTCACGTTATCAGTATCTAACATTTTAGTTACTCAAATTTTACTTTGGTTGAGTGGCAGTCTGGTATTATCCAACACAGGCTTAGCGGAAGCCCTCTTAAGTCTTTGTGCCTTGAAATTACGTTTCCCAGGGTCTTGGGGCAGCGGTGGTTATACCTGCAAGGCAATTTTGATGCTTAAATCAGTAACGGTATAGTGAAATAACTATATATTGGAGTTTTAAAATGACAAAATGACTTAGCCTGTCTTGTTTATAATGGGTTATATTTATAGCCCCCATGAGGTTCAACCTCTGATTGGACAACTGATAAGGCTCTGTTCATGTTTAAGGATAAGTTGCCCACTTGCCTCTGAAGTTCTGAATCATAACAAGCTTTATTAACCAGGGTCTACTTTGTAAGCATAACGATCACTTTTCACTTTTTAGGTCTTGCTTACCCATGTGGACCAATCTGATCCCTACTTGTGTTGTCGTTGTCTTGGGGCTAATGTTGATACCACATCAAATATATATTTTAATAAACTTATTAATAAAAGTATTTTGGTTAAAGATATATTAAAATTTTTTAAAAAATTATATTAAGAGATATGTTTTTAAAAAAATCTTATATTTAAAAATGGAAAAAGTAATTTTATTTAGTGACTATTTGGTTTACAAAGTAAACGTTGTGCCATTAACGTATTCCCTTTTTCCCTCTGTTTCCTCAATGACTTTATGTTTGTGTTGACTTCCTCCTCCGTTCCGTCCATCCAACTTTCGTTTGAGGTTCCATTCATGTGCGTTTAGCTCTATTTTATAGAGGCGTCTCCCTGCTCTCTCCAGCCAACGTGGTTTGGAAAAAAGTCATGCAATGCCCTTACGTTTAGGGTTAAAACAGAGGCGTATGTACCTCAAAGACGGTAGCTTCACAAAGTGAGAGGGTCGATTTCATGGAAACGTAGGAGCTTTATATGGTGAGAGGGTAGATTTTGTGGAAAGGAACAAGCTTTGCACGGTGAGAGGCACGATCCAATAGAAAAGGAAGAAGCTTAGCACGATCTTGTAGGTAACATTTGACTCCTCTTTTTGGTTTACTGATTCTCTATTATGGGTTTTTGGTCTCTGGTTTGGTGGTGGTCCTTTGTTTCTTTGTTTTTTTGTTCGCCGTTGTTCTTTGGGTTCTCTGTTTTAGGAGTTGGTTTTCATTTTTTGGGTTGAGGGGTTGTGTCGTGGAGAGGGGTAGGGGGTTTGGTTCTAGGTCATGGGCGTCAGGGTATGGGTTTAGGGTGGTGGTGGGTTTTGGGTGTTGGTGTTTTGCTATTGCTGGTGGTTTAGGTTTGGGTTGTGGCGGTGGGGAGGCTATAGGTGTAGGTTGGGTGAGTGGGCGAGGTCGTGGTTACGGGTGTCGTTGGAGGGTGGCCGTTGGGGAGGGGTTATGGCTTCGAGGTGAGTGGGTTTCGTGGGTGGTTGGTGTGGGGGTTTGGGTTACTAGTGGTGGGTGTTGGGAGGGGCTACGGGTTGGGGTTGGTTAGGTTGTGGAGATGGGATTTCATGGATGGTGAGTGATAGGTGTAAGGAAGGCTGTGGGTGATGGGAAAGGTGGTGGGTGTGGGTGTTTAGGTTACGGATGATGGGTGTGAGGAAGCGTTACGAGGTTTAAGGTTAGTTAGGCTGTGGGTAGGGGGTTTCGTGGTGTGGGTGTGGGGAGGGGTGTGGGTGTGGGGGTGGGAAGGATGGTCGATAATGGGTGCTATTGTGGTGGGTGGTTGCCATGTATGGTGGTTGGGGATGGTGGTGATGGATTCTGGTGAGAGATGAATGGTGCTAATGATGGGATGCATGGGTGGAGGTTGTAGGCTAGGGTATACACTATGTTTATATGATTGGTGATGATTGGAGGTGCATGGGTGTTTTTTCTGTTGTAGGGTGTATAATATTTTTTTGAATGGTGTATGATGGAGGTATATGGGTGTGTTGTCTATTGTAGGGTGTATCTTAATTTTTTTTGTAAAAAACAGAAAATCTGATTAAATAAAATATGTATAGTTTTATTTGATTTATAACTATTTTTTGTTCTTGTATGTATGAATTGATATTTTTTGTTTGAATGTATGGTTTGATTTTTTATATATATAGTTTCATTTGATTAGGTGCATTTTTTTATATTTAAATGTATTCATTTGATTAAGGTGTACCTTAATTTTTTTTTGTGAAAAATAGAAAATCTGATTAAATAAATTATGTATAGTTTTATTTGAATTATAGTTATTTTTTGTTCTAGTATGTATGAATTGATATTTTTGTGTTTGAATGTGAACTAGTCTGAATCAGGGTCAAGGATACAGTGTAGGACCAGCCACAAATGATATCAATTGAAAGAGATTTGTACACCGGTACAGTGGGTATCTAGTATTGTGCCCTTTATCTCAGTAGGAGAATGAAGGTCTTGTATTCTAGAGATCCTTCACACCAAGCTTTCGCGTTGAAGAGGGGCGAAAGGTGGTGTCACTTGTGAAGATTCTCCGACGCTCAAGTCAGTAACCAGAAAAGAAATTCAAGGTTTTTTGAAGCGTATATTTGAGAATGAGTCTAAGGTACCAGAGTAGTGAAAATATTGATATTTATATACGTGCATGCGGAGAATGAAGAGTTTGTTAAGGCTGGGGGACCAATCGTACACTGCGACGCGGGTGGCTCCGCGTCTCTTGCGAACGTTCCCTCATACCTATACCTTGTACTTTTTGTCAGGTGACATGGAAGTTTTCCGGTGTGCTAGGTGTTGAGTTGGACTTTCGGTATAGATTTGGATCTGATACGGGGTTAGAGTCCAGAGACTTACCTACGACACCGGTAGTGAGTATGAGAACAGATGAAATTATGCTCTTGCCTATGTGCCGGTATCGAGACTAGATCAGAATGTATGGTTTGATTTTTTTATGTATAGTTTCATTTGATTAGGTGAATTTATTTTTGTATTTAAATGTATTCAATTGGTACATAGTCAGTGCCTCTTTAGATTAATTGGTTGTTTTAGTTACAACGCGTAATTAATGTTTAAATTTTAACATACGCGATCCGTTTAGATTAAGTTATCCGTTTAGACTAAGTTATTCGTTTAAATTTAATTTCCTTGATTCAGTTCTATTAAGGGTAATTTTAGTTATAACGCGTAAGTGATCTGTTTAATTTAACAAACTCGATCCATTTCAATTAAGATATCGGTTTGTGTTAATAATTAAATAAAAATCAAAATAATCATATTTTATTAAATTAAAGAGGGATAACAATCATAATATTGTGAAAATAAAAATAATCATATTTTTGTAGGGTTTAGAATAAATAATCAATTTTTTAAAAAATTAATGAGGGAGAACAATCATATGATTGTGAAAATAACAATAATTACATTTTTTTAACTATGGAAAAAAGTAATCACATTTTAGTAAATTAATAAGGGATAACAATCAATTAATTATGAAAATAACAATAACCATACTTTGAACAAGTTACGTAAAAAAATGTAGTTACAACGTGTATGCACTGTAAAATTTTTTGTCCATTCATTAATAATGTTTTATCATATCTAATGTATATAATTTTAATTTAAACATTAACGTGAACTAGTTAATACTTTTTTTAATGTATAATCGTTATTAGCATTAGTAATTTTATTTATTGTGTTGGAGTTATTAGGTTTAATAAATTTTTTATGTATAATCTTTATTAGCCTTAATATGGACAAGGGGAAAGCACCTATGCAGTCTTCTAAAGCGAGTTAGGATAAATATACGCATAGAATCTTCATTGAGGCTGCAATGGAGCAGATAAAAAATGGACAACATAAGGGAACATCTCTTACAAAAGTTGGATGGGAATGGTTAGAATCATATTTTTATTCTAAGACTAGTCGATGTTACTTGAAGGAGCAATTTAAAAATAAATGGGATAACCTAGGAAAGAGTGGCTACCATGGTACAACTTATTCTGGAATACAACCGGTCTTAGATGGGATAACGAATGACATACATTCATTGCAAATGACGAGTGGTGGGATGCCAAGGAGCGGGTATGAACTTCATAACTGACATCAGAATTTCATTTAGTGTAACGTTAAACGGTATGTTTTGTGACTTATCATTTTTTATGCAGGAAAACCCCGCTTTCCTAAAGTACTGGCATGAGGGCCACATGCACGAGAGTTGACATTTATGTTTAAGGATAATGTGGCGACTGGTGAGTATGCATGGGCTCTGTCATGTGGGGTTTTACCCATCTTCAACTATGAAAATGAATACATCCCTGAACCTCCTGAAGGTGAGCAACATTTGGGTGAGGGTTCTGGTGATAGCGAGGATTCAAGTTTTGGTGTAGAACTAGCTGCTGGAGGGGGCACAAGCGGATTAGGGTTTAGTAACATCGACCTTAACATGCCTTCGAAACAAACCATGACAGCTAAGAGTGGTGAGAAGAGGTAGAGGGTTGGTGGGACAAGAAGAAAAAAGAAAAGTCAAAGGGATAGTGTCACCATGATCAGTGAGTCAATGAATCAGGTGGTAAGAACGGTGACTTCTCACACCTCTGCGGTTGTAAAAAGGAAGGATGACGAGGGACAATCCATTGCAATGACACTTCAACTACTACAAAAGATTCCTAAATGTAATTAGGATATACATTTTTTTGCAAATTGTTTTTGGGTACTTTGGGATGACTCCGTGCATAAGTGGTTCATCACGATGGGAAACATTAAACAACAACTAGCTTTTTTGGAGGATGAAGTTTGACGGTTGAAAGACTAGTTAATAATTTTAGTTAGGGTTCGTCAGTAACTATTTTTAATTATCAAGATCTTTAATGGTAGTGTTGTATAAAATTGTTATTTTTAATTATGCAACATGTTGTATGGAACTGTTGTTTTTAATTATCAAAATCTTAAATGGTGGTTTTGTTATTTGTATATTCATCTAGGGTTTAATAATGTTTTATGGTCAACTTGTTTAATCATGTGCAAATTTTGAAGATGAGATCCACTAGTGGTCAGGATCCCTCAAAACAAGATGAACCTATTGAATTGGTTATTATCGTGATGGAAGGGGCTACAGCCCCCCATTGGGGAATGGGCCATGAAACATGTATGCAAAGAACCATGCAGGACGAGTGCACTTGGGGGACATGTATGGGTCTAAGAGATACTACATGGAAATGGCACTAGATGTCATGAAATGTTCAGGATGAGTAAACATGTTTTTTTAGGATTGTGCCATATATTAGTTGACCATGGACTAACTTCTTCGTCAGTGCATGAAATGGTTGCAATGTTTTTGTATACGGTGGGATATAGTTTAGGTAACAGAGTAATACAAGAAAGATTTCAGCATTCAGGTGAAATAGTTAACAGACACTTTCACCGTGTACTAGAAGCATGTGTCTCATTGTCAATGGAGATGGTCAGACATACAGATCCAACATTTATGCGTGTCTCCCTAAAAATCCGTGATAGTACAAGATACTGGCTGTTTTTTAAAGATTGTATTGGAGCAACTGACAGGACTCATATACCATGCGTCATACAATCCCGTGATTCTACACGGTTTATTGGAAAGAAAGGCTACACATCACAAAATGTGATGGGTGCTTGTGACAGGGATATGTGTTTTATTTTTGTATCACCCGGATGGGAGGGATCTGCCCATGATGCACGAGTTTTTAAAGACGCAGTAACGACCCCAGCTTATGGTTTTCCATATACACCCCCAGGTATGGTTTTATTGTCCCTATATGTGTACATACAATGCTATTTGGTTATCATAATAATATGTTGATGGTGTCATTTTTTGTAACAAGTAAATGCTAATTGGTTAACAGTGGCTATCAGACGCCAATGGGATATCTGGGTCTTTACAGAACTGAAAGATACCATCTTCCTGACTTTAGACGCGCATAAAATTTTCAAAATAACAATGAAGTGTTCAACTATTTGCACTCAAGTTTACGAAGCACAATAGAATAATCTTTCGGTGTTTGGAAAAATAGATTTGTCGTGCTTCGTCATGTGCTTAACTACAATTACAAGACCCAAGTTCACTTGGTTTGTGCCACAATGAGAATCCATAACTTTATTCGAAGATGCAACCTAACGGACATTGAGTTTGACAACGAAAATGCAAATGACAACAACTGTATGGGAGCTCAACATCGAATACATTTTGTACTTGACGATGAAGTTAACACAATTTCATCGTCGGGCATGAATGTTGTTCGTTACCCCATTAGAGATCAAATATAGCTGCTGGAGTTGTATAAATCTATATTTAATTTTTTCATTATGCGTAAATTTAAACAAAAATTCATTTCCTTTCCATTAAATATATAATATAATCTTACTTGTTAAGAAAAATAATCTAATTTGTTAAAAGATACATTCTAATTATATATAATATCATCTAATTTGTTATATATATATATAATAATCTAATTTGTTAAAAAATAATCTAACTTGTTAAAAAATAATCTAATTTGTTAAAAAAAATACATTCTAGTTATACATAATATCATCTAATTTTTTAAAAAATAATAATCTAATTTGTTAAAAAATAGAACTATATAATAAATATATATTGTGTTATTTATCAATAAATACATACATATACATATTTTGATATAATATATATTTATATTATTAATATATATACATATTCAATATATTTTTTACTAATTTTTCTCCAACCAAACATAATTATTACTTTCCAACCTACTTTTAAAAAATTAACATTTAAACAAAACTCTATTTATAAAATATCAATTTTCTTAACTCTATTTATAAAATTTTAATTATTTCAATCAGCTTACACAAATAAATAACCTAATGCTCCCATGATATACCGTAACTTAGCTTGCTAGATGTTTTGTCTCGAAGTGAACAGCTTTGTTGACTATCCGCAGTTGAAGAAGTAGAGGTCTGACCACTCCGGACAACACTTACTGCCCCCACTCATGCTACTGGTCCTTTCCTGTCCAGCCATTTAATTATATTTCATTACATATTAAAACAATATATTAATATACCCATTTTCATAAAAAGAAATATTCTGTAACTTAAAATTAATCAAATCTTATGTTATTATTATTATTTACAAAAACCGACAAATAATACATAAGACTAATCCGTTCGCGTGCTACTGCTACAATACCAAGTTAAAGGATTGGTTGGTCCCATTCATTCTATGTAGTACGTTAATTCTATGGGATGTCATTTTTTTTTTAAAATTCTCGTATGCTGTACTGTAATATTAAAAAATGGATGCGAATTGGTGCAAAAAAAAAAAAACAAGATGTATATCTTTATAAAAAAGAAACGATGTATAATGCAAAAACAATTTCAAAGCATTTGAATAGAAATTAATAAATAATTTGTTTATAAAAGTAACGTTAAAATATAATTTCATTAGAATATCTCAATGAATCATTAGATTGATAGATCATTAATTTTATAAATACTTACATTAAAAATCATATATATAATTTACTAACAATGTAACATTTTTATATTAGTAATGTTCAGAAATGGAAAATAGTATTATTAAACTCTTATATAAAGGGGTTGTCCTTGAATACGACTATATTTTAATGTGACAGCTTTTGATATTGCGCAGTACCAATAAAGGGGTTGGAAGACAATATTACAATAATATTGGTGTGTCAGAAATTGCATTGACAATTGAGAACTAGGCAACATAATTCAAGGGCAATCGAGTCCTCTGATGCATTTCTTCTTCTTCAACGTCATTTTATAATTTGTATTTCATCCCTTTATATTGATTGGGCAAAGCTGTTATATTTATTAAATAAATACTGCATTTTATTAAATATTAAACATTTATAGTGAATAAGTAAAAATTAAGTTTAAAATGTGATATGACATATTTTTGAAGACTAAACACCCCAGTTAGTCCCTCACTCCAATAGAGTCGGACACTTAGGTCCTCTAATTGATAAGTGAGTCCTGTTAGTCCTCCACGTCCGTCATCGTCGGACAAATAGATCCCCGCCGTTAATGAAGTGTTAACGTCCGTCAGAGTCAGCTGACGTGGATCGTTAAATTTCAACAGGGATGCCACGTCAAAGTCGGCGAGGATCTATTTGTCCGACGATGACAGACATGGAGGACTAATGAGACTCATTAACTGGAGGACCTAAGTGTCCGACTCTATTGAGGTCAGGGACTAAGTGGGGGTGTTTATGCAAAATATTTCGTCTCTGACAGCCATGTGACACAAATAAAAACAATACGACGTCGTTTTGATGGTAACCCTAAGTATTTTCATCGTTCTCCTTCTTCTTCTTGTCTTTTCGCATTTTCTGGTTTTCTTCATCTTCCCCCACTAGCTTCTTCTCTTGTCTCTGTTCTCTTCTCCCTCTCAGCAACTATTAAGTGGTTGTGTTTGGTTGGCTTCCTTCTCCGTTTCGTCCATCGAAGCTCTGTTGGAGGTTTCGTAGAGGCTGCTCCCTGGTGCTCCTTGCCAACGCGGTTTGGGGAAAAAGTCTTGCATGCCCCTACGATTAGGGCTAAAGCACGAGCCCCACATACCCAACTATGGCAGCTTCACACTGAGAGAGCGTCTATTCCACGAAAATGAAGGAGCTTCACCAGTTAAGAGGGTCTATATTGCATAAAGGAAGGAGCTTTGAAGGATCGATCTTATAGGTAACATTCCTCTCACTTCTCCAATCCAAGTTCTGAACTTTATTGCACATTGGAGTCTTCCTCTGCAGTTGGAAGTTTCACTGTTTATAACTCCCCTTCAACTGTTAGTTTCTCACCTAATGATAGGCCCGTGTCGCAGCAAGATTCACAGTCATATCCAACTGACCATTATCACTCCCCTAAAAATAAATATGGCTTTCCAATGAGTGGATCCTGCATAACCGATGATTTAAGCAGCTTTAAGCACAAGCTAAGAGAGTTGGAAAATGTGATGCTTGGCCCTGACTCTGATAACCTTGATAGTTATGACAATGCTATCAGCAATGGAACCAACTTGGTTTCACTTCCTTGGAATAGAAGAGTTAAGACTCTGATAACCTTGATAGTTATTGAAATAGAAGAGTTTGACAAAACTTATATAATTTGTGTTAAATAACTTTTAAAGAACATATATTATAGTTATATGGAAGGTTAAATATTTTGAGTAAACACCCCCACTTAGTCCCTGACCCCAACAGAGTCAGACACTTAGGTCCTCCAGTTAATGAGTCTCGTTAGTCCTCCACATCCGTCATCGTCGGACAAATAGATCCTCGCCGACTCTGACGTGGCATCCCTGTTGGAATTTAACGATCCACGTCAGCTGACTTTGACGGACGTTAACACTTCATTAACGGTAGGGATCTATTTGTCCAACGATGATGGACGTGGAGGACTAACAGGACTCACTTATTAATTGGAGGACCTAAGTGTCCGACTCTGTTGGAGTGAGGGACTAACTGGGGTGTTTAGTCTATTTTGAAAATTAGTTTAATACTTTAATTTTGTAATATTTTAAGAAAATAAAAACGATTTATGTTAATACAAAGAAGGAACATGTGTGAAGTAGGAAGTTTTGAGATGTCAAATCCTTTCCCTTCTATGGATTATAATGAAATCCTTTCCCATGGGAGGTTCGGGAAAGCCTATTTGGTGCGTGGTTCATCTAACATAGCATGATTTACATATAATCATAGGACAGAGAGAGGAATTGGAAAGAAATCATATTAATGAACAATAAGCTGAAAGAAACACACTGATTTCATGGCTTTTTTTTGAAATAGTGCCAAAAACAAAACAAAAATTAAGGCTTTAGGGTTGACTAGAAACTAATTGGTGGTCTAGGTAAAATACGTCCCATCAGATTTCATTTTCACAGGTCCAGTTGGCGAGCTACAAATTTTCGCACAACCAATGTGCAAAATTGATGAGATGGTGCCACTTGTCACAATCAGGGTCATTTCGCACGTCAAATTGACGAAATCAGAAATGTCACTTCAACTTGGCATTTTGCCTGTTTGGCATGCGAATTGTCACTGTACAGATCTGATCCAGTGTGAATACCGGTCTGCAGGGTAAGTACCCCGAATAAGATCAAAATGAGATGTGCCTAAAGCTTGAAATCTAGACGATGTACACAAATACCGATGCAATTATATTAATTGGCATATGATAATAAAATCAAACATCCGAGGTTCTATACGAAATAAATAAATAGACTTCGGTCAGGAAAGCTACTGCAAGTCAAAGTCAGGTGCAAGTAGGCAACTTGCACCTACCAAAGCTACAGTCTCATAACCCGTCAGGAGAGGTCAAATCACCACCTGTGGTTAAGGAAGAACTATAAATACAACTCATTTATTAGAACAAAATAGATTTTGATAACTCTGAACTTAATACCTCCGTAATTACCCTTTATTCCGTAATACCTGTATTAACTTAAGCATTGGACTCCCTTAGGTACACCTCTGATGTGTTCCATTTCATGTGCGGTTGGGATTGACTCAAGAATAGAACTTTAACACGAAGAGCATAGGATCCCCACTGGTCCTATGTGTATAATACCGTACTCCCACTGAGATGGTGTAAAAGTGAGAGTTTGAGAGATCTTCAATACCGGTTCCAAGATGGTCACTTTAAACCCCCTACATCGGTCAAAACAATTTTCACAGACTGGTTGTGTGAAATGTCAATTACGGATTTAATTTTTGAACTACACGTGGACGCAAATAATATTTTGAAATAGTTAGTAGCTGCCTTTATAAACCGAGAAAAGGTTATTGTTCCCCTAGGGTTTAGGTTTACTATTTCTCAATAATGTGTCATTTAACTTTCAATGTGCGTATAAATTATACATAGGGGCCCAGGCCCGTTAGGCTATGACTAACAATAATCAGCTACTTCCTAAGATAGAGGGGATATTTATGGGTCCCTCTTGATTTAGGGGGAAACGGGAACCCCCCAGCCACGAGCCTCAGGCCCAAGGCTGGGTGAACTGGTTAAGTATGGTTGTGAAATGTTCTCTTGACATTGGATGGGTTGTCTGCGGTTGTGCGCCTTGTCTTAGTCGTCGTTGGGCAGACTTCAAGCAGGGATGCCTATCCTAGGCTGTGAAGGAGCTGAGAGAAGTTGATCTCTGAGAGGCGTGGATGAGCCGTGAGGGGTTGATCCTCGAGAGGCATAGATAAGCCGAGAGGACTTGATCTTTGAGAGGCGTGGATGAGCCGAGAGGGGTTGATCTCCGAGAGGTATAGATAAGCCGAGAGAAGATGATCTTCGAGAGGCGTAGATGAGCCGAGAAGAGTTGATCTCAAAGAGGCGCAAATGAGCCGAGGGAGAGTTGATCTCTTCGAGAGACGTAGATGAGGGGTTGATCCCGAGAGGCATAGATAAACCGAGAGGAGTTGATCTCCGAGAGGCGTGGATGAGTCGAGAGAAGACTTGGAAGAGAATTTGTGCACTTTTTGCCACGTGGTGAAGAGTTGTTAACTGCTATTTTTATCCTTGAGGGGATGAGAACATGTGTCTGTCATGATTACGCTGTTTTTGCATCCCTATGCTATTAGTGTCACTAAAGGCGTGTCATTTCACCCAAGGTTGTCCTAAAGCATCATGTTCGTTGATCAGAGGACCCCTTGCTTCCCAGCCGTTGGATTTGGATCCACATCGTTTCATCTGAAAGGGATGTCCAAAATATCACACCCCTATTTTCGAGCCCTCTCGCATTCTCATTGTTGGATCTGAGATAAAAGGTTGGCTTCTTTGCTTATAAATTGGCTTGCTCCTTTCATCTCACGTTTCTTAGGCTTCTATTCCACTGTGTCTGTACCCCTCTTTGTTTTCTTAGAGCTTTTGCTTATTGGAATTTGTCGCTTCTAAGTTCCATCTTCTTCTCTTCTTCTTAGCACTCCCTGCCTTACCTATCAGGTTAGTGTCTTTTCCCTTCTAACTTCTTTTGCCATGAGAGTTGTAACGATGTCATCTGTGGGGAGTTCTTACGATTGGGTGAAGGATGAGGTGTTGGTCATCTCTTCTTCTCTCCAGTGTGAGGAGTCTGTGGCCTAATTGTGGGAGGGGGAACGTTCAACCATTCTACCTTTGCTCGTAATATAGAGTATGTCTATTGCTCTGCTTCCGACATGGTTTGTCACGAGCGCGCAGACCCGAGTGAGTTAGACTTCACTTTCGTGTATGAGACCTTTTTTTCTAGGTTGCACCTGTCGTTTCCCTTCTCTAACTTCGAAGTTGGAATATTGAGTGCCTTAAACATCGCCCCGACCCAGTTGCACCCAAATGAGTGGGCGTTCATGAAGGCGTTTGAAGTGTTGTGCGGGCATTTTGGTCGGTTTCTTTCCGTTCCTCTGTTTTTCTATTTCTTCAACGCCAAAATTCTAAAAGGGGGTACCCGTGGGTTGGGTCTCCTTGAACGGTGTTGCCCGACGCAACTTGATCAGGACCTTCGACCAGTCGTATAAGAATTTTAAAATGGGCTTTTTCAAAATTCGAGTTGGGTTGGATCCTCCCGAGGAGGAATTTTTGCACTACCCTGACACCCGACCTCAATTTCCTCTATACTGGACTCGTAATCTTGTCTAGTTCTACGTGTCTTGGGATGATCTATTCCTGTATGATAGAGGGGATTTCAAGTTCTTTCTTGAAGACATGGACACCTATTTTAGTTCCCAGGCTCTAATAGCCTTATCTCCTCATTTGAGCGCCCTTGACGCTTGGATAGGTGAGTGTAGTGTTGATTGTGCTATTTTTTATACTTATTGTCTGACCCTGGTCTTTCCACTGATTGTTTCTGTTTATGCAGCTGACATGACCCCGTACAACCTATCCATCAAAGACTTGAAGAAACACTATCTGGACAGTGAGGGCGTAAAGAAAGGGGCGATAGCGGGCTCGACAATTCCATAGGGCGAGCCTGGAGGCTCTTTGAGGACAGTGACCATTGCCACGCCATCATTGTAGTCCCCACTCCGTCCCAACTGGAGAGAGAGGCGGGCTGAGTTTTAAAAAAGCAATGTCAGGGTGATTCAACCATTGAGGGTATTGCTCACGGGGCCACCGGGTTAGAAAATCTGGGATCCGATCGTCCCGAGTAACCAGTCTGCATTAAGGAACAGATGAGGAACGGTCCCAATACCATCATAGTATCAGATAGCCCCAAGCGAGAATCAAAGTCATTGAACACTGAGGGTCGTGTTAACCAAGGAACCATTGGGATTTCATCCCTAGAAGAAATGTCTGCTGAGAGAGTGACGAGCGCTTTGCCTAGCGAGAGGGAGCTCGAGGATCGACGGTTGGAAAGCTTTGCCAATAGATCATTGTGTGGTACAAGCAACCCTATTCATTCACTATGGGACATTTGTTTTCCTGTACCCGCCTTTGTTGACTAGACAATGGTTCTCAAGGAAGATGAGAAAAAGTTAGAAGGATCAAATGCGGTAGCCATGTGCCAGGTCGTGGAAATGTTCAATCTTCGGGCGACTTCCATGACTCGCTTTATGGAAAAACACTTCATCGAGCAAGAGAAAGAGTTGGTTGCTTTGAGAAAAGAAAAAGTGACTTTACAAGAGGAGAAGGAGTTGCTGAAGGCTGTAAATAATTTTGCTTCTTTACAACTTGGGATGCCCTAAAGGTAGTCGGGGGACTGAGGGATGACCTGAAACTTGTTGAGGCTGATTGGTGGAGGCCCGTATGGGTAGGGAGCAAGCGGAGTCGAAACTGGCCACTGCTGAAGACAAGTGTGCTAACCTCAAGAGGTGATTTGGCTCGGTGGAAAAGGCGTACAGCTTGGTGTGCACGACCAAGAAAGGAGTTGAAAAAAAGCTGAGGAGGGCGGATGTTGAGTTGGAGAAGTATAAAGAGGAGGAGGTGGCTCACATACGCTCTTTGGAGGAGTAATTATCTGAAAAGTATGTGGCTGCTTTCGACCTATACCAACAGTAGATTCAGGTGCTGAATCCTATGGTGGACCTCAACTTGGAGGGTATCGGGCCATTTTGAATCATGGTGAACGGTGAGATTGTTGATCTTTCCGACTCCAAGGATGAGGAAAAAGTAACTACCGAGGATGTTCCTGAGACTGAGGCTGGTGTGGAGTCAGTTGTGGTGGATGGGTCAACTCCAACTGCTATGCCTCAATAATCAGTGCCAGAGGGTGAGATACACCAAGATAGAGCTGAGGGTGAGGGAACACCTCAGGGTGAAGTGCTGGGTGCCACCACCGATCCTTGATTTATTAAATCTCTTTATTTCGCTTTGAGAATTATTGTAACAAACTTTCTTCTATGATTAGAACCATGTGTTTATTTTCGCAAGTTTTATCATGTGTTTGTGTGAATATGCTACGTTCAATCGTCTCATAAGTTTCATAAACGTATTGCCGAGAGAATCGAGTCCTCGCTCGGGCTTTTTAGTACTTAAACGTATTTTAAATTTCAAATCGTATTTCCGAGAGGGTCGTTCCTCGCTCGGTCCTTCGTACTTAAACGCACTTTAAGTTTTGCAATCGTATTGCTGAGAGGATCGAGTCTTCGCTAGGTTTTTTTAGTACTTAAACGAATTTTAAGTTTCAAATCATATTTCCGATAGGGTCGTTCCTCTCTCGGACCTTCATACTTAAATGCACTTTAAGTTTTGCAATCGTATTGCCGAGAGGATCGAGTCCTTGCTCGGGTTTTTTAGTACTTGAATGAATTTTAAGTTCTAAATCATATTTCTGAGAGGGTCGTTCCTCGTTCGGACCTTCGTACTTAAACGCACTTTAAGTTTTGCAATCGTATTGCCGAGAGGATCGAGTCCTCGCTCGGGCTTTCATGTACTGACTTTCTTGACTAAATATTCTGAGATTTTATTGGAGAAAGGGGGCCTTGTTAAAACCTCCTGAGAGAAAAACCGTGTGGGAAAAAGCTCTTTGGTAGGAAAAAGAGTGCCTTTATTTACATTGATTAATTTTAATAAAACTTCAAGTGAGTGACATTCCACGTCCTTGGAATTTCCTTGCCTGATAGCTCCTCGAGTTAGTAAGTGCCCTTTTCGATAGCTTCTTTGACCCGGTATGGGTCGTCCCAGACGGCGGTGAATTTTCCCTCTTCTCTCGGTCTTTGGTTGTTATCTACAATGCGTAAGACTAGGTCTCCTCTTTAGAATGGCCGGGGTCAAAGCAGAGAGTTCTAACGCTGGGTGGATGTTTGCTTGGCTTATTGGATCTTAACGTATGCAACATCACATTCTTTTAGGCTGAGGTCTAAGTCTTTACGCTTCCCTTCATTGCTTGAATCTTCATCGTAGGAAAGACGTCGAAGAGATGGTTCCCCTAACTCGATTGGTATCATGGCGTCGGCCCCATATGTGAGTCGGAATAGGGTCTCATGGGTTATTGAATGGGGAGTCGTGTGATATGCCCATAAAGCTCCAGGAAACTCTTCCTCACACCTTCCTTTGGCTTGTCCGAGCCGCTTCTTAAGTTCTTGGAGAATTGCCTTGTTGGCTGCCTTGGCTTGGCCATTGGTTTGTGGGTGCTCCACAGAGGAGAATTTTCACTTAATGCCCAAGTTCTCATAGAATTCAACGAAACCTTTGTTTGCAAATTGTCGACCATTGTCTAAGATGATTATGTGAGGGAGTCCGTGCCTGTAGATTATGTGCTTCCAGGTAAAAGTCTGGACCTTAGCTACGTTGATGGCTGAAAGGGGCTCGGTCTCGATCCATTTGGTAAAGAAGTCAATTGCCACGAGGAACTTGACTTGGCCTTTTCCAGGGGGAATGGCCCCAAAATGTCCATCCCCTAAGGCTTGAAAGGCCAAGGGGCCAGGATTTCGTGTAGAGGCTCGGGGTACCTGTGAATCTGATTCGTGTTCTGCTGACAAGGGTCACACTTTTTAATGAAAGCGGAGCAATCGGCTCGTAGTGTCAGCCAGAAATACCCTACTAGGAGGACCTAAGCAGCCAGAGGGCGGACTTCCTCGTGAAGGCCATAAATTCTCAAGTGGAGTTCTTGTATCACATAGTCTGCTTGGTCTTCGTTCAGGCATTTCAATAGTGGCATGGTGAAACCTCTCTTGTAGAGCTGACTATCTAGTAGAGTATAATTGGCTGCTAGTACCTGTAACTTCTTGGCTTGTTGATGGTCTTCTAGAAGGATCCCCTGATGGAGGTAATCAATGATTGGGGTCATCCATGTGTCACCAGTCGATGCTTCATTTACTTGGAGTACTTGTTGAGCTTCTTGTATCGTGGGTGCTTCCAAGATGATTTGGACAATTGTCTTGAGATTCTCTGCTTTGACCATGCTGGCCAATTTAGAGAGCAGGTCGGCGCGTTCATTCGTTGCTCGCGGAACATGGACTATTTGGAAATGTTTGAGTTTCCCAATCAGCTTACCTACTTGTGCCAAGTACTTTGCCAGAGTTGGGTCATTCGCTTGGTACGACCCTTCTACTTGCCTAGCTACCAACTGTGAGTCGGTTTTTGCTTACACACACCTGGCTCCCAAGTCTAGTACTGTGCGCAGTCCAGTGATGACGGCCTCGTATTCCACCTGGTTGTTGCTGGCCCTAAAGAGGAATCTGAGTGATTTTTCAACCACCAAACCTGTTAGAGATTCTAATATAACTCCTGCTCCACTGCCCTTCATATTAGAGGACCCGTCTATAGAGAGAATCCATAAACCATGTACGGCGTCGTAGTTGTCTTTGCCGTCTATATAGCACACAATGTGAATAAAAACACAAAAACTACTACAGAAGAGAATGGAAATAAGACTGAGTGTGGGTAAAAACACCCATCATCACCATTCTTATAGGGGCAAGGCGTGTGCATGTTCAAAACACCTGAGCACCACGTGTCAGCACCTACCGATTTCGCCTAATGAACATGCAAAAATCTGACAACCGAGCTGCATGCGTTACACGTGTCAGTCATGCATCAAATTCGCATGGCTGACCTATGAAAATCTAACGCCTAATGTGACCTCCCCTTGACTGACATTTCACACATCGTATGTGCAAATTTGTCCCTGCAAAAATGCACTATGAACCGACCATGTGTGTCTTCCTGATTGGCCCTGTCAAATTTTGTAAAAGCAATATACGAAATTTAAAGATGACATGACCCCTCTTGCCCAGACCGAGGATTATTTTAGCCAGAACCCCAATACTCAAATATTTTTATTTTTTTGTATTATTTAAAAAATCCCTGATTTCATTGTATTAATTGGAGAAAAGTGCAAGTATTTATACAACCTTGTAAGAAAGGCAAGAAAGGTAATTAGGAAACAATAACAACTATTTAGTTATTTAGTTAGACTAACTGGGGAACTAACTAACACAAATCTCTCTAACTAGTTAGTTGTTGGTTATGTGAATGACACTTTGATTGTCATGAAATAGAAGAGGTGCTCTGAGGCATTAAACACATAAGTCTCAAAGCAAAAAATGGAGCCATTAGAGCTTATAGGAAGCAACACCAAGAGCAAGATATTCTACATCTAAAAAGGACCTGGAGATTGTGGTCTGCTTCTTGGACTCCCAACAAATAAGAGAAGTGTTAAGGAAGAAGTAAAATCTAGTGATCGTGTAACATCCCGGATATTTTAGTAAAAATTATGATGAGTGAAAATATTAATAAATGTTTTAGAGATTTATTGAGTATTTTTATGAATTATTATTAAAATAAAGGCAATTATGAATAATTAACTATTGTGGAAATAAATAAAATTTATTTGATTGATTAATTATAAAAAGGGTTAAATGAAGAGTGATTAGAAGAAGATAAAGGTTTAATTAAAATTTCCAAAGAAAATATAGAAGAAATGGGGAAAAGGATGTTTTGCCCTGGGCTTTAAATAATAAAACCCATCTTATTCCTCATTCATTCTCCATGCGAGCCTTCTTCTGTTTCTTCTTCCTCCTGCTTCTGTTTCTTCTTCTTCTCCTCCTTCCTCACACTGCCGAGCTGCATGCTCTGAGGGGAGGTCTGTTCCGTGTCAGAACTTCGTGGGAACCCCATTTCTGTGACCATGGTTTCAAGGTGAATCCATTGGACCGTTTGGATTGAGTTATCTCTTCCCTTTTCATTTTCACTCCTTGACCAAATGGCCATGCATGGTAGGGTAAGGTTCTGTTCTCCACTCCTCTGGTGAGTGTGAGCTTGAAAATGGTCTTTAGACTGTGTGGGTGGTACGACGTTAACGGGTTTTGCATTCCGATCCCGTAGGTAGCAGAACGAACACCGGAAGACTGATTGACGGAGCTGGTGCTGGATTCGGAAGTGAAACTGTGAACCCAACGTTTAGAGGACGAAATTGGCACCAAGAGCAAATTATCGAAGCTTAGAACCGAGGTAAGGGGGTGTTCGGGTTATAATTAATTAGAATAGGTAAATATGTTAGTTCCGGGTCGTTGAACCAGTTATGAACACGGTAAGAGATATTGCTGAATGATAAATTGTATGTGAATGTATGTGTATGTATGCATGTGTGAATATGGACACCGATCGGTTGAGGATTGTGTGTGTGGCTTGATTGAGTTTGAAATACTTGATGTTGATAATCGAAATGTATGGTGGCAATGTGATGCCGGGCTTGACAAGTAGGTCGCTCATTTGATGAGAAATATGAATTTTATATGTATGATAAGTATTTACTATGTGAGAAGACATTATATTGATGGGCTTGACAAGTGGGTCGCCCTACGTTGTGAGCACAAGTTAGTTTCTGACAGTTGCAAATGATGATCGTAATGATATGCCTATGTTTATATAATTGAATATGTGATTATGTGGTAGAGGACGACCGACGGTATGTATTACCCTGTTTTTGGCTTCCATGGTCAAGTCGGACCCAGTTAAGTTACCCAGAGTTCTATGACCCAGTGGTTGAGGGGGAGCCAAGTCGGGCTCGGTGAACTAAGCCTGGTTCACGGGGTGTCAAGTCGGACCCCCAGCTGAAGGTCGATCCTTTTAGTATCCGGATACTAGGTGTCAATTTTGTTTGAGAGTCAGTGGTGATAATTGATGAATTATTAGTTGTGTGTGATTAATTATATTACCGAGTGCAATTTGATATAATTGCTGAGTAAGATTTGATATATTTACCGAGTGTAATTTGATATAATTGCTGAGTATAGTTTGCTATATTTGCCGAGTGAGAAGTGCTATATTGCTGAGTAAGATTTACTATATTTGCTGAGTAAGATTTGTTATATTTGCTGAGTGAGAATTACTATATTTGCCGAGTGAGAACTGCTATATTGCTGAGTAAGATTTGATATATTTGCCGAGTGCAATTTGATATAATTGCCGAGTATGATTTGCTATATTTTCCGAGTGAGAAGTGCTATATTGCTGAGTAAGATTTGCTATATTTGCTGAGTAAGATTTGTTATATTTGCTGAGTGAGAATTACTATATTTGCCGAGTAAGAACTGCTACATTGCTGAGTGAGATTTGATATATTTGCCGAGTTAGATTTGCTATGCCTGCCGAGTGAGAATGGCTATATTTTCTGAGTGATAATTGCTATATTGCTGAGTGAAATTTGTTATATTTGCTGAGTAAGATTTGCTATATTTGCTGAGTGAGAATGGCTATATTTGCCAAGTGAGAAGTGTTATATTGCTGAGTAAGATTTGCTATATTTGCTGAGTAAGATTTGTTATATTTGTCGAGTGAGAATTGCTATATTGCCGAGTCATATTTGCTATGCTTGCCGAGTAAGAATTGCTATATTTGCCGAGTGAGAAGTGCTATATTACTGAGTAAGATTTGCTATATTTGCTGAGTAAGATTTGTTATATTTGTCGAGTGAGAATTGCTATATTACCGAGTCAGATTTGCTATGCTTGCCGAGTAAGAATTGCTATATTTGCCGAGTGAGAAATGCTATATTGCTGAGTAAGATTTGCTATATTTGCTGAGTAAGATTTGTTATATTTGCTGAGTGAGAATTGCTATATTTGTCGAGTGAGAACTGCTATATTGCCGAGTGTGATTTGCAATTTTTGGATAAAGCAGTCGGACGAAGTTTATATACAAGCAATTTGTTAATTTCTGTTCTAGATTAATTATGATGCCAAACACTCACCCTTGCTGTGGTTTTCAATTTAGTAACCAATGACAGGGAAGAGGTCGGAGCCCTGGAGGTGCGCCAAGCGGAGGACTGATGCCAAGGAACTGAGTGATTTTGAAATGGATTCTGTAATGTGTATAATGAGTTTTTCGAGTGTGTGATGCTACAACATGTTGCCTGTATGTTGAACTAAATTTGAATCGGTATGCTGATTGACGTGAATATAAATTCTTGATGCTATATGATCGGTGTTTATTTTTATAAGTGAATTTGCGTTGCTGTAGTATAGTTGATTACCGGGCGAATCTAGTCGAGCGGATTTAGTCTGATCCGAGCGAGGGCCGGCTGATTTGGTGCCTATTTTGCTCAAGCAAGTATCTCTCGCCACTTCCGAGTGGGGATTAGAATGTTTCCGAGTGAAGAGTAGAGTGTTTTCCGAGTGAAGATTTGAGTGCTTCCGAGTGAAGGTGAGAATGTTTCTGAGTGAGTTATAACCGAGAGAACCTTTTCTGAGTAAGGTTAAGCTGTTCCTGAGTGGACCTATTTCCGAGTGGACCTATTTCTGAGTAAGTCTGTTGTTCGCTCAGGTTATGATGTAGGATTCGCTCAAGCGATTCGGATCTTGCCTAAGCGACCTTCTCGGGTTTCGCCTAAGCGAATCAGGGTCTCGCTCAGGCGAATGACCCCCTGTCTTCATCTTCCTTCTTTCGCTGATTGTTGTTAATTTCGTTTCATTAATTAATTTATTTCCGATCGGTCATTATTTTGGGTATGCTTAAGAAAAGTAAATATTATTTTATATTAAGTACCTAATTAATTTTTATTAAACGCGAAAAATTATTGTGAAAATGACTAAACGAGGGTGTAAATAAAAGGTAAATTGATGCAGGGCGCCACAGATCGACCTTCGAGTTGTGGCACAGGTTCCCCAATTTGCATCATTATAACCTTGCGGATGGAGGGGAGAGCAAGTTGACAAGTAGAGGCCAAGTCCTGGTGAATTCTACATCTAAATAAGCAGGATTATAGACAAAGGCAGACAAGGTGGTTGTGAGGTTCTGAAACCATCTTTTGCTAGCTTGCTTGAGTCTATACAAGGACTTGATGAGCTTACAGGCCCAGTTAGGGCTAGCAGTGATCCTTGAAGGTTTCTCCATGTATGCATCTTCATCCAAGTCCCATGAAGAAAGATGTTGTCTATATCCAATTGTTGAAGGTACCAGTTATGCATGACTATTAAGGCTAATATCATTCTCACAGTGATCATCTTTATCACGGGAGAAGGTATCAAAGTAATCAATGCATTCAACTTGATTGTAGCCCTTGCCATAAGCCTTGCTCTGTACCTCGTAATGGATCCATCCACATGTCTCTTGATCCTATACACCGCTTATGTCCAATTAGTTTAACAGCAGAAGGCAAATCAACTATCTTCTAAGTGTCATTCTAATGCAAAACATCTAGCTCACTTTGTATAGATTGAACCTAATTAGGATTAGACGCAACCTCCTTATAATATTGTGGTTCAATAGCTAAGACAAGTCAAGTCCTATGGAAAAGGTTAGATGAGATGAATGATCAAAAAAGAACAATGATAATAAGCTTGATGGCTTGGTGGTTTGGGCTGTCTAGAAGATCTTGTAGGTGGAGATAAAGGTTTTGTAGGATCATAGGTATAGTCTGTGGGCTGTTTGGTGAGGTCAGGTGTGTGAATGTGTGCGTGTCGAGATGGGGGATGTGACGACATAGCCAAATTTACAAGAATAGGTGTAAGTGTATATTGGTTTAGATCTAAACAGGAATATTTGGTTATATGGGATGAAAGGGGAAGGACTGTCTTATGGAATTGGACATCTCTATAGAGAAAAATATTATGATTTTTTAGCTCTTGTAGGATGTATCCTTTAACTCAATATCTGTATCCTAGAAACACAAATTTACTTGCTCTGGGATCTAGTTTCCCTCTATGCTCTTTGAGGATGGAGACATAACATAATGAACCAAAGAGCATTGTTGAAATCATAACATAAGGTGACTTATTTTCCAACACTGGAATTGGAATCTTGTTGATCAGGTTGGTTGCATAGCCTACATCATAGCCCTAAAGATGTTTTAGAGCATGAAAGTGAAACAATAATGCTTTGGCCATATTCAACAGGTGTTAGTGCCTCCATTCCACTCTTCTATTTCGTTATGGGTTTTGCACATAACTCTTTTGTTGAACATGGTTAACTCTCCTTCGTTGTCTATCCTCGTTGTCTTTATTGACTTGTTAGAGGGTGTTTGGTTTGTAGTTGGGGAAACATAGTTGAGTTGAAGTGAAAAATTTAAAGGTTAATATTAATTCTTTACGCCGTACGAGACAATCAAAACTTCGTTGACCCGTAGGATCAAAAACCTACATCTATTTAGCGGAGAAAAACTCCGTTGGGGTATTACCCCAAACATGCTCTTACACTGAGTTACCACCGTATTGATTAAGCTTTATAGTGTTAAAGTTGTAACACCCCAAATTTTATAAAAATGAATAATTAATGTGAATGGCAAATAGTTGATGCTTATTGAGGAAGATGGGTGAGAATATGTGGAATAAATCCAATTTGATTTATAATGAGGAATTCTGAGTGAGAATGCTTAGGAACAAGTTATATATGTCTTATATGATGTATATGATAGCATGGATATGATTAAATTGGCTTATGATGAAGTTTCATAAGTTGGACTGTGTGAAATCTGCGTTTCCTGCCTCTGTGTTGATAGTCTCGCCCGAGCGAGAAGGGATCTCGCCCAAGCGAGGATTCCCTGTGTTGGCCTTATGGTTTCTGGGCAATTTTCGCACAGGCGAAGGTTAATTTCGCTCAAGCAAAGGTTAATTTCGCTCAGGCGAAGGTTAATTTCGCTCAAGCGAAATTGCCTATGTATCAGTATTGCTCTCTGGAAGGGATTCGCAGTATTAATGTTTGCTCTCTGGAGGAAATTTGCTCAAGCGAATGGAGTCTCGCCCAAGCGAAGGGTCTGAGAAATGGCACTCGCCCAAGCGAGTGAGGGATCAGCTTGAGCGAGCCAGTGAGGAATTGGTCACTGGATCTTTCTTCGCCCAAGCGAATGTGAGTAGCTTGAGCGAAAGTGGAAGTATGAATGCTGGGTGATGCTCACTCAGGTGTGACTAGTACAGTTGTACTAGACCGAGTATGGTAAGTATATGGTGAGTGTATGGGATTTTGAACGAGATTTCCCTTAGTAAGAACCTTAGAAAATAATTCTGTGATGTTGTGAATTTTTTAGTGAAATTCTGAGTGGCCTTGTCAAGGCAGAACCCTCCGAGTGAGGGAGTAGATAAAATTCTGAGTGAGAGGCTTTCTGTGTGAAATTCCGAGCAGTTGTGTTCTGAGTGGAATCCTGAGTGAGTGTGAAGGCAATAAGCATTCCGAGTGTATGATTATATATGTGGGTCGGTAGATTGGATTTGTGGACAGGTTTGTATTTATGAGAATATACATATATACATAAGGGATTTATGTTTGATGCTTCTTACCGACTGGAATATGAATGATGTTGGGTGAATAATTCTAAGTTGATGAATTCCGAGAGAAATATAGGAGGCTTGGATCCAATTCCGAGTGAGGCTATGATGTTTGTCCTTCTTTTCTGAGTGGAGAATACTTAAAAGGATTTTTAGAGAATTGCCATTGATGAACCCATTCGGTGTAGGATTAGATGGGAGAATTTCCCGAGTGATCCTTGTGTGGCCTTTTCCCGGGTGGAAAAGCATGAGTAAACCCCGAGTGGGATGGGTTTAGATATTCCCGAGTGGAATTCCGAGTGATCCTCTTCCAAGGGAAGAGTTGTTGTAATGGTTTAGATTGGACTATATACTCCGAGTGGTTAGGATCTGAACAAGTCCGGGTGAGACTTAATGAATTCCCTGAGTGAGTAAGATATCATATGCCGAGTGAATCTGGCTGGAATATTCCGAGTGGAGTATGATTGTGGAGACCCCTTCTGAGTGAAGGAAGGTCTGCGTATTCTCCGAGTGAGAAATGTGAAAATATATCGAGTGGTGAATGTGGAATACATTCCGAGTGACTTATAGTTGTGATACACCGAATGGTATTGACAAGCAAATATTCTGAGTGAGGAAGGATTTGGGATTCCGAGTGGGATGCCCCTCATTTACCGAGTGGAAGACCCAATAAGTGATGGGTCAGTTTTAGAGAAATTACCGAGTGAAGGGTTGATTGAGATGACTCGGATTGGATTGGAATTGCCGAGTGAGAGACTATATGAGTATGAGTCGGCCCAAAATGTCTTGGTTGAATGGAAAGTGGATCGGTTTAGATTGTTATGTCAAGTGGGAAGCCGAGTGTGAGATGACTCGGATTTAGTTGAAGTTTGCCGAGTGAAAATCGAATTAATATTGGGTCGGTTTTAAGGAATCCTGCCAACAGAAACCCGAGTGCTGGGAAAGATGATTTCTGGTTGGATTCGCTTAAGCGAATTAATACCTCGCTCAGGCGAGTGAGTGTGGAAACAGGTACTGGGGTTATTTCGCCTGTGCGAATGGAGAGGCTTATGCGAGATGGAGCTGTCTCGCTCAAGCGAATGTGGGTTCGTTTGAGCGAGTGACACCCTGTTTGTGTGTGTCTTCCCTTTTCTCTCGGTTTAATTATGTGGACCCTTCTTTTACTCGGTTCTAAGGATATAAAAGGATATTAAAGTAAATATAACATGGCATGATGGATTATTGGACTGCCATTTTTAATTATGAGGTAATAGTGGGATATTTTAAGGGGAAACAATTATTAAAACAAAAACTCTCACTTTCTTTCTACCTTTCACGTCACTTCTTCCTCTCATCTCTTCACTCTTCTTCTTTGTCTTCTTCCCTTCTATATCTCCTCTTTTCTTCTCTCCAAAAACCAAAGCCGTGTGGAGCTTTCTTACCCTCTCCTATTTTTGTTTTCATGGAGGCTCAAAGGAGAAGCTCATGGTTGGATCTTCTTCCACTCTTTTCCTCTATTTTCGTGCGGATCTCTCTTTTCCTTGGGAGCTCATGGCCAACTCTTGGTGAGGTAAGTTCCTCACCATTCTTTATGAGTTTATGCCCTAGATTTTGGGTTCTTGGTTTTGGGGGAGTATTATGGCATATGGGTTGTTGGGAGAGCATTAATGTGGAAACCCTAAGGTGGGGTGGCTTAAATGTGAGCCTCTATGAGTATCTAATAAGGCACTTAAGATTAATATTGGAAGGTGATGAGAAATAAATGGGTATTAATGAGTGTTGTTGGGTTTTAGTGAAACCCTAACTCTAATAAATTGGGGAAAATATGAAATAGGAATAGAATGTGGGTTTAATGACATTGGAGAATGATATTAATGATGAGAGATGGCCATTGGTGGTGATTCATGAACATGGGCAAATGTTGTTTGGGTTTTGATGAAAACCCTAAGTGTGGTGATTTGGGAGTTTTTGGTTAAATAAGTGATTTCGATGATTTTTGATGTCTTAGAATAAATTGTAAGAAGGGAGTGAACCTTTAGAATCATTGGGATTGGTTAATGAGGTTAATGATATTTTAGACTATGTTCATGAGGTTGTGTAAGATAATAAATGCTATAAGGATTTGTTAATTGATGATAGTCTTGATTGGGGCCAAGAGGCTTGTAATGAATTTGCATGAAATTTTATAATGAGGATATTTGAAGGGTTGAGATGAATTAAAAATACATTATGGAATGGATGAGATAATGATGTTATTGGGTTTAGTTGGCCTTTTAAGATCTAGAGGATCTTGGCTTTGGGAAAGAAATTCTCGAAGCCTAATACAATTGCATAAGTTGGTGTTCATCAAGTCTAGGACTTGATGTTGGGCTTTATGATAGGCTAGTAAATGTTTAAGAATTATGAGGAATGCCTTGAGATGGCTTATTAATTGTATGAATGCATATGTATATTATGTAGATTGTATTCCGGGTGATGTAATGGAGTATTCAGAGCATTGGACTAGTTTCGGCTCTTCCCTCAAGGTAGGAGAGGAGTTAACATTCAAATTGCATGAGTAAATTTAATAGTGATTGTTGTATGTGATGGATACTCATGCTTGCCTTGCCATGTATATGTATTGAATTAATTGAAATGACAATTTGATAATTATTGAGAATTATTATGATACTCTTGTAATGGGAGCAAGTAATTGACTTGCATGTGTGTGAGGCAATTATGATTGTTATATATGCATATGTAATTCGTAACACCTTGTTGCCACATGTGTGGATTAATATTATGATAATTGCTATGCCCTTTGATATCCATGTGTGGATTGTTATGAATGATGAGATGAAAATCCACTAAATGAAGTGTGATAATATTGATGAATAATATGTGATGTTGAAATGCCATAGTGGCTGTTTACAAGTATTGACTTGCGTGTATGATGTGAAATATATGTGAAAATATGTTGAGATGGAAATGCCACATTAAAACTTGAAAATAATAATTATGAAATCAACAAGGTTGAAATCCACTAAGGTGTATGATGGTGTTGGTGATTATGATGATGATGATCGATGAGTGGCATTTAGGATGCACAGAGTGAGTATGCATTTGATTTGTATTGCATTGCATCCATGGCATATCATAGCTGCCGGTGTTGGAATATTAGGGGATTCCCCCGGTTGGCCCAGTGGGAGGGCGGCTCAGTGCACGAGCAATATGTTGTTTCCCCTGTGACTCAGTGTGTGAGTCACGAAGCTGCCCATGCTGAGCTACGGGGAGCTGCATGTGGTTGACCCTTGTGGGGGGTGGCTCTTGAGGAGCAGGTGTCCCTGGTGGTCCTTCGGATCACAGCTGCCATGTTGAGAATCATGGTTGACCCGCAACACCATATATTGAATATGTTGTATACCGCGGTCATGGTGAAAATGACCAGGTGTTGCATGATGGGCGATGCGGTTTGGTACCAGTAAAAATATGGTGAATATGTATGCATTATGATATATGTGTACACATTTTACTACTGCAGTAGGGGCATGGTATGTGATCATGCTTGAACCCACAACTTGGTGTTTATTCCCACAGTCGGATCCGCATTTGTTGTCTATTCCATTGTGCATGTGCATTAGCCATAAGAGCATTTGCATATAGCATGGTAATATGCCAGAATATGATGATGATTGATGATGAATGAGATGGTGGTATGGTGTTGATGAGATGAGAAAATAGTATACCGGAAGACCACATAAAAGTAAGAAAAGACATGAATTAATGAAATGATGATGATAATTTGTGAATGCCCTTGTTGATAAGTGGCAAAGTGATGGTGTATGTGATTGTGTATATGTTGTGCTTGTTTATGATATGAATTGCGGTTCATGAGGCTTGTATGCCTATTATAATAATGAAATGACGAATGAATGATAATGTAATGATTTTATAGCAAAGCACACATGATGTTTGTATGCATATACACCTGATCACAATATATATATTATTCGTCATTTTGAATGTATAACTCACTCTCCCATGTGGTCTCCTTTTTAGCCTTGTGATGCAGGTTGCCATGGGATGAGTTGGGATTTCTAGTCAAAGCTTTGGTGAAGGTAAATAGTGGTAATAGAAGTGCCTTGGCCGGCATCCTTTATGGTTCTTGTATAATGAATGAATTCTGAGAATGTAGGCGATTTTAATGAATTTGAACATGTATAGAATGATCCTTCAGAATTGTGAATCGTGGATATAAATGTAGTATGTAAGAGATGATTTGATGTGTATTAGAAGGATTAAAAATTGAATGATGAGCATTAATGATTAATTCTTGAATGTAGTATGTGGTATGTGTAAGATAATTCTTGAATTTGTGGATGGTGAATAAATATGTAGAATGTAAGAGATGATCTACAGTGTATTGGGAGGATTAAAATTAATTGATGTATATTGATGATAGCGAAGGCTGGGAGAAGACTTCCGTGTGTACATGTATATATATATATATATATATAGTTATACCTTAGGCTTTGCATGCTTATGGAATTAATTGTAGAATGATGATGGTTTTCCAATAGGCTTATAATATGCCATTGCGTGCTAGCCTAGCTTTTTCTCATATCGTCATATATGGGACTAGGCGTGTGCCCGGTATACACATTCTTCCGCTGTATACTCTATTATTTTTGTATACCCTTATGGGCAAACCATTTATCGATCCAGTTATAGATTACTAAATCTCACTCTTTGGTTTTCTGTGATTTGGGTCTTGATGTGGTCATGATGGTGTATTGGAAATATTTTTAAACGTGAAAAATTTATTCGCAATTTTATTAATTATGACGATCACATCGGGATTCGAGTACAGAAAATCAGGGGTGCTACAGAAGTGGCCTCTGATTTTAGTCACAGGATGACTACGTATGCATATCTATTATAGTCATCTAGGATTGTGAGAAAGTATCTATATTTGTGTATAGTAAGTAGGATTGAAGATAGACCCCCCACTCAACATTGATAAGTTCAAAAGTGGTGTCAAGGTTGAGTATTTGGGATCAATAATATAAGATGACGGTAAAATTAATGAGATGTTTCGAGTATGATACAAGTTGAGTGATTGAAATGAAGAAACATTTCAGGAGTTCTATGTGACAAAAAGTTCTTGATAAAATTAGAAGAAAGTTTTATCGAACAATTATAAGACCAACAATGTTACAAAGAGTAACTATTGGGCAAGGAGAGGTCAACAATAACACCAAATGGAGGTAGTCGAGATAAGGATGTTGATATGAATGTATAACCACATAAGAAAAGATTGAATGTCTAATAGCTACATTCAAAGTTGAGTGGGAGTGACACCAATTGGAAAATATGGTAGAAAACGTGTAAGGTAGTTTGAACATATTTAAATGAGACCCTTAGAAGAGCATGCTAGGAGAGTTGAACAAATGTTTGAAGCCTTGTAAAGAGAGGCAAATGAAGACCAAAAGTAATACTTAACGAGATTATTGATAAAAACCTTGAATAAAATTCTTTAAACATTAATAAATAATATGAGATATAATGTCCTAATAAAACTTTATTATTGTTATCCCACAAAGTTAGTTGAAATTCTTATCTCAATCCTTTCCACTGATTAGAAATCCTAATCCCTTTCTATTGCCTTGATCTATTTCCAGTTAGGCACAAATACAATCAGTGTGATAACGAATCATAATAATACCACATGGCTGTCATTATCTGTTCCCTGTATGGCTACTAGTAGGATCATTTTGCTTTCTTCGTGAACAATATCTGACCATAATGCCAAATAGAAATTCACACAAACAAAAAATTCTAGAGCGTGGTTAGGATTTTAATTGCATAGTGATTTTTAATACTTCATGTAAATCTCATGAATTTAATATTTATGTTTGTTCCCTTTTTATACGGCAGCGAGTTAAAACTCCAACTTATGTTACATATACGTTTAGAGTTGAAACTGAACGTTTTACATTTATTATATACATGTGACTGGTCCGGCTCCTTTGTCAAGCCTCGTACAATCCTATCATAAAACCTCCCGTATAGTACATCTTATTCATACTGTTCAACATAAGAATACAATCCTCAAAACAGTTCAGAGAAGCTAGAAATTGATAAAAACCCTCAGGCTTTATGTCCAAAGCACACCAAGCCATATCACAGTTTATGCAACCTGTAGTCCATCCCAAAATGGACTACCACTCATTCACTGAATACATACACAAATATACCTATAACTCACAAAGAAAAGCCTATTTTGCAAGCTTATCAAGGTGGGAATCCATGATTCCAAAAATGGATTCAAGAAATGCCGATTCTTCCATGCCAGGAAGCAGGGAATTTTGGGCTTCACCAATGATCTGCTCAATTACAGATTCCTTGTTCAAATTCTCCCTACACATAATGCTTCCAATGGCATAGGGAGTAAGACCTCTCTCAACCCCTTTCTTCAACAACATTGTTGAAATGCGCAGTGTTCGTGCACACAAAAGTGGAACATCCCATCCATAATATTGCAAAAGTTCAATGTCTTTCTCAGCATCCAGAGAATTGATATACTCAATTGTTCCAGCAGAGTAAGGCTGGCGAGCTTGTGGCCAATAAAGCCAATCAAATGTGCAATCCTCAAACTGCAAATATAGAACAATGAAGTTACTTCATAAACCATAATCAACCAACAACGATAATCTTAAACTATAGCAGAATGTGGAATGCTTGTGCTATGTATATCAATGCACACCCAAATTCCTAGCATGGATCAAGTTCTGCTATACTAACAATTACATCAATTATTCCACACACACATCCTGCATAGAACAATTAAGGTACACCTTGCAATACATGTTCATCCATCATCATCATTTTGAATGAATTAATCATGTTAGAAAGTGCAAATAATTTCTCAGTTAAACTATTCATTAGAATTGCCAAAAAGTAATAAGACCATCTACTCGAAACTCACATGAAAATGCAGAATAAGAATAGGAAATGCTTACTTTATCTGGTAGACAATAGCCATGATCAATAGGAATGAGCTTCATCTGGCCATGTGGCTCCTTTCTGATCAATATGTTCCCAGCATGTCTATCTGCATTAGCCATTCTTATATCAAGTACAGTAATCTTATGCACCTCCTCCACTGAGAAAGCCACAGGTCCAATGTCCTCACAATTTCCATCATTACTGACGAACTTCTGTAATGAACCAACCTTAACATGTTTTGATGAGCCAGCATAGCCATTTGGGTGGTTAAATTCTTCATGCAAGCACTGTACCATAACAGTAGGAGGAACACCAGCGAACCCTATATCTTCACCAGACACCAAACGTGGCCCACTCTTTGGATGATCCAATATGTAAGCAGCAACTTCCCTCAAGGCTCCTTCTCCAACCTTTGTCCCTCTTTTCAACCCTTCACCATTAGATGAACCTGGAAGGCCTCTTGGGTTGTTCACAGCCATTGGTTCCTCATCCACGGGCTTGAAAACAGAAACATGTTCCTGACCATTTGAATCTTGCATGAAGTAAGTCCCTCCGGTGCCCTCCAAGGACCGAATAGGAGGCTTTCCTCTCTTCAAACCTTCAATTGTGGAGTTGATCATGTCCCAAAGGAAAGGAAAAAGTTTGATCCTAGGATTCACAATAACTGGTTCCAACCAGGAACCTTCACCTTTTTCTATCTGACCACGTTTGTTTCTATTGTTCTCTCTCACATGCACTCTCTCATACAGAGAGGGCACTGCCTCAACAGAAAGGTTCAAATCATTGTGAATTGGTGTAGTCCTAACCTTAGCTGATTTCTTAACTATCAAATGAATGACATCATCATCACTCTTGGATATGTCATGGAAGACTCTCCGGTCATCAAGCTTCTCATCATTGCAGAAAAAGTCTTGATCCTCATCAAGATCAACAAAACATCCCCCTCTCTTCCTAATGCGTTGCTTAAGATACCCAACGTTTTTGTGCCTATCAATGTGAAACTCAAACTCCTTCCCACACACGGTCCTCACAACAATGAAAATAATATCGGAGAGGCGAAGAACCAAGTGAAGAAGATTACCATCAGTGACACCATACTCCTTGATTGGGGTGTCATTGCGTGCCAATTCTCTGCCACCAAAAACCAGCTTCTGCTTCTTCACCACGAAACCTTTGCACTGCTGAATCCTCAGTTTCACCGAAGCAATAGAATCAGACTCCAACACACGCATTGGGGTGACGGCATCATCAACAGTGAGGAAAATCATGATTGAGTCACCAGATGAACAATGCCCGGGATGCCCTTCCCGACACACCACATCATTGCGAACAGAACTCACAGCAAAATCAGCAATTGACATCTTTTCAAGTCAATCACTAATTTTTCTGATCTGGGTTACAAAAATGGCCTATTATACGAAGAGCGAGAAAGTGAAGAGGAAACAAGAAGTGATTTTGAGGAGAAATTAAAATACCCAGAAGGGAGTTAATTAATTATCGTTGTGAGATCGAGAAGGGAGGTGCGATTAACAAAAAAAAAAACTAAAAAAAAAGAAAACTCTCACGGGAATAGTGGAAGAATGAAAGCAAGCGAGAGGGGATTCTTACCAGAGGAAAAGAACCAAAGGGGAAAGTGAGAGGGAGAAGAGGTTAAATGAATTAAGGCATATTCCGATAATGATGTGATGTTTATTGTTACCACATTTTTCTGTTCCGATAAACTTGTGAGTGTGAGAGTGGAGAGAACGACATTGTAGCCGTTGCCTTTTTATAATTTTTGACCTGACTACTATAACGGCAACATTGTCTTTGCCACTTGCCGTCAACCTTAACGGCGCTTTCTTCCTTGCGCTTCTTTCAATTATTATTTCAACAAATTAAATTAGTAGCAAATGTATTTTTTTGTTGAGAAAACAAATTAGTAAATCTAAAGCCTTTACCGTTATTAATTTTGCATTAATGAGTATGAATGTGTAAGTATAAAAAAATGGTTGGGTGGGAACCTGGACTGACAGTGTAGTACTTTTATGCAATGTATGTGACCGTTACACAAACACACTTACAAACAACATGCGTAGACCACACAAGTGTAAGATGGATCGTGACACTGACGCGTGTTTTGTAATATTATAAAGAAACCTTTGAAATGAATATTTGAATGTTTTTAATGAAATTACAAATTCAAAATTTATACATAATTAATCAATCAATATTAGTTTTTCTAATTGAAAAAACCTTTTTTCGTTTCAATTATATGTAAGCCCTATACTGCCTTTGGTAAGAATATAATTTTTTTTAACTTATAAGCTTGTTAAAAAAAATAGACATGTTTATTAAAAATTATGTTTGACAAAGCTACGTTGTTAGATAGTAAAAGTTGTTTATTAAATGAATTTATTTTTGTAGTGTTTTTAAAAAGATATTTCATCTAACGTCTCAATTTATAAGTTTCAAGTTTATTTATTTTTTCATTTTTATCTTCATTAATATTATATATATATATATATATATTATTAAGCATTCGTGTCTATTTTAGAAATATATATTTTTTAAGTTATTTTACATTTAATAACTAGTTCCACAAACACATCTTAATTTAATTAGTTAGCTTTTAACTTTCAGCTATCAACTTTAAATTAACTTATCAACTTTTAATTTGTTTTTTATTTAATTTATCCATTAATGTTATCAAACAAAATACCTTAGTTTTTTGGGAAAAAATAGAAGTAGGATCATAAAAGTTCATTCCAGTTCAACAAAGGGTAAGGTTTTAAATTCAGATTTTTTTGTATACAAGTTTAATCATTAATTAAATGAATCAAATTATATTTATAATGTTTAATGTAATTTTGAAAATTTTATTAAAACAAATTATATTTATAAGAAATGTGAAATAAAATAAATGATGAAAGGGGATAGATACAAATATTGTGTTGATATGGGTAAAAGTACAAACGAAATTATATTTAATATTTTTTTTATTTACACCAACCTTTCTTCATTTGGATAAAAACGTAACATTGAATACAATCTTTATTTACACCTAGTTTCCATAATTTTTGTATAATGCACAATAGAGATGGTCAAAGTAATGTAAAATCAATAAAAGAAAATACAAAACATTCTTATAAAATTCATCAAAGATTTAAGACCCGGTTCAGGTGAAATGAAACAATCAAAGATTTGATAAGTGTGCATAAGCTTTTTAAAAAAATTAATACTTATGGTTTTTAGTACTATTTTTTTAGAGACTTCTTTTCTATTTTTTAAATACTGAAACAATTGTACAATTTAAGTTAATTTTACAATAAAAATTAATAAATATGGAATCTCAAAATTTTCACCCCTAAACGGTTATAATATGTTGATTTAAGTTAGATTAAAACCTTATATAAACAAAAGTTCTAACCTTTTGATTGTTTGAAAAGCAAAGTTACTGTAATTTTTAGTGGACTTTTTCTTGCTAAAATATAAGTAAAAATATATTTCCTTAAAATCATTAAATATTTATCTATTGAATATATTTTCATTGTATATGTTCATAAAATAAATAATTCTCTGTATAGTAAATAATATTTAAAATATTTTTTAAAAAATACAACAAATATTATCACTCATAAACTACTTCAACTAACATCTTTGTATGCTTGGAAAATTAGTTATTTGGAATTAGATAGAGTTGTGATCTCTTTCCTTCCATTAAAATCTAACACGAAAAAATACTATATTTAGTTTCAAATACAAACAAAAGTAATTAATTTCATACACAATAAAAATAACGATTGGAAGTAGTTATTTGTATCAATATAGTTTCATAAAATACTATTAATATAATTTATTACACAAAATATTAATTATATTGTAAATACATATAAGGATGACATATTTTTTAGATAAACATTTAATTGCATTAAAAACGTATAAATTTATTCATATTGTGAAACCAAATTTTTTTAATAAAACTTACTTATATTTTAAATCTAAAAAATACTAATTTTATACATGTTAATACATAATATTAATATTAAGTGTATCCCATTACATTAATCAACCCTAATATTTCCACCACAGAAGAATTCAAATTTAGAATCCTTAAGAAATACCTTCAGATTCACAAAAGCACCAGCACCCGGCAAAGATATAGATACTTGCTTTATTTTGTCTCCACGAGCTATAAATTTCAAATGTACTCATTTTAGTTTGCTTTTTGTTCCTTAAAGATCGTATACATTGAATGATATTTTTGCGTTTATAGTTTTTTTAAACATACATTCCATTTATAAATTAAAGTATAGGTTTAGCTTTTGATATACGCGAACTAATGTTTAGAAAATCCAGTAATGTTTATATGGGAATATGGGATTCGGTGTACCATGACTTTTAAGATCTGCATTATGGCAAATAATGAGGTCTAGTAATGGAAAAAAGGTGGATGATGAATTTTATTTGGCCCAACATAATTCATCTTCATTTGGTTTATATTTTCTTTTATGAATTAAAATAATAATAAAAGAAAGAAGAAAATATGCAAGATCTAGATTTTTAATATTGTTTTTAAAAAATTCCTAAGAAACCCTCGTAATCATTCCTAAAGAATATATATCAAGCCTTTAAAATTAATTCTTTTTAGTGTTTACACAATATATATGGAGATACAAAAGCTAAGTAAAACAACTATTACCTAATTCTAAATAATTGAATACAGATTGTTCATTTCTTTAAATATCTAAATCTTTAAGTTCATTGTAAGTCTGAGATAGAATATAATAAATATTATGAGATTGAGTCTTTCTTTAGGTGGTGTGTGAAAAGCTTGAACCATCATATTAGGATGATAGATCATATTAAACGATATTCTCATTGAGTATACTCTATTCAAAAATTATTTAGGTAAATTATGATTGATGATAAAATTTTTCATACCTACATTGCATTTAAGATATTACATTCTCAAATACGTCATTATGTTAATGACGTAGTTTACCTTGTTGATGTAGTATACTCATTTTACTTTAATTTTACCTTTGTCATGATTTGTGTACCAAAAAGTATCATTTATGTTCAAATACGGAGAATTCTAATATCCTCCAAGTTTTTAGTCAAAAACTTTCTAACACACTTCTAGTACTAATGCGTGGGATCATTAGGACCGTTGATTAATTGAACGAAACAGATTGAGAGATGGGTATCAGTTTAATGGGTGAGTGATATTTTATTAAAATGCCATAAACCGCGTGAAGATTTGTAACATGCAAAGTGTCTGTTGCTTTGTGAAGCTTGAGGGACGCGTGTGAACATTAACTGAGGGTTGGGGTTACACGTTGTGCATTTTGGGCTTGGGCCTGCCACGATGAAATGAAACGGGTAGATTTTAATTATATGAACAATGTCTTCTCTATTGCCTCTCATAAGAACTCTTCATTTTCCCCGTCCCTTCGTCTGGTCTTTTTTCTAACTTCTGGTCTATTTGTGTTTTCCCGTGACTTATACGTCCCTTCTCCGCCATCGCACCTCGTAAGCCATACCTCTTCCCTCTGTCATCCCACCCCGTACAGTAAACGTCCTCTCTTCGTCATCCCACATTGTAAACCAGATCTCCTTCGTCCCATCACTTTTCGTTCATCTATTTGTAGTGTGTTCTAATGGCTGGGTTCGATAATGCGAAGAAACAAAAATAGAAAATGAAAAAGTTGTATATTGTGTTTAAAGGTTGAAACCCGGGAATAAAGGTCGAAACCCGGGTATCTATGGTTCTTGGAGCGACTGCCATATGGAGGTCTCTAGGTACCCACATGCATACCATGCCTCATACCATAGCTACGAAGAGGCAAGTCAGGAATGGGAACATCACTATTCCATTGTGTCTGATCTGAACGGTGGAGAAGATGTAATCGCGGAAGAAGAAGATTCAAAAGATGGAGGTGTCGACATTACCATGCAAATGTGGTTTATTGTGGGCCTACTGGTTGGGATTAAACTTGCAAGTACGATGTTGTAAGAAGAGAGTGGAAACCACTGGGTTTGAAAAAGATACGTATCATTTTAACTTATTTTTGCCTAGGATTTTGTAAATATTGTTCTTTGGGGTTATTTTTTTTTGAAATATTACATTAACATCTCCCTAAGATAGTTTAGGGTTTAACTGTGTGAAGCATTTCTGCAGGTACTCCTTTATGGATGGATTCGTTGTTCATGATCTTGCGTCCCTATATTGTCGTCTGGGTATTTTTTCTGATCTACGTCTGTTCTTAAATAAAAAGTTTAAATTTTTTTCCCAATTCTTGTTTTTCTGCCCCTGAAGTTGAATTTTCTGAAAGGGGTTTACCTTTCTTGTTGTAAGTATTGTTGTGTCGACATTACTTTTCTTATGTATTGTTGTGTTTTCTTAAGTGGTTGGTTAGTTGTTTACTTTTTACATTAGTATATACTATTAATTTTTCCTTTTGATTTTTTATTTCATTTTGGTTTTCCAGATTTCAATTGCCTCAACATGCAATAACTTGAGATTGTTACTGCTTTAGGTGGTTATGATTGTTCTGGTTTATTACATAAAGACCATGAATGGCGAGCCTCTACATGAGTTATGAAATTAATACTGAGGAGTCTTCTATTTATTGTATAACATTTTGCATGTTGGTTGAGTGTTCAAACAGTGCATGTTTTAAATTTTCTTGTATGCAGATTGCAGTTTTCGACCTATTTAGTATTGTTGGATTAGAGCCTAGAGCACTAGAGTCTGAAATAAAGAAAAGGTATAGGAGACTTTCTATTCAATACCATCGAGATTAAAATCTAGATCCAGGTTGAAAGTGTTTCAATTATTTGATATATTTTATTGTTGCAAACTGTGATGTTTACTGGAATTGTGAGATTGAATTGTGCTACAACACTGGTATAATATTTAGTTTATTTTTAAAAATTACTTATCTGAGATTTGAAAAGGAAACCGTAAAGTAACAATTTATTTATTTAATCCATTTTATAATGGTACTACTGAGGACTTTGGTATTCGAAATATAACATTGTTATAGATTTAAAATTGAGTTATCCCCAGCTCCATGACTTTGGTATTTGAAATACAACATTGTTATAGATTTGGTATTTGAAATTTTCAAGTTTTCTTATTTGTGGCTATTATGATGTACAACAAAGTCATGGATGTCTTCATAAAGGCTGCTGAATGGATGGAAATTCCAGTTCGTAGGACTGATGATGAGCCACTTCAGAAGCTTTTTATGTTGGTAAGGAGTAAGTTGAACCTTGACCTCAAGAATATAAAGCGGGAGCAGGCAAAGTGTTGGATGCAACATCCTGCACTGATTAAGGTATTCTCTAGCATAGCTAACCCAAGTAAACTGATATGTTTATATTTTTGGAACATAAGTATTCTATTCTGATTTTTCAGAGCCCCTTATGTGCTTATATTTATGTTCTTTTCTTTCAAACAGAGCTGTTAGTTGAAGCTCAATTGACTTGTGAATTTGTAGCCCTGTCTCAATCTTTACAAAGTGATTTTAGGCAAATTTTAGAAACAACACCTCGTCTTCTTGAAGAATTAATGAAGGCGAGTAAATATTTGATCTTATGTATCTATGTAGACATGATCTTTATGCTTTCTTATAATTACCCAATATAAATTGAATTGTCTAGTGCATGTGCTCACTGCCTTAGGTACTTGGTGTCCAGCTTATTGATTTATACTGCTGTTGAGTCTTAGGCATTTGTTAAACTTTGAGTTCTTGCATGTAAGATACAAAATGTTAAAAGGACCTATCCTATAGGCAACTTGGTTTAACAAGTAGAGTGATAGAAGAATGTTATTGATGGATTGATAGCACCATATAGAATCCTATTTTTGTCGTGAATCGTAAATGAAATTGCAAAAATACAACCACTCACTGCTTCTGACAAATATTTAAAAACTTGGAAAAAATGTAAAATACAGATCACATGGCATTTATCTTAAGCTATTTGTGTGTGTTTTACAGAATGCTTTCATAGTTAGCCTGTATATTCTGGTTTTCCTTATGCTAATAGCAACAAGTTACACAAATCAGGACCATTTTGATTTACATCATATTTAATTAGTTAATAAATGAATTCCTTGGGGAGAATGATTATGTTGTGCATGCCTTTGGAAACCAAATTCCTTGGGCATCAGAGTTGTTAGCATTCTCATGGAGTTAAATTTTATATCATTATTTACTTGAATGTGTCTAATTGCTCTATGAACATGAAACATATGGTTTAATTAGAATACTGGATGGATGGATTGAGCAAGAGCCTCTAGAAGAAAACTTTAAGTATTGTCTTCCCAGGCCAATGCTAAATAAGTTTTCATAAATGAACTTCTGATTATGAAGATTTCAGATTTTAATTTCAAGGTTTTAGAACTCTTCAATTAGCTGACGTACTTTTGTTTTGATGACATGGTAATTAACCATACTTGCTTCTTTACAGCTAGACCAGGTTGAACCTACACTTCCCTGATGTTCTACGGCTGAAGCAGCTAAGGTAAGAAAGACAGTTCAATTATCTTCAGTTTCTTTTTTAATATAATTTTGAAGTACACAAGAGGATACATACTGAATATCTTATGCCCTACTTATAAATCATGGATTAAATGAACAGAGCAGATTATGGACTGAATATCTTATGCCCTACTTATGAATCGTTGATTAAAAGAATGGAGCAGATTGTGGAATGGCAACAACATTATGTGTGAGGGGCACATGTGCAAAGTGAAAGAAGATAAGTTTTTTATGTCAATTTTATAAATGTTATTAAGTTTGTGGTTGTTGATCTTTGTTCATGGTATTAATTATATTTTTTTTTTGTATTTGGTAGGAATTGGTGTGCCAATCTTGAAGGTAAGGTCTCCATTAGCATTTGACATTAAATGTATTCATTACTGCTAGGATCAAATGAGCGATAAAAATAAGGGACACTAAATTAAGTGACTTAAAATAAGTTATTTAAAATAAATTAATTAAAATAAAAGATTTAATAAAGGTGAACAATTAGTAGAAACAACAACGGTAGTTTGAGAAGAATTCTCGTTTATTATGACAGTGTTATAAAATTGGTAATGTAATTTAATGATAGAGGCGTAGTTTAAATTTGATGGTAATTTTAAAATCTTTGTATAAGGGAAGTAGTTTAAATTTGATGGTAATTTAAAAATCTTCATTTAAGGGAAGTAGGTTTTGGTGGGCCGTCTACAATTTCATATACTTCGAAAAGATATAAGTACAATAATTGTTTAATATGATATTGGTGCTGATTAGACATTCTCTGGCTACAAATAGTGACGTGGGGAAATTTTAAGTTCTGAAGTGCGATTCTGTAAGATTTTGTATATATTTACGTGGTATTAGTTATCATTTGTTAGTGTTTACAATTAATATAGTCATTAATATAGACATCAATTACACCCAACCAATATTGATAATCTGAGCATGATAAAAAGGCAACCATTTATGGAATGAAACTCATGCTTAGCTAGAAATAGAAAAACTTACGAGATGGGTGGTTTAGGTAATGTTAATCCTAGAATGGTTCAAACACTGGCCAAGGTTTGCCACCAACATTAGTAGATCAAATGTTAGCATATATGAAACAATTGACCAATCACCAAGCACAATTAGAAATGTAAATACACTAGTTGAAAACAAAGCTAGACAACATGCGTATGTCTGTAGCTATGCTACCCTTCTTATATGGGAACCAGCCTGTCCCAAACACTTGTAACCACTCTAGTCAACAACCACCCCAAAGGTGGATGTTGATGATACCTGGTTGAAAGAAAAAGGTAAGTCAAAAGTTGTTGATGTTGACGATTTCAACATAGATAGTTACTTGACTGATGCATCACCCCATAGGGTCTTGTTGTTAGACGGGGATGAGGTTGATACACAACAATCTATGTTAGTCACTGCACAACTAATGAAAAGGAAACGTCCCTTAACTGTAAGAGGGTGTTACACACCAACCACCTTACAAGTAAAATAACTTAAAAATATGTTTTGGTGTATGATGTGGTTTTATGAATATTCATTTTTGTTTTAACATCATGCATGGTTTTTTTTGTCTTATTATGTGTCATAAGGGAGTTACTCATACTACAAGTTTGGGTAAAAGGACAACAATGTCTAAACCATACTTGAAGAACACCTGATCTTTAATTGAAATATGCTCTCATTTGGTCCCTCCATTGTCCCACCCAAGGTTGAACCCAACAGGGCCTCAACAAATATTAAGTCAAACCTTCCCACCAGTGTTACCAAGTCTGCCTCTGTCTGATCTGAGGCCCATGTTATCCTTGACTAGAAGGGTTATCGGTTTAGTCCTTCCTAAGGTTATTTTTTTATATTTAAGGCATCTTTATTTTTTCTTTTTACACATCTGGTTTTTATTTCTAATAACTTTTCCATAACAAATGTAGCATCTGAAAAGTAAATTCAAAATAACCTCTGATTATGGTATAAGAAAACATGAACTTATGACTACTTACTATATTTTTGGAGCCACTTTGGACAGTGGGTAAGTAGTTTTCTTTATTATCTTCCAAACGTCTAGGTAATGCAATAACTAATGTATGCATGGTTAAAATGTTTTAGTGCGGTGGTTTTCTCAACCAATAACTTTATGTTACATAGTAGAGACTTTTATTGTCTAGTCCCTGGTAATACAGTCTCTAAAAATGTGAGCATGGAAGTAAAAAATAGAATGTGTGGGGATTCCTTTGTTACTTACAACTACTATTTTGTAGATTTTCTGAATGGTGTCCCTAAACCATGTACATCCAACCTAACCAATGACAAGGTTACAGTGTGGTGTTTGCCACCTTTATTTGTTGTGAGGACACTCATCTAGTTTTGTTTGTTTTTTTATGTGCTTATACTTGTGTAAACATTTTTATTGAATGAGTAAATATAACAGGATAATGTTTTGGGAGGTCACCCTATCAGCGACCTTATCACTGACTACATTCTAGATTGAATGCCTAGGAGTGTCTATCTTACATGGGTATGGAATCGTGTTTAACTTAAAAGTATATAGTTTGCTACCTAGATAATCATCACACATACATTGAAACAATTTTTTTCACGATGCAGATCTATGTTCCCATTAAAGAGGATAATCACTGGTATCTCATGGTTGTTAATATAAAGGATCATGAAATCCATAAACTAGACATATTTTCGTGTAATGATAAGGATCCCCTGAGACTGAAGAACGTTGAAACAATAGTAAGTCATAACTAAATTTTGTAAATCACTAATGTAGTCATTTAACTTTTTTAAGTAATTGTTGTGTAGGCTCGTACGTTGAGTCAAATGCTCGTCTTTGATTACTTTATTCCTGACATGATAGAAAGTGGTACTAACTTTGAAAACTGGAAGATTGTTGAGCCAAGAGGAATACCCAACCTGGGGTCAAGCACTAGCTCTGTTGTTTGGGTGCTTGGTTGGCTCAACATGGGAGACTACTTTTAAAAGAATATGATTTGGGTGGTAAGTATTTTATCCTAAACTTAGTAATAAGATAAATAACTTAAATAAGTATTTTGTAAATTGGTCCAATTTCTTGTGTAAAGTAGTTGAATGAGCCATTAGTGTGATTAAAAATTGCAATCCAAAGTGTCTTAAGTTCTGGTAATGATGTCAAGGAGTATGTTGAGAATGTCATTCAAATGGTGTGGAGTAGCTCTACCTGATTGCAGATTTATTGAATCCAACGAATTTGTGACTTTGTTAAGTGTTGTACCTCCTTGATTGCAGATTTGTTGAATCCAACGAATTTGTGACTTTGTTAAATGATGTTTTTATGTTGGTTTTGTATTTTTAATTTTTAATTTGTAAGACCTCGTAGGCTGAAGAAATGTCTTGTATATTTCTTGTTTGAATTTGGGTGTTAAATTTTCCAGGTTATAATTTTGTTTTACTAATTACAATTTTAATTTATTATTAACAATTACAATAATAATTCTAGAAGAACTCACATTGCCAAGAGCAACTGAAACTTATAATTAATAATAACATTAATATTTATAGAATAACTCATATTAACAAGTGCAATTATAATTATACAACAAAAACGGTTCAACATACTCATCATCATAGATTTAAAAAGAGCTTAGTCATAAATGAGAACTTATTCAATAGAGGACAACGTGTGCACAAGATGGTCCTTTACAAGAATTGAGCATGTTCGCATGAGGGCATTTCCTCCTTGTATGTCCTGAATGCTTGCAAATATAATACCTCGTAACACGTCGATAGCTAATATTAACTTTGTTTGTGCTTGCACAGTTGCTGTTAATGGATTCATTAGAGCTCCCAATGCGGGTTCCAGCTCTAACAAAATGGCCATATTTAGCCATAACCTTTTTTTTTCAACGGCAAGCTTGTTCCTCATGTCTCTGAAATCTTCGTCAGAAACATAGGCAAGACGACAAACATCACGTGTCGTAAAATTCAAAACACCAAACCAAATTTTAAATTTTGACTGTGGGTAGTAATAATAATAATAACAACAATAACAACAACAACAATAGTAATTGTAGTAGTAGTAGTAGTAATAATAATAATAATAATTAAGTTGTGTTAAACCAAATACCGTAAAGTATATATGTTTAAGAAAGGAATAAACCATTATATAATAATAATAATTATTATTATTATTATACCTATAATAACATTTATAAACTTACAACTATTATTTTCTTATCAATGTCATTTTCCAATATTTCTTAAGAATTACTTTAAAAAATAATTAAAAAATTTATTTCAATAATCTATAAATCATTCAAAAAATTAAAATTACACACACCTGATTTGCCATTTCTTTTGCAACTAGGATAGTTACTTAGTGTTGTTGGAACAAAGAACCTTTCCCGAATTCTGGTGCTGTTGTGTTTTTCCATTCACAATTCTGTATTTCAATTGCAAAAGAGAGACCAAAACTTTATCCTTTTGTGTTCAATAAGAAACCCGTCAAGCTTTTAAGAGTGCATGATAAATAATTCAGTGTGTTCAATAATACATGTCACCTCCTCTTCTCTGACCATGGCTCCCTGCTTTATGTCCCCATTCAATTAATGAAAACACCCTCACACTTTTTATTTCTGAAAAAAGATAAGCTACCCACAACAGGTTCCACCCAGTCCCCTTTTATCGTTTTACATGCCTACATGGACAGTTGATCACTGTTTGATTACATCCACTGTCAAAAAAGTTTGCCAACAAGTACAAGCAGTGTGTCAGAAAGTTTTTGACTAAAAACTTGGAGGACATTAGAATTCTCTATTCAAATACACATTGGTCTGGATCTAAAAAAGTTAAGGCAGGTGACAGATATAGCTTACATTTTCTATATGTTATTTAATCATGGATTCCACCAAATAGCTCAAGTGGTAAAGAGACATTTAGAGTTATCTTAAGCAGCAAGGTTCAATCCCTTGCAACCCCTTTGAACTGTCCTACACCGGGGTCAAGAGATCCGGTGTGGGGCCAGTCACAAAAGTCAAAGATTAAATGAGATTGAAGACCGGTTCTCCAAGTATCCGGTCTGCATATCCGGAGTCTCAATATGAAGAGAGCGGTTTCGACGTCCTGGAGGTCCTTCATACCGACCTCACGCGTTGATGTAGGCGAAATGTGGTGTCACCTGCGAAAATTCTCCGACGCTCAAGTCAGTAACAGTATTCCAAATGTGGAATGTTTTATGTTCACTCTATGGAATCCAGATAGTAACAGAAAAGAGAGAAAAAAGGATCTCGCCCTAGTAAAATGAAGAGAGTTCTTATACCTGATTGGCTCGATATACGAGGACTTGTTAGTGGGGAACCACTAACCTCTATTAATTAAATAAATTATTATATAATACGCACTCGCCAGCATGATTGAGGCAAGTGGTTATTTTATATTGAGCGTAGAGAAAGTAGGGCTAATCTTAGGGGACAAGTTGATTATTTCCAGGAGCAGATTATGGCTCATAGTGTGGAAAATGGAATCTTTATCCTTGTCCCTGTAGCAATGCCCATTGTCTTCTGTATGGTGACGTGAGTGTTATCCGATGTGCATGGTGTTATCCTGGACAACCGGTATAGGGAGAACACCCGATACGGATTTAGAGTCTGGATGTATACCGATGACACCGGTGACACGTTGAAGAACGGATAAGAGACGTTATACTGTCTTATAGAACGGATACCGGTAACGAGCCTGGATCATATGTCCCCTAGCTTGTGTAAGGGACTGTGTAGTTGTTCACATAAGCTATACAACCTGCGAGAGGTTTGGATGCCGGTATACTTATGCAGAAAATATTTACCTACATGTGTATTATTCAGCATTATTATGTCATGAGGAGCCGTTCTGTGGATGAAGGCTCCATTGTCATAATGTCACTACAACGGATCCGGACAAAGATTCATTGTATGAGAATCCCAAAAGTTTTTTGAAACTTGAGACTCTTGAAATTCGAGTAATGGTTGTAAGGCATAAATCGCGTCACATGATTAGGCATTAAATACCTTTAAACACGTGTGCGAGCAATTATTACATTGGAGGCGTGTATCTCAGTAACCGTTGCCTGGGGTTTAATGGGCTTACAATTTTTAAAACTTCTAGGCCCAGTGGAGAGGCCCCTTGGTGAATCGACATTGTTTTGGTGCCCATGAGTTTGAAATGACTATGTCGTTTGAATTGTAAATCGACGCGTTTAGTCGTGAACGACACAACCCCAAGAGTTGGTAACTGAACCCTTTCGTCTCTTATAAAAGAAACACTTAGTGAATTCTGGGAATCACTTGCTTCTAATTCCTTAACAACACTCTATAAAAATTTCACAGAGACGCCTGCTGCTTGTTTTACGAAGCTCTTTCTGTCTTCACTTTCCTTGCTACCTTAGGTAACCATTTTGTTTCCTCTATTAGTTTCATCTTCCATTTCTCTATTTTTCTTGAAAAAATGCGCCCTAGGAGGGGGAGATTAGCTTCTCACATCTCTGGCCACCGTGGGGGAAGAATCCTTGTGGTTTTTCCTAGGGCTGAGTCACATCGCTTTAAAAGGGGATCTTACTCACGGCGGAGAGTGATGCTTCCCTCCTCAGAGTCATCCTCTGAGTATAGTCGCTCTTCCGATAGTGAGGTGAGTAATGATTGTTACCTTTCTAACAATGTGACTTTTTATCGTAGAGCAAAGATTTTTGTGCACGCTATTAGAACGATGCCTGGAGAGGAACCTTCTGGAGAACAAGTAGTTTTAAGGACAGCTGAGGGGTTGTGCAACGTTATTGCACACCGGTTGAACTGGGGGGAACTTCAAGCCAAGTGGCCTTACTGCTGGGTAACTGATGAGTTTAAGAATTTAGTTTCTCATCATGCAAGAGAGGACGGAGCCCAAATTCAACTGAGGTTCACGGTCTATGTAGAGAATAAGCTGAAAAAGAGGTTCTTGGTGTTTGCACCGCTGCCAATAGAACGGATCTACCACCTCGTCCCAGATGAACGTTCTGTATATATGCATGACTTCGTGTTCCACCACCTCGGAGTCCGCTTTCCTTTAACAGAGTTTCAAATGAGTGTGCTAAGATTTTTAGATTGCGCACCCTTTCAACTTCATCCCAATGGCTGGGGGCTTGTCCGGGCTCTGGAAGTGTTAGGCGATTACTTCAACTTTACCCCGACTGTGGCTATTGTAACACCCTCGGTTAGATAAGACAATTCCTTCTGTAGGTTCATCCTATTTAACTGAGAGTGTTAACAGTTTTTTTAGAAAAAGTGAATATTTTTTTTTAAAATAAAATAATGGCATATCAGTGGAAGCAATATTATATAGATCACATAGTCATTCACAAACTGCAAGTAATTGTACTCTTAACAGAATGGGGCACGCAGGCACCCTTAAATATTATACAGTCATCCGTCAATATTCAGCTACTTATATTCTATTTAAGGAGCGTTCTCATTTGGTTCAGCATATTGCTGTTCTTCATACTCAGGTTCTTGATTTCCTAATTCCTCTGAAAATTGTCAACAGTAAGGGTGAGTATAACCCAAGACCCTGATTGGTTAATCCGGTGCGGACATAATCCAGTTAACATATAATATCACATAAATCATATAATTAACATATTCATAAATATAACAATCAAATATGCTGTAATGAAATGCATGAGTTTGGATTTATTATGATTTATCTATGGTTAAGTCTCATGATGCATGTGGGCCCAATAAATCATTTCATCTTCTTCTCATTCTTTGGAATATCACCATTCCAATCATCTAGAGCGATCAGGGTCCGCCCAAGTTCCATATGGTACAAATGAACTCATTGGTTCTTATCATTGATTTAAATATTTTTGGAACTTGGATCCCTACGATCATAGTTACACTCCGTCATTTAGTCAAAGTACACTAGAATTGTATCGTCTCACCCGGCTATCAGGCGCGACTCTGATGCCATTGGGTTGCCGTTCCAGTTGTACTCCCAAGATTCTTCATGGAGATCGAACGTGAGTGTCCTCCACTGTACCAAGTGTATGCTCTAGAGGTTTTTCTTCTTCAAAAATATTTTCATGATGCGAAATGCATTTATTTTATCAATTGATTCCTTGGGTATCTTATGTGTTTCCAGTCTCATCATATCATTCCCAAGTTCTTTGAATTCCATCAATTATTTAAACATTGTAAGATATTCGTTTATTATTTTAGAAATATATCTATTATATCTTGGTTAAAATTATATTTTCCATAAAGAGTAAAATAATATATTCTTTATGTAAATACTCATAATTAAGACGTTAACAATGTTAATAATAATAAAACTAATAATAATAACAACAATATTAAGATTGATAATAATTAGAATAATAATAATAATAGAATAAGAATGATAATAATAATTATAACTTCCCAATAATTTAAAAAGTATTAAAGAATAGTTTCTAAATGAAAATCCAAGCGAAAAACACTAAAAACAGAGTTTTTCGAGTGAAACAAGGGTAAATCCGAGTGAAATAAGTATGATTCCGAGTGGAATCATACTGAGAAGGGTTTTCCAAACGATCTGGCTAAAAATCCGAGTGAAATTACACTGGAAAACTGTTTTCCGACTGAAACAAGTTTGGGTACGAGTGAAAATGAACTGGAAGGCTGTTTTCCGACTGAAACAGGTTTGATTCCGAGTGAAAATGAGTTTTCCGCATGAATTAACTATGAATCCAAGTGAAATAAAACTGAGCAGAGTTTACTAAATGAAATTAATATGTTTTCCGAGTGAAACAGAAACTGAGAAGTATTTTCTTAATGAAATAACTTAAATTCTGAGTGAAATAAATTTCTGAGTGAATTAAAATATAATTTCCGAGTGGAATCAGTAAGAAAGAGTTTCATGAGTGAAAATGTTGGTGAAACCGAGTAAAAATGAATTTCTGAGTGTAATAAAATACGATTCCGAGTGACATCAGTCTCAAAGGAGTTTTCTGAGTGAAATCAATATAAGTTCCGAGTGAAATATGTTTTCCGAGTGATATTAACTGGGAAGATGCTGTCCGAGTGGAAATAAACTAGAAAAAGTTCTCTGAGTGAAATTAGGTTGTTTACCGAGTGAAGAATTGTTCTATCAGAATGAAATACATTCAGTTAAGGTTGAATCCGATTGAAACTAACCAAAACCGAGTTGTTATAGATGTAAAACCGGTCGGATTAACATAAAACAGAACCTGTTATCATTAAATCCATCTTCTATTCATAATTTTTCACTGGAAATCACACGGTACCCATGATGCTTAGTATTTTCAGTCCAATACAGTTCATATCATTTCACAATTCATCACTGATTATATGCATTTAATAACAAATATATATATATATATAAATACAAATAATAACAATTAAGGCATTTAATTCACACAACACTGAATCTGTCCTGGAAAAGTGAGGAACAAGTTCCTTAACCCTTTCCTTCACTCGGTTTTCCCACAGAGCACCCAAGAATATACCCCCTTACCTTAATGGAGTTCCTGGAGAAGAAGAAGAGGTTCCCTTTCACTGTCCTGCACCAATTCCGAGTGAAACAGAAGAGAAAAGAGAGAGAAAGTAACTTGTAGGAAGAAGAATGATGGAGGTGTATTTCGTGTGTGTGTTCTCTAAGAGTCCTTGTGCTGGTTTAAATAAGGAGTGGGCTGCTAAGTGGAAAACTAAATGGGGAACAGCTTTTGTGAGTGGGCTGCTAGTGGAGTGTTAATGGAGTGGCAGTGGAGATTTAAATAAGGAGATATGCTGAGTCAGTGCCCATTTCTGGCCGCCCACTAGCTATAATGCGCATGATTGAATTAAAAATAAGCATTAAAAGACAAAATTGAAGTCAACACGCAAAACTGACACTGAATACCGAGTGAAAATTCCACTCGATTAACTACTATGCCGACTGGAATTCTTCTTTCGAGTCAACAAATACAAGGCTCGCTCGGAATTCCTTTGAAACCGACTCAGGTACTCAGTTTCTCACTCGGTAATATCTGTCCAGACCGAGTCCTCTCTTTCTCAGAGTTTTCACTCGGCAATCCGAGTCTTCATTCACTCGGTTTAGACCAACTTCTTCAATTATATTTCCAAATTAAGGCTTATTTAAGCCATTACCTCTCGGTTTTGGTCCAGTAGAGTATATCTCACTCGGAAGAGGGGTCATTCTCATAGACTCACTCGGAAATGGTTCAGCCTCTTACATTTCTCTCGGAATGGCTCAATCTGCCATTTTCCACTCGGTTTCCTAAGCAAACACATACGAAACCATTCTGAATCCTTCCCAATTGATTCCACAGCACATTCCAGTCGGTAGGAAGCATCAAATCAACATAAACATAAGTATATATGCATTCTTTCACTCGGAATGCTTCAATCAGAGGAATTTCCTTTGGAAAAGAAGCATTTGGCAATGTTTGACTCGGAAACGGGCCTTTCTAGGGTGTTTTGACTCGGAATTTCACCCAGAAGTGGTTCTCTTGAACACACTTCACTCAGAATTGCCTCTCAGGTCAGGACTCCACTCGGTGGTAGCCCTCTCAGTCATGTTTTACTCGGAAAACGTAACGTTACACTCGGAATTTCATTCCTTCACTCGGAATTTCATTCCTTCACTCGGAATTTCTCTCTGTCACTCGGAACAGAGCCCTTTTCACTCGGAATTTGATAAATTTCTTTAATGGTCTACATAAATTCCATAATTACACACAAAAATAAAATTCTTGTGATATTACAGACCATCTACAAGGCATTTATTCACTTATTACCACTTACAGACCTTCTAAATTTCAATTTTTACTAAATAAGACTGCTACTAAAAACAGGGATGTTACAGCTATGCTTTTCTACTACACCCAGGTACTTCGGAGAGCCAATAAGAAAGGCGGGGTCAGCTTGATTACGCTCTGAACTCTGTGATCTTTTATAAATTTTGAATCTTACACCGATTTAGCCAAAGTAGATAGGCAATCTTTTAAATCTTTCTACACCAGAATATCGATCAAAGAAAATAAGCCCGTTTTCTGGAGGAATGAGGAGGGTTTTAATAAATTTCCTCTAAGCTGGACTCATGAACACTTTCTTTTGACTTCCCAAGCGTACTACACTTATCAATCTGAACTATCCATTGCATCGGTGATAGTGTTATTTTCCCTTGAAGCCTACACCACACGCTTCAAAGCATTCTTTTGTAGACGCCTTTTGAGTAGTTCGAGTGGAGTCCGGGATGAATATTTATGTAATTTTCGTGTTATTTCCCTTTACTTCCTTTGTTAATTGCATGGATTATTTCTTTGTTGCTAATGCATTTTACTTACCTATGTAGGTGAAATAGAGCAAAAATCTCCCGATATGCATAAGCTGAAATCCTTGAAGGCTGAAGGGAAATCTGTGGCTGGTGAGAACGATATTCAGCCAAAAAGGAATTCAGTAAAATTCCATTCGGAGTCTATTTTTTGACTTCCGCTGTAGAGGGGGAGATTCCCTTGGTGGAGGGAGGTCCAACTGGTGTTGATGCAACTATGGATCAACCCAAAATAAAAGAGAGGAAGAGAAAGATCAAGAACAACCCTGTAGGAATCATCATCTCTTCCTCTCCTCCATCAAAGAAACACAAACCTTCTGCAAGTCCAAAAAGAGCGAAGGTCTCCAAAGGTAAAGCTATAGAAACATCGAATACAGCTTGTAACATCCCTGATGTTTTAATGAGAATTATAAGAAATGGGAAATGTTGGTAAATATTTTTGAAGTTTTATTTAAATTTATTCTGTCCGAACCAAAGACTGGAAAAGCCGGTGTCGAGATCGGTATCTGAAGCGAGCAGGCGGAGTTAAAGATCGGGAGTGTAGGAGAAGAGCGGGCAGGGCTAGGCGGTCTGGTCCAACCGTTGTGAGGAGAGCACCTCATACGGAGTCATAGCCCGGATTAACCTCATAATGACTGAAACAACGGATATACGTAACCAAGAGGTGAGCACGGATAAGGTATCCGATCTCTCAGGTTGTAGCTCGGATTTCCGAGGTATGAATACTATGTTAGGACGTCGGGGGCCGATATTCATATTGGGCCTATACTCTTGCGAAGTATTAGAGAATTATGAATAATTAAACGTTGAAGGAATAAATACGTGTAATTGATTTGATAACTATGCAATAGTTCAATATAGTGAAATTGATTAAATTTAGTAAGAATACAAATAAAATAAAAGAAAAGACGATCTTGCCCATGAGTTATATATATATATATATGGAGATTCTCTTCCTTCCCTCTTCATCATTTACAAGTTACCTTGCTGTTGGTCTATTCCTCCTCTTTCATTTTTCTCTCCTCTCTTAAACGCTGATTTGCATGCGCTAGAGAGGGACTCCATTTGTGTCTAAACTTCAATTTAACCCCATTCCTGTGATCAAGACTTCAAGGTGAGTCTACTGATCCGTTCCAATTGTAATTCTCTTATTCCTTTTATTCTTTGGCCGTTTAGAGCCATGCATGGCTATATTCGTGGCTGTTCTCCACTCCTCTGGTGAGTGTGAGCCCAGATGCAATCCATGAACTAAGGGCGTTGAAGTGATGAAGCTGTACTTTATGATCCGTAGGTAATAGGCTAAGTAGCGGAAGACTGAGTAACGGAGTTGAGACTACGAAACCAGTGCTCGGAGGAAAGAATCGACACAGAGAACAGATCAACGAAGCGTGGAACCAAAGTAAGGGGGGTGTTCGGGTTATAATTAATTAGAATAGGATTCACTTCTTATTCAGGTTTTTGAGGTAACATAAACAGGTTAAGGAAAATGTTGCTAAAAATTGTATGTTTATGCTTGTGCATGTGTGACTGAGTTTATTAATTAGTGGATGATCGGATGTGGTTGAGTTTATCATGTTATGATCTTGTGATATCAAATGTTGAAATGATCATCGTTATGGGACGTCGGGTTAGCAAGCAGGCTACCCGAGTGATGAGGAATTGATATTATTATGTGAAAGGTAAACTGTTGAATGATTATGTGGTATGGGATGGCCGACGGTATATGATAGCCCCTCATTTCCGGCTCCCGTGGTTTTTGTGACCAGTTGAGCTACCCAGTGGTCAAGTAGGACCCAGTGGTCGAGGTGGAGAGTCAAGCAGGACTCGGTGAACCAAGCAGGGTTCACAGGGTGTCAAGTAGGACCCCCAGCTGAAGGCCAATCCTTTAGTATCCGGATACTAGGAGTCAGATTGTATGAGAGTCAGTTGTGATCGTGATGCATGTAATGAATGTGATGTATGTAATGAATATGATGAATGTGAGGAATGTGATGGAATTGCGTAGTTGGTTTAATACAGTTACTGCATGAAAAACTCTATGTTTGGTATGTTTATTTACGGGTGATGCTTGATGTGTATGTATCAATATGCATGTATAGTGTTAAATGCCGTTCTATATTAATTATTATGCCAAACACTCACCCTTGCATATTTTTTTCTAGTAACCAGAGACAGGGAGGGGGAAGGAGCCATGGAGCCGCGCCAAGGGAGAGAACGGTGCCAGGGTCCGAGTGAATTTGAGTGACTCTTGATAGGGTCATATGTGTGTATAAAACTTCGTAGTATAATTATTAGTTGTGTTTAATTAAGACCGGATCGAATGTAAAATATATTTTAAAAATATATCACTGTTATTGGCATATGCTTCCATGGTAACTCTTTAGATTCACAGAACCATTTTTAGAGTGAAATTTGAGAGTCCGGTTGTATGTTTTGTATAATCCGGTGTGTGAAAGGTGTTCGCTCAAGCGAATAGAACCTCGTTTAAGTGAGAGTCCGGAATCTCGCTTAGACGAGTAGGGGCCTCGATCAAGCGAGAAGCCCTGATTCCCCTTTCTCCCATCCGTTGTGTTCAAATTAAATTGCTTTTTCTCTAAATATCGATTAATCTTCAAGAAAAGGGAAAAATTTATTGTAAGATGTAATCGTTCGAATAAAAATAAATGTAAAAATAACCTAGGATGTTACACTTGGTATCAGAGCGGTTCTTTCTAGAGCCGGTGTGTGGGCCGATCTAGTGATTGTGATAGTTTTATGAAAGTTAATTGTATTTTGTTGTGTTGAGATAGTGTGTGGTCTGGCACCGTTCCCTTGGCACTCCACTGGCGTAGTATTCTATGAATATAAGGTAAATTTACGATCCCCTGACTGATCTTGGTTATTAATGGTGATGTGTTTGCTTATTGTAGAATTACTAAATGGCCGAAGAGACTAGTTCTGGGGGAAGAGATGATTTTTTCTCTAGATTTACTCAGCTGATGAGTAGGACCGAGTCCGGTCCCACTCTGGATAAATTCCTGAAAAGGAATCCTCCGACTTACAAAGGGGGACATGACTATGACGGGGCATACATCTGGATTAGGGATATCGAGCAGGTTTTTGAATATTTTGAGTGCTCTGAAGAGCAAAAGGTTTTATTTGCTAGTTACCAACTAAAAGATAAGGCTAGAGTATGGTGGTCCCGCATGAAGGTGCAGATGAATGCAGCCAATGAGCCGTTGGTATGGGCGAATTTTCGAAGGAGGTTCCTTGTTAAATACTTCCTGGAAAACTACAAAATCCGGAAAGAAATGGAATTCTTGAAGTTGGAGCAAGACCGGATGTCTGTAGCTGAGTACACCAGCAAGTTTGACGAGCTGTGTGATTTCTACCACCCTTTCTCGTTAGAAGGGACTGAAGGTAGCAAGTGCGCTAAATACGAAGCTGGACTACAGATTGAGTTCCGTAGTGTAATCGTACCGATGGAGATTAGGGACTACCTAACCCTGGTGAACAAGGCAAGACTATCTGAAGAGGTGCAGTTACAACGGATGTCTCAGCCGAGAGATAAAAAGCCACTGAAGGCAAAAGGATTAAATTTCAAGAGGATGAGTCAATTCTTCCGGGGTGGCAAGTCTTCTGCTACCTCCTCATCCTCTTCCGGTCGGGACTCCACTGGTCGATCGGGTAATCCCCCTGGGAATCGTACATGCTACAATTGTGGTCAGGAAGGACACATTGCCAAACATTGCCAAGCTAATCAGATTGTGTGCTTCCAGTGTGGACGACCAGGGCACCTCAGGCCCGATTGCCCTCAGAGGCAGCAGCAGGGCAGGACGGATAACCGAACTAACTCTTCTGGGACCCGGGGTTCCAACTTCTCGAAAGGAGGTCGGAATGGAGCTGGTAGAGGGAACCAACAAGCGGGAAGATATGATGCCCAATCTAGCGATGCCCAGAACGCCATGACCGGACGTGTATTTGCGTTTGATGCTTCAGAGGCTACGAGGAATGACAATCTGGTACAGGGTAAGTGCCTCATCTGTGGTTATCTGGTTGATGTGATTTATGATTCAGGTGCCACCCATTCCTTTATTTCAGAAAGTTGTGTGCGACGGCTTGGTCTGCCAATCAGTTTAATGGAGAACGCTCTTATTGTTTCCACTCCAACTGGTTCCACTTTCCGTGCAACTACAGTGTGTAGGGAACTACCGATGCAAATTGAAGCCCGTACTTTTCGAGTAAATTTTATCTGTATGCCATTGAAGGACTTAGACGTTATTCTAGGTCTTGATTGGCTTGCTGCTAGTCATGTGTTGGTCGATTGTTATCGGAAGAATAATGTTTTCTCTCAGGAACTTGACATGAAGAACGAGGTGAGCGATTTCCTAACCACGTATGTTGTTTTATTTGCTTCGGAGGGTCGGCATAAACTCCTGCTAAGTGATATTCCGATTGTTTGTGAATTCCCTGACGTTTTTCCGGAAGAAATTCTGGAGCTACCTCCCAGTTGAGAGATTGATTTCTCTATTGACTTGATTCCCGGGGCAGAACCGGTGTCCCGAGCGCCATATAGAATGTCTTCGGTGGTATTAACCGAAGTGAAGAAACAAGTAAACGAATTACTAGAAAAGGGCTTTATCCGACCTAGTGCTTCACCCTGGGGCGCTCCGGTGTTACTGGTAAAGAAGAAGGACGGTAGTATGCGGATGTGCATTGATTACCGGCAGCTGAACAAACTGACAATCAAAAATAAATATCCATTACCTCGGATTGATGATTTACTGGACCAGTTGCGAGGCGCCGTTGTGTTCTCTAAGATTGACTTGAGGTCGGGATACCACCAAATCCGAGTGAGGTCGGAGCATATCCCAAAGACAGCATTTCAGACTCGTTATGGGCACTTCGAGTACGTAGTAATGCCCTTTGGAGTAACGAACGCTCCTGCCATTTTTATGGATTATATGAATCGGACTTTTCAACCGTACTTGGACCAGTTTGTGGTAGTATTCATTGATGATATTTTGGTATATTCGAGGTCGGACGAGGAGCATGCTCAACATCTTCGATTTGTTTTACAAGTACTTCGGGAGAAGAAGTGTACGCTAAACTATCTAAGTGTGATTTCTGGAGAAATAGTGTACAATTCTTGGGGCATATAATTTCCCAAGAGGGAATCTCTGTTGATCCAACAAAAATTGAGGCGGTTATGGCTTGGGAGTGGCCGAAGTCAACAACTGAAATCAGGAGTTTCCTCGGATTAGCAGGATACTATCGACGTTTCATTGAGGGGTTCTCTCGGATAGCACTTCCTCTGACTCGGTTAACAAGGAAAGGAAACCCCTTCGTGTGGTCGGAGAAGTGTGAATTAAGCTTCCAAACCCTTAAGCGATGTTTAACGACTGCCCCTGTGCTTGCACTGCCCGATGTAACACAGGAATTTGAAGTATATTGTGATGCATCCAAATTTGGATTGGGGTGTGTGTTGATGCAAGCTGATCGGGCAATTGCTTATGCTTCGAGGCAATTGAGGCCACATGAGGAGAATTACCCGACTCATGATCTGGAACTTGCAGCAGTAGTGTACGCACTGAAGATTTGGCGTCATTATTTGTATGGAGCTCGCTTTGTAGTATTCAGTGATCATAAGAGTCTAAAGTACTTATTTGATCAAAAGGAGTTAAATATGAGACAGAGGAGATGGGTAGAGTATTTGAAGGATTATGACTTCGATTTGAAGTATCACCCGGGCAAAGCGAATGTTGTGGCAGATGCGCTAAGCAGGAAGGTACTGCATGCGGCTTACCTAATGAGTAAAGAACAGGAATTGCTGGAAAGCTTTAGAGATATGAATGTTGGAGTTGTTATGAACACACCAAACCGAATGACGATCGGAATGTTACAAATCTCCAACGAATTTCTGGAGTCGATGGTAGCTGCACAGAAAGACGATAAAGAGTTACTGAGGCTAATTGATACTCAGAACCAAGGCAAAAATGTGGAGATAAATAGAGGTAACGATGGTATATGGAGATTCAGGAACCGAGTGGTAGTGCCTGCACATGGAGATTTCAGACAGGCGGTGTTATCAGAAGCACACAAGAGCTCTCTGATTATACATCCGGGAGTAACAAAAATGTATCATGACTTAAGAAAGAAATTTTGGTGGCCAAACATGAAGAAGGCAATAATCGAGTATGTGAAATCCTGTGTGATATGCCAGAAGTGCAAGGTTGAGCACCAACGACCTCCGGGTTTGCTTCAACCTCTAGAAATTCCGATCTGGAAGTGGGAAGGTATCACCATGGACTTCGTGTCGGGACTACCCCGCACTCAAACCGGATACAACGTGATTTGGGTGATTGTTGATCGACTAACCAAAAGTGCGCATTTCCTGGCAATAAATATGAAGTGGTCGCTAGATCGATTAGCTAAGTTGTACGTTGCTGAGATCGTACGACTGCATGGTGTGCCCTCAAGCATTATCTTCGATCGGGATCCCCGATTCACTTCAAGGTTTTGGGGGAGTTTGCAACAACAATTGGGTACTGAGCTTAAATTGAGTTCGGCCCACCATCCCCAGACCGATGACCAATCAGAACGGACTATACAAACTCTTGAAGATATGTTAAGGGCATGTGTGCTGGAACAGGGCGGATCATGGGAGAAATACTTGCCCTTGGTGGAATTTACATATAATAACAGTTACCACAACAGCATTGGGATGGCTCCATATGAAGCCCTTTATGGTCGGAAATGTCGTACTCCATTATGTTGGAATGAGAACGGCGATGCCCTTCATCTGGGGCCTGAGATGATTCAAGAGATGAACGAACAAATCGCTTTAATCCGAGAGAAGATAAAAATTGCTTAAGACCGTCAAAAGAGTTATTATGACAATCGGCACAGACCCCTTGAATTCCAAGTGGGTGATTGGGTGTTCCTAAGAATTTCACCGACTAAGGGTGTAGGTCGAATTTTGAAGAGTCAAAAGCTTAATCCGAAGTACATTGGACCATACCAAATACTAGAACGGATTGGTGAAGTCGTTTATCGACTGGATCTTCCCCAATCGTTGACTAACATTCACAACGTGTTCCATGTATCGCAACTTCGAGCCTACATTCCGTGTGATACCATGATTGTACCGAGTGACTCCATTGAAGTGAAGGAGAACTTGATGGTGGAGGCGGTACCAATCGGTATTGAAGAGCATCAAACCAAACGGTTAAGGAACAAGGAGGTACAGCTGGTGAAGGTGAAGTGGCAGAATTTACATTGGATAAACTACACTTGGGAGTTAGAATCCGATATGAGATGAATGTACCCTCATCTTTTCCAACCGGAACACTGATTTCAGGGACGAAATCTCCTTTTAGGGGGGTGGATGTAACATCCCTGATGTTTTAATGAGAATTATAAGAAATGGGAAATGTTGGTAAATATTTTTGAAGTTTTATTTAATATTTATTCTGTCTGAACCAAAGACTGGAAAAGCCGGTGTCGAGATCGGTATCTGAAGCGAGCAGGCGGAGTTAAAGATCGGGAGTGTAGGAGAAGAGCGGGCAGGGCTAGGCGGTCTGGTCCAACCGTTGTGAGGAGAGCGCCTCATACGGAGTCATAGCCCGGATTAACCTCATAATGACTGAAACAACGGATATGCGTAACCAAGAGGTGACCACGGATAAGGTATCCGATCTCTCAGGTTGTAGCTCGGATTTCCGAGGTATGAATACTATGTTAGGACGTCAGGGGCCGATATTCATATTGGGCCTATACTCTTGCGAAGTATTAGAGAATTATGAATAATTAAACGTTGAAGGAATAAATACGTGTAATTGATTTGATAACTATGCAATAGTTCAATATAGTGAAATTGATTAAATTTAGTAAGAATACAAATAAAATAAAGGAAAAGACGATCTTGCCCATGAGTTATATATATATATATGGAGATTCTCTTCCTTCCCTCTTCATCATTTACAAGTTACCTTGCTGTTGGTCTATTCCTCCTCTTTCGTTTTTCTCTCCTCTCTTAAACGCTGATTTGCATGCGCTGGAGAGGGACTCCATTTGTGTCTAAACTTCAATTTAACCCCATTCCTGTGATCAAGACTTCAAGGTGAGTCTACTGATCCGTTCCAATTGTAATTCTCTTATTCCTTTTATTCTTTGGCCGTTTAGAGCCATGCATGGCTATATTCGTGGCTGTTCTCCACTCCTCTGGTGAGTGTGAGCCCAGATGCAATCCATGAACTAAGGGCGTTGAAGTGATGAAGCTGTACTTTATGATCCGTAGGTAATAGGCTAAGTAGCGGAAGACTGAGTAACGAAGTTGAGACTGCGAAACCAGTGCTCGGAGGAAAGAATCGACACAGAGAACAGATCAACAAAGCGTGGAACCAAAGTAAGGGGGGTGTTCGGGTTATAATTAATTAGAATAGGATTCACTTCTTATTCAGGTTTTTGAGGTAACATAAACAGGTTAAGGAAAATGTTGCTAAACGTAATTGTATGTTTATGCTTGTGCATGTGTGACTGAGTTTATTAATTAGTGGATGATCGGATGTGGTTGAGTTTATCATGTTATGATCTTGTGATATCAAATGTTGAAATGATCATCGTTATGGGACGTCGGGTTAGCAAGCAGGCTACCCGAGTGATGAGGAATTGATATTATTATGTGAAAGGTAAACTGTTGAATGATTATGTGGTATGGGATGGCCGACGGTATATGATAGCCCCTCATTTCCGGCTCCCGTGGTTTTTGTGACCAGTTGAGCTACCCAGTGGTCAAGTAGGACCCAGTGGTCGAGGTGGAGAGTCAAGCAGGACTCGGTGAACCAAGCAGGGTTCACGGGGTGTCAAGTAGGACCCCCAGCTGAAGGCCAATCCTTTAGTATCCGGATACTAGGAGTCAGATTGTATGAGAGTCAGTTGTGATCGTGATGCATGTAATGAATGTGATGAATGTGAGGAATGTGATGGAATTGCGTAGTTGGTTTAATACAGTTACTGCATGAAAAACTCTATGTTTGGTATGTTTATTTACGGGTGATGCTTGATGTGTATGTATCAATATGCATGTATAGTGTTAAATGTCGTTCTATATTAATTATTATGCCAAACACTCACCCTTGCATATTTTTTTCTAGTAACCAGAGACAGGGAGGGGGAAGGAGCCATGGAGCCGCGCCAAGGGAGAGAACGGTGCCAGGGTCCGAGTGAATTTGAGTGACTCTTGATAGGGTCATATGTGTGTATAAAACTTCGTAGTATAATTATTAGTTGTGTTTAATTAAGACCGGATCGAATGTAAAATATATTTTAAAAATATATCACTGTTATTGGCATATGTTTCCATGGTAACTCTTTAGATTCACAGAACCATTTTTAGAGTGAAATTTGAGAGTCCGGTTGTATGTTTTGTATAATCCGGTGTGTGAAAGGTGTTCGCTCAAGCGAATAGAACCTCGTTTAAGTGAGAGTCTGGAATCTCGCTTAGACGAGTAGGGGCCTCGATCAAGCGAGAAGCCCTGATTCCCCTTTCTCCCATCCGTTGTGTTCAAATTAAATTGCTTTTTCTCTAAATATCGATTAATCTTCAAGAAAAGGGAAAAATTTATTGTAAGATGTAATCGTTCGAATAAAAATAAATGTAAAAATAACCTAGGACGTTACACAGCTAGGGTTTCTTCCAGACTTCATAAGGGTATACTTTCTGGAGTTTTTGGATCGAGTACTCCGATCTCCTCTCCAACTGCTTCATTCCTCACTCCATTTCTTTCATACTAAGGGCCGACTCCGGCAACCCTTCCTCAGCCGCTCTACAAACTTCGGCCCATGCGTGAGCCTAAAGAAATCAAGGATGCGTGTGAGGCCAAAAAATGGTAATTAGCAGAGCTTACGGGGTTACTCGATTCACTCAGCCTGTTGGCTGATGATGCTGTAGAGGTGGATAGGCTGAGTGATAAGGTGAAGCAGCTCAACCTCTCAGCTGAAAAAGATAAAGACGCTCTGAAATTAGCTAAAGATTGTCTCTCTAAGTCCAAAGAGTATGTAGATCTCATGAATAATGAGAATCTCAAGCTCAAAGATACAGCTAAAGGCTTGGAGAGAACGGTTAATGAGCTAAAAGAAGAACTCCGCAGCAGTCAAGCTAAATAGGCTGAACTAGAAGATAAGAACAAAGCTGCTGTGGAGGATTACTTTAAACAGGCTGAGGAGTGGTCCCAAAAGGAGAAGAAGTTCCTCCTTGAGATTGAGGGATTGAAGGCCAGGAGCGCGGAATCCCAAGGAGCGGCGGAAGAAATTCTCAGGTTACGGGAAGATCTGGCTGTAGCCAAAGATGAGGTGAAGGAAGCCATTGATATATGCAGGCAAGTTGCTGAAGAATCCTTCGGCCTAGTGATACGCCAGGTTTTTTACCGTAACCCCACTGTGAAGCTAAGCCTCTATGGTATAAATCTGTTCTATGAATTTAACGGAGGGAAGCTAGTCGCAGTGGTTGAAGATCGTCATGAAGATCCTCTGGAATCCTTGTATGGCTTGCCCCCTCTTCCCGAGGGTCAAAGCATGGGATCAGATTCCGCCGTTCCTACACCAGAAGGTGTCTCTTCTGAAGGAGGTACAAGAGTGCTTGAAGAAAAAGCTCCAGAAGAAGCCTCTAAGGGAGGAACTCAAGACTTCGGAGAAGGAGAGGGACAGCAAAAGCCCCGAGAGCAAATTCCCCTTCTGTAGTCTTCTTGTTTTGTATATGTAAAGCTGTATTCTGGGATCAGCTCCGATTTTGATTAATTTTGAACAATACACATGTAATTTGCCTTTAATGAAAGAATAGAATTCCTCTCAGGCATTGTTTTCAATACTTCATGAAGAATAGTATAACTTAAAAATATTCGTTATACCTTTATCATTTCAGTATTCAATAATCCGTTCAGTGCTATTAACTTGAGGTCGGATTAAAATAACTGCCTCGAAGAAAATTAATCAAGTCATTCGAAATAGATAAGTTTTAGAACGGAGAATTATATACATGAATACTGTCCCCAAGTGTAAGTTAAGGGATTGGTACCTGTCATAGGGTATTACCCTTAATTCTTTTGGGGAGAGAAGGAGTCGATCCGTTATTCACAACAACAGTGTCACAGGACAGATGACTAGTATTAATTCGTATTGTTCTCACTGGAGGGAAAAATATCGTCCATTATGAGAGTATTGTTCCAAGCTTAGGGAACTGCAAAAATACTTCAACCAGGAGTCTGTATCAGGATTTACATCATCAATTTACAGAGTAGGTAATTGAGATTATCCATTCTGGAAGAAGTGTTCCTTCAAAAGAGGAATGATAACCATAAAGATGATGGTTGGATCTTCCATTATAAGGATGATGATGGGAATTGTCCACGCCAGGAGTTACATCATCAAATCACAGAATAGGTGACTGAGATCATCCGTCTTGGGGAAATACATCTCAATCGTAAAAGTACGGATTGAGTCTTCAATTATATCATCAAATCCGGTATCAAGACCGGATCATTATTTTATTTGTCCCCTAGCTTGTGTGAGGGACTAGTAAAGTTGCTCATATAAGCTACATCACTTGCATTTGGTCTGGATACCGGTTCATCTATGTAGGCAAAATATTTATTTAATGTGTGTTGGGTTTCAGCATTATGTTGTCACGTGAAGATCCGTCCTGGGAACGAAGACTTCGTTGTCATAGCGTTCCTTACGACGGATTCGGACAAAGATCTGTTGTGCGAGAATCCCGAAAGTTTTTGAAACTTGAAACTCTTGGTATTCAAGTAACAGTTGCAACGTTTCTCATGATTGGTTATTTAATGCCTTTAAGCACGTGGGTGAGCCATTATTGTTTTAAATGCCCATGTCTTTGTAACTGTCACTCAGGAGCTTTATGGGCCTGAAATTCGAATTTTAAGGCCTATTTGAAAGGCCTTTTGACGAATCGACATTGTTTTCGTGCCTTAGGGTTTGAAACGACAGCCTTGTATTTACGAAAGGGTGTCGTTTAGTGGTAAATGACATAACCCTTGAACCGATAATTGAGACTCTTCACCCCCTATAAAAGGAGCACTTAGTGAATTCAGAAATCATTTATTCTTGCCTTCCTGATGAAACTCTGTAAAAATTTTGAGAAGACGTCTGTACTTGCTTCTGTGAAATTTGCTTCACCATCTTCTCCTTCTTTAGGTAACCATCTCCTTTATCTCCTCGTATTTTTCCTTAAGTTTTATGAATGTCTGGGAGAGGTCATATTGGTTCGGGCTGTGTTGGCCCTAGGATTAGAGGAGGAAGAGCTTCGTCTCAAACTCCTACAAGTCGTGGTGGGAGGATCCCTGTGATCTCCTCTAGCACCTGGCCACTTCATTCAGAGAGGGAGGCGTCGCCCTACTCAAGGCGGAGGGTGATAATACCCTCTTCAGAATCCTCTTCTAGTGAGAGTGAGGAGAGCGCTGATTTATACCTCTTTGATGATGTGGGTTTTTACCGCAGTGTGAAGATTTTTAAATTAGCTGTCCGAAAAATGACTGGCGAGGGCACCTCTGGTGATGGAGCATCGTCTCAACAATATATCCTGAAGACAGTTTCGGGATTGTGTAACGTGGTTGCACACCGGATAGACTGGGTAAAGCTCCAGAAGATGCGCCCATATTGCTGGGTGGCAGATGAATTTCGCGACACACCATCTTGCCATGCCAGGGACGACGGAGCCAGGCTGGAACCCCGATTTAAGGTTCATGCAAAGGAAAAGCAGAAGGAGCGGTTTATAGTGTTGGCTCCCCTTACCTCAGAACGGATATGCTACACCTTGGATGAGAGGTCGATCTACATGTATGACTTCCTCTTTCTGAATTTGGGTGTACGCTTCCCTCTAACGGAATTCCAGATGGGGGTACTGAGATTCTTGGACTGCGCCCCCTCCCAACTTCACCCTAATGGGTGGGGGGTTAATCCGTTCTCTGGAAGTGCTTGGGGAGCACTTTAACTTCACTTCGACGGTCGCCATGCTTTTCTATTTTACATAAGTGGTCTACTTTGCCAACAAACAGAGCGGAGGTGTAAGTTTGGTAACTCTCCGTACTCTCTCCAAGCTTGTTAATTTTGAGTCTTACACCGACTCTGCCAAAATCGATGGGCGTTCCTTCAAATCATACTTCACCAGGATACGCATTAAGCCTGAGGATCCAGTCTTTTGGTTAAATAAAGAAGGAATAAATAAGTTTCCCGTGAGTTGGTCCCATGAGCGTTTTTTGTTAACCTCCCAGGCCTATTTTACTGAGAAGGACGAATTATCGCCTACTTCTGTATCCGTTCTCTTCGCCCTCGAAGCATATACCGCCTCGCATAAATTTTTCTCCTGCAGGCGTTTGTTAGGGTCAAAAACTACCCGTGAGGAATATTTGCGTAATTTTCTTATCATTCCTTTGTCGTTGTTTTTCTTTTCATGTCTTGAAAAATCTTTCAATACTTATCATATTCCTGTTTTGATTATGCAGTTGAGATTGAGACAGAATCCAAGGATATGGATAAATTGAAATCGCTAAAGGCTGGAGGAAAGGCCGTGGCTGCGGAAAATAACATCCAGCCGAAGCGGAATTCCAAGAAGGCCACCATTGAAACCATCATCCCCACTTCCTCTGTTGGTGATGATATCCCCCTGATAGAGGGTGGACCTGAGAATCCTACCTCCGGTGTTGGGGAGAAGAAGACCAGAGAAAAGAGGAGGAAGATAAAGAACGACGCCTCAAAGAAGGCAGAGTCACAACCCCTTCCTTCCAAAAAGGCCAGAACTTCTAAAGGAAGGACCGATTCTAGGGCTTCCAAAGGAGAAAAGGCAGAGGGGCCTACTCCGGATGCCCCCAGCAAGGCTGTTACTTCTGACTCTCGACCTTTGACAACCTATTTTGTGCCAAGTGTCTCTTGCCCTCCTCCAAACAATTCCAATCTTGCTCCGTTTTTGGTGTATGAGGGTCCAATACCTGAATGCATCCCTGATCCGTGGTACAAGCTGAAGCCCACTCTTGAGCCTGAAGAAATAAAACAAGCTTGTGAGGCCAGATGCTGGAAATTGGAAGAGCTGTCCGGTCTTCTGAGGTCGCTCTGTAGATTGGCTGACGACGGCCCGAAAGTCAATAGACTGATGGGTAAAGTCAATGACCTTACTGTTAAGTCTGCCAAAGACAGGGCGGCTATCAAGCTTCTTGAGGATCGGCTAAAGACGTCCAAGGATTACAGGGAGCGGATGTACATGGAGACCCTCAACTAGAAAACGACCATAAAGGACCTGGAGGGTCAATTGGCTGAGCAGAAGAAGGTTAACTCCGACCTCAGCGCCAGCCTCTACAAGGAGAAAGAAAATACTTCCAAGTTGGAAGAGGAACTGAAGGCGAAAGCTTACAGTGACTCGAAGTAAACTGAAGAATGGTCCTGCAGGGAGAAGGAGCTGCTTATGGAAATTGAAAATCTGAAGTTGGTGAGTCCGGGTGATGATAGTGCTGCCTTGAGAGCGGAGCTGGTTGTTGCTAATACCAGAGCGGATGAGGCTGTTGACATCTGTGTTCAGGTCGTCGAGGAATCCTTTGGGTTGGCAGTGCGTCAGATTCTTCACCGTAATCCTAAAGTGGAGCTCGACTTGAGCATTATTAATCCGTTCTACGAGTTTCATGGGGGGAAACTCGTTGCAGTTATCGATGATCATCTTGAGGAACCGCCCAACACTCCATACGAGCTGCCTCCCCTTCCCAAGGACCAATCAATGGGGCCCTCTCTCCTGGTCCCTATCGCCCAGTAGCCCAGAGGTGAAGGAACAAGTGCTAATGCTGCTACAGATAAAGCTGTTGGTGATAGGGGGTGAGGTCGGAGGTAAAGAGAAGGAAGAGAGTGGAGGAACGAGCCAAAAGAAGTAGCGGCTTTTCTGTCTTATTATTTTTTTTGAATTAATACCGTTGTGTTCTGGGATCAGCTCCGGATTTCAATCAATCATTTATGTACTTTGGGATTTCATTAATGAAATGACAATTTTCTTTGTATGTCTGTTCATCAAAAATAGTTTAAATAGAATCATTGTATGTGTAATGAATCAGTTCAGATTTACATACGTAGAATGTAAAACGGATAGTAACATATAAGTACTGTCCCCATGTGTGGGCATTTTAGTAACAAAGGCTTGTTTTATGGAACGTTACCTTTGATTTGGTAGAAAAAAGAGAGCTTATCCACCTCGTATTGTATTGAAATTGTGGCATGACGAGGTCGTCACTTAAATCATAACATTTGCCATATACAAGATTTGTAAGAAGAGTACCTTAATCTTTGATGATTAGGCTTTCAATTATAAGTATCATGATGGGGGTTGCCCTCGTGGGAAAACACAGCAGCGTGAGAGTGGTTGGGAGTATTCGTCCTGAGGGGAAGTAATCGTGGTGATGTTTATTGAATCTTTATCCTGCAAGAGAATTTCCCAACCAGAAGAGTAATGTTATGTCTTTACCAGCGTTCGGTCGAACCTACTAGCTGTACTTGGAGTTCGGTTTTCATCCTACCCTCCAAGCCTTCGAACGGCAGTTTGGTTTTAACCTACTGGCCATACCTGGAGTTTAGTTTTAATCTTACCTTCCAAGCCTTCAACACGGGGTTCAGAACAGGGCTAATCCTGAACCTACTGCGCCCGTTACTTGGGGTTCAGCGTGGTCTTGAAAAAGAACCAGCTTAATGCACCCAAGCCTTCACCGGTGTTCGGCCAAACCTACTAACCGTACTTGGAGTTCGGTTTTAATCCTACAATCCAAGCCTTCACTGGTGTTCAGCCAAACTTACTAACCGTACCCAGAGTTTAGTCTAATCCTACAATCTGGGCCTTCGAATGGGGTTCGGTATAGCCTTATAAAAAGGTCTCATCCTACTGCGCCCTTTTCCTGTGGTTCGGTATGGTCTTTGCAGGAGGACCAATCCTACTGCGCTCAGGTCTTCAAGTAAGATTTGGTATCCTTGAGAAAGGTTTGATCTTTGATCATTCACACATATTTGAGGAGTTACATTGTCAACTACAGAATAGGTAGTTGAGATCATCCGTCCTGAATATATTGGTACACGCCGGAAAGGCTGAAAATCACAGCATAAAGAAAAGCTTGAAAGAGTTAAGTTTGTGTATGATATTCTCATTGAACTAAAATAAGAATTACAATAAAAGCGTAGCTTGGATCATGCTGTAATGAATTCTCCGTTGGACGGTCTCAAGTGAGGAGAAAAGAGTGCATGTCATTTTAGCAACTAGCTATAATAGATGCGCAAGTTCTGGGTATTCCATTTGTTTCAGATTGGTGTGCCATCAAGGTTTTCTAGGTGGTGAGAGCCTTTACCAGTGACTTTGGATACCCTGTATGGGCCTTCCCAGTTCGGGGCTAATTTGCCTTGATGAGCAAATTTGTTTCCCATACTTGCTTTCCTCAAAACCAAATCCCCAATGTTGAAAGTCCTGGATTGGACTCATTTGTTGTACCAAAGGGCGGCTTTGGCTTTGATGGCCTGGTCTCTAACAAATGCTTCCTCTCTGAGCTCTTGAATTACATCCATCTCTGATGCCAAGTTGGCGCTGTTGCTTTCCTCAGAGAAGTACTTGACCCTTATAGAAGCAGTTTGTAATTCCATAGGTATCATTGCTTCTACTCCATAAGTCAAGCGATATGGGGATTCATTGGTGGATGAGTGAGGCATTGTCCGGTATGCCCAAAGGACGTGGCACAACTAGTCTGTCCATCCGCCCTTGGCTTCCCCAAGACATTTCTTCAGCCCTTTTAACACCTCTCTGTTAGCCACTTCAGCTTGACCGTTAGTCTGTGGGTGTTCGACAGATAAGAATATCTTGGTTATTCCCAACCCTTCAAGCAAATCTGTAAACTTCTTATCTGTGAATTGAGTGTCGTTGTCTGTAACAATCCGCGCTGGGACCCCAAATCGTGTTATGATGTTTTCGTACATGAAATGACGAGTTCGGGCTGAAGTGATATGGACCACTATCCACTTTGTGAAATAATCAACACCCACAATTAAATATTTAATACCCCCGGGCGCTGTTGGGAATGGTCCTAAGATGTCCAGACCCCATTGGTAGAAAGGCCAAGGCACAGCTGGTGTAAATAGTTCTTCCACCGGTGTATGGTGAAGGTTGGAAAACCTTTGGCAGTCATCACACTTTTTGACGAAGTCAATAGAATCTTGCTTCATCGTAGGCCACCAATATCCGGCTCTGAGAATTTTTCTCATCAAGCTTCTTCCTCCGGCGTGATGTCCACATTGCCCCTCATGCACCTCCTGCATTACTCCTTGTACCTCGTTTTCCCTTAAACAAATCAGATAAGGTACAGAAAAGGCCCTTCTGTAGAGGTTACCATCAATCATGGTGAAATATAGCAACTCTTTTCTTATCCTTTTTCTTTCATTTTCGTCCGTAGGTAACTGTCCATCGGCTAGATAACGGATATAAGGGGCCATCCATGAATTTCCATAAGGAGAATTGGTCATTATGGCATTCAGAGAGGGGAAAAGAGGAATGTTGGGTGACGTCAGTGTACTTTGGACCAGCGTTATGGTGCTGCTTGGCCGTTTGGTGCTTGCCAATCTGGAAAGTATATCTGCTTTGGTATTCTCTCCGCGTGGAACATGTTTAAATTCCATCTTTGAGAATTTCTCTTTCAACTCCTTGACACAATTTAAGTATAACTGGAGTTGAGGCTCACGAGCTTAATAATCTCCCAAGATCTATGAAATCACGAGTTGTAAATCATTATAGAGTGTTGTTTCAGAAGCTCCGATGTCAACGCAACTCGAAGCCCAGCTAAACAAGCTTCGTATTCAGCTTGGTTGTTAGAAGTTTTAAAATTAAAGTGAAGGGAGATTTCCAAGTGCACACCGTCATCGCTTTCACTACACCTGCTCCGGAGCCCCTTTGATTTGATGAACCATCCACATAGATGGTCCAATGAACACGAGGTGTAGCTGGATCTGTCCCTGTCATTTCCACAATAAAATCAGCCAGGACCTGAGCCTTAATAACACCTCGAGGTTCATAAGATATATCAAACTCTGAGAGTTCAATAGACCATTTGATCATTCTACCAACGAGGTCAGGTTTGATTAACACAGAACGGAGTGGTATGTCCGTTCTCACCATGACTGGATGAGCGTGAAAATATAGACGTAACCGTCGAGAGGCCCAAACAATAGCGAGAGCGACCTTTTCAATTTTTTAATACCGAATCTCAGCGCCTTGTAATGTTTTACTAGTAAAGTATACCGGCCTCTGTCCATCAGGAGTTTCCTTTACTAAGGCTACGCCCAAAGCTTCATCTGAAATTGCCAAGTATAAGATGAGCGTGTCCCCGGGGTCAGGTTTCGTTAGTATAGGAGGTTTGGACAACACCTCCTTAAGTTCTTGAAATGCTTGTTCTTGTTCCTGTCCCCACTCAAATGTTTTGGACTTTTTTAACACTTTGTATAGAGGAAGTGACCTGTGAGCCATTTTTGGCATGAACCGTGCTAAGGCTGCTACTTTGCCATTCAGGGATTGGACTTCCCTCAGATTTTTTGGACTCTGCATGTTGAGAATCGTTTGGCATTTCCCTGGATTGGCCTCAATACCGCGCTGAGTTAACATGAAACCCAAAAACTTCCCAGCTGGGACAACGAAAGTGCATTTTAACGGGTTTAGCCTCATGTTATATTCCTTCAAGCGGGTGAACACTTGGCGCAGGTCTTCAATATGATCACCTCCAACCGGCGTCTTGGCTATAATATCGTCAATGTACCCTCAACAAGCTTGGTGTGCATGCCCTCAAACACTTTGTTAATCATTCGCTGATAAGTGGCTCCAGTATTTTTTAAACTGAAGGGCATGACGGTATAGTATAAGATGCCACGATCATTGACAAAAGCAGTCTTTTCTTGATCCTCTTCGAACATCGAAATTTAGTTGTACCCTGAGTACGCATCCATGAAACTCAAGTATTGATACCTAGAGGAATCATCTACCATCCGATCTATATTAGGAAGGGGGTAAGGATCTTTTGGACAACAACGGTTGAGGTCCATATAGTCAATACACATTCTCTATTTACCATTAGCCTTCCGGACCATCACCACATTTGAGAGCCAAGAGGAATAGCGGATTTCCTTGATAAATTTGGCTTTCAGTAATTCCTCAGTTTGTTGGCAAGCTATTTTCTATTTTTCTGGTCTCAATCTTCTTTTCTTTTGGGCAACCGGTCTCGTCTCTGGGTAAACGGATAATTTATGACAGCAGAATGCAGGATTAATGCCAGGCATATCGGCTGCGGTCCATGCGAAAAGGTCTTTGAATTCTTTGAGGAGGTTAAGCAAACGCTCTTCTGTAGTTGAATCTAACTTGTCATTGATATGTGTGACCTTTTCAGGTGAGTCTCCTAGTATTGCATCCCTTGAGCCTCCATCCGGTATAGGTTTGGAAGGATTGAGAGGGTCGATCTTTTGATTTGACCTAGGGTCTAAATCAACAAGGCTCACAGAACCAGCAGCTGTTCCACAATCATTGAGCTTTCTCTTTTTATTGGATGCCTCCAACTTTGTCATATTTAGGCTTAGGTTATAACAGTACCTGGCCATCTCTTGGTCACCTCGGATGGAAGAAACAACATTGTCCTTATCGACAAACTTGATAAGGAGGTGTGGAGTTGAAACGATTGCCTCCATAGCATTCAAGGTGGGGCGGCCTATGATGTCGTTGAATGGTGATTCAACATCAATTACCAGCACTCTGGATTTAACCGTCCTGGCCCCTGGCTCACCTTCAAAAGAGATAAGGGTGTCAAGGTACCCCTTTGTTGGTTGCTTTGCACCATTAAAAGCTGTTAGTTCCTATGTGTAAGGCTTAAGTCTGAGTCATTGAAACCCATTCTTTTAAAGCAATTATAAAAAATAACATCACAGGAACTTCCCTGGTCGACAAGGATTCTTCTGACGTCCTTGTTGGCTATCACTGCAACAATGACCACAGCATCATCTCCACCCGGAACGGTTATACCAAAATCCTCATTAGAGAATGAAGTTATTGGAGCCTCAACACCCTTTCTGTAAGGATGGTTGTCTCTAACCTTCCCTTGTACTGACAGAATCATTCGATGATGATTCTTGCGGGCTGTAATCGAAGCTCCTCCCCCAGCGAATCCTCCAGCAATCATATTGATGATTTCACGCCGGCCTTGACGCTGTTGCTGGGGCATATCATCTCTTTGAGCTATGTAATTAGTCATAAGACCTTTTTGTTTCTCTGCAGCAGAGAATTTCCTAACCGGATTACAGCTATTATCATCTCTGTCGTCTTGATCTCTTTCTCTTTTCTCAGTCCGGTCTACCTTGTCAGAGGACTTCTCTTTGAACAAGTATTGCTTTAGTTTGCCCTCTCTAATTAGCGTTTCGACTGCGTTCTTTAGAGCTTGACATTCATCGATGGAATGTCCTGTTTGTTCATGAAAATCACAGTACTTTCGAGGATTCCCTGGTCTTTTCACAGGGGCCGGCCTCCTAATGCCATAAATACTAAATGTTGGCCATCCTACCTCTCTCAAAATCTGAGATGGTCTGGCTGTCAGAGGTGCATAATGGATAAAGGAATTGATACGTCTCTCTCGATGTCGAGGAAAGGTGTTGTTAACTTTGGGGCTGTTGAACGACCTTTCCATGCGTTCTGACCTCATCCTGTCCTTATCTCTCCGCGGCTGTGAGGTTGGTGTTGGTGGTTTTGTCTTTGCAGCCATAGCCTCTAAGTGCATCTCTATACCCACATATTTTGAGGCTTTCTTCCTGAACTCTTCAAATATTGTTGGTGGGCTTTTTGCTAGTGAGAGGGCGAAGGCTGATCCTGGCTGTAATGTCTCAATAACGATATGTAGCTTAATGGCCTCTGTGAGGTTAGGAACCAGAGATGCTTCCTTGTAAAATCTCCTTAGAAAATCCTTTAAAGTTTCATTTTCGCCCTGCTTGATTTGGGCTAAAGTATGAGATGTCCTGGGAACATCTCTAGAGATGACAAAGTGAGTTTCGAAGACAGCTGCCATTTCAGCCCAGGAATCTATCGATCCTGATGACAAACCTTTGAACCAGCTGAGGGCCTCCTCTGACAATGTTCTTGGGAACATTCGACACATAACATCTTCATCAGCCCCTAAGTATATGGCTTCAAATACGTAAGCATCAAGATGCTTAGTAGGATTGGTTTCACCATTGTATTTTCCAATGGAGAGTGGCTGAGTGATTTGCAGATGCTTAGGGATATGTATGCTCATAAGCCTCCTTGAAAAAGGAACTTTGAGCTTATAAGTTACTGAGGATGCTGTCATCAGCTCCCTCTTCCCTTTAGTAACTCTATCATCAGAATCATGGGTTTGTACTTTCCCCTCAAACGTGGGGATGTTTGAATATTGGAGGGTCGTGGATTTTTCTCCTTCAGTTGTATGAGGAGTGTCTCTTGTGCGAGATGACTCCTTGTCCTCACTCTGTCTTCTTTCTCTTTGCAATTCTACGAGTTCTTTTTGGAGTTGATTGATCAACTCATCACGAGGGTCGGGGTTGGACACTGCCACCATTTTCTTTGAGCTTCCCCCTTGATATTCAAAGTTAAGCTTTCTGAAGGCGTTTGTGTTGGTTCTGCCTTTAGGTTGATCTTCCACAAAGTCATGTGCCTCCCTTTCCATGGATAATCACTGTACTTTTGTAGAATGTGGGAATAACTTTATCGGGTCCCACTGGGTGTGCCAATGAACTGTCCTACACCGGGGTCAAGAGATCCGGTAAAAGTCAAAGATTAAATGGGATTGAAGACCGGTTCTCCAAGTATCTGGTCTGCATATCCGGAGTCTCAATATGAAGAGAGCGGTTTCGACGTCCTGGAGGTCCTTCACACCGACCTCACGCGTTGATGTAGGCGAAAGGTGGTGTCACCTGCGAAGATTCTTCGACGCTCAAGTCAGTAACAGTATTCCAAATGTGGAATGTTTTGTGTTCACTCTATGGAATCCAGATAGTAACAGAAAAGAGAGAAAAAAGGATCTCGCCGTAGTAAAATGAAGAGAGTTCTTATACCTGATTGGCTCGATATACGAGGACTTGTTAGTGGGGAACCACTAACCTCCATTAATTAAATAAATTATTATATAATACGCACTCGCCAGCATGATTGAGGCAAGTGGTTATTTTATATTAAGCGTAGAGAAAGTAGGGCTAGTCTTAGGGGACAAGTTGATTATTTCTAGGAGCAGATTATGGCTCATAGTGTGGAAAATGGAATCTTTGTCCTTGTCACTGTAGCAATGCCCATTGTCTTCTGTATGGTGACGTGAGTGTTATCCGATGTGCATGGCGTTATCCTGGACAACCGGTATAGGGAGAACACCCGATACGGATTTAGAGTCCGGATGTATACCGATGACACCGGTGACACGTTGAAGAACGGATACGAGACGTTATACTGTCTTATAGAACGGATACCGGTAACGAGCCCGGATCACCCTCCCCTGGATAAAAAAAATCTAATGATTAATTTTAATCTTTTATATCATTTAATAAAATTAAATTTTTATTAAGTCAACAATTTTTTTTATTAAGCTAACCCCAGTCAAATTAGTTAAGCGGCCAACCAAACTTGCCTTAAGTCAACCCAAAATGCAAATAAAGTTATTTAGTTTTTAAAATGGTAGCAAACTAATAAAGTCTAACCCAAAAATAAGCCAACAATAGAATTGTCTCGAAGCGTATAAGGCTACTAGCTAATCAACAATTTTTAAAATTGATTGGTAACCTTTCATAGCATAGTTGGTAATAATTTAATTTGCATTGTCTACTAGCAGAAATTGTGCATATAAATACAAAGGTCTTCAATGTTTGCCACTTTAGTTCGTGCAACATTATTGTTGATACGACAAAATTGTTATTTTAAGGGAGTTTGTGATATTTGTCTCAGGGAATGCTACTTGGATCATCTTCAATGATTGACACGAATTCAAAACTAGGAAACTGTGAACTAAGATCCCTGTAAAGCACGGTAATTTGTCACAAATAAAAGAAAGTTTCAATACTTTCTTCGAATGTATAGAAAGTCAATAAAATAAAAATCGTCCTACAATCTCCTCTTATTAATTTGTTTTTCAAAGGTGTTCATATAAACCATATCAAGGTAGAATGTTAAACTCAAGTGCATATACACAACTTTTTCTTCTGAAGGTGATGGTTTATATATTGCTTTGAACTTTGAAAATTTATGTATATACAATTTATTTCTCAAATTTGTTAACATGATGACAGAATTGTGCTTCCACGTCAATTTAGTCCTATACCGTCGATTTCATGAAAATTTATTTCCCAAATCTGTTAATTTGAGGATAAATTTTGTCAATTTTAGGATAAAAGGGTTAATTTTATTATGAAACTGAGAGATTCATGGATTGAACTTTTAAAGACTAAATTAAAATATGTTATTAATTAGTTTAGGACATTCATATTGTTTTTATCAAAAGAAAAGATATAAATGTAAGGATGACCACATCCTACAGCTACACAGGTACCCATTTGAACAGGTATGAAACAAGTTTAATAGGTACTAATGACTATTTATTATACATTAAAAAATCACAATTCATTTAAAAGGGAGGAAGTATAGATGATACACTATAAGCATAGTAATATACAAGTAGGGAAGACTATACAAACAAAACAAAAGTGGAAATCAAAGGCGATCTCAGAAAACTGTGTCACCGTTTAATTTTTTTGATTGTTCTCCTACTTAGTTTCACTCATTTGTTTCATTTATCTTTTTTTTATTTGTATGTCTTTATTTGGAGTGTCTTTGTTAAAAAAGTAGTCTAAGATTAATCTTAATTAAGACATCTAATTTGCATTAATTTAGTGGGTTACAGCTTTAATATATTATTTTAAGTATGTGTTGGCTACAATACCGATAAAGCTTGTACATCTGAGAAGAAAAAAAATACCTACAAAAAAAAAAGAAATTTTATTAAATATTGATTTTTATCAATTTGTTGTTATCTGTAGATTTTATTTCAGGGCTTTTGGGTTTTTTTTATGTATAAGATGTTTAGTGATTGAAGTATCTCTTTATCGAGTAAACATGTTTAAACTGTGTAATATTAATTTGTAACATTGTGTATCATTATGTTGGTAACATTTTCATAGTATTATAAGTGTCATTTGATTTGTCATCATGAAATTTTATTAAAAAAACTTTAAGGTAAATAATAGTTAACATATATAAATAAATAAATAAGTAAATAAATAAGAGTATTAATGTAATTTTATATACTTTTTACTAAACAAACAACTATGCTAAAAGATAAATTATTCAGTTGGTGCGGAATATAAAAATTTTATAGGCATGTTTGTGAGTTTGAAGAGGAGGGGGAGGGAAGGGTTTCGGGGAGAATGAGAAGGTGATGACTCATTAAAATACACATGAAAAAAAAATAAACTTTCAAACATAAAAGGGAAAAGTATTAGGGCTAATTCACTCTCAGCCGTAACACTTCTTGATCTCCTTTGTTTTGTGTTACAAGTCTTTTAAGACCTATAACTCAACAAACTCACACACAAATATGACTCTAAGTCTTTTCAGACTCTAAGTCTGTTGTGTGTGGAAGAAACAAAAGATGAAGGAGGAAGAAAGATAATTCTCTATTATGAATAACGCTTCACTCGCATGTATTTTGCACACTTGTTATCAACTTCTAAATCATTGATTTGATGACCTCTATTTATACAAAAATAGTAACAACCAACTAACTAACAAACTAAAACAGAATTAACAAATTAGGGTCCTAGCCTTAACATTCCCGCATAATTCTGTTTTTCACATTCATAGACTTTTGTGTGCACTCCACTTCTGGTTGCATACTTTCACTTATCAACTCTGTATATCATCTTATCACTCAGCTCCTTGAATTTGCTCTTCTTCAAAGGTTTTGTAAAGATATCTGCAAGATTCACTTTAGACTTGCAGTACTCCAACACTAACCCTTCCTTGTTCACCTTATCGCGAATGAAATGATATCTGGTCTCTATGTGCTTGGTTCTTCCATGGTCAACCAGGTGCTTTGCCAAACTAATTACAAACTTATTGTCCATAAATAACTTCATAGCTTTTTCACCTTTACATTTTAGCTCTTTCAGCAACTTCTTCAACCAGATACCTCAACAAGCTCTAAGAGCAGCAACTATATACTTTGCCTCGTATGTTAACATAGCTACACCATCATTTTTCCTCAAACACCATGAAACAGGTGCTCTCATATAATAGAAAATGTAGCCTGTTATACTCTTCCTATCGTCTCTATCACCTCTCCAGTCCGAGTCTATAAAACCATACAATTTTTGTCTCTTTACTATTGTAATTAGGTAGCCATACTCCATAATTCATGGTCCCCTTCACATACCTCAAGATTCTCTTTGTAGAAACCATACATGAACTTAGTGGATTATGCATAAATCTACTGATTACTCCTACACTCTGGGCTAGGTATAGTCTGGTGTTGCATAAATACCTCAATGATCCCACTATCTGTCTGTACATGGTTGTATCTACATCCTCTATTTCTTCTTCAATTCTGAGACTCAAACCAGGTTCAGCTAGTATCTCTACCATATTACATTCAGACATTTTAAATTTCTTCAATATGTCCAATGCATACTTGGTCTGATGCATTATAATTCCCTGCTCTATTCTTCTAAATTCTATCCCCAGAAAATAAGATAAGTGTCCCAAGTCTGACATCTTAAAATGTTTCTTTAACACATGTTTGAATTTCTCAATTCCCTCAAGGTCACTTCTTGTCACTAGGAGATCATCCACATAAAGGAAAATGATAATCAGGTCTGTCTGATTTACCTTTCACATATACACCGTGTTCAGAACTACACTTTGTAAATCCAATCCCAATAAAAACGTTGTCAATCTTCTTGTTCCATGCTTGTGGTACCTGCTTCAGTCTATAAAAAGCTTTGTTAAATTGTAGATTTTCTTCTCTTGTCTTGGAACACTAAATCTAGGGGGCTGCTCCACATAAAATTCTTCATCAAGAGAACCATTGAGGAATGCAAACTTTACATCCAGCTGGTACAACCTCCATCCTCGTATATTTACAAGTGCTACCACAATTTTCACTGTCTCAATCCTTACAACTGGAGTAAATACCTCCTTATAATCAACTCCTTGTTTTTGCAAGAACCCTTTAGCTACTAGTCTGGCTTTATACTTCACCATTTCTCCCTTGGGATTCTTCTTCACTTTGAAGACCCACTTTACTGAAATTGCTTTCCTGTTAGGTGGCAAATCAATAAGACTCCACGTTTTGTTCTTCTTAATAGAAGTCAGCTTTTCTTCCATTGCATTTATCTAGTTTTTATCACTTGCAGCCTCATCAAAGTTTATAGGCTCTACATCAACAAATAAGGCAAAATGTACTAAGTCTCCTTCTGCACTTATATGTCAGCATCTGAAAATACTTGATAGTCTCCTAGACTTTGGGGTTCACTTCTCACTCTCTGAGATCTTGAGTCCTTGGTCTGCTCTTGGTGGTATATTTCTCTCTGCAGATTCAAAACTATTAAAATCAATAATAGCTCTAACAGAGTCTGGGTCTGCTCTATCTGAGTCTAGTCTACATGGGTCTGGGTCTGTTATCTCATCTACCATAACATCTCTACTGATCACCACCTGTTTTATTTTTGGATTAAACATCTTATAACCTCCTGTTGTATGATATCCAAGCAAAATCAGTTGCTGTCCCTTGTCATCTAGCTTCGGTCTCAACTAATCTGGGATATACCTGTAATAGATTAAACCAAATATTCTTAAATGACTGATATTTGGTTTCTGTCCACTCCATGCTTCCTCTGGCGTTAGACCCTTCAATCTCTTAGTGGGGCATTTATTAGTCAAATAAGTTGTTGTGGGCATACAGCTTCACTCTATAGGTAATGAGGAAGAGACTTACATTTTAGCAATGCTCCTCACCATGTTTAAGATGCTCTTATTCTTCCTTTCAGCTGTTCTATTATGTTGGATTTATATGGTGGACAAACCTCATGCACTAGGCGTGTTTCTTCATAAAAGTCATGAAACAGATTTGAGGTATACTCACCTTCACCATCTGTCTTGAGGGTCTTTATTAAATTTGCACTTGACCTCTCAACCCGAGCTTTGAACTTCTTGAATACCTCAAGCATTTCACTTTTCCTCCTTATCATATAGACCTACAGCTTCCTAGTGAAATCATCAATAATGGATACAAAATACTTATTTCCTCCAATTGGTTCAGTCTAGAATGGTCTAAGACATATGAGTATATTACCTTAAGCTTCTACTTTGTCTTCACTTGAGTCTGCTTCTTGAACACGCCTCTAGTTTGTTTGCACTCTAGACAGTCTTTGCACTTCTTAGTTAGTAACTTCAAGTATGGCACTCCCCTCACAGACTTATGCATCTAACTCAGGTTTTAAAATTAAAGTGACCGACTCTATAGTGCCATAGCCATTCTTCTTCTAAGTTTGCTATAGCAAAACCCTTATGCTTTAATACATTTATCTCCACCATTATTTCTGGATAATGATGACTTTATAATCAGCCTTTTTTTTGTTGTCATACACCTTTAACACCTTGTTCTCCATTTTCATCACATACCCATTTTCAAGCAGTTGAACTAGACTTAGCAGGTTGCACTTCATTCCTAGCACATATAACACTCCTTCAATATATGATTATTTTCCATCCTTCCTACGGATGTTAATCTCACTAGCACCTTCCACTATAAGTGTACTGTCATCAGTAAATTTCACCTTGCTCCTTACAGATTTATCTAGACTCACAAACCAGTCTTTCTTCCCTGTCATATGTGTAGAATACCCAGTGTCCAAATACTATTGATCACTATTATTATTCCCTGCAGTAGTTGTCACTATTAACAGAACCTCGTCTGAGTTTGTTTCACCTTCTTATGCAATTCTTGCTTCATTCTTGTGTTATTTCTCTTTTCTCTAGCACTCATCTGCAAAATGCCCTCTCTTGCCACAGTTAAAACACTCAATATTTCTTCTATCAAATTTCTTCTTTCCTCCACTGCCTCTTAAGCCACCGAAACCTCCTCTCTTTCTCTGAGGTTCTTCATTATTCTTCTTATTTTTCTTTAACTAAATTCTCTCTCCTGTTAAAATTCTTCCACTTGCCTCTGCCTCTATTTCATTGATTACTTTCTTCAGTCTCTTTTCTTGATTATTGTTGAGCTTACAATACTTACTTAAAGGTCTTTTCACCGTCTCTCTCACCCAGTCTTTGCATATGTGCTTCTAAAGATCCTTGAAGCTCGTCCATAGTCATTCTTTCCAGATTCTTGGACTCCTCGATTTCCACCACTATGTGATCAAATCTTGCAGTCAAACCTTTTAAGATCTTCTCAAACAAATATTGATTGGTTAAAGATTCCCTACATGACTTTATTAAGTTTGCAAGAGTCTCCATTCGATTAAATAAAGTACCAATGCTCTCATTGGTCTCCATGCGCAGCATCTCAAACTGCCTTTTCAAAGTTTGTAGCCTTACTTTCTTAACCTTATCTACATCTGTATAGGCTCTTTGAAGAGTGTCCCATGCTTCTTTCGCAGACTCTGCTCTTGCAATCTTCTCAAAATTTGAGTCATCCATACACTACTGAATTATGAATAGGGCTTTACAGTCTTTCTTTTTCATATCTTTAATCATTTGTTTCTTCTCCTCACTTGTCTTCTCCGTCACCTTTTCAACTCCATTTTTCACAATGTCCCGTAAATCTTGGAAGCCAAATAATGTCTTCATTTGCACATAGCACCTATCGAAATTCTTCCCTGTATGAATAAGGAGATTTGCAGGAAAATGTCCATTGTTCGCCATCGTTATTCAACCTCACAGGTCCCTCATACACAGCTCTTAATACCACTATTGGGCCCAATTCACTCTCAGCCTTAACACTTTTTGATCTGTTCTGTTTTGTGTTACAAGTCTTTTACGACTTGCAACTCAACAGACTCACACAAAGATGATTCTAAGTCTTTTCAGACTCTAAGTCTATTGTGTGTGGAGGAAACAAAAGATGAAGGAGGAAGAAAGATAACTCTCTATTATGAATAACTCTTCACTCGCATGTATTTTGCATACCTTTTATCAACTTCTAAATCATTGATTTAATGACCTCTATTTATACAAAAATAGTAACAACCAACTAACTAACAAATTACAAAACAGAATTAACAAATCAGGGTCCTAGCCATAACAAAAAAGATTCCAACAATTTTGGTATTTTGGTTATTTATATCAAGATGAATCTCTCCTCATTTTCAAAGTACTTTTACATAAATGAATGTACAAATTTCGCTCTTCTCAACCTGATTTTCCTACATATCAAACAAAAGAAAAATGAACTTTAATTTCTTGACAAAATCCTCCTTTCAAATTTCTCTCCAGGTGTGTAAAAGAAGTATGGATACCATGCTATTGGATAACCTAGACTTAATCAATTCGATAATCCTTAAAAATATTGCTTAGTTTGAATACAGGAAGGTGAAAAAGAACTTAGAACTGTGTTTATGCAATTCGAGGAAAGGTATGATAGGAAAAGAGGACATTACTTCAAATATGGAAGAGTCATATTCCTGAGTAAGGACGGATTTCGTGTTACAAAATCTTGCCATTCATCTCCATCAATTCTTCCATCTCCTTTTGAGTCTGCTTCTTCAAAGGTCTATGCAACAATACAAAGGATGGATTTTTAATCACCAAAATCCTACCATTCATATTTTGCTATATCATGCTTTTAAAAAATATATGAGAGAAAGAAAAAACGGGGATACCTTATCAACTATGACCTCAATTATGTCATGAGAAAGAACCAAGTCTGACTCACTTAGTAGTGCCACTATCATCTCTCTTACCTTCCATCACATATTTTTCAAAATATAATGTTAAATAATATTTTAAATATAAATTTAAAATAATAAATATAAATTCAGATAAATATAAAATATCATTTCATTAGTAAAAAGATATAATGAACTAGTTTGCCACAACGAAACATAACTTTAAAATAAAGTGAAAACACCGTATGCTTGAATAGCTTTTTGCAATGTTAATGTCGAACATCTGAGTAACTTAATTATGCAGCTTGAGCAAGATGAGGATTAGAGTGAATACCTATTTTTTCATTACCTCGTCACGTTCAATAAAGCCTCTTTGACGTATATCATAAACTCGAAATGCAACTGCCAAATTAGATATATAGCATTAGCAAGGCTATTAGGCTGGCTAGCTTATTCAATACAAATTATGCAAATAATTCAGTGTCTTTAGAGGAAAGAAAGAAAACTTACAATCTGCTTTTTGTGCTTGTGGCGCTGCTGGATGGAAGACGCTCAAAGCTCCAACAAACTCTCCAAATTCTATCACTCCATCATTTTTTGTGTCAAATAAATTAAACATCTGTTCACAGTAAAATTTTTCAGTCACGTTAAACTATTGATTAAGTTAAAATAACAATTTTCTAGCCAATTAATTTCATATATGCTATTGCAAATCACATCTCTTGTATCCTATTTTATTACAATGCATGCATGATGTTTTCTAATTAAAACGTCAGAAGAAGCTAACCCTGTCGGCAAAGAGGCTCTGCTTCTTGCTGCTTCCAAATAAGCCAAGTTGAAACTCTTCCTGCATGCTCAACATAATAATTAGGTCCTAATTGTCACAATGTTAACTAATTATGGCAGAAGAGTAGTAACGGTGTTCAGCTCGAACTCACAAACTTACTTTGCTAATAAAGCCATCATCAACCAAGGAGCTGCTTAGTTTCTTGAACAGATAATGCAATGCTTCAATTTCAGAAATATTAACTGGATAAATACACAGGCAGAGAATTAATTAAATAGAAAAACTGGGCCAGATTAGGGATATAATAATAAACATAAAAAAAGAAATCAAGTTTACAATTGGTTTGGGCAGCTAGAAGTGCTGGATCTTCATCATGTCTAAGTTGCTGTTTGGTGTGACAACACCCCATCAAATATCAATTAGACTTGTTTATATTTCTAGACTTTGGTGGTAGAGAATTTAATATAGATAGTTAAAGGGTGCAGATTACTTATACTGCATAGTACTATAAAACTTCGACTATTTATATGGCACGTTATTGGTGGATCGGGTTCACGTCTGAATCCAATTTCCTTTTTCTCCACAAGTCTTAAGATATTCTTTTCAGAAACAAAGAGTAAGCTTAGGATTGTATTATTTTCACATTTTAGAGACGGCGAAGAGTTATGTATGCTTCAATTGTTTGCTCTGGAATTTGTTCGATGCAGAAACGACAATAAGTCCCAAGTCGAGGACAGTTGATGTGTCCTTAAATTCCATTGCAGATAAATTAATGGTCATTATTGATCCCAGTCAACAGTAGGGAGCGAATCTGATTCCAGTTCTTGCATACCGCCCAATACAAATCATTCTCTGCACACGCTAACAAATATTTGGGCTCTCAACCGAGCAATCTCTCAAAGGGAAAACCTCACGTTTCTATGTTGCATGATGCAACTTTCAAGGCAACACAAGTATACATGAAATATGCCATCTTTTAAAATGATGGCCAAAATAAACGTTTGTTCCTTTTTAAGTTTCGAGTTTTTTTTTGGTAAAGTAATTAACACCGATAAATTAGTTTTCAATTGGGTTTACCATGTAATTGGTTTAGGGTTATATTAATTTTTAGTTTTGTCCTTCAGTTATTTTTTTTATTAATTTTGTTCCTTATGTTATTAAATATTTAAAATTGATCTTAAAAAACGTTGACTGGAAAGAAAATTGAATTAATTTTGAGAAGTTAAAGACTAAAATAAATTGAAAACACACATATAACATAATATGTTTGTTTACTTAATTAGTAGTTAAGTTAATGATATTATATTTTAAGGATCAATTTTAATATATTAAAAATCAGTTTCAATGTATTCAATAACATAAGAATCAAAACCAATAAAAAATAATCGAGGGATCAAAACAACAACTTGATAAAAACATAAGAACCAAATCATATTTAACCTTTTTTAATTTGACCCTTTAAGTTACACAACATTTTAAACTTGTTCTTTTAAGTTATATGTACATTTATCCCCTCATCTATCTTCCTCCACCCCACCTTCATCAACTTTAAGTTGGTTTTCAATTTAGGCTCGTCCTATTGCATTTAGAGGGTGGTAGCATGTGGTGGTTGTAAACTGATGATGAGTAATGATAGGTGTCGTGACTATGAATTTTCTAATATAATTTGACTTGGTTACAATCTTTGTGATATCTAAAATAGAATGTGATAATGACTATTGTTGATGACAGTTCTAATTTGAGGTTCATAATGATGGAGGTAGGTGGGGAGGATGGTGGAGTGTAAGGGTGGGATACATGACAATGGTGAAGGAAGAAGGAAGAAGGAAAAAGGAAGAAGAAGGAAGAGAAAATATGTATGTGTAATTTAAAAGAAGAAGTTAAAAATATAGTATGACTTAAAAGGATTAAATCAAAAACAAATTTAATGATGTTAGGCAATTTACACAATTTAGACTAAAATTGAAACATATTTAATTTAAATGACCAAATTAATATAAATGACTTAACTAAAAACTTTAAATTTAAAGTACTAAACATTTAACTTTGCCTATAATGAAAAGTATAGGTACATTATATATAAATTAAGAATAATAAAAGTGTATTGTTTTTGCCTAATTTTATGCTATCTAGTCTTATACTTGTATGGTCAAATCAGATTCCATTATGTCATTCTGCCTAATCTAACTCCTTTGATCAGCCTTACATTTTTTCATACAAAGACTTGTAGGTTAAGAAAGGAGGGGGTGATTATATTTATAACTAACCTTTGATAGTTGTATAAGTAGCTTAATATTGGTTTAAGTTTTTGATTAGTTCCTAACTAATTACTTACTTTGGTTAGGAAGTTAGTTTATGTTGTTAGCTTTACTCTATAAATAGCAATTTGTAAGATTGTTTGCAACTTCACAAATATTCAATTCAGTATAATCTTTTCTTCTGTTTTTCTCTCTCGACTTGCTCCTTCTTCCTCTCATGGCACTCACTTTGCTCTGATGGTGTTAGAGCCTTGTCTAGGGCTCTGCATCGTCACCGTCATGGTCTGTCCTAGTGCTTCCAACTCTGCTCCACCACTACCGCAAGATCCAAGTCTCAATCCTTCAAGCCCGTACTATGTGCATCCTAACAAATCGATGTCTGTTTCACTTGTGAATCTTACGCTCGATGGCGGAAACTACCATGCCTGGGCGAGAGGAATGAAGAGAGCCTTCATTTCGAAGAACAAATGGAATTTTATGTATGGTTCAATCCAGTCTCTAGATTCATTCGATCCGATGTATGAAGCTTGGGAGAGATATAATAAACTTGTACATGTGTGGATCGTGAGTTCTATTTCACAATCCATTGGTCAATCTATCATGTTTACCAAAACTACGTTTAAAGCCTAAGAGGAGCTCAGAGAGAGGTTTTCTCAAGCAGATCTAGTGTGTATATCAGAGTTACAACAAGAAATCTATAATTTCAGGCAAGGTGAATCCTCTATTACTGCATATTTCATGATCCAGTGTGGATACTGGTCCTCTTAAACCAGCTACCCCAGATAATATAAAATATGAAATTTACCTACTACTAACATCAATAGAACCAAACTGCCTTTCAGGCATACCGGAGTCAAAAAGTTTCTTCAGTACAAACTATATGAGTATGACCCCGGCCAAAATAGGTAAGTGGGCAACTTGCACCTGCAAAAGCTGCAGGCTCTGATCCTGACACAAGTCAGATCACCACTTGTGTTTTAAGGGAACCACGTATAAATAGCTCATGTAATTAATACATAAACCAACTTACTGAGATCATTGAACACTCTTACTCTCTTATGTTTGCCCTGTAATACATATTTTTCCCGTTATAACCGTATTGACTTAAGCATCGGAGTCCCTTTTGTAGATACACCTCCGGTATGGTCTTGAAGATGGCGATTTAGTAGCTATTAAAATGTGAAGAGCTTAGAATTCCCACTGAACCTAAGTTTATAATACCGTACTCCCATTGAGACGGTGTAAAAGGTGAGAGAGAGTAAGAAGTTCGACACCAGTACGAGTCAACTACTTTGACCCCATACACCGGACAAATCATTGGCACGCCCAGTGGGACCGATAAATTTTCAAGTCTCACATCATAAGAAGTCATGGAAGTAAACAGGAGGAACAAAACCCCCAAGGGTCACGTCAAGGACATTCAGAGAATTGAACCCCATATCCTAGAGTACAAAGTGGAATTGTGGAAACCCCAGGAACGGATTTGAACCAAGGAAGAATCCAGGCCGTGGTGCGCCCAGACCCACGGGACGAGCTCATTAGGCAGTTTAGAGTAGAGATTCAAGAGCTTAAGAGAGGCAGGGAAAAAGTAGACAGAGTGGCTGGAGAAAGAAGGCACTGTGAATCTTTCCATACACAGGAAAATTCGCAGGCACAAATGTATGACGAGCAAGAGTCTACTTACCAAACTGCGGAGTTAAATAACCAAAGGTATCAGCAGCCAAGCCGAGCTGGAGAATATCGATTCAGTGTACCATTTACCAGAAGGTTGATGAACGTACTCATTCCCTAGTATTTATAGACTCCCCAGCTGCTCTTCATTGGGAAATATACAGGAGAATCATACCTAGGAAGGAATTTGGATGCTTACACAAATGAATCGTTATTCTTAGGTGCGGAAGAAGACGTGATGTGTCTAATGTTCCCAAGGACGTTGTCTGCTGAAGCTCTGGGATGGTTCAAAAGCCTGTCGTCGGGCTTAATAAATTGTTGGGATGATTTGGATCATGCCTTTTTACAACATTTCGTGGTGTCCAGGGATGTCCCCAGAATGTCTGATACCCTCGCCAAGATCAAGCAGGGACTGGAGGAAAGCGTTAGGGATTTTTTAAAAGGATTTTACAAGGAGGCTGTACTAGTACCAGGATTCACAAAGCAAATCCAACTACATATAGCAGTTGAGGCACTTCAACTGCAATCCCTTTCGCCTTGTCATTAGCAAAGGGGGTACCCCAGACTTTCGAAGAATTTAGAAGGAAAGCAGCTAAGTACGTAGGAAGGGAAATGCACTTGGCAGCTGCTAAAGGTAAGACCCCGGTCACAGAAGAAAGAATCCTGATGCATGAAAGAAAATGATCTAGGTTTGAAAAAAATAGAGAAAGGGACATTTTACCCAGACAAAAGGAATGAAAAGGTGTGAGTTATACCCAATATATGCCTTTGGCAGTACACCCAGGTCAAATTTTAAGGGAAGTTGGCATGAGAGGCATGATGGTGAATAGAATAAAGAAACTGATGCCAATCAAAAGGCCTGGCAATCCGAACAAGTATTACAAATTCCATGAGCAGACCGGCCATAATGTCGATGAATGTAGACAACTCAAGGAAGATATCAAAACTCTTATTAGGGAAGGGAAGTTGAAACAATAGTTATTTAGACAAAACAAGTATAGAGAGCAGCCAAAGGAACTACCTAGAAGAAGAGACACCGGCCCAGAAGAAGACAGAGACAATAAAGATCCAAAAAAGCAAGCCCTGGATAAAGGGAAGGCCGTAGTGGACAATATTGAAGAGGGTGACTCGTGGATAAAGTCACCGGGATTAGGAAGGAAGGATGTCATTGATATGATAGCAGAAGGATTGCAGGGGCGGGGTATCCAACTTCGCCTGAAAGAACCATTTAAGAATGATCATGTCTGTGCAGGCTACAGACAACAGACCATTTCGAGATGGGATGCAAGCTCCTTTGATTATTTTTCAGATGAGGACTACGGTCCTACCATTCCTGGAGGAGATGACACAATAGTTATTAAAGCAGTAATAGCTAACAAAACCATCAGAAAGATCCTGGTAGATCAGGGAAGCTCTTGTGATGTGATTTTCTATGAATGTTTTAAGAAGATAGGGTTAACAGACAGTGACCTGCAACCTTATACCCAAGACCTAACAGCTTTTAATGGAGTTAAGAAACCCACAAAAGGTTACTTGGACACGAGATTGACTTTTGAAGGAGAATCGGTTTCCAAAACTGTCCGGACTCAGGTATTAGTGATAGATATAAAATCTCCATTTAATGGAATCTTGGGAAGACCGTCCCTAAACGCCTTAGAAGCTGTGGTTTCAATGTCGCACTTACTGATCAAATTTATAGACAAAGATGACCAGGTATCGTCGGTTAGGGGAGATCAACAAATGGCAAGGTATTGCTATAACATGAACGTCTTAATGACTAAGGTAGAAGACGCGGTAAAAAGGAAGCGGCTCAATGATAGCGGACAGGTATCGAGGTTGGTAAATCTGATAAATTTAGACCCAAGAGAAGAAATGGCGGTTGATCCGGGAAATCCTTAAAAGCCTACCCTGGATGGAGGAATCAAAGTTGTTCCCTTAAGAGACGGGTGCGAAAAAGAAACCGAGGTGAACGATTATTTGGAGAAAGAAATAGAAGAAAGATTGATAAAACTATTAAAAGAGTATAAACACTTGTTCACCTGGACAGTGGCAGATATGCCCGAAATAGACCTAAATTTTTGCAGCAACAAACTAGCAGTTTATCCAGAGTTAAGAGCGGTGGCACAAAAGAAAAGGAAGCCAGGACCTAAAAAGCAGTAAGCTGAGTGTGAACAGACAAAGGAGCTTCTAAAGGCCGGCCTTATTAGAGAAGTTCAGTATTCAATATGGGTATCCAATGTAGTAATGGTGAAAAAGGCGAACGTAAAATGGAGGGTATGTACAGACTTCACAAACTTAAATAAATGCTGTCAAGAAGACCCTTATCCACTTCCTAGTATTGACCAAATGGTTGATGACTCTTCGGGGTACCAGTTCCTCTCATTCATGGACGTATACTGCGGTTATAACCAAATTCTGATGTAAAAAGATGATGAGGAGAAAACAACCTTCATTAATGATAAGAGAGTTTTTTGTTATACAGTGATGCCTTTCGGGCTCAAGAATGACGGAGCTACGTATCAAAGAATGATGAACAAGGTTTTTGATGGTATGAGGTCCAGAATCATTGAAGTTTATGTGGATGACATCATAGCAAAAACCCTGGCAGGAAGCGACCACGTCAAAGATCTAAGGAAGATTTTTCAAAGAATCCATATGTACAATATAAGGTTGAATCCTTTGAAGTTCACTTTCTTAGTACCAACAGGACGGTTTCTAAGATTCATGCTAACCCAGAGAGGAATTGAAGCCAATCCGGATAAGTGCAAGGTAATTCAGGAGCTACGTAGTCCAACGAGTGTAAGGGAGGTCCAATCGCTGAATGGAAAGGTAGCCGCACTATCCCGATTCATGCCAAAAATAGTATATCGGGCACTACCTTTGTATAAAATTTTGAAGAAAAACAAGAAATTTGAGTGGAGAGAGGAGCAGGAGAAAGCCTTCCAAAGTCTCAAAGACGTATTGGCAAACCCAACTATATTGATGAAGCCCGACCCTGGAGAATAACTGTTTATTTACTTGTCCGTATCAGATGAAGCTTTGGGCGTTGTGCTCGTTAAAGAAATAGTAAAAGGGCAGAGGCCGGTCTATTTTGTCAGAAAGGTCCTGTAAGGATCGGAAGGACGATATCAAAAACTCAAAAAGGCGGCTTTGGCATTAGTTTGGACTTCCAGGAGACTATGGCAGTACTTTCATGCACACCCAATTGTGGTAAGAACTGATCTTCCTTTAAGGGTTGTACTCCACAAACCAGATCTAGTTGGAAGAATGATGAAGTGGGCTATTGAGCTTTCTGAATTTGAGATTTTGTTTGAACCTAGGATGGCCATCAAGGCCCAAGTCTTGGCAGATTTTGTGACCGAATTGACGAGAGAAGCTCCCTCACCCTTTAGGGAGCATTGGATGATTTTTATGGATGGACGCTCAAATTCAAAAGTTATAGAGCTGGCATCATTATAGAAAGTGAGGATGGGGTCAACATAGAAATTTCCCTTAGTTTTGATTTTAAGACATTAAACAACCAAGCAGAGTATGAGGCTTGCCTTGCCGGACTCTGAGTTGCGTTAGATGTCGGAGCCAAAAGTGTGGTACCATGTAGTGATTCCCAACTGGTAATTTTGTAGATTAAATGGAATTACTAGGAAAAAGAGCTGCTCTTGCAGCAATATTTAGCCAAAGTAAAGGAATTGGAAGAAAAGTTCATCCTAATTGAGTACAAGCACGTACCGAGGGAAGATAACATAAGGGCCGATGTTCTATCCCGTCTGGCGAGCATAAAAAAGGCAGGATCAACAACCAGGTTGTTCAAAGCACCCTGGGAGAACCTAGCATAATGGCACCTATGAATATATGTGTCATTCATTCTAGAGCATTCCTAGATGACTCGTGGGTAGTCCCTATCATTAGGTATCTAGTGAATGGACAGCTGCCTACAGATCCTTTGTAGAAAAAGAAGCTTAAGAGGGAACTACCGAATTACGTACTGATCGATGGAAATTTATTCAAAAGAGGAATATCAGTCCCATACCTAAAGTGCTTAAATGAAGCAAAAATAGGAGAGGTAATGACCGAAGTACACGAAGGCACATGTGGCCATCATTGCAGTGGAAAGAGTCTCGCTAAAAAGATAGCCAGGGTCGGTTATTGGTGGCCCACAATGGCGAGGGACGCAGTGGAGTATGTCCAGAAGTATGATGCCTACCAAAGGAACAACCATGAGCACCATGTCCCCATTGAAGAATTGTTTACCTCGGAAGTCCCATGGCCATTCCACCAATGGGCAATGGATATTTGGGACAATTCCTGAAGGCACCAGGCGGGTTCAAATACTTGATTGTTGGGGTTGATTACTTCACCAAGTGGATAGAGGCTGAGGCCATAGTACACACCACAGCTGCCCGGACTCGGAGGTTTATGTATGAAATTATAATCACCAGGTTTGGTATCCCAAGAAGAGTAATTACAGACAACGGAACATAGTTCACAGACTGTAAGTTTATAAGTTTACTGGAAGGACTTCAAATCCAACAAGTCTTTTCATCAGTGGAACACCCTTAGACAAATGAACAGGACAAGGTGGCAAATAGAGAAATACTTAAAGGATTGAAGAAAAGGCTAGGCGATACGAAGGGAGAATGGGCCAACCAGTTATGCCACGTCCTATGGGCATATAGGACCACGCCATATTCTTGACAGGGGAAACCCTATTTCGGCTAGTTTATGGAGTCGACATAGTAATCCCTGTTGAGATAAACTGTATCTCCCCAAGAGTACAGTAGTTCAATGAAGAGGAGAATGAACAACGGTTAAAAGACGAGCTCGAATCCTTATACGAAGTGTGTAAAACTGCTTTCATCCGGGATCAGGCCATCAAAGCTAAAGTCGTATTTCGGTATAACAAAAAGGTTCAACGGAGAAGGTTTAACGTCAAAGATCTGGTATTAAGAAAAGCCTCAGTTGGAAACAGGTTTTCCCGTTAAAGAAAGCTCGCACCCACGTGGGAAGGCCCATATCGGGTGCATGAAATCACTATGGGAGGAGCTTACCTACTGGAAACTCTAGGAGGCAAAGTCTTCAAAAATAAGTGGAATGTGAAAAATCTCTACATGTATTTTAGCTAACCGGCATCACAAGTCATGCACTCTTTTTTCCTACCGAAGGTTTTTCCCACAGGGCTTACTTGGGAGGTTTTTAACAAGGAATGCAGCCGGGGTGCTTCTTCATTAATAAAAATTTCCATTGAAACATTTAAAACTTTCTGGTTTAATATTGGCTATTTTAATTATTAAACCCCAGAGTGGTCCAAAGACCCCAAAGTGGTTGTTTTGATTATTAAACCCGGAAGTGGTCCAAGTACCCTAGAGCGATTCTTTCAATTATTAAACCCCGGAGTGGTCCAAGGACCCCAGAGTGGTTGTTTCAATTATGAAACTCTGAAGTGGTCCAAGGACCCCAGAGTGGTTGTTTCAATTATGAACCCCCGGAGTGGTCCAAGTCCCCAAGAATGGTTGTTTCGATTATTAAACCCCGGAGTGGTCCAAGTACCCCAGAGCAGTTGTTTCAATTATTAAACCCCGGAGTGGTCTAAAGACCCCAGAGTGGTTAAGTTTTGATTATTAAATCTCGGATTGGTCCAAAGACCCAGAACGGTTATCTTAATATCATATGCACCGATGTGGCAAATATTTTAACGTATGCAATAAAGTGAAAGAAGAGACGATGTAAACAAAATGATTCAAATATATATATATATATATATAAGTTTCATTACAAAAAATAAGGCACATCGGCTTGAACAAGTTCAGAATATTAAAAAAAAAAGAGGCGAAGCTTATCCCGCCTACAAAGCAAAAGAAATAAAACTAAGGATTAGGGGGGGGACTTCTTCTTCCCCCTCAGAACCGACATCGGCTTCTTCAACATTTAGATCCCCTAGGCCATCATCTTCTTTCGCTGCTAAGGGTGCAAGCTTGAAGGGCTCGTCAGAAGGAGTAAAAGACTGGCCTCCCATCTCAGTCACTAACTCACCATTTCAGAATCGATTGAAGAAACTAATCCCGTTCAGGTTAAGATGGATATCCTGATTCTGATGGATTACTTGGCGGACGACATGACTAAAGGAGTCCATGACGGCACGATCAAATTGTAACATGTCTTCTTGATATTTATTCTTCTCATTTTGCACCGCCATGGACAGTTCCTCATTCTTCTTCTGAAGGTCAATCACAATGCCCTCTAGTTCGGCCACCCGGCCAAGAAGTCTATCCTTCTCCTTCTTCAAACTCTCCTTGGACTGCTGAAGAGCTTGATTAGCTTCATTGAGGGATTTAATCCTCTAATGAGCTCGACTGCAGTCCTCAGAGAGACATGAGTTTTTATCTTTCAAATGGTCCAACTCCAGCTTTGGACCATCAGTAGCAGCGGAATAAATGGCGGAGAGAGTTTTAATGTTGTACCATATTACCGTCTCTAAGGCAAATATGACATCATCCTTCTCTAACCCAGGTTTGAGGTGGAATGGGAGTTCGAAGCCAACGTCTGGAGGAAGGGTCCTGACTATCAAATTCTCCAGAGCCTCCATGCTGGAATAAGGAGGAGGAATGTCGCCTTCCACGTGGGTCTCAGTGGCCACCACTTTGCCTTTGTCCATCACTCGAGAGGCGGGGTTTACCTTTTGCCTTTTAGACACCCCGCCAACCTGCCCCTTGTCCTTCCGCTTGTCGGGGGCATCCTAAATATTAATCACCCCGCCAGGGATATGGAGTCCGGAGGACTTCCTCATCTTCAGAGTGACGTTATTTTCAATGGAGGTGTCAACCATCGGACCCTCCATCAACTTTAAAGGTTTTTTAAGGTGGCGGCACTCATGTTCCCTAAAAAGAATAAAGGACGATTAGTAAACCACGGTACATAAAATTATGAAATCAAGGATAAAGAGATGAGTAGATACCCAAATGAGCGAGGTACTCATTCCGTGTCTCCGCGGTGCCAAAAAGATAGCGACACTTGATGGGGGCACCCTGGGAGATATTGTGGAGGGTGTGTTAGTCCTTAAATTTACTGTTATTTTTATAATAAAAAGTGTGTTTATTTTAAATAAAATTAGTTTAAATTGTAATAAATTTATGTTTTTAATTTAATAAATGGATGTTATTGGAAATAATCTGCCTTGATCAAATTTCTCTAGTTTTGCAGTGAAAAATTAAAGAAAATCAAGAGAAAATTGAAGAACTGGAAAGCTGACGTGTAGCATCAACACCACGCGTAGCGTGGGAAATTTTGATGCTGAGACTACACGTCACAGCCACGCGTAGCATCAGAGCTACGTGGACTTCATTTCCAGGTGGACAAACACTCAGCCAATTGACACATTATTGGCTAATCCACCAGCATCTAATGTCCAAGCCGAATTGGGAGACAAGGCCACATATGTTTGGGCATTATTGAATAAAAAATTCTTAATCATGGCCATTTAATCACATGTTTAATGGGGGCTGACTCAGGAACTTGACGCGTAGCATCAGGACCCTTTCTCAGCCCTATAAATAGGCCATTTCCAAGGCATTCATAGCATCCCATCTGAGAATTCAGAGCTTTTTTTCTTTCCTTTCACTTGAGTTTAAGTGTTCTTTTGTGAGTTTGTAAGGTTAGAGTGATTTCTAGATACTTGAGAGTGTTATGTAGTATTGTGAGCTCTTGTATCGTGAAGTGTTTCCAAGTCCTCATAATGTCAAACTCTGTAAGTGTTGTTTTTACTTTTACCATGTGTAACTAAATTGTTTATGTTGGAATTTGGTGAATCAATCTATTATATGATGTTATAATTATGACCTCTTCATATTTATGATTCAAGTACATGTCAGTATTTCAATCTTTTATTAGTATGAACATCAAACGGGAGAATGATTTTCATGCGTATTGAAACTTGTTATATTAGTGTGAATGTCAAACGGGAGAATGATTATTCATGCCGTATTAAAATCTGTTTTAATAAAAGTAAAAGTTGAAATACCCTTAATATGCCAATTACTAGGAATAGAGTTGGTGATTATTGTTGCCATAAGGCCAGTACTTAATGCAAGTTTTTACTGAGAAAGCTCATGAGGGATCGGACTTTACAGTGACTACTTAGAATTTATATCACGAGGGATCGGTTATAATGATTTTAAGCTGCAATGACATGAACTTGATAATTAAATATGTATGTTTATAATCACTTCATTATATTTTAGTGCGAGGATCCTAATTCCAACATAATTTGTCAATCTGTGTTTTTACTTCAAGCATCTAAGTTATTCTGAATTACATCTCAATTTTTTAGATAAATTTTATATTTACCATCTTTTTACCACATGAACAAATCAATCGTCAAATTCTATGAATATTGTATAAGTTGTTTATAAAGCATTCTTTTGTTAATAACTTTTGATAAATTTACCATAGTAAATAAGAATTATTGTGAGTTACTGGAACTTTCAATCCCAGTGGAACGATATTTAAGTTTGAAAACTATAAATGATTGGTGCACTTGCCAATTAAAGACCGAACAATACCACAGGTTTAACAGGGTGTCAACCACCTCTTAGCGGACTCAAAAATTGAGGACTCGTCAACGGCATAAGCCGAACTCTCCAGCAAGAAATGGTTATGAGTCCAGCCGATGTAGATCTTGAACTGGCCTTCCTCATCCTTCCAGAAAGGAGGCTCCGTCCCTTTGACATAGAGCTTCAGGAAGGAGTTCTTGAAGGAACCTCTGGCGATCTTGTAGGAATCTGCAAAGGCCTCAAAGTTAATGATGTCGCTTTGGCACCGCAGATTGATGAACCTCATTCTAGTGCCACCTCGGCGCATCACGCGGGCAAACTGGAAGAAGATGGAAATGGTGGGGGTGAAGCCTAGATGTTTGCCCAGGACTTCAAGAGATAAGACCAGGGCCCAGCCGTTGGGATGGAGCTAGCTGGGGGCGATGTCCAAAAAACGTAACACCCCGATCTCAAATTTGTTCAAGGGGAACTGGACTCTCACCTTGGTTATTGTATAATCATGGAAATAAATGAAGCGGTCCCTTGGGATGTGGTAGATCTGCTCTGTAAGTATGGGGGGCAAAGAGGGCAAATCAATTGGTGTACTTCTTTGCGCGCTAGTGGTACTCAATTTTAAGTTCCACTCCGTCCAAAGGTTTGGTGAGGCGGCTGTCAATGGAGAGCATGTCTTGGGAAACCCAAAAGTACAGATCCTCAACTTTCTGAGCTAGCCAATTCACCTTGTCATCATGAAAGAGTCATCGGGGTCGTTCCTAAGATCGATGAGCCGGCGGTGTATATAGTCACTACGTGAGCTAAAAAAGGGACAGTTGAGTAAAAGTCAGTATCGTCAGCGTAGTAATGCACTACGCTGGAATCCTCACCCTAGTCCAAGGACACGAGAGGAAGAAGAGAATGAGGATTTCGGACTCCAGAAGTAGAAGACTCCATTTGGGAGGTATTGCCCAAGTCGACCGGAGTTATCCACCTGCGGATATCCGTCTTAGTGAACCAAGGTCCTTGATGAGGAACCTCAGGTGACCAATACACTGAAGGGTTTGAAATGATTTCACAAGAGATGTCTTGTTCTTGGCCGTGGTTAGATGAGAAAGAAGACATGGTAAAAAGAAAGGCTCTTTAGAGGCTACCTGTGGGAATGATACGAGCAGTTCTTTAAGTACGAGCCAGGACATAGTGGAGAAATAAGGCAGACAATGGTTAAGCAGAGTTTTGGCAAGCAAACAGATAAAGTGATAAAGCAGCTAAAACTCGCCAGCTTTTATAGGCGACGAAGCGATATAGGCCGAAGTTGAAACGTCGCAGGCCTATGGACGAGATGGAATGCAAAGCGTCACGGCCCAAAAAGGCTGCAACGTTTGGGTTCTGAATGACGTGACCATTCTAACACGAAGACGCGTTAAGGAAACGCATAAATAAGCAGTTGCCATGTCAGTGATCCACGTGACGCGTCATTTTTCAGATTAATAAATGCCAAAAATGTGGTGGTTGGGGCGATGGCAGGTAAGCACACCACCCCAGAAAGGTCAAAATCATTTCAATGTTAGCTCATTATCGCAACTAAATCACAACAACAAGCTAAGGGGCAAATGATCCGGTGTGGATGTCAGTCCTCTAAAACTAGCTACCTCAAATAATATAAAATATGAAATTTACCTACTATTGACATCAATAGAACTGAACTGCCTTTCAAGCATACCGGAGTCAAAAAAATTCTTTAGTACGGACTGTATGAGTATGACCCCGGCCAAAATAGACAAGTGGGCAACTTGCACCTGCAAAAGCTACAGGCTCTGATCCTGACACAAGTCAAATCACCACTTATGTTTTAAGGGAACCATGTATAAATAGCTTATGTCATTAACACATAAACTAACTAATTGAGATTATTAAACACTCTTACTCTCTTGTGTTTGCTCCGTAATACAGATTTTTCCCGTTATAACTATACTGACTTAAGCATCAGAGTCCTTTTTACTGGTACATTTCTGGTGTGGTCTTAAAGACGGCAGTTTAGTAGCTATTAAAATATGGAGAGCTTAGAATTCCCACTGAAGCTAAGTTTACAATACCGTACTCCTACTGAGATGGTGTAAAAGGTGAGAGAGAGTAAGAAGTTCGACATCGGTATGAGTCAACTACTTTGACCCCATACGCCGGACAGATCATTTCATAAATTTAAAGGTTCAGTAGGAAGAGTTTTAGAATTACAGGCTTTGGCCTTCGTGCACCTACACAATAAGGTGTATGTGTGAGGAAATGGAAAATGCTAAGAAATATCGACTACAGGATTGCATGATACATTTTTTTATGGGGCTTAATGATAGATTCAATGTAGTCAAGTCACAAATTCTTTTGATGGATCCATTACCAAATTTGAATAAGGTTTTCTCTTTAGTTTTACAACATGAGAGGCAAGTCAATCCTGAGGTCTTAAATCAAGAGGAGAATTCTAAAGTTCTTGTCAATGTTATGGAAGGAAGGAAAGGATTTGGCAGAGAAAGATAATCTGGCTTTAATGCTAATGGTATAGGCAAGATTTGTTCATACTGTGGAAAGAGTGGCCGCATAGTTTATTCATGTTATAGGAAGCATGACTTTCCCTTAAATTTTAAATTCACACATGGAAATAGAACTAATCATACTTTTGTAGAACACTCTGAGACTAATGCTGATGATAGATTCTTTATTAAAGCAGAAGAGAAATCTCTTGGTGGAGTAGTTCCTGTAGTTTCTTTTACAACAAATCAATACAAGAGTATATTAGCCCTAATTCAATAGTCTGGATCCTCTGCCATAGTTGCTCATGTGGCCAATCATATTATTTCAACTGGTGTTTCCTCTACTCTATGTCACAGGACAGGTACTTCTTTGGTGATGTCTTATTCAGCCTTGCAAAAAAGTCACACCACAAGCACCTGGATCTTAGATTCAGGGGCAACTGACCACATATACACATAGAATGAGTTATTTGTTTCACTCAATCAAAGTTCCAAGCTCGCTCAGTCAGTTTCCTAAAGGAAGCAAAATTCTCACCATGTTTAGTGGTTTAGTTAAAGTGCATGATGATCTTGTCTTGCATGATGTTTTATTCTTGCCTAAGTTCAAGTTCAATCTCATATTCATCAGTAGGTTGGCAATGGATAATAACTATAAGCTGGTTTTTTCTCATGGAACATATGGAATACAAGATCTCAGGAACAACAAGATGATTGGTTTGATTGAAGCCAAGGATGGCATCTGTTGGGGCCAAGTCTAGTTTGAAAAAGAAATTGATAATATTCTTTGTCCAAACCACAAGTTGTGTTATTATAACCAGACCCCAAGATTTGTTAGTAATACACATCAATGTATTTAAATTAAATGAAGTCTACCATGTGTGGTCTAACCTGGTTACTTAAGTATTTCAGGAAACATATAATAAGTACATAGGTTACAAAAGAAAGGGGGAGTCCATCAAATCAAAAGACTGATACATCAAAAGTTTGATTCTAGACTTTACCCTAAAATGATCTGATTCAAGAATTTTCAGACATATGGACCAACAAATTAGACCTCAGACTTTTTATGCAACATGAACGTTACTTCAAAGTACCAAATATACAATCATCTAAAACCTTTTAATGATGCTCTGAAAGTCCAGCACCTATCAAGAAAGTTGTGCTTATCATAAAAAAGGATAAGAGACAAATTAGCGGATCAACTAAAGCAGTTTTTGAAGATATCAACATAGTTACTTTGTACATTTTAGAAAAGCTAAATCAAGTCAGCTTATATGTCAGGAAGTTGCAAAAGGATAACAACATTGCTCCTTGCATAATTGCTAGAAGAAAGAAAGCCAACAATTAGCTTTATGCACTAAATATCTCAAGAAACTCTTCTTTCATGCAAAGCTTCAAAGTTCCTTCATACCAGACCTTTTTTCATTACATTAGTTCATCAAAGGTCTAGTGCTTACGATCAAGCAAAACTCCTTCAAAGGATTTCTAACGTCTATATCTTCTCATCTGATTGTTAAACGATCATCTTGAGTGACCTATATATATATATTTAAAAAGATTCATTTTCAGATAAGACACAAGCTTATCAAGAAGAATCATTCTGTGATCAAAGTTCTCTTGATCTCTTAGCTTTTCTTAGACAAAGGCCTTCTTTGTTGTTTTGCCTCTAGTAGACATTGGCCCTTTTGTCTTTCTTTACTTAGTGTATCTATTCATCCTTGTACATTTTTCATACACTAAGTTCTTTGAAACACCTCGCACTTTAGTCTTACAAATCAGTTATTGTGTAAAAGTTTAGTGTGTTGCCAGCCTTTAGTTTCATTGGGAAACAGTTATGGCTTGAAAAGGCTTTTGAAAAAATACTTGGGTTTTGAGCCAGGAGTGGCTTGTTGAAAGAATGCTTAGGTTTAAGTAAAGAGTAGCTAGGGTCAAGAATACTTGTGGCACAAGTCTGGTGTTGTTATTGTAAAGGATATGTTTACAATAGTGGAAATCCTTCAAGTTAGAAGGGATTGGACGTAGCTTCTATATTAGAAGTGAACTAGTATAAATCTCTAATGTTCATTCCTCTCTTTCCTTGCTTTTATCAAATTTGTTTTTACAAGTCTGATTACTTACGCTTTAAAGGTTTAAATTCCACAAAAGAATCTAAAACTTATTCAACCCCCATTCTAAGTCTGACTTTGAACCATCAATTAGTATCAAAGTTGTCCTTTGGGTTAATCACTCTATCGAGTGAAAAGGAACAAGATCTATGATAGCTTCTCAAAGTAATTAGCTTATTGTAGAAGGATCTTCCATCAAGAAATTACTAGACTTCTTTGGTGAAGACTATCCCTACTAGAAAGAAAAAATAGAGATATTTATCAAATCCACTCAGTATAGCCTATGGGCAGTCATTACAAATGATGATTATGTAGCTCCTGTTAATGAAGATGGAAAGCCTGAATTAGAAGATGAATAGTTTACTTTTGAGATAAAGAAAATGGAGATAAATGCCAAAGCCAAATTCCTCCTTACTTGTGCTCTAAGCAAATCAGAGTAGAACAAAGTGTTTAGCTATAAATTAGCTAAAGAAGTCTGGGATGCTCTTCAACGTAGCTATGAAGGTACCTCTAATGTAAAGAGATCAAAGAAGATACTATTGACTAAATAGTATGATACTTCCAAGATGAAGGAACATGAAACTGTGCATCAGATGTTTGGAAGATTCCAAACCTTACTGAATGAGCTTAAGGCTCTTGGAACTACACCTTCCACAAAAGATATCAATATGAAGCTTCTTGGAAGTCTGGCTAAAAGGTTTGATGCCAAGTGTTCAGCCCTTGAAGAAGCTAAATATCTAAGTACCTTCTCTTTGAATAAACTCCTTAGAATACTCAGAATGCATGAATTGAAGCTGAAATAGAAGGAAGTTGCAAACCTTTCTCCTCCAAAAGCATTACCCTAAAGTCTACTGAATTAAGCAAGAAGTCAAAGGCCTTAAAAGCTGAGGAGTCCACTAACTCAGAACTCCGATGAGTGAGGTGTTGATACAAATGAAGAGTTGGACCTGGTGACAAAGATTTCACGGGTTATTAAAGAAAAAGAGGTTCAAACTTGAGAAATTCTAGAAGAAAGATAATAAAGGTAAAAGTCAATTCAAGTTTAAAACTGACAAGTTTTCTTTAGAATGTTTGAATTGCAGAAAATTAGAACACGTGAAAGCAAAATGTCTTCTCTTGAACAAAGACAAGAAGGATAGAAGAGAAAAGAGAAAATTCCCTAAGAAGCAAAAATGATTAATCACATGAGATAATGATAGATCATCCAGCTTTGAAGAGTCTGATAAGGAGACAAAGTCTGCTCTGATCTGTCTTGTGGAAAATAAGGAACCCAACTCTAAAGAGAGTTCAAGTGACTTAGAATTAGCAGAAGTAAACTATTCTAAACTTAAGCAAAATTATGATTTGTTGTTCAATGATTTTTCAAAGCTTTTGAAAAATTTTAAAAAGTTAAAAATAAAACATGTTGACATGATTACTGATTTTGAAAATCAGATTTCAAAATTGAAAGAAGAAGATTTTGATAAAAATATTCAAAAAGAAATGGAAGAGAATGAAAATATGCACCTTGAATAATTGAGCAAACTCATATAAGAGAATCTTGTTTTGAAAACCTATTTTAAAAATACTAAAGTTTGCTGAAATTATCAAGCTAATGAAATCATTAAACTACATAAGCAAATAAGTTCACTCACTTCAAACCTGAGCAAGTTTGTCAATGGCATTGAAAACTTAGATAAACTTTTGGGAAAATCTTATGGTGACCATAGCAGATCAAGTATGGGCTATGTAGACAAAATGATTTCGAGCAATCTTTATCTCCCTAATTTGTTTCAAAAAAATAGAAGCATGTCAAATGTAATTATTGAAAAAGGCATGGTCATGTAATAAATGATTGCAGGAAAAGAAAGAAAAGAAATGAAAAAGTTATTAATCATGTAAGACGAAAAAAGATTTGGGTACCAAAATCATTGATCATTCTAATTGTAGATGTGCTTAAAGATAAAGACAAAGCTTTTGCATTGTATTTGGACAGTGGATGCTCGCATTACATGATAGGAAAAAGGTCTATGTTCCTAGACCTGGAGCAATTTAAAGGTGGAATAGTCACCTTTGGAGGCAACCAGACTGGAAAAATCATAGGGTCTAGTAGAGTGGGTGAAATTCCTTCACCTGTCATTGAAAATGTCTTTTTGGTTTAAGTTATGAGACATAACATGCTGAGCATTGGTTAATTTTGTGATAGTGGGTATAAGGTCTCTTTTGACAAAGAAAAGTGTACTATCATCAACCATGATGGATCCACACTCTTCACTACAAACAGACATCACAACATGTACAAGGTTGACATGAATGAACTAAATAATCAAAAATGTAACATGTTTGTTTTCAAACTCAGAAGAGAGATAGATCTGACATAAAAACCTTAGGCATGTAAGTTTAAAGCATATTTCAGAACTTCATAGAAAAGGCCTTGCTAAGGGACTGCCAAAAATTTCTTTCAATGGTTCCTTGCCTTGTGAAGCATGCCCAAAAGGGAAACAACATAAAACCTCCTTTGAAAACAAAAATGTTGTTTCCACTACCAAACCTTTGGAACTGTTACATTTAAATTTGTTTGGTCCATCTCAGGTGTAGAGTCTGACAGGGAAGAAGTATGGATTTGTCATTATTGATGATTACACAAGAATGACATGGGTATACTTTCTAGCATACAGGGATAAGTCTGTGAAAGTATTCAAGATTTTATGCAAGAAAATCCAAAATGAGAAAGGTTTATGCACTGATACAATAAGAAATGATTATGATAGAGAATTTGAAAATGAAGTTTTTGAAAAATTCTACAAGTCTAGTATAACTCATAGTTTTTCTTCTCCAAGAACACCTCAACAGAATGGTGTTGTGGAAAGGAAAAACAAATTTCTACAAGAAATAGCTAGAATAATGCTTTGTGAAAACAATCTTCCAAAATATTTTTGGGTAGTGAGCACTTGTTATATTTAAGACATAATCCTTATCAGACCAATACTGAATAAGACTTATTATGAATTGTGGAAGGGAAAAAGACGTAACATTTCATATTTTCACCCCTTTGGTTGCACCTACTATATCCTTAACACAAAGGATCATCTTGGAAAATTTAACTCTAAGTGTGGCAAAGGGATATTCATGGGGTACTTAACCACATCAAAGTCTTAGAAACTTTTTCATATCAAAACTCAGACTATTGAGGAATCAATACATGTAAGATTTGATGATCTTCTAGAGACTGATAGGAGACTGGCAGATCTAGACCTTGATGATGCGGGTGTGCAGCAGTAGGAAGCTAAACGAGATCAGCAAAGATCAGACCCTGTTCAATCTGAACCTACTAAAGATGGAGACAAAGAATCTGAATAACACTCAACAATGTCTGAACCAGAAAAGCCAAGGGATTGGAAGTTTAGGGCTTATCACCCTTCAGACCTTATAATTGGAGATCAAGCTGCTGGAGTTAAAATAATATCCAAACTTCTCAATCAATCCACCATAGCCTTGGTTTTAAAACTTGAACCAAAATCTATTGTAGAAGCCTTGAAGGATAATGACTGGATTATTGTCATGCAAGAAGAACTAAACCAGTTTAAGAGAAATAAGCTGGAGCCTTGTCCCAAGACCCAAAAATAAAATAATTGTTAGAACCAAGTGGGTCTACAAAAATAAGCTTAATAAGGATGGAAAGGTTGTCCGAATAAAGCCAAACTTGTAGCCCAAGGCTACAACCAACGAGAAGGTATTAATTTCACTAAAACTTTTACTCCTGTAGTGAGACTTGAGGCTATAAGGATACTTCTTACATTTGTTGTTTTTAAAGGAATTACATTATATCATATGGATGTTAAGAGTGCTTTTCTGAATGAGTTTATTGAAGGAGAACTTTATGTGAAACAGCCCCTAGTTTTTAAGATATATCTTTTCCAAATCATGTTTTTAAACTTAGTAAAGCACTGTATGGTCTGAAACAAGCCCATAGAGGTTGGTACAATAGACTCAGTACCTTTTTTTTACAAAAGGCTTTACTAGAGGAAAAGTGGATACAACCTTGTTCAGAAAAAAGCTCTCATAAGAACTTTATAATTGTGTAAATTTATATGGATGATATTGTTTTTGGTACTACTAATGTAAGTCTTTGCAAAGAATTTTCTGAAATAATGCAAACTGAATTTGAAATGGGTATTGATAGAAGAACTCAAATTCTTCCTAGGCTTGCAGATCAAACAAACTGATAATGGTATTTCATCCATCAATATAAGTACACCAAGGAGTTGCTCAAAAAGTTTAAAATGGCTAATGCTCAGCCAATAAGCACTTCTATGCATCCAAATTGCATAATTAATAAAGATAAGTCTGGTACATCAGTAGATCAGACCTTATACAGAGGAATGATAAGCTCACTTTTTTATCTCACATCCAACAGACCAGATATAATGTTTAATGTTTGTATGTGTGTAAGATATCTGTCAGACCCCAAGGAATCACACTTGTTTGTAGTGAAGAGGGTTCTAAGATATCTTGTTGGAACCACTAACCTTGTGTTGTTCTATAAAAGAACATACTCTTTCTCTCTATTAGGATATTATGATGCAGTTTTATAGGAGATTAAGTAGACAAAAAAAGCACAAGTGGTGGATGTCATTTTCTTGGCAAAAGTCTAATATCCCGGGGAAGCAAAAAGTAGAGCTCAATTGCACTCTCAACCGCAAAGGCCGAGTATATGTCTGTAGCAAGCTACTATTCTCAACTTCTTTAGTTGAAGTATCAACTTGAAGATTATTCAATCAAAGAAGAAAAGATCCCTATGTTTTGTGACAACACAAGTGTAATAAACCTCTCCAAAAATCATATTTAGCACTCAAAAGCCAAACACATAAAGGTGAAGTATCACTTCATCAGAGGCTATATACAAAAAGGTATTTTGGACCTAAAGTTTGTGGACACAGACCATCAATGGGCAGACATCTTTACAAAGCCTTTGGCTAAAGCCAAGTTGGCTTTTATCAAGTATAATTCAAATTTAAGAAATATCTCTTAAATATGTCTATTGTGCATATAAGCTTTTTTTGTGAAGATAAGTCTAATTGTATGCATGAAAGTTATGGGTCTAATAATGTTTGATTTGTTGCTTGATATGTTTGAATCCATAATTGTCTACTTCTATTTTATGCTAAGAGGAAAAAGGTTAAAATCTTTTGTGATTCGTGTTAACTAAAAAAAAAGTTTCACGTTTTATTGTCATTAACTTTAAAACATACTACGTGGCAATAGTTAATATCTTTTTGTATAACTGTCACCTGAAATGTCTTTCTCTCTCCTCACTAGTGGATAATTTTTGCCTTTTTAACTATGTGACTCTTCACCACTTTTCCCACCTTGTAAAACCCTTTCATTTCCTTAAACCCTAAACCCTTCATCTTTCTCTTCCTTCCTTGAGCATCTATCATGACACCTAAGCTTTCTGTTGGAGACATCATTGAGTCTTCCTTTTTCCACCCACAATAGCATAAACTTGGTGGAAGAGACATCATTGCTGATTTAGAAGGAATTAGATGGACATGTTTTTGCATGGAAAGGGAGCCCTACTCTCCTTCTTTGGTGTTGGAATTTTAGAAGAGCACATATATGGACAAGTCCAAATTCATTATTCTAGGGAATCTCAAGGGGAAGAACATTGAAATATCAAAGGACGTCATTGCAACTGTTACTGGATGCCCTTCCATTGGCAATGTCTATGTTGATGACTTCAAGTTTGAAGTAGTCTCCTCTATGGACATCAACAAGTTGTTGTTTGGTAGTTGTCACCTAGCCAAATTAGTATCTAAAAGTCTCCCCCCTAAGATCAAGATGCTTCACCTTCTCATGAAGCAAGTATTCTATCCTACGAAGAGTGCTAAGGACACTGTAACTAAGCTTGACAAATTCTATATGTATCACATGCTCATGAAGGAAAAAGTAAGTCTGCCAAATGTCATCATGACATATCTCATTTATTCAATAGGGAAGAAGAAAAATAAGATCCCCTACCCAGCTATTTTGATAAAGGTGTTTGCACTGGAGAATGTGTATAATCAAATTGTGAGTGATCTGATTCAGTCTTCATCACTAGTGAGCAAGCTTCCAACCTTCTCACTTTTATTGGATTAGACCTTGGAAAGGTCAATTCCTGCACTAGCTTAGATGAAGAGGTCTGTCCTAACAAACATGAATAAAAAGAAGTCTAAGCTTGAGCCAGTCAAGTCAGCCCCCAAAAGGAAAGGTAATAGAGTCAAGTTGTCTGCTAAGAATACCAAGAAGCTAATTCTGGATGATTTTGATGAGTTACCCTTGAAGTTTAAACCAGAATCTGTTGCTCATCCTCCTTCACCTGATCAGAAGTCAGTGCTTGTTCCTGAAAGCATAAAGGATGCTGTAAAATCATCAGATTCTAATGATTGTATCCTTATCAGTTAGCTAAAGTGCAAGGTTGTTGCTAAGAAGCAAGTTTCTCCTCCTCCTAAGCAACAACAGCAAAAGAGTTCAACTACACTCACCTCTGAAACGTGTAAGCAATTTTTCCATGTTTTTCTTGCTTTACATCCCTCTGTTTCAGTTCAAGGATGAACTACAAATGTGTGGCAAGAAAAATACCAGGAAATAAGGACCTCTTATCTTAATGATATGAGAGCCAACAAAGAAGAACTGATGAAGTCTAGTGGCTATCCAAGTTATGTAGAGTACATCAGGTTCATTGAAGGTCACCTAAAAAGCTTTCCTAAGTATGACACTTAGAAATAGAACCACATAGATTGGGTTAGCAGGTTTTATGAAGTTGTGGGAGAATTTCAGAGTGATCAAGCTAGCTTCAGGAAACAGGTTACAGAAAATAGAAAAATGAATGAGTGAGTCTCAGTCAAGTCTGAAGAAAGCAAGGTCTGATGTTGTTAGCAACCCCTCCCAACCAAAGTTCACCTCTCTATTCCAACCTGACCAGACCTCCCTTCTTGAACAATCTTCCCTTTCTGACCAGACCACACTTGGACCTCAACATGACCTTGCCCTTTCAACCTCAGTATCAATACCTTCTCCTCCCAGGTATCTTCGAATCTTCCCATCAAGACCTCAGGCCAAACCATCTAGCCCTTACCCACCCCTTTACAGTTATTACCCCTGGTCTATCTCCTCTTAAAAACATCAAACCTACCTTCCATGAAGAAGATTTAGGATATTTTTACCCTTCCATATCATTCCCTCCGCTCCTCTTTTTATTCCCCCAATGCCCTTTGACTAGCTCATGCAATACCCCAACCTCATCTAAGTATCAGACATTACTATGTATTATACTCTCAAAGCAGAAAAGACTAGTGTTCAAATGGATATGTAGCAAGGGAAATAATATCATAAGTTTCATAGAATGGTTTCTCCTAGAAAGAAAATTTTGATTGCTCCAGACCGTTTTCATCCAAGAGCTGTCAGGATTCAACTAGGCAAAATGAAGCAACCTATGCTACCAAAGTATCAGCCTTTTTACAAAGGTAATCTCAGACCCCGTGAGCTCTTTGAAGATTCTTTGAGAAGTCTTGTTTCCGCCCCCAATCCAATAGAAGAACATGCAGATGCACTATAGAGACACTACCTTTGGACAATAAGGGATGAAAGATGTTGCTCTAAACCTCATAATTAGCCTTTTTTCCTTTATCGCCCATCTGTTATTTTCTTCTACTCCTCTAAAATCTTTGTCCTTCAAACCCGTTTCCTCATCATTATTTTCACAGTTGCCTGCTTCCTCATTTTAACTACCCCAGCCCATGGCTTAACCTTTTAACCTTTATGATGTCCCCATTTTTATTGATAACAAAATGGGAGGTAATATAGAAGTCTTTTATTAGGTATAGTTTTAGGGGAGTATCAATGTATTTGATCAATCTTTTGTATTACTTTATGCTTGCAATGCTTTGTACTGATTTCTTTTTTGATATATCAATGAAATCTATTATTGCTTTAATACTCTAAATTGCTCTAATATTATGCTCTAAGTTTGCATGCTCTGATCTTATATTGTTTATCTAAAAAGATCATGCTCTAACATAAAAATGGAAAGTCATATCAATTAGTTCTAAAAAACCTAACTAGAAAATCTTTTAAAGCTTTGATCTTCCTAAATATCATAAGCATTGTTTTTTAGAATATTTTAAATCTCTATATTACTCTAATACACATTTTTCCTATTACATAATCTCTTTTGTATATGCTCTGATATGTAATGTCATATGAACAAGTGCTTTGATAATATATGAGTTTTTGGTGTTACTAATGATATCTAAATCACCCTTATTTTTGATCAAACTATCTTGAACTTTATTTAAGAAAAAGACTTGATGTTTGCTATCAACAAATAGGAGAAGATTATTGAGACTAAGTTTGGTTTGAAAAAGAAATTGATAATATTCTTTGACTAGACCCCAAGTTACGTCATTATAACTAGACCATAGGATTTGTTAATAACACACATCAATGCATTTAAATTAAATTAAGTCTGCCCATGTATGATCTAACCTGGTTACTTACGTGTTTCAGGAAACATATACCAAGTACATAGGTTACAAAGGAAAAGGTAGTCCATCAAATCAAAGGACTGATACATCAAAAGTCTGATTCTAGGCTTTACCCCAAAAGGGTCCAATTCAAGAATTTTTAGACATATGGACCAACAAATCAGACCTCAGGCTTTTTATGCAACATGAACATTACTTTAAAGTACCAATCGTACAACATTCTAAAACCTTTTGATGATGCTCTAAAAGTGAAGCCCTTATCAAGAAAGTTATGCTTATCATCATAAAGGATAAGATACAAATAAGTGAATCAACCAAAGCAATTTTTAAAGATATCAATGTAGCTACTCTGCACATTTCAGAAAAGCTAAATCAAGTCAGATTATATGTTAGGAAGTTGTAGAAGGATAACAACATTGCTCTCTGCATGATTGCTAGAAGAAAGAAAGCCAATAGTTGGCTTTGTATACTAAAGATATCAAGAAACTCTTCTTTCATGCGAAGCTTCAAAGTTCCTTTATACCAGACCTTTTGTCATTGCATTATTTCATCAAAGGTCTGGTGCTTACGATCAAGTAAAACTCCTTCAAAAGATTTTCAATGGCTATATCTCCTCACTTAATTATCAAACGGTCATCTTGAGTGACCTATATATATGTATATTGCCTTTAGTTTGATTAGGAAACAGTTATGACCTGAAGAGGCTTTTGAAAGAATACTTGGGTTTTGAGCCAAGAGTGGTTGGAGTCCAGAATACTTGTGGCACGAGTCTGGTGCTATTATTGTAAAGGAGATTTTACAATAATGGAAATCTTTTAAGTTAGAAGGGAATGAATGTAGCTTCTGTATTAGAAGTGAACCAGTATAAATTTTTTATGTTCATTCCTTTCTTTTCTTGCTCTTATCAAGTCTGTTTTTACAATTCTGATTACCTATGCTTTAAAGGTCCAAAATTCTGCAAAAGAGTCTAAGACTTATTCAACCCATCATTCTAAGTCTGACTCTGAACCATCAACCTCTATTAGTTGGAGATACCAGTTCTGCCTGGTAACCTACAAACAGTTGATTCTTCTATTGTTAACTCTATGTATATCATTCTTGAGACTGCCCTGTGGCATTATAGGCTAGGCCACCTCTCCCTAGCTAGGATACAATCATTGTTCAAAGATAACTCTGATATTCATGTTCATGACAAACTCATTTGTGATGTTTGCTATGCTACCAAACAAAAATGATTGCCTTTTCAATTAAGTAATAATAGAGTTATTGCATTGTTTGATCTAATTCATACAAATATCTAAGGACCCTTCAGTGTTATTGTTATACATAGACATAGATATTTTCTTACTATTTTGGATTATCATAGTAAGTATACATGGATATCCCTATTAAGAAACAAGTCAGAAGCCACTACACGTATTCAACATTTTCTGTAGATGGTTCACACTCAGTTTAATGCAAAGGTGAAGCAAATCCGTATTGATAATGGTGGAAAACTTCTTATGCTAGCCTTTTATTCCTCTAAAGGAATCCTGCACCAGAGGAGTTATGTGCAAACTCCTCAACAAAATAGGAGAATTGAGAGGAAGCATCAACACTTGCTTAATGTAGCCAGAGCCCTCACGTTTCATGCACATGCTCCCAAGAACCTCTAGACCTATGTTGTAAAGCATGCTTGTCATCTCATTAACAGGATTCCTATAAAGATCTTGCAAGATCAGTCTTCATTTGAAGTGCTATATGGACAGAGACCTGATCTGAAAGACATGAAAGTCTTTGGGTGCCTATGCTATGTTTCATCTCTCAAGGCACTAACAGGGAAGTTTGATTCTAGAACTAGGAAAACAACCTTTCTCGGTTATAAATAGGGCACCAAAGGCTATGTAGTTCAAGACTTGAGCAGTGGTGAGATTGTCATCAGTAGGGATGTTCATCTTCATATGGCTTACAACATTAAGGAATCACCTAGCCCAATACACACTTGCATTGATCCTGTTGTTTTTTTAGCACTTCTTCTCCATCCAACCCAGTATCTCCATACCTACATCCTCCATCTCCATCCCTTCAACACCAACACCTATATCTCAGCCTAGCCTACGTACAAATTCACCAAATTTTCAACTATAGTCTATTAGAAAATCTACCTGAACCATGCAACTTGTAACATCCCAAATTTTAGAGAAAATAAATTTATTGGATAAAGATAAATAACTATTTTTGGTCTAATAATTGTGGAAAAATTAATTAGACGCTAGAGATGAATAATTAAGATTTACCAGAATCGGATGATTTAACGGATGGTGTGGAACCCATTAAGCTAAATTGGATATTTGATGGGTTTAGAATACTTGGGAAATCATTATGGTTATGGTGATATAGTTGAAATAATTTTTGGTGTTTGAGGAGATAATTATTCGAACACGACGTATGTTATTAAACGGGGAAAATACGAGCCAAATAGAATTAAAAGAAAATGTAAATTTCCATTTTCTTCTCCTCATCCAACCATAGCATTTTTCCCTCTCTCTTTTGGTCCTTTAACCCATTAGACAATGGGGAACTATTGACCAATGGTAAAAGCAAATGGGAGCATCCTTTTATCCAATGCGTAATGCCCAATTTTTACTAAATTCCTCTCTCCCTCTCTTTATTATCGTCCACACCCTCTTCTTCTCCCCTCTTCTTCATTTTTCTTCTTCTCCTTCCCTCTTCTAATGCCAAAACCGTCCACCCCCTTCCACTTCCATCTCTTGTGAAAATTAAAAACAAAACTTGGATTCATGAAGCTTGTATGGCATTTTGGGGTAAAAATCAAAAGGGTTCTCCATCCTCTTCCTCATTTTCGTTTTTGACCTAAGCTTGGGTCTTGATGTAAGATTTCTAACTCCTTTTGCCCATTGATGAATTTTAATGATGTTGAGCTTGAAATGGTAGTGTTAGAAACTTTGGGTGTTGATGAGAATGGAAGCCCTAGGCTTGAATGGCTTGGGAAATAATTTTTGATTATGGTTTTGTGATATAAATGGATGAAGGATTATTTTGTTTATGTTGACCCATGGAAATGGTGGAAGATTGATAAAGATTGTTGTTGGGTGATTTTAGAGAAAAACCCTAAGTATTGATGTTTTGGGGATTTTGGCCAAATTAGTGGTTTTGGTGACTTTGTACCTTTAGAATGATTTGGTATGAGGAAAATGAGTTTTTAGAAGATTGAGATTGATTATTGATGTTGATGAAATTTTGAACTAAGTTCAATGTATTATAAATGATGATTTATGCATGTGAAACCCAAACCCTAGGTTAGAAGACCATTGGGAACATTGAGTGTTATTTACAATTGATTGGCACTTTGATAATGATATTAATCTTGTAATAATGCATGAAAATTGTTGGAATTTGATGATTGGTAAATTTATGAAAAACCCTTAAGAATTGATGATGTGTGGGTCTTTGGTAAAATTTAAGGAATTGATGATTTAATTGTTATGAGAATGACTTTTGGGTTTAGAAAAGATGATTGGAATGCTTGGTGTTGATTATTGTGGTTATTGAATTTTAATAAACTCCTAACCTTGAGATGTAAAAGATTATGTATATGAGTATATATAATGACTAGAGGAGTTAATTTTGAGGATGAATATATGATGTTCATTGTTGGGTGTTATTTATGATGATGACAACAATGGTAGATGACCATAAGTGATGGATAAATGAAATAAGATGAGGATTTGATGAGGACTTAGGCCATAATATATGCCACTTGAAATTGTTGATTGGTGATGGTTTAAATAAAGCCAAGGTGGCTTATGTTGAATTTGGATGATAGTGATGACAATTGGATGATTCATATGATGATTTGGATGCCTTATGGATAAGGTATGTGATCTTGTTGTTGTTGGGTATGGTTAACCCTTTGGGATCTAGAAACTCTTGGTTTTGGGAAAGGAATTCCCGAAACCTAACACAAGGGTATGAATTAGTGTTTTTGCAAGTCTAGGAATTGATACTAAGCCCTATATGGTGTTAGAAAATGTTTAGAATTGTGATGATGCCTTATGATGTCTCATTGATTGAATGAATGAATGTTTGTGTGTTGTGTAGATTGTATTCTGGGCAATGCAATGGAACAATCAGAGCATTCAAGTCGTGATTCTTCTCTCGAGGTAGGAGAGGAGTTTACATTTCAAATGCATGAGTTGAATAATTAGTAATTTATGTATATGATAATGCCCATGCTTGCCTTGCCATGATTATATTGAAATGATGTAATATTTGGTTGTGTGATGAATGACATGCTTGATTTAGCCAAAAAAGGGTTTGAAATCCCATTGGGACATACCTTGATCTGGGAAATAAATCATGGGATGAGACTTGTTGGATCAAGTCACATTTGTATATGTGAATATAGGTCAATAGAGAGTTCGGACCAAAACTTAGCCAATTACATTTTGGTATGTCATGTAAAATGCCCAAAATATGCATAAAACTACCCTATAGCTTAGATTTTGATTGGGATGAAATTTGGGCTTGAAACTTTGCCACATAATTGATATTAGGGTAGGTAAATTGTGTATAAAATTTCATGCAAATTGGAGTTGAATAGCCTAGTGAAAAGGGGTCCCAAAGTTGGCAAAAACTTAAGGGTCAAAAAGCTGTAGAATGGTGCCTACAGCAGTGATATCCACAGCCAGTAGGAATTTTCCAGTGCCAATGGATCATTTTGCCTTAAAAAATGAAAAATGGCCATTTTTGGTGGTGGAAACAGTGGGTTCCACGGCCAGTCGGAATTTCCCACGGCCAGTGAAATTGTCACTGTTAGAAATTTCCAACTGCTGCTTTTCCCTTGCTATTTGTGGCCTATTTGGGTATCTTAATGACATTTTTGTCCTCCAACTTCTGCATGAAAGTTGTAGATAATTATGTTATGGAGGTGTGAAAATTGTTCTTACCTTAATTAGAGTTTTCTAACTCTCATTAGACATAAAACACCAGACCCACTGCATTGTAAAACTCAAATTTAAGAGGGTTTTAAACCCAACTTTTTATGATTGTCAAATTGGGACTAATAGGTGATATTTATGACATCTCCCACTACTTTTAAGACTAAAAATGAACTTTTCTCATATGTCTTAATGTTGAAATTTGTCATGAGCTTATTATTGCCTAAAACCCTTTTATTATGTAAAAATAAGAGATTGTATTAGGGGTATATGACGATGGTGTGTCTTGGTGGTGTTTGATATTGATTGAGACATTGGAAAAATATGTATGTGCCTATGATATGTTATGAAAATATGAATGTACACCACTAATAATATGATATGATGAATGATGATGAAAAGTTAAATGATGGAGTTGTAAGACACGCCGTTGTATGATGATGAAACTAATAAGGGGCCAATTGAATGACAATATGTTTATGATAAATCAATGAATGGAAGATGATTTTTATTATTAATGATTGTTGAATTCCATTGTGATGAATACAAGTGTGATCTTGTGTATGTGTGGTTTGAATTATATTGATAAATTGTTGTAATGCCACACTAATTAATATATGAAACAATGGTAATGATCAATGAGATGAAAATCCACTAAGAAATCATGTGGTGATGTTGATGAATATTATTGATGATTGTGGTACCATTGTGAATGTTGCAAGTATTGACTTGTATGTATAATATAAAATATGTTGAAATGAAATGCCACCCTTAAGACTTGAAAATAATGGTTATAACCAACGATGATAAAATCCACTAAGATATGTATGGTGGTCTTGGTGATGATGATGATGATTGATGAGTGGCATGATAGGATGTATAGTGTGAGAAATGCATTGATTGGCATTTGCATTCACGGCATATCATACATTGTCTACGTGGAATGTTAGGGGTTCTACTAGGCGGGCCCAGTGGGAGAGCGACCCAGTCCACGGGTAAATTATTGTTGTTCCCTAGTGATTCTAGGAATCACGAAGCTGTCTATAGTTTGGTGACGAGGCACCCTATATGGTAGGCCCAGTGGGCGGGCGGCTATGTGATGAGCAAGTTACCTCTGTGTCCGACGGGGCACGGCTCTCTCGATGTGTGTTCGGGAATGGCCCGTAGCACTTTTGGCAAGTAAGGCCATGTTGTTGATCCGCAAGTCACGGGGTGACTAGTGGTACATATGGGTGATGCGGTTTGGTACCAGTAAAATTGGTGATTATACATGCATTATGAGGTATATGTACACATTATACTAATGCGGTAGGAGCATAGTAGCACACCTATGATTGCCCTACATTTGGTGTTATTTCCACAATCAGATCTGTATTTGTTGTTGACAATTCCATTATGCATATTCATTAGCCTAAGAACATTTACATATAGCATGAAGATATGTAAAAGGTGTGTTGATATGATGATGATTAATGATGATATATGATGATGGTTGAGATTAAGATGTGATGATGATGAGATGGGTAAATGAATACCTAAAAGACAATATGTAAAATATGAATACAATGAAAAGATATTGAATATGATGATGTTGTATGTGATGGCCCAATGTGATGAAGGGCTTGTTTGTCTATGGTTGATGACAATGATGTTGGCCCATTGTGGCATTGAGAAAAGATGTGTATATGTGCTTGCTTTGCTAGGAATTGATGGATGAATACGTTATATGTATATTGTTGAAATGCGAAATTATGATGATTATTGATGAATTAAGCAAAGCATGCATAATGTTAATATGCATATGCACATAATCTTAATTGTATTCATATTCTTCATTTGAAATGTATAACTCACTCTCTCATGTTGTCTATTTTTAGCATTGATGTAGGAATATCATGGGATGAGGATATTTTTAAAGTAAAACTTTGGTGAAGGTAAATAGTGGTGATGGAATGCCTTGGCCGGCAGTGGTTGTAATTATTGTATTGTGAATAAAATGTACATTATAGTGTTCACAATACATGATTTGAGATTGAATTGAATGTGGTCAATTATGAAATATGGATATTGGAGATGTATGTTGCATGACCATATAAATATATATTTTAGGTAATGCATGTTGATGACTTATGTGTAAGATTGGTTATGGCCTAAATGGCTTATGTTATGTATTTGCATGCTTTGCCGAGCCTTTTCTCATATCTTCATATATGGGACTAGGCGTGTGCCCTGTATACACATCCTTCTTCCGCTGTAAACTCTAATATTTTGTATACACTTATGGGCAATTTATCTTACGATCCAGTTATAAATTATCAAATCTCACTCTTCGGTTTTCTATGGCTCGAGTCTTGATGTAATCGTTGTGATGTTTTGACATTATTTTAAACACGAAATATTTATTCTCATTTTTATTAATTAATTATCTTGATTACATCGAGATTCGGTTCCAAAAAATCGAGGTGTGATACAAATTCCTTTACACCTCACTGATTTTAAGTACCCTACTGTTAGTGCATGAATGTTGTTGGCCATTTGGCAAGCACACCAATGTATTGTTGTAGTTTCCAAAAAGATATCGTTCCCTCAAGAATTGAATGTTTTTAGTGTGAAATAGTAATTATTATTTACTATGGTAAAAAGTATTAAAACTTATTAATGAAAGAATGTTTCATACATAATTTGTACAATATTCACAAATTTAGAGATTGATTTATACATTAGGTAAAAGATGGTAAATTGTAAAACTATCTAGAAAATAACTTTGAATAGCACTTTAGAACAAATCCAATACTTGAGATTAAAACACAGATTAACAAACTATGTTGAAATTAGGATCCCCGCACTAAAACATAATGAAGTAATCATAGACATGCATAATTAATCATCAAGTTCATGTCATTGCAGCTTAAAATCATTAAACCTGATCCCTCAGTGAATAAATTTTAAATAGTTACTGTAAAGTCTGATCCCTCACATGCTTTCTTAGTAAAAACTTGCTTTAAGTCCTAGCCTTAACACAACAATAATTACCAACTCTATCCCTAATAATTGGTATATTAAGGGTATTTCAACTTTTACTTTTGTTAAAGTAATTTTAACATGCATGAAAATCATTCTCTCGTTTGAAGTTCATACTAATAAAAGATTGAAATACTAACATGGAACTTGAATCATAAACATGCAGAGGTCACAATCACAACATCATATTCATAGATTGGTTCACCAATTCCAACATAAATAGATTAGTTACACATAATGAAAGTAAAAACACAACTTACAATTGATGACATTATGAATACTTGATCACACTTCACGATACGAAAAGAACACGTTACAACACAACACTCTTAAGTATATGGAAGTTATTCTATAGTGCCAACTCGGAAAGGAAGCTCTGGAAGTCAGAATACAAGAGAATTCTCCAGAGATTAATGATCAAAACCATGGCAAATAACCTTATTTATAGGGTTGACTTGAGGTCCTGACGCTACGCGTGAGGCTGGCGCTACGCGTCAGGCCTTTGACTCAGCCTCCATTAAATTCCATAATTTCAGGCTGTGATTTACTATTTTTTTAATTCAATGATCAGCAGACATGTCTCCTTTATCTCCCACTACGTGTATAGGCTCTACATTATAGTGGATTGGCTATTGTTTGGCCCATTTTCTGAGTGCAATCCCACTTGTAAGTGGGATACACGTAGCACCTGATGCTACGCGTGGGCTTGAAGCGTAGTGTCAGCACCAAAATCCTGACACTGAGCGTGGGGTTGATGCTACGCGTTAGCCCTTTTGCTTGAAATGAATTTTCACCTCAAATCATTAATTTTTCACTGTAAAATTGGAAGAAATGGGTCACACCAAGTCAAATTTAATAGCTTCCATTTATTTCAAATAAAACCTAAATTTATTACTATTTAAACTAATTTTTATTATTTTTAACACACTTTTTATTATGAAAATAACAATAAATATGAGGACTAACACCTACCATTCATCAATCCTTCACTAGACATCCTCTTTGCAATCACATCTCTTATTCCAGACTTCATTCTTCACACAAATAATTTTCCTTAGCTCTTAGCACTGACACAAAACCATAAACATATGTGGAAGCCTCTCCTCATCCTGCCTGGCTACAGGCCATGACTGATGAACTCACTACTTTACATAGGAATAGAACCTAGATTATTATGGATCTACCCCCTAGAGTCACACTAATTGGCAACAAATGTGTTTATAAACTCAAGAGAAATGTAAATGGCTTAGTGTCTAGATACAAAACATGTCTAGTTGCTAAGGGGTACAACCAAATTGAGGGAACTGACTATCTAGAAACCTTTTCCCCTATAGTTAAGATCACTACTATTAGGATGCTTTCGGCTTTGGTAGCTATACAAGGGTAGTATTTGCATCAATTGGATATGGATAATGCCTTTTTGCATGAAAATCTACATGAATATGTATACATAGATCCTCCTGCTAGTTTTCACACTGCTGGTCCCAATCAAGTCTACAAAGTAGTCAAGTCTTTACATGGCTTGAAGTAGGCTAGCAGGCAATGGTATGAGAAACTGACTCAGACTTTGGCTACCTTTGGATATCACCCTACATACAATGACCCCTCACTATTCTTAAAGTTTTTTTTTGGCTCTTCCTTTACTATTCTAATCCTGTATGTAGATGACATAATGTTGATTAAGAATAGTCTAACAGAGTTTGATTTTGTGAAGAGCAGCCTGTATAAGGCTTTCAGAATTAAGGACTTGGGGACCCCCAAATACTTTCTTGGGTTTGAGATTGCTAGATCAAAGTCAGGAATTTCAATGTGCTAAAGAAAATATTGCCTAGACTTGCTCAAGGACACGGGTCTGCTTAGTGCAACGCCAGCCACGACTCCTATGGATCCAGCCATAAATCTCACAAAGCTTGATTCTAGCTAGCCTTATATTGATACAACAGGGTATAGAAGATTGATTGGCAGACTTCTATACCTCACAACCACTAGATCTGACATCTATTTTGTTGTACACCAACTCAGTTAGTTTATAAGCAATCCACAGGTACAACATCATACTGCTGCCTTAAGAGTGGTCAAGTTCCTTAAGTAAGCTCCTAGGCAGGGATTGTTCTTCTCCTCCACTTCTATATTCCAGATACTTAGGTATGCTGATACTGATTGGGGACAGTGCCAACTCAGCAAGAGCTTAATCTCTAGTTATTGTTTTCCCTTGGCAGTTCCCTCATCAGTTGGAAGTCTAAAAAGCAAACTATAGTGTCTAAATCCTTCTCTGGGGTAAAGTACAGAGCTTTGGCAATGGCTATATGTGAATTATAATGGTTGTTGTATCTGTTACGGGACTTTCATATTCATTACTCTAAATCTCTAGTCATATTTTATGATAACCAGAGTGTTTTACATATAGCCCAAAATCCAATGTTCCATGAGTGTACCAAACATTTAGATATCGATGGTCATTTGGTTAGGAAAAAATTACAAGAAGGTGTTCTCAAGCTTCTTCCTATCTCCACCAAGTTTCAGTTAGCGGATCTCTTCACTAAAGCCTCTTATCCAAAAAATTTCATTGATTTTGTTTCCAAGCTTGGCATGGTGAATCTTTTTCCACCACTGCCAGCTTGAAGGGGGTGATAGTTGTATAACTAGCTTAATATTAGTTTAAGTTTTTGATTAGTTCCTAACTAATTACTTACTTAATTGGTTTGGAAGTTAGTTTATTCTGTTAGCTTTGCTCTATAAAGAGCAATTTGTAACACTGTGCAATATAACAAATATTCAATTTAGTATAACCTTTTCTTCTCTTTTTCTCTCTCCACTTGCTTCTTCTTCCTCTTATGGCACTCACTCTGCTCTGAACCTTAATTAGTCTTGACTAGTCTTTAATTCATGATGAAACATACACAACTTAATATTAAAATATGTAAAAGTTTAATTTGTATATAAAATCAATATAAAATTTAAATTGTAAATCAATTAGAATTCATTATATATATATATATATAATTATTACTGATTTGGTCCCGATACCGGCCCCTAGACTTAAAGGTAATTTAACTAAAAACCATTCTAAAGATCGATGTCACGTAATATCTAGTTCATTGGCATGCCCGATGAGACCTATAAAGTTCAAGTCACATTTTCACATTCTTGAGTTAAGAAGTCGTGGAGAATTGTGAGCCCAAAGGTCACATTGAAGATCTGACGTTCTTAGAGTCAAGGCGTTTGGCATTTGGCACTTCCAGCGCTTCAGCTAGGAAAGTGGTCCTTGTGGTTATTCTTGACCCAAGGGATGAGATCATCAGGAAACTCAAAGAAAGCTTGCTGAGCTAAGGCATGAGCATTCTGCTCAAGTGGAGAAGATGAGCCCTAACAGGGTGCAACAGCTTGAGATCTCGCGGCATGAAGTGTCTCGTACACTTTCATATTCAAGGATTCCCACGTTCACAGAGGAGAAGGAGATTTAGCCATAAGCAAAGCAACAAAACTCTAGGCGTAAAGGTGTTCACTCTAGCTCTCCTATGTCTGGATACAAGCTGAGTACTCTTTTCTCCAGGAGTCTCATGAGTGTGCCCATCCCTAGGCCCTTACAAACCACCCATCCTCTCTTTATAGGCAAATAGGGGTGGCAAAATGGGTCAATGGGACGGGCTGGGCCAAGGCCCGTCCAAATATGGGTTGGGCCGGGCCAGAATAGGAAAACGGGCCAAAAACATTAGCCCAGCCCGTATTCAACGTGACCCGTGGGCCAAAACGGGCCAACCCATTTTTTTAAGAGAATTATACATGCTATTTTTTATTTAAAATTTAAACTATTTTTAAATATTTTTTAAGAAAAATTAGAAATAAAAATTAGATTTTACCTTTCTAAAGTAAAGTTTTTATAATTAATCTAATTTATTTTATTAAATGGAAATAATAAACAGTCATCAAAATTAATTCCATATCAAATAATCAAAATTACAACCAACTAAATATTAATATTATATATATATAATATTAATATATATTTTAATAAAGGCACGCCAGGCCAGCCCGTGACGAGCCTGTTTTTTAACGTGCCAAAACGGGCCGGGCCTATTCAGAAAAATAAGCTTCAAATGTTGGTCTGGCCCGTTTTAACGGGTCAGCGCGTGGGCCCGACCCATATTGCCATCCCTATTGGCAAATATACAGATGAGACGGATCCATGCAAGCACCTTGACGTATACGTGTATGAGGCCATGTTTTTGGGTGTTGAGGCTGACGTTATGTGTCGCATGTTCCCGTGTACACTAACAGGAGAAGCCTTGGCATGGTTTAAGGGTCTATGCTCTGGATCCATTGATTTAGGGGAAAAGATGGCTAAATCTTTTAGAGGACGTTTTGTTATCTCCAAAGACATCCCTAGGACATCTCATGCCCTTGTCTAGATCAAGTAAGGAGAAACAAAACCTTTGAAGGATTTCTTAAAGATGTTTTATAAGGAAACTGTTATGGTGCCAGATCTAACGGAGGTCATCCAGCTGCATATAGTGATCGAACGCCTGCAGCCCAAGTCCTCATTTTCCCTGTCTCTCGTAAAGGGACCACCACTACGTTCGAAGAGTTCAGGCGTAAAGCCACTAAGTACGTGGGGATTGAAATGCACTTGGAGGCCACCTTCGTAAGAAACAAGTTGCTCCTATCATCACCTCGGCTTGAGAAGGAGAAAGACAAGCCTAAGAATGATAAAGTGCCCAAAAAAGAGAAGAGCAAAGGGCAACAATCTCAATAGCTAGATAAACGAGTGGCTTCCTTTAGTCATTACGCCCTGCGTAACACCCAGCTCACCCAAATCTTCAAAAACATCAGCTGGCAAACGTTCAATGTCTACGAGGTGCAAAAACCTACCCTGTACCCTAGCCCGGTAACTCACAAAAGTACTGCAAGTTTCATAAGCAGACATGGCATACAACCAATGAGTGTAGGCTGCTTAAGGCACGATTGAGATCCTAATCCATGAGGGGAAACTGAAACAATATCTTCTCCAAGATAGGTCCCATGTTGAATCTGAGATGTCGAAAAAGAGATATCGGGATCGGTCTCCCAACGTTGACACAAGCCGAGGTCAGAAGAAGTTTACAGCCACGGAAAAACAGAAGAGCCTGCTCATTGAGCCATCCTAGGAAGAGAAAACTACTTCTCTCTACCCTGGAGCAGGCAGGAAGTGATCGATTGATTCCAGATCTATTAAATCGCATTACGGATAAGGGTGTCAAAGGGGGCATGTCCTAGGGTAACGCCTAACGAAAATTTCCATTATTAATAATATATCTTTTTACCATGTTTAGTGATTTGAGGTATTTTATCATATCTTCAACATGCGTGGAAAATTATCCCAACTGGCAGTGAGAATCAGACCTCTTTGAGGCCGTATCAAACCCTGATAAGTGGTACCCTAGTCCTCTAAACAAGGATTGGCTACTTGGCCCCGACTGGTGGCGAGGATTGGCTCTCTTTTGAGACCATACTAGACCTCGATGAGTGGTGTAAGTAGAACTTTGCCCCAACGAGTGGCGAGGATCAAACCTCTTTGAGGTCGTACCAGACCCAAACGAGCAGCACCTCAATCCCTTAAACAAGGATATGCTACTTGGCCCTAATGAGTGGCAAGAACTGGACCTCTATGAGGCCGTACTAGAGCCTAACGAGCGGTGCAAGTAGAACTCTCAAATCCCCAACAAGTGTATCGGACCTTTTTTGAGGCCGTATCGAACCCTAACAAGCGGAAACCCTAACCAATGGTTGGTTGCTTGACCCCGACGAGTGGCAAAGATCGGTTATTATTAAAACCATACTAAGCCCCAACAAGTGGTGCAAGTAAATTACTTAGTTCAACCTAAGTCCTTTTGCGTAAAATAATTTATGCACATTGATGCACAAGGGATAATACATACTTTATACACAACGTCCTATATGACTTGGCAAATTATGTTTGAGGTCATCGATAAAAGTAAAGACAAAAATTTCCTAGGTTGCTTCTATTGCCATTATTGAGATATAGTAAAAAAAAAGCACAATCATGAAAATAAAGTACTTTCATACACATTAAAAAAGAAGTGACAAAACCGGAGCCCATCCCAAAACAAAGGCTAATGAAACTCAGCAAAAAAAATAAAAAAAATAAAAAGGGACCAAGGCAACTGCCTTTCAAATCGGCAGGTAGTCACGAGGGTGGAGCTTCCTTAGAGGACGATATAGTTGTTTCTTCTACAGTAGCTTTAGGATTCTTAGCGACAGGAGAAGACATATTAGGAGCCATAGATTAAGAAAGCATAAAGTAACAAGCTCGTACGGGACATCTTCTAGCTCCTGGAGAAGTATTACGGAGATAGACTTCTCTTATTGTAAGGGAACTGAGAAGTCAGTTGCATAAAATCTTCTGGTGGACGGTATTGTATTCCCGTAGAGCCTGAACTACCTTCATGGACTCGGGGGATAATTCACTCTCCTCCACTACGAAAGTTGCCCTAGTTAGAAAGAAGTGCTCATAGGTCTATGAGACTGGGAATTTGGGGATCTTGTCCTCACTTTCCCAAAAGACCGGCCTGTCTGGCTGGACTTATACCTTCACAAAGCACTTCTTGTAAGAGCCGTTGTCTGACTTGGCTAACTCGGTGAAGGGCTGTAAGCCCATAATTTTTACCTCACTATGAAGGGTAACAAAGCTTAAGCCGTCGTCGGGGTTGAATCGACGTACAACCTGACAAAATGAGAAGAATAGCGCCACTGTGAGGATGAAACTAAAGTGCTCCCCAAGCACCTCTAAGCTTCGTACTAGACCCCACCCATTAGGATGCGGTTGAGTGGGGGCACACTCTGGAAACTGAAGAACGCCCATTTCAAACTCTATCAATGGAAATTTCACCCTGAGGTGAATGAGAAATATGTCATACATAAAGATAGTCCACCCATTAGGGGGCATATGGCAAACACACTCCCCAACCCTTGGATGAAGAGTGACGTATCACTCTTCGTATTTTTCTTCGTATTGGATGGGGTACCGTCTCTCCATAACACCCTATTGGGCCCTTGCGTGTTTAGAGACAATCTCCATTACTGCTAGTTGAACCCGAACATAGGGGTTCTGGTTCAAGAGCTTCTGCCAATTGATTTTGTGTTTAGTTACTGTTGAACACCCTGACATCGTTACAACAATTTCTTTTCTTCCCTTCTGTGTGTTGATCGTCGTCGCTACATGTTTAAGTCTACTTATAGAGTATGGTTGGTACTCATAGAGTTACCTCTTATGGACATGGCTAGGGGACAACCAGTACGGCATCATTTTGTATCACTCCACACATTTGAATCTTTGGGCCGAGTCTCTTAGATTTTCAAGACCCATTGATCAAAAGCAATCGACAAATTTAAGTAAAATAGGTAACCGTCGAGTATCATTAGAAATAAAAGCTGCATGATTGCTGTAACCCACTACACACGAAATGTTACGAGGATAATAAGTGTGGGACAATGGTGAGGATCAGCAAGTGATTACAAAGAGTTTTGGGGTTACCCACGTCCATAATAGGTACCTCGGCCAAATGACTATAACTCATTTAACCAACCGACATGGTCACTTCAACAAGCTAGGGGAAAAAAATCGGATCCCGATACCAGCCCCTAGACTTAATGGTAATTTAACTAAAAACTATCCTAAGGACCAATGTCACGTAATATCTGATGTGAGCTATTCTCTCAGCACCGGATATCTAGAATCACGCACAGGGTCTTTAAACCAACTTTGGTGTGAGTCATTCTCTCAACAACGGAAACTCATGGTTGACTTATGCATCAGCGTGTTAAACAAGCAACCTACAAAGTGACTGACTAGTAGGTAAAGCCGTTTGGTCGTCCCTTTCATGTGTCAACCTTTCTGCAGGGGATCATAAAAGCACTGACGCCATGTACGGAAAGCTTGGTGAATAAGAAGACATTTTCACTACTTCCATGTATAAATCCCCATGCATCAACATAACAAAAAAAGAACATTCTCTCTAACCTTACACTTGAGCTTTGAAATTCCCTTGAACTTTCACTGACTTGATCATTGAAGTGTCCTTACAAGTGACTTCCCCTTTCGCCCCACAACACGCAAGACTAGTGGTCGAGGAATCACTCCAAGACCTCTATTCCTCATTAGAATTAAGGATATAATACCGGACTCTCATTGAACCAGTGTAAAACTTGCACTTAAATCTGCATTTTAAGGACTATGGCGAGGCTAGATCCCACACACCCACCCAGACCAGTTCAATTACATAAATTAATAATAATTGCTTATATAACAATTTATGATTAAATATTAGTGTAAAAAATTTTATATCAATAGTATATTTAAATTCAATTCTATGTATAATAAAAGAAATTAAACAAAATTACACCTCATATCATATCATATTATATCAGTAAACGTAACCAATCGAGAAAAAGTAAAGACAAAATTGTAGCTAACATTACTTTAAAAATTTGAGAAAAAGAAAAAAAATGATCCATCAATAACTCAAATTGTCCTTGATTTTGTTAGAATCATGTTCAAGTTTTAAATTCATTTCATATTTTAATTGGAATACCCGGTTGACCTAAAATGTTTTCATACTATTATCCGATTATCAATTAAGAATTATTACGCAAGCCATACTTTTTTACTTCCATAATAACTATTTTAAGAATCAAGATTTTCCTGACTTGTATAGGAATTTTTTTTTTTGTCTCTTTAGAGTATTTATCATCGGAAATGAACCCATTAACTAATGTTTTACCAAAACTGAGTTTGTATGAAGTGGATAGTCATGTAGATGATTTTTAATTATTTGGTTGAGAATTTGAGGCTGACAAAGTATCACAGCTAAATTCTTTTATTAAGTACTTAAAAATGTGCCTAACTTTTACATGCCAATACTTAGGGTACATTTTGCAAAACGGATGTAATCATGCTTTAGAATACTACACCAACATGAAACATGAATTTATCCGATAAACAACAATTCTACAAACATTATGGACACTTGAGGAAACGGATATAATACAGTAATATATGAAATTATGTATGAAGGAGAAAGCAGGATTTCAAAAGTTGCGTATAAAAGCATATATACTTATCTTTTTACTAGAAAATTTGATGCTAAGAAAAAAATAATTCAAACATCTTTCTGTTAAAGCGTGCATACAATTGGTTCAGCACAATTTTGATACTTACAAAAGCATATAGTTATCTTTCCTGGTTTATCAGTTGGCAAATTAAGGCCTAATCAGGTTCAGCACAGATTTGATACTCATAAAAGCACACAATTATTTGTTTAATGATTATTGCAGCAGTGAAAAGTACATAGATTAGTTAAATGATGTTTTCAACATACTGTACAGTGTTTTCATGGGGTAATTACAAGTGCTATATTCCTTGTAGCTAGCTAGTCTTCCACCTCAGTGTGCAAAATAAAGCTAGGAAATGCCAATGTTATTTCCCTGATAAAACAGAATCATTCAAGTTAGATCTTGTAAATAGACTTGAACAGTAAAACAAAAGAAGTGAGCAATGTGTCTGCAGAGATAAGATAAAGATTACTCAAGTCTTTGTCTAGTAATAAATTGTAAAAATAAAATTATAAAAATAATATTAAATAATATTTAATATTAATCTTGAATATCATTTAAAGTTTGATTAACCGGATAAAAAATACCTTTTAACTTATCATAACAGAGAAATCTGATAATCACACAAGATCTTAGATTAGAAGAGTGACTACTTACTTTAGATATGGTAAAGTCATGATCTTGAGAAGGGAAGGATTTTTTGCCATGTATTCTCTCCACTCTTCGTTATCAATCTTCCCATCTCCTTTTGAATCAACCTCCTTCATTGTCTGTAAAAAATCATTAAAATTTTATCGATGAAAAGCAGAACAATGGAGAAGGGTATATAATTTGGTTGCAAGGTTAATTAAGAACCTTTTCCACAATTGAATCAGCAACATCGTCTGGAAGTGTGACATCTGATTCGTTCAGAGTAGCCAGGACCATTTCCTTCAACTTCAAGGGTACATAAGAAGAAAAGCAAACCGAGCAAGTATTCATACAATAAATGTCAAAACGAGTTGTTCATGTCCTTTCAAAGAGGATATCAAAATGTGTTAGAATCTTATATCAACTTTGCATGAAGCTTTTTTTTTTGTGTGTGAGACACTGATTCCTATACAAAGTGGCTTTTGTGTGAGTAAAAACCGATTAACACACTTAAACTCAATTCTTACGTGACCAATGTTAACAAAACCCTTCTTTTGAATATAAAATGATTATTAGAAAAATTAAGCATATGAATTAAAACAATTGACTTTTTATAAAATGAAAGGAACTAATTAAACATGATAAAAGTTATTAACTAAACCTACTGCCACTCTGAAATCCAAAAATTAAAATAGTACAATAAAAAGTTCAGCTAGGGTACTCACTTGGTAAGGGTCAATGTATCCAGTCTGTCGAAGGTCAAACAATTTAAATGCAACTGTAGGGAAATTTTTGGCATGATCAAGTGATTAGCTTTATGTACCAAAAACTCACACAAGTGAAACATCTTTTGATTTCTCTCATAATAAACACAAATAATGCTTACATTCAATTTTCTTCTCTTCAGACGCATTTGGATGAAAGACGCTGAGTGAGCGAACGAATTCCCCGAAGTCAATTACTCCATTGCGCTTAATATCAAACATATCAAATACCTTCATTACCATGTTAAATCATGATTATGATGTATACTTAAAACATCATACTTTTACATATATTTTTTTTGAACTAAACCCTAAACATCACACTTTTACATATTTGAAATAAAAATAAATGTTCATGACTATTGAAACTCATTCTTTATCAGCCCAAGACCAAGTCAAAAGCAGTTAAGAAGTTCCCTTTGAAGCCGCTTGGCCCGCGTGTTATATTTCAGTTTCCTATTTCTCTATCGCATGTATAAATAATTGTTCTCTTGCATTAGATATCCAGAGAGATTCAGCTTTCATCTTATCAAGTTTTCAAATACATCCTGATAATTTTCATATATTCCAACAATGACATATAAACTGTGATGTAACTTGTGAGTCTTATTTTACTATTATAACTTTTAAAGGTGCTTGAGTGAAAAAAAGGAATTGCTTAGATTAATGGAAATGGAGGTGGCATACTATGTAGGATCCATCCAAAAATTGTACTCTACTAACTCTAAGAAAGGGTCCAGTTAATGAGTTGAAGATGCATATTATCACGAGATTGTCTAATTTTATACTAATCAAAGTTTTTTATTTTAATTTCCTGTGATGTATAAGATTTTACATATTAAATCAACCATACTTTTATATACACTTTACAACATATTTTTATAATTTAATTTTTATTTATCTCTTCCTCGTGTAACATTATTTATCTTATTTTGTATTTTCTCTTCCCCTCACTAAGAGTAAGTCATAAGCACCAGTTTAGGTTAGTGCATGTTTGCTTAAAAGTTTATTCAATGAATGAAGGTGATGATAGTTATTCAAGGAAGTATTTATTTAGCCAACAAATATAAAAGATGCCCCCGCTGCCAACACCATTCAACTAGGGCAACAATAAAGCAAACACACAGTGAAATTTACTAATTTAAAAATTTGCAAGATAAAATAATTATATTTGATAAATAAATTTATTTCAGTAGTTTGTAATTTTTCAGTTTATTTTATTTTTTACACTTTTATCTTTATTGATATATGTTTTTCTTAAAATCACTATATTTATATTTAAAAATATATTTTATATTATTCTATATTTATCAATTAATTTTATCAAACATATTATAATTTAACAAACTAGCAATAACCTTTCAAGTATTTTTTTTTAATTTTTAACTAACTTATCCGTTTGTCTTGCACAACATATTCTAGATATAAAAACATCTGTAATGGAAGGATGAAAGTTGTATTACCTTGTAAAAAATTTGGGTATCTACTAAATGAGGGAGTGGGAGGATTGCACTACCCACTTGATAGTATATGCTAGTTATAGATTTAATTTTCATATTTTAATGTTAATTTTTTATTTAATAATAAGATAAAATTTAGTATACAATACTATATTTTAATATTTTTAATGTTGTACTACTATATTATATTATCTTATAATAGAATAATTTTATATTGTAGTTTTTTTAAAAAAAAATACTTGAAGTAACTTTTTGAGTTTACAAGTTGAATTTATGTTATTTTTTATAACTTTTATTTTGATTAATATATCTTTTTTCTTAATCCACTCATATCTAATTTTAAAAGGGTATATTTTTTTTTTGTCATTTTACACTTAACAACTAGTTTTACCAAACACATTTTAATTTAGTTAGTTAATTTATCAATTTTGAGTTATCAACTTTAAACTTTAAACTAACTTTTCAGTTTTCATTTAGTTTTATCAAACGGACTTTTAGTATATTAGGCACCTGCCTGCAGAGTTAAGAATATGTCAGGCCGTTCATCGGGGGCCTATGGCTTAGCCGATTTAAGGCTTAGTTTGGCGCAACTTATTCAACATAAAGATTAGATCAAGACTTTTTAAAAAACATACTTAATTAAATAGGCTAGATTTGAGTTTTTGAAAAAGTCTTTCTAACTTGTTGGGTGTGTCTTTTTTAAACTATTGTATATAGAATTTTATTAAAAAATATAATTTACAATATATTAAATTTATAAATACATATGATATTTTTTAATGAATTATCGTTTATAAAATTAAATTTTGTTAAAATTACCTTTAGTATGAAAATTAATAATTAAATGTGCATTATACTTAGATTGTGAGGCTGTTAAAGATAAATTGATATTTATTTAAAATAGACTTATTGATATATTTAATATATGTTTGTTTGCATTTTCATTAATAGTAATTTAAATCAGATTTTTATATCGGACTAAACTATACTTAAAAATAAAATAAAAAATAACCAAATAATACAATTTTATTAATACGTGTCACAAATTTATTTTATAAATAAAATTATGAGTTTTGTTAACCTCTGAAATTGAGTATAAACATTAAATATTTATATTAGTTTAATATCTATTTCAAGATTCATCTCAATGTTTTTCTTAATTATTTGTTTGCGTTTATCATTTATATTTGATTGTTTTTAAAATATATATTTTTTATAAATTGATTTTTCTTAACTGCTATAAATTTTTTATATCTTTTCACTTTATTACAACATAAACTCGCATGCATAATTTCTAATCACTAAAAGAAACAAAAACTAAGAATTTACATAGTGTACTGTTATCAAGACAAATGATTGTGTTCTTATGTGTTTTTGTTGGAGTATGATTTTTTAAGAACACCGCCAAATACTTTTAAGGTGCAGAAAATACGTAAAAATTAGGGTAAAACAGGTTAAAAATTTCTAAAAGTTGAACCGTTAATCAATTTATAAAAAATAAATATTTAAAAATATTAAAATATAAGTAATAAATATTAAAACTAATACGAATATTTAATTTTATCCTCAAAGGTTAAGGTTATATAAATATAAATTTGATTTAAATTAGATGGAGTCAAATTTTTTAATATAAATATAAAATCTAATCCAATTCAATAAAAAATAATAATTTTGTGATTTTCCGTTTTATTTATTTGATTGTCAGTTTTTCAATTGGGATTTGGTTTTGCAGTTGGATTGATTTTTGAACCCATCTCTACCCAATAAGAGGTAACAATAAATAAAATGTAGCACGAATACGCACCCTGTCTGCAAATAGATTCTGCTTGCTAGTATTATTAAAGAGTGCAAGGTGGAACTCCTCCTACATATAAAAATCCTCAAAGAAGAAGCACTCTATCAAAATGCTACTCTGACACTCAGCAATATACAGCTTGAGATAATGAGAAAAATAACTATCCCTGTTAAATTAAAGGGCATAAAATACCTTGTGAATGAATCCATCATCAACAATTGCACTACTTAGTTTCTTAAAGGTGCAAAGTAAAGCCTCAATCTCATTCACAGTAACTGTTAAAAATGGTAAATGGCATTTCGGAGTTAAACTAAAACTCTTAAGAAACTTCACAAACATAGCCCGATGGGAAAAAAATTACCATACAATTAGTATGCTCAAGCTCAACATAACAAAAGGCAATGGCTTAATTGATAATGACAAACAAAATCATGGTACATTTCATGATACGAGTTCAAAATAATAAATGAGTTAAACATTTGAGTTTTCTACTTACAAGATGTCTCGGAAGCAAGAGTGGTGGATAGATCTTGCTTAGTCTTTGGTCTAGCTTTTTTCAAGCAAAAGCAGCTCATAGTTATGGACCTAATTTCAATCTAAAGATTACAGGACGTAAACTCTACCTATCCTAGCACCATTCTGTTAAAGGAGCCCCTGCCACGCCAAAGTGAAAATATGCATTAATCAGTTCAAGATTGAACACATCAAACTTTCATGAGCAAAATTTTGTGTCCCCTGATTCTGAACTCTGTTAAAGAAGGTGGAACGTGAAATGTGATTCTTATTTCGAACAGTGTCAAGGATTTATAATAATTCTCACGCCCTTCAAATAAAATTGAGTTTGTGATTTATAATAATTGTTGATTTGTAAAACAATTACCAGAGTCTTTTAGGATAAAATCGAAGGTTAAGAGGAAAAAAATGGATATCAAAAAGGGGGATCTTCATCTCATCTTGGTGCATAAAAGCCAATCTTCCAGAACTTAATTAAAGAAAAACACACACACAAGGAATAAAAGGAACGAAAAATCTAGAATTTGACAATCTTGACTATTAGTCGTGCTATTAAATTGTTCTACTGTTGATGTTATGAATGTTAAAGAATGAATGATAATTAGAAGGGAAAAAAAAGTCAACTCAGAGTATTGAAGCTTTGTTATGATATGATGATGGCGTACCCGTTATAAACGCCCTCAGATATTGAACAATACATCATGCAAACATGTTAAGAATAATCTAAATACATGGATGTAAAAGCGACTTACAGAAACCTGAAGAAGGTGCAGAAAAATTCACTGGTAGATGTAGAGGTAGATGTAGGTCAGCTTCATTCGCAACATTGGCTCCTACTTCTTTCTTTTAATTGATTATCTGATGTGCCAAAACTTTTTAGTTTATTATTAAACGTCACTCTTTATCCAAAACTTAGCTAGAAAAAGAGTACATCATATCATATCAGTATTTGATAATTAAATTGAAGGTTGACTTGCTATATAACAAGGGGGGCTGAAACCAAAATTTGACGGAAAGTTTGATTAAAGAAAACAAACGAGAGAGTGGGCTAGAAAGGAAACCCACCGACCACACCATTTATGGCAAAAACTTTGCATTGTTTTTAATTTTTTTTATTTGTCAAACCTCACCAATAATCAAACCTTCTCACATAAATAATTGAAGTGTATATTAAATTTAACATATTTTATATAGGCAAAATCGATTTAAAAGTAATGAGAAGAGAAGTTAGAATCTGTTAGGAAGTTATAATTTAATTAGGTAGTTAGAATTCTGTTAGAGTTTGTTATATCTATGTGTGTTTAGTAACTCTATATAATCTTTCTCTTGTAATCAATTCAAGTATGAGTGAAATCATATTCAGTTTCACTTCATATCCTTTTTTCTTTCTTGCTCTCTCTCTATCCATCTCTCTTATTCTTGGTACCTCAATATACCTTTAGAAATATATATTTTAAATTGATTTTCAATAAAAACCTATCTAAAAAGTACTCCATCTGAAGTTGGTTATAAGCAAATTTTAAGTGATTTTTTTCTACCAAGTATAAGTAAAAATATATATTTTAATGTCATTAAATGCTTATATATACCAAATATGTCATTCATGAATACATTTTCAAGGTAACTAAATTACTAAATATTTTATGCAATAAATGAGATTAAGGCACAAATACATCAAATATTTAATAATATTAATACAAATAACAACTTTTAGTCAACTTTGTTAATCTATATGAATTTTGTCTGATTTGCTTATCATAGGAAGTATATTTTGAATCTATCTTTCAATAACCAATTTAAAAAGTCAGAAAAGATTATTTTGAAAATCTTTTAAAAATGTAAGAGTCAATTGAGACAAAAAAAAACTGAGACCAAATTAAAATCTAGAATAAATATAAGGGATATTACTTTTTTTTCTTTCAAATGATATTACTTTTTTTGTCAAGTTTCAAATGGCATTGTGAACTTAAAGGGTTGTTTGGATTCAAAAATATTTCTTATTTTTTAGTTTTAATTATAAAATTGTCATTTTATTTCCTATTTCTAAAATTTTATATAGGAAATACTAAAAACAGACACTTTTTTTCTATTTTTTGATTTTTACAAAATTTTAAAAATAAAAAATAAATGATAATTTTATCATTAAAACTAAAAAACAAAAAATATTTTCCAATCCAAACAAACAATATGGCTATTTTTTATTAATAATGTTGTTGGGGAAATTATTTTCGCAAATGGGGCTGTTTTACATGTAATTTCGTGTCTGGGGTTGATTATTATGTGTCGTAGCATAGAAAAACGACACACGAGTCGTTCAACGGAAAAACGACACCCGCAGTGGCTGACACGTACCTGAGTCGTCTAGCCATGAGACGACACCCACTCGTCGCAGCTTGGAAGAACGACAAAGCTGTCGTGACTGCTACAGGCGACACAATGGGGAGACGCCACGTGGAAAGTTCCCTGTGTGGTGCACTCTGGAGAGACGACTCCAGTCACGGGTCCCCCTTTTGGGACCACTCTAAACGCGCGTGCTGCAAAGGGAGAGGAGCACCAGATCTGTTTGCTTCTTCTTTTCCATTGTGGTCCTTCTTGCTCACCATTGTTGTGTCGTAAGAAGCCAGGAAGAAGGAGAAAGGAAGCACTTTTTTTTCTGTCCTTTTTGTGCTTTGTGGTCTATAGTTGTGACATTGTGGTCCCCTTTGGCAAATACAAAGACAGGTTAGTGTTGTTATAATTATTTATTATTTTGGTTAGTAGGTGTAACATCCCTGATGTTTTAATGAGAATTATAAGAAATGGGAAATGATTAGTAAATGTTTTAGAAGTTTTATTTAATATTTGTTCTGTCTTAGCCAGAGATAAGAAAGCCGGTGTCGAGATCGGTATCTGAAGCGCGAGCAGGCGGAGTTAAAGATCGGGAGTGTAGGAGAAGAGCGGACAGAGTTAAGTGGTCTGGTCCAACCGTTGTGAGGAGAGCGCCTCACACGGGGTCATAGCCCGGATTAACCTCATAATGACTGAAACAACGGATGTAGGTAACCAAGAGGTGAGCACGGATAAGGTATCCGATCTCTCAGGTTGTAGCTCGGATTTCCGAGGTATGAACACTAAGTTAGGACGTCGGGGGCCGATATTCATATTGGGCCTATACTCTTGCGAAGTATTAGAGAATTGTGAATAATTAAACGTTGTGGGAATAAATAAGTGTAATTGATTTGATAACTATGCAATAGTTCAATATAGTGAAATTGATTAAATTTAGTAAGAATACAAATAAAATAAAGGAAAAGACGATCTTGCCCATGAGCTATACATATATATAAGGAGATTCTCTTCCTTCCCTCTTCATTATTTACAAGTTACCTTTGCTGTTGGTCTGTTCCTTCTCTTTCGTTTTTTTCTCTCCTCTCTTAACGCTGATTTGCATGCGCTGGAGAGGGACTCCATTTGTGTCTAAACTTCAATTGAACCTCATTCCTGTGATCGAGGCTTCAAGGTGAGTCTACTGATCCGTTCCAATTGTGATTCCCTTATTCCTTTTATTCTTTGGCTGTTAAGAGCCATGCATGGCTATATTCGTGGCTGTTCTCCACTCCTCTGGTGAGTGTGAGCCCAAATGCAGTCCATGAACTAAGGGCGTTGAAGTGACGAGCTGTACTTTATGATCCGTAGGTAGTAGGCTAAGCAACGGAAGACTGAGTGACGAAGTTGAGACTGCGAAACTAGTGCTCAGAGGAAGGAATCGACATAGAGAACAGATCATCGAAGCGTGGAACCAAAGTAAGGGGGGTGTTCGGGTTATAATTAATTAGAATAGGACTCGCTTCTTATTCAGGTCATTGAGGTAATATAAACAGGTTAAGGAAAATGTTGCTAAACGTAGTTGTGTTTTATGCTTGTGCATGTGTGACTGGGTTCATTAATTAGTGGAAGATCGGGTGTGGTTGAGTTTATCATGTTATGATCTTGTGATATCTAATGTTGAAGTGATCAGCGTTATGTGACGTCGGGTTAGCAAGCAGGCTACCCGAGTGATGAGGAATTGATATTATTATGTGAAAGGCAAACTGTTGAATGATTATGTGGTATGGGATGGCCGACGGTATATGATAGCCCCTCATTTCCGACTCCCGTGGTTTTCGTGCCCAGTTGAGCTACCCAGTGGTCAAGTAGGACCCAGTGGTCGAGGTGGAGAGTCAAGCAGGACTCGGTGAACCAAGCAGGGTTCACGGGGTGTCAAGTAGGACCCCCAGCTGAAGGCCAATCCTTTAGTATCCGGATACTAGGAGTCAAATTGTATGAGAGTCAGTTGTGATCGTGATGAATGTGATGGAATTGTGTAGTTGGTTTAATATAGTTACTGTATGTAATACACTATGTTTCAGTATGCTTACTTACAAGTGATGCTTGATGTGTATGTATAAATATGCATGTATATTTGTTAAGTTCCATTCTATATTAATTACAATGCCAAACACTCACCCTTGCACCTTTTTTTTAGTAACCAGAGACAGGGAGGGGGAAGGAGCCATGGAGTCGTGCCAAGGGGGAGATCGGTGCCAGGGTCCGAGTGACTTTGAGTGACTCTCTATAGAGATATATATCTGTATATAAGAACTTCTTAGTATTATTATTAGTTGTGTTTAATTAAGACCGGACCGGATGTAAACCTATATTTTAAAATACATATGCTTTCATGGTAGCTATAATGACTCTTGGGTTCACAGGACCATTTTTAGAGTGAAATTTTGGGAGTCCGGTTGCATGTTGTGTATAATCCGATGTGTGAAAGGTATTCGTTCAAGCGAATAGAAACCTCGTTTAAGTGAGAGTCCAGAATCTCGCTCAGACGAGTAGGGGCCTCGCTCAAGCGAGAAACCTTGATTTCCCTTTCTCCCATCCGTTGTGTTTAAATTAACTTGCTTTTCTTTTCTAGACCTCATTTAATTAATTTAACTGTGACTGCTGTCACTTGAATAAGTCAGTAAAAATAAATGCTTTTTCACTAAATATCGATTAATTTTCAAGAAAAGGAAAAATTTATCGTAAGAGGTAATTGTTTGAATAAAAATAAATGCAAAAATAACCTAGGATGTTACAGTAGGAGGTTTTATTTAAAAATATTTTGTGTAAAGTTTGCATGTAGTGACTGTTAGTTAATATTTTGTATAAAGATTGCATGTAGTAATGGGTGCTTATTTAATAAGTTGTTGTTAAAGTATAAAATGTGATTTTATTACAAGCTGTTATTATGCTATTAAGTGTTATTATTTTAGGAATACTTAATGTTAATAAACTGTTAGTGGGATAATATAGTATAATATGGTATAATAGTACTTGATCCGGTCTTGATACCGGTATCCGACCTGCAAGATATATTTCAACGTCTTTATCAAGTCATCAACGTTCAACCGGTGTCATCGGTATACATCCAGACTCTAATTTCGTATCAGGCGCTCTCCCTATACCAGTTGTCCAGGATAACACCATGACACCGGATAACATATACGTCACTATGCAGAAGACAGAAGGCATTGCTACAGGGACCAATCAATAATTCCCTGCACTACGAGCCAAAATCTACTCACGGGAATGATCAATTTGTCCCCTAATTCTAGTCTACACTCCCTACGCTCAATATAAAATGGCCACTTAACCCAATCATACTGGTAAGTACGCAATAAAATAATAATTTAAGGTGTTATTGGAGGTTAGTGGTTCCCCACTAACGGATCCTCGAATATCGAGCCAATCAGGTATATGAACTCTCTTCATCAATGAAGGAAAGGATCTTTTTTGACTCTATCAACTTATAATTACTCTCTGAAAAATATTCCTCACTTGGAATATCATCACTGACTTGAGCGTCGGAGAATCTTTGCAGGTGACACCACCTTTCGCCCACATCAACGCGTAGGGACGGTGTGAAGGATCTCCAGGATGCCCAATCCGCTCTCATCATACAGAGACATCGGATACATAAACCGGATACTCATATAACCGGTCTTCAGAGAAATAATCACCTACTATTTATGACTGACCAGACACCGGATCTCTTGACCCCGGTTCAGGACAGATCATTGGCACGCCCAGTGGGACTCAATAAAGTTATTCCCATATCCTGTGAAAGAACAAGTAATCATCAATGGAAGGTGAGGCACATGATTTCATGGAAAATCAACCTGAAGACAGGACCAACCCCAACGTTTTCAGGAAGCTTAACTTCAATTCTCATGGGGGCAGCGCAAAGAAGATAGTAACAGTGTCTAACCCCGATCCTCGTGATGAGTTGATCAGTCAACTCCAGAGAAAACTTACAAAATTGCGAAGAAAGAGAAGGCAGAGTGAGGACAAGGAGTCATCTCGTACAAGAGACACTCCCCATACAACCGATGGAGAAAAATCCATAACTCTTCAATACTCAAACATCCCCACGTTTGAGGGGAGAGAACAAACCCACAATTCTGATGATGGAGCTGCTCGGGGAAGGAGAGAGCTGATTATAGCACCCCCTGTAACTTACAAACTCAAAGTTCCTTTTTCAAGGAGACTTATGAGTGTCCATATCCCCAAACATATTCAAACCACTCAGCCACTCTCCATTAGAAAGTATAATGGCGAAACTGATCCTACTAAGCATCTTGATGCTTACGTATTTGAAGCCATGTATTTAAGGGCTGATGAAGATGTGATGTGTCGGATGTTCCCACAGACATTATCAGAAGAGGCCCTCGGTTGGTTTAAAGGTTTACCTTCTAGATCCATAGATTCTTGGGCTGAAATGGCAGCTACTTTTGAAACTCACTTTGTCATCTCTAGAGATGTGCCCAGGACATCTCATACTTTAGCTCAAATTAAGCAAGGCGAAAACGAAAGCTTAAAAGATTTCCTGAAGAGGTTCTACAAGGAAGCATCCCTGGTTCCTAACCTCACAGAATCCATTAAGCTGCATATCGTTATCGAAGCACTGCAGCCAGGATCAGCCTTTGCTCTCTCACTAGCAAAAAACCCACCGACAACATTTGAGGAGTTCAGGAAAAAAGCCTCAAAGTATGTGGGTATAGAGATGCACCTAGAAGCTATGGCTGCGAAGAAAAAGCCACCAACACCACCTTCACAGCAGCGGAGAGACAAGGAGAAAATGAGGTCAGAACGCATGGAGAGGCCATTCAACAACCCCAAGGTTAATAACTCTTCTCCTCGACCTCGAGAAAGGCATGTTAATTCCTTTAGCCATTATGCACCTCTGTCAGCCAGGTCATCTCAAATTCTGAGAGAAGTAGGATGGCCAGCCTTCAGCATCTATGGCATCAGAAGGCCAGCCCCTATGAAGAGACCAGGGAATCCCCGTAAGTACTGTGACTTTCATGAACAAACAGGTCATTCCACTGATGAATGCCAAGCTCTAAAGAATGCAGTCGAAACGTTAATTAGAGAAGGAAAATTAAAGCAGTACCTGTTCAAAGAAAAATCCTTTGACAGGGAAGATCGGAATGAGAAAAGAGAAAGAGATCCAGACGATGGGGATGACAATAACCGTAACCCGGTTAAAAAATTCTCTGCTGCGGAGAAATAAAAAGGTGCAATGACTGATGATACAGCACACAGAGATGACATGCCTCAGCAACAGTGTCAAGGCCGGCGTGAAGTCATTGATATGACCGCTGGAGGGTTCACTGGGGGAGGAGCTTCAATTGCAGCCCGAAAGAATCATCATAGAATGATTCTGTCTGTACAAGGAAAAGTTAAAGACAATCGTCCTTACAGAGGAGGGGTTGAAGCTCCAATAATTTCATTCTCTGATGAGGATTTTGGTCCTACCATTCCTAGTGGAGATGATGTTGTAGTCATCATTGCAGTCATAGCCAACAAGGACGTCTGAAGAATCCTTGTTGACCAGGGAAGTTCCTGTGATGTTATTTTTTATAACTGCTTTAAAAAGATGGGTTTTAATGACTCAGACTTACAGCCTTACACACAGGAACTAACAGCTTTCAATGGTGCAAAGCAACCAATAAAGGGATATCTTGATACCCTTATCTCCTTTAAAGGTGAGCCAGGAGCCAGAACAGTTAAATCCCGAGTGTTGGTAATCGATGTCGAGTCACCATTCAAAGGCATCATAGGATGCCCCACCCTGAATGCTATAGAGGTAGTCGTGTCAACTCCACATCTCCTTATCAAGTTTATCGATAAGGACAATGTTGTTTCATCCATCCGAGGTGACCAAGAGATGGCCAGGTACTGTTACAACCTGAGCCTAAATATGACAAAGTTGGAAGCCTCCAACAAAAAGAGGAAACTCAATGATTGTGGAACAGCTGCTGGTTCTGTGAGCCTTGTCGATCTGGACCCTAGGGCGGATTTACACATTGATCCGTCCAACCCATCAAAGCCCACACCGGATGGAAGTTCCAGGGACATCGTATTGGGAGATTCTCCAGAAAAAGTCACCCACATTAATGACAAGCTAGATACAGAAATGGAGCAACGACTGTTGATGCTCCTACAGGAGTTCAAAGACCTCTTTGCATGGACTGCAGCCGATATGTCTGGCATAGATCCTACTTTCTGTTGTCATAAATTGTCCATCTACCTAGAGACGAGACCGGTTGCCCAAAAGAAGAGAAGATTGGGACCAGAGAAATAGAAAGCAGCTTGCCAACAAACCGAGGAATTGCTGAAGGCTGGATTTATCAGGGAAATCCGTTATTCCTCTTGGCTTTCAAATGTAGTAATGGTCCGAAAAGCCAATGGCAAATGGAGAATGTGCATCGACTACGTGGACCTTAATCGTTGCTGTCCAAAGGATCCTTATCCTCTTCCTAACATAGATTGGATGGTGGATGGTTCCTCTAGTTATCAATACCTGAGCTTCATGGATGCGTACTCAGGTTACAACCAGATTCCAATGTACGAGGAGGATCAGGAGAAAACAGCTTTCATCAATGATCGTGGTGTCTTTTACTACACCGTTATGCCCTTCAGCCTGAAGAATGCTGGAGCCACATACCAGCGCATGATCAATAAGGTGTTCGAGGGCATGCACACCAAACTTGTTGAGGTGTACATTGACAACATCATAGCCAAGACATCGGTCGGGGTGATCATATTGAAGACCTACGCCAAGTGTTTATCCGCTTGAGAGAATTCAGCATGAGGCTAACCCATTGAAATGCACTTTTGCTGTCCCAGCTGGGAAGTTTTTGGGTTTCATGTTAACTCAATGTGGTATCAAAGCCAATCCAGGGAAGTGCCAAATGATTCTCAACATGCAGAGTCCAAAGAATCTGAGAGAAGTCCAATCCCTGAATGGCAAAGTAGCAACCTTGGCACAGTTCATGCCAAAGATGGCTCACAGGTCATTCCCTCTGTATAAAGTGCTGAAAAAGTCCAAGAAATTCAAATGGGGACAGGAACAAGAACAAGCATTCCAAGAGCTTAAGGAGGTGTTGTCCAAACCTCCTATTCTTACGAAGCCTGACCCTGAGGACACGCTCATCCTATACTTGGCTATTTCAGATGAAGCTTTGGGCGTAGCTTTAGTAAAGGAAACTCCTGATGGACAGAGGCCGGTCTACTTCACCAGCAAAACATTACAAGGTGCTGAGATCCGGTATCAAAAAATTGAAAAAGCCGCCCTCGTTGTTGTTTGGGCCTCTCGACGGCTACGTCCGTATTTTCACGCACATCCGATCCTGGTAAGAACGGATCTACCACTCCGCTCTGTGTTAATCAAGCCTGACCTCGCTGGTAGGATAATCAAATGGTCCATTGAACTCTCAGAGTTTGATATATCCTATGAACCTCGAGGCGCTATTAAAGCTCAGGTCCTGGCCGATTTTATTGTGGAAATGACAGGGATAGATCCAGATACACCTTGTGTCCATTGGACCATCTATGTCGATGGTTCATCGAATCAAAAGGGCTCTGGAGCAGGTGTAGTTCTCGAAAGTGACGATGGAGTACACTTAGAGATCTCCTTTCGTTTTAATTTCAAAACTTCCAACAACCAAGCTGAATACGAAGCTTGCTTGGCCGGACTACGAGCTGTGATTGACATTGGCGCCTCTGAGGCGACGCTATGTAGTGATTCACAACTCGTGATTTCACAAATCCTGGGAGACTATCAAGCTCGCGAACCTCAAATCCAACTGTACTTAAACTGTGTCAAAGAGTTGAGAGAGAAATTCTCAAAAATAGAATTCAAACATGTTCCATGCGAAGAGAATACAAGAACGGATATACTCTCCAGATTGGCAAGCACCAAAAAGCCAGGCAGCACCACAACGTTGGTCCAGAGTACACTGACATCACCCAGCATTCCTCTTTTCCCTTCTCTAAATGCCATAATGACTAATTCTCTTTATGGTGATACATGGATGGCCCCCTACATCCGTTATTTGGCCGATGGGCAGTTGCCTACTGATGAGAAGGAAAAGAAGAGAATAAGGAGAGAACTGCCATACTTCACTATGATAGATGGTAACCTCTACAGAAGGGCACTCTCAGTACCTTACTTAATCTGTCTGAGAGAGAATGAAGTACATGAAGTAATAGAGGAAGTGCACGAAGGACAATGTGGACACCACGCCGGAGGAAGAAGTTTGATGAGAAAAATCCTCAGAGCGGGATATTGGTGGTCCACAATGAAGCAGGACTCCATTGACTTTGTCAAGAAATGCGATGCCTGCCAAAAATTCTCTAATCTTCACCACACACCGGCAGAAGAACTCTTCACATCCGCTGTTCCATGGCCGTTCTACCAATGGGGATTGGATATTTTGGGCCCTTTCCCAACTGCTCCTGGGGGCATCAAATATCTCATTGTAGGGGTCGATTATTTCACTAAGTGGATTGAAGCAGAGCCGGTGGTGCATATTACTTCAGCCCGAACTCGTCGTTTTATGTATGAAAATATCATAACACGATTCAGAGTCCCAGCACGGGTTGTCACAGACAATGGCACCCAATTCACGGACAGGAAATTTACAGATTTACTTGAAGGGTTAGGAATAACCCAGATATTTTCCTCCCTCGAACATCCCCAAACTAACGGCCAGGCTGAGGTGGCCAATAGGGAAATGCTGAAAGGACTGAAGAAACGTCTTGGTGAAGCCAAGGGTGGATGGACAGACCAATTGTGTCACGTCCTTTGGGCATATCGCACAACGCCTCATTCTTCCACCAATGAATCCCCATATCGCCTGACCTATGGGGTGGAGGCAATGATACCTATGGAACTGCAAATTGCTTCTACCAGGGTCAAATACTTCTCTGAAGAAGGCAATAACGCTAACTTGGCATCAGAAATGGATGTCATATAAGAACTCAGAGAAGACGCATTCATTAGAGATCAGGCCATCAAAGCCAAAGTCGCTCTTCGATATAACAAACGAGTCCAATCAAGGACTTTCAATGTCGGAGATTTGGTTTTAAGGAAAGCAAGTGTGGGAAATAAATTCGCTCATCAAGGCAAACTAGCCCCAAACTGGGAAGGCCCATACAGAGTATCCGAGGTTGCTGGCAAAGGCTCTTACCGCCTTGAAAACCTTGATGGCACTCCAATCCGAAACAAGTGGAATACCCAGAACTTGCACATTTATTATAGCTAGCTGCTGGAGCAACATGCACTCTTTTCTCCTTATTTGAGATTGTTTAACGGAGAAATCATTATATCATAATCCCAACTACGCTTTTATTGTAATTCTTATTTTTGCTCAATAAGAATCTCATACGTCTACTTAACTTTTTTGAGTTTTTCTTATGCTGTGATTTTCAGTCCATCCGGCATGCACAGACATATTCAGGACGGATGATCTCAACTACCCATTCTGTAGTTGACGATGTAACTCCTCGAATATGTATGAATAATTGAAGACCTGGGCATAGTAGGATTGGTCCTCTTGCAAAAACCATACCGAATCCCAGGAAAAGGGTGCAGTAGGATCAGACCTTTATATAAGGCTGTACCGAACCCCATTCGAAGACCCAAATTGTAGGATAAAACCGAACTCTGGGTACGGTTAGTAAGTTTGGCTGAACACCGTTGAAGGCTTAGATTGTAGGACCAAACCGAACTCCAAGTACGGTTAGTAGGTATGACCGAACACCGGAGAAGGCTTGGGAGCAGTAAGCTGGTTCTCTTTCAAGACCACACTGAACCCCGAGTAACGGGTGCAGTAGGTTCAGGATTAGCCCTGATCTGAACCCCGTGTTGAAGACTCAAATTGTAGGATTGAACCGAACTCCGAGTATGACTAGTAGGTTTGGCCGAACGTCGGTGAAGAACGGTTAGTAGGATTAAACCGAACGCCAAGAAAGAAGTGGGTTGCAGGATCAAAACCGAACCCCGGTGAAAGGCTTGGACTGTAGGATCGAACCGAACTCCAAATATAACAAGTAAGTGACACCGAACTCTAAATTTCCCAGAAGCACTTCTCCTGGAAATTCTTCAATCGGTAATACTTTCTGTTGAAATTCCTTATTCAAAGGCTCGGGTCATATTTTATCGAAGCCCGACTCATTATTTCCGACTCAGGAATAATTCACTCGGGCATGTCTCTATCTGAGGCGTATTCACCCGAAGCATTTCGTTCGGAAATTCTCCATTCATTACTGCGCCATGAAGGAATCAGAAATATTCTATTCGGTGCCATGTCACGCGTGAATTGGAAGTATTTCACTCGGCCTTTTTTCCTACTCAGAAATGCTCCACTTGGAGCTATGATATTCGAAAATGCTTCACTCAGTGAAATCATTGAAAAGTATTTCCTTTAGAAATTCCCCACTCGGAAATACTTTCCCTTGGAATTCCTTACTCGGAAATGCTTCAAGTTCGATACTATACTATTAAAATTCTTCAGTCGGCAATATTTCATTGAAATCCGACTCACGAAGAATCAATCATCACTCTCATTAACCTTACTCGGAAATACTTTTCCTTAGAATTCCTTACTCGGAGACACTTCAAATTTATTGCCCGACTCATGAATTCTTTAAGTCGAAAATATTTCACTTCGGAGTTTCAATCAGCAATACTCCACTCGGAAAAATTTACACTCAGAAAATTTGAGCCTAAATAGAAACTCAAATTGTAAGTCTAAACTCCGAGTGCGGCTGAAGAATCACTCGGAACCTTCCACCCAAGAAGGTTCACTCAGAAGAATTTCCACTCGGAGCTCTCACTCAGAGGAGTTTCCAGTCGGAATTCTCAATCAAAAGAACTCCCACTCGGTATCCTCATTTGAAAGAAATTCCATTCAGAAATATCACTGGAAATCGTCCTTGATGAAAAATAAGACTCAGTTAAAACGTATATGCTTTTACTGAGCAACTTTAGGGGTAATGGAATTTCCCGGATGACATAGCCAGAACCAGCCTCACCCAGAGTCACTCATTTAGAGTCAGTTGCTCACTCGGAACTGATCACCCAATAATGCTTGGGGACAGTATCGAACAACTAACGCGTATTCCGAGTGATGAACACTTAGTAAAACGTTCTCACAATCATTCCCCCTCAAGATTAACATCGCAAGCCGTTCTCATGACAACAACATGTTTCCTAACAACGGCGACCCCCCCATTATGGTACTTATAATCGAAAAGCCTAATCATCAAAGATTAAGGTGCGCCCTTTACCAGGCTTATGTATGCTAAACATATAATTTAAGTAAACAATTTCGATATAACAAAAGATATTCTATCTTTTCTATCAAACTGAGCCTTTGGTTATTTAAGTACCCATACATGAGAACTAAACTTGTTTGCTGCTATCCGATATAATATTTACGCGTCTACATCCGGATTGGATCATTACATATACAATGATTCTATTGAAATTACTCTCAACAGACAACGTATAAAGCAAGTTGTATTTTTATTTGATCAAATCATGAATTACATTAAAGAATTGATTCAGTAATCCGGAGCTGATCCCGGAACACAACAGATTTGAATCAATAAAAACTACAAGACAAGGAAGGCACTATTTATGTTGGCTTGTCTCTCCGCCCTTTCCTTTGCCTTTATCTCCGGCCTCACCTCCCCTTTCACCAGCAACTTTACCTACATCAGCACTTGTTCCTTCACTTCTAGGCTGCTGGGTGACGGGAGTCAGGAGAGAAGGTCCCATTGACTGACCTTTGGGAAGAGGAGCTAGCTTATATATGGTGTTTGGCGGTTCCTCCTGACGATCATCAACCAAAGCTACCAGTTTCCCTCCATGAAACTCATAGAACGGATCAATACCGTTCAAATTAAGTTCCACTTTGGGATTCCGGTATTGAATCTGACGAACAGCAAGCCCAAAACATTCCTCGACTGCCTGGTTGCAGATATCCACAGCCTCTTTCACTCGGGTATTTGCAGCAGTCAGATCCGCTTTCAGAACTTTGACCTCGTCATTCGAACTCGCCAGTTTTAGTAACAACTTCTTCTCCTTACGGGCCCAGTCTTCAACTCCTTACGAGTAAACGACCTTGGCTTCTTTCAGTTCCTCCCCCAACTTGACCGAATGCTCCTTCTCCGTACAGAGGCTGGCGTGGAGGTTGGAATTGATTTTCTTCTGGTTAAGTGCTTGAGCCTCTAACTCGTTAACAAGATATTTTAGCCTGGAGATTTCCTCGTCTTTCTTGTACCCTTCTTCCTTGGAAGCCTCCAACCGACTTTCCAAGCGAAGAATGGTCGCTCTGTCCTTAGCTGCGGCAACGTTCAGGTCGTTAACCTTGCCCGTTAACTGGCCAAGTTTTTCATTATCTTCTGACAGCCTGCGAACCGATCTCAGAAGACCAGACAGTTCAGCCAGTTGCCATTGCCCAACGTCACAAGCTCGAGTTACTTCTCCAGGCTCTAAAGTCTTCAGCTTATACAGAGAATGAGGGATGCATTGAGGCACTGGACCCTCATACACCAGGTATAGGGCAAGATTGGAGTTCCCTGGAGGAGGACAGGAAACCTTGGGCGCAAAGTAAGAACTTATTGGCCTGGCGCCAAAGGTAGTCATATTGCAGGGGGCAGCCGTTGTTGTCTCCTCAATCCCCTTTCCTTTAGAGGCCCCAGGATCAGCTGCCCCTTCGGAAGTCTTTGGTTTTTTGGGAGAGGGATGAGGCTTCGCTTTCTTAGAAGAGTCATGTTCTGCTTTCGTCCTCTTCTTTCCGGCCTTTGGTTTTTTGGGGGAGGGCTGAGTTTCCGGTATGTTAGATCCGCCCTCCAATAAAGGAATATCGTCACCAGCAGACGAAGTGAGTATGATGGTCTCGACAGTAGCCTTCTTAGAATTTCGCTTTGGCTGAATATTGTTTTCAGCTGCGATGGATTTCCCTCCAGCTTTGAGGCCCTTCAATTTATCCATCTCTGGTGACTCAGCTCCAATTTCAACTGTATAATCAGATAGAAAGATCATCAGTAACAGAAGACATTAAGACATAAAAAGAAGGAAAATAAAAAATCACAGAAGATTACGCAAGTATTCTTCGCGGGTAGTTTCCGACCCTAGCAGACACCTGCAAGAAAAAAACTTGTGCGAGGTGGTGTACGATTGAAGTGCAGAAAGAACAGAAACCGATGTTGGGGTTAACTCATCCTCATCGATGTAATAAGCCTATGACGTCAACAAAAAGTGTTCGTGAGTCCAGGCTACGGGAAATTCTTGAATCCCATCTTTATTCAGCCAAAAAGCTGGGTCGTTGGGCTTCACACGAATCCTGGTGAAGTAAGATTTAAACGAACGCCCATCCACTTTTGCTGAGTCAGTGTATGACTCGAAGTTGACGACTTTGGAGTTAGTCCGGAGGGTTATCAAACTTACCCCTCCTTTCTCTTTATTGGCACGACGGACCACCTGTGTGAAGTAAAAGAGCATGGCCACCGTTGGTGTGAAATTGAAGTGCTCCCCAAGCACTTCAAGAGAACGGATCAAACCTCATCCGTTGGGGTGAAGCTGTGAGGGGGCACAGTCTAAAAACCTCAAGACCCCCATTTGAAACTTGGTGAGAGGAAAGCGAACGCCTAAGTTCAGGAAGAGGAAGTGTGAATTAAGCTTCCAAACTCCTTCGTGTGGTCGGAAAAGTGTGAATTAAGCTTCCAAACTCTCAAGCGATGTTTAACGACTGCCCCTGTGCTTGCACTGCCCGATGTAACGCAGGAATTTGAAGTATATTGTGATGCATCCAAATTTGGATTGGGGTGTGTGTTGATGCAAGCTGATCGGGCAATTGCCTATGCTTCAAGGCAATTGAGGCCACATGAGGAGAATTACCCGACTCATGATCTGGAACTTGCAGCAGTGGTGTACGCACTGAAGATTTGGCGCCATTATCTGTATGGAACTCGCTTTGTAGTATTCAGTGATCACAAGAGTTTAAAGTACTTATTTGATCAAAAGGAGCTGAGGCGATGGGTGGAGTATTTGAAGGATTACGACTTCGATTTAAAGTATCACCCGGGCAAAGCGAATGTTGTGGCAGATGCACTAAGCAGGAAGGTATTACACGTGGCATACCTGATGGGTAGAGAACAGGAATTGCTGGAAAGTTTTAGGGATATGAATGTTGGAATTGTTATGGACGCGCCAAACCGAATGACAATCGGAATGTTAAAAATCTCCAACGAATTTCTGGAGTCTGTGGTAGCTACACAGAAAGATGATGAAGAGTTACTGAGGCTGATTGATACTCAGACCCAAGGCAAAAATGTGGAGATAACTCGAGGTAACAATGGTATATGGAGATTCAGGAACCGAGTGGTGGTGCCTGCACATGGAGGCTTCAGGCAGGCGGTGCTAGCAGAAGCACACAAGAGCTCTCTGAGTATACATCCGGGAGTGACAAAAATGCATCATGACTTAAAAAAGGAATTCTGGTGGACAAGCATGAAGAAGGCAATAATCGAGTATGTGAAATCCTGTGTGATATGCCAGAAGTGCAAAGTTGAGCACCAACGACCTCCAGGTTTGCTTCAACCTCCAGAAATTCCAATCTGGAAGTGGGAAGGTATCACCATGGACTTCGTATCCGGACTGCCTCGCACTCGAACCGGATACAACGCGATTTGGGTGATTGTTGATCGACTAACCAAAAGTGCTCATTTCCTGGCAATAAATATGAAGTGGTCGCTAGATCGATTAGCTAAGTTGAACGTTGCGGAAGTTGTACGACTGCATGGTGTGCCCTCAAGCATTATCTCTGATCGGGATCCCCGATTCACTTCAAGGTTTTGGAGGAGTTTGCAACAACAACTGGGTACTGAGCTCAAACTGAGCTTAGCCTACCATCCCCAGACCGATGGCTAATCAGAATGGACTATACAAACTCTTGAAGATATGTTAAGGGCATGTGTACTGGAACAGGGCGGATCATGGGAGAAATACTTGCCCTTGGTAGAGTTTGCATATAATAACAGTTACCATAGCAGCATTGGGATGGCTCTATACGAAGCTCTTTATGGTCGGAAATGTCGTACTCCATTATGTTGGAATGAGAACGGCGATGCCCTTCATCTGGGGCCTGAGATGATTCAAGAGATGAACGAACAAATCGCTTTAACCCGAGAGAAGATAAAAATTGCCCAAGACCGGCAAAAGAGCTATTATGACAATCGGCATAGACCCCTTGAATTCCAAGTGGGTGATTGGGTGTTCCTAAGGATTTCACCGACTAAGGGTGTAGGTCGAATTTTGAAGAGCCAAAAGCTTAATCCGAAGTATATTGGACCATACCAAATACTAGAACGGATTGGTGAAGTCGCTTATCGACTGGATCTTCCCTAATTGTTGACTAACATTCACAACGTGTTCCACGTATCACAACTTCGAGCCTACATCCCGTGTGACACCATGATTGTACCGAGTGACTCCATTGAAGTGAAGGAGAACCTGACGATGGAGGCTATACCGATCAACATTGAAGAGCATCAAACCAAAAGGTTAAGGAATAAGGAGGTACCGCTGGTGAAGGTGAAGTGGCAGAATTTACATTGGATGAACTACACTTGGGAGTTAGAATCCGATATGAGGCGAATGTACCCTCATCTTTTCCAACCGGAACACTGATTTCAGGGACGAAATCTCCTTTTAGGAGGGGTGGATGTAACATCCCTAATGTTTTAATGAGAATTATAAGAAATGGGAAATGTTAGTAAATGTTTTAGAAGTTTTATTTAATATTTGTTCTGTCTGAGCCAGAGACGGGAAAGCCGGTGTCGAGATCGATCTCAGATGAGCGGGCAGGCGGAGTTGAAGATCGGGAGTGTAAGAGAAGAGCGGACAGGGCCAGGTGGTTTGGTCCAAACCGATGTGAGGAGAGCGCCTCACTCGGGGTCATAGCCCGGATCAACGTCATAATGACTGAAACAACGGGTGTAGGTAACCAAGAGGCGTACACGGATGAGATATCCAACCTCTCAGGTTGTAGCTCGGATTTCCGAGGTATGAACACTAAGCTAGGACGCCGGGGGGCCGGTATTCATACTGGGCCTATACTTTTGCGAAGTATTAGAGAATTGTGAATAATTAAACGTTGAGGGAATAAATAAGTGTAATTGATTTGATAACTATGAAATAGTTTAATAGGGTGAAATTGATTAAAATTTAGTGAGAATACAAATAAAATAAAGGAAAAGACGATCTTGCCCATGAGCTTTATATATATAAGAAGATTCTCTTCCTTCCCTCTTCATTATTTGCGAGTTACCTCTGCTGCTGGTCTGTCCCTTCTCTTTCATTTTCTCCTCTCTTAACACTGAGTTGCATGCGCTGGAGAGGGACTCCATTTGTGTCTGAACTTCAATTGAACCCCATTCCTGTGATCGAGGCGTCAAGGTGAGTCTACTGATCCGTTCTAATTGTGATTCCCTTATCCCTTTTATTCTTTGGTGGTCATGGGCCATGCATGGCTATATTAGATGCTGTTCTCCACTCCTCTGGTGAATGTGAGCCCAATTGCGGTCCATGAACTAAGGGCGTTGAAGTGACGAGCTGTACTTTATGATCCGTAGGTAGTAGGTTAAGCAACGAAAGACTGAGTGACGGAGCTGAGACTATGAAACCAGTGCTCAGAGGAAGGAATCGACACAGAGAGCAGATTATCGAAGCGTGGAACCAAAGTAAGGGGGTGTCCGGGTTATAATTAATTAGAATAGGACTCGCTTGTTATACAGGTCATTGAGATGGTGTAAGCAGGTTAAGGAAAATATTACTAAACGTAGTTGTGTGTTTATGCTTGTGCATGCATGACTGTGTACATTAATTAGTTGAGGATCGGGTGTGTGGTTGAGTTTATCATGTTATGATCTTGTGATATCTAATGTTGAAATGATCAGTGTTATGTGACACCGGGTTAGCAAGCAGGCTACCCGAGTGATGAAGAATTGATATTATTATGTGAAAGGTAAATTGTTGAATGACTATGTGGTGTGGGATGGCTGACGGTATATGATAGCCCCTCATTTCCGGCTCCCGTGGTTTTCGTGCCCAGTTGAGCTACCCAGTGGTCAAGTAGGACCCAGTGGTCGAGGTGGAGAGTCAAGCAGGACTCGGTGAACCAAGCAGGGTTCACGGGGTGTCAAGTAGGACCCCCAGCTGAAGGCCAATCCTTTAGTATCCGGATACTAGGAGTCAGATTGTATGAGAGTCAGTGGTGATTGTGATGAATGTGATGGAATTGCTTGGTTGGGTTAATATAGTTTTCGTATGTAATACACTTGTTGAGTAAACTGTGCTTACTTTCGAATGATGCTTGATATATATATATATATATATATATATATATATAATTATGTATGTGTATTTGTAAGTTCCATTCTATATTAATTACAATGCCAAACACTCACCCTTGCCTTTTTTTTAGTAACCAGTGACAGGGAGGGGGAAGGAGCCATGGAGTCGCGCCAAGGGGGAGATCGGTGCCAGGGTCCGAGTGATTTTGAGTGACTCTATAGAGTTATATGTGTGTATGAGAACCTTCGGGCGTTATTATTAGCTGTGTGTTAACCAAGACCGGATACAAATCTATATTTTAAAATACATCACTGTCATTTACATATGCTCTCATGGTAGCTATGACAACTCTTTGGTTAACAGAATCATTTTTAGGGTGAGATTTTTCGGGAGTCCGTTTGCATGTTTTGCCTAATTCGATGTGCGAAAGGTATTCGCTCAAGCGAATAGAAACCTCGTTCAAGCGAGAGTCCAGAATCTCGCTCAGACGAGTAGGGACCCCGCTCAAGCGGGAGGTCCTGATTCCCTTTTTCCCCATCCGTTGTGCTTAGATTAACTTGTTCTTCTTTCTAGATCTCATTTATTTAATTTGACTGCGACTGCTGTCACTTGAATAAGTCAGTAAAACTAAATGCTATTTCACTAAACCTCGATTAATTTTCAAGAAAAGGAAAAAAAATTATCATAAGATTTAATTAATTGAATAAAAATAAATGCAAAAATAACCTAGGACGTTACACATACCCTGACGATCAAAGTGTACTTCCCCAGGACGGATGATCTCAATCACTCATTCTGTGATTCGATGATGTAACTCCTGGCGTAGTGTACTTCCCCAGGACGGATGATCTCAATCACTCATTCTGTGTTTCGATGATGTAACTCCTGGCGTAGTGTACTTCCCCAGGACGGATGATCTCAATCACTTATTCTGTGATTCGATATTGTAACTCCTGGCGTAGTGTACTTCCCCAGGACGAATGATCTTAATCACCCAATCTGTGATTTGATGACACAAATCCTGGTGTGAACAAGTTCCCATCACTATCCCTATGATGGAAGACACAACCATCATTTTTATGTATCTTTGCAGTTCAATGAGCTCGGAACAATACTCTCACATCGAACAACAGATTGACTCTGTGAACCTTCCTGTGAGAATAACACCAATTAATGCTAGTCATCCGTCCTGAGACACCGCTCCTATGAACAACGGATCGACCCCTTTTCTCCCCAATAGACTTAAGGATGATGCCCTATGACAGGTATCTATTCCTTAACATATTATACTTGGGGACAGTATTCATGTATATATTTCTCCGTTCTAAATTTATTTATTGTCTAATTTTCCGAGGCAATTATTTCAATCCGATCTTAATGTTTATCATACGGAACGGATTATCAATGACTCAAATGATATATACATGAAGTATTGAAGACAAATTTCTGAAGTGAATTTTATTCATTCATAAAAAGCAAGATTACATATAATTGACCCAAACCGGAGTTGATCCCGGTACACAACTTTACATACAAAAAATAACAAAACTACGGAGGAGGAACTTACTCTTCTGTTTCTTTTTGTCCTTCCCCTTCTCCAGGTTCTTGCGTCCCTTCTTTTGGGATTTCTTCCGGAGCTTTCTCTTCAGGTGCCTCAGCACCTCCTTCAGATGAGATGCCCTCTGGTTTAGGAACAGCAGAATCCGGACCCATACTTTGACCCTTGGGAAGTGGGGGCAAACCGTATAAGGACTCCGGAGGATCTTCAAGACGATCTTCAACCACTGCGAATAACTTCCCTCCATGAAATTCATAAAATGGATTCATTCCATAAAGGTTTAGTTTCACAGTGGGATTGCGGTAGAAGACTTGACGTATAGCCAGGCCGAAGGATTCTTCAGCAACCTGGTTGCATATAAAATGACTTCCCCCGTCTCAGCTCGTGCTACAGCCAATTCTTCCTGCAATCTCGAAAGATCTCCATCCGATCCTTGGGACTCCGTGCTCCTAGCCTTCAGTCCCTCGATCTCAAGGAGGAACTTCTTCTCCTTCTGGGACCACTCCTCTGCTTATTTGAAATAATCCTCCGTAGCAGCTTTGCTTTTGTCTTCAAGATCAGCTTGTTTGGCTTGACTGCTACGGAGTTCTTCTTGTGATTTACCAAGCATATCCTCCTTCTCCGCCAATTTACCCTCCAAGTCTTTAAGCATGGTTTTGAGCTTGAGATTTTCCTTGTTCATAATATCTCCAAACTCTTTAGACTTGGCAAGGCGATCTTCCATTAATCTTAGGGTGGCTTTATCCTTCCCCGACGAGAGGTTGAGCTGTTCTACTTTATCACTCAGCTCATCAACCTTGTCAATATCATCAGCTAACAAACTGAGTGAGTGAAGCATCCCAGTCAGTTCTGCTAACTGCCATTTTCCGGCCTCACACGCCTCCTTGATTTCTTTAGTTTTAAGCGTGGGCCGGAGTTCGTATAACGACTGAGGAAGAACTGCTGGAGTTGTCCCCCGTTATGAGAGGAATGGAGTAAGGAATGAAGCAGTGGGGAAAGAGATCGGACTAGATCCAGGGACCCCAGAAGGAACACCCTTATGGAGTCCAGAAGAAACTTCAGCTGCATTCGAGGTCTCTACAGCTTTACCTTTTGAAGCTCTTGCCCTTTTCGGACTTCTTGAAGGTTTATGTCTCTTCGATGGTCCTCCTGAAGGGTCATTCTTGATCTTCCTTCTCCTCTCTGTGATTTTGGGCTGACTCGCAGTTGCGCCAACACCAATCGAGCCGCCCTCTACCAGTGGAATCTCCCCTTCTACATCTGAGGTCAGAATGATCAACTCAGAACAATCCTTCACAGAATCCTTCTTAGGCAGGATTTTATTCTCGCCAGCTACAGATTTGCCTCCTGCTTTCAAGTCTTTCAACTTGTCCATGTCCGGAGATTTTTGCTCTATCTCACCTACATACATAAATAAAACATGTTAGCAACGAAGAAATGCTCAATACAGTTAACAAAGGAGGAAAAGAAGAATAAAACAAGAATTACGGAGATATTCCTCCCGGACTGCACTTGAACTACTCAAAAGATGTCTACACAAAAATGCTTTAAAACATGTAGAATATACTTCAAGGGCGAATAACACCATCGCCGTCTCAGTAGATAGCTCGGACTGATGAGTGAAGTATGCTGAAGAATTCAGGAGAAAGTGCTCATGAGTCCAGCTCAGGGGAAATTTATTAAGACCCTCTTCGTCCTTCCAGAAGACGGGCTTACTCTTCTTAACTGATATTCAGGTAAAGAAGGACTTAAATGACTTCCCGTCAACTTTAGCCGAATCGGTGTAGGATTCAAAGTTTACGAAGGAACATAGAGTCCGGAGTGTGATTAGGCCTACACCGCCTTGCTTGTTAGCCCTCCGAACTACCTGAGTGTAGTAGAACAACATTGCTACGGTGGGCGTAAAGTTGAAGTGGTCTCCCAATACTTCTAGAGCACGGACGAGTCCCTAACCGTTCAGATGGAGTTGAGAAGGTGCACAATTTAGGAACCTTAATACACCCATTTGAAACTCGGATAAGGGGAAACGAACTCCGAGGTGATGAAATACAAAATCATGCATATATACCGAACGCTCATCTGGGACAACGTGGTATATCCGTTCTGTAGGGAGCGGTGCAAATACCCTGAACCATTTTTTCATTTCCTCCTCAGCGTAAACTGTAAACCTTGGCTGAATCCGAGCTCCGTCCTCATTCGCATGATGGGAGGCTAAGTTTTTAAAATCGTCAACTATCCAGCAGAAGGGCCACTTAGCCTAGAGTTCTTCCCAATTTAGCCGAGAGGCGACTACACTATACAGACCTTCTGCTGTTTTCAGAACAATTTGGTCCCCAGAGGTTCCTTCTCCAGTCATCGTGTGAGTAGCATGAACAAAAATCTCTGTTCTATGATAAAAAGTCACATCGTCAGAAGGGTAACAATCATTACTCATCTCACTTTTTAGAGCGACTACAATCAGAGGACGACTCTGAGAAGGGAAAAGTCACTCTCCACTGTGAGTAAGATCCCCTTTCTAAGCGACATGACTCAGCCTTCAGAAGAATCACAAGGATTCTTCCCCCGCGATAATTAGGGTTGCGAGAAGTTAATCTCCTCCTAGTAAGATACATTCTTTTCAAGCAAAAACAGCAGAGCAAAAGAAGACGAAAATAACAGGGGAAAGAAAAATGGTTACCTCAGATGATAAGGAAGATGAAGACTGAGAAAAACTTTACAAAACAAGCGGCAAGTGTCCTTACAAAATTTTTGCAGAGTTTTGCTAAGAAATCAGAAATGAGTGGAACCCAGAATCCACTAAGTGTTTCTTTTATAGGAAACAAAAGGGTTCGGTTACCAACTCTTGAGGTTGTGTCATTCACGACTAAACGCGTTGATTCACGAGTCAAATGACACAGTCGTTCTAAATTCATGGGCGCCAAAACAATATCAATTTGTTAAAGGGCCTCTCCGCTGGGCCTAGAAGTTTTAAAAATTGTAGGCCCATTAAGCCCCAAACGACGGTTACTGAGATTTCCATCTTAAATGCAATAACTGCTCGCACACGTGATTAAAGGCATTTAATGTCTAATCATGCGACGCAATCTATGCTCTACAGACGTCACTCGAATTTCGAGGGTCTTCAGTTTTCAAAAAACTTTTGGTATTCTCCTCCTGCGAATCTTTGTCTGAAACCGTTATAACAACATTATGACAACAGAACATTCAACCCTAGGACGGTTCCTCGTGACATAATAATGTTGAACAGCACACATGCATAAAAACGTTTCCTACAAAGCTATACCGGCATCTAGACCTTTCGCAGGTTGAGTAGCTTATGTGAACAACTACACAGTCCCTCACACAAGCTAGGGGACATATGATCCGGTCTTGATACCGGTATCCGACCTGCAAGACATATTTCAACGTCTTTATCAAGTCATCAACATTCAACCAGTGTCATCGGTATACATCCGGACTCTAATTCCGTATCAGGCGCTCTCCCTATACCGGTTGTCCAAGATAACACCATGACACCGGATAACATATACGTCACTATGCAGAAGACAGAAGGCATTGCTACAGGGACCAATCAATAATTCCCTGCACTACGAGCCAAAATCTGTTCACGAGAATGATCAATTTGTCCCCTAATTCTAGCCTACACTCCCTACGCTCAATATAAAATGGCCACTTGACCCAATCATACTGGTAAGTGCGCAATAAAATAATAATTTAAGGTGTTATTGGAGGTTAGTGGTTCCCCACTAACGGATCCTCGAATATCGAGCCAATCAGGTATATGAACTCTCTTCATCAATGAAGGAAAGGATCTTTTTTAACTCTATCAACTTATAATTACTCTCTGAAAAACATTCCTCACTTGGAATATCATCACTGACTTGAGCGTCGGAGAATCTTTGCAGGTGACACCACCTTTCGCCCACATCAACGCGTAGGGACGGTGTGAAGGATCTCCAGGACGCCCAATCTGCTCTCATCATACAGAGACATCGGATACATAAACCGGATACTCGTATAACCGGTCTTCAGAGAAGTAATCACCTACTATTTGTGACTGACCAGACACCGGATCTCTTGACCCCGGTTCAGGACAGATCAGTACTTAATAAACTGTTAGTACTGAATAAACTGTTATTATTATAATAGTACTTAATAAACTATTAATACTTAATGCTATTAAGTGTTATTATATATTGTTAAACATTATAGGTTGTTACCATACACTGTTAGTACTTAATAAATTGTTATTATTATAAATAAAAATGGTATTGCAGTATAATATGGTATAATATAAATTGTTATTATATTATAAGTTGTTAGCATTTAATAAATTGTTTTTATTTTTGAAATAGTTAATATTTAAAAAATGTGTGATAGTTAAGAAAATGGTGATATATAATATATGTTATCATTAACTGTTAGTACATTATAAATTGTTACAATTTAACAATTTTGTATTTGTATTGTATAAAAAATTTTATTAACTGTTAGTACATTATAAATTGTTACAATTTAACAATTTTGTATTTGTATTGTATAGAAATTTTTATTATACAAAAAATTGTTACAATTTGTCGCGACCGGGATCGCGGCGGCGCGGCCGACCCTCGAAACCATTTTAAAAATAAACAGAGAGTCGCCACCAATATTTTTTTGGGATAAAATACTGGAAAAAACCTTTCGTTAAAGCACTGGTTATAAAAATGAAATTCCATGATTCAGGAGTCTGATTACAGGTGAGGAAGGTATTAGCACCTCACAACTGTCCGTTATAAAAACGGTTACCTCAATTTGATAGCGCGCATTATAATTAACCCAATAATTATTTTAACTTCTTCATGAAAAGAAAAATGTACGGAACGACAAAATAAACAAAAAAATAAAAAAAAATAAACAAAGATTAACACAAAATATTTACATGAGATTAACAGGACGTCTCGTCCAAATTAATCCCGCTCCACCTTTTTAAAGAGATATATAAAAAAATATTAGATTAATAGGACGTCTCATCCAAATTAACCTCGCTCCTCCTTTTAAAAAGAGATAAAAAAAAAAGATATGAGATTAACAGGACGTCTCGTCCAAATTAACCTCGCTCCTCCTTTTAACAGCAAGATGAAAATGGAAAAACTCCAAAAATTGAATAAAGAAAGATGGGCCCGACAGGAACTGTTTCCCGCTCCTACGTATTCTCGAGCTTTCAAGAAATCAGGGTCACATAGTTCTTAAAATATTTTATTTTTAGGAAAAAGATTAAGGAAATATTGATGGGAATCATTATGGTGAGGAACCCATACAAGGCGAAGTTCTTCGCACGTGTACGAATCCTATAAAAGTGGTGTAGACGGAAGTATTTTCCGTACGACACTGACTAAGAATGATTTATTTTGATTTTTATTTAAACTAGAAAGAAAACATAGGAAACATTTATTTCCTTTATTATATTTTTAGTACAAAGCAAAAAAAAGAAAGGTAGCAGAAGCTACAAGGGAGAAAAGGAGATAGTAAGTTCGGAAAAGGGAAGAAAAGAAAAAAATGAGTGAAAACTGAGTGGGAGAAGAGAAAACCAAGTGAAAAATAAGAAAAACCGAGTGAGACTATGAAAATTCGAGTGAAAACAGGGAAAACCGAGTGAAAAATTGAAAATCCGAGTGAAACAGTGAAAATCTGAGTGAAATAATGAAAATCTGAGTGAAACAGTGAAAATCTGAGTGAAATAATGAAAATCTGAGTGAAACAGTGAAAATCTGAGTGAAACAGTGAGAATCCGAGTGGAAATAAGGGAAACCGAGTAAAAAATGGTAAAAACAGAGTGGAAATAGGAAAATACCGAGTGAGAAGTGAATACCGAGTGAGACTGAGTGAGAAGAGGGACGGTGTTGGAGTTAAGAGGAGTGAGGTACTGAGTGGTGAGGTACAGAATGTGGGAGCAGGAGTGAGAAGGTCGGATTTGGTGAGGACGGAGTGGGAGGCTGGACGGTGTTGGAGGTTTTAAGGAATAAGGACGGTTGGTGGAGAAGGGAATTGGGACGGTGTTCAGGAGAAGGGGGAGGAGGTCGGTTTGGTGAAGGCGGAGTGGTAAAAGGAATTGAGGAGAAGGGACTTGGGACAGTGTATAGGAGCAGGAGTGAGGAGGTCGGTTTGGTGAGGAACTTAATGACAGTAAGGAGTGATAAAAGGAGTGAGGAGGGAGGAGAAGGAAATGGTGAGGGACTTAATGACAATGGGACAATGGAGAGAGGAAGGAGGAGAAGGGAATGGTGAGAGTGCTGGGCCGTGTGTGAGAGAGAGAATCAAGGCTTAGGCAGAGTTTTTCCTCTAAGAATGCGTGCCCCCCTTTCTGTCCTCCCCCCTTGCCTATTTATAGGCTGGCCCGAGTGGAATGCCAGCTCAGGCTTCCACTTCCGAGTGGAAGGCCAAGTCACACTTCCATTCAGAGTGAAGTGGGGGACAACGGCTGGGTGGGAATTTTTAATTCCCCCCACTTCCACCCCTGTCTGCCACCCCCAGGATTCCTGGATCCACTTGGGTGGTGGAATCCAGGTCAGCAAGGTGGAGATCCGAGAGATGGTGAAAAGCCCAATTAAAATGGTGGAAATCCGAGTGTGGATATTGGAATTCCGAGTGGCAATGGCTGAATTCTGAGTGAAAAATAGTGGAAATCCGAGTGAGGATATTGCAAATCCGAGAGAGGATGTGGAAATCCGAGAGAAGACGACTCGAATTAGCCTCTCAGTCAGCATTCATCCTGAATGGGAATGAATTCTGAGAGGAATGAGTGAGATTCAATCTGAGAGGAACTCAACGACTCGGAAGAATCTCGCTCGGCAGTGCTTCTACACTCAGATTTGTCACTTGTGCTCGGATACAAGACCTTGGGTGTACAGTCAGGTCTCAGTAAGTCTCATTCAGAGTCAGCTTTACTCAGTCATCCCTTAGGGGCATTCATTCGGAAATCCGACTGGAACATCCAGTCAGAACCGAGCGAAAAGTGACTCGGAATTGAAAGATGACTCGGGAACGGGTGAAAATGGTGACTCAGAAATTGGTAAAAATTGACTCGGATATATGTAAAAGAGGACTCAGAATCTGGGTGAAAAAGGAGGGGATTCGGTATTTGAAGGATTGGCTCGGAAATTGATGGAAATGGGCTCGGAATTGGTTGTTTGAAGAAAGATGAGTGAAGATTGGCTCGGAAATCCTTCCACTCGGTTGTTGTCACTCGGAAACCGATTGAAGATTGATCATTCGGCACAGATTCACTCCTTCCTAAAATGTTTCAGTCGGAACATGGCATTTTCACTCGGAAAGAGTTTGTTTCCCACTCAGGACTTAGGAACGGGGTACTTTCACTCGGAAATGACTCATCCTGATTACTGCTACTCGGATTTGATCTGTTCCGAGTCCTTTCATTCGGCTTTGATCATTTCTGAGTGATTTTATTCGGACTTCTCTTCAACTCAGATTTTGTCCCAAACTAAGTCATTTCACTCGGATTGTTCTTTACTGGGTCTTTTCTTCAAGCCTTTCCTTTGTTTTTGCTTGCCACACTCGGCCAAATACCACTCGGATGTCTTTTACTCGAAATTGATCATTTATGCGTCATTCCGCTCGGAAATGCTTCATTTTGACTCGGATTTAACCCTTTTTGAATCATTCCACTCGGATTCTCCCAACAGGAGCCTATTCCTCTCGGAAATGCTTCATTTTGACTCGGATTTGACCCTTTTTGAGTTTTTTCACTCAGATTCTCCCAACAGGAGCCTATTCCACTCGGAAATGCTTCATTTCGACTCGGATTTGACCCTTTTTGAGTTTTTTCACTCGGATTTATCTCCACCAGGGGTGTATTTCACTCGGAAATGCTTTAATCTGAGTCATTCTACTCGGATTTGATCATTTTTGAGTCATTCCATTCGGATTTGCATCCAACAGGGCAATATTCCACTTGGAAAAGCTTTATTCTGAGTTATTTCGCTCGGTTCTGCTTATTTTGGAGCCATTCTACTCGAATTTGACCACTCTGAATTGGAATTCAGTATAAAAAAGATTCATTCCACTTGGACCAGACCAAAAGAGGTGTTCACAGATGCCCCTCTTTACTTCTTTTTCACAAAAGAAACACGAAGCTTCTGTGTTTTTGAAGTGAAAAGGAAGTAAAGATATGAACACCGATGTAGGGGGCCAAGTGGGACTTCTTGATCGGTATGGCGTCTGATGGTGACCTTTTTCTTTAAAGACGAGCATTTCTCCACTTCTGTTTCTCTTTTTCTCTCCTCTCTCTTCTTCTTCTTCTTTTTTTTTTTTTGAACTCTGAATTGATCGGGAAAAATATTTTCAAATGGACAGGAAGTGAGAAGATCGGGATTGATCCCCGGTAGACTGGAAGGTAAAGGATGCCTTGATAGGCGGCTGGAAGATAAAGGATGCCTTGATAGGCGGCTGGAAAGTAAAGGACGCCTTGATAGGTGGCTGGAAAGTAAAGGTTGCCTTGATAGGCGGCTGGAAGGTAAAGGATGCCTTGATAGGCGGCTGGAAAGATAAAGGGTGTGTTGATAGGCGGCTGGGAGATAAAGGATGCCTTGATAGGCGGCTGAAAGATAAAGGATGCCTTGATAGGCGGCTAGAAGATAAAGGATGCCTTGATAGGCGGCTGAAAGATAAAGGATGCCTTGATAGGTGGCTGGAAAGTAAAGGATGCCTCGATAGGCGGCTGGAAAGTAAAGGATGCCTTGATAGGCGGCTGGAAAGTAAAGGATGCCTCGATAGGCGGCTGGAAGATAAAGGATGCCTTGATAGGCGGCTGGAAGATAAAGGATGCCTTGATAGGCGGCTAGAAGATAAAGGATGCCTCGATAGGCGGCTGGAAAGTAAAGGATGCCTTGATAGGCGGCTGGAAGATAAAGGATACCTTGATAGGCGGCTGGAAAGTAAAGGATGCCTTGATAGGTGGCTGGAAGGTAAAGGATGCCTTGATAGGTGGCTGGAAGATAAAGGATGCCTTGATAGGCGGCTGGAAGATAAAGGATGCCTTGATAGGCGGCTGGAAGATAAAGGATGCCTTGATAGGCGGTTGGAAAGTAAAGGATGCCTCGATAGGAGGCTGGAAGATAAAGGATGCCTTGATAGGCGGCTGGAAAGTAAAGGATGCCTTGATAGGCGGCTGGAAGATAAAGGATGCCTTGATAGGCGGCTGGAAGATAAAGGATGCCTTGATAGGCGGCTGAAAGATAAAGGATGCCTCGATAGGTGGCTGAAAGATAAAGGATGCCTCGATAGGCGGCTGAAAGATAAAGGATACCTTGATAGGCGGCTAGAAGATAAAGGATGCCTCGATAGGCGGCTGGAAAGTAAAGGATGCCTCGATAGGCGGCTGGAAAGTAAAGGATGCCTCGATAGGCGACTGGAAGATAAAGGATGCCTTGATAGGCGGCTGGAAGATAAAGGATGCCTCGATAGGCGGCTGGAAGATAAAGGATGCCTTGATAGGCGGCTGAAAGATAAAGGATGCCTTGATAGGCGGCTGGAAAGATAAAGGATGCCTTGGTAGGCGGCTGAAAAGTAAAGGATGCCTCGATAGGCGGCTGGAAGATAAAGGATGCCTCGATAGGCGGCTGAAAGATAAAGGATGCCTTGATAGGCGGCTGGAAAGTAAAGGATGCCTCGATAGGCGGCTGGAAGATAAAGGATGCCTTGATAGGCGACTGGAAGATAAAGGATGCCTTGATAGGCGGCTGAAAGATAAAGGATGCCTTGATAGGCGGCTGGAAAGTAAAGGATGCCTCGATAGGCGGCTGGAAGATATATGATGCCTTGATAGGCGACTGGAAAGTAAAGGATGCCTCGATAGGCGGCTGGAAAGTAAAGGATTGGGGGAGCTAACAGGACGTCTCGTCCGAATTAACTTACTGTTGACAGGAAATGTAAAGGTTGGGGGAGCTAACAGGACGTTTCGTCCAAATTAACTCACTGGATTTAAAGGCTCTTGGCGATGGTCTTAGTTTGACATGACTGAAGGTTCTTGGGGAATTGCCCCCTTGAATGAAAGAGAGAGAACCTGGGGTGTTGCCCCAGTTTGACATGACTGACGGTTCTTGGGGAATTGCCCCCTTGATAGAAGAAATTTGGGGAGATGCCCCAGTTTGACAGATTTGAAGGAATCTTGGGGAATGGCTAGAACAAAAGAAATCTGGGGAGATGCCCTAGTTTGACATGATTAGAAGGAGTCTTGGGGAGCTACCCCTTGGCTAGAACAGAAGAAATCCAGGGAAATCCCCCAGTTTGACATTTTCTTGAAAGAATCTCAGGGATCATCCCCTTGTGACTGTAGGAGGAGAGACATGGGGAACCGTCCCTTTGATTACGAAAGGAGAAACATGGGGGATGCCCCAGTTGGAGATGATTTGAAAGAATCTTGGGGAATGGCTAGAACAAAAGAAATCTGGGGAGATGCCCTAGTTTGAGTTGTTTGGGAAGCTAAGTTTCACCAGGGAAGAATTTGGTGATTCAGGAGGAGAAAAATCTGATGGATATCCCAATTTGGGACATTTTAATGAGGGTAACCTCAATGGGGAAAGTGTTTTCCTATTGGGGAGGAAAGGCGTGGATAACTTTTTGATCACTGTGGTTTAATCAGAAAGATAACCCTTTTTTTTTAGTCCATTTGGTGGTTTTTCCTCAGGAGGAATTCTCAGTCTGTGTTTCTTTTAGAGATGATAATGGGTCCACCAGAGAAGAGAAATCTGGGGGATGTCCCAGTTTTGGAAAATTTTCTTGAAGGAATTAGGAGTGCTCCTCTTTGACAGAAAGAGAATAGAGTCATATGGGGAGATGCCCCAGTTTGGAAAATTGGGAGGACTTCGGGGAAAACTGGCTGAAAAGAAAAAATTTGGGGGTTAACAGGGTGCCCCGTTCAAATTAACCAGGTTCTCGAGCTTGGCGTCGTTGCCGGGGAACGAGACACGCTAAATCGTTAGAATATACCAAGTTGATTTCTTGGAGATGTGACCCCTAACATGCCTCAAGAACAAGACAGAAACCTTAAGAAGACGTCGGCTTCGACTACAAGGTATTGATGGACTTCATGGAAACCTCAAAGCAAAATGGAAACTCAGAAAAGTGTCATGTTTGGCCATAGAAGGGTGTTTTGTCCAATGATTTGGGTGGGTTATGAGAAGAAACTCGAGGATAACCTACTTCAATGAGTAAAGGCGAGAGTGAGCTTTGGAGACTGATGGACATACACCTGGAAAGTGCTAGTTTTGGCGGTGGAGGCTTGACACATCTACTTATTACAACATCCTGCAAGAAAGGTTAGTGGTGCAAAGCACATTGAAACTTGAAAAGACTTACCGCAAAAACACAATCCTTAGAGATCCGAAGTGACTCATGACTGAAATAGAGCAGATGAAACAACCCTAGCTTTGGAAACGTGTCAGGTCCAGTCTTCATAATGATTGCTTGAGGCGAGATCAAGTAACAGGAATTTCCTGTCCTTATGACTTTAAATTTTCATTACCTTCTCATTTTTATGTATTAAGGGAAAACATATGCCTTATCAAATCATGGAAAATCACAATAAATACGTGTCAAAAATAGGTGAGATTGTATTTACAGGTTGGGTAAGTGTAGAAAAAGGGAAACCAAAAAGCAAGTGAAGATGTTTGGGGAAATATTAATAATTAGGAATGACTTTACAAATCTTCCAATGAACTGTTGAGAACAAAGCATATCTCAATCCCACATCATGACTCTGAATTCACCACTTGACTGTGCTTCTGAAAAGGTAGTCGGACTACGATTACTTGGCTAAAATCTTGATCCCAATTGATTGCCTGAGCCACCTATTCAGGTTTTCAGCTTACCAGGTCGCTCTAACTTTTGCTTAGGCTGCCCTTCCAGGTTTTCAGCCTAGCGAGCTTCTCTCTCCTTGTGACGTCTTTTGGTTTTTGCTTTACTCTCTTTTTTTCTTTTTTTTCTTTTTTTCTTTTTTTTTCAGGTTGTGTCTCTCACAACAAAGGTTTAAGCTGATTGCCAATGGGCTTATTTGATCTTTTCTCAATTTGGTCTCATCCTGTAGAGGAATAGATGTTATTTCAGATAGGAAAATTTTGCCCCTAACACCATGTATCCACGGAAACAAGGGTGTGCCATTTTCGGTACCAATGAGGGGGCTCGTTTCGAGTCTCTATCTGTTTTTTTTTTCATTGTCTTTTTCTTTTTCATTTTTGCTTTTTTTTTTGTTTTTGTTTTTGTTTTTGTTTTTGTTTTTGTTTTTGTTTTTTTTTTTGACCCCTTTGGTACCTTTGTTATGGCCCAGCTATTTATCCCCTAACCAATGTGGTAAAGAAATATGATATTAATGGTATCACAGTAGACCAATCCCTTGGTTACACTGGTGTGGGAATAGTTATACTCCCTTAAAGTTAGGGTGCTGATTGCGACACGGATGAAACATTGTTTTTGCCGTGTTCTTAGCTTGATAACATTTATGCCCCCATGTGGAAAAGTGATAATTTGATCTATGAATCAGCTCGTCCTAATTGGTATATGCGTAAGGTACCAACCTCGAGTTTTTTTTTTATCATTTTTGTTCCTCTTTTTTTTGTTGTTTTTTTTTTAGAGAGTATTTCTTGACCGTCTTAGCAAGCTTTTGTTATCCACGTTGACCAATGCTAACATTTCTTTGAAAGGTAGATACGCCATTTATGGAATCTGGCACTATCTTCACTTTTGAGCTCGTAACGTCTTCAGTTGTTTGTGAGTCTTCTTCATTCTGTGTGTTGACCTTGCCTTTGGGTAGAGCTAGGTGACTCTTATCCAAACATCCTACTCAATTCGGCCAAGGAACTTTCGTCTTTGCCACACTTTTTGTCAACGCAATCAACTGGGTGGTCAAAGTTATGAAATGGAATCATGATCTCATTGTTCTCAAAAGGATCATTTTCAGTCCTGTGTTTTTTTGGTTTTTTCATGGTAAATGAGAAAAAGAAGTAACTAAAGGGAAAAGGATTCAAGGTGGCAATAAGGAAAGCAAGAAAAGGCATTTTGAAATTTGACACGTATTTATTGAGAGAAACTTAAAATGATAAAAACATGTTTTTGCCCTTATTACATAACAATATCCCAAAGCCTTAGGCATAGTGTTTGGGTTGAAATGCCATAGAAACAGAAGTTTAAAGTCATAAGGAACTAGGTGGTCTCCGGGTCATGAACCTCTCCAGTTGGCATGCGATTCACAAGAACTTGTATGCATCCTCTTTACACCCCTAGTCCCTCTTTACCACACTGACCTTAGAAGTCTCATAGTTAGACCTGGGGTTTATGATTATATTGGGACTCCCCTCCTGGAAATCTAGCCACTTGGCTTTAATCAGATCCCTCACTTTGAATTTCAAGGTATGACAGTCCTCAGTAGAGTGTCCCGAGGCTCCAGCATGGTAATCACATCGGGCATTGGGATTGTAACCTTTAGGGTACGGAGGAACCATCGGTTTCAATGGGCTGGGTACTGCAAGGGAATTACGGAAAAGGTGAGGTAAAAGTTCTGTGTAGGTTATGGGAATGGGGTCGAACCGGGCTGGTGTTCGATTATTGATGGGTTTTATTGTGCTTTGGTCTGAATTAGGTGGCTGAGTCTGTACTAGTGAGGGATGATAGGGTTGTGGAAGGGTAGACCTAATAGCAGGCAAACGAGAATGGGAAGGTGTTTGAGGGATATACGGATGAAAGTAGAGTTGGAGTGGGAAAAGATTAGAGCCCTGGTTAGGGGTGGTGGCGGCCATGTAAGGTGTAAGGAGATTGGCAGGTTGAAAGGAAGTATGTGTTATTGGTCTGGGTTGGGCCATTTTTTGGTTACGGGCAGTGGAATTAGCATCCCCTTTTCTCTTCCCCTTATCTCCCGATGCAGACATTCTTGTGATAGGAGCCCTAGGTGATTGGGAGGACTGTGAAATATGGGGGTTCATCGTTTGTAAATCATGATCCTCTTGTTGGTTATGGAACGGGGGAATCTGGTTTTTTGTCAGTCCAGGAAGGTGGAGTGGGGCGGTTGGCGAATGTTGATCATTCTTGACATCCGCAGAGGGTTCCTCTTCTATGATCTTCTTCTCTAAAAGTCTGGCCATCTCTGCCACTTGCTTCCTTAGCTGGTTAACTTCGTTCTTGAGGTTTTCAATTTCTTGCTCTCTTTCAGCCATGAGTCTCTTTTGAAAGTCTAACAAATGTGTCTTTCGGTGTTGGGTGAAAGAAGAAAAAGAAATGTCAGGCGGAAACAGAGGAAAGAGAATATCGCGAAAACAGAGGAAAGAGAATATCGTGAGAAAATCGATACTCCCCTAGTAATTTTCTTGAAAATATTTTTGTATTTAGGGGGGTTACAATTTGCTAAAACTTATGTCAAATCAAGGGTCATGTGAGCTACGGATTTTCTGATCATCGACAATACAAAGAAAATTGATTTTTCTTTTGATTTCTTCTTTTGATTTTTTTTATATGTATTTTTGTTTTGTTTTTTTTTTATGATTCAAAAGATCTGTAACTCAAGGCCCAAAGACTTATGCATAAAGAGAAAGAACTACTTGCCTGTTAAAAGATCATTAACTAAAAGTATGTCATTTTCAGAAAGAGTAATCCACTAAACGGGCAACTGGTCCTCCTAATTTGGATCAGAAAAGAAAGTGAGAACGAGAAAAGGTATAAGTAAAGTTTGCTCCTTTGTGCCTTAAGGTGGGTTTCTTTCTGGAGGTTTCCTAATGGTTCTAAGGTTTGTCTAATAGTGATATCTCGCATTAGGTGGCTTGTTCTAAAACTTCTAAAAGGTCACTAGAGCCAAGATCCTACTCATGATGTTGACCACAAATAGTAGGAAGTATACTAAGTGTGGGCACCATGAATAAGTCGAACTCTAGCTGAGATTCTCACGGTAACCAGACAGGAAGTACATCCCAAATGGCTCCGCTATCAACCTCCCCTAATCTTAAGTTTTATTTGGGCCCGGGTATAGGGTCCCACTCAAAAGTGTGTGCAAATCGTGAGTGTAGTGTGTGAAAGAGGCATTCAATACCTGTACCTTACTCATCCTGCACATAGAACAAACACAGAGCAACAAAATAAAGTCGACTACCCTAGGGTTCAATGATCACACAGATACTTACAGAACATAAATGATAGAATACAAACAAAACAGAAACTAAATATTGACAAGAAAATAAAATAAAAGAAGAAGTTAAATAATTAATATGCTAATTAAAACATGCGCTATCAAATTGACTGGCTTGACTCTCTAAGTCCCCAGTGGAGTCGCCATCTGTCGCGACCGGGATCGCGGCGGCGCGGCCGACCCTCGAAACCATTTTAAAAATAAACAGGGAGTCGCCACCAATATTTTTTTGGGATAAAATACTGGAAAAAACCTTTCGTTAAAGCACTGGTTATAAAAATGAAATTCCATGATTTGGGAGTCTGATTACAGGTGAGGAAGGTATTAGCACCTCACAACTGTCCGTTATAAAAACGGTTACCTCAATTTGATAGCGCGCATTATAATTAACCCAATAATTATTTTAACTTCTTCATGAAAAGAAAAATGTACAGAACGACAAAATAAACAAAAAAATAAAAAAAAATAAACAAAGATCAACACAAAATATTTACATGAGATTAACAGGACGTCTCGTCCAAATTAATCTCGCTCTGCCTTTTTAAAGAGATATATAAAAAAATATTAGATTAATAGGACGTCTCATCCAAATTAACCTCGCTCCTCCTTTTAAAAATAGATAAAAAAAAAGATATGAGATTAACAGGACGTCTCGTCCAAATTAACCTCGCTCCTCCTTTTAACAGCAAGATGAAAATGGAAAAACTCCAAAAATTGAATAAAGAAAGATGGGCCCGACAGGAACTGTTTCCCGCTCCTACGTATTCTCGAGCTTTCGAGAAATCAGGGTCACGTAGTTCTTAAAATATTTTATTTTTAGGAAAAAGATTAAGGAAATATTGATGGGAATCATTATGGTGAGGAACCCATACAAGGCGAAGTTCTTCGCACGTGTACGAATCCTATAAAAGTGGTGTAGACGGAAGTATTTTCCGTACGACACTGACTAAGAATGATTTATTTTGATTTTTATTTAAACTAGAAAGAAAACATAGGAAACATTTATTTCCTTTATTATATTTTTAGTACAAAGCAAAAAAAAGAAAGGTAGCAGAAGCTACAAGGGAGAAAAGGAGACAGTAAGTTCGGAAAAGGGAAGAAAAGAAAAAAAATGAGTGAAAACTGAGTGGGAGAAGAGAAAACCGAGTGAAAAATAAGAAAAACCGAGTGAGACTATGAAAATCCGAGTGAAAACAAGGAAAACCGAGTGAAAAATTGAAAATCCGAGTGAAACAGTGAAAATCTGAGTGAAATAATGAAAATCTGAGTGAAACAGTGAAAATCTGAGTGAAATAATGAAAATCTGAGTGAAACAGTGAAAATCTGAGTGAAACAGTGAGAATCCGAGTGGAAATAAGGGAAACCGAGTAAAAAATGGTAAAAACAGAGTGGAAATAGGAAAATACCGAGTGAGAAGTGAATACCGAGTGAGACTGAGTGAGAAGAGGGACGGTGTTGGAGTTAAAAGGAGTGAGGTACTGAGTGGTGAGGTACAGAATGTGGGAGCAGGAGTGAGAAGGTCGGATTTGGTGAGGACGGAGTGGGAGGCTGGACGGTGTTGGAGGTTTTAAGGAATAAGGACGGTTGGTGGAGAAGGGAATTGGGACGGTGTGCAGGAGAAGGGGAGAGGAGGTCGGTTTGGTGAAGGCGGAGTGGTAAAAGGAATTGAGGAGAAGGGACTTGGGACAGTGTATAGGAGCAGGAGTGAGGAGGTCGGTTTGGTGAGGAACTTAATGACAGTGAGGAGTGATAAAAGGAGTGAGGAGGGAGGAGAAGGAAATGGTGAGGGACTTAATGACAATGGGACAATGGAGAGAGGAAGGAGGAGAAGGGAATGGTGAGAGTGCTGGGCCGTGTGTGAGAGAGAGAATCAAGGCTTAGGCAGAGTTTTTCCTCTAAGAATGCGTGCCCCCTTTCTGTCCTCCCCCCTTGCCTATTTATAGGCTGGCCCGAGTGGAATGCCAGCTCAGGCTTCCACTTCCGAGTGGAAGGCCAGGTCACACTTCCATTCAGAGTGAAGTGGGGGACAACGGCTGGGTGGGAATTTTTAATTCCCCCCTCTTCCACCCCTGTCTGCCACCCCCAGGATTCCTGGATCTACTTGGGTGGTGGAATCCAGGTCAGCAAGGTGGAGATCCGAGAGATGGTGAAAAGCCCAGTTAAAATGGTGGAAATCCGAGTGTGGATATTGGAATTCCGAGTGACAATGGCTGAATTCTGAGTGAAAAATGGTGGAAATCCGAGTGAGGATATTGCAAATCCAAGAGAGGATGTGGAAATCCGAGAGAAGACGACTCGGATTAGCCTCTCAGTCAGCATTCATCCTCAATGGGAATGAATTCCGAGAGGAATGAGTGAGATTCAATCTGAGAGGAACTCAACGACTCGGAAGAATCTCGCTCGGCAGTGCTTCTACACTCAGATTTGTCGCTTGTGCTCGGATACAAGACCTTGGGTGTACAGTCAGGTCTCAGTAAGTCTCATTCAGAGTCAGCTTTACTTAGTCATCCCTTAGGGGCATTCATTCGGAAATCCGACTGGAACATCCAGTCAGAACCGAGCGAAAAGTGACTCGGAATTGAAAGATGACTCGGGAACGGGTGAAAATGGTGACTCGGAAATTGGTAAAAATTGACTCGGATATATGTAAAAGAGGACTCAGAATCTGGGTGAAAAAGGAGGGATTCGGTATTTGAAGGATTGGCTCGGAAATTGATGGAAATGGGCTCGGAATTGGTTGTTTGAAGAAAGATGAGTGAAGATTGGCTCGGAAATCCTTCCACTCGGTTGTTGTCACTCGGAAACCGATTGAAGATTGATCATTCGGCACAGATTCACTCCTTCCTAAAATGTTTCAGTCGGAACGTGGCATTTTCACTCGGAAAGAGTTTGCTTCCCACTCAGGACTTAGGAACGGGGTACTTTCACTCGGAAATGACTCATCCTGATTACTGCTACTCGGATTTGATCTGTTCCGAGTCCTTTCATTCGGCTTTGATCATTTCTGAGTGATTTTATTCGGACTTCTCTTCAACTCGGATTTTGTCCCAAACTAAGTCATTTCACTCGGATTGTTCTTTACTGGGTCTTTTCTTCAAGCCTTTCCTTTGTTTTTGCTTGCCACACTCGGCCAAATACCACTCGGATGTCTTTTACTCGGAATTGATCATTTATGCGTCATTCCGCTCGGAAATGCTTCATTTTGACTCGGATTTAACCCTTTTTGAATCATTCCACTCGGATTCTCCCAACAGGAGCCTATTCCTCTCGGAAATGCTTCATTTTGACTCGGATTTGACCCTTTTTGAGTTTTTTCACTCGGATTCTCCCAACAGGAGCCTATTCCACTCGGAAATGCTTCATTTTGACTCGGATTTGACCCTTTTTGAGTTTTTTCACTCGGATTTATCTCCACCAGGGGTGTATTTCACTCGGAAATGCTTTAATCTGAGTCATTCTACTCGGATTTGATCATTTTTGAGTCATTCCATTCGGATTTGCATCCAACAGGGCAATATTCCACTTGGAAAAGCTTCATTCTGAGTTATTTCGCTCGGTTCTGATTATTTTGGAGCCATTCTACTCGAATTTGACCACTCCGAATTGGAATTCAGTATAAAAAAGATTCATTCCACTTGGACCGGACCAAAAGAGGTGTTCACACAATTTAATAAGTTGTGGTTTATATTTAAGTAGTCAAAATTTTATAACTGTTTATTAGTTAAATAATTGATACTAGTTTAAATGTGGTATTATTTAATAAACTGTAAATGTATTCTCAATTGTAATAATATTTTAAAAGTCTCTATTAGTTAATAAAATTTTGTTACTGTTTATAATGTTTTGTTGTTTGTGTAGAATGGCTGAGGAGAGATCAATAAATCTCGGACCATTGGATCCGTCCCTATTAAAGTTCCAGGAGAAACACGTTTCTACACATGTTTGGAATGGGCGACCAGATCGTGTTTTAGAAGTAAGGAAAGCAGTTCGTGTGAGAAACGACATACCAGAACAAATCATACCTCACTTACGACGAGCGGGGTTCTATGAGTGTACCAAGGTCGCGCATTTGGCTGTGTCTTTAGAGCTTATATCTGCATTGGTTGAGAGGTGGAGGCCAGAGACATATACATTTCATCTACCAGTTGGGGAGTGCACCATTACTCTCTAAGATATGGCTGTGTTGGTAGGGCTTAACATTGATGGACGTGCTATTGTGACGCACACTGGTTGCAATGATTGGCAAAGGTATGTAGAAGAACAGCTCGGTAGACGACCCCCTCGTGGCATGCTACACGGACAGTGTTTGCGGTTGTCTTGGCTGCAAGAGAATTTTGGAGAAATCCATGATCATGTTGGTAGCGATGATGCAATTGAGAGATTCGCTCGTGCTTACATTCTTAGGTTAATAGGTGGCTCCATATTTTCAGATCAATCATCCAGTAGAGTGCCACTTAGATACTTATATCTGTTGGAGGATCTCGATAGATATGGTGAGTATGCTTGGGGTGCAGCAGCATTGAGTTATTTATACAGGCAGTTGTGCAATGCAACTGACTACGCGCAAAAAGATATTTGTGGCCTTGCTTTATTGGTGCAACTGTGGGCTTGGGAGCGAACCCCACCCATTGCCCCACCCTGTCCAGATGCGAGAGAAGCTGGTAGTCCGTATGCTGGTAGATGGGTGAAGCCAGAGGGTACCAAACACATTTCATATACCCTAAACCACTACCGAACTCAGTTTGATGGTTTGAAAAAAAACAAGGTATATGCTGTTCAAAGTAATTTTTTATGGAGTCTTAATGTTTAATAATTATGGATGTGCTTATTATAAATAGTTGTAATGTTTTTTGCAGTTTATCTGGCAACCTTATGTTGTGGCACACTGGGATGATCTGCTAGATATTTGCAAACGAGGCCAACATTCATGGAGATCTGTTGTTCCTTTGCTCTGTTTCCAAATTGCGGAATGGCACCAACCCGATAGGGTTTTACGGCAATTTGGAATGGAGCAACATATTCCCAGACCACCCTCACAGCGTGAAGATTTACATGCAATAACTCTAAAAGGGAAGGTTGAAGAAAACTGGCCCACTATCTTTCAACCTTTAGTGGAATTATGGAACAACAGGGTGGCACGTGTGTGGTCCGGCCAACCATTGTTTTGTGAGATGTCAGCAAACCATCAATATTTTAGATGGTACCGTACTCGTACAAGACGATGGGTGACTAGACAAGGGGCTGCTAGGGGTGCTTCGGTAAGATTTTTAACAAATGTGTGGAACATTTGAGTTGTGTATTTGTGTAACTGATATTTGTTTGGCATTTTTTTAATTTCAGTACGACAGCCTGGAGGTCATACAGTACCTTTCATCACCGGAAGGTTACAATACATCTGAGCCTCCTGCTTTTGTTTTTGATTCAATCTGGAGGGAAACTGAGGCAATATTCATGTCGATGAATGAAGAAGACAGGATTGTGGAGGCCAGGGTGCATGCACCGAACCCAACAGAGGAAGGGCCTTTTGTGGAGGTCAACATAGAAATACCCGGGAATCGTGTAGAACGAGAAAGGATACTTCGTCATCAACTCTGGGAACCAGATGAACAGTTTGTTGTTGCAGGCCTACCTCCTCGCCGGACAGGGGATTACTTTGTTCCATCACAATAGACTCTGCCATCTCTGTGGCCTACATACCATTATCCTTCACAGGCCTCACCTCACACGAACACAAGCGACTATATTAACCCATTGTTTGATGCTTCACAGTTCTTTACAGATTTTGAAGGGACAGGTTTCCAATCTAATCAGGCATCATCCTCTTATTATGTGCCGGAACCAGTAGATGTGACCCCACCTCCTTTCGTTCAAAATATGATGACCCCGCCAGCTCTTTTTGGCTTCAACTGGGGTTTTGACATTGGTAGTTCATCTGGATTTATTCCCCAGATGATTGATTTAAACACGACTGCTTCGGATGTCAGGCCCGATCCACAACCAAATGAAGAACCCGACAAGGAGGATGAAATTGAAACACATGTTGATCACGTTCGAGTTCTTCCACCACGGAATAACCGTGGAATTCCGTGGCCTTGTTTTCTATCCCCGGATGCACACCCCCGACGACGCTCTATCATTTATGTTTTCGATAATTATGTGTAATATTTTATTGATAGTTATGAGTAATGTACTTTGTTTTAGACTGTTTATGTTTATGTCTTTTGTCAGATTTAACTTTTTTTTAATTTTCCACGTTAATGCAAATAACTAGAACATAGCATCAAACCAACTAAAACATAGAATCAAACCAACTAAAACATAGAATCATAACTCAAGTAAAACATAAAATCAGACCAACGTAAACACGCTAAAAAATTTACTTCACGGATTTGAGGGAGTACATGCGCCTTGATTTATCGTTGGACAGTTAGATCTATTATGGCCTGGTTATCGACATATTCCACATTTGGAACGAGTTTGAGAATCAACCCAATCCATCTCATTTCTTATTCTTGTCGACTTTGGTCGCCCTTTACCATGTAACATGTCCTCATCTGGAAGAATGATGTATGCTTCATTAGTTTCAGGGAGAGACTGATCATCCCCAATTGGGTACCACTGGCCTACATACACCTTAGCAATGTTATGTAACGCGTACGTGTTGTTTATAAACTGAAAGTAATTCACATTAACTGCGTTACAGGCAGCAATAACGTGCATGCACGGGTACTTGTAAGCTTGGAATCGACCACACTCACACCATCTTTCCTTTAGATTAAGAATCCAGACATGGCCACCTTTTTGAGTAACAGGGTTCATTCTATCTTCAACCTCGAACCTTGTCGACTCTGCATCATACCTTCGCACATCGATCAAAGATGCTTGGGCTTGAAACAAAGCTAGTTTCTCAAGCACTTTAGATGTGTATAATTGACCCATTTCCATTTCCATTTCCACCATCACATGCCCAACACGATCAACGAAGTACTGCACTAAACGAGCATATGTACACTTGACTAACGCAGTAATTGGTAAATTCCTTGCCCCTTTCAGCACCTTATTGACCGCTTCTGATAGGTTTGTGGTCATATGACCAAACCTATGACCATCCTCATCATATGCTAATGACCATTTGAACTTTGGGATATTATCGATCTACTGTGCAATTTCAGGACTCAAGGACCGGAATTTTTCCAAATTCTTATCAAAGGAATATTTATTTGGCATGTACCCTGCATATATAACAACATTTACATTAGCCATGCACCCCATGATAACCACTCATTACAAAAATACTTCACATTTAGAATTGCCATACCTAGCTTCAGCAGAGTTTTCTTGTGCTTATTGTTTTTGAACTTCAAATTAAAGTTGCTGGTCACATGTTGAATACAGTACCTATGATACCCCATAGGTGGTGTCCATCCGCAATCTGGGTCATGTATTGTACCCAATATGCTTCTATGACGATCAGAAATTATACATATTCCATTCTTCTTGGTAACATACCTCCTCAGCAACTTTAAAAACCAAGTCCAATCTTCCAACGTTTCTCCCTCAACAATCGCAAACGCTAAGGGAAGAACAGAATTATTGCCATCTTGAGCTGTGGCAATCAAAAGAGTGCCCTTGTATTTCCCATATAAATGGGTGCCATCTACTTGAATCACAGGCTTGCAAAAGTTAAAACCATCAACACAAGCCTTGTATGTCCAAAAACAACGACGAAATATACGAAACCTTTGGTTAACCTCACCCTCTACTACAAATGGATGGGTGTGCAAAACATATGTTGACCCTTCAGCAACTTGGGTCATACGACTTAACCAACGAGGCAGTAAAGTATACGACTCCTCCCAATCACCAAATACTTTGACAAGAGCTTTTTGTTTGGCCCTCCATGCCTTTTGGTATAAGACAACGAACCCAAATTCCGATTTAACTCTTTCCTGAATTAAAGCAATCGATACTGATGGCTCCTTCTTCACCATTCCTACATATACAAATTTTAGCAGTAGCAAATTAAAAGTAATATTAAATAAAACATCATTTTCAACAATTACCTAATATGACAGAACATATCAAGTCTGCATCTAGTTTTGCATGGTCTTGAGAAAGTGTAACGTTTACACAGGTATGTGGGCCACTGTATTGACTAATAACCCACTTCATGGACTTTTTGGAAAGAATTGAACGCATTCGCCAACCACATCCACTATCTTGATTGGGACACTTTACAACAAATTTATTTGGCTTCGACTCCACAACAAAATACGATTGATGCATTCTCATCATATATTGTTTTAGGGCGTTTTGCACTTCAGTTTTGCTTTCAAACTGTAGCCCCACATATAACTCATCTCCAACATTCCAATCACGACAATCATCAAGATCTATTTCGTCCTCCACATGCTCCAAATTAAGATTTTGATAATGTGGTGTGGAGCACCAAAACGGCGTCTTAATAGTACCTACATTATGTAAAATAAACACGTGTAAAGAAAATTTAATTCCTAAATAAATTTTGTAACTTTCAAAGTAAACATGTTCTTCGTAATAACTTACCATAAGGTTGAGAAGCTAACACATTAGACGTTCCCCAACACTCAGTAAGGCTCCCAAACCAGCATCAACCTCAGTATCTGAATCAGCCATTAATAACTCATCATCTTCACATGGCTCACTGCTGTCTACCTCCGACGGCAAACTATAATCAGAATCCTCAGCTGATATATAACTCATATTGAATAATTTTAAAACACAAAAAAAATTCTTGCAACTCTCTTTGTTGAATGGTGTGAAAACGTAGTAACCAAATATGTGTGTGTAATCTGTTGCGACGGGAAATATTTAAATTCAATGAGTCGTGTGCATAATGTACAACTTTATGGTTTTTGTCGCATGGTGGAAAACCAGCATACATGCATTGCGTGAAATGGCTGGACGGCACAAGCTGGGTGTCGCATTTTCGTTATGCACCACAGCTATGTCGTAGCTTCCAAAAGCGACACACACACGTGTCCACCTCCAGTTGTGTCGTCCGATGCTTTAGCGACACAGAAGTCGTCTTCAAATCGGCGACATGCAATAACCACCCTAGACATAAAATTCCCATCAAAAGAGCCCCAGATTCGAAAATAATTTCCCCCAGGACCCTATTAATAAAAAAAACCCCAAACAATACCATGTTTTTATAAAATGTGAATTGGGCTTCCTTTTGTTTGGCCTAAGCAGTGAGTTGCGTTGTTACGAAAAAAATGAAATTGGGCCATCAGTTGAGCCGAAATTGTCTCTTACTCCGAGGACACCTCCAAAAAGAGAAGGCTCAATGGTCATGTTGTTAACGTGAGACTAACGACGTCGATAACGCATACAGTTCTCTACTTTTCTTCACGTTTTGTTTTCGACATCATCAACGCTTCGGAGCCTCTCATCGGTTGAATTGACCCGGGTTCTCCCCGTGGTTTCTCTGCACCCGATTTTATTTTTTCTTTCTTCCAGATTTACAGGTAGGTAATCAAGTAATTCTCGGTTAATTATATAATAAAAGCACTTTAAATATCTGATTATCCTCATCCTTGTCCTTCAAATTTCCGTGTCTCTATCGTATAACGCGTTTCATCATATAATCCTACCAGTTTCGCCAATTGAATTACCGTAAAATTGGTTCCAAAATCTCACAGTGAATTAGCTTCTCAATGGAAGCGGATTTCGTCACGGATGATATGTTCACACTCACACAAGATGCTTTTGATGTCAACGATAATGTAAGCTCTTCGCTCTCTTTTTCTTCTTCTTATTATTATTTGTTGTTGGTTTTCACTTCTTATACGCTACTTTTTTCTTTTTCGTTTTTTTTTGTTGACAACTTATACGCTACTTGTTTGCACCCTATTATTGGATATGAATTCTGAAATGAGATGTTGCTTAAACCCCCAGTTAGGCTTATTTCTATTACTTCTTTTTTTGGATTCATTTTGATAAATTAATAATGGTTGCACATGATAAGAGGGTCGTGTAATGTTTGTTAATTGACAGGATGATGTAGAAGCAATTGAAGGGGAAAGATGTGGAATATGTATGGACGTTGTTGTTGACAGGGGAGTTTTGGATTGCTGCCAGCACTGGTATGTGTTTTCTTTGTCTCTTCGTAAAATCCTTGAAAGTTATGTTTTCTCTCTTTTAAATTGTTACCTCGATCTTGTTGGTTGGGTGGTATCATTTTGTTTTCTGGGTTGTGCCTTACATCTCTCATCAGCATAAATGACAGGTCAAGTTTCATAATTCATTGTGCATCGGTGAAGAAATTGGAGAATGATTTACAAGGAGAAGTACATTTGTTATTGATATGTGCTGGTAAAACTCTGGTTGTAAACAACATTAGTGTGGCTTTGATTAAGTTTGTTTTGGTAATCATTTTATTTTGTTAGCGTCTAGAGACTTGACTAACCTTAGAGGAACAAAATTGGACTTTCTATCATAGAATCAGGGTAGGTGAAGTCAAAGGAGCCCTCAAGAAAATAGACAATGGAAAGCTATTGGGCCATATGGTATACCTATTGAAGTGTGGAAGTGTTTAGGGGAGTAGGGAGTTATCTGGCTCATGTGACTCTAATGAAATTTTGAGGTTCAAGAAAATGCTCGAGGAATGGAGGATAAGCACTCTAGTACCCATTTACAAGATCAAAGGGGATATCTAGTTTTTGTGAAAACTATTAGGGGATTATGTAGATGAGACACACAATGAAGTTTGGGGAAAGAATGATAGAATATAAGTTAAGAAGTGAAACGTCTATCATTGAGAACCAATTTGGATTTATGCCTACTACAGAAGCTATTTACCTTCTTAGGGGTTGTTGGAAAAATATTGGAGTTGTTGGAAGTCCCACATCGCCTGCCTCGTAATATTTCGCATGGTTTAAATACCTGTTGGGCAACTCCAACCATTGCCAGTTGGTTTTGAGATGGAACCTTTAACATGGTATCAGAATCAGAGCATTCTTTCCGGTTCTTATGGGCCAAGAGTTCCCCTTTCGTTGTGGGTCAAAAGTTACCCCTTGCCTGGTCCGGCAGGCTTCGTTGGAGGGGGTATGTTGGAAGTCCCACATCGCTTGCCTCATAATATTTCTCATGGTTTAAATACCTGTTGGGCAACTCCAACCATTGCCAATTGGTTTTGGGATGGAACCTTTAACAGGAGTAAACAAAGAGAAGGGTTGTGGAATGCCTTAGAGAAGAAAGGTGTTTGTGTGGCATACATAAGAGCTATAAAAGATATGTACAAAGGTGCAACTATTAGTGTGAGAATGCTTGGAAAGGAGACACAATACTTTCCTATAAAAAATGGTCTATATTAGGGGTCGTCCTTGAGTCCTTATTTATTCAATTTGGTCTTGGATGCACTAACAAAGCCAATCCAAGAAGATTTTCCCAAATATATGATTTTTGAAGATGATGTAGTCCTCACAGTGGAGTCAGGGGAAGAGATCAATTCTAAACTAGAGTTGTGGTGACAAACCTTGAAATCCAAAGGTTTTGGTTGAGTAGAAGTAAAACAAGGTATATGCACTATAAGTCTAACAGGATACAAGTTATTAACAACTTGGAGGTGAAAGTTAAAGATCAAGTTATACCTCGAGTGTCAAGGCTTAGGCATTTGAGTTCGATAATACAAGATGATGGTGAAATTAACGGTGATATTCTCAAAGGATACAAGTTGGGCGGTTGAAATGTAGGAAAACTTCAGGGGTTATGTGTGATCGAAAAGTACCCAATGAACTTAAAGGAAGTTTTATCAAACTGCTATAAGACCAACAATGTTATATAGGAGTGAATGTTGGACGGTGAAAGGGCTATACAAACATCAAATAGGGGTAATTAAGATGAGGATGTTGAGATGAATGTGTGGCCACAAGAAAAGATTGAATACATAACGAAAAATATTCGAAGTCAAGTTGGCGTGACACCTTTTAGAGAGAAATTGGTAGAAAATCGTGTAAGGTGGTTTGGGCATATATGCAAAGGAGATCCTTGGAAGTTCCTATCAAGAGAGTTGAGTAGATGTAGATGTGTTGGAGCCCTGTTAAGAGAAGTAAGGGAAGATCAAAAGGAATGCTTAAAGAGATTAATGATAAAGACCTTTTGATAGGGCACAATGGCGTCGTATGATCTATGTAAGTTGTAGTAGCATCTAGAGAGAGCTTTTGAAAATAATGGTGTTGGTTTTGATGGAAGTCATTGTTGGACTTGGTTTTGATTGAATTGTGACACCCAATCTAATTTTACATTACAACAACAAAAGCATTTTCCTCCAACTTGGTAAATTTTTTATGTTAAGAATGAAGATGATAAATTACACTCTCTTCCTTTGCCTTCCTCTTTAGTTTTATGAATTACACTTCCCTTTACTAGGGGATGAAATGTACTATGCTATAGTCTTGTTCAATGTGAATGTACCTTTAATTAGTGGTAAGCAGCTGCGAATGAGGCTTCTGGAGGTGTTTTTCCTCTCTTTTCAGTTTCAATGTCATCAGCAATTAATTTTGATCATCTTGTTTTGAACGTAGGACTTTAGACGGTAAAATTAAGTTTTAATCACCACTACTATCAACATTGAAACTTCACCCAAATGGACTCATTTTCTCTAAAATGGACTAAGTAATAACACATTAATTTCTCAAGTGAGGGGAGTGTAATTTACTCAAGAAAGATAAATAAGATATTGGTCATGAAGCGTAAAAGTAAAAAGGTTGAATAACATGCTCTACATGAGGCCAGTTGTGCAGCATAAGGGAGAAAGCAGAGATCACCCTATGTGTGTTGCCAGAGAGTAAAAAAGTCGCTGATAATGGGGAAGAATAAAGGGATACATGGTGCTAGGTGTGCATGGTTGGCTGTTACTCCAGTATGCCTAGACATAACATCCTGAGTAAAATATAGTGTTGTTTTGTTACATATTCTTTTTATGAGGATTTGGGTGCATTATTGGGGATATGTGTGTGTGTGTGGGGGGAAATGTTGAGATACTGTTGCTGTTAATTACAAGAGCTTGCATTCTGTTACAATAACAGAAAGGCTACAGCTACAACTGAATATTCTAGACTTAGTTAGTTACATACTTGTACAGTTCTGTTAAATTTTCATTACCCTAAACCCTAAACCCTAAACCCTAAACCCTAAACTTGGTTTCATATATGATGATTGCTTTTTTCTTGATTTTTCACTATTATATTTAGATATGAATCCAATGTTTTAAGTTTGGTTCATTTGTTTCACAGGTTTTGCTTTGTATGCATTGACAACTGGGCTACCATCACTAATCTCTGCCCACTTTGCCAGAATGAGTTTCAGTTAATCACTTGTGTTCCCGTGAGTGATATAAAATTGCGGAATGCTGCTTTATCTTCATTGCTTTAGTATAGCTCTTCAGGTTACAATTGAATTTGCTCACCTTATTAATTCTTTTCTGGAACATTTACCTTGTTGTCTTGATTTATATCAATATTAAATTTTTGTTTTAAATGCATCTAATACGTTGAAAATTGTATTAAAACTTTGTTCATGGCTAAACATGTGAACTCATGGTTTTGAAGGTATATGATACCATCGGAGGCAATAAAGTAGAAGATGATTCAGTTTTCAGGTAAGTTTCCCTCCATTATGTGTGTATGATTGACAGCCTTATTTGCATCGTTTGTTTATACCCATGTACGTTAAGCTTGGGAGTTTCAGAATTGGTGTTTTAAGTTGAAACTTGAAAGTCATGAATTTTGCATGGTTCTAGCCATGCATCACTAGCACTGAATTTTTTTAAAAATACTTCACCGTTTTACCACTCAATTTAGAGAAATACTCTACTGGTATTGCTCTATTTTGAGTCTTTACAGGTTTATCTTGTTTCTTCTGTACAAACAATTATGTAATCTTTTATCCATTTCCCTTTATGATTGCAGAGATGATGACTGGTCTATTGAGGGGAAGAATAACACACTCTCATTTCCCTCTTACTACATTGATGAAAATGTAATTGTTTTCCATAGTATATTTTAAAATTCCAGGCAAACACCACATGTGCAGTTTTTACTTTGGTTATATGACTAACATGAACATGCATATGAAAAAAAACTTAGTGTAAGAACTCATGTTTCATTTATCTTCATATATTTACTGTCCTAGCTTACTTGCATGTTATGGTAATTGGTAAGAGATAGTGGGGAGGGAGACCAAAGAGGGCAAAAAGGCAGATAGAAATGTGAAGTACCCAAATATGCTGACCAAAATTCTTCAATAGTTAGTAATGACCCTTGAACCATTATTTTTACTGATAGTGTGGATACATATTGGCATGTACCCCTTCCTTTTGGGTGCATCTCAAGAAACTATTTCTTAATTCTGCCAGTTACTTAATACATTTAAAAATTTGTCAACATTTTCTAATAACATAAGTCCTTGCGAAGACTTTGTTCAAGGATTACTATAATTTTGAACATCATTTTCCTTTTTGAAAATTAATGCATAACACTAATCATTTTGTATTTCATCATCTTATAGGCAGTTATTTGCTTGGATGGTGATGGATGCAAGGTTCGAAATGGATTGGCAACTATGGAAGGAGATTCTAATTTCGATACATCGATTGCTTGTGATTCATGTGATATATGGTATACTCAAATCAACAGATTAGATTAGTAGGTTTTGGATATGCAGCTTGAAATGAATAATCTCTGTTCAAGATGTCATTAAGTGAGTAAAATTTCAGTAGGGGATGTCTTCTATGACTATGATGCCGGGGTTGGATTGGTCATCTCTGTAATTGCATGCTTGCCTAGACTTCATCTACAGTAGCCATTGGTCAGAAAATTTGTGTTTCTTAGCTTGTCACAATATTTGCTGACTGCCTTGCTCATAGTTCATAACAACACTAATAGCAGATACTTAAGTGGTTAAATCTAATAGGTGGGTTAGAAGTTTGATGGGAGTTGAGGATGCAGTCAGGCACATAATAGTATTCAGGACATTGGATTTCCCTATCAAAGCATGATCATCAATGTTCAACCTATTCCAAATATGTGCTAGATATAATTACGAGTGAGACTGTGTAAATAAATAGTATAAAGGAGTTTGTGTAAGTGCTTTAGTAACCCACTTTTGTGGCTGGGTGAGTAGGGAGATCAGTTCATGAACATATCATTATAGGTCTTTGGAGCAGTACCATATGATTGTTGCTTAACTTGCATTGTGACAGGTATCATGCCTTCTGTGTGGGATTTGATACTGAATGTACATCGGACAGCACATGGTTATGCCCACGGTAAATTGAATTTACTGGTTATTCTGTTGGTATTTTGTTCTTCTAATTGGTTTTTCTTTGCCATTAATCTCAAAGCTGTACCTGTATACTATTTGTTAACATGCATGTTACATACTGGCTACTAGCTTATCTGTATTTAGGTAGAGTTTGATAGGTTCTAGCTGCTAATTAGCCTTTTTTCAATTCTGGTTCTGATTGAAACTTGGTTAGAAATTGATAATCTTAACAAGAAATTAGAAATTATTTAAGATGTGGTTAACTATGAAAAGAAAGTATTTATCTAATAAGAAAATAGAACTATCAAAAGGATGTCTTGAATCCCAGTTTTACAAATTTGTCTGTTATCTAAAGTGTCACCGAAAATACTACTGAACTTGTATCTAAGTATTGTCTCTTACAAAACCCTAGGTAAACTTCATTTTGCTTGAATGTTAGGACATGAATTATAAAATATGAAAGATATGTGTTGTTCAACAGTTACAGCTGTAAATATGTAACTGTAGATATATTTATTTTATTAATAACTATAGATATTTGTATCAATACTTTAGCTGATTTATAGGGCTGATAATTAGGTTGTATCAAGATATATAATTGACAAATTCTCCAGGAGGGAGACACATTTTTACCCCAAATGCTCTGAGTTTGACATAAAATTGTTTGCTGACAGTATTCGATCTTCTCTTTTCATCCTTTAGTATTCTAATTCAGGGTTTTGGTTTAGATGTGTGGTTGATGAAGTTTCTAAAGGAACACCTAATTCAATAGAGAGGACAACCTTGGAAAGCAACCCAGATAATAGCAACAGTGAATGTCATGCTGAGGATTCCTTTTCAGGAAAAGTGTCCGTGTCTGTTGCTGATACAGGCGACACAGCTGTTGTTGTCTCTATGGTTGACAAAAACAAATGGGTTCCAGCAATAAGCGAGAAAAGCCTATTGCCTTTTGAAGCTGGTAGGGATCCAAAGACTGAATCATGTATTTTAGTGTCCGACACAAATGATCAGCAGAGGGGCAAAGAGAAGACCAATACGTCACCAATTATGCAGGAAGAAGAACTGGAACTGTCTTTATCAAACAATATATCCAGTAGCCTAACTTCTAAATCCATATCGCATAATGATTTAACGGAAAGTGCCAATGGTGCAAAGAATGAACCAACTAGCTTTGATGGAACCAAGTTACTTGATGAGTCCCATATCAAAACTAGTCCATCCAGAACTGAATCTGATATGGGTCTTCATCTTGGTTTGTCGGTGGGCTCTTTTTTATCTGGTATACTATGTTATACATCACTTGCTTTTCATAGGCATGTGAAGCATATCGTAACAACCATTTTTTGTGCTCTTCATTTGTAAGATAGGCTGATTGTCATAATCTTAATGTGCTTACAGTTGGCAATGCAGAAAAGAATGAAACAAAAGATCAAGCAACTGATCCAGATGATGCAGAAGAATGTTTTTCAGAAGGTACTCCACCATTCTCAGAAATGTGATTCCTCTTTCTTTCTTCGTTTTAGTCCATGCATAGGAAACTACTGATGGATCATATTGGTGGCTTAGAAGCACTTCACCTAGTTCTTAAGCCATATAATGTAATTTATAAAATGTTCTCAGGAGCTGAAATTGAAGCCAATGCTCATAAGGGTAATGCCAGAGTATCTGGTGGAAAGAGAAAGCATGTTGATTACAGGTAAGAATTCATTTGAATCTGCATCACATTAAATGAGTATGTTCCTTAGTCATTGTCCCTGTTTAGAGAGAGAATGTAAAAATGATGTAGGATGAAGCACACTTTTGCCTTAGTCCTCACTTGTAGTTACACTAGAGGTACGGGTTAAGGGTATAAAATTGTTTAGTTGCCAATCTATCACCCTGCAATCAAGTTCCTAACCAACAGGAACCAATCACCCAGAACCAAGCTCTCAATTAATCACCCTTGATTTAAGAGGTAATTTTTTCCTTAACCTGTAAGAGTTACCTATATTCTTAACAGTTACCAATATCAAGTACTCCCGGTTTCTCATAACCAAGCTCTCATGGTGATGAATGACCTCCTTGATTGATAACTCATCTTTTTGTGTCTGGATCTGGATAATGTGATTCACTTCACACTTACACAGCTATGCTGTGTGGTTGTAATTATGGCCATTTCGAGCACCCCTCCCCCCTCTACAAAGCTTTTCATGATGGAAAAGGCGAAAAGCATACATCTTCAATTGTATTTGAGCACCAAAGGGTTAACGAACTTACAGAGTTTCCTAGGGTGATGCTGTTATGATGCATGTGGGAGTTTCTACTGGTTCTGATGAACCTGGATTTAGTGTTTCCGGATACCAAGATATACCGTGCCATACATATTACAAATGGACCTGGTATAGTTCAGCCCCCAAAGTAGCACTAAAGGGAGAATTGATCAAGTCTTATAACTTTATAAGCACCAATGTATCCATATTCATAGCCAATGTAGAACATCTTAAGAGCTAACATAGAAAGTTGTTTATTTTCCTTAGACTGAGACCTAGTTGTGATGTATACAGGCCACACATTTGCCATGGTGCTGACCTTTAGAAGTATGTGATTTTCGGCATAAAATAACATCATAAAAGGGGAGCTGCTGGCTGCAAAGACCAGATAATGAGTCAAGGAACTTTGAGTGTTGACCTTTTCTAATGCTCATAAAACAGAAAAAGGAATAGAAGCAGATGCCTAGATATTCTTCATACCCATTTGTGCTATTAAAACCAAAGTACTTTGTCACCATTTTCAAACTTGCATAATTGTCTATGGTCTTCAAAGCATATTTTGGTTAAAATAGATGTGTTAATTGTCAATAGTTTTCATGTTCATCAATCATCACATGAGGAGTTCAAATTTTGACTTTCCTTTGATTTCTTTCTTGACGCTCCAGTAATGAGCAAGCTCCTATGAAAGCTGATGATGCAGATGCCAAGCCTGAACTTCTGGAAGAAGGTGTGCGAAAGAAAATTAGAGTTACTGGTAGTCAAATGAATAGTGCTAATGACTCACTTGATGCTCATCTTTTAGACAAAGCTCAGAAAAACCATGGTTCAAAGCATTCTCCGACAAAGGAGATTTGCACATCAGATATAATGAATATAGTTAAAGGGACAAACCGGAGGATGTCCAAGGAACCTTCTGGCACTAATGCTTGTGACGAGCTATCTGAGAAAAAGGGAAACATGGCTGGATTGAGGGTTAAAAAGATCATGAAGAGAGTTCCAGAAAATGGAGAATCATCTTTGTTAGTTCAATATCTAAGGAAGGAAATTAGAGAAGCTGTCCGGAACAAAACCTCTATAAACTTTGAGGAAAATCATTTTGATGCAAAGCTTCTTGAAGCATTTAGGGCTGCTATAACAGGACCTAAAACTGAACCTGTAAACAAGTTAACCCCTGCAGCTATAAAGGCAAAGAAGTCAATGTTGCAGAAAGGGAAAGTGCGAGAACATCTAACAAAGAAAATTTTTAGTACTTCCAATGGAAGAAGAAAGCGTGCATGGGATAGGGACTGTGAAATTGAGTTTTGGAAATACCGTTGCGTGAGAGCTACAAAGCCTGAAAAGATTGAAACTTTAAAATCAGTTCTTGATCTACTAAGAAAAAGTTCAGGCAGTCCAGAATCAAAGCAAGCTGGTGACTGTCAGGCAAAGGATCCTATTCTTTCCAGACTGTATTTAGCAGATACATCAGTTTTCCCACGGAAAGAGGATGTCAAACCGCTTTCTGTACTTAAAACTGTTGCTAGCTCAGAGCAAACTAAACAAAAAAATGCATCAGAAAAAGGACCAAATCTATCTGTTGATAACAGTGCTACTAAAGCAACAGATGAAAATAATCTTTTGTCGAAGACCAGAGTTTGTTCATCTGAAAGAAAGGTAGATGAGAAGATTGTTAAAGGTCCAGTTAATGATAATTCAGCTTCTGGTAAATTACGTTTGAACAACTCAGCAAGGACATCAGTTTCTTCTTCAGCTGCTGCCACAGTTGGCACAAAGGAGTTAGGCCCTAAATCTGATTCTATGAAGAGTGATAAAAGAAAATGGGCCTTGGAGGTTCTTGCGAGGAAAACAGCTGCCACAAGCAGCAATACAGCAAATGGAAATCAGGAAGACAATGCAATTTTTAAAGGAAATTGTCCTTTACTTGTATGTAAATGATCTGATTATTTTTGTGCAACTGTTTTATTATCAATTTACCATTGACATTTGTGTCAAATTTTTTATGACTGTTCACTGTTCCTTGTTTGTCATTGTGAGTAGGCCCAATTGCCAATTGATATGAGACCAGTATTGGCACCGTGTCGCCACAATAAAATTCCTATACCGGTGAGGCAGGTATGTTGTGCCTTTTGTTTCTACCATTTTAAGTTTGGCTAAATTACTATTTGAGTCCATCATCTTTTCAATAAGTTTTAAATTAGACCCCTTACCTTTTTTTTTCTAAATCAGTTAGGTCTTTTATTTTTTTTAAATATTCAGTTATGTCTCTTTCATCTAATTTTCACTAATTCCACTATCAAAGTCTTGATGTGTCAGACTGTCATTATATGTGACCATATCCTCATTTGCTGACTGTGTAACACCATCACATATGTCATATGCTACTGACGTGGACCCTGTTGATGTGACGAAACCACGTGCCAAATGTTCATTGGTTGAGGTGAATGTGTATGTAGAGTCGCCACATCAGTAGGATTTACGCCAACAACATTTGACACAATTTGACACAAAAAATAGTCACGTACACATGGAATAATCATGTCAACAAGGTCAATGACATGTTAGATCTCTGTTAACGTAGTAAGAACCTCTTGAGAGATTTCTCTGGTCCTTAATATAAGAACCTCATAAAAAAGTCAACAGTATTAATTAATTTTTCACCAAAACACTCTTATTAGTCATTAATAAAATAAATATTAATTAAGTAGAAAAAGAATAAAATTTGAGTCTCAATAAAAGTAAGAAGGAACCTCTGGAAGACTAGTACATTTTGTAAATAAAATAAATGACTTTAACTATATTAACTAACTTTTCTTAAAAATCGAAATTAGTTAAGAGGTTCTTATATTAAAGGATGAAAATAGTATGTGTTAGATTGGAGAAGAAAGCTTAAGATGAAGAAAGAAATGTACTTTTTTTTTGTACTCTGAATGCATCAAGGCACCGATAGATGGAAATTCACAATGACGGGTTTGAGAAAATATGTTCCAGTTCCTTTTAGCTTACTTTGGAGCAAAATTTAAGGGCTATTTGGTTTGAGAAAATATTTTTTATTTTCATTTTTACTTATAAAACTGCCACCTTGTCTTTATTTTATTGTTTTCAGAAGTTTGTATTGGAAAATTGAAAACATTTTTTTTTGTTTTCATTATTTCATACAAACTTTGGAAAATATAAAACAAAATGATAGTTTTATAACTAAAAGTGAAAATAGAAATAGAAATAGAAAACATCTTCCCAAACCAAACTATCTCTTTTAAGGGGGGTTTAGCTAAGTTGGTTGAGTAGAGTGAGTTGCTGTAAAGTGTAAACCCTCTATGACATGTCTTTGATTCCTACCAAAACCAAAAGAAAAACTGACTCTTTGCATTTTGTTCTTTGTCGTTTCCAAGTATTTAACAAATATCTGATTGCCACTGGTTTTCCCATCCCCCTCCCGATCCTAGGTAGGTACTTACATTGTCAATATCACTTGATGAATTACCACACAATGTTAACCAGAAAAAAATGATAGAACCATTTTCAAGAATTGATTCTATCATAGAAGTCAAAGTTTGACTGGTTGCCGGATTTCAGGTGTTGGAATTAATTCTAGTGGGACACTATATATAAATTAAGAATAGTTTTATCTTGTTCCTTTTTTGGCATGTTAGTGGGGTTGAAATGAAGCATGACTATTTTCAAAAGATCAAGTTACTGAACAGTCAGAGCTCAGCATTCACTAGAGCTGATTTTGTTCTCTATATGATTGTATCGGTTAGAATTCTCCTCTCTTGAACTTTGTTATTTTTAATGTGTTGTGCAGACACAGCTTTACCGTCTGACAGAGCGCTTATTGAGGAACACAAATCTGGAAGTCATGCAGAGAACTGCAGATACCGAATTGGCTGTTGCAGATGCAATTAACATTGAAAAAGAGGTTGCGGACAGATCAAACAGCAAGCTTGTGTACCTGAACCTTTGTTCGCAAGAGCTCTTGCATCGAACCAATAACCCAAAATCCAGTGTAGCCACAGATACAAGTCCACCAGCCTCATCAACAGAGCTAACTAATGAATCAGAACTAAATACTGAAGATCTTTCAACTGACCCTGCAATTGAAATAGCCTTGAAAAATGCTGGTCTGTTGTCTGATTCGCCACCTAGCAGCCCACACGAGAGCATAGAAATGTGTAATGAAGATGATATGTCAGGGCCTGATAATATATTAGAACTTGATTCTCATCCTGAGCTGGATATTTACGGTGAATTTGAGTATGATTTAGAAGATGAAGATTACATAGGTGCTAGTGTTACAAAGGTTTCAAATCTAAAACAAGAGCTAAATGAGTCTAAAGTGAAACTTGTTTTCTCCACAATGAACTTGAAAAAGTCAGATATCACTTTTGATTGTGTACACTCTGAGGGGTCTAAAGGAAATGAAGTGACAGGAGATGCATCCTACTCACCAAATTGTCACAATGATGCAGCAATCCATAGGGATAGAGATTCTACAACTGATACAGAGATGGACCAGCCTTCTGTTTCTTCTGAGATCCTGCCCTGTGAGGGTGCCGTTGAGCCACCTGATTCAGAATTTGAAGAATTATATGGCCCTGACAAAGAACCACTTATTAAAAAATTTCCAGGAGATGACAAGACAGAAACCCTAAGCCAGGCGAATGATTGCCATAATGATGAAAAACATGTCCTCGACAAAGCAGTAAATGCTTCGGAAGTGGGGAATGAGAATCTCTCAGAAAAAGTTTCTGTTACTACCATCACCGAAAAACCTTCCAATATATCTGAGACCGGTGAAAATTTACAAAGGAAGGAAGAGAAACCCGATGGCCCTGCCAAGCAGACCGACTCTGTAAATCATGTAACTAAGAAGGTATATCGGAGTTAATTTCCCATATAACTTATTTTCTTTGTTTTTTTGTTTTAATATTATGCCATGGTTTATAGCATCATTTTTTTTATTCCATTTCGATATCGATAATACCATATCTCCGTAATAAAGCTGGACTTTGTACAGGTAGAAGCTTACATCAAGGAGCATATCAGGCCACTGTGCAAGAGTGGCGTAATCACGGCTGAACAATACAGATGGGCTGTTGCCAAAACAACAGATAAGATTATGAAGTATCATTGCAAAGCAAAGAATGCTAATTTCCTCATAAAGGAAGGTGAGAAAGTTAAGAAACTTGCCGAGCAGTATGCCGAAGCAGCCCAACAGAATAAAAAAAATTGACTCTATAGTCTGTTTTAGCTGCCAATTGAGAGTTACGCAAATCATATCTTGAATAGTTCATGGAATCAACATTTTTCATTGGATGGTTTCCAAAATTGAGTTGCTAAACAAATACATAATCATTTTACATTTGGCAAGTTATAAAGAGTTGTTTGCGTAAGTTACTCACGTTTTAAGAAACATGCTTTATTGGGCGGTTGTGGATGTTAGATTTAGCTTTAGTCTCACCTTATGATGAACATGTGAATGGAGAAGACAATGGGGATTTATTCAGCCATTCATAACCGAGGGAACTCGAGGTCCAGGGTAAAATTTCAAAATTTCATGCAGTTAGTCAAGACAATGGAAATTTGGTTAGACACGCCATCTGCTGTATTTTTGTCTACAGCAGCAACTACATGAGTTCTCATGCCTGCGATTCTTTATTTATATTCACCCGGAGAGAAAGAAAAACTTAGTTATTTCTAAAATTATTCACCCGTATAATTTTCCTTATATATTTATAATCTTATATTTTTTTATTAAGTCCAGTGGATTCCCGTTTCCCCATACATTAGTAATTAAGATGTATAGAATTTTTTCTCATTACATTTTCATACCTATCAAATATTATTGGCAGAATTATTTTTACTTATATTTTTCTTCTTTTTTCATCATTTTTCTTCATTTTCCGATCCTTCGAAAACAACATAAAACAATGAAAGCATAGACCAATAGGTTGACCAAAGAGTTAGAAGTACAAACATATGTTGAGATTGTTAGAAAAAATTTTAATTTGATCTCCATTGAATATACTCTAAAAAATAAAATAAAATAAGTGTTTCTAATTATACGAAAATTTTAAACTTTTAAAAACATTAGACCAATGGATCAAGTAAGTCAACTTCTTATGAAGCATGAATTATTGTAAGCTTATATTATCTTCTAACTAATAGTATTACTCGGCTAAACTAGAAAATAAAATAATTATTTTATTTTATTTTATTTTATTTTATTTTTATAAAATAAAGTAAATATTTTTTTATCATATTCAATATTACAATAGATAAGAAATAAAAAATAATCTTTTTGTTAAAATTACTTTTAAAATCATATTTAAGTTAAACTACATTGATTTTAAAAAAAATGGTTTAATTATACATTTAGTCTTTTAACTTTATTAAATGTTTGATTTTAGTTCCTTAACTTTTAGTCATAAAATTTTAGGCTTAAACTATTTGATTTGTTAATATTAAATTTGTAAAATATTTAATTTTTGATACATTTGATCCTGTTGCTTATTTTTGTCTTATTAATAATATGTTTATATTATTATTTTTTATAAATATTGATATTGATAATAGAAAATAATAACTATAGAAATAATAACATAAATATTATAATAAATTATTTTATTATATTTCAACAAATCAAATAATTTAAAAACATATAATTTAAAATTGAAAAATAAATATCAACAAATCACTTGTGATGTCCTACGTCAATTTATATTTATTCCTACCCGTTTAATTAATTTTACAATAAATTTTTTGCGTTCTAAACGATTAGATTACACATTAATTGGTAAATATGTATTTTTAAATAAAAAGTACCAAGATATAAATTAAATGATCAATTTATAAACCATAAAATCATTTAAGTTGAAAATAAATCAAAAACCTAAAACAGGGGTCTGACGCTGCGCGTCAGCCCCACGCGTAGCGTCAGCCCAAGTTGCGCACCTCACGCGTAGCGTGGGTATGACAGCAACAATTGGCCTGTTATAGATCCGATTGTCACGAAACTTCGCGGGCCACATGTGTTTCCCTATTCCAGAATTGTTGGTGTCGTCCGTTCGTCAAAATTTTGACATATGCGTAAATTATGCGCGAAATGCAGTTTAAACCAATTAGGTGTAAAACCCTTGCACCAAAAACCCTAAATGGGTTCCAATTGGCCCAAGGCCATTGCACACAACTTCTAAATATCCTAAAGAACCTATTGATACATTCCGGGGGTCCCGAAACCCACCGAATCTCAATATCACCTAATCAGTTCCTTAATTCCATCATTGTTCACTATATGCATAACTTCATAATTCAATCAAATCATCAAATTACTATCCACCACATCAATCAATTTCATCACAAACACATAACATCTCACTCATGCAATTTACAGAACCTGCCAATAGTGTAACATCCTGGTTAAAGTTAATTACTGACTAAGGTTAATTAGAGAATTAAGAATTATTGATTGAATAATAATAATAATAATAATAATAATAATAATAATAATAATAATAATAATAATAACAATATGTGGCCAGGCAGAATTACGATGGTGCCCTTAGTGATTAGAGAGCTTCGGTCCTCTCTCCCTTTCTCCCTCGTGATTCTCACGCTGATGGGATAGGAGATGAATGAGATATGACTTTTGATTGAGAGGGAGTGCAGGCGCAGGGCAGTGTAATGATGATAGCCTCAGTTCACGTTCTCAACCACTCCCTGCTCATTACATTTGGGTTCACGGAGAACCACTCTCCATTCTCTTAAAAACTTTTTGAAGCTCTGCTTCTTCTTCTTGTTGTCCCTTCATCTTCGTCTTCTCCTTCATCTTCTTCTTCCACTCGCACGCTGAGTAGAACCCGAGTGGGAAGTGGAATACGAAGTGGAATAGCGTGGCTGAGAGAGATATGTGTGGTGCTGAGTATTTTGGAGGCTGAGATCCTCCCCTGTTCTGCCTAACAGCGTTGGGTGCCTGGAAGTCTGGGAGTCCTCCATTGTTGGTGAGGACTGGACTACTTGAGCGTGGAAGGACCGCGTTGTGCCTTGGAGGTTTGAAACTCTCCACTGTCTTGTAAACAGAGCATGGAGTGTCTTAGAGGCAGAGCTGTTCGTGTGTCCGAGTGGCTCGGTGTTTCTCCAAGCAGGGTACTGTGCTGACTTCGTGGCGATGCAAGCTCAGGGAGCTTCTGGGATCTTCATTCCAGGTAGGGGGCTAATTTACATCTCAAATGTATGGTTTATAGACGGGTTCCGGGTGGTTTTGCTTAAATATGTTGTGGTATATTTGAAATATGTTGAATGATGTGTTGTAGTACAGGCAACGCCTGGATAGTTGTGATAATTATGATCTGTCTAGTGGTTTGGTGGTCCCATCCCTGAGATGTGTGTTGTTAAGCATGTGAATGCTGAAAGAATGCATGGAAATGTTGGCTTTTAATGAGATGCCGAGTGAATGCATGTGCTGTGAACCAGTGTGAATACTAAACGCATGTGGCGTGTGAATGCTGTGCTGGTTCTGGTTATGATTCTGTGTGAATGTATAATATGTTGTGGCTGTTAATGAGGAAGCCGAGTGTATGAGTTTATTGTACTGATCCCCGTGTGGGATTTTGTGTTTAAATGCATGTGATGCTTTTCATTGAACATGCGAATGCTGAGTGCATAAGATGGGGGACTGTTCTGTTATTCCGAGTGGATCTCATGAAATAGCATGTGATGCTTGTTGTAAATGATAATTCTGAGTGGATGGCATTATGATTGCCGAGTGCATGAGATGTGGGTCGGTTATGTTAATTCCTGTTTGGGATTTTATATTAAAAAGCATGTGATTTGCCAAGTGCATGTGATTGCCAAGTGCATGTCTTGTGTTATTGCTATGCAGATCCCTGTTTATGAATAATAATGATAAAATGCATTGGATGCATGTTATTAATATTTGAATGTCGAGTGCGTATGTGTGGAAAATATATTGAAAGACCTTGGGTTGGACTCAAGGCAATGCCAAGTGCATTGGCGTTGGACGCCTGATGAATAAACCGTATGCATCTGATTCGCCATTGAAAATGCCGAGTGCATATAGCGTTGGACGCTTAATATTGAATCGGCAATCAGATGAATACGAGTGAAATATAATGAAAGACCTTGGGTTGGACTCAAGGCAATGCCGAGTGCATTGGCGTTGGACGCCTGATGAATGTATGCATCTGATTCGCCACTGGAAATGTTTGGAGCATATAGCGTTGGACGCTTAATACCGATCGACAATCAGATGAATATGTGTTGAAAATATATTGAAAGACCTCGGGTTGGACTCGAGGCAGTGCCGAGTGCACTAAGCATTGGACGCTTAAAGACCTTGGGTTGGACTCAAGGTAAGCCTACCGGGTTGGACTCGGGGCTGCCCGTAACACTTCCGTTGTCGCTTGGAGTGGCTGTGTTACATGTGAGGGCAAACGGTTTGGTACCAGTAAAACGGCCGAATCAGCTTGGAGCTGAGAAAAGGCTTGGAGCCTATGTTGCAACAATAAAAATTGATAATAAATAACCGGATCCGGGTGAAATGAGTGTATGCACACTTATGATTGTCATTGAGCTCAATGTGAATTGTATGAATATATGGATGAATGCATGTATACTGATGCTATGCCGAGTGCACATTTATATCCGAGTGGATGAATGCATGTACTGATGTTATGCCGAGTGCACACTTATATCCGAGTGGATAAATGCATGTATACTGATGCTATTGCTGAGTGCACATTTATATTGTTGATGAGCTCAATATAATGGTATATATATATATATATATATATATATATATGTGTGTGTGTGTGTGTGTGTAAATGCTGTTGTGAATAGCATGATTAATATAGCCATGAATAATTGGTGTGAATTCCGACTGAGTGAATATATGTACAGTGGTACTGTTACCGAGTGCAAGGCGATGCTATGGCTGTGAATATGTGATTGTGAATGTTGTGAATTACTCAGTCTTGATTGAATTGCATGAATCCCGAGTGGATGAAGTTGTTGTAGGGTTCATATTGAATGGCAGAGTGCATTATTACTGATTGAGATATGTTATTGTATGTTTGAGGATTTGAAGATTAATCCGAGTCAATAACTGTCATCTAATATGTAAAAGCTCACCCCTACTGTGGCTACATTTTTCAGTATATGCAGGTCGGACTAGGAATGTTGAAATGGCCTCAAGTCTGAGTGATGGCACTTTGATTGTTGAAGTGCACACATAGTATGTATATTGTAAATAGATATATTAAAGCCTTGACCGGCTCTCTTGTAATCTGAACGGATTTAATTATATGGGTTGTCCCTCGGGATTGTGAACAAGTATACATTTATATATATATATATATATATATATATTACGTTGATATGATGTTACTTATACCGACTGAGATGTGATGTCGAATGGATAATGTTAAGGTAATAAATTCCGAGTGGAATATTGATGGGAGAGCCATTGCCGAGTGAGGCTTTAGTTTGTGTGTTGGCCTTTTCCGAGTGATAAAGGCATAAGACAGTTCCGAGTAAGATGTACTCGAGTGGGCTACTTCCGAGGGAAGACTAGTCCATATGTTACCGAATGAAAGTATGAGTAAACCCCGAGTGGGGAAGGGTTTGAATATTCCCGAGTGGGAAATCCCGAGTGAACCTCTTCCGAGGGAAGAGTGATTGTGATGGTTCTGATTGAGGTATTCTAGGAGTCCTCTTTCGAGTGAACGAGGCTACATATATTCTGAGTGAATGTTATATATCCCGAGTGGCTAAGTATTGAATAAGTCCGAGTGACTTAACTTGGTGAATTCCTCCGAGTGATGTGAGGACAGAGGAATCTCGAATGAAACTTGATTGTGGACTCCTTCCGAAGGAATGGAGGTCATGGTGATCTCCGAGTGTGGAAGATCAAAATATGCCGAGTTCAGAATGGATAATGAATTCCGAGTGAATTGAGGTTGAAATATACCGAGTGGTATTGGACTGGGGAAATACTCCGGGTGAGGGAAGCTTATGGATTCTGAGTGGAGTAATCGAGGGAATCATTTACCGAGTGAAATACGCCCGTGTATTTTATAATTGTGATTTGGCTAAGTAAGAGTATATCGAGTGAAGTATAACCCGAGAAAGGTCAATTCCCGAGTGAACTTAAGCCCAATCCCGAGTGATGAAACTACCGAGTGAATGGGTTCGCTACAGCGAATGAAGAATCGCTCCTGCGAGAATAAGGGCTCGCTCAAGCGCTGCATCTTCCGCTGGTCTGTTTAACCGGAGCTGAGTCTTGCCCATATGTGGCTTTCTGACTCAGTCTTCCCTTCTCTGATTGGTTTTTGCTTTCCCTTGCCTTACGTTTGATTTTATTTGACCCCGACTGCTTAGTGAATTTTGGAAAAAATTTCCCTGGTCTCGGTTTGGGTTTAATTAAGTCGGGTTGTTTCATTTTGGTATCAGAGTGGACTTAAAAGGTCCATGGCCAAGGTATGCCTACTGTGAATGGGCGGTTGTGTGCAATATGACCGGTTGTCATCATTGCTTGTGATATCCTATTGGATTGATATATGTTAAACTATGAATTGGGTGGCTATATGCATGTGCTTTGTTGGGGACAGTAGTGAAAGGTACTGCTGTTGATATGTTGATTTGGGGGGTAGAGGATTGTTACTACTCTGGTTCGGCTATTTATTGAATGATAGGTTGTTCTAGTGTGGGGTTGACTGAGAGTAAATAGAATGATGGGTGTTGAGACCCTCATGTGTATTAAAATTGTATTGGTTGGTTCAGCCTCTTGTGTAGGCCATGCTAGTGGCTTCTAGCCGAGGCATGTTTATTGAATGGATTAGAACTCACATATTTGAGTTGATTAAGTGAATGATAATGAAGGAATTCCCTAGTGTGGTGTTTCCTACTTAACTGATCGGTTGTGCCATTTGTAAGGGATGAACTTTATATCCTTTGGCACGAGAATCCCATATGATATATGACGTACGTGATTTATGGTATAAGTGGTTTGTTGCAGTTTCCTAAGTTGGAAATCTGGGTATGTGATAGGTGATTAAATGTAAAATCTGATGCATGTTTGTTTGGGGTACTGACTCGGTCTTGTGGTTGAAAACCGAGTGAATAGTTGATTGAATTATGACCCATAAGGTGTGGAAATCCTGATCGGATTTAGTATAAATGTATGCTATCAGATTTTGTGGAGCTGGACCCGATGGTGGTCTAGGCTCGGAGATAATTGGATGTTGTGGGAGTGCCCCACGATGGGTACTAGGTGACCCCTGGAATTTCCGAGTCGGATAATCTGATTGACCTTATGGATTGTTGAACCGAGTAAAGTGATTGTGTAATAAATTGTTGAGGCTTGAATTGTCATAAGATGAATGATGAAATGAGGGATTATTAGATTGTTAATCCATAGTTTTATGATGGATAAGATCCAATGATGAGATATTTACTCGGTAAGGACTGGAAGCCGATTGTTGGTATATCGAGTGAGTATATGTGAATACAGTGATGAATTCATGTGATTTTTATGGAGGTCGGAAGCCTATTACCATTATACTATTTTACAGTAGTGGTAAACTATATTTCATGATTGTTATTGCGTGATGTGCGCTAGGTAGTGCATAATGATGATGTTGATGTAAATGTGTGCTTATATGTGTGTGTGAATTACCACTAATTTTCATGTAGGTTAGTATTAGTTGAGTGAGTTTGGTCGGTGTGAGTGAAAAGAGTGTAACGTATGCTGTTCCGAGACGACTCTTCATGCCATAGGTATTGTGGCAGCGTACACTTTTGCAGCGACTCTATGTAATTGTTGTAACCCTATAGGAATGAGACGTCATCCTATAAGTTGGATGCAGAAATTCATAAGTCGGGCAGGTGAGACTGTAGCTGCTTATGGTGATGGTGAGTCTATCGGGCTGCTTTGAGTGAAGATGAGAGTTGTATTAAGTGAATAATAAGTGGTTGTGTATCGAAATAAGGATAGAAGGTTGTTTTAACCTTGATGTGTTTACCTTCGAGAGGATCAGAGGTTATTGGGTATGAATTGACTATTAAAATAATGATTGATTATTGAAATAGAAGGGTGATAAAGCCTGTCACTAAAAATTGAAAGTTTTATAAGGCTAACCGAGTGATACTGTGGGTTTAATGAGGAAACCAAAACCTTGAGCCAAGGTAATCTGTAAGGTGAGAATTTGCTCGAGAAAGATTAGTATATTCCGAGTATGAGAAAGTGGAGATAATTCTGAGTGAAATCTTTCTGGGAGAAAAAACTACTGAGAGGAGTTATGATGTTCCGAGTGAAACATCATTTTGGGGAAGTCATTACTAAGTTAAGGAACTGTGTCCGGATGACACATTTGTGTTAGGAGAAATCCTGGTGAAATATCCGAGTCGTGTGACTTTTGAGCGAAGTGCCTGGTTGTAACACTTCTGTGTGGAATGGTACCGAGCGGGACGTTGAATAGGTAAGTTTTCGAGTGAATGGCTCCCGAGGGGAGTAGATGCCCGAGAGGTAAATTTATTCATATTTGTGTTCGGATCGATGTTTGAGCTGCTGAGTTTGAACTCAGGTTTGATTTCGAGGTAGGCTTGAATTCCGAGTGATTTTTTGGTAAGTAGAAAGTTTTCCAGGTGAGAATTGCCTTCAAACCCCGAATAATATTTTTGAGTGAGAGGTCCGAGTGATATTCTCAGGGTGTAGGCATGGAATTAGCCGAAGGAATGGTTAGAAATCCGAGATTTTAGAATCGAGTGTGGTGTCTGTAAAGGATGAGTCCAGGCAGACCGTGCTAATTGAAGCACATTGGAACTCTACTGAGTGTCCGTCTCGGTATTGCCAAGATATATCACGGCTTGTGAAGGAGATTTTAGTGGTTGGATGCTGAAAAGCCGAGGGCTTAATCCGAGATAAATCGGACAATAGTGAGTATTGGTGGGAATCGGTAATGTTGTTTACCGACTAGATTCTTCCCAACTGGCTGATTAACATCCAGAATGTGTTTCATATGACACAATTTTGAGTTTATACTCTGTGTGGATACTTAATTGTGCCAAGTAACTCCTAGGAATTGGAGGAAATGACGATGGATGTACACCGATTGGCGTTGAGAATGTAAGGCCGAACGGCCATGGGATTAGGAAGTGCCATTGGTTATGGTGAATTGGTAGAGTTAAATGGGGTAACTTGTACGTTTTAAAAATTGAATCCCCAAATATATTGAATTCTATGAAGAGGTTGTGAGCAGGTAGGACCTGACTTTAGTGATTTTGCCGACTGGAATGGTGAACCGGTCGGTGAATGCTTCGGAAGCAGTGACATACAAATAGTTGAGGCAACAATACTCTGAGCCGTTTGTTGATAAAAGTTCATATTGGAATTTCGAGGACGAAATTCTTTGAAGGAGGGGAGTAAGGTAACATCCCGGTTAAAGTTAATTACCGATTATGGTTAATTAGAGAATTAAGAATTATTGATTGAATAATAATAATAATAATAATAATAATAATAATAATAATAATAATATGTGGCCAGGCAGAATTACGATGGTGCCCTTGGTGATTAGAGAGCTTCGGTCCTCTCTCCCTTTCTCCCTCGTGATTCCCACGCTGATGGGATAGGAGATGAATGAGATGTGACTTTTGATTGAGAGGGAGTGCAGGCGCAGGGCAGTGCAATGATGATAGCCTCAGTTCACGTTCTCAACCACTCCCTGCTCATTATATTTTGGGTTCACGGAGAACCACTCTCCATTCTCTCAAAAAATTTTTGAAGCTCTGCTTCTTCTTCTTGTTGTCCCTTCATCTTTGTCTTCTCCTTCATCTTCTTCTTCCACTCGCACGCTGAGTAGAACCCGAGTGGGAAGTGGAACACGAAGTGGAACAGCGTGGCTGAGAGAGATATGTGTGGTGCTGAGTATTTTAGAGGCTGAGATCCTCCCCTGTTCTGCCTAACAGCGTTGGGTGCCTGGAAGTCTGGGAGTCCTCCATTGTTGGTGAGGACTGGACTACTTGAGCGTGGGAGGACCGCGTTGTGCCTTAGAGGTTTGAAACTCTCCACTGTCTTGCAAATAGAGCATGGGGTGTCTTGGAGGCAGAGCTGTTCGTGTGTCCGAGTGGCTCGGTGTTCCTCCAAGCAGGGTACTGTGCTGACTTCGTGGCGATGCAAGCTCAGGGAGCTTCTGGGATCTTCATTCCAGGTAGGGGGGCTAATTTACATCTCAAATGTATGGTTTATGGACGGGTTCCGGGTGGTTTTGCTTAAATATGTTGTGGTATGTTTGAAATATGTTGAATGATGTGTTGTAGTACAGGCAACGCCCGGATAATTGTGATAATTATGATCTGTCTAGTGGTTTGGTGGTCCCGTCCCTGAGATGTGTGTTGTTAAGCATGTGAATGCTGAAAGAATACATGGAAATGTTGGCTTTTAATGAGATGCCGAGTGAATGCATGTGCTGTGAACCAGTGTGAATACTAAACGCATGTGGCGTGTGAATGTTGTGCTGATTCTGGTTATGATTCTGTGTGAATGTATGATATGTTGTGGCTGTTAATGAGGAAGCCGAGTGTATGAGTTTATTGTACTGATCCCCGTGTGGGATTTTGTGTTTAAATGCATGTGATGCTTGTCATTGAACATACGAATGCTGAGTGCATAAGATGGGGGACTGTTCTGTTATTCCGAGTGGATCTCATGAAATAGCATGTGATGCTTGTTGTAAATGATAATTCCGAGTGGATGGCATTATGATTGCCGAGTGCATGAGATGTGGGTCGGTTATGTTAATTCCCGTTTGGGATTTTATATTAAAAAGCATGTGATTTGCCAAGTGCATGTGATTGCCGAGTGCATGTATTGTGTTATTGCTATGCAGATCCCTGTTTATGAATAATAATGATAAAATGCATTGGATGCATGTTATTAATATTTGAATGCCGAGTGCGTATGTGTGGAAAATATATTGAAAGACCTTGGGTTGGACTCAAGGCAATGCCAAGTGCATTGGCGTTGGACGCCTGATGAATAAACCGTATGCATCTGATTCGCCATTGAAAATGCCGAGTGCATATAGCGTTGGACGCTTAATATTGAATCGGCAATCAGATGAATACGAGTGAAATATAATGAAAGACCTTGGGTTGGACTCAAGGCAATGCCGAGTGCATTGGCGTTGGACGCCTGATGAATGTATGCATCTGATTCGCCACTGGAAATGCTTGGAGCATATAGCGTTGGACGCTTAATACCGATCGACAATCAGATGAATATGTGTTGAAAATATATTGAAAGACCTCGGGTTGGACTCGAGGCAGTGCCGAGTGCACTAAGCGTTGGACGCTTAAAGACCTTGGGTTGGACTCAAGGCAAGCCTATCGGGTTGGACTCGGGGTTGCCCGTAACACTTCCGTTGTCGCTTGGAGTGGCTGTGTTACATGTGAGGGCAAACGGTTTGGTACCAGTAAAACGGCCGAATCATCTTGGAGCCGAGAAAAGGCTTGGAGCCTATGTTGCAACAATAAAAATTGATAATACATAACCGGATCTGGGTGAAATGAATGTGTGCACACTTATGATTGTCATTGAGCTCAATGTGAATTGTATGAATATGTGGATGAATACATGTATACTGATGCTATGCCGAGTGCACATTTATATCCGAGTGGATGAATGCATGTACTGATGTTATGCCGAGTGCACACTTATATCCGAGTGGATGAATGCATGTATACTGATGCTATTACTGAGTGCACATTTATATTGTTGATGAGCTCAATGTAATGGTATATATATATATATATATGTAAATGCTGTTGTGAATAGCATGATTAATATAGCCACGAATAATTGGTGTGAATTCCGATTGAATGAATATATGTACAGTGGTACTGTTGCCGAGTGCAAGGCGATGTTATGGCTGTGAATATGTGATTGTGAATGTTGTGAATTACTCAGTCTTGATTGAATTGCATGAATCCCGAGTAGATGAAGTTGTTGTAGGGTTCATATTGAATGGCAGAGTGCATTATTGCTGATTGAGATATGTTATTGTATGTTTGAGGATTCGAAGATTAATCCGAGTCAATAACTGTTATTTAATATGTAAAAGCTCACCCCTACTGTGGCTATATTTTTCAGTATACGCAGGTCGGTCTAGGAATGTTGAAATGGCCTCAAGTCCGAGTGATGGCACTCTGATTGTTGAAGTGCACACATAGTATGTATATTGTAAATAGATATATTAAAGCCTTGGCCAGCTCTCTTGTAATCCGAACGGATTTAATTATATGGGTTGTCCCTCGGGATTGTGAACAAGTATACATTTATATAAATATATATATATAAAAATATATATATATATATATATATATTACGTTGATATGATGTTACTTATACCGACTGAGATGTGATGTCGAATGGATAATGCTAAGTTAATAAATTCCGAGTGGAATATTGATGGGAGAGCCATTGCCGAGTGAGGCTTTAGTTTTTGTGTTGGCCTTTTCCGAGTGATAAAGGCATAAGACAGTTCCGAGTAAGATGTACTCGAGTGGGCTACTTCTGAGGGAAGACTAGTTCATTTGTTACCGAGTGAAATTATGAGTAAACCCCGAGTGGGGAAGGGTTTGAATATTCCCGAGTGGGAAATCCCGAGTGAACCTCTTCCGAGGGAAGAGTGATTGTGATGGTTCTGATTGAGGTATTCTAGGAGTCCTCTTCCGAGTGAACGAGGCTACATATATTCCGAGTGAATGTTATATATCCCGAGTGGCTAAGTATTGAATAAGTCCGAGTGACTTAACTTGGTGAATTCCTCCGAGTGATGTGAGGACAAAGGAATCCCGAATGAAACTTGATTGTGGACTCCTTCCGAAGAAATGAAGGTCATGGTGATCTCCGAGTGTGGAAGATCAAAATATTGCCGAGTGCAAAATGGATAATGAATTCCGAGTGAATTGAGGTTGAAATATACCGAGTGGTATTGGACTGGGGAAATACTCCGGGTGAGGGAAGCTTATGGATTCCGAGTGGAGTAATCGAGGGAATCATTTACCGAGTGAAATACGCCCGTGTGTTTTATAATTGTGATTTGGCTAAGTAAGAGTTTACCGAGTGAAGTATAACCCGAGAAGGGTCAATTCCCGAGTGAACTTAAGCCCAATCCCGAGTGATGAAACTACCGAGTGAATGGGTTCGCTATAGCGAATGAAGAATCGCTCCAGCGAGAATAAGGGCTCGCTCAAGCGCTGCATCTTCCGCTGGTCTGTTTGACCGGAGCTGAGTCTTGCCCATATGTGGCTTTTTGACTCGGTCTTCCCTTCTCTGATTGGTTTTTGCTTTCCCTTGCCTTACGTTTGATTTTATTTGACCCTGACTGCTTGGTGAATTTCGGAAAAAATTTCCCTGGTCTCGGTTTGGGTTTAATTAAGTCGAGTTATTTCAAATAGCATTCCACATTCACACAATTGGCTCCGTGCCACAGTCTATAATCAATCAATCACATTGTCATCAATCATCATCATTAATCTTAAACTACCAAATCATTTCAACCATTACACACAAGCACATTCATAGTTTATCAAAACAAATCCATCAAGTTACGAACATTTACATAACTATCTACTACATTAATTCATTCTCCCATGGCATCACTCTTCCGCTTGATTAGCATCCTCCTTGTCACTGGTCACTAAAATTTAACAACAGCAAGGGTGAGTGTTTGACATATCATAATTAATATAGGACAGAATAATGAACTTAACAATACCTATTACTTTTTGTTATTACATAGTTTCTCTCAATTTCCTGCACTTATACATGTCAATACATATATATATACACTAATCCCTAGCTCATTTAATGTCACAATTTTGTCATAATCGCCATAGCTCACTCAAAGCCATACATTCATTGATCAACATTACATTTTCAATTCACAATTCATTTCTAATCATCAATCAATCATCAGTTTCATACATATCACAACTGATTCTCATATAATTCGACGCCTAGTATCCGGATACTAAAGGATCGGCCTTCAGCTAAGGGTTCTACTTGACACCCCATGGACCCTGCTTGGCCCACCGAGTCCTACTTGACTCTCCACCTCAACCATTGGGTCCTACTTGACCACTGGGTACAAAGACCATGGGAGCCAGAAACGAGGGGCTACGCATACCGTCGGCCGTCGCACACTACATAATCTCATGCAACATCATCTCATGCATGGCATATCATCAATATACAACGTATACAATGTCAGAAGCTGACAGGTATTCCATCTCTCGGGCGACCTACTTGTCAAACCCATCACCATAAGCCATGTTACAAAATCACATAATCATCTCATATATTCACAACATTGTTCATCAAGCCATATGCAGTAACATCATCAAATATCATACCACACATTACTGACATCATCAGAATTTACAAATTATTAGATGTTACGCATTTACATAACTTTACATATTTACTTCTCTACTTTCTCGCTTGTACCTATTTAATTTAACTTACTTTCTTATCAAACAACTAAATCACACTCAGCATACTCATAAAAATTATAATAAATATATTTGATCATCCTACATCATCCATAATATTTTTATAAATATTTCTAAGCCTCTCAAGCTACCGTAAATTTGAACCCTAATTAATTACGACCCGAACAACCCATTACCTCTATTCCAAGCTTCTAAAATTTGCTATTGGTGTCGGTTGCGTCCTCTGATCACTTAATTCACCGCTCCACGTCCGAATCCGATGCCCGCTTCGTCAATTGCTCGCCCAATGCTACATGAAACCGGTTAGTACATTTCCTTCCTTACACTTCCAAACTCATCATTCGAGCTTCCCAATTCCATAAAACACAAAATTAGAGCCCCATCAACCACATGTAGATTCAGATTCAAGAGGGAAGAAGAAGAGGAGAAAAGAGAACATGCATTTGAAGATCCCAATGGCTTACCGTAGCTTCCACAAGGTCCAAGACGCAAGAATTCACAAACCCCAGCAGAATCGCACCAAAAAGGAGAGAAAATGGAGAAGAAAAAGGGTTCTGCCATTCTGTTTGCATGCGTTGCTTAAAACTGAATCGCGACGCTGACGCTACGCGTCCCACTGGCGCTACGCGTTAGCTCATTAATTCATACCCGACACTACGCGTCCCCGTCACGCTACGCGTCAGGGTCATGATTCCATTTTCCATAAAATTCCATTTTAAATCCTTATTTCCCCCTTTTTATTATTATTATAACTCATTCAATTTCTTTATCTATTATTTTTTTTCTTTCCTAATACAAAACATCAGATCATATAATCATACAATTAAAAATTAATGACAAAAATCGAACATAACATTTGACATATTAAAGAGAGAATTTAAGCCTTAAAAACTTTTAGCCTGTGCTTGCACAACCTAAAAGAACCGATAAAACAGACTATGCAAACTCTATCGGATTGGGTAAAAAACGCAAACAGCGTAACTCAGGCAGGTTCTTCAATCTCATCTTCATCACCATCACCATCAACCTTCATGTTGCTCAAAACCCTAGTTTCCTAAACCCTTTCTTTCTGTGCCATTTATGAATTCCTCAGAACGATGAACATTCTCTCCTCGCCCCACTTTCACCTCAGCAAAACCTTCTACTCCCACCGCCACAAAACACCGAACCAAACACACTCCAATCGGAACAGACATGTTCCCGCGCAACTTCTCCTACGCAGGTCTTGTACAGTGCTCTGCAAATCCTCTTCCTCCAGTAGCCAACCCGGTTCGGACGATTTCGTGAGCCGGGTTTTGAAAGAAAACCCGAGCCAAGTGCAACCCAAGTATTTAGTCGGCGACAAGTTCTATAATTTGAAAGAAAGAGAGAATTTGGGTAAATGGTTCAATGTGGGTGTTTTCGACGCGTTGTCGAAGAAATTGACGAAGCCTCAGAGCAAGAGTGAGAGTGACGTTTCGGGAGAGGGAGATTCTGTGTACTTGAAAGACTTGCTTAAAGAGTACAAAGGGAAACTCTATGTGCCTGAGCAAATTTTCGGTGCGGAGTTGTCGGAGGAAGAAGAGTTCAATAGGAATTTACAAACGTTGCCCACAATGAGCATTGAGGAGTTTGAGAAAGCTTTGAGCAAAGACAAAATCAAGTTGATAACTTCCAAGGGAGGTGGAGGTGTTTTTCGTCGAGGTGGTTATAGGGATTTTATCGTTGAGTTGAAGGAAATCCCTGGTGATAAAAGCTTGCACACGACCAAATGGTTAGAAAGCATTGAACTAATGAATAATGATTGATTATTATTAGTTACTATGGTTTTTCTGTACCTTGTTTTTAGATGTGCATTGCGGTGTTGTGAACTTGTGATTGATTGTGTTAATGTGTATGCAATTTTGCAGGGTTCTCAGACTGGATAACAGGGAAGCTGAAGCTATTTTGGCAGATTACACTGGACCTCGGTATGAGATTGAGAGGAGGCATACTATGGTTGGTAATCTTTATCTGTTATATTTGAACTTCAATGACTTTGATTATATTAGATGAGGGGGAAATCAATTGCATGTTTTATGTTTCGTCCCCCCCGTTCCCAATTTATGATGTTGTATGTTGCCTGAGACTTGGAGTTTAAGTCATTTGGTGTGGTACATGTACGAGATGTTTTTTGCAGGCTGGTGATTATAGTGTCATTTAGTTTGACTCTGAAATTATTTGTTGCAGTCTTGGGTGGGGAAAACACCACAGTACCCTCATCCAGTTGCATCCTCCATATCTAGCAGAGTGGCGGTTGAGCTTGCACTAGTCACAGTGGTCGTGGGTGTTGCGGCACTCATTGTTGGTAGCTTCCTTGCTGCAGCACTGTTTGCTGTTACCAGCTTTATATTTGTGACAGCTGCCTATGTCGTATGGCCTATAGCCAAACCATTCCTCAAGCTGTTTCTTGGACTTGCGTTAGCAATATTGGAGAAGATCTGGGATAATTTTGTTGATTTCTTCAGCGATGGTGGCATTTTCTCTAAGATAAATGAGATTTACACTTTTGGTGGATTATCTGCCAGCATCGAGGCGTTGAAACCAATTATGATTGTAGTTTTGACCATGGTTCTTCTTCTTCGCTTCACTCTTTCAAGAAGACCTAAAAACTTCAGAAAGTGGGTATGTGACTAAGTGATTTTTACTCATATTATGCATGAATTGTTGAGCAAATTGTGTTCTATGGATTTGATTGATAAGTCTGCTCTAAGAGATGTTTCTTTGATATACAGGATCTTTGGCAGGGAATAGACTTCTCGCGCTCAAAAGCTGAAGCTCGTGTTGATGTGTGTTAACACTTGCATTTAATTTAGTCTCTATTCTGAAAATATTTTAATGTTATTCTTGGTTTGCCAGTCTTCAAATCTTTTGGTGGTGTTCACTTATTCTTATTTCTAGCTTTGGAATAACATCCTTTCAGGGTTCAACTGGAGTCAAGTTTGGTGATGTGGCTGGAATAGATGAGGCAGTTGAGGAACTTCAAGAGGTAATTCTTTATCTGTTGCTGATTCCATTTCTTGTCTGCTGGTTCCATCCAGCAAGCAAGAACCTTGATGATTTCACCCTTTAAAAAGGGTGGCAAGTGAAGCTGTTTACTGTGAGAGTGAGACAACAATAAAAGAGGAGGAAAATTTTTGGATTTGCTATTCTATGTATTTTTTCATCTGCATTCTCTTCATATATCTTGTTTTAGCAGTCTCTGCTTGGTTTATTCTTTATTGTATCGGATGAAAACTTATGAATCTCATGTATGATATTGCTTAGTTGGTGAGGTACCTGAAAAATCCTGAGTTGTTTGACAAAATGGGGATCAAACCTCCACATGGTGTTCTTCTTGAGGGTCCTCCTGGATGTGGCAAGGTCAGATACTTGTTCTCCAGTAATGTCCTGTATTTATTCTTTGGCATATATTCAAGTTTTGTCACCCTTTTTCAGACCTTGGTAGCCAAAGCTATAGCTGGTGAAGCTGGTGTTCCATTTTACCAAATGGCTGGATCAGAATTTGTGGAAGTTTTAGTTGGTGTTGGTTCTGCACGAATTAGGGATTTATTTAAGAGAGCTAAGGTGATTTTACTTCTATATTTTCTGAATTTCATTTTAAAATCAATATAATACTACTAAATAATTTGTTCAGGTTCTTGAGTCCTGCTTTCATGTACCTCCACTTGATATAAGCTAACTTAAAAAGCACTGCATTGCATGCTACTGATTGTGTTTATCACAATCACATAATCTTTCTGTATATGTGAATGGTGAGGTGAGTCAGCTGACTAGTTTAGGGGATTGGTCACTTAAAGAGACAGTATATATTGATTTTCATTTGCTTTGTTTTAAATCAAATCTATTCAAAATTTTCAAGGACTTTGGTTTGGATTCACATGACAATTTTCAACTGCTTTACCGTTTATATATGTTGATCATTTGCTTGGTCAGATCAGGCTAACTATAGCTCAATGAAAATTTGTCAACTTTTAGGCATGTCAATTCCTTGCTCTGTAGAAGTAGACATAATAGGATAGTTGTCATTAGTTGTTGTGTTATATTGTTCAACATGAGATATGACTAAGTATAGATTTTTTATCTCAGTTAGATGTTATAATATGGAATGCAAAATGTCACATTTTATGCTTTGGAGAGATACTGATTGGTGGGTACACAAATGTTGGTTTCTCTTTGCAGGTAAACAAACCATCAGTTGTATTCATAGATGAAATTGATGCATTGGCAACCAAGTAAGGCCATGTGGATTTATGTTTATGTTACTTGACAGATTCTATAAAGTTGTGGATTGCTTGTATCTCCATGGCATGTTCACTTGTTGAATAGATATAACAAATTTTTATTATGTCCATATTGTACAAACTTAAGCCATATTAAGTGACAAGTGAGTAATTCAGCAGGCCTAGAATCATAATAGAACATCTATAACTATGTGTTAAACCCACTAGTCATTGTGCGTTTCCTAATAGATCTGTACCCTGTATATGAAGTAATCGTAAGTGCCAGAGTGCCACTGCATTGCATGCATTATTGATTAATTGGTATGTCTAATTTAGGTGTTGATTCTCACACATGATGTTCTTAAAAATGAGAATGGATAGGTGATGTGATGTTAGGTTTGTTTTGAAGTATATTTTTTCGTCCATACTTATAGACATTACCATAAATTTTTTGATACATTACCGTATTAATATAACTGGGCATGAGATACTTCTGGGAAGTTCACTTTAGTTCATGATTGGTGATTGTTTCTCTTCAGTTCTCTAATGATGGAATTTTTCATAATGTGAAACGGAGGGCTTGTTAATTAATGCTTTTTTTATTCATTATATAATTTTAAAAAGAAAACAGAGAAGAAAAAACTTCAAAAAAATTGTTGTATTACTTTGCTTAGGAACCAAAAATTATGGCTTCTGAAAATAAGCTACATACGCATCTACCCACCTGATTGTGTAATTTATGCGTGCCAGGCGTCAAGGTATTTACAAGGAGTCTACAGATCACCTGTACAATGCAGCTACTCAGGAAAGGGAAACTACATTGAACCAATTGCTGATAGAGCTTGATGGTTTTGATACCGGAAAGGGTGTTATATTTCTAGCTGCCACAAATCGTAAGGATCTGTTGGATCCAGCACTTCTTCGTCCAGGCCGCTTTGATCGGAAGGTTGCTTTCTGTAACTGATTTGGTGGATTTCTTTCTCACTTTTGATCGAGGTCAGGGTAGAGCATTTTGTTTGTGTGTAAGATTGGGGAAAATTGAGAGAGAATGAGCTTAAATATTCTCTTTGACTTTGCTATTAAGTGCTTAGTTTAAAATACAATCTTTTGGTGCTGTGGCTTACCTACCTGTTCAACACTTTCATGAGTTTGCCTGATTGTCTTGATGTTTTATATACTTCTTTCAGTGACAAATTAATATTCTGTTAATGGTCATTGAATTTTTCTCCTGTAGATCAGGATTCGCCCTCCAAGTGCAAAAGGAAGACATGATATTTTGAAAATTCATGCTAGCAAAGTAAAAATGTCAGAGACTGTTGATTTATCCAGCTATGCACAGAACCTACCTGGTAAAGACTTTTTTGCTTATTGAAATTTTCATTGTAATATTTGAACGTACATTTTAATTTCAGGATGGACTGGAGCAAGATTGGCACAATTGATCCAAGAGGCAGCTCTTGTGGCCGTCAGAAAACAGCACAACTCAATTCTTCAATCAGACATGGATGATGCAGTTGACAGACTTACAGTAGGACCTAGACGCGTTGGAATAGAATTAGGTTACCAAGGACAATGCCGTAGAGCTACTACTGAAGTGGGAGTTGCATTAACTTCTCATCTTCTCCGACGATATGAGCATGCAAAAGTTGAATGCTGTGATCGCATCTCAATAGTACCTCGTGGTCAGGTCCTTGTTCAGCCTCCTTCACTATATCATTCGCTCCGATTCTAGTAGTATTTTGTCAATCTTTCGTGTTCTTATGTTTGAGGTATTGCCAATGCATGTTGTTTAAGAGAAAGAAACCGAGAGACAATTGGATGAATTTCCGTGTGTTTGAATACACAACGGAGTAGTATATTTATAATAAAGCAGTAATAAATACAAGATCATAATACAAATCATATACAATCAATCTAATCAATTCTAATATATTTACAATATTTTAACACTCCCCCTCAAGCTGGAGCATATAAATCATATGCACCAAGCTTGTCACATAAGTATTTAATACGAGGACCCCTAAGAGACTTTGTGAGAACATCTGCCAATTGATCATTGGAATTTACAAATTTCGTAACAATGTCCCCTGATACAATCTTTTCTCTGATGAAGTTGCAGTCTACTTCAATGTGTTTGGTCCTTTCATGAAACATTGGATTAGAAGAAATGTGCAATGCAGCTTGACTGTCACAAATGAGTGTCATAGATGTAGTTTCTCCAAATTTTAGTTCTTCAAGCAAATGTTTGAGCCATATGAGCTCACATGTAGCCAAAGCTATGACTCGGTACTCCACTTCTGCACTTGACCGGACTACAACATTTTGCTTTTTACTTTTCCATGAAACCAAGTTATCCCCAAGGAAGACACAATAGCCCGTTGTAGATCTTCTATTAATAGGAGATCCTGCCTAGTCAGCATCTGAGTATCCAGTTATTCGAGTATGACCTTGTCTTCATACAAGAGCCTTTTACCTGTTGCCCCTTTGATATATTTTAAGATGCGGATGACTGTTTCCCAGTGACCTTCACAAGGGGAGTTAAGAAATTGACTTACCACATTGACTGCAAAGGAAATGTCAGGACGTGTGATAGTAAGGTAATTTAGCTTTCCAACTAGTCTTCTATATCTCTTTGGATCTGAGAGAGGCTCCCCCTGTTCCAACATAAGCTTAGTGTTGGGATCCATGGGAGTATCTACAGGTTTGGTCCCCTTCAAGCCGGTCTTCTCCAAAATATCCATCGCATACTTTCTTTGAGAAATTACAACACCTGAACTAGATTGTGCCACCTCTATTCCTAAAAAGTAGCGAAACCTTCCAAGATCCTTTGTCTAGAAGTGACGATGTAAGATCGCTTCCTGTGATGACAATGTCATCAACATACACAACCAAGTAAATACACCTGAAGGTAGAATGGCGATAGAAAACAGAATGATTCGCCTCACTCTGAGTCATGCCAAATTCTTATACGACAGTGCTGAATCTCCCAAGCCATGCTCTTGGGGATTGTTTAAGACCATACAGGGACTTTCGAAGCCGACAAACCAATCCTGAACACTCCTCCTGAGCAACAAAACCAGGTGGTTGCTCCATACAGACTTCTTCCTCAAATCACCATGGAGGAAGACATTCTTGATGTCTAACTAGAAAAGAGGCCAATGACGAATGATAGCGATAGAGAGAAATCAGTGTTGTTAAAAATCGGCCATGGTGTCGCCATGGCGCTATGGCGTGGCGGAAATTCAACTGCCTGATATGAACCCTTCATGGCGTGGCGGTTTTTCATGGCGCCGCCATGGGCAAGGCGCAATGTCGGATGATGACGGGCCATGACGTAAACTAAAGGAAAAAACAAAAAAAAGAGGTTATGGGCCTACGACCTGGCAACCCGGGAGCCCAAAACTTTCAAAACCCTGAAAAAGAAGCTCAAAAAACCCTAAACAGAACAGCCACTTTTGGTTTCCCATTCCTCTCCCCGTTTCCTTGAGCTCCGACAGTTCTCCGACGTGTTTAAGCTCTCTCCGGCGCTCGGGTCACCTTCTCCTGCGCGATTTCACCCTCTCCGGCGCTCGAGTCTTCTTCTCCGGCGTGCTGGGCAACTTCTCCTGTGTGCTGGTTCATCTCCGACGTACTGATTTGTCTTCTCCGGCGTGGTGGTCTCCGGCATCCCCTTTTCTCCTTTGTTCTTCTCTCTGTTTCTTCAGGTAGGTTCGTTTTCTTCTCTCTGTTTTGTTGTACCACCTCTGTTTCTTCTCTATTCTGCTATCTCTCTAATTTTCATTTCATTTGTCATTATTTTTGCTATGCCACCTCTGTTTCTTCTCTATTCTGCCATCCCTCCTCTGATTTTCATTTCATTTGTCATTATTTTTTTAGTTTCATTATTTGAGTTTATTTATTCTAGCATCGCTGTAAATTTTTTTGTGAACTGCATTCCTAGCATTACAGCATAGTTTATTTATTTTTTTTATTTTCAGTTCTTGACAATTTTTTATTTCAATTGAGTTTCATTTTTTCGGTAGAATAACATTTTTCAGTTTTCAAGTTTTGATTATTTATTAGTTTTTAAGTTTTGATTATTTTTGTGTTTTTTGACTATCATTTTAGTGACACAAATCAACTCATTGCAGTAGCCAATCCTAGTCCTAATGGCCACTGAATATGCTTCAACACAATCTGCTTCAACAGTTTTAATGTATATTTCTGCATATTATAGAGTTTTTATCATGACCGCCAAGGCATCCGCCATAACCCGCCATGGCATCCGCCATAACTTTTATGGCATTTTTTGCCTCGCCGCCATTGATAACATTGAGAGAAATACGCGTACAGAGGCCATCTTAGCTACTGGGGAAAAAGTATCACCATAATCAAAGCCAAAAATCTGAGTATAGCCTTTGGCCACCAAGCGAGCCTTCAATCGATCAACAAAACCATCTGGGTCAATTTTGACTGTGTAGACCCACCTACATCCGACCACTGTCTTACCGGAGGGAAGAGGAACAAGATCCCAAGTTCCACTGCTTTGTAGTGCACTCATTTCCTTAATCATGGCTTGTTGCCAGCCAGGATGAGACAAAGCTTCACCTGCAGTTTTAGGAATGGCAACAAAAGACAAAGAAGAGACACCAATATAATGGGAATGTGATAGACGATAATAAGACAAAGCAACATAATGAGGAGAGGGATTACGAGTGGAACGAATACCTTTACGGATAACAATAGGAAAACTACTATCGGGGCACGGATCTGGAGGAGGTGGAGGAGTTGGCTCCAGAGGCAAGTTAGATAGGACTTCATCAGGTGGAACCTTCAAAGTAGGAGGGGCCGACGTTGATATACCTGAAGAGGACGAGGTGGATCGGTCGAAATATCGGTGACCACAGGAGACTGATATATAACCTGCATGGGAGAAACAGAAACAGAAACAGGGCCACAAGAAGTAGGACTAGACACAGAGTTCTCCATAGTGGGAATTGTAAAATATGGACTAGACTTAAAAAAAGGTAACATCAGCGGAAACAAAGTAACGGTTAAGGTTAGGACAGTAACATTTATAACCTTTTTGAGACCTTGTATAACCAAGAAACACACATTTAGTTGCCCGGGCGAAGAGTTTATCGGTGCCCGTGCCAAAGTTGTGGACAAAACAAGTAGAACCAAAAACACGAAGTGGTAAAGAATATAAAGACATGAAACAAGATGGAGTGAGGTACCTGATTATCAAGAACGGATGAGGGCATGTGATTAATTAAATAACAAGCTGTAAGGATAACATCCCCCCAAAACCGATGAGGAATATTACCATGTAAAAGAAGTGTTCGAGTTGTTTCGACAAGATGTCGATTTTTTCTTTCTGCAATTCCATTCTGTTGAGGGGTATGAGCACAAGATGTTTGTTGTAAAATCCTATGAGAAGCCATAAATGATTGAAAGGAATTAGATAAATACTCACGGGCATTATCACTACGGAAGGTACGTATAGGAACACCAAAATTTCATTGCAAAAATTTTAAAAAATTAAAAACAAAGCAGAACGATTTCTCATTAAAAATAACCAAGTACACCTAGAGTAATCATCAATAAAGGTAACAAAATATTGATATCCTAAATTAGACACGGTACGACATGGACCCCAAATATCAGAATGGACTAAGCTAAATGGAGACTTAGCACACCCTGAGACTCGATTATTAAAAGAAGTATGACTATGTTTACCTAATTGACACGACTCACAAGATAATGTAGACAACTTAGGAAGTGTGGGCACCATTATTTGTAACTTGTGAAGACTTGGATGACCTAACCGAGCATGGAGGAGATTGGAATCAACCGCCGACCCCACATGTGCAGAAGGTTGAAGTTGATAAAGCCCATGTGACTCACATCCGGTGGCAATCATTCACCCCGAACTCCGATCTTGGATGAAAATAGAGTCTTTAGTAAATGAGACAATGCAATCAAGAGAGTGAGTCAAACGACTAATGGATAATAAATTAAAGGGAGACCCAGGCACATAAAGAACATTGTCAACAGACAAAGAAGGAAGAGGGTGAACAATAATGAGACCTTGAGATTGAGTCTGATATTCATTAGCCATAGTAATGGAAGGTAAAGAAGTAGAGCTAGAAAGGGTAGAGAATAAGGATTTGTTACCGGTAATATGATGGTGGCCCCATAGTCAAGGACTCAAGAACCAAGAGAGTGAGAAATACCAACAAAAGAATTACCCATTTGTACTACAGAAGCCATGGAAGCTGAAATCTTGCACTCCTTACACCACTGAAGAAAATCGTCGTAAGTAGGTGTGGTCGTAGTCTGTGGTCCAGATGCAAAGGTGGAAATGGCTGGCTGCACAACATTGACCATTTTGGAGGAGAGAGAAAAACACAAATAGAGGAGAGAGAAAGTGCAAAACGAACCCTAACAGCGTCAAACAGTGTCTGAACAAAACAACCAATTCTGATCCGGGGGTCGGTGGCCGGAAACGTCGCCGGAAGGAGTGCGCGGTACTGTTCACGTGGAAGAAACAGCAGAAGAAACCTGGAGCAGTCGGAAAGGAGCGACCGAAGAGAAACCTGGAGATAAAACAGGTTTCGAAAAAAAAATTTCACCGGTGAGCAGTGGGCCCACTGGGTAAAACACGGATTAGGATTGCCTCTCGTTAGGCTCTAGATACCATGTTAAAGAAGAGAAAATACAAAAAAATGAGGTGTATCATGTTGGAAATTGCATTTAAAGACATTTTATGAGTTGGTAGAAAATTTAGCTCTAGATAGAAATGAGAGGCAGAAAAATCTATATGGAGCTTCTTAAATTTGGGTATTGGGCCTAACTCAAGCGGCTAAGCCCCTGCTTGATAAAGCAAAACTAAAATGCGGGGATGAGGTTTACCCTCCACCTTATATACTTTTGATTGGCCATATCTCTAGTCCATGTGGGACTTTTAACACACCCCCTCACGCTCAGGAATGGAGCGTGGATGAATACGGGTGGCCCACGGGACTTGTTAACACACCCCTTCACACTCAGGAATGGAACGCGGATGAATACGGGTGGCCAGGAGGACTTATTAACACACCCCTTCGCGCTCAGGAATGGGGCGTGGATGGATACGGGTGGTCCATGGGTCTTATAGAACACCCCCACACTCAGGAATGGAGCGTGGACAACATAGGTGACCCAACAACGGATCTAGGATAGGCTCTGATACCATCTTAAATTTGGGTATTGGGCCTAACTCAATCCTAAAAGCTAGCTCATAGGATGAGGTTTACCCTTCACCTTATATACTTTTGATTGGCCATATCTTTAGTCAATGTGAGACTTTTAACAGAGCTCATCCGAAATGTGTCCTAATTTATTTCCATGTATACAAGGCTTGCATCTGCTATTTTGGGCTATTTGTTTGTTTCTATAAATTTTACTTACAGAAAAGGTTACCATCTGGCAGACATTATCTCAATTGGTATTCCATCGACTTGATGATGAATCATATATGTTCGAACGTCGACCTCAGTTGTTGCATCGCCTTCAGGTATGTATATAACTATGTATATACAGTTTCCTTTTTATTCCTTTTAAAATTAATTGCTTTAGTTGGAGTCTGTCTTGGTGTACAGGTTCTTCTTGGTGGTAGAGCTGCCGAGGAGATCATCTATGGACGTGACACATCAAGAGCCTCAGTTGATTACCTTGCAGATGCATCCTGGCTCGCACGCAAAATATTAACCATGTTGGCATAATTACTTATATTTTTAAACATTTAAGTTTCTGTGTTTTTTCTTGTGTCATAAAAGTTCCTTTCTTCCCCACTTTACTTGCAGATGGAATTTAGAGAATCCAATGGTCATACATGGAGAACCACCACCTTGGAGTAAGCCAGTTAGATTTGTTGGACCAAGGCTGGATTTTGAAGGGTCTCTTTATGATGATTACGGATTGATTGAACCCCCACTAAATTTTAAGCTCGATGATCAAGTTGCCCAAAGGAGTGAAGAGTTGGTACATACCATGTACATAAAGACAGTGTCTCTCCTTAGGAGACATCATGCAGCTTTGCTCAAATCTATAAAGGTAATTTAGAGTGAAATCTGAGCAAGAGTTGCATACATTATTTGTCAATTGCTATAACTTTGAGATCTCCAACCGAAAAGGTAAAGAACTAGGATCGTGCTTATTTCAGTAACTGCAATATGCAAGCACCACTGCAGTGAAAATAATCCATTTAGCATTCTGTGCCTTTTATTCTCTTATGTTTTGTGGAAAATGATCTCTTGGTGCTTCAGGTTCTTCTGGATAAGCAGGAGATCAGTGGTGAGGAAATAGATTTTATTTTGAACAAATACCCTCCACAAACACCTTTACATCTTTTGGAGGAGGAAAATGCCGGCAACCTTCCATTCATCAAAGAGAAAGTGAACGATTTGGAGTATGCCTTAAAAACTCAATCAAACAAAGAAACCATGTGAGTACTTTCTCAATCCTCATCCAAAACCAACAATTGCTCCCTCGGTTCCTGCCCAATCAGTGTTTCGGATTTGGTAGCTGCACTTCAGCAACATTCCAACCAGGCTTCTTCGGAGCTAACCTTCAGCTAGAACAAAAGTATATATATTTTGTTGTGCCATAAATTTTGCTCATGCAATTTGTATGAACTTCATTATAACATGTTTTAGAGGCAGATTTCTTTTCTACTTTCAGATTGAAAATTTGAAATGCTTTCTTAGGCAAATAGGCATAATTTACTATGTACGTTACTTGTAACTACTTAGCGTTTATTTGGTTTCTGTTTCCCTTTTCAATTTTAATTACACGTGTAATTTTTGTTTTTTCTTTTTAAAAATTTATCTTAAGAAAAAGAAAACAAAATAAAAAAAATGTTTTCAGTATTTTCTGTAAATTTTTTTGAAAGCAAATAAAGAAAATGAAAATTTTATGATTAAAACTGAAAAACAGAAACCAAACGTCATTACGTAGTCCATCTGTGTGTGTTTAAATTTTGAACGGTTAAGATCAAATATTGTTGTAGTGTTGTTTCTTTCTTGAAATAAACAGTGTGATTGTAAAACAAAGTAATTCAACTTTTCTGCGTGAAATTATTTCAACTTCTCCCACTAGATTTTATTTAAATGATGAAAATATAAAAATATGATATTTTTAATTGGTTGTCACCCTCAAGAGTTATATGAATTTCGTATGGTTCTATACAATTTTTATTAAAATTGAATTCAACTGGTTGGTCTGGCCGATTAAATCTAGCTAGGTGACTAATTCGTGTTAATTTATTATTATTATTATTAATTTTATCACAGTTTGATTTTTGGTTTATCATAGTTTGTTTTAATCGGTTCAATGACTAGTTTAATTTTAAATACATATTTATGATTTACATTTATTATTTTCATAATTTTTAAATTAGAATTGCTTTTATTTGATATGTTCTATTCATTTTTAAAAGCAAACTCGTCTACTTGAGTAAGTCTTCAATACTTACATCATTTTATAATTCACAATAACACATGAATTATACATCGAAATTTGTTAATTTGATAGTTGAATAAATAATTATCATTAACTAGATTAGTTGTTGTTAGAATCAAGTCTCAATACATGACTAAGAAGTCTGAACCTCATATGATTTGTTAATAATATACATTAAGACTCTTAGCTAAAATGAAGTTTGTACGCTTGTTTATCTAACATATGATTTGTTCAAGTGTGACAGGGAGTCTGTATAACTCAAATTGTTCTTGAAGTGAAGAAGTCTGTACTCACTCAAAGCTTCATTGAATTAAGTCAGTCTAAAGCTACAGACCACGAGAAGCTCTCTCATTCTTCAAGTATTTGAAAAGGGATTTTTCTTTTCTAAATGAGAAGCTGTGTGAACTTTTGTATATCATCTCTGTGTCTATCATCAAAAAGGAAATTAACGGAAAAGTTAAAAGTCACGCTCACATATATTAAGAAAACTGCATCACATATCTCACAGTGTTAGGAAAAGTTGAACCTGCACAAAACAGATAGCCTAAGGTCAACTACTATAAAGTGTACTTGCTTACTCAAAGTGCATAAACAAAAGGGATCTTTTGTTAAAGATTATCGAGGCAATTCAGTTAAGGAAATTTCTCTGAAACATGTCTCTACACTTGCTGACAGCACAATATTCAAAGAGACCAACATTCTCCAAGATGAATCAACGGTTGTTTCAAGAAGGACTATAAATACAAGAAGCTTTAAAATCAGAACAAGACTTTTGCCTCATTGTTCAACTCTATCTGATTTCTCTCAAGAAACCAAAGTCTGAAAGACTTTTCTAAAAAGTTTCTAAGTTCTTATATTATACTACTTAAGTTCTCTTTGTAGCTCTGCTTCTAACAGACCGTGACTTATAGTAGTTTATAGCTCAGGGTACCTGTGTAATCATTTTATATCTTTGTACGCTGAGTTATCTGTTGTAACAACAAAAACTCTTTATCACTACTTTCTGTAAGATCTGGTGTGTTGTCAAAATCTGTTAGTGTGGGAAACACTTGTGGCCTGAAGAGGCTTTTGAAAGAATACTTGCGTTTGTAGCTAGGAGTGGCTCTTTAAAAGAATACTTAAGTTATTAAGCCAGAAGTGGCTGGAGTCAAGAATACTTGTTGCATTGAGCTAGTGCAGTTATTGTAAAGGTACTTTTTACAATATTAAAAATCCTTCGATTTGAAGGGACTGGACGTAGTTTCTGCATTGGAAGTGAACCAGGATAATTTCACTGTGTGATTCTCTATCCTTCTTTGGTCTGTTGAATTATTATATTACTTAAGCAGTCTATACGTTTTCGAAAAAGAGTTTAAGACTTATTCAACCCCCCATTCTAAGTCTAACTCTGTATGGGTTAATTACTCTGAAGAGTAAAAATGATGAAGATCCATGGCCTCTTCCTCTCATGATCAGCTCACTACAGAAGGTTCATGTGACGTCCTAGGTCATTTTACATTTATTTTTATTTCTTCTTTTTCGGTTCATTAAAATTCGTAATAAAATTTTCACAAATAATTAATTTAATTATCCCTTGCTCATAAAAATAAACATTTTCAATAAAAAGGGGTGAAGACATAAAATATAATATAAATTAAACCCCCAAAAAGCCATTAAGGACCAAAGAAACACAAAAGCTGGAACAGGGGGCTGACGCTCAGCGTCAAAGTATCAATAGCAACACCTGCTGCTGTACATTTTAGGCTAATCGGCCAACTCCCGACCTACCCCATTAGCCCGTTTCAGGTTTGATTGCCACGAAACTTCACGGGCCACATGTTTTCCCCATTTCGAAACTGTTGGCGTTGTCCGCTCGCCAAAATTTCATCATATGTGTGAGTTATGTGTGAAACACAGTTTAACTTAATTATGTGCAAAACCCTTACACCAAACTACCCAAATGGACTCCAAATGGTCCAGGGCCTACATGCACAGTTCCTAAATGACCTAGGAACCTATTGGTCCCTTCCGAGGGTCCCAAAACCTGCCAGATCTCAAAATCATCTATCCAGTCCTAAATTTTCACATGAAACACCTATGTCCACTATATGCAATGACTATCAATTTTGGGGTTATTTACTTCCTAATCACAGCACACCATAATTCATAATCATATTATAGAACCTGTCCATGACATTCATCACACCTATGATATTGGCTCCGTGCCCATCATTCATAATTTACATCAGCTACCACATAAATACCAAGACACTAATTGCGCATTGTCTATACTAATCATTCTCAAATAAGTCATTGGATACACAATCGCATTCATAAGATAATTCACGCACCACAGTACTTGCCCATTTCATGCATTCACACAATGGCTCTGTGCCATACATCCAATCACGCATAACATATCATCATTCTACATTATCACACATCATAATTCAATATCCAAGCATCACACATATACAATTGGTCAACTACCCAAATAGCTCTGCGCTATTTGGTACCATCGCACCTATGAATACCAAATTAAAATCGCCTACTTAGGATTCACAATTTGACATAAATATACATTTACCATTTTTAACTAAATATCATACACAACCATCATTACATTAATTTTCTCTTTGCCCTGGTCTCATTTAGCGCTCGTCTCCGCAATATGCATCTATAACCTGCCACAGTCACTAAAACAACAATACAGGGGGTGAGTGACTGGAATTAAGTATTAATATATAAATAAATACAAAATTACTAGGAGAAGACGTAATCTAGCTACATTTCCATTTTAGCAGCAATATTTGTTATTACCTTTCAATTATTATTACTAGTTCATCACCATCAAGTTAAATCATATTGGCTCTATCAAAATCACTAACTCAAACCATTACAAATCACTTATTTCATTTCACATACACACTAGGTAAATAAATATAAACATTGTCATATGTTCCCTCCACTGGATGCCTGTCAGGAGCCACTCCTTGACCGTGCCAACGCACCGGCGATCACTCCCCGCCCTCAACAGTGTCCAGGATATCACATTATCACTCATATCCACATCAATACATATCAAAGCATATAAACACAACTAACCCTCAAATAATATGACACTCTAATATCCGGATACTAAAAGGATCGACCTTCAGCTGGGGGTCCTACTTGACACCCCGTGAACCCTGCTTAGTTCACCGAGTCCTACTTGACTCCCCCTCAACCATTGGGTCCTACTTGACCACTGGGTAGCACAACTGGGTACAAAAACCATGGGAGCCAGAAAACGAGGGTAACATATACCGTCGGTCGTCCTCTACCACATAATCACATATCAATCACATCCAACATGGCATAACATTATTAATCTCACATATAAATGTTAGAAACTGACATATAATCATCTCGTCGGTCGTCCTCCACCACATAATCACATGTCAATCATATCCAACATGGCATAACATATCAATCTCACATATAAATGTTAGAAGCTGACATATAATCATCTCACAAGGCGGCCACACAGACCCGACTCTTCTACGCCATGTTATAATACTTCTGTAGTCATCATTTCATCGAGTTGTGCATAATTAAAATCACATGCGCTAGTAGATATTATCTCAACAATATTCAACTAGAGTTATCAATCTCAATTATCAACTATACCACATCAGTTTAACATAACAACCCTATTTATTATACAACTTCACAAAATGCGATCACACTATACATACATGTACATATCAATATCATTACTAATTTTATTTCATCATTATATCTGTATCACTACTTCATCATTAATCATCAACATAGATTATCATCATATTTAATTCACCAACACCTTCTAACAAAAGTTATCATTAATCAAATGTGCTCGTGATATTCTGTATATATATATATATATATATATATATATATATATATATATATAACATCACCATCAACTTACCATGCACTTCGTCTTGCTTATTACCTAAAACTTATTATTATTCTAAATTTTACATCAACTCATGACATTCATTCAGAATTTATAGTTGTTCCATTAAATTAGAACTCTCTCTACATTAACTCCTTACCAAGACTATTCATTTTAATTCATAATCCTTCATTGTCCCACCTAATCACACCATCACGCTAAGGTCATTTATGTATAATATCGATTACAGTTCACGCTTTTTATCATTAGGAGTTCATAGTCATCCACCTCACATTTATTTATAGTTTTATAAATACACCTAAGTCATTTAACCTTGCATTTTATTTTATAACTTACCATATACATACTTCATCTTATATCATGTTAGTTTATCACGTCTACTTATTCCATATAAGCTATTTTATAATTTTATAGTCATCATAAACCTACATGTCCGGTCACCTGCTTACTTTCCCTTTATTTCATATCTATCATCTTCGAGGTTTCTAATTCACCCTCACCTCTTTAATTTCAAACCACACATTATCATAATGCTATCATACCACTTAATCATTTATCAATTACTAATTATTTTATTTTCTTTACTACAATAACTTCGTGTACTTTTGTTTCACTTACTAAATCGTCTGAATTAAGTTAAAGTAATTAAAAGCGACTATACTATACTCCTTTTCCTATACGCCAATTGCGCAATTGCATTTCTATATTAACCTTAACCCAGCATACCTCACTTACCTCGATTCCGAGCTTTCTGAAGCTTTCAATCAATTTCCGGGTTCCTCCGAAGTTCATCAAAACTCATTTCCATTTCCAATCCTTTGTCTCTAGCTCCATCGCCTCTAACGATCTTTCGACCCTTCGTTAGAAACCTATAATTACTGAAACAGAACCCCGTTATCCTTTCCGGGATACCCATCATGTCATGTACTTTTCCTCAAGCTCCTATTTGGCATCAACATGCGAAAATGGAAGACCCATGCATGAATCCCTCACGGCTAGAGAGAGAAGAGGAAAAAGGGAATGAAAAGAACATAGAATTGGTGGTTCACATGAGCATACCTTAGTCCCAACGAGTCCACCATGCAATTAACCTTAAGAATCCACTATAAACCGCCCTGAATTGGCCTCCTAGAACTTGAGAGAGAAAGATGAGGAAGAAAAGAAACGTAGCCATTCACGCGTTCTGTCTTTGTTTTCCCATCTTTAAATTCTGACTCACGACACTGACGCTACAAGTCAGGTCACTTAAGTTTCCCTGACGCTATACGCCACAGCCACACTAGGCGTTAGGGTTTGATCCTCCATTTTCTTAAAAATTCATTTTAAGTCACGTATTCATCCCAAAATTCTTATTTCTCTTAATTTAAACTTGATTATATATTTATTTCACTTTTCCAAATATTAAATACCCAAGATGTTACAGTTCATCTGTGAACAGACCACCTGCCTTCCTTGGTGAAGACTACTCTTACTGGAAAGATAGGACGAAAATGTTCATCAAGTCTACATAGTATGCTTTATGGGGAATAATAATCACAAGAGGAGATGAACCACCTCTTACAGACAACAAAAGGAAGCTTGTACCTGAAGACAAATGGTCCATTGCTGACTTCAGGAAGATAAAGTTAAACGCTAGAGCTAGATTTCTCCTGATTTGTGCTCTAAGTAAATTTGAATAGAATAAGGTTTACAGTTATAAAATGGAAAAGAAGATATGGGATGCTCTTCAACGCTACTATGAAGGAAATTCAAATGTTAAGCATTCTAAGAAGATTCTTGTGACCAAGAAATATGATAATTTCAGAATGGAGGATCATAAGTCTGTTGATCAAATGTTTGGAAGATTTCAGACTCTACTCAATGAGCTCAAAGCCATGGGATCTACGCCTTCCACTGAAGACATCAACGTGAAGCTTTTGGGATGTTTACCAAAAACGTTTGATGCCAAATGTGTAGCTCTGGAGGAAGCCAAGGACCTCGGCGCTCTTACTCTGGGTGAACTTCTTAGAGTTCTAAGAGTTCATGAGCTGAAGCTTAGCCAAAAAGAAGTGTCAAAGCCTTCATCTTCCAAGAACATTGCCCTGAAGTCTGTAGAGACTTCTAGGAGATGTAAGAAGCCCAGAGTTGAAGAAACAATTAGCTCAGATATTACATCTGATAAAGAAGATAAGGACATTGATGAAGAACTAGCCCTTGTCACAAAAAGATTCCATATACTTCTAAAAAAGAAGAAAGATGGAGGAGGAAGGTTCAATAGAAAAGAACCTAGAGGTAAAAGTAAGTTAAGTTTAAAATTGACAAGTCTATTATAGAATGTTTTAACTGCAGGAAACCAGGACACATGAAAGTTGAATGTCCTCTTTTAAATAAGGATAGCAAAGACAGAAAAGAAAAGAAGAAATTCTTTAAGAAGCAAAAAGGACTCATCACTTGCGATGATGAAAACTCAACCAGCATAAGTGAATTTGAAGAAGAAACAGAATTTGCTCAAATTTGTCTTATGGTCAAAACAAATTCGGAATCTGAAGCAAGTTCAGAAGAGTATGAATCAGAGGAGGTAAATCAGTCTGAACTTAAAGAAAATTATGAAGCTCTTTTTAATGACTTTTCAATCCTTTTGAAAAATTATAAACTGCTGAAAAAGAAACACTCTAAAACTATTTCTTCATATGAAGATACTATATTTGAACTAAAGAAAAATGATTCAGATTAAGAACTTCTTAAGGAGCTTGACTAGAAAGAAAAGATGCACCTTAAAGAGATACGTAAGCTTAAGAAGGAAAATGATTTCTTAAAAATTGATCTAAACAGTTCAGACTCTCGTTGTATCTCACAGGATAAAGAGATTAAGTCTCTTCAACAAGAGGTAAGCACGCTTACTATAGACCAGACCCAATTTGTAAACAGAACTGACAATTTATACAAACTTATGGGTAGATCCAAAGGAAGTTCCAAAAGACCTGGTCTGGGATATGTTGAAGAAACTAATTTCAAAAAAAAGAGTTCTACCTTTCATTTTTTCAGTCTAAGCATAAGGATGCTAAGTGCAACTATTGCAAGAAGCATGGTCATATGATTCAAGATTGCTTAAAAAGAAAGAGGAAAAATGCAAAAAGTACTAACCCCATAGGACCCAAAAAGTTTTGGGTACCAAAGGCAATGATTATTCCTATTTCAAATGTGCTTTAGGACAAAAGCAAAGCAACACTTCTGGTATCTGGATAGTGAGTGCTCACATCACATGATAGGCAAAAGGTCTATGTTCCTAAACCTAGAACCGTTTGAAGGTGGAAAAGTTACTTTTGGAGGAAACCAATCTGGTCAAATAATTAAGATTGGTAAAGTTGGTAACATTCCTTCTCCAGTAATTGAAAACATTTATTTTGTTGAAGGTATGAAGCATAACTTACTGAGCATAAGTCAATTTTACGACAGTGGTTATAAAGTCTCTTTTGATAAAGAAAAGTGTACTATCATCAACCATGATGGAACTACTCTTTTCTTAGCTACTAGACACAACAACCTTTACAAGGTTGATTTGGGTGAACTAGACGGTCAAAATGTAACTTGTATTTTCTCCTCGTTCGAAAAGAAGTGGATCTGGCACAAGAAGCTTAGACATGTTAGCATGAAACATATTTCAAAAATCAACAGAAAAGGGTTAGTCAATGGACTTCCTAAAATTTCATTCAATGGAACCCAACCCTACGAAGCATGTCAAAAAGGAAAATAACACAAAACTTCTTTTAAAAACAAAGATGTTATTTCAACTACCAGACCCTTGAGCTATTACATTTAGACTTGTTTGGACCATTTCAAATCCAAAGTCTTACTGGAAAAAGATATGATTTTGTTATTATTCATGACTTCACCAGAATGACACAGGTTTATTTTCTAGCCCACAAAGATGAGTCTGCACAAGTATTAGAGATTTTTTGTAAGAAAATCTAGTCTGAAAAAGGAGTATTTATTGGTACAATAAGAAGTGACCATGGTAGAGAATTTGAAAATGAAATTTTTGAAGTTTTGTAACAAAACTGACATCTCTCACACATTTTCTTCTCCAAGAACACCTCAACAGAATGGTGTTGTGGAAAGGAAAAATAGAAGTCTGTTAGAGATGGCTAGAACCATGCTTTGTGAAAATGATTTACCAAAATATTTTTGGGTTGAAGCTGTAAGAACTTCTTGTTATATTCAAAACAGAGTCTTTATCAGACCTATACTGAATCAGACTTCCTATGAATTGTGGAAAGGAAGAAAACCCAACATATCATATTTTCATCCATTTGGATGCACATGCTATATCCTAAACACAAGAGATCAACTTGGAAAGTTTGACTCAAAGTGTGATAAAGGTATCTTCATGGGCTATTCAAATACGTCTAAATCTTACCGAGTCTTTAACACAAAGACTCAAACCATTGAGGAATCAATGCACATAAGATTTGATGATCTAACAAAGATTGACAAGAAATTGGAAAATCTAGAGTATGATGATGCAGGTATTATGCAGCCTAAAGGAGAACCTGAACCTTCAAACTCCATAGCTCCTTAACAACAAGGAACAAATCAACAGACAATGTCTGAACTAGAAAAGCAAAGAGAATGGAAGTTCAAGACCTATCATCCTTTAGATCTCATCATTGGGGATCAAGTTAAAAGAGTCCAGACCATATCAAAACTTCACAATCAATCATCAATAACACTTGTTTCAGAATTTAAACCCAAGACAATTAAAGAAGCATTGGAGGATCCAGACTGGATTATAGCAATGCAAGAAGAACTTAACCAGTTTAAAAGAAACAAAGTCTGGACCTTGGTTCTAAGACCAAAGAACAAGAGCATCATTGGAACAAGATGGGTCTTCAGAAACAAACTGGATGAAGAAGGCAAAGTTGTGAGGAACAAAGGAAGGCTCGTAGCATAAGGTTACAATCAATAGGAAGGTATAGACTTCACTGAAACCTTTACTCCTGTAGATAGACTTAAAACTATAAGGATTTTACTTGCTTTTGCTGCTTATAAGGGAATTAAATTATATCAAATAGATGTTAAGAGCATTTTTCTAAATAGTTTTATTGAAGAAGTTTTCGTAAAACAACCTCCTAGGTTTGAAGACTAATCTTTTGAGACTCGTGTCTTTAAACTTAGTAAAGCACTGTATGGTCTGAAGCAAGCACCAAGAGCTTGGTATGATCGACCTAGTTCTTTTCTTAAATCAAAAGGATTTACTAGAGGAAAGGTTGACACAACTCTATTTAGAAGAAGCTCAGATAAACACTTTCTTTTTGTGAAAATTTATGTGGATGACATTGTTTTTGGTGCTACTAAAGAAAGTCTGTGCAAAAAGTTTACGAATACCATGCAGGCTGAATTTGAGATAAGCATGATGGGTGAACTCAAATTCTTTCTTGGTCTGCAGACCAAACAGACTGCTGATGGAATTTTTATTCATCAACAGAAGTACGCCAAAAAGTTACTCATAAAATTTAAAATGGCTAATGTCAAACCTATAAGTACACCAATGCATCTAAATTACATTATAAGCAAAGATGAATCTGGTATATCAGTTGATCAGACTCTGTATAGAGGAATGATTGGATCACTGTTGTATTTGAAATCTAGCAGACTATATATAATGTTTAGTGTGTGTGTGTATGCAAGATATCAAGCAGACCCCAAGGAATCACATCTGTCTACAGTGAAAAGGATTCTGAGGTATCTTACTGGTACCACTAACCTTGGGTTGTTCTATAAGAGAACAGACTCTTTTTCCCTTCGTGGATTTTACGATGAAAGTTTTGCAGGTGGTAGATCAGATAGAAAGAGTACAAGTGTAGGATGCCACTTTCTAGGAACTAGTCTGATCTCATGGAGTAGCAAGAAATAGAATTCAATAGCCCTCTCCACAGCTAAAGTAGAATACTTTGTTTGCAGCCAGTTGTCATTCACAACTTCTATGGATGAAGTATCAACTGGAGAACTACTCAATTCAAGAAGAAGAGATTCTAGTATTGTGACAACATGAGTGCTATCAACCTGTCTAAGAATCCTATTCAACACTCAAAGGTAAAACACATTGAAGTCAAGTATCACTTCATATATGACTATGTCTAGAAAGGAATTCTGGATCTGAAGCATGTGGAATCAAACCATCAATAGGCTGACATTTTCACCAAACCTCTTGCAGAAGTCAAGTTTGCCTTTATCAAATACAATCTAGACATGCATAACATTGTATGATTAGGATGTTTGCATAACTGTAGTCTGTATGCTCTGTAAATCAAAATTATTTCCATCTTATTCATTGATTATTGAGAGACGCATTCTGTACTCTCTTTTAAATTCTTTTATTTATTCATTTATTCTTTTTCATAAGTATGGCATTCATTCGTTGCTTGGAATGTAACCGTTCCTAGAAACTATTTTCCCTTCATAATGCCACGTTACCTTTAAATAACCTCTCTTAGTTGTCATTTCACCTTTTACAACTTCTCTACAACTGCTCTTTTCTCTATCCATTTTCATAAAAATGCTCTTCTCCTTCTTTTCCTAAACCCTTCTTCTTCCCAAGATTTTCCTTTCTTCCTACAATGGCTGGCCTTTCTCTCTCTACAAAGGATACGATCGAGTCTTTATACTTTAATGTTGCTCAATATCAAGTTGAAGGAAGGGATATTTCTACTGAAATCAAAGGTATTGGATGGACCAGTTTCTTCCTGGACCAAGAACCTTTCTCACCCTCAGTGGCTCTGGAATTCTGGGAAACTGTTTTTGTGGACAAGGCCAAGTTTATTCTTGTTAGAACTCTGCATGGGAAACAGATAGAGATCTCTGAATATCTTCTGGTCACTGTTCTGCATTGCAACCCTGGTAGAATAGTCTTTTCTGAAGACTTTTGAGTTTACTGAAGTATCAAGCTCACCATTAATGAAGCTCTGTTTCAAAAAGATTGCCTAAATAAGCTTACCTCTGGTAGTCTGTTGCCAAAGGCCAAGATGCTTCATGTTTTCATGCGTCAAGTTTTCTACCTTAGGAAGTCTGCAAAGGATACAGTCTCTAAACTGGTGTATATACCACATGCTGGTGAAGGAACAAGTTAACCTTGCCAATATCCTGCTCACCTACATGACCACTACTATTGTGAAAAAGCAGAAGAAGGTCCCTTACCCAACTATTTTGATGAAGATTTTCAAGCTGGAGAATATGCCTCTTGAAAATGTTACAGACTGGATGACCGTGGCCCCTTGATCACTAAATTGCCAACCTTCTCTCCACTATTGGAAAAGTCATCTGAAACTGCCACTGTTACTGAAGTTCAGAAATCTCCTCTAAAAAGGAAATCAAGTCTGAACCCATGGAGGAACAGCCTCAAGCCAAGAAGGCTAAAGTTACAAAGGTTTATGTTCTAGCAGAAAAGACTCCTGCGAAGAAGTCTGGACCCTCTCCCACCAAGAAGTCTGGATCCATTCCCGCCAAAAAGTCTGGATCCACTCCCTCCAAGCCGTCTGAGATTTCAGCCACTGGAAAGCCTGCTGAACCCCTTCATGTCTCATCTGCCTCAAATGATGAAGTGCCCATTGGGTAAGTTTTGAAGAAAAAAAAATCTGTTCAAGCTCAGACTGCTGCTGCTGCCAAAGGCGCTCAGCCTGCCTCTTCAACTTCTTCTTCCAAGAGTTCTTATGACCCTTACTCTACTTCTCTCAACGATTATGTCGAAATTCCCTCCAAGCAGCGATATATCACTTTATTCGCTACTATTGTAACAAATTCCCTAATGTAGATGTGTAAAAATGGACTAAGTATGACTAGATTGATTTGTACAACCTCAATTATGATATGTACAAAAATCAGACAAGGCTCAATGAAACGCTTTAAAGGCTGGAGAAAAGAAGAGGAAAGCTAAAGAAGTTGCTCCTGCCTAGAGGAAGTGTGAAGCTTCTATAGATCAGAAGAAGAAAAAGAATAAGAAGCGTCTGAGTCTTCTGTCAAGACCTCTAAGTAAGCCTCGATCAAGACTCCTGTTCAAGCATGGGTACAGACACCTACTGCAACCTCTGCTGTTCAAGAACAGTCTGCACCACCTAAGGTAACTGAACCCAACCCTTCTAAATCATCTGTTCCCTACAAACACTGATTTTTACCCTTCTTGTTCCTCAACCTGAACCTCAACCTATAGTTACCCCATTTGAACCCTCTCAACCTCAACTATCTGTACCCAAGCCATCTGCACCTCCCAAATCACATAAATCTAAACTAGGTGCACCTAAACCCAAACCCAAATCCAAAAAGGCTACCACCGAATCTCAACCTGCCTTTAAGCCTACCATACCTATTCCTTTTATACCCAGACCCATCTTTCTAGAAATCACCTTCTCACCTTATACAGAATTCTACCAACCTCCAGCTGTCCCCTTAGCTGAAAAGAAAACCTACACCCTTATCCCTCAACTCCCTAGCCGTCCATTCCCATTCCATGCCCCAGGTGAACTCAAGGTAAATAAGCAAACCTTCTTCTCTAGAAGTGCTGTCAAAATTTTCCCTTGGGACAGGTTCCACCCTCTATTTCCCTTGAGAAACTTCTAGCTAACCCATACCTCTACAGACCAAAATTTCAAGCCTACACTCAAGCTCTTCGCATGCAGCAAGAGCATCGCCAACATCTCAGAGACCACAAGCTTCTGACCAAGCCCTAGATTCAGATGCTTGCCAAGCCTGAGGCTCGCATTTTGGTATATCCAGACCAGATCATGCCCAAGAACCAACGGATAATAACCAACAAGATGAAAGAGAAAGTTTGGATTTCTACTCCTTCTGTTCCAGAATGGTACATACGGACTCCCAAACATCTTCCGGATGACATCCTGAAGGTGCTTCATTCAGACCCTTCTCCTGATGGTCACACCAGAGGTTTGTTATGGTCCCACTACTATTGGGAAAGAGATCAAGAGTTTAGCACATCGTCTGCTCATCCTTCTGGACTTACGATTGATGTTTGCAATTTTAGAGTTGTGCTGGTAAAATCAAACAAACTCACCCATCCTTCTAGGATCCATCAACAACCATCATTCCTCCTTCCATCTATTTTCCCTCCACCATTCTTACAAACCACCCTTTCTTCTTTTGCAAACAAGTTGGTTGTCTGCTCTTAGTGTCTGCATCCATATCCTACATGATTTCTGCTTCTGCTTCCCAGTGTCTCCCTACACCTTTTTAAGACTGCTTAGTCTCGATGATGTCCTACCTATTATTAATTACAAAAAGGGGATAATAAGTAGTGTCTTAGAGTAAATAAGTGTTTAAGTAGTTAAGGGGAGATGTATTATGTAGTCTGAAACCTGATTATTTTTTTGGAAGTTTCTATGTAAACTTGTTGCGTATATGAATAATAATCTATTTAGTTACATACACATCTCTTCAGATATTTACTGTTACAACTGAAAGTCTGTTATATGTGAAAAAACTTAATCATCCTATAAACGTATGATATTTAGAAACAAGTTTCTTCAATGCTTTATTCCTTTGAATATAGATCCCATTTTATCTTAAAGACTTAATGTTTGTTATCAATAAATAGGGAGAGATTGTTAGAATCAATCTGAATTCATGACTAAGAAGTCTGAACCCTATATGATTTATTAATAATATACATCAAGACTCTTAGCTAAAATGAAGTCTGTACGTTTGTCTATCTAACTATTTTGTTCAAGTGTGACAAGGAGTCCATATAACTTAAATCGTTCTTGAAGTGAAGAAGTCTGTACTCACTCAAAGCTTCATTGAATTAAGCCAGGATGAAGCTACAGACCATGAGAAGCTCTCTCATTCTTCAAGTATTTGAAAAATGATCTTTCTTTTCTAAATGAGAAGCTACATGAACTTTTGTATATCATCTCTGTGCCTATCATTAAAAATAAAATTAACGGAAAAGTTAAAAGGCATGCTCAGATATATCAAGAAAACTGTCTCACATATCTCAAGGTGTCAGGAAAAGCTAAACTTGTACATAATAGATGCTATCAAGTGTACTTGCTTACTCAAAGTGCATAAACAAAAGGGATCTTTTGTTAAAGACTATTGAGGCATTCCAGTTAAGGAAATTTCTCTGAAGCATGTCTCTACACTTACTGACAGCATAATACTCAAAGAGACCAACATTCTCCAAGATGAATCTACGACTATTTCAAGAAGGACTATAAATACAAGAAGCTTTAAAATCAGAACAAGACTTTTGCCTCATTGTTCAACTCTTTCTAATTTCTCTCAAGAAACAAAGTTGAAATACTTTTCTAAAAAGTTTAAGTTCTTGTATTATATTACTTAAGTCCTCCTTGTAGCTCTGCTTCTAGCAGACCGTGACTTATAGTAGTCTGTAGCTCAAGGTACCTATGTAATCATTTTATATCTTTATACGCTAAGTAATCTGTTGTAACAGCAAAAACTTTTTATCACTATTTTCTGTAAGATCTAGTGTGTTGCCAGAATTTGTTAGTGTGAGAAAAACTTGTGGCTTGAAGAGACTTTTGAAAGAATACTTAGGTCTTTAGCCAGGAATGGCTCTTTGAAAAAATACTTGGGTTATTAAGCCAGAAATGGCTGGAGTCAAGAATACTTGTTGCACTGAGCTGGTGTAGTTATTGTAAAGCTGCTCTTTTTACAATAGTGAAAATCCTTCGGTCTGAAGGGATTAGAAGTAGCTTCTGCATTGGAAGTGAACCAGGATAATTCCATTGTGTTATTCTCTATCCCTCTCTGGTCTATTGATTTATTATATTACTTAAGCGGTCTATATGTTTTCGACAAAGAGTTTAAGGCTTAATCAACCTCCCTTCTAAGTCTAATGTTGTACCATCAGTTGTATAAAATTTTATATAATTTATAATCATTTGATATTCTATCAACAAACTCAATGCTAATGAAATTTATGTAATTTACAAGTTATCAAGATGATGTGTCTATGAATGTTGATTTTTTTTAAAATTTTGTATATCATTACATTATGACATAATTAAGCAGTTTGATTGATTTAATTCATGTTTTATAATAAGTTAAAAAGTGGATTAAGTTTTGAAGACTTACTCTAGGAATAAATTGATTTAATTTTGTACGGTTCAGATTTGTTCCTCTCACTCTTACCTAAGACAAAAATTCTTAGACGATATATCTCATATATATATATATAATGTATCTTATAAGAAAGGTTCTTTTATGTGAGAGTGAGATGAGTGAATCTAGGCCGTATAACCATATAATGGATGGTTGAGATGAAAAGCTTTCAAAGTCACATGATCGCTTAAAAGGTCACATGACTTTTTAAAAAACTCGCATGATTAATCTCAATCATCCATTATATGGTTATATGGCTCAGATTTATTCCTCTCACTCTCACATAAGAGAACCTTTCTTTTAAGATACATTATATATATATATATATATATATATAGACAGACACACACATACACACAATATATGTATCATATGAGAAAGATTCTCTTATGTGAGAGTGAGAGGAGCGAATATGGGTCGTATAATGGATGATTGACATTAATCATGTGAGTTTTTCAAAATATCATATGGCTTTTTAGGTAATCATGTGACTTTAAAAAACTTTTATACGGTCTGGATTCACTTCTCACTCTCACTTAAGAGAAACCATTCTCATAAGATACATCTCATATATATATATGTATATATATATATAAGAATAGTAATATAAACTATCAGATTTTATTTGAATGATTAATATTAAAAATAAAGGTATGACATTTTTATGTTCTTTTAATATTGATTGTTTATACATGGCTATATGGTTCAAATTTATAGTTTTCACAATTTTTAAATGAGTCTCATTCTCATTTGATATATAAATATAAATGATAGTTGTATCTTAATTTGATGTTTGATGTGTCAACAAAATATAATAAATTTATTCTATTATCTATCACATTTAGTTTGGTCTAGATTCTTGAACATCAATGAAAAAGGTGTATTGTTTGAAACTAACTAAAAAAACTAACACAATCCACCAGAGTAAAAAAAATTTAACTTAAAATCAAATTTAATTTTAAAAATTCAAAATTTCATTTCTCTTTTTTTAAATTTCAAAATTTAAAGATAGGTAATTAAGTGTTTGGAGGTGTTGTGGAGTTGCCAAACCATCATTGAATATGTATCAAAATTGATTTTATAATAATTGAATAATTTTTAGACAATAAATTATTATGTCAAAATTCTTCATTTACTTCTTTTTATGGTTTAATAGATATATCGGTGGTTCCAAACAATCATGATTTTAATGTTTATAAAAGAAAACAAACAAAAAGACTAATTCTTAAGTTTAGTAATGTTAATAGTAACCAGAACTTCAATATATGATTAGCTCAGTGGTTGGGAGAAAAGTGAACAAAGAATAGGGGGTTTGCAGGTTGAATCCTTATGCTAACATTTTTAATCTATATCGTGAAAGTGAATTTTGTGGGTTACTTTAGCCGACAGGTGTACAATAGATCAAAAAATATCATCTGTTGGATGTTAATCAATGGTCTTGATTCATTGAAGGTGACCATAAATTCTAAATGTGCCAAATTTTAATATAATTGATTAACATTCTCTAATTAATGACATGCCCTATTAATTTAATTAACATACCCTATTAATTTTATTAAGTTACAAAAAATAGATTTTAAATCCCCAAAAAAATAAGTTTGGTTGGTTTTTTGTCTTCTTCAAGTGTTAGGTTGTTAGTTAACCTCTGCCGTCCACCACCGCCCCCATATTTCTGCCATCAAAATCACCTCCAAAATTAGTAAACAAACCGACATCAAGAAGATCCTTATCCTCGATGCTGGCCCTATTGTCATAGGACAAGCTTGCGAGTTCGATCACTTCGGAACCCAAGCCTGCAAAGCTATCAGAGAATAAGGTTGATGAGATCTTGGTTAAAGAAATTGCCAGGTTTAGCGATGAACTTGGTGAGGGAGTAGGTTTAGGGTTTCTTTTTTTTGGGTTTGGTGGCAGCGTTGGCGAGGAAGAGAAGTAGGCGAGGGGTTTGGCTATTTCTTGAAGGAGTTTGGCCTCTGTTGTTTAGAATCGAGAGCCCACGCGTCGAGCTTCGACCATACAGATACGATAGTCACCATTTCCCTATGGGTTTGAGATAATTTCGTTGTTTTCCCATGGGTTCGATCTTAGGAACTTGTTTGAGACAAGGAAGCGGTCTTCATCAATGTTTATATGTAAGTTTTTGGCTTTGGCGGCATTGGTAAAGATCGAGGCGGTGGCGAAGAAGCTCAACTTTAGGGTGACATGGAAGAAAGAGTTTACGGCGAGGATGCTGGGGGGACGAGGAAAAGAGAAATGAGAAATTGGCCATGTAGGTGAAGGTTTTTGAGGTGGTGGCGGTGGTCGAACTTTCTAAGTCCGTCGGAGATACACTGGAGTATGTTAAGTTTTGTGATGAACAAGTGAGGCCTTCCATCAAAGACATTGTTTAGAGCTGGCAAGGAGACAATAACAACAATACTAATAATCATTAGTTGCTGTTTGAGAATGTGAAACCAAAAAAATTAAAAAATAAATGAAGAAATGTAATTAATTTTAGTTTCTGATCGGGGTGGCAACCCAGACTGAACGAGGTCAGGAAAATACCACGCCATGTCATTAAGAACTGGCATGTCATAACCAGAGTCCGATACCATTGGTTGACCACAGATCTATTCCTCAACCCCAATTCAACGCTGACAATTCGACAGTCAGTCATAGGAGGTATAGGTAACCTGACCCTGCAGACACTGTATCAATAGTAAGTTAAGAAGGTAGTCAAATCACTTTCAAAACTAAGGTAAACACTATAAATACAAGTTATTTATTACTGAACAAGGATCTGACCTAACTTTTCTGTAAGTTACCTCCGTAATACGATATCACCTTAAAAGACTATACTGACTTAAGCATCGAAGAATATTTTGTAGGTACCCCTCCGGTGTGGTCTTGAAGCATCAGTATGGATTTGACATCAATTACCACCTTTACTCGAGGGACCTCAGATTCCTACTGAATTGAGGTATATAATACCGTACTCCACTGAGACAGTGTAAAATTGAGAGTACGAGAGGTAACTCCGGTTAGAAGGTTGAACTTGGAGTCCGGTCAAGGCAGTTAACTTTGACCCCAGATTCGAGGGGACAGATCATTGGCACGCCCAGTGGGACTGTGTAAATTTGTGAGTCCCGCATCGAATTGTCCAAGTAGCATAGAGCGCCCTAGAGGAGATGAAACCCTGGAAGGACATGTCCAGACCATAACAAGAACCTTGAATTTCAATGAAGGAATAGTAGAGACCCCTGGGACGGAGTTGAGAGATCAGGCGGTTGTACGAACAGATCCCAGGGATGAGATGATAAGGCAACTATGCCAGGAGATACAATCATTGCATAGAGAGAATCGAGTGGGAGATCAAAGGCAACTGGAGAACCCCTACCAACCGAAGAGATCCTTGACGAATGTGTATGAGGAGCTGGAATCTACACATCGGACGGAGGAGATGAACAGCCAGAGGAGGACACTGAACCATGGTAGGGGAGGAGAATATCGATTCAAGATTCCATTTACCAGAAGATTGATGAGTACTCCAATTCCCCGACACCTACAAACTCCCCAGCCGTTATCAATTAGGAAGTATACTAGAGAATCAGACCCCAGAAGTCATCCGGATGCCTACGTCAACGAGTCAATGTTCCTTGGTGCTGAAGAGGATGTGATGTGCAGAATGTTCCTAAGGATGCTGTCTGCTGAAGCTCTGGGGTGGTTTAAGAGCTTGCCCAATGGGTCAATAGACTCCTGGGACGACATGGCCCATGTTTTTCTTTAACATTTTGTGGTGTCTAGAGATGTTCCAAAGACATCGCACACATTAGCGTAAATTAGACAAGGAGCTGAAGAAAGTTTAAAGGACTTTTTGAAGAGGTTTTATAAAGAAGCAGCATTGGTTCCGGGGTTGACATAAGAACTTCAAATGCATATTGCGGTAGAAGCATTACAACCCCGATCACCTTTTGCATTATCATTGGCAAAGGGACCACCTCGGACGATGGAAAAGTTTAGAAGTAAAGTGGTGAAATATATGGGAAGAGAAATACACTTGGTAGCTGCCAAACAAAGGAATGTGGAGATGGAGGTGAAAAGAACGAATAAGAAAGAAGGCAGGACAGAAAGAAGAGGACCTGGTAGGGATGTATTCCCAAGACCACGTGAAGGGAGAGGTGTGAATGCAGTGCAGTATACACCATTGGCCATTCGGCCCAGCCAAATCTTACGAGAAGTCGAATGGAGAGGAATGACGGTGTACGGGGTGAGAAAACCTATTCTTGTGAAGAGAGCGGGGAACCCCAATAAATATTATGAATTTCACGAGCAAGCAGGGTACAATACTGATGAATACCGTCAGCTGAAGGAAGCCATCGAAATGTTGATAAGAGAAGGGAAGCTAAAGCAGTACCTGTTCAAGTAGAGGGTAAACCTAGAGCCAGAGAGGGTAATACCCCAGAAGAAGGAGGCCGACCCAGTTGAAGAAGAAGCCGGAAGTTTGAAAAGGCCAACGTTGGATAAAGGAAAGGCCGTAGTTGATAATATTGATGATAATGATGAGTCTTGGATGAAACCACCTGGTTTGGGTAGGAGAGATGTTATAGACATGATTACTGGAGGAGGAGAGTCGAACTCAGCAAGGAAGAGCCATATAAGGATGATAATATCAGTACAAGCAAAAATAGATAATAGGCCTTTCAGAGACGGTGTTAAAACTCCGGCCATTATTTTCACTGATGATGACTACGACCCAACAATACCAAGAGGCGATGACGCGATGGTAATAGAAGCCGTGGTGGCAAACAAAATGATAAGAAGGATGCTGGTAGATCAAGGAAGCTCATGTGATGTGATTTTCTATGAATGCTTCAAGAAAATGGGCCTCTCAGATTCTGATTTGCAACCATATACCCAGGAGTTGACTGCGTTTGACGGTGCCAAACAATCCACTAAAGGATACTTGGACACCAGATTAACCTTTGAAGGAGAGCCGGGGTTGAAAACTGTACAAACCAGGGTTTTGGTTATTGATGTAAAGTCACTGTTCAACAGGATTATTGGACGCCCATCTTTGAATGCTCTGGAGGCAGTTGTGTCTACTCCGCATCTTTTAATAAAGTTCATTGACAAGGATAATCAGGTGTCCTCTGTTCGGGGTGATCAGCAAATGGCAAGGTATTACTACAAACTCAGTGTTAATGACCAAGGCAAAAGAATCAGTGAAAAGAAAGAGATTGAATGATGGTGGGTCACTTCCGAAGTCTGTGAATCTGATAGACTTGGACCCATGGGAGGAATTGAGGTTGGATCCAGAAAACCCTCAGAGACCAACACCGGAAGGAAGGGTGAAGAAAGTAGTGTTAGAGGATGACCCCACTAGAGGGACGGAGATAAATGATTCTTTAGATAAAGGAGTGGAGGAACGATTGATCAAGTTGTTGAGGGATTTTAAACACCTGTTTGCATGGACAGCAGCTGATATGCCAGGAATCGACCTAAACTTTTATTGTCATAAGTTGGCATTTTATCCGGAGTCCAGAGCGGTGGCACATAAAAAGAGAAGACTGGGTCCAGAGAAACAACAGGCGGCATGTGAGCAGACTAAAGAATTGCTAAAGGCTGGATTCATAAGGGAAGTGCAATATTCTTCCTGGGTCTCAAACGTAGTAATGGTAAAGAAGGCCATGGCAAATGGCGGATGTGCACGGATTTTACAAATCTGAATAAGTGTTGCCCTAAAGATCCGTACCCCTTGCCAAGCATTGATCAAATAGTTGATGATTCATCAGTGTACCAATTCCTGTCTTTTATGGATGTGGACTCCGGCTATAATCAAATTCCAATGTGGAAGGAGGACGAGGATAAAACAGCGTTTGTGAATGACAAAGGAGTCTTCTGTTATACTGTGATTTCATTTAGGTTGAAGAACGCTGGGGCTACATACCAGAGAATGATGAACAAGGTGTTTGATGGAATGAGGTCAAAAATGGTTGAGGTTTATGTTGATGATATAATTACTAAGACTCCGGTTGGAGAGACCATGTTGAGGATCTGAGGAAGATGTTTCAGAGATTGCAGCTCTACAATATGAGATTGAACCCCCTCAAGTACACATTCACAGTACCGGCTAGAAGATTTTTAGGATTCATGGTAACCCAGAGGGGTATAGAAGCTAATCCGGACAAATGCAAGGCAGTGAGGGAACTTCAAAGTCCGACCAATATGAGGGAGGTGCAATCGTTAAACGAAAAGGTGGTGGCCTTATCCTGGTTCATGCCAAAGATGGAACACCGGTTCAATGGGGAGAAGAGCAGGAAATAGCGTTTCAAGAACTGAAGGAGGTCCTCACAAATCCACCGGTATTGACAAGGCCTGACCCTAGAGAAAAAATATTCATTTACCTGTCTATATCCGATGAAGTGATTGGAGCTGCACTTGTAAAGAAAACCGTTGAGGGTCAGAGGCTAGTATACTTTATCAGAAAAGTGTTGCAAGGGGCAGAAGGCCGATATCAGAAGCTTGAAAAAACGACTCTAGCTTTAGTTTGGACGTCCCGACATCTAAGGCAATATTTTCATGCACATCCTGTAACGGTTCAGACAGATCTTCCTTTGAGAGGGATGTTTCATAAACCAAATTTGGCGGGAAGAATGACAAAGTGGATGATAGAGTTATCAGAGTTCGACATCTCTTATGAACCACAGACAACCATAAAAGCCCAAGTTTTGGCAGATTTTTTAATGGAATTAACAGGAGAGGCCCCAATTCTACCACGGGAACATTGGAAGATTTTTGTCAATGGATTGTCAAATGGAAATGGATGTGGGGCCGGAGTGGTAGTTGAAAGCGAGGACGAAGTGAGTGTGGAGATCTTCCTCAGGTTCGATTTCAAAACATCAAATAATCAAGCTGAGTATGAGGCATGTTTAGCAGGGCTCAGAGCAACCTTGGATTTAAGGGGCCCGGACGACGGTGCTTTACAATGATTCACAGTTAGTGACTTCGCAAATTAATGGAAGTTATCAGGCAAAGGAACCATTGTTGCAACAATACCTGGCGAAGGTTAAGGAGTTAGGAGAAAAATTCACAAACATAGAATTCAAGCATGTTTCGAGGGAAGAGAACGTAAGAGCGGATGTCCTGTCTCGGCTGGCTAGCACGAAAAAGGCAGGGTGCACGACTACAATGATACAAAGCACGTTGGCCGTTCCAAGCATCTTGAATCCACTGAAGGTGTATGCTGTTCAATTCAGAGTGCATCCAGAAGACTCTTGGGTCATTCCGATTATTTGATACATAGTAAGTGGACAACTTCTAGAGTGCCTAGCCAAGAGGAAGAAGTTGAAAAAAGAGCTATAAAATTCACGTTATTAGATGGGGGGTTGTACAGAAGAGGGTTGACAGTGCCCTACTTAAGGTGCTTGAATGAGGAAGAAGTGGAAGAGGTTCTCTTTTTTGAGGTACATGAGGGGACATGCGGTAACCATTACAGAGGCAGAAGTCTGACTAGGAAGATACTGAGGGCAGGTTATTGGTGGCCCACTTTAGCCAAGGACGTAGTGGAATATGTTAAAAAATATGATATATGCCAAAAGAATAGCAATGAACACCACGTCCCAGTAGAAGCGCTATTTACATCCGCAGTCCTATGTTCTTTCTACCAATGGGGCATGGATATTCTGGGACCTTTCCCTAAAGCTCCAGGTGGAGTGAAGTACCTAATTGTAGGGGTGGATTACTTTACGAAGTGGATTGAGGCGGAAGCAGTAGTACATATTACCACAGCATGGACTCAGAGGTTCTTTTATGAGAATATCATTACGAGGTTCGGGATACCGGGAAGAGTGATAACGGATAACAGGACGCAGTTCATGGATTCCAAGTTCAAAGGTCTACTTGAAGGATTATAGATTAAACAAGTGTTTTCGTCAGTCGAACACCCTTAAACTAATGGACAAGCCAAGGTCACAAACAGAGAAATCTTAAAAGGATTGAAGAAATGACTGGGTGAAGCAAAGGGAGAGTGGGCCAACCAGCTGTGTCATGTTCTTTGGGCACACCAGACGACCCTATACTCGTCTACTGGTGAAGCCCCATTCCGGTTGGTCTACGGAGTAGATACAGTAATTCCAGTCAAAATAAACTTAATATCTCCAAGGGTTCAATAATTTGACGAGGTAGACAATGACCAAAGGTTGAAAAATGAACTAGATTTGTTAACCAAGGTTAGAGAAGCCGTCTTTGTCTGGGATCAAGCTGTCAAAGCCAAAGCCTCTTTTCGATAAAATTTGAAAGTCCAACGAAGAAGGTTTAATATGGGTGACCTCGTCCTAAGGAAAGCATCAATTGGAAATCAGTTTGCGCACCAAGGAAAGTTGGCACCAACATGGGAAGGGCCATATCGGGTGAATGAGGTCACACCAGGAGGAGTTTATCTGCTAGAAGCATTAGAGGGTAAGGTGTTCAAAAACAAATGGAATGTAAAGAATTTACATGTATATTACGGATAACCGGCATCATAAGTCATGCACTCTTTCTCCCTACCTAAGGTTATCCCACAGGGTTTACTTAGGAGGTTTTTAATGAGGTATGCAGCCGGGGTGCTATTTGTTTAATAAAAGGTATCGTTGTGTGGATGATATTGTTTCAGTGAACTCCTTCAAGATAAGTTATTAAAACCCCGGAGTGGTCTAAGGACCCCAGAGTGGTCTAAGGACCCCAGAGTGGTTAAGTTATTAAAACCCCAGAGTGGTCTAAGGACCCCAAAATGGTTAAGTTATTAAAACCCCGGAGTGGTCTAAGGACCGCAAAGTGGTTAAGTTATTAAAACCCCAGAGTGGTCTAAGGACCCCAGAGCGGTTAAGTTATTAAAACCCTGGAGTGGTCTAAGGACCCCAGAGTGGTTAAGTTATTAAAATCCCAGAGTGGTCTAAGGACCCCAGAGTGGTTAAGCTATTAAAACCCCGAAGTGGTCTAAGGACCCCAGAGTGGTTAAGTTATAAAACCCTGGAGTGGTCTAAGGACCCCAAAGCAGTTAAGTTATTAAAATTCTGAAGCGGTCTAAGGACCCCAAAGTGGTTGTTATTAAAACCCCGGAGTGGTCTAAGGACCCCAATGTAATTGCTGTAAATTGCGAAGTGATTTTAGGAGTTTAGATTAATTCAAGTACGAAGGCGGAAATTACACGAAAAGGAGACGATGTAAGTAAAAGTACTATAGTCATTCACAAAAAGGCACTGTGGCCAAGACAATTGAGATTCAAAAATGGTTGAGCTCATCCCACCTATAAAGCAAAACTTTACAAAAGAAATTGGACGGAGCTCATCCTGCCTATGAACACCTATATCGGTCTGGCCATATTCAATGCCAAACACCGTCTGCAGTTAACACCGGCCCATAACAAAGTGATGTCGTCCCAAGTCAATTCTGGTGTCAAGATATAAAGTAACAAGGTGGGACACCGTCCCACATCAAATCGGGCCAGTGCCAGGAGAATGGACCGTTCGTTCAGGGCGTTGACCGGTGTTACATGCTGTTGTCCAAAGTAGAGGTCTTATTATTCGATGTCAAGGTAATGACCCTTGGAACACCACCTCTTAAGTCTGGTTGCCCATGCCATGACCTGGAGACACACTACCTGATTCGATCCTGAAATCCAGGAAATGGCAGACAGGGAATAAGAGATAAACTATAAAAAATTCTTCACCCGACATTGTTCCCCACAACTGCTAGTGGCCAGGCTGTCCCTCCACTACGCGCATGGGTTGAGTGGAAACCTGAGCTGTCCAAGCACTTAACATGTAGAAGAAACTCCAGGGAGCCTTTATAAATACCTCAATTGAAGAGGTCCAAAGGTCCACTTCTGGAAGTCGGGGAATCCTTGAGAGAAACTGGTACAAACAATGAAGTCCAAGAGCCCCTAAGAGAATTGATCTGATCCCTAAAATCTTTGATCCCATTGAAACAGAGAATTGGCCCAAACCTCTGAATTCGATCCTTGAAGAGAGTTGGTCCTAATCCCATTCCTTGAATCTCCCGGGTAAAATCTTCTTCCGTTACCTTGACTCCATCCAGAACCCTGAAATTCCCTCTGCATCCCACTTTCCTGAAAGGATCTTATACTTATCTATCCCACTGGATCCACACAGAACCCCACATCGGCTCCATACTGAATGCTCACCTCGCATTAGCACTGAATTCTACATCGTCTCCCCACTGAATTCTACACCGGTTCCCTATTGAACTCTACACCAGTTCCCTACTGAACTCTGGTCCTCGCCATACTTCGATCCGCTCTTTCCATCACTCCGGGCGCTGCTATTCCAACCCATACCAGCTCATACTTGCAGACCGGTTCTTTCCAGTGCCCACTTCACACCGGTTCATACCTGCAGACCAGTTCTTTCCAGTGCCTACTTCACACCGGTTATGATCTCATATCCACTCTTTTACTGTTTATATATATATATATATATATATATATATTAGTTTGTTTCACATTGTTTGTTCTTTTGTCAAATCTATCATTTTGTTAAATCTGTTCCCGTGCTTGAACTAGTTTTGCTGTTAAATTTTCTTTATCCTGATTCATAATAAATAATAACAAAAAATACAAGTATTTTCCATGTTCATTTTGACCAATATAGAATTTATTTTTAGCTAGTTTCGTGCGGAAGTACTTCTGCCTACACCTCCTTTTGGGCCCATACACGTGCAACAAACGTTCGTTTTGTATGTTTCCCTTCCACCAATTTACCTTATCGCCAAATTTATAACTTCATTTTTTTTAAAAAATACCTCATCAAGAACTACGTAACCCTGATTTCTCTAAAACTCAAGAATACGTAGGAGCAGGACTTAGCTCTTGTCGGGCCCACTTCCTTTCCTTTCTCGTTACTCTTTGAAAATTAATTCCATTACTGTCATTTTTTTGGAAGTCAATTTAGACGCAACGTCTTGTTGACTTTCTTCCCTTTTTGCTTGGCCGCTATCATTTTTTCATAAAGATCGGGATAATTTGGATGAGACGTCCTGTTTATCCCCTTCGACTTCCAATCTGACACTTGGATGAGAGAATGATTAATTTAGATGGGACGTCCTGTTAGCATTCTTTCTCCCACATACCTCCACACTAAGAGGCTAGGGTTAATTTGGACATGATGTCCTGTTAGCCCCTCCTTTTTCCTTCCCGATCTGGTATCCTTACGAAAGGATGACTAGTTTAGATGAAACGTCTTGTTAGTTCTCTTTCCTCTTTTTCCCGTTTTCCCCCATTAAAGCCATGATTAATTTGGACGAGACGTCCTGTTGATCTTACTTCGAGCTTTTTTTTATTTTGTCTGTCTCCTTCATTTTCAAGAAAAAAGAAATAGAAATAGTTTTAAGGCTATTCATGATGCGCATTTTCAACTTTGGTACTGTTCTTAACAGGAGATGTGGGGTGCTAATACCTTCCCCACTCGTAACCGACTCCCGAACTTGAATCTCACTTTTTTAACCAGTGCTTTGTTAAAGTTTTTTTCTAATGTTTTTCCTATGAATAAAAACGTTGATGGCGACTCCCTGTTCTGATTTATTTCTTTTTTGAGGGTCGGCCGCGCCGCCGCGATCTCGGTCGCGACAGATAGCGACTCTGCTAGGGACACTACTTGAGAGTCAGGCCATTCAGGTTGAAAGTGCATGTTTTTCTTATATAGCCTTTTGTTTGTTTTAATTTCTTCTTTTGTTTTATCTTTGATGATAACTGTATATGCTTGCTTTTAATTCCAGTTATGTTTTATCATTTATGTTCTGTTAATATTTGTGCATGATTATTGAACCCTAGGATAGATAACTCTGTGTTAGTTTTCTGTATAATTGTTGAACCCTAGGGTAGACGACTTTATTGTTTTTGTCTCGTGTTTGTTCACTGTGCAGGATAGAGTAAGGTACAGGTATTGAATGCCTTATCACACACTACATTCATATTTTTTTACACACACTTATGAGTGGCGCCCTATAACCGAGCCCCAAATGAAACTTAAGTTAGGAGGTGTTGGTAGCAGTGTCGTTTGGGATGTACTTCCCATCCGGCGATCGTAAGAACCCTAACTAGAGTTTGACCTTTCATGATGTACGCACCTAGTAGATTCCCTACTGTTGTGACCATATCATGATTAGTATCTTGGCTCTAGTAACCTTTTAGAAGTCTAGTGCAGGCCACCCAATGTGAGGAGTCACTCTTAGACAAGCCCTAAGGCCCAGAAAAGACTTTTAGAAAAACCTGGTCTAGGCCACAAAAGGGCAGACTTTACTTTACCTTACGCCATTCTTGCTTTTCCTTTTTATCCAAATGGATGAGCCACCTACCCGTCAAAAGATTACTTGGTTTTAAAATATAACTTGCTTTTCTGAAAAAGACTGGAAATCTTTTAACGGGTAGGTAGTTCCCTCTTCTTCGTGTACTTTTGAGGCTTGGGTCATAGATTTTCCCAGTCGTCAAGACAAAAATGAAAAGAAAAGAATAATTTCATTTCCCTTCAAATGGGGCATTTACGACGATTGGAAAATCTAGGACCTACATGAATTTAGTTTGGCACGAGTTTTGCCGACCGCTACTTCTCGAAGCGAAAATGTTTTTTAGTAAATCAGTAAGGAAGTATCAGTTTGCCAAAACATGGCTGTAACTAATTTCTTTTTCTTTGTTTTCGCAGGAAGCTATTCGGGATTTAGCGCACGCCTCTGAGCAAGTATGGAAATTAACACGGGACAAAAAAATTGTGGTACAGATATGACAAAATTAAGAAAAATACTTCATGTTAAGGCCAAGAAGGTTAATACTGGTAGTCTACAGGCAATGGGGAGAAAATTAAACCTGACTCAGAAGATGGCCTTTACAAGAAAATATGGAAAGGTTTTAAAGCTCTTGGAGGTTAAAGTACAAACTGAGGCTATCACAGCCTTGGCGTAGTTTTACGACCCACCTCTCAGATGTTTTACATTCAAGGACTTTCAGTTGGCCCCGTCCATAGAGGAGTTTGAACAAATATTGGGGATGCCTTTAGGGGGACAAATTCCCTACCGCCATCTCGATCATCATAAAACCATCACCTTAGTCGCCCGTGTTTTGAGAATTCGTCCTGAGACATTGAGAAATGTGCAAATGAATAGAAACCAAATTCCTGGGTTCGCTCGAGAATTTCTTGAGCAACATATGTAGATCTTGGCGGATAAAGAAGAATGGGAGGTTTTCATGGACACTTTAGCCCTTACTATCTACGGGGTTATCTTGTTCCCTAATCTGGACAACTACGTGGATTATGATGCCATCGCCGTATTCCTAGCTCGCAAACACAAGTTGGAGAATCCCGTCACAGCTGTATTGGACAATGTGTACTACACTATGGATTTCTGCCATACGCAAGGTGGGAAAAGAATTGTCTGCTGTCTACCTGTTCTGTATGTATGGTTTGCGTCTCATGCTTTCCATCAAATTTGCAAGGCCAAATGTCCAATTTCTGATTTAAAACTGTGTCAATTGACAATAAAAAATGGATGCGAATGGGCCAATCATCTTATAGGGCTCACAACCGAGAAAGTCAGATGGTATCCTTAATGGTTAGAGGTCGAGTCGATCATCTATCGTTGTGGAAGTTATCTAAATGTTCCTCTGATTGGCACACAAGGGTGTATCAACTACAATCCTATTATAGCCAAACGTCAGTTGGCTTATCCTTTGCTTGGGCCACCGGATGAAGAGTTGCTCACTCCTCTTGTTTTATACTATGCAAAAGGGAACTATATGTCTACTGTTCGGGATATAACAAATGCATGGAAAAGAGTTTCCAAGATGGGTAAAGAATTAGAGGCACGAAGCCATGCTGTGGGAGAAAAATATCATGAATGGGTCCTGAATAGGGTCTCTATTATTAAATTACCCTTCAGGAGTCCCTCGTATCAATCCGTAAGCACTCTCGCTCCACCATTTATCGTGGAAGACAAAGAAACCCAGGCTTTGAAGGCCAAGATATAAGAGTTGACAGCTAAGAATCAAAGGCTGGAAGAAGACCTACTGAAATATCAATAAGAATGCACACTCCAAAAGAGGGAAAGTTTGGAGAATAAGCAGGCCATGGATGAGATTCGGAAAAAACAGAAGATTGAAGAAGACTATAGGGTGAAGCAAGATCAGTGTCTCCAGGCGGCCAATTCTCAACTGAAAATGAAAAGCAAGCAAAGTGACACCATTCTGGATAAGAAGCATCTCCTAAAAGATCTACTGATGCAATCAAAGGAAAATGAAAGGGAGGCTTTGGTGCAGAAGGAGTTGCTGCAATCCCAAGTCCATAGATTGGAGCAACAACTTGACGAGGTAATGAGAGCCTGTGAGCAGGAGATAAATGATGAATGAAGAAATGCCATAAACATAGAGCAACATTGTCAAGAGGCCACACGCCTTTTAGAAACTGAATTAGCTCGACAAGATGAGAACATTCGTTCATGGATGGATCGCTTCGCCAACCTAGCCTACTTGGCCAATGGAGTTCTAGAGGATCTTCCACTATTGCTGAAACAAGCCGAAGGAATGGCTAACCCTCTCACTACTCTGAAGGAGATTTCAACATTTCTGAATTATTGTCATGAAAGAATTTGTAAAATGAGGGCTATGATTGCCCAAGCCAGGAACGGCTAAAATGTTGTAATCAAACCTCTACCGCGACATTATATCTTTATGGATGTATGAAATGATGAAGTATTTTGCCTCCACAATTGTCTCATGTTAATTTCCATTTTACTGCTTTACCTAGTACTTTTGAACGTGACGTTCTGAGGAACGGTCAGAGAGCACGCACTAAATCTTGAATCGCGTCCCGCGTAACATCTTTCTCCATTTTATCATTTCTATTAAATGTTTATTTTCTTTTTGCTAACAAATCTCCATGTTCCTTTAGACATTATGGGTAAACATCCTTATGAGACCAGGCTCAGAAAGAAACTCATGGCAGAAATAGAACAAGAAAATGAGAGTTTGAGAGCTGAGCTCGGTCAACTGAAGGAACAAATGGCTGAGATGGACAAGCTTTTGGAAAAGAGGGTCACGGAAGGGGGTTCCTCTACCGGTGTTGAAGACGCCAGACAGCAACCACCTACTCCACGACACTCTCCTGGTCCATCTGGGGAACAGGGCCCTAATCCTACGGCACCTCCCCTCACCGTTCATATTAGAAGGCCAAACCTTGCTGATACCCAGCAGCATACCTTTATAAATGCAGATGACAATGCTATCCCCTTCCCATTATATGGCTTGCCTCCAGGCTATTTTCCTCCTCTCCACACCAACCCACAAACAGACCCGAACCACTAAGATCCTCACTCTGTTCAACCAAACATACCACCCTATCGTGAATTCTGTACAACCCAAGGTCAAACACAACCCATCCAAGCCCATGTTACACAGCCTGTCTACGCGACCCAAACCACTACCCGACCACAGGTCTTTATAGACCCAGTAAACCCCTCTTATATAGCTACGCATGTACAACAACCTTATGGGCACACAGATCCTCGTGTCGCTGCTGGTCCCAGTGGCACTGCAGCCATCCAAGAAGGAAGGATAGAGGTCCTTGAAAGGAGATTAAGGGCAATGGAAGGATCAGAAGGTTTTGGGTTGGGAAGTGCCGCGAAACTTTGCTTAATCCTGGATGTCATCATCCCTCCTAAATTCAAGGTGCCAGAATTCGACAAATACCGAGGGTTAACCTGCCCAAAGAATCATCTCATCATGTACTATCAAAAAATGGCATCACACGCATCCAATGACCCATTGCTTATTCATTGCTTCCAAGACAGCTTGGCTGGGGCCGTCCTTACATGGTACACTCACCTCGAGCGGTCACGTATACGCTGTTGGAAAGACCTGGCTGATACTTTCATGAAGCAATACAAATACAACTTGGACATGGCACCAGACAGGGTGCAATTGCAAAACATGATGAAAAAGGAGGCCGAGACATTCAAAGAATACGCGTAACGTTGGCGCGAAGTGGCCGCACAGGTCGACCCTCCCTTATCAAAAAAAGAAGTAGTTTCCATGTTCATCAACACACTCTAATCTCCCTTCTACGATAGGATGATTGGAAGCGTTTCATCTCATTTCTCTGATATTGTCACTATCAGAGAAAAAATAGAAAACAAAATAAGAACTGGAAAGATTATCCAAGGCTCGTCTGGGGCAGGCACGGTAAAGAGACCAACAATAGGGGAAAGCAGAAGAAGAGATGGAGAAACTAACGCCGTCTCTTATGACCAAAAGAGAAGCCAAATGAGGCCGTTTACCCCTGTCACATTTCCACCAGCCCATTCACACATGTCATACCCATGTGTAGCTGTAGTTCAAAATCTAAATCAACCTCACTTCCATCCACCTGTTATACGACCACCAACACCACCACAAGCACCTTACCAACCGCCACAAGTAAACCAACCACCAAATCCAAGCTCAAGAAGGCTGAACAATAACCGTACCCAGATATAGTTCGATCCTATCCCTATGACCTACATCGAGCTCCTACCTCACCTCATCAAAAATACTTTGGTAGTGCCTTGTCCTCTAAGACCAATTCAACTGCCTTACCCTAGAGGATACGATCCGAATACGCGATGTGATTACCACGCTGGCGCACCAGGGCATTCCATAGAAAATTACCTAGCTTTGAAGTTTAAAGTAAGGGATGTAATTAGGGCCGACTAGATAAGCTTTCGTGAGGGAAGCCCGAATGTATCAACCAACCCTTTACGCAACCACGGAGGGGCAGGAGTCAATGCTGTCGAGGAAGATGAAGACTGTATTTTGGAAGTTGGTGACATAAAAATGCCTTTGGAGATAATTCACTCCCACCTGCTTGAGAGGGGATTGATAGAAGGCTCATGGGATGAGGAATGCAATAATGACCAACCTGTGAAGCGACAAGGCTTCCGAAGAACCCTTCAAGAACTTATGGACAGTCATACTATAGAGGTTTGCAGGCGCCATGGAGGAAGAGTAAATATGATACAAGAACACACCAGGGTACAAGCTCCAAAGCCCCTGGTCATATTCTACAACAAAAACGTGCCGGTAGCTCCAGCTCCTGCCAAAACTGTCATTACAGTGCAAACACCAATCCCGTTCCCTTTTAAGGATTCTCGAGCCATACCATAGAAGTATGGTACAGAGGCAATCGTTACCAGCTCTGAGGTGGTTGATTCTATGCCATCATCCTCTGTTACAAATATTTCCGGGGTCGGGGGCATGACTCGAAGTGGAAGGGTATATACTCTTCCGGAGGCGAAACTTGACAAAACTGCTGGGAAGATCAAGGCAGGAAAGGAAGGGACCATCGGTGAGGCAAAAAAGGCTGTAACTGAGGAAGATGCCTAAGAGTTTTTAAAATTCATTCGCCATAGTGAGTATCAGGTGTTGGATCAATTAAACCATACCCCGGCCAAAATCTCTTTGTTGTCCTTGTTGATGAGTTTCGAACCACACCGGAACATATTAATGAAAGTGTTAAGTGAGGCACATGTCAAGCATGACTTACCTGTTGATAAATTTGAAGGCATGGTGGGGCACATAGTCGTTAATAATTATTTGACCTTTACGGATGATGAGGTACTCGCGGAAGGAAGAGGGCACAACAAAGCCCTTCATATTTCTATGAAGTGCCGCGACCATATCTTGGCAAAGGTACTTATCGATACTGGCTCGTCCCTCAACGTGATGCCAAAGTCTACATTAGCAAAGTTGCTTCAACGGGACGTATATGAGACCAAGTTCCATGGTGGTACGGGCTTTTGACGGGACTCACTGGGAGGTCATGGGGGAGATTGAACTGCCGATACAGGCTGGACCATGCACCTTTCAAATTTTCTTTCAAGTCATAGATATCACACCCGCCTACAGTTGTTTGCTAGGATGGCTGTGGATCCATTCGGCTGGGGTGATGCCCTCCACGCTGCATCAGAAATTGAAATTTGTCATCAATAATAAATTAGTGATTGTTTTTGGGGAAGAAGACCCCTTGGTCAGCAAGCCTGTCACTACCCTGTACATCGAAGCAGCTGAGGAAGCTCTCGAGACCACATTCTAGGCTTTGGAGATAACCAATACAACTCACGTAAGGAAAAGCTTCACAAGGACATCCTTCCTGAATGTGCCTCTAGTGATGGCAAGAGCAATGCTACGGGAAGGATACGAGACAGGGAAAGGGCTGGGACGAGAATTGGAAGGGAGAGTCCAACCTGTGTGCCTCCCAGAAAACAAGGACAGATATGGCCTGGGATACCGACCCACGGCCGCAGACAGAAAGAGGGTAGGGGAAGCGAGAAGAGAAAGAAGGATTGCTCGTCTTACTGGTCAGGAACTCAACACCGTAGGAATCCCCATTTATGACCTTTACCAGAGCTTCCGGAGCGCAGGGATAATGCCTCCTGATCAAGTGGCCATGATCAAAGATGATCTCAACAGTAATGCTGGGTTTATGTATGCTTGCCCACCGAATCAGGAACTAAGTAACTGGGAGATCATGGATTTCCCACGACTCTAAACATTTTGACAAAGTAATAATATTTTTTATGACTTGTTGGTCCCTCTGCTATGCCTAAGGCTTTGGGACCTCTTTTTGTAATAAAGTCAAAAACTTGTTTGTTTGTTTGGTTAATGAACACTGTCAGATTCTAATATCTCATTTTGCTTGATATCCTTTTACTTGGGCCTTTCACTTGCTTGTTTTCTTTTTCATTCGCTATAATACAATAAAATGCAGATTTGAAAGCGACTCCTCTGAGAGTAACAAGAACTTGATTTTGTTTCACGATTCTGATTATCCAAACGATTACGCCGATGATGAAAGTAAGGAAGACATTGAACCTTCACCCGAGTTGACAAGGTTATTAGAGCGAGAGGATAAGGAAATTCAACCCCATCAGGAAAAGGTTGAAACCATTAACCCGGGGGACAAAGAAGAGGTTAAGGAGGTCAAGATTGGCACTTTTTTAAGCAAAGAACGACGAGAAGAACTGATTAAGCTGCTCAGGAAATTTCAGAACATTTTTGCATGGTCATATCAAGATATGTTGGGGTTGGATAACAACATTGTGGAACACTGGTTACCTTTAAAGCCAGAATGTCCGTCGATCAAGCAGAAACTGCGACGAATAAAACCAGAAATGCTCCTTAAGATTAAAGACAAAGTTAAGAAGCAGTTTGACGCTGGTTTCCTAGCCGTAGCTAAATATCCTCAATGGGTAGGAAACATAGTTCCCATTCCAAAAAAAGATGGGAAAGTAATGGTGTGTGTGGACTACCTAGACTTGAATCGGGCCAGCCCTAAAGATGACTTTCCCTACCACAGATCAACGTATTAGTCGACAATACGGCTCAACACTCTATCTTCTCATTTATGGATGGATTTTCAGGATATAATCAGATCAAGATGGTACCTGAAGATATGGAGAAAACCACATTTATCACTCTGTGGGGCACCTTTTGCTACAAAGTGATGTCCTTCTGATTGAAAAATACTGGAGCAACCTATCAAAGAGCGATGGTGACTCTCTTCCATGACATGATGCACAAAGAGATAGAAGTCTACATGGATGATATCATCGCTAAGTCCAGGTCAGAGAAAGGACACATTACTGATCTGAGAAAACTCTTCAAACGGCTAAGGAAATTCAAGCTTAGATTGAATCCGACCAAATGCACCTTTGGTGCAAAATCTGGCAAACTGTTAGGATTCATTGTAAGTGAAAAAGGGATAAAGGTTGATCCGGACAAGGTCAAGGCAATTCTGGAAATGCCTCCTCCTCGTACGGAAAAGGAAGAACGAGGGTTTCTAGGAAGGTTGAACTATATTGCCCGATTTATTTCCCAAATGACAGCAACCTGTGAGCCGATTTTCAAGTTGCTTCGCAAAAACCAACCCAAACAATGGAATGAGGATTGCCAAATAGCATTCAAAAAAATAAAACAGTACTTGTTAGAGCCGCCAATCTTGGTGCCGCCCATTCCTGGGAGACCACTGATCTTATACTTGACTGTGCTGAACGAATCCATCGGATGCGAATTAGGTCAACATGATGAAACTGGGAAGAATGAGCGTGCCATTTATTATTTGAGCAAGAAATTCACCAAATGCGGGATGAGATATTCCTCCCTCGAAAGGACTTGCTGTGCATTAGCTTGGGTTGCCCGACGTTTATGGCAATATATGCTCAGTCACACTACATGGTTAGTGTCCAAAATGGACCCCAACAAATACATCTTTAAAAAGCCTGCTTTGACTGGAAGGATCACTCGTTGGCAAGTGCTACTAATGGAATATGACATAACATATGTCACCCAAAAGGCCATAAAAGGGAGTGCGCTAACAGACTACTTGGCACATCAACCCGTTAATAATTACCAACCGATGCAGCATGACTTCCCAGATGAAGATATTTTAGCTCTTTTCAAAGAAGGAGATGGTCGTGAAAGCAAGTGGACTATGAGATTTGATGGAGCTTCTAACGCACTGGGGCATGGAATTGGGGCCATCTTAATCTCACCTGACAAGGAGTTTATTCCCATTTGCGCTCGGCTATGTTTTGATTGTACCAACAATGTTGCTGAGTATGAGGCATGCTCTTTGGGAATACAAGCGGCTCTGAATGAAGGAATAAAATCTCTGGAAGTTTATAAGGACTTTGCTTTGGTTATCCACCAATTAAGAGGTGAGTGGGAAACTAGAGACAATAAACTAGTTCCCTATCATGCTTATATCAAAGAGATGATCAAAGAGTTCGACGAAATTACCTTCCATCACATTCTCCAGGAAGACAACCAAATGGCTGATGCCTTGGCCACTTTAGCTTCAATGTTCAAGGTCAGTAATGAATATAAGGTGCCTCTCATTAAGGTGAAGAAATGACAAGAACCTGCGCATTGCCAAGTCATAGAAGAAGAACCAGACAGTAAGCCTTGGTATCATGACATCAAAAGATACCTCCAATACCAAGAATATCCTGAGGATGTCATAGATAATGACAAACAAACTTTGAGAAGGCTTACTATGGGTTATCTCTTGAGTGGCAACATACTGTACAAGCGAAACTATGATTCTGTTCTCCTCCGGCGTGTCGACATCGTCGAGGTAAATAAAATCATGAGGGATATCCATGAAGGATCTTTCGGAACTCATGCAAATGGGCACGCCATGTTAAGGAAGATCTTAAGGGCCAGATATTATTGGATGACCATGGAAGCAGATTGTTTTGCTTATGTGCGAAAGTGTCATAAATGTCAGATATATGTTGATCACATTCATGCACCCCCTTCATCCCTAAACGTATTGTTGGCACCATGGTGTTAGCCAAGGCCTCAACGCTCAAGAGGGGGGGTGAATTGAGTGTTTCAAATTTTCACGCGGAATCCCCTTGGAAATGGTTAGTAATATACAAATGATGCACTGATGAAGAGACAACAACTTTTATGCACATATCACACTATGACACACTTGATGTGCAATGACAATATTTAGCTATAAGTGTGATAAACAAGGTAAGTTATTGGTTTAAACAATTTATCAAACAGTTGGAGTGCACAGATTTATTTGTCAATAATGTGATGTTTCCTATAAAGATTCAGCTCATTCAAGTTATCAAACACCTTGTGAATGTGAGAAGTAATAGCAATCAAGTAAGTATCACACAAGACTTAATAGGAAATAATGTATTAGATATTTGGTAAGTTATAGTAATTTCCAGTTTTGAAGAACTTCACCAAATATTGATTCAAGCAAATTATCAAACACTTAGCATGTAGAGTTAGTTTTCTACTTGAACAACAACTTTGATTCATACATTCAGCTCAAGCATTTCAACAAACAGTTTATATGCACAGTTGTATAAAGAGTTCAAGGTAGAGAGAAATGCAAACCAAATTTAACGAGTTCCACCAACCCAGTGTACGTCTCGCCTTCAAGCAACCCACTTGAAGGATTCCACTATTGAAGATTTGAGATACAAGCTTTGAGCAATTGCAGCTTCCTAGTGTCCCACACTCAAGAACTCAATCCTCACAAGCAAAGGGCAACCCACCCAATCTCACAATCACTCAATACCCAAAGGTTGAACCTCAACCTTTGTGACCACTCAACCTAGAGTGAAAAACCTTGGTGTTTTGGTGTTTGGTTTACAAGCAATTAACTCTCTCAATAGAGTAGATACATAAATAAAGGCTCTCACAAATTCTAACTCTCAACAAGAGAGGATATGCAAATTGAAACTCACAATCTAACAACTCTTAAGCAATATGCAAGTTTAGAATCAAGAGTTGCAGAATATACAAGAGGAATTTAGTTAGAAGACCTTAAGAAGAGAAATGTTTGTTGCCTTGTGTTGTGCCTTGGTCTCCCCTCTTGTGTGTCCTCTTCTCTTGCTTGAATCCATGCTTCATTTATAGCCATTTTTAGGGTTTCAGCCATTGCACATTGTCTCCAACGGATACCTTAGCATGGGCATAAAGTGGGAGTGAAGAAATGAGCTGGAGTTCCACTTAAAAGCATTTTCCCACGTTCTGACACTGTGGTAATCGATTAGCCTTCGAGCTGTAATCGATTAGATCTTGAAATCTTCAGTATTATGCAGCAGGTAATCGATTAGAATTTCTATTGTAATCGATTATCTTAGAAACAGAATCCTTCTAATCGATTATTCATTTTCTTGTAATCGATTATGAATGATACCTGATGCTCTTAATTGTGTCTCGCAGCATGGTAATCGATTAGGTACTTATGCAATCGATTATGGACAAAACAGAACTTACATAATCGATTATGCTTGACTTGGTAATCGATTATAGTGAATACCTGATGCTCAATCTCTAAACTTTTAACTGGTAATCGATTAGATGTATAGCGGTAATCGATTAGTTACATTCCAGAACCCTTGTAATCGATTGTCCTTCTTATTGTAATCGATTGTACCATAAACAGAGTTATGGTAATCGATTATTCCATTGTGGTAATCGATTAGAACATGTACCTGATACAATTCTTCAAGGTCTTTGATATGTTCTTGATATGTATTGACCCATGGCTTATTCCTTTGATCCTCATGCTTGTTTCCTTGATTCTTCTTCAACTTATGAGCTTATTCTTCATGATTTAGTTCATGTCATCAACCTTGTCTTCCATAGCTCATGTTTCTTTAACTCTTTGTGAGGCATCTTCATCTCTTTATTCTTGGCCATTGTCTTTGTGCTTGACCCTTCTTGTTTTTGAACCTTTTCCATTCCATCATCATCATGAATACTTTGTCATTCATCAAAACTACTTTGCATACTTACATATGCAACTTCATTCTCCCCCTTTTTGATGATGGCAATTGATGTTACATGTTGCTTGTATTCATGTGTTGCAAATTCATCATATTGGCTTCATGGTAATATCCTTTCTTTCTTTAGGAGTCTTTGCCTTAGTCTTCATGTTTGTCATTATCAAAACCTGTTTCAACATTTAAACACATTCTCCCCCTTTTTGATGATGACAACCAATGTTCATCTCGTAGGGTGTTAGTTTCATAGAATAATGACAATCAATGTTGATATGTATTCTCCCCCTATATGATGTAATGAATGCTAGTTAAGGGTTATCCTCCCCCTTAATCTTGTAACTTATGCCAATTGTTTTAAACGTATCAAATGATGAAAACATGATATCTCTCCCCTTTTTAGCATAAATGGCATCCTATTCTTTTTACTGATCCTTCCACTAATCTCTCCCCCTTTGGCATCATCAAAAAGATTATCACCTTAATATATTCTATGCCATCAACATATAAACTCATGTATTTGAATAAGAGAGATTAAGCATTTCATAAGAGAGATTTCAAATCAAATCTCATAACATGATCAAAGATAAATACCATTTTAGTGCATCTAGAGTCAATAAGCAATCACATAATTTATTCATCAAGTAAGCATATGATTGATTGCTAACTTATTCTAATCATGTAGTGAGTATCATTTTCAAAAATGTCACATGATTCTTTCACATATCATTTCAAGTAAGCACATAGTTTTCTCCTATTTTGGCATCATCAAATGCACAAGAATAATTTTCCAAGTAAGCATATAGTTGAGTAAGAGCATGAGTGCCATAAACATAATCATAGAGAAGTGAAATGAAGGATAATCATTCATGTGTATGCTCCCCCTTACTACTGTAATTGATACCACTTGTAAAAAGTATACCACTTATTAACATGTGAAATTGATTATACCAATTTGATCAAGTTTGATATCACTTGTAGGTCAATTTAATCAAGTTTGATATCATTTGTTTACTTTTTAAAGCATGTGATCTCTTTTTAATAGATACCATTGTTGAAATAATAGATACTATAATATGAATAAATACCACTCAAAGGTTAGATACCATTGCATATAACAATCCACTTGTTAATCATTTCATTAATATGGCTTGATGCATTTCTAGGTATCAGAGCAGTAATATAGAAGGATTTTCAACAATGTATGCTTATATCTAGGTATCAGAGCAGGGATGAAGTGATATATTCAGCTCGTGAGATTTGTTATTCATACCATTTGTTAATATGATTTGTATAATTCACAAAGCATAATGGTAGAGTAACAATTCGATCATACCTTGGTATTTTGCAAGTTTTATGCCCCTTTTCACATCCTTGTATGGCATTTTGCTTCATCCATGTTGCATTCTTTGATCAATTCTTTGTTCGCCCAGTTTAGTAGTTTGATTTGCCATTTTGAGTCATCCTACATAACCTTAACAAACTCTTTGCAAAGCATATTGTTAGTGGCATTGAGTTCACAAGAGTTTGTACCAATTTTTGGGCTTTTGATGCAGTATTATAAAAATGATTTACTCAGACTTCCATACCACTTGATAAAGAGATAACATATCATCAATAAATATCACTTGTTATAAAGAAATGTTATGGAATTCCCCCTTAATCATGTAATTTAACAAGGATAAATATAGATGTTGATACCACTTTATTGATTAACATAATTCATATGATTCGGAGCATAGTGGTAGAGTGAGCATTAACTTCAAACATAGGCAAATAATCAAGTGTAACAATCTTTCCCTTTCAATGGATACCACTAGTTGATGCAATTTCATTTATGTCTAGATATCAGAGCAAAGATGGAGTGATTAAAACAATTTATTGGCTTACTCATGCAAGTGTATTATAACATATGCCAATATATTCACTCTTTTCCATATGACTTTTGTATCTCAAATAATCTCTTCTTATCTAGTGCCTATGATGTTACATATAGGTCTAGTCAACCACTTACATATAGCATTTATCAAATATGTAAGAGAAAGCATTTTGCATAGATACTTAGTAACACATATAGACAAGTCACAAAAGGTCATTATGTGACTGTAAATGTGTAATGCAAGTCATACACTCATTGCCATGTATGTTATACCACTTATTATCTTGATGTCATGTATGATACCACTTGATTGACTTGCCAATTTAAGCTCTTGATATCAATTAATAAAAGTTAGGCATTTACCACAAGATTGTTATTATTCAAGCATACATCATTCTTCATAAAGTAGTTCAAAAATTCTTTTCAATCTCAATGATGTAATACTTTTGAATTTCTTTTCACAATCAAGATCATGCATCATCAAACATACGACATAGTAAGAATTATAATGTTGATCGAGATAGATACCACTTGCACATACATGGTATATGATCATAGCATGCATTATTACTTATCATATCATGCAGTGTTTCTTAACATATCATCATGTTCATGCCTATGATGTTACAATCATGAAGTTAAAATCTAGGCAATCACTTGTTGTAACATACATGCTTTCTCTCTAGGAATATAATTGCATAGATTGTCAAAGCATAGATACCACTTGTACACGCAATATATGTATTTATTATCAAGGCATAGTGATAAGCACATAATCAAGATTATGTCCTCATAATCTCTTCCTCTTACTAATACAATTCATACCATTGTTAAAGGAAGATGTTTGTTATTTAGATACCACTAGTTAAACAACACATAAATGATACATCATCAAGAATTCATATTCAATCAAAAATTCATGCATCATTAAGAATCAATAATAACCAAGAATTCATGATATATCACCAAGAGTTCATGTATCATCAAGGGTTTAAACATTATCAAAGATTCATACGTGTTTGTGCATAATCATCTTTAATCTCAAGATTTTCATGTACCATGTTATTCAAACAATCATTCATCAAACTCATCATCAATTATTACTAATCATCAATTACTATATACATATACATCATTGATTCTTAGGATTTCATGAGTTTAAGGGGTTCTAAGATTATTTGTTCATCCATCTCAAGATTTCATATTATTCATGCTCAATTATATATCAAATCAAAGTTAGATTTTCACACATCAAGATTCATCAAGAATGAGTGTTAACATTGATTATATGATAATTGCTTGCACCTTTTGTTGTACCACCTTTAGTGTTGTCCATTGGATTTTGTCGGTGCAATCCATCTTGTGTGAGTCACATTGAAGCTTCTTGTCCATTTCCTTGTTTTGAATGGTACCTTTTAGATGTATGATGAGTCATCATAATCTTGGCTTGCTTTAATCTTCTCCTTTGTCTTTTGGAATGGATTTTGAGATCCTTGATATCTCCTTAGGCCATGAGATTTGGTCATCCATCAATGAGAAATTGTTGCTTTAAAGTTTGCCTACAAGATTTCAAAATTTTGAGGTACCCTTTGAGATTTGGGTCCTTCCTTGTTAGTTTGGGATTTCAAGATTGTTTTGGAATCCATACCTTTCTTGTATGTTTTTGATGAGATTTCTTTATAAAACAACTAGAAGATATATGACCATACATTCCACAATAAAAACATGTTGTATCCAAAGAATAAGTCATAGTAGAATTGTAATGGTTCCTATTATGTTCTTTCCTTTTAAAGCAATTTAACATAGAGTCCTCTTTTCTTTCATGGTTTGTGCATCTTAGAGAGGATTTGGATTTTTCTTTGTATGATGTAAAATGGTTGTTGTAATGACCTATTTTTCTTCTATCAAGTGTATGCCTTCGATTTTCAATAGGTGCACTTAGAGGTATTTGACTATGTGTGAGCTTGCTAAGTGCTTCTTTTAGTTCTTTATTCCCTTTTTCAAGAAGCATACATTTATCAATAAGCACACAATCATTATTATCATTACAAGTTCTAAGAGATACATTTGAAGCTACTAATTCATCATTTTGAACTCTAAGATATTCTTTTTCTATGTGAACATCATGCAATTCTTTTTCAAGAGTCAAAATAGTTTGTTTAGAGCATGCATATTTCTTTGATAACAAGACAAATTTTTCATGCAATTCTTCAAATGCTTCTAATAATTCATCCTTATCAATTTCATCATCATTATCATCATTAAAAGCATTTAAAGAGCATACCTCGTCATCTTGGGAGAGCTTTGTCATTAGGCATGCAAGTTCTTCTTCCGATTCATTGATCTCTTCTTTCGGACTTATTTTGAAGCCTTCATTTTGACTAGAAAAGGTGCTAATCCTTACATCTTTATTATCATTAGCATTTTCATAAATTGTTTCAAGAGTTTCCCATATTTCTTTAGCATTGTTACAAGTAATAACTCTAGAAACATCGTTAGGTTCTAATGCTAATGTGATAAGAATTTTAGCTCTTAAATTGAATTGTACCTTTCTTTCCCCTTCTTTAGTCCATACGTTCATGGGCTTCATACATTCTATATTATCAACAATGTACTTAGGAATGAAAGGACCAAATTGAATAGCATTCCATACCTTGAGATCATAGGCTTGGATAAAGATTTTCATCCTTTCTTTCCAAATAGCATAGTCTTTGCCATTGAAGATTGGAGGTCTATTTAGTGTGCCATTTTCCGAGGATGCATCATATGAAGTGGAGGCCATCTTGATCTCCTGTAGCTGTTAAGCCTTGTGGCAAGAGTCAAGCTCTGATACCACTTGTTAGCCAAGGCCTCAACGCTCAAGAGGGGGGGTGAATTGAGTGTTTCAAATTTTCGCGCGGAATCCCCTTGGAAATGGTTAGTAATATACAAATGATGCACTGATGAAGAGACAACAACTTTTATGCATATATCACACTATGACACACTTGATGTGCAATGACAATATTTAGCTATAAGTGTGATAAACAAGGTAAGTTATTGGTTTAAACAATTTATCAAACAGTTGGAGTGCACAGATTTATTTGTCAATAATGTGATGTTTCCTATAAAGATTCAGCTCATTCAAGTTATCAAACACCTTGTGAATGTGAGAAGTAATAGCAATCAAGTAAGTATCACACAAGACTTAATAGGAAATAATGTATTAGATATTTGGTAAGTTATAGTAATTTCCAGTTTTGAAGAACTTCACCAAATATTGATTCAAGCAAATTATCAAACACTTGGCATGTAGAGTTAGTTTTCTACTTGAACAACAACTTTGATTCATACATTCAGCTCAAGCATTTCAACAAATAGTTTATATGCACAGTTGTATAAAGAGTTCAAGGTAGAGAGAAATGCAAACCAAATTTAACGAGTTCCACCAACCCGGTGTACGTCTCGCCTTCAAGCAACCCACTTGAAGGATTCCACTATTGAAGATTTGAGATACAAGCTTTGAGCAATTGCAGCTTCCTAGTGTCCCACACTCAAGAACTCAATCCTCACAAGCAAAGGGCAACCCACCCAATCTCACAATCTCTCAATACCCAAAGGTTGAACCCCAACCTTTGTGACCACTCAACCTAGAGTGAAAAACCTTGGTGTTTTGGTGTTTGGTTTACAAGCAATTAACTCTCTCAATAGAGTAGATACATAAATAAAGGCTCTCACAAATTCTAACTCTCAACAAGAGAGGATATGCAAATTGAAACTCACAATCTAACAACTCTTAAGCAATATGCAAGTTTAGAATCAAGAGTTGCAGAATATACAAGAGGAATTTAGTTAGAAGACCTTAAGAAGAGAAATGTTTGTTGCCTTGTGTTGTGCCTTGGTCTCCCCTCTTGTGTGTCCTCTTCTCTTGCTTGAATCCATGCTTCATTTATAGCCATTTTTAGGGTTTCAGCCATTGCACATTGTCTCCAACGGATACCTTAGCATGGGCATAAAGTGGGAGTGAAGAAATGAGCTGGAGTTCCACTTAAAAGCATTTTCCCACGTTCTGACACTGTGGTAATCGATTAGCCTTCGAGCTGTAATCGATTAGATCTTGAAATCTTCAGTATTATGCAGCAGGTAATCGATTAGAATTTCTATTGTAATCGATTATCTTAGAAACAGAATCCTTCTAATCGATTATTCATTTTCTTGTAATCGATTATGAATGATACCTGATGCTCTTAATTGTGTCTCGCAGCATGGTAATCGATTAGGTACTTATGCAATCGATTATGGACAAAACAGAACTTACATAATCGATTATGCTTGACTTGGTAATCGATTATAGTGAATACCTGATGCTCAATCTCTAAACTTTTAACTGGTAATCGATTAGATGTATAGCGGTAATCGATTAGTTACATTCCAGAACCCTTGTAATTGATTGTCCTTCTTATTGTAATCGATTGTACCATAAACAGAGTTATGGTAATCGATTATTCCATTGTGGTAATCGATTAGAACATGTACCTGATACAATTCTTCAAGGTCTTTGATATGTTCTTGATATGTATTGACCCATGGCTTATTCCTTTGATCCTCATGCTTGTTTCCTTGATTCTTCTTCAACTTATGAGCTTATTCTTCATGATTTAGTTCATGTCATCAACCTTGTCTTCCATAGCTCATGTTTCTTTAACTCTTTGTGAGGCATCTTCATCTCTTTATTCTTGGCCATTGTCTTTGTGCTTGACCCTTCTTGTTTCTGAACCTTTGCCATTCCATCATCATCATGAATACTTTGTCATTCATCAAAACTACTTTGCATACTTACATATGCAACTTCATTCTCCCCCTTTTTGATGATGGCAATTGATGTTACATGTTGCTTGTATTCATGTGTTGCAAATTCATCATATTGGCTTCATGGTAATATCCTTTCTTTCTTTAGGAGTCTTTGCCTTAGTCTTCATGTTTGTCATTATCAAAACCTGTTTCAACATTTAAACACACATGGCCCTTTTCAATATGAGGCATGGATGTTATTAGGCCTATTGAGCCAAAAGCCTCAAACGGTCATCGTTTCATCTTGGTTGCCATTGATTACTTCACTAAGTGGGTAGAAGCAGCTTCGTACGTTAATGTGACCAAGAATGTCATTGTTAAATTCATTAAGAAGGAGTTGATTTATCGATATGGTTTACCAAGTCAAATCATTACCGACAATGGCACAAATCTAAACAACAAGATGATGAAGGAGCTCTGTGAAGATTTCAAAATCTCTCACCACAACTCCTCCCCGTATCGGCCAAAAATGAATGGAGCAGTCGAAGTGGCCAACAAGAACATCAAGAAGATAATGCAAAAGATGGTAACTTAGAAAGATTAGAGTGAAATACTCCATTTTGCTTTGCACAGATATTGGACCTCGGTTCGAACCTCGACTGGGGTAACCCCATTCTCCTTGGTCTACGGAATGGAAGCAGTACTGTCTTTCGAAGTGGAGATCCCATCCCTCCGGGTAGTAACAGAGACAAAATTGGAAGAAGCTGAATAGGTCCAAGCCAAGTACGACCAGTTGAACTTAATTGACAGAAAGAGGTTGACTGCTCTCTACCGTGGGCAATTGTACTAAAAACGTATGAAGCAGGCATACAAAAAGAAAGTGCGACCCTGACAATTTTGGGAAGGAGACTTGGTCCTTAAGAAGATTTTACCATTCCAAAGAGACGATCGGGGCAAATGGACAACTAATTATGAGGGACCCTATGTTATGAAAAAGGCTTACTCCAGAGGAGCTTTAAACCTCACCAACATGGATGGAGAGGATCTGCCAATGCCTGTAAACACAGATGCAGTGAAAAAATACTATGCGTAAAAAAAAGGTGCTCACCAGGCTAAAAACCTGAAAAGGCGGTCTAGGCAAAGGTTAGAGCTACTTGGTTGATCGAAAACCTGAAGGGGTAGCTCAGACAAAGTTAGAGTAAAATCTTAGCACAATGACTTAGGTTCCCTAAGTAGAAAATGCAAGACCCAACTAGGGCATATGGATCATCGTCGAATTACATTCTCGAAGAAAGAGTCAAAAGGTGAACATGAAATCATGATAAGGGGTCGAATTCTCATCGCTCTTAGGAAGTCGCTAGAAGATCCTTGAGACCCCCCCTTTTTTTCCACTTATCTTCAATCTATTGCACTTTATCCCACTCGTTCCACCTGTTTTACATTACTTTCATTACCACTGTCCATGCTTGATATCCATGAATAAAATTTACCCTTCTGTCTGTATGTGTTCATTACTAAGTTTTATAAACAAGCAAGTTTTCCTAAAAGCTTTGAAAAAGAAAATGATAAAACGTAGAGTCATAAGGAACAAAATGCTCTCAACACCTGACCTTGCTTCAGACAAGCATAGCAAACCCTGCTAGACACTTACCAAGGTTGGGAGTTGCTTCTATTTCATCCATGAGTTCTCTCGGGGCCCGTCTCCAAGGAAGTTCACTTGAAAATGTCAATTTGTTTACTTTTGTATTGCTACCTTTCTTTTCAAGGGTTGACAAAGATCCTCGATCCAGAAGCGGATGTTCACCAAGATATCTCCACAGCAAAGCTACAATTCATCACAAAAATGACACAAATTCAATGAACATACAATCTGGGTCAGGTCCTTTTCTCCAACGCGGTCACAGCCCTAACCAGACCTAAGATAAGCCCATTTCCCCAAGCAGTCACTTCCTTAATCAGGCATAGAATGAGTCCATTCTCCCAACAAAACCACATTTACCACTAAACCTCTCTCCCCAGTGGAACCAAAATCCAGAACCAGACTCTAATTAGCTTCCTTCCCCCAGTGTGATTACAATGGCCACAAAAATGGCGCCAATCACAAAATCCTCTACTGGCATTCATATTTTCACCGAATCCTCCCCTACTAGTGAATAGTCCAAACTTGGGGCAGCACCCCACACTCTCTCCTCCCTCAAACCTGGGGCATTACCCCAAGTCTTTCACACTTGTGGCATTACCCCAAGTCTCCCTCTTTTTCAAACTTGGGGCAGCACCTCATACTCTCAAACCTGGGGCATTACCCCAAATCTTTCACACTTTGGGCATTACCCCAACTCTCCCTTTTCTTCAAACTTGGGGCAGCACCTTACACTCTTTCATTACCCCAAGTCTTCCTCTTTTTCAAACTTAGGGTAGCACCTTACACTCTCAAACCTGGGGCATTACCCCAAGTCTTTCAAACTTGGGGCATTACCCCAAGTCTCCCTCTTTTTTTCAAACTTGGGGCAGCACCCCACACTCTCAAACCTGGGGCAATACCGCAAGTCTTTCATACCTGGGGAATTACCCCAAGTCTCTCTTCCTTAAACCCGAGGAAGCACCCCAAACGATACACACTCCTTTTCAACCGAGGGTCAACCCCAATTCTTTTATTTTTAGTCGATCGAGGGTCAACCCCAATCCTTTTATTTCCGGTCAACCCCAATCCTTTTATTTCCAGTCAACCCCAATTCTTTTATTTCCAGTCAACCGAGGGTCAACCCCAATTCTTTTATTTTTAGGCAACCGAGGGTCAACCCCAATTCTTTTATTTTTAGTCAACTGAGGGTCAACCCCAATTCTTTTATTTTCAGTCGATCGAGGGTCAACCCCAATCCTTTTATTTCCAGTCAACCGAGGGTCAACCCCAATTCTTTTATTTCTAGTAAACCGAGGGTCAACCCCAATTCTTTTATTTTTAGTCGATCGAGGGTCAACCCCAATCCTTTTATTTCCAGTCAACCGAGGGTTAACCCCAATTCTTTTATTTCTAGTCAACCAAGGGTCAACCCCAATTCCTTTACTTCCTGTTAACCGAGAGGGAACACCCTCAACCTTTACTTTCCTGTCAACCAAGAGGCAACACCCTCAACCTTTACTTTCTTGCCAACCGAGAGGCAACACCCTCAACCTCTCATCTCCTGTCAAGCCAAAGGGAAATACCCAATTAATCGTTCCCTGCTTAAACCAGGACATCACCTCGATTCTGTTTCCAGGTTTAGAATTAAAAAAAAAGGGTTTATTGGATCTGATGTTGAGACCGGTCTAAAGGAGGATTTTAACCGATGTGAGTACTTTCCGCTGAAGTGAATTCAGTGGAAGTAATGCTGGGGTCATAGAAGAAGCAGGAAAACAAGGCCTCTCAAACACCTTCCAAATCAAACTAGGATCAAACTCCATTTTGAAAAGTTGGAATGAGCCAAGGTTCAAAGATGCAAGTCGATGTTGATACTTATTTCACATCGTCTAACAAATTCAATAGGCTTCATTGGACGGTGTGAAAAGAACAAAGAACGATGTTACCCTTACTACATCGGTCAAGAACTTAATTCATTTGATCTAGGAGTAAAGATGTTACAATGGACGATGTTGTTTCAAGTTTCTTCATCAATTATACATCGGTTCGGAGTTCAATTGCCAGCTTTTGCAATGGACAATGTTATTTCAAGTTGCTTCATTAATTATACATCGGTTCAGAGTTCAATTTAACTTGCATTCTTGGAGAAAGGTAGAGGCATATATGCAAAAGAGTCATTTTATTCCAAAAAAAAGGGCACTACGGCCTTACAAAATTTTCAAAACCGGAGCCTATCCCGAAACAAGGCGAACAAAAAGAAAACTAATCTATACACCGGTGGTAGGGGAGTCCGGTCTGCCGACAGTGGCTGTTCTCTCAGAATCTTTTGACACCGTCCTCAGCTCTATACTTTGGCCCTCAGGGAGAGGTAGAGGTTCGTAAGGAACATCCTCAGGTTCCACTGCCTGACCCTGGTCCATAGCATATAGATGTCCACCATGAAATTCATAGTAAATACCTATGCCGTTCAAGTTGAGCTGCACAACGGAGTTCCGATGTACAACTTGATGAACAGCGGTGTTGAAGGCGATGTCAGCGAGCTCCGAAAAAGCATCCATTTCCTCCTCCCTCTCCTGCTGCTCCCGAAGTCGTGCCTCCTTCACAGTTGCAACCTCGGCTGTAAGCTCTTTATTTTTCTTCTCTACATTGGCCTGTCCAGCAAGGGCCTTATCTAATTTTGTTTGAAGAGCCTGAAGGGCATCCTCCACGGCCTTTTGTTTAACCTCGGTCTCCTTTGCCCTACTAGCAGCCGAATTGTATGCCATTGTGAGTTCGGCAAGATCCTCCTCCCTCTTGGCCAGGGCCATCTGGGCCTCTACTCTTTGGGTTTTGGCCTCTTTCATCCAGTCTAGGTATTGCTTAGCCTCAACACCGGAATAGTAAGACTACCCCAAAGAATGAAGGACCCCAGCAGCCTCGATCAGATTAAAGATTGCTCCCTTGGCAGCACTCCTCGCCTCGAAAGCAGGAAGATCCTTCTTGAGCTTGAAGGGGACTTAGAACTACGCTGGTATATCCCCGATGTAATCTAAAAACTCCGAAATACTAGAGTTACAGTGGGGGGCGTTGGGGTCGGCTGGCTGAGTCCGGTCAAGAACGTTATTTACATCAGCAGCCTCCTCCTCTTCACGCTGAGCCTCCACCCCGGCCTCTGCCCTTTAGGACATATGTTTCTTGCCCTTGGAACTTTGGCCGGAGTGGTGATGCTTCTTGCCCTTATCCTGGGCCCTATTCTCCAGAGCCAGAGCTAAGTCACCAACTTTGTCAGCCGATATCCTGACAACTTTGGCCGCTGTCCATTTCAGAGTGACCTTATTCTTCGTATTGGCAGCAGCAGCGTTCTTAGCCTCGGCTTGCTCTCGGAGCTTCTTTAGAATGTCTATCCGAGCTTTTTCTCCTAAAAAGAAAAAAGAACCGTTGTTAACACTGATAAAAGATGATGTAAAAAAAACCTACTCAGATAGCCATCCCGGCGAGACTTCTCCCCCAGGAGGGTTTTACAGGAGATCTTGGAGAAGGTGGAGTAAGCCTTCAGGGCGTCCAGCACCTTCTTGGACTCCATTGACAAAACACTCTCACTGACGGAGTAGGAATTACTGGTCAGGAGAAAGTGCTTATGGGTCCAGCCGGTGTAGAACTTCCTGAAAAAATCAGAATTCTCCCAGAACACCGGCTTTCCTAAGTTGACCTCGACCTTGACATAAGAGTATCTGAAACTCACCTCGTCTTTCTTGGCCGATTCGGTGAAGTTTTCAAAGTTCACCACCTTGGCATCACACTGGAGATTGATGAAACTGAGGCCACCACCTTGGTTACCCCGGCGCATCACCCTGCAATAAGTGAAGAAGAGCGCCACGGTGGGGACAAAATGGAAGTATTCCCCCAACACCTCCAAAGCTTTCACCAAACCCTAGCCATTGGGATAAAGTTGGCTAGGAGAGCAGTCTAGGAACCGGAGTATGCCCATCTCAAACTCCATCAAGGGGAAGCGAATACCAACCTTAGAGAACAATATCTCATGCATGGAGAGATATCTGGACCCCGACTAATGGCAGATGCACTCTGAAGTCAGTGGGCACAGAACGGTAAAGAAATCTTCGTACTCCTCGCCGGTGTGGACAATGACGTCTTCAATCATCATATCGGCGGCATCTTTAGCGTAGCAGGAGACGATGTTCCTCAGCTCATCATGAACCCAAAAGTAAGGATCCTTGGCCTTTTCAGCTAGCCAGTCGATCCGGTGTGCACGACATTGGTCTCAATGGTATTTGTTTTAACTATGGGGATGCCGGTGGTAGAGTCTCCATCGGAAGCAATGTGGACGGTGTGGCGGAGAAAAAGAATACAGTTGTACAATGCCATATCATCAGATAAATAGAGATTAGCGTTGCTGCCACGCTCACTAGCAGAGCCTAAGTTAAAAGATGAGGACGATGTGTGGGTGCCAGACGATGTGTCTAGCTCCCTCGTTTCCCACAAGGGCAGCGTGGAGAAACGATGTCCCGAAAGTCTTGGCCGATGTGAAACCCTAGAAATGGCTTCACCTTGGCGACACTGACCCCGGCTCATGACTCCTCCCAACTGATACCGGGATTGGACTGAAGGTCAGAATAGAACCTCGACGGACTCACTACTTGAACCGTTGTCCCCCATACCCTATCTAAAAATAAAGAAATGAGAAGAAATGTATGGAGGTACCTGCTGAGACGATGCAAGCTATTTTGCAAGTGCAAGCCAAAATGCTTTGTGGACACCAAAGGATTCGAACGTCGGAGCAGCAGAACTTCAGAGCAAGAAAATGAGTGAAAATGACTGACCCTTGTGTCTGCTTTTATAGGGAGTGGAGGGACGGGGATCTAGAACGTTCCACATTCCGGCCCAGACCCATGAAAAGAGGCCTATTAGCAGCGACGGTTCGTATTCCAGCCAGAAGGTGCGAAAAGGCAAAAATGATATGACGAATCAGATAATGGCACGTGTAAGGATCCACTAACACTTCTAAAGAACACCGTCCATCCAGAAGATCATGTCATCCTAAAGTTATTCGCACATCATCACATCATTGGTCTCTTATGAGCGGCACTTCACTTGACCTTGACATCGGTGTTCATGTCTTTACTTCCTTTTCACTTCAGAAGCATGAAGGGACTTCACGTTTCTCTCACAAAAAGAAAGTAAAGAGGGGCATCTGTGAACACCTATATCGGTCCGGCCATATTCAATGCCAAACACCAGCTCATAACAAAGTGACGTCGTCCCAAGTCAATTCTGGTGTCAAGATATAAAGTAATAAGGTGGGACACCGTCCCACATCAAATCGGGCCAATGCCAAGAGAATGGACCGTTCGTTTAGGGCATTGACCGGTGTTACATGCTATTGTCTGAAGTAGAGGTCTTATTATTTGGTGTCAAGGTAATGACCCTTGGAACACCGTCTCTTGAGTCCGGTTGCCTATGCCATGACCTGGAGACACACTACCTGATTCGATCCTAAAATCCAGGAAATGGCTGACAGGGAATAAGAGATAAACTATAAAAAATTCTCCACCCACCATTGTTCCCCATAATTGCTAGTGGCCAGGCTGTCCCTCCACTACACGCATGGGTTGAGTGGAAACCTGAGCTGTCCAAGCACTCAGTATGTAGAAGAAACTCTAGGGAGCCTCTATAAATACCTCAATTGAAGAGGTCCAAAGGTCCGCTTCTGGAAGTCGGGGAATCCTTGAGAGAAACTGGTCCAAACTTTGAAGTCCAAGAGCCCCTAAGAGAATTGATCCGATCCCTGAAATCTTCGATCCCATTGAAACAGAGAATTGTCCTAAACCCCTGAATCCGATCCTTGAAGAGAGTTGGTCCTAATCCCATTCCTTGAATCTCCCGGGGAAAATCTTCTTTCGTTACCTTGACTCCATCCAGAACCCTAAAATTCCCTCTGCATCCTACTTTCCTGAAAGGATCTTATACTTATGTATCCCACCGGATCCACACAGAACCCCACATCGGCTCCATACTGAATGCTCACCTTGCATTAGCATTGAATTCTACACCATCTCCCCACTGAATTCTACACTGGTTCCCTATTGAACTCTACACCGGTTCCCTACTGAACTCTGGTCCTCGCTACTGTTTGATCCACTCTTGCCATCTCTCTGAGCGCTGCTATTCCAACCCATACTGGCTCATACCTGCAGACCGATTCTTTCCAGTGCCTACTCCACACCGGTTATGATTTCCTATCCACTCTTTTACTATTTATATATATATATATATATCAGTTTGTTTCATATTGTTTGTTCTTTTGTCAAATCTATCATTTTGTTAAATCTGTTCCCATGCTTGAACTAGTTTTGCTGTTAAATTTTCTTTATCCTGATTCATAATAAATAATAACAAAAAAACAAGTATTTTCCATGTTCATTTTGACCAATATAGAAGTTATTTTTAGCTAGTGTCGTGCGGAAGTACTTCTACCTACACCTCCTTTTGGGCTCATACACGTGCGACAAACGTTCGTTTTGTATGTTTCCCTTCCACCAATTTACCTTATCGCCCAATTTATAACTTCATTTTTTTTTAAAAAAATACCTCATCAAAAACTATGTAACCCTGATTTCTCGAAAAGTCGAGAATACGTAGGAGCAGGACTTAGCTCCTGTCGGGCCCACTTCCTTTCCTTTCTCGTTACTCTTTGAAAACTAATTCCATTACTGTCACTTTTTTGGAAGTCAATTTAGACGCGACGTCTTGTTGACTTTCTTCCCCTTTTGCTTGGCCGCTATAATTTTTTTGCAAAGATCGGGATAATTTGGACGAGACGTCCTATTTATCTCCTTCGACTTCCAATCCGACACCTCGATTAGAGAATGATTAATTTGGACGGGACGTCCTGTTAGCATTCTTTCTCCCACATACCTCCACACTAAGAGGCTAGGGTTAATTTGGATGTGACGTCCAGTTAGCCCCTCCTTTTTCCTTCTCGATCTGGTATCCTGACGAAAGGATAACTAATTTAGATGAAATGTCTTGTTAGTTCCTTTTCCTCCTTTTCCCATTTTCCCCCCATTAAAGCCATGATTAATTTAGATGAGACGTCCTGTTGATCTTACTCTGAGCTTTTTTTTTATTTCGTCTGTCTCCTTCATTTTCAAGAAAAAAGAAATAGAAATAGTTTTAAGGCTATTCATGATGCGCATTTTCAACTTTGGTACTGTTTTTAACAGGCGATGTGGGGTGCTAATACCTTCCCCACTCGTAACCGACTCCCGAACTTGAATCTCACTTTTTTAACCAGTGCTTTGTTAAAAAAAAAATTCCAATGAATAAAAACGTTGGTGGCGACTCCCTATTCTGAATTATTTCGTTTTCGAGGGTCGTCCGCGCCACCATGATCTTGGTCGAAACACTACCTATAGAGCCAAGAGAAATTAAGGGTTGACAAGATCCTCCCCTTCACCCTCAGACCCAGCACTGGCATCATCTGCAGTGGAGTCAAGACCATCGTCCTCCCCCTCAGCCAAGGGACAAAGCTTGAAGGGAAAGTCGGTAGGAGAGAAGGATTCACCGCCCATCTCGATTACCAATTCACCATTCTAGAATCGGTTGAAAAAACTAATCCCGTTCAAGTTCAAAGGTAAATCCTGGTTCCAGTGGATAACCTGGCAGACCGCATGATTGAAGGAGTCCATGGCGGCATGAGCAAATTGCAACATATCGTCTTAATACTTATTTTGCTCATTTGTGACCGCTATAGACAATTCTTCATTCTTCTTATGATGATTGGTCACTTGGTCTTCTAGATCGGCCACCTTCTTCTGTAGGTCTTCCTTCTCCTTCTTCCAACCTTCCTCGGACCGCTGATAAGCCTGGTTGGACTCATTGAGGGACTTAATCCTCTGGTGAGCCCGGCCACAGTCTTCGGAAAGCCAAGAGTTCTTGTCCTTCAGACGATCCAATTCCAGCTTCGGACCATCGGTTGCGACGGAGTAGATGGCGGAGAGGGTCTTGATGTTATACCACATCACCGTCTCCAAGGCGAATGTGATGTCATCCTTCTCCAACCCAAGCTTGAGACGATAAGGAAGCTTGAAGTTTGAATTTGGGGGAAGGGTCCTGGAGAGTAACTCCTCCAAAGCCTCCATACCGGAATGAGGAGGGGGAAATTCACTCTCAACCGGAGTGTCAGTAGCTATCTCCATTGCCCTTATCTGTTGCTCGAGAGGCGGGGTTTGGTTTCTACATCTTGGAGGCTCCAGCAGCTTGTCCTTTTTCCTTCCTCTTACCGGGGGCGTCCTCTAAGTCGACTACCCCACCTGGGGTAGGGAGCCCGGAAGATTTCCGCATCTTCGGGGTGATGTTATTTTCCACGGTGGTGTCATCCACGGACCCCTCCATCAGCTTGCGGAGGTTCTCTAGGGCAGCAGCACTCATGTTCCCTGAAAAATAAAAGCGACAGTTAAAACAACCATAGTGATAAAAAAATATATATACATATATATATAGGCAAATAGTAAGGGAATCTACCCAGGCGATTAAGGTAATCATCCCGTGTCTCGACTGAGCCAAGGAGAGAACGAAATTTAATGGGGGCACCCCAGGATATGTTGTGGAGGGCGTCAACCACCACTTTCACGGATTCGGAGAGGATTGGTCAACAGCGTAGGCTGAACTCTCCAACAGAAAATGATTATGAGTCCAACCGGTGTGAATCCAGAATCGGCCTTCTTCGTCCTTCCAGAATGGTTGCCTTGTACCTTTGACGAAGAGTTTCAGGTAAGAGTTCTTGAAGGAACCTCCGGCGATCTTGCAGGATTCAGCAAAGGCTTCGAAATTGATGATGTCACTTTGATACCGTAAATTAACGAACCCCATCCTGGTTCCACCTTGACGCATCACTCGGGCATATCAGAAGAAGACGGCGACGGTGGGGGTAAAGCCTAAGTACTTACGCAAAACTTCCAGAGAGAGGATGAGAGCCCATCCGTTGGGGTGAAGCTGGCTGGGGGCGATGTCCAAAAACCGCAGTACCCCTATTTCAAATTTATTCAAGGGGAACCGAACTCCCACCTTGCTGATAGTGTAATCATGGAAGAAGATGAAGCGGTCCTTCGGAATGTGATAGATCCGCTCTGTGATGGTAAGGGCAAAAAGGGTGAAAGAATTGGCATTCTTCTTGGCGCGCCAGTGATATTCCAACTCTAGTTCTACTCCATCCGTGGGTTGAGCAAGGCGACTGTAAATTGGAAGAATCTCTTGGGAAACCCGGAAATAAGGGTCTTTGGCTTTCCGAGCTAACCAGTTTACTTTGTCTGCTATCATGAAGGTATCGTCGGGGTCATTTCATAAGGTTGATGAGCCAGAGGCATCCATCGTCACTACATTCACTAAAAAAGGTACACACGAGTAAAAGTCAGTATCATCAGTATAGTAATGTACTACACTAGAATTCTCACTCCGGTCGGGAGACACGGGGGGAAGGGGTGAGTGAGGAACCCGAACCCCAGAGGTGGAAGACACCTCCTGGGAGGTTGAGCTCAAGTTAGTTGGAGTCATCCACCTATGGATGTCCGTTTGAGTGAGCCGAGGTCCATTACGAGGAACCCCGAGTGGCCAAAAAATTAAAGGGTTTGAAACAATTTCACAAGAGGAATCTTGTTCCTGGCCGTGGTTAGAAGAAAAGGAAGACATGGTAAAAAAGAATTTTGAAGGCTACCTGTGGGGATAATGCGAACGGTTCTTCTAGTATGAGCCAGGACAAAGTGAGAGCAAAAGCAGAGGGCGGTCGAGTAGAGTTTTGGCAAAAGAAAAGTGAAGTGAAAAAGCAGAGACGCTCGCCTTTTTATAGGCAGCAGAAGAACATGGGCCGAAGTTCAACCATCGCGGCCCATGGATGAAGTGGAAGATGAAGCGTCGCGGCCCAAAAGGGTGCGTCGTGTCGCTCTGACTGACGTCACCTCAGAGCGCGTGAAATGTACGACCAACCACGAGATGACACGTTAGTGATCCACATGACGTGGCAGCTTTTATAGGAGAGATACATTAAATGCTTCACCTACCCAAAGTACGTGTGACACCGGTCATGTTTGGTATACCAGTACCGGCGTCCTAACAAATTTTTTAATTATACTATGGATAGTTCATCTTTTGCAGCAATACTACAAAAATAAACTAAGGGGCAAATGATCCGGGGTGGCAACCCAGACTGAACGAGGTCTGGAAAATACCACGCCATGTCATTAAGAACTGGCATGTCATAACTAGAGTTCGATACCATTGGTTGACCACAGATCTATTCCTCAACCCCAGTTCAGTGCTGACAATCTGACAGTCAGTCAGAGGAGGTATGGGTAACCTGACCCTGCAGACACTGTATCAAAAGTAAGTTAGGAAGGTAGTCAAATCACTTTCAAAACTAAGGTAAACACTATAAATACAAGTCATTTATTACTGAACAAGGATCTGACCTAACTTTTCCATAAGTTACCTCTGTAATACGATATCACCTTAAAAGACTATACTGACTTAAGCATCGGAGAATATTTTACAGGTACCCCTCCGGTGTGGTCTTGAAGCATCAGTATGGATTTGATATCAATTACCACCTTTACTCGAGAGACCTCAGATTCCCACTGAACCGAGGTATATAATACCGTACTCCACTGAGACAGTGTAAAATTAAGAGTACAAGAGGTAACTCTGGTTAGAAGGTTGAACTCGGAGTCTGGTCAAGGCAGCCAACTTTGACCCCGGATTCGAGGGGATAGATCAGTTTCAGATTAGGTTGTTAGTTAAGGTTTTACTTAAGCTTTGATTTCTTTAATCTAATTTCTTAATATTTTAAAACTAATCAATAGAATGTGCCTAAGTGTAATATATAAAAACTATGTGTCAAATATTTAAATTGTGATAAAATGGTATAACCTATTATAATAGATCATCTTAGATGGGTTTATTATACACCCCAAAAATCAAGATGTACCATAAATTATAAGAAAACCTATTAATTTTATAAAATTAATTATACTCATTATCAATTTATCTTACAAAGCCAGTGTGTTTCACAAGGTTATAAAATGTTTTCTTACTCTCTCCCGTGTGTTGGTAGGAGATTTTTTTAGAATAAAAGTTAATTTTTTTTATCCATTTTAGTATAAGTTATGAAAATATTTTCATGTAAGTAGGATTATTGTGAATATTAAAATATGAAGGATTTGAATTTTCAGTACTGGTGAAAATATACTAGATTACTCGATAAATATTTTGGTCTAACTTACATCGCAATGTCAATTTCTCAAATGAACTAGATTTAATTTTTCTAAAGTCTATTTAATCAAACAAATTTCTAAGTGGTTCAAAAAGCCTTTAAAGCTTAATATATAGACTTATTTAAATAAATATATAAGATATAATAATAAAGTATTTTATAATTATTAATGATCCGGTCTGGATACCGGCCCCAAGGTTATCCGGTCTGGATACCGGCCCTAAGACTAAGAGATCATTATCTTAGCCGGCCTAGAAGTTCAATCGGTATACGGGACAATGATCCAGTCGGCAAAAATATTAGCCGTCCTAGAGATCAACCGGTATCACAGAATACCGACCCGGTCTGCAACTATACGATGTAAGTCTCTCCTACACCGGTCGGTATCCGCTCTCAATCATCTGACACCTCTATCCGATTGCCACGGTGTCATAACGAGAAAGATACTCTGCACAGCAGAATACGTCCCTTTCATTCACTGAAAGAAGTAGGTACAATTGTAAGCGTAATTTACGGAAAAGGTGACTATCCTCCATCCCTGTGTCAGAATTGTACACTCCTAATTATCCTACCCCCTGGCATACTCTGAATACTGGGCCATTCTGATTGACATTTTACACACGACATCAGAACCTATGGGCCCACTTACACCCAACGATTCATCTTCCACACTCAACTATAAATAACATGTTCCAATACACATGCAAGGTTACGTTGTCCTTACTCTCATTCTCACTATGATACTGCTTGAGTATTAACTGAGTTCATTTATACTCTTCTGACTTGAGCGTCGGAGAATCTTCACAGGTGACACCACCTTTCGCCCACACCAACGCGTAAGGTCGGTGAGAAGGACCTCCAGGACGCCAAGACCGGTCTCTTCATACAGACACATCGGATACACATACCGGATATTCACAGAACCGGCCTTCAGACATAGACTTTTCTCACTACTTGTGACTGGCCCGACATCGGATCTCTTGGACCCCGGTTCAGGACAGAACATTGGCACGCCCAGTGGGACTCGGTAGAGTTATTCCCACTTTCTGCAGAAGTTAGTAGTCAACCATGGAAGGAGATGGACGCGACTTTGTGGATGGTCATGTGGAAGATGTGACCCATCAACAAGCTGATAAGAGATTCGTTTTCGAATCACTAGCAACCCACTCATGGAGAATGGTACAAGTGGCAACCCCTGACCCTCGAGATGAAGTTATTAGGAAGCTTAGGGAAGAGTTGATGGAGTTACGAAGGGAGAAAGGAGGAACTGGGGACAAAATGATGTCTCAGGCGGAGGATACTCGCCATACATTTGCGAGAGAGAAGTCCAGAACTTTCCAGTATTCTAAGATACCTACCTACGAGGATAGGGAGCACACTCAAGATTCTGGGGACAGAATCAGGGTAAGGAGGAAAGAGCAGGTAGTGATGACTTCTGAAGCATACCAACTCAATGTCCCTTTCTCAAGGAGGTTCATAAGTATACTCATCCCCAAACACCTGCAAACAACCCAACACTTTCAATCAGAAAGTATAATGGGGAGACTGATCCCACTAAACATCTCGATGCTTACACGTATGAGGCCGTGTACCTAGGAGCCGATGAAGATGCGATGTGCAGGATGTTTCCATGAACCCTGTCGGAGGAGGCTCTTAGCTGGTTCAAAAGTTTACCCTCGGGGTCAATAGATTCTTGGGAAGAAATGGCGACTTCATTTGAGAGCCATTTCATTATCTCTAGAGACGTTCCAAGGACTTCCCATACCTTGGCTCAGATAAGGCAGGGAGAAAGTGAAACTCTCAAGGAGTTTTTGAAGAGATTTTACAAGGAGGCTGCTTTGGTGCCTAACCTCACGGAGGCTATTCAGCTTTACATCATTGTTGAAGCCTTACAACCTGGATCCGCCTTTGCTTTATCTTTGGCAAAGAGTCCTCTGACGACATTGGAGGAGTTTCAAAGAAAAGCTTCGAAATACGTGGGCATAGAAATGCACTTGGAAGCAACAGCGGCGAAAACAAAATCCCCAATGCCACATCAATAATAGAGACATAAAGACGGCCCCCGATCAGAACGCATGGGGAGACCGTTCTGTGGCAGCGTCTTTGATAATCCTGTACCTCCAAGTCGGGAAGAATGGGTAAATGCATTTAGCAATTATGCTCCGTTAAATTCTAAGCGGTCTCAGATTCTGAGAGAGATCGGATGGCCAACGCTTACTACATACGGGGTCAGGACATTGTCCCAACTTCACAAAAAAGGTGACCCTCGAAAATACTGCGAATTCCATGAGCAAAAGGGCCACTTAACAAATGAATGTCAGGCCCTGAAGAATACTATCGGGACCCTGATCCGAGAGGGTAAGCTCAAACAGTATCTTTTCAAAGAAGCTACTTCTGAAAAGCAAAAGGGAGTTATGGTTGGTGAGTCGACACAACAAAATGTTTTGCCCCAACAACATCAGGGCCGTCTAGAGGTCATTAATTAAGGATCAGGACATCAAAACTAAGAACGCCTTCTGCTGTTATAGCTAGTCGGTAAGACAGGGTGCACTTTTTTTCCTTACTTGGGTTTTTTCTGATCAGGTTTTACCAAGAAGGTTTAACGAGGCATAGCCCCGACTCGGCTCTCTTTCTCTCTTTTGTATTGTAGTTCATAATTAATTAATGAAAAATTCTTTATAATTCCCCCATTGTCTTTATGATTTTATTTTAATGCACAACACTGTTGTGACAAGATACTTTCAGGACGGACGATCCTAACAACGTATTCGTCGTTAGTGATGAACCTCTTCAAAGGTACAATTGGATGAACCATAATTGGAAGGCTCGGATTGTAGGATTAAACTGAATTCTGAGTACGGTTAGTAGGATTAAACCGAACACCAGTGAAGACCTGGGTTGTAGGATTAAACCGAACCTCAGGAAATGGGTTGTAGGATTGCACCGAACCCCATTCGAAGGCTTGGATTGTAGGATTAAACTGAATTCCGAGTACGGTTAGTAGGATTAAACTGAACACCGGTGAAGACCTGGGTTGTAGGATTAAACCGAACCTCAGGAAATGGGTTGTAGGATTGCACCGAACCCCATTCGAAGACCGGTGAATGGGTAAAATCCAACACCGAGTATGAAGACCGGTGAATAGGTAAAATCCAACACCGAGTATGAAGAACGGTGAATGGGTAAAATCTAACACTGGTTGAGAAGGCCGGTGAATGGGTAAAATCCAACACCGAGTATGAAGGCCGATGAATGGGTAAAATCCAACGCCGATTGAAGAAGAACGATGAATGGGTAAAATCCAACGCCGATTGAAGAAAAACGGTGAATGGGTAAAATCTAACACCGATTGAAGAAGTACGGTTAGTAGGATTAAACCAAACGCCATTGAAAGCTTGGATTGTAGAATTAAACCAAACTCCAAGTACGACTAGTAGGTTTGGCCAAATGTTGAAGAAGAATTAATCGTCATTCTCATTATTGAAATCGCACAAAAGTACTTTCCCTGAGAGTTCTTCATTCGGGAATATCTCACTTCTGAGTCAATCATAATTCTCATTACTGAATCCGCTCGGAGAATTCCTCACTCAGAAATACTCCAACTTCAAAGTCAGGCTCGCGAGTTCTTTAGTTGGTAAAGTCTCACTGAAGTCCGACTCGTGAATTCTTTAAGTTGAGAATATCACTTCGAGGTTGCAATCAGGAATTATTTACTCAGGAAAGTGTCTACCCGGAACATATTCATTCGAAGTCAAAGTCTATCTGTCCAGAAGTGTTTCACCCGGAAAATGCTCCACTCGGTGCCATACTACACGGGAATCAGAAATGTCTCACTTAGTGCCATCCCACGCTGAAGTGTCACACTCGGGGACACCCCACTCAGGAAAGTTGTACTCGGAAACTTCCAACCCGAATGAAGACTCAGATTGTAGGACTAAACCGAACTCCGAGTGTGGTTAGTATGATTAAACCGAGCGCCGTCGAAGGACCATTTGGAATCTTCCACACGGGAACAGCCACTCAGAAATTCGCCTCCCGGAAGGATCAATCTGAGAGCTTCCACTCGGAAGTATCACTCGGAAGTTTTTAATAAGACTCAGATAACGCGTATGTACTTTTACCCAGCAGCACGAGGAGGTTACAGGAAATAGAACTTCCCAGGTAACAAGGCCAGAATTTGCCTCACTCATAATCACTCACTCAAAGTTAAATGTCCACTCGGAATCATTCACTCAGAACCGTTCACTCAATAAACGCTTGGGGACAATATTCGACGGTTAACGAGTATTGCGAAGGTAAAAAACATAACATGTGTTCTTACAGGGTACGCCGGCATACAGACCTCTCGTGAACTGCATAGCTTATATGAGTAACTTACAGTCCCTCACACAAGCTAGGGGACAAATGATCCGGTCTGGATACCAGCCCTAAGGTTATCCGGTTTGGATACCGGCCCTAAGACTAAGAGATCATTATCTTAGCCGGCCTAGAAGTTCAATCAGTATCACGGGACAATGATCTAGTCAGCAAAAATATTAGCCATCCTAAAGATCAACTGGTATCACAGAATACTGACCCGGTCTGTAACTATACGATGTAAGTCTCTCCTACACCGGTCGGTATCCGCTCTCAATCATCCGGCACCTCTATCCGATTGTCACGGTGTCATAACGAGAAAGATACTCTGCACAGCGGAATACGTCCCTTTCATTCACCAAAAGGAGTAGGTACAATTATAAGCGTAATTTACAAAAAAAGGTGAGTATCCTCCATCCCTATGTCAGAATCGTACACTGCTAATTGTCCTACCCCCTGGCATACTCTGAATACTGGGCCATTCTGATTGACATTTTACACACGGCATCAGAACCTATGGGCCCACTTGCACCCAACGATTCATCTTCCACGCTCAACTATAAATAACATGTTCTAATACACATGCAAGGTTACATTGTCCTTACTCTCATTCTCACTATGATACTGCTTGAGTATTAACTGAGTTCATTTACACTCTTCTGACTTGAGCGTCGAAGAATCTTCACAGGTGACACCACCTTTCGCCCACACCAACGCGTGAGGTCGGTGAGAAGGACCTCCAGGATGCCAAGACCGGTCTCTTCATACAGACACACCGGATACACATACCGGATATTCACAGAACCGACCTTCAGACATAGACTTTTCTCACTACTTGTGACTGGCCCGACACTGGATCTCTTGGACCCCGGTTCAGGACAGAACAATTTCTATATAAAATATATAATATTTTAGTAGATTAACAAATAAATAAATATTAAAATATTATATATTTGTTAATCTATTAAAATGCTTAAACTTCTTGTGTTGTATATATAAGATTATGTTTATTTAGATATATGTTTTATTTATTTATTTATTTATTTATTTATTTAATACATATTATTTCAATAGACGTTTAAGCAGGTTTCAAATTAAGCCAGAATTTAAAAAATGTCAGGTGAGACCCCATAATTAAAGCTCATGTTAGGTAACAGATGAGGCTCATGTCTTTTATGATGCTCATTTCTCAATTCCTAGAATTTATCCTAAGGTCTAATAAAATTAGGGTAAATTATTCACATTTAGAATTTCTCTAGCAATAAACAATAGGTATCTAAAGGATGCAACCCCAAACCACTTAGAACAATTATATATATTTGCTCGGAATCTCGCATGAGCGAGGATCTTTTTGCTTAGCAAGAATTCTCTAGAAGCTCCCCTACTGAATCTCTCTCAAGCAAGAATGAGCTCGCTTGAGTGAGATCTCTGTAGAAACCTCACCTTTAATTTCGCTCAAGCGAAGTCATCCTCGCTTGAGCGAGATTTCTCCAGTGGTCACCTTCTATTTTACTCAGAATCTCGCCCAAGCGAGCTCAATCTCACTTGAGCGAGATTTGCAATAATTTGACCTCTGGGCCAACTTTTACACACCTTATCTTGCCTGTTTTAACTCTGATTGTTATAAAACTTTATGGGCACTACCTATGACTTATTCCATACCTGCAGGCGTAGTCTATGCTTAAAAACTTCTCCAGATCATGGAGATATGTGCTCAGATGCATTTATCTCTATTACTAGCAACTTCAGCATCTTAAATGAAATTGAATCCTTAATTTCTTTGCATATATACCTTATAAATATATCTAAGGTCCTATTAATGCCTTTTGGGACTCTGGATCCTGTTCAAACTCAAGTTTACTCTCTTAATTGGCTGAATTCATATATTCCTCATTATAATTCAACTAGTCATTTATCATTTCATCACATCCATGATCATGCACTTGTCACCATATATCCTTGATTGGACTTAGCTATACTTAGGCATCCATCTTGTTTATACACATCCTCAATCAAACCTATATTAACGTTTTCTCTAATTATTATTCACATTCAATTGGCTTTATGCCATTCATTCATGCAATCACTATACACATGTACATATACTTCATACATCTCATTACATTGACTTGCCCCTAATCATATGTCATCAGTCAAAATGGCTTAGTGCAAAAACATAGTTCTTGGACATTAATCAACATAGTCATCACCAATATACTAACACAACATTAATCAATCATAACCATCATATATATATATATATATATATATATATATCCACATGGCCCTCAACTAGACCTTCAATACCATAAGCAATTCATTAATTATAATCGTACTCATCAATCATAAGGCATCATGCATCATCAAGCATTAGATATGCATATATTCACATAAACCACCATTTTAACTACAAATATTCAAAAACACAACATCTATATATATTTACATATATACATTAATCATCTAATTTCCTTGGCATTGCTTCCAGCTCATCTGGAACTAATCTCTACAGCATCTACAATGTCCCTGTTTTAAGTCACTAAAACCACAATAAGAGTGAGTAACTGACAATCAATACAAATAATCAACAACAGATAGGAAAAACATAGCATAGCTCAAGGTACATCAAATCGTATTCAATTGACTCATTTCTATTTCTTTTTATTATCATGCACAATTTACCAATCTCATTAGTGTAATAATCAATCACTCACATTCATAATATTATAATTAACTCATCAGATCTCATCGTCAATTCAAATAATGTCACCAGTGACTCTCAGTTAATAATAATATATGACTTTCTAGTATACAAATACTAAATTGGATCAATCGTTAGCTGGGAGTCCTACCCAACCACCCGTGAACCCTGCCTAGTCCATCGAGCCCTACTTGGCTCCCTACCTCTCCGTTAGGTCCTACCTGATCATTGGGTAGCTCAACTGGGCCACGCTCGACCATAGGAGCCAAAATGAGGGGTAACTATACCGATCAATCGTCCACACCACATAATATACACATATATCAACTTCATCATAACATCAACTTTAAATTTCCAAGTAAATTTTTCATAATTTATGAATGTGGTATGTCCAAGACAACACTTCGTACATCGGTTATGATCCGTTTTGTGGTCATAGGGATATTGATAAAGACCCCGTTCTTCCCGTATCATGTGTCAGAAACGTACTCTACGCCATGCACCTCCTGACTCTACCCAATATCTACACTCTCTCTATGTTATTACACATAACCGTTCACCTATACTTTGAGAGGATAAGTGGTTGTTCCGGTTCCCCCGTGATTGATACCCTGCACAGCGGAAAGTATCTACATCACCCGTCAGAAGGTACAAAGTACAGCTACACGAGTGATACACGGAAAAGGCGGATCTTCCCCATTCTTGTGCCAGAATCATACACTGAGCATTGAACTACTCTTGATCGTACACTGAGCACTGTGTCAGAGTCTCCTAGCCCCACTTGTGCCTAACGATTCATTTTCCATGCTCATCTATAAATAGTTGATTTTTATGCACACATAAGGTTACGTTGTTTTGAATCTCTATTCACTATTGCTTTGCTCAAGCTTTCTCTGAGTTTTCATTCTCTTCACTGGCTTAAGCGTCGGAGAATCTTCATAGGTGTCACTACCTTTCGCCCCTATCAACGTAAAAGCTTAGTGTAAAGGATTTCCAAGACAACAAGACCAGACTCTTCCACTGAGAGTTTGGATTATAATACCGGATACCCACTGTACCGGTGTATAAACGCTTAAATCTCAAACTTTTGTGGCTGGTCCCCAGTCCGGATCCTTGACCCCGGACTAGACTAGTTCATTGGCACGCCCAGTGGGACACGATAAAGTTATTCCTACTTTTCGTAGAGGTTCAGTAGTTATCCATAGAGGGAGATGGACGTGATTTCATCGATGGTCATGTAGAGGATGTGACCCATCAGCATGCTAGCAAGAGACTTGTTTTCGAATCTCCTGGAACCAACTCAAGAAGGATGATACCTATCGCAGCTCCAGATCCTCGAGATGAAGTTATAAGGCAACTCAGGGAGGAGTTGATGATGTTGAGGAGAGAGGGAAAGGTGATTGAGGATAAGGCGACGTCTCAGGCTGAGGAGACTTATCACACCTCTGGGAGGGAAAATTCCACCACTCTCCAGTATTCAAAGATTCCCACCTATGAGGATTGGGAGCAAACTCATGACTTTGGGGATAGAGTCAATGGAAGAAGGAAAGAGCCAGTGGCAGTAGCTTCTGGAACATATCGGCTCAATGTTCCATTCTCAAGGAGGCTCATGAGTGTGCCTATTCCCAGGCATTTGCAAATGACTCAACCACTTTCCATCGGGAAGTATAATGGAGAAGCTGACCCCACTAAGCATCTTGATGTTTACGTATATGAAGCTATATACTTGTGGATGTGATGTGCAGGATGTTCCCATGAACTTTAGTGGATGAGGCCCTTAGCTGGTTCAAGGGTCTACCATCAGGGTCAATAGACTCCTGGGAGGAGATGGAAGTAGCCTTCGAGAGTCATTTCGTCATCTCTAGGGATATTCCTAGGACTTCTCACACCTTGGCCCAGATCAGGCAAGGGGAGAACAAAACTCTTAAGGAGTTTTTGAAGAGGTTTTACAAGGAGGCGGCTATGGTGCCTAACCTCACGGAGGCCATCTAGCTTCATATTGTTATCGAGGCCCTACAGCCTGGATCAGCCTTTGCCCTGTCTCTAGTAAAAAGTCCTCCGACGATGTTTGAAGAGCTCTGGAGGAAGGCCTCAAAGTATGTGGGTATAGAGATACACTTGGAGGCCACGGCGGCCAGGCTTAAGCCATCAGTGCCTTCCCCTCAACGACGGAGAGATAAGGAGAGAGTGAGACCAGAAAGGCAGACCCAGAGAGATGATTTTCGAAGCCCTCGACCTCAGCAGCAGGATAGGCGCATAGCCTCTTTCACCAACTATGCCCCGCTAAACACCAGGCATTCTTAGATTTTAAGGGAGGTCAGATAGCCTACACTCAGCGTGTATGGAATAAAGAAGCCCGCTCCGTTGAAACGGCCTGGTAATCCATGAAAGTACTGTGGTTTCCACGAGCAAGTAGGCCACACCACGAACGAGTGTAAGACATTGAAGAATACTGTGAAGACCCTCATCAGGGAGAGAAAGTTGAAGCAATACCTCTTCAAGGAGAAATCCTTAGATGAACCAGACTAGAATGAGAAGAGAGGGAAAGATCGTGACGATGAGGGTGATAACAGTCTTAACCCGGTCAGGAGGTTTGCAGCCGCTGAGAAACAGAACGGAGTTATTATCAGCGAGGATTCTCAGCAAGACGTCATGCCCCAGCAGCAGAGGCAAAGCCGATGTGAAGTAATTCACATGATCGCTGGAGGGTTTGCTGGGGGTGGAGCATCGATCACAACTCATAAGAATCATCACCGAATGATTCTGTCTGTCTAAAGGAAGCCCAAGGACAACCGCCTTTTCAGAGATGGTGTGGAGGCACCGGTAGTGTCATTCTCGGATGAAGATTTTGGCCCAACCATCCCGGGGGGTGATGACATGGTGGTCATAATCACTGTGATCGCCAACCAGGACGTCAAGAGGATCCTTGTTGATAAGGGGAGTTCCTGTGATATTATTTTTTATAACTGTTTTAAAAGGATTGGTTTCAATGACTCAGACTTACAACCTTATACGTAGGAACTCACAGCCTTCAATGGAGTAAAGCAACCCACTAAGGGGTACCTTGACACCCTTGTGTCCTTTGAAGGCGAGCCGGGAACAAGGACGGTGAAATCCAAGGTCTTGGTGATCGATGTGGAGTCACCTTACAATGGTATTATTGTAACATCCTAAAAACTTCATTCTCATGTATAATCATTTTGATTTAGACCATCAATGATATTATCCATTTTATCTCAACTTTCTACATATATTTTGGTTAGGACAACATCTTCAATTTAACCTTTTACCATGATAAATAATTTTAACTTTATACCTTAGGTAAAAGTTAATCAAATAACTTATTACCTATTTCCTTAGTTATTAATTTCTTTGGCTTTTCCAATTACTCTCATCAAATTACCACATACTTCACTCAAAATATGTCATCTTGTACACATTTTAATTGTTAGTTAGAGTCCGAATTTGGAAATGTGGTCAACTACAAAGTTGTTGCGCGTTTTTGTAGCTTTCCAACAAGACCAAATTTGTTAAAATCCATTAAGATATGAGAGAGATATGCCCAAACTACCGAAATAGTGTCAGAATTGATATTTTACTTCAATCATATCATCTTGTACATATTGTAAAGCCTAGTTAGAGTCCGAATTTGAAAATGTGGTAAACTACAAAGTTGTGTATCGTTGTCTTAGATTTCCAACAAGACCAAATTTTTTAAAATCCATTAAGATATGAGAGAGATATGCCCAAAATACTGAAATAGTATCAGAATTGATATTTACTTCAATCAAACAATCTACATTATGTAGGCTGCGGAAATGGTCAACAATCTAGCTCATTTTTCTCACATAAAACTCCATTATTACCATAATTAATGCACCTAACATCCCACTACAATCCCATTGTGAAAAGCTTGTCCCCCACATGTCATTTGCATCATTAAATTAACACTACATCTTGTTCCCAAGTCTGAATTCTTAGAACAAGCTAAAAATAGTGAAATATCTCTCTTATTTTATTTCATTTTATCCATCAAGTTCACTCTTGATCTGAAGCTAAGACAATAATACAACACTTTCAACTACTTTAGGAACCTCCATTAAGGTAAGAGGGGTAGGGTTGTGAATAAATATGGAATGGGTAGAATTGTATGCAATTCTAGGATTTCCAGATTTATTTTCGTAACTTGTTACTTAATTTCGAAGCTGAAAATGTGTGAATTTGACTTTGACTTCTTTATAAAAGTTGTATATCTTTTTGTTATATGAATTTTGAGACTTGAACCAACTGATTTGGATATGTATAGCATGCGTTATAGTCAAAATACTACAGTATGTCTGTTCTGGAATATGTACCTTCTATTTTGTGTAAATATTAATATTCTGGGAATTATAAATACATATTTAGACTTTGATGTCTTCATAACAGTTGTAGATATTTATGTTATGGATCTATAGAAAGTGGTTTCAAGTTAAAATGATATTTTTAGATCTAGTTATACCTAAAATACAGAAGTATGTTCATGCTGAAAATCTGCTGACGTGAATCACTGTTTATATTTTTAAAACTGGGAATTTTGTGATGAGAATTAGTGTTTAGTGTCTTCATAAAGGTTTTATATATTTGTGTTATAAGTAATTTAGAACTGGTCTCATGCCAAAATTATTTTTGTAGCTCTAGAAACGTTGAATTTACTAACATATGTATGTTTTGTTACTTTCTTTGAGATAGTTTAGTATACTATGAATTTGTGATATTTCTGTTTGGATTTAGAATTTTTAGTCTTCATAAAAATTATAGATAATGAAATTATTGAAACACAGAACTTGGTCTCATTCAAAAATTATTTTTATATCATGAGTTATAGCTAATTTACTAAGATTGTCAAACCAGTAAATTTTTCAGCAATTAGTGATAATGAAAAATGATAACCTATTGACTATTATGTGATTATGTGATGTTTCTGTTTAGAATTTAAAATTATGGTATTCATGAATGTTATAGATAATTTTGTTATGGAACTACAGAAAGTGAAATTACTTAAAAATGATTTGATTTGCTCATGTTATGGTCTTGTTACTAATGTATGTTGCTGTTGTAAATTTCTGAAATTTACCTATGATGATTATTATGGATGAAAATGATATTTTCCATGGGGGTAATGATTTATTTATGAATTATTGAGGTATTATTAATTATTATGGATGTTATTGAGTGTCCTATGGATATCATACAGTATATCGTTTTGATGAATAATTATGAATGACTAAATTAATGTATACATGAATGCCTTGTGGTTTATTGAGATATGTTGTTGAATTGTAAATCCATGATTTTAAGAATTGATATATGTGATGTGTCCTTTGAGGACTTATGGCTTTCAAGTGATTATGGAAGTATTGATATCATGGTATGTTAAATTGATAAAAAGAATTAAAGGTATTCATGCATCATAAGCATTTGGACGCACCATGGAATTTAAGGGTTCCATGATTGCCGGCCCTGACGGGGGGTTTACTCTATGATGAGTTAAAGCCTTATTTTCGTTGAGCACCATGAAGTGTAGGGATTCATGGTTTATGCTAAGTCCTACTTGTGTACTTCGGTACTTGAGCGCCATGAAGGGTAGGGATTCATGGTATATGCTAAGTCCTACTTGTGTACTTTGGTACTTGAGCGCTACGAAGGGTAGGGATTCGTGGCATTATGCTAAGTCCTACTTGAGTCTCTATGAGACTTTTTACTGCAGTATTCCCACTAAATCAAAATGGATCCAGCATGACATCATTTAACTAAATTAAAGATTATTAAATGTAAATGACCTTGTATGACATATTCATCATATCATAATTGTTTGTTGATTGTGTTTGTGCAATTTTACTTATTTTATATTTATTCTATATTTTATCTCATGCTTACATTATTTTTACAGTGCACGCTTCACAGAATGACGAGTGGTGCAATTAATGAAGTTTTTTATGTTTTATTGCTTGGACTTTGATTTCATTTGAGATTTAATGTGTTGTAATAATATTATGTACCTCGTACTACAATCTTATTATCATTTTCGCTATGTAAATGTATTATGTTTTATTCGTTTACGACTAGTATGCATGATAATATTCCGCATTTATCAATTTTTACATAACCTCAGAATTTAAATTACGAATTTAAAATGATTCTTTAAACGCGAAAAATTTATTTCAAAAATTTGGGTTAATTAATTGGAATTTGTAATTTGGGTTTTGGGTGTCACAATTATAGGCCGCCCTACCCTAAATGCCATGGAAGCGATTGTATCCACTCCATATCTCCTTATCAAGTTCATCGATAAGGACAATAACGTATCTTCCCTCTGTGGTGATCAGGAGATGGCCAGGTACTTTTATAACCTGAGCCTAAACATGGTGAAGCTGGAGGCATTCAACAAGAAGAGGAAATTGAATGATGGAGGAACGACGTCAGGGTCCGTTAGCTTGATTGATCTCGACCCTAGAGCGGAATTGAAGATTGATCCGCTCAACCCTTCCAAGCCCACACCAGAAGGAGGTTCAAGAGACATTGTGTTAGGAGATTCCCCAGAAAAAATCATGTATATCAATGACAAGTTATAAACTATGATGGAACAGCGGCTGCTTTCACGAGTTTAAGGACTTGTTTACATAGACTGCTGCGGATATGCCTGGGATGGACCTCGATTTCTATTGTCACAAGTTATCCGTATACCCTGAGATGAGGCCAGTCGCCCAAAAGAAAAGAAGATTGGGTCCAAATAAGCAAAAGGCAGCTTGTGAGCAGACGGGGGAGTTGCTGAAGGCCAGATTTATCAGGGAAATCCGCTATTCCTCTTGGCTCTCAAATGTGGTGATGGTTCAAAAGGCCAATGGTAAATGGAGGATGTGTACTAATTATGTGGACCTCAATCGTTGCTGCCCGAAGGATCCGTATCCTCTCCCTAATATTGATCACATAATGGATGATTCCTCTGGTTATAAGTACCTAAGTTTCATAGATACATATTCGGGGCATAACCAGATTTTGATGTGGGAGGAAGATCAGGAGATGACAGTTTTTGTCAATGACCACGACGTTTTTTGCTACACCGTCATGCCTTTTGGTTTGAAGAACGCTGGGGCCACTTACCAGTGTATGATTAACAAGGTGTTTGAAGGCATGCACACCAAGCTGGTGGAGGTGTACATTGACGATATCATAGCCAAGACCTCAGCTGGGGGTGATCATATCGAAGATTTGCGCCAGGTATTCACGCGCTTGAGGTAATATAACATGAGGCTAAACCTGTTGAAGTTAACTTTCGCTATTCTAGTCGGGAAGTTCCTAGGTTTCATGTTAACTCAGCATGGAATTGAGGCTAACCCGAGGAAATGCCAAGAAATATTGGGCATGCAAAGTCTGAAGAACCTGAGGGAGGTTCAATCTCTGAACGGAAAGGTGGTAGCCTTGGCTCGATTCATGCCCAAAATGGCACATAGATCACTTCCCTTATATAAGGTGTTAAAGAAGTCCAAGAAGTTCGAGTGGGGACAGGAGCAAGAGCATGCATTTCAGGAGCTTAAGGAGGTGTTGTCGAGTCCCCCGATCTTGGTAACCCCGGTGAAACTCTCATCTTGTATTTGGCTATTTCGGATGAAGCTCTGGGAGTAACATTAGTCAAGGAGACCCCAGAGGGGTAGAGGCCAGTATATTTCACTAGCAAGATGCTACAAGGAGTAGAGGGCCGGTACTAGAAGATTGAGAAAACTGCTCTTGCAGTTGTTTGGGATCCATATCGGTTAAGGCCATACTTTCACGCACACCCAATTATGGTGAGAATAGACATGCTACTCCGGTCTGTACTGAGCAAGCCAGACCTCACGGGGAGGATGATTAAGTGGTCTATCAAACTTTCAGAATTCGAAGTTTCCTATGAGCCACGCGGCGCTATCAAGGCTTAAGTTTTGGCTGATTTCATTATGGAGATGATGGGGGCAGACCCGGCTGCACCTTGTGCTCATTGGACCGTTTATGTCAATGGTTCGTCAAATAGTAAAGGATGTGGAGCCAGTGTCCTCGTTGAGAGTGATGATGATGTGTATTTGGAGATATCTCTCCGATTCAATTTTAAGACTTCTAATAACCAGGCTGAGTACAAAGTTTGTCTTGCCAGACTTTGAGCCGCAATTGATATCAGAGCAACAGAAGTAACCCTTTGTAGCGATTCACAACTGGTGATATCGCAGATTCAAGGTGAATACCAAGTTCGTGAGCCTCAGCTCTAGTTATACTTGAATTGTATGAATGAGCTGAAACGAAGATTCTCTACATTGAAATTCAAGCATGTACCCAGAGAGGAAAACATTAGGGCGGACATCCTGTCAAGCCTCGCAAGCATGAAGCAACCCGGGAGTACAACAACAGTGGTGCAAAGTAATTTGACATCGCCCAGTATCCCTTTGACCCCATCGTTGAATGCAATTTCATACCATGCCTTTGAAGAAAATTCGTGGGTAGTCCCTTACATATGGTACTTCGTCGATGGATAGTTTCCCACTAATGACTTGGAGAGGAAAAAGTTGAAAAGGGAGCTACCTTATTTTACGATGGTGGATGGCATGCTCATTCGAAGGGGGTTCTCAGTACCTTATTTCCGTTGTCTAAATGAAAAGGAAGTATAAGGAGTGCTGGAAGAAGTGCATGAGGGGCAATGTGGACACCACTCTGGAGGAAGAAGTTTGATGAGGAAAATCCTTAGAGCTGGTTACTGGTAGCCCACAATAAAGAAGGATTCCATTAAGTTCGTGAAGAAGTGTGATCCGTGTCAAAAATTTTCCAATCTTCATCACACACCTGTACAGGAACTTTCTACATCCGCCGTGCCATGGCCTTTTCATCAATGGGGCCTCGATATAGTTGGGGTGGATTACTTTACCAAATAGATCGAAGCAGAGCCCGTGGTGCACATCACCGCAGCTCAGACATGACACTTCGTATATGAGAACATCATAGCACGATTCGAAGTCCCAGGACGGATTGTTACTGATAACGGCACCCAGTTTACAGATAGGAAGTTCACAGAGTTTCTTGAAGGACTGGGGATAGTCCAAATCTTCTCATCTATCGAACATCCTTTAATAAATGGGCAGGCAGAGGTAGCCAATAAAGAAGTTCTGAAGGGGTTAAAGAAGCGTCTAGATGAAGCAAAGGGCGGATGGACTGATCAGTTGCCACGTCTTATGGGTGTACCGCACTACACCCCACTCCTCCACCAATGAGTCTCCATATCGCCTTACTTACGGTGTCGAGGCGATGATTCCGATCGAGCTCCAGACCAGGTCAACAAGGGTGGAGTATTTTTCTAAGGAGAATAATGATGCCAATCTGGTATTGGAGTTGGATGTTCTCCAGTAACTTAGAAAGAAAGCTTTTGTTAGGGATCAGGTAATTAAAGCAAAGGCCGTCCTCTGATACAACAAGCACGTTCAGCACAGAGCATTCAACGCAGGAGATCTTGTGTTAAGGAAGGCAAGTGTAGGAAATAAGTTTGCTCACCAAGGCAAGTTAGCACTGACATGGGAAGGCCCTTATAGAGTGTCCGAGGAGACTAGCAAAGGGTCATATCGGTTGGAGAATCTCGATGGCACACCGACCCGTAACAAATGGAATACTTAGAACTTACGTATTTACTACAACTAGTTGGTAAGATGGCGTGTACTCTTTTTCCTTACTTGAGTTTTTTCCCAATGGGTTTTCTCAAGAAGGTTTTAACGAGGCATGACCCCAACTACGCTCTTTCTGTAATCCACATTCAATTTAATGAGAATTCAATTCATGAACATGATGCCTTCACTTTTCTTTTCTATGTTACGATTTGTAGCATTACACCGGTGTATGTGAAGACCCTCAGAATGGATGATCCCAACCACCTACTAGGTAGTTGGCGTGTAACTCATTAAGCGGACCAAAGGGTTGTAGGATTAGACCTTCTTCAAGGCTGTACCGAACCCCATCAGAAGACCTGGATTGTAGGATTGAACCGAACTCCAGGTACGGTTAGTAGGTTTGGCCGAACCCCGATGAAGACCCAATCATCATCCTTATGATTGAGGTATATTCCCCCAGGACGGAAAATGTCACTCTTCATGATTGACAGAATACCTCATGGCATGGACAATTCCCATCATCATCCTTATGATGGAAGACCCAATCATCATTCTTATGATTGAGGTATATTTCCCCAGGATGGATAACCTCACTCATCATCCCTATGATAGATGGTATACCTCCTGGCGTGGACAATTCCAATCACCCCTCTTGTGATTGAAAACCCAATCATCATCCTTTTCATTGAGGCAGCTTCTTGCAGGACGGATACGCCTAGTCGTTATTTCTATCTCAAACGATATCACTATACGAGTAATTCAATAGGTTCGTCTACTATCACAGCAGACTAAAGCTCTCATTCTTAAGAGTTAAAGGATAATATTCTATACAATGCTCATGCCCTTTGCAATCAACACATGCCTAGGGACAATATTCGTTGAGTTTGAGTATGTGTTATACGATATGGTTACTGAGAATCTGTTCTACATAGTAATCATTATTACTTATTCCTAAGTTTTAACTTAGAGAATAGCTTAAAGAATTTTATGAAGATAAAGAGGTAACAGGTATATGAAAAGCGTTAGAGTTATTTCATAGCAGTTTATTTTTTACAAGCAAATCAGGGGCAGTATTCAGAAAGGAAGATTCATTTGCGCTGTAAATTCAATATGTACATTAACAATTCAAAACTGGAGCTGATCCCAACACACAATAGTAAGAGTAGAAAAATATATAAAGCTAAGGGGTAGGTGTTTGATCTTTGAGTGTGTTTGCCTCTTCTTCTCCGTCCTTTTCTCCACCACCTTCGGGCTCTCCTTCCCGAGTCGATACTTTTTTGTTAGGGTCCTCTTGGCCCGGAATGGTGGAAGGAGGCCTTATGCTCTATCTTTTTGGGAGAGGTGGCAACTTGTACAAAGAGGAAGGAGGTTCCTCATGCCAGCCATCCACCACTGTAACTAACTTCCCATTTTGAAATTCATAAAATAGGCTCATACCATATAAGTTGAACTTCACTTTGGGGTTGCGGTAGAAAATCTAGCGGACAGCTAAGCCAAAAGATTTGAATGCCATAGCAGAGCAAACCTCTACAGCTTTGGTCACCCTGGTTTTTCCCTTAGCCAGATCCTTCCTCAGCTTATCATTTTCTGTCTCCAATACCCAGCTGTAGCACTCCCCTGCTTCAACTCCTCGATTTGCCTAAGCAACTCCCTCTCCTTTGCAGCAAACTCTTCGCCGCTCTTGAGCTTACCGGCCTCCACTACCTTCAGGTCCTCAGAGAGTTGGGCATTCTTTTATTTTTCCGCCCTGAGATCATCTTTGAGTTTAGGAACCTCGATCACCTCAGCTTGAAGTTCAGTAACCCTTCCTTCAAGAGATTTGACCATGTTCTTCAGAGCGGATACTTCCACTGAACGTTCTAGCTCCAGCTCCTGGGCCTTCTTCAGTTTCTCCTCTACAGTCTTCAAGTAAGCCCTATCCTTGGCAGCAGAGATGTTCAGATGCTCCATCTTGGAGGCCAGCTCATCTGCTTCCTTCATGCTGTCAACAGCGCGGCTCAGCGAATTGAGGAGACCAGTCAGCTCAGCCAATAGCCATTTACCAGTAATGATGGCTTCTTTCATTTCGTCCATCTCTAACATGGAACAGAGTTTGTATAGTGGAGGTGGGAGAGCAGCTGGAGAGGGTCCCTCATAAACTAGGAATGGGGAAAGGAAAGAATGGGTGGGCAGATCCATCCTCACCCGTTGTGAAGTTGACGGTGCAGGATGGGCAGTAGCCTCCAGGATCGCCACGGGGGATGTTGCTATATTTCCCACGCCGGCCTCATATGAGATTTTTTATTCTCAGGCGCAGCGGTAGGTTTCTTCTTCTTAGTAGCCTTTACAATCCTGCCCCTATTTTTTTTCTTTTACCCCTCTGGTTCTTCTTGCCCTGAGGACACTTCCTCATTAGCTTGGGACTCCAAGAGTGGGAGATCCTCGCCGGCCTCAAAGGTTAGAGGGAAGTATTCCGCCATGGCCTTGGTGGTGTTCCTCTTGGCTTGAACATTATTTTCTTCATCCTCAGATGAAGAGCCGTCCTCCCCAACAGAGACTTCAAAGTAAGCATCTCGGGGCAGTTCCTTTCTATCTAATCTGTAAAAAGAAGGAAGAAAAACGTTAATAATAAGAGGACTTCGGATTGTCACAGCAGAATAAAGAAAAAAGGAATTATTACTTAAATATTCGTTTCGGATGAAGGTGGACCCTAAGAGACGCTTGCTGTGGAATTCTTTATGAACAGCGGTAAACGCCTTCAGGGCACTCACCACCTCAACGGAGCGGGCTGAGAGTTCACTCTCATCCAAGAAGTAAGCCCAGCTGGCAAGCAGGAAATGCTCATGGGTCCAACTAAGAGGAAACTTCAGAATGCCGTCCTCACTAAGCCAAAAGACCATCTTGTTTGATTGGATCCGGATCCTGGTGTAGTATTGCTTGAAGGATCGACTGTCGATCTTGGCCGATTCTGTAAAAGATTTAAAGTTTATCACCTTGGAGTCACATCGTAGGGTGACAAATCCAAGACCACCCTTCTTGTTCGCACGACGGACCACCTGGCAATAATAGAAAAGCATTGCCACGGTGAGTTTAAAGTTGAAATGTGCTCCCAACACCTCAAGAGAGCGGATCAAACTCCACCTGTTGGGATGCACTTGTGAAGGGGCGCACTCCAGAAATCGTAGAATGCCCATTTAGAAGTCGTTAAGAGGGAAACACACTCCAAGGTGTTGGAAGACAAAGTCATACATATATACAGAGCGATTGTCTGGCACCTGGTGGCAGATCATCTCCTGAGGCCGGGGTGCCAAGACCATGAACCTCTCGCATAGTCTTTCTTCAGCGAAGACCCTAAAGCACGGGGACACCGAAGCACCATCTTCATGTGCATGTCGGGAGGGGATTTCTTTGAATTCCTCCTCTACCCAGCAGTAAGGGTGAGTCTTGTTTAGGGCTTCCCAGTCTAGCCGGTATGCCACAACATTTATACACCCCTCCTGAGTACGTAGAACTGGAACTTTGCCACGCCCTTCGACCTCAATTTCGACTGCGGCATGAGCAAAAGCGTCTATGCAGTGATAAAAGGCGACATCATTAGTAAGGTACCAGTCCGAACTGGACAAGCTTCCTTGGGAATCGGTAGCCTCAGAACGAGAGGAGGGTTCAGGATTGGGCCTAACCACTGGCCGCCTCGATGAAGAGGTCTCACCTCTCCCTGAACCATGAGGCCTCACTCCAAAAGGACCCACAGAAGTCCTTCCACCATGATAATCAGAGGACCTATAAGGGGTACTCCCCCTCCTATTTGAAGGACTAACGCGGTTCTACCTAGGGCGCATGGTTGCAATATAAAGAGAATGGAAGATAAAGAAGCTGGAAGAAGGGAGAAGTGAGGTTACCTAAGGGAAGTTAAGGTTGGAGGAAGAGAGAACTTCACAAGAATGGCAGCAACGATCTTCTAAGGAAATTTCAGCAGAGTTTCGCTAAGTTGGAAAGCAAGTGTGATTTCCAGAATTTGCCAAGTCCTCCTTTTATAGGCACTGGAGGGTCCAACCACCAGCCAGAAGTTGTGTCGTTTGTCAGAAAACACAACGTTACCGAGCCAAACGATGTAATCGTTTCAAGCCCAAGCGCGTAAAAATGGCGACGATTCATGAAAAGTGTCTTTCGAAATGGGCCCAAAAATTCAAATTTTAGGCTCATAACAGCCCCAACGATGGTTACGAAACCACGTGCTCTGAGGCCATTATGATTCACGTGTTAAAAGCATTAAATGCCTATCATTGGAAGTGTTTCAAGTCTCTGCATTCATAACACTCGAATACCAAAGAGTTTTGATTCCTAAAACCCTTGGGATCCTCTCACAACCGTTGTCATTGTCTGAATCTGTTGTATAGGCATTTTGAGAGCAGCATCCTTACCCTAAAAACAGACCGATAAAAAGGTTATCAATACGGACCATACACGTATCCATTGCTCAAGCATCACACCGGTATCAAGACTTCATATGCACACAATTTAGCTTATATGAGCAACTCTACCAGTCCCTCACACAAGATAGGGGACAGATGATCCGATCTAGATACCGGTACCAGGGTAAAGGTGTCATTTTATCTGTTTTCCATTTGCTACCGAGCTGCAGGATGGTCACTAGACTACTAAACCGTATAGGCATTCTTTCTATAACGGTATGTCCAAGACAACACTTCACACATCAGTTATGATCTGTTCCGTGGTCATAGAGACATTGGTAAAGACCCCGTTCTTCCATATCATGTGCCGGAAATGTTATCTACACCATGCACCTCCTGACTCTCGACCCAACATCTACGCTCTCTCTATGTTATTACACATAACTGTTCACCTATACTTTGAGAGGATAAGTGGCTGTTCTGCTTCCCATGATTGATACCCTGCACAGCGGAAAGTATCTACGTCACCCGTCAGAAGGTACAAAGTACGGCTACAGGAGTGATACACAGAAAAGGTGGATCTTCCCCATTCCTGTGTCAGAATCGTACACTGAGCATTGAACTACTCTTGATCGTACACTAAGCACTGCGTCAGAGTCTCCTAGCCCCACTTGTGCCTAACAATTCATTTTCCATGCTCATCTATAAATAGTCGATTTTCATGCACACATAAGGTTACGTTGTTCTGACTCTCTATACACTATTGCTTTGCTCAAGCTTTCTCTGAGTTTTCATTCTCTTCACTAACTTGAGCGTCAGAGAATCTTCACAGGTGATACCACCTTTCGCCCCCATCAACGCGAAAGCTTGGTGTGAAGGATCTCCAGGACAATAAGACCAGACTCTCCCACTGAGAGTTCGAATTATAATATCGGATACCCATTGTACCAGTATATAAACGCTTAAATCTCAGACTTTTATGGTTGGTCCCCAGTCCTAATCCTTGACCCCGGACTAGACCATTTCATCATATTCTCTCTTTAATTTCATATTGGCACTTGCACATCATACTTATCAATCTATGCCTACATTCCAAGTTATATACATACACATACCAAAATTTAACTATCACCAAGTCCAATCTTGTCTCAATTCAACCATGCATAACATCATATATACTTAGTCATCAAAAGTAAACCAGCCACACCTTACCTAACTTTATAATCACATTCCAAAAAGCTATACTTTGACAACCATCACACAAAATATAACTCATATACAAATGTACAAGATATACATACATATATATATATACATACATATAATCAAGGCATCTCTATGGCATCTTCACACATTTCCATTCCCTTGAATCCTCTGTTGTGCATCACCATACCCTTGATCATTCACTGGAACCACAAGTAAGGGGTAAGAACAATTCAAAGTAATAAATAGAATTCCAAATCTAAATTTTACACAAGTAATTAATACAACATCCTTTAGTAATTTCATATATTGAATTTCTAACAAATCACACCATACCAAGTCCTTCACGTACTCTCAATCAACAACATGAAGTCAATACATAATTAATATATCAGATGTGATGGACTCAAAAATTACTCAATCATGTAATATGCATAAAATGCAATGTGGATCCGACTCAATTACAAGGCAAATCATAGTGACATGGTAACCCAACCAGTGAATCGTAACACTATAGTGATGGGTACCAGGTGACCACCAACGAATCATAGCGTTATAAAGGGTGGAACCTCAAGAACTACACAATGAATCGTAGCGTATAAACGACAATCTCATCAGCAAATCAAAGTGTTGGGTGAATTATAGCGCCATACAGACGCATATGATGTAATGTTATGCAATCCATGCTAAACATGTGAATCTTAGCGCATACATGTACATTTACATCACAACTTAAGCTCTACTTGTGCCATTATAATTTATTTATCCATATTTATCATCAAAGTAGTAATTAAACAATAATAGGAGCCATTCACATAATCATAGTTATCACGTTTCAACACTAAATATGCTAATACAGTCTCACATATCAATTGCCATTATTCCTTAAAATATTGAAATAGAATTCCATTACATTATATATAATTACCTCAACTCATCATATTCCTTAAAATCCAATATTACAGAGATCACCATCAACCAAGCATATAAGCTACATTTTCCAATTAACCAATGTCATAATACACTTATCAAACTAAAACAACACTTTATCCTTAAAATATAATCACAATGCTCAGCTCACAAACATACTAAGATATATCGAAAAACACAAATAGACTATAAGAATCAATTCTAGAATAGGGATTTCTATCTAATGTTTAAATTGAAACTCCCCCTTATATGTAAAAACATACCTTATAGCTTTTCCACATTCCAATTTAATTTCCGGGTAACGATTGATTCAAATGAAAATTTCTAAAAATACTAAATAATTATTTTAGGTAATTCTAAGCTATCCTAATCGTATTGCGAAGCTTAATTAGAAGAGTAATCAATGTTTCGACGAAGAACAATTTACCAAAGTGTCGATATGCCTCCCAATTTGAATCCAACAACTTTTGATACTCCTAAATTAAACCGGAATGGTTCCAAACAACCATCTAAGGTGCTGCCACAAAAACCTACAAGCAAAAGGAGAGGAATCAACACCATGGGTATGAATGTGAGGAATGAGAGGGAAAACCATGCACTCACCTTTTAGGCTTCCAAAATCAGGATTCAAGCTTAACAACTTCCAATTCCAGCCATGGGTATCCGCAGTTTGGCCTTAGGAGAAGAAATGAAGAGTGTCCATCCACATGCACCAAAGAAAACGTGAAAAGGAAGATGAAATTTAGGCCCCCAATAACTTACCTTAGCTATGAATTGATGAGAGCATGCAACAATGGTGATGAATCGAAAGCAAGGGTACGTGGAGCAGAAGGGAAATGCACAATGGTGAGAGGAAATAGTGAAAACTGAGAGAGAGGAAACTACACGAGAAATAGAAGGAGTTCAATTTTTAGAATTTAGAATTTTGGGTTTTTAGGAAATAGAATTAGGATTAGGAAATTATTATTTTAACTTAATTTAATTAGATAACTTAATTTTAGTTGGTTAAAATTTAATTTAACTAAACCTATTCCAATTTACCACCTAATGTATTGTAATATTATTTTCTATTATTTCATTCAATCCAGATTTATTAATTTTATTTACTAAATTATCAAATTTTAAAAATTTAGGATGTTACATCAACTCAGATAAAAACACCAAATAGCTCATCCTGTCACTACTACCATCAAATTGGGATTTCAACCCGCCACCCAGGCATACCATTTACAATTTGTCATCATTTCTCTTCATCATCTCATATTAACATGGCATTTGATATAATAATAAAATTCCCCAAGCTCAACTCATAATCATAAGTATCATCGTATAGACACCTTGATATAATCAATCTTTACTTTACCAATTCTTAACATCATCATATATTTTAGAATTTCACCTTATTACTCACATGGTTCAAAACTCAAACTACCATAATGTTCATTATATCTATGTTGCTCACAATTCATTACTTATCAACACCATTTAATCAAATATGTCAAACAACAACATACACACATATACACATTTAAAGAAAATTTACACGCTTAACTTAATTTACCCTTTCCCTGAACTGCCACAATTGGCTTTTAATATCATTTCCATTAAGCTATATGCCAAGTACACCCCCTTACCTCGTGTTCCATGCTTCCGAAGCCTCTACTCAAACATCGACTTCACCAAATTCGTCAAAACCCTAAAGATCAAAGAATTTACTAGTCACATCACGTTTTGACCTTCAAGCTTGGAACCTATCGTGTCGAAATGAATTTAAATACATTATTAGAGTCTCCAAAGCTTACCTTTTACTAGTTTCAACCTACGTTTCACAACCCACGTCACTTAGCGGCTTCCTGTTACTCGGTTCGCTACCTATAACATCAAATCGAAATCCCATTAGTCATTCGCCAATACCCACTACATTAAGAGCCATTTCCAAGTTTCAAAATGCCATAAAAAAGGAGAACGAAGAACCCTCCATGACAACCCCCATGAAACCCGAAATTTGGTCTAGAGAAAGAGAAGGGGGAACGCGAAATTAAAAGTACCCATAAACTAACCTCGTCCTCCTGATTCAAAAAATGCAGTCAATTTTGACTTTTGGTGAGAAATCAAAGGTCAATTTGGCACTACAACCACACAACCATGGAAGGAATACTCTCGGGTCCTTTCTCTCTTGGGTTTCACTTGAGGAGAAGAAGAAATTGGAATTACCAATTTGATTTTTCTCTTAAGGGCATTATTGTCCTTTCACATATTTTGTTTTCTATTTCTCTTGTTTTTATTTCTTTTAAATAAAAATTTACCTTTAATAATTTCTCTTCTTACTTTTACCACATGGTACTTAATAATTTATCATCACAATTTAATTTAATTTAATTCACACTAATATCCAAATAATTTAATTATTAATTTTATATAGCGCAATTAATAAATTTTAAGAACCAAAAGTCACTTAAAGCCTAACTTACTCAGTCTATTTTCACCATTAATTTTAAAATTTTTATTGTAAAAAGTAGTAAGTATTTCAAATTTTTCTAAAATGAGAATAATAAAAAAAATATTATTCTAAAATTTTTTAAAAATATGAAAGAAAAATAAGAGATAAAATAAAAAAACTGGTTGCATTTGAATACGTCTTTTAATTTTTTAAACTGGAAAATCGATATAGTCTCTAATACATTTTCACAAAATTTGAAACATTTATAGAAAATAAAAAAATTTAAAAAACTTCTTAAAAACTAAATAATAAAAACTAAAAAAATAATGTATCAACTAAATACACACTATATAATTTACCTTGAAAGAACTCTCAAAATAAAAGGACATTTCTAGGCAAAGAGATAAAATCATACTCCTTACCAAACGTTATCTTAGGATATAAAATAAGTTTATAAAATTATTTCAAACAATAAAGAAAACTTATTAATTTGATGGTGGAGCATAGCAGTTCAATCCCTAGTACACTGCGGAATTACCAAATTACCAAATAGAGACAGAAATATAAACTGAAAGAGTAATTGACGTGTAATTAGACGATATCGCCCCTGTGAATATTTGACCAAGAAAGCAAGAGGGAGAGCACAGGGGAGAGATACAATTACAGGTTCGAGTTTGTTAGTTTCAGTGTGCGAGTGAGTGAGTGAGGGAAATTAGCAGCGCCACCGGTTGGGTCTGAACTTCAACCCAACAAAACCACTCTTTCCCCCTTTCTCCCTTTCCGCTCTCTTAATAGCAAATCCTCCACTTAGGGTTTGGGAATTGGGATTAAAACTGACCAAGAACAACAGGAAGAGATTTCTATTTCTACATATAAATACATAAATAAATATAACAACAAATAGATAGACACTGAATTAGGGTTTTGATGTTCTTCGAATGCCAAGTTTTGATGTCTTATGAATGGAGATTTTCTCTGTCTTCTCGGAGCCGTTTCTCGTTGCCCTCACTGTAACTGCTCTCTGCTTCCTCCTTGCCCTCTTCTCTCTCCTCCGATCATTCTCTCTTCCCAAGCGATTCACGCCGCCCAGGAAGCACCACTGCGATTGCGCCTCCAATTCCGATTCCCCCGCTGCCGTCCCCTACCTCAACGGCGGTGGCGCCCAAATGCTCGACCCTGCTCCCGTTCCGGCTCCCACTTCGGCGGCGCCGTTCGGCGAACGAAGAACGGGCTCGGGGTCATCAATGATGGAGGAACTCGTTCCCGAGATTACGACGCATGCCCTTAGTTACTTGGATTATCCCAGTTTGTGTCGCCTTTCTATGACCAATTCTTTGATGCGAAAAGCTGCTAATGATGATAATGCTTGGAAAGCCCTGTATCACAAGGTAATTTCAATTTCTCATGCTTCTTCTTCTTCTTCTTTTGTTCAATTATATATCATGCTACATAGAAACTGAAACCCAAAGTTCTCACTATTAGGGTTTTATACAAATGTATGTGTATGTATTTGTTTTATGTATTGTTTTTTGTAGAGTAGTCATTGGTGTTGATGCAGACCTACTTTCCACTGATTTTTTAAAATGCTTCGTGGCTGTAACCGCGTGTTTGTTATTTGTGAGGAATAGTGTGAATCGAAACGTGTTAGGGGTTTTCTTTAAATGTTGTAAAACTTCAATGACATTTATTTCGGAAGTTTGTGCGCATGGCTTTCTTTGTTCGTTTGGGATCAGGCTGGCTGGCTGGCTTTGCAATGCTGCCATAGGCCCATAAGGCTTATTAGAAACCAAAGAAGTGGTGTTAGGGTTTGTGTAGTTTGTTTCAGTTTGGAACAATTGCTGAAGGCTACACGCTTGGAAGTGTATTTTTTTCTGCTAAGAAGGTCTGTTTTAGGTGCTTTTTCATTGTCGTTTTATAACGGAAACTGCTGTTAATGTGTGTTTTGAAGTATGAAGAAGTAGGGAGGCATCACCTGTCTAGGCAAAGCTGAAACAACTGATAAGGAAGTGTAGTGGACTGGCCCATTTGGTCTTTCAAGTTGCCCTCTATCCCCTATTATGTCCAAATGATTCATGCACTTGGCATTGTGGGATTTGGCTGGGATTTGTCTGTTGCGTTACTCCTTTCTCTGAGTATACCACTTCAAACATCCAAAGAAGTTCTGTTTTTTTCTCTTAACTTGCCCTGTTTTGAATCATAAGGAGTGTAGAATGATGAAGTAATACAGGAAAAGTGATTATGTTGTAGGATAAAGGTGTAAAGCAAAATGACATGAACAATAAATATCCTCTAATCTGTCATATCAAACTGAGCAACTGTGTGAGTTACTTCCATTGGATTGTTTAGCTGAAAATTCATCATTCTCATGTTGTCGTATGTATACATAACCATTTTGAATTTTTGTTATTAGGACTTCACATTGGATTGTTTAGATGAAGTAATACAGGAGAAGTGATTATGTTGTAGGATAAAGATGTAAAGCAAAATGACATGAACAATAAATATCCTCTAATCTGTCATATCAAACTGAGCAACTGTGTGATTTACTTCCATTGGATTGTTTAGCTGAAAATTCATCATTCTCATGTTGTTGTATGTATCTACAGTGCATAACCATTTTGAATTTTTGTTATTAGGACTTCACATTGGAACAAGATAGTGTCACACCCACTAATGGGTGGAAAGCTTACTATGCTGCAACAAGAGCAATTGTGAATATTAATACAGAATTCTTCAACATTCTAAGAGATAAGTCTGTTCCAGCAATGAGTCATTTTTGGCTAAATGCAGATTATGTGAAGTGCATTCATGCCTCGGGAGAACTCTTTTCTGGGTATGAGTTTTTGTTTCTTAAGTAGTTGGTCTGATTTTTATTCCAAAATTAGCAATTTTTCAAAATTGTTTTTTCATATTTTGTACTCTTCATGTTGATTTCCAGTTTATATGCATGACCATATGCTGTCATGCTGTGAATACTTGAAGATATTGTTTATTAGGTCCCTTGTATGTCAAATTGGCAAAGTTTCATGGATGCTTATATTTGACATGGGTCACAGTTTTATTTTTTTTCAGTAATTAAAATCTGAACCAGTCTCATACTTAAATCACAAACAAGAGGATATGTCATTACTCTTTCGCCTTACCATAGATATTTTTTAGTATGAGAAAAACATCTTATAATCCGGTTTCTAGTATGACCCTCGTCTCTCCTCTCTTTTCCTATATTTTTATTTATTCTGTTAAGATGGAATATGTTCCTAGTGTTGGAGACATTTCATGTAGCATGTTAGAAATACAATGGCCCAAAATTCCAATTAGTGTTCTTTTAGCTTATGGGTTTTGGCTGACCCTCTAGTACTAGTTCCAGGCTCTAAGCTTGATAGATACTTCAGGGATACAAGCAGTTTGAAGTTTGAACATATGATAGAATCTTTTCATTCTTGGGGGAAAAATCTTGTCATATTTCCTCCATATGAATCTTTTTAGATTTCTTGGTATTTTGTGAAACTATATAGCAATTTTTTTCCCTTTATTCCAATTTCTGCTTTACTGGTGAGAAATAATAACATTTAGTAACACAATCGTCCATGCCACAGATATAATGCGGTAATGCAGAGCTGGCAAATTGTATTCAACTGGGAGCAAGGATTGAACTTTCAGGTTCGAGATGTACGCGCTCGTGTCTTGACAGACATGGCTTGGGTTACCATGAAAACATATGTTGACATGGATGCAGGGCCATTCAATGTGACCAATGTTTTTGAATTCCATAATGGGCGGTGGTATATGGTTCATCACCACAGTTCTGTGATGAATGGGGAGATGGAGCAACAGATTGTGCATGGATAGTAGTGAGAGATGATACATTGTTATGTCTGTTACTGGTTACAAAAGGTGGTTTTATTTGCTGAAGCGAGATGCTTGAAATTTTCTGATTTCTTTGGAAAATCCTTTTTTTCTAGTTTCCAATTTTAGTTTCATTTTTACACTGTATATAAGACAGGAAGTCGCAATGGCGCCATGCCAGGAGTTATAAGTACAGTAATTGGATTAAAGTAAACACAAAAGATGGATGGAAAAGGGTTACCTGTGAATGATACGTTGGATGAGGACGTTCGGTGGCATCTAATCTTTAAGGCGAGACTTGTGAAACCAAGGCTGCGGGAGCAAATGCAAAAGCATTCTCCATTTTTGTCGTGCATCCAAGTTGAAGTAGTGTGCGTTTTTTCCTTTTCTTTCTTACTCAGTTGAATTTTGAATCATGTGCTAACAAAACGATGATTTTATTGTAAAGCATGATTATGAGAGATTTAGAATTGGTGGTTCGAGAAGTGCTGCTTTTACTTCAACCTCCAACAAGGCAATGACGTGATAACAGATTTTGGATCTCAAAGGAACAAAAGAAAATTTCGGCCCAAAACAATCTTATGATGTTGTATACGTTAATAATTAATCTCTGAAACTATTTCCAAAAAAAATTAATCTCTGAAACAATTGAAACAAAAGTAAATTAACGGTTTAAGGAATATTGTCGAAATGGACCAAAATAAAAAGGAATATTGTGTACATTAATTCTTGTATTTATTTTTTCTTTTGTGGTGCGTCGTTAAAGAGAATGGTTAATGGTAATTCAAATAATAAGTGAATTAATCTTTTCTAAATCGCGAATACGATTCATAAAATTGTTTGGCAATGCTTTCAAAACAGAACATTATTGGTTAAACACTTAAACGCGAGTAATGAGTTGTGATCTATGAAGTGGCTACCTCGTCAGCTCTTAGGAGCCGCACATTCGATTGAACGTTTAGGAGAGGTTAAATAAAATAAAAAAATAGTGGTACACATTATCCATCCCTGAGAGAGAGAGAGAGAGAGAGAGAGAGAGAGAGAATGACAATATCTCTCTTCTCAGTTCCGAGTCTTCCACAGGCACAATTGTACAAGTACAAAAACTCATGGCTAACACCCACTAGTCCTTCTTTCTCCAAGTTAAGTACTGTTCCTCTGTGTTCCCCTTCACCTTCTGTTATAGAAGAAGAGAGTCCTCCTCCTTCACAGAATGATGAAGTTGCTATTCCTGACCAATTACCATACGCCTCCACACTGAGGTACTATCAAATCAATCATGTTTGCAGTTTAATTGGGTTGAGTGTGTAAGCAATAATTATTTGTCTTTTGACAGCGGTTGTAAGGCATGTGGAAGGGAAGAAGTGGAGAAAGGATGCAATGGTGAAGGAAGGATTCAGGGTGGGATTGCAACAGTACCGGGCTTTGGGTGGTGGCCCATTAAGGCCTACAGGCCATGCCCTGCTTTTGTTGCATCTGGTGGAAGGTACAGGCGACAAGGACAAAGCATGGACGAGGTTGCCTTCGGACGTGGCCCAACATCCACCGACTCCAACCCAAGGTACGCGCATCCATCAACCTCAATCTTGTCCAATGTGATTCCACTTAATTTGAATCCTATGATTCACATCACTTTGTATGATAGATCCAAGGAGTATGATACTATTTCCAATTTTCACCTCCAAGCCAAGCTGGTGCTAGCACCCATCTTACTGACCTTGCATTTCTTCCTTCCTTTCTTTCTAATAAAAGTTTAAGCAACCTGGATTCCGAAAGCTCACCAGGGTGAACTTGGATTCCTTATACTTTATTCGTTATGTCTAATTAACTCAAACAATGTGATTCCAAAGCTTATTTCCGAACTCCAGCTTACAATTTTTTGCCTCTTTTGACTTTTCCACTAAAACTATACAATTTGAAGAGGCATTCATCCAGGCATTGGCTCCTAGCCTATGTTGAGTACAAAACCGAAAAGATAAGTTTCCAAATTTCTCCCTTTTGAAAATAGTATCTGTTGAACAAGTTCTTATATTGTGAATATATTAGACCTGCATGTTGTTTGAGTTCAAGAGTGAAAATAGTCTCATATTGGATGAAGAATTAAAGATGGCCATATTTATTGGTTTATAATTATAAGTAAGGATTTATTAATCAGGGTTTTAAAGGTATTGTTTAAGGAATCAAAAATATAATTTTTAAATTGAAAATTATATAGGTATTGCTTAGAAATCAATACCAATAGGTATTAATGATATAACTTTTTATTTCTCCTATGTATCATGTAGCTATTACCTTAAAGTTTTGGGTTATATCAAAGTGTTCAACACTTGTGTTTGTGTGACAATACTTGGACCGTGCCGCATAGAAAAGCGCATAAGCCTTTTTTGCATGCGTTCTCCAGTTCATTTCTGGTTGGTTGAACATTATTTGAAGCTTATATAGATGACTGGAAGGCTTGGGATCAATATTTCTGTTATCATCGCAAGTGTCCATGCTTTGTAGTTTGTTTCCATTTTGTGGATCAACAAAAATTAGTATACTGGAGGAGAAAATAGAGTATCTGAATTTGTCAAATTATTGTTCTAACTCATGTACTAATCTTAGGGAAATGATAACAGGTACCTTTAAGGTACCGGATAAGATCACAAAAACTTTCCTCTTCTGATATGTAAATAGTGCACTAGTTAATGTTATTTGGTTGAGGTGACCGTGACATTGTGTTTGACTAAGATTTCTGGCTTTGTTTATCATGGTTTTCTGATCTTTCATCTACCCTCTTCTGCTACTAATTGGCCAAACCAAATTACTTTCAAACTCCTGCATTAATCTTAGTGTAGGTGACATTCTGTTTGAGAATCTAACTTTTCTTTACTATGATTTTCTGATTTTTTGTGTAACTCTTCAACTTCTAATTAATGATGTACTAATGTTGGAAAATTTTGCAGCAACAAAAAGGAAAGTCCAAAGAAATCTAAGAGCTAAATGTTTGGGAGGATGAACTGTTTTTTTTTGGGTGAACCGGGACGATGAACTAGTCACTACCTTGTAGGGGTGACATTAAACCTAGAGCATTAAGGAGGAGGGGGCAATGAAAGTATTGGCGATGTTTTGGTCTGCTACAAATGTTAATTCAATATATTATGTAAGGATTATGGAAATGTGTACATCTTATCAATGCATTGGTAAATAGTATGAGTTCTAGAGAAGTCAGAGAAAGTAGAGAAAGAGAAGTTTAGAGAGAGAAAATAAAAAATGAATTATAATTACTTAACTAACTGATTACAAAGGCTTTACTATATCTATACAGTGAGAAAGACTTCTCTTGCAAGCTATTCTATAAATACTGAATGTAAACTACATATATTCCTATACCCCCCGCAGGCTTAGGTGAGGAGATCAACGGTGAGATCTCCAACCCTAAGCTTGGTCTTTAAGGCTTGAAATACGGTAGGAGAAAGAGGTTTAGTGAAAGCATCAACGAGCTGATTAAGAGCTAGAATGTGAAGGACTGAGCTGTTGAGCTATGACTTTCTCCCGCAAGAAGAGCATATCAAGTTCAAGATGCTTAGTCCTAGTATGAAGAATCAGATTGTAGGAGAGAGCAACAACACTCTGGTTATCATAGAGAGTGGTTGGAGTAGGTAGGGACAGGCCTAGTTCAGTCATGAGGAACTGTATCCACAACATTTCCTGAGTGATAATCGTCATGCTTCGATATTCAGCCTCAGTGGCACCCCTGATTGCTTTCTGGACCACCAGGAAATTAGATTTGGTCCAAGAAAGACACAGGCCCCCCACGTTGATCTCCTATCATCTGGATCAGCTGCCCAGTCAACATTACAATAGGCAGTGAGGGCTAGTTGAGAGATGGAAGAAGCAGTTGAGGAATGTAAAGCATGTGTAAGGATACCTTTAATATACCACAAGATTCTCTTCAATGTTGTTCAAAGAGACTCAAGGGGAGAGGCTATAAACTTGTACACCTTGTTAACGGAGAAACTAATTTCTAGTCTGCTAATGGTGAGGTATTGGACATCAGAGAATAAATCTGAGCCAAACTTGGAGAGCTTGCAACCACTGACCATGGGATAAGAGATTGTGTTTGCATCAGTCATATTGGTTTTACTGAGAAGATCCATGATATATCTTGTTTGTGTCAACAATAGGGAACCAGAATGGTGATGCATGACTTCAATTCCTAGAAAATGGTCAAGGTACCCCAACTCTTTGAGGGCATAAACAGAACAAAGTTGATCAACCAATTGCCGAATGATGGGAGAGAAATTACTTGTTATGATGATATAATCAACATACACCACCAAGTAGACCATATTGCTTTTTTACTAGTAAATGAAGTGCGAAGGATCACACCTGTTATATCTAAAGCCAAACTAAAGCAATGTATACTTGAGCCTCTTAAACCAGGCTCTTGGGGCATCTTTAAACCCATAAAGAGCTTTGTGCAACATGCACACTAATGTCATTTCGGTAGGCTTAAAGCCTCTCAATAATTATCATTTTCATCAAAATAATGAACATAAGATCAAAAGAATAAGTATGATTAGTGATGAAAATTAATACAACCATGAGTTATTTTTAAAAAAATAGTACCATAAAAATTATCATGTTTAAATCATTATACCATTATTGTTTTTTTATTGTGATTATCATGTTCATCATTATCATCTTTCGAAAAAATTGAAGTTCATGTTTAATTATATGTCTAGTACTTAAATTAAACATAAAAAATAATAATTTATTCTTCATAGTAACTATGAAATTCTTCTTAAAAGATAATTAGTAAAAGTAATATTTAAGATTTTTAACAAAATTAAAGTTTTTCTTTAAATATTTTACCAAACAACTATCTACTTAAAATTATATTTTCTGTTGATAAAATTTTAAGAGGTACTGAAAAACTTCTGATTTATTTTTAAAAATTCTTATTTTTAACGTTAACAGTAATTTTGAGCAGGTGCGCTACACTAAGCCATAGTACTGCATATACATACTAGAAATGAGGATGTTTCCTTAAACAATTTTTTTGCAATTATTATTTCTCTCTTTGCTCTTATTTATAATCATATAAAAAATGTTTTAATGTTTTAATTTATAAAATAAAATTCACCTATTTAGAAGTAGTTAATGTTTTTCTTATGTTTATTTTTATTTTAAAAGAATGTTACTATTAATATTAAAGTAAAATTTAAATTTAAATAAAAATAAAAATAAAATATTACATAGTCTTTTATAAAAGTTAGTATATTATTATATTTTTTAATATATGAGTTTCATTCTCAATTGTTTTATAAATACGAGTATTTAATTTCCTCCATTTTTCATGTGCGTTTTGAATATTTTTTCTCATTTAATTTCCTCCATTTCAATGATGCTTTCTTACCCTTTTACTTATTTTTTCTTCTTTTTTTCAATTTTCGTCGTATTTCATTCGTATGATTTTTTTTTCTCACATTTAATGGGTTTACTATACTCACATGAACTTTTGAAGAATTCTGTGTGTTAATCAAATCTATGTCTTTAATGCTTCCCTTTCTTACCAAAATAAAATCAATGGCATTAGGGGGATATACACTATTCATTGAATATTACTCGTGAAAAAAATATTTAAATATTATTTTTTAATGTATAATCTATTTTCTTTAACGGTTTTGTTAACAACTACTCCAAAGGTATTGTTTAAAAAAATATAATGAAAAGTTTTTAATTAAAAATTATATAAAAATTACTTAGAAAAACTAATATGAATAAGTTTTAATGATATTTTTAAATCAAAACTTTTTATTTTAATTTTTATAAGGAATTGGTTAACTATAATCTATTTATATTACTTCATGCATATTAAATGAATTTTAAAATTACTATTCTTATTAAGAGAATTTCTTAATATATTATATTTAATATTCATCTTGATATATTGGTTGACCAACAAGTTGTAGGTGATGTTTGGTGAGTGGTTGTTCCGTAATGGAATGGAGGTGGTGGAAAGTGAAAATTTGATCCTACAGTCTAACAAAGTTTTGATTGTCTTGAACGACGTGAAAGATTAATATTGACCTTTTAAATTTTTTATTTCCCTAACTCTGTTTCCACAATTGTAAACCAAACATACCTGTAATTATTGGCTAATTCCGATTCATGATGAGCTGAGATGTGTTATGATAACATTGTCCTTAAAGAATTATTCGCCTATGACGTATCCCCAAGATTTAACAGCTCCTTTTAGGATAGACTTAGGACCAGAACTAGTAGAAATAAATTAAATATTTTTTATGTAACCCACGACTAGAGGAATGTATCTGTATCTCTTCTTGGAAAGAGAAAATCGTTAATTAAATAAGAGTTCAAGTCAATTAATCTTACAAATCTGACTAAGTTGTAAGTAATTAATATCTAACCAACTTAGAGATAAGATTTGACTTAATCAAAGTTTATCTATAAGTTATAAATAATGTTTTATAATGATAAAATAATTTGTTACTCCTTTTTAATTTAAAATAAGATAAAACTTTATTTAAAACTTTTGAAATATAATATAATTTCCAATAATTCCCACATATTTCAAAAGCTTTAAATATATGTAATCTTTCAAAATAGAAAGATTTACTTGGGTTAACAATATGGATGTTGATGTGTTAAATATGGTGTCTTTTGGACTATGAGCCAAACTCTAAACTAATAAACTTAACATATAGCGCATTGGTGAAACAACGCTTCTATGAACCAATGACACTTTAGTGTATGATAGAGGTCTATCAATCACATTACCCTTCCACAATTTCTATTGTTATCGCCGTTTTGCACTAAAAGGTCATACATGTCCCTGGTGGTAATTCATGAGTGCTCTAAAAATTTTGCCATTTAATTCCATAGAAGCAGCCTTACTCTACACTCAGATAGGTGTTTTTATCAAGTGTATAATGCACTTTTATACACCACCCATAAGGGATATGTAAACCATTAAAGCTTTTAAGCTTAACCATCATTCAGTGCAGTCTAGCACTTCTCACATACACTATAGGAAGAGAAAAAAAAGGAAAGAATGCTAGCTAAACTAACTAAGTGACTTGTTATTACCCATATAAACCTTTTTCATGGAATCTCCAATCACAAAAGTTGGGTTGTCATCACTGTTAGTTACAAATGGCTCAAGTCTCATTCCTCTCGGTGTTTAACCACTAGCTTTTCACTTTGTGAGACTCAAGATCACAATAATTTTGATCCATGATTTATAGCTAAGTTACTTAATTATAATATATATGTACATGTCTCAAAATCTCAATATAAATACTATTATTTGTTTTTGTATGTTGGCAATCACAATATATAACTTAGAAAGACATATTTCTTCCATATACATGCTAAGAAAAATATCTTAGCTAATTAGCCTTAGATTTTATCTAAGTGATAAACTTTGCCTTCAATTCAATTTGGACTACACAGGTCTACCTAATAAACTTCAAGTAATAAATTTTCTTCAGAGTAAGCTAAATTTACATGAAATGAAATCTAGTCTCGACTAAATTAAATTAGTCAACATCACTATGTCAATAACATAGTGGAAAATTCAAAATCGACAAAATTAAATTAGCTTGTCAACATCATTATGTCAATAATATAGTAGAAAACTCAAAAGTAAGGAATATCATAATTCATCTTTTTCAAGAGTAAAATAAATTCAATTTGAATTTATTCTCATTTAATATTGGATTCAAGTAACGTCACCATAACATTAGTATGATGAAAATTCTCAACATACACTATCATGACACCATAATTTATAGTATCTCTTAAATACTTTATGAATCTAGTAAACACATAAAAATTTATAATTTCATAAAAATCAATAAACTCCCATTATAAATAATACCAAAGTTCTTAGTACCTCTTTTTTAACTTTATCAACAACTAAAACCTTTTCAAAATTGCTTTTCATTAATAATTGTTAAAGAAAAGTCTGGTTGAAAAAGAAATTTTGGAATATTACTGAACCAGACCCCAGTTCATGTGTTAACTTTAGACCCTAGATTTGTTAATAACATACATCAAGAATCCATTGATAAATGAAGTCTGTACATGTAAAAACTAATATGTATATTTAAGTGTTTTAGGATAAAAAATGCGTAGGTTATAACACATAGGGAGTCCATGAAATTAGAATCTGAATCACAGTATTGGATGGTGCCCAAAAGTCTATTCGAAGAACCTTGTCTTACTCAATTAGACTTCAGACTTATTGACATCCAAAAGATGAACGTTATATCATAAGCTGAATTGCAACGTTCTAAAATCTATTTAAGTAATGCCTTGGGACTTTTGATCTTATCAAATTTATGTGCTTATCATCAAAAGGTACAAGAGACAAAACAAAGCTAAGCAGTCAAAGTTAGCATACCTAATTCTCTACAAAATTAAAAAAAGCTGAACCAAGTCAGCATGTGTGTTAGCTCAAATTCAGAGGATTACAATATTGACTTCTGCTCTCTTTATCAATCAAATGAAGTAACCAAGCCACTAGACTTTTAAGCATTCTTTTTTGTTATCGAAGGTCTGGTACCTGAAGTTCAAAGCATATACTTTCACAAGATTTTCAACGTTTATATCTCCTTTCAAGAATCAACAATGATCATATTCTAGCACCTATATATACTGAAGTAGATTGAATTGCCAAAGAAGTAAGCAACAAGTCATAGAGAAATTCCTCAAGAAAATTCATCCTTCTCTGTATTGCATTCAATCTTTCTTTTCAAATAAAGACCTTCCTTGTTTGTTCTGCCTCTAGCAGACCTTGGTCTCGTGTCACTTATAACTTAGTGTACAATCTCTTAATTGTATATTTTCATACATTAAGTTCTGTGAGATACCTTTCATTTCTTACATACAATCTGTAAAAGTCTGGTGTGTTGCCAACCTTAATAAGTGTGGGAAACACCATTAGCCTGAAGAGAATTTTAAAAGAATACTTAGGTTGTTAAGGTAGGAGTGACTTATTGAAAAAGAATACTTGGATGTTTAAGCCAGAAGTTACTGAAGTCAAGAATACTTGTGGCATAGGTTTGATGCTATTATTGTAAAGGAGAATTTACAATAGTGGAAAATCCTTCAAGTTAAAAGGGACTGGATATAGCTTTTGTGTTGAAAGTGAACCAATATAAAATTCTCTGTGTTGCTTACCTTTTCTTGCTCTTTAAAAGTCATAAAGATTGGTTATTTGTTTTCATTGATTCATTATTTCACAAAAAGAGTCCCTGACTTATTCAACCCCTCTTCTAAGTCAGACTCTGAACCATCAATTAGTATCAGAGCTTATCCTTTGGGTTGATCACTCTCTCGAATGAAAAGAATAAAGATCTATGGCAGCCTCTCAGAGTAATCAACTAATTACAGAAGGATCCTCAATCAACAAACTTTCAGCCTTCTTTGGAGAAAACTACTTATACTGGAAGGATAGAATGGAAATGTTTATAAAATCCACCAAGTACAGTCTATGGGTAGTCATTGTAAATGGTGATTATGAAACTCCTATTGATAAGGATGGAAAGCCTAAAACTGAATATGGATGGAGTACTGTGGAAATAAAAAAAATGGAGGTAAATGCCAAGGCCAAATTCTTGCTTACTTGTGCTCTCAACAAATCATAATACAATAAAGTATTTAATTACAAAACAGCTAAAGAAGTCTGGGATGTTCTTCAACACAATTATGAAGGCACATTCAATGTTAAAAGATCAAAAAAAATACTATTAACCAAACAGTATGATACTTTCAAGATGGAGGAACATGAGACTGTGAATGAGCTCAAAGCTCATGGAACCACTCCCTCTGTTGAAAACATCAATGTGAAGTTTCTTGGAAGCTTGCCAGAAAGATTTGATGTAAAATGCTCAGCTCTAGAAGAAGCTAAAGATCTGAGTACATCCTCATTGGATGAATTGCTTAGAGTGCTTAGAGTGCATGAGTTAAAGTTAAAGCAAAGGAAGTTAGCAAACCTTTCTCCTCCAAGAGCATTGCTTTAAAGTCAGATGAATCAGGTAGAAAATCCAAAGCATTGAAAGCTGAAGAGTCCGTAAGTTATGACCCAGGCTCTGATGAATCAAAAGCTGATACAGATGAGGAATTGGCCTTTGTAACCAAGAGATTTCACAAGCTGTTAAAGAAGAAAAAGTTCAGACCTATAAATTTCAAAAGAATGACCACAAAGGTAAAAATCAATTCAAGTTTAAAACTGATAAATCTGTTCTAGAATGTTTGAACTGTAGGAAACTAGGACATATGAAAGTAGAATGTCCTCTTTTAAATAAAGACAAGAAGGACAGAAAGGAAAAAAGAAAGTTTCCTAAGAAATAGAAAGGATTAATAACATGGGACGATAAAGAGTCATCAAGTTCTGAAGAGTCTGAAGAAGAGAGAAAATCTGCTTAAATCAGTCTTATGGAAAATGAGGTGCCAGACTCTAAAGCAAGCTCAAGTGACTCAGAATCTGAGGATATAAGTTATACTGAACTTAAACGTATAATTTATTGTTCAATGATTTTTCTAAACTTTTGAAAACTTTTAAAAAGTTGAAGGTAAAGCATGTTGACATGGTCACTGATTTTGAAAATCAAATTTCAAAATTAAAGGAAGAAAATCTTGACAAAAACACTTTGAAAGAAATAGAAGAGAATGAGAATATGCACCTTGTAGATTTAAGCAGACTCAAAAGAAAACACTATTTTGTAAACAAATTTTGAAAGTTCCAAAGTTTGCTGCAACTCTTAAAGTGAAGAAATCATTAAGTTGCAAAAGAAAGTTGACTCTCTTACCTCAGACCTGAGCAAGTTTGTAAACAATATTGAAAACTTGAACATAATTTTGGGAAAATCCTATGGTAACCATAAATGGCCAGGTCTGGGATATGTAGAGGAAAATGATTTCAAGCATTCTTCATCTCTTACATTCGTTTCAAAGAATCAGAAACATGCCAAATGTAATTACTGTAAAAAAACATGGTCATTTAATTAATGATTATAGAAAAAGAAAAAGAAGAAATGAGAAAATTGCTAACAATGCAGGACCCAAAAAGATATGGGTACCAAAATCATTAATTATTCCTATTACAGATGTGCTTAAGAACAAAGGAAAAGCCTCTACACCGATATCTGGATAGTGGATGCTCACATCATATGAGAGGAGAAGGTTTATGTTCCTAGACCTGGAGCAGTTTAAAGGTGGAACTGTCACTTTTGGAGGAAACCAAACTAGAAGAATCATTGGGTCTGGTAGAGTGGGTAAAATTCTTTCACCTGTTATTGAAAATGTATTTCTAGTTGAAGTTTTGAGACATAACGTACTGAGCATTAGTCAATTTTGTAATATTGGGTACAAAGTCTCTTTTGACAAAGACAAGTGTACTGTCATCAACCATGATGAAACCACACTCTTTAATGCCAACAGACATCACAACCTACATAGGGTTGACTTGAATGGGCAAAATGATCAAAATGTAACATGTTTGTTTTCAAACTTTGAAGAGAAATGGATCTGACATAAAAAGCTTGGGCATGTAAGTTTAAAACATATTTCAAAACTTTATAGAAAAGGCCTTGTTAAGGGATTACCAAAAATTTCTTTTAATAGCTCTCTGCCTTGTGAAGCTTGCCAAAGAAGGAAACAACACAAAACCTCATTTGAAAACAAGAATGTTGTTTCCACTGTCAGACCCCTAGAACTATTACATTTAGATTTGTTTTTTCCATCTCAAATGCAAAGTCTAACAGGAAAGAAGTATGGATTTGTGATTGTTGATGATTACACAAGAATGACATGGGTATACTTCCCAACTCACAAGGATGAGTCTGTAAAGATATTTAAGATTTTTGTAAGAAAATTCAAAATGAAAAAAGCTTCTGAATTTGTACAATAAAAAGTGATCATGACAGAGAATTTAAAAATGAAGTTTTTGAAAAGTTCTGCAATGAGTCTAATATAACTCATAGTTTTTCTTCTCCAGGAACACCCTAACAAAAGGATGTTGTGGAAAGGAAAAGTAGGTCTCTGCAGGAAATGGCCAGAACAATTCTTTGTGCAAACAATCTTCCAAAATACTTCTGGGCAGAGGCTGTGAGACTTCTTGTTATATTCAAAACAGAATTTTTATCAAACCTATACTAAATAAGACTCCTTATGAACTATGGAAAGGAATGAGACCCAACATCTCATACTTTCACCTATTTGGTTGTATCTGTTATATTCTTTAATACTAAGGATCATGTTAGAAAATTTGATTCTAAGTGTGACAAAGTAATATTCATGGGATATTCAACCATATCAAAATCTTACAGAATCTTCAATACCAGAACTTAGGCCATTAAAGAATCAATGCATGTAAGATTTGATGACCTTCAAAAGACTGACGGGAAACTAGTAGATCTAAATTCTGATGATGCAAGAATACTACAACAAGAAACTGATCAAAAAAAGCAAGGAGCAAGCCCTGATCAATCAAAACTTGCTAAACATAAAGACAAAGAGTCTGAATAGATTCAATCAATGACTGAACCTGAAAAGCCAAGATACTGGAAGTTCAAGGCTTATCATCCTTCAAACCTCATAATTGGGGATCAATAGTTTGAGTTAAAACCAGATCCAGACTTTGTAACCAATCTTCAATTACTCTAGTTTCAGAATTGGAACCAAAGAATATTGCAGAAGCATTAGATGATACTAACTGGATCATTGCCATGCAAGGGGAGCTGAATCAGTTTGAAAGAAACAAAGTCTGGAACCTTGTTCCAAGACCCAAAAATAAGAGTATTATTGGAACTAAATGGGTGTTTAGGAATAACCTTGATGAAGATGGGAAAGTCATCAAAAACAAAGCCAGACTTGTAGCTCAAGGCTACAACCAGTAAGAAGGTATAGCCTTTACTGAAACATTTGTACCTGTAGCTAGACTCGAGGCTATCAGGATACTTCTTGTATTTGTTGCATTTAGAGGTATTACATTATATCAGATAAATATGAAGAGTGCTTTTCTGAATGGTTTTATTGAAAAAGAAGTTTATGTAAAACAACCCATTGGTTTTGAAGATATGTCTTGTCCTAACCATGTTTTCAAACTTAGTAAAGCATTGTATGGTCTAAAACAAGCTCCAAGAGCTTGGTATGACAAACTTAGTTCTCTTTTGATTTCAAAAGGTTTTACTAGAGGAAAAATAGACATAACTCTTTAGAAAAAGTTCTCAAAAACACTTTATTATTGTATAGATTTATGTGGATGATATTGTTTTTAGTTCTACTAATGTAAGTCTGTGTAAAGATTTTTCTAAAATGATGCAAGCAGAATTTGAAATGAGTATGCTAGGAGAACTTAAATTCTTCCTAGGCTTACAGATTAAATAGACTAATGATGGTATTTTTATCCATCAGCAGAAGTACACCAAGGAGTTGCTTAAAAAATTTAAAATGACTGATGTTAAGCCAATGAGCACTCTTATGCATCCAAATTGTATAATTAATAAAGATGAGTCTGGTACATTAATGGATCAGACCTTGTATAGAGAAATGATAAGTTCACTTTTGTACCTCACATCTAGCAGACATGACATAATGTTTAGCGTCTATATGTGTGCAAGATATTAGTCAGACCCCAAGGAATCACATTTGTCTACAGTGAAGAGAATTCTAAGATATCTTGTTGGCACAACTAACCTTGGGTTATTCTATAAGAGAACAGACTCTTTCTCTCTATATGGATATTGTGATGCAGATTTTGCAGGAGATAGAGTAGACAAAAAAAGCATAAGTGGTGGATGTCATTTTCTAGGGAAAAGTCTGATATCATGGGGAAGTAAAAAGCAAAATTTAATTGAACTCTCAACAACAGAAGCATAATACATGTCTATAGCAGGTTGTTGCTCTCAACTAACCTGAAGATTATTCTATCAAAGAAGAGGAGATTCATGTGTTTTGTGATAACACAAGTGTAAAAAAATCTATCAAAGAACCCCATTCAACATTCAAAGGCAAAGCATATTGAAGTAAATTATCACTTCATCAAAGATTATGTGCAAAAAGGGATTCTAGACATGAAGTTTGTTGACACAGACCATCAGTGGGCAGACATCTTTGCAAAGCCTCTGGATAAGGCCAGATTTGCTTTTATCAAGCATAATTTAAATTTGAGGAATATTGCTTAAAAAGTCTGTGACGTCTTTCATCATTTTACATTTATTTCTACCCGTTTTATTGATTTTCACAATAAATTTTTTGTGACTAAATAATTTAATTAAGTCCTAATTTAAGAAAATATTCATTTTTACTAAAAAGTCCCAAAACAGTAATCATATACTCCTTTAAAACTCAAAACCTATTTAATTTTGGAAAGAAACCATAAACCTAAAACAGGGGATCTGACGTTGCGCGCTAACCCCACGTGTAGTGTCAGCCCAAAACTGCGCACCCCATGCTACGTGTCAGACCCACAGGTAGCGTGAACATGACAGTAACTGTGTCTGATGCTGTTACACATTCTAAGCCAATCGGCCAACTTCTAACCTACCTAAATGGCCCGTTTTAAATCCGATTGCCACAAAACTTCACGAGCCACATGTTTTCCCCATTCCAGAACTGTTGCCACCGTCCGTTTGCCAAAATTTCAACATATGCACAAGTTATGTGTAAAATGCAGTTTAAGCTCTTTTAGGGCAAAAACCTTGCACTAAACACCCTAAATAGGTTCCAATTGGCCGAAGGCCAATACACATAGTTTCTAAATGCTCTCTCGGGGGTCCCGAAACCCACCGGATCTCAAAATCACCAATTTAGTTCCTTATATTCATAAAAATCACTATATGCATGATTCCTAAATTCATCAATTCATCAATGCCTCTCTTGATTACATCCCACACACATCAAATACTAATCATACACCATAATCATGCACATAACAATCATCATTCACATTGTCAACAAGACCTGTCCATAGTCAATCAATGACCAGTCATTCTAAATTAGCTCCATGCCAATAAACATTAATTTCACACATTATATAGCTAATCATCATAATTGAAATCACCATCATCATCATCAATCATCATCATCAACAATTCACTAACACCACATGATTATCATCGTCAATCTCGACACACCAAATTAATTCAACAATCACTAAAGAATAACATAATCGACACATCACACATAACTAACAACCTATTACATACATATTCATATGTTACACAAATTCATTCATCCTTGGTATCAACCCTCCGTTTGGCGCACCTCTGGGGCATTGGCATCCTCCCTGTCACTGGTCACTAAAAATTAAATAAACCATAGCAAGGGTGAGTGTTTGGCATATCGTAATTAATATAGAATGGAAATAAAAAGGAACCTAAATATCTAATAACTTATTTTTAACTTACCAGTCACCTTACATTTAAACTTATAATTAGATTCATTTCCTTTAGTTCTCGGTAATCCACGTTGCTCCTAAGTCTCAATTCAATTTCCAAGTGACATAATTCACATACATCGCATTAAGTATATATTCATACTTATATTAAATCACCCATCACAAATCATCGAATTTATCAAACACTTTATGGACATTAATTCACGATTCATCATAAAGTATGCATCGATTCAAATCACATAAACATAACTGACTCGCATGTATCTGACTCCTAGTATCAGGATACCTAAGGATCGACCTTCGGCTGGGGGTCATATTTGACACCCTATGGACCCTGCTTGGTCCACTGATTCCTGCTTGAGTCTCCACCTCAACCACTGGGTAGCTCAATTGGGCACAAAGGCCATGGGAGCCAGAAATGAGGGGCTACACATACTGTCATTCATCCCACACCACATAAACACATAACAAATCATATCATACATTGTATATTATTAACACATCTCATATACAATGTCAAAAACTGACATGAAAACATCACTTGGGCGGCCTACTTGCCAAGCCCACCAACACAAGCCATGTTATACATTTCCATCAATTATTTATTCACCATTCTCATCAAGTTTGCACGAATTAAATGACATACACCTTAAAGATGGAATCCACACATACATAAATCATTTTACAATGTAATTCATGACTCATAATTAATTAAATAGTTAATTCCCTTTATATCTCCTAACTTTCACCTTATTCTTGATTTGATAAATATCAAAACACACATAAACATACATATATAGTTATGTAAATTCAACTCAACTAACCTACGCCATCTTATAATTTCTAAATAAACTCTAGGCCTCCCGAAGCTATCATTTAATCTCATCCTAATTAATTACGACTTGAACACCCCCTTACCTCGATTCCAAGCTTCAATAATTTGTTCTTGGTGTCGGTTGCGCCCTCCAATTACTTGATTCACCGATCCTCTTCCAAACTTGATGCCCACTTCGTCAAACGCTTGACCAACGCTTGCTACAGCACCTACGGTTACTGAAACACCAATCCGGTTAGTACATTACCTTCCCAATCCTTCCAAAAACATAATCCCAACTTCCAAAGCCATTAAAACTCAGAATCAAAGTCCCAATCATCACATGCAAACACGGTTTCAAAGAAGGAGAAGAGGGGGAGAAAAAAAACTTAGAAATGGAGTCCCCACATGCCTTCCTCACTTCCCAAGGTTCAAAACCATTGGGAATTCACGACGTTTCCAAGATTCTAGCCAAATCACATCAGAGAGAGGGGAAAATGGAAGAAGAAGCTCGCAGGTTCAATGTTTGCATGTCCCTATTTTAATCTGATCGTGAAGCTGACGCTATACGTCCCACTGACGCTACGTGTCAGTTCATTAATTCGCACCTGACGCTACGCGTCACGTGTCCTGATTCCATTTTCTTTAAAATTTCATTTTATATCCTTTTCCCACTTTATATTTCATATATCATTACTATCTTAAACCAAATGATATTTTTATTTATTTTCAATTTATAAACATCAAGGATGTTACAAAGTCTACTTGTATGATATGTCTGACTTTAGTATTTTTTTAATTTGTTGCTTTATAAGTCGTAACCCACGTTATGCACTTCTAATATTTCTAAGAGAGAAATTGCTTAAGTCTTTTGGTATTCGTGTTAACTATCAAAATGCTTCACATTTTGTTGCTTTTATTCTAAAACGTACATTGTGGCAACAATTAACACCTTTTTGTATAAATGCTACCTGAACATGCCCCTTTCTCCTCACTAGTGGTCAACTATTACCTTTTTAAAATATGAGCCTTTTCATTTATAAATCACTCCTCATTTTTTGTGAAAAACCTTTCAACTCTCTTCACTCTAAAGAAAACTCTTCATTTCCTTAAACCCTAATGCTACGTTTAGTTTATAAGTTTTCTTAGAAAAATAAAAAATTATTCTTAGAAAAATTTAAAAAATAAAAAAACTATTTATTTACAAATTATTTAATTTTTTATAGAAAAATAGAAAACTAATTTTCTATTTTTTAAGAAAATCAAAAAACTCTTTTAAAAGGTTTTCTAAGAAAAGTAAAAAATAGAAAAGGCGATAATTGAATTATAAGATAAGGTAACTGAATTACAAGATAAAAACTCCTGTAACCAAATGGGAATATGAAACAAAGTACTACTAATTTGAAAAGTTCTACTGCTATAAGTTTTCAAAAATTAGAAACACGACAACTTGCACTGTTCATTTAAATTAGTATTATCATCCTTAAATATTGAATTGGCTTTCCTGCAATGGTAAAGGGTTGTAGAGACCTTATCTATATTATAAGTTAGTTATTAACAGAAAGATCAACCCCACCATATCTATCAATTTACATTTTTATTTTTTGTTAAATTTAAGATGATATTTCGTATGATTTTTATGATGTATCATGATAATATTTTTATTATTCTTTGTAACTATTTTGAAATATATTTAAACACAAACTCATTTGTTTTTATTTTAATATTCTTTTAAATTTTTGTCACAATTTTTATGTGATGCATATACTATACAATATTTTCATAAATAATATGTATATAAGAATATCTCAATTAATTTGAATTAAAGAATGTGTGAAAAAAATTTAGAAACCTGAGTGCACTTGAACAACTTTTTTAATTTTCTAGTTTTCTAAATTGAAAAATTATCACATTATCTAAACAGGTTTTCAAAATTTTCCTAGCTATTCTAGGAAATGAAAATTTTGGAAAACAAGCAGAAAACTTTTCTTAGAAAACTAGAATAATTTTCTATAACTAAACGCAACCTAAAGCTCTTTCCTTCTTCTCTATTGAGCTTTAGTAATGACATTCAAGGTCTCAGATATTGTGGAATCTTCCTTTTTCCACCCCAAGCAGCATAAGATGGATGGAAGAGACATTTCAGAGGAAATAAGTGGTATTGGTTGGAGCAAGTTCTATATGGACAGAGAGCCCTACCTCTCTCTCTGGTTTTAGAGTTTTGGAAGACAGTCTTTGTTTACAAGTCCAAGTTTATTGTATTGGGCAAGCTGAAAGGATAAGTGATAGAGATTTTTGAAGATGTCTTAGCTATTGTTACTGGTTGCCCAGCTATGGGAGAAGTCTTTGCAGAAGACTGAGTTTGAAGTGATCTCTATCCAGGAGATCAATGAGATGCTTTATGGTATTGCACGACCTACCAAAGTTTTATTTGGAAACTTGCTACTTAAAGTGAAGATGCTTCACCTGGTAATGAAGCAAGTGATTTTCCCTCACAAAAGAGCTAAAGATACTGTAAGCAAGCTGGACAGATTTTGTATGTATCACATGCTAATGAAGAAGAAAGTAAGTCTGCCAAATATGATCTTGACTTACTTGATATCTTCAATTGGGAAGAAGCAGGACAAGATCCCATATCCAGCAGTGCTGATGAAGGTCTTTGCATTGGAGAATATGCAAACCCAGACCGTTAGTAACCTGGTAACCCTCACCTCCTTGGTGAGCAAGCTACCCATCTTTTCACCTATGTTGGACCAGACTGTAAAAAGTTCTCTTCTTCCTCCTCCTCAGAAGAAAAAGTTTACTCCTGCAGCTCCTAAGAAGTAGAAGGCTGAGGCTGTTAAAGCAAAGCCAACCCCTAAAAAGAAAAGTGGGATAATTAAGTATGTTGCTAAGAAAGTTAGGAAAATGGTTCTAGACTTTTTTGATGAGTCAGCATCTGATAAGTCAAGTCATTCAGACTCACCTCTAGATGTGAAACCATGTCAAGTGATCCCTTCCTTTACAGAAAAGGAATCAAACTTTGTAGAGCTCATGGTGTCTGAACCAGGAGTTACTAAAGAGTCTTCAGACTCTGATGATGAGATTCCCTTTAGTCATCTTCAAAGGAAATCTATGGCTAAGAAATCTCAACCTGAGCAACTATCTCAATAGCAGAGCCAATAACCCCAATCGTCTAAGCAATTACACTAGCCACAACAGTCATAGAGGTAACATCAAAGACAACAAACTCTTGGTGAAGAAGCTCTACAACAGTTCATCAACATCTTTGTTGCTCTAAACCCATCTATTTCTATACATAGATGGGCTAGAAATACCTGGAACAAGAAATACATTAAACTAAAGGAATAATATCAAAAGGTTGTCAAGGAAAATAAAGAAGAACTAATAAAGTGTGGTGGCTATCCAAGTGTTGTTGATTACATGAAGTTCATCTTTGGACATCTAAAAAGATATCCAAAATATGACGTGCTGAAATGAACTCATCTTGACTGGTTGAATAGATTTTATAAAGTTATTGGAGAATTTTAAAATGATGCACTCAGTTTAGATCTGCTCTTGCAAGCAAAAGGAAGTTAAGAGCCTCAAAGTCTGGGCCAGCTGCCAAGAAAGCTAAGTAGGATACTATAAGTAGCCTAGACCCTCTATCTTTCTTTCTTTCAGAGCTTTCTCAGCCAACTTCATCTTTAACCCCTCTTTCACACCCAACCTCCCCCTCTCAGCAAACCTTACCTTCTCAACCAACCCCCATATCTATTATTCCTCACCATAAACGCTTAACCCAGACCTCACCAGTAAATAATCTTTCCCTTGTTCCCCTTCCAGACCCTCCTACTGTTATTCCCTGATCTTAATTCCCTTTATTTCATATCGTTAACCACGATGTCCTTATATTTAAAATTTTTAAACCTATCCTTGACCCTACAGACCCTGGTTACAGAAGCCTACATAACTTAGCCATTGTGAGTAACCCCAACTTTAATGGCCGCAAATTTTATATCTTACTGTCTACACCCAAATTTGTTCCCCTGTGCCCTTAGAAATACTTTTACCTTACTTCTATCTCCTCTCCTTAAATGATATTGCCATGCATCAAGTTTTAGTGATTGAGCAAGTCTTTTTTGCAAGAGATCTGAAGTTTGGTACGGCTAAACTTAAATTATCTGCCATGAGAAGAATGGCTATTACAACTCCTAGGAAGAAGATTTTGATTGCTCCTGACAGGAGGTAGACTACAACAATTTGGATTAATTTGGGCAGACTAAAGAAACCAATGCCTCTTACACCCAAGCCTCTCTACAAAGGTCCTCTCAGACCTCATGAGCTTTCTGCAGCAAGCCTGAAAAGCATTTTGACTGCTCCCAATCCCACTAAAGCTCATGCTAATGCCCTCTGGTCTCACTACCTTTAGACCATCAGAGAAGAAGGCTCTAGTGCATATGACTCTTGGAAAATCATTTCTCATCGCCCCACTATCATATCTTTTAATTCACCCTTCATTATTATTCATCAGACTCACTACTTCATCCTTGTTTCTTCTATAGCTTCTCTTCTTATCAACTCAAATCCCATTCTTGGTTCATCTCTCAACTCTGCTCCTACTAGTCTTTTCACTCTTTATTCTCTATGATGTCTCATCTTTTATTGATATCTAAAGGGGGAGAATAGTTAGAAGTCTTTTTGAGTGGGAAACAGACTTAGAAGTCTACAGAATCTATAGTGTCTTTCTTCTATACTCTTGTAATGCTTTGAACACTATTTTTGCTCAAATATATGATTTGCTCTGATATGCTTATATATGATGCTCTGGTATATGTTTGACTGCTAACTTACTGTCTGTCACAACAAATCTAAACATACAAAATATATTTATGTCAAATATAAATCTAAATAAGCACTGATTATTAATTATTAATTGAATCTCTTGTTTAAAATTCTGATTGATATATAAGCTCTGATCATTGGTCTCTTATTTAAAGTTTAGATCGAATTTGTCTTGAATTAGTCTCTAGTATATGCTCTCAGAACTCATTTATTTTTGCTTTGATCATGAACTTCTTTTATAAAATGATTTAATAGCATGTTGCTTTGACCATAGACTTCATTTATAAAAAGACTTGATGTTTGCTATTAACAAATAGGGGGAGATTATTGAAGAAAAGTCTAGTTGAAAAAGAAATTTTGGAATATTTTTGAACCAAACCCTAGTTCATTTGTTAACTTTAGATCCTAGATTTGTCAATAACATACATCAAGAATCCATTGATAAATGAAGTCTGTACGTGTAGAAACTAATATGTGTATTCAAGTGTTTCAGGATAAAAAAAATGCACAGGTTATAAGATATAAGGGGAGTTCTTGAAATTAGAATCTGAATCACAATATTGGATGGTGCCCAAAAGTTTGTTCAAAGAACCTTGTCTTACTCAATCAAACTTCAGACTTATTTACATTCAAAAGATGAACATTACATCAGAAGCTAAATTACAACATTCTAAAATCTATTTAAGTGAGCCTTGGGACTCTTGATCTTACCAAATTTGTGTGCTTATCATCAAAAGTTATAAAAGACAAAACAAAGCTAAACAGTCAAAGTCAGCATACCTAATCCTCCACAGTATCAGAAAAAGCTAAACCAAGTCAGCATGTGTGTCAGCTCAAATTCAGAGGATTACAACATTGACTTCTACTCTCTTTATTAATCAAATGAAGCAAATAAATAACTTTATTTGTTGAAGATGCATAACAGACTATTTTCATGCAAGAACAGAAGAACCCAACCACCAAACGTTTAAGCATTTTTCTCTGTTATCAAAGGTCCGGTACCTAAAGTTCAAAGCAAATACCTTCACAGGATTCCCAATGTTTATATCTCCTTTCAAGAATCAGCAACGGTCATATACACTTATATATACTGAAGAGGATTGAATTGCCAAAGAAGTAAGCAACCAGTCATAGAGAGATTCCTCAAGAAAATTCATCCTTCTCTGTATTATATTCAATCTTTCTTTTAAGACAGAGACCTTCCTTGTTTACTCTAGCTCAAGCAGACCTTGGTCTCGTGTCACTTATAACTTAGTGTACAATCTCTTAATTGTATATTTTCATACATTAAGTTCTGTGAGATACCTTTCATTTCTTGCATACAATCTCTAAAAGTATGGAGTGTTGCTAGCCTTAGTGAGTGTGGGAAACACTATTGGCCTGGAAAGGCTTTCGAAAGAGTACTTAGGTTGTTAAGCTAGGAGTGGCTTGTTGAAAAAGAATACTTGGGTGTTTAAGCCAGAAATGGCTAGAGTTAAGAATACTTGTGGCACATGTCTGGTGTTTTTATTGTAAAAGAGAATTTACAATAGTAGAAATACTTCAAGTTAGAAGGGACTGGACGTAGCTTCTGTATTGGAAGTAAACCAGTATAAAATTCTCTGTGTTGCTTTCCTTTCCTTTCTCTTTAAAAGTCTACTTTGCAAAGATTGACTATTTGTTTTTGTTGGTTCATTATTCCACAAAAAGAATCCTGACTTATTCAACCCCTCCTTCTAAGTTAAACTCTAAACCATCAATAATAACTACAAAAAAATTCACGTGGAAATACTTGAGAGGTATTGGTGTCAAAAGAGTTCAAAATCTTTATTTAATAAATCTTTCTCAATATGATTCATCTTTTACCAAAATGATGTCAAGGTACAAAATTTTTCTAAAATACTTTTTGTCTAGTTACTTCTAAAAATTCATATATAATATATTTATAATGTAAAAATTTATTTAAATAATTAAAATACTGTATAATAATTTAATTCCCTAAAATAAAATATGTTGTAAATCATTATCACTTTCAAGTAAAACATACTTCTTATAGAAAATCTCTATTTGCTCATAAATTATTATTTTCATCATACTAAGTATTATCGACCGTTAATTAAAAAGTTACCTCTACGAACATAACTACATATAACTTGGTTACTTGTCAAATATCAAATTCACATCATCAGCCCATTATGCCTGGCAACATAATGGAGTTCTCAAACCATCCACCTTCACATCTCATTTCATCCACAAAAAGTAACACTATTCCACCTCACAATTTATCTGCAAATAATTAAATTCTAGATTTAATTTCATGGTCAACCAATCATGCATATCATTACTACTCATCTTCCATCATAAGTATGTGGCACAATTAGTAGGGGTGTTCATCAACCGATTCGAACTGCTAAAAGCCGCTCAACCAATATGAAAACAACCAAAACCGATCAAACCAAAAAAATCGAAACCGTAAAAAAACCGCTTTTCATGATCGGTTCGATTCGGTTTTTAGTTCCACCTGTGAAAACTGAATCAAACTGAACCGAACCGCACCTTTTACATGTTTTGCGCATTATTTTCTAATTTTGTATAAACTATATAGTAACACTTATTTTTTAAAATTTGTCCAGGTTGGAGCAAGCATTAGAAACTAAAATCTTGGTGGAAACACTTAGTTTTTAATATATAATTATATTTGAGTTTGAATTGTTAAAAACTTGAGATTTTTTGCTTATTAATGATTCTGTCATTGTTTAGAACTTAAGATTTTAAATTTTTATAATTATAATTTTCATTTGATTTTACAAAAAATATAAATTGAAAAAAAACCAAACAAACCGATCTAATCCGAACCGCATTTGATCGGATAAGATCGGATCGAATGATGTCATTCATTTCAACCGAACCGAACCATAAATTAATAAAGTAATCGGATCGAATGATATTTTGTCTCAAAACTGAACCGATTCAAACCGTGAACACCCTTTACAATTAGGCATAATTCATGCTTATAGCAACTAAACATTCCACAATCTACAAATAATTCAGCATGTACATATTTCAATCATTTTAGCCACACCTTCTTAATAACACAAAGTTAATTGCCACGTTTGATATCATATATGCCTGAAGCTAATTTTATACTTTTCTAATTCAGTGTCTATTTAGTTAGTAGTTACGAACGATGTAACATCCTATATGTTTTTATATTTAAATTATTATGAATTGAGGATATAATGTAATTATACGATTTAAAAATGAATTTAAAGGGGAATTTAGAGTTTTTGCCTGACGTGTAGCATCAAAATTAAAATGTGGACCTGACGCGTAGGGTCAGCTTCGTGATCAGAATTAAAATCCCACAGTGACAGCAACACGAAATAGAAGCTAAAACAGAAATCTGAATCTTTCTCTTTCTTCTACCATCTCTCGAAGTTCAAGAAGCTAATTGAAGCCAATTTTTGGTTGTAATTCAAAATAATCATGGATTAGAAGTGGGAAACTCAAGGTAAACGCGTGAAATCTCTCAATTTTAATTTTCATGGGAGTTTCCTTCTTTTGCTTGCTTTTCTTAGGGATGCATAGTGGCTTTGAAATTTAAGATTCTGAACTGGTTAAAGAGTCCATTAAGGCTCTTAAGTGAAAGATTAAGTGATGTAATTGAGTTCCACTTTGCGCAGGTTATGAACGGAGTATTGGAAGCTTAGCGGAAGAGGGGTTTTCTAAAAGTAACCATTGGTTTTGATTGCAGTAAACTTAAGAAGCTTTAAGAATTTATTTTCAAGTGATTTCTTGAATTAAATTAAGATTTCAACGGCTAAATAGCTAAACCCCTTTTGTAATTCTTGCATTTTTAGTGTTTTGGCACATCAATTTTTATGATTAAGATAAGGTGTGACATCCTAGGTCAATTTACATTTATTTTTATTCATTCAAGTAAATTTTTCAATAATTTTTTTTTCGCGATCAATAATAATAATTAAGTCCTAATCCAAAATAATGTTTATTTTTCACTAAACATGTTTAAAATAATAAACAGCCATAGTTAAATCAAATAATTAAAATGAGAAAAAAAAGAAATTTATTAAATGGAACAAAAGGAGAAAGAAAAGCAATCACGGGCCTCTCGCTTGAGTGAGGCCCCAACTCGCTTAAGCGAGATTCAGAACTTTTGCTTGAGCGAAGTCTCCATTCGCTTGAGCGAAGGCACCCATACGCTTAAGCGAAATCCGACCAGAGGTCGTCTTTCCCATCCCTCGGTTTTGCACTCGGCAATTCAATCAACCGACTCATCTTGCTTGGCTTTCTACTCGTTAAAATTAATCAAGACTGACTCGCCTCTCACTTGGCCTTTCACTCGGCAACTTATTCCAAATCCGAGTCATCTCTTAATCAGCTTTCACTCGGTAATTTCATTCCAAAACCGACTCATCACCTGATAGGTCTTTCACTCGGTGAATTATCTCAAAATCGACTTCACACTCACTTGGGTTCCTACTCAGAAAAGTAATCCAGACCGAGTCTTTTCTCACTCGGAATTACACGCACTGAGGGACTCCACTCGGAACGAGTTACTTTGAACTCGGAAATTTCCACTCCGAACACCACTACCCAGGGTATCACATTGGGAGACCCATCACTCGGAATTGTACACAATTTCTCACTCGGAAGGTTCAGTCTCGGACATGGCCTACTCGGCATTTTACTCGGAAATTCACTACATCATAGAATTATTTTCTAAGGTTCCCACTCTTAGTGAAAATTTTGTTCGGAATCCCACTTACTCACCATACACTCGGTCAAAACACAACCATACCAGTCACCCACTTGAGTAAGGACCAACCCAGCATTAGACTTCACACTTCCGCTCAAGCCACACACACACGCTTGGGCGAAAAATGTACAGTAGCTACTCCCATCTTTATTCGCTTGAGCGAGTATATCTCGCTTGAGCGGAAACAATCCAGAATCTAATCCTATGGCCCTCGCTCGAGCGGGACTCAATCCGCTCGGGCTAAAAATATCCAGTAGCTCCCTCTGATACCTCAAACACCTCTCGCTTGAGCGGGAATCTTACCCGCTGGAGCGAGATTAACTCAGTAACCATTTCCTCTACCTCTCGCTCAAGCGAGATTGAATCCGCTTGAGTGAAATTACTCCAGTGACTACATTGAAAGTACAGGACACGTTCGCTTGAGCGATAATCCTATTCTCTCAATTGAATTATGCAGCTTATACGTAAACACTTGAGATTTTCATACCATCCAGCAATTTAAACATTCACATGCATCATTTGGTCTACTCTAGTCAATCACATACATTCCCACAATGCAATACACTTCGCTTCTAATTCCCTTCCACTAAATGTACATCAATCATCTACATCATTCATGTTCCTAATCATAAACAAAACCTGTCTATAGCAATTTATTGTTCATACTTACTATTGGCTCCATGCCAATATGCATCAAATCATGAAATTCACATTACTCATATCAATATCACTAACACACCATCTCATTGACATAAATTCCTATCCTCATCAATCAACATGCAGATTTTTATCCATAATTGATTACACACTTTCATAACTACATTGATCACATCTAGATTGGTTCAACACACATAGATAATATATAATTATAAAACACACATCATTCACTTCATAATTCCCTGCACTTCTTGGCATCAATTCTCCACTTGGCGCACTTCCGGGGCTTCAACCTCTTCCCTGTCACTGGCTACTAAATTAAAGAAACAACAGCAAGGGTGAGTGTTTGGTATCATAATTAATGTAGAATAATAATTCAATAACAAGATACATATTTACTAGTTTTAGTTTGTACCATTCATCTTACCTCTTGTCCTCAATTTCCGTTTACCAATCAAGAATTCAATTTCAATTCTTTATCTCCAATTTGCCAATCACAATGAACAATTATCATAAAACACATTCATATCATCACACAATGTTAACAATGCATCTAATAACACAACTGACTCTCATATCAATTCGACGCCTAGTATCCAGATACTAAAAGGATCGGCCTTCAGCTGGGGGTCCTACTTGACACCCCGTGAACCCTGCTTGGTCCACTGAGTCCTACTTGACTCTCCACCTCAACCACTGGGTCCTACTTGACCACTGGGTAGCTCAACTGGGCATAAACATCACGGGAGCCAGAAACGAGGGGCTGTACATACCGTCGGCCGTCCTACACCACATAATCACACATGTATATTCATATTTCTCATATCATATCGCAAGTGGCTAGCAACAAAACACATACTCATCAATTGGGCGACCTACTTGTCAAGCCCATCATCACAATGCCACTATACTCATTAACTCATCACCATTCAATTCACATTGGGCTCATAATCATCACCGATCACACACAATTTACATTCATACACATACAATTATCATTCCTTGTCTATTCTCATTATTTCCACATTTAATTCAATGATCCAATTCAATTATACTTACCTATTCTAATTAACTATAACCTGAACACCCCCTTACCTTGATTCCGAGCTCCAACAACTCGTTCTTGATGTGATTAGCGTTCTCTCGATGTTATGCCCAACGTCCTGCGTCTGAAATCAACACCCACTTCACCGTTCGATCCTCCGACGACTGTTTCGTTACCTACGGAGGTCGAAACGCAAAACTCGTCAATGTTAAACCATCCTCATTACTTTAAAAGCCATTTTTAAGCTTCTACGCACTAGAGGAGTAGGAAACGAAAGCTCACTCCTCCATGCACGACCCTTTGGTTTAACGGAGAAAATGAAAGAGATGCGAAAGCTTAATTTAAAAGGCCCATTAGACTCACCTCGAAGCCACGGTCTCAAAAACGTAGTTATCTCGAAGCTTCGATGCAAGATTGATCTCCCACTGGTGCATGCAGGTCACGGCAGCGTATGGAGAGGAAGAAGAAGGCAAGTCGCGTGAATGAAGAAGAAGAAGAAAATGAAATTTAAGATTTTAATACCCAAGGGCAATTTGGTCATTTTCTATTTCAATTACATTTTCCTTTAAAAGTTTTAATTAAAACTTTTACTTTCACCTTTCACCCATCACCTTTTACCCCATTGTAACTTTAAATTTTACCTTCTTCTAATTATTTAACCTTTTATGATTAATCAATCAAATAAATTTATTTATTCCCACAACATTTAATTATTTCTAATTGCATTTTTAATAATAATAATTCCCAAAATTTTAATAAGTCCGGTTGGGCAATTATTAATATTTTTTGCCAATTAAAACTTTTCTAAAATGTTAGGGATGTTACATCCACCCCCCTGAAAAGGGATTTCGTCCCCGAAATCGACGTACCTTATTAAAAAAGATCGGGGTACAACCGCCTCATGTCTGATTCCAACTCCCATGTGTAAGTTACTCCATTTATATTCTGCCACTTCACTTTCACCAATGGTACCTCTTTGTTTCTCAATCGTTTAGCTTGATATCCTTCGATACAAATAGGTGCCACCTCTACAGTCAAATCTTCTTTCAGCTTAATAGAATCTTCAGGTACAATCATGGAGTCACAAGGAATGTACGCTCGAAGTTGCGACACATGAAACACATTGTGAATATTAGTCAATGATTGGGGAAGATCCAATCGGTAAGCAACATCACCAATTCTCTCCAGAATCTGATATGGTCCAATGTACCATGGGTTAAGCTTATGGCTCTTCAGTATCCGACCTACACCTTTGGTAGGTGAAACCTTTAGGAACACCCAATCTCCCACCTGAAACTCAAGTGGCCTATGACGATTATCATAGTAACTCTTCTAACGGTCTTGTGTAATTTTCATCTTTTCGCGAATCATTATCACTTGATCATTCATTTCTTGAATTAACTCAGGTCCCAAATGGATTGCATCTCTATCTTCATTCCAACATAAAGGCGTACGACACCGTCTTCCGTATAAAGCTTCATAAGGAGCCATTCCAATGCTACTATAATAGCTGTTATTATAAGCAAATTCCACCAATGGTAGGTATCTCTCCCATGAGCCACCTTGCTCCAGTACACAAGCCCTGAGCATATCTTCCAAGGTCTGGATTGTACGCTCAGACTGGCCATTAGTCTGAGGATGATAAGCAGAACTCAACCTCAGTTCAGTACCCAATTCCTGTTGTAAACTTCCCCAGAATCTGGAAGTAAACCGAGGATCACGATCTGAAATAATACTCGCAGGTACACCATGTAATCTTACAATTTCTGCAATGTATAATCTAGCCAACCGGTCCAATGACCATTTCATGTTCATAGCTAAGAAGTGAGCACTCTTTGTCAGCCTATCCACAATTACCCATATTGCATTACAACCAGAACGGGTACAGGGTAACCCGGATACGAAATCCATAGTAATGCTTTCCTATTTCCACATTGGAATCTCCGGAGGTTGAAGTAGACCTGGGGGTCTCTGGTGTTCGACCTTACACTTCTGACATATCACACAAGATCTTACATACTCTATGATTGCTTGTTTCATGCCTAGCCACCAGAACTCCCTCTTCAAATCATGGTACATTTTTGTAACACCAGGATGAATGCTAAAAGAACTTTTATGTGCTTCAGCTAACACGGCCGGCCTAAAGTCACCTTTTGCAGGCACTACAACTCGGTTTCTGAACCCCCAAATTCCATCAGTACCTTTGATTAGCTCCATATCTTTTCCTCTTGCTTGGGTATCAAGTAATTCTAGTAACTCTTCATCTTCCTTCTGAGCCACAGCTAAAGATTCTAAGAATTCATTAGAGATCTTCAGCATCCCAATTATCATTTGATTCGGAGCTTGCACAACAACCCCAATATTCATATCGCGAAAGTCTTCTAACAATTCTTGCTCTTTGCCCATCAAGAAGGCTGCATGTAATACTTTTCTACTTAAAGCGTCAGCCACAACATTTGCTTTTCCAGGATGGTACTTCAATTCAAAATCGTAATCCTTTAGGTATTCCACCCATCTCCTTTGTCTCATGTTTAACTCTTTCTGATCGAACAAGTATTTCAAGCTTTTGTGGTCACTAAATACCATAAAACGAGAACCATATAAATAATGACGCCATATTTTTAATGCAAGTACCACTGCTGCAAGTTCCAAATCGTGGGTAGGGTAATTCTACTCGTGCGGTCTCAATTGCCTTGAAGCATAGGCGATCACCCTGTCATCCTGCATCAACACACACCCTAAGCCAAACTTGGATGTATCACAATATACTACAAATTCTTTTGTCACATCTGGTAGTGCAAGCACAGGTGCAGTAGTTAAACACCGCTTCAGAGTTTGAAAACTCAATTCACACTTATCCGACCATACAAATGGGTTCTCCTTTCTTGTCAATCGAGTTAAAGGAAGCGCAATATGAGAAAATCCTTCAATAAAACGGCGATAGTAGCCAGCCAATCCAAGGAAATTCCTAATCTCCGTCACTGATTTAGGTCTCTCCCAGCCCATAACTGCTTCAATCTTGGATGGATCAACAGATACTCCATCCCTGGAAATTACATGGCCTAAGAATTGCACACTTCCTTCCCAGAAATCACATTTAGACAGCTTGGCATACAGCCTTTTCTCCCGTAGTATCTGCAAAACAATTTGAAGATGTTGTGCATGTTCTTCAATGGACTTCGAATACACCAATATATCATCGATGAACACTACCACAAATTGATCCAAGTAGGGTTGGAAGATCCAATTCATGTAATCCATGAAGATAGCAGGAGCATTTGTCACTCCAAAGGGCATTACAACATATTCAAAGTGTCCATATCGAGTCCGGAACACCGTCTTAGGAATATCTTCCAATTTCACTCTTATTTGATGATATCCAGACCTCAAGTCAATCTTGGAAAATACCTCAGCGCCTCTCAACTGATCCAACAGATCATCAATTTGTGGTAAAGGGTATTTGTTTTTAATTGTCAACTTATTCAGCTGCTGATAATCGATACACATTCACATACTGCCATCTTTTTTTTCACCAACAATACCGGAGCGCCCCAAGGTGAAGCACTCGGTCGGATAAACCCTTTTTCTAACATCTCATTCACTTGCTTCTTCACTTCAGTCAATTCCACCGAAGACATTCTATAGGGTGCACGGGACACAGGTTCGGCCCCGAGAATCAAGTCAATGGCAAAGTCAATCTCCCGATTGGGAGGTAACCCCAGAATTTCCCCTGGAAATACATCAGGAAAATCACACACCACGGGAATATCATTGGGATTAAGATTATACCGTCCTTCTGAAGTAAATAGAATAGCATAAGTTGCGGAGACATCACTTACCACATTCTTAGTGTCTAATTCTTGAGAGAATACTATAGTCTTGCGGTAACAATCCACCATAACATGGTTTGCAGACAACCAGTCAAGACCCAGGATAACATCTAAATCCTTCAACGGCATACATATTAAATTTACCAAAAAGAAGCGGTCTTCAATTTGCATTGGTAATCCTCCACACATGGTGGTGGCACAGAATGTAGAACCAGTAGGGGTAGAGACATTAAGGGCATTCTCTATTAACACCACAGGTAACCCAAACCGCCAAACACAACTTTTAGAAATAAAAGAATGTGTTGCACCCGAATCATAAATTACATTTACCAGACAGTCATGAATAATGCACTTACCTTGCACCAAATTATCAGTTCTTGCAACCTTTGAAGCATCAAAAGCGAACACTCATCCAGTCATAACATTTTGGGCACAGCTAGACTGAGCATCAGTCTTCCTCGGGCGTTGGCCTCCACGACCACTGCTGTTTCTACCTCCTCTCTGAAAATTAGCACCACGGGTCACAGAAGTATTAGCTCGACTGCTATGTTCATCTTGTTGCTGCCTCTGTGGGAAATCTGGCCTAAGATGTCCCGGTTGTCCATATTGGAAGCAAACAATTTGACTGGCCAGACAATGTTTCGCAATATGGCCCTCCCGGCCACAATTGTAGCATGCACGACTACCAGAATGACCACTAGAACGGCCTGTAGAATTACGACCCGAAGAAGAAGAAGATGTAGCAGAAGACTTGCCACCATGGAAAAACTGACCCATCTTTTTAAAACTAAATCCTTTAGCCTTCAATGGTCTCTTGTCCCTTGATTGGGACGTCCTCTGTAACTGCACTTCCTCCGTAAGTCTGGCCTTATTTACCAGAGTAGGATAGTCACGGATCTCCATAGGAACAATGACACTTTGGAGTTCAATTCTTAGCCCGGATTCATACTTTGTACACTTACTACCTTCGGTTCCTTCAAGAGAGAAAGGATGATAGAAATCATATAGTTCATCAAACTGTGATGTGTATTCTGCCACTGACATTCTGCCTTGCTCAAGTTTTAGGATATCTATCTCTTTATGGATTTTATAATTATCTGGAAAGTATTTAGCAAGAAATCTCCGCTTGAAATTCGTCCACATTAATGGTTCACTCGCAGCATTCATCTGAATTCTAGTCCTTGACCACCATACCCGAGCCTCATCCTTCAATTGATAAGTAGCAAATTGCACTTTCTGTTCTTTAGAGCATTCAAAGTATTCAAATGTTTGCTCAATTTTCCGCATCCAGACATGGGCCCCATCATAGTCATGACCTCCTCTATAAACAGATGGATTCCTTTTCAGGAATTTATCAAGAGTGGGACCAGATTCAGTCCTACTCATCAGTTGAGAAAATTTTGAGAAGAAATTATCTCCTCCTCCAGAACTAGTTCCTTCAGCCATAAAGTAGTTCTGCAATAACCAAACACATCACCATTTATAACCAATGATCTATCAGGGATAGGGTATTTACCTCATACACATATATAACATAATGCCACCAGAGTGCCAAGGGAAATGATGCCAAGTCGACCTGTTACAACTTAAATAACACATAAACAATTGCAATACAATATAAAAATAGTCTGACATGGGACTCAAACAATCCTCTAACACTGCCCATTCACCCGGCTCTAGAAAGAACCGCTCTGATACCACCTGTGACATCCTAGGTCAATTTACATTTATTTTTATTCATTCAAGTAAATTTTTCAATAAATTTTTTTTTCACGATCAATAATAATAATTAAGTCCTAATCCAAAATAATGTTTATTTTTCACTAAACATGTTTAAAATAATAAACAGCCATAGTTAAATCAAATAATTAAAATGAGAAAAAAAAAGAAATTTATTAAATGGAACAAAATGAGAAAGAAAAGCAATCAGGGGCCTCTCGCTTGAGCGAGGCCCCAACTCGCTTAAGCGAGATTCAGAACTTTCGCTTGAGCGAAGTCTCCATTCGCTTGAGCGACGTCCATATCACATTCCCAGGTGAGCCATGGTCACGCTTGAGTGAAGGCACCCATACGCTTAAGCGAAATCCAACCAGAGGTCGTCTTTCCCATCCCTTGGTTTTGCACTCGGAAATTCAATCAACCGACTCATCTTGCTTGGCTTTCTACTCGTTAAAATTAATCAAGACTGACTCGCCTCTCACTTGGCCTTTCACTCGGCAACTTATTCCAAATCCGAGTCATCTCTTAATCAGCCTTTCACTCGGTAATTTCATTCCAAAACCGACTCATCACCTGATAGGTCTTTCACTCAGCGAATTATCTCAAAATCGACTTCACACTCACTTGGGTTCCCACTCAGAAAAGTAATCCAGACCGAGTCTTTTCTCACTCAGAATTACACGCACTGAGGGACTCCACTCGGAACGAGTTACTTTGAACTCAGAAATTTCCACTCGGAACCCCACTACCCGGGGTATCACATTGGGAGACCCATCACTCGGAATTATACACACTTCCTCACTCAGAAGGTTCAGTCTTAGACATGGCCCACTCGGCATTTTACTCGGAAATTCACTACATCATAGAATTATTTTCTAAGGTTCCCACTCTTAGTGAAAATTTTGTTCGGAATCCCACTTACTCACCATACACTCGGTCAAAACACAACCATACCAGTCACCCACTTGAGTGAGGACCAACCCATCATTAGACTTCACACTTCCGCTCAAGCCACACACACACGCTTGGGCAAAAAATGTACAGTAACTACTCCCATCTTTATTCGCTTGAGCGAGTATATCTCGCTTGAGCGGAAACAATCCAGAATCTAATCCTATGGCCCTCGCTCAAAACATCCAGTAGCTCCCTCTGATACCTCAAACACCTCTCGCTTGAGCGGGAATCTTACCCGCTGGAGCGAGATTAACTCAGTAACCATTTCCTCTACCTCTCGCTCAAGCGAGATTGAATCCGCTTGAGCGAAATTACTCCAGTGACTACATTAAAAGTACAGGACACGTTCGCTTGAGCGATAATCCTATTCGCTCAAGCGAATTATGCAGCTTATACGTAAACACTTGAGATTTTCATACCATCCTGCAATTTAAACACTCACATGCATCATTTGGTCTACTCTACTCAGTCACATACATTCCCACAATGCAAAGCACTTCATTTCTAATTCCCTTCCACTAAATGTACATCAATTATCTACATCATTCATGTTCCTAATCATAAACAAAACCTGTCTATAGCAATTTATTGTTCATACTTACTATTGGCTCCATGCCAATATGCATCAAATCATGAAATTCACATTACTCATATCAATATCACTAACACACCATCTCATTGACATAAATTCCTATCCTCATCAATCAACATGCAGATTTTTATCCATAATTGATTACACACTTTCATAACTACATTGATCACATCTAGATTGGTTCAACACACATAGATAATATATAATTATAAAATACACATCATTCACTTCATAATTCCCTGCACTCCTTGGCATCAATTCTCCGCTTGGCGCACTTCCGGGGCTTCAACCTCTTCCCTATCACTGGCTACTAAATTAAGGAAACAACAACAAGGGTGAGTGTTTGGTATCATAATTAATGTAGAATAACAATTCAATAACAATATACATATTTACTAGTTTTAGTTTGTACCATTCATCTTACCTCTTGTCCTCAATTTCTGTTTACCAATCAAGAATTCAATTTCAATTCTTTATCTCCAATTTGCCAATCGCAATGAACAATTATCATAAAACACATTCATATCATCACACAATGTTAACAATGCATCTAATAACACAACTGACTCTCATATCAATTCGACGCCTAGTATCCGGATACTAAAAGGATCGGCCTTCAGCTGGGGGTCCTACTTGACACCCCGTGAACCCTGCTTGGTCCACTGAGTCCTACTTGACTCTCCACCTCAACCACTGGGTCCTACTTGACCACTGGGTAGCTCAACTGGGCATAAACACCACGGGAGCCAGAAACGAGGGGCTGTACGTACCGTCGGCCGTCCTACACCACATAATCACACATGTATATTCATATTTCTCATATCATATCGCAAGTGGCCAGCAACAAAACACATACTCATCAATTGGGCCGTCATCACAATGCCACTATACTCATCAACTCATCACCATTCAATTCACATT